>OY560193.1:5000000-10000000 GCA_961405105.1 Perizoma affinitatum | reverse complement strand
TCTTTTCAGTATTCTGCGGCGGGGGGACAATCGTCTGGGGAGACAAAGGACGGTGAAAAATAACGTTCAACAAGTAAGTACTTTTGTAGCAGTTTTTTTTTTCTTGCCTGGCAGTAAGACGTTTTAAATAGCCTTTTACTATATATTTGAAATTATCGGTGTAGACAAAATATAAAATTAGCTTCTGCTCACGGCTTCACCCGCGTGGTACCCGGATAAATAGTAGCCTATGTATTATTCTGATGTATAAGCTATATTACTGTAAAGTTACATCAAAATCCATTCTGTAGATTTTGCGTGAAAGAGTAACAAACATCAATTTTCTCAAACTGTCGCGTTTATAATAGTAGTAGGATAAGATTCATAAACGGACTTATGAAAATCATTAGCTAAAGGTTGGATTTACTTACCTACGTACTTATTTATAAGACTTATTTGCAATTAATAGGCCCGGTATTAGTCCGGTATTTCTAAAAATCCCTGCTTTATTCGAGTGAATCAGTGATAATCGACTGAAATAAACCGAGTAAGATATAACACGTCTTTAAAGGCGGAGTCACATAAAACAAGAATTTATTTCACCGTGAAATAGTATCTGCTAAAGGAAAATAAAACGTGAAAACCCCAACGAAACATAAAAAAAAGGAAAATATATGAACATAGGAAGACAAAAGAAAGGAACGAAAAAAAACGAATGCTGAATTGATGGAGACGGTTCAATGTGGTACTAAATAGATTACGTCTGTGTGTACCTATCGCAATGATTTACCTTCTAAAAAAGTTTACTCGTTTTCCGGTAATGTTGGTTTAAGAGTAAAATAAAGTCTGTAGGCGGTTAAGATGGTACAAGTATCGATTGGTACAGTTAGACTCAAATACAGTGCTCGTCTGCGTGAAGCGTATGTAAAAAGTAAGTATCTTAGTGACAGAAGTATAATACAAGAAATCTGTTTAACAAAGAAACCCTGGAGTTTCTTAAGCATGGTTCTATAATATTAATATCTCTTTATACAATTTTATAAGAAATAACACTTAGTATTATTTTATAGTATGTCACTCTCTTGGCTAAGAAGAATCCAAAGACAACTTATTTATCCGCATTTGTATTTATCCATACGGTAGGCATATAGCCGCCGTATTAATTTTTTATAATTTTGTGCATTCTATGTCACTCTCGTGACCAAGACGTTTTCAATGACACCTCATTTGATCAAAATCCATCAAGCCGTTTAGGCTACAGCGAGAACCAAAGGAACAGACAATTACAATAATAAACATGCACCCGAAAAACATCATCCATTTAGGCAGTCGGGTAAAACATTTGGTAAGAAACGCCTAAACGGCTATCCTTATCTAAATTTAAGGCTCATTTTCGGGGACTTTTTTAAGTTATGACTTTTCTTTAGGATTGCCGGTAGGCCTTTAACTTTACTCTGAGGGAGCATCTTAAAACTTCGCTTGTCATATCATTTTCATAAATTCAAGGAATTTTTAGCTTTACCACAGCTAATTATTTTACGATAGATAATAAAAATAAAATGGTTCATATTCAAAAGCATCTTGAAATAAAACCTGTGTTTACATTAAATATTGACCATATTTAATGTAATCATGAAAAAATATGAAAATATGTCCATGGGGACTTTAAAATGCTCTAAGATTGCCGAACAATGCGGTACAAGCAAACAAAGGTTGTTTTATGAAGTTTTAATGAACAAGGAGGCATTCATATTTGGGCCGGAACTGCCACGGGAAATTTATTAAACATTGACTAAGACAATAGGTACCTACTTAATATCTTAGAAGATAAGACTTGGCGCTTACCAACAGGTTCATTTCATTGCTCGGAGATCATTTGTGTCATCGTAGAAGTACCTAATGTCCAATAACACAGTTTATAAACAGACAGCACAGATGGTTATAAATCTTCCCCAAATAGGATCTATCTCCCCTATTCGGGGAAGTTCCTCAAGCTACTTGGATTTATGCTCATTGTATGAGTAAAATAGCTATCAATTCCTTTTTATTGGATAGGAAATAAAATTCCAAGAGGGAGATATTATGTCTCGCTACAAGTTGTATTGTAATGTACAAAGTCTGTCAGGAAAAATGTTAGGAAACTGGGAAAATTATTTGCGACGATACAAAATGGTGCCTCAGGCACTCGTTTGGTACTGTAAATGTTGGTACTTGGTGTACATTTATATATTTTGTGACTTAGTGATTGCATTAAAGAAAAACGTCAGGCTTGGACTATATATCAGCCGAAAAATGACGACTATATTACGGCTGTCATATAACGACTGCTGCTTCGTATAAAACAAACTGTATTGTTGACTTCTGACCTTCAGAAAACCTGTTCGCAGTGAAACATGGAACTCAACTGTGGTCTGAATAAAATAGCATCTCGAGACGTATAAACCTTTTAAAGAACAATAAGGACGTTCTAGTAGAAACAATATGTCTACCTAAAGTTTAATGATTAAGTCCTAGTGATTTCACTCATGTATAGATTTTATTTGTGTTGCAAAACGAAAAAAAAAAAAAAGAAAAAAGATGGTAATATGTATTTATTTATAATAGTATTTAGAGTAAATAAATAGACTTATTACTAAATCTAAAGGTCACCGGCAATAATGTTTTCTATAATTTAGTGCTAGAAATTCTAGAAGGAGGTTTTGTGAACGTGTATCAACACGATAGATATGCATATTTTTAGCGTTAAATGAGAGATTTTAGTATTTATTGAGAGAGAACTTTATTATTCTGAGAGCCATGTCAGTGACCTTGGCTCTCAGGACCAAGCTGTAAGTTGTTTTCGTTTGTTGATTAATTGAGGGCTGGAGACAGTATCAAAACTTTAGGGTATAGAACTTTACGCAAACAGCTTGGCAAGATAAACTGTGAAACTCTTGAATGCTTGAAGAATTAAACAAAGTGAATTTTTTTTACTCAAAACTTATTCATTAGCCTTAAAACAAACTAACAGTCTTATTAGCCAAAGCAAAATCCTGGATTAAATAGGTAACCCTGATATCGACACACCATCATTCGGTAGATACCAAGACGGAAAACTTTTAAAACCTATATAAACTATAGGTATATTAAGCATTTTTGCTTTATGCAACACCTCGTTTCACTGAAATAGCTCATCCCAGTTTTAATATCATTCATCACATAAAACTATTTTACGGGTCTAGTTTATGCTGGTCATCTAGTTTTAGTGTGCGAGAAAAACTGTGATGAAGCTCTGGCCGTACGCCACGGGCGCACCGATGCTGATTGCACCAACTTTTAGTTTAAACTTGACTTATCTGAGTGTTCTGAAGGATTTATTCTACTCTATGTTTTGAATCACACAAAACTTCGGTGTTTCTGCAAAACACACGAAGCTGCGATGTGGCGCACTTATCTAGTAAATAAACGATGCATGTAGAAGCAGCCACGACACCGTGTCGTGTGTTCGTCTGATAAACTTTTGCTACTAATTTGTTGGTTGGTACATACACCTGCTGAGCTGCTAGGAACAAAATGTAGTAATACACCTAACCATATTGTATACCTATATGCCTAGAATATAATAACAATATGGTCGCATAGGTTGATAGTAACTAGGCACGAATAATTTCAGACACAAACATATTTTGTCCATCTTCGTCGGCAAAGCAAGTACCTAGCTTGCTACCTAAAGATCATCCAAACTACATAATCATAGTGTAATTTATTTTTATGTTATTTTAATCTATGTGTCGAATTCTCATGATTTACTATGGGTTACCTCTACTTCTTGCACAAACGCATCATACAAAATGACCATAAGTAGATATATAAATTCCCACTTGTAATTTTCTAATGCCAATTTCAACCTTGTCGAAGCATTACGACTAGCTACGTAAAATAATACATCTTGATACGGCAATAATAAACAAAAGACTTTAAAGACTTTACCAAAAAAGTTTCTACCAATAACTTTTATTAGCGAGTATTTATTGGAGCTCCTGTCCTGTTTCATTATAGCTGCCGGTGAACAAATCATAACGATATCCTAAACCAACGAAGCGACCCCAGACGTAAGACGGAGGCTTCATTCCGCAGAGCAAGGATAAATCTTGATGATAGACAAGGTATATATTTTTTACTCGCGTCGACGACACGACAGTTTTACCTTAAGGTGTTGTTTGTCTATTACCATTTATCTCCGAAACGGCTGATCGGATTGTATAGTTATATATAAAGACAACCTCTGTGGCGCAGTGGGCGAAGACCCACCTAGGTTGCAGAAAGTTACGGGTTTGATTTCCCTTCTTGAATAGGTTTTATGGCGGTAAATACTATTTTGGCGACAAAAACCTTGGGAGGCGCTGCAATCAATGATGAAAAAACACGTCGGGGGTTTTAAAATATTGTAAATTGAACTTGTTTGTTCACTTATACTCCGCTTTGTTATTCCGGGATTCATCTGAATTGAAGAGTTACGCCATAGCAAATCGCAGGTGGTCTAGTGAAAGACCGCGTACAGAATAACCAGTGGCAAATGGGCGTACATACCATGATTTTATAACAAACTCCCAATATATGTATATATACATATATGTATTATATTGACAATTAAAAAATTTAGAAACGTTGAAATCAAAAACGATATAAAAGCATACTATAAAATATCTGATTATTTAGATGATAAAAACTCATGATAAAAGCTATTCTTTTGTGAAATAACAAGCCTTGTTTTCTTGCCTTTTGCGGAGGAACAGGCAGTAGACAAACGAAAACGATACACGTATCAAAGTGATCCATGTGATTTTAATGGATAAATAAATTTTGACTTTGACATTTCTGGCTTCCGGCAACATAATATGTAGACTTCAGTATGTGTCTATCTAGCCGCATATTATTGCTAACTTATCTCAGTGCTGTGCTCGTTGCAATTCGTTTAGCTTCAGGTCGGCGCTGAGAGACAAGCTCTGACTCATTAGTCAGGTCACGTCTACAAATAAATCTCTCCGCTAACTCAAAATTATAGGTAATAGCTACCTATTCTGTTTGATTTTTATCCGCTAACCTTTGAAAAATAGTTAATAGTGAAGTAACTTTTCAGAAACATAAAAAAACTACCTTATGCGCTATTTGATATTCTAAATTGAGATATACAATTTCGGTTCGGTTATGAAGATTAGCGGTCGCAAAAAACCTGAAATAAAATACAGAAAATAATAATATAAATAATTTATCAGAAACACACAATATACATATATACCTACTTAAATCTGTTCGACTAGTTTGCAAACATCTGTTGCAGAAAACAGCGAAGCTGCATCGATCACTTTCAGGAGCAAGAAACCAAGCCAATATAGCCGTCTCCGCTTTCTTATTGTGGACATTTGAACAGATTGCCGACATAACTCATTTTGCTTTATCTACGACTCAGCAAATACGTCAAGAACTCGATCAGACTTCTGGGGAGCCTTACCCTCTTATTCATAATCACTCTCTAACTCTAGCAGGTCGCTCAATCTAACTCTGTCATTTTCTAAAACTAAACACAGGATAGATGCAGACAACTTTTAAAACGCTGCTAAAATTTCTTTCATATATTATTTATTTTAGACACAAATAGACATTTACAAAAAGGTAGAATTAAATTACATGTACAAAGGCGAGCTTATATATAAATGTTGTTTTTTTTTTATTTTAGGGTTAAGCTCGCCTTTGTACAAGTAATTTAATTCTATATAATATAAAACATATACCATACATAATTTAGAGAAACAGACAGTGCTTTTTAACTTTTCTCCTGAAGACATCGATTGAAGGACTATCATATATGGCATGGGGTAGGACATTCCAACGTTTTACCGGATAGACAGTAAATGAATCGCTGTAGAGACAAGAGAGAGTGAGAGGGAGTTTTAAGTAGAAGGGACTAAGCCGACACGCCATACCGCGTGGGACCAGAAATTGAAAACTCGGAGATATGGGTGAGATAGAGGGTTGTAAAAAACCTTATAGATAAGTATCAGAATGTGAAGATCACGACAACGACAAATAGGGAGCCATTTGAGTTGGGATCTAAACTCGGATACGTGATCTAACTTGCGTAATCCGAATATAAAACGCATGCACAGGTTTTTTAGATGATCCAGGTTTTTAAGGAGTTCTTCCGTGGCATCAAGAAAACAGACATCGGAATAGTCAAGAAGGGGAGGCGTAAGCTCGGACAGCACTGGAGCATAGTGAGTAGGAGAAAGAGGAAGAATGTTCATAATAACAGAAGAGATAAGAGAGAGAGTTTTTGGGCACTCAAATCATTTGATGTAAGTGAGTGATAAGAGGGTTAGTTTATGACTCTGACCCACTCTACACGAAATCACCCAACTCAAACCTACTTGAAATCAGAGGTAACAATGTATTCTTTAGAAATTACTATACTTAGTAAAATATAAGAGATGCTGGATGAAAATTTCGTATACGTACAGTGCTCTATAGTATGCAGTATTTTATCACTACCTCGCGTAAAAATGCCTGACATGACATCTATCCGAGCCAGGCAACGCGGATTAAGGCCAAGCCAACCCACCTATGTGTTCGCATGTCGAAACCAGGCTTAACTTCCAACAGAGCAAATTTACAAAGGGGAAACAATGTTTGAAAATAATTAAGAACCAGCTAAAGTGAACAGTGTTGTTATTGTTTTTCAGATGTTTATTTTTGTACTGAGCTTTTTCTCTTACAATATCGTGGTGCGAAATTTTTCACGATAAAGCTTAACAAGTGGAATTACATTTGTTTGATAAAATGAATAAATAAATCCCTTCCATACCTTCATATAAGGGATATACGTCAGTCATCTCGACCATGGGCCCGTCTAATGAAGCATTAGTGTGACTCATTTGAAGGTATCTGGGCTGCTTTCCATAACTGATAAAAATAAGGATTCGATTTATTTCAGCAAAGCCTTACAGAAAATACTCAGGAGCTCATCATGAGCTTGATATTCTCATAATGGTGAATTACCATTATCGAACCTCAAGTTGTGAACTCGAGGTAGAAATTACCGTAATTTTATGCAGTGCTACATGAAAAGCCTTTCTGCGCCAATTGGGTGGTAATAGTAGCAATCCGATAATAAGTATCCTATAACAATATCTATAACTTCATTATTCAAAAACTCCACCCAACACAAAACAAGGCTACAGCTTTTGTAATTTGCTTTGTCAAAACAATCAAGCACTAATTTTGAGTACCGAAGTTACCGTATCTAAGGTTCTTATGATTTTAAATGGTAAAATACTAAAACATATTTTGAAAAGGTACTATTTCACGCACCTTCCGGCATATTACTTGGGTAAAGTGTTTTTTCTCATATATCAATGTATTCAATTGCCAAAAAAAATTGTTCATAAATCTAGCAAAGTTGTGTCCTCCCCGTCCCTCTCTATCTTTTTAACCTCATAAGTCATAAGTTTAGTTTAGTAATTTCATTACGGAAATTGGTTTGACGGTTTTCCAACTGCAAATTTAGGAGAAATTAGGCAACTTCAGTAAATCAATGATTTATCTATCTATTTTATCTTAGGGACACTAACATAGTGTGTTTTGACGGGTCTTATTTTTCATATTAATGACGTGGGACTTCTTTACATCCGATGCGGGATAGTGCATTTCTACACAACGCTCAACGGTGACATAACCCATATCGGTAAAACTGGATCGGGATGTTACCGCTAATATTATCGTGTCGGCCAATGTAAAAACGCTTAACTTGCAGCCACTAATTTCTCAGAAAATGCTCGAAACGCTAGAATTCATACAAATTGAAATAATTCACGCAGCAAAACGTTTCATTCAAAACGAATACTTGCAAAGTAATTGAAATAATGAATTTCCATTTCAACTGGTAAGCAATCAAGTTTGCTCTCTGTAAATAAATAAAATTGAGCTCTTTTTCGATATTAATATTTAATATATTAATTTATTTACATAAATTGTTTGATATATCGTTTATTAGTAACATCATCATCAACATCATTTTAAAGTCCACTGCGGGAAAAGGCCTCCCACAGAGTTATGACAAACAATCTGCTACCTCCATCCACCGACTTCTCGCAACCTTTAAGATGTCATTGGTCTGTCGAAGGGCATCGTCCAGTTCGTGGTCAGCATTTAAGAAACTTTAATCCCCCTTAGTTGTAGGTTCTGTGAGCTATCTATTGCTATTTCTTGCTAATTCTGTGACCTAAATGCAATAACAATGGACACGATGGCATAACCTTTCTTCTCGGGAGCGGGGATGTGGGTACGTGTGCACCGTGCGCTACTCGCATCGACACATTGGTCCCCTTGCATCTCAGTAAAACTATAGCTAGAGCTGGAGCTGCGGCAGAAGCAGATTAAAATGCCAACAGCGCAATTATGGCGTAGGACTCTAGGACTAAGTACCTAACAAAAGCTTGTTAAAAAAGTTATCACCCCTTTTGGTCGACGTGGTAAGTGGATTCTCTCGCTCAAAGGATTTCTTTATCCACTCAGCGAGGGCCAGTGCTTTTGGTACCTTCTAGCATGAACAAAATGTATTATTTCGGGAATTTTTAGCTCTAAATTTCCTCTTTTTGTTTCAGATTACTTTACGTTTACGTAACTTTGTAACTTTGAGTGAGAAACAGCGTGTTAAGAGAGCAGTGTGGAGTGAATGAAGATGTAGTAACAAGAGTTGAGAAAGGTATGTTGAGATGGTTTGGGCATATAGAAAGGATGGATGAAAGAAGATTAACAAAACAAGTATACAAGGCGAGCGTGAATGGGAAGGTTGGAAGAGGAAGGCCTCGGCGAACGTACTCTGACCAAATTGGAGACCTCTGACCAAAGTACACTTATCGCCGAGCTTGTATGAAGAATTTGATGAGGATGAACGAAGCGAAAGTATGCCAGGATCGTAGCAAGTGGAAATCCTTGGTCTCTGCCTACCCATCCGGGAAACAGGCGTAAATAAGCATCTACCCCTATTACGAATATATACCTACTCGTAATTGGTAAGATACGATAGTTCACAATAATGTTGCTTCATTTCTGTACCAAATAATTAATACTCAGGCATGTTTTTCTCTTATGAATTAGGTACAGTACAGTCCAATATTTAGTACATAATGACCTTATTTCTCATGTGCTGGAAAAATCTGCAAATATTTTCTGATCTGCTTACCTACTTATAAAATCGCGCCACGCCACGCAGAAACGTGCCCATTTGGGATGTTTGGTTCTTAAGGCAAAAGCGATTGAAAACAAATAATGAAGGCTAAGTCAACTGTAGATCAAAGAGTTGGTGCTTTTATTTTAAATAAATGTCGATTGATGTCTTCTCAAACGATTACATTCAAATTCAATAACAATCCGTACCGAAGTTGTGGAATTAAATAAAAAAACTTGATTGTAAACCACAAGTGAATTATTAACAATATAAACAATAACTTAATAATAATAATAATGCGGGACATTTTGATATAGCATCATCTAGCCCCAAAGTAAGTAGAGCTTGTGATATGGGTACTAAAAGACAAAAATACTACTTATATATATATATATATTATTTTTTTATTTTTACATAGAATACACCCAGACCTTAGACAAATATTTGCAGATCATACAAACTATTGTCCCGCGACGGGAATTAAACCGCAACCTTCTGTATATCATGCAGAGGACGTGCCACAGAGGTCAACAAATTAAAATTAAATTTTTAACGTGGCATTTTATGAAGGTCGCGCTGCCCGTAACTTGAGAAAAACGCATAAATTTTAGAAAAAATATTACCATAGTTTAAATGTTATCACATTATAATTTACAATTAGAAGTTATTAAGTAATATAACTTCTAATATACTTACCTTAAATTATCTTGAAACGCCTTGGATTTTTTGTAACAAGATTATTAATATACCATGTCTCAGAGTTGCTAGTTAATCGTTACATAATTATTATCTCACACTATTATTATTTGTATGTATATTATATAGGATATTTAAATACATATTTAAAGTTATGTAGGTATTTATTATTATTAATATTATATTTTTTTTAATATAGGTTTACTTGTACACCGCCGTCTTTTGATTCCATTTTATCCTGTCCATCCAAAGGTTGTCTGGAAGAGATCGCTTTAAGCGATAAGACCGCCCATTGTACCTCTTATATTCTTTTTTTTTTTTTTTTAATTCGTGTGTTTTTGTACTTTACTTTGGTGTGCAATAAAGAGTTTATCTATCTATCTATCTATACTATAGGCGGTCTTATCGCTTAAAAGCTTGCGTTAATATAAGTTGTGGTGATACCTAGGTGTGGTTATTACTGACGGTGAAGCAGCAGACCTAATCCGGATAATCTAACTTCCAACCTATGACGTAGAGTAATAATAGGGATGGGTCGAATTGAAAATAGGGCAAAAATGAAAGGTGCCTGCAACAGATAGAGCAACTCTTTATTGTACATAATACCCTAAGAGAAATAACATACAATATATAAAATAAGGTGCAAAGCCTAAAGATTACAATTTAAAATAAGCGACCTTATCGCTAAAAGTGTTCACATACATGCAACATAAGGACGGATTGGAATATTTTTAAAGATATGGTGAATTAATGAATTAGTATGGTGGCAGTTAAAAACAATATTTCTAAGATATTGTTACTAGAATAAATTTATAAAACGAAAAGGAATAGAAACCTATCTACTTATATGCTTAGCATATTGAGCAATAAATTGCTACGATTGCTAAAAAAATTTATTAAATGACTATTTTCTCCATAAATCGTTTTTTATTTCTATGTAATCAAAGGATCAACCGGTCTGCTGCGCGTACAAGACTTAATTAATATTCATTATGTATGAACAACAATTGGCTCGGTTAAAGTTAAGTGTTTGAACAATGGAGCTTAAACTGCAAAAAACTAATATTCTGACGAGTCAACTAATATTTCATTTTTAATTATCATCACCAGACTGTAAAAGCTCACTGCTTCATAATTTCTTATTCATTTAAAAAAAAAATAGTTTATTTTGACTAACCAAGAGGTAAATTAAAACTTGATGTAATTTGTTTGCAAGTATCATATTAAAGTTCATTATATTGCATATAACTTTTTGACCTGACAGCATGGTTAGAGCTTTTATAGATTTGGCTAAATGCACTACAAGCAATTTACCAAATGATTTTTAAACAATATATTATTTTTACTAGCAAGTAAAAGTTTCGTACATCATTGCGTAAGAACCCTTTATAGTGTTCTGAAGTCGAATGGCGGAAACGGAACCTTATAATTACGACGTTTCCTTTCGTGCTTACTCCTCGATTCCTCGCTCAGTTTTAAGAAGACTTGTTTTCTTAACCTTAAACTAAAATCAGTAAATTAAATAGAAGAATAACTTTTTCGCGTACCCCTTACATGTAAGGTCCCCTACCTGTCATTTTTTTTCAAATTCAATTCAATTCAATTCAATTCAATTCAATTCAATTCAATTCAATTCATTTATTCCACAAAGATACATTATAGTACGCTTGGAAAGGTCAAAAATCAGATTACAAATTAAGTTCTCGTATAAAAATAATAATAATATCAATACAATTCTTACAATAAGTACCTAAGTACACACTTAAAACTACAAAATAAAAACAAAATATAATATGGTAACTAATATCGTCATATTATTATATTGAATTTATCAGCAAGAGCTTCGTCAAGAGTGTAAAAAGATTTTTCCATCAACAACCTTTTCACTTTAATGCTAAAGTCTGTATTGTCTGTGTATCGCAGTTCATGCGGAAGTTTATTAAATAATTTAATTCCTACACACAGAAAACTGTTGCCTACTTTGGCAAGTCTATGTTGAGGTATGGATATATTTACTCTATTTCTTGTATTATATCGATGAGATTCACCATTTAATTTAAAGTTTACAATGTTCAATTTAACATACAACAGATTCTGGTAAATATATTCCCCAACCATTGTCATTATTCCTAACTCCCTAAATTTATCTCTGCAAGATTCTATATTCTTTATTTGCAAAATCGAACGTACTGCTCTTTTTTGCAAAATAAATATTCTGGAGGACTGCGATGCATTTCCCCAAGCAAGAATACCATACGACATAATGGAATGAAAATACGCATGATAAACAGTTTTTGCCGATCTAATGTCACTTAGTTGCCTGATTGTTTTAATTGCATAAACCGCTGATCTCAGTCTTCCGACGAGAGTGTCAATATGTCTATTCCAAATTAATTTGCTGTCAATGTTTATACCTAAGAATTTTATTGTGTCAATAGTATTCATAAAGTGTTTATCAATTGTATTTTTTACGATGTCATTGTTATGTCCTGTACCTAAAAAAAATCTTACAATATTTGTTTTTTCTACATTTAATAATAAATTATTGGCATTGAACCATTGTTTTATGTCAATTATTAGACTATCTAATTTTACAGAAACTTTATCCTTTATCTTGTCACTTACTACTACAGTTGTGTCATCGGCAAAGAGAACTATATCATTTTCATTTTCGACACAAACCACTAGATCATTTATATAGAGTATAAATAACAAAGGACCCAGGATAGACCCTTGTGGCACACCCATTTCAATGTTATTTTCCTGTGATTTGTGACCATTACATAATACAATTTGCTTTCTGTTTTCTAAATAAGATTTAAATATAGATAGTTCTCCTTCCCGGACACCGTAATGCTCCAGCTTTTGTAAAAGAATCTTATGGGAAACACAATCAAACGCCTTTGAAAGGTCACAGAATAGGCCGTATGTGGATTTTGAACTATCTAAGTCCCACAACACTCTTTCTAACAGTGAAGCTATTGCATTACAAGTGCTTTTATTTCTCTGGAACCCAAACTGTCTGTTATTTAGAATTTTGTGAGTTTCTATAAAAGTGTAAAGTTCATTGGCGATATATTTCTCGAAAATTTTACTAAATATGGGCAAAAGGGATATAGGCCTATAGTTGTTAGCGTCAGAATGAGTCCCAGAGGTATTGTAAAACATTTTTTATTTTAACCCTTTAAGACCTCGTCCTGGAAATATAAGTCTTCAAATAGCTAATGTTATGCCCGCCCTCCAAATTTTTCTTTTGAGTTCTACTAGTAACAGTAGTATTCGATACGAACTGCCAACGTTAATCGTTTGACGGTTTCCCAATGTTAACTTTAGGAGTTCTATTGACAACTTCGAAACCCTAACATAGCGTGCCTCGACACATCTTGGGCAGCTTTATTTTCATTTAGCCCAGCCCTGATAAGATACTGTCTCTCATCGAAGTCCAGCAGGGAGTAGACAAGACAACTCAATTACGAGCGTGTCTACGCCTGTTAGACGCCCTATATAGAAGTGTATATATATACTATGCTAGCCGCTGCCTGCGGCGTCACCCGCGTGGTACCAGGATAACAAGTAACTTTTACTTTAAGACTAGCTCATAATATTGGTTACAAATTTTAACCAAATACGTTCAGCTGTTTTGAACATAGATATATGTATACAAATTCAATCAGAGCCAATTACAAGTGATCACAGAAGTACAATGGGCGGTCTTATCGGTAAAAGTGGAGAATATTAACAACAAACATCGAAACTTTCGCATTTTTTATGTTAATAGGGTACTAATTCTTGTCGAAAAAATATTACCAAATCATGTAAAGTTACCTTACAAGGCGTGAATGGGATAAGCTGGAAGATAAAGGCCTCGGCGAACATACTCTGACCTAATTGGAGACGTTCTGGAGAAAGGCCAAGTCAGAACTACCCTTAACCGGCGAGCTTCTTTGAAGAATATGATGAATATGAATGAAGCGAAGGAAATGTGTTGTGTGTGCCTCCCCCTTCAAGAAACAGGCGTGACTTTATATAGGTATTGGATGTAATTCCTATATACTATGAATTAGTCATCATTATATAACATTGACTTGCCATAATAATTTAAACACTAATGTATCGTCAAGAATAATAATAAACACCCAACCGATACATACATAGTCCTGACCCCACATCGATATCAGGAACTACATACGTGGTACCAAAACACCCAGACAGAGGGAATAAAACTAACACTTGCGTTGTAGTAACTCGCTCGCCGCACTATGGAGGTCTTCTCTAGCTACAAGCAGTAATGCTCGCATTATGGGTATGAGTGGCTATAAAAGTACAGGCACAGGAGACTTTCACCCGGTATGTCTCAGGACCGACAACGCGTGAGTCATGCCAAGCAAAGATAACTGTAATAATTTATTTCAACAGGTGGACCATATGCATGTTTATCTGATAAGTTGTATAAAAAAACGAATCAAAATAGAAACTAAGTTCGATTGCTATAGCAATCGAACTTATCCTTTGTTTATCTTAGGTTTATATTTTGTAAAGTTAGGTATAGGCTGAATTCGCATCACGAAGCCCATTGAAAACTAAAACCCGATAAAAACAGGAAATAAACACTTTTCTTCCGTATAAAATGTTTGCCGAGACTGCGGAGGGAAGTAGATTAAATCTTTATGTTACTACCCTCATCAGATAAACACGGACAGAAAGTCTCAATGTGCATGTTGTTGTATCTAAAATTTATAGGGAACTATTTTAGTTATTTATACATTGAAATATATGATTTAACTATTATTTATACAAGTAGGTATTTACAAAATATACAGATAAAACAACTAGCTATCCAAAAACCGTTACAATCTATGTATATATAGGTCAACCGCCCGCACTCCCAGACGGAAGCGTTCCGAGCGGAAGTTGATTGAAAATTATGGTTACTCAAAAAAAACTTATTAATAACAGTTTCGACTCATCTCAAGGCATACATCTTACTACATACCTACTACTTTATATTTAGTGGAATTCATGAAAGCATCATACTTCTAACGTCACACGGTCTACGGTGCTACGGAGCGTTTACAAAAGTATGAACCATACCAATACTTGTGGTTCTGTAGAGGCCTGCACACTAAGATGCAAAATTAATTAACCATCATCAACGTTAGCAAATCTAATCCAATAAGTTTACGTAGTAATCCTCCGTAAAAGTGATTTATTATTTGTGACAGACTTTGGTTTTCCGAGAGTGACTAAGCGAAAACATTAAACGACAGATAATAAAATGTTTTTGGTGAATTCGTGCAAAATTTGCATTTTAAGGGTCAGACGCCTCCGCAATAGGATTCTTTTACAGATATATAATAATAATAATAGCCTTTATTACCAATCTTATTTGTAACATTTCATCTTAGTATTACAAATAAGGTTAGTTTATGTAAGTATATGTAAATTGTATATATATTAGACACAGGTTTCTTGATGGTCTTGCTTTCCAGCATAGGCCTCCCCAAGTGTTCTACACAATAGTCTATCTCTTGCCTTTCTCGTCCAAGTCGTTCCTGCCATCTTTTTAATATCATCTTCCCATCTACGATACTGTCTGTATTATACAGATATATTATACTGGTTGTTAAAACTATACTAGATTTTTTCATAACGTAGCTTAGTAAATACCTACCTATTAAAATTATCTTCTGAAATAGTAGAGTTTCATGTGAAAGAGCTCGTCCGGGGAAGTACCACCATACATATTACTGCCGCCAAGCAGTAATGCTCGTATTGCTGTTTCGGTTTGAAGGGTATGGGTGCTGGTAAAATTGTTTTTTTTTTCTTATAAAAAAACGGCCAGGTTATGATAGATCCGACCAGTGGCCTTAACCAAGAATGATTGGTAATGTATTTACTGACCCAACGATCTTGTTGATGTGAAATTGGAGTACTTAAACTTACAGATGTAAAGTCACGCCCATTCCCAGAGGTATAGGCAAAGATTACGGACTTCCACTTGCTGACACTTCATTCTCACATAAAATACCACTTTAAAGCCCACAACATGGGTTATACGAGAAAATAATTCATCACAATTTACGTGTACGGGACATAATTATTTTTTTCAAGATTATACATTTTGGGGCATGTGTGCCTCAGTAGAAATGCTGACTGACATCTTATAGGAATGTAGGGTCAAAGGGTTTATTTACACCCGAAATATCAACAAAAGAGACAGATTTTTCGTGTCACCAGTTTTTAAGGTTTCGTGCCCAAAGGTTATCAACGGGAATCTTTTATTAAAAATCCATCCTTCTATCCGTCTACCTGCCACGTGGCTTTATAATCATAATATACTTATAGCCAGTTGAAGTTTTCACATTCATGTTAGAAAGCTTGTACGGCTTGTAGCATGCGAATTGTAAAAAAAAAATAGTCAAAACCCAAAAGCTTTCTCTATACAAAGAAATAATGATCTGGTTATTTATCAAAGAATTAGGGTCTCATTGCGATAGATGGTTCGAATCGATGATTATTTCAACCTGAAACGTCAAAAATAGGACCAGACTTTTTGTATCTTGATTTTTAAGACAAATAGTTATTAAATAATAAATAAATAATGATGAACTTTAGCCAACAGTAAACTACGTGTAATTAGTTTTTTTATTGTGACGTGTGTTTAAGTCAAATGGACGTTCCGCGGCTTTATTTAAAGTTCAATGTCGGACATTAGTAGCTTTGCAATAACATTGTTTTTCGATAAGGTATACATTAAATCTTGATTAAATGGCCCTGACTGAACTCGAGCTCAGTCCATTTGTTATTGTACATGGTAATGTATATTGTGTGGTGGTACGGAACCCTTAGAGTGAGAGTTTAGCTCGCATTTGACCGGTTTTATTGATGTATTTAAATTTCTTTAATATCCACAAAAATGCATAACAAGGTTTCTTTATTTTAGTCCATTGGGTATTCTCTATGTCTACACTGGTGCTGCATCGACGGGAAAAGCATTTCTGTTCTTTTATTCATTCACGGTTTCAATCAATCTGCTGATAAAACTTGACGGCAGATTTATTGGAGGCGCAGGGCTATTCGATTACTAGGGCACTTCCTTTGGATTCTATTTGAATCTTGAGGTCAGGGTAATTGTATTGCATCGCATTTATAGAGTTCAACCTTTATTGATCTCGTGAAACGATTAGGAATAGCGGTAACATAAAATAAGGTTTATTTTTGCTGTAGTATCTACGAAATACGGTACCTACGTGTATTTTTATAAAACTTTAGTTTTCTGTCCATTAAACTTCATGCTATAAACTAGCACATGTTTGAAACCTGAAAGCAAACTATAAAGTTTACAACTAGCAATTCACCGCGGCAATACGACTATTTATAACAATACGGTGCAAATGTGTTTTACGGACCGGCAACCCACATTTCGCGTGTGAGATATTAATTTTAATAAAACACCAATCTCTGATAAATGTATGTGAATGTGAAGAGTGAAGAGTTTTTATGCTCATCTTTATCAGCAAACGGCAGTCTGCTGCTGAATATAAAACAAAGGCCAAAAATAAATAACGAGTGATATGAGCTGAGCCACCTTTATACAATAACTTATCTCCCCGCGTCCACGACACATTCGGCCCATAGAGTTTTAGATATTAACTGACATCGTAGCTTACATTATGGTTAGCCAGGACTAACTATAAGTAAGTAAAATCTAAGTAAGTAATTATCTATTTTACTAAGTATCTGACTATTACAGATACCTGACATTGTATGGTTAGGTTTAAAATGTATTTCATATTATGTACCTTAACATCTTAAACTTAACACATCAGCCATGCTATAAAATTTAAGAATAGATCATAAACATCAATTTCAGTACAGACAAAACATGTTCACTTTATTTTGGGCACACTTTCTTCAGTTCTTTTATTGCCTTTGTATTGATGCTTCTTGTTTTTGCCTTTTTGACTATTCCTGTCTGTAACATTGCCTTGCCAAAACTTTTTTCTATTCAGAGACTGATAGCGGTTACAAAAGTAAAGGGTATGAATCTAAAGGCAGAAATAGTACCAACTACAGATATAATATTAAAAGCAGAAAATCGTAGTAACTGTTAATTAATCGAGCATGCGAAGATGTACTTAGACAATCCGGCATTTTCATTTATGTTTGTTTATCCAACGATAACTGCCAAGCTGAACTGTTATTCAATCTTTATGAAACTCGGTATGAAGGTAGATGAAACTTAGTAGGTAGGTTATACTAATACGTATATTAAGGTTGGGGGTTTTGAACTATGGAGTTAGAGGCGCTTAAAAATGAAGAGAGAAAAAATTAAGATAATAATCATGTGGGGTTGATAGGAAAATAAATAATGCTGGACATTTTTCACGCAGCATTATCTAGCCCCAAACTGAGGAGAGCTTGTAATATGGGAACTACATGACTGATATAGTAACTAAATACTTTTTTTTGTAAATACATTTAAAAAAAAACGTATACCTACAATGTGACAAATTCTTTAATTAGTTTTTTTTTTTTTAAAGTAATAAGCCAATTTCTTTTTTTTGTAGTATAAAGAAATAGAACCAGATGTTGGTAGTGAAACATCTAATGTTCATGCTTTTAACGGTTAAACTATAAACTAAATACATAGTGAGTTATCAGTTTGGGTATGATCTGCGTCTAAATATAAAAAAAAAAGAAATTATATTGAAAGCTTGTAGGAACTGACCCAGATTGATCAATATCAAATTCTTTTTCACAAGAGAGCATTATATGAATGACTGGTTTTTTAGTTTGACAACAATTTTCTCCAGACCTTACAATTTTGGGTTCCAATACTCTTAATGTCTGAAACATCAAATAATTGACAGTCCATCACTACATAATAGCGAGTTGTGTCTCTATCCGAATAGAGATTTCAGCGTAGCGCAGAGTTAATGGCTAATTGCCGGACGGTGAACTGATAATGTTGGATGCATAGGTGGAAAGTACTTTAAAGCCCGAGTTTTTTTATGTTATCGTCTGTTCGTTGGTATGTTACCATTTTTTTTCTTAAATAGTCAAGTTTACTTCTGGTTATGCATTATGGTAGGTTTTATCGCCAAATATCGTCAGGAGCGCTATAAATAAAAAAGATGATGGAATACACGAGTAAGCCAATGTCTTCTGTATCTATACTAACAGACGTTCGCACGTCTTGTCTGTAGAAAAGTTACATTTAGTAATGTTTCCATGAGGCGTTCGTTTGGGTTTATCAAGAAAGTTATACGTTTTTTAATAACTAGACTTCTCAAGCAAGCTATTTTTTCGATTCGTCATTACAAGATGACCACGATGGGCCAAACTTAATGATACTACTTGTCACGTATCTTAAGCTTATATTACTAGGTTAAGAATAATTATTGTTACTAACATAATGTTCCCCATTGCAATTTATTATTATTATATTTGTATTTATTTAAAATGCAAGCTCATAAAATGCAACTATAATCTTTGTTATTCTAATCAACCTGTGCCAATACAGTCGAACGAGACCACACCGAGCGACGCAAAAGCTAAGTGAATTCGCTTACCCACTCGCGTCTACAAACTGCATGCACTCAACTCCCGCGGGGTAACAGCACCCTTTCACTTATTACGAGAAAAACAGAGTGCTGTTACATTATTCTCTCGAATACTCGCTTGTTAATACTTAGCTAGTTTTAGTTTCTTGGGGAAGATACAGATTTTTTTTCATAAGGCTAATGTCAAACCGGCGCGTAATAATGCGAAGCCGAGAACGACAGCGTCGCGGAAACGTCTGTTGGTATTATTCCATGGAACGTACCGTTTTTATGAACATGTTCCGCCTCGGCCCAGCAATGATGGATAATTCTGTTCATGAAATGAACAACAATCATTTAGTATGACATAAAAAAACAACAAATTTTGCAAGTGCTGGGACAGTTGGGAAGTAAACATAACAAATATTTGGTAGATTAGCCTATTTAAGTTAAATTAAAACAGAAATACCCCACGCACCTTGCTGATCCATCTATCTAGACGGTTCAATATCGCGACAAAAAGGTCAGCATAATGCTAGGTAGGTAGACTAGCTACTTAGCAGTGGTATTCCGATTATAATTACATCCCTAGTGTGCTTTAATTTTACTAATGATGAGTCTACCTGGACAATCCGGCCTTTGTATGCATGTTTATATGTAAGTTTTTTGGTCCGCTAATAATAATCATAATCATAATTTTTGTACTTAGATTCGTCAAAACAAAATTACAAAAGTACTTAAGGTAGGTTATAAATTAGACATAAATACTAAAATTAGTAAACATTTGTCAGTATTGCCAAAAGATTAGTCAGCATCACAAAACATATTTTTATCAGCAAATAAACTGTCATTACTGTTATTAAATTTTGAAGTTAGGTAGGTTATATATAAATATAATTATTTATTAAATATATAAATTGCAAAATTCTTCATTTATCTATGCCACAGAGGAACAAATTACTACGTTTTCCAAGAGGACCGTGTATCGCGAGGTCTCAGTTCAAAATTATATTGTATCCATCTCAACAGATCTCGAAATTTAAAACACCTCTGTGACCAGGCAACGCTACTCGTGTTTAAGTTATTTCCGGTCCAATGAGCGACTACTACGCGATTGACGTTTTCGTAATCACTTTGGTAGAACCACTTCCCGCGCCGGTCGTAGCTTTATTTTTAGCATACCCCGTTGGGCATAACCCATTTATCCCAATAAAGGGAAGCTACATTACACTCGTGACTAATACAAAGATGACATTTACATCACATAGTCTATTTCTCTCCTAATACTAGCACACCTTTTTTTTTTTTTTTTAACGATGGGAAAAATGCCTTTACGCATGTCCTCTGGCAAAGATGGGAGAGCCAGAGGGGTCTGTCGGACTCGACGCTGACGAAAGCCAGCGTAATACCGACTAAACAACCCATCGACGTTCCTTCCTGTTACCGTAGTGCCAATGCATCATCAAACCATTCATCCCCAGATGAATAGTTAGATGCTGCATTGGAACTTGACAGAGTCACGGGATCTCGATAGAACTCGATCGCGACTCCGTCGTTAACTGTCCGCGTTTGGCGGACCCCTCGTTCTCCCCCAATGAGGGAAGGGGGGTGCTCCGGGACATTCTGAGTATCCCCAGACGTTGGAAACCTGTGCAATGCAGGAACGGGGCTCCCTATTCCTGCATTGCAACTACCTGCCGCAACGCAGTACAAGTTCTAATAGGATAGGAGCTAGCGTACCTACTTACAAATGAATTTTACCACTTTGTAAGCACGTACATTAATGTAACTTTACTTGCAATTTGTAACGATCGTTTCACCGTTTGTTTGTAACAGATAAACTTTACGACACTCGAAAACAATTAAATCAACCCATTGCTCAAGTGCGCAACAACAAAGTTTTTTTTAAGAACTTATCAATTTGCCTCGGAATAGTATAATAATAATAATAATGCTGGACATTTTTCACACAGCATCATCTAGCCCCAAAGTAAGCAGAGCTTGTGTAATGGGAACTACATGACTGATATACTACAAAAATACGTTTTTTTTAAATACATACATATTATACATAGAAAACACCCAGAACCCGTGACAAATATTTGCATGTGCAAACATTTGTCCCTCGGCGGGAATCACTGTCTCAGGCGGGCCTTCGCCCACTGCGCCACAGACGTCGTATAAACTTGGAAATTCAGTAATCCACCGAAATTCAAAACATACTTGAAGTTGTTGTTCAATAAATCCCTTGTAGCCGGGATATAAACCTAGATTTGACGCCCTGCCTCTGAACACTACATGTACTAAATTTTAGTAATATATAGCTAGCCACGAGCACACAGAGTATCATAGCCCTGAGACACATGTGGATTTTACTTTTGGCTTGTTATTGCTAAGTTACCCTAGCATCGCATTTGTTACGGGACTGGCCTCGCACAATTCTCGTTTTTTTTTTTATGGATTACTTCTTATACTTTTTTAATAAGTACTTTGGAATTAGCAAAACTATAAGATTACAAACTTTACGTATTTAAAAAAAACAACTTCGATCACTGATCACATTGACGGTCAAGTGAAGGGACTTCCAGGCGCAGGGTCGCGGGGAAGATAAACGGGCCTTCTCGTAAGTAGTTTACCTACTTATGACCCCTTCATCCCGTTCAACGTGAAATCTCGTTCATTTGGCCACGTATCTCTCCCGTTTTGCCTTTTCCAAAAAGTATCAAGACAAACGGTCTTGATCGACCTCTGGCCACCGAAATTCTGTAAACTTCATCTGACAGTCATCAATTTATCGGGTTCCTCAACTGCGTCGTCCGGTTCGTAGTCACCATTCGAGAACCTATTTCTGCGTTTCTACGAACCATACATATTTCTTTAGCTGAGTCATACATTTTAGAATTTATTTTACAATGCCTTATGGATTTAAATAAACTTTGACTAAAGCGGTAGATATTGGATTATAACTTTTAACTTTATTTACATTTTATTACGGTGTTCATTTTATGATTCCAAACTGACTTAAATGTTGTTTCAATTAGAAAACTAAATTAAATTTCGTCTCTACATTTTAGAAAAGGGCAGTTTTTCAGAACACACCGACCTCGAGTAAAAATGAGCAAGCCATATAGTTATATTCAGGGATCACAGCATCTTATTTTCACTGTGCGTCTATAAATATACTGTTAGTAATACCTAGAGTTAGTAAATATACCCCACGATTTAACCTTTTAAAGTGGAGTGCCTCCCTTAGTACTTGAGGCTCCCTTCTGTTGCGTATACCTACTTACGGTGAAAATACTCTCTAAGAAATTCATCCAGTTTTGGCAAGTAAAACTGGTTAGTTTTTTTTTTATAAAACGCTATAAATACAAATACATGGATTAATTAAATTAGTAGAGCAGAAATACTCTGTTGAAGGATACGGTGACCCTGCCCACGACCCTAGCCTACGGCTACTATTTGGTATTTTGTAATAGCGCGTTTTATAAACGCGCGACTTTATCTACATGTGGTAGCTTGTCGCATTTGCAACGCGCAACAACGATGCAGTCGCATTTTATCGATTCAGCATCGCTGTTGCACTAATGTGACATTGTATCGGGCGACTGAAGCATGCAAAGGCTTCTTTGAGCCACTACGACATATCTCCATGCAGCTTTGCGTCTGTATCTGTAATAGCTATAGAAAATCATGCATACGTGGGCGTGGGCGTCATCATGGTACGGTCAGAGACAGGATTCTGGCCTAATCGCTGCAAAAAATTACGCCACCAAGAAACCAGCATTTATTTTTATTACTTTTCTATTTCTCCTGCCCTATGGCAATTCCAACAAGATTTTTCGTTTAAGCGGAATATTTAAATTACTCGGCGTCACTCAAATTCGATGTTATGGAAATTAAGTTTAGAAATTGTTTATGAGAGCTGAGATACCTATTCATAACCTCAATTTAAAAATAATAAAATCCGCAGAGAAAAGATATTGGAGCAAAATTGCCACTTAGGAGATTTTTCTTACGCAAGTTGAGATTCTCGAAAGCTATTCGAATAAAATCGATTTGCAGCGTAGATATTCATGTGAAATATTAGGTAGGATGAATAAAGATTGCATGATTGACCGGCCACCTGTGCTACGGCGTAGGCGAAACTTGGTGATGCGTAGCTCAATGACTACGGCGTAGGTGTAGATGAGACCCATAATCGATTGATTATAAACCTCTATGAAATCACTTTGGTAACAATATAACTAGGTATACATAAACTATGTTAGGAAATTAAGTGCCTGCTTTGCTCTTAAGCCGACTAACCTGGTTGCTTCCCACGGATGTAGATGCTTTGTGAAAATGTCCAGATTTTATTATTATTATTATTTAATTTTTATTATCAAACTCTCACGGCACCCTTTCCCTGGAATTGAGAATTATGACCCTATCTAGCATAGTCATATCATGGGTCCAGCAATATACAATAGGATTCCAAGCATGCAAGATTCTTTCAGCCTAAGCAGTTACAAAAGTAGATAAAAAATCTGGCTTGTTAAGCCAACCTTCTATGTTACTTCTAGCTCTATACTTGAGATTATTTCTTAGCAGATATCCTAATTAGATTATTAAGATACAAATGACTAAAATCCGATAGACTAGCAAATACGAAACTAATGTGATGACGATGGTACCTAACTATGTACCTAGTTGGGTAAGCTTAGATAAATGTACGTACCTAATGTAATAAGCGAATGTGAGTAACCAACACAAATCAAGATAGTTTTGTGTTTACGTGATTACAACATTATAGAAATACTTTGTATGAATAATTGTATCTATATATCTTAGATGGTATCTAAACATGTTTTTATTTTAACGTTTACACATGGTGTGACATTGTTTCACGTGACATGTATCTTTCATATGATTCTGATTCTGTAGCCGTTACAGCGTAGTTGTAGCATACAAATAAATTCGGTCTCTGCATACAACGTAAATGTGTACACGCTATTTGTGGCATTTCTCGCGCAGATTAGGATAAAGAATGCCCTAGATAGACATGATAGATGGCAGGATAATGCAAATCCACGTTACGGATGGCCATGCAGGCGATACATGTCGGAAAATGTATTCTGGTCAATTTTTCAGCGTTTTATTTTTTTCGCTTATAATACGGAATTGTAGGTAGGTACATATTCAATACTTGGATAAAAATAGTAAATTTGTTTCTGTAACTTACAATTTGAAACAACTTGACATAAAAGCAAACATAAATCAATGAGTATCTAACTATTAACACGATTATAATATATTAGTTTCTCTTGTAAATAACTAAATAACAATGTAATAAAATCTTGGAACCAATCAACTTTAACCTACTTGTAATAACCGGTCAATTTTAACCTACTTCTAATAGACACGTCGAAATAAAACTTTGTATGTAATAGTAGTGGAATTCTTTTTATAAATTTTAAGTACGTGATAAGAGCGTATTCTTTATTTTTTTATACTACACATTTTATTATTTATATTTCTACAAGCATCTTCCCACGGTGTCACCCGCGTAGTACCCGGATAAAAAGCCTATGTGTTATTCTGATGTATAAGCTACATTACTGTAAAGTTTCATCAAAATACGTTCAGTAGTTTTTGCGTGAAAGAGTAACAAAAATCCATCCTCACAAACTTTCACGTTTATAATAGTAGAAGGATAACTAATAGTAGTAAACAATTAACACATTTATACACTCACTTAGGAGGGAGTTACTAACAATACAGAAGTGCACGTAATAAATTCTAATCACTTACCTACTAGCTTTGCCCCAACGTAATTAACGTTTTTTTTATCTTCGGTTTTCTTATTATTCCCATATTTTTACGTAGCACTCAGCACGTAACTTCAATTTTCTGTTCCGTTTTTATAAACACACAATTAATTATTCGTTTGCCCACAGACTAAAAAAACTACAGTTGACTAATATATTTTCCTTGTCTCTATTTAATGTAATTTATGTGAGTGTTTATGTACCTTCCTACTTATTTTTACTCTTATTATTACAATTTGAACAGTAGTTTTAGTAGTTTTAGTAGCCCAGGAGTTTTCCGCGTTTGTGAGGTCATCTCTCCTAGGCCCTGTCTGAAAATCAGCGCTGCTTCTCATTACTGTGCGGAGCAGCACTAAACTGAGACGGCACTGTTTGGCCTACACTGCACAGATTGGGACTAATTAGCACAAATATCTTCACTTTTGTTTTTGTTAAAATCCTATTTACAGGTATTTATAGTTTACCTGTCCTTTCTGTGCTTTGTTGTTGCCAAATAAATACATTTATTTCTAGTAGGATAGGATAGGACTATAACGTAAGTGTCAACAGAAAGGTAAAGGTATGGTATTAGATTGAGTAAGAATATACGTACCTATCAATGTCCATCTCCAGTGAGAAACACAAAAGAAGATCGAGAACAAATGATGTAAATTTCGCTGACTTGTTAGTCTTTTTCCAAAGATAATGAACATTGATTCACTTGATTCAGCCCTCGTCTGCTTCATATTGTCGTGATTGCTACAGAACAGGGTTTTCATAGAAAACAATTAGCATATTTTGATGTATAGAAATCGAAACTATACAGGTTGACCTTCGTCCGTTAAACCCACTTTTATGTGAAACAGCTGTTTTGAGTGTATTTTAGATATTGTGTCAACCCAAAGGCAAATTTTAAACGAACAATATAAATAAATAAATAATGCTGGACATTTTTCACACTGCTTCATCTAACCCCAAACTAAGCAGAACTTGTATTATGGGAACTACATGACTGATATACTACTAATATACTTTTTTTTGTAAATATGTACATATTATACATAGAAAACAACCAGACGCGAGACAAATATTCGCAGATCTTACAAATATTTATCCTGCGGCGGGAATCGAACCCGCAATCATCTGCGTCTCATATGTTTTTCATTAAGGTTTCGTACTTAAATGTTCACTAAAAACAACAGATTTTTACCACAATTTTCTTCAGTGATATCAAAAGCTGAATTTAGAAAAAGTCGTATAACGAAAGTTGTAACCTATGATGTGTAAAATTACTCTTTCAGGTTATTAAATGCTAAGTAATTGCTCACGACTCCATTTAAAATACCACCAAAACAATTACACTTAAAGAAATTAATGTAATGAAAAAATAATCAAACTTCTTTAAATATAGTAAACATTCATTTAAAATTAAAAGATATGTTGCGAGTTCAGTTATTGAGACTTAAAACTACATTTCTTATGTTCTCTGTAAAGTTACCGTTTTACACTGAAAACTATTAAATTAGATTTTTTAAGCATAAAATCGTGTAGGTACGCCATCTTTGATTTCAATGCCAAATGTATGAATCGGGTGACAGCGGGAATAGGCAAAAATAGAGGGGAGCAATAAGCAAGAGAAGAATAAAGTTAAAATGTGTAACGTGTGTTAAAAAAGCCCGTTCTGAGCTATAATATGTGCAAATTCGCTATTAATTATTGCTGGCATGAAAGTAGCACAGATTATATTAGAAACAACTACGTGACATGACAGATATAACAATGCCGATGTTATATCTGTCATGTCAGCTTTGCATCAAGTATCAACTTGGCTTATTTTACACATGACACACTTTCCCAAAACCCTTCCTCCATATACGATTATTCATCGCAGGGTAAAAGATTAATACTCAAAACTCCCAAACCAGCGTATTTATGTGGGTATTTTTGGAGGACATTTACAAATGGATGGGCTGAGCAACAGCCTGTTTGCCTGTTGGGTAATTAATATCGTTCTGCGTAATGGAACGTTAATGTTGGCATTTGGGAACACGCTTTTTGTCATGGCCGGTACAGCTTGTGCAGTTTACAAAGCTTTCAAGTTTTGTTTCCTATTTTTGTAGTTTGTATAAATATAAATAACTAATGCTGGACATTTTCACACAACATCATCAACACTTGACAAAAATGAATAGCAGCCATATATGAAAATATTTATAATAGTGTTTTTTAAACTTTCGCAATCAGTATACAAAAGTTTTATCGCGTTATTTTTTTTAATTTTCTTAACGTTTCCGCTGTGTTGCATAGCCGTGGTCATGAGTTGACTGGAATATTTGGAGCTGTCGTAGACCATTAGCCGCAACTACTATATGAAAGAAAAAGAAGAAAGAGAATACATTTATTCGACACAAACAATTACACAGGAAGGAAATGGGCACAGACCTATATAAATATATCTGCCCTACAGTACTAGGTAAGTACCATGATAGGTTGTAAACACAAAATACCTAGTCTTCTCTGTGACGCGTGGGCCAAACAGCATTTAATTATGCAATACATTTTCATATTCAGAAAAGTCAATGATCACATTACGACACAATTCACTAACTGTATTAACGCACTGCATAATTGGATAATTGCTTTTATAATATGCGAATATGTATAATGATATGATTATACATACAGTAATGCTAACTCGTTTTATATCTAGTTATCTACATAATTAATTAAATTGAGCCATGATCTATTTTCTTCATAGGCAGTACCTATAAGTAAAGAAACAGAAAAATAGAATTTGGAAAACCTGAATACCTACCTATCTATTCTATAGATTAATCAGACAAAGTTTTACCAAATTGATTAGCAAATCGATTGATATTTTAATCACTTGAAAGAAAGCTTTTGAAATATAATTTATTCATAATGAGAAGTCAAGTAATAAAGATATGAACCTTCCTGAGAAGTCGTGCAAATTGTGAAGTTCTATGAATATTCAACTTGAGCAAACACCTTGCTTGACTTCATTTATTTGCTTGTTGAGTTCAGATGGAAGCAGATATTTAGGATTAGACTAGTAGGTATCTTTTTTTTACGATATAACACAAAAATAATGGAATACTTAAAGTGTCATCAGACAGACGATACCACACAACAGCCACACGACAGCGACAATAATCACGTACACACGAACCACGCACGAGTCACACATTTGGCGATAAAGTGTGGACGAAACCGACCACAGTGCAGCCACTCCGCATCTTAATCCGTCGCGTGTCGTTTTAACTGTTTTTTGCTAGAAAAACGCAACTACATCTCAATTGGTACTCGCAACAACACAACTTAAGACAGCTTCATGCCTTTAACTTGTATGGAATGGGGCGTCTTCCCAGAGAAATTCAAAATTACCTATCGCAAAAACCATAAAAGTGGTCCCATAAAAGTTTTATCCCTGAGGATAAAATCCAATTTTTCACGTAAGACTTAAAAAAACATCATCATCTTATGGAATTACGATTAGCCGAATCATTTTTTGTGAGCGATTTTTCTTTTGTTTTCATTTATTTATTAACTCATACATGACCACTGCCTGGGTTATTTTTTTCAGTGTGATGTAATCGAGGTTTAGTTGAGGTGTGGCCCGTCTGAAGACAACCTCAGTAGATACTTGGGTTTAATACCTAATTACGTAGCGAATGTAGGTAGATGCGCACATAGCTTCGAACTAATAGGATTTGAAAACTGCGTATTATTTCGCTTACCTACGGCCAAGCACAAAACTGTCCGAAAAAATAACCCTGGCGTACTCCATACAAAAGCTTCAGATTACAAACTGACACATTAATTAAGACTGCTATTTCCTTTCTTACAACGTCTATCCATAAAACTCATCCTAATAACTGGGTCAGCATAACCTTGTTCTAGGACGTTTTATATTGCACGACACGATGCTTAGAATGAAAGAGCAAAGGGCACGTATGAACATGGGGCATAAAAGATCACAATGTATGAATGCATAGTGTAGGGTATGATGTGGGTAAATGTAAAAACTTTGTATGGCAGTCGGAATACAGCTCTTCTTTGTAACTGGTGTTTTTTTGACAATCCTCGGATATGAGAGTGGCGAACGAGAATACAATTAAATATTAGACTGTGCTTGCATCAAATAAAACGAACAAACTATGGCGATCGGAAAAATAAGCGCGTTTGATGTGAAACCCGGATTGTGGTCGTCATACGCGGATCGATTAGAAATCAAAGTGAATAAAATCGAGGAAGATTTAAAGTTGACTACGTTGATTTCGGTTATGGAACCACCATCCACCCTCATTATCGAGTACCAGACAAGTACTTACACATGGGGTGAAAGTGGACATAAAATGTAAAAGTACGTAGCTATGCTGCGAGGCGCAGGATTTTAAAGTTTTTTTTGCTTGACTTTACTCTAGCTGATTGCTCAATAGGGTTGAAGACTGTGGCCTTTCTGTAATAGTTATTTGTTTTACCAATTTTCGTTTAGCACCGGCCCATTATCGATATCGGAAAACTGTTATGCACGAAAATAACGTTGGCATGAAATAAGCTACATTACGGAAAGTGTACCCGCGTAGTAAAGAGCCCGTATATTCATTTGCCATATTATGAAGTTGTTTTTTGGTTTGTGTGTCTTTTGCCATGTACCTCCTACATGGCTTATCGGATCGAAATCGAAAAGGTTATTGAATAAATGCGAGACAGAATTTTCTTGTCGATGATTCTAAACAGACCGCTAGACTGTAGGATCTACGCCCAATATTAATATTCATAAACAGTACCTGTAGGACTTGTAGGGTAATTAAATTAAATATATAGGGACAGTTATGTGTTAAAAAAAACCCCGACTATTTAATTCCTCTTATAACATATGGCGATAAGACCTTTATATGAACGAAAAATAATATATTGACACCATACAAGGCGATGGCGAGAAATCGCATTACGTCTGTATAGTTTGTTGCTGTTTCGTGGCAAAATAGTAACAGACAAACACACTAAAATGAACAAACAACCTCTTATCCCAAACATATTGACTCCTGGCGTCGCCGGTAAAAGGAGTAAATAAGTACTGTATTGTACCTAATGTGCGAGGATGAAATTGATGGCAGGAAAATTTGTTTTACATCAGCTCCAAAGCACTTTTAACACATTAATACGTTACACTCTATCATCCTTTTTTGTAATAAAGAAGCTGAGAAAACAAGGCGTTGATAGTACCTACTTATCGCTTCTGAACACACACGTGAGTTATATATTATTGTCTATCAAAACGCATACGTTATGAGGGAAGCTACGGGTGACTTCATTTTCCATAAAAGCATCATTTATCATCTTTGAGTGCACTTTTCCGGTATTGCGTCCGTAGACGGAAAGTTTCATGTCACTATGCTAGTTTTCATGTGAATAAATTAGTGAACCTCTTAGCCGAAAGCCGAATATTTTGCGGTGAATCGAAAAAGTTTTCGTGCTACGATGGTGTAGTTTTTTCGTAACACATTCGTAGCAGTATTTTGTTTTGGGATAACGGTTTTTTTTAACCTGATATTGTTAAGGTTGTATTCCTCTTCTCGCACTGAAAATTGGGAAAAAAGATTACGGAAAATAGCAAGCATGTCTACATGGTAGTTTGCGATCATTTTGACAAGTTGAAATATTATAATCTCTTTAAGGAATTCATTCTTTGTTAAAAAAAATAATAAAAAGCATATTATTATTTTTTGTTTATTTTAAAAACAATTCGTTATAACAAAATTATTAATATTTAAACACAACTTATCTTATCTTACTACTATTATAAACGCGAAAGTTTGTGAGGGTGGATGTTTGTTACTCTTTCACAGAAAAACTACTGAACGGATTTTGATGTAACCTTACAGTAACATAGCTTATACATCAGAATAACACATAGGCTACTTTTTATCCGGGTACCAGGCGGGCGAAGCCGTGAGCAGAAGCTAGTTAAAAATATGTTAAAGTTTTCAAACTGATCGCAAACATTTTGATATGTATAGGCATTGTTTGGGCTTCAAGTTTGTACGTGGGAGCGTCACGAGTACCTTACAAGAATTGGACAATTCAATACTTAACTCAATTAGTTTATGTATTATCCACATAACATAATGTTGTTAATTTTTGATGGAAACTTGTTCAGACGATTTATTGAATTCGTTAAGTTAATTTAAAACCCGATTCAATGAAAATTCTCAATTAAACTGTGAAGTGAACTTAGCGGTAGACTTGAGATTGTGCCCTAGATGGGAACTAGACCAGATACTTGACAACTCATCAAGAGATCTTCATAGTTTAACAAACAGTATCAGTACCCACTTTAATTCTTACTTATCTTGCACTTATCTAGTTCATCTTTTCTCATTTGTATCTACACTATCTCATATTTTTCCTAATTTTAAGTACGTACATATTTTTAGTTGTTGTCTTGTACCTATGTATATACTGCACATTATGTGATGCCCTCTAATTGCGGGAACACTACGTACTATATCTTTGTATCATTTTTTTTTTTGTGTGCGTGATGATAACATGTTTTGGATGTCCTACTTAATAAAATAAAATAAACAGGTTTTTCTCATCTTCCATAAAAACTAAAAGCTACTTTCAGAGGTTCTAGTATATCCTAAAGTGAAGAAGGCGTGATGATAATATCCTTATCTCTGAAATCAGGTGAAACATTTAAATATGTTTTATTTTGAGTTACTTACATGTATGGCCTTATAGCGTAGCGGAGCCCAAGATCTTTGGTATGAACGTTCTGTGACAGCCATGTAACATACCTATTGGACGTTTTACGGTTAGAGAATTCAGCTCGACGACCTCTGTGGCGCAGAGGGCGAAGGCTCGCCTGAGACGCAGAAGGTTGTGGGTTCGATTCCCGCTGCGGGACAAATGTTTATGTATTTACAAAAAAAAAGTATACAACGGGACAAAAGTATATAAGTAGTATATCATTCATGTAGTTCCCATAATACAAGCTCTGCTTAGTTTGGGGCTAGATGGTGCTGTGTGAAAAATGTCCAGCATTTTTTTTTTTTTTGTTTTTTAGCTAAGTCTGATTCTGCTTACATCATATAATCTTAAGCTTACGTGGACGTAATAAATAGCACCCTTAAATATATCATATATATATATATATATAATAAGTTTATTGACAAAAAAAATGTCCAGCATTCTTATTTTAATTAATTTACTAGAAAGGAAAATTTACCGTTTACTAGGAGCCATGTCCAGGCTTGGACGTTTTTCGGCAGATGATGAAGAAAACTCATCAGAATTGCAGTTCGGAACTCGCGCTACACCGATTATAAAACTATCAGGGCACTAAAGTGTTATTATAATTACGGAAAGTGATGTCAAACAGAAACAACTGACAATCACGCAGAGCACCGACTGCGGTTGTGGCATGTTTTGTCTAGACTAGCTTCTGCCCACCGTTTTGCACGCGAGGTAATACGATAAAAAGTCTAAAGCGCTTTTTAACGGCGAAATCTAGAATCTATTCCAAACATCTAAATCGGTTTAGCAGTACCGAAGATAATGGGCAGCCAACTTTTTAACATTCAGACATCAATCACAATAGGTATGCTATGTACGCACTGATACCAACAACCAGTACAAAAATAAAAAACATAAAGACATACATATTTTTGCAAGTGTTCTTTATTAAAACACTAGGTAGGTTAACACTAGGTTTTTTTTATATTAGAGTTACTGAAAACACTAAGCAGGTAGAAGAAAAGATATTATAATTACTTATATATTTGCTCGCAGTAATATGGAGGTAGGTACGTATTTGTATATCTGAAAATATCTCTATTTATGTTTAATTGTCTTCAATATGGTTGTTTCTGTTTACACAGCACCACAGGGTAGATTGATAATTTAATTGGTATAGTGCAATCAGCGCTTTCAATTAAATTTTCGTGATAAGATTGAAGGATCTACGCGAATATCAATGACAAAATACCCACTTACTAAGTTGATTGTAAAAGTAATAGGTATCTAACTATATAATATGCCCAAATAAACTAAATAAACTAGACTTCTATCTTTGTATGTCCTTAAAAAATATTAACTGGCAACATTAACTTATAATTTTCTAACTAGGAAGGTAGTCTATAAACAGTCTATCATATTTTAGGCATCAGCTACGAATGTTGAATGCCATTTAATTTGAACACTAGCAAATTATCATTTATGGTACTAGAAATGATACCTCACGCTCAAATAAAGATACAATTTCGAAAATACTTTTCTGAGCGGTTTTGTCAATTTGTTCGAATCCATAATCTTTGGTCTGTTTCATCTAAACTGCATGAAAAATTATATTAGCCCGTTCACGCCCAGTTCCTATGAGGCCTTGATTCTTCGCCTAGGCTGCTCTAGACCACAGAGTTGGTAAATGTTGTTTTATGATTTAGCCAATAGAATAGGACCGTTTAAACGCAGCATACCGTCTCTTCCTACAAAACTTCCTCTTAAACTTTCTCCTTGGATGAAAATCCTTCATTTTGTCACTGTTCGTAACTTTCTCTACAATATCCAACCACTTTTGGTCTAAATCCTCGGGTGGTTCATCGTTTATCAGAATGATGGGTAGGAGAAATCCATTGTGTTCTCTTTTGTTTGTCTTGAGTAATGCAGTTGGTAAGTCATTCCAGTGTCGTTCCTCGGGTGTGTTAAGGCCGGAGCTTTCTTTACCGGAGACGATGGAGATCTCCAGGTTCTGAGCGGAGTCAGTGTTGAAGTCGTTTTCTGACTCGTTTTGGGCGGCCATTGCTGCTTCCATGTCCAGTAACTGAAACAGACCAAATAAACATTATAAAATATAGAATTGAAACTACCTGAGACTTTCCTAGGCTTTTCATATACACTGAAATAGCTCAAGGTTTTTGTCTCGGCACTCTTTTGTCTATGTCTAGCCGTGGAATATTTTGGGGTTAAGTAACTGGCTCTAGTGTAATTTCAGATATTAGCTTAAAATTCCCACAAGAGCCAAAGGCTATCCCTTGGAATGGAGGCAGCTACGTACCTATTTTATTGCCGTATCCTATCTTGAACAAGCGATATCTATAAACCTATTATCTAACGAAACCACGAGAATGCCGACAGTTTACGGTATGTAAACAATTCTAGCACTACAGACATGGCGAGTTCATTAGCGAAATATATTTAGTAAGAGCGACGTTATAGTCATCATAAGTCTTCTTATCGTGTAAATAAACATCGAAGTTCAAAGCTAGTTTCAGGGCTTATACAAATGGCAAACGGAAAAAAACACCTATTGCATTATGCAGTTTCTTCATCCCACGATTATTTTAAGTGACGAATTGGCAGTTGGCCCACACTTTGTCTTCTACTGACTGTTTGTAATTGATGTTGTCATATCACATTGTTTATACCCAATAAAAAAGGCAACAGAAAAGCCACTTATTGGACCCAATAGCCAAGCTAACAAATGCGTTCATACAAAATGTCTCATATGAAAATTTCGTGCATCCCAGCCCGTCCATGGCACGGATATGTGTGGAAAGTTCTTTAGTTTTTCTGGCTGATGAAAGAAGTGGTATTTTTTTTTATAGAAAAACGGATACGCTAAATTACTTTACCTAAAAATAACTCAAATATAAATGTTCAGGGACCACTCCGCGATCGATCCACGTCATAATTTAAAATACCCACCATTAATCAGCATCCGGAAAACAAAGCAAGATTTTTATAACCATCAAAACATTTATCGTTTTATTTATTAGCTCTTATTTTCTCATAACGCTGAAGAATAGCGCACTTGACTTTGGAATAATTCAGTGACAAAGCAGGTTGAAGGCGTCAGCCTTAGAAAATAATGCTTACCGGTTAGGAGCTAAGCTTTGTATGAGCACCCAATTGTCTTGTTGATGTGTCCAAAAAGCAGAAAAAATTACCTACTTCTGTTTCTCTTTTCGTCAGACAAAAGAGAGAGAAATAAATATATTACGACTGTTCTTTAAAAAAACCCTCTGTAGTATGAGAGGGCATGGCATAGGAACTAAAATCATCTTATTTGACTGGCTGATTGAATTTGATATTAACATTCGTATCGTACTCGATACTCAATTAGCATTAGTATACTAAACCAACGTTGTCATTTTGTATTCCCATTGGAAATAAATAACAACGATTGATAATACCTACTAACTTCAAACATCGTAACGCATATGAAAATAACGCTTTCATTCGACATAGGTACAAGCTATTTGATGTATTGTATGACTTCTCACACAACTTTTACGAGAATTGTCCATGTCTCATATAAGATAGATCCAATAGCATTGTAATAGCACTCAAGTATGATAAGGTATAAACACGCACCGAAAACCTGGTTTCAACGAGAGCGGCAGCCCTGTTGTCATAACCTTGCCTTGGATTATTAAAGTATCTTAAACATGCGAAGATAAATAAACATCCCTTTTCGATCTCATTAATCATCATCCAATAATGTTCCTTCTGTTGAGAGACCAATTTCAATAGGCCAACAGTTTCGTTTAGTTTCGTACGAGGTAAGCGCAACCCTGGTGTCGTGGTGGTCAAAGCTTTTTCGAAGACCTGCGACAAAGCAAAGCAGTTATTGTTTGCCATCGTGGAGTTTGGGAGTTGTGGTACGCCGGTACATGGAATCGTGGGGTCAGGACTACGGGCACGGAAGCTTTGTTTTTTTTTGATATCCATCTTTCAGCATTAGTGAGGAATCGAAGAAGGTGATCTCATTAATTGAGAGATAGTATTAATAAAAGCGAATGCAACCTAAAAAAATACGACCTACGAGTATGAAAGTGTTGAATATTTGCGTTAAAGCGTAACAGTACGTGTAAAAAATTATCGTAGCTTAAAAATTTACTTAAAAGTAACATTTTGTAATAAAACTAAGTGTATTTGATAATAGCAGAATAGTAGGAAGGTATGTTAAATGAGTCACATGCCCTTACATAAATGTATACATATTATTTCCAGGATAGTGGCGTTTTTCTCGATGATTTAATTCACAGTTAGTTGTAATAAATTAGTAAGCATATTCTATATTTATTACCTTATTAGTGGCTCATCATCCGCATGGAGAGATTTATAAAAGCCTTTGAATCAAAATATAGAGGGACTAGCGCCCACTGAGTCATGATGGCTCGAATCTTAATGAACCTATCAATTTCAAAGTAGATGCTTAGATAACTTCTTCCGTATTGCGTAATGTATATTCTCCGGAAATAGAATTTTGTATAATAATAATATTTATTACAAGAATCTATTTTATGATCGACATAAAATCTATAATGAATTTATTCATATAACTATATATAAGTAGGTATATACAAAAAATACAGATGAAAGAGCTAGCTATCTAAAGATTATTACAAACGATCTATAGAAAGTTCAACTGCTCCAGATATAAATATATTAGATGTTTTATACAGCTGATATCACGTTGAGTCTTAGTAATTAACTCTGTGGGGCTCAAGACAATTTTAGAGAATAATTATTTTCACGGAAATATAAATATTTGATATAATATACAAGTACCTACCGTGATCTTTTGGCTGTGAGTTTGTTTGTAATTTTATAGGAGTGAGTGTGTGAATTAATTTGTTTTAAAACATATCTGCTCTGTAGACAAACAAGGTCCTTCTGCCGGCATTAAAACACCAACAGTAAGACTATAAGCTAGATAGAATAACACGATATCGTTATCACATTATTGATTTTTACAGAACCTAAGAATTAAGGTGTTACTACAAAAGGACTTGGTTATGAGTTTGGACGTAGTCTTCGTTCAGAAAATAAATTTCATTAATTTATGACCGTATTTAATGTTCATGCATCTAACTAAAGGATTCCCAGAGTTGCGATTCTCGGATAAATGTCGCTCTAGAGATGACGTCAAATCTCAGCCACGACATACAAAAAAATGATTGACATGACGGTCATTGACGGTCATTTTTTGCACGTTATTTTTGCGCGTAAAATAGTATGTTTCTTTTGGCTATCCCACCGTTTTTTCCCCTTGATCATACAACGGATACAACATTGAAAAGCTGCGTATTACTATCAGCCCACATTTAAAATATTCGACTTGTTAAATAACAGCAACTGACGTAAATCTCAAACTTATGCTAAGGATACAGTCTCTATATAAAAAGTTTGAAAGTTGAGCCACCTACCTAATATTCTCTGTTTCAATGAACTTGGTAACTCAGTTCAAAATCTATGGAGCAGGTAAGATTAGTAGGAAGTTTAATACTAGTTACAACAGTTTAGAAGTCTTTTTAGAAGTCTTTTTAGTAGAAGTTACAACAGTTTAGAAGTCATTTTAGAAGTTTTTGAAGTCTTTTTAAGTTTGATTACCACTGTGGGACAAATGTTTGCATGTTCTGCAAATATTATTGTTCACAATCTGGGTATTGTGGTACCACGGTACTCGTAGTTCCTGATACCCCCGACACAGGGCATCCTACTGTAGGGTCAGGACTATGTTTGTGTCTGTTGGGCGTTTATTATTATTATACAGTACATCAATAACATGATTCTTGAGATATAGATATTCAATGATTGCATTGACCACCTTCTTGCGGTAACAAAGACCGCCACATTAACTCAAATGCCAATCGTCTGATCTTATTTGAAAGTTGGAACATTCCATCAAGAAGTTCCCGTGTAGAGTTCTCCTCTGACAATTAAGTCAGAGGAGAACTCTACACGAATAGAAACGTAACGTAACTAAATGACGTTCAGAGAAGTCTTATTCTGAATGTTCATTACTCTGAATTTAGTCTGTGGCGCTTAAAATAAAAGACTAACCTTTATGAAGTATTTTAAATATCGGAGTTAGGTGCCAGCATCTTTACACCTAGGTATAAATAGCTAGGTTCTTTTATTTTTCCTTTTGCCTTGGTCGAATTATTTATGAACTAGACATTTGTAACAATCAATGTTAGAATAACATTAAATTTAAATGTCACTATCCAACTTGAATTTGAACAAGGCTGTTTTGATATGCACAACATTTCCAGCTCAGAAAATCGTCAACCAAAACATGAAATATATCAAGATAACTTTATATTCACTATAAATCAGATTAGATTCGGGCACGATTCTCGTTCGGATGCTGTATTACGTGGTTCAGCGACTGAATGATAATCCGTTTCTCACACCTACGATTATATGTCACATCACGTCCTCATGACTTGGTTGGTTTTGTGAATTAAAATATATGTCAAAGGTTAAAGGAGTTTCAAGTCAAAATGTTTATAAGCTTTTCTAATAATTCCCTTTATACGGTTTCTTTTCTTAGTCTGTTTCTTAGTTATTTACACAGTCATTTGCGTGTTCAGTATAGTGTCGATCAGAAAGGGTGACTAATAATGAACCGTGTCTTTATAGTAGATAATATGTATGTATAAATCTTATCTCATACTAGCTTTCCGTTAGCAACTTCATCCAACAGTCCGCGCTGTAATAGGTACATGATATTAGTTCCTTCGCCCCCAGCTACTACAGCCCTACCTCAACTACGTACTTTCATCGCACTGCCAGTATTATCTACAACGCCCCAATACCAACTTCTCTTCATTTCACATTATGTCTTAAACTATTCTATGAAATGGCATGTTGTAAAAGGCAAACTTTATTAACATGAATTCCTATAAAAACTAATAGTTTTATTATGTTCATAATAATTAAAATATTCGTTTTTATAGGAATTCATAGAGTCAACTTTAAAACCATATAAATATTACAAGGTAAAGTACCTTGTTATATTTATTACACTTATAACATTAAAACTGTTGTTGTGGCTGTAATAATAATGTCGTGATCTATGATGTCATAGACTTTTTTGTATAATTATTTTTGCTATACATTTTATTCACTTATTTCAACCGTTTAGACAGCGCACGTCGATAATACAGCCAGATTGTGTTTTTTTCTGACTTGAATTACAGATAATCTGATTTTTTTTTCCTGATAATCCGGCTGAGACGCAAGAAGTGCAGATCGATTCCCGTATGTACTTCAGATATTTGTTCCGGGTCTGGTGGTCGTGGTACCATGATACTCGTAGTCCTGATTCCCACGCTACAGATAATTTTTATGTGGGGTCAGGACTAAATAAAATCGTAGCGTGACTGACAATCTTTACACAGTCTTAACAAGTCAACGTTTAAGAAACACAGTCTTAAGTCTTAGAGCCCGTGCTGGGTGATATATTTTTGATTAGTCAGGGTGGAATAAGTAATTAAGATTTATCGAAATTCAACCCCTGGAAGCAGTGGGAAGAATAAGTTTGTTGCTATAAAACTCAATGTGGACAAAGTTATGAGCGTTCCACTAGGAGTAAAGAAATTCTTATTGACCTCGTAAATGCGTAAATGAGAGAGTAAAACAAAGGTAGTATCTACGCACCATACAATATAGGCACCACTTGTATCGCATAAATTATGCTTTCCACTAAATATCCACACTAACTTCAAAGCAAGCCTGCAAAATTTGCTAGTTAATTACTTACGTGATCTACGAGTAGTTGTTTCGTAAACAGACTGTGAAACCGGCATCAATCGGAGCAGATGTTTGCGCGGTAATGAGCAGCCGATACAGAGATGAATCAGACGATTGTTTATAGGATGAGTGCCTACAACTTTAATGATTTTTGTTTTCTGTCTTTCCTTGACCGATAATGCTATGCGCCTTGGCCAAAATCTACACTTATATTGTAAAGAGGTAAAGTTTATAAGATTTTATGTAAAAAATCTTTCACAAATATTTAAAATGGACCTTTAGAGTGGACATTGGTTGTATATTATCCCGTTAACATAAAAGGGTTTTACGTGGACATCAGTTTTACAACGTAATTCGACGAAAAAACCTTTATTAGCTACCACACGGTACCAAGTACAACACGGGTGAGGCCGTGGGCTATTGTTAATATAAATAAGCAAGATGATATGACCAAGAACTTTGTACGAAAGAAGCAAATTTTCGGTACAAAGTTTTGGTTTGGTTTTCTTCTATTCAGGTCACTCAAAAAATAAATTGGATAAAAATGCGCTAAACTTAAAACCAGCCACAAGTAGAAATGGTTATTAAACGAGTTGAAGAACTTGGGGTACATAAAAAGTGTAGTGAGTCAACCAAGAAAGGAAACAATGTCCTGTTGATCAAACTATGTAGTTTGTCTCAAACGTTTGATGAGGCGGAAGAGCGTTAGATATTGGTTATCAGTTCCAAAACAAGGTATTAATCTTGTTTTGGAACTGATATTAGCGTGTTCTTAACTGAAGGGTGACGAAAAACTTGTGGCTGACGAGAAACTTTAATAAGATTAGTTTCTGGAACTTTCCCAACATATCACAAAAAGTTGAAGACACTTGATACATCGGTCTCGCCTTCGGAATTATGTTTACCTACTATCCTCAATATAGTAGAACCATAGAAGTTGTGAGAAGTATTCGTTAATAGTAAAAGAAAAGTATATGTAAGTGTCTAAATTTTCCCTGTTAACAGAATCAAAGTCTCTAAAGAACTACCTAAAAGTAAACAGCCAAAACTCAAATATAAACCTGCAACAGTGATAATGCTTACATCTGGTAGTGACCTGGATCAGTTGAGCTATCTTAAGATCGTTTGCAACGGTTATTAGATGGCTCAACTGTTTCATCTGTATCGTGTACATGCAACAAGCAACCAAAAGCATAGGATATAAGTTACGACAAACACAGTCGTTTATAGGCTTGGTCACGAGAAATATTCTGGAACTTTCCCAAGATATCACAAAAAGTTGAAGACACTTGATACATCGGTATATAATACTCGGAATTATGTTTAACTACTATCTAGTTTAAAAGGCGATTAAAATGACCGTTTTGGGTCACTGAAGGAAATGCCTGTAGGCTTCATGTTGGTAGTATTGGAATTACCCGATGTTTATCCCGTGACGCAGTATACAGCACCCAGGCGACGTAAATGAACATGATTAGTGCAGGTACCACTAGACTGGCCACAACTGGTATCCGCCGCACCCACGCGTGGTAAAGCGCTAGTATGAATAACATTATGCCTACTAAGATCGCTATGTACCGTCCTGTGCGGCGACGTTCCTCCTGAAATCAAAAATGTATCATAAGGAATGTTATTTATGTTCTCAGTTTATATAACAAACGATATATAAAAAGCGTGCCGCGCCGCAATCATTGACACGGCTTACGTTGTAGGGTGAATTAAGATAATCTAGCAAAATGGCTAAGGTGAACGAAATCATTGCACTAAGACTTTAAAAGAGGACACTTCTCGACCCACGTAAGCTTCCCCAATTTTAAGTTCGGGACATTAGCCTGTCAACTTGAGTGCCATGGTATAGTGCCCCTCCATTAGAAATCTCTGAATGGAGAGGAATGGAGGGAATGAAGATATTTTGCTTTTAGGGGTAGGCTGATGTAGGTATCATAATAATGATGGGGAAGCCCTAATTTTTAGCTTATCAAAAAGTAGTAGGTACCTACGATCGAAATTGAAACAAAACCGGTACTTGTGCTAGTATTTAGATACTAGTAAATTTGCTAATGATGGTTCTACGAACTCGAAAAGCATATAACTTTTACTGTTAGTGTGTAAAACAAAATGTAAATCGCAATCAATTCTAGCATAAAACGAAATCACAACTACAGCCCTCAGAATAGTTTATGCAGGTCGTGCTTTTGACGTATTTCAAATTGAATTCAGAATACAATAAAGATATATTATGTTTAGCCTGAGCCCCTGAGGATAGTATTTAATGTTTTTATCTGCAAATAGATAAACCGTATACAATAGCTTCCTTTTATTTTATCAACTTCAAAAAAGGAGGTTCTCAATTCGTCTGTTGTGTATTTTACGCGATATCTTCGAAAATGTGAACGGATTTTAATGATTCATTTTTAAAGGTACTTACTTCAAAAAAATTATACCACCAAATCATTTGTTTGAAAAAATCCCACCCCTAATGTGAAAAAATGTGGGGTGAAATTTCATAGTGAAATTTCATCATCATAAGGTAGGTTTTTATTTTATCCTGAAAATAAATATTTAGTATATCATTTCGGTTAGATTTTTATTCCGTCGATAAACAAAACACAAAACGTTTTGACTATTTCTTGACATGTGCCATTTCAAATTTAACAGTAGAAAACAAAATGTTCTATTGCTAAACAACAGTTTAGATATTTCTATCAAAGGTATGTGTTGTCTATTCAATTTTGTTCGGATGTTATTATATTATTTTATTTGTATGTATATTATATAGGATATGTATATATATGTTATTTATGTAGGTATATATTATTAATATTATATTTTATCATAGGTTTACTCGGACACCGCCGTCTTTTGAATCCATTTTATCCTGCCTGAAATAAATCGCTTTTAGCGATAAGACCGCCCATTGTACCTATTATGTTTATGAATTCCAGTGTTTTTTATTTTTGCTTTAGTGTGCAATAAAGAGTTTATCTATACGACCTCTGTGGCGCAGAGGGCGAAGGCCCGCCAGAGACGCAGAAGGTTGCGGGTTCGATTCCCGCCGCGGGACAAATGTTTGTATCTGCGAATATTTGTCTCGGGTCTGGGTGTTTTCTATGTATAATATGTATGTATTTACAACAAAAAATGTATATAAGTAGTCATGTAGTTCCCATAACACAAGATCTGCTTAGTTTGGGGCTAGATGATGCTGTGTGAAAAATGTCCAGCATTATTTATTTATATATGTATATATACCAAAGAAAAAGTTGGTAAACAAACGAAGACTGTTTTAAAGTGTGAAGGAGCTTCCTAAAACGTCATTAATGTGTGGTAATAAACAGCAAGGTTGGCTGTTTAGCGCTTTTAAATGGAATCTAAAACGCGAGCCGTTCTTTTAAACCCATTTTTTTATATGTGGTAGAAATAGTACCGTAACTCCTTTAAAATCTACTATCATGAGAAGTAGAGACGAAATTCTGATTGTTAACCAAATATATCCCGTATCCCTTAAGTACAGGGTTCTCAAGGTTGAGTGCATCATTGACACGAGCTTTTTCAATCTTGACCCTGTGATTTGGGTCGAGCAAGATTTTGAACAACGATGTCGAGGATCGAATCCTCTTCAAAAACTGTTATTCATATTTTTGAAATTAATTTTGAACTTATTTAATTTTGATAAGCACAAAAATTATTCAATCCAACTTCTTTTCTTGGGGTATGTATGTAAGTACTCCATGATAAATTAGTGTACAATACCCACAAAATTATCTCTAATGTATTTGTGCTGCTTTCTAATTTATCCAGTTTGTTAGGCTTTCCCGAAATTAAACTTTACTAACGAGTCTTTTTTGTCTGTTTGTTCATCTCGAGGGGACTAAAAAAGTACTTGATTAGCAGATTTCGCAGGCAAGTCTTTTACATGATACGAGTGTTATATAATTCAATATGTTGCTTAGATACATTTCCAATATTCGAGCTGGTATTGTTTCCCGAACGACTGCCCAATAAACTAAAAACAGTGTAGCTAGTATTTTTAGTTCTTTTTCGGTTTAATTTGTTAAGTGTATCTCATGTAACTACCAAATTTATTTTTTATTTCAGTGTATCATTTATTTTGTTGATGTTTTTCTTGTTTTATTGATTGCGTTTTTTAATTAATTAGTCTTTGTTCTTTTTTGTTTTTAAACTGAAATCCGCACGCCAAAAAAGTGCAAAAACAAAGATCTTTAGCGAAAACTAACCAGCATTTGTAAAATGTTCTACCAAAACAACAGTAGCAACCACTTTAGTACACAAAGAAAACGCGGATGTTGCTTTTAATTAAAAAGCGGAACTCTTTGTGCAAACACTCTTTGAATAAAGCACAGATTAAAAAAGCGGGCATTTACCTGTAATCCAGATAGCACTTTATAATAGAATCTACTCCATTTAGTAACAAGATAAATAAGTGCTACAATCGTCAATAGAATTGCTGAAATGCCCCACACGTAAATAGTCTAGTCTAGAGATACAGAATGTGTACAACACATCGGTACATGTATGTGTCGGTACATTTATTTTACTGAAACGGGATATTTAAAATGATTTGTGAGTTTTAATGTTTCCCGATATTTCGGAACAATGATCACGAGAGGAACTGAAAATATCCCGTAAAAAAATATGGTCATAACCATGATAGTTTCAAAAGTTAGGTAGGTACATTATTATATGAAATAGTCAGGCTAAAGGTAGCTAATTTAGCTTAACGGGTACACAACGCCTATTGATTTATAGCGGAGTGGGGACAAGCCAGATCCAGTAGGCTAGACGTCACAAAATAGGTCAAGTATTTTTTTTTAAATTACGATGACAATGGTTTTCACTTGTGGGACTACCCCCACGTGACTTCCGTGCCTATTGCAGCACCATCTAGTAATACTAGTTCCATCTAGTAGTAATCGGTGAAAACTATCTAATAGCCACCCCCGAAGTAACACAAAACGATTTTCAAAATAAAACCCCCACTTGACTTCAATCGTCTATCGCAGCGACTTGAAGCGATACAACCGATCTAAGAACTACCCTCTTAAAAAACCGATTGCGAAAAACCGCTTTACAATTAGACAAATGACAATATACAAACAAACTACCTCTTACGTCAAACGCATACCTTGTGTCGCGGGTAAAAATAGAAATAATTGCTAGTAAAAATAAAAGCATAAAACAAAAACAAAGAAAACTCTAAATACCTTCACTAAAGACTCCGTTGACTTCACATTTGTAGTGGATCCTTTCATGTTGTTCAGTTTCAGATTCATTGTGTCACTGATTCTAAAAACAATAACCTTTCATTAAATCGTTACGTGTTTTTTTTTCTTGGAAGCAAACAGGCATACATTCTAGGTACCTGATCGTAACCGTTGCCTGCAAAACCAGAGACATTGCTGTAGGATTCTTTAGTTACACAAGAGTGGAAGGACTTATGGATACTGATCCACAAATCCATTTTGTCTGCCTTATGGACAAAATTGAAAAGTCGCATGAACCTGTAACTTCAGAAGCATCCATACTTTTCAAACCGGAATAAAACAATGCAAGCATTTCTGCTTGGTGGTAGAGATAGATACTGTGATAGGAAAACCTCTTTTACAAAGGAGTTCTACTACCATCTATTAACCACTGACTCGCATTGAACGCATGCTGTAAAGACCAGAAATTCTGAAATTTTGATGTATATGTCAACTCTTATTAAATACTCAAAAGGTTTTTCTGAAATTGAACTGCTAAAGGGCGCAGTGCATAGATGAACATTGTATGAAGTCACGGTGGTTCGCTAGTCTATCTTAATACATAAACTTATTGCGTGACGCAGCCTTAATAAACCGTAATTCTTTAAGAGGAATATTATTAATTCTAATGTGTAAATATTGCTTTTCACGGTCTGTAGTTCAGATTACCCCGCACAAGCTTAAACCGGCGCATCCGTAAATTCAGAAGAAGCTCTTCCTTGGCAAACGTGGACGCGTCTATTCCACACAGATGAAGTCGCGTGCGTTTCACTAGTCTTTACATATTTACAACAAACATCGAACCTTTATAAACAGATTTAAAATTTGAAGACATATGAAAATATAATGCTTTTTTATTCCAATATCTAACTGGGACTGTAATATATTCCGACTCTTGTTTGTTATCCACCTCCTACTGAGTTAATTTCATCAAGAGTCCATGCATTTTCCGACAACAGTTTTAAAATTTGTACAAAGATAGTTTGTAATTTTCCATAGGAAAAGTAAAACATCACAATAAAGCCAGGTAAACTACAATGAAAAATTCAAAATTGAATATCCCACGCACCTTACCACTTAGATACAACGCTATTCAGGCAATATAATAATCGCAAACATAACCTAAAAAGCATTGATACTACTTACAAGTCAGTCATAAACACTGTAAAATCCCTCCACACTACAAAACACTTCTATCATATGATGAGTACGCGCGTGTTGAAGCAGAGACGCAAGCTGACTGCACGACAGATTAAACTAACACTGCATAATCATGAATGTTTGCTTCGCCCGTTAAAAACTAATAAACCCTCCTCAGCTATATCAACTATACATTAACCTGTGACTGTACATCAGACGGACAAGACCGCCCGAAGTCCGCACATTGGCTTTCGGCAACTCGATAACAATGATGCGATCAATCATTGCCCCGTAAATATCCCCCTGATATAGACCAGACGAAATTTTACGCTTTTTATGTTCTCCTAACCGCCTCAAAAATCCGCTAAACAGCGAATTCCCTGGTAGGTTAGTATTTATATCTCATAAAATGTAAGTATACACAGTAGGTCGAGTTTTGTTGCTCAGGTTGTTTAAACTTTACAGGCAATGTCGACATTGTGGAATTTAGCGCCTTAAAATGGTGAAACCCTTTTAAATACATTTCCTTATCCTTCTAAGGTATTAAATTTAAATCAACCTGTTATGAATGTTTGTTTCGAAGAATCCGCAACAGCTGAACGGATTTAAGGGTTAAATTTGGAATAGGTGTATTTCGTTATCTAGAATATCTTACACGCTATTTTTTACCCAAGTACCGGGCGATGGGCAGAGGTGACGATAGGAGGATAGGTCTGTCATTTATCAAGACTAAAATAGCATTGGCTACATAACAGTTTCCGGAAAACCTACTTGAAAAATCTTACAGCAATGCGTACCAAAAAAAATAAAAAAAGTTTTTCGATTGTGAAATATTTTACGAATCACATTGCAATTAGGTGTGTACCTCATATCATATATTTTTTAAATATCACGAGGCAACCGACTGATGTTATGTGTCATATAAATGAAACCCTTGAAAACCACTATACTAAATGGTTATTGAAGCCACATGGTCCAAAAGCTACGGATGCGTAGGAGACCTGATTGCCCATCTGAATTAACCCCAGATCATGCAATCTCGTAGGCGACATAAGTACCTACTAGTAGAATCCGATAATATCGGTCCTTGTTTTTTTTTAAACTTTATCCAATTTTATTAATCTGCAAATATTTGTCCTGGGTGTTCTATGTATACTATGTATATTGCTGTGTGAAACTGTCTAGCATTATTTATTTATTATTATTTATTAAATAATCGATTGTGCAAAAAGTTCGATAAGATAATACCTATACTTAATCTAAGGCTCAAATGTAGCACCTCATATTGACAGTGTGATGATATCGTATCATCTGTGTTTCAATCTGAAAGAATCACTTTGCTAAAGTGATCGACTTTAGCAAAGTGATTCTTTCAGATTGAACATTAAACCTCGCCTACGCTAGATGGAGGGAACAAAGTGCAACATCAAGAAGGAGGTGAAATATTCGATAGTTAAAGTGAGACTGGCCAATAAAATAGGACCAAGCTGTTTCACAAAAATGGCCATTAGGCTAGGTTTTCTGTGTTTTTATTATACAAAATTGATTTGTAAAAGTTATTGCCTAGTATATTTGCCTGTGTATGCGAAACATAGATGTAAATTTTACTTAAAATCATATGCTTTTATAAAATAAAAAAAAATACTGGACATTTTTCACACAGCATCATCAAGCCCAAAGTAAGGAGCGCTTGTGTTATGGGAACTACATGACTGATATACTACTTATATATATTTTTTTTGTAAATACATACATAACATACATAGAAATTTATGCGATCATGCACCAAAGAACCGCGTCACCGATGACGCGGCAGCACCAACAGCCTTGTGACCGTTGTTGCTAATGACATATACTCATGTTTAATGAGGCGCTGGCAGATAGAGCTTGGGCCGATGTCTCGCCTGCTCTCCATTGTTGCATTAAGTACGTAGTAGGTATATTCATCGTATAAAAAATATTTAATTTACTATTATTGGTCCTTATTTATGTACTAACTCAATATTGATCTTGGACTGAAATAAACATTTATTATTATTATTCCTCTTTAATTATTTAAAAATAAATCTCAGGCTTATGCCCGGAGCCTTTACAGGCATTAGCCGAAGCTAATACTAAGAGGCCTTTTTGTACAAAATATTATTATAAAAAACGCTATTTTGTGGATGGCGACTGATGAACTATTAGAAATATGGGGTGAAAAACTGGGCTATTGCAGGAGGAGTATATGCTTAAGGAATGGTTGATGGGCTATGTAGGATGTAACGACACCTGCCAATTCTGACTCAAATTCAAATCAAATCATAGCCAGGTGATGACTAACCGCCCAGTAACGTGCCGCCAACAATTTTGGATCATTTTAACCATATTTAGCCTCTTTACGTAAGTACATCAGTTTAATTGTTGGGACACCCACAACCATAAAACAAATCACCTACCTACTACTACGAGTATGCGATTTGTTTTGATTTTCAAGATACTTCATATAAGTACCTTATTTTTCTATAGATCGTTTGCAACAGTCTTGAGATAGCTAGCTGTTTCATCTGTAATATTTGTATATACCTTCTTGTACATAGTTGTATGAATAAATGTTTTCAAGATAACACAAGAATCTGACGTTGGTTGTCTCGACGCGTCCCTTTCTGTAGATGCAGATGACACGCTATAATGAAATTCCTAGTCATTAAACGCAATGACGCGAAACAGGGGCACTCCCTTTAATTCCTTAGAAAGTTTTCCATTTTAGATCAAACGTTCCCGTCGAACAAAATAAGAGGTTTGTTCGACGGGAACGCCAATTGAACTACATTGTATAAACCGAAACCAATACTCACAGAAGTTATTTTACGAGAATAGAACCGTAAGAAAATACTGAACTGACCTTTTTTTTGTATAAGATATTTAGTTAATACAATATACTTTAATTGGCGTTCCCGTCGAACAAAATCAGAGGCGTTTGATCTAAAATTGATAAGCACCTAAATTTGGTGTTGATAGCAACTTAAATTTTTGGTTCCAGGTACTAAAAATGAAATTCAAGTATTTTATTTATTTTTTGTATGTCTAACTTACTTCGAGTAGATACTCTGTGATGCTTGGTTTTATATAAATGATTTTTCCTATGTCATTTGGCCCTTTAGTTTTTACAAAATTTTTGACGATTTCAAAAAAAAGTATTTGAAAAAACTAATTTTAGTAAGTTGATTTGATCGATCCCAATTCGCCATGGGTCGAGGCATTTTTATTTAGGTTCTGCCGATTAATCAGAAAGAAACAAAACTACTGGAATAGAACGTACTCGTATCATAAATCACGGTGTGGAAGTTTTAATTAATTTCCTACTGAATAGTCGGGGAGTCAGTTTGCTCTAGTAGTTCAATAGGTAAAGAAAGATGCGGCTGGTTCAACATTTCATCATCATGATCAAGTAGAAGTTCACTGCTGGACAAATGCCTGCTCAAGGAGTTTTATGACAAACGATCTTTGGCTACCTCCATGTACCGATTTCCACAACCTTCCATCCATCGAGCTTTCCATCTACGTCGTCCAGTTCATGGTCCCCATTCGAAAACCTTCCTTACAATAGTTTCCTTGTGCTCAATTAACATATTTGCATCAGTGATTGACTGGTTTCGAAGTTATCTGCACGGGTGTCGGCAACGCATACGTATTGACGAATCCTTTTTAACATGGTGTTGCACAGCAGCCGTTGTCCTGCAAGGTGACGTTTTTCTCCTCTTTTATTTGCGCTCTTTATAAATTCAATTTCAAATCAACTTGCTTCTTCCTACCATCTCTATGCAGACGATCTCCAAATTTAATCTACCGTAATCTACCGAACGAATAATGACCTTATCGATATTCCTGACTGCTAGTCCAGTCAGGAAGGTCTAGTAAGGTCGCTCTTTATAAATGCAATTTTACATCAACTTGCTTCTTCCTACCATCTCTATGCAGACGATCTCCAAATTTAATCTACCGTAATCTACCGAACGAATAATGACCTTATCGATATTCCTGACTGCTAGTCCAGTCAGGAAGGTCTAGTAAGGTCGCTCTTTATAAATGCAATTTTACATCAACTTGCTTCTTCCTACCATCTCTATGCAGACGATCTCCAAATTTAATCTACCGTAATCTACCGAACGAATAATGACCTTATCGATATTCCTGACTGCTAGTCCAGTCAGGAAGGTCTAGTAAGGTCGCTCCTTATAAATGCAATTTCACATCAACTTGCTTCTTCCTACCATCTCTATGCAGACGATCTCCAAATTTAATCTACCGTAATCTACCGAACGAATAATGACCTTATCCATATTCCTGACTGGAGTAGGGCTTTCGGTCTTAAAATTAACCGAAATAAAACCCAAGTTATCATTATGGGAAGCTCTAGCACTGCAGTAAAAATAGATTGGACAACTTTCCCCAAAGTAGAGTTTAACGGAGTAACTGTTCCGTTTAGCAAATAGATCATAAAAAACCTAGATTACCTAGACCACCTGTTGTGGGTTCCACAATGAGATATAGTGTGTCGGAAACTATTTGCATCTTCAGGCTCTCATAAAAAAGAAGCTGCGTAATTTCCTGCTTACCACTACTAAAATTGCGCTTGCACAATCTCTTCCTGTCCTTGACTATGCTATCTTGACTTCACAGAAGAAGTCTCCAAAATTATTATCTTCGTATTGCGTTAATTTGACCACACCTCTGAATTTCATCTATTTATGACAGAAGTGTGCCAACTGTTGTTTTTATCCATGGCAGTGCGTTCTAGGTTAGACGGGTATAGTCGCAATGCCGTTGAACTGTATCGAACTGTGGCATGTTGCCGAGACAGTGTCTGATGCAGGCACGGATTTGGGCATTAGTCTATAAGGATTTAGTATGTATTCATATTATACCTAAGCATTCAACTCTAGGGTATTCAGTTCCAGTAATCCAGGCAGTCATACTCCACCTTTTTGTTTTATCAAAGACAGGAGCTGCATGTTATGTTTCTGCATTTTAGGTATTCATCGTGAACAAATAGTGAAAACCTAGGATTACCGCTATAATACCTCTACCGAATTAACAGTTAAAAGAGTGTCTTCGTGACTTTATGAAACTCTTTCTCCTTAGAAAATATCGCTGCAATATTTCGGATTCAGTCGACTTTGGATACATATGGGTCACACAATCACGTAGTTATTTTGGCTAGGTTAGAAACTCCTAAAAAGTTCACTGCACTGTACAGGAATCACCTGAATTTCGCTAAGCTGAGCTGGTGTCGGAAATTTTTGGGACCTAGGTAGTTTTATCAAATTGAATAACTGTACAGTAGGTAAGCAAATAAAGATTTCATGTGTCCCGCAATACATACCTGGTACACCCAGGCATTGCCAACTCAGTGACACCATAACTCCAGCATGCGTTGCCAAAGTGCGCCATTGTACGTAGAATGCGTGGCGTGCGCCATTCACTGAGCGATGCGTTTGCCAAACTTTGTGTAAGTAGGTTGGTTCCGACTACGATGTAACGTAACTTTGAAGTCTACAAAACAACCTCATTGCAGAAATGCTATTGTCTTCGGTAACTAGTTGGCATAGTTTTTCGGTGAAACAAATAACTTTGTTACTTTGTTGTTGGTTCTCAAAATTATCAACTTGGATGAGAGATTTTATTTCTACACAGGTGAAAATTAAAAAAAAAAAAACTGAATTTATGTGAGTTAAATATACAGAACATTATTTTTATTTCGAAAAGGAGGTGTCTAAATAAGCATACTTTTAAATTGACCCCTAATTTTATCGATCAGTAATTAGTCAAGATCGCTTTTAAGCTATAAGACCACCCATTATACTTTTAGTTATATTAAGTTTTTGCTTATTTTGTTATCTTGTGGTGTACAATAAAGTATTTTCATTCATTCAGTTTTCGAAATATTATATCAATATTGATATATTGATACTAAAGCCATCAACAAAATAATGATTCGTATTAGAAAAACACTATAAATCATCAGTTAAATTGTTTATTTTAAAATAGTCAGACCACATTAATCAGTTCAGGGCAATTACGCCACACACTTTCATCTAAATCACTCGCCACTTTTTACTTCTTTCATCCTAGAGAGGCTAAGGCCGTGGCTGGAGTACAAGCGACTTGTCCAAAATTACACCTTGAGAAAACAAACGCATGGACGGAGCGGCATTGCGCGCTTGGAACCTCGCTGGATGTATAGCGAAGCGACGAATGTGTTATCGGTTTTCTGCCAAAGATATCAGGCGCCTAGTGTGTCGCCTATGTGGACCCCATGTACCGTAGCAAGCCGCCTTGCTAGACTTCTGCAGTGCGGGCATCCGAGCTACCTAGACATATAACTGCCAAGCCCCCTGCAGCAAGTACAGCCTCAGTGAAATTTAGCAGCCTAGACACTAGACGCGCGTGCGGCCACGGCATATGTCCACGCCATAAAAGGCACTTTCGTCATTGTACAAACAAAATAATAAAATTAACCTAGTCAACCATGAACAACATAAATGTAACCGAACGTTATGTTTCTGTGACATCAAAAAGGCGACCTTTAAAATTATTTAACGAATTTAGTACAGTGTGTTAATTTTACGAGCCATAAAATTCCGGGCATTGTTCCCAGAGCTCGGAACGAATTCTCAAAAAGATTTAAATACGCTCCTGACCCGAATTCAGCTACAGAAGAAGCTTTACAACTTAAGTGACGGAATAACAACTTTAAGGTATGATTCCCAATGCGGCGGCAGCGACCGACTGCAACCGCCAACAGCAGGTACTTGGTTTTAGAAATCGTATCTACGATTTTGAACACAGCGATAATGCAGCTACAAATTATCAATTCTATAGAAAGTTGATGTCGACTGCTCTGACTAAGTAGTAGTACTAAGCTCTGACTTTGTACTTTGATCACTTGCGGTTGCAGTCGGTAGCTGCCGTCGCCTTTGGAATCGTTATGTTAATTACTCAGTGGCTAAGCGATACCAACTTTCTATGGAATTGACAGTTTGTAACTGTATAAGTAATATTATCGCTGCGGTTTGCAGTCTATGGTTGGTCTTACCTTTAAAATAAACTCAACCTTTTTCAATTAAATATACCCTAGCTACGTCTGGTGTACACAACATCCTAAAATCACTATTGGTACACTTAAAATGTTATAGTATGAAATTTTAAGCGGAGAGTCGATATAACGCGCTGGGTTCACAGGAAACGTTATATTTGTTATTGTGCGAACCTAGGTACATGTGTAGAGCAGTATTTGAACCCTTGAGTTGTAAAGCTGCTTCTGCTGGCGACTTTACATAAATATGTTAGATATTATAGAGGGCTGTTAAGTACCTATACAAATACTTACTCGAAAGTCATTCATGACTGGATTCTCAAATACTTAAAGATGGAAAGGCACGCCATTAAAACATTTCAAGAAACGATAAAAACTTGCACGCCGCCCTTACACGTGAAGTGGGGAAGATTTTTTTTTCTCGTCTTTCCCATGTTGTCTTGATGGATAGGTCGTTAAAAAAATGCAAGCGTGTGAAACCCTTTTTTTATTCATGGATCCGTTTGCGATATATTAAGCTTTAAAGTGCTAATTTTTGTAAGAGTCTTTGTCTCTATATTTTTTTATTGTTCGAAAAAGGCAGGGTTAGAGCGACCTGTAAGTTAGCGATTGATTATGAATAAGAGGGTAAGTATACAACTCTATACTGACATGGCAGCGTTAGGCTATTAGGGCACCCTTGGGGTACGAAAGCTGGATAAATAAATGCAAATAACGAGCAAAATATCAAGATTTAATGTTTTGGCATCGCACCACCACCTTTTCGCTTTTCAATAATATTATCACACGATGGCACATGCCTTCGAGTTATTGGTCCAAATCAGTTAAAAAATCAAAATTAATAAAATTAATTATTTGGTCAACTCTTCCCGTGGTTGAGAGCGGGATCAGTTGACCCCGCTCTTTGTCATTGTTACCAATAATACCTACTACATTATTGGTAACAATGACAAAGACACTTTGAAGGTAAAATCTATGTAGTACGTAGGTATTTTCAAAACTATACCTACGATCAGCGTAGACAGTTATCACAACTGTCAAGGTGGAATTTCTCGTGTTTTAATCGAAACTCATTATGTTAAAGCTTATTTTAAATTGGAATCGCAATCGAAGAGATCAGATTCGTCTCCGAGACTCATGTGGTATGGAACATAACAAATGCTATTGAATTTTTCATGTGACCTCTGGGCTTTAGTTGTGTCGTAAACCTTACTTTGTAACTTGAAACGGACGTAGGTACTTAATATAGGTTCCTAGCTACGAATTTGGTATACATTTGTCGTTTACAAACAAATAAAAATAAATCAGCGAATAGAATAACTTTAAGACTAGGAACTGGCGACGGTTGGATCTACGGAATTTCAGGAATATGGCATGCCACTTCTGGACACTTTATTGATCGTGAACGAATCATGTGTTTCGTTAGTTATGGGATAAAAGTATGTATAGTTAGGTAGCCCTACCAATTGGATAATTTATGCAGCACGGTGGTGCCTTGGATTAGGCGAGTTCAAACTGGTTCAAAACGGGCGAACCTTGGGACGCATTCGTGGCGAAGACGCAAACTCATTACCTAGGTATAAGTACGCAAAATTATCCTATTCTGTGGGCTCGAAATGTCTACCTACGTTCTTAAACATTCCCACAGATATTCAAAATCTTGATAGAAATTGATCCCTATCAAACTGAAATTCCAAGTGCCTATAAACCGGAGAATAAGCTATCAAAGCGTTCAACTACAAGGCGTAAGTTTGATTGCGAGCGCCATATTGAGTTACATTCTGAGGCTTGAAACATTTTTATCAGGCGCGACTTTGGGAGTTACTTACCTAAGAGATTTTTTTAATTGACCGATAACGATATTTTTGTCGCTACCATTACCGGGAAAGACTCACCGATATCGGGGCACTGAAATGTATGGAGCGAGCAATGAGTACTGTGTCGTATCGTACATAAGCTTTAAAGCTAATGTCGCTGTGTGTCGGTGACGTATCGTTTAGTGATTGCGATAACGATATCGGGTTATTCTCGTTGTCCACCGATCGTTCTGAATCTGACCAAGAGTCGTGAAATAAAGTTAGTTCAGCATTCAACTAAGCTAATTCTTTTAGGACTTATGTAAATAAAAACTCCTTATTCGAATAGTAGCACTTGGTTTGACCATGATTTCTTCCGATCTTGTGCGTTGGATAAAGCTGCTTTGTTTATGTATGTAGTTACAAACACTAACTTTGTAAACTTTGTGCCCGAGAACTACAATTACTTCGTTAAGTAAGTTACCTAAGCGAAAACCAAAGAGGATTGTCAGCGATAAAATAAGTTTTACCTTGTTCAAGACTAGCTGTTGCCAGCGGTTACGCACGCGTGGTGTCGTGTTTAAAAATCCCATATGCCGATACAAAATGTCAAACCCCTGTCCCTCCTACTAAAATGTGAACATTCAAAAACCCTGAAACATGTAATTACTTATATTTTAGTAGTACCTACTTAACTATAATTCCAATTTTCAAGTTCCTACCGTTAAAAAAACCGATACTCCCATACAAACATTCACCCCCATTTCCCCCCTTAAAATGTAAAAATCCAAAAACCCAGAAACACAGCATTATTTATTTATGATGAGTAGCTACAACTATAAATTTCAAGTTCCTTTAAAATAACCGATACAAACTTTCACCCCCAAAAATCCTTAAACACGTCATCACTAATTTATGCTCTGTAGCTGTCATTAATTTTGTTATGTTTTTAATTCAAAGAACAAGACAAATTTCCTTAGAAAAAGGTTAAATTTGACTTCCAAGATTTGATTACATTGTTTGTTAGTTACAATTGAAGCTAATTTATGCGTGTCAAAAAACAAATAGCCATGATACGCCAAGCTTTTGTCTAAGAAAGTCGCGTTCCTAAGTCGCGACTGACACAAGTCTAAACTTGATATGTAGGTACAAGTCGCAAGTCGACAACCGCTCCTGGATAAATTAAGCGAGAACAAAAGTGATTTACTGGAGATTGTGAAGTTAATACTTAATGCCGCGATTGAGTTATCGTGTTTCGTATTAAGATACTAATGTGTTTTCAACATGCCGAAAGTTATAAAGTTAAATTGGTTTCTAGCAAAGATTTGCCTTAATTTTAAATACCTAGCTGTCTTTTCGCAGATGTTTTAATAGGCAATTAGAAATATAATCCATTTCAGAAGGAATTTTAGTTGTATTTTAGATACAATATAAAAAATCGTTGCGTAACTCACAGATTGACCGACTGACTGGCAATCAACGCACAGCCTAAACCGTAAGTTCTTCCGAAATTTCAAAGATTTGTTGTTATGTACCTAAGTAGGTACGGATGCATTAATGGCTCACACGTCTTACCTTTATTTTATTTTAATTTTTATTAAGGTAGGACAACTAGTACTTAGGACATCTAGTAAGGTGAGCCTTTGCTCACGATTTCGTGACGTATAGTTTTTACCCGATAAAAGCTATGTCACGAACTATATCTGTTCAAATTTCATCCAAATTGATTAAGTCGTTTCAGAGATTAGTAACAACAAACATCTAAACTTTTTTTATATTAGTAGAGTTTTCTTACGAGTAAAAGAACAAAAATAATAAAATAAGGAATAGCAATTATGCTTTTATTTGTGCAATTAAAGTAAATTATTGTGAAGACACATTTTATCAAAAATAATTACTTGAAACAATCACTGAGTTAACATAATTATTATGCTATATTATTTGCTAAATTATTTGACAATTAGATCTAGCTATTAATACTCGAGATTTGTGTCTATTCCGAATTTCGTCCAAATCGGTTCAGCTATTCGATACCTGTCTGAACACGCATTAAAAAGCACACAGATAATATTTTTCTAAATAAGCATTAAGTTACAATTTTGCTTAGAAATGAACGTGGCATCATAGAGATTCATCATATGTAAACCTGATTGTAACTTTGTTAGATTTATTTATTTAAATATTATAAATTTTCATGATAATACACGAACATAGATTAAAATCATATCGATTAAACTTTAGAGCATCTCTTTATTTGTCGAACGGTTCCTTTGTGAAAAAGACCAGTCCTAATTAATTAATCGAATAGTAAGATATTCGTTCCGAAGGCGACGGTAGCGACCGACGGCAACCGCAGACCTAGTCTTTTAATTAATCAATGGCTAAGCGACAACAAGTTTTTAATTGGCAGTTTGTAGGTACCTAATAACTAGCTGCATTGCCACCGTTGCGGTTACCGTTTGCGGTTAGCAGTCGTGTTTCTTGGTACTCTTACTAGGTACTTGAATTAAAGTTCTAGCAAAAAACGATGCTGCAGCAAAATCTTAATTTCTTGAATCTTGAATTAAAAAAGGCAGGGGGCACAAATTTGCATACTCAAAATAGCGAGATTCCACTTTATTGCTGCAGTAACGCACACGAAAGACTACAGTTGACTGTAGTACCTATTTATCAAAAAAAAAAAAGATATAATTCGGAACACGACCGCAAACCGCAAACGATAACAATGCAGTTAAGTATTAGTTACCTACAAACTGCCAATTGGAAACTTGTTTTCGCTTAGCCACTGATTAATTAAGACTACTTGAGGTTTGCGGTCGCCGTCAGTCGCTACCGCCTTCGAAACTATATTTTATTATTAGATGAATTAACCAGTCCTAGTTAATTTAATTGGCCAACTGAACCGCCATTTTGTTTTAGCTTATTTTGTCATTGGCTGAGGCAAATGCTAGTGGCGCCAAAGTTTCTTCAGTACACCACCCTTGAGCCTCCTCCCTTTCACAAGCCGATTCGAGAAAAGCAGACTTCAAACTGCTCTATTTTCTTTATCAAAATCTCTTAAGTTTTTAAAGATGCGTTTTTCAGGATTGTAACGGATTCGGAATATTTTAACTAATCGGCAATATCTCGACCAATAAGGCCATGATTTGAAATGCTGCTGGGTCTGAATAAGTGAGTTCACAGCACATGTGGGCTATCTATTTTAGCTGCTTACAACTCCCTGTCAAGGCTACACATATCGTAGTAGTTACAATTGTGTATTGACTCGTGGAAATGTTTAGTCAGTACTTTGAGAGGGCATAACTCTGATTCGCACATTGGCATTCTGACGGGACGTTCCTGGTGTAGAGTTAACACATGTTCGCCATCTTTGCATCTGTAACAAAAGTACGCACAATGGTAAATGTACACTTCTATAATTATAAATCTAAAAAAACCCAACGCGGCGTGTTTTTGCCATCATCGATTACAGCGCACTGTAGCGATATAAAACATATCTTTAAGACATACAAATCGATTGCAAAAAACCACATAACAATCTTATAAGCTACTTCGGAGATAAATGGTAGGTAACAGACAAATAAACAACTTTTATGGAAAACGCATGTATATAAGCTTCGGTCGTCGCGGGTCAAATGCGTTTGCCCTTCGTAGGTTTTTTTTACTATATTTAACATCCCAAAATGTATGGAATTGACTTAGGCTAACGCAATTACACCACTTGGCAATGCGATACCTTATGCCAATGTTATTATAGCGACAGTAAAAATAGAAGCGAATGTACTTAGGCTAGGTCCACAGAAAGGCCATCGTGGCTTATTGGAACACAAACACACCCCCTAATTTTCAGTTCTATGTCAGTTTCTTCATGATGTTTTCCTTCACCGTTTTGAGCACATATTATTGCTGATAATAATAATCCTGAACATTTTCACACAATATCATCTAGCCATAAAGTAAGCAGAGCTTGTGATATACTACTTATATTTTTTTATTTGTAAATATATACATAGAAAACACCCACACCCGGACATTGCAGGTCATCGAACCCGCAACCTTTTGCTTCACAGGCGGTTCTTCGGTCACTTCGCCACAGAGGTCATCAAAAAATGAGTGGAATTAAATGCACCAATTAAATTGGTGACCTTCCCATAGGTAGTCGGGGTATAGCCCCGAGGTCAACACGACTCCAATGTTATTGTAAAACAACTTACTGATACAATACAAAAGCGATGTTCGTAGCGAAGCAGTCTATATTCGTGGGTCGCCAACTCCTGTTGCTATGTTCCTCGAAATTGCCCGCCCTGAGGTGCGAATCCGGCTTATACAGTCCCAGATGCGATATTATCTTCAGGAGAGTACCGGAATGTGAAAAGTAGAATGTTGACCGGGCCGCTTTTTCACTGCTGTAATACCATTTAAATAGTCTCAGTAAAGTGTATTTTGTATGATTATTGATTATTTAAAAAGAAAACGATAATTACAATGTTAATATCAGAAATAAAGATAAACTCGCTGTTGCCACTTGTAGACTCCATAGTTAGTAAATCGTTTAAAGGGCAAAGTTTACGCTTTTATAACAAACTCCCAAGAGATACAATGACAATTAAAAACGTATGTAATTAAAAAACTTTATAAAAACTCATACTTATAAAATATCTGATTATTTAGATGATAAAAACTCTTGCGATCGAAAATGCTCCAACTCGATAAACAATGTAGTTACATATTTATTTGTAAAAGGATCATTAAAAATAATAACCAGCCTTGTTGTCTTGCCTTTCTTTCCTGGCTTGGCCGCGGAGTAACAGGCAGTAGATAAAAACGACGTTTCAAAGTGATCCTTGTGATTTTAATGAATAAATGAATTTTGATTTTGATTTTGAAATATCGTTTTCGGAAGTAGCATTTTAAAACTCTTAAACTTTATTTATTTAAAATTTTAGAAATGCTAATAACTTACAACAGAACTTAAAAAAGCATTGGGAGTATAATTTTAATACCAAACATTGGAAGGCATGTCATCAGCTAGTGTTCCAATAAGCGGAGATGGGTTTGCAACTTGTCACGTGGAAAGCTAACTGATTCCAAAACGCGGACATGTGCCATATGTAATTATTGAACGTGTCTCTGATTACCCCCTATTTTCTTTTTTGTGGATTTAGTATCACTGCGGCCGTGACAGGCCTATAGTGATCGGGACTACTCTCTGGTTTCCTCAAAGTTCTACTCAACGAGTATGTATCTGCGGATGTCCATCATGGCAAATACAGTCGTGAGTGTGTTTGTTTTGTTTTTATAAAACTTGGCTATCAATTTGGTACACATTGGCTGGGTTGTTGTACTAAAACCGCTTACCTAAAGTTGTCGAACATATTTTTGATGGCCATACACGCTTGGCGATATGTCAAATCATGTCCGTATCCGTCTGCCCAGTATTGTTTCAGATCGAAATAGTACTCCAACACCTAAAATTATACAAGCATTTATGTATTAGCGCCATCTAGTCTAAACTTTAGGAACTTATCAGATGCACTGTCGCGTCTATTCTCTTGTATACCAGATACAAACTAAACTTAATTTTATCTATCGCTAAATTTTACTAACTGTAACAAAATGATAACAACAATTTTAGTGCTGTCAATGTAAAAAATTTAATTTTCTATACAAAGTTAGTCGTGTTTTCAAAACTGACTATAAACACGAAGAAGAGCGACACGTAAACTAATTTGACAGGCGTAAAAATTCTACCCATCTCTTTCTTATGTGCTATAATTCGCCAACTGTGCTAAAAGACGGCGACAGTTTAAATTAAGTTTAGTAGGTATACAAAAGAATCGTCACCAGTATTTGTGAATATGTAAGAAAATTTGTGTATTTGTACATGAAAATCTAAGGCCGTAAAAAGTTGTTGGTGATGAGTGCTCCGGAGAGCACTCACTATAAGACGACGGTCCAGGCTATGAAAAGACAGTCACTAAGCCATTAGCCATTGGCAGAGGAATCGGGCGATCTAAAAAAAACCCAACACCGGCTGATACGAACTTACTAGAATCTATACAAGAAAGTAACACACCTGCGCACTTTTCTCATCGAAGGGAGCGCACCAAGGCGACTTGAAGTATTTGTTCCATGCCGTCTCGAATCCACACACTTTGTACATCAGTCTCACTTTATCTGCAACGATATCAAAAACAAAGTGAACACATCCTGGTAATTAAGATTCAATAATTGATTTTTATAATAAACAGTGACCTCTCATAGCATCATTACTTATTTGTTGACAACTTTTTAAGACATTTTATTTCGAGTGCTTGAGAAGTAAATTACATATTTTTTTTAATAAAGATGAAATCACGTGATCCAGGGTTTTGCTATTAAGCTACCGTTATAGGGCATTCAAAGAAAAACCACATACCTAATGGCAAGCGTGAAACTTAGCATAAGAGGTTTGTGGTGGGACAATATTTTATAACATTATATTTTGAGTTTCTTGGAAAAAGTAAATAATAGAACTTCCTTTTTTTCTTGATGAAATTTTCAAGATACGGGGGTTTTGCTATCGCGCTACCGTATTGGGTTTTAAAAGAAAAACCACATCATGGCCAGCGTGCGTAACCAACATATAGCAAAGAAGTTTGTGGTATCACATTACCTGAGCAGAGCTCGGTAGTCTAACAAGCGTTTAAAGGACACACAGAAAATGAGCAAGCGGAGAAATATAGGCAACCAATTCAGAGTTAAAATAAAACAGATGGATATGAGTCTTGCCCGTCTACACTACGCTTAGGCAAAGAAAAAAGCGCGACTAAGTGGCAGATTTTTATAAAAAGATGTAGATACGCCCAAGTTTTGGCGTCGATTCTCTTGTCCACCAACAGAACTTTATTTTTTTCTATCACTCTCTTTTACTAACAGTAAGAAAAGAAAGAGATCGCAACAATTTTAGTGCTGTCAAATTAGTCAGATTTAAGATTAAAAACATGCTGCAACTATAAAACACGAAGAGCGACACGTAAATTAATTTGACAGGAGTAAAATTCTTGCCATCTGTAAAAGAGAGCGCCAGTTTAAATTCAGTTGGTGAACAAGAGAATAGACGCCATTATAATACTAAGTGAAGAAGGGCAATTGGTAAGCTTTTCTATAGAAATCAAAGATGGCTGGTGCTACTAGCTAGTCTACAATTGAGTGCTAGGGATAAGTCCTTTAAGCCGCCAGCCCACAGCGACACACGAACACACGATACTGGATTATGTGGTTTAATAAAAAACGCGTGGCCTGCTGCGAAATGACGACACCGCTACGTTCGTATGCATTCCTTTGATAGAGAGATAATGTGTTTTTCTGAATAGGTACTCGTTTAGTAGCAACGGTTTCATAACAACTTACTATACTTATACTTTATTGTACACCTTATGAAATAAACAAAATAAATAATAACACCCAAAGATTAAATGGGTCTTATCGCATAAAATCGATCTCTTCCAGACAATTTTTGGATTGAGTGGATCTGTGATTTTTTAGAGGCCAGAGGTATACATTTTAATTTGCGAATTTTCAATGTGCGGGAAGCACATTGTAGCGTTAATTGTAATATAGTATTGTTTATTTTTTAATTCACAAGGTGCAATAAATATTTTATTTCTTTCAGTATGTAGCCACATCCGCAGCATAATCTCAGCAGACCATAACGTGGACTGATCAGGTGTTGGTGCAGGATAGACAAACAAGCGCGTGTAACATGGATTGCAGACTTTACGTGTTAACAAGGGATAAGTTATACTATTATAATAATAATGTTAGTCTCTAAGGTTTTTATGTTATGGATCTATTGAAATCTTTTTGAATGTTGTTCATGGTGTTGCAAGAAATATTTTTTTATTATTATTGCTGCCGGTCGCTACCAACGCGGGTCTTAAGTCCGTGCAATGCGTACGTCGCAGTGGATTGGCAACTTTGCAATACGAGTGACTATCGAGGTAGTGTAGCAAATAGCAAAGCAAGCTTGCACACAGCATAGCTATAGTTTACGAACCTAAACTCAAAGTAGTATTAAAACCCAATGAACTAGACACATGTTGCAGTGTCCTATTCATTTCTGGACTTGCACCAAATAGCTCTTTCTCCGCGTATGTTTCGGGATTTTTCTTAACTTGCTTTTGCCACTTGTCACAGTGTTTGTAAAACTGAAAAATTGCAACTCAGTGTAGATCAAGCTAAGAGATAGATTTCAAAATAACAAAACTTGTGTAGCTAAGTATAAGCAGTTCCCGGTCGCTAGTTTGCCACATATGTAACTATAGTTGGGAAACTTGAAGTCATTTTAAATCTAATATACGGCTACTTAAGAGGCCAGCGGAGGATGAATTACCCGTATAAACGTAATACCAAAATAATTTGTAATTAGAGCTTATTTCCACCATATTATGCTATATATTTTTATTTATCTAGGTACCTGGATATAGATTTTTACAAAATACCCAAAATGAAATGTAAACGAATATTATTATCATAATAATATTTTGCATATTATAACTTATTTGTTTTGTATATAAAACAACAATATCTTACGTATTGTTTGATTAGGTTATATTGTCTAGTTACAGACAACACAATTGGAGAAATACAAAAAGTTTTGAGTCATTAATTTTTGGTATTACGGAACACTACCAAATTGATAACAAATTCTGAACGGCTAATATTGCTATCACGCAAGCACAGGCGGGCTTGCATCAGCCAAAATTCGGGCCGATTTTTAGACGCGCCTTGAAGTGGCGAGCTGCGTTCGCTGCATCCTTAATAAGCAAATATTTTTGTAAATTTGCTGTTTTATAAGCCGTATATTCATATAAAATTGCACTTAGGTAGTTAAAAAGGGGAATTGTTCCTTACGATTACCAAGCATACATACGCTAGTGTGGGATACCGACCCCACACCCCCCTATGTTCCTATGTCGTAGATATCAGGACTTGTACTAGTAAAATGGTACTACAACAATTCACAAAATCCAGATCCTGAAGAAATATCTGCAGAACATAAAACCGTTTGCAAAAGTCGGCAGTAGGTCGGCATGGACTCAGTTAGATTAGTTTACGGAAATATTTTGAAGAAATAAATTTATGAAATCTAAATATTAGTAGACTATCTGACTAAAAATCTTAATCTGGTGACATTTTACAAATCTTGATTATCCACGACGTGCAACAGAAACGGCCGAGAACTGCATCAATTTAAATAGTAAAGGATCAATTAATTGAGATTGAAAGGGTACAATATAGTATACTATATACTATAGTATACTATATTGTATAGTAGTATATAGTATAGAAGAAAGTAAGCATTCAAATACAAAAAAAGATAAATTACTCGTAAAACAAGATCCACTTTAGTAGCTGGTGCGAATATAACATCTTTAGCGTCTCTCTCGAATAGGCCATTTGCGAAATATCTAGCGCTTTGTTGAGTTCTCTCTGTCGCTGTGTATCGAAACTGTAAATAAAAAAAAATATTGTTAAGTGAGGCACTTCTCTAGTTCACACAATGGTTAAGGCTGCTAAAATAATTCGGGCAGCCTAAAACTTTCGGTACCAAAGAGATAGGCCACTCTAAATACCAATCCTATGGTATAAGAAATCACTTTCAGCAATGAAAGCCCATTGTGCATTCCATTTATTTTTTAAATTTGTTTTTGTATTTTGTGCTGTAAATGGTTATGGACAATATAGTTTAAAAATGGTGGAAACACTTACAAGGAATGTCTCATTATCATATTTGCTTTTGATAGCACCAGGAAATCTCTTTTGCATTCTTTCTGCTAGCAATACCATCTCATCCTGACCTTCCAGAGCTAAACTCTTCTCTTTTTCTACATCTAGGTTGCTGGACCATGCTTCAAGTTTTTCTAGCTGGTCTTTATTTAGATTACCTGGAAGTGTATAAAGTTGATGATTTCTATATAGATATTTTTTCAGACATTTGTATAGTTTATATATTCATAGTCATTTATTAACCGTAGGAACTACATAGTACACTTGGTTTTGTCAAATTGCTTAATATATGACTATAATAAATATATAATAAATCTGGTCATTTCCAAGCCATTAATAAAAAAAAATCTGAAAAAATATATTTATATATATTATGTTCCCAGAAAATGTCATAAACAACACCAACTGTTTATTGTATATGGTAGCATGTAGCTATGTTTCTTAGATCAGTAGTTTGTTGCTCTTTGGTCTGCATTGATGTTACGGACCATAGCTCAATGATGTGGTGAGAGATGTTGCACTGTTTCACTGATGCAGATGCCCACTAACTAATTTGTTTGCATGGTGTCAGCGAGATAAGGTTCAGATAAGTGCTGATTCTGAATGAGATGAGTTTGTTTTATTTCCAGTTTTTTTCATAAACAAAATCGAAAAAAAAATGTCAATATTAATTTATACATGCCCTTTAAAATCACAAGGATCACTTTGAATCATCGGTTTTATCTACTGCCTGTTCTTCCGCGACCAAGCCAGGAAAGAAAGGCAAGAAAACAAGTCTTTTTAATGATCCTTTTACAAAACAATGAGTTGGAGCATTTTCAATCCCAAGAGTTTTTATCATCAAAATAATCAGATATTTTATAGTATGCCTTTTTATAAAGTTGTTTTCAAATTTGAAAACATAATTAAAAAAGTTATTTTTTTAAAATTTGTTAATTGTAAATTTTTGTATATCTCTTGGGAGTCTGTTATAAAAGCGTACAACTTGCCCTTTAAACAATTTACTAAGCAGCTGATCCATGCAATGCAATACTTTTTAATTGAATGAACCAACCTTTTCCAAGTTTGTGTTGCAGTAATATATCAAATTGTAGTTCAGGCAAAGTAAATTCTATGCTAAGGATATCCTTGGAACAAGGCAATCTTGTACCGTGACGAATCATCATCCATATTTTTTTCTCTTTGCAGCCTGAAAACAAGATAGAGAAATGGGGTAAAAAGTTAGAACAGACTTAAAAATTTGATATGACACCAGGACTTAAAAGCTGAAAGTGATAGGGTTGGATTATCACTCCCAAAGTTAGAATTGCATAGTTATGCAATACAAAAAATTGTATAGATAAGGTACTGAAAAACTAACAAACAATACAGCAATCCACAAAGAATGACTCTGAATTGTGTTCAGTTTTCACTGCCTCTGGGTGCCTTGGTGGTAGGTAGGTACCACCTACCTAACAAGCACATATGGGCATGAGGTATGGCAAATTACAGTATACAATTGTTAATAGGATGTCATTTACCATGGATCATTGACCTAAGTGTCGCCTAGTCACACTCAGGATCTCCCGCGTGCTTCTGGCTCCCGCACTCTCTCACACTCAAGGCATAACGCACAAGACCAAGTTGTGTCAGGTGCTCTGTGTCGGTCATTAATTTTGAACCTAACTTTCTCATTGCGGAATTCTCTGCATCGGATCATAACAAAAACCTTAACAATAGTTTCATTCCTCAACATCTCCCTGTTAGTGGTACCGTTGGGAGCCACCTCCTTAACACCCACCCCTTAACCGAAACTCCCGCGACAGCTATTTAAATCCCAACCCAAAAACTATTTCTAGTACTATTAAAGAGACTCTTACCAGGAAATTTGATTCTAGAATCATTTTTATTAGCTTTAAACCGGTAAGGTGTTCGAGATCCTAAATGGTTGAGGACACTGTTAGATTTAATAGAAGCTTCATTGATGTGGTACAAAAAAGCAATTAAGAAAATTATCAATTGGATTTTCATCCTATTTTACTTGCTAACGAGAGTATCTCTTCCTAGACTGTGCTAACGAGAAAAATAACTTGAAAATTTTGTTTGTTTTGTTTTCGTGGTATCTTTTTACATTTCACCACAGACTAAAAATGATAACGCACTATGCATTGACGTATCTTCACGAATGAGGCTTGACTGCAGTTATCTGACAATGACAACTAGATATATATAACAAGTTCACTTCACTTCTTCACTTCACTTCACTTCTTGATTACAGCTTTTGCAATTAAAACAAGTTAATCATAACAATTATGACAAGTATGATTACAAAGATTACCATACCACTTCCCGGACTGAGCAAGTGCGAAGATAGCTTAAAAACTACGCCAAATTAAAAGGAGGTCGTTTAATTTCTCTTCTATACAGGGTGTAATCGTTAAGTGTGCACAGGCGATTATTCCGTAACTATTGCAGATATCAAAAAACTTTAAACTGATATCGAAAGTACTTTACCTAATGAGTAAAATGACATTAATAACTTTTTAAAAATAAAACGAGAAATATCCAAAAAAATTACATTAATCACTCCCATACATTTTATTTCTTAGTAAGTACAAAATTTTGTGTTCAAAGCATATGTTCGAAGTGACGTCCTCCTTGTGCAATACAATGACGAGCTCTATTTACAGTTTCTAAATGAACTTTCCTTAACATTTGCGGAGTAATTAAAGCAATTGCACGACGTACACGATTCTGTAACTCTTCTAGGCTGTGTACTCTCTCAGCGTACACGTGGTCTTTGACAAATCCCCATAGGAAGAAATCACAAGGCGTGAGATCCGGGGATCTGGCAGGCCAAAGGGTTGCACTATTATTGGCTATTAAGCCATTATAATTGTTTCGTAAGAAATTCATTACATTTGTATTATGTGCAGGTGCTCCATCTTGTTGAAAAATTATCGACCTTCTTTCATCGTCTGGAATTGGTTCTAAGAGACTTGGCATATCGTTTTGTACAAAGGAGAAATATCTCTGTCCATTTAAGGTTCCACTGTAAAAATATGGCCCAATGATCCGATCTCCAAGAATACCACACCACACATTAATTGAGAATCGCACCTGAGCTCTAACTTCAGTAGTTAAGCGAGGATTGTCAATTGACCAATAATGCGAGTTTTTTCTATTGTAAATGCCGCAGTTTGAAACATTACTTTCATCGGTCCATAAAATTGACCTTACATTGACATAATTATTGACTAGCCAATTGCAATAGACCAGCCGACGAGCAGGATCATCATTGTGCAGCGTTTGAGTAGGTTTTATCTTAAATGCTTTGAAGTTGTGTTTTTTTAATAACTTGTGTACATAATTGTGGGACACTGGAAATGATCGGGCCACTGAACGCGTTGATTCTTGTGGATTATCTACTACGTAGTTAATAATATTGTTATCTAAGTCATTATCAAATTCCGGAGCTCTTGTTCTCGAACCTTTTTTTCTGTTAAAAGATCCATAATTTATCAAATTGTTATCCAACTTACGTAAATACGTACCAGAAGGAACTTCTCTATCTGGGTACTCTCTTCTGTAGGCGATAATGGCCGCCCTATTGTTACAATCATGTTTGTAGTACATTTTTAACATGTCCCTCTTTTCTGTATTGGAATATGCCATTTTTCAATCAATAAATGCAACAATCACGATTATTAACGCAAATTGAAAAATACAATAAATTGGCGGGAACGAGAACCCGCGATAAAGAATTTGAATTTAGAACGAACACCAAAGAGTATCTTTCTTTTTGTTTTTATTTAGTATGTTGCTTTTCAGCTAGTTCAAATCAATACAATATTGAAACAAGGTTTATTATAAATTTGAAGTGGTAAGATAATTAATCTACACGTGTATCTACTTGAAATTCATTAATACCTTCATATCGTACATAATTATAAAATGACAAGGGTAAAATGAGTAGGTACTATTCCACTTAAAATAAGGAAACTAAAACCTTTCTACTATCTCATACTAAATGTATGGGAGTGATTAATGTATTTTTTTTGGATATTTCTCGTTTTATTTTTAAAAAGTTATTAATGTCATTTTACTCATTAGGTAAAGTACTTTCGATATCAGTTTAAAGTTTTTTGATATCTGCAATAGTTACGGAATAATCGCCTGTGCACACTTAACGATTACACCCTGTATAGTAGTATAGTACACACAGTGAAAGTTAACATCATCGATTTGTCCTAAGTTTTTTAACAACGGGATTTATCTATTCTTTGAAGAGTATTATGGAGAACACGGTTGGTGATGTGTCCTTCATTTGCAAAGGGAAGATATTCCACAGGGGTTAATCCATCTGATCCACTGGCCCGAGTCCTAGGAACGACAGTTGAGTTATTGGAGGTAAAGTTCAGATTGCGTTAAAACTCTACTTACACGATCTTGACGCTTCAATAACCATCTGTGTATTGTGGGTGGTAGCTCTTCGTAGGTATAATAAATTATCATTTCCTTGCTCTTCCCTCTATGTTGATGCGATGTAACGTAGCTCAATCATGTGACGAGAGATGTCGCTACAAGTAACACACAAGTCCACAACGGATATTTGTTTTTTTATAAAATATAAACAAATACAATTTAGCAAAACTTTGACGTGTTTTTCGTGACATACCGAAATTATCGTAGATAATTGTAGCGAACCTCAATTGTCGCTGTCGTAAACATGTGTTAGCGTTTCTACTTCTCTAGGTATTATAATATCTGTGACCCTAGTAAGTCTGTGATAGAACACAGAAAGATTTAGTTATTAGGGTTCTTACGGATAGGTAATAAGAACCTTTCTTGAAGCCTTACAAAACGTAGTTACAAAAATCTACATGACAATTATTGGTTTGGCACAATCCTGGTGTAACAGAATTTTGTATTAATTATAGGTATCTACTATAGTATAATAGACAAATAATTTGGCGCTTTTGTTGGATAAGTTAAAAACTCTATGTTAACCCTAGAACCCTACATGGGGTGCTGGGCACCCCAGGGCGGTTTGTTTTTTAATTCCTTCTGTTTGTGTTATATCTACAGGTTTGAGTGTCCGTGTATTTTTGTTTAGTGTCACCCGCTATTGAATAAACAGGTTAGATTCGACAGTCTCATTGTGTTGACGTGTCTACAAGTGACGTGGGGTACCGAGGTACCCCAGTGTAGGAACAACGTAAGTATATTTTTTCATGTATTATAGTAATTTTATCAATGTATTTGATTTATATGTCTATTAATATTTTTATATATAATTATAATGTATTAGTATTAATTTTAGTTTTTAATAAATTAAACATAAATATATTTAATACTTAACAACTTTTTTTTTTGAGTAGTGACATAATTTATTGTGTTCTTTTTTGTTTTAGATGGCTGTCAGTCAGATATTGAATGATGAGGAAATGAATTCTATATGACCATAAATCCGGCGATGAGGAAGATGAGGATATGTTAAATTAAAGATGATTAACAGAAGATTCTGATAATGAATCTGATGGTCTCATATAATTTAGAGGGACGCTTCCAATAGCCGATTTTGAGGAGGGATATAAAAATGCCTATTACAGCAATCCACAAAAAACCTTTGGCTTATTGAAGTTCCATTCCTGTACTATATACCCAGGAACGCTTCGGCTTTTTTTCCAGAAATAACAATAGAAAATGCAAGACGATTTGCGCTATGTGCAAAATACCAATTTGTTAGGAGCACCAGGGTAAAATTTGAGAAAAATTATCAAATTAATATAAAATAGTTTTTTTATAACTGATTTGTAATCTCAAATTCCTACTACTACATAATAAAAAAATAGTTTCAGTAATTGTTTTTTATTTAAATAACTACAGGTATTTTTGTATGGGGTACCCCAGCACCCCTGTGTAGGAATAACAAGTACGCCAGATAGTGTAGGGTTCTAGGGTTAAGATAAAAAAAAAACTGAAAAATAATCCAGATAATCTGAAGTTCAGAAAATTAGTTTAACTTCCAATTTATCTACATAATCAGTACCTACACAAATCATGTCCTATATCTAGTGCTAAAAATGCAATAATGCTTACTAATATACGGTATTTCCCTAATTTTATTAATATGATTGAATTGGCGAGAAATCTGAAATTGACCATAGTAGCCTAGACCTTAATAAAATCAAATCATAAACTAAACAGAATGATACAGTTTTGCAAAAATTTAAATTGGTTTTTGGTGTCCTGTATGGCCTTAAATCCTGCCCATAGGCGAGTGATAATACCCTACATTTATAAGTGATCATACCCTACCTGTGATTGAAATACAATGTGTAAATAATAGAAAATAAACTTTTTTTTTAATAACATTTATTTATATCCTGCTAGAGACAGCAACCTCATAATATATTACAATCATTCTACTTTCAACAAAACATTGGATTGTTGTAGTGTAGCTTTCAATATGAATGGTTTGCTCAGGCTTTCCACATTAAATGTCTCTGTTGCAAACTCATCACTCTCAAGTGCATCATGTAGAGTGAATCTTATCTCTGTTACATCTCCAGCATCTATTGTCTGAACACTCTGAGCATATGGAGGTGATCCCTCTTTGAAGATGTGTACTGTCTGGTCTAAGTACTTCAAGTAGATATCTTTTCCTAAGAATTCTACCTCTGTGTTTATCTCTTTAAGGGCCAACTCAGGTATGTCAAGCAGTAGACCTGCTTCTCTGGCACAGCCAACAGCAATCACTTCATCAGGGTTTATTCCAGAGAGCACTTCAGCTTCTGGCAGCAAATTGGCTATGGCAGATTGAAGTTTAGGAACCTTCATGCTTCCTCCACACAGCACAATTTTACTGATTTTACCATCAAAGCTATCTATCAATTTCTGGGCTGGTTCTACATACTCTGAAATCTTCAACTGAATTATATTCTCGAATCTGGCACGAGAAACATTCTGACTCCAATCAACCCCATCCAATAAGGACTCAATGAAGACATGTGCTGAATTCAACGTAGATAGAATGTGTTTGCAGTTATCTGCATGGTTTTGCAGTTTGATCATGGCTCTCTTGCTTTCCTGGGGGTCTAATTTCCACTTTTGCTTGAATTCTTGAGCAATGTAGTCTGCTAAGTGTTTAGTAAGGCACTGTCCTCCTAAATCTGTGCGGTAAACACTCTTTTCAATAGAAATGAAGCCACCAGACACTTTTGCTATTGAAACATCACATGAAGAGCCACCAAGTCTATATACCAGGACGTTAGTATCTTCAGTTGTTTCCTCAATGTTATAAGCGAGAAGAGCGGCAGCTGGTTCGCTGATAACTTGTAGAACATCAAAGCCAGCTAATTCAGCACACTTTATCATCCGATCTGTGCTAGCACTTGACCAGTGAAGTGGAGCAGCTAGAACCAGTTTCAAGTCCCCTTCGTCTCTCATAGAATGGCTGGCGATGGTGAACAACTTGGCATACATTTTCGTGGCAATGTTATCGGGATTAGAATAAATGGTGGTCTCGCTTGTTTCAAACACGTATTCTAGTTTGTCGTCATTCTGGATGCGGCAGTTCGACGAAGACTCGACGTAAATTAGATCTTCACTGTCAAACTCTGCGTTCATGAGACGTTTGTTGTTCTTGATTATGGATTTTGATGCGGCATTGCCGGACTTGGCTGGGAGGCCTATCTCCCACTCAATGCCGTTGAGAGCTAATATTGCTGGAGTTACTCGGTCTCCGGCGTCGTTTGCTATCACCGCTGGGGCTCCATTGCTGTATGAGGCCAAACATGCCGAGCTGTTACCCAAATGTATTCCGTATGCTGCAGCCATAGTTTGAAGGAGTCCGTGAGAATTTTCAATGAAACACTAGACCTTTAGAACACCTTTATATTTCAGTTTCTCAAATTCATTCAGGACAGTCTTCTATTTTTCTGTATAGAATTAGAAATAACAAAGAACCAACGAATCGGGCGAGTTCATGTGCCGTGCGGTGCGCCGATTTTTTTATAGGTTGGGTGTGTCCAACATAATAAAATATTTACAAAAAAATACAACAAAATACTTATTATTTTATGTACTAAATTTATACACTTTTTATGTACTTTTCACCGGTACCTTTCACTTTATCTGATAAAAATATTTCAATACCGTGGAAAGTGACAAAAAAATCTCCCTCCTCTCAGACTACAGGTAGATACAAGCGTCCAAAACTGTCATAAACCTATCATCTTATCATATCACTGATAAAATGTTTCTGTGAAACTCCTAAGTGAGATTATAACCAAAATATTTAATATTGTACCTTTTCTTGTATGCTGCCAAATTATACCTCATGAACCTAATTATCCCTGACTCTAAGTGAAAGACTGAGCTGGCTACCCTAAATATTTTGACACTGACAAACATTTTCAGTTTAACATTGACAAGACTAACGGTGCTGCCAGTTTTTCGCTATACTTGAAGGAGTACACACCAAAACTGTATCACTTGTATCGTGTGAATAAAACATTTAAAGCGCGGGATTTCTAAAAAAAACAGCCTTTATTCCTATTTTCGCCTGCTATTTAAATCTCCATTAATTTATAATTCAAAATGTGTAATACGGATGATAAACCAAGTCAAGAAACAGTTATTCAAAGCGGACGCTTGAATAATTTATTGAAATCTCTATCAAAATGCAAAATAGTGGGTAAAATTATTTAAAAGAACTGCATGATTGCTATGCACCTACTGCAACAAATTGCAATTTTTTGTTTTAGGACTTCATCAATGAAAAAGAGGAATGCAAAAAGATACGAGACATAAATTCAAAATTGGAAGTGGAGTTAAAAGAAGCGCGCGAGCTTGAAAAGTCTCATCGCTACCATTTGCTGTCTTCTCGAGAGATGATCGGAAATCTACAGGAAACTGTTTCGCAATTAGTTCATCTCAAAAGAGATTTGAAAAAGATGAGGGAAGAAATTATTTCCCGTGAAAGTACAATACAGATTATGGAAAAAGTAGGTACCTACTTACATAGACCGTAGAGCACGGCCAAGTTTAAAATAAAATTGCCGTAGGTTGGTTTGACACCACGCAATTTAGATAAGTTGATAATTTAATTTTATGGATTTGTAGGATAGAGAAAATTCAAATCTGAGGTATAATGAAAGCATGGCAGAATTACGCAAGAACCACGAGAGACACCTCGAAGAACTTACGATCATAAATGAAAGGAAAAGTTAGTTTATACCTAGCTTTTTTTTACAAATTTTTACCGAACAGTGTTGAAACCTAAACCAAGGCCGAGTTTGACACTTATTTTATTCTGAAACCGAACGTAGAGAACGTAGAACTGCTTCATGAAACAAATCCCACAAACTCAGCACCAAATGTAGGTATATGCCAAACATTTATTGAAACTTTTCCCACCATCTGATATTTACTTAGTTCCAGAAATGGCCGCGGGACTTGTTTCGTGTAACGGACTTTAGTGAAGTTTGAAAGAGCATCATAATTTCGGCTTAATGTTTCAATTTCGGTCATATTACTTATCTAAATATCTAAAACAAAACAAGGTTTATCGCGCGGGTTAATGCGTTTGTAAATGTAGTTCAACAGGTACAGCATGAATCGGACACTCAAGTAGCCCAGTTCGCTTGCGTAATCGAAGAGCTCAGAAGCAAGTTAAAAGAGATGGAAGTGGAAAATAGGGATAAGGTCAGTAGATTATCATCATCAGTCTGACTAAGTCAACTGCTGGGCATAGGCCTGCACAGAATACGGTTTTAAATGATTCATAGGCAAGCGTTCGACCACAATCGTACCAAGTATCGATGTGGTTGAGGATGTAACTGCTTACATCCTCAACCACACAAGTTCTGCACTTATAAGCTGCATTAGATGGATACCTATCAAATCAAAAGTTTTTATGTCAGACAATAATACAATCCATTTTGTTAGTAGATACTTAAGATTTTTTATTATATCTTACCTATATACTTCGACTTGAAGACTCCAAAATTGGATTAATTGGGGAAGACAGCCGCCGCCCGCAAAGAATTCCATTCTTTTGCTGTACTGATGGTGAAGGTAGACTTGAACCGCTTTGTGTTTTTTTGCGGAGTGCCCTGACGAATGGTGTTGAGACTTCTCCATTTATTGACCAATGGGGGCGGAAAAGCTTCCTCCCCTGCGTTAACTGATTAGCTCAGCTTACCTATTTAGTTATAGTAGGTATGGTCTATTTTGCACGTTTGCGAAATAGGTCATACATTTTGAAGACCGAAGCGGAATTAGCCAAAATAGTAGTTAGTTTTTTGTATAATATAGATAGGTAGATATCATATTTTTTTGCATAACTAATAATTATTATGCGTATAATTCGTATTTTTCATAAGTTAAGGACTTTAGGACCTATTCACTTATCGCATGCAAAATGCAAAGAATTAGACAGCAAAACCGAGAAAGTGCGCAAGTCTTACAAATTATTTTCTGACAATATTTACACCATTCGTTTCTATTACAGATGAATGTTGTAGTATTGGAATATGAAGAGAAAATCCAACGAGGTGCATCTCAAGTAACTCAGTTGCAAGAGCAGTTGGCACGCCAAGCAGCCCACACTGATTCAAACATCGACGCTTACAAACGGGCAAGTTTCATATAGATGTATTATTATAGATAATCCATTTTCAGATCATCATAATCAGCCGAAGTGTGACCATTGATAAGCCACTTTTACATAATTACAATCTTAGCATTTACTCGATTATACAATACTACGAATTACGGCCTTTCACACTTCCGACTGGTCCTGACGAACTAAAATATTCGTGTTTAAAATTATGACTATTGTCATCGTTAATAGTTTTGCTTAAAATAAACTTTTACTTTACTTTATTTTACCACATCTCATCTTATCTCACCTTACTTTACTTTATCTCGACTAAGTTAGTAGGCACCTACAACCCCGCTAGACCGGGGCGGAACATCAACATTCAGCAAAATATGGGCACGAATTATAATACACGTAGTTAAGTAGATGATCCCAACTTTCAATCCCGTAGTAGGTATTTGAGAAATAAGAGTAGAACTGGAACCAAACAAATATAACTTTCTCAGTTCTTTATAAATAATTCGCCCGTGGTACACATCACTGGCAAGTCTTCTGAGCTACCTACAGAACAGCCTTTTGTTTCTCCAAGTACCTAATCAATATCAAACTACACGACGAGAATAAAAAATACCGGCAATAAGCTATGACAGGACTACCCTCGAGGTCGTGGAGAAGAGGTTTCATCATTCAGACAGTTATAATAAATTAATTATTGATTCACACTGCATACCATGGTTTGAAAATTGGGAACACAATGTTTGCAACATAAGACTCTAATAAGTCTTGCTTTAATTAAATAGCTTGTCTCTGAAATTCTAGTTAATTATCAAAATATTTTGCAATTCTGCTTCCGTAGTAACATCAATCCGTATCAATATTCATAATAACGGCATTACCGAACTACTTTCACTTTGAAATTTGCATTTGCAGCGATTGGAAGAATTGGAGGATAAACTAAAACAGAGCCAATTCAAGCAATACTTAGCTCAACAGAGCTCCTATGGCTCCCAATACGAAAGTCAGGTAGAACGGCCCTATTCAGCACAAAAGGAATATCAAGACTCTGCGGATATGGACCCAGTTATTGAGAGATCCACTAAAATGACTCGGACTAAAGCAACGAAACCAAGTACTCTACAAGTTATGTACTATGGAAATACGACTCCAGCGCCGAAAGCAGTAGAGAAGGCACCATTCAATATAACTAAGAAACGTAAACTTTACAATGAAAAAGATTACCAAGACTTTTAACCAGCGAGTATTAATAATTCTAATAGTTATTGAAATAAATAAATGCATGTTGATTTCAAAATGTGCTTCACTTTCACAATCGGTATAGACTTAATTGCCGAAATCATTAAAATCCAAATCATTATTTATTAATTACAATTCTAATAAGAATCATCTTCATTATTTTTAAGAACTGGTTTGATCAGATTGTTACTACGAATATGAACGCGATTATTAAAATTATTACATGAGCATAGATTGTAGTTACATCATGACCTACATACAGCCTTTTAATTCGTCTAGATAAGTATTCCTTTGAAGCGTGAACTTATTAGTCTACTTTTAAAATTACTTAACGCACTTTTCGGGTTGAAAACTCGGTTGAATAATTTAAAAACTTGTTCACTGTACAATTATTATAAGTAGGTATTAGTAACAGAATGATTACCTAGAAAGGTATCCTAGGTAATTTGACAAACTGTTTAAAATGAAATTTACTTAAACAGTAGTAGTTACTTAAGCATCAATAAACCTACTACGTACTCTATTTATGTCTATCTATTTCCTAAGAAATCTACTGATCTAACAGTACTTACTTATTCATGGTATTCTGTGACGATGATAAATTCAAAGAACTTTAGATTTCTCCAGTTTTATCATTTTCATCGAATTATCGTGCAATATTATTACTATTATTATAGAGCTCTTTAAGGAGAAGTTTCCCACATAACAGTGAAAGCAATGCATTTTAAATCTCTATTGAAAGTTAACCGCGCCAACAAGAGGCACGATAATCATCGATCGTTGTTTAAATGGATTTTCTTAATAGCACAATCTGCGTAAATTAAAATTATACCGTTATTAAAATTATCGTGCTGTTCCAGCCGATCCTAGTGATTTAGCTAACATGCAGTTTTGGTAAATAAACTGGCGATGACGCGTCAAGAGTCTGACTTGTCTGATAAAAGTGAGTAAGTAAGCGCACATCAATTTATCGAATTGAAAAATCCATTGGTGCCGGTCGGAAGTCGGTACAGTCCACTAGGCCAACTCGGCTCAATTTCGCCTACAATTTGCAATTGTATTGAATAAATCAAATACTGCAAACATTAACCATAATAAGAAGTATTTTCAATTTAAAAATATTAAAAGTTATGTATATTTAGCAGCAGCGTCTGATTCAGCCGAAAATCTCAAGAGGCGCAAATAATTATGGAAGCCTCGACAGAGCTTATCTACATATTTGAGTCTTTTAGGGTTGAGACTCTGGGTCGGTGGGGAATCGGGACCTTGCACGTATTGGTTTTAATTGCAGGGCAACAGACTGGTGACCAGAGAGCTGGTCCCTATCTGCAGCATGACAATGCAGCCAGCATTTTGGGAACGCTTCCGTATGGTAGTGATCTGGTTCAGTTGATAATCTGTATTTTTTGTATCTATAGATCTCTTTGTATATAATATATTATATGGTATGAAACCAAAATAAAATGTACCTAATAAAATTTATAGTAAAATTTTATTTGTTGCATTTCGATCAAGATACAAAATTAAAGGCCATAAAATTTAACACTATTTTACATTAAGTACTTACAAAATATTATTTATTTCTTTGGCTAATAGTAAACTAAATAATTTAACCATAAAATATTGATCTAATAGAGTTGACGTACTTATCATATATTTTTAACATTATTCGTTTTGCTTTGGATTATATTAAAATTATAGTTATGTACCCACTTTAAAACTACTTTAAATAGTTATTAACCTATCATTATAAATACGTAATTATCCTCATAAGATCAAAGAAAACAATATTAAAAATCACAAACGTTTGTGATTTAGATTCTATTGGTTTCGAATGAGTCGATCGAGCGAATGCCAACTAAATGAATAGTCGATCTGCAGATGTCCATACCTGGACAGGTGGAAGTTATCAGGAGCAGTCTTCGGGAACGGTCTCGCCCAATCTTCGTATTCTGGAGACAGGCTCTCGTAAATGAACTGTTCGTAAGGATCCGGCAATCTGGAACAATATCAGACTGTAGGAACACTAATGATACCTAGGTACCTATATCATTCGCGTTCCGCTCGGTAGCGTAAGTTACTTAGGTACGTAGGTAGGTACCTAGGAATGAAATTGATTGAAGGTCTAAGTATGATGGAAGGTTATTTCTCACGGAAACCTATCTTATGGAACTTGTAGGTATACGTCTACTGTTATTTAAATTTCAACCGTAGAAAATAAAACACTATTTAGTTAAACAACGGATTAAAAATCTTTATCAAAATAGTTTTTTAAAACTACTTAAATGCAATATTAAAATACTATTAAAAATGCAAAATAAGTTTTTTTTAAATGCCTTTATTCAAATAAAATGCCTTTAGTTAGTGAACTTTTTCAGTCATCTATTCCACTGATTTTAACAACAGTAGCTACCTTTTTGTTTAAATAGTTAATCCTTCATATTTTATCTATGTAGCCTCATTATCCTTCATCCAAAGGAAAAGAGTCGTTTGAAAAAACACAAACACATCATAAAAATAGGTATTTTGCATTTTCATGTGAATTATTTAAAATACAAATACAAAATAACTTATATTCATTTGGATTTGTATTTCACATACATGTATTACAAATAATTCACTTCTCTGATCTTTATAAGTACCTAAGGCCATAACTCCTACAAAGCTGTGAAGCATTACACTTCATAAAGTAACATGCTTAGGTAGAATAAGCATAGCAATCAACAGGCTACCCAAGAATGCACGATAAACGCTCCTACAGAGCAAACACCATGGTCCCTCGACCATGACATAAGATTGCAATTAGATAATCGAGTTTTCCCATCATCATCGTCGCCCCAGAAACACTTCACACTAATTCGCTAGTGTTATAACGATTATGAAGAATGTCCAGTAACTTGACTTTCTAGTATCAACTAAAACTGCACAATGCTATGCTCACGTAATGCGTGACTAGAAAGTGTTGTGTTATTGGATAATTGCTCTTATGCCATTTGTAGACAAAAGATAAAAATGAGTTTCCGGCGTATGTATTCCCTCAATCGGTCGGTTCTTTTCAAAGTACAAAAGAAGTTCACCTACTTACAAGGTAAAGTAATTAAACTAAGCAATAGAATGTGTTGATTTTAGATACCAAACCTGGTTACAAGTTTGTAAACCTAGATGCAATTTGCACGTGCCAAACTATTTCACATTTCGAAACAGGTGTGGTTTTGTGCATTGTCTCAATGCATGTTTATTCAACAGCTGATGTAGCTGTGAACTTAGGGATGAGCGGTCACTGGGGTCAATGCTGAACAAGTTTCTCCACAATACAAAGATAAAGTTCTCACAAGTGCAACTTTCATTTGTAGTAAACAAAAACTGGTGCACGTTCACACGATGATGGCTCGTACGGGGCGTTGTTATTATACAAAATAGCGTTGTTACATGCCATAGTAATAGCAACGTTTTTGCCGTAAATGCTTTCCTTGGAAGCTAAATTAATGTTCTGAGTCATGGGAACGAAAGGTTCGATCATAGTTCTTTTGAACAAGGATTATATAATTTGAAGATAAAATGGGCGATGAAATTGCATAGCGGACTTTTTATAAATTTACCGTTTTTTGAAGTTGGTTTTTTGGACATTTAATGTCACCATAGTTTCACTATAACGAGAGTGCAAGCATTGCTATCATAATTATACCGAGCGCTGTCAACAATTACAATGCGACAGGTATAGAAATCTCGGTGATTTCCGTGCATGTCCTCTATTATTTTATTTTCATCTCATTATCGTGAAATCTTCGTGCTGTTGTACTCCCGTCTCGAGTGTCGTGGTCATGCTGCGTAACGCTGCTCTTTACGATATTTCATACATCGTTATCTCCGAACGCTCCAGTACTCAACTCGTTAGGCCACTCCGAAGCGTAATTAGTTGTAACTTGGTATTTTTCTAAATTTTATCTCTGTTTTGCTTATTGATAGTCTGTCTTTATATTAGAAAAGGAATAATTTTCGATTATATGTTTCTAAAAAAAACACATAGTTCTAAAGCATTTTCTACCTTCTAACACCATTTCACACACGATACGTTTCCAGGCATACCGCTAGTAACTTCTACAGGGATAAAACAAAATAGTTTTTTTTTATTTAACGCTTCGTGTGATTCTCGGATACTACAGTGCCCAGGCGCAAAGATTGAATCTTATTTTTAGAGTGTTTGAACAGCTTGCTCGTTTCGTTATAATTATAATAAAACTTAGATCTGGCTAAACTTATATTGTAATTTTCTTTATAAATAGGAACATAATAGGTTATAATAGAAATCTACTGCGTACTTTGATCAATATTTAGAATACTTTTATAATGAAACAAGTTGTTTAAAGATCCCTCATAATTCATAGTAGGTATACATTTTTATTAAAGCCATTTCTTTACTCTTTTAAAAGTTGAGGTTGATAAATAGCAGGTTTTAATATCTAAAATAAGTCTAACTTACCTAGAAGGGCGTCTAGATTGTCCATGAGCAGCCATCATATATTCAGGACCAAGATAATGGGGTAGAGACACTCGTGTCCTAGGTCTAGGAGGGAGGTATCCTGGTGGAGGCGGCGCCATCCCGTATAGCGGCTCATACATCATCGGAGCCATGGGATGTGGAATGTATATGGGTTCTTCTATGTAGACTGAACGTCGACGGTCTCCTGAGAACAAAGAAGCTTGAATAAACCTTCATGGTATTCGTACAGGTATGGGTACAATAGATATTGATGTTCCATCCTGACCCTTGGGACATGATGGCTGACTCATGTGCCTATCCCACCCACGTATCTTTACCTTGCACTGAAAAAAAGAAATAACCGAACTATTTCGGTTATTTTAGAAATAGCCGAATTTTGTTTAGCCATAACCAAGGTTTATTTGAAATGACAAAACTGGTTTCCTTAATAGGCACCAAACTGGTTTTGATATTTTTAGTTCGGTTTATTGCAATCAAACTTTTTGTTGTACTATACCGAACTTTTTCAAACAAACCGATTCGATTACCTGTTACCTACCATTTTTACGCAACGTAACAAAACCTTCCGACAATGTGAAGCCAAATTGTCTTTGACTATATGTTGCAAAAGTAATATTTACCATTAGACTCTTACCATTGTCTAAATGTTACTTAACAAAACTAGCTATTTTAAACATTCGTTCTGTAAAAATAGCTTAATTTGTTTTATTTTACATGGTCAATGTAGACAATGTACAACTTTACAAAACTTTTGTTATGATTAGCTATGCAAACTACTATCAGTTACAAAAAACAAATACCATGTAATGAAACGTATTTGTTTACATGTAGCCGGAGAGCTGAATCATAGGTGAATTATTAGTACTAAACCCCTAACCCGTTCAAATCTGTCTTCTCGTTTTTTCTGTTCGAGTGGTCGGTCGCGGAATCTATTTGTGCTTTTCTTTTTTGTAATTTCTGATTTTTATAAGTAGGAAATTGTTTGCGGACTCGGGACTAACTGTTATTTTATTGTGACTCTAGTGTCTTATGTATGTAAAACTATTGAAAGACGTTCGAAAAGTGATGGATGATCAACCGCTCCAACCAGATCGGCCAGATCCTCTGGAAAATTACCTAAAGCAATGACGACTAGAAATCTACATTTCTACGTTCAAAGGTAAGTTCATTACTGGCTCCGTTATAATATAGTTGTATTATATTGCGTACTAGACTGCATGCATGGTGTAGTTGGATGCAGCTCGAGTAGTGGAAACGTTAAGTGCAAGCTGCAGGTTGCATACAGGTGATTTTGAACTTGAAACAAAAATAGGAAGTTTTTTATGCAAGTTACATGCGAGCACGTCATGTCAATAACATGTCTCCCGCTCATGTCCAGCAGTGGACTTCTATAGGCTGATGATGATAATGATATTCGCGCGGCCAGTGGTAAAACTTTTCTTTATGAAACTAAACTAAAGTTTGATTGGTTTCTTTTTTAGGGTTCCGTAACCACCATAACTTACCACTAGTTTCAATATTTTGAAAAAACTTACTTGTGCGCTAAGTTATTTAAAATGCCTTTTAAGATACAATAGGGGTGATTTTTAATTTTGTATGTTTTTCAGATGTCTTAGGGCCTGCATCCAATGCTGACGGATAGTGTTTTTAGTTTTATATTTGACCCCGCACAACCAGATCAAGCATTAATATCTCTTGATGATACAGGAGCCATCGTGTAGGAAACTCCCAATCCATATGTCGATCATAGCGATCATCAAAATTTATAAATACATTTTAAAAAGAGCTGTAGTTTTGTAAATAAACATGGTAAATTAATGAAATATAATTGAAAGTTTATTGTAGATGCCAATTAAGATAATCAATAATTATGTTGGGTTATTAAATATTAAGTTAAGGTCGGATTAAGCAGCAAACATGAAGATCAGAACTATTTTGTATCCATTATTCATAATACCTTCTTAATAAATGTGTTATTATCAGTATAAATACATGTATTATTATAGTTACCACCTAATACTGTCTCCACCACATTACTTACCTTAAACAGTAAATATTTTTTTCTTTAAATTGCATTTACTTTTCTTAAATTGTAATGTAGCATTTATATGTTACTGTTTATCTGTTTAAAATTAGTAATCAATTTGTTAGCTACCCGGATATGTTAGATATTAATTAATAGTTTAGCTATAAGTAATTAGTTTTTTTTTTGTGTTATTTGTAGCAAAAATGGGGTGAAAATGTCAAGGTAAACGCGCACTACCCGCTGGAGCCGTAGGAGGCGCAGGAGTTTTCGTTATAGACTTGACAGCTGAATAGCGTGTCTCAAAATGCTAACGGCTCAAAATCTATAAAGAAATTCCTTCGTTTACTGCGGCTTCGGGAAGTAAGCGTTTATCTTGAATGATGTTTTCACCCCATTTTGTGCAACATATAACAAAAAAAATTACTAATTATAGCTTAACTATTAATTTATATCTAACACAACTGATAGGTACTATAAAGTAAACTAAAATAGTTGAAAATAACAAATTAGTTTTGCAACAAATAACAAAAGTAATTATCTGATTATAGAATAACTGTTAATCAATATCTGACTTAACTATTAGGCTATATACAGTAAAAGAGACTAGTAACAAATAACACGATGTATTTGTTAGTATTAGTCAAAGCGTAAGGAAAGGTCAGCAAAACAAATCAACTAAATCAACTGAAAAGTTTGACAACACAAAACGAAATCGTTGAGTTACGTTTAACAACTATTTGGTTACAATTGACAAACTTGGTTCAGCTAGCAGAGAGAATTTAAGCTACGGAAATTAGCAATACATAACCAAAATGGATTGATTATACACTACATTAATCCTGTAACTAAACTGTGTTTTGTTATGCCTTACCTTAGTTCGGCTGTCACTTTTTTTGTGTAACTGGTAGACAAAGTTTTGGTTACATTTAACGAAACATTTTTTTCAGTGTGCCTGCCTACACTGTTTCGTCAGTAAGTAAGTACTTTTCGGTGATGAATATTGAATATTGAATAGATAGGCGCATATTCACCATGAAAGTATATTTTAATTTTTAATACCATATCAATCCCCGTTGTTTGGGGAGAATAATATAGTTACTTATCTATTACAGGGGATTATATTTTGCATTGGTAGATTTCATGGCGATTGCCCTTGAACTATTTTTTTTGAATGCATACCTACCACATGCACACTACCAGGATTCGAACCATGGTTTGGAAGGCTCGCAAAGCCAGACACTATAGTTTTTTGTCATAGACAATGCTAATAATTAAAATGTAGAAATGTTACAGTAGATAATTACCTAGTTACCTCTTGCCTAGCCTACATTATGTTTCCATAAGTCGTTTGTAGAAATAATTAATAAATGGTAACGCATGAACAAATATGCCGATCATGGAAACATTTGTCCCGCGTCGGGAATCAAAGCCAAGATCAGACCTAAGAATTGCGTCTCAGCTAGATGCTCGCCCACTGCGCTACCGAGGTCGTCAAAATACCTAACGTGACTTTTAATCGTTTGTGCAGGAAATTTGCAATTTGGTAAGATCCTTGTACCTATTGTCTGCATTAACTCTAGGTGCTATATTCTAGGTTTTCTGAGAGGCTTAATTAATCATAGGTACTACTTATTTATTATTATTTTTATTTATACCTACCAACTTATGCGGGTTGGTTATTATAGTTAAAGTTATCTAGTAATTTGGATGGATGCTTGTTATTATAGGTAGTTTAGTACCACCTAGTTTATCTTATGAAGTTTAATGACTCTGATTTCTTATTTACGATAAAAGCCTAAGAAACCAAAGTGAATTTCTATAACAATTTATCGCAAAAATATATCGGATCCACAGAAAAATCAAGATAAAAAAATACTTACTTGGTCTCTCACCGTAAATCGCCTGCTCAGCTATATCAGGCACAAGTGCCCTGGATACTTTCCTTCCATAAGCTGAGTATTCATCAGCGCAGCGCTCTTCACGAGCACTCATTTTCCTTCTCGGTGGAGGCATAGGGGGATCTTCGCCAGAATCATAGTTTTTTGTGGGTACATAGTAAAAACTAGCACTAACTGGCTCGCCGGCGAACGAGTTCAAGTTTTCTTCCTGACTGGACTCCGGTCTCTCTGTTTGAATAATGCCGTTAGCTTCATTATCCCATGGGTCGAGGTATACCCGGTGACTTGGAGGTGGTGTTGGTACGTCCTCTCCTTCACTGTCGAAGTCTACAACCGCCCAATAAGGGCTTCCTTCATGCCCAGGCATTATTACTAAACTTCAAACACTGAATCACTGGTTGTTACGACGACTTATTCGTACTGAACCAACCGTCACTATTTTTTGGACACATAACCATCAGCACTTCACCACACGTTCGCGCGCTTCGGACAGATAAGGAGTTGTGTGTAATTTATTCGGTGCGGTGGAACCTGATTGTTATTCTCGACGCAGCTCGCGTGGTCATTCGACAACGAACGATGCAATCGGCGGGAATGAAGCAAATAAGTGCGTGCGAGGCAGGGGTAGGTAGGTAGGTAGGTAGGTTCCTTTCAAGCGCATCACCCGAAGATAAAAAACTACAGTGCATTATTTTTAACGAATTGAAGAAGCCTATGGCATAAAATAGGAATCTTTAATTTCTTAAAATTTTAGCAACTCAATGAACGTATTATTATTCATTGTTTTGAGAAATTGATTATAATTTAAAATGAGTGTTTGTAAAACTAGAACTGGACTTTTGATCCAACCGTTTTGAAGTTCATGAAGTTATCTTTATAAAGTATTATGATATTCATCACATATTTTAAGGATTTTATTACAACTTTATCGTAATTACTTGACTATTCTCCCGCTGACGTAGGTAGGTATCTACCCAATAATAATAAACACTCATCAGTCACATACCTACATAGTCCTGACCCTTACGAGAAGGTATGTTCCATGGTGCCATAAACACCCAGAACCGGAACAAATATCTGCAGAACATGCAAATATTTGGTCCCGTAGCGGGAATCGAATCCACCTCTGGCATGTCAGCCAGCTACTTGCTCGCCGTGCCAGGTTGTCCTAAAAGGTTCATAAACTTTGATGATTTTATTCGGTCAAGTTTATTATCGAAATGAAATTTGGCCAAATCAGATATCTAACGATTTCAAATAAGCCCGAAACTGAATCTCTAGTTGAGCTTGCCTTACTAGCCTTTCGCAGTTCGTATTCGTTAGATATAGAGCCTGTCTCGTTAGATAGTTACTAAGCCTTTATATCTAGGTAAGTAGGTAAATACCTACCCATAAACATATCATTCTGGTCTATATTTTGATGAATAATCTAACTGAAGATAGAAAAGAAGATTCAAAGACTTATTATGGATGCTAACACTCTATGATGCTATTATTGAGGGTACTAACATTTTAAACGAGGCTGATTCACATTATTCGCAATTAGTATGAAATTAAGGCGCATTTACACTTAAGCCGTGTAAGTACTGTCTACTATGCTATTTGCTAAAGTATACCTATTAATTATTTTTTATACATGGCAAGAATTATCTGTCATTGTTCGCGCCAGAAAAACGAAAAGGCAACGAACGAAATGTCAAACATAATTCGAAGCTGACTGGCCTGTCTGTCACATAGAAATTAAAATGTTGGTTGGTGTTTGTTGGAAAAGTGAAGTGTTATACTTGAATTGTGATAAACTTACGTGACAAATTAGAAACAGTCAGTATGTATTGTGTTTGTGATATCAGTATCTGTTATATGTATAGTCAATCATGTTATTCAAAGTAGTAAAACCTTCGAAATGTACACTCGCTCCGCACGCAACGTTGACCAAAAAACTGCTGATAACTTGCTATTTGCACTTTTTTTCGATGTTTCATTGCAGAATACAGTTACAAACATAAAGGCATTGCGAGGCGCTCCACTTTTTGTTTTATTTTCCTAATCATTTTTGTTTACCTACAGCAATGCCGAAGGACGCTCAAGAAACCCTTCAAGGGTTGCTGGGTATGCTCGAAGGGACGCAAGGTCCAGACGACGCGGTATATTCTACAATTTACAGGAATCATATAAACTTGCTGAAATCTATAAACACAGCGCTGAGTAGTGACGAGTTGACTGCAGCAGATGCTGACAGAGTACTAAGAATGTGCTTACTATACAAAACGGACGTGCGATGCGTACCGTACGTGTTTTCAATCATATCTACACTTATAAACATTGACAAGGTAAGTACCTAATAATAGTGAACATAGGTCACATATCATACACACTACCTAACTTTTTTCTCATTACCAGTATGTCTAAAAGCCTGACTTGCAAAGAGATTGTGCCCCTGCTAAACTTAAAAGGCCACTCTAACCATTTATTGAATATATTTAATTTTTTTGTAAAAAAAAATAAGCTTTTATGACAATAAACATGCAATTACTAAATTTTTTATAAATTTCAAGTACAATAGAAAATCGGAATTTATGGAACATTGGGAATGTGGACATTTGTAAAAGACATAAATTATTACTATTATTATTACATTCATGTTTGGGATCACAAGCTGATCAACATTGAGGTTTTATAATATATTCTGGTCTCCCTCATTTTTACCAACCATATTTTTATCTACACAACCATGGTATTGTTTATGAAAATAATATCAATCAAATAGAAACTGGTGGGATTGTAACAACTTATCACAGAAGCCAGAATTTAGCTGGCAAGTAACTGAAACCATGACTATTATGCTGTTGCTTATTTTTTTCATTTTAATCCCTGATAAGGTATGGTGGATTATTACAGATGAATTGAAAGGATTCATGATGTTTGGAATCTACACTCATTAGTAATTCTTCCCTTTAGTAAGGTAGATCACATAATAAATTAAAATTGGGATTTAATTAGTTGCTGATCCTTATTTGAAATGCACTCCTAACATGTTTCAGGAAAAATCTGCAGATTTACTAGAACAACCGTTTGTGGATTTTTTACCATCCGCCCTTGCAATATTAGATTTTCTAAAGACAAAATGTTTTGAAGAAAATACAAATAATCTCAGGATGTTGTCATTCCAAGTTTTGATGTCACATCCAAAAACTACACTAAAAATGCTAGTCAACAAGCATTCTCCTGCAATTATTGAAACATTTGGTCTGTTTCTTGCCTCAAACACTGGTGAATCTCCTGATGCTAAACATGAGGTAATCATACTATGCTACTAATATTATAAATTTCAAAGTTTGTATGTTACATGTTTGGATATTTGTGGCTAATAATCTCCTGTTATGGCTAGACTGATTTGGGTGAGATTTTGAACAGGTTTAGTTTGTTATCTAAAATAACACATACTTCTTATTCTGGTGCCACACAGGCAAAGCTGTGGGCAGATGCTAGTCCTTATATAATGCCTAAGTATGGATGTTTAGAGATTTCAATATTATTTGTAATCTTTGCAACAGCTAAACCTAATATGGTATGTATCATACCATATCTCAACCTATTATAGGTTGAGATCTATACACAGAAATATAATAATAACTATTGTACACCAGGATTATCTCACACAGAAAATAAGGTATAAATGGTACAATGAGTATTGTAATTGGTGAAAAAATTGTCCAAGCAAATTTTTTAATGGATACTAATAATATTATGACTTGGGCAACTCTTTATCAAGGTAGCAAATCTGATGTAGACAGATTAATCATCATAAATGTAAAAGAATGGATGTTTGTTACTGATAATCTTAAGAATGGCTAAAATATTTACTCATTACCTATTTCAGTCATTCATCTTCCTTCGGCTGTTGGAATGGTTGCCGGAAAAGGAAAAGTCTATATTCGTCAAAGAAGGCATACCACTATGGCTATCTCGTGTTATACCAACTTTAGTGGAGTTTCTAGTTACAGTTGAAGACAAAGAAAAGGTTGAAATTTACCTGAATGATGTGGAATTGTTGACCAAAGAACTTGTTGGGCATGATTACTTTGAATATCCAGAGTGGCAAGGCCTTCTAGAACGTATTGTTGCTCCAAAAATGTAAGTATTCTTGTAATTACTTTATATTATGTCACAGTAATTTATTATCAGCTATAATTACTGTTAACATTTATCTCCAAAATGAGTTATTGCATTGTGCAGTTTATGCAATCAATTTGTTTGTCTTGTCTAAGATTATTTTTAACATATAAAGATATGTTTTATCGCCACAAGTCACAAGTCACTACAATCAATGATTAAAAAAACATCTGGGGGTTCAAATATAGCAAAAAAAAATCTTTAAACACTTACAAGAAACAAGTTATGAACTTACATCAAAAAATAGGATAACCCCACATTTACTCAAATTACTGTCGATATTTGATTGCATAGATTGACAGCATAATACATTATAGTACCTATGTTACAAGGCAGTATCAAATTATATCAGAGATTCATGAAAAAAATAACATAATATACACACACCTCTATTACAATTGCAATTGTATGTAGTATTTTCTGCTTCAATTTGTATGTAATCCATATATTGGACCATATCCATATTTTGTACAACTAATTAACATAGTACTTGGTTATAATTAATCTGTTAATTTTTAGGTTTCCGACATGCATAAAAAATTTGCTGGAGTTAGGCAAGGACACCTGGCATAGAATCTGGATTATATTCATCAGACTGCTTAAAAGTCATGTGACGCGAAATTTCAGTCCATTTGGTAGCCCTATCAACTCGATGCTACCAGTGGTTGAAACAGCTTTCAAAAAGGATTCCTCACAAAGAGTTCGCGCTTTCAAATGCTGGAATGAATTGATTGAAAACTTCTCGAATGAAACAAATCAGAATTGCATAGCTAAAAGAGTAAAACTCGTTATAATACCTCTGAAATTGAACAACGCCAAAACGGAGGAAACTGCCATGGCAAAATTCAACACATGGTGGCTTTTAATACGGAAATTCAAACCAAAAATAGAGAATTTTGCAAATGAGATATTGATACCATTTCTCCATTTTCTCTTCGGGAAGAACCAAGTTCCGAAACCGACATTTCGTGCGGTTCAGCTGTCTCAAAGTATGAGAAATAAGTGTTTAGAAGCATTTGCTGAGATTATGGGACATATTGACTGTACAACCTGCACTTCAGATGTACCTCTTAAAGGGAAAATACTTTCTACAATCCTGTTAGCTGATCACTGGAAAGACTTTCTATATGCTCTTAATGGTGCAATAAAAGTGGTTGCGATGAATTTCACGGCTGTGAATAAAATGAAAATACAGTGCATATGGAGGTCTTTTGTGTTGCGATTGGCAAATCTTGCTGATAACTCAATAAGACTGGACTTGTTTGATGATCTTGTTGATTTGTTAGCAGATTTGGTTCATGTAAGTTGAGAATTACATTTTGATGTTCAGTGAAATGTTAAATGAAAGGGCTGCTTGGGCTATAGACCTCACGTACAAAAAGCCGTGTTCGAATTTTTGGTTCTAGGACATGCCGGTGTCTTCAAATGTTTTCTTAGGCCTTTACCTCTTAAGCGGTGAAGAAAACAACGTGAAAACATGCAAGTTTCTTGAGCACACACAATTTTCGCGTGGTAAAATCCATTGGTGCTCTTCGCAGTGAAAGTCTTCCCCGAATTAGTCACAACTAGTCTAGTCGGTTTTTTATTCTTGTGTTATGTTTTTGTGTGTAAATGGTGTAATGCACAATAGTAAGTATGTTACTTTCTACACCTCTCAAAATAGGATTTTGAGAGCACTAGATGCTGGGTTTTGCCTTTTACCTTTAGATTTAGTTACCAGAGAGAAATGGTTTTGATAATATCGTTCTTGAAGATTAAGTACCTGCTTTTATTGAAACCCTTATTTATTTCAGGACTGCAAGGACTATCCCCTTCTCACGGAGTTATTGGTCGAAGATATAACGCTGCCGTTATTCAGTCACAGCCGAATGAGAACACTGATCAAATCAAAGTGCCAAGATCACCGCCCTATGCACAGGCTTGTGACAATAATTGTGGACATAACTTTCGATAGTTATTATGCAAGGTAATGTCTGAGTTTTTCCTAGAAACGACCTTGAACGAGTTGAGATGCAAGACATGCTTGTTCGATTCTCGCAGCGGGCATAATGTTTGCATGTTCTGCAGATATTTGTTTCTGGTCTGGGTGTATGTATGTATGTATGTGTGTGGACTCCCTTTTCCGCACTCAAACTCCAAATTGGTTCATTGTGCGTGGGAGTTTGGCTAGTGGGTTAGCCAGCCCAACTCCGCCCAGAAGCACAGAAGCTTCCTGGGGTCTTCGCAGGCTTCGCGGAGTGACCTTGGGTTGCCAAGGATTTGTGCGCGGTGAGTTGCTACGCCCACGCATTCCAGGATTACGAGGGCAGCTGATTCCTCTTCGGTTAGACACCCTCTGCAGAGTGGGCTGTCTGTGGCTCCGATGTTGTAGAAGTGTTTGTTCAGGGGGCAGTGACCGGTTAGGGTCCCCACGATGATCCGGAGATCTGTTCTTTTAAGACTTCGCAGGCGACGTGTCAGTCGTGGTGAGATGGCAGGTAGGGCTGCTCTTGACTGTCTGCAGTCCGTGGCCTGTCCCCAGCGTCCATTGTGTTGGTTTATAGTGCGGTGTCGCATCCACGTGCGCAGCTGGGAAAATGGCAGAGGGAGGAATGGGGCGGGACCTTCCGTAAGTGTTCCTGATCCTCTTCTGGCCAATTCATCAGCAGCATCGTTGCCAAGTGATCCACTATGTCCCTTAATCCATTGAAGAGTTACTTTATTTTTCGCCGCAATTCTCTCTAGGGCTAGGTGGCACTCGTAAACGAGTTTGGAGTTACAGCTGTGGCTTTCCAGAGCTCTTAGTGTTGCTGTGCTGTCAGAGAGAATGCGTATGTTGTAGTTTTCGATCTCTCTCCTGTAGATCGCCGTTGCGGCTTCGGTAATTGCCACACATTCACATTGAAAGATGGAGCTGTGTGTGCCTAGTGTCATTGAAATGTTGATGTTGAGGTCCATCGAGTGTACTCCAGCGCCCGTTCCTTGTTTGGTTTTTGAGCCATCGGTGTAGACACGGACTTCACTGGTACCTGACTGGTCTGGGTGTTCCTGATACCCACAACACAGGGAATCCAAGTGTGGGGTCAGTCTGCTAAGCATAAAGACCCTAGACAACGGTTTTGTCTAACGCCGAGAAGACAAAAAATAATCTGTCCCTCTCTGTTGTTTGATTGAATAAGCAACAGAAACAGGTTTTGGTCTTCTCTTTCATAGACAAAACGATGTCTTGGGTGCTCATGCTAAGCGGGCAGAACTGTGTATGTGACTGTTAGTTGTTCTTTTAATTCATATGAAAGTAGTAAAAACGATAGAAAAGTGTAATGTAGAGAAATCTTAAAGTTTAGAAGTCATGGCCGCATATTGGAACACAATTCGATAGCATATGCCAGAGGGCCTAGCCAATGTCAATAGGTTTTGTCGCCACTAGACACAATAGACAACGGAAAACACGTCGGGGTTTCCAAATTTTCGCAAATTATAACTATTTATTTATCTAATTCTTACAGATTCGACGCACACGAGTTATCGAAAATGCTACAGCCGCTCATCAGCTCGCTGGTGAATGAATCCATCGCGGCGCCAGTGTTCATGATCTGGCTATTGGACGGGCTGCCCGCAACCGGTAGCGCTTTGAAGCTGTGGACCGCTTTGGCGCGGAAGTCCACAGAATCTGACTTGTGCCAGCAAGCGCTTAACAACATACTGAGATGGCCTTTAAAGATTGTGCACACTACCACTGATGTAAGTTATGAAACTCATTATAATCTTCTGTGTTGCACCCTTTAGGGGTGGAATACTTTCTTAGTGCACCCCTAACCCACCAAAAAGAACATGTTATCTATATTTCAGATATCTAGGGCTAACGGTTCAAGTTGTGCATTGATTGTCAGTCAGTGTGGTAAATATTTTATATTTAGGAATAAACAATACTTGTTTTAGCCGATTGATACTGATAATCATAGTTCAGTATTGGCGATATTGGAACTATGGCTCCAATGACATAGTGGCATTGATGCCACCATATCTGACTTGTGCCATCAAGTACTTAACAACATTATTGAGATGACCTTTAAAGTCTAGCGCACACTACCACTGAAGTAAGCTATGGGCTTTTTTTCATGCAATTCGATGTTTGTGTTGGTTCGAACACTTACCAAGCACATTCGTTCAAACTCTTGGTTCTAGAGCATGCCTCCTTCCGGTTTAAAGTTTTCATTCACCGTTTTGGACCGGTCCACCATTTTTTTTTAATGTAATTTCTCCGAGCCCTTCCCTCGGAAGTCGGGTGACAGTATGCATATAATATACTAATTCCGGACTGGCTTGGTTGCTGCATTACTATTACATATTCCGTGGCGGTGTCGTTATTTTTGTGTGCGGTCGCTCTTCATTATAATTAAGTACCTACAGTTGATAATGTTCGTCGTCTTGGTCGTCTACACTTCGACTCGTTTTGAAGTGCGGGTAAGAATGGAACCTAAGGTTCATTTTTCTACCCTCAACTTCGGGAGTAACTGCTCCCGAGTCTTTGGGTGATGCCGCTTTGGATGCCATCCTGACTTCCAGCAGCGCCGATACGTTGGCCAGTTATTTGGATGATGTTCATTTCAATCCCTATCTAACACATGTTTTTGTTGTGCACTTTTGTTTCGGATACAATAACACTTGGAGAGCCTAGTGTAGACTCTCCAATTCCTTCCAATTCTCCAATGTCCCTTTTGGTAGGTTAGTAGGTATAACAGTCTATACAAAGCTAACATAGGTTAAAAAAATACTACTAACTGTTATACCTACTCAGTTTGTTAAATATATAAATCTTAATCTAGGCTAACGTGAAAATAAGCTTGAAGTATACTAATTTCTTTTTTTTCCAGGTAAAGGAAGCAGCTTTTGCATGGTATACGTTGTACAACGTCGTTCACGCAAAATTGGATAAGATTGGGTTCGACAATGAAATTTCGAAAGACCTCACCAAACCCGTGGAAGAAAGTAAAGCAGCGAATTATTTCATAATGTTCGCGTTAATTGGAGTATTGAAGCATAGACCGGATGAAGAGAGTAAGTTGGTTTCATGATCTTGGAGTTATGCTCTTGGTAGAAGGAATTGATTGGAATCGTGCTGTTTGTCATGGGGGCATATGCCTGGCAGTGGATGTCTGTAGGCTAATAATGATGAAAATCGTGCGGTTTCCCTTCTTATTTGCTTATGCTACTTTTAATTTATAAATATGATTTCCAGCAACTAGTTTTTTTTTTACCAGCTACCAAAGCAACAAATGATTAGAAAAGGCATGCATAAATAATTCCTTCAATAGTGAACTAAGCTTTGACTCAGCCCATGATCCCGCTCACAGTAATCTTGGGGGCAGTAGAATTCATCTAATGACCTCTGTAAATCCCGTGAGAAAGAATTGACTAAAAAAACGAAACTCCTACATTAACCTTGTATCAAACTTTACAGCCATTTATTTCATAGTCTCTTTTACTACTTTTTGGCATTATACATTTTAGTTTTTTTTTATTTAATGCAGTGGTTTCGTTTCGGTCAGCAATTTATAGTTCAACTGAATTCGCATTTTTAAGTCTGAATGTAATTCTAACAAAATTGTACACTCCTTAATCAAACGGGCAATCTTGGGTTAAGCTAGTCACGTTGATGGTAATTTGATGACATCTTTAGTAATATGATGTTGCTCTTTGGATACTACTTTCTTAAATATTATAGCAAGATCTAGGTATTGATTTGTATTGTGGCTTTCAGAGATGGCGAAGCTGGAAGCCCTTACTTACGAAATGAATGATTACAACGACTTTAAACAACTCATGCCATCATTGGTTGACACGCTTGCATTTATGATTGATAATGTATCAAACAAAGGCGATGAAATTCTAGCTCAGATAACCTTAAACTGCGTGCAAAATGTGCTAAAGGTGATTGACTCAGAAACGGAATCCGTTGAAAGTACCTCGAAAAATAGCGATACCACTTTCAGTGAAGTTAAAGCAAACATTCCCCCAGTAAACAAAAATGTGCTGTTTAAAACTATCATGTCCACAATGAAAACATACTTGGCAAAGTGCACAAATGAATCGATAAAAAAACAAATAAGGATAGTGATTTCTTCATTTGACAAAACTGTTGACAAACAAGCTGTTGAAAGTCCTGAGAAAACTGATATTGCTCCGAAGGAATTCTTTTCACCAAAAGTAAAAGAAGTTAAGAAAAATAAAAGAAAGGAAGCCAGCATTGTGAACACAGTTGTTGAGAACGGAGAAGAATACGTGGTCGTGAAATCAAATTGGAAATTCAACCCCAAAAACTTGACAGAGAATCAAAAAGAAAAGTTTCAGAGAAAAAGAGATATACCGGCGCTATACCAGGACCTATCCCAATCACAAGATGAATTCAAACTATCCACTTGGAAAACAGAATCGCAAGATACATCCCTGTCGTCTAGTAAATCTAGCAAATCTGCTATGAATAATGATGCAGCAGAAATTCTCAAAATGATGCCTAGTACTGACGTAGTCCCTAAAATAATGGAAAACATATTAGATGATAAAATTACACCAAAAAAGAATGCTAATGCATCACCTGTATCAAAAGATAAGCTTTCGAAAGCAAATAACTTGTCTATACCTAGTACCAAGTCGCCTCGTATGGCTTTGAAAGATAGAGTTTTTCGTAACGTGAGAAATTTGATTGAGAAATCATCACCATTGCCTCAAAATGAAGTTGACAAAATTACGGGTAGAAATCAAATTGATATCGTTTCCAAGAGTCCAGTAACCAAGCCGGAAATTGAAAATCGAGTAAATCCTGCTATACAAGAGACTGGGTCCAAGCCGCCAAATGATGATGATCATGTAACCAAACAAGATCTTCAAACTCCCGCAATTTCTAAATCATCAGACATCAACACAATTGTAGTCGTAACCGCGAAGCAAAACGATCAGAATATCACACTTGTTTGCACTCCAGCAGCAAAGACGAAAATTAACATCAATGGTCCAAATTCAGCCCCGCCTCTATCATTTACAGAGAGACCCGCTCGTTTGAAAAGAACACCAAAAAAATTCGACGACAGCATGTTGTTGGCTATCAAAAAGAGACGATACTCAAACAAAGAATCTGTGTCAGATTCTCAGTACACTCAGGATAGTGAAAACGAGATTACAGTAACTGCTCAAGTACATACTTTAAAAAGTAAAAATGATCATACACCAAAAGGAGCTCATATAGCTCTAAAACCCTTGGAGTTTCAGCCGATAATGACAGATGAAGTGAAAGTATTAGATGGAGAAATTGTAATGAACTGTGATGTTTCAAAAGACGAATGCCACTTAGAGTCTCATAAAACTGCAGAAGTTCCACTCATATCACCTACAACTCCGATTACAGATAAACCAACTGCAAAATCACCCGAAAAACCTACAACTACAGGAGAAGTCCCAAGTAATATGAGTAAAGCATCGGAAGGCATTATAAAAGATGTTGAACAAATCGAAAAGGAATCATTTACAGTATATAATTCATTGAATACACAAAATAATATCAATCATCAAAAATCTTCTATAATAAAAATGAACGCACAAAATGACACTCAAAAAACTGATGACAAGTTGATAACGCTTTCTAACTCAGTGAGAAAATTAAGAAAAAACAAAATTCAAAATCAAAATAGTGCCAACGATGAAAACAATGCAGCAATAAGTACCCCAGTAAAAAGAAATATGGATCAACAAAAATCAACGGCACAGAGAAAGGTTGAACGTAATGGAAGCGGTAAAGACAGTGAAAAATTGGAAGTGATGCCCACATCAGTTATGACACATATAGCTGATAATGAAAGTGAACCGAACTCTGTGATAAAAACTGTTGAACAAAGACAAACTAATAAAGATTATACAAAATCTGAATCGGTATCAACACCATTTAATAAAACAGAACAAGTAAGCCAAGAGAAACCGGCGGAGAAAACTAAGGATGTCCAAACTGAAAATAATAGGAACGAAGAAACCCCTAAAAATAAAGTAAAAAATGTGACACATAAATCATCTATAATTAAGACAAAAAAGTCACGTATTGAAAAAGAATTAATGATCGACATGGTAGAAGGACATCCATTCCTTAAAGCTCAATCTGAGAAAAGGCTAACTAGGAAAAAAATTATGGAAGCGGAAAATAAAAGTAGAAGAAAAAGCTTAGCAGAGAAACTGAACAAGTCGAAGTTAGAGGCCACACCGAAAACGTCCAAAAAACCGAAAGAGAAGAAAACCAATCCTGCAGCAAATACGGTAACAGTCGTAGAATCGCAGGACAGACTGAGAAGTACACTGGAAGATGTTATGAACGAAACTCCTTGCTCCGAAGATATCATCGAAAGCTCCCAAGATTCCACCATCACAACTATCAGTGTCAAATCAACAAAGCGTACCCCAAAACTCGAACCCATCGTTTCTCTGACCAAAATAAAAATAGATACTATTTCAACGCAAGATCTAATACCAGATGAAGTTATAGACATACCTGGCAACGAAAACCACGAGCGTACAGACATTGAATTTCCGCAGAATAAGACTGCTGAAGCTTATAAAAATATAACAGACTTGACTGAGAATATGGATACCGAACCCAACGGCGATACTGCAAACACGATTGATTTAACCGAAAATATGGATACCGAACCCATAGGTGATACTACAAACACGATTGATTTAACCGAAAATATGGATACCGAACCTTTGAGCGCTAATGCTTCAGATGGAGTTATCATTCTTAGCGAAACATTACAGACGCCAATCACATTAAATTCTGAGCCCGTAATAGGGCTTGAAACACAAGAATTAGCCGAAGCCGACACCCAACCAAATGATCCCGAAGCTTTCGTAAAACTTATTGAGGTCACTAGCACATACCAATCGTCGGTGAATACATCTGAGAATCAAATTCCAGAAAAACCGTCTGTACAAATTGAAGAAAATGATATAACACTAAGTTTGCCTGAAGCTGCACTTATTCTAGCAAATATGGACAAAACAAACGAGGTCTCATCCCCGTTCAAAGACGACAGTCGAAGAAAGCAAGATTTCTTGAACAACACTTTAGAAATCTCACCTATAAAGATACAGAGTCCAGATCGAGCGAAAAAATCGCCTTCACCAGAGACTAGCAGTGATTTCGTTGTAATACAGCTCTCATCACCGGTGCATAGTAATGGCGAACCGTTTGAAAAGCTAGGATCACCAGAATTCTTTACTGAAGATAAAATCTCCCCCGATAAACGAGACGCGTCTCCGCCTAGAACTGAAATCACCGTAACAAATACAAGTCCCAGCTCATCGTTATCTTTGAAGAAAAATCGACCTCAAGGGCGACCTAGTGGCCGCGCAGCGCAAATGTTAGACCTGCTTTGTGTGAACTCAGACTTAATGGTTACGAAGGTTTCTGAACGTCCCGAACCCGAAGAGACAAAGAAATCTAATACCAGCACTCCGGCTCGACGAAACTTGCGGATTTTATACAGTTCTGTGGGCGATAACAGTGATAATTTGCCTGAACAGACCGTTGATGATCCCGCGAACTTCCTGAAGCTAAATAGGATGTTACCAACTGTTACTAGCAGTCCGTCTGGTCCTATTCTGAAGAGAAAACTTGCAGATATTACAGATGAGGGCACTGCATCGCCATCCAGCAAGGTATTCTATGTTTCTTAAATAAAAAAAAAACTTTTTGATTTTTATTATAATAAAAACGCCCATCTGCCTAAACAAAACACCCCACTCGCAAACACAAACATCCCCCATACACCTTTACCCACACGCATTTTCTCTAGCCGCTTTTATATTTTTCAGAGAAAACGCGTCAGTTTCCACGACCCACCTGTATCAACCACCGTATCTGTTCACAAATACATAGAGCCGTTATCCCTTCTTCGCTCTCCTCAAAGCTCGACCAAGAAACGACTTACTCGCTCGGGCATAAAGTCACCCAAAAAGCTAGAAAATGCATTTAACCTCGACTCAGTACTATCTAAGGCGGTAGAAAGCTTCACAGAAGCGACGCCGACCGATGATACTGAAAATACTTCGCTGGACGTGACTCCCGCTGTGGAAATAGTCAAAACAAGTGATCTGAATGACACAGACCCGATTTGTCCGGATCTTATTGATTGCAAAGACGCTATAGAAGTTATAGCGACAGAGCTATCATCGCCAGCTATGCGAGAGTTATTCGTAAAGGAGTTGGAAGGGAAAGTTGAAACGGTGGGGGATTTAGCGAAGATGACTGAACTGGAAGTCAACAGACTATGCATCAAAGCGCCTAAAATACAGGTCGCGAAGAAAGTTCTTACTGATTACGTTACAAACAGACCAGCGATCGGTGTGGAGACCGTCGTCGAAGAAGCATTTAATGAACCAATGACGGAATCTTTACTGAATGAGAGTAAAACAACGAGTGTTGAAATGCAAACAGAGGCAGTTGAAGTGAGCAGTATTGAGATTCAAACGGTTCTTGAACCAGTGGTGTTAGCGTCCACTCAAACTGAGAGTGTGCCTACGGCGCATACAGGCATTCAGACAGACGTATCTGGCAGTGAGACAACCTCGGATATAATATCTTGTCTAGCTAAAGTAAGTAAACGGACATTAAAAATATCCTGTGTGACGACTTCGGTATGTGTTATGTTTTGCGTTTACGTTAAAACGATAGTATTCATAAATTTGGTATGTCTGTCACCCAAGATCACATCAAAAGGCTGATCGTAAAAGTCCTCATTAGATAAAAAAAATCTAGAGTTAAAAAAGTCGATCCTGAAGGTCTAGGCAATGCCCATTCGCTTCGTAGCTATTCTATTTGAAATCGCTTTCAGCGATATTACATCCTGTAGCTTATATTCCAGGGTCTTATGATAACCAGAATCGAAAGGATCGGAGAAAATCTAGGATTCTAAATCTACAGGATCTAAATTTAGAACTTAAATTTTGAGGTCAAAATATAAAAATATGACTTTTTTTAATTGTTTCCCCAATTTTATTGGGATAATAAAATATAATAATAATAATAATGCTGGACATTTTTCACACAGCATCATCTAGCCTCAAACTAAGCAGAGCTTGTATTATGGGAACTACATGACTGATATACTACTTATATACATTTTTTTTTTGTAATTACATACATATTTTACATAGAAAACACCCAGACCCGAAACAAATACTAATAAGGAGTATTTATTTTTTTGCAAAATAAATTTATTGTTGTAATTTACAGAGAGAAGATTTCCTGGAGAAACTCTGCGAAAAATTGGATGACGAACAGCTGAGGACGATTGCAGAAAAACTACCTCCCAAATCAATGTTTGATTTGCTCATTCAGAAATGCGATGGATCCGCGACTACCCTCCAAAACAGAATATTAAAATACCTTGGCAAAGGTGTCTCTAAAGATAACAAGAGAAATGCAGAACTAACATTTTTAAGTGACCACATAAGCGAAAGATATGAAGGTAAAGATGTGATGTTATTCTGTAGTCAGTTGCTAAGGAAGGTTTATGATAAACCTGCTTAGAAGAGACCTACGCACTTTTGTGTATAAACGTTTTTAACCGTGCCTTTAATTGAAGTTAACCTTTTTAATTTCACTAAAAGGATCTAAGTAATCGTGATTCCCTTAGCTGGAATGTAATAGCCAAACAATGTCTTAAATTGACCAAGTTTTGATGTAACTTTTTCACTTTTGGAATAATCACATATTTTAATGGTTACATTATTTTATAAGTGTGTTTAACACTAGTTATGTTTGTTATTAACAAGATAAGTGTTTTTAACATTTGCTTAAATTGACTTGACGGCTTGAATCTGCCAGTGGCAAGTTATTTTGTTACATAATTTCTCGTATTAACTGCTTTTAAAGTCGTTTGAGATTTTGAGAACCTTTAATAAAGGTGTTATTGTGATGTGAACTTTTTTTTAATGTTCTAGAGTTCTTGTGGTTTCAATTATGTTAAAGTATGGAAAGTTACGCGTCTTTCCTTTCTTTTGTATTCCTAAGCCCACATTATTCTTTTTTAGAATACCGGTCTTAGGTCGTTTTGTATGTTATCATTATAGTTTTTGTAGTATTAATTACTTACTTATATACAAATAGGTTTAGTTACTTATTAATTATTATTTGTTTTTTGATTAGTTTAGCTGTTACTGAAAATTGTCAGGGATGGCTTGCACGACATTGGTGGCTAAGCAATATTCATTGGTTCGAGGTTTAAACATGTGCACTTTTGTAATCTGATAAACTGTCTTAAAAATTCAAACAAAATTGTTATTCAAACTATTTTATTCAATACAAAACAATTTATTAACATTATTCAGTCAGAATACCAACAGGCGCCATATTCTCGTAATCAAAAATGTTAAAGTTAATGTTCCGGTCTACTCCCGGTCCTCTAAAATAATTCCATAGACACATTCAAAGTGGAGATTAAAAGCGGACCAACATTAGACCGAAAGTAAATCAATTCGAATATTAATTTTGTATAATAATTACGAGAATCGGGCATCTGAACATTATCGAAATCAAAAAAATCATTAGTAAAAGTCATTCATACTGAACAAAATGTTGGAAATCGTGGAATCTTGTACAATTTGGATAAAAATAAAAGTTTAAAACTAAAAGAGAGTAAATGGAGAGTTGGCCAGATACCAGTGAGTTATTAAACTTTAATCTACGGTTGTTCCATGTTATCTAAACAAATTGAACCTCATTTTCAATTTCTTTATATATTATATATTGTACATGAGCAATGCAAAATAACATAGAAAATAAATTACAATATTAAACCAGTTTGCTTTCCTTCCGTAGCTTCAAACGCTACGTTTGTCCTCAAATAACGAGTATTGATCGAGTAGTACTCAAAACCCGAACCAAAGGTTCAAAACAAACTGGTATCGTGCTAACCCCCTTTAAGGGATGTTTCATGGCATCAAGAAAGTATCACACCTAATATTTACAGCACAGGTAACGTTAAAGCTATATTTCTAAAATTTTATTGAGTATGATACACACGAACTACTGGCATTGCTACAAAAGCCAACTCCAATCAGTGAAAAAAGGACAAATGAGTTTTAATCTATTTCATTTGTCATTTGTGGAGTTGGATTTAATTCAGTGTACGCAGGCATATGTCCAGTATATTCCGGTGCACAAGCCCTTATAAATATTACACACAAGTTATGTACACAAAAATACATCTCCCATCCCTATTTATATCACTATATAGGTACCCATAACATAACCTAATTCTTAGTATTTTATTTTAGACATCTTGCTTACGGCGAATTGTCTAGGCACCTATGATAAGTTCTAATTGAAGCGTTAGCTAAGATGCCGCTTCGATTGCAACTTGTCTTGATTTCTTGCCCTCCTTAAAGCAAGCGATGTATCGACTGATTGATATAGTTTACGTGTTTAGGAACTATAACGTAATAAATATTTTAGAAAAATCAATAAACATTTTCTTATTGGTCCCTTATTGGTAATTATTCTAAAAGCAGGCACTTGTTCATTAATGTTTGAAATTGCAGGTAAATTTATTTGGCTTTATTGATAGGTATTATTTATCTATCTAATTTTACTCAAAGCAATAAGTTTCGCCTTAGCCTTAGTCCATATTCTAAATCATAACCTCTCTCAATGCAGCCATGTACTAAAATCTTTATAATGTTCTTATTGTATCTTTTCACTTATCACACACCCAAATATTAGCTTCCGAATTATAGTTCCTTTATTATATAGGGTGCACACAGTTTTCCATGTCGCTCACTTATCTTGTATATAGATTTTAGTAGCAGGGCTTAAGACTCTAGCTTATACAACACCTATAATGTCCATTCCCTGATTTGAAACTAGACCACTTATTTTGATTACGAAGGTAGTATAAAACTTTGGTTCACAATTGAGCACTTCGATTACCGTATAAATAGAGGTTACGGGGTCACCGTCAGGGAAATCGCATTTCCGCCACGTAATCTATGTGATCGAGATTATGTTGCGAGTTGGAGCGGCGAGGGGGTCTCGGCCTGTGTAGATTATGATGGGAATGCGCGCGCATCACTCGGTAGGTTCCCTCGCGATCGGGGCCTGCGTCGCTCGTCTTACGCGTTGAGGTCCACTCTTCGTCCCTAGCTCGCGGGATCACTGGAGCTTTCCTATAATTATCAAAAATACGACGGTTATCATCGTAGCGTTGCCGCTGCCAGTTTCTATCTAGATCATGTCCGTACAAATCTAATTCCCCAGATGGTTGGAACTGGCTCCCACCTTGGGTGTAATTCGATCGTTTCCATCCGTCCTCGTATTTCTTTCTTCCGCTCTCTTCTTCCCCAATTTGCCTGCGTTGTGACTGGTTCGAGCTGCTTTCACTGGTGTCTTCTCCAGAGGTTCCGATGCCTAAGTCTTTGTCGTCTCCGTAGATTTTGTAAATACCATTCGGACTAAGATTCTTTCCGTTGTATATTTGATCATTCAACATTAGCTGTGGGTGTGGTATGCAGTACGTATTTGGAAATGGTTTTTCAATTTTAGCCATCTTGATATTGTCCTTCTGCTTCGTACAAGATCCAGGTCCGAAGAGTGATAGAAGCACTGGGAGAAGGAATAGACCGTGCATAGCTCCGAAGAATATAACCATGAATACCATTTTGAAGAACACCAAGAATATGTAACTGTCAGCGAGAAGAAGCGCAACGACTCCGAGTATTGTGCTGAACGACCCCTGAACAATTGGCAATCCGAGAGAGTACAGACATTCACTGACTCTTTCATCGGGTGTTTTCGCCTTAGATGCCATGTATGCGTAACAGATATGAGCCGTGAAGTCTACAGAGAATCCGATGCACATGATGAGGTTAATCATAGATATTGAGTCCAGATTGATGTCCCAAAGAGCCATGTAGCCAACGACACCGATTTCAATGGATATGATGCTGAACGCCACCCAGAGTGAGCACAGGATGTTCGGAATGAAGATGAAAGATACAATCATCATCATCAGCGCACCGTAGCACAAATTTTGGAGAGATGTTGGCCGGACAAGTTCAAACTGAAAAGAAGAGGATATTTTATCAGTATTTGAAGAGATTGCCTTATTGCATGTCAATGTACAATAAATATAAGTCAACGCAACAGTGTATTTACCTGGTCAAAAAACACGAAGTATGGATGGAAAACAGAAGCGTTCAGTGGAGATTGAGCAACAACATCCCTCAGAACCTTCACCATTTCCTTTTCATGGTTGGTACCGCTGATGTTGACGGCCTGAATCAAGAATCTCGAAGCTACGATCTTGTCTCCAGCTTCATTAAACTTCACGTCCAGAGAGAAAGGGTTTGCAGGGAACAGCCATAACTGAAATCATCGCAATTATTGATCGAGTGAGCGAAGCGAGTTAAGATCTCCGAGTATACTTGAACAATCAGGGGTTTTGTATGTATGTATATATGCTTGTTTGCCCGTCGATAACCGTTAACCTAACCGTTTATTTAATCTCGATGGTACTTGTTAGGTATACTACTTAATAGGATTTTGGAGTTCGAGTATAAGCTTAATGGCAGGCTCAAACATACCACACAAGTCTCTCCCATAAATTCACCTGTTTCCTTGGGACATTCATTTATAACAAGTTAAACACCGAACTTTCCATTTACCCGCTCCAAAGATCTAAATGTAAGGCAGTAGTTACAAAGTGGCTCAAAACTTTAAACTACCAGGAGACCGAAAATCTTTTATCCGTGACCTCTTAATTTTCCCTTAATTAATTTTTAAGACAATTTGAAAAAATTTCCCTCCACTTTGTCGCATCTTAAAAAAAAAATAATCCCATCTTATCCCCATCTCACATACCAGCAAAAAAAAAAAAAAAAAACACCCTTTCTCACTTTGCAAGCCCTTTGTCTATCACACATTAGGGGCCGTTCAAGTATTACGTAAGCACTATTGGGGGGCGGAGGGGTCTTTGTTTTGCTTATTTTGGATGACATGGGGGTAGGGGAGTCTAGATGATGATTACGTCATCGGTAGTTATTTACTTTTTTACACGAATGGCAACCCACACATTATCTATGCTTGAAAACGAAACGCATTTTCGAGGATTCCCGCAAGTAATGCATACGTTTAGGCACTCGCTTTAGAACCGATTAGGGGAATTACCGCGTCCCTTTTTTTTTGTCCCTTACTCTATGTTGAATACTGTATCAGTAAAATCTAATCTCTATCCTAAATCTATTCTTATTTTTGAAATTATAAATATAACATTATAATCATAAATAAAAAAAGATACATTTATAATTGAAAAATGTTTACGTAAGCATAGGGGGAAGGGGTAAGAGCTTTGCTTACTTTTGCTGACAAGGGGGATGGGGGGGTAAATAATTGTAATAAATCTGCTTACGTAATATTTGAACGGCCCCTTAGCGTCATGAATTATCATATGTACACACATCCTAATTTATTATACACTGAATTATCTCTGCCATACCCTACTCGGACCACCCCATAAACTCATAAACACACACCCCCATACACACACACACACACCAACAACTACTCACTAAACTACCTCACACACCCTCACACACATTCGCACCCAACATGTTTGTTATTATTCATTCTTATACGTATTTACTTTTTTTTGTTTAGTTTTCATTTGTTTTCCTTTTATGCTCTTAACATCACCAAATATAGCAACAGCTAGGCATTTTTTTAAACCTATCTCAGGCACCAGTCTCACACAAAACAGGTTCATGAAGTGGGTTACTATACTTATAGTTAAGGACCGTATACATTAAGAACTTATTGTGTTGAGAAAATAAACATTTATATTATTATTATTATAATAGGCTGGGGTATTAGTTGCTGGTGCCGCCTATTAACGCAACCTATTATATCGATGGTTTCTCAGTCTCTCATTATTTCTTTATGTAAGCGATATACCTTGTAAATTATGAAAAATTATAAATGATCTTTAACCGTAACATGGCCACATAATACAGGCTAAAAATAAATGCTTGTTGCAACAAGTAATCATCCAAAAAAAAAAAAAAAAAAAAAAAAAAAAAAAAAAAAAAAAAAAAAAAAAAAAAAAAAAGCTTAATGGCAGGGGAGTTTCGGCAGCCGGATATTAATCATACACAACAGAGTAAGATCATAGTAGTTCGCCACGAACTACTGGTTATTATTAAGCCAGTGTCCTGTGGGAGTCAGATGAGGCATGATCATTAGAATAGTGTGAATACAATTGGCAATGAATGCTTGGTGATTTGCTAATTTTAATTATCACTTACCTCTTTCAAATTGTGGATAAAATCAACTTCATTATCGATAGTCACATTTAAATAGTCGTTGTTTCTCGAAACGTAATCGACGAATGTTCGGAGCCACGATTCAGTGTACAACGAATTCGATATGTACGAAGTATTCTCCAGTCTTCTCGTCAATTTGTCCACCTCGTCTTGCACCATAGGATCTGAGTAATTGTACTCGCCGGTGATCACGACCTGAGAAACAAAAACTATTACTAACACGGAAAATAGTAGCAGAAAAAATAAAAAATCAAGAAAAGATTCGAAAGTCACCTGAATTCGATACGGAAACTCTCTGTAGTACTGATCTTCACGGTCAAAGAACACAACAGAGTAAGAATCCACTTTTGAAAGCTTCCTCCTCTCCAAACCCTCTTGAAGATTTGTCACTCCGTACCCGGCGCCGGCCAAGTATATGATGAAGATGGCAATAACCAGAGCTTTGACAGCGCTGTTGTTGAGCAAATCCGCCATTGTGGTCCGGAAAAATGCCATGATGCAGTGTTCTTGGTTGTCGATGGGGTTATCAGGGTCTGCTGGGTCTATACCACCGCTGCAAAACATTCTATAAAGCAATGATTTCTCTTCTGTAACAAAAAACATAAACTTGTCATAAACATCCTGGGCTTCATATAAGAAGCAGACGTTTTTGAACAAGAACATACCTTTCCTCGCCCTAGACTCGGGCAAAACCTTCATCATAGTGATAGTATGGCGATTAGCTTTTTCACGGTAGCCAGACATGGCAACACACCCAGAAAAGAACGTCAGATGCCATACAAACGTAAAGCACACAGCGAGACCTGCAAAACGTTTAGGTTATATTACAGATATTGCAACAAGCAAAACGCATAATTTTATTATTATAGACAAATTGTCCTTGCCTGAATACATGCAGAATATCTGAACTGACGGAAACGGAGAGAATATTCCAATGAAGAACGACAGCATATCTGTCACAGAGGTGATGGTGATGGAAACTGCTGCTTCTGATAACATGATAGCCATTCTTTCTGGAACTGGAAGCTTTGGGGATGCTCTTCTCCATGCTGCCAGCATCACAAAAGTGTCATCAATACCGATACCTGAAACCGAGATAAATGTATTTTTTTGTTTAAAAACACACGTCTTGAATAAAACTGATTCAGTAAGATTGGCAAGGGGGTTGACAAGCCTTACCTATCATTAAGAAGGGAGCGGCCAAGTTGATGCCAATGAATGAAATTCCCAAGTAAATTGCACATCCAAACGCCGCAGCCGTTGCCATCACCGCGGAGATATTACCCAGCAAACCTAGCCAGGGTTTCGACCTGACCCAATCTGTCATCATACAAGTCACTATCGAGAAGATTCCCATGAGTATAAAAGTTGAACTGAAGAATGGTATGACTGTTCGAGTGTTTTTTTCGAGCTCATGATCCAGGGTTCTTGAAGCAAATCTGGCTACGGAAATGTGTTTGAAACGTCCTGTATCCTCGGCTATTCCCACTGCGTCTAAAAAAGCATCTTCCCATGCTGCGCCCCTGAAAATTTAACAAAATGAGTAGGGAAATGTAAATTAAAATAAGTAACTACTTGAAACTTCACGACAGCAAACTAATAAACATTACAAAACTGAATACAATTAGTTAAAGTATCGGCCTTTCTATTCGTATTCTCGGCGAATATTACGCAGCGCTTAGTATTCGAAACGATTTCTTTAACCGTGTCAAGATCGATGTATATTATCTAAGTTATAGCACCACATGTTTGTAAGTACACCTCAGCACTGCTATTGAAATTCACAACAAGTCGTAAAAGCTTCAAGAATGAATGCAATCACTCAATGAGAAATAGATTAGAAACGCTGTTTCCTCCGAAAACAACCTTAGTAGGGACCTACAATCTTATCTTACTTGCATTTTTGATTGCACTTGCATGATTCGATACAAATACTTCGGCTGATGTTAATATAAAGGATGTTCATTATTAGGTTTTATAAGATAAACAATTGTAATTATTGAAGTCACGAACTATGCCGTTATTTGGAGTTCCTTACCTTTGTTGCTGTATCGCATTGTCCGTTCTTACAAACCAGACTAGTTGAACTGCTGGTACTGAGACTATGATATCGTCTATGACCTTGGACCCTCCGAAGAACACTGGGAATGCGTGAGCTTCCCAAGTCACAGGGTTGAACATGATTGGAAATGTCAGATTCAATTCACCTCGCTCCACCTGTGGATGACAAAATGTTTAATTCCGATTGCGCTTGTTGAAAAGTCGATGGTCCATCATGTCATTCAATAGTTCTTCAGTAAAATACCTACTTTGCAAAAGTAGTTTTACTGAGAAGCTATGTTCTATGGCAAGTAAGTATCTTAGTCCGATTATAATGATGTCTGATTATTATACGATCCAAATAAGGCGAATCCTTGCGTGGTTTGCGAGTTCTTATCACAAATAAATGCATGCGTGTGTTCATCATACAAATAAACTTGACACGTGACAGAAAGATGAACAATTGATGGCAGATTGGCGAGATATACCTAATTAGATGAGATGGATACAAAGTATACTATTGTTATTTATATTTCCTAAGCATTGTGGTTACTGCAATTTGTCTTAATATAAACTATTACTTGGGTCTATCTTTTTAGATGACCATCTAAACATTTGTCTTATTGAATACCTAGAACATAATCGCCGCCTGTGGTCAGGCGGAATATTGGATGTTGTGAGTAACTGTCTATTGTTTATTGCAGGACGGTGCTCATTGGTTTTATTACTGTGAATCACTCCTATCCCTTGCTTTGACTCAGGCAGTTATTTGAAAATCAATCTATCTGAATGCGAATTATTTATCGAAACCGTTTGGCAATGAACTGAACGATTTTCTACTTTTTCATTGACAGCGCATAATAATTTGCTACAAGGTTAAACATATATTTTACCAATTTTCAAAATATTAGCGGATGGTGCTCCTGATAAAAAACTACCAAATTAGCTACAAAACGTCAGTAAAATCTTAAGTAATTAGCGACAGTAAAGTCCCTTTTACACCCTAACGGTTATTTACTGCTTTAGTTCATTTTTATTCATCTTCTACTTTCTCAACTCTTGATTTGTTGATTCGAACGATTCGTTTTCCGAATCGTCCATTGCATCGGAGGATGGAAGGACGTACTTGCAGAACGCGGGCATGTATCAAATGTAATGTTTGGACGTGCCTCTGACTACCCCCTACTTGGTATCCTCAAAAATGATGTCCACCATGGGGAAGACAGTCGTGAGCGTGCTTGTTTATTTATTTTTGATTCTTCTTGATACTTAGCTAGCAAGACTAACTTCGGGGATCCCCAGAAATAACTACTGAAGAGAATGCAGTTACGAAAATTCCGCCAGCTTCAAACTTCATAGTCAACAAACTGTAAAAGTCCACAGCTGGAGATAGGCCATCTCTACTCGCCGACTTCCCGCATTATTTTTTATAACTGATTATTCATTTTGGAACCTTTATTCCCAGCGGAAATTGGTTCTGCCCTTTCAGCTTACCTCGCCAATAATCTTATCCAGATTCAGTATATCGTTTGTGAAGCATTGGCCTTCCCACCTCGCGCACTCCTCTCGATACGTGAAGGTTTCCCCCGAAGGTAACATCACCGTTATATTCTGAACCAGGTCATCTAGCTGCCTCAACTCCTTCCACACTTCCGTCCGAAGCATGTTCGTGTCGTTATCCTTTGAGACTATTATGACACGGCCGAATTTACCTGCGCAAAAGATACAGACAAAAAACATGAACATTTTTGAACTACTGATACAGAAATGCGACCTACCTACCCTTGTTTACTTCGCGCCTGTAATAAGACGTCAGATGTCAAAAAGACACTGTCTATTATTTTCCTAACCATATTTGCTTTTTATTTTTTTATGACAAGGGTTTAGTAGTCTTATCAAAGGCAGAAATAATCTTAAGGAGGCAAGATCTTGCTGCAGTGCTTCTAGAAGTTGAAAGTCATTAATTTTAACCAGGTCCTTTACTACCGCGAGTGGAATCGCGTTTCGCCAAATTAGTTACTTCATGTACCAAGCCGAAACAGACCCTAAACTCAATAGTTCAATAACCCCATTTTTCGGAAATCAGAATATAGTAGGTAAATGTTAAACATTTGATATGATTCGATTCAGATCAAGGTCTACTGCACCACCATGACTCAAGTTTTCTGTGATCACTTTTTGCATTACTTAACTATACAGAATGACTATTAGCCAATGATTTAGCCTCGGTAGAGTTGTTCTAATGTGCTTGCCACTAATAAGATATTTTAGGGTTTTTCTTAAAAGAAGCAGACGTATGGAAATAACAGCTGGGTCTATTGTATTCTCTAATCCATAGCGCATAGTGTTTCGTAATCGCTAGCCCCAGTTGCGTGATCTTGTAAGCCATTACTGTTAGTTTAAAATACCTGCTCGTGTTATCCTCCCGACATTGAACCTATGCGAGTAGTTAACTTTGAAGTGTTCTTCCACTATCCTCCTCTCGAGCTTGCCCTGTCCGCTGACCGGTGAGAACAGATACTCGGGATCCATCTCATAGTATATCCTCTGATACCCTGTGATCATGAGCAATGTGAGCAGGACTGGAATGATGATGAAGTAGCCAGGGTTCCGGCCGACGACCAGCCCCAGTTTGTAGAAGGATTTGTTGAGGATATCGTCCACGATTGTGAGCCTACAAACCCCCATCTGTAACAATGTAAATATTTGTTAGTTATGTAGGTTGAGAGCAATGCCGATCAAGTACCTGGTACCTGCTCACTAGGAAGATGTAGAGTCTAACGGTTTGCTAAAGTTGGATGCAAGGCTTGATTGAAAATTAAAGTAATTTTTAAAGGATATTTAATAACACATCGTTTTCTGTTTATGGTTTTATGCAAATGCCAGCTTGCTCTATCACAGGTAGGTAATTCAAATCCTTAGTAAGTAGGTACACCTACCTAATATCACTTTTTTTTGTTAAAACGTTGATAATAGATACGAGTTAATTCCCGATTTCCCACTATGTCCTCATATCCCATCATACTTATATGGCATTTGATTTGAAACCAAAGATAGCAAACACAAATTTGCTATGGTAGATAGGTATTGAAGCATTGTAAAAAAATAGGTCATGAAATGCACGACAATTAGGCCAGTTACAACACGATTTATGACAACCATCAAGTAAGTGGTAATAACGATGATTACTTGCGGTTCTGTAGATGCTTATTACCTCAGTTCAACAACTGATGGTTGAGTTACAGCATCGGTAGTAGGTATGTTCTAGATAAATATAATTGCGACTCAAGATTTGAGCGGATTGTTACACTGAAATATTATATCCAAAAGCCGAAATGAAACTAGACATTTGTCTGGTTTCATAGCATTTGACCACGAGATTAAACAATTTTCCAGAAAGGCGGAGTTACATAGATATGACGTAAGTAGGTACGTACCTACATAGCTAATTGCTTGTAGTGTCTAAATAACATTTCGATTCGGTAGTCGAAAGGCGTGTAAATTCAATGCTGAAAAGGTGACCTTGATTTCGCTAGTTTTCTTCATCTAAAGTAGATATTGCGAAAAGTTGTAAAGTTTATTGAGAGACTACAAATTGTAACTAGTAGAGAGATACATACAATAGATATAACTTAAACATTCTAGAGCCTCGTTGGTCGCGCACCTTACAGTTTCAGAGGAACTCACTCCCGCGAACACTCAGGCTAGGGAATGATCTTCGTGCTGAAGTTTTCCCAAGTGCCAGTATATGAGTTTCTTTGAAAAAGGCATTTTGAAATTTTAAAAGGATCGGCAACGCGTGTAACCGCTTGCTGGTATACCACCTTGTTTTCCATTATGAAAAAAAACACTAAATCATATAGGTACAGGTACATAATTAATTTTCTCTCCAAAACATGTAATTTCCCAACTTCAACGTTTAACCCACTTACATAAATTAGCGAGACGCATTAGCCTTTTGAGCACAGAAACTATTTTGCTCTATGTCTCTACCAATTACAAGTCTTGGTAGATTTATATGAAACTTGATTAATTTGCCAGTTATAACTAGCTAAGTTGGTAGGTATTTAGCACATTGGAGCGTAGACCTCCTTGACCAGCTGATCGTAACACATACCTTTCACTTTACATAGGCACGGCTAGGTAAGGAAAACAGGTGAATCTACACTGGATTGTGATGTCAATTTTACAGAGATTGTCTATTTCTCAACCAACTTCAAAAAAGGGGTTGTTCTCAATTCGTCTGTATATTTATTGTGTAAATTCGTTACATTGTGAACCGATTTAATGAGTATTTATTACTTATGGGTATTTATGCCATTCGTTACTTATTTCAAAATTTATATGAGACCACCCATATAAATTTTATTCAACAATCCAAACCTAACTTTTTATCAACTTTCCTTCTACCTACTTAATTGAAGTAGGTTTTTGATTTCCTAAAAAAATATTGTACCTACTTGTTACTTTACTTTGGGCTACCTCCGAAGAACTATGTCATTTGAACTTTTGAACTGCTTTTTCGGTAGGGACTCATAACAGCATGATAGCATATTTTATATTGCAGGTACTTATTGCGTACCTGCAAAATGCTCTTAAACACCAAAGACGTATTTTTTTTAAACCACAAATGTATGAGTCAACTTTCCTGTTGTAAAAGTCCTTTCAAAGCTTTTGTCTCCTTTAGTTACTTAGGTAGAAGTACCTTATACATATGTATCTGCTTGTATACCTACTTGAAACGGTGTGAAAGTAAACAAACGGTCAACGGCACTTTACGTCATGCCGAATGACGGTGCAATGATTCATAATTGTTTTAGGTATAATTACTTGGGTAATTATGCCAGGGTAAACCCCACTAGAGTTTATTGGGATCTGTCTAGCAATTAGGTGCGGACTTTTAGTTTCCCGTTCCGGGGTAGGTACCTACAAATTGCTTTGATAACTTAGGTATCATATGTTTTTAGACTTCTATATGTTTTGTTTTGTATAGCTTTGTGCCGTTGTAAGGTAAGTAAATATTCCAAACAAGCATACAACCCACCTGTTGGTAAGCGGTTACCTTAACCTATGGACACTTGCGACACCAGAGGAACCTATCACTCGCGCGTTGCCAACCCCGAGACAATATGTCAACATAATGTCATGAAAAGTCTCATGTGCCTATCAGAATAGGTTTAATATAGGCTCCTTATATTGGAGCACAGGGAAATATACCTACTGGCCAAGATCGGAACCTCGGACGTTTTCTTACAAGACACATGAGTAACCTTTACCTAACCAAACTGATTTGGGTACCTATATCTTTTCCGTCTGCGATATCAACTACTGGGTAAGATTAAAAAAGCCAAACCAACGATTAAGTATTCAGGAAATCTTAACTACTTACTCCGCCGCCGTAGTTCGATAAAAAGGGTTATTACCGCTAGGGACTGCGAAGAAAATAGCCTGAGGGGACAATCGCTGCTAGTGGGATCTTCCCCACATCTTCTATAATAAGGATTTTTGGAATAGCCCATAATTAAATAACAAACAAAAGGCTACATACCTACATCTGGTTGGATGATCCACGGAATAATATAACTTTCCTTATGATGGTACCTAATAAGCACTACCACTTCAATCTGCTTTAGAGTGCTTTAGAGTGCACGTTAAGATGTCGGTCCTGGCCATCACAGTCGGAGCCCTGGAGCTGCCTAAAAACTCCGACACCAGAGTTGACTACTACGAATACCTTTTTTATCACATTTGACTATATCATTTTTAGATTAGTTATCTTACTGAATGTGTTCTTTAAAACTTAATATAAAAGTACCTACCCATAAATCAAGATTACTTATCATAACACCCACCCATAGTCCTTCTTTATTAGCATTCCCTGTATCGTGGGTATCAGATATTACGAGTCAAAATCAAAGCAAAGTAAGTATATTTAGTTGGGTCAAAAAAAATAATACAAAATCTTGAAAGAACGGTAGTATCCGCATAAGTTTATAAAACTGTGGCGCTAATAACGCCCTCCTACGAAAAGAATTAGAAAAATATTTTAACTACGAGTATCTACTTAAACAGGTACATAAAGGAAGAAAAGTAACAATAGGATGAGTGGAGTAAAATGTGTGTGCTGTGTATTCAGTATTTGGGTGTGTGTATCTGTGTGTGGGCGGGTGTTTGTGAATGTGTGTGTCTCCCACACATACGTTCACGCGGGTTTGGGGGGAGTGCGGGTGGGTGAGTGTATGTGAGATAGGGAGACCTCGTGATTGAGTGTCATGATACCACAAAACCCAAACCAGGAAAGATCATTATTCCCGCAGCGGGATTCAAACATGCACCTACAAGCCATCTACTCCCCCGCCCAGACAATAATTCATCATTATTGTTTTCTTAACAACTAAAAATTGATCAAGTTCGAGTAAGTTTCGCGCACTATTCTGGTTCCTACACAATAAGTACTATGCGTTTGTACCACCGAAGTAAAACGTTTTAGTTCGGTGTTGGTACACCAAAACTGTACTTAATACAAAAAATCTTGGTTTTTGTATGGAGACTCCCTAAGGGTTTGATTAGTTTTTTTTTACATTTGCCAATAGTCCGTCTACTAAATAGTGTCCAATTAGTAAAAACCATTTTCGTACAGAACCCAAGAAATACTACGCAATACCGTGTCAAAATTAGTATCATTATGAAACCGCTACTTATCTCTAAGTAACCCTTGAGTGATTCTTGACCTGTGTCAAGGTTCTCGGATGACAATGACTTCTAACCTGGTAATTTCTGTCGTTTAGGGTTAAAAACAGCTAATGGTGTTAAAATTGTTGATCAGATGCTGTGTACTATTTAAAGTGTTTTGAGGGGTCAGGACAACACCTTGACACACCTGTTTATAACATTATACCTATTTTACAAAGTGAAATTATACCCTGAACTACATCTAAAATTACTTAGATGTATTTATAGCTTCCGAAAAAGGCCCATCAGCGCCGCGGCGGACGGACGCGCAATTGCAAAATGAAGCATCGTGCATGGACGATACTACTAGTACGTGAGGATTTAGCAGTCATGCCTAGCAAATGCGGCCGATTGGCATTACTGCCTACTATAATTAGGAGTAGATTCTGCGTGAGAGGGTCGGCATATTTTAGATTCCTTACTTTTAAAGTTAGTGGCTCGTAGTCGGTAGGCACAATTTTTTTTATCAACCGCGATTTTTTTTGAACCCCTTAGTTTTACCTAATGATAAAATTGGTTAGTGTAAACCAGCTTTTAATTTTTTTAACGTTATCTAATTCCGTGCTAGAGATTAGAGAAGGTACCTACTAATAATTACGTAGGTAAAAATAAGAAAATTATAAACTTCGAAATTATAGTGTATGTACTAGTCCACTGCGGGATAGTCCTTCCTAAAAATCGAATCATGACAAATTTTCTTGACACAACTCCGTTCACAAATTTTTCACGACCTAATGTGCCCGTTGGTCGGCCGAGGTCGCGTCTTAGAATTTTTTTCATTGCCTGCCCTTTTTCTCTTTAACTTAGTTTGAGGGCTATGTCGGTGACTCGGTCTTATATCTTATATGGGTGCTTATAACTATTGGTAAAGCAGGTGTGAATCTTTGTCATTGGTTCTAAACAAGGATAGTTTCGTAAGGACGAACACATTCGAACGATGATCATTTAGGTCATGCGGCACGCTTCACTAGAACTGCATAAACTAGTGAATCATTTGGCCTTTAGCTTCCTCCCTATTTAGTAAATAATGTGTGTTGCTACAGGAAAATTGGAAAAGCGTGTAACCGAGTGTATTTACAGTAAAAGAAAAAAACAATATTTTTTTACGAAAATGTTTAAATCCATTTCGGTGTGTGCAGTGCCTCCAAGGGACTTGTAGAAATGCCTATTTAAGTATTCATGAAGAATACTTCGAATGAAAGAATAATTGGGCATAGGAATAACTGAATAAAAAAATAACCTGTCTACTGAGCCTATAACCTTACAGCCATAAAAACCTCATACCATCATAATAAAAGGCAACATCTAAAATACCACTTGCGCAAGTAAGGTATAGATGAAATTAAAACATAGATTATAACACCGTTCAACTTCGCCGTGTCCGTGGAAAAGTTAGGTATAGTTTAAGTTTAGTTTTTTTATTTTGGTAGCAATACTGTACGGTTGTCTGGAAGAGATCGCTGTCAGCGATAAGACCGCCATTTGTAGGACGTACTTACATTGTGTTCCTCCATAAAGTAATTTTTCATTTAATTTCATTCATTATTGCGTAAGTCAGTAGCTGTTAATTATCTATGATATTTACTTACTTAACTACATTACTCAGTTTATGTGCAAACTGAGTAATGTAGTTAAGTAAGTAAATATCATAATAATGTTCCTAACCATTACTTAATTTAATCATACATTATGTGATCTAAGAGCTAGCGTTTACTTTTTAAATATAACGGGTATTTGGGTTAAATGCAACAAAAGGTATTTAATACTACGTTATGGGTACCTACGTATTACAGGATGCGCTTCAAATTGATTTAAATGATAACATGGGTTATGGACCGGGATCGGAAACTATTTACAACAGACTAGGTATATGGATTTCAATGTTTCTTATAATATGAGTAGGTGGATCTTGTAATATGTTTCCTTTAAACCTATCTTCTTGAGGATCTCGATGGCGAGAAGCCGGCGACGCAAGCATTGGTTCAATTGTTTCAGTTCTGGGATTTGTGGTACTATGGTACGCGTAGTTCCTGATACCCACGATACAGGGTATGCTAGTGTGGGCTCTGGTCCTAGTTAGTTCGCTAGTTAGCTCGATTTAAGTAGGTAGGTACAGTCAGAAACAAAAGTAAAGCAATGTTTTTTTCCTAAGGGTCTAACAATGAATGGTAACATTCGAATACAAAAAATTGAAGATCTTCAAATGCTGCCAAATATTTTAAATTAAAGTCTGCGGGTTCCAGAAATATTTCGAAATGTTAATATGTTTTGCCTCTGACAGTACGTAAGCATTATGAAATTGCCAGAGGCCGATAGAGCCATCAGATAGTGCTTGCCTTGTTCTAAACACAAAATGTTAATGCTGTTTCTTTTATGTTCTTAATATGTGTCTTTAATTACCGGCACGCTATGTTACAAACGCATTGTCAGAGCGCAGATAAAATAGCTGGGACACTGTGCTGTGACATCAATATAATGCAATATACGACCGGATAAAAACTGTTTGTTAATTTTGAAATCCGACTATGTTGGTTTATTTACAAAATTTATTTGAATTTCAAATACCAAGTCAACTTTTTTAAGTTCAAAGTGGCCAGTTCGACAAAGCAAAATTTAACTGGTGCTGACCGTAGATACAGTATAGTACGATTTAAATGAGATGCTTTGGCAAATTTCGTCTACCATCGGAAATACGAACTCCCAGTAGAGATATTTATCTAGAGCTGTTATAACAATTATGTATAATTTTTTATAGTGTTATCGTGAAATTATTTTAATAGTTCGGAAAATAAAATAATGTTCAAATTGTTAAAAATATACGTTATTTAATGACAACTAAAACTAAAAATATAGAAATATTATTATTTTAAACTAATTTACTTTGTATGTAGTCGTATTACTATAGTAGAAAACAGTATTTCTTTCCTAGTTTAGTAGGTATTAATCAGTTAATCTTTTTTCTTTTTTTTAAGTAGTTTTACCTATTATTCTATTCTAAGAATAAATCATTAAAAATAAAAAAATAGATAACTATTCTATTAGTTTATTAAATTAATAAACTAATAGAACGCTACAATTGCTACGAACAGTGTAGCAGTTACTTGAGCTATGCCAATTTAATTTGCGTAAAATTATTACATAAGTGCAATATGTACCGTATTGTCTAGAGTAGGTAAATATGCTATTTTGTTAGGACTGCAACATGAGTAGGTATGCAGCGTAGAGTCATTTCGTGTCCTATCGTAAGCTATTCGTAGCTACAACGTAGGTACATTACAAAGGTTCTTCATACTTGCAAAATTTTTGCTGTAGGTATCGATCGAAATCAAATGACCAAATGGTTAAAATGAATTATGTTTTCGATTGTTTAAAAAACAAAAACAATCGAAAACAACTAAAACCGATCTTCATGGAATCTTCATGGAAGTACGAGTAATAGTCATAAGTAGGGTTTGAAAAAAACTTTATATTGATTAAAACAGAGGTTGTATGTTTGCTTGTTAGCATTTATTTTCGCTTAATTAGATTGTAATGCGTTTTTTTGCAAACAAGAGTAGTTCTTAGACAAGCGACAAGTCACTAGGAGGCACTGCGATCGATAATAAAAAATCATTTTTATAAATTTGTAAAAAAATACTTGTTTAAAAGTTGTAATAACTTGGAGTTTTACGAGCAGTCACCAAACGTGTTTTTTAATGGTTTTTCCTCTTCTTACGCAATATGCTTGTTTAAAGGATACTGAACAATTGGTTATTTTCTTAAATATTCGATTTTGCATTACAAAACTACAGTTTTAAAAACGGGTTACACTTTATTAATAACTTAAACTTTACTAGTAACCTGATTCTTTTTTTTCATAATTATATCTATAACTCTAATCCGGGTCTCTTTCGGTTGACATATTTTAGGGTCATATTGACTCGCTTCGGACTCTACAAAGATATTTACATACCTAAACTTTAGCAGTTTAGCCAAGTTTAGCCCAAGACAAAATTGAAAAGTTTACAATGCGTGATGGAATTTGGACGATTCAAAAAATATACCGCATTTAGCTTCTTCCACCTTTGAAACCTTTGAATATGAAAATAATGTTACTGTAGACTTGAAACCTAGTTAAATTGGTAGGTTTCTGTGAATACCAAGTTGCAAACGGATACATATCCTTCTTCTGTTCAAAGGTTCCTAATTTTATTGATTACTGATTTATACAGGGTGTCCCAGAAAACGTATACCATAGTATACGTTTCTGGCATACCCGAACGTATTTTCAAACCATGAAAATTAGAATTTGTGTGGGTACAGTTCTAAATAATTTTATTTTGAGATTTCAAAACAAACATTTACGTGAAAAAAATGGAACCTCACCAATCATATCGTTGTACTCCCCATTGCTGTACGTAATCGATATGATTCAACCGAAACTTGGATGTAAAAACTGTGCGTATAAAAAAAATACACAACGAGATGACACAGAACAAATGACAAAAAAAAACTGATCAATGTCATTTGAACTTGTCGAAAAAATTTTGGGGTTCATTTCTGTTATGAAATTTGAAACCCCTTTTCCGACATTTCCGCGTCACTGATTATTACTTAATCGCTCTGAGTTCTTTCAGTAACCTAACTAGGTTGCGGTATTTTAGCCCAAAAAAGAAGAGTACCCGATGGTGAAAGAAATAATTAATTAAGTGCGCAGAGGCTTCTGTTTGGTTTTAGGAGGATTATTGGTTCAAGGATGTCCTTGAAACAAAATTTCTAAGACATTTGACCTATGCATAATAGTAGACTGTGCCTTTTCGATATGTATCGATGCTTTCCTTCGTCGTCGTTGGAATTTGCACCCATTGAAAGGATCATGATGTTTTCCTCCACCATTTAGAGCTTTTTTCGGGTACAGAAATCCATTGATGCATAACTGAATTTGAACCCATGAGCTTTTAATCGAAAGTCGGGAAAGCCATCCACTACACCACTAGTGCTGTCGAGTGGCGTTGAGGAACCCATACTTGACGATGTATTACTTAGTGACGATCATTAAGTTAGGGTAGGTGACTTTGTTACCTGCCAAGTTTTAGGTCATTCTTTCGTCGTGTTACTAATATTGTCTTGGCCACCTATCCTACACTATGTGTAGTATGTAGTTCATAAAACAGGTCCTAATGAACCTTTAGTTCAAGTTTGCGTCATTGTAGTTGATAGATGTTAGGACCAACACATATGTATAAAGTTACAGAAAATCATCAACAGTCGTAATAACTACTGAGCAGGTTCTATCCACCGTCCTGCCATTGTTACAATGTCATCGGTCAACTCTTATAAAAACACTTCATACAATTAGCGACAAAAGTATATTAGCAGTTGCGATTATTTTTTTCTAAAGTTGTACTTTTATCGCTGTCTGTACACGTGGTTTCACTAGATGCAATGTCCAGCGTGTTTATAATTATCTATGACCTACAAAAGCAATAGTAGGTTAAGGTACCTCATAGTTCTGTTTATTCTGGGACGCCACAATAATGATTATAATTATGAACATTATATTTCCTTTACCCTCAAGTTATTGTCAAATATTTAATACAAAACGGAACCCAGCTATTAAAATAATTTATAGTCCTTTCAAAAGTTCGCGCGTTGTCTTCATAAGAGTAACTTTGCATCCAATACTTTGACAACAATTTGTTATCTAATTGCGAAAACAAATGTGCGAATCTTGTGCCCGCCCTAAGCTAAAAAAATACTTTTTTGGTCGATCTTTATGAATATTTCCACATCTCCGCTTAGATTCAGTGAAAATTCTCGTAGTGTAAACGTTAGCTGTGATCCGCTCGAGCTAGGGTATGTTTTCGCTCCGCTTTAGTGTAAACTCTACACGGCTCTACTCATCTATTCCCCGCTTTGGTGGAAACCGGCTTTGACTAAGCCTAAGCTTAGTCTCGAAGCTGCACTTCAAGATCTCCGTAGCAGACGTTAACATCTTGCTCATTTCAGAATTTACCATGATATAGACATCCTCAAATCTACACTCAGTACGCATCAGAATTGAATCTAAACTTTCTTTGGCACAATTCCACGTTTTACATAGAAGTTAGCATTTCAAGTAACAGGTTGGAAGCCTATTGCCGTATATTTGAACACGAGCGTATCTATGCCTTCGTATTTAATTTGGCACTTTGTATAGTAGATACCTGCGTGAATGCCTTTTGTTCGTTGAGTAATTTATCTGTGTGACAAATTGAAGAGCACAGTTCGTGAGATAATTTATTTCTGTCGGCAAGATTGCTTTCGAGTATGCATTACCTTGTGACCCTTTGCTAACAACTAATATAACAACTGTTATCAATAAATGATCTATGAACTATACGGGACATTTCATGTCGTTATTTCTACAGCGAAAATTGTTTATGTTCGATAAAGTAACTTACTATAAATACATTTTTAAAGTTTAACCACCAAGTGACCACATTTCCGTTAACTCTAGAGGCGCGGACGATGGATACATATATAACACTTTATTGTACGCCACATCAGTGTTTCTTATTATAAAGTCTGTTTATTATACATAATATCAATCATAAAACTGATAGTAACACAAAAATATTTTGAAATATTAGAAAAAAAAATATTATAAATACGTATATCTAGTAAGATCGTCGAACGGGAATCTGAAAATGTCATATGTTAAAAAACAAAACAAATGACAGCTTAGACCTTTACTATTTTCGAGATGGAATTGTAGGAAAATACTTGTATATTTCTCTTGTAATCTTAGATAGATAATTCAATTGGGCCCTAATTGTTCAAAAATTTTCCACACTTGACTTACTTATAATTCATTGCATGTTTGCTTTTAAGAATACTTACCTAAATTGTCATATTGTTGGTACCTATCTTTAATTCATTTGATATTCTAATGGCGTAAGCGCATTAAACCAAGTTGGTACAAGTAAATTTAAGGTCACGATCACCTGTTGCAATATAACTACATAACTAACTTTACAAAGTGATAGTTCACACAGAAGGCCGTTTTCAGCCAATAAACACTATCCAGCATGATATTATTATTATGAATAACTGGTGGAATTCATGCGAGCATAGGTGTTCCTCCAGTTACAGTTTACGATTGTAACTGTGGCACATCGTGGACTTCTCCACGAAATACCTGTCATCGCTTGGCGCGGCATCCGCCATTCTAGTATGAACACAGGAATAATGACCTGTGGGTGTTATTTATAAACCTATCTAAGACAGGTCCAATTCTGTACATTGAAGAAATTTAGAAAAAATAAACTTAAAATGTTTTTATTTTTTCATATTTATCTGTCTGTATATTGGCCGCGCATCACGACGAAACTACTGAATGAATTCAAATAAAACTTGTCATTATTTGAGTTCATACTACGAGGTAGGACATAGGATACTTTTTATCCCGAAATTCATCACGGTTTCTTTGGGAGAGGGGATAAAAGTCAAAATGTATACATAGTTAAAGTACCTTTTTGAGTTATTGGGAGCAACCTTTACATGTAGGCTTATATAGGTAGCCTTATTGTGAAAGTCAGTAACGCTAACCTGTAGGCATCATTTAGTTGTTGTACTTGTATTTTACTTACAGTAACAAAAGAAAGAGATATCAACAATTTTAGTGCTGTCAAATTAGTCCGATTTAAGTTATCCATACTTGTTTAGTCGTGATTTCAAAACATGCTGGCTATAAACACGAAGAAGAGCGACACCTAAACTAATTTGACAGTAGTAAAATTATTGCTATCCCTTTCTTGCGCTTACTATCAGTAAAAGAGAGAAATAGTTTAAATTAAGTTTAGTTTTGAACTGGTTTTCAAGAGAATTGACACTAATACCTCTCTTAGCTCAGATTGCCTGTCGTAAATTTCTCCTCTATCTCTCTCCGTGAAGTCTGTCTGACGACGCCCTTCTGCAGATATGATACTAACTAACTTATTATATTTATTCCGTCTAATGAGATATTGATAGCTCCAGTAATTTGTTAAGGCTCCCTAAACCTCGAAATTAATCGATCTTTTCCACGATGCCCCAATTAACAGTCAGTCTCTGCTTACGAGTAGATACGATTTTATTTATATACGAAATGTTTGCCAATAGGTCAGACAGATCAGAATGCTGAAGATTTATTAGATAGTATTTTTAACGTCAAATTTTACAAGGATAACATAGAGCAAAAAGTTTATATTTGGCACAAACTTCTAAAAGTCTGAAAGAACACGATAACACGTTTAGTTGCCAGAACTTTGGAATTTTTGAGTGATATTATTCTAAGACATCGCTGTCCTACTGCAGGGCAAATGTCTCCCTTCCTTTCTTCCACTTTTCGCGATCAAACCATGTTGTTCGATGTGAGTCGAGCTCATCCCTCCATCTCATTCCGGACCTACCGAGCGGTCACCGCTTCCTTGGCTGGTTATTATTTTACTAATAATCACATCGTTGTTTGCGACAGATATTGCAATCTCAGAACCACTACCATGTTGGAACCAAAAATCTCGCAGTTGTTTCATTGTTCCTCGTATAATGTCGAAACCCCAAATCAGGTAGGTGATTATCAGTGTCTGCATGACTTTAACTTAGTTCTTCAGGGAAGTTTTCATGTTCAGCGTTACCAAAGAAATGGCGTTGGATATCAATCCAATATATGGCAAATTAATTATAGCTTAAAGTATTTTCAATCACACAAAATTAGATCTTGATAAGGTCGTTTCGAAGGGCAGGTCGTGGTTGGTCCCTCGAGGTTGTTTCAAGGTGGTTGGCGCAATGGGCTTTCCTTATGCACCGCTTCCGTAACACTAATTTTCGTTGTCTCATTGTTATGCCATGTTGATCCTGTTTCGTCGACCTTTTGTATTTGTAGTTGAACCATGGTTAAAACAATTATGTTGATGGGTTAAAAAAAACTAAATTACATGCCGGACTTGTTTCGGATGTCACATTTTTAAACACAAAGTCATTTTAAATTTCTTAACTGAACTGATACTTTCTCGGTCTTATTTAATTATGTTTAATTCAAGAAATAAAAATATAATTTAATGAAAATATCAGGTCAGTGAACGAGACCAATACCGTAGAATCCGCAGATATTATATTAGTATATACCTACATACTACAGAAAATTTCGCATATTAGCGCTAATAGTCTTCTATTAAAACGGCTCTTAATGGATAAAGTTTGGCTAGACATGGCATAATTGTAAAAGGGTTCCGAATTAAAGATAATACGATTACTTTGACTTATTTTTCCACACTCACATTTTTTTTTAATCGATTGAAATAGGCTACTACGCGTCTACGCGGCTTCTAGAGGGCTTTAACATATTATCTGTTTTTCCATCAATGTAAAATCGGACAACACGCAGCAAAGCCAGGTTTAATTACAGTCGTAACAGGAGAAAGTCTCGTTTTTCCTTTAAAACATGTCAAGGTTTTCATATAGAAACGAGACATCGATGGCGTGTTTTAAATCCCTGCCCAGAGCGTCTAGACAAATACCACTTTCTGTTGGCGTTAACGCCTACTGAAAGATTGAATTGTATGAAAAGGACATTAGCTGTGGAAATGTCACGTGACTGCTGCCAAGTTTTACTTAACAAATTTGCGTTAGCGTGAAAGGAAAACTAAACGTGAGGTATTTTGTCTAGACCCCAACGTGTAGGTACATGAATCAGGAAATGCAGAAACAAGTTTTATGAAGCCGCAAGACAAGGAGTAAACAGGTTTTACTGGGCGTTTATTAAATACTTTCACTGATTTATTAATAGACATACGAGTTTCATTTTCGCCTGACCCTACTGTAGTAGGTACAGATCTTTTCGTGTAGGTTTAATATCGATTTAAAATTTCCTAATACTTATTACGATTTTAAACAGTTATTTAGCCGTACAGTTTTGTTTTCTTCTGTTAAATTTAAAATGACACATATGGAGTTATGACGAACAACCTCTTGTCCATTCATCTTTCGGGTTATTGATTGATGTACTCATAAGTAATTTTGATGCAAAAGTCAACTAGTTTTTTCAATATTTTCCTATTCAGTTTCTGCTAATTATATTGTAGGTAGTCATTGTTTTGTGAAGACAATTGTCTCGACGTTGTTGTTGTTAAGCTAAGTAAGTAGGATATAATAAGTCATAAGTGAAGCCACCGACTAAGTTTCGACTCATTCCGAGAGTCTTCATCAGGGTGAGTGATCGCGACGCTGTCTCTCCGCGTCGCGTCTTACGCGATTATATTCACGATAGTTTTTGGAATAAAATATAATAAGTTTGTTCGTTCGTCTATGACACTGTTCTACTAAAAAACTGTCAAGTCGGCGTAATTATTGGTATTGGTGAAAATAATAATAATAATAATAATAATAATGCTGGACATTTTTCACACATCGTCATCTAGCCCCAAAGTAAGCAGAGCTTGTGTTATGGGAACTACATGACTGGTATACTACTTATATACATTTTTTTTTTGTAAATACATACATAGAAAAACACCCAGACCCGAGACAAATATTCGCAGATACAAACATTTGTCCCACGGCGGGAATCGAACCCGCAACCTTCTGCGTCTCAGGCGGGCCTTTGCCCACTGCGCCACAGAGGTCGTACACCTCTGTGCACGACCACAGAGCCACAGAGGTATAGATTGTATTGTGTATTAGTTTGATCCGTCAATAGCTAATATCTTTTTCAATGTTTCAGAATGTATAAGGATTTTCAATGTATCTCAACCATACCGCCAGAAAACTACTTTTGAATAGCTTTCTTTACACCGATCTCATCCTAGCGATAAGCTGGATCGAACTGTACAAATAAGATTTGTGAATACCACACGTTTTACAAAGATTTGGGATTTGGCTAAACTTTGAATCTTTATCTTTTGAAAACGTTTACCAAAAAACATCAACGCGTTTTACTGCACCATGTTAAAAAACTTAAATTTATTTTGATTAGACAGTTTTTGTGACCTTTTAAATATAATTTTTTATGGTCTGGTTGAATTCTATATTGAATATTGGTTAGAACCAAACTCGGATGTGCTACAGATCATGCCCTTTGTTAGATGGCACTAAGGCACCGGTTACACCCTTTGCATCCAATATAACAATGCGTTCAGGATGTTGTCGGGGCTCCCGTGGTTCTGCAGCGCTTCTGGCAAGTTCGCGGGGGCACTCAATGATGGGCAGAGTGCGCAGTGCCATTAACAACAACCTGCAGATGGTAGCTAATAAATTGGATAGTCCTAGTAGTTAGTCCCTTTTATAAGTATTGTATTCGAGTGATGATGAAATAATATTTTATTCATCATCACCTGAACCCTCGCTTATTCTGTGCGACTTGCATTTTTGATGTCCAGCATAGCCTAAGTCCTATGTGAATCAAGTTATCTGAAATAAATTTAGTAATTTCTTGTTATATCGCGACTAGAGCGTCACTTGTAAAGTAAAAGTAACTTCTGTAGCGTCTTTTGGTAAAAATACTTTCGCTTTTAAGGAACCAAGCACTTGTCGAAGTCAATAGGTTTTTATTCATTGAAATTACAAGGATCATATAGAAACGTACACTTATAAACTACGTGAATTTAATATGTAACTTTTAAACTATGTTTGTTCATTAATAATCGGTATTTTTACCTCACTTTTTTATAATTTATCTAGAAGCCGCATCGGAAGGTGCATCTGTCGATAGATTTATGTCCGTCTTTAGAACAGATTTACCTAAGCTTAGTGCAGAAGAATTAAAGGCCCTATAAGCTACTGGCTATCTTAAGGTCAGTCAGTCATGTCCAGACTTGGAGGCTTGGAATCTTACGTAGGTAGAATCCGTTATGTGTGCCAAAGTTGCGGCATTCACGTATTGCGATATACTTACCAATACTGATTACGGCACTTTACCAGCTTGTTTCCGCTTACAATGTGTATCTGTCCTTATTTATAAACATAAAGAAGAATAATCATATGACAAGCATTCTAGTCCTGAACCTGCTAAGAAAATGCTAATTAGGTAGCATTAAGTTTGCCTAGTGTTTTATCTAATCCAATAAGCATTTTCGTATCTTTAAATTAAAATCACGGAATATTTTTTCATAAGTTAATTTTAGGTAGCCTAACTTACCTATCGACGTATTGAGTATAGATCTGAGAATGTGTATCATAGGGATTTATTAACATAATCATCAAGTTAATCAAATTAAATCAAGTCGTGAGTATACATTGGTACCTACTTAGGTTGATTAAAAACAAGCTTTGTGCAAACTTGCGAACATTATTTTATTAGCATTAAATTCTAGTTTTAAATGAGCATCGGAGGCCTCGAAAATGATGTTAAGCTGAATAACTTGATTAAATAAAAAAAATATCGAATTTAATTAAATGTAACTTACCAACATAATTTAAGTTAAAAAAATAAAAATGTATTTATATACAAATTGTGTTACAAGGCCTTCTTTTAAGTACAGAAATACTTGAGTAGAGGATTTAGCTCTTCCTTATCCAAATAAATAACATATTGCCTTATATACAGCTATAATAATAGGTATTATCTTACATTCGTACAAACATTTAAGAAACATAGGTGGTGATTTAGTTCGCACGAGCATGTGACCTTCGGACAGCCTGATACCTCTGATATTCTCAAGCTCAGTGTTTTCAGACAAAGTGTGATCCTTCATCACCATATCTAACGTAATCAACAATATATACCAACCAACACAATAATATTATTACCCTTAATTCTAGCACGGGGTCAATGTATTTTACGCACCAAAACATAATGCTTGAGTTGGATCAGTCCAAACGCTCTCCTGCTAGCTTCCTAGATGAGTAATACTTTCATAAACTTGTGGATTTTATTTACTTATTTTTCCAAAAATGTAATTAAAAAGTGTGGAAAATAGGTTATTAAGGTTATTTAGATCGCAGCGCTACAGGCTGGTATACTAGAGGTGGCCTTCTTTGTAGATATATAAAGATATCACCTTTTATTAATTCGTCGTCTCACTGGTTGCACTGATCATCCCTTAATTATACTAACAATATGGCAACGGTAAAATACTTATTTTGTTAGGCTATGGCTATAACAAAAACTTATAAAATTTGTAAAGTCCAGTTTTTGGATAAATGGCAAAGTTGCGATTGTCTCGTTCCCATTCTGATATAGGAGCAGATAGTGCAAGTTAAAATGATCTATCGGACCTCGTTGAAACGTGTTATTCCCGTTGTCCCCCTATTTTCGACCCTACCCCATCGGGGGACAATGGGAATATTTTTTCGTTATCCCCCGATTCACACTATTGCGATCTAGTTTGTAATCAAAGATGACGAACACAAATTTAATGTAAAAAAATCTCGTTACCGAGTTCAGTTTTGAGTAACTTGTTGGGGGATGCTTAACAACACTTTATGTCGAGAGTAGTTTGAACTTATCCATTTTCTGTTCCTTGGTTCGGCATGGTTTGGTCTCCTTAGGATGATTTCTTTTACTGTTTGGGAGCACAATGGTATTTACGTAAATTATTTGACTACTAGATATCGCCCAGAGTTTCGCCCGCGTTGTTCCACGATAAAAACTAGCTCTTAAACCAGCGTAGCTTCACATCCTGGTGTTGTGGTGTTGTATAATCCTCGACGTGTTGACGACCTCTGTGGCGCAGTGGGCGAAGGCCCGCCTGAGACGCAGAAGGTTGCGGGTTCGATTCCCGCCGCGGGAGAAATGTTTGCATCTGCAAATATTTTTCTCGGGCTCTGGGTGTTTTATATGTATAATATGTATGTATTTACAAAAAAAAGTATATAAGTAGTATATCAGTCATGTAGTTCCCATAACACAAGCTCTGCTTGCTTGCACAAGCTACTTTGGGGCTAGATGATGCTGTGTGAAAACCACGGCACCGATACTATTACGGAAGGGCCGATATAGATTTATGGTCCTTCCTACCTAAATCCTCTCTGTAAAATTTGTGTGACAAATAAAATTATTTTCTTTGTCACACAAACTTCTTCAAAATTTTTCTTCTTTAACGCATTCGCTCGAACGTTTTATCGTCGCCTTACATTGAAGAACTGATGTCCATGACAAGTTTTGTTTATCGGGATAGTAAGAAAAACACTTATTTTAACGGGATAATATACAATCTATGTCCACGTTGAACGTCCATTCAAAATATTAGTGAAAGAGTTATTAAAATCGGATGAGTAGTTTCGGAGATCACCTCCTACATCAAACGTACAAACACTTTATAATATTAGTGTAGATAGCCATCCTCAACCATCAGGTAGGTCAGGAAGTGCCAGCCCTCAGGAAGACGCACGAGGCTTATTAGAGGCTGTCGCAAACGTTCCACTACGCCGACCGTGGTGCAATAGCATCTGATGTAACAAACGCGACCACTCGAACGCTAATCGCTGTTGGTAAGTTTCTTCGAAACAAGCGTAAGTATCTACGTACCAAACGGTGCTCCTGAAGCAGCTGCCGTTATTTGACGGCCGTTATCAGGGATACTAAGCGATAACGCTCATAATTCTCGTATCGGGCACCGCTTCTTGAGTGCTCAGCAGCGCCTTCTTAGTTTTCTGAAGCGGCGGCCGTAATAGCAGAGACGCTAGATATGTTGTCTCGTAGTCGCAGTATACGTGTTTTCTTTGACAGTGGTAGATATTGGTTTACCGAACACCGCTTACTCGGTCTGGCTGGTTCCATGATTACGCCCGTCATAAGACTCCTCTCATGCTGGGGCCACACACACTAGGGTTCCTTGTGTCGTGGGTATCAGGAACGACGAGTACCGTGGTACTCCGTGGAGGAACAAATCTCAGCAGAACTATGTCCAACAGCGGGAATCGAACCAGCACCTCTTGCGTCGCAGCTGGCCACTCGCCCGCCGCGTCATCGAGGTCGTTTACCATCTGAACTCTTGTAGATTGAGCAACACTTGCCTCCAAACGTAATAAATTGAACTGGTGGGTAATAATTACGGAAAACGAAACACAACGTTCACCCTGGCTTGGCCTTTAGCTTGCGAAAAGGCTACTTTCACATGGATTAGCATCAAGGTACAATGTAAAAGTATAAATTAATAAATATTGCTGGACATTTTCACACAGCATCATCTAGCCCCTAAGTAAGCATGAGCTTGTGTTATAGGATAAACAATGACTGATATACTACTTACATAGACACAACTGTTATTTTTACACTAAATATAATATCTGTAATAATCACCTACTTTATTTAAGTAGGTGATTATTACAGATATTATATTATATTTAGTGATGGTTCATAAATAATAAACCAAAACAAGTACAAGACGCTAGCAAGCGAATATTGGGGCTCAAATGGAGTTGGACAGGACACGTGGCCGGGCGCTGTAATGACAGGTACATCAGTGTGCTTACTGAGTGTTGGTCCCGAGACGATAAAAGTAGCGTAGACGTCCGCCGCCGGCAAGATGGATCGACGCCATAGTAAATCGTGGGTTCGATTGGCACAAATAAAGAAAGCCTATGCCCAGCAGTGTGATTAGACAGGCGGCTCATGATGATGATGACATAATCCTACTACTATTATAAACACGAAAGTTTGTGAGGATGGATGTTTGTTACTCTTTCACACAAAAAATACTGAACGGGTTTTAATGAAACTTTACAGTAATATAGCTTAAACATCAGAATAACACATAGGCTACTTTTTATCCGGGTACCACGCGGGCAAAGCCGTGAGATATAAGTATGCCATCATACAGGTTCTAACCTAGTTTGGGTACCTATGTTTCTCCAATATGAATAATTATAATTGTTTAAATTAGTAAAACCATTGTTAGAGAACCAGATTTGTAACGTTTATCGTTTAATAAAATTATTATTATTATAAACGCGAAAGTTTGTGAGGATGTTAGTTAGTCTTTCACGCAAAAACTAGTGAACGGATTTTAATGAAACTTCACAGTAATATAGCTTATACATCAGAAATACACATAGGCTACTTTTTATTCAGGTACCACGCGGGCGAAGCCGTGGGCAGAAGCTAGTAATAAATAAACACCCAACAGACACAATCCTACTACTATTATAAACGCGAAAGTTTGTGAGGATAGATGTTAATTACTCTTTCACGCAAAAACTACTGAACGGATTTTAATGAAACTTTACAGTAATATAGCTTATACATCAGAATAACACATAGGCTACTTTTTATCCGGGTACCACGCGAGCGAAGCCGTGGGAAGAAGCTAGTAATAAATAAACACCCAACAGACACAATCATAGTCCTAACCGCACACTAGGATTTTAGTGTTAACGTTATCACGTTATCAGGAACAACGAATACCTACCTTGGTATCACTAAACCAAGATGTGAAAAAATATCTGCAATTTATGCAATAACATTCCACTAGTCGCTAGTCAATCATATTTCTGTTTCATATTGTTCAGTTTCTGAGTTATCTTAATTAGATCTGCTGGATGGCACAGAATCACGAGGTGGCTATCACCGACAATCTCTCGATCGTAGCTATGTAAGCGAGCGTGTAATTGCTATGGTGTAGGTCAATATTTATTATAAAAGTACCTACATACAATACAGCAAAAAAAGTTGGAGGTCATTTTGAAAAGAAGAAATATTTTCGTTTATCAAAATCGCTTTTGCTTAGGAATTGATTGTATATTTACATAAAAACAAAAGAAATGAATGGTTCGTTCTCAATGTTGTATTTATAACAAGGAAACAGTTCGTTTAATAATTTTATTTCAAATAATATTTAAACATAATTGTTAAGTCTTCAAACTTTTTTTGATGTGTCTACTATACTTAAAATTGTTGTTATTGTACTTACAAAAATAAATGACGTTTTATTGAAAGTAATAATGACGTATATTTCTGAACCACTCGTTTTGACGTGATTCATACCCTCTAGTAAATTGTGAAGGGCGGTACGTAGTTACCTACAATTAAATTTATTAAATACTTACTATCAAGAATGGAAAGCAGTCAACCTCCAAAAGTATGCGAGCTACATCGTCACCGTCGATAAGTTCGATGATGTATAAACTTACGTACATAAATGATGACAATTAAAATTACTTCCTGTGGCTGCTTCCGTATTAAATATCAGAGTAAAGGATACACCACGAGGGCCAATGTCCACTGAGCAACCGCGTTTCTATGCTGATGTTAGACTGTCTTTAGAAGGGCAACACGCGGGTTTGTACACGAATTTGTATGAAATCCATTTTATAAGAGTAGCATACCTTTGTGAAAGAGCTAGTCCGGGGAAGTACCACCATACCTATTTCTGCCGCCAAGCAGTAATGCTCGCATTGCTGTTTCCGGTTTGAAAGGTATGGGTGAAGGTGAAATTACAGACACACATCATTATGTCTCCAGGTCGGCAAAGAGCGAGCGATCCTTCCTCAAACGTCTATAGGTTACGGTAACAGCTTATCAACAGGTGGGCCGTAAGCTTGTTTGCAACTATACTTGTTTGAAAAGTTCAGATTTTTGTCACTGGGGCAACGCAACAAAAACACACACACACACAGACAAACACACACACATACACACAAACCGACCCACAAACACATACACACGCACACAAGACTACTGTCAGGCGTCATTTTTGTAGCTATCATGTGAATGTGATGTGGTCCATCTGAAGAAACCGTTAAGCTTGTTGTTTTCATAGTTTTCATGTAAATGTCTGACGCTTTCAGTGACTTGAGCGACAATGTTTGTTGTGCGATTCTGAAGGATACTGCGCAATATTCAAGAGACTTAACTGCGTTACTTTTGTGGATACTGAGCTTAAGATGATAAAACATGCGTAAAATGTCGTAAAATATGCAACGTCACTTCTTGTTTGCCTTCAATTCACCATGTTGAACCGGTGGATTCAGAGAAACCAATAAACGTGTTTCATAAAATTGTATATTATGCGAATATAACTGTAGGAACGTTATTAATTAATTTTATTGATAAGATTAATTAGACGGGTTAAAACGGTTGGTAGATTAACTGCACTGGTTATGATTTACTTTTGTAGATAGGTATCATATTTGTTTAATACTGAAGTCTCCACTTGTCACATTAGGTTATATCATTGGATGTATGTGGTACTTATAAGTATATTTTGCTAAAGCCAAAATTACTTGATAACACTGTACATACCTAAATACACTATATATAAGGTTTTTACCCAAAGGGTGCTGATAATAGCTTATGTGCTGCGATGCAGTAAGACGGTGTGAACCCAGGATGTTCAATCTTGAAGTCAGTTTCAAATTTTGACAGAATACGTGTTATTACAGACTCTTTCCAGACAAATATTAAAAAAACAATAAACTCATACAAAAAACGTTAAAAAATGCAACATTATTTTAATTTTAATGAAATTTATCGATGTTTCAAATGTGGTGGGTTTTGATTAATAAAATATATAAAAAATGTATTACCCTGGATCAATGTATCCAGTTTCCGAACCTCGCATCAACGATTCAAGAGAGCGGGTTCAAGTTTCGCTGGTTTTGAATTGATGAGTCAAATTAATAAGACAGACAGATTTGTCTGTATTATTAATTTAACTCATTCTGCGATCAATTCTACGACTAAGAGTTATCATTTATTATCATTACTAGCTACTGCCCACGGCTTCGCCCGCGTGGTACCTGATAATAACCTATTTGTTATTCTGATGTATAAGCTACATATATTACTATAAAGTTTCATCGGAATCCATTCAGTAGTTTTTACGTGAAAGAGTAACAAACATCCGTCCTCACAAACTTTCGTGTTTATAATATTATATTAGTTAGGTTAGGTTATTCCCATCAAAATTGCAACGGCAAATTATTTTTTTTAATTAATTTCAAATACAAATAAAGATAAGATTATTGTTAAATTGCCATTCACAAATATAGTAGGTAAAAATAAAGGTAGGAAGGTACAAATGTAAGTTAACAAGTTAAATAAGAAAAGATACTCTACAGCTCTCGTAATTCGTAGAATTCGTCCAGCTATATTGTCTCCACCAGCACTTTTTCAGTCGACTTTTAATTATAGCTGTGGAAGGCGCATCCTCCTCTACCATAAACTCTACTATAAACATAATAACCGTTATAATGTATCCTACGAAACATGGAAAACAGATCAGTTGGTACTATTGTAGGTTAAGTTGGTTCCCTCTATCAAAACATTTGTCATTTTTTTACACATAAACGACGCATGCAAATCGGACAATCCTTACTCAATTTTAAGCCTAAACAATGGACTTACATAATTTAACGAGCATTGAGAAAAAATAAATATTGCCCAACAAACCATTACACATTCTTACAAATACAATGCAACTTATGATATCTATAGAGAGAAAATGCATTTAGACTACTTTTGTAACAATAAGTACCTAATTGTAAAAAATAAATTGGCTTACTTCCGTTGAAAAAAAAATGTAGCTGACTTCAGCAGCCGGAATGCCGTTCTGAATTAAGATCCGGAATTCATAAACAAATTCAGAACGCCCGAAACAGCATAAGTATTTGTATATTATTATTTTACTTACACCATATTCCAATTTTTTCAGATTTCCTTTATTGGATCTACTCCAATAATAAGAATTTCGAAATAGAGCGTGTTGATGTATTTTATTTAAAAAAATGAAATGAAAAAATGAAATTAAAGTTATTTATTTATTTGGTCCCGAATTATACTTTTATCTGTTGTGTACATCTGTGTCATCTTTATCAAGTACGTTGCAAAAAGTTTACAAACGAACCCGTCTAATTACTGACACTAATTACGGGAAAAGTTACTGAGGATAATGGGTAGCCTAACCTCGGAAATGGAGGGAAGTGAAGGTAGTATTCATCCCAAAACCAGGGAGGAGCGACTACACACTGGCGAAATCCTTTCGACCAATAAGTCTCACATCGTTCCTTCTCAAAACACTAGAAAGGCTGTGTGATCTGGAGATAAGAGGGCACACTCTACTATGTAAGCCCCTACACCCACATCAACATGCCTACAGTCAGGACAAGTCAACTGAATCAGCACTCCACAGCGTGGTAACACGAATAGGAGATGGATTTACCAACAAGTTATCAACCCTGGGCGCCTTCATCGATATAGAAGGGGCTTTTGACAAAACATCCTTCAGCAGCATAAGCCTAGCATTAGAACGGTATGGCGTAGCCCCAACGCTAGCAGAATGGATAAACAATATGCTCAGATACAGAGCTATACAATTCACAGTTAACACAACAACCAGAGGTATAGTGGCCAGAGGCTGCCCACAAGGTGGCGTTCTTTCACCACTGCTATGGAACATAGTTGTAGATGAACTCATCCAGGAACTAAATGGCCGAGGACTGTTTACAGTAGGATATGCGGATGACCTCGCTATCCTAACAACTGGACGTTTCGAGAACGTACTATGTGACCTCATGAGATCAGCTTTTAAAACAATCGAAAATTGGTGTACAAGTCATGGGTTATCGGTCAACCCTACAAAAACGGAACTCATAATGTTCACTAACAAACGGAGCCTAGGAAACTTGAGACTCCCTAAGCTATTCAACACCGAAATAAAACTAACTAACGAAGTCAAGTATCTAAGGATCATCTTAGATAACAAACTGTTATGGAATAAACATCTTGACTACAAAATACAGCGAGCCTGCACAACCTTCTTTCAATGTAGCAGAATGCTTGGGAAAACATGGGGACTCTCCCCGAAAATAACCATGTGGCTCTACACGGCAGTGATAAGGCCAATACTCACTTACGGAGCAATCGTATGGTGGACCAGAACCGAACTAAGTACCGTAATCGCCAAGCTCCAGCGATTTCAAAGACTCGCATGCTCCGCCATTACAGGATGCATGAGAACAACCCCGACGGCCGCACTTGAGATCATCCTAGGCCTAACTCCGCTTGACCTCTATATACAGCAGGAGGCGACTATGGCCGCCCTGAGGCTCAAACACCAGGGCCTATGGGGTAACCCTAGAAGCCCGCATGCAGCCGTCCTGGACCGGGCGATGACACATGAGCCACTTCTAGCTGCCCCATGTGACAAGACCTCCAAACGACGAATATTCCAAAAACACTACCATATACAACTATACGAAGAACTAAGAGATCAATCAGGTACCAGTGAAGTCCGTGTCTACACCGATGGCTCAAAAACCAAACAAGGAACGGGCGCTGGAGTACACTCGATGGACCTCAACATCAACATTTCAATGACACTAGGCACACACAGCTCCATCTTTCAATGTGAATGTGTGGCAATTACCGAAGCCGCAACGGCGATCTACAGGAGAGAGATCGAAAACTACAACATACGCATTCTCTCTGACAGCACAGCAACACTAAGAGCTCTGGAAAGTCACAGCTGTAACTCCAAACTCGTTTACGAGTGCCACCTAGCCCTAGAGAGAATTGCGGCGATAAATAAAGTGACTCTTCAATGGATTAAAGGACATAGTGGATCACTTGGCAACGATGCTGCTGATGAATTGGCCAGAAGAGGATCAGGAACATTTACGGAAGGTCCCGCCCCATTCCTCCCTCTGCCATTTTCCCAGCTGCGCACGTGGATGCGACACCGCACTATAAACCAACACAATGAACGCTGGGGACAGGCCACGGACTGCAGACAGTCAAGAGCAGCCCTACCTGCCATCTCACCACGACTGACACGTCGCCTGCGAAGTCTTAAAAGAACAGATCTCCGGATCATCGTGGGGACCCTAACCGGTCACTGCCCCCTGAACAAACACTTCTACAACATCGGAGCCACAGACAGCCCACTCTGCAGAGGGTGTCTAACCGAAGAGGAATCAGCTGCCCACGTAATCCTGGAATGCGTGGGCGTAGCAACTCACCGCGTACAAATCCTTGGCAACCCAAGGTCACTCCGCGAAGCCTGCGAAGACCCCAGGAAGCTTCTGTGCTTCTGGGCGGAGTTGGGCTGGCTAACCCACTAGCCAAACTCCCACGCACAATGAACCAATTTGGAGTTTGAGTGCGGAAAAAGGAGTCCACACACATACATACACATACATACATGGGTAGCCTAGTCAAAGCCTAGCAATCATAGCTGCTTTCGTCAGCAATGATCGAGGTTTTCATCTTGAACGCTAAAAACTCGCCGTGTGCAAAAAGTTTACTTAACTAAATTTTTTTTTTCATTCGAAGGCATAGCGGTTAGTGTTTTATAAGTGGCGATAGACATGTTACAACACCTGTCATGTGAAATACTACCTACTTGCATAACGCGGGCTTGTGTCAAATATAATGTTAGCCTCTGACTACCTCCAACTTGGTATCCTCAAAGATCTACGCGATGAGTATGTACCTGAGGATGTCAATCATGGAGAGTATGCGTGTTTAACAAGTTTCTTCTGTATGACACCACGTATATACAATCATTTACCCAAATGTATTTTAGCAATAGGCGAAATTTATCATTTTAAATTGAAACTTAATAAAAATACTGCGAGCTGACCATAGCTGTATTTTAAAGCACACACTGTAACCCATGTTTTGCAAATAAACGAATCTGAATCTGTTTTTTTTTTCTACGAGTACGTTGTTATGGTCCACTAACATGGTCTAACGGTCTATGTTACTCTACCTGTTGTACCGTTGACCTTGGTTAGTGAAGTCAGGGTTTTCGTAATCCAGAAGGTGCTGGCTCAATTCATCACAGTCGTCACACAATTTATGCAAAAGAACGTGACATGCCTACCGATTGTGATCTATTGTTTTATTGATAAGGTTGGTACTTTTATGGATAGGTGGAAACTCTGCTAGGATTGGTCTTAATTGTAGGTACGTATTTAATCATCTTCAGTCTGTAGAAATCCATACTGCCATTATGAATGACATAGGCGTCTGTAAAAAAGGGTGCCATTCTGATTGGTCCTGAGCTACCTCAATCTAAAAACTTCTGCAATCAAACTAATATTTAAAATGTTTATAATGTGTAGATGTTGCTAACAATTTTCGTAACGGCATAACCGATTTTGTTCAAATTTGGAACAGGTCAGGTTTTCTTCTTTTTTGGTGGAAAAGAGGAATAAGACAAAAAAATGAAGGGGATTTCTGTATTTTTTTTACATTAGGATTCTGTTTTCTTCCCTAAGGGAATAATTTTAGTAAGGATAAGTGGAATAAGATAAAATGATAAGGAGATGTCTGCACTTTTTTAACATTAGAGTTCAGTTTTCCCCCCTAAGGGGGATTTCTCAGGGGGGATTTGTGGAATAACCCATAGTTCGTGACCTAGAATAACACATAGGATATTTATCTAAATACCACGTAGGCGAAGCCATGGGCAGAGGCTTTAATATTCCACTCAGGTGGAAGAAAATTCCTACACTGCGTTTTCTGGTTCGTTTTTTCATTCGAGAACATTTTGTCCTACAGCGGTTCTGTAAGATATTGGCCTGCTCATTGCTACTTCAACTTGCTATTTCTGAAAGTTTTGTCGATGACTTTAGTTCTTTCAGATTGTATTGCGCAGTAAAACTCCGAGAATAGCTCTCTTCATGATATTATGTCGATAAAGGTAAAAAAATATTATAGTTGATGTCTACAAAGAATTAAGAAAGACATGTCAAAATATGAAAGGACTCTCACCAAGACTTTTCTTTCAAATTAGTTTCACCAATCTTCAATCTAGTCACTGACTATCTTCTAAATTAGTTTCACCAATCTACAATCTAGTCAATTAAAGTAGAATTTGGTGTAGTACCAAAAAAATCGGCACGGCACACGAACGTACCTAGTTGTGATTTAATGCTATTTTCATGAAACGGTTGTAATAAAACACTTATAATACGAGTATATCGATATTGGAAGTATAAGCAAATGGTGTATTTACTCGTATCAAATTAAAATAAGTTAGTATTAAAATTAGGCTTGCTAATCTAAGATCAAGTCCGAAAGACAAACATACTTTGATTGACTGCATAGTAATTATATTCCTTGCAGTCGCAACGGTGACTAATTTTAAGCACACCTCTAGGAAATTGTAGAGCTCATCGTAAGGGCTCTAAAACTACGAACATGCAAACAATTTAAAGGTAACTATTACACAAAAACCTCTACCGTAGCAGGTAATAATCACCACATGCTGGCTTTTGTGTGGCAGGTACCAAACGATCCCAGTGGATAGTTTTTTGTACTTTGGGATTTCCCGACTAAAGTTCCAAATTGATTTACAACTTTTTGACATGAATTGAGTAGTAACTTTATCTAGCATTATTGTATTTTTTTGGTTATAAAGACCTGTTTTAGAATTGAGTGAAAAAAAAACTACTTAATAAACACAACCTTTAGGCAGGTATCTAATATATCTCAAATTTAATAAGTAACTTATATAATTGGTTTTTTTTTGTTATTCCTCGACGGCCCCGATGGCGTGGTGGGTGACGCAAGAGGTATATTCTGAATATATTCGTTCCGGGTCTGCGTGTTGCGTTTCCACGATACTTGTTCCACACCACCACGACACAGGGATTCCTAGTCCCTGTTTCGTGGGGTCTATATACTAATAACTATTAAGTTTTCGATTTATCTTTTACATTCTATATATAAGCATGAGTTTTTATGTAAAAAAATATGCTAACTGAAATATGAGAGAAATAATACAAATACTCAGCATTATGATTTTATCAACACAGAATTCAAATAAAAAACTGTAGTTATGGTTCAGCAATAAGGTATTATGTTAAGTATCTACTTTGTAAATTAAGGTGAGTAAATAATGTTAAAAAATTCAATTGAGGTGTTGCTTGCTCAAGATGAAAGTATGCAATCATATCATACTAATATTAATAATGAAAAAGTTTGGATGTTCACATGTTTGTTTGCTATCACATGTTTGCTAGCGATTTGGATAAAATTTGGAACAGGTATAATTTGTGATCTTGACACATTGGCTATTTTTTATCCGGGTATGTAAATGGACTTCCTTTTCCGCATTCGTACTCAAAGTTAGTCCATTATGCGTGGTTTTTACCCGAATACCACGTGGGCAAAGCCATGGGCAGAGGCTAGTATAAAAATAAAGAGATACTACTGCATACTTGTTCAAATAACTTAAGTATTCTACGAACTTGTTACTGTGTATGGAAGTAATTAGGATTAGGGTTAAATTATTTACGGTTAAATATCGGTAGTTAGCTATCCTAAATGCAGTTGAACCAATTAATATAGATTGTTGAACGTATTTTTTTGTAGAATTGAAATCATCGTGGTTTGGTATTATTTTCGGATAGGTCCCGTCTCACGACAGAAGAGTTTGGTCGCGCACGGTACACATGAAGAAGGTTTAACGAAACTTAAGCAGAAGAATGGTATAGTACGTGGTATAGTAGTTATAAAATCCAAAAAAAAAAATTTGTGTTGATAGCATATTCTGTTAATTTTAATTGTAAAAACTATCGTTCATATCAAATCCAGTCAAGTTGTCAGGAAGAGATATTGTATTTTGTCTCGTTTGAGTTTGTAAGTAACGTAATGTGGTGTACAATAATCTATTTAATGTACAAGGCATCGACTAAGTTTCGAATCACGAGAGCCTTCATCTGAATTATCTTCCTGGCTAAGACTCTCGGAATGAATCGAAACTTAACACCGTACACGTGTTAGTTTGTGCGATCACCGCTTTACAAAGCGGTGATCGCACAAACAAACACGTGTACGGTGACCATGTCTTGACATTACGAGAGTTCTGACTCTCAATCGTTTTTCGAATAAAAAATCCTGACTATTTGTTAACCGACTTTAAAAATGGAGGAGGTTCTCAATTCGGCTGTAATTGAAAATATCTATTTTTTTGCTTTCATATATTTTTTTGACTTGTATTCGTAATTACATAGTTACTTTTATAAATTGCAGTATATACGTAACTCGTTTAAATACAAATTTTCTAGACAGAACATAAGCTTGTTCGAACGCTTAATGAAAACAATGAAATGATTATTTTCATAATACACCATATCTACTGTTATAGAATTGACATTCCATTATGCGTTTCTCATCGATATCTTCCGAGTACATAACACAAAGTCATATTCTCACAGTCAAGTCACCCACTTTCACGATGATCTAACTAATGGGAGCGATCGATGCATCGATATTGTGGAATCGTCGTTTTGCCCTATCTTAATATCTTCTCTGAGAAAAAACAATTGATTTTAAATATACATAGGTATCCCGAGCATAATTTTATAATTTTGCCTGTTACTTTTTGATCAAAGAAAGATGTTTAAAATTATGGTAAAATTATTGCTGCGCCGACTTCAAGAGAACTCGGCGCGACCCAATAACTTTGAAAATTAATGGTGTCTTTCTTGATTTAGTTATACGGTTACATTTATTTTTGTCAGCCTAAGCAGAGCGTGTCTTTGACTAAGCTTTTTTGAAAGATAACTTAATTGATGGCTCAACGCAGTAGGAACGCTTGTCCACGTCTCATTTATACAGATTCTTCACGATCGTCAAAAGAATTGACAACAAACTGGGCTTAGTTATTCTTTTCTATTCGTACTCTTACAATTATAATGCTTTTTTTACTGAGTTGGAGCCATTTCCGTCTTAAGTTTTTTTGTTATCTAAACTACTTATTTTATAATGTTTCTAACAAAGATTACATTTATGCTGTCAATTTGTTCGCTGCACATCTTCCAACATACTTACTTGATTCTCACAAACACAAAGTCATCTTTCGCAATGATGTAACAAATGGAAGCAATGCATCGATTACTTAGAATAATGAATGTTATAAGATTGATATAACATACAGTTGCGCACGCGCAGCTTCAGGTCAGCTGTGCAATAAGGTGTGGTGCTTTGGCTTGATGCAATACTTAATGTTTTAATAGCTTACTGCCTCGGTAGGCTACTATTGGATATGAGGTGCATTTCATCCCGATTTCTATGAGTAAATCTCAATTTATTTTCCTAGTTCCTTACCGGGTTTATATTTTGGAAAATTATTTCTTAGGATATATTTCAATTGTCATCAAAATGAACATACTTTTCTCATTTCAGCTCTTAAGGACTGTCAATTTAAGCATCAAAAATGTATATTAACAAACAACATTGTGAATTCTGATTTTGCATTGAGATAAAATATTGATATAGTTTGGATTTGAAAATTCCCATCGAGGCATTGCTAATTTCAACTGGAATATAGTTTCTCAAACTGATCACAGTGATATTTAATGACTCGGTCTAAAATAGGTTTAATGTTCATGGGTCAGTCGAAGATTTTGTGAGGAATGAGGACGGTTTTGAGGAATAGTGCAGAGAGACCAGGAAAGTTATTTATGAAAGTTAGGAGGCTGGTTTGTGTAGGTGTAACAAACGTGTTTACCTACTGTGTATCAAACACGAAACAAGTGAAGTGGAGAATCTCGACTAAAAGTCGAGACTAAAATCTATTCTATAACACAAATGTAGGTAATGGGATGTTTTAAGAGTCAGTCATCATCACCATTTAAAGCGCCATTAAGGTGGGCCTTCGTTTGATCGAGTAAACTTCTCCCGACGGGTCTGTCTGGGGCTTTTTAGCTCTCCAGACTCTAACTCAAATTGCTTGTATGTCCACGCCGTCTAGACACCTAAGTTTGGTTCGGGTTTGCCTCCTAGGAGAAGATACGGTGTACTTACGTTCTCCATTCATTCTACCTGGCCAGCCCATCGAGTGATCCCAACTATACATACTCTACTTCACATACCTACAGGTGATTTAGATAATGTTTTTATTAATGTTTATGCGTGATGTCAAAAGATACATATTCAAAAGTGACACTCTACTGGACTCAATAGAAAATGTGCATAATTATTAAGTTAACCTTACTACCCATTTTACACAATAATATTTGATTACTACTTACTTTACATATTCAAATTCAAACATATTAAATGTGTTTGAATTTGAATATGTTTTGTGAGAGCCAAACTTTTATTATTTAGTAACAAAATATTTTTAATTGGCGTTCATAGTAAATTATTACAACTTAGCTCGGATTAGGTATTAGATAGGTATATCTACGTGATATAACGTCTTACAGGGCGCATGCCCTACTTTATATACAAACTATGTTTCTGCATGACAGAAATAATTAAATAAATTATATACCGATTGACATTGAGAAGGCAAGTAATACCTAAAGTTGATAAGTAAAACTAGGAAATATTAATAAATTATAGTCTAGTCTCTTCTTCTTTAGGAATGACTACTAATAGACTCTACTAGATTTTAGGCTAGCTAATTATGATTCTATTTTGTGCGCTTTAGGAAGACGTAGATTTAAGACCACATTCTTATATTGCCCCTTTCTGTGATTTCTCTGTTGGAAGTCCTTAATAATAGAAGGTATGTTAAACATATTACTAATTATAGGGACAGTAGGAAGACTCATTAACGTAAATAGAGTCTATCAAACCGTCTTATTGCGTTACGAAATTGGTTTTTAGTAGGTTGAATAGAGCTTAGGCAATATCGCATTTAAAAATAAAACTGTTTCGATGAACGTTTCACAAACTGAACGGTAGAGTCGGCTTTGTTAGCCATTTTCAGGTTTTAATGTGTTTGGAAACATCAAGAAATTATGAATCATTTTATATTTCCACCATATTGACCATTTTATTATTTCCACTATTCGAACGAACGAATATATATTGAAATATTTACATTTGAATGGTACAGGTGTAATTTAGACTTACAATAACAATTTATGTGATCATATCGTACTGAGCAGGAAAAAGAAATCGTATTTTATTGTTACCCAAAGCTTATATTATAGTTTCTGCGAACATAATTATGCGATTATAGCATAATCTAAGATTAATGCTTGCAAAAACAGCTGCGAGAAAGTCCGCCAGCCGGACGTACGGACAGACGTCAGTCGTATATTATTTTGTCAATAGGTAAAGAAACTGCACTCCGCAACGCCTCGACACCATTTCATTTTCCACTGTCGCAACCGACAACCTGAATGAAATATGTAAAAAAAACATACCTTGATAATTTTGAGGGTTGCTCCAAATAAAATCCTCCAATTTATTGCGGTAAGTACTTTCTAAACACTGGCACACAGTAAAAAAACACTAAGGTTTTTTTTTTATTTTTGTTTGGTAAGGTCACGTCACTGTGTTCGAAAACATTTTAAACTTTTTGAATTCGGCTTGTGAAAGTTTGCATGGGCGGGCGTCACGCGGCGGTCAGCGTTCGCAGTCGGGCGCGAAGTGTTGGGTCTACGCCACCCCACTACGGGTCTTAGTAGCTGTTAATATTCTGTGGGTCTCTGTATCTGGCTTCGCTGTTCAAACTGAGATAAGGACCCACTCGTTCCCCGCTGGGCCCTTTATAAACCTTTAAAGTCTATGAACTTTGTGATAGTTTTTGTCGTCTCATTGTCGACGTATTTTTTTATTATCCTCGATGTACCTGGACTATTATTCTAAGACGCACGCGAACACTTTGTGACAAGTGATTTATATGGAGAGTTACGTATGGGTACTAAGATTTAACACTTTGAACAATTGAATAGGCAATTTGTTTTATTTGTTTCCGAAGTTTAACGATTCAATTGAATTGATTATTTTTTTCTACAAAAAGGTAAAAACCTTTAATTTCGAAAGGTATATTTTTTCTTGTATGATATGTGGCATGTAAAAATCTCTACTTATAATGTTATTATTGAATATAATGATGGAACACTTCTGGATTCATGGAAATTGCCCTGGCTTAGTTTAGATAATTTTATGACAGTTACGGCTATATCTACGTACCTACTATGCAATTCTGACGTTACGTTGCATAAAGGGTTTTTAATGAGTACTATCCGCGACCACGCTTAGACGTGAGACGGGAACATGAAAATAAAGAAAAGGAAGATACTCTCAAAGAACAGCGAAAAAGCAAGAGTAGAAAATAACGTGGTATTATATCGTATAGTAATTTCATCGTAAAGCACTTGTGGAACCCTTAAAATCAGTATATTAAGTTTACTATATATACACGATGCGTGCCCAAGAGCTTGTGTGTTAGAAAACTGACACCAGCTTTTGTTTTAACCATTTCCTTTAGTGTTGCCATGTGGGGGCTTGTTGAAATAAAAATAACAAAAGGATGAGCTAAGTACCTACGATTTGGGGCTAAAAGCTGTCACAAAAAATGAGATGGCTCTGCGAAACGGATGACTTAGATAAAGAATGATAGTATAGAAATTGTTATCTTTCAAAGATAATTTGTATGGTGGGAAGATTTTTTTTATGTTTAAGAACCGATATTTCAACCATCGCATTATAGATTCTCCTTAATTCATAGTCACCAAAACGTTGCGTAACTCGATTACGTGGTGTTTGCTTACCACCTGACCCATGACGGTATCGATACCGCGATCTACATAAACGTTACTTAGTTACGAAGGTAAGCAACTGCAAATTACAGTTCGTACGAGTTTATTTAAGGTACGCTTCAATTTTATGTTGAATTGATCTAAGTCTCTACTTCTACTACAAAGCTATTATCAACTTACTAATAATTATTAGACCGCCCCATTGTACTTTTAGTTTTGTAAAGAATTTGTATTTTGTAATTAAAGTATTTCAATTCATTAATTTATTATAAATGAATCCGATGTACTTATTATCTCACATTATTATTATTTGTATGTATATTATATAGGATATGTATATATGTTATTTATTGTATTATATTTTATTATAGATTTACTCGGACACCGCCGTCTTTTGATTCAATTTTATCCTGTCCACCCAAAGGTTGTCTGGAAGATATCACTTTTAGCGATAAGGCCGCCCACTGTACCTTTTATATTTTATAATTCCTGTGTTTTTGTATTTTGCTTTGGTGTGCAATAAAGAGTTTATCTATCTATCTATTAGAGAGCAAGCGAGTAGCCAGCTAGACGCAAGAGGTGCAGTTCTGGGACAAATGTAGCATGTTATGCATGTTCCTGGTCTCGGTACTGTGGTATCAGAGTATTCATAGTTCCAGATACCCACAATACAGTGAATCCTAGTAGGTCAGGGCTATGTATTTGACTGATGGGTTCTATATATCCTTCCCTAGTCATGGTGGTCTTAGACCACCTTTATGTGATCGGTTTATTGGGTAAAGGACCTTCATCACTGGGTATGTTTTCTGGTTAAAAACCTTTATATTTCAGACATGTTATTGTAAATGCCAGAAAAACGAGTTGCTGCGATCTCTTTATCTTGGAAAAATCACTACAATTTTACAGTTTATGAATAAAATCAGTGGAGTATGTAAAGTCAATCAAATGCTATGAATAAAAACCATGATTGAAGAATGCGGCCCGTATTTCAAAAACAATCTCACATAGAATTTAGACGCGTATTTTTTGACAGTCTTCAATAAACTCAAACCCAATTACATAGATTTTGTTTGGCTCTCGTTCTGGAATACGAACCTAAGAGATTTAATTAATCTTATTTTCCTTAATTAGGTTTAGATTTCATAGATTCCGTTTAGCTGTCTTTATTACTGAGCTGTATTTATTGTTATATTACACTTTCTAAAAAAATATTCACATATAATACCACAAGAGCTTCAAAATTATCGGGTATTTCCCGATAGGTTCGTTGCAAACAAATGAAGGAGTCAAGTTTTTCAGGTTATAAATCACGAGCGCGAAGCGCGACGAGCGCGAAGCGCGAGTGATTTTTCCTGAAAAACTTGACGACTTTATTTGTTTGCAGGGAACCTTGAGGGAAATGCCAGATAATTTTGAAGCTCGTGTGGTATTCAGGGGATTATTTTTCCGTCCCAAATGTCGGCCAATAGAATTGCACCATTCGACGTCACGTGGTACAACCGAGAAAATTTTCAAAAAATTATCAGTATAATACCATGTAGGTTGTACCACGTGACGTCGAATGGTGCAATTCTATTGGTCGATATTTGGGTCGGAAAAATAATCAATATTATTAAAAATAAAAAAATAGGAAGTAATTTCATGTTGGTTACTGATCAATAACAACTGAAACGATTTAGAGGTATGGAATTAGAGCTGTAAAAGTATCATAAGTAATATAAAATTATTTTGCGTATGTATGTATGTTAGTAAAACAATCAGCATTCGTTACTATCGTATCGTTACTTTTTTAATCAAGCACTTGCATGAAACATCACTTTGAGTCGCGTCGCCTGTACGTTATGACTTTGTTAATACTTTGTATCAAACTGTCATCTATACAACAAACGCGAGTAACGAAATGACTATTTGAGTAACGTTTCGGTATACTTCTAGTCAGGCGATGTACCCGTAACTTGGTAACGAATACAAACAGTTTGCTACAGCTCTCTCTGGAATAGACATACCACATACGAAGAACCATATACGAAGCTCATATACATACGACGAATTGTGATACGAAGGAGACTTTGTATTCGGATACCATGCAAGCGAAGCCGTAGGCCGAAGCTAGTTGACTACTAAAGTAGTTGATGCTTAATCACGTTAACATATAAGTACGGCGTATAGTGTTTTTCATTTGAATGGACCTCAGAATACAGGTTCCTTACACAAAAACAAGTTGATCTTGGTAGGTGTTGTAGGCGGCATTGAAAAGTTTGATAAAGAAAAAAGTTTCCATTAAATTATTGTGATTTTTAGGGTCTTGTTACTAAGGGGACTGTATCATTGAAACCTTAATATGGAATCCATTACAATTTTCAGAGAATAATAGGGACTTGCCTCTTTCATAACAAATTAAAAAAAAATATAAGTCAAAAAACTGTTTTATATTTATATCTAAGGGTGTCCCAATACAGAGAATGTTGAAAAACATTTCAACTAAAATTGTTATTAACCAAAGAACGAATTGTTGTATGGTGGTGTGGAACCCTTAGTACCTATACAAGTCTGACTTGCATTTGACCAGTTTTAGAAAAATATTTTTTCGTCTATTTATATGTAATAAAAATAACACACTTAAATAAGTAGGCAAGTACTTGTAGCGTTTAGAAGTCAATGCTGAGCTGTATGATGTTATTTTATATGAATGAGCCTTGATTTATGATGGTCAGCAACATCTTTTAAAAACAACAACATGAAAATATATGGTTTATTAAACGATTATAATATTTAGTATGCTTTGGCATAAGTATGTTAGGATATACTAATATTAACCATATCTCTTGACCTTGCTTGCATCAACGAAATGTCTGCAGCAATAGCCTTTTGAACTGAGAAGGTTTTATAACTAAATTATTAATATAATTATAATTCGTAACTCGTAATGATAGGTTCTTTCGTAAAAACTTTGTGAGAAGTGGTAATATAGGTATCTAATTCCCTTAACTATATTTAAGTTATATACTTTTTGCAAACTGCTATTTTTTTATTGTACCTAAATAATTAAAATAAATAAACACCCAACAGACACATAATAGGTCCTGCCCCAATACTTTCTCCAAGGATTCCTGTGTCGTGGGTATCAGGAGTACCGTGGTACCACAGAACCGAGATCCGGAACAAAATCTATCTTCAGAACATTCAAACAACCGGCACCTCTTGTGTCGCTGCCGACTACTCGCCATCCGCACCATCGACGTCATTAGACCTACTAATAAATACTTTTCTATTTTGCATGGTATTTGACTTTGGATGTCATTTATTTAATTGAGTATTTAATTTTGTTCATTCCGTTTTTTTAATTTTTTATTAGTTCTATACAATTATTGACATCATATCAAACTCAAATTGCAGCGCCTTAACGGGGCTAATGTACCCATTTCTATTTAATTTTAAAAGGAGCATATAATATTTAGATTTTGCTCATAGCAGCAATAAATGTAATATTAAATCATTGCATTACGAAAAAAAAATGTTTTTAGTAACTCTTAGAACAGAGAGAACATTCGAACTTAAGTACATCTCTGTAAAATAATTTCGAACTAACGTTCATTGTACTCTTGTTCTTCACCCACCCGTATTTCTGAGAGTCATTCTTGTTAGATGACGGAAACATCAGTACGCTAGCACTCACACATTCGTCATACAGTTAAATGAACTAATGATTATTGCAAATAATAATAAAACTTGACCTTACCACTTGCTGAAATTGCCTGGAGACTGGGATATGGTCTTCGGTAGATAAGTGTGTCCTAAGCAACGTAATCACTGAATTACATACAACATTTGGACCGCAGGGTCACCACTCCCACTTGTTGTAAAGCTGGCTGCACATTTTATTGTAAAATACATACATTTTCAAAACAAGCTCATACACATAGTCATAGAATATTAGTACTACGTACTATAGAGAAAAAGATGTAATTACAATAATCCAGTTTACTATTATCCGACTAAGGAGTCATTCGTCAATTTGTTCTGAAAAACTCGTCCCTATTATAAGTTGATAAGTTGCAAAATAATCATAATAATTTCGTTCATCAAAAAAACAATCTCTTCCCGATGGTGGACATCCTCAGATATAGTATATACTCAGTGAGTAGATCTTTGAGGATACTAAGTAGGGGGTAGTGAGAGGCATATCCAAACATTACATTTGGTACATGCCCGCGTGTTTGCAAGTTAGCATTCGACGTGACAGGTTGCAAGCCCATCGCAGCTTATTGGAACACTAACTGTTGGCACATGCCTTCGAATTTTTGGTTCTAGGGCATGCCGGTTTCCTCACGTTCATCAACGACTTGTAAACCCAATAACTCTTCTGATCTATTCCAATACAGTCAGAGATAAGTGTGTTGATGAAAGGAGTTGCATATCGTTCTTCTATACCATCACATTACCTAAATTTTAAATTTAACACAATCCAAAAAACACTTCAATTTTAATAATAATTTAGTAATCCCGAATTTTTCTGACTCTCGTGATATTTTGGTTGGAATTGGCTTCCTTTGAAGTTAATTTAACAACTTCCTTATAAACTCTTATGTTACTAATATGGCCTATTAGTAACATAACATAACATAACCTCACTATCACTGATGCATGCCTGATTCTAAACTAAGTAAATAAAATATCCAGACAAACTAATAAGGACGCAGCTTTACACATCGGTTTGGCTTCTATTATGCCATCATCTTAATTCTGAGTGGCCGTAAACTTGTACCTCATAGAGATAACAAAGCCGTACAATAAACAATACCAGATAAGCTCGTACACCTGACAATAGATGAGATTCCTGATAAAGTGAATATGCGAGTTTTTTTTTACATTTTAACACAGCATCATCTAGCCCCAAAGCGCATATATTATAATAGCCCAATGTAAGCAGAGCTCGTGTTATGGGAACTACATAACTGATATACTACTTGTATCATTTTTTTAAATACATACATATTATACATAGAAAACACTCAGACCCGAGCAAAACATGCGGATCATACAAACATTTATCCAGCGGTGGGAACTGGACCCGCGACTTTCGCCTTCTGCACCACAGAGATTGAAGTGTAAGGCTACGTCATGCTATATTTTTTTTTATAACCGCGCCGCGGTCGCACTGCAAGCTTCCTCAGAGCCTCTTGCGAGACCAACGCTGTCATTTTCTATTTTTTTCTTTTGGTGGGCGGCGAGAGATGACTTGCTTTGAGTCTCGCGTAGTCACTCGTCTGTGTGGTCACCCTGTTATATACCGTAGCTAGACGCTAGACGCGAAGATATAAATATAGGTAACTGCAGTGTAGCAGCCATGTAAGTCACTAAAATAAGTCCTGAGACGCGAGCTTAGACGCCGTACGGCCACGGCCTTAAATATATGATATGCTAGGTTAAATAGATAGAAAATATGTACTTTATTGCACACCAAATCATATTTCAGCTTAGATAAGTACTTACTACTACATACTTTGAAAATGTCGTTGCCGGTCTTATAGCTAATTAGCAACTTCTACCCGAAGACTTTTAAGCGATTAAGATTAAACGACGTACATTTGGATAGGTAACTGGCAAAGTCATCTAGAACTTAGCGTAAAAAGGCAAGGTAATAAAAGGCAAGTAAAAGCATTATTCTCATTAAATACCTACTTATTAAAATGATGATGGTATAAAGTCATCAGAATAAACCATCAAAGTGGGTTAGTCCGTTACTGCGATCCCGTTTATTCTGCTCTGTTGATTTGTATACCTTTAATAATTTGAAATAATCAACAGTTGGATTTTTAAATACCGTAATAAGTTATAGCACTTCAACAAATGAGATTCACATGTATTATTGGTATTTTATGCTGAATCGCGATTGTATATCTCGTCCTCTAGCATTCAGCAAACAAATAAGCTAGTACCTAAATATAAAACATACTACACAAAATATCCGTTTTGGCATAATTACAAATTATTATTTCACTAGTGTACATACTATTTGTAAATTATCCTAGATTTTCCTGTACCACAGTATATAGAACGAATTAAATGTCCCTATTGTGTTCTGAGCCAAATGTTTAAGGTCATATTTTCGTTACGTTTATAAAGTGGCCGGCAGTGTCGCATTAAAAATCACAAACAACAAAGTCACTTCGGTGAAGACATTATTGGAATGTCGTCGATACAATCTACTGAAAATCACTTTCTGAGTTTGAAAAATATTCTCAATATAATAAGATCAACTCGTATAGAGTCCGTAGTCTGTGGTCCAAAGGAACCTCGGTAGCTTCATCGACCGGCGACGTCTCAATTATTAGGTTGGTGCTTAGGGCACATTATGGTTTGCTTCCGGGCAGATGCCTCTCACGCGACCAAGGAGAAAATATATAAGATGAGTATACTTATTCAGGGTAACAATTTTTGAATTTTAACGATGATCTTGAAGTCACCGTTGACATAAAAACTCGTTCTTCGAGTAGGTAATCCGGAAACGGCCATTACATAACGCAATGCGTTTTTGCGTCCTAATTCTATCGCGTTGTTAGTATCACAGCAGTGTATAATATCGCTTCTAAATTCTATTACAAAATGTACTGAAAACAGATATCGCAATAACACGTTTGGTACCGACTGTTATAACGCAGCTGTGTGAAGAGATGCATTTTTGAATATCACCAAGTGAATTTATTCACCTTATGCATGCCCTGCGGTTTACGTTTGGCGACCTTTTAAATGCAATTAAGTGTGCTTTCAGAGTACGGCCTTAAATGTATGTTGTTTAATAGGCTATGGATTTACCTACTTGTTATTTTTTTCCTACATAATCTACTTAGCAGCTTTACACATCGGTTTGGCTTCTATTATGCCATCATCTTAATTCTGAGTGGCCGTAAACTTGTACCTCATAGAGATAACAAAGCCGTACAATAAACAATACCAGATAAGCTCGTACACCTGACAATAGATGAGATTCCTGATAAAGTGAATATGCGAGTTTTTTTTTACATTTTAACACAGCATCATCTAGCCCCAAAGCGCATATATTATAATAGCCCAATGTAAGCAGAGCTCGTGTTATGGGAACTACATAACTGATATACTACTTGTATCATTTTTTTAAATACATACATATTATACATAGAAAACACTCAGACCCGAGCAAAACATGCGGATCATACAAACATTTATCCAGCGGTGGGAACTGGACCCGCGACTTTCGCCTTCTGCACCACAGAGATTGAAGTGTAAGGCTACGTCATGCTATATTTTTTTTTATAACCGCGCCGCGGTCGCACTGCAAGCTTCCTCAGAGCCTCTTGCGAGACCAACGCTGTCATTTTCTATTTTTTTCTTTTGGTGGGCGGCGAGAGATGACTTGCTTTGAGTCTCGCGTAGTCACTCGTCTGTGTGGTCACCCTGTTATATACCGTAGCTAGACGCTAGACGCGAAGATATAAATATAGGTAACTGCAGTGTAGCAGCCATGTAAGTCACTAAAATAAGTCCTGAGACGCGAGCTTAGACGCCGTACGGCCACGGCCTTAAATATATGATATGCTAGGTTAAATAGATAGAAAATATGTACTTTATTGCACACCAAATCATATTTCAGCTTAGATAAGTACTTACTACTACATACTTTGAAAATGTCGTTGCCGGTCTTATAGCTAATTAGCAACTTCTACCCGAAGACTTTTAAGCGATTAAGATTAAACGACGTACATTTGGATAGGTAACTGGCAAAGTCATCTAGAACTTAGCGTAAAAAGGCAAGGTAATAAAAGGCAAGTAAAAGCATTATTCTCATTAAATACCTACTTATTAAAATGATGATGGTATAAAGTCATCAGAATAAACCATCAAAGTGGGTTAGTCCGTTACTGCGATCCCGTTTATTCTGCTCTGTTGATTTGTATACCTTTAATAATTTGAAATAATCAACAGTTGGATTTTTAAATACCGTAATAAGTTATAGCACTTCAACAAATGAGATTCACATGTATTATTGGTATTTTATGCTGAATCGCGATTGTATATCTCGTCCTCTAGCATTCAGCAAACAAATAAGCTAGTACCTAAATATAAAACATACTACACAAAATATCCGTTTTGGCATAATTACAAATTATTATTTCACTAGTGTACATACTATTTGTAAATTATCCTAGATTTTCCTGTACCACAGTATATAGAACGAATTAAATGTCCCTATTGTGTTCTGAGCCAAATGTTTAAGGTCATATTTTCGTTACGTTTATAAAGTGGCCGGCAGTGTCGCATTAAAAATCACAAACAACAAAGTCACTTCGGTGAAGACATTATTGGAATGTCGTCGATACAATCTACTGAAAATCACTTTCTGAGTTTGAAAAATATTCTCAATATAATAAGATCAACTCGTATAGAGTCCGTAGTCTGTGGTCCAAAGGAACCTCGGTAGCTTCATCGACCGGCGACGTCTCAATTATTAGGTTGGTGCTTAGGGCACATTATGGTTTGCTTCCGGGCAGATGCCTCTCACGCGACCAAGGAGAAAATATATAAGATGAGTATACTTATTCAGGGTAACAATTTTTGAATTTTAACGATGATCTTGAAGTCACCGTTGACATAAAAACTCGTTCTTCGAGTAGGTAATCCGGAAACGGCCATTACATAACGCAATGCGTTTTTGCGTCCTAATTCTATCGCGTTGTTAGTATCACAGCAGTGTATAATATCGCTTCTAAATTCTATTACAAAATGTACTGAAAACAGATATCGCAATAACACGTTTGGTACCGACTGTTATAACGCAGCTGTGTGAAGAGATGCATTTTTGAATATCACCAAGTGAATTTATTCACCTTATGCATGCCCTGCGGTTTACGTTTGGCGACCTTTTAAATGCAATTAAGTGTGCTTTCAGAGTACGGCCTTAAATGTATGTTGTTTAATAGGCTATGGATTTACCTACTTGTTATTTTTTTCCTACATAATCTACTTGTACAGGAAAACTTGAAGGCTCTTAGCTGCTATAACACATAAATATCTAAATAGACAAAGAAAATGGAGGTAAATACACGAAATTGCAAAAGAGGCTTTGTTTGTTCAAAAATATAATATACTTATAAGTTGACCCGGGCTCACAAAAACTATACAAGAGTTTTTTTATGAATAGAGTTACCCCTTTTCTGAAAAAAAAACATAACATAACGAAACATAAGTCTACTAGTAGTGTATTTTTTTCCTAGCAAGTATATCTAGCCTCTACCCGCAGCTTCGCCCGCATGGTACCTTGATAAAAAGTAAATTCCAAATTTCAACCAAATCGGTTCCGCCGTTACGAAGATTATTAGTAAAAATCATCCCAACATATAAACAACAACTCAAAAAGTTTGGATGTTTTATAATAATATTAGTAGGATTGTTTTATTAATAAATACCTAACAGACACATACACAGTCCTGAGTCCTGATTCCCTGTTTCGTGTTACAGGGAACGAGCACCGTGGTACACCACCCAGACCCGGAACAGATGTCTGCAGAACATGCAAAGATTTTAACTTGCGTAGCTGGCAAACTGCCCGCCGGCGCCGCGCCATCGTCAAACCTGTAATTATTATATAATACCTACATATAATATAATATACCTGTGTCATAATATACCTAACTGTTCTGTTAATTTTATTCAAATCCGTTAAGTCGTTACGCAGAAAAATATAAACATCTAAGCATTTACTTTTATGATATTCGTAGTTTATTTTATTACTTTAGTACCTAGGATGGTTTGGAGATTTGAGATTTGAATTATGACTATGAGATTGATTTTCATTTGTTTAATTATTTTTGTTTGATTGTCTCTGAGTTCAGTTAACATGTTGGACCTAATTCGTGTAGGGTATTACTTATTACAAAAGTAAGCTATTTTATTCAAATGTACATAGTTTCGTTGTGTACCAATTACGCTATCTTGGAGCCAAGATTACAAACTGTTGCAACTTATTAAATCACGCACACTCGTTTGTAGAAAGTGCTAGAAGGAAAATCCCAGGTGTTGTATCATATCACCGTGTAATAAATATACAGTGATTTATCTTTAGAATGTATGTTCATTTAGTTTTTATTTAACTATACAACTTTTAAATGTTGTTTAGGTGATTTTATATTACCTAGGAATACAAAAATCTTGCAACCTTAACAACTTAACAGCAAACCACCATATGTTGACAAATACATTTATCGCACCCTTTCTACATTCTATATCAATGATATTTGATAAACTATGGTTTAGTAAAACATCTCGAATGGCATGATTACCCCTAGAAAGCTGATAAGAGCATGTGAACCAATGTTTTATACTGTGGCTTACCAGCTCTACTCTGGCTTCAAGAAATACGCTCAGCTCAGTGCTTATTTAGCCGTCAATAACCCGGCTTTCTCGGGGATACATTGTAGTTAAATGAGCGAGAAACGGCAGTGAAAACTTTAATGAACGAGCACGGTTCTTGAGGGAATTAACCGGAAACAAGACTCAATGATAAGAGCAAGGCATAAGCACAATAAAATGATCAGTTAAACAAACATAAGAAATAGTATAAAGCATGAATGCGGTCGCATGCAACACTGCGCAGATAGGTGCAGCAAATTCACTTATGCGCATTTTTGCTTAGAAAACAGAAAGTCTTAACAATCTTTTTTTTAACTTTTGGTTTAATAACCCTATAATAATGCACAAGAAGTTTAGTTGAGAAAAAAATCTGCAAATTTTTGTATAAAAAATACACCTGTTAGAATGTTATAAAAAGATTTATAGTAATACTAAAATTTTTAAATTTTAGTTTGATGTAATTTGTGGCTTCCGTAAAATTGTCTTTTTGATTTTTTTATAGAAAAATGGAAATAATAATGCAACAACTGAAAAGTACTATTATTTATTCTATGATTGAGGTAAGTACCCTTAAACAAAAAAATTACAAATTAATTAGTCTAGCCATCTTTCCAGATCACTACCAGACTCAAGCGTCAAAATGTTGTCTGCATTGCAATGGCAATGCTATTAGCATTTAAACCAGCGTGATAATAGTCACCTGGTAGATAATAGTATACATTTTTTTTATATACATACATAACATACTTAGAAAACACCCAGACCCGAGACAAATATTCGCAAATACTAACATTTGTCCCGTGGCGGGAATCGAACCCGCAACCTTCTGCGTCTCAGAGAGATAAATATCTAGTTTTTTATAAATCCTGCAGAATCAGCGTATAAAAATCAAGAAAACCAGCGTTCAAGCATCTATCTTCAAATACACAATCATATACGTTAATCTATACGAGTAAAACTTGCCTAACTGGATTTGTATACTTACTCCAAAGTGTGTTATAAGTTTGTCGGTCACCAAGGCGGCGCGGTGGCCCGGTTTTGGTCGGCGTGCTCGCAGTTACGTTGCGTCACTGGCCATCATTTTAGTCAAGACACCAATCAGATTATTTCATTCAAAATGCGTCCCTGAAATGGTTAATTTGCGTTATATATAAGTGAAAGGAATCACCAAATAAGACTACATCCGTGCATGTAAACTGCGAGTAGGTCTGAGACAAAAATCGTCTGGTTATGATAAATGAATACCAGTTTATGGAGTGAAAGTAAAACCTCATTTGCACCTGAAGATAGGAAAATACAGTTTTCTTTTTATTCGCTATGGTGGTCACCAGTTTCCTTCGATTTTGTGAGTGGTTTTGTTACCTGTTTAAAAGTTAGACAGATGTAAGCATGGTGAAAAAAGTACAGACTGGACTACTTTTTTCTATGGACTAGTATGGACTATGGAATTCTGGAGAATTCCATAGTCCATAGACTTCGACGGTTATTTTTTTATTTTTGCTAGTCTCAAATCATGTCTAAAATGAAACGCGAGGATGATGGTGGGCATCATCACGGGACACTGATCTGAATCACCATCTCCTTAATACAGAAACAACAGATAGTGGACTTTGTCGAGGTTGTCTCCAGGTTGAAGAGACTGTGGATCATGTAGTTATACACTGCACGAATGAAGTCAGGTCGAAGACGGACTGCAAGAACTCATCAATACATGCTCTTCGTCATCACTAACTGACAGGAGGTCAGGAATACTGGAAAACAGCTATCATCAGCCCTGCTGAATAGTAAACGCCTTAAGAGTGGCCTTTACACTCTCACCAAGCCTACAGTACCTAAATACCTACTGTATCATAACGAACAACATTTGATTGAGTTAGGTAGATGCGAATGCGTACCTTTATAAGGAAGGTATGTATATTCCTTATAAAGGTACGCATTACAAGCAGAGGGCGAGCTCAGTTCACGACGTAGTTAAAGCCCAATTTGATTATTAGAGAGAGCGGACATTCCCAATTTGCCCGGGCCCCCTTGCGCGGGCGCACACGTGGGTACGCTATTACATGTGGTTAGATCACAAATATAACTCAACGGCTTATAAGTTCCTACTTATATTCACTAAAATCAATTGCTGCTTCAATTCATCCCAGATTTTTTCTTACATAGACGGTAATATTTGTTATAGTTGTTTAACTGAACAGTTTTTTGTTTTTCCTGTTGAAAATTGGAAATGACACTTATCAGAAAGAGACAGACGAAGCTGTGTTTAGTTAATCATCTGTATTAATCTTTATAAGGCCCTTATTAAATGCGAAAAGAATAAAATGAAATCAGTGACGGCCCTCCTTTTATGTCGTTTTCGTCCTGCTTCATCGTTTACTGTAGCAGGTTGACTTAAGAAACTTCTTTTTAGGGAGCCAATGATGAGTAATCGTAAATAGCCAAGCCTATATAAGCCTATATATCCTTCAGCTATATAAGCAAAACGTAAAGATCTAAAAATATTCTTAACGACAATTCAGAATACTTAGTACCAAAATATCCCAAAAAGGTAGACAGCAATAGGCGTAAAAAAGCCTGTTAGCTCAACTGAAAATATACCTAAGGTACTATTTTATACACGAGCAATGGCTATTTGTTTGTTTGTCTGTAAAACTACTTGCAACTACTTGTAACAGGTCTTGTCGCGGATTTTTTTTAACGATTTCAGGCACACCCCAGCTTGGCTGATTGTCTTCGCCAAGTGGATATGAAAAAGCTATGTAGGGCTTATTGCTGTTTTAGAAATTAAGTCCATATAATTATGCTCGTATAGTATCGCAGTTGCCAATCAAAGATCGGTCTACCAGTTATATTTATGTTAACTCAAATAGTTGATGTTATATTATATTTACTTATAAAAACGTATCCGTGTAATAATGTAGGTATTACTAATACACAAATCGTTCACGAGCTTAGGGTAATTTATTTTAATAGCAGTACTTTACTAATTAGCATTTTATTCTCTCGTCAAAACGAATAAAATAATAAATTGACTTTTTATTATCCATCGATCAAGGGTCGTATTCTCATAGAAGACTAAATTTGAATCTACGTATTTTCCTTGTAAAATTACGTAGTTTGAGTATTTATGTGATCCATACACGTACTTTATCATAATGTATGGGCTCATTAACTTGTTAATAGTTAATTTGTATTGTGCTTGTTTCCTCGAAAATAGCTAAGCACATGACTGTGTTTTTAAATATGGGTGAGATTGACAATAATCCATGAATAAGTAGTTAGAATCTACTATGATGACGAAATTAGGTATTAGTGGAGTTAACCTCCAATAGATTTTCAGACGGTTGTTATGAAATTGTATTTTTAATTTATTCAACTAAAGTGGCAAACAAGGATACAGCCCACCTGTTGGTAAGCGGTTACCGTAACCTATCGACGCTTGCGACTTGAGTATCACTCGCGCGTTACCTATCCTGATACATAACGGGTGAAAAGTCTCATGTACATGTAATTATACCGGCACCCATACCTCATCATTGCTGTGTTCTATTTGAATAGAACACAGCAATTAGAGCAATCTGCTTGGCGTCAGAAATAGGCATGGTGGTAGTACTCCCCCGGACGAGCAACAATATTTTCGGGGCAGGCAAGAAATATAATGTGGGGCGAACGTGGAATTTTACATGTGGGGCAAAATTCTGTGGGGCGAACACGGAACAAATCGCTCTTCACAAGGAGGTCTACTACTTCCATCTTCTCGCCGATCTATAAAACGAGACCACAGTCGTGAACATCGAGTACCTACTAGGACGAGTCAAAAATAGGGTGAAACAGAACCAAAAATAACGTAAAAACCTCTCAGTCATAAAAGTCCTTGTTGGTCGATCTAAAATCTTAGCTTACTAACTACCTATCTAAATTTTACAATTAAACTTGTATTCTTTAACTTAAATTAATAGGATTTTATTGTTAGTTTTAGGCAGGCACGTAACAGTAATTCCTCAGATAACCTAACTTTCTTTACTTTCGTAAATAAATAATCTACCTAAACAGTGCAAAGTTGTACCAAGTGACAAAATGTTACGTAGTTAATAACGAAACGAAACAGCTATTAAATTGGTAGATTTTAGGATAAGTGACCTTGCAGTAACCAGTCGTTGCTCAACTTAGCTGGTTACTTAACTAATAAGGTAGATAAGAAAGTCATTAGCACTTAGTTATTAGTCAGTGGTAGGTAACGATATAATTGTAAACGAAAGTCACCCATGTTAAAATTGAGCTTCTTGTTTTTTGAATCGGCATATGCTCGAGAATCCACGTTGCAGTAATATAGCAAAAATACATAAGCAATTACCTAATGTTTTCTGTGATAACTTACCAATTATGTTAAACGGTATGCTATGTTAACAGCGTGTCAATGCGGCAAGTATTTTGGGAACGCTTCCGCCTGGTGATCTGGACCAGTTGAGCTATCTATAGATCGTTTGCAACAGTCTTTAGATAGCTAGCTCTTTCATCTGTATTTTTTGTATATGCCTACTTGTATAAAGTTGCATACCGATATTTAAGTAGATAAACAAAAATCACCAACAAAGAGCACAGGAGATCAAAATGTTATCATAGCTTTAGTTATTTGGTACCTACCTACCTAGGTTCAATAAAAATAATAAGGGTAGGTTTACAAACAGTTCAAACCACAGCACATCCGAAATATCTATGCCTCCGATGGAATCTAATGTAAGCTAATAATAGGATCTTTTCTTCGTTTAATAATATAGTGCTTGAATTGAATATCTGTCTAGAAACGAACACCGTTATTTATTGAATAGATCGAGTGGAATGCAATGAGCGCGGTTCTAAGCTGTAACACTTTGTGGTATCACATCGGTCAATGTACGAGCTTAAACGAGGACGAATTGATTCATCTAAACGGGCCGCTGTAGAAAAAGTAAAACGATTTATGCTCCTATACTGTTTTTTATACTATACATGACTATAACATGGTTATAACCGTATACAACCTGTACAGTATCCGCTCTGTCCATAACCAGCTGTTGACTGCGGCTTCAAGCGTGAATTCGTTTTTTTTTTATAAATAAAAACCAATACTTTCACATCCCTCTTTAAAATGTAAAAAACCTTAAAAAATATTTTTTTATTTACTCTCAGCTGTATTAAATATTTTCATGTTTCTAACTTCACAGAACAAAGACTATATTATAGAAAGACCTTTTAGTTAAAATTTCCTTTCTTACGGTATTAAATAAACCTATTTTCAAAATATCAGCTTTCTAGGCTTAGTAGTTTTGGCTGTACGTTGATAGATTTGTCTGTCAGGACAAACGATTCTATAAGTTTATATAACGGGATATTTCCATTCTCTCACTAGGTACAAAAAACACGTATCTAATAAAATTAACTCGTGAGGAACTAAATCGCCTCACCCCAAAATGCCAAGTGGTATTTTTTTTTTAAATGCTTACACCAATATTGAGAAAACATAAATAAATAAATGATGCTGGACACTTTGACATACCATCATCTAGCCCCAAAGTCAACAGAGCTTGTGTTTTGGGACTGATCTACTACTGTTATGCATTTTTTTTGTAAATACAACATATTATATATAATAAACACCCAGACCTGAGACAAATATTTGCAGATCATACAAACATTTGCCCTGCGTCGAGAATCGAACCCGCAACCTTCTGCGTCTCAGACGGGCCTACGCCGACTTCACCACACTTTTTTAAACTTTATTATGCCACAAGCCTCTACACACGGCTGGTACGGATAAAAAGTAGCCTAGTTCATGAACTAGGCTACTTTTTGTAACATTTATGTTATACTTAATACTTGTAACATTTATGTTACAAAATTCATCTAAATCGGTCCAGGCGTAACTATGATTATTGGCAACAAACAAACATCAGAAACTTCCAAAAAATTTATAATATTAGTAGGATTATCATGTGTTCCTCCTAAATCCTTTCAGTATTTTTTCATAATGCAATCTGAATAAAAATGATCGCTTGGGAAAGGAAAACACACTTGTGTTCAGGTCAACTGTTATGATTTATGCGACGGAGAGGAATAAATCAGTAATGGCGAATAATCAGTAATTTTATTGGCAATTGCGACGTGTAGGTACATTTTCATTACAGTTACCATACATTATGTATGTAATAGGTATATTCTGGAACGACTTTCAAGTTTTACCGCCGGTATACCTATTAAAAAAAAACTTTGTATGCTAGTAACTTTGGACTCGAGTTAATCGAATTAGTTGCTCTAGCTAGAGTCTAGTGTGTACTTGGTTGTGATGGGATGACTTTTACGAAGATGCTATTTTTCCCGCTTGTTTTCTAATTCATTGGAAGGTCGCATTCCACGGATGTTAGTATACCAAACATGGTAAAGGTCAACACTCAACATAATATTATTATCTAACAGTATTGTCCTCACCTGCAGTTACGCACGCGACGGTACGAGACCGCGAGAAAGGACCCACTGACACAGTTTTTTGGGAGCAGGGTTACCACTTGGGTTGAAATTAAAGATTTTATGAGATTAGGCAAACCAAAAAAAAGCACCACCAATTCCATATATTCTGTATACTTTCAACATTCAGAAATGTTTACACTCTGAAATGGAACAGTTAATTTTCATAGTATAGTATAGTACCTATAGTATTTCATATTGTATACTTGTACAATATGGTTTTTACTATGAAGATTAATTTACATTGTTCTAAGGTAAAAATTTTAGTATTAACATTTTTTGTCGTAATATGTATGTTAACAATTAATATCTATCAATCAATAATAAGAAATATGACCAAAATATGTCTGCAAAGAGAAAGTTAATCAGTGGACATAAGTTTAAGGATGTAAAGATGGACTAATGAACGTCAAAATACTTTTTTAAAACGGATAAGAAATCAAAGTAAAATTATAAATACTCCAAAGGAGTCTTCAGAATAGGAAAATTTAATGTTTTAGAGTGTCTTGTAAGCGTGCCAACCCTGGGCTATTCAAACACGATTTCAGTCAGCTAGCCGGCCCACTGACCGGCTCAGCCCTTGATTATATAACTGTTACACTAAAAAAAAATGTTGATAAATATGATGTCATCTGCCTACTAAACCTGACCAGAGTTTCGAAGGTGTTTGAACTTGAACTACTGATTAGATTATTTACCATTTTACTAGTTAAAATATATATTTGATTATATTTTTGGTAGATAGAATTTCTGGGACACTTTAAGTTTCTTTGGATTATCTTGTTTTCAAAACTTTCTACTTTTTGCTTTTTTATTCAATACATAGTGCACACTATATGTTTTCAGAATTTGCCACTTATATACATAAACAATATCTAAAAAGTAATTACAATATCATAACTCTTTGGCTGTAGACAACAGTTTATTTCATTTACCTGTCACATGTTTTTATATTGTAGTCATTTTAAAAATTGCGTGTCTTCATAACCATGAATTTGACTTGTGTTTTTTTTTACTGCGATTTTACATGTTACTTGACAGTTCAGCAGATGCTTACAAAAGTTTAGCTCTTGTTCTAAGTAGTAACTCGTAACACTAGAAGTGTTTTCAATCACGTAGCTTTACAAGGTAAACATCGATGCAGGCTGTGATAAAGGAAGTGAAAGCTCATAAATTCATGACGATTTAAGAAGGAAACACTGTAAAACTTGTGTATAAGCTTGTTTCTTAATTCAATTTACATTTTAGTTCTGTTTGTGTAAGTATTTACCATTATCTGTGCCGCCAAGGAATAGTACCAACATATTTAGCTATTTGCATACCCACCAATAATTATCCCGACAATAGCCAAAGGACAAGAGTTTCTAAAAGATTTTAAAATGGTTGCTGATGAAACGGAACGCAAGTGATTATGTTACAACCGAGTATGACAATCGAAGGGTTGTATTCTTCATTTAACTAAATTTGGTGTGACGATAGCCCTTTTTATTTACATTTCGTCCCATTGATGATGCATTGCAAAAAAAAAGTATATAAGTAGTATATCAGTCATGTAGTTTGCATAATACAAGCTCTGCTTAGTTTGGGTCTAGATGGTGCTGTGTGGAAATGTCCAGCATTATTATTATTATTATTGATATTATTGTACATGCAACTGTGCCAAAATATCGGGAAACATCCAAACTCATTGTAAACATTTTATTTCTATACTGATTAGCTATTAGTTGATTTGTGGTCTGCCGTCGGCATCTGCGTATTTACAAAAGGCAGTTAGATCAAAGAAATCAATAGAGAACACGAACACACGTAATACCTCATTGATCCGTAACTGGGTACCGACATTATTATGTTTACGTGATAATGGCGGCATGCCCATGCCATAATTCAATTCAATTCAATTCAATTTATTTCTCAGAAGGCATATAAAATCATTGCACTTAAGAAAGTCAACTTTTCAAAATAATAATGATCACATGATTATAGGTAAAATAAAATAAAATCACAAGGATATGTAATGTCAACAATTAATACATTAAAAATAAAATAAAAATATACTTATAACTAGGACGAGGACGAGGACGAGGTAATAATCAGGCATAATATCTGCTTTAACTCCTACTTATTCGATGACACTAATAAGATTATTTTATTAGTGTGACACTATCTGTCATCTATTTACGTATAGCCAGTAAAGTATGCCACGAACTTACTGAGATCACGATGTACTGTTTTTAACCCGATTACCAAAAGGATGGTTCTTAGATTAACGGTCACTCTTTGAAACATAAGTTAACCTTGCTCTTGGACCTAATAATTTAAAACCCCCGATTATGCTTAGCATTATTCTTTAAATTCGAAGTCTATATTTATATGAGTTTAACCTACCTACCAAGTTTTATTAAGAGTAAATAAAGGGTTACGTGTCGAACAAACAAACAAACATACAAATGACAGATTTCCAATGACAATTATTTTGTTCTTTCGTAGTTGTGTAGTACCACGACAAGGTTTTTTATTGGTAACCAAGTGAAACTCGGATTTTCTGCTTAACTCACGATGTTTTTCGTGAGTTAAGCAGACAAAGTTTATATTAAAAAATATTTTTGTATCCCAAAACAATTGCAAAACCATTTGTTTTAAAAAGTGCAAATCCTAAAGACGCCACAGCCTGCTGAGTTACCTACGAGTAAGTTAAGTTGCTGTTTACTACATAGCACATACTATGTCTAACTATTTATTTAATTGTATTTTCCCTCTATAGATAAACAAAAACAACTAATGTACATAGTAAATCTCCTCTCCAACTCCACTCTTAACTGGCCCGCTACAATGTACGTGCAAAAATCCATTCAACATTTAGCTTATCTGCCTTTTATCTCTCTTATACAAATTGGGTCAGGTCCGTGTTAAATTTCCGGACTAATAAGATAATGTGCAAACGGAATTGAAAGCCACATTGTTACTAAATTGGACAATCAGACATTTCTAATTATCCAGTTAGAGATGAAAGGGTAAAGGAAGCTAAAAGTGTCGTGGGTAAAACTGTAGTGGTCATATTTATTTTAGCTGTAGTTTCCAGTATGTGTGAAAGACTATATAATAATAATGACGTTTTTTATTCAGACAACATGATCTAAGAGTTAGTAAGCTTAAGATTAGTTATTAGTACTTAATAACTAAGACAGATTTCGTTATCTAGGAGAGCTTCCACACCAGAGGGCATGCATCATTATATGGTATGTGTACCTACCTTACTTAGAAGCAGTAAGACTTTGAATTGATGTCTACATACAATATTATATCATATAAAGGTAAAGTTTACAAGACGTAAGTTTGGATATACGAGGTTATCTAGTCAAAATAATAGTGCTTCTCGTAGAGACTAATTTTGCAACGTAAGTCAAAGAAAAACGATCGAGCGAATGTGTTTCTTACGAACGCTGACTTAATGGTAAGAGCTATTTATTATTCGGGAACCACACGGGCGAAGCCGTGAGCAGTAGCTAGTATTTAATACATTACTAATCTTGTCTGAAAGAAAGTGTTGCGTAATGGGTCGAACGAGGCTGAGGCAGCTCACCGCCAGTTTGCGAAACGCTCGCTCGTTTGTTGCGTCACCAGCGAAGTCAGACCCTGTGGACATACGAGGAAAGTTATCTGGAATATTATAAAAAATAACACTACCGAAGTTCTTTAATTATGCTTGCAATAAGTACAAGTAGTACCCCGACTTCCGACCCTGAGATCGTGGGTTCGAGCCCGGTCGCACCAATGGATTTTTCCACTATCATCTTCGTGGAACAAATTTTGTTGTTAGTTCCTATCGAATGTTACTCATTGAAGTCCCTCTTTTTCTGTATTATTTAATAAGAATAATAGTTTTTTTACTGCGTGTTACTAAATAAACTGATATCATGATTATAATGTATTACCATGAAATAGGTATATGTCCTGGACCTTCTCTGAGGAAACAAATCCATAAACCGGTAGATACTGTCACAAAAGCTCTGATAGGGGCTACAGCATTTTATAAGTCCTATAAAATTTTTTGCTTAAAGTCCTGCACGAACCCGAAGTTATTTTCCCGAACTTCCTACCAGCTCAAGTTTCTAAAATAGTTGTCTGCACTCTGATTATTTGGCTGCGCTGTGCTGGAATATTCACCAGCAAAATGCAAAGTAAATCGATTCCGTGGGATACATTGACACCTGCTGCACCTGCTAACCAAGATACAAGGCTAAACTGTAGCTTGGGACCCACCGCCTAAACTGTATAAGAAACATAATTATTTTATATGACATTCTCTGGCGCAGTGGTCGAAGGCTCACCTGTGACGCAGAAGGTTGCGGGTTCGATTCACGCCGCGAGATAAACGTGTGTATGATCTGCAGATATTTGTCTCGGGTCTGGGTGGGTTCTATGTATAATATGTAAGTATTTACAAAAAAAAGTATATAACTACTATAATATCAGTCAAGTAATTTATTATTTTTAATATTGATACACTACAAAGTAGAGATCAAATGTTATTATATTTTTTTTAAATAATATTGTTGACTCTCCATATCTTGTAGGTCTGATAGGTTTAAAATGTCCTCGTTTTAATGCCTGTTATAGTAATAAACTTTTAAATCTAGAATATTTACGAAGGAACTATGCATGTAATTCATTCATCCCACGAGCCTGTAAGTTACACAATGAACAGTTTTCTGAGTGTGACATATTTTCGTTATCAGCTAATATGTTAAAAAAGCAAGTATCCCTCATTTAACAGCTATGTGCCTTAATAAAAATAAAATAATACAAGCTCTGTTTAGTTTGGGTCTAGGTGACGCTGTGTGGAAAATGATCTGCATTATTTTTTTATTTATAGGCCATTCTTGCCATTTCTTTATCCATTTTAAAAAAGTATATGTTACACTGACAAGACATATTCTTATTTACCAATTTTTCGGTCTCCGTAGCGAAATAGCAAATTCAGTATTTCCATACAAAAGTTTAATCCACTTTTCACTCCAGGGGTGGTTTTTTTGGAAAATACTTTCTTAGTAGACCCCTCCACACCAGAAGAATAACCTTTAAATTGAAGGTCTGTAAGTCTTACAGACTTGATGTCTTAATCAGTCAAACAATCCTCCAGTCCTGCTTTCTGACGACCTCGGTGGCGAAGCGGATATCCTAGTTTCAAATTTTATAACTCCGAGCATAGTTACCTAACTACCTTATCAGAAAAAATAAGTTAAGAATTTTTGTATCGGAAACCACTGTCAGTTTGACTTTCGTCACATCCTGCAATTTTTAGATACCCTCCATAACAAAGTTCTTGACTAAGAAAAGTAAAGTTGGGAGCATTTTTCTCGGAAACCATTGACAGTTGGTAACATCCTGCTAGTTATTTGCTTCGCACCTCAAACAAAGTGATGAGTCGATTTCCTGAGTACGGACTATTTCCAATTTGCGATGGTGGATACAACCTACCTACCTTTTTATCACATTGTTTGTACGCTTCTTAGGTATCCACGTAACTTGGACCGTTGTTAGTAAATGGTTTTTAAGTAGGTATTTTTATATTGACATCTGCAACACTTGAGTCGTTGCTGATGCGTGTTAAATACTGCCTACTCTAGTAAATAAGATAATAAACGAAGTAGAAACTTTCCCTAATTGTATTGTAAATAACTGATTCGTCTAAAGGACCTTGTTTTTTTTCCGAGAATTTTTCACTTCTCAACTAACCCTTAATTATATTTACTTATCACACGTTCCTGTGGTGTAAAAACCATTGTATTAGGTTAAGTCAGTCAGTTCTTTTTGGTAATTCAAACTCGTCACATTCTACTATATCCATATTTCTAAGTTCTAATTAAGTTATTTTTAATTGCTCTGAAGGTCTTTTTTTTAATCGGGTATTTGTTATAGTTTAACGGAAACACCTCTGAATTCAGCTCATCATTGATTCAAAGTTGAGGGTACCTACATCATCCGATTATGTTACCATCTAGATACCTACCTGGTTCTTAGTCCTTGTAAAATGATTATGTAATCCTAAACAATAATAATATTACTTATATAATTCTTAATTATAGTATTGTGTTAGGTAGAGAGGTATTTCTAATATATGTATTTGAATTGTATTTCAAAATGGCGGCGGAGGATATAAAGGTGACCACTATCTAGGATTCTAAACTCTTCAGAGGCAAATAACACTTACTCGCACCACCTAGCGGTGTGTGATATAATCTTTAGTAAGCTCGCCTTAGTACCAACTCTACTACGTAGAGAGCTAACGGGCAATTGAGTTCGCAGCATAATCGCTAGATGGCAGGTTATACTAGTTTGCAGCTATTTGCTAGGTTCAATAGTTAAAAATCTACATTTTATTTTTTGTGGACCATAAACAATTTTATTGTATCCAATAAATTTTTTTTGTACATAGTCGAACCAACAAGAAGTTTTTTGTAAGTTTAGTTGGAATAATTCTTCCCACAACTTAAACACACTAAGTTATTTGTAGAATGATATAGTAGGTTACCTAGATTTGTAGGCATCTATGCTAGGTACCAAAACAAAAAATGTTTTGGATTCCTGTAAATAGGATTCCTGTAGGTATAAAATCAAGAGGTACATAGGTACCTAAATTTAGTAATAGACATTAGACACTACGTTATGCAGAAATAATTTTGGCCACAGGAATGTTTCACCAAATGATAGGTAGGCATTTATATCATATATAATATTGATTAATTTTCACATTTTAGTTTTAAAACTTTCATCATTTCAAAAAACTAAAATAGTTTAGCTTAGTTTTTTAAGTGTTCGAGTCTCGCCGAGGTTGAATTTTTAGGATATTAATCTATAAATACCTTCATTATATTGTATTCTAGCTATACCTAACCTATCTACACTTGCGTCTACTTGAGTATTTTTTTTTTTGAAGTTCCCTTTAAATCGATTTCAAGTTACCTAACTGGTTCCAGAACATTCTAAGCTCAAAGAATCACACCTCTTTTTGATTTGATGAACTCACCAAGTCGCTGTTCAATCCAAACTAAGCAAACACAAATTGAGAAACTCCAAACAAGTTCCACTACCAACCAATATCCAATTAAAAGTGCTTACGGCGGCTTTTTATTTCAGCCTTTCAGTTACTACCAGACCTATAAAACGACGGGTTTTTCTGAAACCTCCCTTCTCCCTTTAGGGCGGGTTGTTATGGGTGTAATGGAGGCATATTTCTGGGGGGTGAGGTCGGCGGTCGCCCTATTTCAATGTCACGCGTTCGTTGTCCGTTCCTAGAGGTCGCTGTTATCGTCTCTAACAAACTTATCAATGGATCTGGTAAAATTCAATTTGCTTCAACGTAGTCCTTACTGCATTGGGGTAAAAGTGAGCGAGATTTATTAAATGGAGGCATAATGTTGCTTTGCTGATAAATGCATCGAAGAGTTGAAGCGACAGCCTGAGATGATGTAGGCTCTGAAGTGTCTTCAAGTTTTCAGACTTTGATTTTTATTATTCCGTCGAGTTGACATTGTTCAGTTTCTATAGGTATTTATGTTCTAAAAACGGGCTTTTCATAAATTATTCTAAAACAAAACACATAGGCATACTTATTTATCCCTGAAGGATTTCGTGAAAAATACCTCAACCACAGAATGAAAGGTCTGGCTACGGTTGGATAAATTTAATTTTACATGCCTATATTTTAGTTTTGATCAAGGCAGATTCCAGGTGTTTTGAGAAGCGCCCGTCTCGTATGAAACTAAACGATACCAAGATTTTGATTTTGACGACCTTTTCTGCAATCTGGCTGTTCGTTAAGTGACTCTCGAATTTACTGATCAATATCATCATTTGAGGAATGCCTATATTAACAGTGAATTTCTACACCGTATGATGATGATGATAAAGTTACACTGATATCTTATCATCACTAAGCGTACTGAGTTTCACATACTGCGTACTTTCATTCCTATCAATAAAGCTAAATAATATTTGTAAAGGAGTAAAACTACCTGACAATTATACTAGTTTATCAACTTTCACATGTATTAATATTAACGAAGCTCATCAGCCTCGCAGACTTGCAAATGCATCGCCTAATCAATCAAGAGCCACCCCTCCCCTTTTTTTTCCCACATAAGCATTACATTAAGGAGGTATGGTATGCCAGGCGAGGGATCTAGATGAAGTGGTGCGTCCAGGAATAGGTACACAATATCAAGACAGTGATGGGTCAGCAGCTGTGTTTTTTTTACGTTATAGTGCTTGAAACAGCAGTTTAGGTAAAACAGAAGTACCGAAACATTCTAAGTATTTCGATCGGCCCCCTTATTACTAGGAAAGAAGATATTTTTTACAAAATGTTAGTGACATTATCTTTTGCAAATGTATGTGTATACTTAGTGAGAACGACGTATAAATTTAAGTACCAATAAATTGATCAAATATTATTTTTATTCTGATAATTATTCTGTTAAATAAGTTTCACCAATGGATTTTTCCACTCGAAAGATTTATTTGCGCATAACACGTGCTCAAAACGGTGAAGGAAAACATCGTGAAGACACCGGCATGTGCCAACTAGTGTTCCAATAACCGGCGATGGGCTTGCAACCTGTCACGTGGAATATTTACTTGCAAAACGCGGGAATGTACCAAATGTAATGTTTTGACGTGTCTTAGACTACCCCCCTAAGTATCCTCAAAGATCTACTCACTGAGTATGTATCTGAGGATGTCCACCATGGGGAAGACAGTCGTGAGCGTGTGTGTGTGTGTAAGTTTTTGTCTTTTACTTTTGGATTGGTAATGACACATAATTAATGTATTAATGTCACTTGTCCAGCTCTTAGTCTATTGCCGGTTAGTGGCAGTTGATTGATATTTATGAGCTTGGAAAGGCTTAGGATCGCATGACACGAAGATATTATGCCTTAATCTGCCAGCTAAGCTCATTAACTTGGCATCTTAGCTAAATCGCAATTTAAACCGCCTACGTTTAGCTTGAGTACTTGTCCAGTGTTCAGTGCTATTATTTCTTAATGATGTTTTAAAGGCAAGATGAAAAGAACCATGAACACATAGAAACCGCATTACAATCCGATCAGTCGTTTTGAAAATCTGTCAAAATAAGTCGTTCTATTGCCACTTTGCAAGTGTAATTAGGCGGTTACAAACCTCTGGACCTGTGGATGGAAGATGCCGGGTTCGAGTCCCTCCTGGACATTGCAATAAACCGCATTACAATAAGGCGAAACGGCTTATTGGTAATTATACCGATAAGCCGTTTCGGGGATAAATGAAAAAAAAACAAACAATTCCGTACGGCAAACGCATAGACAAGCTCCTGTCGTCACAGGTAAGAAATCAGATTTTGTAGCCATTTAGCATCAGTTGTTGTTTTAGCCCCGGACCCAGAATTAGTGAAATCATGGTCACTTTTTCATAACTCGTCCATCGTAAAATATCATCGGCCGATGCGCGAGCGCAACTCCCGCGAATAATTATAACTGCTGCTAATTGCAATTGGACTCTGCAATTGATATTGCTCTATGCGTAGGCGAAGTTAATTCTATTTTTATTAGTAGGCCAGTTGCGTTCTATATTATGCAGCTGTTGAAATTATATAGGTACCTACCTACTGTCTTTCAAGCACAATAATGGTAATAATAAAATGCAGGGAAATATTTTTTTAACGATAGATTTCACTAGAAAAATATTGGTCATCACGACCATGTCTAAAATGGTAGATACCTTTTACCAATTCAAGCGAAACAGTCTTCTATTTTTGAAACTGCACATAGTTTTATTCAGTAGGTACCCAGTATACATAATTAAAATGTTTATCAGTCAAGACCAACTACGATAGACTGCAACAGAAAACATCTATTGACCTGAATTCGTTGAGGTTTGAATCCACCGAGGGCCCTTGAGTATCGCATGATTCCAGTGTTCCTGATGACATTGCGAATCGGAGCCCTTGCACAAAATAGTTCCAAGCATCTACAATTCTACACTTGTATTATAAAGAGATAAAGTTTGTGTGTTTGTAAGTTTAGATGTAAGGAGGTAATCGACAACATTTAGAATGGACCTTCAGGGTGAACGGACAAAGGCTGTATATAATCCCGTTAAAATAAATGGAGATTTTCGTGGAGACTAATTATGCAACGTAAGTTGATAAACGGTCGAGCGAATGTGTTTCATAAGAACGCTGCCCTATCGGTGTGAGCTACTTTTTATCCGGGTACCTTGCTGGCAAAGCCGAGGGCAGTAGCTAGTGTTTATTATGCATAACTTCTACAGGTTGAAGAAAATACACCATGAAAGATAAAATACAATGAGCAGAACAGTTGATTTTTTCACCAGTTGAAAATTACCATATTAAAATTACCAGTAAGTTTATTCTGGGATAACCTGTACCTATACGTTTTCAAGCAATCAGGCAGACGACAAGCTGGTTAGATTTCGCCGAAATAATGTTACGTATTACAGTATCGTTGAGTTAACTTTAAATTTAATTTCTTTGACCCTGCTTATTATGATAGATTAGCAGAGGTTTGACGACCTCTGTGGCGCAATGGGCGAACCTTCTGCGTCTCAGCCGGGCCCTGAGGCGCAGAAGGTTGCGGGTTCGATTCCCGCCGCGGGACAAATTTTTGTATCTGCGAATATTTGTCTCGGGTCTGGGTGTTTTCTACGTATGTATAATATGTATCTATATACAAAAAACAGAAATATATTAATAGTATATCAGTCATGTCGTTCCCATTACACAAGTTCTGCTTACTTTGGGGCTAGATGATGCTGTGTGAAAAATGTACAGCATTATTTATAGATGAAGCTCTAAAAAAGTCTAAGGGTAGTTTCAAAATATGACATAATTTGTAATTTCAACCTTCAAGACACCAGCCCCTGTGGCCTAATGGATAAGGCATCGGCCTCCTAAGCCGGGGATTGTGGGTTCGAGTCCCACCAGGGGTACGCTTGCTTTTTGCATGTCTTTTTGCAGCTATTAAGCTGCGCTTTATAATTATGTGTAATATTGTTAGTCTTCGTAGCAAAAAAAGAAACTAGTCGCATGTTTAATCATTACCCTCAGAAAAAAAAAAAATTGTTGACTAAAAGTTTGTAGGAGTTTGTAAGTTTGTATAGCTTCTTCGACAACATAACATAGCTTGCCTTTAGTTATTTTATAAATGGAAGTTAAATTCTTGATAGAGTTATTTACAGATCTTATTCAATAAAATCTTATAAATGCGAAAGTTTTGATGTTATGTTTGGATGTTTGTTGCTTATAAATTCCATTACGGCTGGAATAATTTGAATAAAATTGGAATATTTATAAATAAGTCATGAAATATGTTGGGTCATGCAATAGTTCTATGAAACAGCCAAACCATACTTTTGGTCTAGATGAAGGGCTTATAGAGGCAAGGCTTAGGGGCTTGGCTCTTCATGAGATCTGATAACTTTTAGATCAAAAGCGAAAGCGTTATAACATTTGAGTCTTAGCAAACTTTTATACATTAAATGATTTTGGTGGGATTAATAATACTTACATCGTATCATTCTGGTTTCGATTTGATCAAAAGCATTTTACACAGCAATAGGTATTTCAATATTAAATTTTGTAAGTAGGTACCTACCTACTTATGTTTTTAATAATGAGAGTAGATACCGTATAAATTCTTCTGAGCCACGTATTATTTACTCCTCATTTAACCCTTACAGTTTAATGGCCTCGTAAACAAAATGCAGGTGTGTGCGAGTGTGCGTTCATTAGTGCGTACACTGTTGTCACACTAGCTATATCATAGTCTGTGGTTTGTCTGCGACCTTGTCCAGGGACGTCTGAAACTCTGAATTACGTGCGGGAGGGACCCGGGATTGGGAGGGGGACAGGAGGGGCTTTTCAGGACCGAGATCGATATTCACAGTATGAACAATGCGTTTTATGCGTTAGTGTTATAAGCCGACGGTTGTTTAACCGGAGACAATTTTTGTAAGAGGTAAACGGCTGGGCTACCATAGCACGACATGGTTTTCCGAAATATGTAGGTATAGGACCTAAGTAAATAATATATTACTATCCCAAACATTTTAGAGTAGTTGGTATGTCATTTTTCAATTTGTCCCGAGATTCGCTCCACCTGATTCATTCTATTTAATTCCGACGAAAACGTTTGGTTTCGATAAATCCTTTCAAATGGTCTGAAGTCCCGCAATACCACTCGAAATTCAATCAGTCGTGTAAAGTTTTGTAAACAACTTCCCGACAAGCACAAAATTCAAATCAATTTCTTTTCAGTTCGTTGGAAATAGGGAATAGAGATGTAGAGTTTTTCGTCACACCACGAAGAAAAGGCCCATTATCATGTAGCAAGTTTCTCGTCTGAAAATTGCGAGTATCGAAAGAATTTTAAAAACTTGCCCCGTGTAATCTTAATATACCTATTATATCCGCATATGAAACGGCGATTATCGCTCCTATATCTCGGGATGCCTATTTATATAATGCATACTTTATCATACGTGCTATTATGCTTATTTGATCTGACCCTTAAAAATTAACACATCCTAACAACTGACTTTACGAAAGACGATTGATCTCGGAATAACATATCTTCTCCAAAATATACGCTGTGTTGAGTTACAGTGCTACACAATTCAATAAGCAATCAGATACTTGAAGCTCTAAAAATAATAGGTAGGGTGTTGTGTTTTTAATGTTTGAAATAGTTTTAATGCAAATAAATATCATTCTTTCATTCATACAATGTGCAAAGATCTTCTGTCTTGTCCAGCACTACCTTAGATTAATGCTTCTCATCATCTTTATCAGCGGGTATCAACCGCCATTAGTCGTCAACTTAAAAAAGGATCACTAAATCCTAATGAATCACAAGACCTACTCAGACTGACAAATTATATTTCATTCCTATTGATGCAGGGAGGCTTAAGTACGTGCTGATAAAATTATTGGTGATTCAAGCAACATGGTCAAAGCAAACAAAGTGAAACAACGTACATACCTACCTATGTTCTTACGCACAACCTACCTACCTAGGTAGTACTAAAATAAAGGATCACATCTTATCCAATAGAGATGTGCGAGAGTGACAAATATCCCATTATAATAAATGCAACTCTTGCAGTATAATCAAAATTATATCTCATCTCGGATCAGTTGAGCTATCTATAGATCGTTTGCAACGGTCTTTAGATAGCTAGCTGTTTCATCTGTATTTTTTGTATATACCTACTTGTACATAGTTGTATGAATAAATGTATCTCATCTCGTGAAAACAAATAGTAATTTTAGTCGTTAGCGTGATAACTCACAATCCTATCCTATCCTACTAATATTATAAACGCGAAAGTTTGTGGGGATGGATGTTTGTTACTCTTTAACGCAAAAACTACTGAACGGATTTTGATGAAACTTTACAGTAATATAGATTATACATCAGAACAACACATATGTAGGCTACTTTTTATCCGGGTACCACGCGGGTGAAGTGAAAAGGAAAAATAGTTTCGTTGTTTTATCTTAATTACAACTCTTCGATTCCGCGTACTTTTGGACCTTCCCTCGCAGCAGTCGGCAGGTACTCATATTGCCTCATTATAACCCCACAGATTATAGGTGTATCATTAATCAACCTCCATGTTTTGAAGTTTTGCATTGGTGCTGAAGGCTTCTTTTTCGAGATGTGCTAACCCTCGTCAAATTGATAAACCTTTTCGTTAGAGAGCCGGGTTTTCGATATTCTCCAGTAAATCTGGCTATATACATTTGCATAAACGTTCAAACGAATTCGCTAGCGTATCGAAAATGTTTGAAAATAATTTAGGAATGAAAGTAACGGTGGCGACGGAGGTTGTCAGCTTTGGTTTACAAACAATAGTAAAGTGCCTATGAGTCAATCGAAGATGAAGTCTTAAGAGAACCAACAAACGGCGGATTGCACAGATGTAATAGTTTCCTGTAATAAAATATGGAATACGAAGCGTGTTTTAATGTTATTTTTTGTTATTTATTTTGTCCGTAGCGAGTCCCTGTGACCCTGCCATACAGGCTATAAAGTCCTAGTGTGGGGAACAGAGCATACCTATGGTACTGTTTTATTAGAATTAAATTATTTAATACTTACCTATGTAGAGATAACAAAATATGTACCTACGACATCTGTTTGAGATATTAATAAACATTTCATTTCATTTCATTTCATTTCATTTCATTTCATTTCATTTCATTTTATAATTGTTCGCTAGAAAAAATAGCTCTAAAAAATCGCTTTTGAGAACTTAAAACAGTCGGACTAGCACCAAATGCTTACAAAGCTACTTTAAACTATCACTATAAGAGGAAACACGTTATAATAGGAAATTAGTAAGTTGTTTTCTTATGCTAAATTGTAATATCACTTTTTCTAATACGGCAAGCTTTTTGTCATTGGTACTAGAAGGTACAAAATAACGTGTTTATCGTGCTGCCTGGTCCAGAGTTGTTACATGTAGGGGGAGGGAAGACGGAGGGATGGGGGGGGGGGGGGGAGGAAGTGAGTGTGGAATTGCAACATCTCAAGGTCGTTGCGTTGAGACCCGTACCACTTCACCTTTCGTTGCATCGATCGAGCCAGTAACGTCGGGTTTGCCAAATGAGTGTTTTTGATTTTCGTTACTTTTCGCCCGATATGATTCTTAGGGTCGGCAACACGCGAGTGATACCTCTGGTGTTGCAAGCGTTCATAGGTTATGGTAACCGCTTACCAATAGGTGGGCCGTATCCTTGTATAAATAGAAAAATCAAAACATTTACAATATTTTTACGCTTAGAACTAAAATTATTATGGTATGTCAAAATTAGTACCTAGGTGTAATAATAATAATGCTGGACATTTTTCAGACAGCATCATCTAGCCCCAAACTAAGCAGAACTTGTATGGGAACTACATGACTGAACAATCTTGCAGACTGATTCCGGGTGCTAGCTACTTGCTTCAAAAATGATACTAGTCAATAGGGTATATATTGCTGTATTCAGGAAAACAAAATATCAAAAACTCCAAAGTTTACTTATACACAAGCTAGAACGCTTCGATATCACGTTCTAGCTTTTGGTCACATTTTGTAGCGACATCTAGTTTTAAAACCATACAATACTAACGAACATATTGCCCACCAAGGACAACATTGCAATTGTCCTTAATGAAGAACATGGTAATTGCAACAAAATAATTTTATAAAAACAACATCAAAATTATGGAACGGATAAGTTATAAACAAACATAGAACAAACCATGTGAACGAAACAATTCAAAACATGGTAATGTAAAACAACCAGCACTATTTTAACAAACAACAATGGACTGTAAAGTATAACACAATCGATATAAAAAAAAAAAGAAAAAACAACTCCCTACTTTGTATCAGTGACAAATCCAGAACCATTTAATAAAAACAATCAAGTGGTTTAAAAAAAATCAAACTTCTGTAATAAAACTGGATCTAGTTGAACCTTCCAGTTAATTAAGGACTGACTAAACTAACATTATTAGTAAATTTTATATTTTACTGGCCACTGACCGGCAACATTACTATTTTTGACATTGGACGTTTCAACACGGAACCTTTTGTGCGAAGAGTGACTACTCGAGTGACATTGTGAGCATCCGGATGTTTGGTTATAATTTTTCCTAAAAGCCATCTGCTCGGGGGCAACTCATCCTCCTTAACTAACACAATATCACCCACTTTAGGATCTTCAGTGGTTTGATCCCTCCACTTATGTCGTTGTTGCATATTATGGATGTAGTCATGAGACCAACGACGCCAGAAACCTTGTAACATCCGTTGAATGAACTGCCAACGTCTCAAGTTGGATACGTTTGAAGACTCAAAATTCCGATCCGGTGCAGTGCAGTGAAGGGTTTCTCCAATTAAAAAATGACCCGGAGTCAAAATCGAATCCGTACTACAATCTCCTTCAATTCGTGATAAAGGTCTAGAATTAAGACACGCCTCTATCTGTGCCAAGACTGTGGCCATCTCTTCGTAAGTCAGTGTTGAATTTCCAATCACCCTTTTAAGATGAAATTTAGCAGATTTTATCGCTGCCTCCCACAATCCCCCAAAGTTTGGAGCCCGAGGAGGAATGAAATGCCATGCGGTACCGTTAGTAGCAAGACTTTCCTTTATCTCCTTGCCCACCGTCGATTGCTGAACGTCAAATAAAATCCTTAACTCTCGAGCTGCGCCGATAAAATTTGTGCCATTATCACTATATAAATCAGAACAATGACCCCGTCTAGCAACAAATCTTTTAAACGCAGCCAAAAATCTTTGAGCTGTGAGATCACTTACGGCTTCAATATGCACCGCACGTGTCACCATACATATAAACAGGCATATATAACCTTTATAAGAGTGGTGTCCTCTGCCCTTGGAAGTTCTAATATCAATAGGTCCAGCATAATTTACTCCGCTCCTTTTGAATGCACGACCTGGTGTAACTCTAGGAATCGGATATTTTTTATTCACAGAGAACTTGGATTGTTCCAGCCTACCACCTACACTCAATACTTGATTCTTATCCAAAAATGGATTTAATGGAAGTAGCTTACTACACCTTTTCAGATTTTTCTGCGATTGGATAGCCTCTAATTCTTCTAAAAAACTCTCTTTCTGACACTGCTTTAAACAAATTTCAGTTGCATCTTCAATCTCTGTTTGCGTCAATATTGCACTCGAATGTCGATCAGCTATTGGCTTCTTCATACTGAGGAACCTTCTGCAGTAAGCCACTACTTTTATCAATTTGGTGAGTTTGGAATATTTGTCCCATAACTTTATGTCATTTTCAGTACTACTTCGCCAAAGGATGCGTTGATAGTAGGCATCATCGTTTGCTAATCTTATTTGATGGAACATTTTCTCAATGTCAGCGATTAAAACCACAGGATATTTCCTCCAACGCATTAAAATATATCTTAAATCCAGCTGCAACTTAGGTCCAATCATCAAATCATCATTTAAGGCTACCCCATTTGTCCCCTTTGAAGAGGCGTTCATGACTATTCCGACTTTGGTTGTATTATTATCTGCCCTTACAACTTCATGATATGGCAGATATACAGAAGCCATCTCTTTTTCGTTTCCGGCATATAATTTTTCACAATACTTTTCTTCCTCTGTGAACTCTTCATAAACTGTTTCAGCTTCTTTTTCCCAAAATCTTTTCAACATATCATTTTCCGTAGGAATGCCAACATGCAACACCACTCTTTCTTTTTGAGTAGCTGAGTTCAATACGCCGGAAATAATCCATCCAAAATCAGTTGCTTGAGCCACAAGAAGTCCTGTAGGATCTTTGAACATTCCCTCCTTTAACACTTGACCGTAAATTTCAGCTCCCAGTAAAACATCTATCTTATTAGAACTATGATATTGAGGGTCAGCCAACTTTACTTCCGCTAATTTAAGCCAATCCATTTTTTCTACATTTCTACCTGGGAGAAATGAGGTAATCGTCTTGAGTACGTGTGCTCTCACAAATATTTCAGTTTCAGGCTTCACAATGGACTTCAATTTCAACTGTACAATTGCGTTGGACCTGACGGTTTTCCCTCCACCAACTCCTGATATGGTTCCTGAGCTGGGCAGTTTTTTTAAATTTAGTAGTTGTACTGTAGATTCCGTTACAAATGATGCTTGAGACCCCTGATCTAACAAAGCTCTTACTGTGTAAAAATTTCCATTTTTTGTTTCAGCGTTAACCAGTGCTGTCGCTAGCAACACGGACTGGTCCTTAACTGCTGCTGTATTAGCTTGAATTTTCTCTTCTGGATTCTCCACCTCCTCAACTGAATCCTCTTCAGTTACTATAGCGGTTTTTAAGTTTTCCTTGCTTCGAGTTTTTGGATGCAATAACGTGTGGTGTTGACGCCTACAAACCTTACATCTCATTGGACTTTTACAGAATACGTACTCAAGACGATTATCTACATTTCTACCTGGGAGAAATGAGGTAATCGTCTTGAGTACGTGTGCTCTCACAAATATTTCAGTTTCAGGCTTCACAATGGACTTCAATTTCAACTGTACAATTGCGTTGGACCTGACGGTTTTCCCTCCACCAACTCCTGATATGGTTCCTGAGCTGGGCAGTTTTTTTAAATTTAGTAGTTGTACTGTAGATTCCGTTACAAATGATGCTTGAGACCCCTGATCTAACAAAGCTCTTACTGTGTAAAAATTTCCATTTTTTGTTTCAGCGTTAACCAGTGCTGTCGCTAGCAACACGGACTGGTCCTTAACTGCTGCTGTATTAGCTTGAATTTTCTCTTCTGGATTCTCCACCTCCTCAACTGAATCCTCTTCAGTTACTATAGCGGTTTTTAAGTTTTCCTTGCTTCGAGTTTTTGGATGCAATAACGTGTGGTGTTGACGCCTACAAACCTTACATCTCATTGGACTTTTACAGAATTTTACTGAATGATTCGACCCCAAGCAGTTGAAGCAAACTCTGTTTTTTAACGCAAAATCACGACGCGCGTCATTGTTTTGAGCAAGAAATTTATAACAAAACTGCAGTTTGTGACTTTGGTCAGCGCAAACTGGACATTGCTGCGGCCGTTGTTCTAGGTTGGCAACATGCATCGAACGTGGATTATTCGTAGCCAATAACGATGGTTGAAACTTATTTGGTTTCTGCTCTACATATTCTAAAGCTCGAAATCGGTTTGTAATGAAATCACTAAGTTCTGCGAAGGACGGTAAAGAATCCGATACCTGATTGCTGGTCGCGAACAACTCCCATTGTTTTCTCGACTCTGGGTCCAACTTCAAAGTTAGAATATGAATCACAATTATGTCCCATGTTGAAACGTCAATTCCCAAATTCGTTAAAGCATTCAAACAATCTGTCGAAGTATCTATTAATTCTTTTAACCCTTTTGATGATTCCGATACAATATTTTTTTGGCTAAGAAACCGTTTCAGTATACAATGCGACAAATATTTTTTATTATTATATCTTAATTGTAACAGTTCCCAACATTTTTTATAATTCGCCTCTGAAATCGGTATTTGTCTAAGAAGCTGTTCAGCTTCACCTACTAAATAGCCCTTTAGATAATGCATTTTAAGCACACAGTCCAGGCTAGCATTGTTATGTATCAATGACAAAAACAGATCCCGAAACGTAACCCATTCAGTGTACTGCCCTGAAAACTTAGGTATCACAATTTTTGGCAGCTTGATCTGTGACACACCTTGAGTAGATTTTACATCGACCAGAGCACGATCTTGACGTGTATTTACACCTACCTGTCTATTCAACACCTCTTTTAAGTCTGTCTTATATTCTATGTACAACTCTTCCGCTTGTTCGTAAACACCTGAAGTTAAATATTCATGCTCCATTAGTTCCAAACCGTAGTTATCAAGCAAACCCTTATGGGTTGATACAAATGTTGACCATAGCTGTTCTAGGGATTCCAGCCTCACCTGAACATACGTCCCCGTTATCCTGGTCTTTGGGGATTTTTTATAATTTTCTCTGGCTCGAACAATATTATGAAAAGTATTCAATGGACCAGCCAGTTTTGCATCTATATTTATTTTTAATTTTTCTGCCATTTTGACAAACAATAAAATTTACAAAAGTCGCAAAATTTTTCTAAGTTTTTCCGCGATTAAAATCCTGACCGAAAATGGGCGTGGATTCCCCGTCTCCCCACAATTCTTAAAACTATTCTAAGTCAAAACTAATTCTACTAACTGTCTAAGTTTAAAAGTTCATGAAAATAGAGTTCAATATTTTCCATCAAATTACTCACAGTTAGTCCAGACACTTTCACAAGGAACACAAAACCTCCACCTGTGATTTTGCGTCACGATACGTTAACGTGCGCTACGTCATCAGCAGCGCGCGGGTCCACCTTCCTCCACCTCAGCACCGGCTTGCTACACCCAGGGCTCCTGACATTGCTGATTGCCCACTAATCAGCGCCGTCCCAGGCCTCCGGCAGCACGTTGCCGGCAGTCCCGCTGATCCTGCACCTGAGTGGCGATCCACCACTTTTTCGCGGTGCTTTGGGGGCAGTTCCACTTTGGAACCGCTAAGAAGAAGCCAGCAACCCGAAAATCCGGCTCTCGTAGGACCATGAACAATCTTGCAGACTGATTCCGGGTGCTAGCTACTTGCTTCAAAAATGATACTAGTCAATAGGGTATATATTGCTGTATTCAGGAAGACAAAATATCTAAAACTCAAAAATTTACTTATACACAAGCTAGAACGCTTCGATATCACGTTCTAGCTTTTGGTCACATTTTGTAGCGACATCTAGTTTTAAAACCATACAATACTAACGAACAATGACTGATATACTACTTGTAAGGTCAACTCGGCGAAGATCGGCATACTAAATTTAAAAAAATACAAATGGTCTTAGTTTGGCTATTCTTTAACCTGAAATCCAAATTTGGTTAAATCTAATAATAATATATTTAGTTGATCTAATATTAAATATGTCAAAATGACAAAGAAACCATCGATTCATAAAATAAACACCATTTTTAAAAACACAGTGAAATAGACGGATTTGGCTCCCAATTCGGTTAAGACCGTCTAGTGGCAAATTTCCCTAGTTGGCGGTATTTGGCGTAGTTATAGAAACGAATGTATGTGTATACGAATGCCAGTTCCTGTAACAACTTAATCATTGTACTCTAACACTCAGGAATAAGGTTTTATTTCGCTTATTTCGCGAGATGCTGCATTTGTCGGGTAAGACCGGCATACGTCACAGTTCCAGGGGTGCAAAACCTTGAAAGAAAAAAAAATCGAAAAGAAAATCAATGCTTTTTAATACTAAATAAAGTTTTATTTAGAAAAAATGTAATCACAAGTTTTTGTATTGGGCTTAGTAAGTATTAAAAAGATGAGATCCAAAAACTTTGTAGAACGTTCACTTGCTTAATTATATACCTAGGTATTTTTTGAAAGGCTTAATAAGACACCAGAGGTTGATGATTTCTGTAAGTGGCGAAGACCGGCATATGACATTTATTACCCTCCAAGACCTAGACGGACTTCCCCGCTACATATTTGGAGGTTAGTTTTTATTTTCATTAAGCATAACTTAGTAAAAAACGTGAATAATCCTAAAATGTATTACTTATCAAATAGATATATTAATGAAGAATAAACTTAGTTGCATAGATCTGTCAAATAATTGAGATTCAAACACTTAAAACTTTTTTTGTTAGAACGTGGTACACTCCCAATGCAAGGTGCTCACCGTACTAAATCAACAACCGCATTTTTTTCCGTTCACACTGCATAAACCGCCATCTATGTAAATTGATAAAAACTAAAATGATTTTATTGTTCCACTGATTGTATTGCCATCTTCGTAGTTCTCCTGAATTTGTTATAATTCTTGTTGTACGATCTTTCCCGATAGACGATCTTCGCCGAGTTGACCTTATACTTTTTTTGTAAATACAAAGATATAAATACACATAAAACACCCAGACCCGAGACAAATATTTGCAGATCATACAAACATTTGTCCCGCGGCGGGAATTGAACCCGCAACCTTCTGTGTCTCAAGCGAACCTTCGCCTACTGCGCCACAGAGGTCATCAAGTCGGTATAGTTCATTTTGTTCTTTTTTTAGAACTAAAATTATTGTGGTTTGTCAATATTAGTACCTAGGTATAGTTCTCCTTTGCCATTTTGTTCTTTTTTAGAACTAAAATTATTGTGGTTTGTGAAAATTTGTAGCTAGGTATAGTTTTTTTTCCCCTACTTGTCGGGGCTGATTCACCTTCACCAAGTGAAATTCTGCCTGCTTACCATGTCGATGGTTCCAGTAAAGTTGTATTGTAGATCTTCCATGCCTTGGAGATAACGTTAAGATGTCATTTCCGGTTCTAGCAGTTGCTAAGCAATGTCTGAGTCCCGAAATCCCTAAATCCCCGACAACGGAGCTAGCCACTAAGTCATATAAACCTACTTACTTATTACTTAGTGTTTTTTATTGAGGTACCTAGCATTACTAGATTGTAGAGTCCTAAGGAGTGGTCAGGTATTTACGCCTCCACGGCAGAGAATCAGGCGTTTGTCTTAGCAATCTGTGCCTACAATATTATTTATAATTTTTAGTATTTACAAAATACCTAATTAATTCAATGAAATAATTTATTCCTATCAACGTGATAAGAACGCCCGAGGCATTTTATTTGTAACTACCCACGCAAATATATATTTTGAAAGGAAGTTTGCTGGTTTCTTTACAGTATCAAAGTCAAATCAATATCTTTTGATACACGGCAATAGAAATGCTGAAAATTTATTTAAAGTCACAGTTTCTTTTAAGTCGCTTAAAGCCATAAAAAGCAGCCTGTGTAGATATAGATTTGACAATATACGTCAGTGTATGATTTAGATCGGATTCCCGCGATGTAGGCTAGCCCTAGTGCGGGATCCATTGTAATATTGTTGACAGTTTTTAGTATTTGTTTGACAAATACATTCAGTATTTGTATTTGTAGGTATTTGTATAAGTAGATGTATATAGATCTACTTATACAAATACCTACAGTATGTGTATATAGATGGTCACTATGCTGACAGGGACTTTTTTGGCAGTACCTATACTATGCATGGTATAAATATTTAAACTACTACTTAATTTTTTGTAACATTTTACCTTTGATTTTACCATGGTCGAAATAAATTTTGTTCCTTTACACATTATTCATGTGTATAAGACACGCTCAAACTTTTGTTTTTATCATACACATTTTGATTTTAGAATATAATTACGACTATACCACGTACTTTACTACTGGTATAGTCGTAATTATATTCTAAAATGATACCAAACCACGATAATTTTAATTCCATATTTTGATTTTATACAAAACGATTCCAAAAGCATTCGTTTACGCCGTTTCGCATTCCACCGTCTATTGAAGCGATCCTTAGCGACTTGTGGCGATACCATAACAGATAACGTCTTAACCCCTCCAAACGCGTTGATCCTTTACGCAAAGATATAAAACATACACGCTCACGACCGTATTCCCCATTATGGACATCCTCAGATACATACCCAATGAGTAGATCTTTGATTTCACCTAGTAGGGCAGAGAACAGAGGCAAGACCTAACATTAAAACAGGCACATGCCCGCGTTTTGCAAGATTTAATCATATCCTTTCCGTAATTATGTAAATACTGAAAAAAAAAATTTGCTTTTACCGGTCGCTTAGAAACGATATCTACCAGACAACCTACATTCTGAGACGTAGACGGTCGCGGGTTCGATTCCCGCTGCGGGACAAATGTTTGTACGACTAGGTAATGTTTGTCTCGGGTCTGGGTGTTTTCTATGCATAATATGTATGTAAGTAGTAGTCATATAGTTCCCATAATACAAGCTCTGCTTATTTTGGATACTAGATGATGCTGTGTGAAAAATATCTAGCATTATTTATTATTTTAAAAGTATTTTCATTCATATTGATTGAATGCGTGTCACAGATAGGAGCTCTGTTTCAGTGGCTTCAGAGCTTATGTGGATACTATAATTTCTTCTGTGACGCGCCCTTTGCGCTTTTATCAATACGCTTGCGAGTGTAGCGCCGCCTATCGGCTGCCTCCAGTACCGGCCGGGACACGTCTGCGCACACTCCGTGCTCCACTCTCCGCAATTATTAAAACCTCAAAACAATACAAAAATACCTTTTAAGCCCCCCTCAAAACTGTGCCCTTCCTTACTCCAACTTGAGAAAAACAAACGCGCGCGATGAAAAACATAACCTAAAACCGATTACGTCAATAGTCTTTTGTTTTGTTTTCGTAATTATTATTCCGGAGGTGCTAGCGAGAAGTCCTAGATCGGTGAGTTTCAATAATCTAATATTAGACGATATTAGTTTGGATCGACTGAATAACATTTGGATAGTTATCTAGGCTGAGCGAGTTACTTTCGCTGGGCGTTCAGGAATGGGGACACTCTCTAAATAAACTCGGATTTTTAACGCGCCGTTTCAGTCGAACACTTTTCGTAGATCGAGCACTACCTCTAAACAATCTGAACATTTTATCATCTGTGCCTAAAAACCTGTACTTTAAGGTACATTTCAGTATCATCATTTCCGTCCAAGTAGAAATTTTCCATAAAAACGGTCATGAATACCTACCGCCCCACTCTACAAACGCACTATCGCCCAACTCTTCATTACACAAAGATCAGCTGGAGGGAAATGCTAGTTAGCTTCAAGTTCGTCTATGTACTTATTTTATCTTGTACATTGAATCATTTTCTATCTATCTACAACCCACATACGTCATAGAAGTGAGCGACTTAGTATTGGCAAACTTAATTAAATTAATAAGGGCCCAGTCAAACTGACGCGGTGGCGAACAAAGGGAAATGACTGTCAAAGTTCGCATGAATGTATTGATCGCCACCGCCACCGCGGAGTTTGATCGGAACTTTAGTCATAAAATCTGAAAAAATACGTCTATGGACACTCACGACGAAGAAAAGATCTACCAACCTATGTTTTGTATAAGAGCTTAGCTTCTCAGGATCATAAATCACACAGGTCCAATGGCTGCTGCATCTGCCAGGTTCTAAGGTTTTTGTTAAGCTTCGACCTATGATGGTCATAATTTAGCGGAGACGTAGCAAACGTCAATCATAGAAGAAAACGTAAAACTCTTACCCTCTTATTCATAATCGCTCGATAACTTCACATTACACTCTAATGTGAAGTTCTCACTCACTCTAATGTCTATGATGGTCATAATTTAGCGGAGACGTAGCAAACGTCAATCATAGAAGAAAACGTAAAACTCTTACCCTCTTATTCATAATCGCTCGATAACTTCACATTACACTCTAACTCTAACCCTGTCCTTTTCTAACACTGAACAAAGAATACAGATAGACAACTTTTAGCACGCTGCTAAAGTTAGTGAGTGATTATGAATGAGAGGGTTATTGTATCGCATAACTCCTATCATCGTTATCATTATCAACAAACTGTAGAAGTCTACTTCTGAACATAGGCCTCCCCCGAAGAATGTCATGACGAACGATCTTGTGTTACCACTGTTTATCGACTTTCCGCAACCTTTGAGAAGTCCTTGGTCAATCGGATGGGGGCCTTCCTCCATTGCGTCGTTCGGTTCGTGAACGCCATTCGAGAACCTTTCTACCCCAAGGGTTGTCGGTTCTGCGAACTATATAGCCTGTCCATTGCTCTTTATGATGCTAATTCTAAAATCAATATAGGTGACTTTTATTCTTCAACAGATTTCATCGTACCGGCCTTTTTCACGAAAACTACGGGCATATCTCTTACAGCCGTAGCCGTAGCAACCTTGAGCTTATGCAGGAGGCCAATAGTTACTGACAAAGTTTCAGTGCCATATTATGTTCTGGCAACTGGAACTGATTGTAGAATTTCGTCCTTAGGTTCTGCAATCTGTGACGTCGTGTCCCGAAGTGTCCAGCTGACCTCTTTTTTTAAATACCATTAAAGTGGCAAACAAACATATGGACCACCTGTTGGTAAGCGGTTACCGTAACCTATGGACGCTTGCGACATCAAACGTATCACTCGCTCGTTGCAAACCCTGACACATAACGGGTGAAAATTCACATGTGCCTGTAATTTCACCGGCAAACATATCCTTCAAACTGGAACACAGCAATGCGAGCATTACTGCTTCGCAGTAGAAATAGGAAGTACTACTACTTCTAAAAACTCCTACTTTTACTTACGAGTACATCTATTTTTTTTTTTTTACTCCTACTCCTACTACTGAAAAAATCATTATACACAGAAAAGATTCAATTCCAGACAAAAAGTATACAATTGAAATACGTCGAAGATATAAATAAGCTAGGTAGGTTTCTATAGCTACAGAATAGTATATTTTATCCAAATTATAAATTATAGGAAAACCAGTGAAATGCACAGCGCAGGTCCGCGATTGACAGATAAACAGAGGGGAGTATGGGAAGTCTCTACTGTTTATTGGGGTGCATTAAATTAAAAGTTTCATTTTTACTCACGACAAGAAGAATGAATGAATGAAAATAGTTTATTGTCACCATAATAAACAAGATAACAAAATAAACATAAACTTAATATGACGACCTCTGTGGCGCAGTTGACGAGGGCCCGCCTGATACGCAGGTTGCGGGCTGGATTCCCACCGACGGACAAATGTTTGTATAATCTGCAAATATTTGTCTCGGGTTTTGTTCTTTTCACGTATTTTTAACTCAGCATAGAAACCTTTCTCTAGAACGTCTCCGATTTGGTCAGAGCACGCTCACAGAGGTAATTCCCATTCAACTGTCCTGTCAACACTGTCCTCTTAAGTTTGATGTACTACCAAATAATTAAGCGACTTACATCAAATGTTTTTAGCAACACTTTCTTTTGTATTAAATCTTGATACCATGCGAAATTAAAACGTTCACGTACTTGTTGCAATGTCACTAGCGGGTTCTAATAACCAGGAATTCATTACAATCATTTATAATAATGATGAAAATTAATTCATTAGAACAATCCTGAATCACCATAAACATGCTTCTGGGAAAACCGTTTGTTCGATGAATGATTGTAAGAATTTCTATAAGCAAGCAGATTGCAACTTGCATTTGCAATCTGCAAACTATAGCCGGGACATTAACGAAGTAATTTTAAATGATGTGCAACACTTTTAGGGGGGAAATGAGAATTTACAATAGAAATGAAAAACTACAATGTGACTAAAATACATAATTACAAACTTGAACTTGAAAAGAACTGCAAGGAAAAGCACCAGATGTTAAAACGGAAATAAACGACAAATATAAATCGCATATATTATATGAGAAAAGGGACCATTCTTCTGGAGCAACATGTGCAGTAAATCTGTCAAAAAAGTCTATTCATGACCTAAGCTTGTAGAGCTCGAAATTAAAAGTAATGTAGGCATAGCTTTTAGTCTATACAATGAAATCAAATGCACATTACTTCGGAGGAGCAGAGTACTTCATTCTTTAACGATCCCTTAAAAAACGTTATTTAAAACCTTACCTTGAAATGTTAAGGTACAAAATCCAATGCTTAAAGCGAACAATGCAACTTAGTGCAATTCGATAACGAATGCACTTTATGCACCAATGCAAATACCGTGGTTTTTGCATAACTCTTTCGTGGCTTGCCATGCCCTATGCACTGGAGTAAAGGGGTGCAATACCTTCAACCTTGGTCAGATTTATCCGACTTTTTTCCGGCCAAAAATGGTCTATCCGGCTAAAATTCTCGATATTACTACATTTTGAGCTTGATTCGTAAAATCTTCTACCAGGAAAAAATATTGACGCCGTCACCATACTTTTCACTGTTGCATGTTTACTCAAATTTTATTCCGTGAACTTTAATGCAAAATCACGATTTCGATACCTAAAATTAGATTCAGCCTGCTTAGTATGAAGGCCCAAGACAACTGTTTTGTCTACCACCAAGAAGACAAAAAATATTTTGTATCTCTCTTTTGTTTGACAGAATAGGCGACAGAAATAGTTTTTGTCTTCTTTTCGTAGATAAAACGTTGTCTTGGGTGCTAAGCGGGCTGGATACTATCATTAGTGGTCCGCCTTGTACGAGTGTGCAGTGCAAGTTGTCCGGCTATTTTGCTGCAAACACTTTGCACCGTGAGAATATAGGGCAAGTTCAGGGTCGCTGCAACCATTGTTGAGAGCTCATTTCCGATCAGGGGTGCATTTTTATAAGAATAACCGGTGCGTTGTGCAATGTACCATGTTTTGTGACTAATAAACCAGAATTCTGTATTGAATAAAAATCTTTCTGAAGGAAAATATTTCATATTTACTACATATTTGGTTTTAATTCATCTATTTTTAAAAGGGCAGCTGCTGATGTTATTCGACTTCAATTGAGCATTGCGCACAATTTTAGGACTAGTTTAACTGGAACTCGTTGATTCATAGAAGTCCGGATACGTATTTTTTTTTTAGTTCACATTTATTTTGTCTACTCTTTAAATGGCCTACAGTAGTTATTATTATTATTTAATATAAGGGCTAGAATACCAGCACCAAAAACCATAAATCGAGTGTTTATTGGTCATTCCGCGGTATATCTTAATACATATCAGATGCTGGCTTTAAAACAAACAAACGTACCAATGATTTAGGTAATTTAGTACCTACCAATAAAGTAGAGATTCTGAGAAGTAAGTGTTAGTATATTTATAGGTACCCTTTACCACCTTTAAGTACTTAAATACTTGAACACTTGATACGTGTTTTATTGGATAAGACAAACAAAAAGTATTGCAGTAATTTTGACGTGAATCCATTTATTCGACTGACTGTCTCCGTAGCCATATCAGGTGAAATAACCTACCCATCGATTATTTGTGCCACTGTAATTTAAAGAGGATTCATGCAGGCATTTCCGCACTTCTAATACTTATAAGGCCTAACATATCTGACGTTATTTTTAACGGCACTATAAAACGTGACCGCTATTATTATTGATTTCCTGCTGTGATTTTTATATTGACCCTAAAAGTAAAATAATTTTAAGTAGGATATTATCACACATTTATATCCCATTCAGCAAAACTCTGATCTAATATATTTAAGTGAAAGCGGGTTTTTTTTTAATTATTGTTAATTAATGACCTCTTAATTATTATAACTAAATACTGACAGAACTAAAACATGTAAATACTTTTAGAAACTTTCACGTAACACGTGCCTACCACGGAAAATCGATTACTTATAATAAATAGGTACCACATGGTATCAAATTGTACCTTTTGTTACCATGAAATATAATCAAGGAATAGGCGTAAGCGGAATAAAAAAGGCAAAAGTCAAAGTCAATAACATTTGAAGATACAAAATAAATGAAGTGAAATGGGAAGGAAAATTTAAGCGAGATTATTGATAATAATGTTTTAATTATTATCAACGACCAGATTTAAATAATAATGTCGTTTAATAATAATCTTAATTCCTTGGTATTGATACAGACTCAGTAAACCAATCCTTTTCCAAAATGATTGGTCATTAGATAGCTAGCTGTTTCATCTGATGTTGTATATGCCTACTTGTACAGTACAAGTGTAGTCTTTTTCTGTATAATTAATATTACTAACGTGTAACTCCCGTTACTCCCTTGTGCTTATACCAACTAATGTCACCAATTTCGTACATTTTCCGACTTTCGAACAATAGGAAGCCTACAAAGCATTACCAGCTTTCTTAGAAATGCCACACAATGCGAAGCCTTTCATATTAGTTAACAAATGCCGATTACTTTTGATCGACATTATTGTTATTTCTAAAGGAAAACGGTCGTTATGAGGCTTTCTGTTCGTGTTAGGCCCTTGGCCCTTTACGCTTTGGTGCCTGTTTGAATTCTTCTAACAGTTTTATAGTTAGTATTGGTGTTGCGTGACTTGGATACACAATGTGTGGTATTGTTTTGAATCTTGTCAAAATATTTAAAAGTGGTGATTGTTTTGTTGGTGTTTGTTTGTATTGTCTGTACAGCACAGTACTTTATCGTTCACGTCAATTCCTGTCCATCCACAGGTTGTCTGGAAGAGATCGGCTATAAGAGATATTACCGCCCATTGTACTTCCGCGATTAGCTTGTAATTTGCTCTGTTTGAAGTTGTAAGCAGCATATTATGTGGTGTACAATAAAGAGTAATCTATCTTTCTATTGTTTTTTCTAATATCATATTCAAGAAACACAACAAATAAAATACGATTTTTTTTGATTTTCGAATTCTCTTATGTCTTTTAATTGCGTTTTTACACAAATTACGGTTTTCATAATTATTTTCACTTGGATCCAAGAGAAAGCTAACTTGGATAAGTAGCGGTATGTTATTGGTGTCCTAGATTTACCTATTAGCTCTACAAGTATACATTTTGTGACATCAATTGCAACATCCCAACATTCCCAGCCTATAAATCCTGTCAAGCGCGTGATTAATTTCAGAGACAAATTTTCCCCAATAAAGCCTATCGGGCTATTTGTCTCCTGTGAATAACTTAATTGGATTCCGCGGCCGATGCCTCCACTATTATCAAGGAGTCTCTACAGAAATCAAGCTCAAAAAAGCATTGTTGAGTCGAACCTATTTACAGAACTTGTGGTACTAACTATGGTATATTCTATGATTTTCAGCATTTATGCTTAGTAAAGTATAGGTGTGTCTATTAGGGCACCTTTTATCGATAACGATATTCTTATTTTTTTACATACAGAAAATACAGACGAAAAAATACATATAGGATATATACAAAGGCAAGCTTAACCGTAACAAGAGTCGTCTTTTTCGGCTTGTTGGAGCACTTGACTTGTTGAAAAGCTTTTTGGAGGTGTACTAGAGTTGGAGAAAGCTGCCGGCTTAGCATGGCGTTTCAAAGTATTCCCTTACGGGGGATGTGAAGGGATAGTAGTATCCCTTTACTGCCAAACAAATAAAATTTTCTACGTCTCTTGAGAGATGTAGACCTAGCTACTAGGTACCAAGTAACCTTATAAATTTAATAGGTACCTACTTTATGTAATTCATCAGAATGTTTAATCTTTTATCAATAAAGGGTAACCCCCTGATAAGCCAGGAGAAAGGTCTTCCGACAGCTCATACTTTTTTTTTAATTTGCTCTGCGACAATTCGTAGGCTCTTGTAAGCTCCCTTACCGAGTTTTTCTCTCCCTTTTTCTCTTAATTTTGTCAGCATAAAAACCTAGAAGATGGTTTCCGTACCCATTCATTGTTTTATACTTATCGTCTATTATTTCTTAGTACAAAAAGTAGACACACAAATAAACTCTTGTCTACGTCTCTCGAGGCGTAGACTTTTTAAGAAGAAATGTCTCTAGCTCTAATTGTCAAAGATAGACAAAACATGATCGCCATGCTCGATGATGTAGACTATTGTCCTGAGAAGAGTAAAAACTTCTATATCCATTCATTCTCATGATTGCCATGCTCGGAGCAGTGAAAAGTCGCAACAGTCTACACCCAAATGCCACTTTGGCTTCTCTGTCATAGACAAAACCGTTGTCTTGGGTGACCATGCTAAGCTGGCTGCAGTTGGAGTTGGACATTCAACGGTCGATGGTATTGCCATTATCAAGGTCATTAAATTCTTTATAGGAGGGTAAACATTAAAGTCTTTGAAAAAAGCTTTTGGCACCTTTGTTGTTAAAACAATTATATTAAGGAAAAAAATATGTGTTCGGATTTTCACCTTATACACAATAAGATCACTAGGATCTATGTACAATGTCAACTTGCTATAATGCTTTGTGTCTTGTTCAGGTTTTTCTTGACTTCCTAACTCGTGATTATAATCGCAAAGATTTCTATGAGCTTCATTATACTTATTTTTAGTGATTCGTAACATCACTGCTTTTTATTTATTTTTAATACCCATAATTTTATTAGCCATGAACCTTCATAACTTACTAAACAAAACTTCTACAGCTTCAATTTTATTTATACTTAACAAATAAAATAATTTTAGTTTCCTCGCGTCAAAAGCTCCGACGGCACCATTAGGGCTGATAAATTATTGCACGGATTTATCTGATCATTCTTATGGCTGTGATACTCATGTCAGTGAGTATACTCGTATTAGAAAATACTACTGGCATGTACGTAGTAAGTAAACTAAGGTAGTATTTAAGGTAGCATTCATACTAGCTACTACATCGTAGTGGAGTCTGAACAGCGAGTTTTATTGTTAGCCAACCTCACCCTAACGTTTGACTGCTTAACGATTTTACCATTGTTTCATTGCCTAAAATATAATAAAATACTTTTTTTATAGTAAGTATAGTATCAAATTGGTTTTATTCGACTAAATTGAGTGTTGTCTGCTATTTTTTTTAAAGCCGCTTTTTCTTGTGACTCACCCGCTGGACTCTATATAACTAGTAAATATGTTATGTTATATAAGTAAATAATGCTGGACATTTTTCACACAGCATCATCTAGCCCCGAACTAAACAGAGCTTGTATTATGGGAACTACATGAAAGATATACTACTTTTATACTTTTTTTTGTAAATACATACATATTTTACATAGAAAACACCCAGACCCGAGACAAACATTACAAACATTTGTCCCGCAGCGGGAATCGAACCCGCAACCTTCTGCGTCACAGGCGGGCCTTCGCCTACTGCGCCACAGAGGTCGTCACTGAATGAAGGCGACTCAACACCTTTCCTTGTAACATTTAAGTGAGGCCTATGTTAAACAGCCATAATATGACTTTTATTTAAAATGAAGATTAGATATTATGATGTCAGCTTTAAGAAAGGTTACCATTTAGGTACCATTTTTTTATTTGAGTCAATATTTTTAAAACCACTGCTTGAAAGCTTCTAGCTACCTATCTCTCCAAAAGTACCTGTCACTGATTTCACCGTAAATCTAATATCTACTAGTATGCTCTAGTGCGAGTCACTAGCATTATATGTATGCCCGCCTTTATACCTAATCTTGGAGGATAAGGCATCGACCTGTGCTAATGTATTCCTTTCAATTGTGAGACATTATGTATCGAGGCAAAAACTCACAAACCAAAAAAGAGAAAAACGTCCTCTGATGTTACCGTCAAGGTTACGATTACAATGTTGGCTGCTGAAGCCAGTAGACCTTCGTTATTATATTATTGACTTATATGAATACCCCGGACGAAAAAATAATGACTGCCTAAAGCTAAAGTTGTATATGTTGGTAGACACCTACCTAGCATTATGTTGAGCTGATACCTTTTACGTGCGACATTGAACTGTCGGGATGTCCGCTTGCAGTGCGGCTCTCTGAATAACTTGGAATATCTTCATTATCAAATAGTAGATTGTTCAACAAGGGACTAAATCATCTCATACGAGATGATTTTCCCTTTGATTGCAAATAAAATAACAAGGTACAAAATAAAAAAAAATGAATTATCTTCCTTTAATATCCTCCTCCTCACCCGACAAAAACACATTATTACAGATGTTACTGTCTTTAAAAGATTTAAAACCAGTGACCATATAATGGTAAAAGCCACTTTCCGATGTAACCTCAACAAAGAAAGGACTAAGATGATCAAGGCACAATACCAAAAGTTTGAAAGAACTGCATATCTTTTCCAGAACAGAAAGAATTTCAAAGTGACCTTAAAATTCAATTTGAGGGATTGACGAAGAAACATGGACGCGGACTTATTGAATAAAACATTAGTTGAAATAGTTACAGAAACAACCAAAAAACATATCGGAGGTAAAAAGCCAAAATATATGAAACTAACACCACATACACATTCACTATTAAATCAAAGAATATAAATGCAGAGTATAATATAAAAGATCAGCGATGATTAGAAATATTAAACATCTATCTATCGCGTACACTCGATGAGTACCAATCCATTGAGCAGGCTGGCTTCCGAAGTGGTTACTTCACCATGGATCACATACACGCTGTCAAGCAACTGATGGAAACATTTAGAGAGTATAACCGCCCATTATGTTTTGCTTTTGTAGATTATGAAAATGCTTTTGACAGCGTCGAGCACTGGGCTGTGTTTCACTCTGTTTACCGTTGCAATATTGACAAGCGTAACGTACATATTCTTCGGGAGTTATACAAGTCTGCCAAAATGCAAGTACGCATGCACAAACTATCTGACCTGATACCCATCAGCCGTGGAGTACGCCAAGAGGATACCATCTCACCCATACTCTTCACGTGCCATTTGGAGGACATCATGAAAACTTTAGACTGAGAGAGGTATCAAAATCAATGGCCGTTATATGTCGCACTTACGTTTCGCCGATGACCTTGTCCTTATGGCTGAGACCGCTGCAGATCTCCAAAGCATGCTAATCGAACTGCATGAGGCCTCCATGAGCATCGGTCTTAGGATGAACATGTCCAAGACCAAGGTAGTCATCTGTCACGCATATCGAAGATCGCTATAAATAACTACACAATACAGTCAGTAGATGAGTACATTTATCTTGGACATCGTTTATTCTTTGGCCGAAGCTCACAAAAGAGGGAAATCAATAGGCGTATCCAACTGGGATAGGCTTTTAAAAAATTTAAAGAAGTTTTAAATCCAAAATCTCCCAATGTCTTAAGACCAGGATGTACAACCAATGTGTTTTGCCCATCTTCACGGAACCGAAACATGGCCCCTGACTAATGAGCCCATGTATACAATTAAAGTTGCTCAAAGAGCCATGGAGCGGGCCATGCTAGGATACCATCTCGTGGACCGTATAGCAAACATCGAGATTAGACGTCTCACTAAAGTGGAGGATGCAGGTATACGGATAACGAGTGGAGATGGGCAGGGCGTTTAGCAAGGCGGGAGGACCACAGATGGACCAAAACAGTCACAGAATGGTGGCCGAAAGATATGCGGCGGCCTCGAAGCAGACCACCTGCCCGCTGGTCAGATGATATTGTGAGGGCAGTAGGTGAGCAGTGGATCCGGCAAGACCGCCAGCAGTGGCATAATAGAGAAGAGGCCTTTACTCAGCAGTGGGTGTTACCGGCTGATTAGATAGATAGGAATAAAAATTCCGTGGAATAAAAAAGTTTGTGTAAAACAAGGTTTTAAGACTCAATGCGAATTTCCGACCGGTGACTTTTCGTCTACATTCACAGTGTCAGGCGGCCCTTCACTTTTGCGTATTAATTAGCCGTTCATCAGTCACCGCACTCGCTTCCGGCATATCATAGTTCAATGGCTCGCTGATCCACGTCCCAGTGCGACCTTGGAGCGTTCTATTAACGAATCAATTTGATAAATCAACGACTATTACCGGTTTAGGTCTAGCATTCGATCTGAAGTGGACGAGGAAGCGGTGATGGATACGGCAACATGCATATCAAGACGTTTTACGCCAACGAGCAAATAGCCCATGGGGGAAAGATTCATTGTTTTGATAAATGGGTTTACTGTTATACCTTTTCGAATCGTACGTGCTCATTGTCTGACCAAATCTTTCCTAGATGTCACCGAGGACACAAAAAACCTCAGTTACAACGACCTGGTTCTTATCTGTCAAATCTAACTTTGGTTTCTTATCAAGTCAATACACGTGCCATCGATTCAGCGATGTTTTTCAATCCGATTTAGTGTTTAGTGATATTTTATCTACTGTATTTTAGTAGCTTTTTAGGCACGTTTGCACTAAACTTTGACCGCTCCTAAGTTGAGAAGTTTTTATAGAAAAACTATCAGACTAAGACGAGCATTATTAGTCTTTCGATAAACAAGAGCGGGTAAAGTAATTGATAGACTCCGATATAGACGGCTTCTTACTTTCACCAGGTTAGTTTAGTATGAACACCAGGACTACGGTTTTGGCTTTGAAAGAGAAGATAAAATGTTTCTCCTTTCCGTCACACCACTAAGAGTGACTAGTAGAAAATGTGTGAGAGCTAAAAAAGTAAATACATCAGTCATGTAGTTCCCCTAATACCTACAAGCTCTACTTAGTTTGGGGCTAGATGATGCCGTTTGATAAATGTCCAGCATTATTTATTATTTATTTATCTTATTATTATTATGATTGTTCCACGAAACAATAAAATTGTTTGTCCTGACTGATCGACTGACTGATCAATCAACGTACAGCCGAAACTGCTTAGTCTGAAAACTGAAATTTGGAACATAGATTTACTTTATAATATAAGCATATAATATAAGCATGCTAAGAAAGGATTTTCGGAAATTTCCACTTTAAGGGGAGTTAATTGGGAAGTACTTTGTAAGAAACTTGAATATTGTATTCAAGTTTCACTTATCATAAATAAATAATGATGTGTTTCAGAGTTTTTGGATTTTCACATTTATAGCGGGAAAATGAATGGAATGTTAGTATGGGAGTATAGTTTTAAAAAAAAAACACAACTCCACGCTTGCAAAGCCGCTGGTTTGGGTTTTGTCTTTCGATTACGCGGACAAAGCCGTAGCATCCGTAGAAGTCTACCGTTCTCAATAAGATCTTGCCATCCATTTCCATGAATAAAACTAAAAAGACCATGGTACATATTTGAAATACTGAGTATATTATACCTCACATACATAGTTCGACAGGAATTTCTCGGTCCCTTATCATATAAAGAGTGAAGACAAGGGATCATCCATCTTGCCAAACGTTCTAACTTCAAGTGATTGATGATGCGAATTTCTGTCCACATAACTAATAGGTATCATGTGCTAAATATATAATTATGTACCTACTTACATTCTATCGTCTAAAACTTTAATATTAATTGGGTAGCGTGGGCAATTGGTAATTCGTTCATCCCCTTCTAATTAATATAATATGTTTATTATGTTAAATAAAAATATTACAAAAAATAACCATTCGATATTTTTTCAAGTGTTAACCCACACTAATAAAATCTAATAATAATAGCTATTATTACTTTTATAAAATTTATTTTATTATTTCGACATAGTTGCATATCACTGTTATAAAGTTCTATGACCACGGCAGGACAATGTCTGCAAACAATCAAATTATCAGATGATATCGTTACTTACACAGTAACACATGCATGCGGACTGTTGATTTCATACTTTTTAAGGTAGAAAATAATACTAGAAAATAATAGAACACATATGAACATCAAAAATAATATATTTATTAATTATGTTTACAAATAAACTTTACCTACTGCTTACAACTAAAGTAGAAGTTTAAATATAAAAATGATTTGTGACTTAGTATACGGATATAAGGTGTTTTCCAAATATGACGTAATATAGTATTTAACATTGGCCCTATGTGAAAAGAAAAACGATTTCCGGATTTATGGATTTCAAGGATGTTTTATCTATGGCTGTTTCTACATGACACATGTTTCTTGAAATATCGTATTTGCAAAAAACCCAAAGGGTCCCTAAAATGCTAATAGTTATTAAGGAGACAGGAGGAAAATCTTAAGTTTTATTCAGAAGCGATTTGGAACAATTACAAAATCTTTAAAAGTCTTTTTAATCCAGTTCGAATCGATCCAGAATTGAAATAGCTTAGCCATCAACCAACTTTATGCGAATTATAAATTATTCATATAATAAAAGTATTTCAAATGTCCCACGATTTTTAAATTGCAGTTTTATATCTCTGAATTTATGTTTTAATTTTTAATGTTTATTAATGTAAGCTTTATGTAAATTTAGTGATTAGATTACCAAATAATATAGAACAAAATAAACCAAGTTAGTTTGGCTTTGACATTCCGAATTCATCGAACAGATTATGAACAATAAAGTAACTTGGCAACAACTTTTAAGTGATAGTTACCAAACTAAGGAAAGGTTGGTTACCAAAACGTAGGGTACATCCTGTACCCCGCGTGATCTTCTACATCTTATTTATAAACGTGGTTTAGTCTCATTACATGCTGGTCTGATTTTATTTTTTATTGTGGGTCTACTCTAACGACATATCTGTCACGAGGTATGCCACGCCACGGTACTCGCCGCGTTAGTCTTTTGTCCGCTTAACAAATATCGTCCGCACTTGTGACTTTGTCACGCGTATCCTCGGTCACGGAGCAATATACGTTGAAATACTACAAATATGTACCTATTTTATCTAGGTAATGTAGAGCTCCACGGAGTTATTAACGTACCTAAATACGTTGAAATACTACAAATATGTACCTACTTTATCTAGGTAATGTAGAGCTCCACGGAGTTATTAACGTACCTAAATATGTACACACAATTAAAGCTAAAGACGAAAACCTCTTACTCTTTTTAAAATAGGTTAAAAAAAACGTTGTGCCAATCCATTCAAGGAACACATTGAAGAATCTTCAAAAATAAAAACAAGTAGGGTTCGTTGTCACGTATTAGTTGAAGTATTGAACCTCATAATTTCAAAATTAAAAATGTATTTACTTGTCTTTGGCATTTATGCAACTGACATGAATTTCGTGTCACTTTGACCTCGCAATCTGAAAGGTCAAGTGTTCTGTACACATAATCAAGAAATAAAGTCAACTTTGACCGCTGGACCTACATCCTCTCCGAAATTTCAATTCACAGTATCACGCTGTTTACTCAGACGATAATAAATTATTTTTTATTGCGCCGACTCTGCAGACGATCATTGGTTTGACATTCAGACAGTCTATCCAACATTGCACCTCTGGACGGCCGACAGTAGACGTCACGGCAACATAAAACCGACTCAAATTACTTGCCAAACAGACTATTTTTGTACTGTCGTTTCGAAAGATTGCATTCGGTACCCGTAATGACCGTGCATCTCACACTCAAGGGCAAGGGTACGAATTATTCGTTTAGATTTGACCGATTCACCTCTGAAGACTTATCGCTTTTGTTAGACGGGGCAACAGAGAAAATATTTTGTATAACCCGCGCTGGAGTTCGGTCGCAAATGGTCGCATCATAAGCATACCTATGAATATGATAGAACATTTTATTAATAAGACTGTTTAATAATAAGTAATAATAAGTGGAATGATTCTTGACTTTGTTCGCGTTTAGATTTTTTCATTTTTTCATTTTATTTAATTTTCCGGCACGGTCAATGAAATTACTAACTATCGCCAAATTTATCTACGACGGCTAGGCTGAGAAACTAACCATAGTTTATATAAATTCCTCCAAAATTATTTATTCGAATGTCTAATCATCCATCCATAATAACTTTTGCCTTAGGGATAAGTTTAGATCATCGAATACGTATTCCTCGTGTTCTAGATACGAGCATGATTCTAATTTTCGATTTACGCTGAAACTGTCATCACTTTCGTTAATGTGAAGAGTATCGAATGAAGGTGAGCGAATATGCAATAATCACAGAAACCGCATGGCATTGGGATTTTGTATATTTATAATGCGATCTATATGAAAATCATTACTCCATTATCCACTGAGTTACCTAGTACAAAGTCGGTTTAAAATAAAATAAAAGTTGCTGAAATCGTAGTATCTTTAATATACCTGTCGTTGGCCGAAGCTTACAACCACTTTATTTTTAAACGTGGTCTTTGTATAGTTTATCTGTCATTCGTTGTCAGTTATTTTAGAATGTGAAGGGAAAAATAACTAGAATACATTAAAAATGATTTCATGTTGTGTGGCATAGCGGCGACCAAAGATTTCGTGGACAGGAGACTTTATAAAATCGTGAACTGATTGCATTTTACATTTTTTAACTGAAATTCATATTTTTGTTTCAGGTCTAACAACGCGAGTGAACCGAACTTAAGATGGTATATTAGAATAAGTAACTAACGTTAGTTAATAAATAGTTAGTGTAAATTTGACCCAGTTGTAAGTGCAGTGTTTAAAGTGGAGAATATAACGACCAAGAGAAATACCGGGTTAACCCCGGTAACTGACCGGTAAGTAGCAAAAAATTATTGCTCTGAAAATAAAAAAGTATATTTTCTTTCAGTTAAAAATAAAAACCAACAAAAAACCGACAATTAACAATTTACTAATAACTGTTTTATTTCAAATAACGGGAAGTTGTTTAAAATGGGGAATTAAATTTTTTATTGGACATATACACCCTTAGGGATGGAATATTTGTAATGCATATGGGAGCACCCCAGGGGTCTAGACAAATACCTCACGCTTATTTTTCCTTTCACAATAACGCAAATTTATCAACGATAATTTGGCAGAAGTCACGTGACATTTCCACAGCTAATGTCATTTCCATACAGTTCAATCTTTCCGTAAGCGTTTACGCTCATAGAAAGTGGTATTTGTCTAGACACCCTGAAGTATACCCTACGCGAAGATATCGCGTTACATACACACAATTAAAAACAGACTAATTGAAGGATCATCAAAAAAATAACCAATCAGAGTTTGTTGCCTGATTCTTCTAGTCTTGGTCGCGCGCGAGGAATCGGCGTAAATTCACTTTAAATTTAGAATTCACGTAGTTTTTATGATGACGTTTCTATATGATCCTTGTGATTTCAATGAATAAAAACCTATTAACTTTGACTCCCTTTTTTAAAAAAAAAACAACTTTTCTGTTCTTAACTAAATTCACTTTCACTTCATGGGTAGTTCCACCCCCATTTAGGGTTATCAAATTATGTACTGAGGCCCTCTGTTTATTATTTATACAATGATTCTCATTGATTTGTCGTGTCAGCCGTTTTTTCTTGGTTACCTGACTAGGTTGATATACGAAGGTCTTAAAAATATCCCGGTAATTTAAAAAATCGGTTCAAGGACATACCGTTTGCTTTCGCCGTTTGAGAGCACTTATTTATGATATAAATAATCTGCAAGGCTAAGATCTGAAGGTTCAAAATAAATCAAAAGAGTCTCCAACAGATAGCGGTTGTATTGATAACTCAGAGCAAAAAAATACAAACTAAAATCTTAGTGATTATATAAATGTCAATAATGTCATCTCTGATAATCACACCTATACTTAGTTTATCATAAATCTTTTAGAATTAGACTTCTAAGTTCTAAAGCTTACACTGTGTCACTTACGCTTATGTACATAGTTATCGAACTTAGAATAAACTTGTATGCCAGTTACCAGGGAGTGAAATAACTAACCATTACCAAACATACCCAACTCCACCTACTTTAGTTCATGTGTTTATGGGATAGGTTGCCATGGAGATTATTGAAGCCACGTGTTCTAGACTAGCTCTTGAATATTCCATGTGCCTTTGTTTGAAGAATCGAAGACTACATGTCTTGTTGATTTGTTTCTATCGGTAAATTATTGTTGGTTTGTTTTGAAATAGAAAAGAAGTACGAGACGAGAACCCCTCGCAATACTTACTAGAATTATCTAGCAAATAAGATTACAATTCTAACTGAAATGTCGTCCCAACAAATTAGCTCGCACTGTAAACATGCTCCAGTCTTTTAATTAAGGAAATAGGCGTCGGTCCAGGTGGTGATTAATTAGGTACTTGCTCACGTACCCACTATCTGTATTCGTTATCTAGGCGGAGGCACGATTCTGTAGGGAAAAAAGTTATATACAAAGCTTTGTAGCTGTGTTAAAAAAATTTGCCCACGGCTCCATTCGTTCATGTTAATGCTTAAATTCTTCTTCGACAAAATACTCCATTCGATTGTGATGTGTAAGCCACATCAAAAATAATCTAGGAAAACTAACGCTACCTTCCTATACCAATAAAAGCGAGTCGCGTCGACGAATTAATATAAAAATTTTAAAGCAATTTATCGTGATCTACTTGTCACCTTCATCCCAATTCAGTTGTCAAGTTGTCATACAACAATGATTAAATAAACACGGTAACGAGACCTCAATGTCATGTCCTAAGCAAACAACACCAACGCCTGTTCACCAGTTAGGTGTACAAAATGTTAGGTAGAGACATAAAAGTGCAGTAAAAACGTTGTTTTATATGGACGTGGGTGGCGATGTCAAGCGCTTAATGAAATGAGTGTAGCGACTTGTATTTAATCACTAGAATAAAGATACTTTCCACAATAAAATGCCTTTTATTTAGTAAATTGACTTATTCGTTCGTTCGTATATGCCAACTCTGAGTGTCGGTGTTTTCAGGGCGCCAGAAGGAGTGCTTCCCCTTTCGACTCAAGATTTTTTTAACCAATAGGTATTTTGCTCTGTTCGACCCAAAAAATTTGATTACCCTTTGTACCGACACCTAGTTATTCCTAATTTCTATTGTTTAAATTCAAATAAATGACACAGTGAAAAACTAAAGTAGAAGGGTCAGCAGACAAAAAAAAAAATCTTATTATAAATATATTTATTAATAAAATCAGTCTTGTTTAGATAATAGTGAGTCAAATATTTGTTTACTAGTGTAACAAAAATACAAATCAACCTTTAAATAAACAAACATAATCAAATAAACATATTATAAAAAATAGCACATCAATGTTCAGATTAAGGTCTGGTAAGTAAAGTTACATTTCTAAGTTAATTAGGTACATAATATCAGCCATGCAAAATATTTTTTTTAGAGATCAAATATTTAAAACAAACAGATACAGGTACAAAGGCATATGATAGCTGGGATCGACAACCATTGTATGTACTAAGAATTCGTTTTTAAGATCTTTATGTAAAGTGATTTTTCAACTGACTTCAAAAAAGGAGGTTCTCAATTCGTCTGTATTTTTTTTGTGTATGTTACGCGGTATCTTAGCCAATTGTGAACCACTTCTAATGATTATTTTTGAATGAGTAGGGTATACTTCAAGGGTGGTCTCATATAATTTTTATGAAAAAACCCACTCCTAAGGGTGAAAAAATGGGAGAAAAAAATCTTATTTGACTTTTTTTTTAGTTGAAGTCAAGTTTAAGTTTATAATTTTTTCTGAAAATATTTGTAATTTCTGATCTAATGCGATAAGGTATTCATAACTACTTCATCTATCATAACTTTGCCCTTCGAAGCACAAAAGCTAGATAGCAAGCAGCCAGTAGTTAAAAACAGTGACCTGAAGAATAATTGCCTAACCTAGGTGATATGTTGCCTAGTCATGCCACAAGCGCTGAGAGATTCGAAGTTAGGAATTAAATACTGTCCTAGTTACATTTATTATGGAAAAAACAAATTGGCATAGTCTTATCGACTCTGAACTCTAGAAACCAAAACGCAATAACTTTGACTCAGCGTTGCAGTTCAATAGCCAATTAAACGTAACTCGACAATGATTAATGTGTAAACAGGGTCAATCGAATTGCATCTCAACTTATAGGATCGGATACATTTTAGTCCTTTCAGAATCTTAAATTTATTGCATTGTACTGGTTCAACAACAATACTTGTACTTACGCGGGTACCGGACAAAGGTCAGTTAAATACTTATAATTTTATAGGCTTTTAATTTACCGAGAGTTTAGTAAATATATCAGAAAATTATACCACTTGTTTTCCCGTTTCAGTTGACAAACAGTATAGTAAGCTATTGTAAGCTGTGCGGCGTGCGCATGTTTCTCTGTCTGTCTCTCTCTCTCTCTTATAGAAAGCAAGCCAGATATTTTTATTTATTTTTAATTTATTTTTAAGTTAGCTTGCTAAAAAAAAAAAATTTATTACAATTCCTTCACTAATTAATCGAAAGGAACTTCGTTCCATCCGGGTGTCCCTTGACACCTCTCATTTTATTTTGTCGATCGATCGCGATTTGCAAAATACTATTGAGTAACTATTTACACTTTAGTTAGTCAATTTACGAGCTTCGGTCTAGCCAGCAGCTTTGTTTGCACTATAATGCAGGAAGAAGAGTTATAACCATAGATAATATAAGTTAACACCCCACGCTATAAACTACAAATAACGAAACGCTTTTAACAAAACATAAAGAATCAAGGCTGTAGCCCCTAACGGCTATCGCACATAAAAGTAAGAAAGGAATCATGTCAAGGTCACCTAAATACAATGTAAGTACCTATTCATTAAAATGTTCCAGAAATTACGTAGTGGGTCGTAAAAATGGTATATACCTGACCTTTAGAACAAATATTAGATATTTACATTACAAATAAACAACAAAGTTTTAAATAAATAGGTTGTATTTTGAAACCACTAGGATATTATTATAGAAAAGTCAGATTACATTATCTACAAGTGTAATTATTAAGTGAATTCACGCTGATTGCTTTCACTATCAGCTAGCATTACAAAGCTTTGATAAATCGGGCAACAAAGTCTGCTCTTTTGTTTTTATTTATGATTCTATATTCAACTTTAGTGTGGTGCCAAGTGCCAATCGAACAAGGTGAACACGTTTATTTAGACAGAGCATTAGTCAAATAATAAAATACATTCTAAAAAATATCAATTTAGGTAGATAATATAATGGGCACTTTGCGTCACGGGTAAAAATGTGAATTTATTAAAACAATAGGCCTTTGCATACGACTTCGCTCACGAGGTATCGGTATAAAAAGTACCCTGTGTCAAAGTCAAAGTCAATATGTTTTTATCCATAAAAATCACAAGGATCATAATAGAAACGTCAACTTAAAAACTACGTGAATTAATTTTTTTACAGTCTACGCCGAAGCCGATTCCTCGCGCGCGACTATGCCTAGAAGAATCAGGCAACAAACTCTGCTTGGTTATTTTTTTGATGATCCTTCATTCAGCTTTAGTGTGGTGCCAATCGAACAAGGTTAACTAGTTTATAGAAAAAAAATACTAGTCAAAGAATTATATCAAGTCTATAAAGTATCAACCAAAGTTCATAAGACAACACACGATACGCTTTATAATAATAATGCTTAAACATCCAAACTTTGTCAAAATATAAGAGAATAATTTTGTTAACACACTTGAGAACATATTTTATGATCTAGTTTGAAAGTGTTAATTTATTTTATATAAGTAACTATTCTTAGATTCTGTTTTTTTATTTCAAACGTTTCGGTACGTTTATGTAAGTACGTATGCAGGTAAGTACCTATTTAATTATTTTCTAGTAACCGAAGACTGTTTCGTATCATGAGATAGGAGACCTATAAATCTACCATAATAGACCTATCACACTATTGCGGTCAATCGTAAAAGCCACTCAGTGCGGTCGTTACTTCGTAGGCATCACTTTAGAACATTACAAATACCTACACCAATTTCTGGTAAACAATAAAACATATATTTTTCTTCTTTATTTTTATCTTACCCAAGTATTTATACAACAAAATAATAAAACTACTTTTAAAACAGAAAAAAATAATTCAGATAACATCAAAATAGGAAGATAAGGTAGAAAGCAGACCTGTAGTGATAGGAGTAACAGGTAGAAAACAAATTTCTTAAACTTTATTACCAACCATAGGCAGGGTACCCAAAAGGATGGTGACAATACCTCATTGAATAGCTATAATAATTTTCTGACCGAAAAAAGCGCCAGCCCTTCAGTCATTGTTTTCGTCCATTAGCCGCTTCGAGATTTCCCTGAAAAGAACCACGTATCCGTATAACTTGATAGTTCTAAGCACAATGGAATAGTATCGAATGAATAGTATTGTCTATGAAAATAACATGGTATTGTGATAACATGGTAAGGTGAAGTTGATCTCTAGACTGTCAAAGTATGGCATGAAGATCTGGAGCAACGCTGATTTCTTATAAAGCATCAGTAAACTAGCCCGGCCTACCTTAGAAAAGTATATCTAATCAACATTTTAAAACCCACGACGTGTTTTCCATCGCCTGTGGCCGCCACCCCTAGGAACTTGTGGCTATCTAAGATACATCCTTGAAGTCATACAAATAGATAGCATAAAACCTCATTTTAGTCGGATAAACCATCTCTTAAATATGGTAACAGTAACAGACTAACCTACAAACAACATCTTACGATATACGCATATCTCAATCATCCTCTCATCCTCGAAAGGAAAGTCTCTTGGAGTAAAAAAAGATCACAGCTCCATATTCATAATCACTATAACTTTTATCAGTTAGATAAAAGCTGTCCGCATGTCTTCCTTGGTTTAGTGTTAGAAAAGGACAGGGCTAGAGTTATCGTCCTGCTATTGTTAGTGAGTGATTCTAAATAATTGAGATAGTTTCTAGCTAAGCAAGCTATGCGAATGAACTCAAGTCGAATCGATCGGACGGATCGTAAACAATTTGATGAATTCAACACGCTATTTAGTTTGGCCCAATCAGCTGGCCTACTTCTCTGCCTCGCCTGCAGATCGCGTGTGAGAAGATTGTGGGCAATTAATGTTGCATAACAAATAACCTACCTAGTGACACAAAAGAAGCATAGGTACGATGTACTGGTTCGCATTGTCACAGATACGTTCAGTCTTGCCAACAACGTTATCACCGCTTCCCGCCTTACGACCTTTGTGTGAGCTGAAAGTAGGTCGTCGGCTTCTGGGCATTACGTTGTTGGAACGGATTTAAAAAAACCGATCGAGCCCGAACGCAGCCGAACGCACTTTACAGTACTTTTTGTGTCTCTGCGTTAACTATGGCTATAGCATGTAACTGGTAATGTAAACTTAATGGAAGCCAAAAAAAAAATTTTTTTCGGCCGACTAACACCTGTCGTGCCCCTATGTACACTGAAAATCAGCGCTGCGCCTGTCTGCCAGCATTTTGCTGAGTGTGCTCCTTTTGCCTGAATATAGTCATGGCAATTGCTAAGGTAGATATAGTTAGTTTTATTATGTATAAGTACCTACTTAATTATGTAACCTGATGCTGTTATGACCATAATTTCAGGCAATAAATACTTTTTCTATTATATTCTATGGTGCGCTAATATACGTACCTACGCTTAGATCCCGAGCATTCCAAATACAATACAAAATATTATCTATTGAACTTCTCGGTTTTTCAAACTAGTGTCATATTCAAATTGTTTAACTGAGTTCCTATTTCTTCTGGACACTTTAATCTCTATTTCGGGTGTATCTGCCATGCGCGGCAGATACGTGCATTATTTAACAATACGGCTTCATGTAGGTCTTTAAGTCTATATATAATCAGCTATAAATATAAGCTATGTGCAGCTTTAAATAATATAAACTATTTACTTTTGATCACCTAAACTTTCACTGTGGGAAAAACGTTTTACACATGTGTTATAGTTTGTAAATTCAGAGAAGCTAATGCTAGAACATTGACAAAAGCATTATGAATATTCTAACTTCTCAATCTTACTAATTTTTTTCTTAACTCTAACATGTTTCTAATTCTCTCTGCCATCAACAGTAGCAATATCAGTTTCAGTTTTAATAATCCATAACCTGTTAGTACTGTACTTAGCTTGTTGTAGATTAACCAAAAAAGATCCGGTACATAACAGAACGAACGAGTGGTCCAAGGATTTTGAGACATACACTACAGTGACACAGACTGCGTCCTTTACCATGAAAGGCAAGGTTTAGACTAAAGGGTCTTTGTTCAATTCGGTCTCCTGAATCTTAAACCGTCCTTATTTGAGTCTTTACGAGTTGGTTCGCAATAAAAGATTTAATTTACTAGAACCTGAAATTATTGTTCTAGATTATTAGCTCTGAGGATACTGGAACAAAACAGTTTATACAAGAGTTTGTTGTATCGGTGAGGTACCGACTAAATTTCGACTTATGCCGAAAGTCTTCATCATGAGTGATACTGACGCTCTCCTACTGCTTTGCGTCTCACTTAGGTAACCATGTTACATAAAGCATGTTTAAATTCCAGTTTTTACAATATGAATGACAATCTAATTCACAATTATAAGTTTTATACGGGTCTTTATCGCGTTTACCCTTTTTAATTACCTATAATGATATTTACTGATCTCGAAGTTTAATAATACTAATCTAATTCACATAAAAACTGTTGAAGATGCACTCAAAAACGTTGTTTCTTTTGGACATCGATATAAAGTAACGGAGAAAAAATGAAATGTTTCGCAGAGCGAATCGGAAAGTTGACCATGCCGGCGCGTTTGGTTGATCGATTCCGATCGAAGACATCTCGGCCCTTCAATTACCGTGGTGGACTATAAATTTAATCTCACGGGATAAATGCCAGTTAAAGCTTTCCAATCCAACATTGTTTGATGTCGGTGTGAAGAGTTTCGTTACGATTTGGTTTTGGCACATCAAAACGGCGGTTTCTGTAAAATAAGCTCCGTTACTGTTTTACGGATGGTTATTTAGATGACAAGGTAATTGGTGTGCCTTGATTGACTTTATTGTGGACCTGGTGAGGTGTCAGGTGTTATTTGCATGACACACTGAATGTGTAATGGTGTTGCACTCGGCCAGCACAATAAACATCACCTGTTTATTGTGCTAAAAGCCTTAGCGGTTCCACAATAATGCATTATAATCGTACACTCCTAGACGCGATAGTACTGAACCACAGGTTTAGTACTATGTAATTCTGTTTTGTGGCGATATTTAATCGGCTTTAGTGCTCATTTATGTGAACTCAAATGGCTGGTAATTCGTCTAGATCTGTTATAACTGTCGTTCTTATTTGATAAATTTCACGAGCTATTCACATTATGTAGATCTTCAATAAGATTTTGAGGAATAAGCCAACTAATTGTCTTGTGAACTAAGGTGAGACATACTGAATTCTTGCAATATGTTCTCATGGCATGTCACAAGTATTTTGCCATACCCACCCTTCAAGGTGATCACTCACCTACTCTCACGCTTAGTTTGCTTAGTTTTCCTTTAACACTAACGCAACATGACTGAACAATTTGTCAGGGCAGTAGTGACGAGAAATTTCAAAAGCTAGTGTTTTTATCATATAATTCAGTCTTTTGTCTAGACGCGTTAATGAACACTGACATTTGAACACATCATCAGCCCGTAGAAGTCTACTGCTGGACGTTGGGCTTCCCCAAAGAGTTCCATGACGAACAATCCTAGGCCACCTCGATTCACCGATTTCCCCCAACCTTTATAATGCCATCGGTACGGTGTCATCTATGGAGTTGGGGACCTAAGTACATGTAATATTAATTCTTAGGAACTTGTCTTGGAGATTAGATCAAAATGTCATCACATTTAGGTACATGGTGAACACAAGGAGCACTTGCATGACATGACGACCGATAACGTAAATGTCACGAAGGTACAATGGATGGTGACTAAAAGCGATTCTCATGTGATTTCATGAAGTATACAAACATAATTATATCAATTCCACAAGCATATTTCACTCTCGTACTACTAGGTACTACCGATAAATTATAGCTATAACGATCTCTATGGCGCAGTGGGCGAAGGCAGTAGTTTATCAGTCAGTTCCCATAACACAAGCTCTGCTTACTTTGGGCTAGATGATGCTGTGTGAAAAATGTCCAGCATTATTTATTTATTTATGTTTTCTAAATATTGGTGTAAGCTTTTAAAAAAAAAAGCAACAATTACGTACACAGACCTGAACCCTCTCTAGGATTCCTTGTATTGTGGGTACAACAACCAGAACAACAAATATCTGCAGAAAATGCAAATATTGTTTCCGTAGCGAGAATCGAAACTGCACCTAATGCGTCTCAGTAGCTAGTTATATGTAAGTTTCTTTATTTATCTTTGTCTGTATATATTTGTTTGTACGTATTTAACTATGAAATATTTTCATTTATGCATGTAGTTTACTTCTATTTTAAGTAGCTAGTTATTTTATTTAATAAAATAATCTTGTTTTAGTAATCACCCTCAAACGCACTACTGCCCCACTCTTCATTAAACAAAGGTTAGCTGGAAGAAAATGCGAATTAGCATTAAGTTCGCCTATGTACTTGTTTTATCTTGTGCAATAAAGGATTTCCTATCTATCTATCATGTGTGAGGTTCACGACACTTCTGTGTACACGTCACGCGGGTTCGGGACCACGGAACTGGGCCAGAACCTTGGCATGACCTACTTCCGTGACCAGGTCACACGCACTAAATACCCGCAAGTAGTTGCGACCACAGTGTTGTAAATTTAATATGCATTTCATAGTATTCTCTGACCTCTGTTACGGTGATGATCGTATGAATTTACTGCTGTTTCGACAAAAAAGTATAGAGAAACTTGGGAAAACAGATGTGTCTCTAATGTAGATTAATACTTCCTAGTGCAAACATTTTATATAGTATATAAAGATTATTGTATACATTCTAAAGAATAATATACATTCAGAGCACCCCTAACATGCTCCTTGCAAGAAAAAATAAAACAAAAAACAAACAAACACGCTCACGACTATCTTCCCCATGGTGGACATCCTCAGATACATACTCAGTGAGTAGATCTTTGAGGATACCAAGTAAGGGGTAGTCAGAGGCACGTCCAAACATTACATTTGGTACATGCCCGTGTTTTGCAAGTAGTAAGCATTCCACGTGACAGGTTGCAAGCCCATCGCCGCTTATTGGAACACTAACTGTTGGCACATGCCTTCAAATTTTTGGTTCTAGGGCATGCCGGTTTCCTCACGATGTTTCCTTCACCGTTTTGTGCACGTGTTAATGCGCACATAAATTTACTATTAATTTATTAATTTTTAATTAATTCGAACCCACGACCTCCGGATCGAGAAGTCAGTATCGCCCACTAGGCCTTACACACGGCTTACAAGAAAAATACTAATAATTAATCATTGTTTTAATCGAGATTCAAAAATAACGAAATAACAACGTTGAAGTACACCAGATTATAATTATCATAAGGGATGGAGTTAATCCTTGTTGAATCTTAATTTTAATCCCCAACTTTGATGAAAGATTTAACACCTTACCTTCAATCCCATTAAGTGAGTCATATAAACCCATTTGAAACTGACATGTAGACATCTCATCAAAATATTGGGAAACCATTCGAGAATCAAATTACTTTACGAATCACGATCCTATCTCAAACGTGACACGTTAACCATCGCTGATAATCTTGGAATAAAGCTAGAGACGCTACGTTTCACAAACAAGTATGTTCTTACTGATGATATGATTTTATTAATTATTTCAAGAAGGCAAGTCATAAGAAGGATCAAGAAAGGAAGGAAAGGAAAGAAGGTCATAGCAGGCAACGCATCAGTAATATCCATAGTGTGGCAGATATCGATAGGCTACTGTTACCGTTTTCCATGGATTATTCCCATCTGTCACCCTGTTCTGTCCCCTAGCGTGGCAGTTGGAAAAAAAGCTCGATCTGTCCCCTTTTTTGCAACAGGGGGACAGATCGAACTTTTTTTAATTGAAAAAGTTCTATCTGTCCCCTCGTCATCCATCAGGTTGGCGGTATGCTTGTCTATTTCCATCCAATAGCAAAAAAATAAATATTCCTACAGTATGTACAATAAATTTGATTTTGCTTAGCAAGGTACACTTTTTCATTTACTTTTCGTTACAAAACTTACTGTTTTTGCCGGCTAAGCTAAGCTCCAGATAATGAATGACTGGTTTAATAGACCTTGTAATTCTTGAGTAATATCATAACATAACATCTCTCATGACAGTAGGTATATTAAGTTATAAAAGCTCCAGAGATCACTTAAATTATAATTTTCCGATGTGCGAGCACGGAAATTACACTTCACAGCTGGTATCTTTGCAAAATAATTTCGGTGTACTGTACCATATTATGTGGGCTATAATCGAAACGTTAATAAACACTAAATTTCTTTGAAGTCGTTGGTATTTTTTGCCTTCTGTTCAAACTATTTTGATAAGTTGGAAAGAAAAATCTGTTAGTGAAACTACCTCTTCTATTTATAATAGTGATCAAAACTTTCGAAAATAAATGTTTTTGCAGCTTTTACAGTTTATGTTGCATTCAAAAGACACTAATGTAAATTAGACTAAAAAAGCGCGTGTGTCTGAAAAAATCAAGACTATATCATCTGTTTGGAAATTTCCTCAGTCAACGACCATGATATTGGAAAACGAGAAATGCCTTCTCAAATCGACTCAGTGAGCTGAGAATGGAAATCCCAAAAATAAATAGGTGCCCAAGACGCGTCGAGACACGCTATGTTAGGGTCAAACCAAATAAAAGATTTTACTTTTTTTTTTAATTCATAATTTTTTATACTTTTCCTATACGCTATATTAGTGACTAAAATTAAATGGAATAAACTACCTAAAGTATTTTCTACCTATTTATAAAGGTGCCTTAGTATTAGCGATCTCCATCAGAAAACTTTTGTAAGTAACGGGCTATACGAAATATTATATGAGGTTTAAGAGGTGTACCACATACAACACTATATTATATAAAATATACCTACATACCTACCATAAACTATTGTATAATACAAAACATAGATAAGCAAGAGGCAACAGTAAGCGACTCGTAATATTTATAATACCTATTAGCTATTATAATACCTATATTTAGTCAAATTTTTTTATAAACATTGCTTCCTTCAACCTTCTTTATTCCTCTTCGTCTATTCGTTTCTGAAAATAGCTTGTCGCGGTACAAGCTCTAACACGCTAAGTCCTTGGTTAGTGACTCACTATTCTATTTCTTATTTCCTAAGAATAATCCAAAACTGCATTCATATGACTCATAAATGATACAGAGGGCGTTGACCGAATGATCTCCACAACTTGCTTACAATCGCGACTGTTCAGATTTCATTCAGTCTTTGTTAGGATTAATGATTTACAGACACTGTTAACCGAAATGCGATTTTGGTTTTCGGTTAAATGTATTAAGTGGCTACCATCAATGATTTCATGTATAGTCACGGTATTTAATAAGTAAGGTTAATAAATAGATTAGCACTATATAAGTAGTATATCAGTCATGTAGTTTCCATAACACAAGCTCTGCTTACTTTGGGGCTAGATGATACTGTGTGAAAAATGTCCAGCATTATGTCCAGCAGCATTATTAGATAATATTTGATGAAACTCGTATATGGTTTAGAAGTTAAATGCCGTTGTACCTAATGATTGCTATTTGATTGGCATTAATACTCACTAGCTTGTGACCAAAACATATAATTGTTAGATTTTAGGTTAGGTTTTCAACATTTACACTAAAATAAGGCGAAGTCACTTGTCACGTGGAATGGTATTTGGTAATATGCAAAAATGAACCTGTGACAAAGAAGTTGGGACGTGTCTCTGACTACCCCTAATCATTGGTAACTACCATGTAGTATTAATCTATAAAAACTAAGTATAAATTTAAGGTTGTAAGCATTGATATATTATGATACTACTAGAACTGAAAACTTAGTTTATATACCTAATTAGATACGAAGATTAAACGTATAATTTCACTAATAAGTTGAAAACTTCATTACACCGAGACTTTCTTCGTTCATTTCATAATCTTGAAAAACTTGTATTCGCGTGCACGTCCTTGAAAACTCTCGTAATATAAAATGTTCTAGCGAGTTACAAGAAGTTACGTCACGAAAGGGAAAACTTTAAGACATCTTCATTAATAGAGAGTCACGTCTGACGTCGTCGTCGGCAACGTTGGGATTTATACAAAGGGGTTGTGAACAACGGGACTACAGAAACATGCAAGGGTAAATCATCTTATTTTATTGTTGCTTTCCTCATTCGCTTTCACCTCGCACATTGCATGTACAGTTCGTTCGTTTTTCGTTAACTGAAAAATAAAACATTGTTAAAATAGCATTTAAATGATCGTGGTTTGGCATAATTTTAGGAAATTATTTACGACTATACCACGTGCCCGTCTCACGACTGTCGAGACGTCGTACTCGTGAGGTACTCATGAGGAAGGACCTCTAAACGGCCAACGAAACGTCAGCAGGAGAATAGTAAAGTAGGTACCGTAGGTAGGTAGGCTTCGTGCTGAACCGATTTGGAAGAAACTTAAAATTAATATTGTTCATGACCTATTGTGAAAACCACATAGGCTACCTTTTATCCGGGTGCCACGCGTGTGAAGCCGTGTGTAGAAGATAGTGTAAAATAAAGTGGGACCATTGACATAAAAGAAGATGCCTAGATGGATAAACTCTTTATTATGCATAACACAAGTTATGTATAACTTACTCGTCTAGTAAACTTGTAACAGACCGAACTGGACTGGTCATGTCTGGCGCATGTTGGGCGACCAGTGGGCCAAGTTGACCACCTAATGGTGCCCAGACACTGCCCGGAGATGTCGGAGCAGACTGAAAATGAGATGGAGAGATGAGCTCACGAAGTTCCGAGCAGATTGCCCCCTTTTGGCGCACAAAAGGAACGAATGGAAGGTGTGGAGGGAAGCCTTTGCTCAGCAGTGAGACATTTAGGGCTGAAAATAATAATAATATTCAACTTGTACATAATAATCTCTATTACTAAGTTTTTTTTTTTCGGTCTCCATAGATTCAAAAGCTTCTTGCAGCCCCGTGCCGTGGTCGTCCCGTTTCGATAAAAATAGAGCACACTACTGCGGTTGACTGCAGATACATTTGCATTCCACCTTACTTTTCTAATTACAATCCCGGCAACTTTCCCTGGAGCAAGCCAACTCGCTCTTGCTGAGATTTCCTCTCTACGGGAGGTTGTTCAACCGCTTATTGCTATTACACATCTTATAGGACTGAATGATAAGATGCAATAGCATCACTTGCTTCTCTAACGAAGAAACTGTTTTTCGATGTGATACCTACGCAAGAAAATTAACATAATTATGCATTGGAGTCAGGGTGTCTGACGTAATACAAAACAGCTCGTGCGGGCCGTATCAAATTTGGCGTCCTAAATAACATTGTACCTACCTGTGTACCAGATAATCTTGTCTTTACGTTGAATTAAATTAAGTTCTAGTAAAATTACACTAGAAATGAAATGACACTTGAGTTTGAAGACTCGATTCATTTTTAGTTCTTTGCTATCTTCTCTCCATCACTCTTTACACGACCCTGAATGTTTCAGCGGACTGCTCTGAAAGCGAAATCTACAAAATAAATAATAATAAACACAGTGTCATATGCTTATGGTTGGCTCTTTACTGTTTCATGTTTACCGTGCATATATGCAAAATGCACCCGAAATTCACAATATAAATTCCACACCAATTACCCAAAGTACTGTAGACTACGTATATACTTCTAAGAATAATAAGTAACCAAGTCAAATAAACCGCAATACGAGTATTCCTAATACTAGTCTTCCAGTAACTATTATTTTATTCAGTTCCAAAACTGAGAGAATCAAAGGGGTATATCACTTCTTATAGAAGTGATATTTCGTGTCTCTGCGATGATAAAATAAGCACCCCTGCACCTCGATGCTGAGTCGGTATACATATATCGATGCGAATTTGCATCAAAATAAAAAAAAAACAATACAATTAAAGTAAATCCTAAATGATTTGAGGGGGTAATTCCTCTTTGGTATTAAATATCTGATATTTCGTCATCATAACGATGAGTATACGAAACGCAATTTAAAAAAAAAATCGCTAGACTGGACGTAAGTTCTGAATTATTTCCGCACGCATCCTTGTTCGAATTTATAGGCGTCCCCATGAGATCCGTCAGATTACCTCTATCTTTACGTTTCTCACAGCTAGCTCACCCAATTAGATATATCCCGATTTAGATCTATTGATCTGTAATCCGTCCGTTTTTAAACGCGTCCTGTTCCAACCACTTACACTGGTTTGAATAGGTTCAATAACTGTTTAGTAATTAACAGTCAGATTGTGTTTTTTTTAAGTACTCGAACTTATTCAAACTAATAAATTTTTTTTCGTTTGAAAACCTGTTAATGGTAAAAATTGGTCTCCGAATAATATATGTAAATGAATCCTATGGCCAACGTGGTCAACTCTGGCGGTCGTAGTGGATAGGAAGGACCCTTGATACGCTAGGCAAAGCAATACCAGTGTAGAATCTTCATTCAAAAAGTCGTGAAGTCTGGATGGGGAAGTTTCGCTTCTGGGATCGTCTCTGATGTTCTACGGTTTTACTCCTAGCGCAATGCACATCTCGGAATTATTTTAATGAATAGCTCGCTTTGTTCAAAGGGTTATTTGAATAAGAAAGTGGAACTTTCACCGCATCGCCGGTATTTTCTTTGGTAATTGAATTGGATGGGTGAATGTATTATCTGAGTAGAATACCTAAAGTGTCTTGTATTTTTTACTAAAATATGCGATATAGGTAAGGGTGAGTCCGCGGTTTCTTGTCTCTATTTACACAGCCTTGGTTCACTCATGCATCCTATCAACATATTCTCTGCTGTCTGTATCCAGTACTGCTTGCGGCGATTATAATAAGAGTAGCAATAGTTACTGATCTCATATATATTGGTACAGCGATGCACAAAAAGCTTATAATATCCCAAACTCAAACCTACAAAATAATTTATCTTAAATTCACTCACGCTCTCATATTTTTTCTGTTGTTTGGTCGAATTGGTCTTTATATTTTGTGGTGTTATCTTTTCATAGAAAACTCACAAAACTTTGCAATCCATAGCATTGACGCCATTGAGAGGCCTTTCATACACCATTTGGCGTCGCTTGGGAAATCAGAATGTATTCGCTTATCTGGCCTCATTAGGCAGGCCGATGGCTGCGACAAGGGCAGCCCGGACCCCCGGGAGATGGCTGGTGTTGCTAGGTGTTGTGTCGATAAAATCATTTAGCCGATTAATGAGGATAGTTTTGTTTTTAAGGCTAGTTCTTTGGTTATATAATAGTTTTGTATTGCATTGTTCTAGTGATAGAAGACGAGTGCGGGTCAACTTAAGCTGTATGATCCTTTAATTTTACGTTACAATATAACTGAAGCGTGTGGCATTTAGGTAGCGACTGCACCACAAACAAAGAAGATAATACTATTTTATCTAATGGGTCTTGTCTACAAATTTTAGTTTTTATCCATTTTTTTGCTACAACCACGACCGTGACCTCTTGCTGTAACTGTTCCGTAATTGTCACCACATCATCAATCATATGTCTTGGTATATTATTAGACATAATTATATTATAGCATTCCTTATAACCTAGGTTACCTATATAAACGGAATATTATAGTAAGCTATATTAAATTAATCTGAATGAGGCAGTCATTGTACTGGCAATAAATTTCTGGCACGCTGCAAAATGCTAAACCATCAATCATTTTTGAGAGCGCCAGAGAGAGATATGTATTGCCGTTTTAATGGCCAGTGACCCAACTACCAATTAGTCATGCACCAACAAATATTTCCACTTTAAAAAAGTGTATCCCTTAAACAGTGAAGAAAAACATCGTGTGGAAACATACATGTCCTGAAACCAAAACAATAGACCGTGAGTAATTGCGTGGCGCACCTCTCACCATCGATCCACCATATAGGGATCACCCTATGTTTATCAAGAAATAAATAGTCACGTCGAAAGAATTTCATAAAAATAAATAGAAGAGACGATAGTTGGTACGAAGCAGGGCTTTGTCAGACGTATAGCTTCAGGCAATGCGCGTGTTATCCTAAGCTTCGTAGTACTTGGTACTTCAGTCCTTTAGTCCCCCTTTGTGCAAGGATATAAAATGGGTATTCAGCACGATCGCCCAAGGGTATGGATTGAACAAAGGCAAGTAGGTAAATAACCCTGACCCTGTGTTTTAGAACTTAATTAGTTGTAACAGGTCTTCTTAGTTGTTTTCACCTTGTTACTTTTTCACCTTCATTCTACCTATATATATAGCTAAGTAAGACCTACATGTACAAACTAAAACGTAGTGATTACTTGCATAGTGATACAAAGATGCATTCTAAGAACTGATAGGTACAAAGCTATTTTTGAAATTCAAACTGAATATTGCAAAATGAAACAATCTTGGTGAATGTCAGACGAAAATCAAACCGAAAGATCAAAGAGCGGTTTGTGTACACATTTCTGCGAGTCATGGGGTTGCAGATTACATCTGCATCCGGTGCCCTTCCGTGCCCTAGCTGTGATGCTGTATATATATTGTATGACTACTGAAATTCACCACAAACCTGTCAGATCATCCAGTTTAGTAACTACCTACTTGCCTGCTCTTGAATAGTCTTTGAGATAACCTTGTGACTTAAATGTAAAATATGGACAGAAAGCTCATTTCGAAACCGCAATACAGTGACCGCAGTCTGTTTTGCTTCTAAGGTTATTCAGTGAGTTACTGTTTGTAAAACTGCACTATTTTTAAATGATTGACTAAGTTTTCTATTCATGTAGCATAGCAGTCAAGCAGAGTCTCTGAATCATCGCTTATCTAAATCTGAAACATGGAACAGTGCAGGCCGTAAAAATACTCGAGCCGACAGTTAAATAAATATAAAAAATACGCAAACTGGACTACTGCAAAAAAATGTTTCAACTAGCGAAACAGATCTGATAACAGACCGGTATAAACTAGTCTGGGCACTTTAGTCCTCGAGCATCTATGTAGCCAAGTGCAGAATATGCAACTTGCAGGGAATGAACGAAATCTTTAGAAACTGGTTGTGAAGAAAATAAAACGCGAAGACATTATTGCGGCTCGCTTATAGAGCCATGTTTGGAAGTTGTTGTTTATGGAGGCACAGAAGAAATAATAGTGGACGCACAGAAGTCGAGTATACAATTTTAGACACCTTATCTCACTATTCCTTAAACAAGCAAAGCATTTTTTAGTACCTACCACAAACACGAAAATGATTGTAATAATTTTAGTGGGGATTTCAGCAGTAGGCTTAGAGCTCCTCCATCTCATATTATTATATAATTTGGACTATCTAGTCCAGGTACTCGTAAGTTCTACTACCATATCTATGTAATCCAGCCGCCGAGCACGATGGGTATAGGACCTATACCCATAGTGATAGGATGATTCCTATCCTGGGAGCCAGTGAAATTACAGGCTGACTGTAATTTCACTGGTAAAATTACAGTAAGCCGGTAGTGAGATTTTCAACTTTATCTTTAAGTCAACGCATCAGCAATGTCCTTGGTGTTCTTTCATTCATTTATTCTTTATTATACACACATAAAATACAGACAAAAAACTTACATAAAGGACATGTACAAAGGCGAGCTTAACCCTAACAAGAGTTTTCTTCCAGCAAACCTTTGAGGATAAGGACTGCTGAAAAATAATGTTGGGTATGTGAACACAAACAGATAAATTCTAAGAATATAACTAATTATAACATATTATTATACCTAAATATATAATATACCTAGGTATAAATATTATATATATATATATATATACATATAGTATGTATATATATATAATATAGATACATACTATATGTATGCAATATTCACAAGGAGAGGTAGTACTCTTTTACTCTGAGCTTGAACGTACTTAGCGATGGACTGGCGCGGACAGAATGGGGAAGGGCATTCCGCAGTTGTACCGGGTGTTGTAAATGTCATACTGCAAAGGTATTTTTGTACGGAAATTCAGAGCAACTCACTATGCAAGAGAATTTTCCCACATCATGGCTTCAATTTAAATTCTTAAAATTTTTTTTTTTTTTCATCAATAGTCGTATTGAATTTAAATTCAGGACGACAACGTTCATTTCACATAGCGGCGATTTAGAATGGCATAGTTGGTGGTCGTGGGACTGTAGTGGTTTCAGAGACCTGTGAATAGTTCGGCTTATCCAATTAAATGGCGATGCGATCTATTCAGTGCGTGCCAGTAATGCTTTGGATTTAATTCAATTATTTTTATTTCCTTTTCAATACAACGAATCACTTCTTAGCGATTTACCGCCGCGGGTCTTTCAAGTCTTATTTTCTCCAGTAAATTGTGAACAAAAAATAAATAATGCTGAACATTTTTCACACAGTATCATATAGCCCCAAACTAAGCAGAGCTTGTATCATAGGAACTACATGACTCATAAACTAATTTTAAACTTTTTTTTAAATACATACATATTATACATGGAAAAAATCCAGTCCCTAGACAAATATTTGCTGATCATACAAACATTTGTCGAACCACCTTCTGCGTTTCAGGAGGGTCTTCGCCCACGTATTATCTACGTAGAGCCTACGTCCTACGTACATAATACAGTGTCTGTGGTCAGTGCTCAGATTTTACTTTCCTATTAAATGTTGGTGTTGTTTTATTTTTACTCTTAAAAGAGATAGTGCTAATAAAGTTTTACAATCCACTAGAGCATTGAGCTGGTAATGTGTTAGAACTGGGAATTTAGAATCTTAGTTTCTTTATGGTGGTTTTGTTGAAGTAATATCTGGTGCAACTAACAAGAGGCGAATAATACCGTATTATTGGTGAAGGCACCGACTAAGTTTCGAATCATTCTGAAAGCCTCATCACATCAGGGTCAATGATCGCGACGCTCTCCCTCTGCGTCGTGTCTTGCACTCGTACTTAGTATTAGAGAAGACTAGTAGTAATAGTTATTAAATAAAGAATAAAATCAAAAATAATGCTGGACCTTTTTCACACAGCATCATCTAGCCCCAAAGTAAGCAGAGATTGTGTTATGGGAACTGCATGACTGATAAAAGACTTAATACATATATATTTTTGTAAATAAATACATTTTATACAAAGAACACCCAGACCCGAGACAAATATTAGCAGATATCAACATTTGTCCCGCAGCGGGAATCGCACCCACAACCTTCTGCGTCTCAGGCGGGTCTACTGCGACACAGAGGTCGTCAAATTATTATGGTTTTACTAACTTCTTGGTTGAAGTCTTACCTTCCCTTAAAAAGTAATTCTTCCATAACATATTTTATATATATAACAAGGTTTTTTTAATACATCATTCATTAATATTTATGTAAGTACTCCCCTATTAACTAAATTAACTCGCATTGACTTATGCGTTAGCAGAAATTTACAGAAATTAACAGTCACGAACACGAATTAGATTAACATAAAAGGGTAGATAGTATGCCGACATTACATTTGTATGAAGTAGAAATACTTCATACGTACCTACTATATTATAATGTCGGCTTAAGGTAGGGTGGGACGAAACGTATGATCTTTATTCACTTTGTGTGACGTAATAAATCATTACCTATTAAACAACCTACACAATAGTACGGTTAAAGAAGAATACATGGCATATTGTTAAACGAACGAGAAAATTCAATACTGACTACGTCATATTTTTTGTATAGGTACTTTTAGTTAGATTTACTATCTATAATTGAACTAAACAGGCACTTCGCAAATGCAGGCTATTCCGAAGGAGCAGGGTACTCTTTAAAAAAAGCATCTTTGTCTTTGTGTTTTGTAAAAATCTTACTGTTATCTATACGTAAAGTGTATTTTTTTTTATTTGTACCTTTCCTTTCTGCGCTTTGTTGTTTTGTCAAATAAACCACATTCTATGTATTCTATTATAGCTGTGTTTAGGATTTAATTTGTGCAAATATCCAGGTAAATATTGTATTCTCTCTAGACCTTTATTAAACGCATTGTAGGTTTGCAAGTATTGGGTAGACGTTGTGTTTGGTTTCAGTCCCGGCCTTAGGTAAATATGGGTTGATGAACTGACGTCAATCGTCAAAAGTTATTAGCTTTTTTCATATGAAGTACCTATGCTATTTTAGCATCTAGAAACAACATAAAGGTGACCTAGAAGGTAAACGATTTTAGTTTTTTGTTCGTTTTGGAGATATTTGAAAAACACTAATTAGAAACAATATCGTGCTTGACGATAAAATCATAATAAATGTAGGTAGGCATCATATGTTTCTCAAACAGCGCGGAAATATTGGAATTTCTTTCGAAGAAAGATCACGCGGAGTATTTACTTTCACAGCATCAGTTTTGAATTTGGAATAAAAAAAACGACACCAGTTTTGTATGAAAATTCATTGCAGAAGCGTATTTTTTTTAATTTAGAACAAAAAACGTACTTTCAGGCATGGAAATCTAATGCTGTCGTGCTGGGTGGTCGTGGTTGGTTGGTTGTTTGACTACGATATAGGTTGCGTTCTGTATGCAGACGCCTTTACCACAGATACCTTGATAAAAAAATGGCATTAAAGCATAAATACATCAATAAAAATGAGCTCCGAAGGTCGAAGGTCCGAAACCTGCTTCCAGAGAAGTCAAAAGAAAAATACGTATAAGTATCTTACATAATAAACCTTTTTTTTTATTTCCTTGTATTTTTTTTTAATGAAAGCCCTATATTTATATATTTGCCTCGGCGGAAATGGCAATTGCCTGTCCCGTATCATTGTAGTCCTCGCCTGCTGCGGCTCGGCCTTCAAACTGCTATTAGTGAACTTTCTTATTACGCGGTCTAGTTGGCCCCCGCACTGCGTGCGGTCCTGTGGTAGATAGACCAATTTTAATAAGGTTCTAAAAATAGGTACAAAAACATTAATATCTATGCTGTTCATATGCTGCCCAAAGAAGGTCATACTGGTTGTTTCTATAATTCGTGTGTGTTCAATAGTAACACAAATATGTATGCGTGTTTACTTCACCACGGGGGTGCTTACGTCTTTTGGGGGACTCACAAAAAGTGACAAAATGACCCATCTCAACGCTGTGGCTCCTGCAGTGTTTATAATGTGCAATATATTATCTATGCAATACATTTTTATTTTCAGGTACAGTGTCATCCTGACGATATCAACAAACTCCTCTGACGGATTCGGCTTGATAAACGGTAAGTCGGTTCTACTACTACTACGTGAACTTTCAGACTTACCTACTCGGAAATATATACTTATGTATATATAGATACACTGTTACAACGTTTGTTCTTTTACAAGATGCAATTTTACAGAATAACTAAACTTCTACGAAATTATTGGATTACAATTGGATAAAGCATTTAGAGAATGTCGGCGAAATGTTCCGACATAAGGAAAATTGGATCTGATTCTGCAGTCGCCTTCTTGGAATGAGACGGAACACGTCGAATATTTTTGTAAAATTTTAGACATAGCTAACAGAAAGGTCTATACAAATATGTAGGAAAGGTACACCTACAACTTACTACATCTTTTTTTACTAGAAACGGCGTATTTACCTTTTTTGTGAGATTTAACTGTTTGCCGACCATGACCACGGAAAAAGTAAAACCTTTTATAATACCTTTTATATTATAAAAGGTTTTACTTTTTCCGTGGTATTATGTATTTAATACATTTAACAAATACTCGTACCTTCTGAGTTGAAATGACCTCTGTTCTTCATACCTACATGACAGCATTATAAGTATAAAAACTGTCTATCAAGGACTGGAATTCCAAAAGATAAAGCAATAAAACGAAAAGGAGGTAAATTTAGTCTTGATAAAAATAAGTTTATTTTACCTTTGTTAGGTACCTACTATATTGTATTCTGTTTTCTTGGATCGAGATGACGAGAAAGTGAGCTCAGTTTTTTGCGCTCCGTCATTATTCCTTTATTAAATTTAATAAATAACTTATGATGAAGTTTTTGTAAAAATATTCTTACTTATTAATTTATGCAATCTGCCACATACATAATACAATGATTTTCGGAGCTTGAAATCTCAAAATACGTAGAATAGAGGTATACGTTAAAAAAGATAAAAAATAAAAACTCATGTCATGGTTCATAGGATTTGGGTGTTTTTATTCGCTTTACGTTATTTTGGTTGGGTATCACCGTGGCCGTGACAGGCCTATTGCGATCGCTACCTTTGTTTCAGCTCTATAAATTGGAATAATGAAATACGAAACGTAGGTGGGAAGTTTGTCGAAAAATCTGTTCAAAGTTCACCGTCTAACCTGCACAACCTGAGTCTCTCGACTCAGTAAATTTATCAAAACATACCTTGTTCACTTATTGGATGAGTTCCAATTTAAAACCCCAAAGTAACATAACGAAACGCGTCTAACTTTACAGAATGAAGTATTGTCTAAAATAATGAGTAATTTAACAAGTCAGCGTGTAACTGACCGACCATTGAAGGACGCAGAATGTCAGCCCACGGTCAGGACTAATTGATTATTAATCTTGTGTGAAAATATGACGCGAACGGATTGATGCAGAGTTTCTTTTTGGGAGGAGAGTTACATTAGTATACCTACGAGATATACGAGAGTATACAGTAGATCCGATAAAATAAATAAATATCTTTTTGTAATTAATTCAACAAAAAACTCCCTCAAATTTTAGCGGTACATTTGTGTTTAATTTGCTTTTAATCTTTCTTATAAAATACCTTTGGTGATTAAATGGTTGTACATTCCTTATGATGGCACCTCTAGAGCTTGGTATATTCCCTACACTAGGTCTCTGTCGAGCGTGTATTGTAGGGTCATAGTGACTGGCTTTTGACGAAATCATTTATAAAGACTACCTCACATACCTAACATGCGTTTGCGTTTTTTCATCGCAGGATTCATACATCGCAAATACCTAAATATAAAGTTGACGTAGCTACGGAGAGGAGCCTTTAATATCGTTGCGATTACGGAGGTATTGTCTTATACCTATGCAAATGTTTTTTTCTCAGTTTTCCTTATTACCAGGGCCCATATAATCTGGCACGGTTGCGGATGCGGTGGAGATCAATTTCTACATTCACGCGAACTTTGATTAGGTACCTATCTATGTAGGTACTACTGCTACTACCAACCACTTGACAACAATGACTTGCTGACGACTCGGACACAAAATATTCGGACACTGTGTCCGAATTGACACATTTTAATTGCAATATTTATTTCACTGATGATTCGGACACCAATAAAAAGTACAGTCAGATAAAAAACTTAATTTTATTATACCTATAGGTAGGTAAGTTAACGATGTTGATTATCAATAAAATAATAAAAAATAATGTGTAGGTAGGTACGGTAAGTAGGTAGGTGGTACTATCTACCTACTCAATATTATTAATTTGCGACGATGGAAGATTGCCGAACCGCTGTGTGTTAGGTAGGTTTGTCTCCTACCTGTCTTCCTACAATGATGCCCGTAAAAAAAGAGATACCCAGGCCCAGGTGTTAGGTACCAACCATGAAATAATATAACAACAATATCAAACTATCCACATTAACCTAAGTAGGTACAGACAGTCTTTTTTTCTAACTAAAACACCTCATTTTACAATCAAATAAAATGGACAGCGTTTTTACACGCGCGGTAGGGTACGCGTCAAGGTCATCAATGACGTCACGGCCGCGTCCAATGACCCCCGAAACGTGACTACTATCACCTAATCTGTGGTGCCAATATGGCTGCTCTAAGCTAATCTGTAGCGCGTAGTGATGTGCGCGTTACATCGACACTCGATGACACTTTGCAGAAATTTTATTGACAGACACCTGAGCAAATTGTTGGATGTAGGTTTAGGACTATAAAATTGGTAGTCGTTGATTTGAAAACGTGTTGGGTTCAGTCAGTGTGCTCTACGAAGTAAGAGTAGGATTGGGTAAGAGATTTAACTGTATATTTACATAAAAAAACGTATTTATACTTACATAACTTATACCTTAACTTACATACCAATTCTATCCTGCAAAAATGACGAGATATAGAATGTAAAAAATATGAAAATATTTTTATTCTTATTGATGCAAATAGTTGGTACCTAAAAATACCTACTTGCTCAAAGGAGGCTAATGAAATACAAAATCATTTAGTACCTATCAAGAATTTAGACAACTGGTTTTCATAGTGTTAAAACTTAGCACTCAATACCAATAAAATTATATAAAATCATATAAATAATTTATTAATTATACACTATCTAAACAATCGCAACTTTACTAGCCATCCCAAAAATCTAAAACTGTCACATAATTTCAAATTATGTTAAAATTAACTTGTACAAACATGTAAGTAATTAAAGCATTATTACCTACTAGGAACTGCCAAGTTCGTACAGCGTGAAAAACGGGTCCCATGTGTCATTTATCCCTGTCAGAATGTCATAAGTTTGAACAATGGTGAACCTGTCAGATTATGCCGCGATAGGCTTTGACCATAAATGGATTCCGCTATAAAATATAGTAAATCGTAAATGTATTAATATAGTAAATCATTACTTTCAGAGGGTTCTTGTAAAGAATCCTTCAGACCATTATCAATGACCTAGGTGATGCAGAGAAGCGACGGTAACTGGTTTTCATCAGGTAGGCCGTAATGCCAGCTTGCCTAGTCATAAAAAAGTATTTATGTATATAGTATGCGCCACGGTTTGAAGATTAAACTTAAATTAAAAAGTATTTTAAGATATTTACATCATTAGTTATCATCATCACAAAAAATACAGTTGAAACAACTAGCTATCTAAAGACCGTTGCAAACGATCTTTAGATAGCTAGCTAGCCGCATTGCCACGCTGAATGGCAATGCTAATTTGTTGACTCAGATTCTGATCCAGCTCTCTTAGCTATCTAAAGACCGTTGCAAACTATCTATAGATAACTCAACTACTCCAGATCAATACCAGACGAAAGCATTGTCAAAATGCTAGCCGCATTGCCACACTGAATGGCAATGCTAATTTATTGACTTAGATAAGAGCCAGCTCTCTAGTCACGCGTCGTTTCGACCAGTCGCCCTGAAAGAATTTGACTAGTTGAAAAGATAAAAAGAAAATAGACCTCTACAAGTAATAATTAGCCCTTTGAACAAACAGATAGTAATGAAAATAGAATTGTATTGCCAATTTTGAGAAGATTTAGTCAGTATAGATAGAAATCTCATAGACTATATAAAATTATCGCCAGCAAAATCTTGTTGCTTCCCTCTCTTGATTTACTCTATCAACAAGACCTCCAATTTTCAATTTCGTGAAATATCTCTTAGTTACAGCAAACAAACATTCAATCCTTCCAATTGTATGTTTAGGACTCGGTAAAATTCCACTGGCTTTTGTGCAATGGAAATTACTTGTGGATTCAAATCACAACTTTATTTAACATTCACACCGATTCTCTGGCTTGGGATTTCCTTCCACTGGCCGCGTATATTTTGCTTGCATTTTATATAACCTCTATTGCCTTGCAATGTATTAAACTTTTTCTATAATTCGGACATAAATCAAACACTCTCACGACTAAATTCCTCATGATGGACATTCTCAGACACATACTCTGTGTGTAGATCTTTGAGTTAACAATTATAATATAATTTGACACATGCCACCGTTTTGTACCTTGTCATTGATTAAAAACCTTTTGACTTAGACTTTGTCTTTAAATTTACAAGCAAACATTCCACGTGACAGCTGCTAGCCCATCGCCGCTTAGTGGAACACTAACCGATGGCACTAGCCTTCAACATGTTGGTTCTAGGTCATGCTGGTTTCCTCATGATGTTTTCCTTCACCGTTTTGAGCACGTATTATTGCGCACATACTTTTTTAGTAAAGAAAAATCCACTGGTGCACGACCACTAGGCTAACACGGCTCTTTTTACGCTTGTTTTCTAAACAATCGTAATCTAGAAACCAAAACTTTTGTACATCCTTTGAACAATCGACGTATTTAAAATAGAGATTAACATTTCAATTTGATGATTAAAGGATTTAATAATAATGATATACTGGAATAAAAAGATTGTGTAAGTTTTTCTATGATGCAAACTGCTTGCAAAGGGTGTCACGTCGAGACGGCGGTTAATCTGACACCAGTCGTCACGAATATTGATGTGCCATTAATCATACACGTAGTCCCATTGCTCATGGCGGCGGTGACTTGGGGCTTGGGTTCCGTAGCTTGCGTAGATATTCACACTTTCCTATCGCCATGTTCCGCTTTATATGACAATATCCCATAACAGCAGTTGATATTTTGTTTGTGCCTGTTTTGCTATAATTTTTGTAACTGCCGCATTCAATATTTTCTTTGTTAATGCATAAAATAGTTTAAAATGTTGCCTAATTCATATGAACACTCCTATATGTGAGTAAACTAATACTAGATACTTGCCTGTTTCTAAATACGCAATGTAAGTTTAGTTATAATTTTAATGACGTAACCAAGTGTTCTCTATGTTCCTAGGGTTTAAATAAATAAGTATGAATATAGATTTGGATATGTTTAATGATTTGTTTGGCAGAATGTGTATTAACTTCGATCCAAAGGTTGTCAAGAATTCGATGCGGAAGAATTGCCATGGCACTACCCCAAAAAAATGTAACAACGAAAGATATCCTCTTCATGAGCCGCCTTAATCCATCTTCTGATACTAAATGTTATAGCATAGGTTAGCAATATACGGGACCATCTGTAGCTGTCTTGAGATTTCAACCATAATTTGGCGCATACATTTTCGCCGTCATGATTCGTGTCTCATATTGTGAGCGACGTTAAACTAGTATTCAATTGTTTGTAGAAAGATCGTGTCTGACTTATATATTCACTTCACTTCACTCTCTTCTTGATTATGGCTTTTGTAGACATATATATTCATTCAGTTCCAATTTACGTACACAGACACAGACTACAAGGATGCTGACGTGTCATCGTTCACACAAACATTTAGTGTCAATTCTGATATTTTATCTGAATAGTTTTAAATTTTATTTTGAATGAACACTGAGCAGCAAACAAATGGCTCTTAAATTAAGTACATAATAAGGTAAAATTCATTTAAGGTAAATTTGTCCATGCTCTAGTTTTTAACCTATTTTTTGGTAACTGAGTAAAAACATCTAAAAAAATTGCTATAGCTCTGAAACCATCTTACTTATAACCGTAAGAACATTAGGTTAGGTTGTGAGGTCGTCAGTCACACTATTTTCGTTAGACTACATATACTAAATCACACAGTGTAAACCATATGTTTTGCTCCACCTGTAAGATAAAAGTGTATTAAATCCTTTATTTATTGTTCATGAAGGTCTTGGAAAATGCTTATTCCCTGGAAACTTATACCTAGGGGGCATCGCTTTACTGCGCGCTTTTGTGTCAAAGCCAGATAATGAGATTATTATAGTTTATGTAAATTGTTTCTTGGAGTAGATATTTTTCAAGATAGTAAACAAATACAATATGTGAGTATGTACATAATAGTTGCCAGCATATCATTCACAAAGTGAATCCGCCTATTTCTTTTCTTTTTCGTACGTATTGTAGGTACATCGTGTCGTAACACGATGTACCTACAATACGTACGAAAAAGTAAAAGTACCAATAATACGTATATTGTTCTGGTAAGGGAATGTTAAAACCGATTGAGTACTTATAACATAAATTTATAATTAACTAGTTGTTAACCACGAACTGAAATCTCGCAAAGCCGATGCACTTACGGTTTTTTATCCGATTTCCGAAAGGAGGGTAGAAGACCTATAATTACATGACTTAGAAAAACATTAAAAAATAGGTCGCATTACTCATTTTTTTTATTTTTTTATTTATGTAACCAGATTGTCTCACTTGTTCTCTCTTTATTTCCTAAGGCTTCTTAACTCCCTACTTCCAAAAAAACCCGACCATAAAACATGATGATGAAGCTCATATTCGAACTTAACAAAAGTTTAAGGTGAACCTACCTGCCTATCAAGTGTAATTAAGAATAAACGTTTCGGCAGTTATTTTTGGACAAACATATATACAGGCATACAAACGCCAGATTGTCCAAATATACTCATAGATCTTCGCATACTTATTTAGAACAAAATGTATTGTACAAATCTGTAAAAATGCGAACTTAATGCTAAATAACAGACTCTTCCAGCTAACCTTTGTGTAATTTGGAAAACAGTTCGTAGTTGTATTGAAGCACTTAAAATAATAATCACTGTCACAATGATGATTTATTCTACTGCAAAACTTGGCATAATAGCAACAGATATAAATTTAAATCTAAGTGTGTATGCATCATTTCAAGTGTAAGCGTTTGCAAGGAACAATGGAAGATGAATGGTTGGAGTTGAGACACTGGTTGTCCTCAATGTGTCTTGATGCTGTCTCCATAAACCTTCATCACGACATTAATTTCCTTTGCCCTACTAGGTCCATCCAAGGCTTTGTCTTCTAAAACATCTGAATAGTTACAATATATTTTTCATTAATTTTTTTGCATCGTTGTTTTTATTTTTTAAAACAACGATTTTATTCGGAAAACAAACAGTATTTATGACTAGATAGACAATTAAGATACTATTTACCGTTCCTAAATTCCTTAGATACTCTTAGTCTTTTAAGGCGGGTGTAAACGTCGTCTCAATATCCGATCGATCTTAATTAACCAAAAGGCAAATAGCCCCATTTGTCTTATTTAACCGAAGAAAATTGAATTCGTATATTTGATTCATAGTTGATATTGATTATCATTTGAAGCAAAATCCTCGAGTCGTGCTTACTAGCTAGTTTTTCCAGACATATCTCTTCATTAGTGTATTTTCTACTTAGCACTTCGAAAATACATAATTATTAAAATAAATGCATACAAACATTAATTTTGTGATTGAACTATTAAACTATTATTAACTATTTAACCAAAGAGATTGCTCTCAAATTTAGTTTTTAACATACTTAAAAAAAACGAGGTGGAGGAGGTTCTCAATTCGGTAGATTTTTTTTTATGTTTGTTACTTGAAATATTCCGCAATTGTTAACCGATTTTGATGATTATTTTGTTGTTGTATAGACAGTGATCCCGCAGAGGTCCCATAAAAGTTTTATTCCTGAAGGATTGCTACTTTTCCCGTAAAACTCAAAAACCATCATCATCCTATGGAATCGCGACTAGCCGAAACCTTTTTTGTAGGCTATTTTACTTTTGATACGTAAGATACGTTGTAGTTATCTAAAATCACAGCATCCACTTTGAATTTTTTGCCAATTTATTCGCATTTTATAGGTATCAGCGCGGTGTCGGTAGCGCCAATGATCTTGCTCGAAACTTGTGTATAATAAAATAGAATAGAATATAATTATAAGTTAATGGTTCTATTTAGGCCGACACCTAAAGCTACTTTTCAATCGACTTCAAAAGAGGTTTGAGGCGGGTCTCAATTCGTCTGTATGCTTTTTTTGTGTGTGTGTGTTACGCGATATCTTCGCCAATTTTTGGAATATATTTTGGAAAATCCCACGTTAATGGTGAGAAATGGGGGATGAAATTTCATATGTATGGACTTTTTATCAACTTTCCGTTAATTGGGATCAATTTTTAGTTTTTCCTCAAATATTTTTTTGCTGATATGCTAATTCGACTCCTAACTGCTGCGCCTTTACAATAAACATTTTTGCCGTTACCTATACTTGGACAATCTTAAGTTATGGGCTTTAACAGTGACAGTAACATGAAAATATCACATCCATACTGGTATTGTGATACGTCTTATCAGCCAATTCATATTACCATTAACATCAATGAATGTGTACGCCTATCTACCTATCTAGTCTATAGCTAATAATAGGCCTTCCTCTATTATTCATGGTGTTCGGCTATTACAATGACAGGTAGTGGGGGCAAGCCACAGAATAAATACTAGTACTTCGTACTATAACTTAGGGTTCACTGACCGCCCTTATAAGTACTTTTAGTACTTAATTGCCGTCGAAATGGATAGGTTTCTGTCACGCTTCATTTTAGTAAATCACTTGATTTAATTAGGTTTTCGTGTAAAATAATAAAACGCAATAAAAACTTTATTTATCCTGCAATATTTTGCTAAAGTTACGTAAAATTAAAAAATATTCATGAAAGGCTTTTTCACAATCATATTGCATTAGCTTAAAAATTAAGAAATATAAATTTCTTCAGGATAAAATAAAAACAAATAACGGGAAGTTGATAACAAGTCCAAATATGAAGTTACATCCCTTATTTTTTATAAAAATTATATGACCACCTTGGAACAAAGTCCCCAAAGAATGATAAAAATCTGTTCACAATGAGGGGTTTTCACGGCGACCTTGAAAGCTTTCAGTACCTAAAAAAGACGGCGCTGATCTAAGAAATGGAAAATGTATATACCTATTTATATCATACTATACCTAAATATATAATACACAGGGGCACAGATTTAACAATTGTTTGCACTTGAGAATGTCAACTTGTGTCAAAGTCAAACATTTTACTACATAGCGTTAGTTCAGACACAGATTTAAAAATGTTTGTTAGACAGACTAGCTATGTGCCATTTTGAAAGACACGTTTTAATTTAATTGAAACTTAATACGTGTATTATAATATTGAAATTGTCGTGGTTTGGTATTATTTTATAATATTATAACGACTACGAAATGTTGTGTTCCCGTCTCACGACCAACGAGCGTGGTCGCGGTCGGTGCTCATGAGGAAAGACTTCTTAACGGTCAACGAAACGTTAGCAGGAGAACGGGGTGTAGTCGTAATAATATTCTAAAATGTAATATAGTATTTGATTTAAAATAATAAAAAAAATACCACAGAATAAATAATAAATAGTATAAGGGTCACCATTACTAAGAAATTGTGGGGTATCTAGTAAGTAGCAACAGAACAGTGGATAGATACCAAATGCTGATTAATCTACTTTTCCTTTTTGAATAATATGTAGTAAGCGTTCCTACTATTATCTATGCCACACTGCATCTAGTGCATATGCTTTTATGAGCTTGCAACAACAGACCCTGAACGATTCCTTGAATTTCAAATAGAATAATCGCAGCGTTTGCATCTCAAGGTGAGCACGATGTCGATGACCGAAAAAAACGTGAAGTGTAACAATAGATAGATGGAAAATTCTTTATTGCACAAAATAGTAGTACATAAGCGAACTTAATGCTAAAAAGCATTTCTTTTCAGATAACCTTTGTGTATTGTGGAAAAAGATGAGTCGGTAGTGCACAGAATGGTTAAAACAAAAAACATGTAGTGTTTATGTAACGCTAATGTTTAAATACATCTAAATAATAAAGTTTAAAATAAATGAGTAAATATTACAGTACATAATATGTACACATATAAATTGCTCAAATCATAAAGCTACAAAAGGCAATTTGCTCAATCTTTGTCTTCACCGAGGAAGTGATTGTAGAATCTAGCCCTGAACACTTCGACTGAAGAAGCTTCACGGAAAATGGTAGGGATATGATTCTGGAGACGAGTAGCAGTTATTGTTAAGGAGCCGGCGTAAGATGCCGTATTAAACTATGGAGTTATTAATTGGAAACATCATCGGGTAAATCTCAGTGGTCGTCCTATTGTTGATACGAGAGAGAAACGCTCATAAAGATAGCCGGAGGAAAGGACGTTGCGGAGGAAATTAAAAAGGAGTGATGAAATGTGTGCATCCCGACGTGAATGGATTTTAAACCACATCAGCCGCTGACGGAAGATAATACCTCTGCAGACTATAGATATAACAAATACATAGGTTCTGCAGGCGTTTTAGAATTGTTCTTCCGTAGCATCTGAGTTGCTCACACCTGCATAATCTGTGGTACTTGTAGGTTGTGTCAGGAAATTCTTCATTCGTTTAAGAAAATGCATTGCACCGAACATTTTCCTACCCATGTGGGTAATATGGTAATCCCACGACAAATTTTGGGTAATGTGAAGTTCATATGTACCTTGCAATATCAATTGCAACTATCAGCATCATCATATAATAAAATTATAATTGCAAGTACATTCTGCTGCCTTCGACAAGCGAGAAACAGTTACAATAATTGTATTAATTGGTTTGGCATCGGGTTGCACACGGTTTGAAGAATGATGCGACGTTTCGTCAAACTTGGCTGACAACCGTAGCTGGCAACCATATCATTTTACTAGCCTGCTACAAGGCATAAAACATTCAGGATGCGTCCATAGTGAGGCTTGGTTCATCAAATGTTTTCACAGATTAGGTTCCAACAGTTCGAACCAGGGCAGTATAACAGTAGCTAAAATTGATAAATGGGTAATACAATTTCCTTCCACATTAAAATGACAACGAAGGTTATATTTTATTATCGGTGTGGGAGTAATTATTCGGAACAAACCACGGGAATAGCGCGAACTGTGACAGTAGAGGTCATACTGGATGCCAATGTAGAATAGTTGTTTAAAATAATAAATTTAATCGCTAAACAATTTCTTCTACTGGTAACAATACATTATTGTTACAATATTTATAAGGGTTATAAAACTGTATTTATTTATTTTTAACTGTACCAACTATAAGCAGTAAATTAGCACCAAGGAAGTTAACAATATACTGCTGTCATCAACTTAAGTTTTGATTCAAATATAAGTTATTCTTATTATTTTTTTACACACGAATTAATATTTTGGATCTTGAACCTTACACGCTGATAACAAATACGAAAATCTGATTCAATATTTTTTATTGAAATCACAAGGATCATTGTGAATAATTGCCTTAGATTATACGCCGACTCCTTAGTGTCTTACCACTTAGGAACCAGCCTTCTTCTTTTAGTAAGAGTAGAAAAGAGACTGAAAGGCTATTTCTCTCTTGATAATTCAGAAGGTCAATAGATACATTACGCGAGTTATGTTTAGACCTCTTCAGAGAAGAAACGACTCATTCTGACAGGCTTAGTAATGTCCAAAACCTCTAAAAATCATTAGGAGAGACGAGAATATAAAAATAACAATTTGCCCAATTGATAAATGAACCTATTTTTTTACACAATTCATCCTGTCCAGTAAATCACAGAAACATTAGTCGTGGGACAGGCGGGAGACTCGACAAATAGCAATTGCGACATCCGACGCGCCAGCCAGAGTCGCAGCCAGGGCAAGCCATTCCCAAGATTTGATCTATCTATAATCCAAGATAAGTTACCTATAGCGAAACATTCAGAATAGTAAAAACTGGACTTTTACGTGTCATACGAACGGTGACGTCAGATGAAAGTCTATAATCAGTAGTTTTGCCAACTGAGACTTGATCGCTAACGGGCTATGGAGGTAGCTTTACTCGAGTTTAATTTCTAAAATCTGAAACGAGGAAATCTGTAGAAAAACCAAAGTCACCGGACATTCTTAGCACTAGCATATTGACGATCATGTCACTGATTGGAACTTGCACATATTCTTAGAAATTTTGTAGGCTTTTGATAGTAACTGTCGGTGAAGGTACTAACTTTTTCAATTTTTCCGATTCTTTATCAGTGTACGTGATGGTGTTACACTTTTTCCACGACTCGGATCATACAGCAGATGCCTACGTGCAAATTTACGATAGTGTTTGTGGAAAACTTTTTGTTAGTATGGAATTTTGGATCATCCAACGTCATTTATTTGTGCCAAACCTGTGATGCCTTGGAGTTGGTGTTTGCTGGTAGTTGGTGTTTGTATTATAGATAACTTATACAAGAGCAGAATTCTGAGCCGACCTTTTATGTTTAGGGCTTGTAAGGATAGTGGGATGGCAATGGGTTCATGGTCTTAACTACATCCCTGTGTGACGCGCCGTCTGCCGTGCCAATTGCGCCTGCGCACCAAATTGCTGCACCCCGCCCGAGAAAACTGCATCTATGACCTCATGTTATTCGTATGCCGGGGTCAGGCTATCGTTCAATGGATTTGTCTTTCCTAGTTAAACTGCTTAGCAACTGAGAAAAATACTGCCGTCATAAGGAAAAAAGGACGTAATTGACGTATTTAGACTCAGCGTACAAACGTGCATCAACCCATGTATACTACATGTACGGAGATATGCGAAGTAAAAAGGGTACAAGTAATAACTTTTTCCTATCGATATACCATAAGAAGTCCTGAACATAATTTCAAAGATCTCAATACCCTCTTCCAACGGACGAATCTTAAAATGCTCATTAGTAAGACAACAATTATATTAATGTATGTCATACCCGTGCTGGTACGCGTTGGGGATGATATTATAATTATATTAACATAATATAATTCCTAGCAGTATGTTATCATTTGATAACATGCGTTGAAAATGCGTATCTACTTATAATGGTGTGATGGGCCTTATCTGTGCATTATACTGTATTTTTGTCTATGTTTAATTAAATGAAAGGTAAAATGTAAATAATTAAACTACTAATAATAATAATAATAATAATAATTTATTCAGGTAAAAAACAACATTACAATTCGGTTAAAAGTGCCTTAAAGCCTATGTTAGGTTTAACCAGACACTGAGTTCTCACCTGGTAATAAAAGGTATATTATACTAAAAACTGAGGTTACAAACTTTACACTACCTATCCCTCGAACAAACACAATAAAAACCAAGACAATCCGATGAATATCGGGTGCCTGTTGAGGAACATAACTTTTAAGAAAGCTTATCTTAACAATGCTCAAATAGGTAGGTACTAGATATATTCGTAATAAAACTTCTATATCTAAAAAACAACCATACGCATGACAAACCGATTCTGCACACAAACATAACAAAACAGCGCCCCGCTACGGTCCGAATACTGCTATAGATAATATGCCTTCATTCATCGCGAGATACTAGTATTTGTAAAGAATTATTATATGTATATTATTATGTTTAAAACGTTATTTAATAAAAGTTTTATGACCAATGTACTCTTAAGTTAAGTAATGTAAGTTTTTGTTTATTTTTTTATATTGTCGTGTACAAAAAAGTATTTTTATTCATTCATTGTTTTACACACATGCGTTCTTTTAACCTATGACGGCAGAATACTTGTCAAACAACTACAACACATGCGTCAAGCTTATATAAGAAGACCTTGGTGCATCCAAATTTTTTTAAACAGGTTATATTTGATGTGCTGGTTTTGTAGAAAAAAACCCAGAAACGATCGGAGTTGATGATAAAAACGTAAAGCTTAAAACAAGAATTCATCGGCGGTTTGTTTCAAATATTGTCTTCGTTGAAACTGAAGTTTCACTGTATGAGACTATGGAGTCGATAGACTGATAAAACGATAGTATTACCGGATAAATAATTTAGCAAAAACTGTAAAAACTTAAACTTTATGGTAAGTATTATTTTTACCAACAATTTATTGCAAATTAGCTGTCCACATCAAACATTCCTTGTATTTGAAAGCTTCGGAAAACCAAAGATATATTTTATAAGCAATTAGCTATTAATTATTCATAGCTAATTGCTTAAATATACATGTATTAGCTTGAATTGGTAATTGATTTTGGTACCTATATTTTTTTTTAATACAACTTAAAGTACAAACAAGCATACGGCCCTCCTGTTGCTGTTACCGTAACCTGTTTTGCCTACAACAACACAGACATAATGGATGAAAAGTCTCGTGTACCTGTAATTTCTGTAAAATAGTTTTTGCTATTTTCAGTTTTTTTCATAAGTCAGCTTGATTTCAGTTTCAGATAATTCTGGAAAGTAAAGCTGCTACAGGTATATAAGTGGTACTTGCAGGAAAACTTTGGATGTCGATTTTTCTAAACATTGAAAGGTTAATATTTACTTGTCAAATTGTTCAAAAAAGGCTGAGTAAGAGATATATCAAGGTAAGAAGATGGACATCTTAACAATGAAATGCCGGATTTGGACATGTCCCTTATTCTAGCAACTTGCAATCCAAGTTTTCATCTCGCGTAATATCCTGCAGCGCAGGTTTTACGTCCTTCTATAAATAGTTAACAGCATTCACTTGACAAACGGCCTCACTAATCACAAGCTATCAAAGTAAACTAGACTCTATGAATTCAGTTACAATGTGCTTTGTATGTTTGCAGCACAATGAAAGTTAGCACTTTTTGTGACTGATCGCTTGTTTACTGCGGCCCAGTAGCAAAGCAACTAGCAGGAATGAATTTCGCAGACTGCTTGCACTTTCAATATGACTTTGTTTATGAGTCGATTCATTATTAGCGCATGAAATAACTCAGAACAGTATAGGTTCAGTAGAAACTAAAACCATAAAACATGTTTAGCTTTACGAATTTCAAAGAACAGTTCATGGAAAAGCAAAGCTGAAATGAAAAATAATTCCATTTTTGATTTTGCCATAAAAGCGGGACAAACAAAGAGCTAATAAAATGATCACGATTGTAAAAAACATCAAAGATGGCTTCACTTTTGAACAAAAACGGTGGCAAGAAAAATAAACGTTAATTTGTTTCAGCGCTGTATTAAGAACACAGATTTATAAGATTTCGTTTATCTTCTGTGCTGTTTAAAAAAATATGCGTTCTAAATTTTGATAGGCTTAGATAAAAAGTGATAATTTAAACTACACTTACCTACCTTCTCAAGTTGGGAAAGCAAGAAATTTCATCTTGGTACTACATAGTTTCGTTGTTTTAATATTAATTACGACTCTTCATTCCGCGTACTTTTAGACCTGATCGGAGAGAAATGATTGATAAGTTACAAAAGTTTATTTGTTTTATACAATTGTTCCTTGTTAATAACCGAGATTACATAACTGTTTATCTGAGACTTTTTGACGCTGGAACTGGTTGCATCATTGAAAGACGACAAGATGTGTACGAACGCTATGTTAAAATAAATCATCGAAAAATACTCAGACTTTATTCTATACCATACATCTAGTAGGTACCAATGGAATAGCCTGAGTTGGACATGTCGATCTCTTATCGCTTAAAGTATTTTCCGCTGTTTTAGAAGCAGTCTTTAGAAAACTAAATGAGCAAGACAAGTGCTGAATCAAGCTATCAAAACTATAAGATAAAGTTAGAAAACAACAAAACTAAGTAACATCGTACTCGGTAAGAAGAATAAGAACACTCAAATGTTGTTGGGTCAATCTTCAAAATTAGCGTATTTGGTTGACCGCTCTGGTGCTGTTTCAATATTGATATTATTACTGTTTTGTATTTTTATTTCGAAAAGGGGATGTCTAAATAAGACCGAAAATAGGCTTATTTAGACACCTATTGCCACCTATATATAGACCCCTAATTTTCTCAACCAGTTCTCGAAATATTTGGGTGGGAAAATTTCGTGACCAGAGCGATCAATATTGATGCCAAAGCTATCAACAAATAATGATTTGTATTAGAAAACACTAAAATCAGTTAAATAAATTATTTTAAAATAGTCAGAACACATTTAATCATTTCAGGGCGATTTGGCCACAGCACTTTCATCTAAATCACTCGCTACATTTTACTTTCTTCTGTTATTTTCCTGAGGTACAATAAAAAAAGACTAATAACACTTTGTTATTTAAAAAATACTTTTAATTCGTAAGTCCCCAATGTACATCCAGCCACTAATCCTAGAGGTCTGGAAGCTGCCCTTATTTTAACAATTCTGCGTCGTTCAGCCAACTTCTTTCTCTCTTGCTTTCTTGTAAATTTTTTGGAAGCATTGTTATAGTCTGAAACAATCCAATCTGATTTGTTAAGTATTTATATCTGTACAACTTTATAATAATTGTATTAGTTCATATTACTTTTGTTAAACTGAAAAGAAGTAGCGCGGATTTTGAAAACGCCTTAATGGTTGTAAATAAATCAACAACACGTAAGACGAGCATGGTAGACATCCTCTTAAATCTTCAAGATCTTCGATGATGATCTAAGAGCATAGTCAGAAGCAATACATAAGGTGGGCATCTGCACTTTGTAATATTTTATGACTTAAAGATGTACAAAATGCTTTTTATCATAAAATGCAATTTTTTGATCGATCTGGTCTTTTTGACCTGAGCGATCAATGGCATAACAATCAAAAACAATAACTAATTCATTGATTCTGCAGAGATGCAAAACGATAGATAGCTATAATTTATACATCATAAATATAACCCTAAAACTGTTCTAATTATTGAATTTAAACATAAAAAAAAGTGAAATACAAATGAGAAAAATATAACATAGCAATCAAATATTTAGAAATCCAAAGCCAGAGTAATCAATTATTTACCTCTTTATCTCGGCACGGCACGGCAAAGCAGAACATGCCCGTCCCCCTCGGTAGACAGAGCACAGCTGATGACAGTGCGCACTGCGAAAACCGATTACATAAAGCGTTCAGCTAGGAATGTGAACATATCGTTCCAGAGCGATGAACAAAAACGCGCGGACACTATTTATTTATTGTTAATTAAATTCCGTTCAAATAAACCTTTTGTTATGTAAGATAAATAAAGAAAATGAATCTGAATCTGAATCAAACTGGAGTCAGGACACCAATCAAGTTTTCGAGGTTTCCAATTTTTTTAAATATATTTACGTTAGATATATAATGCTGAGTGCCCAACCAAACTATCCAACAAAAAAAACTCCTATTCAAAATTATTAGTTTAAGGTGGACTTCTTCACTCAGACACAGAAAATTTTTGTTTTGAAGATTGACCCTTCTATTCCTGTCCAGAACTGTGGAACTGAGCAGGTCATATTTGCAGGACGAAAAAAAGAAGAGGATTTATATTATTGAAATATAATGGTTAAATGGAGTAGAATAAAAGGCTATTTTATTAAACTTATTTATATCCGAGACTAGTAAAGACACGACACTTATTCATTTACATTAATTTCTTGTTTGATTTGAACATTAGAAAAATGCTCCGAAGTGTATTCATTAGAGACGGAGGTCTCATTTGCTACACTAGTTCCAATCGCTCCATAATCAGAACTGGCTATCATGGGTGAGCTCTGGGCAGGCATGGCTGGATAATAAATTATTGTACTCGTATTATTTTGATTTTCCAACAGAGAAGCTTCGGCGTCATTCACAAGAGTGAAAATTTGGCGTTTCAATTGAACTTGCATCTTCCGAGGCAACGATTTCACTGTTTCTGCAATGCTTTCAAAAAATGAGTTTATCTCATGTTTTGATTTAGTCGTGGCCTCTATTTTTGAAATGTTGTCAGACTCAGTATTTTGTGGATATGTGCCTTCGACGGATTGCACTTTTACTTTAGGTTGTTGCTGGAACTCTTGTTGACTATCTAGTGACCTAGATTCCATATTTTCAATAGCAGTTTTAAATTTATTTCTTGGACTAAAAGAGAATTTTTCATTGAGAAACGACAATTCCTTTTCATATTTTACAGCGCGATTCTTTGCTTGATCAGGTGCTTTTTTTCGTAAAATCAGAGCTTTTCTGTAATTATCTCTTAGTCTTGTCCATTTTGCTTTGCAATCATAAGCTGCAAAAAATAATAATTTGATTTTTAATAAAAAAATATTAATTTTAAGTTAATTCTACCCTACATTAACTGAAATACGATTCAGACCGGACGGAGCCGCTTACATGCTCTAGCATCTTTTGGAATAATGACGTCAGCCTTGCTCACTATAATTTTCACAACAGTTTAAATGATGACTGGAAGCGGCGACAGCAGCATCCGGTTGCACCCGACAGCACCCGAATACAATCAACGGCGGCCCGCTCCTAGATGTTAAATTAATTGGCAAATTATGAATTACAAACCCGCTCAAAATATCTATTTACCTCGCCGGAATACGATCCCCTTCCGCTTCGTCCAACGTCTCCCTGCGCTCGCACAGTCGCGTCAGTACGGTTAGCACCTTCTTTACCGACCAAATAATCGAAACGCGTATCTTTAGATTATTTGGTGTTTAAGGTAATGTTTTGACTTTTGACATTTATTGTTAATAGGCATTTATCAATTACTCTTAAGTTGAACTGATTTGTTATTATTTTTGAAGTGAGACCGCAATCCGCAGAAGGTTGCGGGATCAATTCCGGGTCTGGGTGTTTTAATGTTTTTACGAAAAAAATAAAAATATATGTAGTATATCAGTCATGTAGTTCCCATAATACGAGCCCTGCTTAGTATGGGGCTAGATGATGATGCTGTGTGAAAAATTACCAGTATTATTATTATTATTATCCTCGCCCTGGCCCTCACGGGGTAGTAGAGGAGCGTATCCCGGGTGGCGGATACGGGGTACGGCCGGTAGTACAGTCTCGCTATGCAATTTTGACGACTTACGCAAACGAAAAACGGACACCCGATTTGTCTCATGGAATGTAAGAAGTCTGTACAGACCTGGTGCCGTAGAACAGGTAGCAAGAGAGCTGAAACGGTACAAGATAAGCATAGCAGGCTTGCAGGAAGTGAGATGGCCAGGAAATGGAAAATGCCCTCTGGATAATGGATTTACTCTATTTTACAGTGGTTGTCCTGACAACTACATTATAATGGCATTGGTTCCTTAGTGGACAGAAAACACATGGGTCATCAGAGAGACTATGCATGCTGCGAGTCAAGAGCAAATTCTCCAACATCTCTGTTATCAATGCATACGCAGAAGTATCTGACGATGACTCGAAGGACAATTTCTACGAAGATCTTGAAACTCTATATGATCAACTGCCGGCGTACGATGTTAATATCCTTTTAGGGGACTTCAACGCTAAGATCCGGAAAGAACCTTACCTACCATCGGAAAACATAGTAAACACGATACTAGAAAGAAACCTCGGAAGTGGTGGAACGCAGATTGTGAATAACATTTTGAAGAAAGAAAACGCTTGAGAAACCTGGCTGAACAGGATAACACGTGGAAGGAAGAGTATGAAGACTGCCGTCACCAAACTTGATGTATCATAAAGAGGGCTAAGAGAAAACATCTTGATGAGATAATAACTAACATGGAAAACCTCATAAATTCAAACCAGTCTCGAAAGTTTTACCAAGAAACTAGGTCTGCTCGGAAATTCTATCAACCTTTTACACAGTTTCTCAAGGATGAAAGCGGATACCTCATTACCGATGAACAGCAAATATGCAGGGTTTGGCAGGAATATTTCACCGATCTTCTAAACTGTACGTCTCCAAAAGTGAATGTTATAGAGACTGTGGTTCGGAATGAAGAATAGTTAAAATTGTCAAGTTTTTGTGAAGTTAGGGCTGCTATAATGAGGTTGAAAAACAGTACAGCCCCAGGAGCTGATGAGCTTCCAGCGGAGCTGTGGAAGTATGGCGGTAAAGCGGCCCACCATGCTTTGTACCATCTAGTCCTGAAAATCTGGGAAAAGGAATAAACCAAATAAGAAAGGTAGCCGTAAACAGTGTAGCAACTACCGTGGGATAGCTCTCCTGTCAAGTACCTATAAAGTTATGGCATACGTGCTACTTAGAAGAATAGAGCCTTACACGGAAGGAATCTTGGGAGATTATCAGGGTGGCTTTAGACGTAACCGTCGCACAGTTCACCAAATCTTCCTCCTTAAACAGCTTATGGAGAAAAAGTGGGAATACGCCCAAAGTATTAACTCACTTTTTGTAGACTACTCCAAGGCTTACGATAGTGTCGACAGAAGATCTCTGTACACAATCCTAAGGAATTTTCAAATTCCTTCAAAGTTAGTAGAATGATAGAAGTAGAAGCCACACACGAAAGCCGGCCTAAGGTACGTGTGGGCACAGTGCTAACTGAGGAGTTTGAAAAACAGGGCGATGCCATGTTGCCGGTGTTGTTTAATCTCACACTCGAACACATTATCCGTAAAGTTCTTTCACTCAACGGCGGAGTGCAGTTAAATGGACGACACAAGGTGATAGGGTATATGACGTGGCGCTGCTTGGAGCAAACAATGATGAAGTTATTTACCACTCATTAATTAATAATTATTTTTTACTGAATTCTTAATATCATTTTTTTTTATTCTTTCGTTGTACAAAAATAAATTAGTATTTCTAGCGATGCTTGTTTTTCAAACCGTACCAGAGCGTCCATGTAGATGGTGATGTAATGAAATAACATCAAAAATAAATGTGAATTCACCTGAAACTGACGTCAAAATTGATATTTCATTCCATGCTTCATCTTTCTTCTGTTGGTCACTATACAAAGAAGAAGACAGGTCGTATAGCAGAGGATAATTCCGCACGTGGTTAATCAATGCCTTCTCATCAATGTTATTCATTTTCGAAACTTAAAACGTGCACACGCTTTGAACATTCACAGCGAACTGCTCAATCTCCGTCCCCAGCAAATTTCATTACGTCACACCCTCCTCCTTTGCCGTTTGATGCCGACGCGAGGCGTCCGCAGCTATATGCTTACCTCAGTATGCGTAAGTGCCAGTACGGCCGCCGACGCCGAGCATGGCGAACGCTGTGTAATGTGAACGAGGACATATTAAGGACCGATACGAATCGGTGCGCGCAAATGATGCCAACTATGCAAAGTTTTGGCCAAATCTATCCACTTTTTAGTGTTAGCTAATAGCGCTGTATTTCCGAGTATTCGCACGGATTAATTTTATCGTTTATAGAACCACACATTTACAAAAAGGCAAAAAAGCAACACATAGCCTAAAGTATGCAATAATATGTTTTGATGTGAAGGAACTTAGAAATTACTACGTAGATAAGATCGCAGGTGTTCATCTTGTTCTTTTTAAAAACAAGTCCCCTTCATTGCAAATTACGATCTCGATATAAAACCCAGACCCTCTTTGTAACCCAGTTCCCCGTTATCCCAAGGAAAGTCCCAAACAGGCTGCATTCCTCGTTTTGTTTTATTTGTCTATCCTCACAGCAGGGTCATTAGCCCATGGTAACAGATAAAGATATAGTTTGTACGTATCGAATCAGGTCAAAAATTTAGGTTGAACTCAACTGAACGTTTCTTCACCTTTGTAGGTCGCGGTCTTGCCAGTATAGACAGGAGGTTAGTAGATAATTTAGATTAACATAAAAAAATAAAGTATACATTATTTCGTGCTCACGCTGTCGGACTCAGGCTAATCTCTTCTGCCTTAAAACGTTACCTAGACTAATTTTCTTGTCAAACTTGTTAAAGTTTTGTAACCACAATCTTGAGACTACAAGTAATGGGGTGTTTGTGGCAATTCAGTTTTTATTAAATTACCTACTTACCTAGGTATATCGTTTCAAAATCATACAAGACACTTAATCATTTGGAAAATTTAATATTTCTATTAATTTTTTTATAGCTTCCAGACAACTTATATGAACAGGATTATTATGGTTATGTATTGTGTGTAACAAGAACAAGCAAACAACGACTCCACCGAAAATCATTACCGGTAGGGACTAAACCGTTACCGTTAGGGGCCCTAGAGACACTTCCAAATTAATTATTATTTCAATTCCTAGAAGGGACCGCCCACGCCCACTTCTTGTTTTTTTTTACAAACTTAATTATATTAAATATCGGCTTCTCGGGTCACGAGTGGAAACAAAAGTTGCCGGAAACTATCACTGAATCGCTGGCCGCTCGCACACTGACCCAATAGACGCGTGGTCTAAATAGGAAATCCTACTTGCGACCGCAACCGATACACGAGTCTACTGCATTAACGACTAGGTAGTTACAACTATTAATAATGCTACATGGATGGCCAACTTTCAACTTGAAACTTGGAATTACAACATCCTGCTGAAACAATGCCGAATATGACTTAATATTTGAGTTAATGTCACATTTTTTTATGGCTATGTACAAGTAGGTATATACAAAAAATACAGATGAAATAGCTAACTATCTAAGGACCGTTGCAAACGATCTATAGATAGCTCAACTGATCCAGATCACTACAGACGAAAGCGTTCCCAAAATACTGGCCGCATGAGTTAATAGGTATTAGAAATATTAGGTCCTGTCAAATAGCGTCATATTATTTCTATCAGTTAATTGAGTTTGCAGAGGGGACACCCTCTGGCTGATGTAGTCCAATATGGAATATAATTATTACTTGAGAGGTGTTTACCAGTTTAACAGTTTAGTATTCCAATAAGCGGCGATGGGCTTGCAACCTGTCACGTGGAACGCTTACTACTTGCAAAACGCGAGCATATACCAAATGTAATGTTAAGACGTGCCTCTGACTACCCCCTACTTGGTATCCTCAAAGATGTACTAACTGAGTATGTAACTGAGGATGTCCACCATGGGGTTTTTGCAACATTTACCAATGATTGACAGCCATAACAAAACTATAGTACTGTTTGTAGAAGGAGAAACATAACATGTCTCATGTATACCATTCAGCTGTAGAATCTATTATTATGTGGATGTGATTTTTATTTTTATTTCACTATTTTTATTTCACGTCATCTTATTTGCCTTGATCATTTAGGTACCTGCTCATTATTATGTTACTATTTAGAAGATACATATTTTTCTTAACATGATAACCAAGTTGCCTCTGTTTTGTATACAAAATATACACTGCCTAGGCAGGTGGCTATTTGTATATAACACATCACTTTTTCGTCGTTTTATTTTTTCGTGTTTTTAATTTATCGTTTTCTTGCGTTAATATTTCATACATTTATTCATTCAAGTAGATATATACAAAAAATACAGATGATACAGCTAGCTATCTAAAGACCGTTGCAAACGATCTATAGATAGCTCAACTGATCCATATCAGTATATCATATATCAGATATCATTTTTTATCTAAAATAAGAAGCATGGTTAATTATATTGCATGTTTTTCCAATTTGTGTTTATGATTAAAATTCATTCGACGTGTTAATTGTTAATTTACGATGTTTGTTTGCTAACCCTTTAGCCAAACAGAGGTAGCAATCGTTAATTGTGTTAATATAGTATATGTTTTGCTCAGTGAACAGAGATATATCAATATTTTTTTCTAAAATGTATATAAAATCGTGTAGTGTCTTATATTCATTCACACACTGACAATCAACGCACAGTCTATATTGTGAGTTGTATTTCCATCTGAGGACCTCATTACCTTTTTTCCTTTTTAACTAACTTCAAAAATTCTGCTGTAAGTTATTTTTAAATTTATTTTTTATACTGTGTGTTTGTTCCCTGATATCTTAGCCGATTAAAAGCCGATTTTGACGATTATTTTCTTGTTGTATACAGCATGCTCCCGGGGTTTATTCCTGAGGGATTGCTATTTCTTCCTAAAAAACATAATTATCTAATGGAACCACGACTATTTTTTTTGTGGGCGATTTTTATTCGAAATATTTTATTATAAATATATATATTTAATTTTTATACGAAAGTGTAAGCAAAATAACAAGGGCACGTGATAATTTGATGATAGGGTACCTGCAGGATAGAAGCCGTTAACTTAGGACTGCAAGTGTATCGCGAATATCGCGATTTTATTATTATCAACAGCATTCAAAAAGGAGTTTCTCAATTCGCTTGTAAGTTTTTTTTTGTGTGCATGTTACGAGATTTTTAATAGGTCACGTGTTGTCCTATATATACATTTTATGAAAAAAAAAAACACTCATTAACGGTGAAAAATGGGTGATGCATTTGCATATTGGACTTTTTATCAATTTCCCGTTTTTTAAATTCGGTTTTCTGTCATTTAATGACTTATAAATTATATATTGCATAATGTACGACGCATTTTACAGCATCATTTTGATCATACCTCTAATTTAAAGGGCCCTGCGTTATGTCCCTAGTCATTTCACGTTAAGGTCAGCGTACCTCAACCAGGTTGAGAAACGGCTTACAAAAAACATCATAGTACCTTCAAGCCAAGGAACCGTTCCTTCCATTACTGTTGGTTCAGGATTTGATATTGGTTGTACTCAGTGTGTGTAGGCGTGGGTTGTAGGCGCCGCGAATAGTGTCACAGAATAAATATTACTACAGAAGCTCATACAGCTTATTAGCGGAAGGCTATGCAGGTGTTAATTTCACAACAGCCTCAAGAAAAACTACTATGTAAATTTGAAGTTACGTTTGGCAATGAGACCAAACGTAACCTACATAACGTAGGTTATTTCTGAAGTATGAGGAGGTTACCAAACTAAAACAGACCAAGAAAGAAACGATTACACGTTAGAGTATAGATTAACTAGAAACCACATCCCATACAAACAGGGCACGAGGTGAAGTGAAGCTAAAACACCGTAATTACCGTGTCACCACACTTCCCATCTGCAAAATTTTGGTAGCTCGCGAATCGCTACGTATACCAATACCTATTCGTAACAGTTAGACTAATATTAGAAGACTAATGTATGAATAAATTACTACAACTATTTTGGGAACGCTTCCGTCTGGTAGTGATCAGGATCAGTTGAGCTGTCTATAGATCGTTTGCAACGGTCTTTAGATAGCTGTTTCAACTGTATTTTTGGATAAACCTACTTGTACATATGTTAGAAGTGGTAGCGGGTGGTGTTTTAAGATTCATACAGAGTACTGGCTCAGTACTGGCTACTATTAAGGAGTTTCAGAAGAACTCCTTTATATGTGCACGACACCTTTTCTGTTGCAAATCTATATTCTAAGAATGTCACGTTATAAAACTTGTAACCTTGCAGTTTTTGCAACCTGTTCAACTTTGCAGTGCTTTTTGAATTTATCTAAAATATCGCGTGGAAACTCCATATTACAAGTAACGCTTTCAAACAAATAGCTGTGTTACGACCGTTTTATCGCGTTTATGTTCCTACAAAACGCAAAATGCCCCTTTCATGTCCAGAGTAAAGCGTTATTTCACATTGTTTGTCTGAAAATCTGCGCGAGTCAATCGTTTGCAGACCTTGGGGTTTGCAGTCGGCATCGGCACAAAGGTTTTACGGCATTTAGAGTGAAACAATATAAATATTTAGTATCAAAACTCTAACTTTGTGCCACAAAAGGACAAAATAAGTTTTTTTCCATATGAGGTACGGAACCCTCAAAAAATGATAATTTTAATGCACGGAAACGGCAACCTAAACAATTTTAGCTAATTATACAAAATTAGAAAGTTTTCATAATTTACTTTTCGGGCAACCTGTCACAGTCACTAATTCGCAACATTCTGACAAATGAGAATTTCACGCTTCGTGCTCAAAAACGCCAATCATACTATTTTTACACTAGAAAAAATTATTACTATTAGAAGCCACCTTCGCGGCCACAATTTTTTAAAACCTTTGCGTCCGCCGCATTTCCATGAAAGAACGCTGGGCACATATAATTGGGCATAGTGTGTGTTTTTTTTATACAACACTACAAAGTTATCTTAGCATACGTAAAAATTAACTCATCATCATCCGTCCACATAAGTCCACTGCTGGACATAGGCCTTTCCCAATACGCGCCATTGAGCCGGTTTTCGGCTCGTATGTAGGTAATCCCTGCGTTCTGATGAACACGCTGTCAATTGCATGTTGGTCAAAAAGTGGAAACTTTAAATTAGTTGCTTCCAAAATAAGAATATTCTGATGAAACAGCTGATACTGCATACACTGTGTTTCTCTGAATGTTTGGAATGGCGCCGCGCCGGCGGAAGTGGCAATGGCACGGCCACATCGCCCGGACAGAGTACAAAGCCTCGTTGTCTGGCCACCTTGTCCTGTTCATGCTCAATAACTATGTATGTCCTGCAAATGCCCCATTTTCCAGGACGTTGAATATTATTGAAGATGTGATTGTTTTCAACTGTTATCTTATGTAGATTTAGGGTGTTCATACTACTGACCAATGTTGTGTAGTTGAATTGTTGAACTGTAATTCGATCGAATTCGGAAGATCTACAAAATTCTTCTCAATGCCTTTCAAGTACCTACCTAGAAACCTACCTCCTTACAGCTGTAGTTTTTTTAATCCTGAACTTAAACAAATCTTATTGTTCTTTCAGCCACTGTGATTACTGTGTTAATATTACGTCTGATATCTTAAATGTGAATCCATGTTCTTGTCTATCGTAAGGAAAGACTTATGTGTAGATCCTACATCCATGGCTAACAGGATGTGTTCTGATGGATGATCAAATAGTATACTTGCAACTGCTGTGTATTGTTATTCGTTGCACGCCACGTTTGTAGGTAACTTTGAATCCTTGCATACCCTGCACATAATTCCGCTCAGTCAACACGATTTCTGAGTGTGAATGAAACCCATGCGATTTTTTAATCAGGGTTGAATTCCAGTGTCTGGTACGATGTGAAAGACATTCTATCTTCCTTTAGTTTTTTCTGTAGATTATTCTTTGTAGCCTTGAAGTGCAAAAATCAAAGACCAAAATCAAAGAAGAAAGTATTATATTATTGCATTTAAATCCGGATCTATAAAAATAAAAACCTACATCAAATACCGGGAAGTTTGTAAAAAGTACAATATGAAATATCTGTTTCTTTTTTCATCCTTAAGGGTGGAATTTTCTCATACAATTTATATGGGAACACCCTTAAAGTATACCCTAATCATTAAAAAAAATTACAATGTTAATTTGAAGTTACGTAATAATCTTAAAAATCGGTTCACACTTGTCGAAGATATCGCGTAACAAATACACAACAAACATACAGACGAATTGAGAACTTCCTCCGGTCGGTCCGGTCCGGAAGTCGGTTGAAAAATATGTTAACCTTCAGCCCATTTTTGTTTTCTCCCAATACACGTCACTGAGGTGTATCTGCACGCCAACCGTTCTCAAAATTTTATAATTATTTTAAACTTAATCTTCCTTCAAATATAAAAGGAATTCTTATCGTTAATACTGTGGTTTCATCTGGAGGAGCAAGAGAACTGTCTCAACTTTGACAGTGCAATTTAATCCTGTTTTGTTTTCAGAAAGTAGCAAAAGTGCCTTCTTGAGCAAATTCATTTTATTTTCATCAAATTGAAGCAGCGTGACCTTTCGTTGATAAGCGGTGTTTGTCTTTTAAAATTCAATATAAGTTTTCTGTGTGCGAGCATTACTGTATTCCGGTTTGAAGGGTATGGGACATTACCGACACATTAGACTTTTCATCCATTATGTATCAGGTTCGCCAACACGCGAGTTAGTGTTGCAAGCGTCTATAGGTTACGATAACCGCTTAAGTTGGCCGTATGCTTATTTGCCACTTAGGTTGTATAAATAGTAGTTAAACTTATAAGAAACGCGGGTTTAAAGCCCTACACGTCATCCTCTGCACGACTTGAGATTTTTTGTAGGTCGTGTTACGTCAACGTTAGTATTCTGCAGCCTTGAGTCGCATCAGAATCGAATGAGCACTCATATACTCTCGACTCGTAAGTATTTTGTGACGCCTTCGCTACGCCCGCTATTATTAACCGAGTTCATCGGAACATCTATTTGCGCAATTTGTAGCATCGTTGCTAAAGCATTCCAATGACCTTACTGTGTTTACTGCGGAGGCCGATTCACTTGGCTTTAGGCAAATAAGAATAGTAGGTACCTATTGTGATATTTATTTATGCTAGTTTTGTGGGAGCTTACCTACATATTACTCAGATGGATAAACTGTTTTGCACACCAAAAAATAATAAAGGGATTCATAAACATACATAGTAGGATTTTATTTAGGTACCTATATCTCGTATATGTAGGTATTTATCATGTATCTACCTCATGTGGTACACTACTTTTTTTTACTTCTGCGAGTAGAATCATCTTTTTTCACATTGTTTTCAATCATATGTGACTGTTCCAAATACAGACATTTGAAAAAGATAACCCCTTTCAGTAAGTTCCATACAAAGACTGTCTGGTAGAGATCGCTAATTAGCGATAAGACCGCCCATTGTACAACATTCTCAAAGTTTGTAGAACTTGGTTTGATTTTATTTACAAATGATAACAGTAACTAACTAGGTACCTATAGGCACCTAGGTACCTGCTAACCTACTACATTAATAGTCTTAGTAGGTTAGTAGGTAGGTATCTATAGATAGGTGGTTATTGTTATAATTTGAATCCAGTGAGAGTTTGCTAGTGTTTAGTGACATCAGCGAATTGTCATTGAAACAAAAAAACACTTGTAGAAGATAACTAGGGACTTAGTTTTGAAGTGGCCAACATGCTTATTTCTACCAATAGGTACATTGCTTATAGGTACGAATTTTAGTCTATGAGTACTGAGGCGCCTCGAGGGAGTGTGCGTGGAGCATGCGCTCTGTGCCTCTACTTGCGAGGTAGGTGCCTACTCAGACATTACACGCTCACTGTCCATATCCATTCACTGCGCAACCAATGCGTCTGACTGAACCAACCAATGCCTCGATATTACGTATGTTCAGGTACCTTTAAATACTTCTTAATCTACCCGTCTGACGTGCTTGCGTCTTCGTCGAGCTAGCCGAGATTTTGAAGTCAAATTCGGTATGAAACTTTAATATCGGTGGATCTTTCGGTAAGGCGAGGAGTGTGCTGTGGTGTTGGTGTAAGTCGCGCGTCGGTGTGCCGCGGCGAGTACGCGAGTGTGCGCGGTGCGCGTGTGTTGGTGCGAGGCCCGTCCGTCGCGGCGCGCCCGTCAGTCGGCGGCAGCGAGTCACGCGCGTCGTTTCGTACACCTCTCTCCGTAGTACCGAGTCTCGCTGCACTTCACGCAGCTTACCATAAAACGAGCCAAGCTTCAGCGGCTCTCGCGCCTGTCGAGGTCGCCCCGACCTGGTTCAGTCTTATTCCTCGGAGGTTTCTCTTCGCGCCCTTGCGCTCGCGTGGTCTGATCTGCTGCAGCGATAGCTGCGGAACTTTCGACGTTTCTGTGCTGTGACTCCGGCGGGCTGGCGTCGGCCGCCGTGTGCTGTGACAGTGAAATCGTATCGTGCGGATGTGCAGTGATGGATTCGTAGACAGAGTTGTTTTTGTTGCTCGGAGAACTTTGGAGTGGTCTGTTTGTTTAACCTGGTGCGTGAGGGATCGTCAAGATTGAGCCCAAATTGTATATAGGTGGGTATCGAATCATGTTACGATGTGGCCGGTGAGAGCTACAGCCGCTGGCTGGCAGAGTTACCGTTGAATATTTATAGCCAGCAAGTTAGAAAGTTGCTGTAGCAAAGCGACCTGACAAGGCTTGCCAGAAACGTACAGCTGATTCGTCGTATCGTGTCACAGAAGGGTTAACTATGTCTAGTGTCAATACAATTAATCGTATAGCAATGATACGATTAATTTTATTGTAATTCTTTCATATTATATTTTGGGTGCGATGGTTTATATTTTGCGATAGCAGAGAGCAGTTACATTTTTAGATTTTTATAGAGGTAATAGTAGGTAAGCGCCTTCATTACAATTTGGTAAGTATGGTGAAAAAAATATATTATGATCAATGAGTGTTAATAAAGTTTAGTGCGTAACGAAGGTCCTACTTCAGACATATTATCAATATCAGTGTTAAGTATGCAGTTTTCAATGCAAACAAACAATCAATAACTTTATTATATATTAGATCATAAACACATTAAAACGCATAGTAGGATGGTACCTACCTACTTAGGTAAATTGAATTAGCTCAAGAGCCAAGTCCAATGCATTTAAAATAGACAGTTAATACAATTGGATGAACGAGCCAACAACAATGCTTATTATTATAAAAAAAAATATAATATATAACCGATAGATTGGTAAATATGTACAATAGATAATCTGAGAGGTCCATTAATAATCCTATTAGAAAAACAAATTTAATCTAACAATCTAGATTTTTTAAGGTGAACGTAAAATAGGGATATTACTGTCCTAGTGCTAGAATTTACTTACGAGTACAAAGAAATACTTGATTTCAATCATCAAACATATCAAACAAAAATACCTACATTGTAAGTTGCCTCCAATTTATAACAATACCTATTGACATCAATAACAGTGTAATACAATCGAGCTGGCCAATTCTCACTTTATATGGATTGCGAGAGATTTCCAATAAAGGCACTGTTTGGTCAGCAATCCTGCTCGTAGGTACCATCAATCAAACTAGTCCGCTTTGGCCGTAGTTCAAAGAGCAAATAAAAATGTGCCAATATCAGATTCAGAAGCAGGGCAAGGCCATGTCCTCATTCTCGCGAGAAAACTCTGTATCGCATAAAAAAACTTTTATAGTGAATTCATAGTTCATGCAAGTAATTTGATAGTAGGTACCTAATTTCTTTATCAGGATCTAGTTATCCGTGAATTGGTTTTAGCTCAACCATATCGTCTAACTTATTTTATGAATGGAATTGTTTTTATATGATACCTAGTCAAATGGATAATCGGTAGGTATTTGGTAGAGACAAATGGATTTAATCACATCAACTATTGGAACCTCCTGTACGTATCATGAGGTCCTAACTTAATTTGGTCACATAATATCACTCGGAAGTCGTCACAAGTCAGTTGCTTATGTATACAGAAGCGGGGCAATTGCAGGTGCCTACGATTTTACGAGGTCATTCACCTCGACCGCTACCAATATTTGGATACACAACACCCATAGCTCCCTTACCTACCTACTCTATCTAGTGTAAGCTGACTATAGCGATAACAGACCCACACAAGCGGCCGGCATGCTCGCACGTGGCACGCTTGAGAACAGAATAGGGGACTCTAATGTAATCCCAATAAGATTATTTTTTTCACTATACTATAATATCCTACTCACCAAGTTCGATGATTTGATAGTAGATAGGGCAGATATTATCAATACCCAATTACAACATCAAAATTAAAGTAACAATTAGTTTAGTACACAAAAACAAGAAAATTGGCTGCAAACAATAGGTAAATTAATTATTACAGAACCAAAAATAATAAAAAATACCTCGTACAGTTCATAATTCGTATAATAAAATTGTAATATAGATTTGAAAAGGAGGTGAAAGGGGAATATGTCCTTTATTCCCTTTATATCCTTTATTATTTAAGGAAATAAATTGCTTCATACGAGACAGTAAAACACCAAGCATTATATTGATGACCGAACCAAACCTAGTTTTGGAAATGAGGTAATGTTCATAATAATTGAAAAACCTATCGCTGTCGAGTAGTAGCAAAAATCTGGGACACCGTTTATTTCGGGCTTGAATTGGGGCAGCGGCGTTAAAACATCGGGGTTTCCGAGCCAGTCCTCACGATGAAAACAAATAGTTTGTTATACGCCACACCTGAGTGGGCGTTTTCTAAAACCCATTTTATAAAATACTTTACGACTTAGGTCTATAAAGTGATGATAACAAAGTCGATGGTTGGAATGGACGACTTTTAATAATGACTAGCTGTTGCCAGCGGCTTTACACGCGTGGGTAGTGTTTTAAAAAACCCATACTCCCATATACGATTTCACCCCCATTTCCCCCCCTTAAAATGTGAAAATTCAGAAAACCCTGAAAAACGTCATTATCTATTTAGGATAAGAAGCTACAATTCCAATTTTACAATTTATATCTTAATAAAAAACAGATACTCCTATACAAACTTTAATCCCCCATTTCCCCCTTTAATTTGAATCCAAAAACTCTAAAATACGTTATTATTTATTTAGGATAAGTAGCTACAATTCCAATTTTAAAGTTCCTACCTTAAAATCCGATACCCCTATACAAACTTTCACCCCTCATTTTCCCAACTTAAACCCTGAAATACATCATGATTTATTTATGTGAAGTAGCTGTAATTAAATTTTCTAGTTTCTAACTTCAAAGACCAAAGACTTTCAAAAAAAGTTCACACCGAACCTTTTTTAACAAATAGGCATTGTCTTCGCCATCCACCTCGCCGAGGGCAAGTCAAAACAGAATTAAAAAAAAACATGCAGCTTTTGATAAAACAGTCTTTCTCAGAACAACGATCATAAGATTTTTAAATTACTGCCAACATTTGCTGAAATTGTGGACAATACATAAAATAAAGACGCTATACATTTGCATGTTGCTTTGAACACAACTTTGTTGATACTGGATAAAGTTGAAATTCCTAGGGTCCTGATGTGATCGAACTATAAATTTGGCTAACATGAGTTTTCATAACTAAGCATTTTAAATCCAAAGAGTTGATTCAAGTTTTGCTCGGGATATTATGTAGTTTTCAATGTAGGAATATCGTAGACTATTTTGAACGGGTAGAATCCTTTAAATCTAGAAATCTATCTACTAATATAGATATCACATCTATATTAGTAGGTTTAAATGTGTACTTTCTAATAACATCAGTGTTTCTGTGAAATTGCTATCAGGTGGGAAGAAAATATAACTTTATAACTGCAAAAAGGAACATGAGCAATTTTCTACCATTAAAATGCCATTTAGATGGCTCGATATAAGGAAGATGATGTCATCATGTAGTTACTCTTTTGTGAGAAGAAGCTAACTTGTATCAAGGATGGAGAAATGTCTAATCATCAGTAAGGTTTAACAATACGTGATATACTGTTATATACCGACAGTTCTATAACACAATGTTATATACAAGTCGCCGAGTTCAACGTGCTTGTAAGAATTATAAATAGGATGACTGGTATCTAGGTAACTATACATACAAACAATCAGCTAGGTACTCGCTTATCAAGCAGGTAAGTAAACGATGTGAATAATGTGCGGTAGCCGGTTTAGTGATCACTTGTACGATTAAAAAAACCTGATCAAAATTTCTGAATAGTGAATGATGGGGGTGGGTATGTTTAATACGCGATTAATTTTGAAAAGTTATAACTTTATACAAATGTATAGTTTTGAGCACCATAGTTTTCTTTCAATCCATTGCTCGTGAGACCTAAAAAAATATTTAATGGCAAAAATATGATAATCTGATTACCCATAGCCAATAGCAAAAATCAACGATGGATTTGATTACAGGTAATTTCGAATTACCTAACAATTGTTCCGTCCGACATTGAATGGGAAAAAATCAAGCCCACGCTCAAACAGCAATTTTGCTATTTAAAATGCCGGGCAATAAAATTGGACGATTCCGTTCCACAAAAACTTAATCGGACAAAAATATTCGAGTCGATAACCGACGTACGAACACATTTTAAAATCACGCCGTCTCAGTCCGTCCCTTGCATTCCACAACTCGCTCACCCACAGCAGGCAGACCGGTCCTCGAGCATTGTACCAAACGAGAAAACTCGCCCAGTTTACATAGTTTGCTGAACGTTCCACGTGTAACGTACGATTGCGCTGCTTGGACGTGGTGGGGTAATACAAGGCGAGGCGCGGTCTCAAGGTGAATCGTCCGGTCAACACACGCTCAGCTCAGCCGAAAGCCTAGCTAGACCAAACAGAGCCGTGACCTAACTATAAATAAAGAACTACAAATTTTGGTGATGACCTCTTCCATTGTTCACAGGTGTATGAACAATGGGTTGCCTTAGCCTTTGAGCTGGCAACCGAGAACTTTCAGCTATTCCATAATGTCCTATCAAATATGTATGCTACCTAATTACCTTACTACACAAGAAAACAGAAGTACAATTTGTTATAATAACTGGGCTAACACTGCAAATGAAGCCAATAACGTAATGGCACTATAATATTGCCTTGAGAATGAAAAAGACAACGCATAGAACACATTGCGTTCAAACTTAAATAGCAACGCGATGCAATTTTAAATCAAAATATAAATTGAACAAGATTCTTTAGCGAGCGAGGCAAAAGATGGTACTGATCGGTTTCAAGGAGTTATCTGATTACAGAGACACAATATCAATAACTTGTTAAAACCTTGAAAATCTAGCAAGTAAGTGTTTAATCGTAGGCGTAAAAATTTTTTTTTTTAAATCGTTAATTATTATTAAGTAGTACCTGATTTCTTTAAAGACTTCAAGCTTCCATTCATCCTAATTTTTAGCTTCTTAACAGATTCAAAAGAATAAATTACGTCACTATTCACTATAAACACAGAATAAATATTAGTGTTATACGCCTTTTGATGTTGATTTGTATTAAAAGCTCCTGGTTTGGCACGTGTCTTATATTATGTGACCGAATTTGAATGTGCTTAAGTCGAACGCCATTGCAATATTCCTTGTAACTAGTTATTTTGGCCGCCTTAATTCTAACCCTAAATCGATGTCAATAGAGCGAGAACCGAGGGGCCGACCACGGCCGTTGACCGAAATAAAAAATAAACAAGAACAGTTGGTTGCTAAGCTATTATGAATAGAAACTAGATCGTGATTCATAGATGTGTGGACACTAAGTTGTTGGTTAATATCGTGAAATGTATAATCACTTAATTATTGACATAAATTTGAATTAAAACAAAGACGTTTCAATTCGAGGTGCATAAATTATGATTACAGTCGATATAATTTACGATTTGTATGACTCTGAGGTGACTAGAGTCTAGAGTCTCCGTCAGTCAAATAAAAGCCTTCAGAATACGAAGCGAAGTCTTATTTAAAACCTGCTTGAGATTACACAACTGGATCTAGGAGTTAAGAATAATAAAGCTACCGTAAAACTAACACTCATTACAAAGTTGACATTTGAACATTGCAGTGTACGAAAAGCCGGTTTTAATTATAGTACCTACACTATTGCAGAGGCCGCGAAATAGGCAATTGCCATTTCCGCCGACGCTAGTATTATATTATCTGTGGCCGAGGTATATATATTTTCTCTAAAAGTGCAAGGAAATAAAAAAGGTATTAGAAACCTTTAGAAGAAAAATACGTACAGTAAGATACTTTCTTTTTTTTTTCGTATTTTTCTTCGCTTGAAGCAGGTTTTCCTTCGCTAAATTGGCTTCCGACCTTAGATCAGGTGGAGTGCAATCAATTTCCATTTCACTCTCGGAACCTTCGGAATTCATGTTTCCTAATGTACCTATTTATTATCAAAACAACAGAACATAGACGACCTTTTCATTATCGTCATTTCATTTTTAATTTTACTGCATTTTCAGAGAGCATACAGCCACTTAAACGCAACATATTTGTACCAAGCTCGTTGAAAGAGATCCAAAGTCAAATAAGGCAAACAAAGAAAGAGGTTTGTCGTAGTCATTAGAGCAGGCGTGCTGGGTTCATTGAGCATGCACTCAGCACACTGGCAATGAATTTCCATTCAACATTGATAACGTTTTTTGACCAAATTCAAAACGTATGCTGTGAACAATATACTTCGCGTGTTCTCTTTTCGAAAGTAATGTCAATATTTTCGCAAATGTTCAAGAAATTATTTTGAAACATTCGACAATCCGATTAAAGCTAGTTTGGTTGGTTGGTGACATTAATCAATCAAATACTAGTTAACATTAGATAACGCAATGGCAGCAAAGACCTTACAATGTTACAATATAACGGCTGTATCGAAACTATAGCAAATAAATAAATAAGAAAAATTAAGGTTGGAGCACAGTTTTGAAATGTATTTTTAATTAACGATAGCCCTTGATGAAGCTTTATGATAAATCAAATATAAATTCGCGACTTCAACAACCACAAGAGAATTAAGTTATAGAAACCAAGATCTTTGAAGTGCCTCTTTCGCCCCTATTTTGTTAAAAGATTGCCACTTTCTTAGTCCCGTAACGGTTTTGAAGGCTATTTCTGTAATCTGATTTACAGTTTGTCCTACTTCCATCTATATATTTCTTATTCTACCAACTTTATTTTCAAATAGTACTGTGGAAAATGTTCAACTCGATATTTTCAAGCAATGAAAGTATACTTTTTGTGAGTAGATACCTAATTGAGAGGGAATAATGAGCACGTTTGGGCAAATTAAGGGTTTAAAAAAATTACTTGTTTTATCTGTGGTATATTAGTCTCCTTGACATTTCCCATTCACTTCCGATCCAAAAGGTGGCAAGCAGCCATCCTTTACTAGAGCGGCGCTGTTTGATTCAGTGTGACTTTTAAGAATAATAAAATAAATGTTTGTTAAATCAGATCAAAAAGTTTTTTTTTATTGTCAGCGTCCAGTGATACCATTCGACGACTCGGCCTATTTGCCCGCCGGACCGACACGCAGCAGATGTGAAAACCGACCAAGGTGACTTCTCAGTGCGACCTGATTTCCTATGACATTACAATTTATAATTCTGGCAAAGCCATAAAGAAAGAAATAGCTTTTAACATGTTAATTATCTCCACTGTTGTATGGTTAGCTTATATTAAATAAAAAAATTAAATCAAATATTTTTGTTGAAATGATTTGATATTTACATAATATGTTTCGAATTAAAGATGTCAGTCAAAAATGGTGTAGGTATGCAAATATAGGTATAGGGACTTCTCATTAGGAATATTATTATTACTTGTACTATTTGTAATGAACCTACATCTGTGATTTTGAACTGAATATAAAATACTTAATGATAATTGCAAAAAGTGTGTGAAGACTTTACCCCTTGGAACCCAAAACAGATGCTGCTGAAATATAAATCTGGGGCACGCAGAGTTTTAATGATAATTATGAAAAATTATAGCGCGTGACAGTTTTATTTCCATAATACGAAATTAGAACGAGCAGTTAATCGACAATGCTTCCGACAATTAAATTCGGCCATATAAATCGAATGTTACATTGAGAGCCAGTCCATTGAAATTGCCATAAACCTTACTGTTTGATGATAATATTGCGATTGCGTGGCACAAGGTATTTAACATGTGACCACAGAAGCAACGATAACTACTCGAAGTCAACTCGAGGTATTTTTGCGGATTTTTTTCCAGTGTTACAGGTCTCTTGAAATTTTAATGTTGGAGTATTTTATACGGCTGAGCTTGTAGTTTTCTGAATGATAGAGATACAAAGGACGATAGACCTGGTAAACAGAACAACACCATGTAGCCAGTTTTACTGAATCATAGACAAAATATGTATATATGGGGAGCTATGCTCGGAATTTATAACATGATGAGATCTGAAACGAGAAAATTCGTAGAACAACTAAAGACCGAACTAGCAAGTTGATGTAGATACAACAACGAAATAAAACATTAAGTAAAGTATACTTTTGTATGTGTGAAATAGTTCAAAGACCAGAAGTCTTTGGATGGACGTTGATCAAAATCGTTGTGGCCTTCTTAGGGAGGCCTTTGTTCAGCATTGGACTTCAATCGGTAAATTGTAGAAGATGGACATTAAAAGGTAGCATCAGTACGGAATCCTATATTGATCAGGCTGGGTGGGACGAGGCGGCTAGGCTGGCCGTTTGGGCGGGCGGTGCGTGCCGCGTGCGTTTCACCCAGGTTCAAGGACAAGGTTCACTCATTCAGCTTCGGGCACGTGCCGAAAGTAAATATAGTACTCGAAGACTTTACGACGACATCGCTGTGAACACAATTGATCGCTGCATATACACAGTTACGGCTTTTTATGTTATGCCCTAAGGGAAATATTATTCTTCGGATTACTATTTCACCTGAATGTTTTCACTCGATCTCTATGGCAAGCAGCATCAGTGTTTGTTGTATATTTCTGCCCTTGGTGTTGCATACGTCATGACTGACTGTATCGTCTTGGGGGCCTGGGCCCGTATGCTTCCAATAACTTAAAAAAAGATTAGCCTTTCTCGGAAATGTAACTAATATAGCTGCTGTTTGTTAAAAATTAGGAAAGAGATTGAAGAGGAAAAACTGGGACAGGAAAGAAACATTCGAACAAACGATTACTCTTCAAATATCGATGTACCTACTTACTTCGTATGTTACCAAATTTGATAATTAGGCGAGCGCAATTCAATTCAATTCTTTATTTCTTGTAATTGAATAACATTTACCTGCTGATTGCCTAAGGGGGACGAAATAGTCCTCTACTAAACGCCTACCGTAGACTCGCTATCTGTACGAATTAGTCCCAGACTATCCTCGTGTGTTTTATTTAACGCAGTTTTAGTAGAGGACTATTTCGTCCCCTTAGGCAAAAAGCAGGTTAATAAAGTAAATGCACATTTTTACAATGTCAACAAATTTAAATAAGATAAGATAAGAAAGTACTCGGTACAGAAATAAATTGAGAAGGTTCCTCTGTTTAAGGACCTAAATCCTCGTTCATCAGGGTTTTGCCAAAATACTCATCTTGCTGTGTTGGGTTTATGGAGGCAATATATGCATTTTCTCTTCTGTTCCTTTTTTGTAGTGATTTCGAAAATATCCAGCTCCTAGGTGGCATTTGCCATAAGAGATTGTTTGTTTATTTCTCCATTATTGGTATAATGGAGAAATATGATGATGGAAATACATGTCTAAACAACTCACTCTTAATAATTACAATACCTTCAAATCCCACCCAATGTACCTAAGTACTTTGTAATATCAATTCTAAAATCGTATTGACTTAATTTGCATAATCTTCTCACCACAAATTCGCCACATAAAACGAGCAAGATACTGTCAGAAAAATATGAAACGAGAAACCTTGATACCACCCATGGCCACGCTATGTCCAACCCAGCCACAGTACATACTCGTAGCATACCCCTTATTTACATAAACTAAGCACGTTCAGGCGGTGTGTATGCCGACTAGTTTTGCTTTTTATTGCAGTGAAAATTATGGTAATAATTGAGAAACTCTGTGGTCTTGCTCACAATAAAGTCTATGGTATCCTTTCTTCGAAATAATTACTAAATTTTATTCGTGGTGTTTTGCATTCGATATTCAAATGTATTTGTACGCATTTGTCAGATGTCTTTATTACGCACTGTCGACCGCTCTTTTCGCTTGATCGGTTAACAGCGACTTAATAGCCACTATGCCGTCTAATCACGGTGACAGCAGAGACTCTGTCTGGTTGGTCTTTTAACGTAAATGCGTATTGTTATCAGACAGACAAACAAACAACTTCTTATGGCAAACGCATATACATTAACACAGGGTAAAAAAAGTCTATTGAGATTGACGAAAGCCATCGAAATGACACGTGATCATATTTTGATTGTATGTTTCAGTCCCATAACAGATTTTAGACAGATTTTAACGGGCATGTCAGCATAAATGCTATAACGTAACGCTGCTCAATACAAATACGCTGAGTGAGAAAAAAACAAGAAGATCGCTGAATTAATAGCACAGAGGAACGCGGCCGTTCAAAGCAGTACACCCTTGTACGTGTTCCCCTATAAACATAAACATGGAAAACGCACAAAGGCCTCTCGGGCGTCGCGTCGCTGTCAGATAAAGTTGTAGCCTTTCTTTTGCGAGACGTGCCTCAACCTCCTCGGGTGTGAGTGAGATGGGCAAACTTACAGCGATCGTTAGCCCTGATCTTCAGCGCGCCACAAACACACAGCCCGACCGAGAGCGAAATTGCAACGAGAATGCACCTAGCTGTGTTATTACCGAGGCTGCTCGAACGCGAATCGGCTGTTTTCCTCACTCAACAGCGACAGAACCGACTCGAGTCCGACGCAATTGGGTCTTGAATCGTTTGCGGTCGTAGTGAAACCGGTTATTTTCTCCGAGCGAGCAATTGTGGACGTTATAGTTGCAACATAAGTTCCGTTCGGCGCGGCGCAACGCAGGAACGCACTAGGCCCTGTATATTTAGCCCGCATTGCATGCGGTCGGCATAGTGGGTGTATTAGGTCGCTTGCACGCACTGCTAAACTAGTCGGAGGGCTTCTCATTATCGATTTATGTTATAGCAGGACGTGGCGTCACGTCTACCGCTCAACAACACGTTTTTATATGAAATTTCCTACATTTTCCGCTGTGCCGCACTTGTTTTCTCTTTCTAGGAAAGCTTTATACGAGAACTCGTTTAAAATGTATTTATTTAATTCGCATATTGTTGTATTGGTGACAGACCGTACATTTTATTTTTAGATCCTAGGACTAGGGGGAGCTGGGAGACAAATGGTAATCATTCGTATCTCTCACCGGCATAAGTTAATATTTAGCAATTCGTTGTTTTTATCGGTATAAAAGTAAAATCAGCAATAAACACCGTAATCTTTGTATCTGAGTCGCAATGCTCTGTATGATGTTTCCAGTTGAAATCTGAGAAAATCAAAGTCAAAAGTTAAAATCCATTTATTCATTAAAATCATAAGGATCACTTTGAAACGTCGGTTTTATCTACTGCCTGTTCCTCCACGACCACGCCAGGAAAGAAAGGCAAGAAGTCATCAATAACGATAAGCGAAATAGCAATCTATTAATGTACCTGTCGCACATGACTGTTGGCGATGAAATATAGCTTTCATTTAATAAACTTTGTAATCAATTCTGATTAGATGTTTTGGTTTTGTGGTATCGAGTCGCTATACTATTGATTTTATCTTCAAAACTTTTTTGAATAATGAAAGTATTTTTCGCTGAGCGACCACATCGTCCCGTGTCTGCATAACTAGTATCTACTCATAATAACTACCTACTCTTTATCATCAGAGCAGAGCTAGTCTCGGTTTAATTTTTTTTTAACTTTGCCCTAGAACTAGGTAATACCTATACGTAATTCTTCTTCAATAATAATAATAAAATCCACAAGATCAAAACTGACAGATTAGTATAACATTTCGTCAATTGTTTGTTTCGGTAATAATTGTTTGTCTACTATTCTATACCCCCGTGACGGCCTTTGGACATTATCCATTGAATTCTCCAAAGGAAATGGGCGGACTGTTCTCAACTTCTCACAATCAATGTCGCAATAAATTGATAGTTGCTGGTATTTATTTACATTGTAGTTTATTTTTTACAAGCCATACTTTGTAATATTTCATTAGTGTGTTACTGCCATATAATCTGTGGTTTCAGCAAAATTGTCGTTTGAATAACTCTTTGGAAGTCGCTGATTACAGAGCGGAGCCATGCCTTAAGTGGCAGGGGAGATTGGACGCTATTATTGCCTCGTGATTGTTGTTTCAAAATAAAACTGCACTTGTCAGAGGTTGGTGTTGAAATCGTGACTCATTTGACCCACAATGACATATAAACTTATTTTTTGAGTACCTAGGTAATGTCTAAAACGTTTTATTATCATTATGACAAAAAATAGTATTTACATAGGTATATCTGTAATTTATATAAATTTTCGACACAATAATTCAATTGTTTCTGAATATATAAACGAAATAAAAATATTGAGTGGCGACTTATTAAGTATTTAACGAATATTATTCAATTCTATAGTTCACAAAAAATAAGCATGTACAAAGGGAGGGCGTAGTGCTTATTAATTCATTTATATCAGGCAACACTGTAAATATACATACAAATACCGGGGGCATACATTCATTAAAACTAAAATAAAACTACATACAACAAACCAAACTTATTATGTTTAACATACTTTGAAAAGTCATTAGAGCTCTGAATTAAAATATTTCAAATGTTATATTATTTCTAAGGTTTTCTATTGAAAATTATCATCGTAAAATTAAACTTACAACATACAAAGGGAGACACGACGTTAAAAGTGTCAGTACTGAACTCGACAATGCGTGTCCTGCAATTTAAATCGATTTAATTTGATTGTAGTTGGAACATTCACTTACTATAATGAGGTGGGGGACATTGATGTCTGTACAATTCAACATTTACTGGTTATTGTGGGGTAACTTAATAGTTTTGAAATACGTCCTATTTTTTCCCCCTTCCAGTTTGTGACCTAAGTGGCAAGCTCAGAAACTGTGAACCCTATATTTATATAATTATGAGCACTGAAATACAGTAACAATAATTTGGTAGTAACTTGGTCAGTTAGCACTTTTCCTCTCTTTTAAAGCTTTTTAAAGGTATTTTATTTACTGAAGCAAATCCATGGTATGACGATATTACTATACAAATGTACGCTTCACTCTCTAGATATGTTTTTTTTTTAATTCCTATATGTAATTTTGCAGGATATCCAGGTCTCTAGGACTTTCGGCTTGACTATTGATTGCAACGATTATATATAAATTTGATTTAAAATATATAATAAATATTTTCTATATTACGTTTTCAGATGATCTACAAAATTTAAATGCCCTTATAAAACATGACTTTAATGTATGCTATTTGTAGTTAGATTATACCTCCATTGCACGATATAAATATTTTTCCAGTGAGCAACGTATACGACGTAGAAATGCTAACGCTAATTATAGTCTGAGTTGTGCGTGGTCAGGACTACACTGCTTTCCCCTTTCTCCCCTCTTCCTGCACCTGCATCGATTTAGGGTCGCCAACTGCATTTTTTAACAGTATCTGAGTTTGAGTCTTGTTGTATATTTTTTACAGAAACAATTAAAAACCTAGACACTAATAAAAAATAAAGTTAAATTACCTGTAAACTTTCTCGAAGAAGCGTCTGTAATGTGTCCCTTGACAAATGTGCACAAAACAGTAGCCGGAGATATTTTGTATTCAAGTTTATAGCAGCATACGCAAACTGGTGCTTACGGTACTGAGAAAAAATGTGTCAAAATCACACGTTTTTAGCATTTAGTCTCTCAAAAGATTATTTTTTTAATTATAATTTAAAAATGTAAAAATTTTATTAATATGTGTGTCATACGAGAATTGTAATTATTATTAGAGGTAACTTTGCTATTTTTTATCAGAAAATTTTGGTAAAACGATATTTAGATACAGTTAAATTCTTGGTTATATCATGAATTTTAACATCATGTATTTACTGTCACAAACTAAATCGAATTCGCTAAAAATAATAATTTGGTTCTATTTTGGTAAACGTATTAGTCTGACCCTTCATGCTTTTACCCAATCTGAACCAAACGATCTATTAAATCCATCAATAAAATTCAGCATTTGGGAACCCTATCGGGAACCTAGCTCCCAAGGCCGCATGTTTTAATCACATTTAGTACGCTTTGGTGCACGCAAGTGGAGCCGTTGAATACGTGTAACAGATAGGGTTTCAGACATAGATAATGGCATAGTTAGTACGATTGTAGACACAGATTATGTAAGAGTTTGTAAGTTGAGGTAGGTTTGAGGGAACACAGACATGCGTGTTGGAATATATACTATTGATTGGTTTTCAAAGACTAGTTTTTGTTTTGTGAAGCTAATATAAAATGATTCTCGATTTCGGTTGTTTTAATCGCCTTTATGATAAAACACGGCATGAAATGATCAGTTGTAAATTCACTTTCAGAGAAACATAGACAATCTTTGTAATAACGTATTCCGTTTGTGATGTAGCTAAGTTAATATAAAAAACAACATCCATTAAAAGCGGAAACAATGAAATACACGGACAATAAAAGTTATTTACACGTATCTTGATTTAATATCCCGCCAGTGGGCTTCGCTTAAAAGCCCACTGGCGATAGTCGCTTAAAACAGACTATAAACAACCCCACATTTGATCAGCACTAAACGAACACAAAAATAAAATCAATTCGTTCCACTCCCCTTGATTTGGCCTTAAAAATTAAAACTAGGTTTTCGAGGCAGCCCTGAATACCCTACGTGCTAACTAAGGGAGACTTGATACATAAGGGCCCGTGTCGTGCGAGTGCGTCTGATGTATTGCATTCACGCACAGTGCACTTTCAACCGCAATATCTATATATATATAGATCTATATATAAATATACGTTATATAGACATCCTATGTAAGCGCGGGTATTGTAGTCTGAGAGTATAAAATATAAAGTACGGTCACTCGGCCACAAATGAGTGGGTGAATGTTTGAGAGTGGCATAGGTCAGGAAAGCTGATTAGGTAACTGAACTGATACGGCTTTGTTGGCTTGCATTGTTTGGTTTTGGGCTGACGAAAGATGAAAGCATTTTGATTGTGCGCTTCGTAGATACTCACAAATATACATAGGTCGGAGTAGGTATAAATGTCATAGAGTGTTTTTAATTCACAATGTCATAATGAACCAATTAATCAGTTAGTTTACTGACTTGGATTTAGGCTGCGGGACCTTGCTAGATCGTTTTCGCGTCTTATGCACCCTTATCGTTGAAAATTGTTCGTTCCTTTGTCGTGCTCTCGTGACATTGGCTATAATGGGTCTAATAACAATACGAAGAACAGACGTCGATCGACATCGATTGATGTAGTTTTCTTCTTTCTTATGTCGAATAAGATCGATCCTTTGTAAAAAGTTTTGTATGTGCCAGTCATCGTCACTATTATACCTACTTAGACACAAAAATAGCCCTCGCATTAAACGAACGAACCTCATGTTTTTTTTTAAAATCAGTTCAAAATAACATAAACATTGTTTCCTTTGTCGCTTTGTCCAGGGAAGTCACCTTGCCATTTGTATTTTATTTGACCGAGTATCGACTTTCAGATTTTTTTGTGTAATAAAAACATAAAATTGTAAGCGACCCTAATTATTCATTCATTAGGTATCTCGGAACGATCGATAGTGAAACTGCACTGGAAAACCTGTTCAATGGATAATTTTAATCGGTATAAATTATTTTGGTTCATGAAGATGACGATTTAAAATTATGTTTGTGATTTCTAAACATATAAAACTGTTGAGCTTAACTATAGATCAGAAATATGGAAAATCTCCATCGTGTCACATAATACCGTTTTATATACAACTCCTGTGAATAAACCAAGTAATGTTTGTAAAAGTATTTAAAAACATAATCATAATCTCTACTATAATTACCTATTCAGTATTACCTACCAAAACCAATATGAATTTCAGCAATTTAATTTCATCTAAATATAACTTAAGCCGTGATCCCACACCTACAAAGATTGCTTTGCGTGTGTTAAACCTGTATTGGAACGTAAAGTTAGTTCTGCCTGTGTGAGTGTGTGTGAGGCATAATGTGAGAAACATACAAACATATGCATACTATTCTGCAACCGTCGACAGGCATATTACACTCGATCAGTATGTCATAGAGTCTATGACATAAACTATGTCATAGACTCGTGTCTTGAGTGTAACAAAAAAGTATAAAATACCCTACTAATCATACTAATACTAATATAATAAATGGGAAAGTCTGTGTGTGTGAATGTTTGTTACCACGTATCCCCGTAGCTACTAAACCGGTTTGGATGAAATTTGGAATGTAGATAGTTGAGGTTCTGGAATAACACAAAGGCTAATTTTCGGAAATCAACCGCTAAACAGGGTAGTAAAGTTTCTATGGATTTTTTATTCCTTGGTTAGTTCCGCTCAAAACTCGGTACAAATAAACTTTAAAATGAATACGTATTTTTTTTTTTTCAAAACTATCTCTGGGAGGAGTGCTATAAAGTTCTGGAATTCGTATAGAAAAAAAATGCCTGTTTTGATACACTCAAAAGTAGGTGTTTTATCAACACAACACGCGGGCGAAGCTAAAAATAAATAAAATAATGGTGGACATTTTAACATAGCATCATCTAGCCCCAAAGTAAGCAGAGCTTGTGTTATGGGAATTTAATGACTGATATATAATACTAATTACATACATTTTTGTTTTGGAAATTCTACTACTATTATAAACTCGTAAGTTTGTGAGGATGGATGTTTGTTACTCTTTCACGTAAAAACGACTAAACAGATTTTGATGAAACTTTACAGTAATATAATTTATACATCAGAATAACACATAGGCTACTCTTTATCCGGGTACCACGCGGGCGAAGCCGTGGGCTGAAGCTAGTACTTCCATATTATACATAGAAAACACCCAGATCCCGAGACAAGATTTGCGGATACAAACATTTGTCCCGCAGCGGGAATCGAACTCTTAACCTCCTGCGTTACAGGCGGGCCTTCGCCCACTACGTCATCATAGAGGTCGTCTCTTGAGCAGGATAATTTTCTTAATATTCAGTCTATAATTTTCTCGAATAAATGATTTCACAAGGTGTTTTCAAATGGCTTGGTTATTTGTGACACGATTTCGGAATTTAAATGAGTTTTTAGATTTTTTGAATTCTCAAAATCTTTTTTTTAGCGAGTTCCCTATGTATAATGTGTACAGGGTATATAACTGGATGGATAATATCGGAATAAAACAATGGATTTGTAGAACTGCTGTTTTTTTTTTCTACCGACGAATACCGACCGAACCTTGCGGGAAGAGTTAGCCTAAGAACGTTTGTCATGGCACTCTCTTAGGGAGGCCTGTGTCTAGTAGTGGAATTCTACAGGCTGTTGGTCAAATCTTCTACATACCGTATGCTGATTTCGGTAAAGTACTATGAAACCGAGCACTAAACCTAGGATTACAGATCACAACGCCCATAATGGCAACTTTATCACACTGTGTGGGTATAAAATAGAGCCGCTGCGTTTACGCTTAATAAAATTTCTGTTGCGCATGTTTTGATTTAAACACACTATATAGCTACTCTTACTTGTAATTCACAGGATGGATTTTCAGTTTCTTCCAGTTTATCAAAATGTCAACAAGCATGCGTTTATAAGTAAGCAATTAGGGGTTAGAGAGGTCAGCGATAATTGGCGACAATTGCCACAACAGTTGCGTAATCGTCTACATGTCGTTTACCTCGTGGCCTTCGCGGCGACTTCCCACTTGCCGCAGAATGCATAATAGTTTCTATGAGTTTGACACAGATTATGTATCTGTTTGTACCAGTTAACAATTTATATATGCATACCAGCTTTTAACCAGCTAAACGTAGAAAATGCGGTAGTAGGCTTTACGGCTGTATTAAGACTCCTACGAGAGTTATGAATTAATTTAATCCCGTGATTTAGCTATTTATAGATCGTTTGCAACGGTCTTTGAATGGCTCAACTGCTCATTTCTACCTTCCATTCCTACCAAAGTGGTGTTATTATTCTTTCTGTAAAAAAAATATGTATTTAAGTTGTTCTAAACAATATTATCATTACATTGAAACGATCATGATTCGTTATCATTTTAGAATATTATTTCGAGGAGGATTATCTTATGGAAGGACCTCTAAACGGTCAACGAAACTTCAGCTGAAGAAAAAGTACGTGGTATCGACGTGATACTACCCTAAATATTATAATTTCAGCAAAACTTTTAAGGTATTCAGCTCCACTCTCTTTTATTTGCAAAAATTCAAACCTGCGCTTGAGTACCGACACCTGCAAGAAAGGGTCTTTCGCTGTTCTGAGGTACTAAGACAGAACGCTTAAATCTCGTATACATCAAAGCATAAAATTTTAAGTGTGATTATTAATTTTCTTCGATAGTTTTACATAAACAGAGGCTTCAATGAGACTCGTAACATTAACTCCTCCAAAGCCTTATTGTGAAGTAATGTATACTATGCCAACGTAACGTATCCTATACAAAGTAAGTGAAGCCACACAAGAGGTACTAGTCTAGGATCAATGCACACAGTACCTTTGTACAATGACAACAACCTTCTCTATGTTTTGTACCTAGAGCTCGGCACGTGTAACCTAAGCCTTTCATACATACATAAAGTCACGCCTGTTTCCCGGAGACAGAGATCACGGATTTCCACATGCTATAATCCTGGCATACCTCATTCGCTCCATTCATCCTCTTCACATTCTTCATCCAAGTTCGACAGTTTAGGCTTGACTTGGCCTTTTTTTAGAGAGCTACGTGAGATTTGGTCAGAGTATGTACGTTCGTCGAAGTCTTCAATCCCATTCACGCTCGCTTGTTTTATTAATCTTCTTTCATACAAGCCCGAAACATCTCGACATCTCTTAACACGCTGTTCCTTATTCTGTCTTTCAAAGTTAACACATACTTCTCAAAGCTCACATCTTCACTTCATTTCCTAAAGATTCAAAAATTTACTAAGCCCAGTGAACACTGTTTCAGGAATTAAATATGTTTTTTTTTCTTCTAAAACAATTTTAAAAGCTGCAATATTCAAAAACAATTTGACAGTAGCAACATTCAAAGGTAGTAAACTTCACTTATTTTAAGTGCCTTTGTTAATATGTAATGTTAATATGTCGTGTTTCTGAGACTACCCCATACTTGGTATCCTTACTGCGTACTGAGAATAGATCTAAGCGTGTTTTTGTTTGTATGTAATTATTATCATTAGTCTGGAAAGTCTACTTCTGGACATAGGCCTCCCCCAAACAGTGCAATTGCATTATTGTACGTGCCTCCATCTACCGATTCCTTTGAGATAGAATCGGTTCATCAGCCCGCTTATCATGAGCACCCAAGACAACATTTTGTCTACGAAAGAGAAGACAAAAAACTATTTCTGACGCCTTCTGTGAAATAAAAGAGAGGTAGAAAATATTGTTTGTCTTCTCGACGGTAGACAAAACAGTTGTCTTGGGCCTTCATGCTAAGCAGGCTGGTAAGCCTTCATTGCTAGCTTTATTACTATCATAAATTTATATAATTATTTGAACTCATAAAATGTATTATTTGTTACAGATTACAACGCCGCCCCGCTGTTCGCCTCAGAAAACGCCTCCAGTGGTAAGTGAATTATTTAAATAATTCATAACATTCATAAATTGATTATATCTATGACATCAGACTAAGTTATGACTGAATTGATATCCCATGATAATGAAGCAATAGATTACTGCAGTTTACGCCGTTTAAGCTGTTGTCTCTACTTAAGGACTGTCCCTCTAGATTAACGTGTGCCTTTGCGTTTCGCGCGTGATTGCGAAACGCAAAGGCAATTATCTCATGAAGATGTAGATACATGCTGTCCTTGTTTAAGCATACAATATCTATATGATTTTCTTGTAGCAAAAATAATAATAATTGTTAATACATTTATTCATACAACTATGTACAAGTAGGTATATACAAAAAATACAGATGAAACAGCTAGCTATCTAAAGACCGTTGCAAACGATAATTGGTATATGTTAATTAACAATCGTCATACCGAGGCTTGAATTTACCAACAAAATAAACGGACGGTCTAGTCTAATCATTTATTATGATGACAGATTCCTATGAAAATATGTGTCAAAAAAAGCCTAAATTAGGAACTAACCACCCGTAATTGTGTTGGTGAACTAAGGCCTTAGTTGGTTATGTCAAAACTGAAAACGATGACAGTTAGTACATTAGTACCACTATTGACAAAAGGATTTGACGCATCATAGCCTATTTCAACCGCATACAGACTGCAAAATTGGTGTTAGTTTTTCGGCCCTGTGCCAATCTGAACTAGGTTTTGAACTAGTAACTTGGTGAGTTGGTATTTTGAACGAACAAAAAATAAAAACAGAACAAACACGCTCACGACTGTAATCCCCATGATGGAGATCCTCTCAGTACGCGAATTTGTAAGGGTTTCAAGTTGGGTAGTCTAGAGACACGTCCAATTATATTTTGCGCATGTTCGCGTCGTGCTTAGTAATTAGCATGAAGCATGTGGTAATTTTTTATTTATAATTTCTAGCAGCTAAACTTTTTAATCTTATTCGTTATAGATATTACACAACATATATAATAAAAAAACATTGTAACCTACATCCACTTGAATTGCAAATCCTGCGTTTCGATATCAAGTAATAATTTTATTTTATTCATTATTGCACAAAAAAATAAGAGGGTACAAAAGCATTTACTACCTGCCAACCTCAAAGGTAAAGGTACTTTGTTTTATATTAAACTAAACTCTGCCCACGGCTTCGCCCGCGTGATACCCGGATAAAACATAGCCTATATGTTATTCTGATGTAAGCTATATTACTGTAAAGTTTCATCAAAACTCTTCAGTAGTTTTTGTCTTTGTCTCGGGTCTGGGTGCTTGATATGTATAAAATATATGTATTTACAAACATAAAAGTACATAAGAATTATATCAGTCAGTCGCATCAGACGATGGACGATGCTGTGTGAAAAATGTCCAGCAATATTTATTTATATTCAGTTTTCATGGCCCTTGTATGTATAGTGTATACCGAACTTTTTCCTTAAATGTATGTTCGGAAAGGAATCTCACAAGTCGTGGAAATCACTCGAGTGATTTTTACTTGACGCAAGGAACGCATATAAACATATGCGTTTGCTTTAAGAGATTGTTTGTTTGTTAGTATGAATTAATGAATACTTTACAACATTAACAATAACAAAATAAACTGAAATCTTATTCCTATTAAGAACTTACCATTGTACTTTAACAATGGTAAGTTCTTATTCAAGTATGTTTGTTTGTTACTTTATCTCAGAAACGGCGGTATTTTGTTATCGATTTGTACATTAAGAATGGTCACTAGGGGGCGCTGCCTTGCCACTTCCGTGGACTTAAATGTTATGCGTGTCATTAGTGATACCTCTAGTCATCTGGTGGTTGAAGCGTCTATAGGTTACGGTAACCGCTTACCAACAAATGGCCTGTATTCTTGCCATTGTAAAAAATAAACTTCGACTGCTCTAAGATAATCCTGTTGTTTCCGAAAAACGACCGTATAGCCATCACAATACGACGGTAATAATGTTAATTGTTTTTTGCTTAGCTTGCTCTAAGAAATCAACTTAAGTAAATTGTTGCTAGATGTGGACGATTCAAGACAAGATGCTAGTAGTAATGATAAGGGCAGTGATTGCAACGATTCCAATAGGCAATAGGTTGTTAACCCAGAAAGATAGCGCTTATCACGCGCCGACATAACCAGCCTACATACTTCCGACTATACGTACCAGAGATTTATAGCTAATTTGAACTCTAACATGTGGGGATAAAGTGAAGAAGCTGTTGTTGTAAACACATTTCGAATGTATGCTACGGATAATGTGGTCTAAAAAATTGAAATTTGTTTGATTTATGTAGTTGTGTCAGGGTACAGCACATATATCGTTTTAGAATATTATTACGACTATACCATGTAGTTTACTATTCTCCTGCTGACGTTTCGTTGACCGTTTAGAGGTCCTTCCTTTTGAGCGCCGTTCGACCAATTAAGAAATTTTATCTATTGTACAACAAAGTCAAATCAATAAAGTGGGCGATTTATTAAACTGACTATGTATAAAAAAACTGTAACATGTTTATATCAGTTTACCGTCTCACGACCGTTGAGCGTGGTCGCGGACGGTGCTCATGAGGAAGGATTTCTAAACGGTCAACGAAAGTCAGCAGGAGAATAGTAAAGTACGTGGTATAGTTTTAATAATATTCTAAAAAGATCTTATTTGTTATACTTCTTTTCTCACGTCTCACGACCGTTGAGCGTGGTCGCGGACGGTGCTCATGAGGACCTTTAAACGGTCAACAAAACTTCTGCAGGAGAATAGTAATTTACGTTATTTGTTATACTTCTGTATTTTGTGATCTCAGATTAAAGTATCTTTTTACACATTAATTCCTTAGACTAGGTAGTTTGATAAAAACAACTTTATGCAACCGAATTTCGAAACACTCAGACAATCAACAATTCAACATAGAATCATGAGCTTTATGTAAGTTAAGATCTGTTGTGGTTCTCCTAAAATTCATAGAATGCACGTTTTGAATAATGTAGTACCTATAGAATCAATCGACTGACGCACTTTCTGTATGCAGTGAATCAATTGCATAAATAGACTTTCATTACAGTTTATACGCTTACATTATGGAACTTTGAAAAAATAGATTTGTCAATTTGTGCTTTACTGCAGTGAAACATTGATGGGAGATGTTGGAGTAAAAAGTTTGATGGAACTGGATATAACATGACTTGTTATAGTTTTCAATTTACTTTGACACGGATTAGGATGAGTAATTTCTTATTATTTTTAAAGAAATGCGTTTTAAAATTGACTTCTCAGACTGTCAAACTAGGCTGCCACAGATAAAAAAACTCCTTATTAAAATTTAATTAATGATCCCGGAGTTTTATGTTAAATTGTAGTTTGAAAAGTATGAAAATGGGAATAGAACGGAAAGATAACGGACGTCATACTTGCTTTCATAATCTAATGCCCATCTGCGCCAAAGTTAAAAAAAGCTTAAGCCAAGACTTAGGCATGTCCGCTTAGCAGCTGTCAAAGTTTACTGCAAACGGGTTTTAGCTTCCCCTGCCTAAGTGTCAGACATAAACCAGAAAGATCTTCAATTTATTACTTTATTTGTATTGGCTTTGCTTTACGGCTTTAATTCCAGAACAAAGTTCTTTTAATCTATTGAAACCCTCTTAAACAAAATATTTACTCCTATCAAAAATCAGTATTTCGAAAATACAAAATAGAATTTATCAAATATCACGGTCTGATTGTAACCTTTCAGTTTTTGGGAGATTATTTCAATCTTGGATTCGTAAAAGCGTCATGAAAATTAAATCAAATTGTATAAGTACTGATCGTTAGATATGCTAAAGAACACCTGGGCCAGTTCTCAAAGTCAAATTTAAGAGGATTTAAAGGGTAACGGTTCAAGGGACGAAATCTTTGCATGTTGTTTATGTAGCGATGTAAGTTTAACATTTATTCAGTCGAGCCGACATCCGGCCAACACAATATTTCATTCATAAGTTGCGTCTGAGAATAACACGTAGAGTACATAGGCTTGTGCTCCATGTTTGTGTGTTTTGTTCGTAGCTAACATCTACAATCGACTTTACAAGCAGAATTTTAATTCTTAACCGACTATTACTAAAGAGAAGGTTCTCGAATCAATGGCTGATGTATTTTTTTGAGTATACTTCATCGCAACCTGCTGGATTCTTAACCAAAATAAAAACAAATACGCTCTCGACTGTATTACCCATGATGGACATCAGATTTATTATTCAGTGTGTAGATCTTTGAGTATACCAAGTCCAATACGCCCTATATCTCTGACTTCCCCCTACTCTGACGTCAAATCTTTATATTCGGCATACGCTCGCGTTTTGCAAATAGTTAGCATTCCAGGTGATAGGTTGCTTGCCAATCGCCTCTTATTAGAATATTCACTGATGGTACATCTTCTTCTGTACATGGTACAGCCTTCACTGTTTTCAGCACTATGTTAATGTGGAAAAATCCATTGCACGACCAGGTTCGAACCCACGACTTCCGGATCAGAAGTCGGGGTACCGCCCACTATGCCAACACGGCCCTAGTGCTGCGAAAATACTCTTCTTCCCGTCGTCTCTTTGTCCCGCTCTAGGGCATCGTATGCAGTCCACTTTTCTTTGTATGTTACCTATATATTTACATTTTCTCTCTTGTTGACTCAATACAGACCAAAGTATGATGCTGTGTGAAAACTGTCCAGCATTTATTATTATTACCTACTGAATTACATTCAATAACTCGGTAATATTTTCTCGATTAACGTGAAAGCTTATTGCCGTTAAGAATTTTGATGCACAACTCAGCCGAATTGTGAAGACGCATAGGAACTAGTTTGGTGTCGACTCGTGCCTTTTGTCGTCTGTTTTTTTTTGTCTCTGGCTGCAATTTCTTGAGCCATGATTGGCTCGTATTTAAACTAGCACTTGTTATCACGTAAACATTTTTTATCGGATAAATTGGGTGATGAATTCATTGTTTACGCTTCCCGGCTAAAAGCTATATAATAATGTAAATGAACAGCGCACATGCATATTTATACAGGCTATCAACGCTTGGGTGACCCACTGAGATCTCTTCACGCTTATATAGTTTTATTTTATATGCATACGTATATAATATAAACCTCACTCATGTACGAGTAGGTAAGATTAAACGCCATGAAGTAATATTTGTTACCAATATATAAAATGCATTCGATTTTTGTTCAGAAAAACCGCGCCCTACTGAAGCTATGTATATAAATATAGGATAAATATGTATGCATGAATTGTATAAGACTTTTTTAGTAACGATGATAAGTGTTCCTTCGGAAACGTCTGCTAGAGACGTGGAAGAGGTAGCGGGGAACAATTCTAACTGTACCTATAAATGGCGTGATATTTTTATACATTTTCATAGACATATTCGTTTTTTGTCTCTCAGCAATAAGATCGTTCATTTTGTAGAAAAAGGTACTGAGTAGACGCGTAATAATCTGTTTCCTTTTCCTTTAAAAGTTCTCTATTTCTATACAGGCTCACCACTCAAAAATTTAATTATGCTCTAAAATGTATCCAAAATCGTAGAATATACATGAGGATGAATACGAGACATCAAGGATTTCTACGCCTGTGTTGATTTTAGACATCTGTCTAGAATCGCCTTTTATATAGTACCTACTGCATTTTCCATGTCAATTCAAGATAATTCCATCCAGAGTCAGTAAAAGAATAAATCGGTAAACACACGTCAAATGATACAATCTTATATGAAAGTCACAATAACACATTCAAGACAATACCTTCCAGGTCAATGACTTTGTAAGGTGATAGGTAGATAACATATTTAGCTTTTTTGCAAACAAAAGGCTTGATTTCGGGGTAACGTGAGACTGCATTGTTAACGACGCTGATGATAATTGTATTATCATGTTTTTAGAATGATAAGGTTGCCTGTCGACCGCGGCGCACGAAGAAGCCAAGTGCTGCTTAGGTTCGCTTTGTATCGAAATGAATGAGAATGTCACCCACAATGACTTATACAATTGCTACTCAGGCAAGCATAAAGCGCTATACAATAAGGAAAACTTCTTTAAGAAGTCAAGAACAATCGAAATAAACATTTTTAAGTGAAATAAACGAATTAATTTGCATTAACACTTTTACAATGAAGACATTTAGCGTAGTATGGCATTATATCAAAGTGCGCGCTGCGGTCGGTTGGCAGCATAATTCTTGAAATATAAAAATATATTTTATTAATTTAGCATAACATCTTATCCGAATCATATCAATTTGAATCACACATGTTGCTAGGTCTGGCTTTCAATAAAATAATATTATTTTATAATCGTCAATTTGTATTCAAGAGGACCTTGTTTGTCAGAATATTTTTCTCGTATAGGCGCCCACGTAAAATGTAGGTACGTGATTCCCACGCGAAAATCATGATTATAGAGCAATTGGCTCCGCGGGAAACTCCGTTTTCTATCAAATCTGAAGGAAGTTTTTTTATCTTGCATATATTTATAATCTTACCAACACATAGTTAGGGTATTTGACTTATGCAAAACCAGAAACGTATCGATAGCATGTTTAAGCATTTGTACTGATTTACTAAAGCCATCTAGTATGGTTAATTCAACTAAAACCCTAAAATTGTGCCAACAGACCGTGTCTATTAATTTAAAACATGACATTATTTATTAATGATAGCTACAATTCCAATTTTCCTAACAAAAAAAAACGATACTCCCATAAAAATTTCCTCCCTTAAAGTGGAAATTTCCAAAAATCCTTATTAGCATATGCCTATTTTATAAAATAAACCTATGCTTAAAATTTCAGCTTTCTAGACTTAGTAATTTTGGCTGTGTTGATAAATAAGTTAGTCAGTCAGTCAGGACAAACGATTTGATAAGCATACATTATTTCTTTATTTAGGAAATCCAACAGAGAAATTATCCAGTAAAAAATATTGCGGTCTTAAATCTATTTGTTCCCCAAATTAAACGACACAACGTGCACAGAGTGGATAGCTTTGTGCTAGCATTTTTTAAACTAGCTTAGACGAACTAGTGTCGTTGTGTACAGAGTACAGTTGTGTGCAGAACATTATTAAAATGTAAAGTTTTATTTGTACATTTTAGCAATGCGGGCGGGATGCGACTCAAATACATGCAGTCGCACACGATGATGCGACGCTGCGCGTCGAAGTCATCACATGCAATTGTTATGACGATGGTTACGTAACGACGATGAAAGCACTGACCGATTGATTGAAATTAGCACGTGATCTTATTTTGTTTTGTATTTGCTTCATCTTATTTGTTAATCATAAGTCATAAGTACAACTTTTCAAACCTGATCACGATTACATTTGGGAACAACTTTTTCTCTTTTTAGTATTTGATTCTGGTAATCAAACAATTCTGGTCAGTATAAAATGTTTTTGTATACTGTATTTCCAAAGATATCTGTATTTTCTGCGATTCAAAAGTTCAATGAATGATTACATATGCTTGGAATCGTTTTCGTGAGGAGCGCGAAGTTCGGTCGGAATCTACAACAAAAACACTAACAAGGACAACATGAACCTGCTGGGCCGCTTCTTGATATCAGTCGATGATTCACACAGAAAATTCTCGTGGTTTTTGAAACCAGAATTGATTGGTTGGATTTTTTTTTTTGAATTGTTGTTGAAACTTTTGCACCTTCTGTAAAAATACTGATACTGTATTTGGGTAGGAAATGTGATAATGGTATAGAACAAGAAATACATAATTATTTCACAATTTTATACTAAGCTAGTGTTATAAGTTACATATACAAAATGTGGCACTGAATATAGATTTGATTGTGACTACAAAAATACATCTGCATCATTGAACCAATGAAACTATTAGTCTCATGGTGTTAATGACCTTTAGAGGCAATACCTAGGTTTTAAGTAGACATGTTTATTCTTGTTTAATCATTTTTGTAGGTGGCTCTAATTATAGCAATATCAAATTACTGAACTGAATAATTAACTGTAAAATTGCAAATTTTCGGTGAAAATTCCAGCAAATATTCGCTTGCAAAGAAACTTACTGCTGACACACTTTAAAATAAATATCACGTAATATGTTGTGCCTGATAATGTTAATTTACTGGTTGTATCTCGGAAAAGTTAATAAATACGGTGATATTTCGAGTTTAACATTGCCAAGCCCAATATAGAGTAAGAAATAACATCATCAACTGAAAATGCGGTCACTGCGGTAATATGAATTATTATTTTACGGAATGTTTTCAAAATATTACTTTAAAGTTTTGCATTTCAAGTCACGAACCTATTCTCTACCAACCGTAATAAAACACACTGCCGGTTTATCTCGAACCAGTTACACGCAGCCCCATCAAAAGTTCTAATGTGCCGAATCCAGTTCAAAAAGATCGTGTTCTGCGGGTCTGAAACGTGCGTATCGATTGTCCCGATGTAGGTCACAGGCTTGCGGGTCAAGGGTCACTGGTAGGTCGCCTCACCCAGCCTCGCTAACGTAAATAGTCTGAAGACGCACTCCCGACCTCCCCCGAGTCACCTACAGCTTTGCCCTTTGTAACACATAAAATGAATGTAAAATACAATGTAGGCGGTTTTAAATGTCTAGTGAACACGTTGTGCTGGAATGTTGGTCAACTGATTACTTTGTATGTAACGACATTCTATATCGGAAAAGGCATGGCACGCAGTTTAAGCTTAGAATAAAATTACATATATATGACTTGTACTGAAAGAAGTAGTGTACTTAACATTCATGATATTTTGTTGAAAAGTTCACATAACGTTCACAAAAGCTAGTGTACTTGAAATACCACATCATTAACGTAGCTGTAGGTACTTTTAAACGAAGAACCTACCTTATACTAATTACGAACTGATTAAAAATGGTCGTATCCCGATTTATTTATTTATTTAATTTTTAACAATAATGTCATAGCATGACAATAAATTCCAATGTGCTATGGTGATAGCGATACCTCATATTATAGTGTTAGTAACGAGATCTTGTAGTTGGAATAGTCATTTATCATTAATAGAGATCTTTGAATATACCGTTAGACAAAATAACCTCCAAAACAGTCCTTATACAGCCTCGAAAATGAATAATTTTAAACAATTTATTTGCTGATCTTCGAGGGTGATCGTACTTCGATGACACAAACAAATCCTTAGATATTCAAATGATATAATAATAACGTGTTATTATTCAAAACATGCCTTGAATAATGAGAAGGAATAGGAATTATCCAGTTAATCCAGTCTTACTCAGAGAAGCTCCACGAATATTGCGACCTGACAAATCCAAACAAACAACGGCGTAAGCGAATTAAAGACGCATGTAGTTTTAAATACATTAATATTTAAGAATTACTATTTATTTTTCCTACTTAGTAAATCTATTACAGATACATTTTTCGAAAGAAAAAACATCTAAACTAGCGTAGGGAGACAAAGCCACGTTTATTAATAACAAGTAGTGAACTGTACTGAGTAGACTGAAATAATACTATGTAGGTATCTTATATTATGTTATAATATATCTTATACTATGTAAGTATCTTATATTTCTTGAGAGGTGTGGAAAGCCTTCGAGTCAAACAATAGGCAGACAAAGAAAACTCTGCCAAACTATCAAACATAGGTACGTTTCTCCTCTGACTCTGACATACCTCTGACCTCTGACCACGCAATACATAACATGAAGTGTGCTTACTAAGCGAAGGCTCTTTTCGTATTTATCACTTCAAAGCACTAATATTGACAGACATACCAATGAATGGAGCTATTGTTTTCGACTTTGTTTTCCAGTCTACTACCAAGGTAATACATGTCGGGACTGATTCTGTTGTCTGCGCCTTTAGACTTTTTATTGGAAAATATATAAATAAAAATGGCCTAGCCTATGCCAGACAGGATAAGGCCGGCAACTCCAATTCATGTTTGACCTGCAATGGCACTAAATTTAAAAACTAAGCATTAATTTTATATATTTAATAAATTACATTTTAAATTATGAATCTGACATTATTTTAGATCAATTTATGAAATTTTTTTAAAATTTAATTTATATGTATTATTTTACATTTATGATATGGATTTTGTAACTATTATTATCTATTTTTAAATACCTCTTGTACAAAACTTGCAGCGCCCTGACAGGGTCCATGTACTTCCCTACAGATACTTGTATGTAAGCTGATGTACATTTCAGCATAAATAAAAAAGTATTTTATCCACATTGAACTTATCCGGCTTATAAAAAATTGGAAGCCTGAGTTTACACTCAAAATAATTTGAATATCAAGCTTTTAAACATTATTTACAAAAATCGTACTCGTTGGCCGTACTGCCCTAAATACCTACTATTAAACCTCTTAAATAAAACAGGAGTCTTTTCCATCCATGTGCAAGCGTTTTAACTACCTACTTAAATGTAAAAATTTGCAACAACATCAATCAGCACTGACATCTGCATCCATTCCAGCGATCGCAGTAAATTAATTCTTATAAACAACATGCACTTTCTCGGGATGCACAAGCCAATTTTCCACAAGAGTAAAAACAACACAAATTCAATTAGGGAAATGGTGTTGCAGAACAGAAGGGTATGATGAAATTTATACGAACATACATAAATAGCGGTGGTGAGATCCAATCGCCAGATGGAGCCACGGAGGGTAAACAAAATGTTCCTAAGCGGAAGGAAGAGTGTATTAATCAAGCTAATACTAGTTGGTATACATATGTAGAGATACATATAATATGACAACTGTTATAGTTGGTGTCTTAATATAGAACTGTGTGATAGTTGGTAATAATGGTTGATTGAAATTCTTTAGGTCCATCTCTAAACCTTTCTCACTGAATGACTCCTTGTCATTCAGCATCTCTAATCATCTTGCGCATCTCTAAACCTCTCTACTGAATGAGTCCGTGTCATACATATCATATGTAGAGATACATATAATATACCAACTTGTACAGTTGATGTCTTAGTATAGAACTGTGTGATAGTTGGTAATAATGGTTGATTGAAATTCTTTAGGTCCATCTCTAAACCTTTCTCACTGAATGACTCCTTGTCATTCAGCATCTCTAATCATCTTGCGCATCTCTAAACCTCTCTACTGAATGAGTCCGTGTCATACATATCATATGTAGAGATACATATAATATGCCAACTTGTACAGTTGATGTCTTAGTATAGAACTGTGTGATAGTTGGTAATAATGGTTGATTGAAATTCTTTAGGTCCATCTCTAAACCTTTCTCACTGAATGACTCCTTGTCATTCAGCATCTCTAATCATCTTGCGCATCTCTAAACCTCTCTACTGAATAAGTCCGTGTCATACATATCATATGTAGAGATACATACAATATGCCAACTTGTACAGTTGATGTCTTAGTATAGAACTGTGTGATAGTTGGTAATAATGGTTGATTGAAATTCTTTAGGTCCATCTCTAAACCTTTCTCACTGAATGACTCCTTGTCATTCAGCATCTCTAATCATCTTGCGCATCTCTAAACCTCTCTACTGAATAAGTCCGTGTCATACATATCATATGTAGAGATACATACAATATGCCAACTTGTACAGTTGATGTCTTAGTATAGAACTGTGTGATAGTTGGTAATAATGGTTGATTGAAATTCTTTAGGTCCATCTCTAAACCTTTCTCACTGAATGACTCCTTGTCATTCAGCATCTCTAATCATCTTGCGCATCTCTAAACCTCTCTACTGAATGAGTCCGTGTCATTCATATCATATGTAGAGATACATACAATATGCCAACTTGTACAGTTGATGTCTTAGTATAGAACTGTGTGATAGTTGGTAATAATGGTTGATTGAAATTCTTTAGGTCCATCTCTAAACCTCTCTCACTGAGTGACTCCTTGTCATTCAGCATCTCTAATCATCTTGCGCATCTCTAAACCTCTCTCTACTGAATGAGTCCGTGTCATTCATATCATATGTAGAGATACATACAATATGCCAACTTGTACAGTTGATGTCTTAGTATAGAACTGTGTGATAGTTGGTAATAATGGTTGATTGAAATTCTTTAGGTCCATCTCTAAACCTCTCTCACTGAGTGACTCCTTGTCATTCAGCATCTCTAATCATCTTGCGCATCTCTAAACCTCTCTCTACTGAATGAGTCCGTGTCATTCATATCATATGTAGAGATACATACAATATGCCAACTTGTACAGTTGATGTCTTAGTATAGAACTGTGTGATAGTTGGTAATAATGGTTGATTGAAATTCTTTAGGTCCATCTCTAAACCTCTCTCACTGAGTGACTCCTTGTCATTCAGCATCTCTAATCATCTTGCGCATCTCTAAACCTCTCTACTGAATAAGTCCGTGTCATACATATCATATGTAGAGATACATATAATATGACAACTGTTATAGTTGATGTCTTAATATAGAACTGTGTGGTAGTTGGTAATAATGGTTGATTGAAATTCTTTAGGTCCATCTCTAAACCTCTCTCACTGAGTGACTCCTTGTCATTCAGCATCTCTAATCATCTTTCGCATCTCTAAACCTCTCTACTGAATGAGTCCGTGTCATTCATATCATATGTAGAGATACATATAATATACCAACTAGTATAGTTGAGGTCTTAGTATAGAACTGTGTGGTAGTTGGTAATAATGGTTGATTGAAGTTCTTTAGGTCCATCTCTAAACGTCTCTCACTGAATGACTCCTTGTCATTCAGCATCTCTAATCATCTTGCGCATCTCTAAACCTCTCTACTGAATAAGTCCGTGTCATACATATCATATGTAGAGATACATACAATATGCCAACTTGTACAGTTGATGTCTTAGTATAGAACTGTGTGATAGTTGGTAATAATGGTTGATTGAAATTCTTTAGGTCCATCTCTAAACCTCTCTCACTGAGTGACTCCTTGTCATTCAGCATCTCTAATCATCTTGCGCATCTCTAAACCTCTCTACTGAATAAGTCCGTGTCATACATATCATATGTAGAGATACATATAATATGACAACTGTTATAGTTGATGTCTTAATATAGAACTGTGTGGTAGTTGGTAATAATGGTTGATTGAAATTCTTTAGGTCCATCTCTAAACCTCTCTCACTGAGTGACTCCTTGTCATTCAGCATCTCTAATCATCTTGCGCATCTCTAAACCTCTCTCTACTGAATGAGTCCGTGTCATTCATATCATATGTAGAGATACATACAATATGCCAACTTGTACAGTTGATGTCTTAGTATAGAACTGTGTGATAGTTGGTAATAATGGTTGATTGAAATTCTTTAGGTCCATCTCTAAACCTCTCTCACTGAGTGACTCCTTGTCATTCAGCATCTCTAATCATCTTGCGCATCTCTAAACCTCTCTCTACTGAATGAGTCCGTGTCATTCATATCATATGTAGAGATACATACAATATGCCAACTTGTACAGTTGATGTCTTAGTATAGAACTGTGTGATAGTTGGTAATAATGGTTGATTGAAATTCTTTAGGTCCATCTCTAAACCTCTCTCACTGAGTGACTCCTTGTCATTCAGCATCTCTAATCATCTTGCGCATCTCTAAACCTCTCTACTGAATAAGTCCGTGTCATACATATCATATGTAGAGATACATATAATATGACAACTGTTATAGTTGATGTCTTAATATAGAACTGTGTGGTAGTTGGTAATAATGGTTGATTGAAATTCTTTAGGTCCATCTCTAAACCTCTCTCACTGAGTGACTCCTTGTCATTCAGCATCTCTAATCATCTTGCGCATCTCTAAACCTCTCTCTACTGAATGAGTCCGTGTCATTCATATCATATGTAGAGATACATACAATATGCCAACTTGTACAGTTGATGTCTTAGTATAGAACTGTGTGATAGTTGGTAATAATGGTTGATTGAAATTCTTTAGGTCCATCTCTAAACCTCTCTCACTGAGTGACTCCTTGTCATTCAGCATCTCTAATCATCTTGCGCATCTCTAAACCTCTCTCTACTGAATGAGTCCGTGTCATTCATATCATATGTAGAGATACATACAATATGCCAACTTGTACAGTTGATGTCTTAGTATAGAACTGTGTGATAGTTGGTAATAATGGTTGATTGAAATTCTTTAGGTCCATCTCTAAACCTCTCTCACTGAGTGACTCCTTGTCATTCAGCATCTCTAATCATCTTGCGCATCTCTAAACCTCTCTACTGAATAAGTCCGTGTCATACATATCATATGTAGAGATACATATAATATGACAACTGTTATAGTTGATGTCTTAATATAGAACTGTGTGGTAGTTGGTAATAATGGTTGATTGAAATTCTTTAGGTCCATCTCTAAACCTCTCTCACTGAGTGACTCCTTGTCATTCAGCATCTCTAATCATCTTTCGCATCTCTAAACCTCTCTACTGAATGAGTCCGTGTCATTCATATCATATGTAGAGATACATATAATATACCAACTAGTATAGTTGAGGTCTTAGTATAGAACTGTGTGGTAGTTGGTAATAATGGTTGATTGAAGTTCTTTAGGTCCATCTCTAAACGTCTCTCACTGAATGACTCCTTGTCATTCAGCATCTCTAATCATCTTGCGCATCTCTAAACCTCTCTACTGAATAAGTCCGTGTCATACATATCATATGTAGAGATACATACAATATGCCAACTTGTACAGTTGATGTCTTAGTATAGAACTGTGTGATAGTTGGTAATAATGGTTGATTGAAATTCTTTAGGTCCATCTCTAAACCTCTCTCACTGAGTGACTCCTTGTCATTCAGCATCTCTAATCATCTTGCGCATCTCTAAACCTCTCTACTGAATAAGTCCGTGTCATACATATCATATGTAGAGATACATATAATATGACAACTGTTATAGTTGATGTCTTAATATAGAACTGTGTGGTAGTTGGTAATAATGGTTGATTGAAATTCTTTAGGTCCATCTCTAAACCTCTCTCACTGAGTGACTCCTTGTCATTCAGCATCTCTAATCATCTTTCGCATCTCTAAACCTCTCTACTGAATGAGTCCGTGTCATTCATATCATATGTAGAGATACATATAATATACCAACTAGTATAGTTGAGGTCTTAGTATAGAACTGTGTGGTAGTTGGTAATAATGGTTGATTGAAGTTCTTTAGGTCCATCTCTAAACGTCTCTCACTGAATGACTCCTTGTCATTCAGCATCTCTAATCATCTTTCGCATCTCTAAACCTCTCTACTGAATAAGTCCGTGTCATACATATCATATGTAGAGATACATATAATATACCAACTAGTATAGTTGAGGTCTTAATATAGAACTGTGTGGTAGTTGGTAATAATGGTTGATTGAAGTTCTTTAGGTCCATATCTAAACCTCTCTCACTGAGTGACTTCTTGTCATTCAGCATCTCTAATCATCTTGCGCATCTCTAAACCTCTCTCTACTGAATGAGTCCGTGTCATTCATATCATATGTAGAGATACATACAATATGCCAACTAGTACAGTTGATGTCTTAGTATAGAACTGTGTGATAGTTGGTAATAATGGTTGATTGAAATTCTTTAGGTCCATATCTAAACCTCTCTCACTGAGTGACTTCTTGTCATTCAGCATCTCTAATCATCTTGCGCATCTCTAAACCTCTCTCTACTGAATGAGTCCGTGTCATTCATATCATATGTAGAGATACATACAATATGCCAACTAGTACAGTTGATGTCTTAGTATAGAACTGTGTGATAGTTGGTAATAATGGTTGATTGAAATTCTTTAGGTCCATCTCTAAACCTCTCTCACTGAACGACTCCTTGTTATTCAGCATCTCTAATCATCTTGCGCATCTCTAAACCTCTCTACTGAATAAGTCCGTGTCATTCAGTAGAGAGAGGTTTAGAGATGCGCACGCAGCGTTTTCGTGTTTGTATAGTAAGAGGGTAGCCAAGATTTTACTATACCAACAGGAAAATGATGCGGGCCATGTGTTTGCGTGTTCTGTAGTTATTTGTTCCGGGTCTGGGTGTTATGGTACCATGGTATTCGTAGATCCTGATACCCACAATACAGGGAATACTAGTGTGGGGTCAGAACTAGGTATGTGACATGTGACTGTTAAATAATATTCAAGTGTGCAATGGCACACTTACAAAAATTCAAAAATGCAATTTTTTAAATCGACCGAATGCAGTAGATTTTCTTTTTAAAATTCTGATTTTAACCAATTAAAGAACGGGTGCCATATCTAATGCATATTTACGGTTGTTAATTGTGCCATGTGTATTCTCTACACTTTCTACAGCTTTTTACTGAACACTAAAGTTCCGTAAAAAGCAGTAGAAAGTGTACTAAAGTTGACTTTGTAACATCTAGTTGTTGAAATATAAATACGTCATTTCGTTAAATAAATATATAAATAATGCTGGACATTTTTTACACAGCATCACCTAGCCCCAAAGTAAGCAGAGCTTGTGTTATGGGAACTACATGACTGATATACTACTTAAATACTTTTTTTTTGTAAATCCATACATATTTTACATATAAAACACTCAGACCCGTGACAGATATCTGCATATCATACAAACATTTGTCCCGCGGCGGGAATCGAACCCGCAACCTAACGTTAAAGTAATTCGGATTCAATCCCGTATCCCGTATTCTAGAACGATGCTCAAGCATAGATTTGATATCCAATCACCTGATGGGTACTTGACTCTTCAAGCATTGGTCTTATTACTTTGCTTAATTTACAAATCAACACAGAATTAATTTTCCTTTAAATAATGTCAAATCAAATATTTTCTCAAGTATAGAATATCAGATATGATATTCTATGCTTGAGAAAAGATTTGACGTTTCATAATAAGTAAAACTCACTCAAACTATGCTTAATGAATCTGCGCTCAACCACTGCTCTAGAAAACTCGAAGCAAATACTGTTAACTCATGACTTGAGAACTATCATAGACAATAAGCATAGATCATGATCTATGCTTGAGCACATAGTCATTCTTGTCGTGACCAGCTAAAAAAATGAAGCCCAAAAAAAGAGCTAAGTACTCCATGACGAATAATCCAGTAAAGCCAAAGTTGTTAAAGCCCAAAGGAACTTTATTAAAAACCTTATTGTATTGTAATAAAGTTCCTTCGAGCTTATATCAATAAAAACTCCCTAGAGATATCCTTTATTGAGTAAACTTATTCAGGACTTATCAATAGCAGACACTGACCACGACACTGACCACGGACATTTTAAGTGTCCGCCAGACTTCGCATAACATACAGCTTTGTATTTGACTTTATTGTTATGCCACCCACCTTCCTACCACCGGTTGTACCTTCACTCACAAAATATAAATATTTTCTTCAAGAGTGTTCTTCTTTGAACAAAATTAGCTGAGAAGAAAGGACTTCTCATAATGTTGAACTCGTATCTTTTGTGTAACGTTGATACCGAATGATGTTATTTCTAAACAATGTTTTCTTGTTAGCTCCGAGATAGAGCAGCATCCCAGTAAATAGCATACGGGTAGACTGAAGAAATACTTAGCTATCTAGGACCAAGTAGTTATTCTGAGTCAAGTTCTAGCTAGGATAGGTATTTACGACAAAAATACATTTCATCTGTTCGTTCGAAACCGAGAAAGCGCAAACAAGTAGGTGAAGGAAATTGCTTACGGTTTACAGACATCGAAGGAAATCGAAATCCTCAAGAGCGCTCTCAAAACGAAAACTCGATCCAATCGTCCTTTCGAAACAAAGAATTGAAATGGATTTTATGATCAACGGTAGTCCAATGTTTTCTGGTTTCCTTGGGATGGTATTTTTACAATCTGATAGCTAAAGTGGGAAGGATAAGGAATGGACAGAGTGTGAGGTTAATCGTATCTTACGTGCTAACGCTATAAAATCCGAGGAAATCTCCATCCCATGGTTTCTGAAAGAGATCGCTTCAAACGATAGGAACGCCTGCTTTAAGTTTAATAGTTGGTTAAGTTGTATTTATTTTTTCGCCATAAGAAAATAATACACTGATTCATTCATGCATCCGTAGACATACACAAACATCATAAAATTTCGTGGTTTTAAAAGATGAAATATTTTTATTTCCCTTTTAATCACTTTTCCATAGGAATTAATTTAAACTCATTTCAAACATATAAACAGTAGATTTTTTTTTTGTATTCATTCTAAATGTTGTATTTTTAAAAAGGAGACAATTCGTTATGTAATTTTGAATAATTATATATTTAACATATTTTTTGGTATGTAATGTTTACATAAACAAAAATTGAAAACTTTTTTGATGTGCTCTCAGAATTAGAAAGTTAAGTGGTAATGGGCAATGGGCAATGGGCTCTCACAGAACCAACAACCGCAGAGAAATGAATGTTCTGAATTGGCATCACGAACCGGACGACGGGACAGAAGCCCCTCGATGTACTGACCCTGTGGGAAAGTGAAGGTGGCCCAGGACAGTAAGACCAGGCAATCCTTGGAGGAGGTCTTTGTTCAGCTGTAGACTAGGTTATTATGATGATTAATAGGTCAAGCCAAAGAATGGAAACTACAGTAATAAATTTCCCGGAAAACTAGAGTCAACCATTTTAAAGGGACTACTTATTCGGAAAACATTCAATATACGCATTAGCGAAAATATCGTATATTTCGAGGAAACATAAATCTCATCCTTTGTATAATATGTAGCTAATAAATATTATTTGTTTTCATGCCACGTTTTGCTATCTATTTTAGTATCCGTAGTCTACGATATCAGAATATAAATCTGTAGCAAAGTACGTCTGAACATACAGGTTGTCACAGAACATTAATCGTGCTTATCTCGAACAAAGAATCTAGTACTCGCCTCCACATGAAAAAGAACAACTTATCGCAAAAATTATCAAGCAAATCTTACACTAGTAGTAGAGATCCTTGTGAAAGAGTTCGTCCGAGCAGCAATGCTCGTAATGCTGTGTTCCGGTTTGAAGGATATGGATGCTGGTGAAATAAATAAACAATGCTGGACAGTTTCACGCAGCATCATCTAGCCCCAAACTAAGCAGAGCTTGTATTATGGGAACTACATGACCGATTGGTTCACGTGTTACCCGGATCAAAAGTATTATTGGAACTACATGACTGATTTGTTCACATGTTACCCGTATCAAAAGTAGCGTGTTAGTCTTGGTTATTAGATAGATATTAATATATTTATTGCACATCTAAAATGTACCATATATAGGCGAACTTAATGGTAGATAGCATTCTCTTCCAGCTAAGCTTTGTGTTGGTATACAGTTTGAAGTAGTGCATGAATAACTAGAAAAGTCATAAATTATATGCGATACTAATTAATAAAACACATTAACTCAATTATATATACCTACCTATTTAAATAATTAATGCTGGACTCTTTTTTTGACACATTATCATCTAGCCCCAATTTAAGCAGTGCTTGTGTTATGGGAACAAAATGTAGTATTTTTTTTTTGTAAATACATACTTAATATTGCTTAGAACACCCAGACCTAAGACAAATATTTACATATCATACAAACATCTGTCTCGCGGCAGAAATCAAACCCGCAACCTTCTGCGAGCCTTCGCCCAGTGCGCCACAGAGGTCGTCAAATATTAACCTAACTATACAAGTTATACATAATATTTCATATACTACTAAATATACTCAAAATACATATAACTGACATAAGAAAGTTTTTACAAACCCACCCCCCCAGGTAAGGCACAAAAGCTTTTGGTAGATACCTAATTGGTTTGTTTGTCTCCTTAATTTTACAGTACTTAGGCTAGCCGTCGGCTGAGGCGGAGCTTATTTTCACAGTATCTTTCAGAATTAGTGTTCCTGGAACAGCCTGGATTTTTGTACCGTCAAAATACTTAGTTTAAGTTGGAAGTTGTGTGTTCTACACTTCTTCTCTCGTGTATTCTAGCGCCATCATGTTTTAGTGTCAAAGTCAATGTCGTTGCCTCATCATTACCCATCTGCACTGATTATAAGCATACAATTATTATAAGAAATTTCCAAAGGGAAGTTTTCTATAAAAAAATTCAGACACGTCTGTGGCCTTTCTTAAGCTCAATACAGACGGTCTTGGTAAAACAAAGCAAACACACAAACGACTCTATTTCTATAAATTTAAATCAATATGAATCATCTTATTATTATTCCTACATTTATATTTATACAAATTAATTAGGTTAGCAAGTCCTATGTATATATCACTTTATACAACTTTATTGTTAAATTAATTAGAATTAAGAACCATGACATGTAACTTATAAAAGTTATCAATAAAAAACTAAACTAAACATTACATTTGGCAATACCCGCGTTGTGAAAGTAGTCACATTTCGTAGTAATGCTCGTCGAATGCTAACCAAGCAGTAATGCTCGCATTGCCGTCTTCCAATTTGGAGGAAATTAGTACCAGTGAAATAACAGGCACATGAGCCTTTATGTCTCAGGCAACAGATTTTACCTTTGTGTCTGGTGTTGCAAGTGTCCACACGAAAAACCCGTTAACCGTTTACCAACACGTGGCTAGTTTTTACAAACTAACATACGCCACTAAATTTGTACAAACAATAATAAATATAGCAGTTTAGGATGAAACTCGTTTTACAAGATAGCTGAGTATTACGAACTGCGGTACCTGCAAAAATACAGGATAAAAAAGAAAAAAGCTTTGTGGTATTATTGTAAGGTGTTTCGCATAGTGTTTCTATAGAATCCTAATATAGTTTTTTTTAATATACTTACTAGCTAGGAAGGTTCAATAATTCGAGCATGTCAAAAAGTACCATCTTTTTTATATCAAGAACCTGATATATAAAAGTGGCGTGGCATATGTTAGTTTGTACAAACTAACATACGTCACTAATATTGTACAAACAAAAATAAATATATTCGTTTTGGATGAAACTAATTTCACAATGAGATAGCTGGTTGAGCATTGCAAACTGCAGAAATCACAGGATAAAAAAGAAAAAAGCCATTCATCTCATACCACATTCAGTGAGCGCTACATCTAGACAATGGGCGCAGTCGGCTTCCTAGAATGAGGGCGCCGGATCGATACCAGACTGGCAGACACAACACGCGCACTATCATGACGCAGTCTCTGCTATAGCAGTGCTGAATAGCTGTAGGCCACAGATATTGTGTCTATGTCTGAAAGGAAATCTTGACAAAAGTCCTTAGTTTTATGATAGGAGATCATTTCGGATTAGTGGAGAGTGCCTCGTCCGTTGATAGGAAGGGTGCATCCCGGGCCGGTGAAGTTGGCTTGGATCCCTAAAGTTTTTATTGGAACACCTGCGATCCCTAGAATTTATAAAGTAAAACATTTCAAGTCACATCTTCTTCAGAGTAAGTGCGATTACAGCATTACATTAACTTTACATCTGAAGATCTGTATAACCTAATATTAAAACAACCTAATGTCCTACCTAGTCTGCCTAATTTAGATCTTTGTGATAGTATTTGTCTTCCAATATAGTCTAGGAACATCGTTGTATTGATATACATATACTCATTTACTCTCCGTAGAAACTTCACATGACAATTTATTTTTGTGAAATTGTAAGATAGATATTAGTGAACTGACTTAAAATAAACGATTAATCAGTTCAACAAGTGTGATCTTGACACTAAATACAGACACTCTTCCTGAGTTATAGTGGCTAAAGAACAGATTGTGATGATTATTAAATTGAACTAGTAAAGTAAAACGATTGCACCTTGTAGGAGTAACCTTCATCTCACCAGAACAGCTGTGATCTCAAAATTCAAACTCAATAGGTTTTTATTCATTTTATTCACAAGTATCATATAGAAACGTCAACTTACAATCTGGGTCTCTTCAAGGTCAGAGTAAATAGGTTTCTTGCTCCATCGTCGGCCATATCACCACTTACCATCAGGTGAGATTATGTTCTTGATATATAAAATATGTTACTTTTAAACATGCTCGAATTATTGGAAATAAATAGCTTTAAACAAAAACCTACCTAGCTAGTAAGTCAATTTTAATAAAACTGTATGAGGATTCTATAAGAACACTATACAAAACACCTTACAACAATGCCACAAAGCATTCGCTGCGGTAACTGTTGAAACACCTATACAAACTTATGATTAGTGAAAACGAAGCATTCAGTCTGTTGACCCGAGCCCCAAGGATGTTCGGTGTCATTTACGATTGGTTGATAAAGTTTTACGTCATATTTTTATTACCTACGCTACGTTACTTATAATAAAACAATCGGGTTTTTACCTATCTCTGCATTTGTAAGATCTGATCGTTTTTCTTTGTGATCTTCTCCAATTAAATCCTAAGAATATTGTATACAATTCTGTAGTTTGGCCCATCTTGATTTTCGAGACTCCTAGACTATTTAACAATTCCGCTTGGTTTGGTTATTTGGTCGTTGTTACTGCTAGCTTATTTATAATGCTGTATTCAAATTATTTTAAGTGATGTTTACAAACATGAAAGATAAATGACTACGATCTAGCAGAGTGTACCTTCTAGAATTTCAGAAAGCATCATTATTTTACATGCGATCTATGACTTTTATAGCTTCATCTTGTCGACTATTTTGTGAAAAATTTTCAGTGCACTTGGTTGTACTGTGAATACATTGCATAATTTATTTTTATTAGAAATTTGTGTTATACCAGTAACAATATTTTATAGACCATATAAAATACTGGTAGAGCAACGAAGATTATCCTTATAAGGATACTTATAGGTACTTACTAAATTGTTACGAGGCTTTGCTTACCATTAATAAGCTGCATTATGTACCTACGTCCTGAGTTCTTTAGTAGCTGGAAATATAATTAAAGCTTCTGAATTGTCACCTCAAATTTATTGAATAGATCACACAATAGCTTACAGAATTATTAGAATTCCTTAATTTCACTGACCTATATCTTGACAGAGAACAAAATCTTACATTTATTAATCACGACAGTAAAGGCGTGGGCAGCCATCATAATATCACAAATAAAATTCATAATTAAATATCTGCCAGATAAATCCAAGCCAGGTGAAGTGGGCGATTATTTATGACCACCATAAAAAGATACAAAGGATTATCCGGATAAAGCCGCAGTAATTACACTGCCTCGGATCCAATCTCGGTGAATAATATCAGTTTTACACAAGCTCAGCGTTGGATCGCTCACCTAATAAAAGAGCGAGATCTCATGAGTGACATTCTTCTAGCCTCAGTTTGAGTGGTCTTGATTCTATGAGTATAAATTTTTGACAGCATGCTATTCTTACGAGGTCACTAACAAATGTAAATCATTTAAAAATATTCGTTCGTCAGAAAAGTGGCGTAAACCAATGGCGAAACAAACATTGTATAAAGTAATGAAATTACTCTGCCGTTTCAAGAATGAAATCGATCTTACTGAACTAAACCAAATCTGATGATGATTGATGATATTTGATTTGTTGACATAGCATATATGAGAGATTGAGAGAGATATAGTTTATAATCATTTTACAGTAAGATAATAAATGCTTGATTATAAATTATTGTATTTACATAATACGGTTCAAAAATGCCGCCAGGTGCTCATAAATACCATAAAACCTATGAACTATGGGTAGTTCGGAACCAGAATGAAAATTTATACATCATTCGCATACAAAATGGCATTGCAAAATTGCTTGCATCTCGGAAGACATTGCGTCGTAAAAATCTATTGGAGACAATTTAAGTGTTCAATATTATACATCCAAATGGTCTGGAACATGAAATATGAATAAAACTATCATGCAAACAGTCCGACTTGAGTACGAACAATGAACAATTTTGAAGTTCACTTTATTTGAGAAGTTTGCTGGTGCTGTAACATTCAGGGTCTTAACGATAAAAGCCATTTCATTTTCTCTTGTTCTTTTATTAGAATCGTATTTGTCGAAGCTTACAATTTCAGCTTCAGAACTTAATTGAAGTAAGGTTTACTGATAAAATTGTGGTTAACATAACCACATTCATTCATCTTTCATTTAGCTCTAAAAGCTATTGAATATGCCTAATAGTATTTTAAAAAGATCCACGAAAATGAGCGACGACACCTCTCGTTATAGCTTGTGTAAAGAATATTCTGAATCTTTTCATACAAAATCGACTAATGCCTTCGCTCAAGATACCATTGTATAGTAAGCTTTTGAAGGTAAATCGTAATTTACAGTTGAACACGCAAAAGCGTAGGTGGAGGTGACATAGGTTATATGTATATATTATTTTGAAAATATATACCGATGAAAATGCGGCTACATTTCAGTATCGCGTGAGACAATAACACTAACCTCAAAAGGAATACCGGTCGTCTCTCGTCCTTGCGGGATTCGCCATTTTGATTGTAAAATGCATTGATACAATCAATGCATTTTAAATTATATTGTTACAAAACCCTTTCTATTGCAACTCCACTGTTTGGAATTCTGGATGTATTCATGTGTCAATAACTGAAACGTTACATTCACTTTACAATATAGTTTACTGTTTGTATTGTGTTTTTTTTTAATATAGTAAAAAGAAACATACATTGTAAAATAACCAACATTGTGCGATATTTTTACATATTTTGATGTCAATGAAAATGTTTTTTTGTTTATTTTCCTCCACTTCCATTGCATCTGTCCCATTTGCTCCCACTCTTTCCTTGCTCTTACAGTTCTAGATGTCTGTCATGCTATTGCTTTAAATTACTAATCCAATATTTTAAATTGTCAACCACTTTTCCTTTTTCTATTTCTTGGATACCAGTTTATTTATAATGTTTTTACTCCATTTCTCCGATTCGCGCAGAGCGTATCCCTTTCATCTCCATTTGTGTTATCTTATCGTGTATTGAAAATACGTGTATTGGCATTTTTTTTTTTTAGAATTTTTATGCCCAATATAAAAATTATAATCTTAGTGTTATAACTTTTGAAACTATCATGGTTATGTGTATATTTTTTTACAAAAAAATATGATATTTACCATGATTAGTGAGTTTTAATGTTTCCCGATATTTCATGGTAATACTAATAATAATGATATAATAATGCTGGACATTTTTCACACAGCATCATCTAGCCCCAAAGTAAGCAGAGCTTGTGCTGATATACTACTTAAAAACTTTTTTTTTGTTAATACATACATATTATACATATTATTTGTATTTTTTTGTGCTATGTATTTTTTTTTTGTTAATACATACATATATACAACACTCAGACCCGAGACAAATATCTGCATATCATACAAACATTTGTCCCGCGGCGAGAATCAAACACAAAATTCTGCGTCTCGGCAACTATGTCGAAAAATTAAATCATAGTGTTGTCATTTTGCTATCTGTAAGGAACATCGTCTCTAAATTAGCATGGGAATCGTTTGCAGATACGAAGTTGACACTTTACAAATACCGAAGTGGCTGTGCAGAACTAAGTACACACTTAACTAAGATGGTGATGGTATATTGGTTATATGTCTATCTTTTCTTTAATAGTAGTCATTTATGGTTTGTAAAAATAATAAAATGCCGTAAATAAACATTTGTGCAGAACCAATCCAGCTTATTTATTTTGAATACCAAAAAAATACAACTTAAACTTTTTTAAACAGATAACTTTTCTAACTTCTTCTCGTATCTTTCTCGAGTTTTAATAATGTCTTTAGTGGTAATTAACTTTATCTTAACTTCATGTATCAACAAACAAATTAATTCATGGAAATATCTGAAGTTGATATTGACTAATACTGTGTTTTAGCTTTACTAGACTTTATCACACTAAGTTGGAGTATACGAGTATCACAAGCAAGTATTAGGCTTCGTTAATTAAAACCTTATACATTTTGTTACTCTGACTAATGTGGAACAAATCATTTTTGCAATTTTTTTCGAACGTGAACGTGTTTTTCGTATGTTTGCATCTTGAAGTAAGATAATCCAGATTGAAGAGGCATTCCAAATTATACAGTCGCCGGCTTAAAGTGTTCCAAATATAGTGTGTCATGAGAATCATGACTGGTTAAACGAGTGACACTAATCTTTTCACTATACAAATCATTACGACATCCATATCGCTGATAACTATCTTTATGTTATGTTGCAACAATGAACGATGTCACACAATCAGCCGTATGGAATCAATCTCACCATATTTTACTCCCGACATGCTTTTGAGAAATCCGATTAGTAATCGGTTGTGATGCAACATACCTACATGTCTTTACATGTAGGTAAGTTTTGGAGGTCTCAAGCATATGGTGCTCTAATTATTTTAACTTGCGTCGTGTTGCTAAACATCTGTTGATGATAATTAATTTTGTTTAATTGGCATTTGTCATTGACTAAAACCCACAGCATATTTTTTGTATATTCTTTATTTTGTAATAATAATATTCTAATCTTTTTAAAAATAAATCTTCTTCATTAAGTTTTTTTATTTATTTTAATTGTTTTCATTCTTGTTTTTGTAATTTCTTGGGTAATAACTAAAGTAGTTAGAGCTTAAGACAGGACTGACTGACTCCATCATCTCAATGTAATTTCATATTTTCGAACACTTTTATTAAAGAATCCTTTCTTCCAAGGTTCTCAAATAAAGCAGCGCTATATCAAGACAAAACGATGCGATAAAATAGCTACGTGATATCCCCGCGCGAGTCGCCAACGGCTCCAATCTCACATCTCCTTACTCTGAGATTTCGTTTTTAAAGCGAGAACTGACTGCAAGCGAGCAGGTTCTCAACTCATCAAAATCGTAAAACTCTTTCATGAACGAAAGGAAAGGAGGATGCACAGATAAAACCGATAGAATCACTAACATACCCTTTTTCAAAGATCTAGTTTCCTTAAGAAAGTTTAAGGTCAGAATCAAAATCACCAATAACTCTAGATAATCGTCTTCGTCTTATTATATTGTTCTAGGTCAGGGTCAGTTGGTTGTTAAGGGTACCCAACGATAAGTATTTTTGCAAAATTGGAACCTATATTATCTGAATAGATTTCATATTTGTTTGCCTTCAGACAGACTTTTTCTTAAGGTGCCATCAACATCGACTGTCATCTGGCGAGAATATCCTAGGACTTTACATTCACAGTAAGTCTGGAAATCGCATTATTGAAGCACTCCCTAGAGTTGCAACTATTGGCATTCGAAAGCACGGATTCGTTACCAAATCTGATACGTGACTCTAGTCTTTTCAAATTACAAATCATGACATATTCTGGCTTCTCTGCTTTATATGTGTTTTTTACAAAGAAAATTGTAATTTATTCATTGTTTCTGTCTGTATTATTTATTTTTAAATTTTCGATAAAAAAAATGAAAAAATATTTTGTATCTATCGGTGCGGCAGGAGAATAGCAGGCTGAGACGTAAGCGGATTCTATTCCCGCTGCGGAACAAATTTTCCGCAGATATTTGTTCCGGGTAGAGCGTTATGGTATGGTTATTTATGGTACTCGTAGTTCCTGATAAATACTGTCTTCTCAATAAAATTTTCAAACAAAAATCAAATCTAATAAAAATAAAAATATATTCGGGTCAAATACAAAAACTTGAAAGTATGATAATATCCGCAGAAGTTTAAAAAACTGTGTCGCGAATATAAGCGCTCTAATCCGAAAAAAAACAAACAAAAAAAATATTTTTATTATCTGGCGACGTCACACTTTGACATTTCAATTTTCAACTCCGGGCTCGTCCTTGTCTCGTCTCCGTCACACACTTCTAAACGCTTCATATACCTTAGGCTACTTTCCAAATACTCCATTATAATCTACTTATTAATTAAATATTAAATGAGTACCGTAAAGCGATACTGAAATGTGACGCCAGTCCCGTGGGAACCGTAACAATTTGCTGGCAATCACCCTCGCTTACCACCACTGCGCTAACTAAATAATGCATGAAGCTACTCACTAGCTACCTTTCCGCTGGCAGCACTTTAAGGAGTCGCCAGACTAAATGCGGAACTCAATCAGCTACGGTTTGGCTGCGGGTAATCTACAGTCAATCAGAATTATCGGACGGATCGGTACGGTCAGTCACATACGGTCTAGCGGAGCTAATACCGAATGCGTTCAGTTAAGGTCTGGCTGCGGGTTACCGGCGTTCTGGCTGTGAAATGGCTGCGACTGACATATCTTCATACTTACCAACACATACCTTGTTAAACTAAACGTGCCATAAGCTACCGGTAGTTTGCGTTTGAATTATCAGCAATACCTAGGACCGATATCTTCGATGTCGTCATCTTTATCAACATCATAAAGTTGGTCGTCTTCAATAGGCTGGCCACGTGGAACGAATGGAGGACTATAAATTCTTCTAAGAGGCAAACCCGATGGCCAGAGACCTCGTAACAGGCCCAAACTCTGGTGGCTAGACGGCGTGGAGCAGGGCATAAAAGCAATTGGAGCTCTAACTCCAATTGCTTTTATGCCCTGCAGAAATTTACTCCACAAGGCCGACTCGCGACTTTAACACCTTATATGATGATAACATCTTCGATACAAGCACCACTCATTTACATGGTGACTTGACGGATCTGATCTGTTATGAACGGCTAAGCAAGCTATGCCATGAGCGCTTCAGTTCTGATCTGGCTGCGGTTTGGTATGCCATTTGATCACATAGTGGAACCGCTTCCGGACCGCCTAGTGTGTCAAGCCCTAATGATAAACACAACCGTTGAATTCCCACCTCGTGCCACGGTTATCGAACTCCTAGGAATGAACAGAAGCATTATTAGCAAGGCCATTACTTGTGACGTAATTCCGTAGAGCCGCTGACCTCGTGTTAGCTCATGTAGGTATGCATAATAATAGTATCGTACGCTGTTTCAACATTTCCGCGGTCTAAAACTAATGAGTTAAGTCATGGCACCTCGCGTATACTCGTGCATATCGCACTTATAATCATTAAATTACTGATTTATTGAGGACACAAGTAGTTATCTCTTATGTTCTAGAATAGACGGGTATATTTCTTCCTGACATCGTTTCTGATCTGAAACTAAATAATAGTGCCCAAAACTTTATCACAGATAACGGCGATATCCATCATGCCTAATGCAAAACTGTAGGTACTTTTTCCAGAACTTCTCTAAAATGGTCAGTCAGACAGATACGCCCGATTCGGTCTTCATCTTTTTAATACAATTTTATGGATGCGACGGGGTTACCCAAGAAAATCATATAGGATTCCATTCACATTCAGCTTTTCAGTATAGAATCCGATGCACCTCTTTTGATAGAGGTACACCACCCACACTATTCAATATTTGACTCAATATTATTTTGCTTTCCGATTTTCATCAGAGAAACAATATCGCCACGAACTTTCGGCAGGTCGAACAAGTAAGTCCATACAAATAATGTGTCAAACGTTGTGGCGTAATTGATATGAGAAAGTACTATGACTTCTATTTCCGCATCAATGGAAAGGTCTTCAGCGAATGCATTCGAAACAAATTTATGAGTCCTTGAGGCAAACACTGGCGCCACGCTGACTGCACGTACTAAATCACCACAACGAAGTATTCCTGAACATTGTCGATTGCGCAGTGCGAACCAACACACCCATCGAGGCTGATAACTCGACCCGAATATTTATTTGAAAAGGGTTAAACTTAACGCGTAGTTTTTTAATCGAACAGTAAATAATTAAAAGAGAATAAAGATAGAAAAGTATAATTTAAAAAGAGTGGAGGCTTCTCATTAATAATTTTCTTTTGCAGTTCTTTCACAATTACGCTGGGCAGATAGAAAATGTAAAAACATAAAAATTGCCAACACTAGTATTCGATCGCTCGGTTATCTGTATTGCGAATTATTTAAAGTATTATTTATCTCTTTTTGAATGTATATAGCGTGAGTAAATGCTGTAAATCGCCATTCGTTGTAAATATATGCTGGTGGTTAAATTCGATTACCGCTTGCTATTATTCTAACATCGTAATGAGTCGTAAAATTTTAGTGGTGTCATAAATGTGAATTCTCAATCGGTCTGGCTGTGCTGTGGACAATGAACATTGCTTTGAATGGCGACGGCATGACCATGGAATCTTTACATAGCCTGAAGTCATTGAAAACATTTGTGTGCTGAATTGAAAAATAAGATTTGTTCTTCACTTCACTTCTTGATTATGGCTTTTGTAACTAGGTGAGATTTGTTCTGTGAACATGAATAATAACATGGAGTCAAGTAAGTTACCTGATGTTTTGTAATGAAGGTCAGTAAACAGTTGTTGTTGAGTATTGATTTTCTTCGGTTAGTTTTAAGGATTCGAGGGGAAGTTGATATAACCACTTTTTTACATTAACTAAAACTCACGTTATTTACACGCCATTCGAAATGTAGTGGAATGATCTGGTTGCTTTAGGATTGTAACTATTACAACACAGTAGAAAATGATTAATTCAGTCGGCCATACGTGTAGTCTGCTATAAACTAGACGGCTCGCTCGAGACCTACTTAAAACCGGCAACACATTGATGAGGGGAAAGTGGTCTATCAAGACTGAGCGTACGATACAAAGCGGTTGTTTATGTATCTTATCTACGATACGGAAGATTTCTAGTTTCCTTTCATAAAACGTCTTTGAAGTAAAAAAACAACTCCTTGAATCCAATGTCATCAAAGCCCTCTAGGGGATCGGTATATCGATGGCATTAAAACACAGGAAGTGGAAGCTGCTCCAGTTATGAGATAGGCCGTGGCATACTTTTCGAGATCAAGTACGAGACATGCGTTTTGAATCTGAAGATCTATCCTGAATTGACATGTAAATTTTGTCACTGTAAGATTCGGTCTATTCCTACTGTGGAAATATACCACTTCCATGGCGCACAACTCAACCTCCTCTCTTTATCCAGTTACTGGCAGAAGACTGTGCAAATATTAGCTTCATCAAGCAGAAGGGAATATTCTACCTACTTTGTTTATTATTATTAGAGATCTCCACTCAATAATCAGTTTACTCCAATGTCTTACTTTAACAAGCATTACCAACACAACAAGCAACAAGCATTAACAACACAAGAAACGAACCACATAATTATGAGTGACTATGCATTTTGCTTCTGTCTGATTGCAAATGATGTTACACGTCTATTACGTTAGATACCTGCGTGAGAGAGAGAAAGCCGGCGACATTGGCTCTGGAAGTGGGTTGCTGCATGTGGGTGAGCGTGTCGAGGTCGTGACGTCACGCGCTTTCTCCGCGCCCGCGCAGCGCAGCCGAGCACGTTGTGCAACCGGCCTGATGCATAGGGATGAGGGACCAGTTCTCTTGCCGTTGCTTGATATATAACCGCGGCATCAGTTATTTTTTGGTCACCCTACGTTAATTCAACGGTCTTACTGTGACTGTCAGTGTCTTCGATTTTGACACTGTAGACTGAAATATTTTGAAAGTTTATGTAAAATTCACCTATTGACAGTTATTGTTTTGAAATTACCTAGTAATTGCTTTGAAATTACACAATTTAATTAGTATAAATACTTACCGTATTATTTGTACACGTGGTTTACAAATTAATGTGCGCAGTAACACGTGCTCAAACGGAAAGTAACAAGTATGGAAACTGACATGACCTGGAACCAAAAGCTCGAAAGTATATGTCATCGGTTAATCTTACTACTATAATAAACCCGAAAGTTTGTGAAAATTGATATATTTTGTTAGTCTTTCACACGAAAACTTCTGAACGGATTTTGATGAAACTTTACAGTAACATAGCTTATACATCAGAATATCACAAAGGCTACTTTTTATTCCGGGTACCACGCGGGCGAAGCCGTGGCCAGAAGCTAAAGTTCTTATAAAAGCGGCAATTAGCTTGCTACCTGTCACATGGAATGTGCCAAAAAATAAACTGATTGATCCTAACGGATCTGCGTATTGAGTGTGCTTTTGAAGATGTCCATTATGGAAACATAGTCGTGAGCATGTTTTGTTTTCGTTGCTGATTATATCTTCATCTTTTCTTAAAGAACAGACAAGGCGTAAGAACGCAAAACCAAATCCAAATGATGTATAGATACAGTTAATAACCTGTTTATAAATAACGGAAACTTAAGTCAGTTCTCGTCAAGGTTTTCCACGTTTTGTAAAACCGACAAAAATCGATAACAGTTCGTTCGATACCTTTCAGATTTTCCCATGTTGTTTTATTCAAAACCAAATCTTAAATAAGAATCGATATTGTATGTACCTTACTGTCTGTGTAGAATTTCACACTGCACTCTGCCCTCGCGCATACGTGACTTGAGTGATGAAAGAAGACATTGTTCATGCATTGTATACCTTACCCACTTGACACACTTTTAAACATGCAAACTGGTACTCCTACAAAGATTCAAAGCTGTATTTTTAGGGCAGATTGAATGTCATCTTTGAATCTCTAAAGCTTACCAACTATGCATGGTGTTATGACGCAAGGACTGGATAGAAGCCTTTTGGATTTGACGTTTCTACACCAGTATTTTCCCCCCGCTCAATTGTCAGATCTAATCACAGACTTACTAGAGACGCTAACGCATGGTTTATTCGATTAAAAAAATGCTCGGAAGTTTTTAAACGGAATAAAAGAAACATAATTATCCGACTTAATCAACGAACCGCAGAGATTTTAAAAACAGTTAAATCATTTCCAGTATTGGACGTGTTGATGATGCTTTTATTATTGTTACCCACCTTGTATCTACGTGTATCAGATATTTAAGTAACAACTGAGCTGGGACCTAACGTTTTAGGTTGGGGGTTCATTTTTTCATGCTACAACGTACACCCGACATTGCTACGGGTACGTTACCGTACCCACACTACAGTATATTGAGTGAACTAAAGAATGAGATAAATTATTTCGCCCAAATGTAGAATACTTTAATCAAGAACCCTAGTATATTTAATCGCACGTAGCACCAGTTTCTTACTAGAGACAGGAACCCTTGGAGCAATATCGCGTGTTTTGCGTATTCACGTTTTATGTGCCTCGTAAAATGTTTAAAGTAAAACTTTATTGTGTAGTGCAGCGGACCATAAAATCTTTTCATGCGAACATACCGACTTATCTGTGTAGTGTATTGGCACATAGGACTTAGGTACTTTTGGTTAAACAGCCCGGTCTGCTCTTCGCATAAGGTCATTGCAATCTGTTTCGTGGGTGTTGTGGAATTTGTTGATGTTGATGAGATAGAAGGTATACTGTGTCAATTCTCTTGACTGTTGTCCATCTTACCCGTGGCATGCTCATTCTATAGAGAAAGCAAAAATGTTTAAAATTATGTAGGTACCTAAACTTTACTCTCGATTCGTTTAAAACTTCGAGAGCTTAATTTGAGGTTTTGTTATTTAGTTCCAGATGAAACTACCCTTATTTATCATTCCACACTGATCCACAGATTATCTCGGCTACGTTCATGTAATTGGCGTCTGCTACAGTTTCATATAAGACTAAGCAATTATATAATTTTAGCAGAAAATGTATGTTAACAAAAACACCAAATATGTTAAAAACTAGGAAAATCTTAAATAGCTACTTAGTAAATGTCCCTTTGTTTCAAGTGTGTTCACACGATGAAACTAAGAGTTTTGGAGTTCGTGGTAAAATATTTAAAACTTCAAGTCCTTGGGGAATTGCCGATGTTCTTCTATGCATTCATCAAGTGTGGCTTCTTATATATAATCACGAGTTACATAGGTTATATGCACAGAATGTGGTACAGTGGTTTGCATATTAAAACAGCAGTGAACTATAAAACGATGTATATAATCCACTTTTACGATGCAAGAACAAAGCTCACCAACGGCTAAGATCCCTGACATGGGATAACTATCTAGGATCTGACCGGAGTAATCCCAGTTTATATAGAGGTTTATAACCGCGATCCTTTGTACGAGTGGGATTAAAACTAAATCCACTGTGCAAGGGCAAATTGATTATTGTAAGTCAGTAAATATGTAGTAATTTACGAGTGTAAATAGAACCTGGGAAGGACTTGAAAATTATTTCAATATTAGTCTCTAACGAATTCATAGATTTGATAAACAAATCATTTTTTTTATTTACCTCTGGTTCGGACGCCGGGCTGCCGTTCACTAGACCAACACAACTCATCACTTATTGTCGATTATTTCTGATTGGTATTGTTGTAGAAGGAAATTTTCATGGTCTTTGTACTGATGAGTTAAAACCTTTGTTTCTGCGATCTATGGTCAAAAACAAAATGATTATATCCCTGCCTCTAAAAATGAAAAGGTCTTTTTTACTATCAGTTTTTGTAGCTACAATCCCTTAGAAGGCTTTTGTGATACACGATACTGATCAATAGGTACTGCTGAATGCCACTTTTTGCGACTTTGTTTTGAACAAAACAGATTAATTCGTTTATTTTTGGCATCACCATCACTCTTCAATCGCATGGTGATAGCTGCAAATCTATTGTCTTCTGTATTCACCTTTTAAAAGAACATTTTTTTTTTCAGAAGTGTGGAGCGCGGGCGGCGGGGTCGGCGGCTCATCAGCATGCGGTAGCAGTATGGACAACCTCAAACACGAGGTAGCCTACCGCGGCCTGCCCAACCCGGTGAAGGCAGAACCAGGGGTCAGCCACAACGGCCATCCAGGGAACGGACACGTCCGCGAGTGGATGGCTGGCGCTGGTGGCGCGGGGTCTCCTTCGCCCGGCGCGCCAGCGCAGCCGCTGCCGAATGGATACTCGTCGCCGCTATCGTCGGGCAGCTACGGACCTTACAGCCCTAATGGAAAAATAGGTCAGTGTTACTTTACCCACATTGAGCTCGTTTCTTTTCATACTCGTGTGATATTTAGGTTATATTACTGGTATACCACGTATTTTACTAGTATTTGCTAACGTTTCGATCACCGCATTTGGTTGTCCTTTCTGATTAACACTATTAGCGACCACGCTCGACGACACCCTATATATCTTAACAAACCACGATGTTCTCATAAAAATAAAAATTATTATGGTCACCAATATAATTGGTTAATTATTATGGTCGAGGCCTGCCGAGTCGAGACGATCGTACAACAAAAAAGAAAATAAGAATTAAGGATACATATACTTATAGGTACGTATATAAATATTTCGCCCCTACCGTGATAGACTATAGGTATAAAATACATACGTTTTTTCACAGACCGACATCACAACCTTACGAGGCCTGCGTAGGATAAATTGCCATACAAACGTAATACCAAAATTATTTGTAATTAAAGCTTATTTCCACCATATTTTGCTATTATGTATTTGTATTCGAATAGTATTTATACGTCTAGATACAATCATGTATCTAGCAACTATGTTTTCCTTCATTGTTTTCAGTACGTGTTGATGCGCACATTTTATTTTCTTTACTTGTGTGGTTTCGTGTACAAATAATTATATGTAATTAGTTAATGGAGTGCCATAGGCTTGAAATCCATCACTTGGAATGCTAACTACTCACAAAACGCAGGCATGTACCAAATTTCTGACTACCCCCTACTTTGTATTCCTAAAATTGAAAATTGATAAGGTGGACGAAATTTGAAACCGGTATTTTTCGAAAAAAATTACTAAAGGCTCTAAAACGAAAATCTTTACTTATAAATAAAATTGAGTAGGTATATAAAAAGTAAATTTGAACAGACTTAAAAATGTTAGTAGATTTCTTTTTCGCTTTCTGAAGTTAACAACACTAATTGGTCGAGAACTGGCGAACCTACCCAAGGTAGTTTGTTTAGTGTGGATGAAGACCTTTCACACTATATTTTGATTATGTATCATATTAATTTTCAGAAACCGTTTAGCCTAATGATCATCCCACAAGACTTTTACCAAAATCGTGAATTGATTTGTAGGTATTTTTATAGATGTTACCTATCAACGAACAACAAAATAAATATTTACTTTGAAATCCTTGTAGGTACGTTTTTTATTAACAAACCTAGGAACAATCTATCAACATCACAATGCTGGTACATTTTTGTACCTATATCATCCTAAATTTAAAGGTAGTAAACGTATGAAGAACCTACCTAAATTTCATAAATTTCCTAAGATATAGGTACCTTGGCCGGCTTTGTACAAAAACGGATTACCTATAATATATAACTGCATCGAGTTGTTATGAATGGTAAGTAGATGTGTGTACTCACGCACCGCGTGTCCCGCGTCACGTGCGCACCTGCATTAGACAAAAAGAGATAGCGATATTCGGCAGATTTTTGAACGCACCTCAATTTGAAGTTGATAGCGGAAAGCGCCACATTCTTAAGAAATCGAAAGTGTTTACGCGGCATTTTATCTAAACACACATGACCCCATTTCGGAATGTATGATCGAACATAATTGCGTAGCAGTGGGGAAGATGTAGGGACAAAATAATCCACTATAGAAGCAATATCGTCCAGTCAAGAAATGACCCACATAGACGGGAACTGCAATATTCCATTTGCTGACATACATTAGTAGCCACGGAAAATGTAACGTAACACTACGTTGCACGTGTTAAAATTAGGGTTTCCACTTACTAAAAATAATAAGATACCTACGTACATACTCGGGTTTTTTTTTCGAATATTGAAAAACTTTTTAAAAATTGTGCGGGAACATTCGTCGCAAATTAAAAGATATGAAAATTAATATATAATGTGTATATATTTCAATGAAATGAATACGATCGTCAAAATTAGGAAGCTTCAACCACATCATCATGCATGAATTACAGAACAAATTACGAACAAAACACAGTAGCAATTTCTGGTACAGGAATTATCATTATACTAAACGCGTTGACGACCCCATGCAACCTCTGATATCAAGAAAAAGACAGCACTCTAGAATATTTACACGGTCATCGCCAATTTTACTTGAACCTAGCCTATCGTGCCAATTTCCTGCAATGACCTCATTTTAATAAGGCTAGAGAGTCGCAAGGGGTCTTATGATACTGGCACCTTCTATCAGTGTCGAGGATGGATTTTTTCCGTGTTACGTTATCGTGCAAAGCGATAAAAAGGGCAACGAACTGTTGTCACGTAAATTAGATAGCAAACGGTATTTTAGGAATTGCAGATAGACCAAAAATATGGCGTCAACAAATACCTTTTCATAATTGCGTAGTTTCAGTATAACGTAATGTTTGATGTTGCGTGGTACGTGTGCCCATTTTTCCGCTCAGTACTTTTTGTTATCAGTTATCACAGAGCTTAGAATAGAGAATTGTGGAAGGTCCTTCGATTGTTATGTGAGGGTGACACTCAGTTAACCTAGCCAAGCTACCAGCAATTATAGAGGTAAGTCTATTATCAGCTACTCACCCTGAATTTTACATACCAGCTACAAAATATGTTGTCTAAAATATTTTTAGATTTTGCATTCAGTACTACAACAGCTTGAAACTCGTGTACCTAAATAAAAATAGCAGGTAACACGTAATATCCTATTCGAGATCGTTAACCCGATTCATACCAGCAACAATTCAAAATAAAGCCTCTTTATATGGTTCTCGTAAATAGTAATCGTCAAACGTGTAGGTGATTTTCCATTACAGTATTCTGGTTAGTGATGTACCTTATAGATCTTTGAAATCTAGATCTGAAACATATGGAAGTCTGATCCGTGGATATGGATTATGTGGAAAGGTCCAGGCACGTCGCTACATCTTTTGCGGCTCTTCCATTGAAACATTTTTTTTGAATATGTGGTACGATACAGATATCAAATGATGTTATATGATTGGACTTCAAAGTATTTAGCTCTTAACATATTGTGCTCTAATATCACACACGTAATTTGCACATTCAGGCAAAGACTTGGGCGTGTCCTATTATTTTACATAGAAAAGTTACTGCTACTGCTGAGCTAGAACTGAGGACACCTGAGAATCTGCCTAAACTTTTTACCCGCGACGTGAGGAGCCTGTATATGCGTAGTATGTTTGTATGTTTATCATTTGCGATTTATCTCCGAAACAGCTTATTCGATTGAAACGCGATTTTTGCAATCTATTTGTATGAATTCAAGGATTGTTCTAACAATCCTTGGGGGTATACGAAGGAAGAAACGTCAAGAGTTTCCAATTTTTGCGAAAATTCTCTGGTTGACTATCTACGATCTGTCATATATGTTGCAGCTGCATTACGCTGTCAACATCCAAACGCCAACCGTGTTTCACGGTATTCGTTACGGAAATTCGGCACATCACTAATTTCGAGTCAAATTAACCTCCGAGGTCGAAGCTAGTTCGCGGCCTAACGCTAACAAACATCGGAAAACACATTATTTGCATGGCTGAATAGTTCTGGGACTGACATAGATTGATGTTCAACTAATTTTCTAAATGGGCCTCTGAGTAATTTTAGCTCTAATATTATAGATGTGACTTACAACAGGTCAGTGACAGAGTGTAAAATTATTGTGCGTTTACACTGTCCAACTAGATACATGTATAACCTGCGTTAAGAATAATTTCATAGTTCACGTACAGTGAGTATCTGTTGGAAATAGATATTGCAATGTTTGCTATTTCATTAAAATAATTCAATTGTAGTCTAGGCATTTACACATTTTAACATGGATTATGCCTAACTGATCCATGTTTCCATGATTGAAAACCATGGGACATTAGTGGTAGTTTTCTAATACATACATACATTATAGTCACGCTTGTTTCACGCATGACCTGGCCTATCTCTAGAATGTCTCCAATTTGGTCAGCGTATGTTCGCCGAGGCCTTCCCTTTCAAACTATACCATTCACGTTCGCCTTGTATACTTGTTTTGTTAATCTTCGTTCATCCATTCTTTCTATGTAAATGCCCAAACTACATCAACATACCTTTTTTCCAAAAAAATGCTCTTTAAAGCCTAATATTTCGCAAACGGATCCCTGAATCGAAAAATTATTTTCACTTACACGCAAATTTTTGAACGACCTATCCAATGACAGGGGATAGACGATAAAACATGAATTCATCAATTTCTTACTAGATTAGGTAGGTTTCCTTAAGAAAATACTTGGCAGAAATTCAGAGACTTTTTTTTAGTATAAAAAATGTAGTATATGACTTCTAAATGAAATAACTAAATATCATGAATAAGTTCGAAGCTACGCGTGACCAAAGACCTGGATCTTATCTGGATCAACGCATTAGCATTGCCATTAAACGTGGCAATGAAGTCAGCATTTTGGGAACGTTTCCGTCTGCTAGTGATCTAGATCAGTTGACCTATCTATACATTTTTATTTGCTTATTGGGACAAAACACAGCTAATGTATGTAATAATAACAGAGTAATGTAATGAGTAATACAAATCAGATTTAGTAAGAATGCAGCCCACAGCGTTATCCACAGCTTGGTATAACAAATTTAATGAACCTTATCGCTATAAATATGCTGACCTACAAATCACTTGAGTTATCCAATAACCTACTAACTTATTTTTTAATTTATACACCTTATACAAGCGAACTAAAAGTAACCGCGGTAAATGACAGAAAGAAACTAAAAAAAACGCTAAAACACATAATTTAAGCAAGTAGGTACGTAACATCCACTTACCCAAATCCTGAGTGAACAATGATGGAAGTTTAATGAGGACAGAAAATATAAAGCAACCTAAACTACAAGCAAATAATTAAATAATGGTGGACATTTTCACACAGCATCATCTAGCCCCAAAGTAAGCAGAGCTTGTGTTATGGGAACTACATGACCGATATACTTATTTATTTGTTTGTTTGTTGTTATTATACATAGGAAACAGACCCGAGACAAATGTATGCAGATCAAGCAAACATTTGTCCCGCAGCGGGAATCGAACCCATAACCTTCTGCGTTTCAAGCGGACCTTCGCCCACTGCGCCACAGAGGTCGTCATCAATATCTATAATAATATAATTATAGGACTTAATCATCCGACGGTTGCGCGCAGTCTTGTTTTCGTGTGACAGTTGCATAAGGCGGACAAAGAACCTGCACGGACCGCCCCCCGCCTATGAACAATTCGTGGAGCGAGGTCGTTTGCAATGGTCTTTAGATAGCTAGCTGTTTCGTCTGTATATTTTGTACATATTTGTATGAATATTTATATAACATTTATTCATACAACTATGTAGAAGTAGTTATATACAAAAAAACAGATGAAACAGCTAGCTATCTAAAGACCGTTGCAAACGATCTATAGATAGCTCAACTGATCCAGATCACTACCAGACGGAAGCGTTCTAACTAATAAATAATCTATAAGCACAATAGTTATCTGTAATTTTCTAGACCATCGTTTTCTACCGTCATAGAAGTAAACAGCATCGAGAATGCAAAATATTGCATTCACAAACAATATAAATCTTTATGACATGTCGATTATTTACGTCTGGCACAAGAAATCAAACATGAAAAAAAAAACACCAACCAATTAGGTTATTTACTCGGTGAGGAATATTTGCGTCGTTCTAAAATAATCATGTTGCATACGATCCTCATTATTTTCTCGTCAGTATTTATTTTAGACTTCCAAAACATCTCACAACACAATAATGATCTGAGTTTAATGATGTTTTTTGGTTGTAATAATTTTGTAGGGGTTTGGTAAAAGGGCATGCTAAATTCAAAATTATGTCAGAAGCTTTGTTTGTTTTTACCCTTGTAGTCTTGTCTTTCCAGGCAAGATAAGACACAGAAAGCATTCGCCGCACGGAAAACCCCTGGAAGAGCTATTGGTATGAAACAACTCATGAAAGGAACTCTACCGACACGAAAACTAATGTACATTTGCATACTCCCTATCCTTACGTACGGCGCACTTGGTCACTTACCAATATTCAAAAGTCCCACCTTAGTATTTGTTTAGTTTAGTTTGTCAACGAATTATGGAGCGCAGCATTCTTGGAGTCAGACTGTTAGATCGCACAAGGAACTAAACACTGCGCTACAAAATTCAGATCGCTGTTGCGGCTCAAAAAACTGCCAAATTGAATTGGGACTCGGCTGGACACGTTTGCCACATGCCGTATGAACTATGGGCGAAAGCCACTAATATGCTATATTTAATTATTAGTTGATTAAATAACGCTGAAATTTAAAACTAATGCTAATTAAATTATTATTGTTACTGTAATGTTTGTGAACCAAAATAAATGTAATTTCATTTCATTTTAATTCTTAGTTCCGTTAATAAGTTAATAATATATGTGATTTCATCTTTGTCAACAAACAGCCTGTCAAAAAGCCTACTACTAGGCGTCCCCTAATAAGTGCCATGACGAACGGTCTTTGGCCAACTTCACCCACTTCCTGCAACCTTTATACATAGGGCGAACCTCTATTTCCAAAAAGTAATAAATGTGTATTTTTATTTAGTTAAAATGTACTAATGAACTCAAAGTAATGCAAGAAGACGCATTGGAATTTCGGATGCTGAGAAATTCCTATAATAAAATTCTACCAAATCTTTTCAAGGTCATTACAACGTCAAATCGATAAAACGGAGCACGTAGTTACAAGACACTAGTTATTCATTAATAACTTAGCACTTGAGTTATCTCTTACTAGTATTTCGAAAGTTATCGAGAGCATATGAGTAGGTACATTGGATTAGTTTTACATTGGATTAGTTGTAATTTGCCACAACTTAATGTAACCGACATGAAATTGCTTTTATTAAGTGTGGCTCATTAATTAAACAGTAATTCATGCGTCGAGATATCATAATCACGATAAAGCCAAGGCTTCTCTTTGTAACGTCTAAATATTATCTATCAACGACAAATTGTGGGAACTATTTAAATCGAACATGAAAAATCAATCCCTGATTGGTAACTCAATTTCAAGATACAAAAATGTACTTTACTTTCCAAAACATGGGTTTAATTTCGTAGTTCCGTTCTTCAATCCAATAAAATAAACAGAGTTGCTTATATCCTGCTGAGATTACGCTACTTTTATGCTTTCCTCCGTCAGAAGCCAAACATAATTGGGACAAAATAAAATAAGACAGCAAAATATCTCGCGTGTCTTTTGAGAATGCAGAATTTTAAAGAATTCTAATTTTATAAAAACAAAACAACATAAAATTGCATCTGATAGCGTGGGACGATCAAGGAAGATCTTGATTTATTTTCTGTTGAAGCAATTTAAGCTTTCAATTTCGAATGAACATCAATTCTTTCTATTTGTCTTTGTTTTTATTGGCGATATAAAACGAGATAAATTCGAACAAGGTGTGTTTTACATAAAATCCCTTTATAAATGTTCAGTTAATGTATCTAAGTGAATAAATAAAATCTTATCCGACTCAGGGAATCCAATAGCAATAATTTTCTGCATATAACTTGAACATTTATAAAATATTTCTGTGGTCAGTTTAGAGCACGGTCTCTGAATTTCCTACGACTATGATACGAACACAAACACGGCTACATGAACATTTATACAAATTTATAAAAGTGAAATCGTGTCTATTTGTAGTCAGTTAACGTAAGGAAACTTTTATAATTACCTTTTGAACCGATTTAACTAAAAATCTATATTATACAAATGGATATACGACATATACAGCATTAGCATTTATATAGCATTTAATGATAATATTATATTCTACGTATGATTTGAAATTCGCACCGCCAACGCACTGGACAACATATATGCCTACTTTAACGAAGTTTATTTTGCACAGAAAATATTTTTACTTGAAGCGTAAGAATTAATTTCTTTGTAGAAGTATTAGCTATAGAAACTAGGATCAACACTCGTTTTGCAGTTGGACGTCGCAACTGCCATTTGCGCATAAATCGTAAATCTACGTATATGAATCGCCCCAAGCACTTCCAGTTCACGTTCAGTTCAAATGGTAGCAAGATAAAATTCATAAAAATGACATTCTACGATTTCTGTGAAACATTCGAAATTGAAAATGCCAGAAGGAAGTTTTATTGTGAATCTACTGAATACATTTGTATTATAATTGAAATGTAAATATAGGTTTTGAATTTGTGTGATCCGGCTAGGATTTGGTGTGACATCTTGTGGTAATTCTTATAAAACAATGCCAGTCAATGTGGCAGAGCTCTTACTACGTGTATATTGGTAAGGTAGGTTGCAAGATTAGTGAGAACTGAGCTTATTAAAATAAATTATAAGGTAACAGAATTTTTCTGTTGTTTAATGTTGAATATAGTGTTAGTTTTTTTTGCTGTCCAGTCAATATTTTAACCTTTATTTATAGTCCAATTTGAACAACTATTAAACTTTATGAATAATTCATACCTCTGGGTTTGACTTTTGCTACATTTTGGTGAAATATAGTGTAGTGGTTTGGTCGACTGCATGAGATTTACGAGTTATTTTACTTTAAAAAAAAACCTTTAAGTAGAAAAAGGTTTTTGTAGTGAGATCTTTTTCGGAAATGCTAACAAAACATAAGAGAAACCGTCTGAGATAACCTTGGAAAATATTTACTAAAATTACTTATTTCGACAGCCCTTCAATTGTAATTAAAATGGTCAAAAGTTGCAGTAGTTTTTTATGGTAATGAACTGCAACAAAGTTTTATATAAGTAGTATAGTACAAAACAAACTTAACTCGTCTGCAAATTCTGCAAGCTGACACCTCTCATTGAGTTAGTTTGTATAAAATAAAACTCGGGTCTAAATGTCGTCTTTTATACTTCTATACTAAAGAGGTAAAGTTTGTAAGTTTGTATGTAGTTTGTATATCTGAAACCACTAATCCGATTTCAATTTTCGAATGTTTTCACCTATATTTAGAATGGACCTTCAGGGTCATAGGTTATATATCTTCCCGTTAAAATAAAAGGGCTTCTCGTGGAGACCAATTTCGCAACGTAAGTCGACGAAAAACGGTCGAGCGAATGCGTTTCTTACGAACGCTAAGAGCTACTTTTTATGCGGGTAAAGTAGCTAGTTTATTGTGAAATTTCATGTGATAAGAACAGTTTGTTTATTTCATTCAGAAAATCCTGAAATGAAAAACAACGTCAGTCTCATGAATGTTCGCTGAAACTCTATTAATACCTCATTTCCAAAGTAAAACCGCCATTCCGCCTGTTTCTATTATATCACTAAGGTCAAAATAAATAACATGAACATTGTTTTATGTTACGGACAGTTATGTTAATTTTCGAACGAAACAGCATAGTGGAATAATAGATACGTTTTATGACTGTTTGTAGTCGAGATCTAAAATATAATAATTATTTTAAATTTCATACAAAAAGGTCATACTTATCTAGAAAAAGAATGAGACGAGGATAAACCATCAACAATAATTATAAATAAATAAATACATAATGGTAATTTTTTCACACAACGTCTAAAACTTTTTTTTAAATATATAGATTATGTGTGTGGCTTGAATGCAAGTGAGCTGCACTCCGACTTCTTATCCGAAGGTTGTGGGTTCGAGGCTGGCCGTGCTTCCATATCTTTTATCGTGCTCAAAACGGTGAAAGACCACATCGTGAGGAAATCGGCACATCTAATGCCATGGAAAAACGTGGGCATGGGCTAAACATGTTAGGACGTGCCTCTGACTACTTGATATTCTCAAGGATCTGCGTAATGAGTACTATGGGTCTGAGGATGCCCTTTATGGGGATAACCGACGTGAGCTTATGTTTTATTATGATTTTCAGAAATGAAATACTAAAATTGTTTTGATTCAAGTGTTCCATGTATTTTGTGTTCCTTAATAACAGCTTACTACGTATCATACAATGGTACGTAAGTATATGTCTAATATAAGCCAGAATGAGGATCCCTTGCGTCTAAACACAAGTTTTATTCTTAGTTAGAGCAAGATACCCAAGTATTTGACTGTACAAGGTTTTTAGTTCTCAACATTCTCATCTTAGAACAAGATCACAAATATATAATTTAATTTTAAGTCTGCCAATGTAAATGAATATTCTTTATTATTACTATCTTATCTTAACTCATCTACTGATACAATATGTGTGATAAATAATCGTTTAGACAAAAAGATAAACTTAGAATAGGTCAAAATACGATTCAATGAATATGCACGCAATTGTATACCGTTTGCCAATTTGGCAGCTAAACTATGTACTGCGTTGTACCGCCCCATTAAATTGCATAATAAATTATTGTTACCTATTCGTTATGTACGTACCTACTACGAGTACGTAGGAGTTAAATAAAGCCAACATCGCTATTCTACGCGTCCGAATCAATCACGAATGAGCTCATATTGAACGATATAGGAAAACCGTGACAGTTACCGGGGTGCGAGAAAATCGAACTAATAATTTGCATGCGTCAATCCGTTTTTTTAATAACATGGTCACCTTGCGGTAAGCTTATAACACTCACAAAATTGCAATAGGGACCGATTCGTTTTCCCAGGCCAATTTGGTCCCTTACATTTTGATTTAATTTTTATTTTTGGACATTGCTAAGCTAAGTTTAAAAAGAAACTATTAATTATTGGTTTTAAACCTATTTTTCCTAATAAAGACAAGATGTTTTGTGATTTTGTGAAATGAGTTCCTTCCGTGATCATGGTACCTACATGCAACTGTGCTAAAATATCGGGCACATGAATTAGGTAAATATGCCGTTTATAAACTATCTAAGCCTGACAATGAGTGCCATTATTTCGTTCTCATAGCCATTTTGCTAGTGTTATTAGGGCGTAGTTTCAGTAATGTTGGTCAGAACAGGGCCTTGTAACCGATGGCGAAACAACCGAGACCTGTCAGATTATATTTCTTTATTTGTTTTAGAAATAAACGATTTCGGATATTTCAAAAACAGCTCACATAAAACGTCAGTGTAATGTTGCGTGTATCCTTGATACAAGGTTGTATGCCCACGCTCAATGAGAGCTGGCATCATGCATTTCTCATTTGTTTAAGTACCTTATTTATTCATTTATGATACTATTGCATTCACAGACTGATAGGCGTATGTACAACAGAGTGTAATAACGAGATGAATGAATTAATTAAAATACTTTATTGTACATTTGTTTATACAAATAACAAAATAAACAATTGTTTATGGACGTAATGGTAGGTACATAGGTATTATGATGTGTATAATAAGCATGTATTTAGATATATATGCATAGTAAATATTGTGGTATACCACTTAAACCCCTTGTAATTTTTCGTACAGTCCGTCCCTGTCTCCCTATATTTGGTTGAGATCGCTATTAAGCGATAAGACCGCCCATTGTACAACATTGTCAAAGTGTAGCACTTATTGGAGTGCAATAAAGTATTTTCAATCCTTTTAGCTACTTATATTTTACGAGATAAAATGTTATATTGGTATGTATACTTTATAAATAAATTATCTTGAAAGTGACGATAGATGGAATAACAAAATGAGTCCCTGCAAGAAATTCCAAAACTAGACATCACGCCCTACACCATATTCGATTCACATAAAACTCTGGGAAACATTAACAAACAAAATTCAAGATCCTCGACTGAGCCCATAAGGGCGTAATCACACTAACGAGCCAGATTCAGTCGAACGATACGCGATGATTGCACCACACAGACACAGGACACAGTAGACTAAAGAAACAGTATATCAACTGTTTCATTATTTTTAACTGTATAGACTGAGGTACTTCGAGATACAGTATCTTGTAGTCACTAACAGTAACTGTTTTAATAAATTTAAGAAATAAATTATAATTATGTACTGTTCTCTGGAATAAATGTCTTGTATGTTGGGATGGGTTTCAAGAACATAATTTTAGCTTAACATTAAAGTAACTTTACTTCTTTATCTAAGAAGTCATTGTATGACGACCTCTGTGGCGCAGTGGGTGAAGCTCAAGTTAGTCGGGGCCTTCACAGATAGGAAGTGATATTTCTATTATCTGCGCCCGTGTTGATATTTGCACGAACCTTCACTACCGTTTCGCAGCTACCATGCCGTGTAACTACAGTTCACACAGGTTCATAGCGCGATAACTCTAGCCTTGGCCCCGCGATAAACAATACAATTACGAAATCATTGGGGAAAGAGATAGGTTGTTTGCGATGACTCGGCATCGACGCGCCGGTTCGATCGGAAATTCGAGATTACCTGCTTATGAATATATTTTTTTAAATGCTTTTTAATCCATGCCTTATACATCATACATTTTACGGGAATAATAAGAAATCTATTTATATCGAGCCATGTACCAAGTGGTACATATTAATTTAAAAGATTTGAGAATTTTATGTATATACTAGCCTATGCCCGCGGTTTTACTCGCGTGGTATAGTTAGTTGATAGGTGCATCAAAAATAATTGAATGGCTTACCCGGACACGTATTCAGCTATTTTGTTCAAAGTTGTTCAGCCCTTTTCACCCAAGGGGTAGAATTTTCCAAATTCCTTTCTTAGTGCACCCCTACATCACAAAAGGAATATACCCTCCTTCATACTTCTAAGATTTATGGCTTAGGCTGTGCTTTTATTCACCGCTTGGACTTGACACCCCCTACATCCTCTTTGAGGGGTATTTTGGGTAAATTATTATATAAGACTTTTGGATTGGAGAATATTTATGTGTAGTTTCTAGATTGTAAGTTCAAGGAATACGATTTTTCATACAAAGGATTTCAGTCCTTTTAACTCCCTTATAAAAAATAAAAATAGCCTTTATTTCCCCTAAAACTTTTCAAACCATTAGGGGTAGAATTTTCCATTTTCTTTTATTATTGCATCCCTACACCATAAGAGGAATATACCCTCCAAGTTTCATGCTTCTAGAACTAATGGTTTATGCGTTGATCCGCCATTCAGTAACGAAACAGTTTTTTATATATTGTTATATATATATTTAATCCCTGTTTTAAAACAAGTATTAACAAGGATTGTATATTAAATCGCAGCATATGCATGTACCTATTCACAAACTCTTATGTATGATCTGTAAGCTAGAGTAACGATAACATGTACAATAAATGATTTTGAATATAAAATATAAAGTTTATTAATAGAGAGGTATTTCTGGTACAATAAAAAATAGCTTGAATAATCTGCGAATCCCTACAAAAGAATCAAAAGTTAAGCAGAAAAACATGGATATCCCGGCTTGTTTTTCAAAAACTTTTTTGTTTAATTCGAAGAATTAATTAAGTTTGGAGAGTTTTTAAACTTGAGCGAAGTTTCACGTCTCCTAATATCAAACTAAAGTTTAAACAAGTAGACAACAACCCGTTTCTGTTGGCGTTTACGTCTGCGGAAAGATTTAATTCTGAGATGTCACGTGACTGCTGCCCAGTTTTGTTTGGCAAATTTTCGTTAGCTTGCCGTTAGAAAAGCCAAGCGTGAGGATTTTGTTTAGTTACCCAGGTGTTCTGGTCAGCTAAATTTTAATTCTGTTATACGAATCCCAACATCTGTAACCTGAAGTTGAATGACTTTCCAAAATAGCTACTCTACTCTACTCAGCTAGTAAATTAAGTAGGTACGAATAATGTAGGCAGTGATAAGCGATTCCCAGCGTACTTCCACCACAATTGAATGAATTTACAGAATTCCTACCAAGGCCGACAACGTGAGAACATTTATTGCGTGATCTCTGAGCCATATAGAGCGTTATAATGATTGGAAAAATATTATTGCGACTTATTCAATTGCTTGTTTCACTCACTAAAACCCTGTTTTTATAGTAGCGACGGCGTATTCTAAGGAATCGGTGGAAAGTGACAAGTGCTCCGAGACTGTGACGTATAGACGTGACAGTCTCAAGTTTGGATGGTATTTGTCACGCGGACAAAGACCAACGTGGCGAGTACCGTACCAGTTATGTACGTAGAAAGTTTTGATAGTTGTTGCTAATAACCGATATGGATTAATCTCGGGCGAAGCCGTGGACAGTTATAACACGATATATTTACGATTAGTTTCTAGCGGTTTCGATTTCATAATGATGCCGACATTTCAACATCATTGCATGTGCCATACACAACTTTTCCTTTTTCCAAGTGTAAATTGATACCTAATAAAAAAATGTGACTGTTATTTTGGATTACGGATTATGACTTTGGATTACAATACAATACCACAATCGAATTACAGTACAGTACAATAAGATACAGGTCTTAGACGATTTCAGATTTATAAGACGATCTCTCATAATTCGGTAATTCAATGTTTCTAGATTTAGTGGGCATGTTGGGCGAGTGTGTGATAGGGACGTTCTTTGGACGTTGTTCTGTGGGTACTGTGTAGGTGGGTATTCCGGTCACAGGAACGCAAGCGGACGCCGACAAAGTCCATTGTCGGGAGTCGTGCCTCGAATTGATAGGACGGACAACCCAAGTTTCAATAACGGGTTTTTAAGGAACATCTACGTTTATTTAATACTGACTAGCCACTGACCCGCGTGGGACCCGGATAAATAGTAGCGTTCGTAAGAAACGCATTCGCTCGACCGTTTTTTCTTCGACTTACGTTGCAAAATTGGTCTCTACAAAAAGGCCTTTTATTTTAACGGAATAATATCTAGCCTGTGTCCACTTTGAAGGTTTCTTCTAAATATTGCTGAAAAAGTTGTAATAGGACGAGTAGTTTCGGAGATTACCCCCTGTAAACTTACAAATTTTACCTCATTACAATATTAGTATCTTCTATACTATGACTAGACACCTAAAAATGGCAATTTTATCTGGGTCAACGCATTAGCATTGTCATTCAGCGTGGCGATGCAGCCAATGCATTTTGGGAACGCTTCAGTTTCATCTGGATTTTTGTATAAACCTACTTGTACATAGTTGTATGAATAAATGTATTATGTAGTAGAAACCTACTGATTTCTATACTGATTACATGGCTATTTTAATATTAAATGTATTTGTAAATCGCCAATAATGCCTACATTACATTATGTGACATTGGTTTTAATTTATTTATCTGAAATTAGTTTTGACTAATAAAAAATGTATATTGGATGTAATCAAGCATGTCATACTTAATAAAGTAATATGGTTTTATTTAAACGTTTTTACCTAAAACCCGAACTCCGACACTATTAATAAATTTGCAGCTTTCTACAGGGTGCAATTTGATAAAATATAGGTAAGTACAATTATGTTGGAAATAAATAAATATAAATTGCTAGAGTGGCATCCATCCGCATTAATTCACGATGGCCACGCCAGTGGTATTATGGTCACTTCGCTCTGAAAACGTACAATGCCATTATTATTTTGTACAATACACAGACACTCTGAAATCAACGCATGAGAATATTCAAACACTATATCGAGTATACAACACAATGGCAAATCGCTGCATTGTTTATGAAGTCGCAGCGATGCGTGAAATTAGTTACAGTTCTGTTCGTGTTGCATAAATGTTTGATTTGTTACATTCGCGGTATAATGTAATGAGAAAAAAGTGAGCATTAAATAAACAGTGGGTCAAATTCTCCTGTGTTTTCTGCTACCTACTATAATTTTTGTCAATGGTTAAAACTATAGCGTTTGTTCAACGAACTCAGTGTGTTGGTCTATCGCGTGCTGTATCTAAAAGGTCGAAGGTGTTATTACGGTTGTACTGGCATGTGACCCCTAGCCTCCGAGTCGTGGAATAGGTTGTTTCAAAATGAGGTGTAATTTTGATACCTCCTTGAGGGCATAAATAATTCTGGTATATGAATATGTTACTAGTGAAATATGTATGTCATCTGTGATATTTATTTAAAAAAAAACCTAGTTAACATAAAGCTTAAATTTATCTGAACAAAAAGAGAAGAAACTTACAGCTAACAATTAACTAAATTAGCATTGCCATTCAGCATGGCAATGCGGCCAGTATTTTGGGAACGCTTCCGCCTGGTAGTGATCTGGATAAGTTGAGCTATCTATAGATCGTTTGCAACGGTCTTTAGATAGCTAGCTGTTTCATCTGTATTTTTTGTATATACCTACTTGTACATACTCGTAGTTGTATGAATAAATGTTTACATGTAAAAAAAAACATTAACTAAATAATTGATTTTGTTAATTCGGCAAGGTGCCAAGAGCACTGGCGGTATTTCCTCGCTGAAGGGCCAAAGAAATGCGAAAAAGAGCCAGGCCCTCCTGTCACCAGCGGCGTCGACCAAAAAGCATTATACCTTCCCACAATAAAATAACATTGATTATGAGAACAACGACGGTGGCGCGATGCTGTTTAAAAACAATCAAGTTTAAAGGCTTATTCGAACCGATCCAGTTATACATTTTCAACATTTTAGCTCGCTTATTGAGAAAATTCCCAACAAAAGGAAACTCATTGCGGGCGCAAACTCATTTCAATTTCTAAATCCCTGAACGATATAAATTAATTCACACGGGAGAGGAAATCTTTTCATTTTATTTCAAGAAAAAAGAAAATAGGTCACTGAGACAATAACTACGGGGATTTGGGAGATTACAATACAATTCACAGGCACTTCAGACAATTCAGAAGTAAAGCTGAAGTGATTCAAAAGTTTACCGATTCAATTATTGATGTGGACACTCAAATATAATTAGGAATCAGTTGTCAATTGAATTTTATTGGGATTGCGATCTAAATTCAAATGGAGGATAGAAAGCCATATAATTTAAACCTTGATTGGAAAACGCATGAAAATAATCTTTTAACTTGCCGGTAAATGTAATTTTATTAATTGTATTCATTAATTCACGGACTATCTATCTTCTGGACTCCACCACAACGCTCCCAACTACATCAAAATCTGTTTCGTTTTGTACTTCCAAACCTTACATGTGTTGTGATTTTCAATGAAATTTCCCAATAACTCCGAGAGAACTCTAGGCCCGAATAGCCAATTCTTTTTTATATTATAATAAAGTTTACAGTAACGTATGGTACACCTATAATAAACCTGATAGTGTTTTTTCTAAGGTGCCTGTTAGTATCGATAATCACCCTAGGACTGTAGAATAACGTCAGTTTGCGTGATTACTCAGATTTTGGTAGAAAGACTATAATTTTCACGTATGGGCACTATTTGGTATTAAGTTTGGAATCCAAGAGTAGATTCGTCTGTGTTATTGCAACCAGAGTGCTGGGAAAGTACGATTTAGTCACTATAACCTACCACCAGGGTCCATACACTATCCAAATCGCATTTAAAACTCGTTAAATATCTCTCTCAGACTATACTAGAATAATCAGGCAGCTACATATTTTAGTTTCTTTCGATAACTTTTCAAAGGAAGAAACGAAAAGACTCCCTTTCTGACGTTTGAGCTGTAGATATGCTAAGAACTAAGTGACCCAGAATGGGAAACTTTATACACAGATATTTTGATGCATTATTATTTCAACCAGATTTTTTCTCATTGATTTAAACGGTTATCTTCTAGCGTGTTTAGTTCTTTATGAATTAAAGGTGATTTTGTATAATAAATATGTTTAATGTAACATACGTTACGTCTGCACCTTGCACCCCTGAGTTAGCACGCGAGTCGTGACCACTATGTATCCATATCCATGTCGTCGCGTGCTGGTGTTATCGTTAGCTGCAACCGTGGCAAAATTATAAAGTGTTTTTAATTTTCAATCCTTGAGACTTTCATATTTAGTTTATTATTTTAAATTTATAACACGAACCGAAACTCGAACGATAGCGACACGTTTCCCATATTTGGGTAGCATTTTAATTTCATATGAATAGCTTTTTAGGTAGCCCTCTGTATAGGAATCATTGAATTCTGTAGATAGACTCTTATTCGTATCATAAGATCCAGCCTAGTTTTCAGGTTCAACGACGAAAAGCTCATTATCACAGTCCTTTTAATACAACGATGCGAATTATTTTTGGCCTAATCATACTATTGAGCTACAAACTATTCACATTGCAAATGGTGTAAGAATCAAGGTGCAAAAATGCACCCTGGTAAGACCTAGTAAATAGCGGAGTATGATGAATCGCTCCTTCTAAACGCATGGGCGTTTGTCGAACCTAAAATCTACAGACAACTTGATCCTGCGCTGACATCCCGAACCGATCACCCAGCCTTCAGTACCAGACAAAGTAAGTAGGTCGTGAGGCAGGTCGCGGTGACCCCGAAATTGGGGCACCCTGTCCTAGATAACCACCGTAACCCGGTCGTAGGCATGCGTCGATGGCAGCTTATGGCAGATATTGAGTTCCGCTCTATATTTTTTGCTCGATTGGCCCGTTGATAGACATTTATAGGATGATAATGAAAGAATATAACGGGGTAAAAGTGTTCCTTGTCAATAACAAGACAAGGAAGACTTTTCTTCCAAAATACCATGATTTGAATTTTCCTTATATTTATCCGGGCCGACCTATAAGATAACCGTTTTCGGAATACTCATAGTTTCTGATACCTGCAACATAGGGAATACTAGCGTCGCGTAAAGACTATGTAGGTAGGTATGTGGTTATAAGGTTTGTTATGCTATATTTTTGGAAAAATCAGTACATACCCATTTTGCAAACACGCAAACTACCGGTAACCACTAGTGCGTCTTGTGCATATTTGAATCCAAATAGTATAAAAATCAAGGCGAATCTTCACAAACATGATCTACTTTGTACTAGAGCAACTTTTTTATTAATTTATATATCTAATCATATTATAAAGTTAATAATAGCTAGGCGTTGCAACAGTAACTGTTTTTAGGTTAGTGTGTCATTCCCAGGGCAACAGGTTGACCCGGTCACGTTATCAGGTTACGGATTTTGAGAGTATGGATTCGCGTTCACAACTCATCTAAGAATTAGGTAGGCAGTTTTGCGTGAACACGCTTTTGCGGCTTTCTCACAGCTAAAATTAAAATGAAAAATAATATGTGTTATTTCATATCGCCAAGGACTATTTTTATCATCGCCTATAAAGATTAAGCGATTCCTCGCGACCAACCATACATAACGAGCTCGTGTCGACGACTAATTTACTTATTTTTTATCCCTCACTCAGCTATTTAGTGGAGCAATTGAGAAAGATGAGCTATCATTTTACGAGTAGGAGTCTATACGTTCTCCTGCTGACGTTTCGTTGCTTATTTGAAGGTCCTTCCTGATTATTAAGTAAAACATTTGACAATATACGGAAACCATTAATCATATTAAATCATGTATATATCACATATCATTTTTAAAAATATAATATCGAATTCTCCTCAACGCATCGTCTTAACTAAAAGGTAATTTAATGACAATACTAGGCTTGCCATAGTCATTAAAGTCAATACCGTTTTAGGTCAGTGTGCCACTCCCGGGCAACCGGTTAAAACAGTTAATTTAAGGACTTGCAAATACGGATACATTCACAACTGCACCCAGGGGATACAAAGCAATGTTTAGTTTTTATTAGCAAGTAGCTAACCCTATAGGAGTTTAGGCATCCAAATAAATCTGAATAGTTTTGTATTACGTGACTTCTAAAGGTTTGTGTTCGGCACCGGCTCAAAGCCTGCGTTCGCTGGTTGCTGTCGCCTGTCGCTGCTGCTTGTCGCCAGTGACGGACTCAAGCCTTAAAGCGAAATTCAGTTTCAATTTTCAAAGTTCTTTATTTCCGATATAAATCTAGTCTTTATACAATTCCAGTGTACATTTTACCTACGACGCACAATCCTTATATTTAAAAACATATATTAATGTCCAACTGTAACTAGTAACTTTGATGTAATCTTACTCAATATTATTTATGGTTTTTATGCTTATACTTTGCTTCAATATATTTATGTATATTGTGCGAACCGCGAAAGAACTCTCTACCTGAATAAGTAGAAGTAGAGAGTAGAGAGGTCTTTCGCGGATGTTTTTTTCAGAAGACAGTCTTCTAAAAAAACAATCTGGGAGTTTTCAAATCCAAAGGTGCTTCACCGCAGACACAGCGTTGCTTAATATTAGACAAACTGTGGTCAAATGCTAATAATTAGTCTGCAGGGATGGCAATCGCGAACGAAGTCGGGTACAGCTAGTAAAAAATAAATTAAACCTACAATAAAAAAAATACTTAAGGTTTTACTAAATGCATGTTAATTATTCAGGACATTGTAAGCTTTAAGCACAGAGGCTGTTGAGAAATCAACTGTGAAACAGTTTTTCAACGTTATAATATAATACTGTGCTAGTCAACGTGCTAAACTTAGCAAGCTTCACCCCAATCAAACTGTGGAACAAAACAAACAAGCCGAGGTCTTGGACTCTGAACATACATACTACATACTCGTAAATAAAGCATGATCTTCTCATCCGTATTCAAGGGCGAGCAGCGCGCCTGAATGGCTTCCAGAACGTTCATATGATGTAATGCAGCTGGTTTTGTACAGATTCTAAAGAAATAACCATACTTAGCTAGTTAAAGAACATTGAATAATTTCATATTTATATATCTCTTTCGTATACATTTTGTAAAGATCTTAAAATTATACGTAGTAGTAGGATATGAACCTCGTTAGGGCATCGCAAAATTGGTTTCAAATAAAAATTAATAATAGTTATTCAGTCAGAAATTCTGAGATATAGTAATAGCATTTATTTCAAAGTAGGTTTTTAAGACGACCTCTGTGGTGCAGTGGGCGAAGGCCCGTCTGAGACGCAGAAGGTTGCGGGTTCGATTCCCGCCACGGGACAAATGTTTGCATCTGCAAATATTTGTATTTACAAAAAAAAAAGTATATAAGTAGTACATCAGTCATGTAGTTCCCATAACACAAGCTCTGCTTACTCTGGGGCTAGATGATGCTGTGTGAAAAATGTCCAGCATTTTTTTTTTTTTAAATCATCTGTTTTTTTTTATATTAGTATAGCTCTATAATATTACTATTTTTAATCAATTCGTGGTTCAGGTAGAACTAGTAAACTAATCCGGGTCCGTGGGGAACCGGGGCCCTTCGCGTTTTCAAAATTATTTCAGGGCGACTGGTCGAAGCGACGCGTGACAAGAGAGCTGGCTCTTATCTGGGTCAACGCATTAGCATTGCCATTCAGCGTGGCAATGCGGCCAGTATTTTGGGAACGCTTCCGCCTGGTAGTGATCTGGATCAGTTGAGCTATCTATAGATCGTTTGCAACGGTCTTTAGATAGCTAGCTGTTTCATCTGTATTTTTTGTATATACCTACTTGTACATAGTTGTATGAATAAATGTATATTATATAAAAAAAAAGTAAACTAATTAGGTATCCATATTCTATGACCTTGATTGTAGAATTTGAGAAATAGGTAATAAAGTTCATCCGAATTAGTATCAACGTGCTTTATGAAATCTAAGTCTTAAATGTATGAAAAAATACTTTATTGAACACCTTATCAAATAAACAAAATAAAAAATAACATATTAAAATATACAAGTGACGATCGGAGGGAAGAATGTCACATTACGAGGAGAGTGTTAAATACAAATGTGGATGGAAATAAAAGCAGAGGTAGGCCAAAGAAAAGATGGATGGATTGTGTGAAGGATGACATGATTTAGGAGAGTGGAAGAAGAAAACATGTTATGCCGACCCCACGTAATGTGGGATAAGGACAAGAAACTGATGATGGCGATCCTATCGCTTAAAAGCGATGTCTTTCAGACAATCTTTAGATGGAGAAAAATACTCTTCTTCTAAATATATAAAATCACCACAATACCGGAAGAGGAATACACTGACTCACTGACTGAAAATCATAGCACAGCCTAAACTATGAGAACTAGATACCTTAAAGTTGGAAGATATGTTCCTTCTAGTGTCTAGCGGTAGTCAATTAGCAATTAGCTTGTCACGCAAATGTGTATTGTGATGGTCACATACCGATCGCACATACCATTTGCAAAAATTCCAACCCGTTTAATAAGTTTAATTTCAGTTTTGATCAACCTAATACCAAAACAAAATGTTCTTGAACTTCCATGACTGACTAAAAAACACTCTTCCAAGTCAATCCAAAGGTGGTTTTCATTTCAAATCAAAATACGTCAATGTTGGGGCAGGAATAGATTGCAAAAGTTTGACCTGTTTGTATTCCGTCATTTTACTAGGGAATGGCAGGACAGAATTGGTTATTTTTTGTCGGAAATAGATGACCTATAAAGAAACAGTCCGATGTTTGATTGTTTGTTTTATTTGTTATAATTTGGCTAGATAGTAGAGTTTATCCATGGGCCAGGTTTGCAACAGAGCTAGGCATCTGCTTCTTCGTCGTGTTATCGGTTCTTTCTTAGTCACTTGCGGTAGGTCAAAGATTTGACAAGGTTGATGTATGGTGTCAATAAAAATTACCTAGTGACCAATGGTGAAAGAAGTGCGCCTCGTAAAGGTTCATTTTATACAATAGACAATGTTTAAATTTTTGAGTTGAGTTGAGTTTTGTTTATATGACTCTTAGCCCAATAATAGTGCTCCAAAATAGATAGAGCTTGCCTCTGAATAATATAAGATATCCTCCACTGGAATTCGTGTCAAATTGACAGGTTACAATTTGGGCCATTCCTAACCGCATCCTATCCTTTTATTATCGAAAGAAATACATCATACATTGATTCCCACACGCATTAAAAAAAATATATAAAAAAAAACTTATTCCCGAAGCGTTTGCATCCGAAGCTTTCTAGGTACATAAACCTAACCTAAGAAAATATAGCGTTATATGCGATTATTTGTAACTAAGACGACCTCTGTGAGGGTGGGCGATTAGCCAGCTGATAACCAAGAGGTGAGGGTTCGACAAAATTTTGCTTGTCCTGCAGATAATCGTTCTGGGTCTGGGTGTTGTGGTACCATAGTACTCATAGTTCCTGATACCCACGATACAGTGAATCCTAGTGTACGGCCAGGACTATGTATGTGACTCATTGCATGAAAGCAAGTTCTAACTGATAATAAATTATTATGTACTTTTACAGAACATGCAACGTCATTATATCTTGTTCTTGTCATTCTCACTCTTATAGTAAATAATAAATACGACGTTGCAAGTTGTTGTTGACTGCTGCTGTAGACTTTGTTTAGCTATGGAATCGATGCGAACGAGAACGTTTTTGGGTGCAGTGGGAACAACCCTTTAATTTGATTGCTTCGATCGAAGCTTATCGTTTCCGCCATTTCACAATTTGTATGGGTGGCCACGGGTAATGGCATCTAGTCTCTCAATACTTCCACGATTTAGGTGGCCTTAATACTCCGACACTAGACATTAATGACGTCTTATTAAAATTAATAATTGGAAATGTTAGGTTAGTAATGTAAGTGACAATGTTTAAAAATACAATCTATGAAGCCAAGACGATCTAACAATAGTATGTATGTTGGCTGTCACTTTGTTTTAATGTGAGCCTGCTATTTTAGGTATGCTAGTTACTGGCTAAAAAGTAAATAAGCCTCTTTATCGCATATCGATGGGTCACTTCAAGAAAGTGCAAAGCATCTTCATCGTCTAGGCGAAAGCCCGCCTGAGACGCAGAAGGTTGCGGGATCGATTCCCGCCGTGCGACAAATAAAACAAACAAAAAACAAAAACAAACACGCTCACGACTGTTTTCCCCATGGTAGACATCCTCAGATACATACTCAGTGAGTAGATCTTTGAGGATACCAAGTAGGGGTTAGTCAGAGGGACGTCCAAACATTACATTTGGTACATGCCGGCGTTTTGCTAGTAGTAAGATTTGCAAATATTTGAGCGTTTTCTATGTATAATATTTATGTATTTACAAAAAAAAGTATATAGCTGTTATGTACTTCAAATAGTAAAAGCTCAGCTTAGTTTGGGACTGTGTCCCAAAAATGTCCAGCATTATTTATTATAATCTAAGATGGTGGCTATTATTACCACGACGTGAATTCGATCACCTAACCTTTCTGCCGCCAAGCAGTAATGCCCGAACTGCTGTGTTCCGGTTTGAAGATGCCGGTGAAATTATTTTTTTACCCGTTATGTCGCAGAATCGGCAACGTGCAAATTATACCTCTGATGTTGCAATCGTCTATAGGTTACGGTAACCGCTTACCAACAAGTGGTATGCTTGTTTGCCGCTTTAGTTGTATAAAAAAAAACTTACCCCAAAAACATATCGGCTCCCTGCATCCCCTGCAAAGTGGGGGGAACCAAGGTCTGCACTGACGTCCCACATTGGGGTGTATTGTGCATTATCCCCCTTCTAACCTGACCCCAACAAACACTATAACAAAGTAGAAAATATACTCATCCACCAGTATAATAAGCAAGTCCTTGAAAGTTACGATACCTATTGTCCCCACACAATGGTCTCCCAAGAGTTATTTTACTCCTAGGTACATCCACCTACCTAGATAGGTACGTATAGAATCAATTGCGGTGGATCTGACTGGAGCCAGTCCTCTGGGATGCACTGAAATCTATTGTTGTGGAGGCTATAGAGACGATGGTAGCTCTGGTGAATTCATTTGTGCTGTGGAATAATATAACTATGTGTCGATTCTTATCTGCATTTGAAATATAATGGAAGAATTGAAGACAAGTAAGATACGTTATTAGTAGTAGAGCTTCTGTGAAAGGGCTCGTCCGGGGAAGTGCTACCACGATGCTTATTTCTTCCACCGAGCAGTAATGTTCTCATTGATGTGTTCCGGTTTGAAGGGTATGGTTGCCGGTGGAATTACAGGCACATGATCTTTCATCTTGATATCTCAGGGCGGCAATTCGTGAGTGTATTGTAAGCGTCCATAGGCAATAGCTTACCACAAGGTGAGCGGCTAGAGGTTATTCCCGATTTGTACTCTCAGATAATTATGTATGCTAATTTATTCACTTTTATTTTCCATTCTTTGATTCCCGTCTAGTACACTTGGGTCTTGAATGTTGAAATTTGAGTCGAACAAATATGGCAGAAAGACTGTCGCTGGTAAAAGTGTTAGCTGTATGTTTGCTCATTAGTAGTATTAAAAAAATGTGTATCACTCTGATGAGTTTTACCTGTCACCATGAATTATAACTATTTGCGGTCATGTGCCAAATGTAATGTTTGGACGTGCCTCTAACAATCCCCTAATTAGTATTCTCAAATATATTTGCACTGAGCGTGTATCTGAGAATGTCCACCATGAATAATACAGTCGTGAGCGTGATCGTTTTCTTTTATTTATGAACGTTCTAGAAAACAGGCCTAGCACAATTTATTTTCATCATCGATATTATCAGTTATATATGTAGTTCGTGGTTGATTTAACTCATGCAGTATTTTAATTATGTATTTTTCTTGTTGCAGGTAAGAAAGTGTTGAGGCAAAACTTGATAACAGTAAGCAACTCATTTGAAATTTCAAATAGCAACTGCGTATATATTCTGTGTGAATCCTTGAAGTATGGAAATTGCTATCATTGCTAAAGGCGCGACCACAGCGCAGTGAAATCGCTAGAAAGTGCAGCGGTTACCCGCGATACGCCTTCTCATTGAAACTAGACATCTGTCTCCTTGTTAGATGCCTTTCAATGAAAGTTTTACTGGAATTTTGCGGTTAAGGCAGCAATATGAAGTAGAACAACCCAAACTATGCGTATTGTAGAGCTTTTTATATTGTGTTGAAGTATTACTTTACGTTGTGTCATTGTATAAAAATAAACTAAAATTAATAATGAATATGGAGGTAAATCTAAAGTGCAAGAACAACAGTAGGTATGTATGTCAATCTGCTCGCATTACTCAGTCCTTCCCGCTTAGCGTGAGCACCCAAAACAACGTTTTGTCTACAAAAGAGAAGACACAAACTATATCTGTCGCCTATCCTGTCAAACAAAAGAGAGGGACAAAATATTTTTTGTCTTCTCGGCGGTAGACAAACCCGTCTTCATGCTAAGCAGGCTGGTTTGAAGGGTATGGTTCTGCTGAAATTACAGGCACAAGTTTCAAATTTCGATGGTGCTCTAGTAATTAAGATTAATCCTGCTTTTCTCAGCAGCACATTAGCCAGTCAAACCACTCTTTTGAGTGATTCAAATTTCTAAGTTGTTCTGATTTTAGTGCAGACGTGCATTACTCACGTACTGTGCCTGCATAATTGGCTTCTACCTACCTTCATTCATTGTCTCGTAACGCTCCGACGCGCTAGAGGGCGCGGCATTTGCAACAATAGCTTAGTCATTTTGAATCTGTGGCACGCTGACTCGCCCTTCATTGTGGAGTGACCTTTGCTGTCTTTTGCCGTAGTAACAATTGTTTAAGCTGTGCCTACTCCAATGATTGTGTTTTATTAATCTGTGTTAGGGTGCAATTTCGTTTATACACTGTATCGTCATGCCAAACTGCAATCAGTGGCTTCAAGGTCGTTGTGAAGTCTCACTTAGGTATTTTTTTGAATAGGGTTTCTATTTCTAACTGCCTCTTTTCCTACGTAAAACATTAAATGATGGAAATATTTTTCACCGTCATTTGAATGGTCTTCTTGACTTGGTTACGGCGGTTGCCAGACTTGTCAAATATCCATCAAACAAAAGACAATCAACGCACAGACGTCCGTAAGCCAAGTAATAATATGAACATTTTTTTTTATTAATTCATAATAAAATTTATAGTTTTACAGTTACATGAGTATACTTAGTACACCTAATATACCTGTCAGTCTACTTTATGCAATTGGAAGTCGCTTTCGTCTTTTTTCTTAGGAAGGATTGTCCATGGTTTTTTATAAAGAAATACCGATTTTGACATATCAGATTGAAACTTTACTATGACTGGTCTTTGAAACGAGTAAAAACTATACTAAAGACACAAAAATTGATTGCAAAAAAAACGCATTTCAATGGGATAAGATGCTTCGGTGATAAAATGATAACAGACAAACATACCTACAAATAATGACCTTCACAATCGAAACGCATAAAATTATCACAGGGTCAGGTGACATGTTTTCTACGTTTGATGGTAGTTTGACAAGTGTGAATGCGTATTTTTTGGCTACTACTTACGAATAGTTCCATTGAAATAATAATAAACTACCTAGTATACGTAGTACTTTTAGCTCACTGCTTAGTCGTTTAATTTTAGCTCTACCTGCTTAATAGTAAAACAATTTTACAATGTACCATTCTGTTCTTCTGTGAATGCTGCCATCTGTACATTTATTCCGACGGTCAATGAGTAATGGGCCGGGCACGATGAGATCACCCTGAAATGGCTGCTAATTTGTACCAGCTCAGTGTCGTTACACTTTGATATTTAACACCGTGTTTAGCACTAGGTTGACGTCTTGGGTCCTATATGAAGTGCCTACCTACCTTTACCACAAATATGTATGTGGACGACCTCGGTGGCGCGACTTACGATACATATGTTGGGAATCGATGCCCGCGGCGTGACAATTGTTTGTAAGTTCTGCTATTTATTCCTGCTCTGGATGCTGTGGTAAATATAATATCACGGAACCCATAGTTTCTGATTCACATGACACAGTGAATCTTAGTGTAGGGTCAGGACTATGTGTTTTACTATTAGGAGCAAAATATTGTAAGGAAATAGGTAGTTTGTAGGTAGCTTCAACATTATTTTTTTACCTACTTACAACAAAGCTAATTTTAATTTTACTTGTATTTGCATGCGTTACAATTTTCAATACAAATTTTAGAAATCGCCTAGACCGATTAGCAAAGAGAATCCAATAAAATATGCGAAAAGTATCAATTTAAGGAGAGATATTGGTTTGAAATTAATTGTCTGATAATAAAAAAACATAATATTTCACGAAATTCACAGCGATTAAAGTAGAGCACCTCGTAGCTTTACAAGTTTAATACTGCTAGCGCCATCTCTGCCCGCGCGGCTGAACTAACTGCAGTACGTCATGCCGAACTTGACCGCTAGATGGGGGCACTGGTACACGCAATGACGTGCGCGGTTTAATGAACGTTCTTGACTGGTTCCACAAGTTCGTTGTGACATAAACATAGACTGCCGGCGTTTGTAGCTTGGCTAGCTAACGCGTACGCTCGTTTCGCGTCGCATCACTATCAGTCTTCCCACAACTTTTTAGGATTAGGAAATAATAACAAGTAGGTAGGTACCTACCTAGTTTCATATCGGAGCCACAGATATTATAGGAGCTGAGCACTTAAGCAGGTTAATAAATAAGAAGAGTCAATCGCAATCAGGATACCTACCTAGTTAATATAGTTATCGGATAACGAGACCTACAATTATTTTGATTCATTTTTTAAGTTTTAATGTAATTTAAGCAGGTAGGAAGACTCTAATTACCTCTAGCTAGGTACCTATTAATAATTATACATACCTACTAAATTATCAACAATTTAATATTCATTTACCTTCCTACCTACGTAAAAATTATTCGTTTCGTCTTGTTGATGACATCATAAATAACCTCTCGCAAGAGATCATTAACCTTATGGTAGGAAAATTATCATTAAAATGTTTTTGTAAATACTAGTAGGTAGAATTAGGTATGTAGGTGTAGAACGCCCAATAAAACATGTATTTATAATCAGTTGCTACAGAATCACCTATTCCTTAATTAAAATGACCTTCGGCTACTAGTCAGTAGATGGCGCTACACGTCACGCCAAAGTTCTACTAGGTAAATACCTAGTAGAACTTTCTAGCATGTTTTTAGGTTATATTTTGATATAATCTTAAATTGTGTTTTGGTGTAACAAATGTATAAACTATTAATTGTTTGTTATAAAAAAAAACCTTTAACGATACTTATTATGGTCAAACGACATCGTCTGCGTGGCCGGACGACAATGATCATCCATTGTCGTCCGAGGCACAGGATCCGCAAAAGTAGCGTATGAATTTTATTACGGAGGAGCCCTATCTATAGCCAGCTTCGGGCGCTAACGGGTTAGATAGGAACCTACATAGATTGATAACAACGATACCTACAGCAACAGAATTATGTGAGCAATAGCTTTAGGATTTCTACCTAAATAAATTAATAACAAGTGTTTACTTCCGCATATTTAGTCTTCAATAAAAAAACATTAATATATAATATGCCCTTTTAATTTTAAAGGAGGATTCAATATTTAAAGTACACTCGTGACTCACGCAAATGTGTTACCTATTTATTTATGTTTCTTCAACAATAAAATCTTATCAGGAAACCTCTTAAGTATTCCGATGATGATCACAGAGCTCTGTTTGCGATACATTACAGCGTTATATCAGTATAATGTACAATGTTAAGGCAGAACACATTATTGGATACTTCAGAAACCAATATTATCATTACACAACAATGCAAGACGAAAACACAGCTTTTGTGAACACAGCTAAGTCTTTTTTCTCTTTATTCTTGTTTGTATGATCTGGGTATTATATGTTTATAATATGTATATTAAAAATAAATCTTATCAGTTTTATATCAGTCATGTAGTTACCATAATACAATATCTGCTTAGTTTGGGGCTAAATGATGCTGTGTGGAAAATGTCCGGCATTATTATCATTTAGCTAGGTAGGTACTTACTTAGTTCACTTAATATATGAGAAACATATGGACAGGTTCAGCAATCTCCATCTTCGACAATTTGATAATAAGAATGTATAGGCCGTGAAGTGTCCAAGTATTAAAAGTTTTGGGCATAAAATAAAGCTTTTAAGAGAACGATATATTATGCATTCCTGGGAATAAGCAATTGGTAAGGTTAGTCGTTCCACATTGCCATTTCGTCAGTTTAATAAAAAGGCAGGTCATTAACTGATTTACTGAATGTATCTAGATTATAAATGGATCATGAGTGGTATGTTATCTTGATAACCTCCATAAAATGTATCAACTATTTTCCTTCTAAGCTGTGCCAACGATCTTTTTGACCGCATTGACATTGGCTCATTAACATTACTATAAAAATAAAATGTGCAAGGTTTATGGCCTTAAGCGTGCAGCTAAGTCGTAAAATAGGCATACCTGAGTCACACAAATATAAGAAAAATATCGTCGTAACTTGTCGATCGATTCCCGGCGCGGGACAAATGATTGTATGGTTTGCAAAAATTTGTGTCGGGTTTGGGTGTATCTATGTATAATATGTCTGTATTTATAAAAAAAAAATATATTAAGTAGTATATCAGTCATGTAGTTACCATAATATAAGCTATGCTTACTTTGGGGCTAAATGATGCTGTGAGAAAAATGTCCAGCATTATTTTTTTATTTTTATTTAGCTAAGACACAGTTTCAACTTTGTAAAACAAGGTCTAAGTTCCATAGAAAAATAACCATCAAAATAAATGGTTTAAAACCTCCGTGATCAAAATAATAATGTCGACTTAACCTTCCTTCCGCTTCTCATAATAGAGTTTAGTAACTTACCTACCTACCTTGTTAGTATCATTTAAAAAACAAAAGAGAATCAAGGTCAATGAATATAACCTTAAATCTCTTGTCTTTTTCGTATTAAATGAATTTAACATTTTCTCTGGGGTGGGAAATCTATGAAAAGGAACACGAAAATATTTCAACTTTTCAAAATTATCGCAAATTTCATGATGTGTGTGATGCGTTATTCTAGATCTGACTGATTGGAACTTTATCTGTTCCAAATCAGTTCAGCCTTTACGAAGATTATTATTCGTAGCAACATCCAACTTTAACATTTATAAGATAAGAATGCTTATGTTTAAAGACGACGTGTCGAGATTCTTTACCATACAAAGTTTATCTTCCCGCGCACCTCCTAAGAATGGAACCTCCACTAACATCTGCACTACTCCACCAGTGTGCTTATAATAGTAATCCACTGTATCTCACTGCAAGATTTATAAGGGATCGTATTTGGTCCAATTCGCATTTACTCTAGTGAAGCACCTGTCACATTACCTGTCTTTATTTTTCGCCATTATCTCTTCTTTTCTGTCTGTATTGCATCCGGGAACATCGGTAATTTATTCCCAGCACCTGCTAGTTTAACACTACGATGTTTTCAATCTACACTATAATCATACTAATACTAGCTGTTGCCAGCGGCTTTGCACGTGTGGAGTCGTGTTTTAATAAAAAAACATATCCCATACAAACTTTCATCCCATTCCCCCCCACCCTTTAAAAAGTTTAAAACAAAAACCTGAAACAATTCATGATTTATTTATGATGAGTAGCTCCAATTTCAATTTTCAAGTTCTTTCCTATTAAAAAACCGATACTAAACGTTACAAACTTACACCCCTCTTTCACCCCCTTAAAATGACAAAATCCAATAACCTTGAAACACGTCATTTATTTCTGAATAAAGAATCAGCACCATAGGTGTCCCATCTAATATGTGTCAAACCCTCGTGAGACATACATTATTTCTTATTGGACACCTTAAAAAGAACCTACAAAAGAATGCATAGCACAATAGCATAAAGAATAAAGGTAGGTAAAAATAGTAGGTGTGTTCGGAATGCTATACTGACCCTCTTTAAAAATTTAAAAACAAAAACCCTGAAACAATTCATTATTTATTTATGATTAGTAGATAAAATTTTAATTTATAAGTTCTTTCCTTTTAAAAAACCGATACTCAACGTTAAAAACTTACACCCCAAACACGTCAAAATCCAATAACCTTGAAACACGTCATTTATTTCTGAATAAAGAATCAGCACCATAGGTGTCCAATCTAATGTGTCAAACCCTCGTGAGACATAGATTATTTCTTATTGGACACCTTAAAAAGAACCTACAAAAGAATGCATAGCACTATAGCATAAAGAATAAAGGTAGGTAAAAATAGTAAATGCTATACTGACCCTATTGCGCTAATCTCTCAATTTCGTCCAGAAATAAATAAACTGCGTTCCGTTTTACGCTTAGACATTTTGAAACGAAGAATGTTGCTTAATTTTGTTTTGCAAATAAAATATAGTAATTTTCGACTACAACATTTTTTATAGAACTATATTATTTGGGCTCCTAATAAAGTAGGATACTAATTTATATAGTACCTAGTGTTGGCAATCCTGTAGGTACTGCCACCAGCTACATATCTGCATATTTTTTATCTACTGTTGTTTCTGACGCCATGATGTGAATTCAAGGCGTAAAATCCCGAAATTGGAACACGTCTGGTCATTAAACTTTATGCACCGTGAGTTTAGAAGGTGGAGTTGGGTCTGTGGGAAATAATATTTGGCTACCATAATGTTTCCTGCTAGGTAGGTAATCGCGATTGTACGCTGTCAGACAGAATATATCTCATTTTATTTGTTAGAAATGATGATAGCATTGCTTTTTAATTTGCTTTTAATTTTGCTTTTTAATTAACAGACATGATAATATTGTTGTTCGGAAAAATCCAACTATTCATACATAGAGACACGCCTGTTTCCCGGAGAGGTACGCAAAACCACGAATTTCCACATGCAGGATCCCTGCATACCTATTTCACTTTATTCATCCTCATTGCATTCTTCATCCTCATCGGTTTTTGTACTCTTAAGAATATTTTCTCTGGTCTTTCTTTAGAATATCCTTCTACTATTATAAATGCGAAAGTTTGTGAGGATGGACGTTTGTTACTCTTTCACGCTAAAACTACAGAACTTATTTTGATGAAACTTTACAGTAATATACATCAGAATAACACATAGACTACTTTTTATCGAGGTTCAACGCGGGCGAAGTCGTGAGCAGAGGCTAGTAAATAAATTTTTTTTTTTAAAATGAGCGATAAATGAAAACACAAAATAACAAAATTAAGAAAAACTTTATATAACTAAAAGGACAATGGGCGGTCTTATCGCTTGAAAGCGATTGACCATCTCTTCCAGACAACCTTTGGATAGGGCGGAATCTATGTATTTTTAAGAATGGTTGGCGGTGGAAGTAAAACCGATTTATAATTTTCAATATTCCTATCCATTTATGATCAGTAATCTGCGTTGTTATTTCATACTTTAAATACAAGCGTGTGAAATTTTATATAACCTCTAGATACCAGCTAAATGCAAACTAATTATTATTCAACTAAGTATGTTTTCAATTATACAAAAGGTCAGATTAAGTTCAAAATTAACAATGAGTCTGCAAAGTTTTCGGAACCATTGCTATATTCAACAGAATTGTTAAGAGCAATGACGACCTCGGTGGGGCGCGGGCGATTACCCGGTTAAGACGTAAGAGACGCTATTTCAATTCCCGATGCGGAACGAATATTTGCATGTTCTGCAAATATTTATTCCGTGTCTGGATATTGCAGTACTGACGACACAGGGAATCCTAGTATGGGGTCAGGACTATATGTGGTATGTATAGTCCTGTAGGTATGTGTCTGTTGGAGAAAAATAATCTACCTAGTCATTGTTTTAAACATCACTTATCCATCTTAATATCTATCCACCTCGACTAAGGCAGCGCTCTCCATCGATCTAGTGCTAAATATACGTAATAAATTGAATAATTCAACCATGGCTGAACATCATAATTATAGGCTGGAGGTTGAATAATGATATCACCCTGGATGTGGTTATTAGTGCGGTGGTTTAATGGATCATCCTCAAGGCTCGCAGTCGCTATGACTACGGCTTACTCCACGCATTTATATAGTAACTTTTAACTATTCTTTGCCCCTATTCCTAGAAACAATGATTTGATCTGTGGTCTTCATCTGTGGATCAATCATCTGGTAATGACCGTACTGTATCCTATGGTTATAAAGTGCAGCTCAGTAATTTTACGTTGGTTATAATAAAATTGTTATTTTTATGTGAATCCTGTACATCCTTTATGGCGTCTTTTTGAAAACAACTTCCTAACTGCACGTTATAGTAAAATTAATGTTTTATTTAATTATGCTGATGATGGAGAAATCGGAAGTGACTCCAGACGGACATGACGAAACCATAGGGGTTCCGTTTTCGCCATTTGGCTTCGAAATTCCTTCGAAACTCCACCCTAATCTATTTCGAGTACTTATTTCGTATAGTGTCAAAATTGACAGACGACCGGACCTTGGGCAAAGTCGAGTCGGTCATCAAAAGACGCATTCATTATACAACTCTATATCTTCAGTGGTACTACCAGACCAGACAAATACCAATGGCACCGACTAGTACATAGTAAACACGGATAGTAATTGTCCTATATTGCCTAGTTTTTTAAGACGAATGATCTGCCAGCTGTGGTTTTCCCAATTGACTACAATATAAGGTTCTTCAACTAAGGCGTTTTGAATTTTAAAGGGTCGTCAACGCGCGTGTGAAACTTCTGGTGTAGCAAACGGTAACCGCTTACCAGCAAGTAATAATAATAATAATGCTGGACAGTTTCACACAGCATCATCTAGCCCCAAACTAAGCAGAGCTTGTATTATGGGAACTATTTCACTGATAAACTACATATAATCTTTTTTTTTGTAAATACATAAATATTAAACATAGAAAACACCCAGACCCGAGACAAATATTTACAGATAATAGAAACATCTGTCCCGTGGCGAGAATCGAACCCGCAAGCTACTGCGTCTGAGGCGGGCCTGCGCCCACTGCACCACAGAGGTCGCGAGTGGATCGTATGTTTGTTTGCAACTTTGATTGTATGAAAAAAGAGCTTCTTTTTTTCTAACCCAACCAAAATCATTATTATTCTACTCTTATTTTCAAACTATTTGAATTTGCATTCTACTGTGGTTTAGAGATCTAGAGTACTAACCTATTTTAACACCATACATTGGTGTTAAAATAGGTTAGTACTCTAGATCTTATAATTATCTATAACCAACTGTACCATAAGCATTGATTCGGTGTATTTTATAAACACAATAATTTGAGACATGTAATACCATATTTCTTAATTCGAACCCCATCCATCCTCACATGGCGATCATGGCCAAGCTTATGTCTAACCATTGACATACGAACATAAAAAAATAGTTTGCGTTCATTTTGAAAAGTGATGATGATAATATTGTACTGCAGTCTTCTGAGAGTGATCTCATTCATACGAAGAGACATTCATTATGAACATTGTGATTAATGCCTTCGCTCGTCTCGTTCAAATTGCACACTATCCGTCGATCGCTAATTGAAGGAATTGCGGCAATTTGCCGCACACAAAGCTTTTGAATTGAGCAATTAGTGATATAGGTAATTTCTTGATTAAAAAATAATGGTGCGCAGAATACTTGGGTACTTTTGGTCTTGTGTTTCGTCGTTCGAGGAAATTGTACAAATTATATTATGAGGATTTATGATAATAATAATTTCAAATTAAGGCTACGGTCGTTATTCTTCGGAGACATTTCAGAAATAGGTATTGCCTTAGAATTTTATTTTGTGGCAAATACCATCTCTTTCCGTTTAGCCTCGGTCATTTATTTGTCGACCACCGTATGTCTTAATCAAACAGTGGGCGCTGTATAATATGAGCCACCCTATGTAATATGATTATTCAATTATGTTGCCAACATGAAGTTTTATTAAATTACTTACTAATTGTATGTGCGTATAATTGTAAATAGTTCATTTAAGGGTTTTTGGTTCATTTATCTTAGGTTAGATAATACTGAAAATAGCTTTCACGTAAAAAAAATATGTATTGAAATCGCTATCAAGCGCTGAAACCGCCCTTTTTACAACAAAGTCAAAGTTTATAGCATTTATTAATTTGAAATATGATTTGTGCAAACAAGTATTTTCTAAGTACCTTTAAACTTTATGGCAAACAGTCAAACAGCTGACATTCTTCGGGTACGAATGTATAGCAGTAAGTACCTACCTAGATGATAATACCAATACCTAAACTATGCAACGATATAGACTCACAAATAGCACCATCTATAAACCTTAATAGTGTTTGTGTGCTACCATAATTATTTATCACAAATTAATTAGATAAATAAATGAAAAAAAGTGCTTGTAATATTGCAAGAACCGCATTGCAATCCGTTTCGGAAGATGTTAACAGACAAACACACAATCAACCTCTTATGGCAAACGCATATACGAGCATTATACATCGCGTGTAAAAATGGTAACAGACAAAGAAACGCACAACCTCTTATCCAAAACCTAAAATCATTATTTTTTTATGTAAAGTACTAAGTTGATTGTAATCTTGTAGGTTATCTGTTTACTTTGCTAGTTCACATTTTTTATGTATCTACTATTCGTCTTACTCGTGAATATCTTTTAATAGGCTTCCATTTATATTATATTTATTTTATTTTTTGTTAAAAACACATGTAGGTAGGTAGTTCCTACTAGGTATGGTTGATTAATGGTGACCATGTGGCGGCATGGTTTTGTTTCTGCAACAATGTATGGCAGTCGACCTCGACAGCATCCGGTAGTCTCTTTCAGCCACCGTCGACGAGGCTAGAGGTACATACATTGAAAAAAGTTTGCAATCAGTTTGAAAACTAAAGTTTCAAACTGATTGCAAACTTTTAAACTTTTAAACGGTGGAGGTGAAGATCGAAGGAAGTTTGTTGTTGTTCAAAATTGTTTCCTCGTTAAAAATACATAATTTTGAATATAAACAACCATTTCATTTATTTTTATGTTGTTTTTATGTATCAATTGAATTTAAATGGATTAAATTAAATTGGGCTTGCACAACTATCTATAGATCGTTTGCAACGGTCTTTAGATAGCTAGCTGTTTCATCTGTATTTTTTGTGTATACCTACTTGTACATAGTTGTATGAATAAATGTTTGAAAACTTAAGTTTCAAACTGATTGCAAACTTTTAAACTTAAACGGTGGCGGTGAAGATGGAAGGAAAATGGTTTTCAATGTTTGTTGTTATTCAAAATTGTTTCCTCGTTAAAAATACATAAATTTGAATAAAAACAACCATTTCATTTATTTTTTGGTGTTTTAATGTATCAATTGAATTTAAATGGATTAAATTCAATTGGGCTTGCAACCTGTCACGTGGAATGCTTACTACTTGCAAAACGCGGGCATGTTTCAAATGTAATGTTTGGACGTGCCTCTCACTACCCCCTACTTGGTATCCTCAAAGATCTACTCACTGAGTATGTATCTGAGAAGGTCCTCCATTGGGAAGACAGTCGTGAGCGTGTTTGTTAGTTTGTTTTTTTGGAATAGCGATTCAAAGGAACAGGAAAAAGTTATCATATTTTATATGACGTATGTACGACCTGATGTGTAGAATAATAATATATCTACTTTTGAAGTTATAATCATCATCAACCTGTAGAAGTCCACTTCTGTTGACAATCTTGACATTTTGTGTCACTGATGGCGCATCTTGCATTATTTTTATTGAAGTTGCGTGGAAAAGAAGAAGCAATAAGACATCGTGTCTCGTGTCTGGGTGTTTTATATGTATACAAAAAAAGTATATAAGTATTATATCAGTATGTAGTTTCCATAACACAAGTTTTGCTTACTTTGGGGCTAGATGATTCTGTGTGAAAAATGACCAGCACTATTTTTTTATTTATTTCCTAAATAAAACCTGTCGCAAAAATCAAACTGTTCATTTGATATGACTTTTGGATTCCTGATATTTTGAATCACCATTTGAATTCAGTATTTACTACCTAAGGACGCTGGGAAATCTGTAAGACTAACCAAAACTTCGAATAAATCTTACATTGTGAAGTAGGTATTTGAATTAATCAAGATCACCTTAGTCCTTGTAAAAGCTCTGCAAGGATAGAAGCAAATAAAATTGATAAATCCTGTATTTATTTTATCGAGTGTCTCGGCCTTGAAAGCGAACGGCTGAACTAATGTTCGTTTTTTATTTGGAATCGGAATGGTTTACCTACTTGTCAAATGCAAATAAAATAGTTTAAATAATTGTTAAGTTTATTTATTTATTAGAGTCATCCAACAGATTAATCACGGAAATAATGCAGTACAATTTTTTTTATACAACATATTTGTCAGACAAGCTACGGGCCCATCTGTTAGTAAGCGGTTACCGTAACCTATGAAAGTTTGTAATATCATAGGTATTACCACATCAAGTTATGGTATTAATACGTGTTCCTCCAATCACAGGATGCCACCGCAGCCAGTGTGTTCAAAACAAAATAGGTTCAACTAGGCTTACTTTGCTATTTATCTTAAGATTATAGTAGGATAGTGAGATTTCAAATTGCTATTCTAATTGCTAAGGTCTGCAAAAGAACTTGAACAGTGGTCACTTTAAAAATTAAAAAGAAATGGTTTCCTACAAAAATAAAGAACATGCACACGACTTTATTCTGAGTATGGCCATTCAGTGTATACCCAGATTCTGAGTATGTCCATCATGATCAGTCTCAGATACATACATAGTGAGTTGGTTTTTGAAGATAACATGTACGGGGTAGTCAGAGTCACGTACATTTAAAACATGCTCGCCTTTTGCATTGCAAGTGACAGGTTGCAAGCCGGTTAATGGAACACTAACTGATGGCTTTTATTATATTCTAATGGAATAGTTTACAAAAACAAGTGAACAAATCACTTATCAATGTATCTATGGGGATGTAGTGATCGTGTATTTGAACAAGTTGAGCTTTAGGCTAAGTACACCTTATTTTGTCGGGTCGAGATAAAAATATACGAGTGGAAACATACATATTCTTATTTTTAATGAAATAATTGAAACACTCCTCACTCTCCGCGTATCTCGCGCGGATAATGAAGACAGTATCGTTGAATATGTTATGAAATGCCAAGGCTTCGAAACTGGTTCTGGTGCCATGGTAAATGCCAGAGAGGGCACACTCCGCATCAATCAAATTATATTGCTTTGTTCCGATAATCCAATAAGACTTTAGAGCTCTCGCTTGGACGCGTCCACTCGTAAAGGAGACAGGGCAAAATATGCGGCCAATTAATTGGACTTTGGTGCAAAGTCGACGTATGTGCAAGGTGCGCGTAACTTTCATTATGTTATGTATGAACGGACGAACTTTCGATCCAGCTACTTGTACTTTCATAAGAATCTTATTGAAAGTGACGCGACAGTAGGGCCGCGCCTCGTCGCTTTGGCGAGTATCGATACAGGGTATCCCAGAACATGTAAACTAACCCGAACGAGGGTGATTTCGTCCATGAAAGTCAACCAGTTTTCCTGAAAAATAAATCGAATATATATATTTTGTTAAGATAATAATTTGAAATTGTCTAATCCGGTTGTATTTTGGACTGTGTGCCAATCCTAAGACTACTTTTAAACAAGGAAGATATTCGACCATACAGCTGAATAAGTTTTTTACCAAAAAGCAGCAGATTTTTACTGCCATTTGTTTTTTCAAGTTGTGCAGTTTTAATATTTTATAGGTAATCTGGGCCACCCTGTAGTGTATTATTAATAAAAATTCTCATAAAAAATGGTAGCATTTATGTTGCCAGACCCTATTAGAGTCATTGTCAGACAGGCCTGGAGCTTCACAATATGGACAGTTTTATAATGCCACATTTTTTAAATAATAATTTTTACGTGCAACAAATTTTTATTTATTATACGTTGACTTCCATCTTTTTCGTTGATATAAGAGTATTATGTCCAATTATAGTATTTTTTTAAGAATTAACTATAATTAATCAGTAATGGAATGTGTGACATTAGCATACCGATCACGAACAAGTGTGCTTTCCGGTTTAAACGGAAGCCCTGTTACATTAGAATCGAGGTACTTACCTACTTACATATAATAGTTCAATACCTTATAATGAATGTCATAATTGGTTATGTAATCAAAAAAAACCAAGCAAGTACGAATGCTTATTATTTTTTAGTAGAATCCGTTTTAACTTTGTAAAAAAAATATTTTTTTGAGGGCTTTTAAAATAAAAAAAAGGTTGGTTTCCTATAAAAATAAAAAACATAGCCACGACTGTATTCTGAGTATGTCCATTCTGTGTATACCCAGATTCTGGGTTATGTCTATCATAATCAGTCTCAGTTATGTAATAAAAAAAATGTAAGTCCAAGCAAGTTACATTCTGGAAGTCTTTTTTGAGCTGAATCCGTTAAACTTTGTAAAAGTTTGATATTTTTGAACGTGCTTTAAACAAAAATTGTGTTCTTAGGTGATGCCATTAAAAATGTTCGGACTTCCCTTAGACTAAGCTCCAAGTAGAATATACTCTATGGGGTTTCAAGTCGTAAGTATGTCATATATGTGAATATTCTACAGTTATGTTATGGTATAGACGTTACAAAACATTAATGACTAATTTAAAAATATCCATAGTTTTAGCCGTGGTTTTAACCATGGATGGAAGAAGTTATTTAATTATCCTTGCATCAGATATGAGCAGGTGAAGCCGATGGAATGATTAGTCACGGTACCTGGTTTGACATACAGCGTGCAGGTAATTATCAAGATAGAAGGAAAAGGTGACTTTATTATCATAAATAATTTAATTCATCGATTATTTTGAAAAAGTGACGTGTTAACAATAAAACAGACATCCGTGTCGGGCCACCCTTTGACATTTGTTAGGGTCCCGAAGTACCTATACTTAGCATTGGATGTATGTCGGTACAATTTTGTTGAGACTAGAGACGTGTTAGTCTTGTGGGCGAAAGTTGGATCCGAAGGTCGTGGGTTTAAATGTACACCTATGGATTTTTCTACTTGAATTTTTTTGTGCGCATTAACACGTGCTTAAAACGGTGAGGAAACCGGCATGCCCTAGAACCAAATTCGAAGGCATTGCCATTAGTTACTGTTTCAATAAACGGTGATGGGCTTGCTACCTATCACGGAACGGACCTGAAAAACGCGTAATGTTAGGACGTTCCTCTGACTACCCCTTACTTGGTATCTTCAAAGATCTACCCACTAAGGATGCCCATCGTGGGGAATACGTTGTAAGAGTGTTTGTTTTTATAGTTCCTATCGAATACTTCTCCCAAAATTTAGTTTTAGTCAGATACAAAAGGTTTAAAGGTGCCTTGTTTAAAGGGCCGTAATTTTGGTGACTTTCTCTAAAGTTAGAGTTTGAAAATTCTTAGCAAAATGTTGTCCAGTAGCACATAGTATTTTTCTTACAGATATAAACTCAACAGAATTACACAATCAGAGCCACCAGAGTTAAACCAACACTTACTAATGAGTGACATAGCTATAACATAGTTACTATGTAAAAAGAACGGAGAAAGCAACCTGCTGTGGAGTCCGTTGAACCCGGCTAAATTCGGCCAAGGTCTGCGCCGCGACACCGGTTCCCATTGCGCTCCAGAATAGGCATCTATTAATCGAAAATGTATGGCAATAGAGAGGATAAGCCATAGGCATCCATTGAATGAGACTGTTTGGCAGTAGAGTGGATAAGCCAAGAATGTTGACCGGTGTCAAAACAATATCTATATCCATTCGACTGCAGTCTAGAGTAGATATAAAAAAAGATTAATAGAAATACGAGACCAGCCTAGAAAATTGGAAAATAAATTTCTTTAACGTGTCACAATACACTGCAATAATTGCCAGTTGAAAATATTGGACAAACCAAACTGGACGATTTAAGCTTCCCATACGTGTGTACATAACACCTACAGCAAACCGTAAATATTTTCATAAACGTTTTATGATCTTTCTCATCCATCTGGCAGATGTACAGTTATTTCGATCCGATCAGATCATCAGGAAACGAAGTTCAGACGTGAACTTTATCGCCGAGCGGGAAAGTTATAAAACGCCGACCCGAACGTCGAACTTGCGTTTTAAATCGGCCAAGGTCTTCCCGTACACTGACCCGAGTGTGGTAACGAAAAAATCGATACAGGAATCTCAGCTGAACCCATCCGAGCCAATGGGAAATTATTCAATGCTGAAAAAGAAATGAACGGATCTAATTAAGATTGCGTGCCGCTGCATTCTGGAGCCAGCTGCAATAAAAGGCCAAGTCGAACATCAAAACTAAAACGAATGCCGTCATGGAGTCCATCGAACCGCAGCTAAATCCAGCCAAGGTCTCAGTCGGCTGAAGGGCGCCTCGCCCGACTGCCTTTAGCTGGTCGTCTACACCAAAATACGATAACAAAGGGTCGAGTTAAAATAATACCTACAACACACACTGACTCACGCATTCAAGATTGACTACACACGTTGTGAACATGGGTATTGCGATGAAAAAATATTGCGAAACTTTCGAAATAATTCATTAGACCACCCGTTGGCTTGCAAGAATTGTATTCGACTAATATGAAGCCAAAGTAGGTATTCGTTAAAATTATTCTTCAGACATCATACAATGATCCCAAAGGTGCTAATTCTATTAAATTGCATATATGAAACTATGGGAATTATACAGGCCTTGATATAATGGATGTATTAGGTACAAAATGGAGTCTAGACGTGGTTTTGCTTGACTGAGCCGAGATGGGTGCTTGCGGTGAGACCCTGCTGCGTTCTCACTGCGGTGAACGATGAAAAAACACGCTTTTTTGCTTTTTAATCAAGATACGATGACAGAAAAAGAAATAAACGAAGTAAAGGTATTTTGAACTTAAAAGCAAGCAACGCAATTTAAGAGTAAAGCCAAGCAAAACGTTTTAGGTCAAATTTTATGTGTAGAGTTGGGAATAATAACATTTCAAGTATCTTCTAAGAAATTACGTAAGTACATAGAATAAAGAGATTCTCATAGAAATGGGTAATGAAATGCATTGGTCTCAGTAGCGGCAAAATTTCCACAGCGACATATCAACAAAACTTAAATAAACAAAATATTTTATTAGCATACAAAATACAATTTATTTGCATATTTTACATAACAATTCGAGCGCAATAACCTCCTGACCTGCGACAAGGCCCACAAAGTTCGTATTGATAAGCATTTATGAGTTTCCTCAATGTCGGACCAAATACACTAAATTTGTTTACGGTGTGTGAACACTCCCGGTTTGCAATGACCTACATGTTCCCCTAGCACTTAGGGCTTGCAGTGAGCCTGTACCCGACCTACCCCAAGTTTGTCTGGGTTACGGCATGTGCAAAAATAGCCGGGACTCGTCCTGTCACCGCACTTCCGCATCAAGACGCTTTCGGTTACCGGTATATTTGGAAATTTACTTCAGCGTATCATGTAGGAAGATAGATAGATTGATAACACTTTATTGTACACCACATAATAAGTTGCTTACAAATAATAAAGGAAATTACAATCTAATCGCGGAAGTACAATGGGCGGCCTTATCGCTAATAGCGATCTCTTCCAGAAAACCTTTGGATGGACAGGAATTGACATGCACGATAAAGGACGGTGGTGTATAGACAATAAAAACATACAAAGTGACGTAATATTAGATAAACATATATACATACATACATTATTACATATACAATATGATAGAAACTCATCAGCTTTGAGATATGGACAGATGATTTATTTATGATCGTTCGCAGTTCGTATTTATATATACTAATATTACAAAGAGGTAAACTTTGTATGTAGGGGGTAATCACCAAAATTATGAATCTGATTTCAAAACTTCTTTCATCAATATTTAGAATGGACTTTCAGGTTAGGCTATATAATATCCCGGTAAAATAAAAGGACTTTTCGTGGACACCAATTTTGCAAAATAAGTCGTTAAAAAAACGGTCGAGTGAATGCATTTCTTAAGAACACTACTTTTCATGGGCTACTTATTACCCGAGTACCACGAGGGCGAAGCCATGGGCAGTAGCTAGTGACTTATAAATAAATAAATAATTCTAAACAGAAACTGAACAGAACACAGCATCATCTAGTCCCAAACTAAGCAGAGCTTATATTATGGGAACTACATGACTGATAAACTACTTATATTTTTTTTTGTGAAAACTTAGACCCCTCAATAAAATCAGAAACTCGGTAACTTAGTTCTGAAACTAAGTAAAGTTTAAAAAGTAAAGTAAATAAAGCCGTAAATTTAAAATGTTGCCAAAGATTGTTACGAACTTTATCCACGACTGTTGCCACGTGGTTACAGTACAAGTTTGATAAAAATATCTCGAGGAAAATGTTCGTTTCTTGACCTTGCTAACAATAATCAAATAACCTGAATACAAGCTGATAAAACAACCGCAATATCATGATGTGATTATAATTATATTGTTAGTACCTACTTGGTTACTTGACTGAAATGAGTTAATCGATACTATGAGACTTTGATATTACTTACTTACCTATTTACTTTTTAGTTCGTTTATTATATTTTTTTTAATTTTACGTCAGGAAAATAGTAGCTTAGTATTGACTAAGCTTATATTTAAATAAACTTTTATCACACTGAGAAAACAATAATGTGATATAAATTTCACACCATTTATATATATCTACCACAAGCATAACACACGCGTAATATGCTTAAAATTACTATTTAGATCAAAACTATAATCTTAATGACGAAGAATTAATTTCTTAAGTTTGAAAATAAGATTAACATCTTTTATTTAAAAAAATCTTCATTATTTTTTCTTCATTATACCTCAATAAGTAGGTGTAATACGTTAGATCGCATAATTCCTATTTGATTAGTTCAAAATCATTTTGTAGCATAATATGGTAGTAATGGACCAATTGCAATCAGCTTATATTATTTTCTAGTAAGCTTCTATCCAATCGTCGTCCACGGAACTATTTCGAGTCGCCTATTATTGATTGGCTTCGACTGCATCGTCACATTGTGTGCGGGATCGATTCCTGCGCCGTCGCCCCCACTTCTATTTTTACCGCTTCATTGCCTACTCCCCTCGCCGTCTGTTTCCTGCCTTCTATTAAACTATCTGTATGTTAATTAACAACGGCCTCGCTTGGACCGGCTCTGTTTATTTTTCTATTAGCTTATTCCTACGAAACGCTCACCGTTTAAGGCAATGCTATCGGGAATATGCTCGCTTGTACTCAGTTAAATACGTACTGCAGCTGCGTTGACTTCAATATTTTTATTTTCTTTCACATACTTGTTGATACCGACTTGTTCGTTTCCATTTTTTCGACCTTCAGCTATATTGTAATTAGACGTCTCTGCACGTTGTCAAACCTCACTCCCTCGACTGTCTTTCTTGTCTAACGTCAAGGCTGTGATAGCTTTGTCTCTGTCTATGGGGGCATCTGGTATACATAAACCTGCGCATGTTTACGTTGTATTACGCGTCTGTTGGCATGTGTGCGTGCCGCAGGGGTGCGGGCATGTGTTAGTGAGCGTGGCGTTTGTCTACAGCTGTTGTAGGTTTGTAGAGGCACGCCACTATCGACATCCCTAAATGTATGTTTCCTCATGCATGACCCACGCTTACAAACTTCACTGTAAACCACTGAGACACATTAAGCTGTCTCGTTTATTTAATATTCTATTTAAGATGGTCTTATATTAAGTAATGTAGAGTAGGTAATATAGTCATTCAATTGTGTTCATTCTTTGTTCAATCACCCAACATACCTACTTGTCTGAACGTCATTATTAAACGCTTCGTTACCAGAGTTTTCTTCGACGTTTTATTCGTGTTTTCTCATGAAAGTGCTTTAATGACGTCATTATTCACGGCTCTTTTGTCATGGTTGGAATAAAAGCATGTACCGGTACGTACGATTCCTTAGTGATCCGTCTTTGCGTTCAGTTTGACAATAGCTAAACAGCTGGCGAAGGGTAGTCAACGACCGGGTAGCTAGTGCAAATTGTATAGTTACACATCGTGGAAGCAAAAAATAACATCCATTTTGCCTTTGGATCCGCTGCGCATGCGAGCTGGTTCTTAGAACGCTCTGGAACGTCAAAACCGCGAATGTTTATACAATACTTTATCCTCACATCAATACCAGATACCACCTGATGTTGGACTGTGGTTCCCAAACTGTTAATGAATTATTGACGAGATGAGCAATTGATGACCTACCTACAAACACGATGTTATTAAACAAACGAAAGATTTCAGGTATAATGAACTCATCGACCTTACCTCTCTAGCGGACATCATATTCATGTTTTTGAACGCGCATGCGTAAGGGCAATGTTGTCGATGACGTCACCGACCGAAAATCCCCGGGGTCGTTGCTCGGGCCCCTACCTGCATTTTTTATCGCATCCCCTATGACGTTAGCGGATTCCACAATAGAGACAGTACCCATTCTTGTCCAACATCGGTATCACGCGTACAAGCTGCGTTTTGTTTGTAAACATTCTTCTTTTTATAAAAACGTCTTTTTACATTTCAAAACGTAGGTATGTTAAGTAAAGCATCGTGAGAAAACCGGCATGCCAAAGAACCAAAAACTCTAAAGCATGTGCCATCAGTTAGTGTTCCAATAAGCGGCGATGGACTTGCAAACTGTCACGTAGAATGCTAAATGCTCGTAAAACGCGAGCATATGCCATAATGTAATGATAGGACGTGTCACTGACTACTCCCTAACCTCAAAAAGATCTACTCACTGAGTATGTATCTGAGGATGCACAGGGAGAATACAGTCGTGAGCCTGTTTTTTTTGTTTTTTTTTTTTGTCTTTTCTTTAACATTCTATAAAGATCACCGATAACATTCACTGATTCGGCCTTCGAAAGTTGCATGTTGAAAATGTACAATGTTGCAATGTAGCTTCATACATCTTGTTAAAAGAGTAGAAAAAAACTGATAAAATGAGTGTTGCCAGCAACGAAAACTAATTTTAGTGGTTGATTCTATGTTTAGCTCTAGTCGTGAGTTGACGCGGGTGGGGTAGACGACTAGTAGATCAATATTTGTAATATTTTTTTTAGTAATTTCAAAATATGCGCTAGACTGTATTTAATGGATATTTCGCAATAGTTGTTCAGGAATAAAAAGGGAAATGCAACTAAGACCCAAAGGCACTGGAAACGCGACCTAATTTTTTAAAACTTTTATTCAAAACTATTCCATTATACATATTCAATGAGACCCTAATTCTTGGGGGGTAAGTTTTTTTGGGATCTTGCTTTTTAAGCAACGAGGGAAAATCTAGTAAAAAGACAAAATATGGACAGCAAAACTGTTCTTGATAGCCCACAATACAAAAAGGTTAGTGGGAATAGAATGCATTTTGATCGCCTATGTACTTGCCTAATGTACTTTTTAGATGTAAAATAACTAATTTTTTCTAAGTAACTAACTACCTAATGTCTGTTCTCTATCTAAAATAACCCTAAAATAGTAACTTTTGAAACTGTAATGAAAACAGTATATTTACCAGGATTCGTGAGTTTTAATGTTTCCCGATCTTTCGGCACAGTGGTGCCATGAGCACGGGAGGAACTGAATTTTTTGCGTGTAAACAGTAGTTCAGATTGCCGACATTAAGAAAATATTAAATCGAAAGGAAGATTAATTTTGATTTCTTTTTGTAAGCACATACTCAATTCTCCTTAAAGTTTTATAGACTTTTGCACGCTTCAGATAAATAAATCCGTTTTTACAGTCAAGCTAAAAATGGAATTGCCCAAAATATGACAACGCCAGAAACAAAGGAGTTCTCTGTATGTACTCTTGTATTCATTCCTGAAATATTGAAGCTTCGTTGCCAAAATGATACCGTTGATAAAATTATTGTAAAGATTTATTTACTCATAAAAAAATACAAACAAAAGATTCCGAGAGTAACTTACTATCAGGCCTAATTAACTTTGTTTTTAATTCAATTATTATTATGGTTTACATAATAAAATTATAGGTATTCTAAAACAATTATGTTTTTTTTTTAATATTTGATACTGTTACTAACCGAAGTTATTGTTATTTTCAGGTATGTTTCATCTAGTAGTCAACACGATCATCGTACGATACATTGAGTAAGTAATTAGCATTTTGGGAACGCTTCCGTCTGGTAGTGATCTGTGTTGACCTATCCATAGATCATTGGTAACGGTCTTAAGACTTTAGTCTGTTTCATCTGTACTTTTTTGTACTAGTGAGTAATTATAACTTATAAGTGTTTTTTCTGATCATCATCATTATCAACAGTGGAAGTTTACATACATTATCAGTCAGTGGAAGTCCTGGCCTTCTTCAAAGATTACAATGACGGTCTTAATCGCCAATACGCTCAATCGGAGGGCTTTTTGGATATGTGGCCAAATTTTCAAATTTTGATTTCTAAATACCTATTAGGTATTTTACATGTTTTGTAAGATTTTTTCGGGATAATTATTTTAAAATGATTAGGTTAGGCATTGTGACCGAAGTCAAACTTAAAAAAAAAACACTCATGTTACTTATTTAAATAATTGTACTCTTTTTATAAAATCAGTTCAACATAACTTATTATTAATCTGTAGTCAATTATTATGTTATCTATGGTAAAAAACGGGAGATAGCCCGGCCTATTTGGCTTGATAAAGGAAAAAGGATGGCTGTAATTTGGAGAGAGGGTTTGAGGATTATAGAGAATAAAAGGTATTATGTCTAATCTGGTGTCTGATTTTAATACTCACTAGAACGGCAATAGCGAGAAAATATTAAATAGAACACATTTATCTTAATATTTTATTTGAAATTGGAACTCTACACAGGATGCGTTGCCATTCAGCAAGGCCTTCCCGTTGCGCAAGTAGGCCGCGCAGGTCGCCGTTCTCGAGCCTGGCAATTGGGCCGAACCAAAAATGTGTCAAGTTGAACTAAGGTCGTTAACCCTGTGTTTACGTTTTACCTCTATCTCGGTCGCGGTTACAGAGGCTGTCCTTATATTTGTTATGTAATGCATTGTTGACAACAATTTATTTGGCCTGTTTGGCATTCGTTGTATTTAATTTTATTTCATTTGTTTTTTATTTTTGGAGTCTAATGATTACTTAGCTTCCGACTTTTTTTATGTTTTGGTTCTGTGCCATTGCCATTACAATTGTTTTTTAATCTACTTTTAGGTTTTGCTTGTAATTTGTTTTCTGACATTGACGTTAGACATAAATTCATATTTGACAATTTTACGAATTTGACGAGTATTTTGTTCATGTAGTCTTTTGTGATAGTTTTTGTTTAACAAAACCGTAGAAAGGTACCACATACCAATCATAGGCCACCTCAAAAAAAAATTAAAACAATTTTCTGAAAATTAAACTTTGTTTTTCTTATGAAACTTTTATTTATTTTAATGGGCAGAATTAGCCCCTTTCGGGTTTGCTCATTTTCAGGGGCACCTTGTATACTATGGGTTCTTATCGTATCACGTCGTGAGTCGCATTTATCGTTTAAACCATTCTAGAAGCCATTAAAAAGTAATATAAGGCGGTCCTTGACAAAAATTACCATTCCCGTCTACAAAAAGGACAATGTGTCCACCGGGCCAGACACAACCACTGGAAATGCGGATTGAAAAAGCAAAGAATTATTTAATTAAAGTACCTATTTCATTTTTAACATGTTCAAATGCTACATTTTTATTATTCAAGTCGTTTCCTTCGAGTATAAAATAAAATAATTGTAATGGTGTCTACTCCGGATATAAATAATTCATGGAGATCTTTTGAAAAATATTACTGTCTCGGCGCAGGCGCATTATAATTGTTAATGTCCAACAAGCAACGGTGACCACTTCGACTCTTGTCTTCTACTAAGTGGGAATAAATTCCATCAGTGGTAGGTAGGAATAAGGAAAAGCTAGGAATTCTTTGATTCAAAGACTTTTAAGGAAGACGGATACTACACATATATTATAATACTATATACTCACCTACTACGTATGCACCAATGTTGTTCCCAACAACTCTATCATTATGAAAGCTCAAACGGAAATATTGTTTTATATTAACTTATAAGTATAGTCAAAAAACTGAATTCAATTTGGTGTTCTGTGAACAAGTTCGCTAGAAACTAAGTTAGTCTCGTTCTCCGCTTAAATTAGCAAAGGAAAATAAAACTAGATGTTTCTCTTAGGAAAATATTCCAGGTTATTGTTCCGGCACGCTTCTACATTTTACACCTGCCTTTTGCTAGAACCCGTTATAATAATGTAACCTTTGCAAAACGCCATTCCCTTCCAGGCTGTGCGTGCAAGGACAACAGATGTTTGCCACAAGAAAGCAATCGCAATACAATTAATTTAATAATTAGCGTCAAGCCTACTACAACTGAAAGCAAATCGGAAATTCAACCCTCTCTATTAACGAACTTACCGAATACTTACAACAACTCCGCTTACATTGTTTAATGACGTCTTAAATAACACTAGACATAAAAATCCCGACATACCGTCTCATAAAACTCAACACTTGAGTAAATAAAAGCCATACCTCCTCCATAATCTCCATATCATTCTTTTTACTGCTCCTACCAAATAATAATAATAATGACTTTAGATGCGTATACAGCTGACTATTAATTCTACTCGAGCCCCAAATCATTCGAATTATGTCAACAGGCGTCGCAATTAGATTGCATAGATTTGGTATTCTCTATTGTGCAGTACGCGTTCAATACGAACATAATGTGTTCTTTGATGCAAAGATAGTACACGTCGCCCATAGCAACGGGCGACCCCATCAAGGGGCAGGGGATGGGTACCCTTTGGACTCACCCACGAAATTCCACACCACGGAAATCCCCGGTAGAGTATTTTTTGTACGATGTCGTCGAATTAAATTATGATCGTGTTTTTGTGGACGCGTGCATTTTTGTTTACTTTCAATACTTTGGATGTAGTAAATAATATGTTTATTACTGCATTAAAAGTATTCTATTATTGTGATGGTGGTAGATGTAGATACAAAAAAATATATCTACATCTACCACAAATAACTTAAAACAACTTTCTGTGGTTTCCCACTTCGAAATATTCATAACCACAATGAATGGTTTTGAAGGTGAACTCAATATTCTAGAGTAAATTTGTAGAGAAAGGTCTGCCTGCATAGTTTATTTGTCGCCCAAGCTTCGTCCTTACTTCAATCCGGGTCATTTAGTCTAAAAGTTTCCTTCCCTTAACACCCACTCACGGAGCACGCCTTTGAAAAGTATGAATAGAGTTGTCACCGAACCGAAAAAGTTCGTGGAAAACGATGCATTTTACTACTCCAGCTTAGAAATTTTTGCACTCCTGGCACAGAATTTATCGCTCAACTACTTCTAGACAGCGCATCTCACAAGAATAGACGACGTGGGAACGAGAATAGTTTGAGTATCTCAACAAACTTAAAGCTTCGCGAGTAACTACAAAATGAATATTACAGACAGCTCCAAGATCGAGACTTTTTATAATCCACTTTTAATTTAGAGTGCCCCATACATGGATGCCTCGGCATCAGAACAAAAAACTAATCTTAAATGCGATGCGGACTCTGTACCAAGAATAACAAAACAAAGCTTATGCAACATCCTGCCCGACTCGCACAGGCAGCGGAGGGTAAGATACATTAGGTCTAACCCGCGCTTTGTCCGCTTTGGCCTTGGTTTTTTCTGAATTAGCAAGCATGAACTCGAGCCCGGCAGGTGATTAGGTTACATAAACTTGGTTCGTCCCTACTTCCTGCTGGCGCGTTCTACAGTTGAAGGCTTCTACGAAAAAGCCAAACTCGCAGCCCACCTTTGTTTTGCTCGTTACCGAACCTGCTCCACCGAGTAAGAATGCATTCACAAGGGACATATGGGGACAGTGATTCAAAAACTAAACTTTGAAAAATATTGACTCTAACCTTTTTCGTTTAAACGAGCACACAATTCCGTAAATATAAATATTTACTTTTACTTCGGTAAATGGGCATGTTCATTACGGATACCGGCGATTAATAAGCTGCTGGTTTGAAGTCCCATAGCATGGTTTAATTACTTGAGATGCCATTAAAAGCGGGGTTATAAAAACTAAAAGTGTAATAGGCACAGTCTCACGGGTGGAATGGAGTCCAGCTCCAAACTGGTTTCGCCGCACGCGAGCCGGCCCCGGTGAAGGCACATGCAACGAATAAAAAGAAACCTATATGCAGCTCTAGGAAACACTGACCTTGGACGCAAGACACGGCACCTGGCGTTTTTATCTGCCCTTCAAAATACATTGAGAGCATTTTATAACTCTTCCAGATCCCTCCGCCGAATTCCGAGGCGACTTTTGTGTGATGTAATGCGTGTTGAATTTGAAAAGAATTCGATATGGTAATATTCGTAGGCGCTGGAGTTGACGGACTGGTTTTGTATTGTCGGAGCATAGCATCGACGGCGGGAACGTGACGGCGTCTTTGCCGTGATATGTCGGTCGCTGTGGCGGTTGCGTAACCGGTGTCAGTCTTGAGGAAAGTGAACGCAGCAATTCGAGGTCGCGTAGAAAGTTGCCGTCGCGACCGCTCCACTCGCTACCATCAACTTGCTCATTCCAATTCATTCACGTCACGACACCTTTTCGAGTGTCCTTTGGGAGAATGATACAACGCTACAACATCACGCGATATTTTCGTTCCATAACATTCACACACAATTGATGAGCAAAAAAAGACTATCAAAATGTTGCATAATAAGCTATTCAACCCAGTCCATTCCGAAATAGTATGGGGAGAATGCCAAGGAGTTTTAGACAAAAAGTTACACGTGTCGACTCAATCGCTGTTGGCTATTGAAATTTAGTCCATGGCGAGGCCACCTTGCTTATAATAAGCCATAAATTCGGTCTGGTACCCTATCGAGTTTAAGGGAAACGTTTTAAAGGTTTATTTTTCAGGCTGAGTCTTGTTGTATGCCTGTAGGTAGACTATTATTATGTTCGTGTGAGAGAGACCGTGTAATAGAAAATTAATCCCAGTTCATTAACCATTTGATCTTCGTGGTTTTATTGCCGTCTATAAATTTGATCGAGCGATCACGACATTTTGTTGCACATCAAATTATGAGCGTTTTTGGACCTGCTAGCCACCTGGTCTTAAGTCTCTGCATTGTATCATACAGACAGCAGTAAGAGACTTGAATACAGAACAGCAGCCTTACAATAACTAACAATAGTCCCTATATAAACAGTCTGTTCTGACGCGACGCGTGCATTATCTATGGTCGATACATTTATGAGTAGTGTTAACAACAATCGAGAAGACCTTAGATGAGCATTTCATGCATAAAATGATGTACATCGTTTGACTTATTGAATAAACATAATTTAGCCAGCCATTTTAATTTAATGAGCAGCCATGTTGAATTAGTAGTACCGCGACTTCCGGAGTTCGGGGGTTCGAACGCGGTTGTGAAACAATATATTTTTCCTCTTGGAAAATGTAATTGCGTTAATACGCAATTACATTTTCCTTCACCGTTTTAAGCACGTGTTAATACACGTGCTTAAAACGGTGAAGGAAAACGTCGTGAGGTAACCAGCATGCACTAGAACCTAAAATTCAAATGCATATTATACCATCTGTTCGTGTTCCAATAAACGGCTATGGGCTTGCAACCTGTCACGTGGAAAGCAAACTACTTGCAAATAGCAGCCATGCGCCAAATATAACGTATGGACGTGACTCTGACCACCCCTACTTGGAATCAAATATCTACGTACTGAATATATGTATCTGAGGATTTCCATCATAGGGAATACAGTCGTGACCGTGTTTGTTTTTGTTTAAACATAATTTATTATCAAATAGTGCTTAATTATATTTTTGTCAACATTTCACTCGTGGTTTTCTTGAAAGAAAGAACATAAAATATATTTTTAACGTATTTTTTTTCGATATGAAGTTTAGTACTCTACTCATGTTGGCATCCAAGCATGGGTCACACTTTGCTCTCTGATATTGATATCCAAGACACGTTCTATCATTATCTTTAAAGGCAAGTCCTCTAGTGATTTCGTGGAAATGTAATTTCAAGAAATTCTGTATCGTAGTCAATACAAGCTTGTTCTTCACAGGACGTAGTCAGGTAAGGGAGGGGTTACTTACAAACCCCTGTTTCCAAATCACCAAATCTACATTTTCTACCAACTTATCGAAAACGGCTTTTAAAAGATCTCAATTTAAGCAGCTCAGTGACTCTCTTGTAACCAGGCTTTATTGCACACGCTGGTAAATTTCGGTTTCTTTAAAATATAAAGACAGAATAATCAGAATAATCAATTTATTGGTAAATAAAAATAAAATGTCAGTCAATTAACATAAAATAAAATAAAAAAATAAACATAAAAATTGTGCATTAAAATTAATATAATCTAATATTGTAGATAACATTTATTTATTATATTATAACATTTTTAGTAGTCTAAGGTACTCATCGGATTTTCCCTATAAAATCCTAAACGTTATAGTCAATTGTTTCAGTTTCAAAACCCTCTTATAACAGATCCTAGGATACGTCCAGCATCCTTGTACGTATGTATCTCGAGCACGCATCATACATTTGCATATGAAACGCTTTCATTCAATGGTTTGATTTTTGTAGCTGTGTCTTTTTGTGGTGCAAGGTCTTTGCAGCTTTTTACTCAAATGTCAGACTTGTCGAGAAGTTATTATCTGTATGTTAATAGAGCGCTCCATGCTGAGCTGAGAGCTTTGTGAAATGACACTTTTCCTTCGAACTGTAAAAGGTTGGAAATATTTATCTACTTTGTGACTCTTACATTATCAATTGCCTTTTTAAATTTTATATATTTTATCAATTTGATTCTAACTTACTTGGGTTAGATATAGATAGAACCTCAACTTAAACGAAATATCTCAAAAAATACACTCATAAAGAATGTATCGGGGAAGCTTCGTAAGTTGTAAAGCATAGATACTTCTGGATTATATTTTTTTTAGGAACTGAACCAAAATCTTTGGTGAATACTTTAGTATTACCCCCTTCAAAATGTGTTCCTCAGTGTTCTCAAGTGGTCCGAGACCGAGACCCAGGAAGGCGTCTTATCTGCCTAGTCCCACCATCAAGTGCCTTATCTCCCCACATGTTTGATCAGGTGCTTGTGATGGTACACACAATATTTGCTAGGCCAATGATACTCAAGGCCTTGGCTTGACCGTGAAAACCCTATCCTGTTTCACGTATCGAGTGTTACAATATGGCTTCTGGTTTTGGGGATGGGAAGGGTATTGTATAATAATGTTACGGTAACTTTAAATCTTGTCTTGTTTTTCATAGTATTAAATTACAGATCATCTTTATAATAAGGACTGGAACGACGTGATTTCACCTGCGTTGGGTTTTTTCGTATGTTCCCTGCTGCACTCTAAAGGGTTGAATTTCGGAAATTCCTTTGTTTGATCACCCTTTTACCCTATACACCAATAAGGGAAGACCCTCGTGCCCTTAGGACTTCGGTTTAGGCTGTAGGTTGTCGTTGACGTTAGCCGCGCAACATTAGCACTATTCCCATATTAAACGCAATATACATTATTATTTGTAATTTAAAGATGTATTGTTTCTTTTTCGTGATTTTGGTTCTTGTTTAAAAACGAATACTTAGGTACCTACCTACCCAAGCTTTACTTACAATCAATAATACTTTATCGTTTTAAAAATAAACGGTTTAGTAATCAGAGACTTCGTTTTTTTTTTGTTTAATTTCCAATATCCGTGACGGGATGAAATTTGATCTCAATAGTTTCAAGAGCGTGGGAGGCAAACACATAACCTCCACTAGGTACGTACCTATAGCTACGAGTACATAACTGCCTTACATTTAATTCACATGACGTTCGACCCAATCCGCCCTAAATTGAATACCCGAAACTTTAATCGGATTATGACTCTTCAGGGTGACCATATCCATTGCATATAAAATCCGGATAAATAATTATGGCAAATCATTATTACAGTAGGTAATCATTATAATTATTATAGGGATAGTGGCAGTTTGGCCTACATTAGTTATTTAATTGACCAGAAGCGTTCCAGGCGTTCTCTGTGGGTCTTATAATGTCTTGAATTTGCCTCGCTTGTTGAAGGGAAACTATCAGGCCATGATACTCATAGACGTACTCAATCTCCAGATCCATATACTGTATGCTCCGTGCTGTTTGTCCAAACCTCAACCCAACTGATATTAAATCAGGTTTTAAAAAAATTAAACGACTTTTTGTAAATTCATAATAATGACCCGAAAATTCCGACCCAGTGAGACCTGAACCTGCATTTATTCCTCTCATAAAAAAACGTTGATAGCTGTTTGGTTGAAATTCTAAAATTAATCATCGATTTCATGCAAAATATATTTAAAATTACGAACGAAATAAATTCTTCAAGTTCTTTCCATTCCCGACTCTGCTCTTTTCCTGAATGATATATTTCTCATCTACTCCTGTATGGTATGACAGATAAAGCCGCATTTTTCACAGCCATATTATTAATCTTACGTCTGTGACTTTGAAGAACTTAAAAAAATATGAAGAAACTTCTTAATTTATTCTATCCGGATCAGTGTTCCAGAAAGCCATTAATGTCCGTTCTTGTTTATCTATCATGGCAACCCTTGCATCATCGGACTGCAAGGGATTTGGACTGGCCGTAACTTATAACCAGTGATCGGAATTAGGTGAGCTAATTTACCTAAAGTTCAAAGAACAGAGTCAAAAAAAATGGAGACTTCCTTACCATTAACATTTTTTTCCGGGAAATCTTTCCCGGAAATTGGGAATTTGTTCCAAGTTTTAGGATATCAGTTAAGTACATTTAATATTAATGTTATTCATACAGAAAACTAACTGAATTAATTTTCCTTTTTAACAAACTTCAATAAGATTTATTTTGTTATTAACTCAGGTAAAAAACTGGATTCGCCTATGTTTTCGTTTCCCAGAATAGCCAAATCATGCTGTCCCTTTAAGTGTTTGTAGCAATACACTGCAAACCAGTGATAAACAACAACAACAAACGCTAAGAAAGGGACAGCATGCTTTGGCTATTCTGGGAAACGAATCATTGTTTAAGTAAACAATGACAAAAGGGTTGAAGGGTGAGGGTGTTTTGCATCCAAACGGCGTCATAACTTGTATGCGTGCGTGCATCACTTCTATAGTTACCTCGGCAGCGTGTGTATCTTAGACTCGTGAATATTTTATTAACCTGTTTTCGTATCGTTTATTGGATCTGCTTCACATAACTACCTTGGCTTGAATTTACGGACTGCGATTTATTGCAACCATATCACTACTTGTACCTATCTACCTTGGCTTGAATTTACGGACTACGATTTACTGCAACCAGAAATTTACTGCGCTTTACGGCAATCAAATTACTTGGTAAGTCTTTGATTTGTACTACACTTTTAAAACATTCTAAATATTAGACTGCTTTTGATAAATTTACCAAATTCAAACAATTTTATGCAACTATTTATTTATGGAATTTTATTCAGTGTTTTATATTTGAGTTCGTGCACAAATGTTGGAGCTACTGGCAATTCTATCATCAAACTATATTTTACGCGAAGACGTCCCTGGAAAAGTGTAGAAACTATATATTTGTCTCATTGTTTTCAGTAATTTTTCTGCCTCAACGCAACTAGCAAATAAATGGCGACCAAACCTACCGACGGGATTGTACAGTCGTGGATTAGAGATCACCCCGAATTGTACCACGACCCCGCTAGCAACACGATATTTTGTTCTAAATGTGAGAATTCTATTGTATGCAAAAAAAGCAATATACAGAGGCATATTGACGGACCAAAACATCAAGGTACTGCTAGGCAAGTGAACAAAGAATTTTATTTAGATTTAATACAATTTCTTATATGGTGTAACATACCCTGGTCACGAGTAAATCGACCAGAGTTTAAAACTTTTTTAATGAAATATATGTGTTGTAAATGTACAAATGTTAAAAGGATTCCCGATGAATCGTTATTGAGAAAGGTTTATTTAGACATAGTTTTTAAAAAAAAAATTGCATCAATCCATGACCATATTCTTAATCAGAAACTTTGGATATCTCTAGATGAAACTACCGACTATTTAGGTCGTTATATTGTAAATTTTCTTGTAAAACCTTTAAATCTCGCAACAAACAAACCATTTTTAATAGCTTGCAAAATGTTAGAAAAAGTAAATGGAGAGACAATAGCTCATTTTGTGATTGGATGCCTAGAAAATATGTGGGGTGACTCGTATGAAGACAAAGTAGGAGATGTTTTAGTTTTATGTTCTGATAGCGTAGCATATATGTTAAAAGCAGGAAGAATGTTAAAGAACTCCTTGCCAAATATGATACATGTTACCTGTTTAGCACACGCTCTTAACCGCGTTGCAGAAAAAATACGGACACAATATGCGGATGTGGATACTTTAATTTCAAATGTAAAAAAAATATTTTTAAAAGCTCCTAATAGAGTAAAATTGTTAAGGGAAAAATTTCCGAGCCTGCCATTGCCACCTGAACCTGTCATAACAAGGTGGGGTACATGGCTAGAAGCAGCTTCGTATTATGCTGAATATTACGAAGAAATAAAAACTATTGTAAGACTTCTAAGAAGTTCTGATTCTTTGTCTATCAGGCATGCTAAAACTGTCCTAGGAAAAGAAAGTTTAAAAACTGATTTAGATTACATTGACGAATATTTTAAATTAATTCAAATTTCATTAAAAAAATTGCAAAAGTCTAACTTATTGTTGACGGAAACTTTCCATATTTTTGATGAAGCAAGAATTGTTCTAAGCTGGTGTTCTTCTGAACCAGTAAAACAAAAATTAGAAAACGTTATGGACAGAAATCCCGATCTAGATGCATTAAGAGACATTTGTGAAAATATAGATAAAGGATTAGATAATGAAAATGAATTATTGTCATTCTATAAATATGTACCTGTAACTTCAGTTGATGTTGAAAGGTCCTTCTCTACGTATAAATGGATTTTAAGTACAAAAAGAAATCGTTTGAAAATAGATAATATGGAAAAACTCCTAATGATTTTCTTTAATTCTCCGGACGAAGATATTTCTTTATACTCCGTCCATGATGAAAACGTTAGCGATTCAGATTAAGGGACAAATTCAACATCAATGGAAATAATGTTTAGAGTTCCGACTGTGTATCTTAGGTAGGACTGGTTACTTTCTTAATTATTGATTTTGAGTTCCATTATCTGTACAAAATGAATAAATGGTACAAAAACTATAAAATGGCTTTTTTATTCCCTTGCTTAAAAAAATGTTTTTATTACTATAGCTATTTACTAAAGCTGGTTTATAAATCACATTAGCTTCCGCGCTTACTTACATCGTTCATTTTATTTGTTGAAAACAATAAAAATCGTGCTTACCGTTTTTTACAACAATCGAATTCGTTTCCTCTTCTTGTTATCAATAATAAGAAGAGGAAATTAATTCGATTGTTATTTTACTGTATTAATTTTAGATGGACCTAAGTAATTTCTCGAAACCCGGGAAAATTTTCCCGGAAAAATATTTAGTCGCAAGGCGTCTCCACTTAGTCTCTGTTACTTTTCGAACTTTAGGTATTTTAGCTCACCTAATTCCGATCACTGCTTATAACACGTGGAATTTAACTCTGCATCGAAATGTCAAGTTGTAGAACTGGTTCTGATAATTTCGTATTCGGTTATGCGGGTTTATGCACCTTCACCGCGATTGAAATTCAATGGCCTTCAGAGTATAATTATCAAATATGTTTTACTTATAATTTTGACGACACTAGAATATAATTATACAATACACTCATGAGTAGTGCATGGGTATATGAAGCGACATTCAAAAGTTTTTCAATTTCAAGTTATCAAGAATTGCAAGCCATAAATACAAACAAATACAGATAGGATTGATTCGTGGCTCGGTTTATTTCCGTAAATCAATTCTGTAATTAAAAAAGGAGGAACTCGTACAAGTCTCGAAGAACAGCCCTTCGCTTTTTCGCTTCGTTTTTTTTGCAATCTACTGTTAGGGGAATTTGAATCATCGATGTGAACTTCACAGTCAGATAATTCAATGGTAAACTTTCCTCATTGGAACCCGTTTTATAAGGAAACAATCCCTTTAGAAACCAAACCCATGTTGCAGACTCATGCATGTTTCATCTGGGGCTAGATGATTTTATTATTCGATTTTAAGTTTATATAAGGACTTTATATAAGTTTATATAAGCACTATCTAGATTTTACCCTTATTGCCATGAGCTTCCCCTAGCTAAACATATATGCCACGACGAACAATATTTAGCTGCTTCCATTCATCACTTTCTGTAAATGCCATTGATCGACATTTACTATTTTTTAATAATATCCAAGTGGTTTTCGGTTCTGAAACTATAAATTAATCTAAGTACCCATATTCAGTATAGCCGAGAATTATTCAGGTACCTAATTGATTTCGCCATAACATTGGCATCGGATATTATTATTAATTATATTATTTTTATCAACTTTCAACTTATAAAGTTAACTCCTTGACCTTATCTCGCATTACGTGGGGTTGGCACAACAGGTTTTATTTTTCCATTCTCCTATGTTACCCGGTAACTAAGTACTGACACTATTCTTACACGTATCTCCGTTCGCACAGACCATCAATCTCTTTTTCGGTCTTCCTCTGCTCTTATATCCACATCCATGTTCAGCACTCTTCTTGTTATATGATATTATTTTCTCTTTATAACAATATCTTATACCACGCTAACGTTTTACTTCTCAACTTTTCAGTCGCAGGCGCTACTTTCAAACTTCCTCTGATATACTTATTCATATTTAAAAATGCAAATCCTTCATTACTAATTGATGAATCCGTACTGTAGTTTAAACTCTTAAATACCGTTTGGGCTCTCACTTGAATAGGAACCTATAACACCTATACGATGAAAAATAACGGTTGTGTAATACGATGCAAAAGGGATCAATAAAACGGACGGCCCTGTTGAGCATTATGCCGAAATTAAATGCATTATTGCAAAAACAATGTATTATAACAACGGTAATAATACGATCGAGCTTAAATTGTGGTGCTAAATTTACCACTGAATTTTCTTGACTCGCAAATTAAAAAGGTTTTCTCATAATGAATGTGTCAAGCGTTCTAAAATGGTATTGTTTCATTAGATATTTGGCTGTCAGTAGAGAGTTTATAATATTGATAATATCTTTTTTTTTTCGTTTGAATTTCAAATGACATATCAGAAAGAGATAAATCAGTGTTAAGTTATCAACTGTTTAATAATCTTTATAAGTATCACACTGTGAAATAGGGTTACACAACGTACAAAAGGTGAATTAAAAAATTGCGATCAGTCTCTTTTGATATTTGCAAAATGCTCGGTAATTACAGGCTTCGAGTCGGTACTTTCATTCCAGTTATTTTATCATTGATCAGTGCCGAAGGTAAATAATAAGGTATGCCACAAGATTTATTAAAGGCATTTAAAATAAAAAAATAAATTAAAAGCTTATTGCATATTGTGCGGAGACCAAAGACTGGCCAAGTCAATTGATGTAACGATGAAAGTTCGGCCATAGATGCGTTTATGAGTATTACTATCCCAAAAGAGGATAATTTTGATTATAAAAGAAAAAAGTTTTCCTGAAAAAACCTTTATATGGAATTTCCATATCCTACCATCTTTAAATGAGCCTTTATCAACTCTTAAAAAAACAGCATGTTTGACATCAGGCTATATAGATAACTATCGGAAATTGATTGAGTTTTACCGGAAGTACCTTGTGTTGTGTAGTATTATGAATTTTTTGAATAATAATAGCTAAATTTCCAAAAGTTTGAGAATCTTAGTTTAAAAATAAACGCCTAGGTCATAAAGAAAGTACATTTTCATCAAAAGTCAGAACAAAATAATGTGTGATTACATTCAATGAACTATTACAGTCATGGGAAGTGAGCTTTGTTTTATAAAGCTGTAATTGTGAGTTATGTACGATCGTGGATCCGATAATTAGCATTTTTTGTTTTTATTTCCCCACTGGAACAGAAACGGCTGTACACAGTATACTAGTTTCAAGCTCTTCTTTTAACAAGTTGTTTGCAAAACGTTTAAAACCTACGAATATTAGAAATTTTACCTATTAGATCCTGTTTATTCAGTCCATTGCTGGTCATCATCAGCAGAGGATGAACTGAATCTTATAATTCATCAGACCCTGAACTTCAGGTGGATGTCGTCAAAACTGAACATATTGATCTTAAACCGAGTTTCTAACAATAGACTGTTCCAAGCTAAAACGCCAAAGACAAACAAACACACTATTGTCCCAAATATATCACACTTTTAGCTGTTTTTTTCGAAGAGCGCTTACTTGTATTTTATTGATTTCAATGGAACCCCGCGACTTCGTACGCGTCAATTTTTTTTTATACGAACTTAATTTGCCCTTTCCAGGAAACAATTCAACAACATTTAATTTAATATACCTATTTGTTTGACCAATAAACTATTTAATTTTTTTTACCCAGATGTACTTAGGTTACTATTTGGAAGGGTTTCCAAATTGTTAGTAGGTAAGATAAATTTTGTTGTATGCAATAAAAAAATTGCATAATACGGACATCAACTGATGATGATGACGTAATGGTACTTTGAGTAAGTAGAGTACCTATCTAGAATCTAGACTTAAAGCAACTCATCGAATTGGTCGCCTTTGATTTACTCTGCAAACCAATTAGCAGATTCTCAAATATTTAATTAAAACTTTTGTTAGCCTTCTAGATGAGCTAATTAAAACGTTTTTGTTTGAAGCTTATTGAAGTAGGTATTTCATTATGATTATTAATAAGACAATTCCTACTATTATGTGTCGATTCGTCTTTATACTTGAAATAAAATTCCATGCAGTTTTTTGGCACCTATTAAGCTGTATAAAATTGAATATTTTATACGTCCGTTTGTCCTTTTAAATCTCAAAACAACGCTACGTGAGAAGAAAGCAAGAGGTTGTATTATAAAAATTGCTCACCATACGTCCAAACGCTTTCTTTGGTTGAATTTATATAACACTTTATATTTTGAATTTATATAGTTTGAATCTTCCTAGAAATCAAACTCATTTAAAGTTTTGACAATTGCTTACCTAATTTAGGCTAAACGACCATTAATGATGGTGATGCTAAATGTATAAGAAATAATAATAAGATTGCTTTTCGTTCTTAGTTTAATACCTACCTATAAAAATATTGTATTAGATATTCCGACCACAAATTTTTGACCCTGTCCTCTTGTTTGCTTAGAGCTATTAAGCCACTTATTAATGTTAACCCGTAATAAACGTGAGATAGGTATATGTTAAAATGTTTTTTTTTTCTTAGAAATATTTCATTTGTTTGTACAACTATGTACAAGAAGGTAAATACAAAAATACATATGATGCAACGGTCTTTAGATAGCTAGATCTGTTTAATATCTTTGTTATATTTTAATCTTTTAAAAATAAAATAACATTAAATAAATACACAAAGATAAATGACATTCAAATTATCACGTCTCAAGTTCAAATCGATTTCATGAAACCATTACATTATGTACTAAGTAAGGTACTAGGTAGGTACTATGTACACAGGCACGAAGCAGCGACGCGACGCGCCTTTCCGTGGCCTTGATCGGGCGCAAACCTTGAAAACACCCGGTGGAGCAACGTGCGCATGCGCAGGCTAATAGACTCTAAGCGTTCACTAAACTTTAATATTACGTCACATTGTATTTTAAAGTTCCTAACTTCCTACCTTATTCGATGAATAGCCTCGAATCAAAGATCTATGATCAAAAAATTAGGAAGGTACGTTGTCTTTATTTTTTGCACATTTGAAGCATAGTGTCTAGCTAGCTAGTGTGTCACGTATTTCTGCGTTTTATTAGCGATTGACAGCTAATTACTGGCCGACAAGAATCTGCCGAGATATTTATGCAGAGTTGCTGTATCATCTTCTATTGTAAATTCATTGCTTCGTGAAGCTCTGTAGAACAAATTGAACAGTGCAAAATGTTATGTTGATATTACTCTCCGAAGTTTGTCTTCTGTACGATCCTCTTTCACATTATTTACATACACTTAGTACAGGCTCAGAATGTTTGACGTTATAAAGCAAATAAGTACCGAATACCATAAATTACACCGTAACTGTGTAACGTCGTCTGCCAAAAGTCATTTAAGGCTACTATTTCACAAGTGCTGATTTATTTCACAAGTGCAACTGCCTGTTTTGATTATTGTAGGTATCAAAATCTATATAATAGCATCTTGTGAGATTCACCCTGTATCAAAATTATTATGTACTTGCCTGGAAGTTGATATTTTCTTCAAGCATTGGCCTTAGCGTGAACATAACTGGCTAAATGATAAGAGCCTAAAAACCGACTCTGTTCAAAATTATACTTTGATTCAATTATACCTAGATACTCTGATTAAAAGCTTTCATGATTCACTAGTAGTACTGATTACTATATATAAATAATGCTGGACGTTTTTCACACATCATCTAGCCCCAAAGTAAGCAGAGCTTGTGTTATGGGAACTACATGACTGATATACTACTTTACTTATATATATTTTTTTGAAAACACCCAGACCCGAGGCAAATATTTCCAGATGCAAACATTTGTCTCGCGACGGGAATCGAACCCGCAACCTTCTGCGTCTCAGGCGGGCCTTCACCGACTGCGCCACAGAGGTCGTCATATACATGTAAATAACCTAGGTACAACTTTAGTTGATTTTATTGAGTTTAATAGAAAGTCAGGTTGATAGAAAACAAGATTTACTGTCTATCGAAATACGAATTACATATTCTTATTCTAATTTAACAAAATTGTCTTCCTTTTTTATGATGGAAGTAATCGAATCACCAAATATGTAGCTGAACGTGGACGAGCAGTTTTATGACATATCCATTCTGTTTATCGGTACCGAACTGTTATTAAGAAAAAATTGCTTCATCGATGAACGATGATGACTTACGATGTTTTATAGTCTCAGACAAGTAAACCAGATATCTATCTACATTATTTATGTGCGGTTATCACTTTATTTGTGCTCCACCAATGTCACCGAGTTGTCGAGAGGGCAACGGACGCTATATCTCTAGTCACACATACGCAGAAACCAGCACACAAATGTAATTTTAATATCAACACACAATCGTCACGTTTGATATAGTTTTTTATATCTGCTTACGGACACACTACTGCAGATTGGATATTGTAACTTATAAAAAATGAAAAGTTACTAAGCATTCATTGCCCGTGGCCATCTCGTGGCATTATCTCTAAAATTACATCTTTGCTCGAGAATATAATTCAGTAGGTCCCAAGCTAAAGAAATATAAATCAAAGCGACGAAACTTGCATTCGCAATGAATTGTAAATAAAATATCAGTCAGTTGAGCGAATGCGAATGCTTGTTGCAATTATTTTCTTGACCCTTGCATAAATCTTATAAAAATGACGTTAATATTTATAATTTAGTCAGTCAGGTTTCAATATTCACCTGACAACAATCTGGAAATAACCTAAAACAAGCTTCACGAATAACCTAAAACAAGCTCCACGTTTCTTTCATAGCTTCAGAGTGTAAGGATTATTATTTTCTTCAACTCATGACTCAGTTGTATCCGTAGTATAATATATTCAAATCACTGAAGAGCATAGCCCTTTAGGTACCTATACATACTCGTACCTACTGAACTTGCTGGGAGGTATGTTATTTTGCACGTGTTCTCAAAAACGACGGCCAAAAGGTAGGTTAGGTACTTGTATTTTATAGAAATATAAAAAAATTAAAGCAGTAAGCTTATGGACTATAGAAAGACCCCTAAATAACAGTCAAGGGCTCCAAATCATGATAAGTACTTGTCCACGTGCCGCGGTGGACCGAGACGTACCAGAACCTCCGATTGGGTCACTGGCGTACGCTTACGCAACTCTGAATAATACTTTAGAATAAAAAAGAAAAAAGAAACACGCTCACGACTGTCTTCTCCATGGTGGACATCCTCAGATACATACTCAGTGAGTAGATCTTTGAGGATACCAAGTAGGGGGTAGTCAGAGGCACGTCCAAACATTATATTTGGTACATGCCCGCGTTTTGCAAGTACGCAAAACGTAGCAAGTAGCATTCCACGTGACAGGTTGCAAGCCCATCACCGCTTATTGGAACACTAACTGTTGGCACATGCCTTCGAATTTTTGGTTCTAGGGCATGCCGGTTTCCTCACGATGTTTTCCTTCACCGTTTTGAGCACGTGTTAATGCGCACATAAATTTTTCGAGTGGAAAAATCCATTGGTGCACGACCGGGTTCGAACCCACGACCTCCGGATCAGAAGTAAAATTTTCTGTAAACTCGAGTTGATTATAAAGTACTAACTTACTTTAATGTGTATACTTGTAGAACCTTCCATGTCTTGTGCATTACGTTTTCCTATGTTACATTCAATCTGAAACTAACAAACCACTTGTGTATATAAAATGAAAGGAATAATCAAAGGCTCTTTTCAATTGAATAGAGCAGCAGTGAACTACTGAATAGAGACACAGATAAGACTCCAAACAATAGATTATTTGCTTGCATCACTCCCATCTGCACTAAGCTTAAGCAAAGACTAAGTCGTGTCTTGCCGCCAACTTATCATAGAAATCTGCCACTATGACGTACCTAACTCAAATTGTGAAACTGGAGCGTGGCATCGAAATTGCACTAAATATTGATTACACAACATTTAGCAGTTCTAGAACCTTCCATGTCTTTTGCATAAGGTTTTTTTATGATGACTCATCGTCAGTGACGAATGCGGTCATGCTAATTAATGTGTGGAAAATGGTAAGACCTTCGATTTTTTCAGAGTATTTATCATTAGCACTTGTCAAACTTCCTATTACAAGATTATATTGACCATGCAAGGCTCTGCATAGATCCTTTTTTATATTTCTCTACAAAACTGTACAGTGACAAGCAATAAATTTACTTGGCCCATTAAATTACTTTTCAAACAACAATAACCTTATTCCCAACTCATAACTTTGCGCGGATCCCATATAAATTTTGTTTGTTAGATTATGCGCTAAAATCATATTCCATACGAACACAACCTAGAACAAATGTAATAAAATTACAAGTTGGAATCTACTTCATACTTTAGGAAAAATCGTTTTATGCTAGATAAAGCTCAATATTGTGGTGGGTTGGAATAAGCTTTAGCGTTTTCCCCATACCATTACTCAGTGTTAACTTGGAACTACACTGGTCTAAATTTACCGTAAATCTGTTGAAATATAACCTCACATGGTAAAGTCGTTAAATTGTTTCTACGTAATTGCAAGCTTATAATTTTGTAATATTCGTTCGTGGCCGAAACATGTTTATACAAAATAAAATACGAATAAATATAATTTAACCTGATTGAAATAACGATTGCCGCCGAGCCCTTTATTTCGTTATTTTATATAAAGGTAATTAAGTAGATAGATAGATAGATAACACTTTATTGTACACCACATAATTCTTACAAATAACACAGAAAATTACAAGCTAATCGCGGAAGTACAATGGGTGGTCTTATCGCTTAAAGCGATTTCATAAGTATGTATCTAAATGTAGTTTCCTCGTAACTTCTGACTTGTCTATAGTCTTGTATATAGTATTATAATATCTATGATGTAGGGTAATAAAACTGTTATTGAGTTGAGTATCATTTGAACTTAGACCTTTGGGATAGTTCGTTTATATATGACATATCTTTGCGTTATCATTTGAGAGCAGATCTTGAATGTTTGTGTATACGTAAAGCATTAAAATATTTCATACCTTTAATCATTTATTTTACCGATCTCAAATTCTGCAATATTACTATAGTATCGAATGAATCATTATGACGGTTTTTATATTATTTAGGCCTTTTTTTCCGTTAACTCACCAGCTCCAGGTGGACCTATCAGGTCTATGTATATTGGACAATATCCTACTATATAAACGCGAAAGTTTGTGAGGATGGATGTTTGTTACTCTTTCACGCAAAAACTAATGAACGGATTTCGATGAAACTTTACAGTAATATAGCTTATACATCAGAATAACACATAGGCTACTTTTTATCCGGGTACCACGCAGGCGAAGCCGTGGGCAGAAGCTAGTAATATTATTATATATTTTATTACAGATCGGTTGTCAGTCTAGTAGGCGTATCTGAAACTATTTATAAATTCCGTACAGGTGTCAGCTACGCAGCTGGTGTCGGTACTACCAACTGCATTGTATGAATTTTGCATAAAAACAAACTCAACGGCACCGGGATCTATACAATGATACTATTTTATTTACGTAGTTGCGTTGTTGTTATTCGAAATGGCACATTGTATAAACGGCAAACAAGTAAGTAGGTAAATGTCTAATGGCAAAGAGGTCAATGTAAGCAACCCGAATGCAATTCATGTTATTTTATATTTTATAGAATGTATAATGAGCGGAACTGTGGGTGAAGAGCGCAAGCATTTTAGTCAAATAGCAAATAAAACAATAGCCTTTTCAAAATTCATTCATAACCTTCAAAGGCTTAGCATAGTATGTAATGTAGCAAATAAACATGGCTTTTGTCACCAGGCATTGCGTTCAAGGATCCTAAACCATTTTTAGACACGAGTTAACCAAACAACATTCAAATGGTGCTATGTAAATTTACCTTATAAATCTTCACACCCACACTTCGTTACAACCTCAGTATTCATTGTCAAATAAAGTTTTTACTGTTATTCTGAGCTTTGGGTATATTGTTCCATCTCTGAATCATCGTACGAACTATCCAGAATTACCTCGCGAAATACAGACACAGTGGTTATAAAAATATTACCGCTATGTGAACAAAACCGTCATTATAATCTAGAAGATCATCTAATAGTAACCAATTTGATCTGTGGTTTGGTATTCATTGCTTTTTTGCATTAAAATTTAGGTTCTGTATTTCAAATTGGCAGACTTAACCAAAAAACGACATTAAGAAATCTAAATCGAATCACGTCCGGATTGTTTTTGCGATAAGCAACATTTTTGCGACTTCATCCTCGTGATTTTTTATCTTTACTGTGGCGAGAACGATAAATTCCTCTGCATCGCGGCTTGAATTTATGCATCCAATTTAAATATAAATTAAATCGTAAAACGGATTTCATACAAACGCTAAATCGAAACATAGAGGCGTGAAAACTTGTTAAAGATCACAATCACAACTAAGTATTTACACAGTTGCAAAGGATACCTAATAGACTTACTTTACCTAATGGTATGCCTTTGTAATTTTATGACAATTTCTAAATTCTGCTAACCTTTTCTAAATGCCATTTGAATATTCCATCTTTGAGATCACAATCTGCCCTACGAGAACAGTTCTTCCCTACCAAACCAGAAGGTTTTTTTTTCTGTTAACTTATCCTAAACGGACATCTGCCAGTCTTCATTTTATTTACACAAAAAGAAGAAACAAATAGCATCTGTCAAAATTTTGCTTTTCAACGTACAAACAGATATTTATCAGATGCCGTCGCCGTGCCCAAGATAGCATGAAAGTGGACCAAGGGCAATGCCGAGATAACGCAAGGCGATGTCTGCTATTGCAAATACAGGTAGACTGTATGATTTAAAGATGTTAAGTTACTTAAGTAGGTTCTGTTTGAACATTCCAAAATGCTCAACATCTTAAATAAACCTTAGTCAATTTTCGTTTTTTTTTTTTTAAAGCTTAGTATATCAGCAAAGCTAGATAGTATGGATTTCTGCCGCGTATTCATTACTGGGCTTCCCAAGGCCTCGCTAATAAGTAGGTAAATAAATAAATAATGCTGGACATTTTTCAAACAAGATCATCTATTATGGGAACCACATGACTGATAAACTAATGATATACTTTTTTATATAATTTGTATATCAGTATATATATATATATATATAAAAGCTTTGTCAATGGACCAAAATTTTTTTATAAATCTACAGGACTTTCGTTGTAAATTCTAAGCAATGAAAATCCTCTTTGATTAATATTTGTCAATGGCAAAGCTTTTTAAGGTAAGCAATAATGTTGTTGTTATGGTGATTATTAAAAGTAGGCTAATCAGAAACAGTATTATCTCAACAATCTTATTTGTATTGTGGTTACTAACTTTATAATAATAATGGTTTTAATATGCGGCTGGATTATATGAATAGTAATTGTATTAAAAACATTGAAATGTCTATGGGTCAATTTCATAGTGGCTTCAAAGAGAAGATTTTTGAAAATTGACAACAAAACCATTAGAATAAGGACGTTTGATAACAAATGCAGATCATTATTGTTTTTACAGTGTATAAGGTCACTGATAAGTAGATAACTCATTATCTTGACCTCGCGCGTCGGCTCAAATGCGGAAGAAATCAGTTCAATAATAATCGACCAAATTACTTTGACACTTCCCACAAACGCTATGGTTAGTGAAGCAGGACTTCGATTTTTTTGTCATAAAACGTTTTTGGTTATATCGCCGTCTACGGAACGTCAAGGTTGACCTCGTAGATAAGGCATGATAACTTTGTCTGTGAGTGCATTTAAGGACTTTTTCGACGACGCGTCTCGCCGCCCCACTTAAAACTCCTACTTAGCGTTTTTGTTGCGTTTATAATATTACCTACACATATAGTCTGTTTTGACTTCAAAGCGGTCGCCGCTTTCTAACTAGAAATATACATACTTAAAATAAAATGCTTGGTTATTTTTACCAGTGACGTAAGGAACCCTTTGCTGTATATTTCATGTGCTGTAAGAGGTCTTTTGTTTGAATGTTGCCAGCTACTTTTAATCTCCAAAAAGGTTTATCCAATTTAAATGTAGGTTTTTGTAATCGATTTGTATGACTTAAAATGGTTAATTTCAGTCACAAGTCACTAGGGGACGCTGCAGTAGAGGATTGTCAACACATAGTTGGATTAAAAATGTTGCAAAGGTAAACTTTTATTATATTGATATCCATTACAAAGCTAATTGGGTCAAACATCGACACTGAAATGTAAACCACAAATGAAATGTTCACTGAAAGTTGATCTGCTTCAAATACTGCTTTACTGCAGAGCAAAATGGTTGTTTTACGAAGAGTAAGTAGATAACAGATCTATAAAGCTAGTACCATACTCTGTCTAGGCAATATCTCGGCGCTACACTAACCATAAGACAGGTTGGCCCATAAATAAGGTGTCGAGGCCATGCAACCAGAAATAGCTAGATGGGAGTGCTCTTGATAGAATAATGCGTCCTCTGCAGCCTTGTCCCGCTTACGCGCCCCAGTTACCGACCCGCCAGGATGCGCTTTTTAAGACCGTTGACATCGTCCAACTTATTTGACAGGTGACGTTGACATACGGCGGGATGTTTAGATCCTTTGCCTTAGTTTAGAGTTTGTTGCTGATAAACTCTGTTGTGCTTTTCCATACTGCAAAAACGTTTGTTTGTTTACATTCCTAGAAGTACACTTGTAAGTACTTGAGGAAAAATATTTCAATGCACTTATTACCTCACTTTAACGATTATGTAATATTTAATATTTTTCTGCACAATAAGTTCACGCGATTGCTGACCTATTAGCCGCATTTTGATGACGTTCCCGCATCCCTGTTATTAGTTATCACAGTGACGCACCGTCCACGAGCGATGCACACGTGGCAGTCGAGAGTTGACTCAGATGCGGGTTAGAGAGCGGGTCAAGGCTACGCCCAGCCGCTAGATGGCACTAGCCTGCAATGTAAAGTTCATTCTCCGGTTTCTTTGCACTAGATCCAGAGTTGTTTTGATTCAGATTCAATGACATTTCACTATGAATGGAAAGATAAGAAATGGTTTATTGCACAATATAAAACAAGTAGCAGCGATGGGCTTGCAACCTGTCACGTGGAATGCTACTTCCAAAACGCGGGCAAATGCTAAATTTAACGTATGTGCGTCTCTGACTAGCCCATATTGGTACCCCTAAAAACTCTACTCACTGAGTATGTATCTGTGCATATTCATCCATCAAGGGGAATACAGTCGTGAGCGTTTTTTTTATAAAACAAGTGCAAACGGGCAAGATTAAAACTAACTAGCATTTTCTTCTTAGCTGGAAGAAATCTTACTTGTAACTAGTATTACAATATCTGTGCCTGTACTATTCTGTGGATTTGACCCTGCTAGACCTTATCAGATGCTATACGTTTCACGGATAGTTCGTTGTCAAAAATCTTGGACTTCGTTTTTTATTTATATGTATTGGCCAAGCGCATTTGAATTTATGAATAATCGTATTATTTATGTTCTTGTTTTGTTAATTTTGATTTGGTTTTACACTATTTTTGATTGTGTTTGCAGATAGCACCTACCTTCGGAGAAACATTATTGATTAGTGTCCTCCACTTTTATAAGTAGGTAGAAATTTAATTGGTTATTTTTATTGTTTTGTTTTAAAAAACAAGATTAAATTAAGTTAATTCCTTTCAATGAACGAAAAAACTTTATTTTACACCACAAAAAAACTAAAACTTTACAAAATTAAAAGACAGCCAATTCTTGGCAGTCTTATTGCTCAGAATCGATCTCTGCCAGACAACCTGTGTGTGTCAATATGTTGCTGTTATCTGGTAAAGATAGTGGTAGGGTCCAGTTCTCTATTCAGGCGGCCAGATTCAACACATACCATAACAAACCATTCATAAGTAAATCTATTTTGATCGTCGAAACTCGGGACAATTTTGTATATTTTAGACATTGGCAGTGTTTCAACGAACAGCTAAAAGTACAGCAGCATTTTAGTGCTCGATGCATAACAATGACTCATTCTCTGCTTGTTTTAAAGCCACTAATTTTCATTTCACACTACGATAGTGTTTCGTTCACCTGCAATATAATAAATTTGTAAATGTATTTTTTTTATTTATTCTTCAATTAAGTATGGAGTCTTCTGTTCTAAGTATTTTTTCCTAATAAACTCAATACGTACATTCCACAAAGAGCATTGCGGAAAATATTTTTCAGTTATTGTAAGAGCTGGTAAACTGGTGGGCGGAATGTTAAATGACTCCATAAAAATGTTGTACGTTTCCTACAAATATTGCTCGACTAAATCCAAGCATAGTTTGCTAGGTATGGTAACACAGACTCTGCCGATCGTTCTCCCAGTAACTGTTTTTCTATCTATAGCGATAAGTACCTGAAGGCTGGATTAAAATACCTGAGCGTGTAATGCGTAATACTATGTTGCAAAGTTACATAAGCCTTAGGAATAGAATTAACTAAGTTGTCGACCATAGAGTAACTGCTATCGTCAGCTAGTTATCGCTTATTTTCAAGGTCACATCGGTAGGACTAGCTAGGTAACCGATAATGAGTTTTTCGCTAGGTATCACAAGATTACCCAATAGGCCATCATGTGTGCATTCCATAGATAAGAATGTTTACATACTAGGTGTAACATTAAGGACGAGACGAGAAGCAACTTTGAAATACAGTTATGCAAGCAAGCAGCTACAGTTAGCTGAAAAGTGTAATTAGTTCGATATAACAATATATTTTTTAAACTCAGAATAAAGAATAGCATGATGATGCTACAAAACTAAGTGGTTTGGTTTGTGCGATTTACCATAATTATTTATGTCATGTTTTAATTTAGTTTATAATTAAATGAAAAAATGAGGAGGAGTCGTGAACAATCTCTATTTCATAAGTCAAGAATAGTGTGATCCTTCATCGCCTCGAGAAACGTTCAAATATCAATTTGAAGTTTAGATAGGTACAAATAGATCAGAAAATTAAGTATTATCTAAAAGTAGGTACTACCTACATATCATCGATGTATTGCGAAAAAAAAACAAGAAAAATGGGAGTTCTCCATAATTTAAGCAACAACAACATAATAGGTATTTTAAAGTAAGTATAATTAAGTAGTTTCAGTTTGTTTAACTTAGTTTTAACTTATAACTTAATGTTAGACTGTTTGTCGTTCCTAAAATATTAAAATAATAAAATTAGCATCAGCTGTCAGACAGACTTCTAAAAATGAGTATTTAATGGAGCTTTTTGCTTCCGTTGTACCACAACGGCCTTTAGTTACATTTGTGAAACAACAAACACGTAAAATAAGTGATTTATATTAGTAAATATGTTACTTACTGCAGTGAAAATTGATGCTCAAGTCCATAAGTATCCAGCCCCCTGATTAGTAGCAAAATAGCAATGGGGAACGAATCATTTCGCAAAGCAAAGCAAGTCTAAATCTTCTGGAACATGAAAAAAGGGCGACATGAGATTGATTTCAGTTTGTAAGTTGTATTCTTAGTTTATTTTTAATATTTGGTGTATGCAATAAATAGTTATCTAGGTACCTAGGTACATCATTAGTAATATGTGAAAATAGATCTAAATATCTAATATAAAGTCGATTGCTAATCTAGACAGAATGAGTGCCAATTCACATTCTCATTTCTCACAAAGCCATTTTGCTGGTGTTACTATAAAGGGAGCAGGTTTATAGATATGGACGGTCGTGAAAAGTTATATATTAACTAGACACCTCGCTGACGAAGAATCTATAACATAAATTGGTTATTGCATAGTTTACGCTTTGCCTTGACAAATGAAGTTTGTAAATATGTAGATTCTATAGGCACTCAACTCTTAACACTAGATCATAGTAAAGTCATAATGAGTTAGAATGTATGTCACGCCTTTATTTTGACGACCTCTGTAGCGCAGTGGGCGAAGATCCGCCTAAGACGTAGAATGTTGCGGGTTCAATTACCGCCTCAGGACAAATGTTTGTATGATCTGCAAATATTTGTCTCGGGTCTGGGTTTTTCACTTAAAAGATGTACGTATTTATAAAAAAAAATATAAGTAGTATATCAATCATGTAGTTCCCATAACAAAAGCTCTGCTTACTTTGGGGCTAGATGATGCTGTGTGTAAAATGCCCAGCATTATTTATTTATTTTAGTCGGTAAGAACATGTTTGTGGGCAGAGACAATATCTCCAAGTATTCATAAGTTTTCCTGGAAAAAAGAATACAACTTTAAAACCCAGGTGCCTTAAAAACATTATAACGAGCGAATTTATAGTAGTTACGCAAGTTAGTATTTAACCGCTTGGGTAAATGACTTTTCATCATGCAACTCGCCCGTCGCGTTGTGCTAGAAAAGGACGAACCGACATAGATAATATGTATTATATCGAGAGCACGAAAAGGACAGAAGATAAGCCTGTAATTACTGTAGTCGTTGAAAACTTGAAATGTCAAGATAGAGAACTACTACTTAATGTAAAAACAACGCATGTGTAGGCGTGAAGTCTTGTTGCCACAGATCTTGGAACTCCGAGATCCTTGTTGCATACAAAGGAAATGTTTGTATGATTTACAAATATTTGTCTCGGGTCTGGGTGTTATCTATGTATAAAATGTACTTGTCGATTTTTTCGACAAACTAGAATTTGTAATCGAATATCTTGTTCTCCGAGCTGAGGGCCTATGCTGAGTTACAAATACGTTAAAAACTTGTCGAAACGATGACCGTTTCGTAAATTTTTGTATGGGAATCTTGTCGATATTGTCACCAAAACGGTGACAGTATCTGAGTTTATAACGGCTTGTTATAAACTCAGCATAGACCCTCTGATCGTAATTGGTGAGTGAAACAGGTCGCAAGCTTGAAAAATAAATAAATTGACGCGCATTTTATTGCTCTAAGCTTGTCTTTGAGCTATATTGCAGCTTGATTTAATATAAATATTAAATTGTAGCTTGTTAAGAAAAATAACAAGGAATATTTTTCTAAGTATTGACGTTATTCTGTTCACAGCAAAACAACTTTTAGCTTCCATTGATGTAGCTTGTATGTACAGCGAAATGACATTTTTTTTATATAAATAAATAATGCTGGACATTTTACACACAGCATCATCCACACATTGTATCATCTAGCCCCAAACTAAACAGAGATTGTAATATGGGAACTACATGACTGATATACAACTTATACCCTTTTTTTTGTAAATACCTACATATATACATAGGATCCCACACCCAGATACTTTTCACCCGAGAAAAATATTTGAAGATTATACAAACATTTGTCCCACGGCGGGATTAGAACCCGCAACCTTTTGTGTCACATGCGGGCCTTGTCCACTGCGCCACAGAGGTCGAAAAGTAATGAAACAATGACGGTTGGGTATTGAGCACATTATCTCGAGTGTCTATATGTTTTACAAAACTTGATTAAAAGGCAGTACGTTGGTCAGCTCGCCCGATTTATCATACCCTTAGCACGAGTTCGAATTGTAGGCTATCGAATCGACTGCTTGAAATCAGTAACAAAAATAGTTGGCCAATGAGCTTTTTCTGAGACGGGCCACAGATCTCACAAACTTCCGTGATCTGTGGGTTTGGCTTACCATTTTTCTGACCAAAATTTAGCCAATGAGCTCCATTAGGCTGGTGTATAGTCGATTTGATAAACTTTTTAAAAACTCGTGCTTAATGCCGATTTATTATCCGTAACGTCCAATAATTAAAAGGCGAAAGGTTTCGCCATCGAACCTTGTTTATTGCGGAGCGTACTCGTAATTACAACTCTTCGTTCACACCGCCAATAAATTTCGGTTCGACGACATCTGGCATTTTGCGATAACCTTCACCTCGAACTACCTATTCCAATAATTTGAAGAATTTGAGCTTTGACAAACATTTCGCTTGCAAGGAAACGTACAAATAGTTTTATGCAACGCAATGCGGCAGTAGTTATGACTTTATGAGCAATGCGATTGAAAAGAGAAGTTAAACAAGTGCACTTATTGGTAGCATGCCGGGCGGCGGCGGGCGTCGGCGCGGGTGTAACTATTCCACCTTTATTCCTAGCTCGAACAATAGGGCTGGCAGCTTACGGCCGGTTTTGTTGCCTACCACCGATCATTGCTACGAGTTACGACGCTATAAATACAGCGGGACGTGTGCCCCTGACCCCGCGGACGACGTATGACTCGCATTCGCAGTGAAACGCGATGCAACACTACTCGATTGTAATATCCAATAGCGCGTTGGCGACTAAACAAAGTCTGATTGCTCGCTGACGTTTCTGTAAAACAGCCTCAATTGCTGTAAATATTAAGTCGTTCAACTCGAATTTACAGACGATAAATCATCTGATTGCTACCTCAATTGAAATTCTCTCGGTATGTTTTACAGGGTGTTCTGCGATTTTATATTAACTAGATGTTATGAAAATAATATGTAGTTCTTAATTTTCATGAGAAGGCTGTTCAACGTGTTTAATTATAATCATGTATTTTAGGAAATTTACCAAGACTGTATATATTAGAATTAGTAAGAGTTTGCGCACAAAAAAACGTAACCTAAGTAGGACTAAAACTACCAAAAATTAAAAAAAAAGGAACTAAAAAGACGTTTTTCCGTTTTTACGGATCCGATTTATTTGAAATCGTTCATCTTTTCTGGACATTACGCGTGCCACCAAAAGATGTTCTCCGAGAACTCCTTGATAGTAGCCAGTCTATGTATGAATCGTACGTAATACACCATCTATGACCATATCTTGATACAAGTAATACGAAAAATTTTGAAACCATTCGCAAGCTAGCAAGATTTAGCGGATGAGAAGTGTGGTTGCCCGGGGATTGCGGTGTGTTAGCTTCACTGCACTTCTGTTTTATGGAACGCGGCTTCTGATTTATCTATATTTTTAAGTTAAAGACCCATTTAAATATAACTTATAACATGTGATACTATTTTAATGCTAAAGGATGATATTACGTTTTATTGCTCTAATTGTTACTCTCAGGATCACGACGAATCGAACGATACCTCACTCTCAAAAATCCAAAAAACTGTTTGGGGAGCTTTAGGTTAAGTACGTGTACTAGAATACTAGAATCCCGCAAAAACACAACCCACCCCAGACAGGCAAGAAGAAGAACCTCTTGTACAATGTGTCAAATAAAAATATCAATTCGCACAACTAAAGATATCCCGCAAATATCCTATGCTAGACGAGGCCTTGGCGGCAGTCCAGCGCAACTAGGCCACCGTAGGTGTCTGGACCGTTTTGTTGGCAATCGCCATAATAGGCTATGTAGAATTCTTATCAACTTTATACAGTGTTGCCTATACCAGATACAGATTTATAAGATTTATTTATGTCCAATACAGATAGCAAACTTACATGATATACGTATTAAAATTTTTAAACAGTTGTTTAGATAAGATCTTTATAAGTAGCTAAGCTCTTTATGATTACACAGATGAAAATAATCAGATTTTAATAATATAAGTGGATAATCTTTTCATCTATTGCATCGTAACTAATCTTTGTAGGTATTCTGTACCAACCACAAAACAAGATTGCGCCATCTTAGATTGGGTAATGTGTTTTTAGTTATACAAATTTTAGTGAAATGGACATATTTGAGTTGACTTCAGTTTTCTTCCTTTTAATTAGGTATCTAATCAGAAAGTCTGAACCTGTCACCATTTCTTTTCATTGTTGGTGGGGACTAGTGACATCTTTGAATGCATAGTGACGCCATTCTCACATCGAACAATGTGACAGAGGTTTACAAACCTTCAGTCCTTCCCATGTGATTGCTTATTGGTGCTTATTGGCCATGACCGTGGCTCGCAATTAGATAAAATTACCTTCAATTTGTGCTACCAATGTTATTCTTGGTCTGGCCTGATGTCTTCGTGCTATGTAATTATTTTGCCTTGCAAAATTAAACTCTACCTCGTTAAATTACATTTTAAATTACTGCGGAAGTTCATTACGTGTCATTATTTTTGCTATGCACCTATCTGCTGTAATTATTGTAAACTATGTAACTATGTACCTGCCTGTAGTCCATGTAAACTTGACGATGTCCTCTAAAGAGTCGAGATTGTATTGAGTTAGATTGTATCTGCAGCAACTGTTGCCAATACCGATAACAGTTCCTCTAGCACCAGTTTCTATTTCTTTATAGATCTGAGACTAAACCACGACTCACCTCGACAAAAGTCAAAGACCACAAAAATACATTCGCTCTAAGTCATTTCAAAAACACTAAAAACTCGAGAGGTACGAAGTGGCTGTGGGAAGCGATGTATCTAAGCATCGACGTTTTTATCTTATAGCTCATAATAATATGGGATCACACAAACAGAATACAGGATACAACTTGTCCAGTTAGGCAGCATGTGGTACCCCAATTGTCTAAATTAAAACTATGATCTCAAAGTAATTAAACAAACCGTCAAATTACCGCGTTTTGCACATGTTGAAACATTTTTTGTTATAAATATAAAAGCTTGTTATTTTTTGTAATTACAAAGTTGGCAAGGAAGTTGGTAGCAGCCTGTCAATCTGCTATTTTAAGATTGTTTTTTTTTTCTTTTTGGCAAATTCCACCTTCTCTAGCTGGAGTCAACGTTTTCTCTGACAGTCGACACGGCTCATGTCACAGAAATAAATAGGTGTTTTTGTTGCCATATGTCTAATAATAAGAAAACATTGTTTCGGTCCTGATCGTGAGAAACGTGTTTAGTTTACTGTTACTACGGAATTGCTACGAAAATTTATCGCAGTTTTACTCTTTTATTCAAGCTTAATGGCCATTTTTATTTACAAGTCACCAGACTTATGCTTAAGACCAGCCTCAAACAGCCGGAATGACTTTTTGAATTCAAATCCACAATCGAGATTATAAATTGAAACGTCTGGAAATGCATATGTAAAGTCATATCAGAAATTCAAAAAACCATATTTTTTTAGGATAGAGCACTCACATCCCAAAATTCCCTAAACGTTCTCAGTTTGCCATAGGTGGGAGCGAGACGGCATAATTGTTAGTCTTTTCTGAATTTTCAGAGCCGTGAGAGGCTAGCTGCTGTTTCACAGATTAGATATATTTTTGAATTTAGAAAGAAATTCCGATCATTTTTGTCCAGTCTAAGGCTTTGACAATAAACTTAAAATCTTTACTGGCAACACTGATCCAATTGCTGTTTCAACATTGTGATATCGCACTTACCCGCGCGCGAGGACAATACCTACTAGGCATTATGTAAGTGTCGGTGCATCGGTAAGCGACGCACGCGCATCCAACGGTCGATGCATAGTCTGACCCAATTGCAATTTAATTCCAGCAAACTGCCTACCCTTTTGAATTCTTATTAAACTGGCAATTCTGATTAATGCAAGATCTCGCTATGTTGCGAGAACGGTGGAGTCATATATTCGTAAAATCACGCTGGTTTCACCTACGTAGAACGTGAAAGACCGCGCCCTTAGAAAATAAAGGAAGAAATAGCAAAAGGAACGACAAGCAAAAAAAATAATTATGACCTGAGAGGCTAGCCAAAATAAAATTTTACTGAGTGATAAGCATTTCGCAAAAAAAAAGACAGCTATTGACATGTTTCATTACATTTAGATTGAGTGCGTCAATTGCATACATTTTAGAATTCATTGCAGAAAGTCAACTGAATACAGGTATTGATGCCATTTATATATGAACTTCATAACTTATTTACCTCTTTTCTTACTTTCGTGGACTCTTCAGACCTTTAACTGGTAGGAAATTCCAAGTACTTAAATTATTTCTAGTGTATTTTCATCGGAATTTTCTAACAATAAGGTACGTATTTTGTTGGAACGCAATAAAGTTACTGAACGCCATATACAAACATCGATTTTAAACATCAAGTTTGTTCTTGCAAAAAATAGCCCGAAGGAAACTCGTAAATAAGCTCGTAAAGCGTGCTGTACCCAATTATTACGTTCCGTTGACTTTAATCATGATTAATATCCGCTAAGGCGAAGCGTTAAAACACAAAGTTTTCCAGAAACACTGCATTCTGTAGCGTCTACCAAATTGAATAAGATGTGACGGAGAATGGCTGGCGGCCGCAGTAAGACGGACTCATGGTGAAGCTTTTACATTGTAATGACATTCTATACCGCCAAATGTAGCTAGCAAATGTGCTACATTTGACGGTAAATGTGGCGGACTCAAATGTGGTTGCCACAATAAAAAAAATACTTGGCTTACAGAACAGAAGATGTAAATTATGAGTGTAGAAAAAATGTTAGTAGGTATGCACACAAATTAATTATAACTTATTTTTATATAGATGATGTGCGTAGCTTATTGATATGATTCGATTGGGGTAATCATGTCGGTAGTATCGAATGTCGGCGGAATTTACGCAACAAGGTAGGAAACTAGGTACTTACGCTATCTACGAGCTTTTGATAGACACTGGGTCTTACGAAATTGCTCCAGGTCTTCATTCTACAAAGTCGTGATCTGTGAAGAATAAAGAAACTACAGTTATGTTATCTATGTCTTAGTATGATTCCCTTCAAAGGTAATTGTTGCAATACAAAGCATCAATACTCGGGGTCTCAGAGAGCACAATGCAACGCGTGCAGCCCCCGATCAGCCGCGATCGAGCTCATTTCATATCACTGCTTGGACTCGGTAGTTGCATCACGTAAACGATAGTAATGAAGGCACGTCTCCATAACGACGTAAACCTAACCAGTTTATCTACAAAGTCAACTCTACTACTCACAGATAAGACCGTTATTCCAATCGACTAAGTGATTCTAAGCTCGTAGCGTGTGTGAAAAGCGCTCAAGCGAAATACGAGTCAAAGCTTCTATCTCAAAGGCTAAGTTCATTTGGCGTTGATAGCATTGTCTAGATTGCATTATGTAAGCGCTCTTGACTGCGGAACGGTAACATGGTTCCTTAGCAGGTCACGTTGGTGCGAATGACATCAGTTGCTGTCAAGTGCATTATCAATAGTCAACGAACAGGAGCTAGGGAAGACGTGATTACCACTTTATTGGTATTAATTTGGGGGTAGGCCCCATATTTATACTAATAAAGTTGTAATGCGGGACGCTTCGTCACGACTGGCTTAGCGATGTCGAAAAATGATGAACATGATAAGGTATATGTTGATATTATTCGACCTAACCTTTTATTTGAACATTGGTAGGCTGGAAAAGAGTGCCATTATCTCGTCTCCCATAACTATTATGCTAGAGCAATTAATGTGTATTCAGGCTTATGCCCAAAAGGACATCCTAGTCCTGACTGCACACTTGGATTTCGCATCGCACGCGAAAACATAATTATCGTGGCTTGCTTAGCTCGACGATGCGTCTTTCATTGGTTGCTCTAAGCACAACTCGCAGAATTACTTTATATAAACTACTAAACTTTTCAAACATGGACTTACTTGTACTCAGTTACTCAGGTACTCACCCTCATAAAATGTACGGTCCGCTTTTCTTGCGGTAAATTTTCTACCTCCCATGCCAAACCTCGGCTCCTTCAATTTATGTAAGTATCTTCTATGCATTGCGTATGCAATAGATTCGTCCTGGACTCCCCAGTTTGGGTGAACAGCTTGGCTCTCATCCAAAACCTTTCACTGACCTACTCCTTCTTCGGGAATCCCAACTTTTGTTGCTGATATCGACAAACTAACATGGGAACCCATGTTGATCGTGGAAGTTTATAACTTTTTAATGTTATTCTGTATAGTAATAATAGATTTAATTTTAGAATGTGTTGCAACGTGGCTTAGCACAGACCGTGGGATACCTGCGCTACTTCGTATTACGTATCGTCTGTGGTATCGTCTAATGATTTATTTTCTGTGAAGTCTTATATGCTAAACGTTTAAAAATCGAATTAATAACGAAACAAGTCATTAATAAAAAATCTACCTCTCTGATTAGCTCTTTTTATTAATCGTATAATGGTACTTTCTTGATCTCAATGCCCCCTGATTACACTAGCAATATGAGAATGTGAACGATACAATAACACTAGTTTTGACAGGTTTGACAATGTACAAAACTTCTGAAATTCAAAAATGGGAAAGTTTAGAATTGAGAAGTGACTTTTTAAAGTTTCGGACATTGCTATTCCTGTCGAAAGGGGATTGCCATTTCTTTAGTGTAAACTAAAACTAAAATTTATCTCTTGCTCAATTATATTATGGAGGTCAAAAGGACGCGTACTAGGTAACACAGCAGCGATTTACCCCTATTAGTCTTTCTCAGTTAAGGTAGAAATACCTACTTAATAAGAACCCATACTTACCAGAACTAGATCAGTGACCTGCTTGGGTTATTGCCTGTTTATGTAATAAGGGGGCGGGTTGAGCTACGATGTTCATGAAAACGGCCTTGTTGAGAAAACCAATTTGGCATTGCTACTGATACGCTATGGACGAAATCGATTCTAACAAGCACTTTTTGTTTTAAGTGCCTACCTACGGTTCGCTAGGCAAGGATAGCTTGTAGCTTTAGTCACTTAAGTAAAGACTATAAAGGTTATGCAGGCGTGTTAAGCGTGTCATTATCTTTTTAATACCATCGACTTTATTCGCTAGGTTTTTTGCCATGGCCGCGAGTCGACACGGGTTTGATAACCCGGGGAGACCTTGGTCTTAATTGCGCTTGCTCTGACCATTCCGCCGAGACCACTTTTTTATGCGCCTGCACATCGCTACAAAACACAGAAGATATAATAGTACGAGGGACTTACGTACAAAAGTATCTCTTTAAGAACACGACCACTGAAAGACAGAGAGTCTTTCAGCACAATTTGTATGGTAATAAAAAGGTTGCGAACTAGGTCAGCGAGTGACCATGAATGGTTAGTGGCGATGGCAACCAAATACCGTGCATTTCCCTGATTAATCTAAATAATAGTCCCCCTATTAGTTTTACTCCATGATAAAAATTGCATAATCGTAATAAAACTGCAATATAACTTACCAGGAGGTTGTAGGTCGGGGACCTGCTCGTGGTATTGCCTGTTTATATATAATAGTTATTGTTATTTATATTGGTTGTCCCAAAAAGCCCTAAAAAAGTATGAATCTGAGGTTGTCCATCAAACAGATTACAGTCGCGTGTTTGCTTGTATTTTTTTGCATTAAAGCCCTGGCGACCGAAGGTCATAGAACCGATGTGGTGAAAAGATTTAGTGCATCTGCCTGATAAAACCTTACTTAATTCATTTTAGGAGTGTATCTATTTATATCGCTATAATGCACACAAGTGAGACAGGCCATCCGTTAGTAAAAATATGGTGACTACCCGGCCGACTCCAAATGGTGCGATATCCGGAGGGAAACCAATCAGATGACAGCTACCAAAACTAGTTGGTTAACTTGAATGCGCTCTACCATGAAAACCACACTGAGTACTTGTGATCTTGCGATAAATCAACTTTCATGTTTTTATGACCAACATAAGTGTTTAGTTTATACACTTAGTACGTGGAATCGTGTATTCACAGTGAGTCTGCTTGCAAAAATATTACACGTTTTTAGGTAACTACCGGCTTAATCTAATGACGTGACTATTTAGTCTAGGGTTTAAAGGTTCGCTCACGACTGGACCAAAATTGATTTATAATCGATTTTATACATTTTGTCGAGACTTTCCCATATAATGTTTATATTATTTCCATTTGAATGCAGAAAAGCCCACCTTGCCTGTTTGGCCACTCTGAAGTTAGCTGTTTATATATTAAAAAAAAAATTAAAACTCATCGTCTAATAATTTAAACTAAATTCCTATTAATAAAAATGTTTTATTGTTTCAGGTAAGACTACAAGACACGAATGAAAAATTCACAAAAAAATTACTTAAACAGGTTGGTAAGAAAAAGGATGGTTGGCTGCATTCGGTAAGAAAAAGTTGCAGGTATTTTTTCAGTGGGTAGTTAGGTACAAATCATAAATTATCTTTATATATTTGTAGCTGTTTTGCCACTTTTAAAATATTTACGTAAACATGGCATTTTTTCATCTTTCTCCAGAAACCACAACAAAGGATTGACATGGCATCTAGCCAACTTTGGGCTATATTAATCATTCCTCGGTACATAAATTCACCATTTATATCTGTACAGAAATTCCTACCAAACTAATGGTGTTCAACATAAAATCAATATATATAAAAAAAAACCCAACAAGGTTAAAACATACTAAAGAAGTTGTTTTTTAATACAAAACAAGTTAGCCATTAGCAAAGAGGTAGGAACTTGACATAAATAATAATAAAACCTTTGGCTTTTTTTTTAAACGAGTCGAGCACTCACTAGATTATTTCGAAGTTCGATCCATATTTATATGTAGCTTGGTAGGTATACCATGCCTATTTGCCAAGTGGGAATAGAATAATGACGACGTCAACCGATATTTCTTTGTTGCGTTGTATAACCTTGACTTGGAGAATGGATCGATCCAATTTCATCTTTAATTTACATCTAGGTAGGAACTAGCAGCAAAAAGTTGCAAGAAAAACAGATAGATTGACACGCGGTAACAAGGCTGTAAAATAACGCTGTAAGAAATTCAAAACATTGCCAAATCAAAGTCAGTACGTTTACTACTTTTTATTAGAATCATTAGAATCGTCGTCATATCTAAGTGAATTGATGCAGATTTTTTGACAATATTGGCACGACTTCGGCATACTTATCTAAGTCTGAAAAACAAATATTCAAAGGGCCAAAAAGTATATACAGTTGTTGCTGAATGCTAAGTCATTATTTTCACGTTGGCATAGTTATCAAAGTCACAAAATCATAGTAGTAGGTATAAGTATTATTTCATTATATCGTATTTCGTGATCGAAATTAAGATTTCGTCGATAAACCAGCTTTAATTCCTTGGATGTGTATCAGACAACCTTAAACAATGGCACACGATTAATATACTTCCTTGAAAACTTTTTGTTTAATTTGAAATGTTGTTTTGAACTTTTTGCTATTAAAATGTGGGTAACTCGGTTTTCCCTTATTTCTTGAAACCTAGTAACTTTTAAAAATGAAAAACAATCTTATTTTAGTAAGTAGGTAGGTACTTTTAACTTTATTTTCTAAAAACGACTTTGTAGTTTGTAGATAACAAGCGCTATTCATATATTTAAAATTGATAAAAAAGTGATTCATTACTTCCATCTACAAACATAGAGTTCCAAAGCGTAATTTTGACAGCAGCTTGTTAGGTAGCCATAGGTAGGTAATTAAACATTTAAGCAGTCTTAAAGAGATGACCGTGTCTGTGTAATTCGACAAAGAGGACGATTAGGGGAATGAGGTCGGAATGAGAGGGGGGAGGAACCAATCGAGCAATTTTGCAGCACGCACGACTGGTCAACTCACGAATACAAACACTTTGGCTGGCGGATTCAGCAAAAACGCGTTTGAGAGATGTTTTTTGCTGACTCACTTTCTGTTTGCCGGGCTTCATGTTTATCATGAGTAAATTTACCCTAAATTGACAACCTTGTAAGTAAAGAGGTTAAATTATATCCTTTAGAAGGATAGGCATTTCAATAAGTGATAAATCCAAAACGAGAAAGTCCGCAGAAGAACTAAAAGTTACCGTCATACTTGAATAGTAGTATTAGGCAAGGGAACCGACAACCCTGGTAATAAAGGTTTATTTTAAGAAAAAAACTACTCATTTCTATTTATATTAATGTGATTGATTCAACACGTAGCAGAGTTTTGTCAAATTAATCAGCACGCGAATTAGACAAATCTTTGTACTCCTACGTCCTAATCACAGATAAATGGGTGCTAAACTCAAAGCAATAAATTTATTCATTTCAAACTAACACAAACGTTATGTGCAGATAAATAAGATTTTTTTGAATTGCATGACGGATACGTTTTTGTTGCGAGATGGTTGAGCATTCCCAAAACACAGAAGGTCAACGCACCGCGATTCCACGTGATGCTGTGACGTGAATTAGGTTGGCGGTTAGATCGCCGACAGGCAGGCCGTTTTGACCGGTCCGGTCCGTTCCGGTAAGAATATGAATGGAAAATAGTCGCAACGTACGCATAGACATGCCGTTCTCTTTCCTAAAGATCGCGACCGACGACGTCTGGGCAACGCACTCCGGTAAGCCAACCGGTCGACCTGTAACTGGCCTGCTCCCTTGAGCCCTTTGTGTGATGTGATAGATGTCATTGGTATTTAATTCTTACTTTCCGTTTCCATTCTTATCCCTTCCAAACGCGCTGCGGCGTGACGCATCCACTAAGAACAGGAGCTACTGGAAGATGCGCTGCCGGCAAATGAGTAGCCTAGCGCCCTGATGGGAAAAGGTATCGGGAACGATTGAAAACGGCCTGTCTGTCGGAGCCCTTAGATGACCATTGGTCATTAGCCGTTGTCGTTACGAGTTGTAAGTATTACATTGATGCTTGCGTAAATCACGTAACGTTTGGCATTAATGTTGGAGCGCAATGTAATTGAAACAATGTCATTTTCACGTTCTAAATTCAGTTTCATGCAAAATGAATTACCTCGCTACCTTCAAATCTCTACCTAGTTGGAATAACCTGAATGCCATAATTTGGGCCATCGCTCCATTAGGACGACTGTGATTGGTGCCAATGTGTGACACACTATTACCTACAATCAAATATTATAACTGGGTTGTGTTTATCATATTGGGCATTTGTTAAATTAAATAGGTCTAAGTAAAGATAAAGAAAGATTACGAAAAAAAACATAATTTCTACCTTGGCCGAGGCTGGTGAAGTTTAACAGGCTTATGTAACACGAAGGAGTGATAAAATACGTATTATTCCCTAAGATTATTGATGTTAGGCTACTTACTGATCTACCTAACTTAGTTGCATTCTCTCTGTAATTCCTGGAAGAGTAGTTGGTACTTTTTTCCGATGGGTTAGCTTAAGGTCTAGGTAGGTCATTTTCTCGATTGCTCCTACACTAAGCACTCACATTACATCATTTGACAGTAAAACTCAAAAACATAACTTATCAATAAAAAACAAAAGAAATGCACAGTCAGTCATAACAGCGATAGGTCGCTATTATGCAACTAGTTAAGTACTTAGTAGATAGGTACTTAACTAAGTACGTAGGTAAAAACATTTTTATAGATTTTGTTAATTTCGAGTAAGGTAGAGCTATGAATGAAGTAGAGTACCTACTTACCTGCTAATAGTACTTACCTCGATAATTAGATACGTAGTAGGTAGGTAGACTAGATACCTAAGTACCTACTTTAATAACTCAATGATATTATATCTACATTAGCCGTCTACCTAAATGTTAACATTGTAAGTGGATTACAACAGTAGTTCCATCTCACGTAAATTTTACAAGTGTTTTCAAGTTCAAAAGTTTCGTAATCGAAGTTGTTTTGATAGAGCGAGTCATCATAAAAAATTGTCTTATCGGAGCGCAACATTCTCGCTGCGGCCTGCGACTTGACTTTCTGTGTCTCGGCGCGGCTGCGCGCGGTGCCGAGGGGGGAGTTGGGAGGGTAGCGCGGTGCGGGGGTGACGTCACACCCGACCGTGGCAGTGAGAACGGGCGCGCTCGCTCGCTCGCGCTCGCTCGCTCTAGCTAGCTAGCCGCTCTCGTCTCGTCGTACTCGGTTGAGGACGGTCGCGCGCGCGCAACGTGCTCTCGGAGCTCAACTCAAAGTTCGGCTCTACATCGCACCGGTCGACCTGTTGCATGAATTGTGTTGTTAGTGATTACAAAAATATCCAACTATCTGTGAATTCGCTTCGGCAGACGAGTGCATGTCCGTTGCGCGCTTGGATTGTTTTGTGCCAGGAAAGAGTGAAGTGAAAGTCTTCGGAGGATGCCCCTCGGCGCTCGTGAATACCGGCGAGTGTGAGATCGCCGCGATGAGGCGCCGCTGGTCGAACAACGGGGGGTTCCACACGCTGCGAATGCTTGAGGAGAGCTCCTCGGAAGTCACGTCCTCGTCTGCGCTGGGGATTCCGGCGGCGATGGTGATGTCGCCGGAATCGCTCGCCTCGCCGGAATACCCCGGCCTAGAGTTATGGGGCTATGAGGAAAGCAGCATGGCGTATAACCCGACGCCGTCGCTTCTCGGCACGTGTTCGATGCAGCAGCAACAACAGACGCAACCACAGCCGTTACCGTCCATGCTGCAGAACTGCCAGACGCCGACTGCTCCGAAACCTTCGGATTTCAAATCGGAAAATGAATCAATGTCTTCAGGTTAGCCTTTATTTTTTTACACAGCACAGCGCTCTTAGCGTAGCGTTACATTCTCTTTGCACAGCGCTGTGAATCCCGTCATTCTTATAAGAACAAAGTTAGAAAATGTTCATCGCTGTTCGATATTCACTTATCTGAGTGCGTTGGAGGGCACGTTTAGCTGTCAGGAGTAGTGAGTAGCTGTCAGGCCGTGGGGCGGCCTATAAATCGCGACACTAGGGTAGAGCTGCTACAATACATATCGATAGAGCTGCTTTAGCGCATAATAATAATGTCTGAAAGTTCAATTGCGTGAAATTCGAATGAAAAGAGTTATGTTTGAAGTTTTCACAATGCATTCTACCTACGACCTACTAAGGTACACGAAACGATATACTACAGTGTCTAGCTTTTTCCACTAGGTCACTACGGCCAAGACAACCATTAGGTACCCTGCTATTCCTACCTACATAATATTGATTATTGATCCCGCATTCAATATTATATACCTCGTTACGGTTTAAACTAATAATAAAATGCTGACATCAAACTTGTACGGTTTAGTTTATCGTTTGTGATTTTTAGTTTTTTGGCGGCCAGCGTTCTGCGCGACGCGCCGCGCTGTCATCGACCTTTGGCCCGGATACCTTGACCGGGCGCTACGCTCGATGTCTCCTTGCCCTATCGTTTTGTTTACCTACATTCGCTGAGGTCAAACTTTGGTGCTATAATTTTGGAAAGGGTAATTTAATTCGAAGTTATACGAACTATAGTAGGACTATTTTATTAGTTTGGTGTTGTTTATGTTGTCATGAAATCCAAATGACCGCCGATCGAAGCCGATGACAGAGATCGTTTTGATAGACAATTTTTAATATATATAACTTAAAAGAAAATTGCTACGATTGATTATTCAGGCTACAGACATGTCTGTCATGTACATGCTAATAGATTACGCATATACCTCAAAGAAATTGGAAATAATAAATCTAGCAAGTAAACTTCAACGATTTATTTATTACATTGGTAATTTATTCATCTATGTACCAAAATGTTAATTGAAACTGAAAATAAATGAAGAAATAAAATAAGTAGGTACCTAAGTGTAAAGAAGGTATCATCATACACAAAAGTGTTAAGTATATTAACATACCTAGCATACCACTAGCATACCACACCATACAACTAGCTTACCACTAACACCCTGCCAATTTCGAATTGTCGAATTGACTGACACCAGTATGGTCTCGTTTATCTTATCTCATGTTTTTGCTATACCTAGCGTATATATGATATTCATCCATTCATTTACCAGACAGTGATATTGGATGAATGGAAAGTATACCTAATAATAAGAGAGTATACGCTAAAAATAACACCTACTGTTTGTTAGAACTGTTTGTACTTCAGGCAATAGGAAAAATAAAAGTTCCTGTTGAACGTGGGTATAAATATGATAATCGGCTTAGAACGAAATAGGTACTTCATAAAATAACCCACACAAAAATATCTTTAAAGCTGTACTTGAATCTATAACTTGATACAATGATTTTATTCTTTAATATTTTACTATTGCTTTAATTATTATGAAAACAAAGTCCAAACTTAAGTGTACCCATACATATAGTGTTACCTAATCTAGTGGTAATTATGTAGAAACCATACCTTTGATTAATAGAAACATAATGAATTGGAAACTAGCAATTCGTTTAACGTTGCTAAGGCGTCTAAATCGTAATGAGGTTTTAGAATTCCATTGTAAAACACCAGCAAAATAAAATTAACAAGTCAAATACAAAGTCTGAACTAAAGGCGAAGGCAAAATAAAATTGATTCATACTGTTTTACTAGCTACTATCTATAAAGATGGGACTACAGGAGGCTATACAAACAAGAGTGAAAGGGCCACACAAAATTCACTACAAACCTCTGAAGTAAGAGGAAATTTGTATTTGTTCACGTAATTACTTCGTACAAGCGTTTTATACTAAATTCCGTTTAGTATGTTCTCAAATGCGACTGAAGCATCCATGATTTCCCTAGAAAAATATGCCAGTTTTGTCCTTTTCACACACATCTATCTCCGAATATCTTCTACTTCTTTCTAAATTCAAGCTATTTGGCTTGAATTTAGGCCTCTAGTACCCAATAAAACTAAGGTTTATCCTCTTGTTCTATCCTAATGTGGGGTAGTAAACAATCAATTCAAGTATGTTTTCTCTGTTTGATTTGCCATACATAACTAATGTGTGCGGGAGGAACGCAAACAAATTACTCATCTCTTATCATAGAGTACTCCTGATTGGAAAATTTACTCGGGACTTGCCGTAAATATGAGCCAGAAACTAAATATACCTTATTATCATGGTAGCTTTGTCAAATTCAATAAGGCAGTAAAGAAAAATACCTTTTATAGGAAGTCGTAAAACCTCTTAGAATGTGTGTGTGTGGAATATACCTACTATAATTCACAGAAGCATAGCCAACAAATAAAATCATAAACACTTTTGTTTTAAAGTGTACCTGAACTATTCTAGATTGACACTTTGAAGTTACATTATTAATATTTTAATCTGATTGACGAGATTCAAAAATTATAAGCCTATTCGATTTACAAGTAATATTTACTGATTAAAAAAATATATTTAATGAAATTAATTTTATTGTCGTCAACATTTGAATTGCATACAATTACAACGCAAAAGCATCAATAGTGTCTAGAAATACGTTTGAGGAACTATGAATGAACTTCACCTACCTATGAATCATTTCATTGCAAGTATTTAATCGAATGATAGAGTCACAATACCTAGAACAACAGAATACAGTATTCACATCTCAATAGTCTCAATAGTAGATCATTCGCAATAGTCCCACTATTGCGAATGATCTTAAGCTTTGCATTGCTTGTAGAATCGTTTTTGAGCACTACGCTCTTGTCGCAACTTCTGTCTGCTTTATTGGGGAGGACGGGCATAGGTTTTTTATCGTATCCCAATAATCTCACTAGTGGTGAAATTATGAATAATGAAAAGGCATTTGCCGCTGTTCCCACTGTCATACTCGCAGACTGCTGTTGCGAAGAACATCCAAACGATGTTATTTTTCCCGATCTCACTAGTTTTTGTTTCGAATTTGTTTAATTTCATGACATTACATCACCACCCGTTGGTCGCTCGATGTTCGATTTTGAAAAATAAATCTCACGTTATCTGACAAGGCATGTGCACAGTGGCTTTTATTAAAAAACAGTATTTGGGAGGGATATCATTTTCTAAAGTAGAAGATAACTTAAAAATATTCAATTGGCCAAGTGAAACATAATTTAAAAGTGAGCTTGACTCTACATTCGAAGAGCGATGCAGTCACCCGGCCGGTTCGACCGGTTTACAGACTCTGATGTTAAATCGCATCTCCTGACAACGCACCGCACACAATATTATTCTGAACTATAAAATAAAACTGCCCAAGACGTGTAAAGACTCGCTATGTTAGGGTCCTGATTCAAAGTTGCCTGATATCTCCCATGTTATAATTAGGAATTTTTAGGGGAAACTCATGATTGTTTTTATTGAGTGAAATTTGTTATATCGTATTTTAGAAACAACAAGGTTCTTGGTAATCCTACTGTGCTACAAACTAAATCGATTTTTGTTAAAGAAAATGTGAAGCGTATTTTTGGCTTTAGAACCCTAAAAACGACGTCCGTGGTTCGGTCTATCCTTATTTCATTTTATCAAATCGGTCAAGGCCGTCACCTTAACACGCGAAAAATATATCGGACCGATATAAATCTGCAAGCAAAATGGATTTAAAGTTGGTATTTATAAACAAACGTGATTTGACAGAATTTGATAAAATGAAATAAGAATAGACCGAACCCAGGACGGAGCAAACTATCTAGTTTGGTCGAGTTTTGACCCCTAGTGACATTTATTTATTTATTTCAACTTCTAACTATTTTACAGGTCAAGTCTAATACAAAAGCGTACATAATGAAAGCGACATGATGGTGATACTCTTTTTCTGACCCTCCAAAGTTCACACAGTAGGTATAATCTGCGTCACATTCAACTTTTTCTGCGTACTTAAAGATACAATTATGTCAAAGATTTCTTAAATGTGCTTAAAATTTTAATTCGAATTTCGATTACCAATAAAACATTGATAGGCTCGAATCACTTTTACCCGCGACGTCAGGAGCTCGTATATGCGTTACATTTAGAAAGTAAATTTTTGCAAAATTGTTAAAGCCTCGACCTCTGTACTGTCATGTATTGATACGGCCACTAGTGACTTGTGACGATAAAACATATAAGAACATCCTTGAAGAAAAACAAATTGAAATGCTTATACGGGACTCATTACGACGCTATTAAAAATATTTTCATCCAACCACCTAAAGCCGTTTTCTTCCAAGCTCATCAGTAATCACCTTTAAGATTTCCACTTTCCTTCGATGCTCAGTCGCGCGGTTAACTCACGTTTCACATTAAGTGAGCATCGATAATAATAGCATGCACAGCTAGCATAAGTAACTTGACAAGCTAAGAGAGCAAAACAGCTATAGAAGTATAAAGAGTAGGATAGGGAGGGATTTTATCGAAAGTGATGAAAACTTACTGTGCACCCAACGTGTCAAAAATACCTTTCCACTCAGAACATTGTATAATCTCTAATTTTATGACCAATGTGAACGAGCATATTAGTTATCAAAGTAAGTTGATAGTTACGTAATAAGAATCTCGAATTTGAGTGTAAATCTGTATTTATTCGGTCGCTTGATATTACTATTTAAAACTACCACTTCGGCCTACGAGTCTGTACCTACTTTGAGTTAAGTATGAGCTTACTCTTAGCACTGAGTTATTGAAAATGCAGCCATATAAATTATGCGATATTGAACTCATTGATGTTAAATATCAAAGTTTATCGTAACATCTAAGATTTCTTTGTTCTTATGCTTCAGAAATAATAATTTCTACAAACATAATTTATTTAAACTAAATAGATACTGCTTACACAAGAATAAAGCTGCTACAAGACGGCGTAAAATAAAAGGGCTTTTCGTGGAGACCAATTTTGCAACACTGTCGGCGAAAAAACGGTCGAGCGACTTACGAACACTACTTTTTAACAATAATAAGCGCAACATTTCATACTATGTTCACTTAATTTACTATGACTGACCGAAGTGTAAGCATATTATGTAACCCTGATAAATACTTAGAGCCTCAGAAGTCAGCACAATCACTTAAAAACATTTCAGGGTCTCTTCCGTTATCAAATTGCGCTTAGTTCCTCGTAAGAAAGAGTAAGAACTTAGCTGTTTAATTTCCTAGTACATAACATACTTGAAAATCGTATTTCGATTGCGTTGCATGGGTACTGCAGTATTGGGTTGGATCTCAAATCAAAATAAATGATAGCACTCATATATACTAAAAAGTCACCCATCAGCTACAATTCTGATAGCATCCTCAATTTGCCTGCTGTTTGTGCGACTAATATATTTCGACGACCCTACTGTGTTTACTAACGGCTCGCTCTGAATTTTTTAGTGGATACTGGCAGTTCACGAAGAAAAATTGATATATTTAGTTGCCAGCCCGCATGGGTCGCGTGTGTAAGCTAGCTAGAGCATACTTTTATTGACATGGCATTTAGTCGTAATTTCATGCGGGTTAGCTTATGGAATATAATTTCAGGTGATTTAAACTTGGAAGTAAACTGACTATCAAAAGTAGCATTATAATGAAAACTTTGTTGCCCAAATATACTTGTTAATAATTTGTATAATTCTTGATTGGCGATTTAAGTGTGACTGTACTTTTGACGCGCTAGGTACCTGTACCCGCCCACATGAACCGTAAGGTGACTGTACCTAAACGGAAAAGTCTTTAGTTTAGATGTGATTGGATAAGAAACTAAATCCATCAAATTAGTTTCTTTCGTGTGCTAAATAACAAAACGTGATTCTAATTCTCAACAACTTTTCACTATATAATATTAATGTACTATATAATTAAATATTATATAATATGAATTACTATATAATATTTTTTTTTTTTTTTTTTAGTATATAAGAACATTTATTCATACAACTATGTACAAGTAGGTATATACAAAAAATACAGATGAAACATCGAATATTGCACGAATTACATTCTATATAATATTGAACCTCTTCATAATGAAGATCAATGACCCATGATCAAAGTCACTTTACTTACATCTAGAAAAATCTTTTCATCGGGTTAAATAATCTGACAATTCCTATTGAAAGCTCAACAATACAATAGCTAATGAAGAATAAAATAAAATTTGCATTCATCGGACGTTATCTACTTTTGTTATTCCTTTTAAAATGTTTTCAGGTTAACATTTACTTGCTTTTAGCTTTCTTAAGTAATCTTCAGGGCTGCTCTTCTGCTCATATTTTCATCTCAATAATTAGATTCATTCATGCATATTGTTGGCGTAAATTTTGTTCAAAATCATCTAGCCAAGTCACTTTAGTTAGCTATTATTTCCAGTCCTTAGCGACCAAAAATAGCCGTGAATACTGATATTTTCACGGCTTTTTTGCCTAACAATGTCTTTTGACTTCGGTTAGCCATAATCCATCGCACATCGTCCATGTCATACTTCTAGCTAAAAAGCTAGAAGGCAAATGTTTTTCATCTCCACTTCAGACTGGCAATTCGCACACCCAAGTTCACTCCACAACAACCTTCGTACCAATTTTGACGTTGGGTTCTTATGTGTTTCAGAAGTAAAATTGCAAGCACACGATTGCTAGTTCTATTATTCTAATCTCATGCATATAATTCCTTTGTGAGCAGTCATCTATCTGTAAGTACTAAGTATGGGCATTGAATACTTTGGTTCTTCCTTCAGGTATTTATGTATTTTAGGTCGTTCTCCAGCGTGTGAATTTTAAACAGCTAGTTTTGTTGCCAAAGTTTGATCCTATAAAGAAACCCCTCATTTTGTCGTCCGTCTCTCGTCATGTTCATCTGAATCTCATTACGCCACTACGAACTAGATGAGGTGTTGCATCACTGTGGTACGTATGGCTAGGTGTTATTCAGGGTAAAAGTTCCCCACGGGCCCCACCTGAGGTGAATGTAACAGGCGTTCGCGTGGGGGCACCAAGGTCACAGTGGTTTTTGACACCCAGTATAAATAGTAACACTGAATGCCAGCACTTACTGCCTAGCTAATTATTTCGTGCCAACACCAGCTTGTTCAGTAAAGCCGGAAATCCTTTGTTTCCATTTTGAATTATCGTTTTTTTTTCACTGTAGCGTAGCGTGCAGTTGTTCTTAACAGATTAATTTTGTGGGAAACCTCGCTGTAGACTCTTGGAATGGGTCTAAACAGTGGGTGCTTCTAGCGAAAGTTCTACGAAAAATTACTATGTTCTTGATACTTTCGATCCTAAACCTGTTTGGGACTACTCACATGAGATAGAAAATTCTTAGAAAAAAAATATTTAAAAGTTGATCTAAGGAATCAATCGAATGTTGTAATATAAGTAACAGTTTGGTGATCAGTTAAATTAAAATATATAAATATACCAAACATTTTAATAATATTAAAATAATTTAAGAGCAATTTATTCAAAACATCAAAGAGATATTGTGTTATCCAATCATGTCTCGCACAAGTCGGTAAGAACATGATATCCGAATCCTTTATAATGGATGCGAGGAAACGTTTCCAATACGTGTGAAATATGATACTGCTGTACGGTCATGCATGATTGATGATTCCTTAATCAAATGGGTCGCTGACCCTTGAGCCGCTGAATCTATAGCAATCTGGATACCAGACTTTATGCATAATAATCAGGTTACATTATCAAAGAACAGCGAGGTTAAGTATAATATAATATACGGACAACATATCATAATTAAAACGAAAGTTGCTTTGAAATCTTTATACTGCTGATCCAGTTCGATAGAATTTATGAGTTATAAAAACGTAGAATTGTTTGCTCACATTTTTTTTTAGATTTGAACTAGTCATGGTACTATTACCAGATATTACATTGAACTGAATTCAAATTGCATTCTAGTGTGCGTTTACTTGCCTACAGAATTGGACATAACTGTTAAAGCTGTCAGTTGTCAACGCTTGTCTGTGGTGGATCAAATCGTTGTAAATTCTTAAGCTTCGTAGATCATTATTACCTACGTTTATGTAACTCGGACAAGACCTGTTGAGTTAGATTAAAATTAGCATACAAATGGGATCAGCGCATTCACTCACTAGGCGCAACTGCTTTGGAACTCGGTATTAGAATAATATTATTCTATGGGCCAGCTGCCGTACATTAGACGAGGGTCACTTATTTTGTATATTTTATAAAAGCGCTTAGATTTGGCAACCCTTTGAACATTCTATTCGGATCCCCTATTTCTAAGCACGCGGCTTTTATATTGCCTTCATTATTATCCAAGCCTGTTCAAACGTTTGGTACTATTGGGTGCTATTGGTACTGTTAACGATAGCAAGAATCGATTGATTAGTTTAAGCTTAGCATACACATGTTTTTAAAAAGTTCATTGACATAAGTTGACACAAACGACCACTCACGTCACACGACAATTTGATAGTATAATGTTATGGGGTCGATACTGGTTTTGAATAAAATGTGCTAAATATTGTGATTTAGTCGTCTGTCGGGGATTGTCCATATTAGATTTGACTTCAAAACGAAATAAAGGTAATCGCGCAATACGGCCTTAAGCTTGAAACATTAAGTTGCCCTAATATGGCTTCGTTTTTAAAGCTTAAAATAGTTAAAGTGAAATGGTGAACTAGAACTTTTCTCGCGATGGCAGCGGGTCTTAGGGAGAGGTATAGTATACCGGCGGATATGCGGTCGAGCGCGCGTCACGGTCGGGTGAGTGAGTGCTTACTGCCAACGCGACGCTTGTTAGCTCTATTATCTTATAGAGTCGCCCTCTGTAACAATCTTCTGGATCGGATATCTTGAGTGGCACAACCAGGACTTCCCGCAGGCGATCGAGTTTATGTCGCTTAATTGAAATTGTAACCAGCTTATTTAGAGCCTATGTGCTTCCCATATATGTATATGTACGATATTTTTAATAAGAGTTATCTTAAAATCTTCGAATAGGGATTCATTGAAGTATATAAGTATTATATCAATCATGTAATTCCCTTAATACAAGCTCTGCTTAATTTGGGGTTAGATGATGCTGTGTGAAAAGTGTCCAGCATTATTATTATTATTGAAATATAAAGCGATTTTTTTATTTCTAGCGTATTTCGATAACTTTATGTTCATGGTTACCCCAACCTCGAATCCTTTAAATTCTTGTCATCTTGATCAAATGTCGTTCGTTGAGCACGCTTTGAGTTCAAATATATACAGAACAATCATTTCTTTGATGCCGTCTCTTGAACTTGCAACATGAGACTTAAAATTAAATTGCAAGAACAGATACAATCACCTCATTACCTTCTAAAATTTCCTCTAATCTCTGCAGAGCATCTCATATTAACGGTTCAATGTTGAAACAATGTTTGTTCTGTTCACTGGTACATACACCAGAAAAAGTGACTGTAGGTACTGTTCAAGCGCTAACACTTCAAAACTTGTTTGAAGGTAATTTAAAATGCTTTTGACGCGATCTGCAAAACAACTGAGCAATTTAGTCGCAATATAAAGTGTGTAGCAGATAGACACTTGTGACAAAGTGACAATTAGAACCTTTACTCTAGCTCTAGCTAATTGTAGCATTATCTGATCCGTGGAGATACTTTTGACGGTGGCTGTCCCTTGTCTTTATTCTGTCACATATAACTCACATAAATAGTTCTAGCAGTTTTGTTTGGGTCCCGGATCTCACGGAACATTGATACAAATCGAGATTTTATAACGGACCTGCGAAATAAACTCGAGCTTTGTTAGTTCAATGTGGATGGTACATGTACCAACCTAGCTATCTTTAGATCATTGTCAATCAAAGGTAGGGCGATGATCTTTTGCCCAAATAAGCCATTGCCATTGTCGCTTTTAGGAACAAGTCAAACCTGTTTTGTAAAATTATTCTTCCTCCTTTAGTTATTCGTAAGTGAAGTCAAAAAGTACGGGCGTTAAATTGATTTCAAAGTCAGATAAAATAGTTTTATTCAAGGTTTTTTACCATCAATCCGTAAAAAATCTTAGATGTTTGATCTTGACTCGTTTGTTCCACGTTCCGCGCAGTCATCACGATGTCGTCCATTGTACTCCCAAAGAAGAAATAATAAACGTTTTTTGAAAGACATGTGACATGGGCCCTGATGATCTTCTGCTTCAGGTGCACAGCGATTCCTTTCACCACCTACCACTAGGCCTTTTTCAGGGCCACCATAATCAATGACACTTATAGAAAACTAATAATGTAAATTTCCAAACATTTTTTTTTCATTTCCATAAGCGGTTTGTTTATATGTGTAGAATTATATTTTTACGTTGGTATATTATGCATTTAGGTATAATATATGTTATAATTAGTTATATTCTTAGAATGTATCCGTCTGAGTACACATACCCGCCATTATTGGCGCCCCTATCCTCAAAGGTTTGCTGGAAGAACATTCTTGTAAGGATTAAGCTCGACTTTGTGCATGTCCTATATGTAAGTTGTTTTATTTTATGAGTGTGCAAAAATCGCCAAATCTACTATATTTACAATGTAACTTACTGCACCTGTACTTGACTTTCTATAATCGTTGACACTAAAGAAGATACAATATATATAGCCTACGAATGTCAATTACATATTTTTTGGGTTTTCTATTTGAGAAATCGCTAAATAAAATGACACTTTAGGCTAACCCTCTATGACGTTAGCCTTCGGAAGTGTGACAGAATAATCATAAATAGTAAACAACCACACATACAATATAAATAGTATCGGGATGCTCTTCGGTTAAAGCATAACATATGCTTTAACCGAAGAGCATCCCGATAATAGTTAACCTTCAACGCACTTTACGCACGTTAGACGTGCATAAAATTCTGTTCATCCAATAAAACTCATTGAACAATCACAATAAGGTGCCAATCGTATCGCAGCACAATGGAAACGAATCCTTTAATGCGGAAAACGTTCACGAATCACAACGTGACTCTTAGTATACGGCAGACAATGTGTCTGCAACCTTGCACTTTATGACATTACAATAATGGCTATAATACATTGACGCGTACCTGTGTAATCTCGGTTTGAGTATCTTGATACAAGTGTGAATACGATGTAGCCGCCTCCACACTCCCCGGACACATTGTGTACAATGTACAACCTACATGCGAACAAGGTATAATGTACAACCTACATGCGAACAAGGTATAATGGCATCGGTAAAAATATTACCTATTGGTATCTATTGTAATCCTGTGCGAGACAAGAATAAGAGAACATTATCGAGACGTGAGAATATTTCTGCGAAATGTAGTTCCATTTAGTCTTATATTTTTAATATGAGGTAGGTACATAACTTGGTTAACATAAAATTGATTTTATATTATCTATAACTAATAGAGGTTTACTTTTTTATCTGTGACCCGCCGGACTGTTTCTCAATACTTACTAGATGGCACTGTGAAGCTAAAACATTTTTGCGAGTCATTATTTCCTACGCTTTCGGTATATCGCGCGCACTTGAGTGCCATTGAAGATGAAAGACACTTGCCATAAATAAAAATAAAACTTCTGTATCGAATCGTCTGTAGTTAATGTTTTTTGACAAAGGCCGTCAACAATATCATATTATACGTCGTTTGATATTGTTTTTTGACATCGAAAGATTTGCTTTGGATTTGATAGCGTTAAGAACCCGTGCTCGAAGCAGTTGCAGTTCCATCTATGCTACATGAATTATTCTCGCATACGAGTACTTAGTGTATAAAAAGTTGAAAAGAGATTTTTTCTGATGTTTGAATTATTAATGAAGTGCTCTCAACTGAGTCCCATTAACTTTTTATTGCTCGCGTCGTCAGATGCAAAGGATTGATCCTTTGTTTATTCTCATCTTGCTCAATAAGGCACTGACATGACATCAGCATTGCTGTGAATCACCGGAGATCGATCACACAAAATATGAACAGAAAAATATCTCAAAAATGCTTGTCACGAGCACTTTACGTTGATGGCATGATATTATTTTCGTTTGTGACAAAAATGTGACGTAAATTATTATATGAGACACCTGTTGTTTCTGTTTCTTGGATGACCAAGATCAAAGTAATAAAATCTCACAAAATATAAGCCATTTGGAGAAAACGAAGAATTCGACTTTTAATTGACGTTTGAACGTCATGTTTCTCTGCCAAGCGTCATTTCTGACCATAATGACAGGCTCCGTTTAAGAACATGAGACAGAGACACATGAAAGAAAATATTTCGCACTGTACTTAAGGTCAGAAGCGTGACGAAGACAAGCTTGAGAGTGATTAACTGCTCTGACCTTTATGTAATTTGTATGAATATAAATTATGCTAGAACGCATTTCTACTCGTGTTTTTGTGTCACTATTCAGAGACGCGCAAAGGGCAGAACGGCGAGACCAAGTGAGTTCCCGTCTTGAGCGTGGTCGCAGATGCTCTACCTCATGGAAGAACCTCAAAACGTTCAACGAAACGTCTGCACGAAAGGAGCATCCGTGATGGCCACTGAATCTTCTCACCACTCAAGTTATTACACGTTCTGTCACAACGCCAACACAGGCGACAAAAAAATAGTAATTATGAGTACTTACCAGTAGCATTATGAGCACCGGAGACAACAGTTTTGTCTATGGAAGAGAAGACTGACTTATTTCTGGTTCTCTTTTTTACCTGACGGAAAAGAGAAGTAATCTTTGTCTTCTCGACAAAACCGTTATCTTGGAATGCTACTAGTGCTGTTTTGTAAGTACAGCGTATAAATTGACAGTTCTATCGAAATTTATATAAAGTTGGTCAAATGAGATATAGAATGTGCCTGAAGCATAATTGACTGCGTGTGTACCAGAACAAAATATAAATACGACAATGATTATTTGAGTTAACTTGGCCTTGGCTGAAATGTGTTTCCATATCAGCCGGCATTCGCCTTATCGTGTGTTGAACTACGTGCAATATCAGTTCGTATGCACGGTCCTGCATCCTTTGCTCCACGCTACATAAAAAACAATGTTTGCTTTGATTCACGCGAATTGTCTATCGACAGCCTGTAGAATTCCATTGCCTCTTAAAAAGAGTGCCATGGTAGATCTTGGATTACCTCCAACCGCCAACTTCCCGCAACTTTAAGATGATATCACCATCGGCATATCAGATGGGGAACTGCGCCGTCCGGTTCGTGCTCGCTAATCAAGAACATTCGTTCTCCAGCGGTCGTAGGTTCTGTGAGATAAATGACCTGTCCATTGCTACTAGAACTTGCTTATTCTAAAAGCTGTGTCAGTGATTAATATCACAGAAACTCAATCATGAATATCGTTATACAGTGTAAAGTCGTGAGTGTGTGTGTGTTGTTATACGATGCATTAGTCAAGGTCGGTAATGTCATTGTACGAACGAACCCGACGTAAATTCACACAAACAAACACGTCACAAACGCAAGTGTGTTAGTGTGGGTTGGCTATTGAAATAATCTTATCATCTAGGTCACCTTACTTTGTAGATAGCACACCTAACTTGCACGAGTTGCACTGTTTGTTTTAAAATAGTTCGAGCTGTTTTATAAAAAGGTTTTCATGTCTACATTTTCTCGTAGCTTCAAATTGTTTACAAGAGTTCAGACGAAATCTCCGATAAGAGTCTTTTTCCAGTAATCTACACATATTTAATTCTATCGCTCTGTTGATTTGTTGCAACTAAATTTAAACGCCCTGTAAAAGTTGTGTGACGTCCCGTCTTAATAAGCTGTTACTACTATTATTATATATTATTATTATATTAGCGAACTATTTCTTAATTTCTCTTTATGGGAGTGCGGCACGCGAACCCCACATCTGTAATACAAGAGAACACGATCGAACGTCACTAATACTTGGCATTTGTGCAGCTGCGATAATAATTATAGTTTAGTGGTTCCATTATTGTCAGAAAATTTCCAGGATTGTCGCCTCTAATTCTGGCTGTGAAATTCTGGCCAGACTTAGCTTTGTTCTGTTTGCCTTGAACATGTTTAAAAACACATTCTAGATGGTCCTCAAAACGTAATTTTTAGTTATGTAATAGATTCGTTTTCAGAAATAACTTTGCGTCTTCGTTTGCATTGTGAGTTTTCCATTACACCAGTAAATGTTTGCTCCCGGGTCTAAAAATAGTGCGGCAGTAAGTCAAATGTACATCAATGGTAGCGCAGAGGAGGATAGCGCCGATCCTCCGGTCTGTGCAGCGATTGACGCAAGCGGCGATGTTTACAGTACAAGCGCCTCAGGTTATTTACATCGGGGTCACAGACACGCCGCAAGGAGACTGGGTTCAACTCCAACCGATATAATTATCTAACCTGCAAGCAACTAGCTCTATACCTGCCGGCCGCGGTGATCGGCAATGACCTCCTTCCAACTAGCTCCACCGGGTCGTTTATGCAACGAATTGGCAACAAACGGGGTTAAGTGGGTGACTCCACGCAGAATGTAGAAGATGATTGAGTAAGGCCACAGCGTATTGCGACGCGTAATGTTTCTTATTTTGTGTTGATGATTAAGTTTTTTATGTATCGTATCGTTTATCGCGCTTCGAAATTTTGTTATCGGGACTCAGGTGCGTGAAAGTTGTCTATCAGCGTCACACCTCCCGGGGTCAATGCTCTTTACTACACGTGCTCAGTTATGCAACACGGTGCCCTCAAAGAACTTATCGTTCAATGTGTCCCCGATTAGGTCACAATGCGTAACAAATGTGGAACATTCGAGAGGAATGTCAGAGTGAAAGTGAATAGCAGAGCTCGCGAGAGCATCCACTCGGCACTTACAGATTTTATCTGTTTGTCTGTGAAGCTGTTTCTAGCTCTTGTCATCAGTGAACAACTCGCACGCGAGCTATAAAGTCAGTTGATATTGATCTGAAGGTATCCGTTGCGGCTTTCTTGCATAGCTCTGCTGTCCGCGGCAATACGTCACTCCATATCTGACTGGATTGCTGCTGCATTTATTAGATTGCTTTATAGCACTGTCAACATGTCAACTCTTAACAAGGCCTATTGTCTCATGCGGTTGGCTCTGGACTTATAAATTGATATAATAGTACTTTACGTCACACGGGACGGGACCGCGTTCCGTTTGTGTGGGATCGAAACTGGTGGAGTATATTTATACTGGATTTCCAGATTTTTAAAACTAAGCTCCTTCCACGAACAAACGATTGTTGCGTATCAGGATCTATAAAATATCCAACAATGACAGCAAAAAGCCGTACATAGCTGTTGCAAAAACCATTCACATCGAATATCTACTTAACAAAAAGAACAGCGGAGATGGATGGTTCGCAGCGCATCTATTTATATCTGGTCTGGCCATAAACAGCGTCGACTTGGAACCGGTCGGCCAGGCCGGGCGGAATACCTCTTGCTAACTACTCTGGCTATCACTACGGACGCAGTTCAACAATGTACTTTGTTTCAGTAGCCAGTGACCAATAAAACTGCTCTGTCGTCTGCACCTTAGTGGAATTCCTATCATGGCTCGTTAATGTCGCGGAAGCAGAAATAGTATTAATTGAACACGTTCAGAAACATATTAATCTCAGCGATCAACATTACCATTTTCGGCTTGAAATATCGATGTGTGAATTCTTCCGCGGACATTCCGAAGATCTGTTGTCATAGCCGAATTGCGTCCAACACCTGCGATACCCCGTGACAATATTTGCAAGTAGGAATTCTTTAGTAGTATGAGGTTGATTTAATTTTTAAAATCGTGATTTGTTCTTGCGATTTATCCAATGTCATCGACCTTCCTACCTGGCTAGTTGCCGAATGTTGCATAGAGACGTGACGTGCTCATTTTTTTCGCAGAATATAATAAATAGATACTTAAACACTTTATTTGCACACAAAAGAAAAATTCAAAAACACAGGAAGTTGATAACATACAGGGTACAATATCTTTTCTCAAATTTTCAGTTTTTTTTTTCTTTTTTTAATTTTTCCGGTCCATCAAAAGGTTGTGTACCTTTTGATGGACCGGAAAAAATTAAAATATGAGTATTTTAATTTTCTCAGACCAATGCTTACGGATGAAGAATTATTAATTTCCGGGTTTCCCACACAGCAAGCCTAGTGTAGGCGACGACACGACCGTCTTAGTTTATTTACAAAGCTAGCCTCTGGAAAATATTATTGTTTTATCTCTAATGTTGATGTTCGACTCGTTCTGAATTTACTCATTCGAATCTCATATCCTGGTCTCCCCGAGAGTTTCCCAACCGTGGCGTCCCACTCGATCATTTTAAATCAACTCAATATTTAAATATGAATAATGTTCATTTATGTATGTAGTTAATGTCTATATTAAGTAGCTAGTTATATAATTTAATAAAAAATATATCTTGTTTTGGTAATCCTTCAAACGCACTACTCTTCATTACACTAAGGTTAGCTGTAAGAAAATGCTAATTAGCATTAAGTTCGTCTATGTACCTACTTGTTTTATCTTGTGCAATAAAGCATTTTCTATCGATCTATTTAATTACGTTCGTAACTCTAATCACGTAGTTACGGCTGAACCCATTGTGATAAAAAATAGCGAGAGATCATGTTGGATTGGAAGAAAGGCTACATTTTATGCGGGTACACAAGCGAAGCCGGGGGCCAAAGCTAATATTTAATATTTTATCAACATACGATATTTTTATCGTTTCAAAGCGCCAGTTGAAATGTGGGGTGAAAGGGGAAGTTTCCTATTATTTGCGCCTCATCACTCCTGTCTCATATATCAACCTGACAGCAACGATTATTAATATCCTGCCGTTCCGTACTTGTTATACGCATAAATATGATTTTCACAGTAACGATAAAAACAACATTTTCAAAATTAGCTTTTATTAAATAAGTAAGTAATCAAGTCTGTACCGCAAGCTGATATCAAATACAGTCGAACTACGATCTGTCGAGAAGTATCATCGTCCTTCCTTCATCATCATCAGATCGGCTCCCTGCCACCATAATATTGCTAAACTCAACCGGAATACAGCTACGGTGTCAAATTCGTCTATAAGATTTTGCAACGAACACAAGAAGCTTCTCAGAAGATTTAATATAATGCTTATTTACTTGTTTCCACTTGTTTTATTTGTTTCGTAATAAACAGCGCTAACTTATAATCTAGAAAAAAACATGTACTATCTGTTATTTACCTTATAATTATAAGGTAAATAACAGATAGTAATAAATAATGTAGTGGGTTGTTGAGGTAGGTACAATTAGGTAAGTAGGCACATTACCACTAGATTTATTAAATAGTGGTGTACCTCGGTTTACTTCGAATGTATTCAAGCAAATTAGCTGTAGCGTAAAAAAATGGTGAGCTCCAATCAGAACAAGTCTACAACATGAACACTTTAATGCATTTTTCGAAGTTGACATTGGATTCATTAAAGCAGACGTAGTTATTGAGTAATGAGAGTGAGCTGGGCGGGTAACCTTCCATCGAGCGTGGGTCGAGCCCATGACACACTTCGGAGATGTACCAGCGATGATTATTTCTGTCGCATTTTACGTGATAATGCCTTGTTACTGGGCTTGCTGCCACTGAATTGTATAATTCAGTTAAATAGGTGCGGCTATCATTTGAACCCAAACCAATCAGAACCGTAGGTAAAATGGATGCGAGACACTGCACAAAGATCAGCCTAAACCGTATTAGCAATTTGGAGGGTTTTTAGTTTTGGTGTCTAGGAATGCAATAAGAAATTATTTCCAAGCCTACAGGCTGCAGCGGGTTCTAAAATAAACGTATTGTTTTCATGTTTATTACCTATTTGGGTGCAATTAATTAATGAATCTTACTTTCTATTATAAACGCGAAAGTTTGTGAGGATGGATGTTTGTTACTCTTACACGCAAAAACTACTGAACGGATTTTGATGAAACTTTAACAATAATAACAATAACAATAATGTTATATAGCTGATACATCAGAAGAACACTTCATATCCGGGTACCACGCGGGCGTAGCCGTGGGCAGAAGCTAGTACTTCATAGTAACGATTTTCTTTATAACCTCCTTAATAACCAACCATGAAAGGCGTGGGAAATTATGCCAGTGACGTTGACATGCTTGACATTGACATTCAGAAGGTATTAACATTTTCCAACGGTAGGGCCTTATAATAGTGTGAAATAAATTGAACATCACTATGGCCGTTACAGCTTAGCCTCGGAATAGCGTTCTTTCTCCATGGAAAACAAAGGGAAAGATAACCCCTTCAAGCGCTACGCCGCCGAGTCTACGCTTCACCGTCACTGTTTCAACTTTCCTATTAAATGATTAAACAAATGATTAACAATTTAAAACCCAAGATCGTCATGCCATGCCTTTGCTTTTATTATTTCCAATATGTCCACAGTCCATTTTATTTTCACATTCGTTAATTAGTCAAGTGAAATGTATGCGCACCTTCGCAAAGTGAACTACTAGTAGAAGCGTTGTTTTTTTGATCTCAGCGTCGGATGTCGCAGTTTTTGCTCGTTACCAAGATCTGGTCACGCGCTGAGAGGCCCTAGTGGTATGACCGCTTCGCTCGCTTCGGTATCTGTACTTACATTTGAAATAGTTTTTGTTAGATTTGTTCTGATATCGAATTATCTGGTTTCGAAAAGACCTCTGTATTGTCCTTATGTGAATAGAAACCGGCAACAAAACTACTTAAAAATTGGTAAAACTGTCAGATTGTCAACTGTCGTTTTAGTAGCGGACAGTTGATATAACTTCATTACTTGTTGAATAGTAGAACACCAATACGAATGTTTTAACAGGACGTTTAATCTGTCAACGTTATCTGACTGACGTCATCATAAACCTATGCATGATCAGCTTCGTAGCAATCCACTTACGAAAATTTACGATAACTGTTCTGATTCTCGTTCATAATTGAAAGTAGGCTTGAATCCCAACTGTGGGTATCCGCATGTAATTAGGTGATTAAATAATTAGGAAGGAGAATCTTAGGTGACATGTGTAAATGAGTACATGAGTACTACCAGCGTTATTTTGGGGTTAAATTACAGCCCTTCGTTAGTGATTAGTTATTTGCTTTCAGTAAAAGGAAAAATAAACGATTCGCGAGAACAAGTAAATGTTGTCGGATGAGGAAGGATTATTTTGTCAATTATGTTTCAAACAAATGAAGAATTACGGTAAAACTAACCCTTCATAGATTATTTGTCAGTTTTCAATATAAATGTGTAAAAAAAACTTGAGCCTAGATTCAGTTTGAGTTTTGTTCAGGAATACACTGAAACTGAGTACAATGCAATAAGGTATTATGCCTGAAACAAGAAAGGATCACCCAAATTGACACCACTGGATTGATCTAATCACAGGCGTCGAATGCATGAAAACAAAGCGCTTCTTTCTCGGCCGATAACAGTTTCAGCGTCGGCTTATCTCGACTGATACTCGGTCAAAGACCCGGACGGTTTAGATATTCGAATATATATATTTGTTGTTATAGTTGTTAATAAGTAGTTTTTCTAGGGAACATGTTAAGCGGTGACTATTTGAGTTTCCCTCGTCGTTGATTATCGTTTCGGAACCTGAATGTGTTTGAGCAGAACCTATGATGATAAACCAACTGAGTATTATTGACAACAGTAAAATCCTAGTTTTCTGGTAGGCTTCCTTCCCTCTACGATCTTATTTTTCTAAAAATAGAAAATCGTTGCATGTCTAAATGACTGACTGAAAATTGCACAGCCTAAAGCGTCCTACAAACCTGAGGTTTGCAGGGATATTTATTTTGGTGCATAGGGAATAATTTTCCGAATTGCACCCTAGAGGGTGTAATAGGAAGATGCAGTTTGTACGACAAACGTAACGCGGACAAAGTTTCCACAAGTTCCTCATAAATCCTCTGAATGTTACCCAGACTTGCAGAACGAATCAAATCTTATGGAAATTATGTATACTTCAACATGTTTTAGCAAAAATACATTTCAACCCGGACTTATCAAGAAATAATTTGCTACACCGCGCTGATAGAGCACGATTCGTGGGAGTGCTTGCTTAAAAACCAAATGCATGACGAATGCACATTTAATTTGGTCTCATGTTGTAGTTCATGCCAAATTGTATACATGCATGCGTGGATTACTCCATCGCATAGTTCACTGTCACAACTCTGTTATTTCAGCCTCGATCCACACTCGACCTACTTAGCCCGATTCATTTTCCTCGTGACTGTTTTCTCGGAAATCTAATGTTAATGACCCAAATACAATACAAAAAGAGGTCAACTGATTCAACTTATTGTTTGCATGAATAAATATTTGTATTCGCTTTATCAGCATTTAGAACAAAGAGTCGTTGACCTAGATAATTCGATTGCACTAATTGGCCCTAAGGCTGGACGCGATAAATTCGACTTCACCTAATAGTGCCTTGGCCCTCTTTCATGTTTATTTTTTTTGATAATTAGGTTATTAATCATAATCATAATCATAACGAGTTTATTTCCATCAGCTAATGACAATGGACAGGTTCTTTCCATAACAAAACTTCGTCCTAAGACTTTTGAAAGGATTTTAATTCGTTCGCTTAAAGTTTTCATCAAGTTTACTTCGTAATTTTAAGTAAAACTCTTTCCCATGAATTGCTTTCACGTTATTAGCAAAAGTTATAACCCGCTAAGCGACTGAAAGTCTTATTTAAATCACAATTTACTGAAGAAATCCTGCCGCATTTATTCTAATTATATCCCCCTCCCTTTTCTATTTACTCATTTGGATGTTTACTTGAAAAGGCGCGCCAGAGCGTGGGTGCACGCACGTTAAATTGGGGAGCAGACAGAGACAAAAAACCTAGTTTTATCTATTGAGGAAGTGAGAGGAATGGCCAACAGCATGAGCCAGCATTGTGTCAATAAACGGTGTAGTCTGCTGGGGAGCTATGGCATATCCATTACCATCGAGTTGCTCCGTACGCCGCGCCGTACGTGATAACTGACGCCACTTTCTAATTGACGGTTCGGGTGAGGATAGTTGAGGGGTTTCCATTAGAAATTACTTTTGTTTATGGGAGAATGAGCTGGAATACACACGAAAACTTATTTCAAACAGAACATACTTTCATTTATTTATTTTATGATTTATCTGTTTCAAATATATGTTTATATTTTTAACAGACTTCAGAAAAGAAATGTAGTTTCTTTAATTTAGGGGCTATGTTTTTCAATTGTGTTCTAATTTTGTATCGTGATCCCATAAAAATGATATCTGAATTGGACTACATAGTAGTTTTTCCAAAAATCTTAAAAAAATGTTGTTTATTTGTCGTTAACTTTTACCTATGTGGATGATATTTTGTTTGCGTTCCGAATACCAAATTATATTTTAAAAGTTCCATTCTACTGGCTTTTGCAGTAATCAAGTGCATCATCGTTTCTGTCGCGAGATTTTTCCTCAGCGTCCACAATCATTCATTTCGACACTCTCTCACAGCATTAATTTATTCGAAATACTATCAGGATGAGGATTCTCACCGGATGCTCTGCATTCCGCCCGAGCAGTTCCGGCGCGGATGTAAACAGTTCCACGTGCGTCCGCCCAGTGCACAGGATCTCCTGTACCCATCTGGCTGACATCATCTGAAACTGTCGGTCTTTCAGTTGGTAAAAAGTGCATTTAATGGTCTGGTGCGTTTTCAATGTGAATTCTTTTGACTGGTTCTTACCAGAAACTAATTCGATTCAAAGTTGCCTGTTTTGTGATGTCTTATTAAGACACTCTGGACGATAATATAACATGTCATGCGCATAAATGACCCACAACGCAATCGCGGAGAGCACCGTAAACGTGCGTTGAAATGTCACAAACGGGACCACCTTTAGCTGTCGTGACGTTGAGTAGCTAGTTTTTATCTAGTTTCCATTAGCGTGTGTTATGACGCGAAAATGCGATTTCCACCGAGTTGCGATTTCTATTTCAATCCGATTTTCCCGGCGCAGAGAAACCGATCGCTCCAGTTGCCGCGGGTCGGCCCACATCTCTTGCTAGAAAGTATCGTAGAAAGTAACATCGCGTCTCTGTCTCCGCTGAGACGATGCATCGATCACGCACACAACACTTTTTCTGATTATTTTTTTGTATCCCGTGCAACGGAATGAAATGCGTGCCAACTATCTCTGCGGGATTTTTTTTACGACGTTTCGACATTATGTTTAATTCGAGAAATGCCAGCGAGATTAATAGCGAACGGCAAAATTACCTAACCGTGCAAATAGAAATTAAGCTGGTAAGCAATACCTATTAGGTTACTCATGAGTGTAGAAACCGCTGATGAATGCCAAGCGGGCTCGGGTGATGTCACAACGCATAGAGCGCACTTTCGCCGCACCCGAATTTAAATTGTGCGTACCGAAGCTTGTGCAATAGGTATATACTTTTTGGGCAACTTTCACTAGTTGCTTACGCGGCCGGCCTGCAAAATGATTGCGTGTTTGGTTTCTGGGGTCAGTGAAAGTTTGCGTATTGTTTAATCAGCGCCTGTCGCCATAATTTTACCTTGCGAATCGCTATATAAATTTCACGAAATTGTAGATTAGTTGACTCATTGAGAGATTAGTTTACTCTTAACGAAAATGGAATGACGTGAGATGAAGAATGAGTTATTATTAGTTGTGGTGCCTTGGTAGAGAATCGCGAGCTTGAGTTCTGATGGTATCATAAATAATGTGGCTGCGCGGCGAGCGTGGCGAGGTGGGGGGAGGGAGAGGGGCAGTAGACGCAAGAGTCAAGGCCGCACGCTGCCCCCGGTCGACGCTCGCGCCCCACTTGTCGCTCTCGAGAGCCTCTCGCTCTCTCGCGACCGAGGATAACCGAACGCCAGCGAACTAGACCTTCCAATGCGCGGGCGCAACACACTGAACAGCTGAGACGTAATAACATAACACACTGACTCGGTCATCCGTGCATTCAACTTTTGATTAGCTTTCTTTTCACGGGCAATTATTTGATAGTGCTACTAATTTTAGCACCCATGCGGGTTGGCTAATGTAATGTTATAACAATTTGATATTCCAGCTGTGACAATTATGAACTTTCATTACCTACCTACGCGCTCTTAGAACGTGCTCCGAGAAATTTTAATGACCTTGCTAATCCAGTTTTTCCTTTCTACCCATAGTAATAAACTGCAAAAGCTGCACTGGTCTGTGTGTCCAGAAAGTTGACATTTAATTAATTACACATGTTAGAACTTGAAGTAAAAAAACATGATTATTGATTTGTCTTGATTGCGTTAAAGTTACGGAGACGTCACACTAGCACAAAAAATATACCTACAACACTAGTTTCAAGGGCATTCGCTTGTGCAAACGGCCATGATTCAATCCATCGAACTCACAAGAATTTCTCTCGACCTCTCAACTGAAACGCGACTGAGAATAGAAGCCACGCCACTACCCACCAACTAGCAATAAAGAGCCTGATAAAAATAGTTCATCGTGCGCAGGTCAGTGCAATGATACTGCCGCTCTTATATTTAACAGTAGGTGGTCATTCCGATGTAAATAACCCAAAGGCTCGCGATAGAACTGCGCTCTTGACCCCTTTACTGAGTAAACTGCACTTTTACCGAGTAAAATATTGTGGTCGATAGCGCGATGCTTCAGCTCTATAGAATTTTCGAACTTTTAGTTTCAGTCGGTCAATATCATCCGCAACTCCTCTGGTTTTGTTAAGAGATTTTAGCAGAAGTACAATCTCGCCTCGAATCTGGCGCGGGTCCCACGTGGAAAGTAGTGGAACTAGTTTTTTGGCAGCTATTTTGGTTGATTGCGTAACGAATGTAAAGCCGGCCACTCCATTGCGGACACCGACCCGCCTCTGCGGCTAATAGACATAATAAAAATGTAAATAAAATTGATGTGTTGAGAGGCGTTATGGGCTTAAAATATTACAACAGGTTTAGCTTCATTTACTTTTCCTTTGAACGCTCATTAAATCCTTGTTATTATACTGCTGACTTTTTGCCTCCTAAAGTGCTTTAAATAGTCGTAATTTCCACTTACGACTTATTCATTTTATAGCATAAATTATGGTTTACGACTTTAATTCCAGCGGCAGATGGTGCACTCAATGTAAATGTGACACATTCTGGAAATGTGGTGTGTGGGCTAGCTGAAATCAGATATGCGTGCGTAAGATAGGGGAGGGAGGCTCTACAATTTGGAAACAACGGACCGGATGTAGGAGAGAATAATATTTATGGGCCACAGATCTCAGCCGTATTGGAGGGAGCATAGTTATTTATAAATCCGCCTGTTACTTTTTAAGGAGTTCCGACTGCGTGATTGACAAATTCTCATCGCATCGCACCCCCATACGCTCCGAATACCAAAACAGAATTGATCCTCATTTGTATGCGCACGGGGATCTAAGCACCTTTGTTTGGACAGGAAATGTCCACGATACTGCCGAAACTAGTCGCCGGTGTTTTAAAAACATCTCTTCTACACTCTGAAGGAACATCGAAAAATAAAAAAGAACACGGGGTCACGGACTCGACAAATGGTTCATGAAATGTATGCAAATTTTATAGCGTCCGATTTTAGATGTTCTCGGCAGTCGGGCGTCGAGCTACTGGTCTCGATACTTCAGCTGCGCAGTTGCATTTTAGCACGGACTTATTTTTGAATGTCTGTTGTTGCAGGTCGCGAGGAGCTATCACCAGCTTCCAGCATCAACGGGTGTAGTACGGATGGCGACGCGAGACGGCAGAAAAAAGGGCCAGCACCTCGTCAGCAGGAGGAACTGTGCCTCGTTTGCGGAGACAGAGCCTCCGGATACCATTACAACGCGCTCACATGTGAAGGCTGCAAAGGTACGTATGACATCATTGAAATGGAACGAAGCTTATCTCACAAACCACTTTACAAACGAGTGAAGCTATTTTATGTCAACCCATCGCTGTTCTTGTGAGTCAGGTCAAAATTATCAGTTTAACGATGACACTAATCAGTAAAGTTTAAAAACAAGGGAAAGTATTGATCGTCGTCTGAAATTAATTGAAAGAAACGTTATCGGAGATACCCTTGTTTTTCAATGTTTACTGATATTCGTTTCGTTGAAAATGGAACGCTGCCGAGATTGTGAATTTAAGCAGGCATTTACTATTACCGAAGCATATTCCTTGTGTGTTGCCAAGCTAGTTATTCCACATGTGGCCCTAGCAAGTCGCCCACATCGTGCCAATTCAGCACAAAATTGGCGCATTGTGTCGAGGCTACAACCTGTGCATATAACACTGTATACAACTCGATACGAGACAGAACGTCACAATAGCCGTCTGCTGGGCGTCTACTCTTGCCTGATTCACTACGCAGATAGGCAGTATCTGTCATTACACTATAAGCATCATCATTTTATTTCGCTCCTTAAAAGACCCGACCGTTGAGACTCATAACTCCACACTTTGTCCACTCCAATTATGTCCAATTCAGAACCACCAACTCGTTTGTTTTGCAATAAAAATCGTCAGGAGAACACATATGCACATATTAGTGCTGTCAATGACCCGTCTTTCAGGCAACCTTTGCATCCATGACTACATTATCTTATCTTGAAACGGTTCGAAAATTCTATTTAGTTATTCACTTTCCGAGATTGTGATAATATCAATGGAAACCGCTCACGTTTTTCAGGTTTCTTCAGGCGGAGCGTGACCAAGAACGCTGTGTACATATGCAAATTCGGGCATGCTTGCGAAATGGACATGTACATGCGGAGAAAATGCCAAGAATGTAGATTGAAAAAGTGTTTAGCAGTGGGCATGAGGCCCGAATGTGTGGTGCCGGAGAACCAGTGCATCATGAAGAGGAAAGAGAAGAAAGCACAGAGAGAAAAAGACAAGCTACCAGTTAGTACGACGACCGTGGAAGACCACATGCCGGCGATAATGCAGTGCGACCCGCCCCCGCCCGAAGCCGCTAGGATTGTAAGTCCCACACGCTTTTTGAAGCTACTTCTACGGAAATACTTTCAAAAATTTCATTTCGCTTTATAGTGATATAGTAATGAAAGAAACAACTGGAAGTGGTTTCGTATTCATTTTATTAGAGAGTCCGCGATGATTGAATCTTCTTTAAGTCCCTTTCACTTATGTATACTCAACGCAACACACACATCATTCAATAAATGAATATCTATCTATCTATCACCTTCAATATCAGTCGAAGAAAATTCACTTCCTACTGGGCATAGGCCTTCCCCAAAAAACACTCCAAACGTTCAGCAAATTCCATCCACCGACTGCAACAAAACATGCCATCGGTTGGGAGGTCGTCTTTATTTACGTGTACCCCTGAATCTGAGCGAGTCACTAATCGCACGGTTTCTCGGAAGCTGGATTGTTTACAGCACGAGGTGGTGCCGCGGTTCCTGAGCGAGAAGCTGTTGGAACAGAACCGGTTGAAGAATATCCCTCCTTTGACGTCAAACCAGAAATCGCTGATAGCCAGGCTCGTGTGGTACCAGGAGGGATACGAGCAGCCGTCCGATGAAGACATGAAGAGGGTCACACAGGTAAACTTCGTTCCTATAGGAGAGTATAGCGCGCATGATTTACGCTTCAATATCAGTATGAAAATAAGGTATAAAGTTTGTTTGGAAAATTGTATTGCCTACATTATAAACGAAACTTACTATACAAATAAATTATGGAATACGGATCTGCAGAATAGGACCCAAGTAAGGATTTCACCTCTAGTGAATGCATATACTTAGTATGGAAAAATTTCGAAGTCAGACGAAGTCCCGATCCTCTAGTTATATAAACTATAGAAATGTTTATTCAGGAGATTCCTAATTTCTGCCTTATTGAACCTAAAAGCCTATAATTAAGTGAAACATGACACTGTTTAATTGGACATTATCTGTCACTGTACCACTGATTTGCTAATAATATTTATCTTTGTATGCTTAAAGTGTTGTGGTGTACCATAAAGATTTCTTGTATCCATTTTAAAACTTCGATACAGTCATAGTGTGGGGTCAGGACTACGTATGTGAATGTTGCAATGATGCAATTATATAAGACGTACACACATCAACAAAGTTTGCGAAACTTACATATTTAAGTTAACTTATTTTTGAAATTATTCAAAATTAATTAACAATTTTTTTTTTTGACAAAATAAAACATTTAGAATAAATACAAACCATTTTATTATAATGTAGAAAATAAATTTATATCTATTCCTAGAATCAGCGGAACAAGGAAAATATTTCAACATTACACACTGACCGCATACTATTTTTTGATGTTTGTACGTTGTATCAATATTGCGTGTATGCAGAGCCGGGCCCGAAAGGTCCATGGGCTCTCAGCATAGGTATTCTCAGTATAGTCCTTCACTATTTCCAGACTTGGCAGTCGGAGGAGGAAGGGGAAGACACGGATATGCCCTTCCGACAGATCACCGAGATGACGATTCTCACAGTGCAGCTAATAGTCGAATTCGCTAAGGGACTGCCCGGCTTCGCGAAGATTTCGCAGTCAGATCAGATCACGTTACTAAAGGTACGCGTATCTAAAATTATTATTTATTATTAAATTGTTTATTAATTTATTTTTCTACTCGTAGGTTTATTACCTACAAAAAATGTGAATAAAGAAGAATAAGAATAGTTTACATATAAGGTTCGCTGTTCCTCGATCTGCGGTGCAGAAAAATTAGGGAAAATAATGTACAATCATTCGCATAAGAGGCTTTTGTCGGTGCATCAGTTGCTCTTAAATCTATGAATTCCCACCCACTTCATACTCACGAACAATTTAATTACAAACATTTTTATTTTGGCCAGGTAGAAACAAAATTTTACAACCAAGATCACATGTTAAATTACACAGAGATGGCCCATACATAATGTCAATCTATAACAAACTCCCAAAATAAATCACGGAATTACAAAAATATTAACTTTTCATAAAACAACTAAAATAATTCTTAATTGACAAATGCTACTATGACGTTAACCAGGAAGCTAAAAAACTTTTAGCTTCCTGGTTAACGTCAAAAATAATAAAATATAAAAAAAATTACGTAAGTGCCTATCTCGACTAATGATATAACAAAAGAAAAATGACTAAACCTACATTTTTTTTTATTTTAAACGTTAGATACATTGATACTTTGCCTACCTTGACTTTTTTTTTTATCTTACCTACTACTTTGTTTACGCGAAACCTCGGCATGCCTACCTATGTGTTTCTATAATACCCTTAGACAGGTTTCATGTAAGATACCTATAACACCATCTATGTACCTACCATGTGTGTGAAAGGAATAAATGTATTTAGTATTGAGTATATTTTTCAATATCAATTTAATTTATGCATGCTTAATGTCCTACATACAACGGCTAAGCTTAGGTTTAGTGTAGCTCATAAGTTGTAAAATTAGGAGTTAAATCCTTGGTGATGTACACACGCATTTTTTTAAATGACACCACAATATGTCAGCTAGTTGAAACAAACTGTTTTTTACAATTATACAATAGCATATGAGATATATTTTCTGTCAGGGCGTTAATAATTTTAAATGTTATTAAGGACATTTAGAATGTTTTTTTTGATCTTTTACTGACTTCTTGTAATATCAATTCCAGGCGTGCTCCAGCGAAGTGATGATGCTGCGAGTGGCGCGCCGGTACGACGCGGCGACAGACAGCGTGCTGTTCGCTAACAACCAGGCGTACACTCGCGACAACTACCGGAAGGCGGGCATGGCATACGTCATAGAGGACCTGCTGCACTTCTGCCGCTGCATGTACACTATGCAGATGGACAATGTGCACTCTGCGTTACTCACCGCCGTTGTTATATTCTCAGGTGAGAAATGAGCGTTGGTAGACTGACTTTTACAGCATAAATGATAAACAAGCATACGGCTTCACCTGTAGGTAAGAGGTAACCTATGGACGCTTGCAACATCAGAGGCGACTCTAAGATATGACGGGTGAAAAGTCACAGGTGCCCTTACCGGACCAGCGGTAGTACTTTTCTTTTCGCAAGAAGCTCCCATCATCATCATCCGCACCCGTCTTCACCCACTGCTGGGTTTATGCCACCCTCAGTATGTGGCATCCACCACGAACCTGTGCTAGTCTAAACTATGCACGGCCCGCGACGTTCTACTAACTAAACTACTACTGGGATCTAGACATATACCTCACGCTTAGTTTTCCATTCACGCTTACGCAAACTTATCGAGGTTAAACTTTGCAGCAGTCACATGTTCATTTCCATACAATTCAACCTTTCCGCAGGCGTTAACGCCAACAGAAAGTGGCATTTGTCTAGACACACTGGGCGTCGGATGGAGGTAGCCCAAGATCGTTCGTCGTGGCACTTGCGAACACACAGCAAATGGCATATCACTGCAATCTGATGTCGTGTTCGCAAGTGCTCCAGCTACAAACTGTCAAAAGTTTCTGTCGCTTACCCACTGTTACTAAGACTATTTGCGGTCTGTGGCTGAATCATACTTTCAAGGGAGGTCTATATACGCGTGGTCTTCAATAGAATGGGGTTGCATACTAGTGCTCTTAGACTGAAGGAAAACATCGTGAAGAAACCGGCATGTCCTAAGCAAATGAAGACATGTAGCCGAAAGGAGGCAATTGCGAGGAATACTGAATCCTTTCACCAAATTGTGTTTTTACCACCGATCGCTAGGGTCCATCCTCAACCGGTCAAAAGCGATATCATCACCATCTTGTAGAAATCCACTGCTGGACATAGCCTCGAAGACATCGGCCTATCTATCGGTGTTCTGATTAGTGGTCGATTTTAGAGATTCTATAAAAACGTCACTGCCGCAGTGTGACCAAGAATAAAACAGTGACATGACTCAACAATAGTTTATTCCAAGATTTTTTTTTAAACTGTGGTTGTGTCATGACAATACTAGTTATGTTGTGCGCACGCGGTGGGTCGGAGACCGAGGGCGGCACAGCTAGTATCTAATATGTTGAATGTTGATTTCCAGACCGGCCGGGGTTGGAACAGCCTCTGCTAGTAGAAGAAATCCAGCGGTACTACCTAAATACGTTGCGGATTTACATTTTGAACCAGCATTCTGCGTCCAGCCGCTGCGCCATCATCTTCGCTAAGATCCTGGCCGTGCTGACCGAGCTCAGAACCCTCGGGACACAGAACTCCAACATGTGCATCTCCCTGAAGCTGAAGAACAAAAAACTGCCTCCATTCCTCGAGGAGATCTGGGACGTTGCGGACGTGTCGAACACGCCCAGTGCCGCGGCTGTGGTCGTTGAGGACCCTAGGGCTCTCTAGCCCGGCCTTAGCCCCACCCACGCCACTGCGGCATATAAACCGGCAAACACCTACGAATCGCACGTCTCCACGAGTCGCTCGTCCGCGTGAACACTCTTTAGCCCTTTATCAGGCATAGTTTTCATCGATCAAATTAATATATATGATTAATTAATGATCAATTTGAGTGATGAATTTTAATCATAATTAATTTGACACACGACAATCATTTAATATTTATTTTTAACAGACTTCTCAATTTCAAAGTCTGTGTTGATGGGGCCTGATAAAGGGTTAAAGTCAGGACAGCAAGTTGGAAGAGTTTAGGCCATAGACACGCATTATCTGTGTCATCGTACAAAATGTATTATGAACGCTGGCACGGAGACTGTCAAAATACAGCGTGTCAATGACCCCAATTCTTCCTACTCGATGTCTTGAATATAGTGTAAACGCTGAAAGCACTCACGCACCAGACGCGTCTAACGCATGCTGAGCGGAGAGTGGCTCAAGTGAGAGCGGCTCGTATGTATTTGTGGCTTAAGCCGCCCGCGACCCTCAGGAGAGAACGCTCATAGACTGGCTAGTTTTAGTGAAGTGCACGGACACACGGACGTGATTATTTATAACGGGCCCTGCCCTCCGTATTCGGTGACCGACGCGCGTGAGAGATTAGTGAATATATGTGTTGTTGAACGTTTGGATATATATTTAGTGTTGATAGTTGCGGGGTGGCGTCCGTCCCACCCGGTCGACCGACGCTTCCCCGCCGTTTATTTGCGACTGGGTACTGTTGGTCACTCGGATACGACTGTGTATGATAAGACTTTCTATAAAGTACATCTAAATTACGCGTACGTTTATGAGAGTTATAGAGAAAATAATATATGAAGAGTTTCTATTGGGTGAAAAGTTATAATGTTTGTTTACCAAATTAACAGCGTTGAATTGACCTGTTGACATATGAGTCGTAGTCCCTAGCTGCCTGGGCCTCGGTTGTAGGGCAATATCGGCCGTGTTTGTTTTTCAAAGTTTATTGTCAGACGTGTTATCGTGTCCAGGTGATTTCAGTTCCGTTTCATGTTCCATCGTTCTGTATTACAGTCAGTTTAGTGTAATTTGTAATTACTGTGATTATTTCAGTTATTGCTTTCGTTCCCACGTCACTTTTCTATCAATGTTTTCCTTGGACACATTCTGTAAACTGCTTTGTAAGCAATTCACTGGTGCAATTTATTGTTAATATCATTTTTTTTTCAATGTTTCTTGTAGCCAACTAACTAACAAGCCCTACTATCCCCCCCCCCATATATTAAAAGCGAATGTTGTGGAGCTATACATATTTTAAAAGATTTTGACATACGCGTGTATTTGTCACGTATTTTAGTAGGGGACAAGTTTGGTTCGAGATCAAAAATATTTAACGAAAATGAATTTTATTTAACGAAAATGAATTTTTATAATGGAAAGTTATTTTATTGCGTGCATGTGCAAAGGCAGCTGTTATGTAGTTGTTGGATTAAAAACTAGCTCCCCCTAAAGTAACTCTATTTAAGTACCTATTTATTTTATTATTTTTAGATGTTACATTCCTTTACGTGTAATGTGAAAAGTACAAAATGGCAGCTTACTATTCTATAACTTCATAAAGATTTGTTATTTCTCATTTTTGTCAGAGCTTACTCTATGGGAACAATATTGTTTTAGTGTACGTAAAATTGGTAGGCATGCACGCAATACCTTAATCCTACCAGACTTGTCTCCGTTTTAAACAAGCAATTCGTAATATTAACAACAGATACTGCCTGAAAACACTACGAAAAGATACGATATGCCTTATTTCGTCGTGAACTTACATTATTGCGCGATAATAGTATTTAGAGACTAAATTAATCGATCTCAATTACCGGTAAGCGTTGTTGATTCATTCGCGTTCCTTTAAAGCCATTCGTCACTCATTTTGGAGTTCCAGCCCACTTAGAATAAGAACCCAAGACAACGTTCTGTCTACGAAAGAGAAAGCAAAATCAATTTTTGTCGTCTATTCCGTGAAACAAAAGAGAGGGACAAAATAATTTTGTCTTCTCGTCAGTCCACCAAACCGTTGTCTCGGGTCATCATGCTAAGCGGGCAGTTGATGAATGTTCGTCTGTCTTGCGATACTTCAATCTTTGTAAAAACTCATCGCCATCTTTCCATCGACACATCATCTCTTTTAGTCGTAACATCGGTGCGTGTTGAATGTCTTCTTTACATGCAATAATGCAATGTATTTACATACGTATGACTGGTGTTTTGGAAATGCATTTCTTAAATATACGTATTCGCGTGAGACGATCGTGCTTGCACCGCGGACCGCGTTAGTCCACTTAAGAATCTTTTCAACTTTAATTTTATATTGTAGAATTAGGCTAGTAGCAAACGAAGCACAAATCTTCACGGAGTGTCTTACGTCTCTGCCGAGGCGATAACCAACACACTGCCATTATTAACGTAATAAAATTATGCGATCATAAGGGAGTTCCATTTTTCTATTGGAGTATATCGTTTGTAGATGTAACTACGATGTAATGAAACTACGCTACGATAGGTTGCCTTAAAATCGCGTGTGTTTTTACGAGTGTTCACGTCTTACATGTGACTATCAAAACTGCCATTTGATAAGTAATGTTGTATGTCATTCGCGTAGATACTCTAGCTTCATAGGTTCCGGCATCCGTCGGTGCACAGCCGATCGTGTTTGATACAAATTATTCGATTTCGAAATTGAAATAGGTTTATTAAGTATTGAATAATCTCACGTGAGAAGTTAGTAAACAGTAATATAATTTGTGTCTTTAGATATATGGAACATTAGTAAGATATAAGTTAATATCGCTTGGAGATGATAGACGGCACCTGAGATGCTGAAATGCAAGATAGCTCGATGCAGGGAGACAAGACTGGCTGAGGGAAGCGCGGTGGTACGGTACTCAATCCCCCTTCTATGCCTTTTCATTCTGATAATCAGTTTTATTTAAGCTCTGAGTAATGTAGTGACCAATCGTGGCACGTCCAGTCTTTATAAAAACAATGGACTTTTATGGAAAGTCCACTGTTGTGTCCATGAAATTGTACATAGGTACCTATAGATTCTATTGTCATATGTTTGACATATGTACGTTTAATTTTATTCATCTAAGAAAGTACAGATGGCTGTTGTTATTTTTATATTATTTGGGTAGAATTATATTTTTTGTAAATGACCACTGTATTTATGTTTTGTGAGCTTGGTAAGCCATAGGGACTTAGACTAGAGTACGAGCTACGAACATTGTGATTGATAAGTTCTTTTATTTGTATTTACTGATTTATTAATATTTTGTTCGTCATTTATAATCTTCGTTTCGACAGATGAATTCTTAATAATTTGTTACTTCAGAGTGCAATATGTACAAAAATTTACATATTAATATAGATTGTACAGTCAATTTTTAGTTTTAATGTCAACGCAATATACTTCGCTATAGTTCGTTGAATGTACACGGAAAGCATAATACATTATATCACAAGTGAGTTGCGATGCAGCCTCCACTCTCAATATTGTGTTTTTCTAATACTTAAGTGATTAATTTTACAATGGAATGAGTAGATGATCTTTGTATTTAAATTTGCTAATTTTTTGTAGCAGATTTGTTATGAAATGTACATTTTGAATTGATTTTGAAAGTGATTTAGTTGTTATAATAGTAATGAATTTTCTTATTAGATGTAACTGGCAGGCTAAAGTGGACTGGCCGAGTCCATTGATACCAGTGCTATGTGCAATGTTGGTTAGACCACAAGTGGGCGCCCGGAGCGCTGTTACCCAGCCCTATAGTTACTAACTTACTCTAGCGGAACTATAAAGCCAAGTTCTTCTACCCACCAACTATGGGAAGGCTGACCACGCTTAAGAGCCCATTCCATCAAACCTATTGTTTTTGTATAATATTGTTTCCATCAGTTAGTCTGCAGTTACTTAATCCTATACATACTTTGCCTTAGAAATTCCTGTTATAACTTGGTTTGAAAACAGCGGTAAATTAGATATAGGGAACAGACAATGATGATATGTTAAAATTTTAGAGAGTCAACTTTTATAAAGAGAATACAAAAACAAATATGAAAGGTGTGTACAAAATGGAAATTTGTATGAGAATTGTTACGCGAATAAACTTACACCTCAAGATAAAATATAAAAATACTTTTGCCTTTTATTTATGTATCCTACTTTAAAACGACATATCCTAGCCAAGTTCCCACTCACTTAATCCTAATCAAAATAGTTTGTGTACAGTTAAAAACTTATACCTAACTGACACGTCCAATCTGCGTCCACTGTTGAGCGTACTGTGTAACTCTATAAGTCGCTGCAAAAACGATTTGTATCCATATCCATCCAACGGGTCAAGTAAACCGAGTGGTGACCTGACACTGCGCGAAGTAGTCGCGGCAGACCAAGAAAGAGATGGGAGGGATGCGCTCAACAAGTTCCAAGCAGATTGGCCCATTTTGGCAAATAACGAATGGGGGGAGGCTTTTGGCCAGTAGTAGGACATTGAGAACTGAAAACAATAACGCTTTCTAGAATTCAGATCGAATATGCGTTAGCATCCTAGTAGTCTGGATAAAATAAAACTCGCATTTTGCCATATGGTGATATCCCGCGAGTTTTCATCACATGCCAATGTCATTCTGTCAAACTCTGTCAACTTGGACTGCCTGCTGCCTTGATATACCAGCTACTCCGGAGCATAATTATATAATTTACTCTCTCCCTTTATATAATTTACTCTATGCTCCGGAGGTTTCAAGCTGTACGCGCGTCACACATGATCGCCATCTCGACGTGTTATGTGCCAACATCAATGAACCTCACAGTCCATGTTTACTTATATACAAGGGTTTCAAAGACACGGCTTAACAGCAAGATAAAACTCCATTCAGACCGTATCTAGGTATACCTACCTACGCTCGTCTATTCAATATCGAGGCCACGACTTACTAATTACAAGCATTCGGTCTGAAAGTGTTTTATTATATTAAACCTAAACTACCCCTTTCATACTGACATACCAGTAGTATTATATTCATACATAGTATTCTCTATAACCTCGTGCATCCGAGGACACGACTAACACGAATCAGCACAAAACCGTCAAACAAACAAACATTCATGTATGCGCAGCTGAATGTAGATAGGTATGAATATTTTCCTGTTAATGTTGCCTTATCAAAACCACGCATTCCGACCTTTGGGATCGACTTCATCAGTAGCATTAATTCTCGAAGGCGGTTTCTTATCGCTCTTGCGTGTCGTGAAAATGAGTGCTTTTAAATTCTTATTTATTTTTGTGTTGGCTAACCTACTTTGTAACGTTTGTGAGTATATATTTAACTTAATATAAAAAAAATGTTTATTGGTCAGTAATTACTACTTGGTTAATTACTGGCAGAATAATACAACAACTTCAAGAAACAATAATAATCAATTTAACTAGAAAAAAAGTGTATAGGGTACCTAACACTTAATGTAATCATAACTACACAGAAATAATGTCAGAGTACAAGTCACCGACCAAAGACAAGGTGCCCAAGAGGATGGTGACAATATTTATTATTTAATTATAATTAATTTTAGTAGTTATCATTAATTTATTTATTTTCATATAGCGTTCAAGAATAATACGTATTTTCTTACCGAGATAAGTGCCAGAGATAAAGTCATTATTTTCGTCGATCAGCTGCTTCTAGATTGCCCTGAAAAAAAACACGCATCGGTGCCCTATGGATAATGAATGCAAAGGCTAGACTTGAAAAACAACTGTATTGGAAATGTGCAATCAAAGTAGGGGAGGGTAGCTCAAAACGGGTAAGCTAAGGGCGATGATTCATAAAACAGAATGTAGAAGTATATTGAACTTTTATTTATACTCTGACAATTCTTTAGTTATTAAGGTACATAAAAACAATCACAAACATAATAGTATTCTACTTAAAGCATGCATAATCAACAAAAAACGTAAACCTTACAATTACCCGTTTTGCCCATAGGGGGGGCCCAAAGCGGGTATGGACTTAGGGCAAAGCGGGTAGTGACTAAATTAATGAGATTTAAACGAATAATTTCGACTTATTATTAATGTAAGTAATATTTTAGGGTAACATTACTATGGCAACCTTATGTAATCAGTCTTCATTGTTACTTTTAAGTCTTAATAATAGGCATTTTATAACTCTTGGCAAAGGTCGCAGTAATAGGTCCCTCTGCCAGCGTATGAGGTGCAAGCCTCATGAGCCCACATCAGACAGTCGTCACACCTTATCCAGTCTTCAGTAGGCGGATCAGAGTAAAGTTCGCTGCACACTAAGCATCTTGCTTGTAAAGCTTTGGACCTCTTTTGACCTTTATTGCCTCTTTTTTCTGTTTTCTCAGGGTTGTGGAAGATCCTGGACCTTTTAAATTTTTCTTTACTCCGTCAATTTTTTTCATATCCTTCTCTTTTCCATCTTTTTCCTTTTGCTGGTCTTTTATAGGGGTGCTCGTTAGGATCTCAGCTAGCGATGTCATGTAGACAAGTTGATACCGTATTTTTTGGCTGCACTATTGACGGAAGTTTTGCTAGCTTCTTCCATCGCACGTTTCATAATCTTCACATCCCATGATGCGTTTGTAGTTTTTCGTTTGTATCTATTAACCATCTGCAATAGATATATAACTAGCTGAACTATTAAGCCGTTGATGGAAGCATACAGGGCAAATCGGGTAAGGGCAAAACGAGTACCCGCTATACCCATACCCGTTTTGCCCAAAAGCATGAATTTTATAAACACACTCATAACCTTCAAACCGAAACAAAAGATGCAAAACCATTTCACAATTAATAGGACCACAGTATACCAAAATAATAACATACAGTTAGTAAGAGCATATCATAAATCATTTTCAAGTAATCGAATATATTGTAACTTGAAAATATTTAGTGAAAAGAGCAAAAATTTTTGATTTCGTCTTACCTTGAAACCGCGTGAGCCAGAGAATCGGGCCGACTGCCTGTGATTGGCGGGCGGATAAGCTATCGTTTTGCACGCACACATTCTCATTAGCGTTAGAGGCGCGAAAATTCAAAGACCTACCCGCTTTAGGAAGGGTACCCGTTTTAGGCTTCCCTCCCCTACACCCCACAAAACCCGGTTTTCATCCCTTTCTACACATATCTCAAAAACTATTTCACTCATAAACCCCTGCGATAACCGAATTCTGTTCTCGTTATTAAACCACAGTTTAAATTTAATGAAGATTGGATTTACCATTTCAAAAAATTCCATTCCAAAATTAAGTTCGTGGCGAACTAGGTACATACTAGGGCTTCCAATACCGGGATCCCGGTATCAGCCAATACCGGGATCCCGGAAAATACGGTTTTCGAGATTTTTAATACCGGTCTGATAAAAATAAGGTTTTCGTGATTTTTAATACCGGTATTGAAATGTTCATAACCGGGATCCCGGTATTAGTGATTTTATTTAAATTTTAGTACAAAACACAAAATAGGTAATAAACTATCACTACCGCACATAGACATTTTTATCCATTTATTTATTTTGGAATATTTTAAATCGGACTAAGTACAGTACGGATGTTAAAACCCAAATATCGTTGAGATTCTTATTACTTAAAAATATGTTGTTAGACAAGTTTTGTGAAATTCTATTATAATAAATGTGATTAGTCATAACTTTTATAACGCAAATTATCGTAAAAAAAAGACTGATCTAAATGACACTTATTATTATTGTCATATAAAAAGATAATTGTAAGTACCTACATGTAAATAATATGATTTGACAATAAAACTTTGTTTATTAATTTTACCTTCTAAATACGTATACTTACTTCCAAAAAATAATAAAATTAAAAGTCTGATAAAAATAAGGTTTTTTTTTTCAATACCGGTATCCTGGAATCCCGGTATTTAGAAAAATACATTCGGTATTAATACCGGTATTGAAAAAATCCAGTATTCGAAAGCCCTAGTACATACCTACAAGGGTCCATGGCACTAATTCGTGTCTAATGAACCAGAATATTGAACTCTACATTACCATCTACCATCTGTCACCTTATCTTCCGAGAAGTAATGCGTTATGTGGGAAAAAACCCTGGTTAACCTGGTTAACCCATCACTATATTCCAACTCTCAGTTCTGCATATCAATCTGTCTTAAGACAGTAGGTAAGGTAGGGTTACATTATTTGATAAATTCATCCCTTTCGATATATATCATCCACATTACAGCTTCAATTGTATTTTTCCTTAGACGGCCAGCGGGATAAGAAGTTTTTCCGAAAAGACTACAAATACATAGACAGCACAGAGAGTTTCTACAAGATACACACCATTCACAAAAACTGGAAGGATGCTAAAAAGGTCTGTGCTTCGGAAGGTGCCTCCCTTTTCTACCCGGAAGACAAACTGGAAGCCGAGGAGGTTGTGAATATAATAAAGAAAAACACGCCTTTCCATTGGGTGTATATTGGTGTTTCGGATGTCTTGTCTAGAGGGGTTTTCGAGAGTATCGATGGTGAGTATCGATCTTTTTTTTAAATCACTGACTTTTTATCTGTCTGGACCACCCTAAAGAAGCCTTAGTTTTACTTGCTCATAGATAAGTAAAGTTACATAAGTTAGTGTTGAGCCAACACTATGGCTCAGACAACACTAACTAGTCAACACCACTAGTTACCCAGGACAGGTTCTGTATGACAAGGTCACAGAGGAAGAACAAGAATTTTAAACAATAGACACCAACTTTTGTATTTTTGTTTTACCCATTCTGTGCACTACCGACACTTATTTTTCCACAATACACAAAGGTTATCTGGAAAATAATGCTTTTTAATGTTCTATTTTTATTGATGATAATCCTTTCTTCAAGGTATTCCAATCGACGACGTCTACAACAAGTGGGATTCAGGCGAACCTAACAGTCTGTACCCTCAGAACTGCGTGATCCTACGTCGTGAGTCCTTGCTACGGGATGAGGACTGCAATAACCAATACCCATTCGTATGCAAGAAGACTCTCGACTCGCTCCAGTGGAACAACAACTGCAATATGCCGGTTATGGGTAGGTTTCACCGTATATTTTAACTCTTCCATAAAGCTTTCAGTTTACCAAAAAGTGATAGCATCTATCTACGCTCGTTTATTTGTAATTTATCTGTAATTTTATTCTGAAATTAAGCCGTGTTGTCCTAGTGGGCTGTACCCCGACTTCCGATCCGAAGGTCGTGGATTCGAAACCGGTCATGTACCGATGATTTTTTCATTTCAATTTATGTGCGCTTAACTATTCTCAGGAAACATCGTAAGGAAACCGACATGCCCTAGAACCAACAATTCGAAAGCATGTGACATTGGTTAGTGTTAAATAAACGACAATGGGCTTGCCACGTGGAATGCTTACTACTTGCAAAATGCGGGCATGTGACAGATGTTATGTTTGGACGTGTCTCTGACTACCCCCTATGGGGATCATCAAGTCTCCAGCGTGTTTGTTTTTTTTATAGTCTGATATTAAAAATTATTGTAGCCTAGGATGAATCAATCATTTACCCCAGGTTCATACTTTCATGATGAAAAAAAGCCATGCTAGATATTAGGCAAAACTTTGATGGTTTCAGAGATACACCAGATAAGAGGGGGTACACAACGGAAGCGTCTTTTTTCCAGCCTGCCTTGGCACTATCGGGTACCCGGATACTTATCTCATTCTTTCTTACAGATTATGAATACAACGAAGCTCTGGGTAAATGCTACAAGTTCCACCTGAACCCACTGAACTGGATGGATGCGTACGCAGCCTGCTATGCCGAGCAATCATACCTAGCGATCATAAACAGCCAGCAAGAAGCAAAAGAACTGGCAAACATAACGGCCAGGGCACCAAAAGACAATGTGCAGGGCAACTATTTGAGAGGCGCCGTGCACTTGGGCTTCCATAACAGGGATGATGAGGGCTGGCAAACTATCAAAGGTAAAACCCACATCGATCCTTTTATTCATAAAGGCATGGACCCAACCATCTGATACCCTCTGGGTCTACCCGAGGGATTAGATAGGGGTGGGGATCAGAAGGTTGGAACAAACATCAGAGGTACCAACACGAAAGATGGACGATTTGTTGTCACTTTGGCATCATACAGTTTTGTTTTACCCTTTCTGTGCACTAACGACACATATTTTTTCACAATAAACAAAGGTTATCTGTAAGATATAATTACACGTGATCCTTGATCCTGTAAGATCCTTGATAAAAACCTATTGACGATTTGACACCTTAACGGTAGCAGCCAGTGACATCGACGCTGCGTGGTTTGTTTTTAATGTGCCTAATATTTTACATAAGCTATCGTAACGATATGGTTAAAATATACACAAGCCGTGAAGAAGTCAAGTCAAGGTTAATTTTAAAAACGCATTGTTCTTGGGTTTTCAACTCTCCCCCCGATTCACCACCGCCTGTCCGGATTTCCCACGAATTTCAGTGCAAAACATATAATCGTTATAAGAATAATTTTCGACTAAATTGGGGATGGTAAATCAATATTTGGCCCATTTTAAAATCAGGAAAAATTATGGATATAAATTTGAGGATGCTGATAATAAAGAAAAGGGCCGCCATTTTGATATCAAAGATGGCGGACTAACCCAGCGTCTAAATCCTAATCAAGTTTTTTTATTTCTATGTTTTACGTCAAAAGATAGTTCAGTAACCTAAACATTATTTATATTTACAGGCGTACCATTAGCAGACTGTGGCTACTCCGTCTGGAGTCCTAACCAGCCAGATGGAAAAGGCAATGAGAAATGCGGTTCAATGTTCTACAACGGACAGCTCAACGATATTGGATGCGAGCAACGCATGTTCTTTATATGCGAACACGATATCAAATTTCAGGAAAATCGCGAAGAAATGATCGATCCACGATTTAATACTGTATAACTGAAGAACCCCACAGATTATTCCAACCTAAACGTGTAATAACATAAACGACCGTATGTACGACCTACCACGTCGATTATTTTTTCTCCTATAGCGGTTCGAGGTCCGCCATCTTTGATATCAAAATGGCAGCCCTTTTCCTCATGATACCAAATCACGATATTTTAAGTTCTACGAGTAAACGTTCAGTCAGACGCGGTGGCGGCGGTGATCATAGGAACTGGTTGTCACAGTTAGCGTCAATGTATTGATGGCGGTGGCCATCGCCACCACCACTGCTACCGCAACCGCGTAATTTTGACCGGGCCCTAACGTTTGGACATAGGCAGGTACCTACTTATATATATCGTTTGTGTTTTAAAGTTTGAAATATGGTAAAATATTATTGGATAAAAGTAAAATAAAACATGTAGTTACTATCCTTCCAAATTTTTCTTAAAACTCTAGGTGAGTGAAAGACAATTTTTAGTAAAAATATTGATTTATTATTGTTTAAACTTTATCTAAACATTTATATTATCTTTATCAGAGTGTTTTTATGATACAGTAAAATAAACATTTCTCTATATTATATTAGAACCTTATTTACAATAAGAACCTACTGCTAATATGAGTATATTACAACTTTGATATGAATAGCCCCTACATAATAACCCGCATTGAATATTCAACGTTTTCCATTCAGCCTGTGAGAACAACCTAATACCTGCTAAAAATATTAGTACCTAATTCATGTTGGAACGGAAATTTTCACGTACCATCGGTGAAGGCACCAACTAAGTTTCGGATCATTCCGAGAGTCGTCTTTAGGGTGGGTGATGGAATTCCTCTTTCACAATGTTAACAATCTTGTTCACGATAGTTTTTGGAATACAATTTATATGCTTAGTTATTGTGAAAATTAACTAATTTCTCGGCAATACGGTCAAAAGAGGCGAATATTTAGGTATGTCGACGACCTCGGGGCACCGTGGTATCACAACACCCAGACCCGGAACAAACATCTGCAGAACATGCAAACATTTGTCCCGCAGCGGGAATCGAACCCACACCCTAGAGTTGAGACATCCCAGATTGCGACTTGTCCGCCGTGCCAACGAAGTCAAGGCAGCTAGGCGCTCACAATCCGGCTCGCTAGGATTACCTTAGCTACGTGTATTTTGATTTTATTACAGAAGAGCATTTAGTAGGTCATTCGATACAGTTAGTGGCCAACCGTTGTGAATTCTCCTCATATTCATTTACTCATTGAAAACCGCACTGCCTACTAAAGGGAGATACCTTACGACGGGGCCGAAGAGTTTGAGCAATTCCTTTGCGGGCGGGAAGAATGCGACGAACCAACTCATCAGCAACAGGTAGAAGAATATCGTCACCAACTTATCCAGGACGTAAAGTCTGAAATTTATAAAAGTTATTACGAGATCTTGTTGCGTAGTGAAATTTATTATTAGGCATTTTGCGTTGTGGTAAGCAAGATTAAGTTTATCTATAGAGACCCATAGATAGATTTACTTTTTATTGCTATTTACGGTAAAACATATCCTCATACAAGAAAAACAAAAGAAATACACAATGGAACAAAATAGATATAATGAGACCTAAATATCTAAGTTATAAGATTTGTTGGCGTAGTAAAAGGAAATATATTGTGAGATCTTGTTGCGTAGTTGCGACGATGATGAATTTTTGAGTTACAACTTGTGAAAAGCGAGAAAGAATTACTTCGTGGGTAATGTTCTTATTTAACTAACTTTAACTCAAAGGTGCGGCAGCGAATTTATTCCACGGCACGCGGCGCGGCTTATAACGCGGACAACTCTATTATCCACGTGTTATTTTATGAATCTAATAAAGTTATATTTTATGATATATCACCACACTGGCCTTTAACCGAAGTACCAAGTATTCTACTATTGCTTTAACAATGTATAAAATATGTACCTAGGAGTTTTCTATCGCTCGTACCTACGTAACATTATCTCCAGTTCCCTACTAAGGTATTATGATTTTATATTTAATGATTACAAAATAGAATATAATAGAATTATGTATTCATTGTTTAAACTATGTACATAGAATTTTGAACAAACAGTTTACCTTAGCGAGTATTATGAGGTTCTTAATAATACATAATAATAAAGACTTTACACATAGATAACTATGTAAACCATTTCTAATACACATAACATAATCGCAAACAACAAAATACTTTAATTTTATTGACACTATCTTCATAGTACTCTTCGCTGTACAAAATTAAAACTATAGCGGATATCATAAAAAAAAACTTTATTTAATTTAAATTACCACTGTATTCGTATTTGTTGATGTTCCGTAGCTAATATAGTACCTCTTATCATGAGCACCATCGGAGATCGCATTCAAGCGTGAAAACACTACTTATAATTAACGGAAAATTCACACGCTCTCTTTGTGTGAATTTTCCGTTTACACACCGGCTTTAAACAGTGTTTAAAGCCTTATGTTGAATTTAAACTGACTCATCAGAAATAACTAATGCTGGTCATTTTTCACACAGCATCATCTAGCCCCAAACTATGCAGAGCCTTGTGTCATGGGAACTACATGCCTAATTAATATATATTTTTTATAAATACATACATATTATGCGTAGAAATCTCATAGACCCGAGACAAATATTTGCAGATCATACAAACCTTCAACCTATATCCCATAAATATCAACCTCGGCGGGGAATCCGCGACCTACCGCTTGGTTCAGCCAGCGATAAAATCTAGATTCTAGCAGTTACGACTTTTATAACTCAAATATTTTTGGACAATGCAATACGCATTTTAGGAAATGTTTTACTATTTATAGTAGTTTTTACTAAAAAATAGCTAAACTTAAAATCCATTAAATTGCGGACGTGGCACTGGAGTTAATTCAAAGAAGAGCTTTAAGTCTGGTACTAGATTTCTAATACACTTACAGCTCTTAAGGACCTACAGGGTGGACACAGACTGTATGGATATTATCCCGTTAAAATAAAAGGGAGGACCTTTGTGGAGACCAATCATATTATGCAACGTGAGTTGATGGAAAAACGATCGAGCGTCTTAACGGTAAGAGCTACTTTTCATCGGATATTTTATCCGGGTACCATGCAGGCGAAGCCGTGGGCAGGAGCTAGTCAATATATAGCTCGCAAAGCAACATCTAAGGAAGGAGAACACTCACATATTATTTTGGAGTCTAGCCTTGGGCAGATTCTCGAGTTTCTCCTTCAAGCAGTATAGCTTGCCTCCAATCATGCAGCTCTCGATATACGGCTCGTCTTCGATGATGGTCAGGTCCATAGGATACGTCTCCCGGTCCTCAGGGTTGAGGTGTGTCGCGAGGGATTTGAAGTTGTTCGTGTCGAACCACCATTCGCGAGTGGTGAAGTATTGCAGAACCTCTAGGCCCACGGATATCCGGTTCTGGATTCGTACCATGCTGGAAACAAAGGACGACCGGAAAATAATATTGTTCTCCAATTAATAAAGGCTCGCGAAAAGTCGCTTCTTAGGATTATAAGGAAATTTGACGACCTCTGTGGCGTAGTGGGCGAAGGCCCGCCTCAGACGCAGAAGGTTGCGGGTTCGATTCCCGCCGCGGGGCAAATATTTGTATGATCTGCAGTTATTTGTCTCGGGTCTGAGTGTTTTCTATGTATAATATGTATGTATTTACAAAAAAAAAGTATATAAGTAGTATATCAGTCATTTAGTTCCCATAACACAAGCTCTGCTTACTTGGCTTGATGATGCTGTGTGAAAAATGTCCAGCATTATTTATATTTATTTATTTGTTTTATGAGGTTTTAAACGCGGATATCCATTATCCGCGTTGAAATCCTTATAAACAAACCTTTTTTTTCAACAGACATATATTAACTAGTCTTGACCCCAAACTAGGGTTCCCTGTGTCGTGGGTATTGTGGTACTACAGTATACATAGTTCCCGATAACCACGATACAGGAAATCCTAGTGTAGGGTTAGGCAGAACTATGTTTGTGTCAGTTGGGTGTTCATTTATTTATTTTATTTATTTCTCGGCGTTCGTGAAGTCACCCCCGCATAGGCTTTGTCGAAAATCAACGCTGCTTTAGAAATATCAGTATAAATATTTTAATTTGCGAAAATGGCTGCATTACAAGATGTGCAATACAAGATATTATAAAATAATGTAGTGTCCTCCATGTCTACTTTAAAGGCATGCAAAATTGTAACTTAAAACTACTAATTTACTTACATCCATGGTGTAAAGTAACATACATGCTGAGACCATGCCTGTTTGACACGCGGTTCTGAAGGGACTTACTTTACACAACACTACCCAGGTAGGGTAGGTACCCGAGACCTACCACCGAGGTCGATAAGTTCATTATGAAAAAAACAGGATTTAGGCTACTTATTTCAAATCATTTATAAATAACGGAAGCGCAAGGCACTTACAATCGCTTCTGCCTGAATAGAATCATCAGGAAATCGATCAGATAAGCCGGTACAATGTGGTAGAAGAACACACAGAGGTCGTGTATGAGCTTGTTGTTTCGAATGTTCCCGTCTGGGTACCACAGGGGTCCTTCGAACGGGAACTTGCGCACAGTCGCTTTCCCAATGTCCAGGACTTGTTTCCAGGTTGTGTTGCGGTCGTCTCCCGTTGTCAGGTTATATACCGGAATCTCTGGACCTCTGGAAACAGCAAACAATACGTTTATACACCAGTAGATACTCCCATAAAATTCAGCTTCAGTTATCTTAGTCATAATATGGGCGTTTAAAACTGTATGCACTTCTGAACTGTACTAAAACTGCACGAGCTATGTATGTATCAGGTGCGATTCAAGTACCTACAATTTGAAAGTGCATAGAGTTTTAAACGCCCCCATTGTGGTTTCCCATATGCGAAGATAAACATTTTATTTTAAATTTTGTATAATAGAAAAAAATCTGTAAATAAATAAAATTAATGAAAGGATTTAAAAGTTGACGTGACAATGGGCATGTCTACTCCTGTACCAAACCGATGATACCAAACCACGATTATTGAATCGCCACTTGTCTATGAAAAATAAATATAAAGTCTTTGCCAAGTTAGTTATTGCTGATAAAAATAAGAAAGAAAGCAACTACATTTATTTGACCCACACAATAACCCAAAAATCCAGGTACATATTGTGTCCCTTAATAGGGCAGTTGTTGTAGGTACTGCGTATAATATCCTAGTCCTCTACGTATAGTGCGGGCCAAACGGCTAATTTTTTAGCATAATTTCCAGCTCCACACAGCCGGGATGTGGAGCTGCGCTGGTTGTCAGAATGGTAATTACCTCTGCTTAGCCTGTCCGGTCCTGTACCCGATGACAATGAGGCTGTTGATGGCAATGTCCACCGGGATCACCTCCGCGTGGTATCGGCCGATGCAGTACATAGACCGGATCACACCTTTCCCCGCACCGACCATCAGGCCTATAGGCCCATTGAGGTTGTCCACCCAGCCGGGTGTCGGATCCTTGTAAGAGGGCGTCACTGAAAAAGCATACATATGTCACAGAATCTACACTAATATTATGATACAAAAATGCGTTAAAAACAACATGCTTTTATCACGCATTATAAATTATAAAAAAGAATTCCACTATCCATTATCAGACATAATACTCCTGGCTCCATCAGCAAACCCTCGTTATCAAGTCCAATCTATGGAACTCGTCAAAAGAAATAAAGGGGTTTACTAGCAGCCACTGAAGAGTTCCACCATCCACCTCCTGGCTCCAAATTTAAATCCAAGATACCAAATTATAGTATTGCCATCCGAACTACATAAATATACAAAGTTTTATTTCGATATGACAGTTAGAGGTATCTTAGAATTGACCTCCAAGATTTGATTACATTATTTGGTATTAGTTAGATACTTTATTACAAGTGAAGCTTTGTTAAAGAAGCGTGTTAAAAGCTTTGTAAGTTTGGATGTAGGGAGTAATGTAATCAACGAAAATGCTCATCCGATTCCATTAATTCTGTCACCAATATGAATGAAACTTTAGGGTGGACATAGGCTGTATATTATGCTGTTAAAATAAAAGGTCTTTTCGTGGAAATCAATATTTTTCGTCGTTTTATCAAGAGTTGCTTTTCATCGGCTACTTTTTGACCGGGTACCAAGCGGACGAAGCCGTGGGCAATAGCTAGTACATAATATAGTTACAGAACTCTGGTCAAACGTTCGTCATAGAGTGACTTCAGTTATGTTGTGTTGTAATGTATTTTTGTTAGACGAACAGTTGTTACACGAAACATTAAAACATCACAAAAAATTAAAATAAAAAAATGTTTTGTCCTTTATTTTCAGCTCAGCTTATATTGCTCCAAACTTATATTAAACCAGCTTATATTAAACGGTGAGACGCTGGTTTGGCTATCGTAATGACATCTTATGATCGGATGATGACATCGTTTTTTTACCAATACTAGGTCTCGCGATGGCCACGGGCAGTTCGGGGAAGCTCTCTCGAACTAACGCCTCAGCCAGCCGCTTGGAGTATGTATAGCTGTTTGGGTGTTTCTGGTACAAGGAGGGCGCCAATAGCTCAAGCTGTTGCTCAGAGAGCCAGGAGGCAGCGCGTAGGACCTCGTGGGGGTCCGCTGGAGGGTCGTGCACCTGCAAAGATAAATAAGCGTTCTCTTACAACGGAACAGAGGGTATAATGAACTTATGTAAACCAAACAAGGTCTAGGTAATTCATTTTACTGTTTTAAATTGTCTTGTTCTATTTCGTATTATGACATAAATCAATCAAACCAACTTCTGCCTGACTAAATTGTCTGTGACTAGTTAGTAGGTAGTCTTTCCCAAGAATCGTTCGGAAATGGTATTGGTTTCTTAACGGAAAGTTACGGTTTTATTTTTTATCAAAAGTATCTCAGTACTTTTAAATAATGCATGTGAATGGTATAGTTTGCACTAGAAAATGAGTATAACTTTGATTTGTTAGTTCTAATTTTAGAGTTAAATAGTTCAATAAAAGTTATAATGCGCAGACATTAAAATATATTCGTATAGTTATTAGTCTAAAATGTCACAAGCACTATCGCCACTTTTGCAGTTCTGCTTAGTGCATTCTATTTATTTAAAAAAAAGCACTCATCTAAATATTTTTTAGTTTTTGTGTAAACAAATTTATCTTATTTAAAATCACACATGCCATAACAGTCCTTGATGGTTATCGCGGGCGGAAATGTTGCGAATACCTTTTCGGCCATCCTGTCGAAGTCCGGGTAACAGAAGGCTGTGGATAGATGAAGGAAAGCGACCAGATTCTTCATATTTCGCGCTATGTCAAGGACCCGTAGGGTTCCCTTTGTGTTCATCTCGAGACCTTCCTTCAGTGGCGCCTCCAAGCGGAGGGTGGCGGCGAAGTGGAAGACAACGGATACCTGGAAAGTTTAAGGTTCAATGAGACTTTTCATCCATTATGTCTCAGGGTCGGCAACGCGCGATTGTTACCTCTAGTGTTGCAAGCGGCCACAGGTTACGCTTACCAACAGGTGGGCCTCCCACACTAGGATTCCCTGCATCGAGGGTATCGCTCGCTATCGGTGCAAAAGTCATACTTTTTGCAGTGTCATCCACCGATTCTTACACCAGTAGCATGAGCACGCAAGACAACGGTCTGTCTTCGTAAGAGAAAACTGTCTCCCGTTTCGTTTGACGGAAGTTAGGTCTGTGATCTGTCCAGGTTAAAAACAGGTAAGTATAGACAAATACCTCACGCTTAGTTTATGTTCCACGCCAACGCAAATTTGTCAAGAAAAAACTTGGCAGTAGTCACATGATATTTTCACAGCTAATGTCATTTCCATACAATTCAATCTTTCCGCAGGCGTTAACGCAACAGAAAGTGATATCTATCTAGACACCCTGAACACCGAGATCATGGAAGAATGCGCAAGTGTACCCGTAGTCTTGGCAGACAAGGCCTCAGGAAGAAACATAGTGGTGGTTTTAGCAGGTAGGAGTTCGGGCTTAACCCTTCTATGTCTCCCGCTACGAAAGTGTAACCACAATGGATTTCCCCACTTCAAAAAAATGGTGGCCTTGAAGAGGGCCTAGTGACCAATGTTGTTGGGAAAGGATTCAATGTGCCTTGTGGAAGCTTCTTATACGTACGTGGCTATAAGAAGCTTCATGTTTTTACATGTTTTTATTTTATTTCAAAAATTTTGGGAAAACTTACAGCTAGACAAGATAATAGAAAAATATATAAAAAATACATGACAGGCACATATTTTGCTGATGGCCAATAACAAGTTTCCACTTATAAGTATAAAAGTATAGTTTAAAAAAAGAAAACAGTTTTAAGGCAGACAACAAAACAGAGTAAAATTAACTAATTTAACGGAGGCCTATGGGGACTCGGGATTCCACAGTCACAACACAGGTCGTTAAAACAGAATCTAAAGTTTATTTAGGTATGTAAACAGAACACGGAAATATTATACTAGAAATACAGAATTACTTATAGGTAGGTACAAAATGATGTGAGTCGGTCGCGGAGGATACGAACGCACGCGTGAACATGGCATGCTCGCTCTGGGCCGACTGTTGCTAGGCGCTCGTCGCGATGCGCAGGCGATCGCCGGTTTTGACGAAGAGAGCCGATGCGACGGACTACCGAGGGCAGCCGAATAAAAACGACTTGCTACACTAAGTACCTATATAAAAAAAAGGTCACAAAAAAAGAATAACAGTAATAATTTAGAATTTAGATGTAGGTAAAAATGTAAATACTTATATTAAAAATAATTGTCTGAAAAGAAGTTATCACTTAGCATGCGTTTTAACTTGCTTATTGATGTATTAAATTTGTCTATATTAACATCTGCCCCTGCGAGATTGTTGAACGACTTGCTTGTTCTATTCATAAAGGCGTTCTGCCTGTAGTTAGTCCTTACTAGCGGTGCGAAAAGAATACTAGGATTACGCATATTGGAGGTGTTATAGTGCGTAGTCCCAGCAGTTCCAGCAGCTCCGAACAGTCGACCGCGCCATTCGCTATGCTCAATAGATAAGACAAATCAGAAACATGTCTACGAGTTTGAAGAGGAAGAAAATGAAATTTACGACATCTAGTCAAATAGTCAGGAAGGTAAATTTTAGCACGGTACTGTAACGTAACGTAACGTAAGAATCTCTTTTGAATGTTCTCTATTCGTGTAGTATAGTATAAGTCTTAACACTATTGGTTGAAGGACATGCCGGTTTCCTCATATGATTTCACGACCTACGAAAATCGAGGACTCCAACCGCTACACTATACTTTTTGTAACCAAACAACTGCGTAAGAGCTGAACCGAAATTTGAAAGAGTTAGTTAATGGCTTAAAAAATCTAACAACCTACTTGCTATTCTTATACAAACTGAGTTAGTAAGACATAAAATAAGACATCATATGGTAATAGCATTATACAACATCCATTAGTAATGGGGTTAATGTCAATAAAATTGCAGCACTGAAGTGTTATGGCTACGATTTGTTTGAAGTTACCTAGACAGCATCATCATCATCATCATCATCAGTCTGAACAAGTCCACAAGCTCACTGCTCACTGCTCCCCACAAATGACATTGCAAACGGTTTTAAGCCAACACATATTTAATGTCATTTTGTTTTTCAAAATATAAATAAGAGAATCTAATGCTAAGTCTGCCAACTTAGACAAGCAAATAGCTTCTTCTGACGCCGTACAGGCCAAAATACTTTCATAATGCCACATATATTATAATACTATACACAAGGCCAACGTATGTAGTCCTGTTTTTACCAAAGTATGATATCCTCAATGTCTCATTTCAAACACACAAACACATTCCATCAAAATAATTGATTTGAATACTCTGGTGTTCCTGTAATTTGACCGGCATCCATTCAAACCGTTTTTTTCTATTCTTTCTTTCATTTACCGCGGTTAATCTAAGTTTGCATGTATTTGGTGTATATACCAATACACAAGTAAGTATGTACCTGAATAACTTAAGTGATTTGTGGGTATCTTTATAGTGGTAAAGTTCTTTAAATTTGTTATACTAATCTGTGAATAACGCTGTGGGCTGCATTTTTACCTAAGTCTGATTCGTATTACCTATTACTATTATAACCTACTTACATAATGTAGCTGTATGTTGTTCCAATAAACAAAAAAAAAACGGGACACCATGAAGAGCTTTACTGCTTTCCGGCAGACATACGGACTGGGTTGTACTTCTCCGGATGTACTATTTTAATACAGAACTCTGATACTACTAGGTTTGAGAATACAGGATACGTAAAGCATGTTTATTTTCCACCATCGAGTAAATACCAAGTAAACACGCGGTGAAAGCAGTTTCAAAAGTACCAGCAAGGTACCACGCCAGTTGCACTTGCCCGAGTGAAATCGTGAACTAACATTATAATGGCTATTTACTTTAGACTTACTTGGCTAGATATGAAAATTGGCGTCATAAAAAATATACCTACCTTAGCACAATAGCCTGCAATGAGCAAACATATTTTTACAAAAAAAAAACAGTATTAACACACCTAAGACGGTTCCTTAACTAAATGCAGACGGGTTTATCCTACGTTAAAAATCGCGATAATCATCGTTAAACTCACGCCTGTTTTCAGAGGTGTAGGCAGAGACTACAGACTTCCACTTGCTACGATCCTGACATACCTCTTTTGCTTTATTCACTCTCGTTACATTCTTCATGCATGGACGCCGGTTATTATTCTTGACCTGACCTTTCTTTGGCATTTTCTCTTTGAAACGATAATTTTTCGTAAATGTTAAACAATAAGATTTTTTAATGTATGTAAAAATCTTAATTAATGAAGTACTAAACTAAGATGTTTCCATGTCATTATGTTGCTACATTATTATCATTATTTTTTATTGATATATATTTTTCCACACAAAATATGCAACGATGAAGGAATATATTTAAAGAGTGCTTTAAATAAACAACATTATAACTTATTTTGGACAAAAACTCAAAACCCTGGACACAGAGTACTTTGTTATATATTGAAAAACCTGGACGTGTTTTATATCGTAAATTGAATTTTAAAGTATTCCGCGGGCCGGACTCAACTCCGCAGTGAGCCGAGTCCGGCCCGCATGCCGGAGTAGGTAGGATACCTAAGCGGGAGGAGTAATAAACATAACGTAGGAGTTTTACTCGTCTACCAGATTACTTTTCATAATTTATAGGCGTCTTCGGTGCCTAGAGTTATTAATTGATGTCTATGGTAAGCCGGTTTCTAGTTTTAGAAAGGATAATTTTGTCATTTTGTCGTCTCTGCGACAAAATTACTCTATAAATACTCGATTAAGAATGTCTTGTCATGTTGATCAGGTACCGTCATTTACCTAATTACCTACGTGTTCAAGTTCGAATCATATTCTATTCTATTCTACTGATTTTAGAAATAGAAATGTATAAATGGATTCGGAACTGGTTATAAAATTATTATTGCAACTTTGCAGAATTTGATTAGATTTATAATTGTAGTTAGTGAAATAGTTTAAAATTTACCCGGGCACCACTCGAAGCTGTGGGAAGAAGCTAGTGAAGAGTATTTTAACAGGTATTTTTATAAACGCTCTACTGAGTTACATAATTAACGCGAACAAAGGAAATAAAATGAAGATTTTATTTACCGCAAGTAACTTCTTCATAGAAATTGTATTTAGACGAACGCAACTAAAAAGAGGCAAATCAGTATTTATACTTTTTATTTGTTTATTGCTATTTTATTTAGTATTTTTTTTAATATTATGGCTATTTTGAAAAAAAACTTAGGTACTTTAATAAAAAAAAAATCAACAGAAATCTCAAAAATTATGTTTTGAGGAATTACCCTTTTTTCTATCATTGAAAATGTGCAAATGCTCTGAAAGTAGGTATATGATTTGTTTGCGGTATGTTTGGGTACAATCAGTACTTGGTGTTGCGCCCTCTAGCTGTTAAAACTACCTACATTCTTCTCGGCATGCTTTTTATCAAGCCATCAATAACATTTATCCAAATGTTGCCAAACCTACTGCTAAGTCTACGTTGTATGTCTGTGTGGCAGTATCTTTTTCATCGTAAAGCAGCCAGTTGTTTTTTTTACAGAATACTGTGTCACTTTAATATAGAAACTCAACAGGTTAATAAAATCCTAAAGCAAATAAAAACGCATAAAAACATCACATTTATAATATTAGTGGGATTAGTAGTTTGGTGGTATGCATTTAGCCAGTTTTTGACTTACCTCATCATACAGCTGTTCTAGAAGGCTCCCCTCAATACCCAGGTTATCGTAGAGTATATCGCCTGACACCGGTATTAGTTTTTTCATCATGTAAGGTTTTTCCTCTCTTATTCTTGAGAAAAGCTGAAAAAAAAACAATTTAAAATAAGATATAGAAAAAAAAACATGCTATTGACTCAAAGTCAACATTAATTTATTCAATAAAATCACAGGGATCACTTTGAAACGTCGGTTTTATCTACTGTTCCTTCGCGAACAAGCCAGGAAAGAAAAGCAAGAAAACAAGGCTGGTTATTCTTTTTAATGATCCTTTTATAAAACAATAGTTACCTACATTTACCAGAGCGTTACAGGTTTTCTATAGGTAGGAGAGTGCTTACAGATCGGGAGTATTTACATGTAATAGAGTACTTACAGGTAGTTTCCACATATCCTCTATGCGAGTCTCGGGGGACTTCCCGCGTTTGCTTCTCACGAGTGCGTACACACCGCCGATGTCTGGGACACTATAAAGAAGCTTCTCGATCAGCACCTTGCCCATGAGACCAGATGCTCCAGTGATGAGCACTTTCCGCCCACGGTACCACTCGTTCACTTCTGACGTCATTTTGGAGTGTTACTGAAACAAAAACAGTCAGTGTTACTGAAGAAACGTTATCTCATCTAATATTAAAGGTACGGTACGGTACGGTACGGTATGAGGATTTTTCTTTTTCTACTGTCTTGGAAAGATTTATGCATACTAATTTATGCTTAGGCTTTTTAATAAACTGGGCTGCCTGCTTCTGTGCTCATACCATTTTCACAAAAGACGTGATTGATGTATCGTCCACTCACTCATAATAGGTAATTATGAGTGAGTGGACCCCACTTTCAGTGAAAATAATATGTGGAATAGTTTTGGGTTTTGGTAACGGTTCAAGAACCGACAAATTTTGTGGTAGCTTCTGCCCGTGGCTTCGCTTGCGTTGTACCCGGGTAAATAGTACCTACCTGTCCTTTGTTATTCCAGATCCCAAAAAAATATGTTCAATCTAAGTTTTTCTACGCGCCATGATTCTCGATTTATTTTATTTCTAGAAATCTCGAAAATGCTACAAGTTACAGAATCTTCTCTGTAGCATTTGAGGTCAGGGAATGATCTTCTCATGGATTTATTGGAGATCAACATATTTAGTACCTCAATGTCGATCTCAAATAAGGTAAAATATCTTAACTTTTATAAAAAAATGGTAATTTTAAAAAAATATAATAATAATAATACTTAGTTAATATGGTTCAGGTAGGTAGTAAATAAATTTTAGTTGTCTCCGTTGCGAATTGATCGAGAATCACGATCTAAGCGTCCCTTTTATGTTTTCAGGAGCATTCTTATATCACCCTGTACCTATATTCCTGAGCTACCTATCGCCTTGCAATTATAAAGACAAGTGCGTAGGCAATATTTTACTAGTATGCAAAATAACTAGGTACTATGCTACCGGGTTCAAAAGTCGGAGACCTTTAATGCAGAAGGCGGGAGAGGTCAACGTGTCCATGCAACGTAGCTTACATTGCCTTCTCATACAAAAACCGTTTTGGCTGGTTAGCCAACTTGGGCGCACAGAACACATAACATCTTTTGAATGAAATGAGATACCGGATTTACACATGCGCGTTTGCATTCGTCTCGGCACTCGTCGAAATGTTTATGCACCTACAAGTACCGATGCGACGCGAACTACAGTTCACAAAATCGCGGAGTCTTTAGTCAGTCTCGCGAGGCGAATGACGAGGCAAGTGACAAGCGTGCCGTTCACACTTTGTAGCGTCTTTCGCAACAGATTAGAATTAAGTAGTGAACATTCGTCACGACCATTCGCCTCGTCATTCGCGTCGCATGTGTTAACGCGGTAAGATACAACGGTCCGTGCCTAGTACAAACTAAAAAAATATTGTAAACAGCGTTGCAACGAATGTGCAGTTGACTCAAGTAATGAGGTGTGCTGTTTTGCAATCGGCATCGATAATTGCAGGCAAGTTAGGTACATGGTGCGGTTTGTGGGAACATTCATAAACAATGTAAGTAGCTAATTGTATATAGCTTTATCGTTTGCAAGTGAAACGAAAAAGTTCTGTCACACTCTCAAAATGCACAGTATTTTTTGTGGAAAAAGAAATACTCGCGTTAATATATTGTGTGCCATCGAGGTTATGTACTCGATGATGTATGGCCATGATTCAAACGGGACGAGGAAGGATTCATCCGTTCAAAAGGACCGAGTTTTTGTCCAAGCTGACAAACGACTGAAACGAAGAATCAAAACATTTTTTTTTCAATGATATTGCTTCCGCTTAGTTGTCTGAGTGTTAGTAGGTACTTCTATTGTATCGTTTAGGTACAACATATACATAGATATTTTATTATTTCTAGGGTTTAGCCAAGGCGAATACGTAGTAATTGTCGCGGTGGCGGTTGGCGATCAACTTGCGGTTTTCAAAGTTTTCGTCAGTGTGGACTCATTCATACAATTGCTCGTGATTGCCACCGCACTGTGCTTATTTGCGCGGGCATACACAGTAGGTAGGTAGGTATAGTAGTACCTACAACATTTGAAGTTCCAGTAGCATAGAGCCACATTTCATGCACTAAAAACGTTGATCGGCGGTGAATCAGTTACGCGTAACTGATTTAACAGCGATACTATGTACTATGATTATTTATGTACAGTTTATAATAAACAACGAACAACTTAAAGAATAAACCAAGTTCATATTATATAAGTCAAATTGTTAGAAACTTGTTCGAGTTTCTAACAATAATTTTTAATTAAATAATGCAGGAGAGTGTGGGGTTCTTTATACAAAAAAATACAATAATTACATTATGAAAAGTTAACAGAACAAGATGTGCAGGGCGCTTTTTTTGGATTGATAGTATTATACAACAAAAAAGGAAGTATTTACAATCTTTCGCGATCAGTTAACATAGTTAAATTTTTTATAAGGGTCTTTATAAAAAAATATATACACAATAAAGACCCGTATAAAACTTACAAACGATAAGTATCTCATGAGTTACGAGTAGTTGCATTTTTCGGCTTTATGGCAACACCATAATGGAATAGATTTCTTTTCATAAGCCCAGTTGCTACACTAGTCCAAATCCGGTAAAGTATATTGCGCAAGATCTTGTGAGTTGTGACACGTTAGAAGTTCGCAGTTATGTGCTCAAATCACGCGAAACGAATAATTAAAACAGAGGAAGTTAAATATCTATGATATGAGATTACAATTTGCAAAATAGAAATGCATTCAGAAACATTGCTGTGCACTTTTATACCTAGGTATTATCATTGACATCAAGAATGAAAGTAATAATCAATCAGGGTTGGCCTTGAGTTCTTTTAGGCTTTACTAATTTTATGTAATTTAAAATAAGATTAAAAAACAGGGAAACACAGTATGCAAAGTTAATCTGCACAACCAAATACTTAATACTTAATACCTACTTATTACTATAAAAGTATACAACCTATATGCTGTCATATTCTTGGTATCTGTAGCACAAGATAAATTAGATTATACTATTATATTTTATTTTGGCAATAAAAGTTAAATAATATTGACAGTTGAAAACTCTTCCTATATATGGTATAGAATACCTTCATGTTAGGAGTTTTCTGTCTTCAATGACATTAATAAGTGTAAGTTAGGCTTCAACTACACAAAACACTAAGAACACGTGCTAATATGGAAATGGGTCAGTAAGTAAGTATTACCTTGTGCAGGTGCGCGCGGTAACACACCGCGCGCATATCTCTGATGAGATAGTTCTAGAATGTATACCTACCTGCCTATATAAGAGGTTATCTATTTTGTCTATATAACTTTGTTACCTAATGGGTCTGACATAAACAATGTTTTAAAGTCCTTAAATAAAAAAAATGGAAATAGAAATGGGAAGTAAACTAAAAGTGGAATATTTGAGTCAATGTCTGCTAACGTTATATGCAGTTGAAGGGTATAGGTTTGGGGGTGTGTAGACCGTGCTTAGATGTAGATATGTATATATATTGATCTGTGTGGATAAGTGGAATCTGGCTAAGGTAGCGAATAAATTTGAACTCTACAGGCTCTACCAGAGCGGCATTCCTCATGTTATTAACATAAGTTCAAAGATGTCAACATATGCATTTACTAGAATTAGCATAGGTACGGTTTGAGAGCTTTAAGTGGTGAGTTTTCGGTAAAATATTGTGTATTTCAAGTGGTAAGTAAACGCTTTCAATTACTTCATGTAAGTTGCGTAAACAGTATGTAATCAGATATGCAATACAAAGTTAGATATTTACACGCAAATAGGCTATCATGTTAGGTAGTTGCTTAAAATCGAATAAACGCGGGCCAGCTTATTTTAAATATATTTTTTAACATAGGATGGTCATGTGAAAGTGGATTAAGATAATTATGTAAACTAGAGGCATCTTTTATGTAAAATAGCCACCGATAGTTTGACTGTTACTTGGTGGAAAGTGGCTCTGTGCTCGTTCGAGAATTTAGCACACTAGTCAGGAAGATTTATTTTATTTTATTGTTTTAAGAACGACAAACAGTTATTGGTTACAAACTAAAGTGAACAATGTTAGGTAAATGTATGACCCACAGCGTCATCCACAGATTACAATACCTATCTACCTTCGACTTCAAGACTCAAAGAACATTGCTTAACTATTTAGGTAGGTACATAGGGAAATACTTGGAATAAAATATCTTAGTTAAGTGATACAAAATCTTAATGGTATTATACTAACTAGATTGTTTTTATTTTAATTAAAAAACCCCCGACTTGTCATCCATCGTCTATTGCAACGCCCCCTAGACTGGTAACGATAAACCCTATCTCAAAACCATAGGTTTCTATATCAAACAAGTAATTTTTTACAAAATTTTAAAACCACCGACTTGTTTTAGTGTTTTAGAAACCCTTACCAATTTATCCTCATTTCTCTTTCCTGCTCCATCACAAATTCTAGTCTTATATACGTCACGGGTATTGGCTCCATAAATAACGGGTAATCTATTCTAATAATTAAGTTGAAGAGTTGTTTTTTTGTTTTGAACGCACCAGTCGCTCGCTTTGGAACTACCAGTCGTACCTATTTAAAAAAATAATCTTGAATTTGATAGCTTGATAGGAAGGTAATAGGTTATTCAACATCACGCTACTACCATTAGGAGCCGAGAAAAATAAGTAATAGCGCGGTCGGGCGATGTGACGCGGTGGGCTGGGGGCCGAGGCCGCCCTCGGCACAGCTGTACCCGTGCCTCAGTTAGTGCGATTACCGATTCTGTGTTTTACAATCCTCCATCAGCTCATAATACATAAGTACCTATAAATTACTTAAAATTACTACACTACTATACTATGGGAATAAGCACACATAGATTTAGATTGCATGCGTCCAAAGGATACGGTAACCCCTTAGCTGCAGGTGGGCAGTATGCTTGTTTGTAACTTTATTAGTATTAAAATAAAAGTAGTATTTCTTTATAACGATGATGGGATGATTGAAGTAAAAACCAACTTATAGGAAGATCGAAGTTCACAATCTTAAACCGTGCTAAGATTATACACAAATAATTAAATACATGATTGACAATCCAAGGACAGAACACAATGTAATTATAATGACAATATGACACGGCATAATTACCTGTCAGCTTCTAAGTTTTTGGGACCTTGATCCTAGATCGCATTGCGTTTTTACTTGAATTACGCAAGTATCGGGTTAAGGTCGAGTTCCGCCGGGGTTAATTTTTTTTATTTAATTTTTGGTGTAATTTAACTTCCTGTGATTGCCCTTAAGTGTGGGTTAAAAACCAAATAAGCATTTATATGTTATCCAAATAAATTGGCTACTTTGTTTTTTTGGAACCGGCTCAATCGGTTCTGCCTTCCAGTAATCATATTAATAGGATCCGCGGGCTTCCGAGTTTCATCTAGAAAGGATAATACTCAGTTATGTATATAAATGATTTCTTAGGGCCGGGTCAAACTGACGCGGTAGCGATGGCGGTAACTGTGGCGATGGCGAAGAAAATGGTTGTCAAGTAGTTGTCAAAGTTCGCGCCACTAGTCCGGACCACCAGTAAGGCAATTTGTGTATTTATAAACAGTGCACATAAATCTAACTCCAGAGATTTGTTGATCAGATTCTATCGCTATAAAAATCTTTAGGCACATTAACAAAATACATTACATAATATTTTTATCTGAGACTCGCTACAAGTCGCTAGGGGGCGCTGCGGTGTAGTGATCTCTAAATATACAAGTAAGATAATTAAATAAATAAACTGCTGGATATTTTCACACAGCATCATCTAGCCCCAAATTAAGCAGAGCAGAGTTTGTTTTATGGGAACTATACGACTGATATTTTTCTATACATAGAAAACACCCAGACCTCAGGTAAATGTTGCAGATCGTACAAACATTTGTCCCGCGGCGGAAATTGAACGCGCAACCTTTTGCGTCTCAGGCAGGCCTTAGCGCACTGCGCCACAGAGGTCATCATGAACATGCCATTAAAGTTATGAACTTTTTGTATATTATATACGGTTATTTATCGGTCATACATAGTCCTGACCCCACACTCGTATGCCCTGTGTCGCGGGTATCAGGAACTATGGGTACCATGCCATGGTACCACAACACCCAGACGCGAAACAAATATCTGCATCGAATCCATCGAACCCTTTTGAACCCGACGCGCAATTGCGGTTGTCAAAATAGTTCTAGTAGGTGCACTATCATCCAGCAAGATTAATAAATAAATGCATACTTATATGCAAATAAACCAGATTAACCGCATTCAATTTATTAAACTAACGGTGATCACCGCATTAATCATTCATAACTACAACATGAAACATAGCAATAGTTGGTAGCGGAGTCACGCAGTATTAAATCAAAAAACAATTGAACACGACTTACCGAAAACCAACCGCTCCAAAATCCCAAACGCTCACACTGAACAAAACACGCCTAGACGCTAAAAATCACTCGCAAAAACTGATAGATACGCAAAAGAAAAGTGAAAATTCGCTTGTTGTTAGGGCTACGAACCGCGACGCTTCGTGCGCGCGCGCGTGCTCCGACTGAAGTTGTATAACCAACTTACCGAGTAAGTTAGGTAGGAGGTTTGTGGTATTTCGCTGTAGAGAATTTCACAACCATATTTTGATCCTTAAATTAGGTAAGGACACTTCTATATTGGCTATGTTTCTTATATTTCAATGCGCTAGACGATAGATGCGATACACATTTAAGGTATCATTTAATAATTGTACATCAGTCCATTCTCGTCGCCAGTGTTATACCACCTATTTGGGTGTAATCAATTAATACTCCATAATTGTAACAACGACATCCAAAATCCATAATACAATTTTACAAAACCTCTAACCTCGCCAAAGCAGTCTTAAAAAACGTGGGAATTTATGACAGTGACGTTGACATTTAGAAAATATGATTTTTGAGCTTTTTGAAGGGATTTGCTTCCCCTCATAAAGCTGTGATTTCAGTAGCTACTCCTTCGCATAATCTATCCTAATAAAAGTAAATATTACTAAAACTAGTTTAGTGTTTAATTATAGATTTTGTTATCGGTATGTATTATAGATTTTGTTGAGTGGCTACTGATCAAAAACTTTTTGCATAGATTTTAAGTGTTATTCGTTACATTTTCCTAAAGGGAAAGTTTACTCCACACGAGCGAGACGTTAGTACAATATCATATTTAATGTCAAGCACGGCAATCAAAATAATATCATGGTCACAACGAAGCACAACAATAAAATTGTTCACTTTGTCATTCCAACTCCAAAAATTGTAGCTAAAATTACTGGGAAATTACCAGTTTTGTTCTTATGTACGTAAATAAACGTAATTTTGGTACATTGGTTCAGAAAATGTTGAAAAATATGACGTAACTGGTAACATAAAATTGCTATATATGAGTATATTTGTTTCAACTCTCTGAATTTTATCAACACCCATAAAATACTTAACTGATCTCACAATACCTATTAGTAATTACTGTTGAGGCCCGCACTGAGAACCGCACAAAGGAATAATAGAACCTTCCTGGAGCGTACTGCTAAGATGGCGTACATTGCAAATATAGTGAGTAAAATATTGCTTATTCGCAATGTTTTCTTAAACTAAGTAACCAGTATTTGCTATGTCATTTCAACAAGTGCTTACTTCACGTACCTACCTAATAGATCGAGGACTAATGCAATTCATTGGTCAAATCCAATATTTTCACCGTTACGTGAATTAAGTGAATGAACAGTTTATACATCGCACCTCTCTGCTAATGGTGTCCGTTGAAAGGTTGTTGAAACGATTGCTGTTATTATACGTGATAGTCATGTTTTTCGACAGATAATTAAACTGATCCATGTTGACCTAGTGGGCGGTAAACCCAATTTCCAGTCCCTAAATCGTGCGCCAATGGATTTTTCCATTCGAAAAAATGTTGTGCGCAATAACACATGGTGTGGAAACCGACATGCCCTTAAACCAGACATTTTAAGGCATGCGCTATCGATTAGTGTTTCAATAAATCGGCGATAAGCTTGCAACCTGTCACGTGGAATGCCAACTACTTATAAAACGCGCCAAATGTAATGGTTGAACGTGCTTCTGAGTACCCTTTACTGGGTATCCTTAAAGATCTACTAACTGAGTATGTATGCCCATCATGGGGATTATAGTCGTGAGCGTGTTTATTTATATTTTTTTGTTAAGTGACACAAATACCAAATTCCAGAGCGTTGAGAAATCGTGCATCTTTCTTTATATTTTCTGCATTGTAGGGGAGAGAGCCAGATTCATGAGGGCCATTTCTACGTTCCTTAATATTTCTAAAAATAATTGCATATTTGAAAATTATGATTCATTCTTGACAGAACTAGCAACACGTTCGCGTACTTAACTTTCATTCTCAAATCGCATAATAGGAGTAGGCAATCATAACATCTTTTATTTTTTGTCCATTACGTAATGCTATTACAGTTAAAGTTAACCATCCGGTATGGTTAACCAGAACTAAACTTGGTTCAACTTTCTTAAGCTATTGCGTGGGTATTATTCTAATTCGTCTTAGTTTCACGTATAACTAACATTAAGATAAGTGTCGGCAGATTTTGTTTGACCGGTCCAGTAAAAGTAGTGGTTTCTTCCAAAACTGCAATATCATTTAAATAACAAGATATCAAATTTCGAATCGATCTGACCTGTGAAACTTGCTCTCATCACCCTCATCAACTAGAAAAGAGCTGATGATCTTCAAACGACTGATTTTCTTAAACTAAAGCTGTCGATTAAGTCACATTTCAAACAAAAAAATATATCAAAATCGGTTTATCCGTTTGGGAGGTAGGTATGCCTAAAGCAATATCACAAAATTACTTCATAAAACAAAAAACAAACAAACACGCTCACGACTGTCTTCCCCATAGTGGACATCCTCAGATACATACTCAGTGAGTAGATCTTTGACGATACGAAGTAGGGGGTAGTCAGAGGCTGATCCAAACATTATATTTGGTACATGCCCGCGTTTTGCAAGTAGTAAGCATTCAGCACGTGACAGGTTGCAAGCCCATCGCCGCTTATTGGAACACTAACTTTTGGCACATGTCTTCGAATTTTTGGTTCTAGGGCATGCCGGAATCCTCACGATGTTTTCCTTCACCGTTTTGAGCACGTGTTAATGCGCACATTAAATTTTCGAAAAATCCATTGGTGCACGACCGGGTTCGAACCCACGACCTCCGAATCAGAAGACGGAGTATAACCCACTAGGTCAACACGGCTTTTTTCACTCGGCTTACTTCATATCATAGCAGAATACAGTTAATATACTTAAGTTTAATAGCGCCATCTGTTGAAAAGCTTGTTTACTACGATGCCATCGCAACCTGCAGTAAAAAAATATTGATTCTAGAGACACCACCTCGTGGTTGCGATGAATAACTATCGTAGGTCCACGAAAGGCTGTTCCATACAACTTACTGCTAGATATGTACGTAGTTTCATCATATCAGCACAGATGGCATTAAATAGGAAAATTTTCGTGTTCTGTACAACATTTCAAAGGCTGTAAAACATTCTTAAAACTTTAAGAATGTTTAACCTGTAAAGAAACCTTTATGTAAAAAGTTGAGAATTATCAGGTAAATGTATTAAAAGTTCTTGTATTATTATTTGATTGTTTGTATGTTATTGATATAGTTCTATATTCTATCTAGCATAAGATCGTTTATTATCTATCACTCTCTTTAGTGGAGGCCTTTGTCCAGCAGTGGAATTCTACAGGGTGTTGATAATTCCTATTTTTTAATTTTATGGATCACCAATATTGGTTTATTTAGTACATAGTAACTGAGCAGTATTATTTTATTTATTTTGACCAATTATATAATTATATTATTGTGGACATGTGAATCTTTTTGATATTGTAATAATCATTAGTTTGTAAGCTAGTGTAAGTATCGAATACCGTTCCAATTAAAGTAAAATAAAAAATCACTCATACTCATATTCATACTAATTTGTTAACAGTATTTATAGTGCACTTTGTTTCGTCAAATTGCTTAATATAATGTCTATAGGTAACTAGGGTTTATTTTTTCTCGAGGTTTTTCATTTCTCGGGTCTCGAGAATTCTCGAACTCAATTTCCCGGTTATTCCCGGGAAATCGAGAAATTTTCATTTTTTATAAAAAAATTAAGAAAAACGTCGCTTGTACACATAATATTTATTAAAATTAGTCAATAATCAACAAAATCTCTAAGCAACATGAAGAAATAACAATTTTTTTCTTCTTTTCAGAGAACTAAATAAAATCAACACTTTTTTTTAACCTTAACAACTTTCTTCTCTGTGATAAACTCTGATTAAATAAAAAAACTTTGATATAAACTAAAAAGGAACTAAACTCGATTAGGCTATGTCATACATACTATGAAATAAATCTTACTACTATTAAACTACTATTCAATAAATGAAATAAAGTCAATAATCAAAGCACGAAACCTTCGTCTTCACCTAAAATTTTTATTCAAGATTGATAAAATATGCCTTAAGAAATATCAAAGCATTTATTGCGTTGTCGGATAGCCGGCTTCTTATTCTGCTGACAACAATTCCCGACATAGAAAATACTCTTTCATTTCCGTTGATGTTGGCCTTACTGACATGAGTGCTTTGTAGGTATTAGTTCCAAATTTGGAGATCTTTTGCCAGTTTTTTCAAACAGTAAAAACTCTTTTTTAATGATGGATTTTGATAATGCCACAGTTGTTGGTTTATCTTTTTTCAAAACGGCCTTTATAGCTCTCTCTAATTCAACTTCAAAAGTGTTAGTTTCAGGTTCAGATTGGTTTACGTTTACTTCGCCTAGTTCTGAATCATTTTCGGTCAAAATTGCGGTGGTAGCGGGATATAAGCGATTGCAAAATTCTCGATTTCTCGACTTTTCTCGACCTGAATTTCTCGGGTTCGAGTACTATGGATTTCCCGGGAATTCCCGGTACGAGAATTCCCGGGCATAAACCCTTATAGGTACCTATAATAAATCTGGTCAGTTACAAACCATTAAAACAGACAATCACAGTGATTTAAGAAGTATTAGGGTCAAATAGATTAATGTAATTTATAATTGTATCATACATATTATGTGCCAATGCAATTAAATTCAACAAAATATAAATTCCAATTATGCTACTGTAACGAACTAAAACGAAAATAACGTAAAATAAATTATGTTCATGTCAAATCACAATTAACATACACTTAAATTAAAATAAATTATGTTAATGTCAAATTACAATGTACATAATAAAACTAAAATAGGTAAATTATGTTCATGTCACATCATTATTATCCTATTTGCTGCATAGGCGCATTGTCAAGTAATATCAGAATATAAGCTGCTGAAGAGGGGCATAATCAGTTTCAAAGAATTAATTTTGTACCTATTTCAAAATATTAACACAACTTAATACTTTAAATAAAATGGACAATTAAAATGGAAAACAAGCATACGACACTATTCGGAAGCAGTTACCGTAATCTATGGATGCTTTAAACACCAGAGGTGTCACGCGCGATGCCGACCCTGAGACATAACGGGTAAAGAGTTGTCATATGTCTGTAATTTCAATGGCACCACATAAGATAATAGCCGGCACCCATACTCTTCAAACCGGAACCAGCAATGCGAGCATTATCGCTTTGCGGCAGAAAAAGGTAATGTGCTACTACACCTAGAAGGACGAGCTCTTTCACAAGAATCACTACTACTACTGTTGCCAATATACCTACTAAGGCTGCTACTAAGCAGCAACAACTGTTTTGGTCAATGTGTGGGAGTGTCTGTCGTTGACTATACTCGAACGTCTTTCGAATTTTATTAGTATGTAATGCAACCTTGTCGAGTCCACAGATGGAAAATATAACACTAAATGTGACAGTCGTAACATTATCTATGCGTAGATGCTAGATTCAGATTCAGAAAATTTGTTTTCATAGATTATTTTTCCGACCCAAATATCGACCAATAGAATTGCACCATTCGACGTCACGTGGTACAACCTACATGGTATTATACTGATAATTTTTTGAAAATTTTCTCTGGTCGTCTCATGGTGCAATTCTATTGGCCGACATTTGGGACGGAAAAATAATCCCCTGAATACCACACGAGCTTCAAAATTATCTGGCATTTCCCTCAAGGTTCCCTGCAAACAAATAAAGTCGTCAAGTTTTTCAGGAAAAATCACTCGCGCTTCGCGCTCGTGATTTTTTAACCTGAAAAACTTGACTCCTTCATTTGTTTGCAACGAACCTATCGGGAAATACCCGATAATTTTGAAGCTCTTGTAGTATTATAAGTGAACATAGGTAAAAATTACAGATGTCAGGTTAGTTGAGGTTAGTTTTATAATATATGTGCAGTGTACTACTAAGCTGTTAGTATACACATAGGTAAACTAACTACATTAATTAACAATCAAATAAAATTTGTGTAAAGAAAATGTAAGATGTCGTCATTCATCGAGTAGTTATCTTTAATAATCAACATTTAATTCATATTTTAATTTTTCATTCATCTGTGTTTTTTTGTATATACTTACCTACTTTTACATACATAGTTATGTATACATATTTTACCAACTAAAAAAGTTTCAATACTTCTCAATGTCACTAAGAGGTTATTATAAGTACGAAGCGGCATTCAAACCGCCTGTTATAAAAAGTAATTCTATGGAATGCCAAACGTATTTCATTGGCACATCTAAATCGCAGCGTTGTAACTATTACGTTTTTTAAATAAAGATTTCCTTATCTAAATGGTATAGAGGAAACTATCGGAATCTACAGTCTACATTATAAGTTCAGGCAACTTTAAGTTATTTATACTAAATTTGAAAACCCCCCTCGTATATTTCTACTATCATCGATTGCCACAACCCACTCGGGGTTGCGGCAATCCCGGTAATGTGACTTGCGGTTAACCTAAAACCATCTTCTCTTTCCTGCTCCATCAGCAGACCCCGATCTCCATCTATCTATAACCTATTAATTGAGCCCATTCCAATGAGCCCAAACACGATTACTCTGCTGTAAGTGGGAGAGAAGTTGTCTATCCTGCAGATACCAGGTGATGCATTGTAACCTTGTAAAAAACTGCGTTCTAATCCCATAAGACGTTTCGCAGATAAAAAAACAACCTGCATAGGAGCCCGAGCGTTTGCCATAAGAGGTACCTAATGCGGTTTTTTCTTGCGACCACAGACATGTCAATTATAACACGATCGCAATCTTTTTTGATGTGTGTATGAATAAATTGCACATGATTTCGCTCTTTACTATTCCAGCTTTCAAAAAAGATTCGATGTACCAACCGTATCCAATCACAACCACGATAATGTATCGTCCTATGCGCAGTGACGTTTTATTGAAGAGAAAGTTGCCCGCCCACAACGTACGCAACCTTTTAGTATTTTCGGCCAAAAGCTCCATCACTCAACTCGCGATCCTCCAACTCGAGAGTGTACTGTTTCGTGTACCTAGCATGAGTGTATACGTTCAAAAGTTGTTTTAGTGATCGTGTGTGAATTACAGTTCATAAGTGCTTGAGAAATTTGATGAGGAAACAATAAGTGGAGATAACGCATTGTCAACACATCAGGACTTTTAAGAGTGGATACTGGTAATATAAAGATTGTATGAAATTGAATTAACCTTAGAATGGTAAGCAATTGTGAAACGTGAGACGCAGATTATAATTATGAATCTTATCGAGGATCCGCGTGTAGGTGGAATACCTCCCATCTAATTAAATTTGATTGTCATATGTGGACCCAGGAGTCTGTGTAAGCTAGTCGTGTTCACCGTTGGTTATCATATGATATATCATCTGGCCCCCAGCCTTGTTACCTGATATCGACATTCGATCTGCTAGAACTGGACACGCATAGAGCACAGTGACATTACATACGGGAGTCAAACGTATCCCTCATTCAGTTCGTTTCGAGATCTATGCAGTTTCACACGTTCGAGATATAAAGTGATTATATATTGGCGCTATGAGGCGTAAAGAGCCTCCGAGCCAAACCTCTGGCAGAGGAAGAAGTCTGATATCGACGAGGACGAATCAGCAGTTGCATAGGAAGGCAACAAGCGGAAGCGCTAGAAGTCTTCTTCCCAGAAGTTACTCTTCACCATCATCCCAGAACGAATCAGAACTTCAATCGCCTCAAGCGGTCCACAAAGGATTCGTTATGCGTAGCTTCTCATCTCCGGATTCAAAAAACATGGACTACAGAAGAAACTCTGACTCTTTCTACCGACCTAAAGCTCACGGTTCTAGAAGCGAGCTGGATTCCGATCTTGAGAATTTCGATCAATTCGAGGAGTATCTTATCGACATCGATGCTGATCAGGATGACTGCTTACTGGGTCACTATCATAGTAGCCCCGAGAGGGAAGAAGCTAAGAAGGTCGTCACAACAATGTTGCCAGGCAGCGGCCTGCAGAGAGTTTGCATCAGACCAGTATCATCTGCCACTTCGCAAACCCTCCACAGAGCTCGTGAAGTTATAAAGAAAATCCAAAAAGAAGATTCCAGAGGTAAAGATTTTAAAAGTACTTACCTACTTAATGGTCCTAACCATAATACTTAGTGTACTAACTTACATAATATATTGATGTAAGTTGGTAGAACGTAGGGCATTACCAAACTTCCTACAGTAGCTTTTTTACTAATTAAAAATGGTATATTATGTATGTCCTTATATCATAAAGGTTAAAGTTATGGGCATGTTTATTGTGATTTTTTCGGTAAATACTATAACCCACAGGCAGGAACGAGACAATTCAGCATAAACATAGAGAGGCATATGCTCAGCAGTGGATTGACACGGCCTGAAAATATAACTTGGTGAAGGCTTTATGTATCTATTCAGCTACATTAGACGAACACACTCACACTTGCACTATAATCGATTTAATAGTTTTGTTTACCGCCACCATAAACGTAATTGCGTGTATGGAGCTATGAGGATTATCGGATTATTTGTATTCAGCCAAATGCCTTAACAGAATAAAAGCTCACACAGTTCGTATTTGAAGCGAGAACCGAAGCAAGGTTACTTCTGCTTACGCAACCTGTTTACCCACAGTATGTAAATACAAAGATTAGAATTAGTATCTACCTCATGCATGCGCCATTTGGTTCAGTTTGTAATGTTTAAATCGAATTTAATGTTAAAAACATGTAATGGTAAAATAAGACAACTTACTGCCTGGGTTGGGCTTAATCTATCTTGCCCAGTTTAGAATAAAAGAGAGAGTAATCTTTTATCTGTCAGGTCAAGCGAAATTAACAAGTCACATAATATGGCATGACAGTAGATGAAAAATGACTAACGGTTTAGAACACTCATGCAGTTCTATATATGTATCTTTTTATAAAAGAAGTCATAAGGAGCAAAACAAAATTAATTAAGTTCAAGAAGTAAGTCCTTAAGATATGTGACGATCACAAAATGTTATTTTGCAGATACCAGCCGCCCATACTTCAGGCCTTTAATGTTGAACATGGCAACTCGTCACATGCTTCAATCTGAGACAGAACATGAACAATTAACTCGAGGGATGGAGGAACTGCAGACATCGCCAGAGCTGGAGATGGAATCGGCAGAGTTGGAACGAGAGCTGGATAACGCTGAACAGCATTTGGATAGGGGTGTTGCTATAGCAACTGAAGAAAGCGATGCTGATACGGTAAGTACCGTCATAGTTTTATAATATCTGTGGTACCGTTTACCTAGAAAAACGTACCCTACATCGTGAGTTGTCTTTACAGCTGGTAAGATGTCGCGAAGATGGTAATAAATGACGCATGAGTGCCGGGAGGACACTGCAAGGGGTGCACTTGTGCCCCCTGCCATTTAAGAATAAGATTAAGACATCAAACTTATATTATTATAATCACTGTTTGAATAAACACTTAAAGCGTCTAATTCACGGGAAAGCATTAAATATTTCATGCTTTCCCGAAATGAACGAATGTGTATCTACGCATCTGCATTTGCATCTGCAGATACACCTTCCTGAAAATAATCCCGTAGGTGCCCATGTAAAAGTAGTAATGGCCTGCCAACGTATTTAATATTTTTTTATAAAAGAACTAAAGTAGACATTTTATTGGATTTACCAAAGCTCAGTAAATCAACATTTGATATGGTAGCCAACTTGTGAAGTTAAAAGTTTTACTATTAAACAAACTTGTATTTATTTTTGGGTAAACTTTGTATTATCTTGAAGATAAATTGGAATTCTCTATGCGAACCCCGTATAGGAAGCCATAAATAAGAGTGAAATGTATTTCGGTAGGCGGCGCCGACTCGGCCTGCATTTTGTTATGGTTTGATTTCGGAAACTTCAATTCAGATTACACCAACATACAACAAATTATTAGAAAGTAAAGTAATGTGAGAAAGTTATATTATCTGCTCTTAATTATATCGAATATTATCTAGCATTAACTGATCATTACTTTACACTGACCAAACTTATTACACAGCAAACCATAATTTATCGGAACCCTCCCGATTAAAACTGCGAAAACTATACGATTTTATTTATTACATGACGGTGCCACGCCACATGGCATAGCGAGTCAAAAGCCCAACCCAGCAAAAGTTCGATTGGCCCGTTCTATTTTACAATCGCGTCTTGTCGATCCGCGTTGCGAAACCACCCATGTCCCAGATCAGATCGGTTTCATAATGTATGTCAGCTGCTCATCCAATCTTTTCCCCAACATTATTTTTCCATCATTAGCACAAAATAGCAAGTATATGTGCATTTGACACAGCAATGGTTTATGGTGATTTGAAAATAGACTAAGCAAACTATAATAAAAGAGTAACATATTTTGTGATTATTTGTTTCTGTTATTGTATCAAAAATAGACGAGTATCAACATCGTCGTAGCGATTATTCCAGAAGATATTTCATTTTGTGGGCAAAGGTTACCCATTATCATCAGCCATGAAGTGCTTTCATTTGATATGTTGGCAAATGTAATATATATGCAAGAATTAACAAAAGTATTTTTTTTACCACGGAATCTGAAACTCCCGTTGAAAATTGGGGTTACATACCTTACATGAAGAAAGTAAAAGTTTGATGTGCATCGATCATATCACTCCGAAATCGTATGAATGAATAAACCGTACTTATATGAATGTTTGTCAAATCGTCTACGTTAACAGAAGTAAGTTATATTCCAGATAGTACGTTTGAAAGTGAACATTCGCTATCCGAAGACTGCTTTAGGACTGAAGTACCTATGCTAAAAAAAGGTGAATATACCCAGTAAACATTTATTTATTTAAACGGTTTACTATACTTTAATCCTCGTATTTTTATTAGTAATATTATGATATATAATTATGAATTATGAATATGCATCATAATTATGATGAAATAAGTTTATTAAACAATTGGATTTCTTATACAAATTAGCACAGTTAGCGTCTTAGACATTTTATTGTATTGTCCATAACAATGCGGTTATAGTAAAAGTATAAACGATTGTTTATTTACCATGGCTACGTACGAATACGTATTACGATGACTACGACAGACGTGTCCTCTCGTGATATGAACCTCTCGCGCAAGCGTACGGTAACAATACCAAGCATTGCGAGATTTCACTGTGGCCATAAACTGTGACTATTTCAAACGAGTTCCTCTTACCTACCTTCCGATAATCGCACTTTGTGAGAATATACGTTAATGACCTATTTAGCATAGTTAAATTCATATCGGTGTGGGGCGCGAAAAGCGTGACGCCACTGAACAGGCAACAAAGCCACCGTTCCCGTGGTAGCCAAACATAAACATCGCGTGATCGACAGCAGTTGTGCCCACGTCGCGTGCCGAACTCTACGTATTCGATGGATTGGTGTGGTGTTGTGGTAACTACAGTCTAGTCGCCGAGCATCGGAGTGGAGCGTTGCTCGTCTAGCCGGCAAGCACCAGAGCAGCGGGAACAATGAGTGCGCCTTGACCTTGCGGCGCGGGGGACGGAGCGCGCGATGACGCCAGCGCGGCCGGCAAGCGTTTCGGCTTTCGGGTGCGATCCTTCGCGGACGGCATCCGCGTAATTTGCGGTCAGCGCGCTTCCAAACTTTGTCGAAAATACCGGTGGGTGGGCGGCGCCGCGACGCCAGGGACTCTTGGGCCACGCTCATTCTGCGAGTCGGCGCCGACGCCGACGCGCCTCGAACGACCGACCGATCGAGCCGACTCCCGCCGACCGAGTGAATCGCGATATGCGCGCGCACAGACATGGGTAACGTGCAGTGTTGCGCCAGCGGACGTTTCCGAGACGGCAAACCGCAAAACAAACCGAAAGAGAAGAATAAAAAGAAGAGTAAAGGTCTGAAGGGTGTCACGAAGAAAACAAACGGTGCTGGTGCCGGTAAAGGCAACGGAACTGTGCAGAAAGTGCTAGCCGTGGCTGAGGACGGCTCTGAACGCGCGGCGCCGACCGTGCGCCAGACCGAGGCGCTGGCGCAGGCGGTGCCGCCGACAGACAATGTTCCTGTATCCGAAGATACACAAGAACAGAAAACTACACAACACAATCCTGGCACCGAAGAAACTGATGCAGAAGCGCGCAACGAGAGCATCGCAGTGGCAAGGGAACGCTTCTTCAATCAGGTAGGATACAATGTAGAGTTTAATTCCGTATTGTTCAAGAATCCCTCACAGTAACTATAGCAACAAGACGGGCCACTACAAGTGGTACGCCGCGTGACGAACTAATCCCTTTATCGTAGCGGAACGGATGCTTGCGCGTGGAGGTCTCTCTGTTTTACATCAGCTAATGCTGTATTCAGTGCTCTTGATAACAGATGTTTGTTTATTTAATGTTCTGGTAAAAGAAAAGTTGAAGAAATACGTAGATGGTTCACTCTATTACGTTGTCGCGTTGGTATTCCATTTAGGTACTGTAAAACTAATTAACTTCTATTTCGTGGTCAGCTCAATGTCTGTGAGGAACAACGCAATATCATTGATTTGGCTGGTTTCACCATTACAAATTTAAATGATTATCAATCGAACCACGTCTGTTACTTGCAAATGCATGCGCAGCCGAAAATTTAAATTATATTTGTTGTTTGTTTGGTGACAAGGCAACAGGAAAATTATTATTTATGCAAAGAACACTGTTTATGACAACATAACGATCTACAAATAACACAAATACGATGCCAGGCATTTATGATTAGACACTTCACAAATGTTGAAATAAGATAGCTAAGCTGAGAAGCAAACCTACCTACTCAAGTTGTATGTCGTGTAACGAGTACCTTTAAACTTAAATACACTTGCAAACGTCCGCTTATTTCATTAGCACACGGTTTCTGAGTATTCAAAGGTTATTTGACAGGTTCTATAAGATGATCTAATATGCATACATTAACAATCAAGGATATGATAATCTTTCATATATAAGAATGTGTGGTAGAAAATGTGCTTTAAATTCTATGACGTTTGATTGCCCTACAAAATAATTTCTTGAATATTTTCATAATACAGATAAGAAGTGACTTCAAACACGTTTGACCGACAGAGAATAATTTTAGTACAAAAGTAGGACACGCTGGGGAAAATGTTTTATTTTGTGCTTGTATGCTAGTAGTATTTTAAGATAATATTTGCAAGAAACGCTTAAGATTGCATTTTAAATTACATTGGATGTGCCACTGGTATTACATACTTGGTAACTTCACAGATACTGAATATTAGAACTAAGGATGTCGTGAGCGTGTTCGTTTTTTGATGGGTTGTCAATTCAATCAACAAAAGTTATAATATTTGATAGTAATGTCCTTAGTTTATTTTCTATATATCCATCCCTCTCAATTCTTGGAGCTTCGAAATTATAATTCGTCTTCGTCAATGGTCACATTTTCAGCGTCAGTTACTCCTAAACAGGAAGGAAAATACCACAAAAATAATTATAATTTATTACTAAAGGAAGTAATTCGTTCAAACGAAGCGTGTGACATTAATTTAAGTCACTCCAGCTTTTTGTTTGTTTATTTACAAGCTTTTATTTAGCTTGCAATGTTTATATGTTAGTTTGTTTGTTTAGGCCAAATCTTGCAAGATGAATTAGAACCACTTCTTCTACCTATGGAGTTTAATTTTTACATGTTGGTTCAGTTCCGATGACAATGTATTTTTATGGTAAGCGTGACCTGAATCGACATTCAAGATTAGCTCCAGATAAAGCAACTCTACAACGGTCATGAGCACAGACGCGAAATTTTATGAACCTACTCATTTTATTATGATAGCTGGTTTTAGGGTTTACCATGACATGGTTGCTAAACTCATGGTTAAAAAATTGGATTATTTTATCTAATATGTCACTCACTCACTTTTTTCAGTTGTTTCAAATAAATATTATTATTTTTTCATCAAATGCATTAGAAAATCAGGCAAATCTCTTGAGAAAATTGTGCAAATTTCCCTGCTTTCCGCAGCTTCCTATCAACAATATGCGTCAACGATTTCACAATAATCATTGATGCCGCCAAGGCGATTCCGAATCACGCTTTTCTTGTTTAATTACTTGTAGTTGTAAAAATAGCTGATTCTCCGAATCGCCTTAGTTCCTCAATCTGTGAATATTCAGGGTATGACGAGTTTTCACGCGTGCCATTGACTCACCGTGGAGAGTGACCGAGTGGTTCTGATTTCGTATTACACTCGTTTTGGAGCGAGTCCAGGCAATTCCCGAAATAACTTCACTGTTCCGAGTTGCACGGTTTTAATGATCGCAATAGTTTGTTCCGTTTATGAAATGTGACCTTTTTTAATATAAGTACAATGAAATTGGCGTTCCACATGACAGGATGCAAACCCATCGCCGCTTATTAAAATACTTACATACGTCGATCGTAAATACCTTAGAAATTAGATTCTAGTGTATGTTTCCTATCGATGTTATCCTTAATGTGTTCACTAACGTACGTAATTTTATCGAGTGGCAAATTCAATGGTTCGAACTCACGACCTTCAAACTGGAATCCGATGGCAGCGCCCTAGGCCTGCTTAACTTGACTTGAAGGACAGAATTGTTAAGATTTGGAAGAAACCTTTGCACAGCAGTTAGACGACTAATAAAAATATAAACCTCTAGTCAATCTAAAACAGGAAACGGAAAATCTAGATTCGGAGAAAATGGTCCTAATGGTTGGTAATATTTATGACAAAAAAAATAGTTTGGTCTCAAATGCGCCCTTGAGATGCCAAAGTTGGTGGCCGTATAAGAGGAACAAACTGACCATTAAAACTTGAATCTGGATATATGCAGTCTAAAACCGGAAAAGTAAAATAGGCATGCAGTAAGGATGGTTCTATCACATCCCACATATAGGTTGGTGATGTTACATCCTTCGGGGACCAAAGTTGGCTATATTTTTAAAAGGAAATATTACCACTTCAAGCTGCTGGTATAAAGTTTGATAGACCGTACGAAAAGTATTGCACTGCACTCCAAAATCGTCAAGTTAGACTCCAAAGTCAAAGAAAAGTATGCAAAATATTGTCTAAGTAGTTCTTAACAAATACTCGAAGGTACGATACTTTTTATGTTAATCATTAGCTACTTAGCACCTTACGTGCCTTCCCATAGCTAAATCATGGTCACATGTTGTCGAAATCTTGTTTGTAAATATGTGGCCTGAGGCTATTCCACGAAGACCATATCAACGCTATTGTAATCATTTTGACAGCCGTGTCCAAAAATTCTAAAACTTAAAGGCGAAACTTCTGGACTTATCACATTTCTCTTTTCAAGTTTTAGACGCTAAAGCTATTGATAGAATTGTCTTAATAATGGCCAAACCTAGCTGTGGTAGGGTCTGGTGGGACCCACCAGACACGCGTCCTCGTGACTTTATTGTCAACTAGTGGAACGACCGCAACTTCTTCCGTGTTGATTTTTTTATATACAAACTTCATCTTCCCGGTGCACCCTCTAGAGGAGGAATTTCGAAAAGTTATTTTTTGTTGTACCACAACACTCCAAGACTCTAAAAATTCTCAAACTCTCAAAATTTTAGAACTTTAGAAGTTACTGTTTAGGCATTACGTTGATTTTCAGTCAACCAGTAGTAAGACACGCAACGATTTTCAGGATATAAAAGTTTAATATATGTGTAAAAATGTTGTCCTATTGAGCACATTAGAGGGAATATTTAACCGAGCATTTTCGAAATGAGAAATCAAACAGAGCACAAGTTGTAACGTTCAAAAACTTTACATTACAACTATACTATCTTTCCAAACGCATTATCAGACTACCTTATTCATAAGTGAGTTCAAAATAAATAATTGTATTGTTGAAACTGGAAACACTCGAAAAGAAGCATCAGATAAAACAGACTTGGTGTCTTGCCAACGTTATTCCTACAAAAAAATATACCTGTGAAAATATATCAGCCTGATGTTTATGTTAACTATGGTTGAATGTTTATATATTTTTATATTCTTGGGGTTCATCATGCTTTTGAGTCGTATACCTTTAATACATCACTTTGTAGTTGTTTTTTGGTCTTTTCTCAGAATAAGTACTCAGTTTCCCGCAAGTTAATCGTTCTTCATAATGTAACAGCTTTCGGAATTCGTCAATTTTCATTAAGTAACATTGTGGTAAAAAAAATATCTCCTGTGTCTGGCAACATCACATTATTTTAAGGAATCCTGTTCTTATTAATGTGTGTAATGTTTTCCTCTGTCAGAAAGTTTCAGTCAAAGTTCATCCGATTGAGATTAAATCTTGTAGACATGGGCACGGCAGGTCAATGGCGCGTGACGTCATTATAACAATAAATTGTTCTATCTTGTATACATTATACAGTCATGTAGATTATATGTGATTGGTATGCAATAGTAAAATCGTCAACCGCACCCAAAAACACAATTCTACTTCTAAAAATTAAACCAAGACGAATGTTTTTCGCATTGGAATGTTTTGATTTTTAGATAGTGAGTCACCAAATTGATGTAGCTAGCGTAAACATTTAGGCTATAATACCTAGTCACTGTTAGTATTTTCGAACATATTCACGTTCACACCTACTCTTTATATTTTAAAAGCTTCGTCAACTTCTTAATTTCAATTGCGAACTCGTATCATGAGCCTACATTTACTTTCATATTATTTTGAACTTTCGTTTCATTCTTTCTTCGAGGATGATGTGTATGTCATGAATGCCTAGACCGTGATTAAACTAAAAATAAACACAAAAAACGGCGTCTATTCCTTGGAATCATGACTTTCCAATTTTTTGCAAGTTATACAGAGAGCTTAATTAATAACTCATACAATTTTTTATCTGGGTACTACGCGGGCTTGAGAATTATTATTCCAAAAACTATCGTGAATTTGATTATTCATATTGTAAAAACGGGATTTTACACGTACCGCACTATCGGTGAAGGCACCGACTAAGTTTCGACTCATTCCGAGAGTCTTCATCAGGGTGAGTGATCGCGACGCTCTCCCTCCGCGGGTACCGCGTGTGCGCTACGTGAAAAATCCCGTTTTTTACAATATAAATTTTATATAGTTTTTAATTGATATATATACAAGTCATAATACCTGAGCAGATACGGGTATTATGTCATCAACATAGTTTATAATCCTTAAATATATTTAAACAACTTAAAGTTTAGGTTAATAAAATATAATGGAAGTAGAAAAAGTATGAATCAGGAACAGATACAGTTTTTATACGATTTCCATACATTACTCATTGATGTTGTGTATTTATAGCGGCTTACTAGATAATGTTTAATATTCGCCCACTATTCTGTGTATGTTTACAAGAATACCAGTGAATAAATTTGATTAGCATTGATCGTATTGTATTCTTGTATCAGCCCATTTAATTGCATAATTATAATGCAGAAGAGGAAACAAATCATTGGAGGCAGGTGCCAGCAACTTCATTTTCAGAAAATTATATTAAGACACAACTGTCAAAGAAAAAAAAACCGTTCATGTGCTTGTCGAGCAAAGTAAAAGTCAAAGTGAAAGTCAAAATTCATTTATTCATTAAAATCACAAGGATCACTTTGAAACGTTGGTTTTATCTACTGTCTGTTCTTCCGCGACTTTACAAAGCAACGAGTTGGAGCAATTTCCATCCTAAGAGTTTTTATCATCTAAATATTCAGATATTTTATAGGATGCCTTTTTATAAAAATGGTCCAAGGATAGATCCCTGCGGTACACCCATAGTAACCAGAGACTCCGGAGAACGCTTTCCATTCACGTCAACTCTTTGTACTCTGTCACTTAAATAGGAAGTGAGAAAGTCTAGAGCAACGCCCCTAATGCCATAATGGTGTAGTTTCCTGATTAGTGTGTTATGGTCTACGCAATCAAATGCCTTGGACAAATCACAAAAAACGCCTAACGTGTCATGCGATTCCTCCCAGGCATCAAATATTTGCGATATTAACTCAATACCAGCATCAGTGGTTGAGCGACCCTTAGTAAATCCGAATTGTTTATTATGCAGTAAATTATTAATTTGTAATGTACCTATAAGCAATTGGTTTAAAATAAGTTTTTCAAAAATTTTACTAAATATAGGGAGTACTGAGATAGGTCTAAATTATTTGCAACTTTGCCACGCGCAGTGTAGGGTTCCGTAGTTGTCCATACATTTATATTTACTACCTGTTTTACACATGACTCTAACACAAAATAGCACTTTAAAGCCTAATATTACCCAAACGGATCCCTAAATCGATTTTTTTTCACACACCCACTATATTTTTAAAAGACCCATCCAACGTCACCATGGTATAGATGAGAAAAAAAAATCACTTTACGTTTAAGGGATTTTTAACCACTTTGTCTTTGTGATTAATATTTATACCCATGTCAGCTTTCTAGTACTAAGAGTCTCAGAGCTCAGCTGCGGACAGACAGACAGACAGAAAGACGGACGAACATGGCGAACTATAAGGTTCCTTGTTGACTATGGAACCCTAAAAAACACGCTCACAACTGTATTCCCCCATGATGGACATCCTCAGATACATACTCAGTGAGTAGATCTTTGAGGCTACCAAGTAGGGGGTCTACAAAAGGCACGTCCAAACATAACATTTGGCACATGCCCGCGTTTTTGCAAATGGTAAGCATTCCACGTAACAGATGCAAGCCTACCGCCCCTTTTTGCACATGCTTTCAAATTTTTGGTTCTACGGCATGTCGGTTTCCTCGCGACGTTTCCTTCACCGTTTTGAGCATATACATTTATCGAGTGAAAAAATCTATTGGTGCACGATAAGGTTCGAACCCACGACCTCCGGATAAAACAGTTATCCAAGTGAGAAAACTCTGAGACACCAGTTATCTAAAAATAAGACAAAAATTGCATGGCACTACACTACAGCATGTTAATCCATAAAATAATTTAAAACCAATATTTCCCACGAGCCACTTGCTTGATGAACTAATACGGCACACATGATAGGCTGATCCTAACACAAAATGCACCGAACCTGTAAATTTATTGCCACCTTTGCAGGTAGAGAGTTCAAAACTAACTAAATAACAAAGTTGCAAAATATATTCGAATATCTGGGAGAGAAAATTCTACCTCCGGAAGGGCAAATCCATAACTTGATAGTATTCGTTTCGTTTCATCGGAAACATAAAACATGGAAGCCTTTAAGAACCCATACCACGACACGACATTGCTTGACATTGCAAAAGCATTTAAATTATTTTGCAATAGGTATTGTTTGAAGGTTAAGTGTTGAGGTGATAAGGTTGGATAAGTAGCCTGGTTTATTAAAAGCCGATGCAATTTACGAAGACTTACGATACATTACTGTTAGTAGAAATACTATACATTGTTCTGAAGGAAGGTCATCTTTCAAACGATCACAAGGCAGTGATGATTTAAGCGGTTTCAGTTCACAACTCGACTTTAGTTTGTATAACGCAATGTGTCTTCGTCCTTACATGGTGAATTGGGTATAATAGCGTATAACAATCAATTACCATGTTGACTTTTCACCGCCGTACCGCGTGTGGTCTCGATGATAATTGTCCAGTACCAATTAGACGCCTCCGATCCATCCCGAGGTCACCACTAGTCAAGTGGCGCCTTAATAAACGGTGTCAATCTTATTTAAAGGTTCGCGTACATATAAATTATGTCGTTAGTGATTCTAGTAGCTTCATCTGTTAACCAATGTAGCTTAGCGCTGGCTAAATTAATTGATGCGGTTGGATAAACGTATGAATTATCCGTTGCAGTACTTACGGTAGAGACAGTTAATCATGATTCAGTGGCGTAATACTATCGTTTCTTCTGTACCAAAAATGGAAAATTTAAATTTTATGGCAAGTCAACAATAATTAAAAAAAATATGCAGCATAGAACTACCTGGATACCAGTTCTACGTGAATAAACTGGCGGAATTGGTATCTCGCCAATTTACTCGGACCCGAAAAGTTCACCTATTATATCGCAGAAGAATTTTTTTACGAAGTTTATTCACAAATAAGTTTGTGAATAATGAATGAAAAGCTCAACCACATAATGACCTAAACTAATTTCATTCACCCCCGTTTCTATTTAATTAGCAACTGGGGCGATGGCAATATAATCGCCGAAGGAAATACTAAGTGTTGTCTGGCGCCCACTTTGTTTAGTTTACTATTACCTAATTCTGGAACAACCATCGTAAATTTAATTCTAAGCAAAACGATAGCACCATATCCGCCAGTGGCAAAATCAGTTCAAGTAAACTAGAGTACAATATTGTGGCCTCTAAGAGTACTAATGCATCTGTCAAATATTTTCTTGTATCCATCGTCATTATACGTTAGTCACTAGCCAACCAATGCCGATGAACAAGATAGATATCGGGATCTTTTTATGATAACCGAGAACTCGAGTTACCATCACCAGGTGTGCCAAGTTCGGAATGCTGGACAAATATATACTAATAATGAATCTGAAGAATTTGTTTTTTGTTTGAACGCGCTAATCTCTGGATACGAGTCGAACTTGAAACAAATTTGCATTTGATAGCTCAATTTACGAGGAAGTTATTTACATCACGCTACGACCCTTAGAAGACAAAAAAAAGAAGTAATCGCGCGGTAGGCCGCTGCGACACGGTGGGTTGCTAACCGAGGACGGCCGTGGGACAGCTAGTTTTTGATAAATTGATAATAATATGATTACCAACCGTTGCTCCTTAGTTTACGACCAAATCAGCAACATCCCAGTAGTTAAATTAATTCAGATTGACCAATAAACTTTTTGTGGGTCGTAATTTGACCATCAAGTAATTTACCGATGCTTGCATAAATCAAAGGAAGTGGAGGTTAGCTGGCGTTTTCACCAAATGATAGATGGCCGTGGATGATGTTATGTCACGGATTCCAGTTACTATTTTAAAAGGCTATTTTAATAAGCTGATTGGCGTCTATCTTTTTCTTGACTGCTTATGCTTAAAGTTCATGGTAACCATGGCTCATGGTAAGTTCATGGTAAGGTTTTGTTAGCTACAAGGTCCCAAAATATAATCAAGAAAGACCTATGCATCTAGGCTTTTTAAATTAATATCTTCCATCTCAAAGAAGAAAAAACGCGCTCTTCAACGCGAGAAAAACAACACCATTGAAAATATTCTGAGATTTTGTACCGGCGGAGATAAGAAACGTAGAGTAGCAATGTACAACTTCCAAGCCTAAGATCGTTGCCCGCTGGACGGAACTAGACTAAGCACTGTAAAGCTAGGTACACAAGATGTTGTCGCAAGCCGGTGTCATGTATCCTCTTCAATTCTCCAGAGTGACATGTCCGCATTGCGCGACCGCGTGGGCATTAACCGAGTTAGGCACGTGCTAATGTGGTTCGGCTAAATGCGGGTTAAAGTGTCTAGTCTAAGCTGTTTCCTTTTATTAAGTTAAGCCAGTGTTTGATAAGGGCCTCGTCACATCAGGTTTTATCTGGGTAAAATCTGTCTGCAATGTGAATTTACGAGATCAGTCTTGTAAAGATGAATAGGTTATCTGGAATTTGGCTTGGAGGTTCGCTTCAGCAGCCAGCGTCTGCAATACAATTGGAACATGTATTCCTAAAGTGTCTTTCTGTCATGCTGTAGCTGTGGGTTTATAGTTTCTCTTTTTTATCACATTTTCGACATCAGCCACTCTTACGATGAACGACGAGCTAAAAGACTGAAAAGACTGACGTTAAGCATCACTCGACTTAAAGGTTAAGTGATGCTTAACTAGTGGAAAAATCTGCAAAGCCTATGCACATAAGCTTCTTGCGCCTCGGCTGTCGGTATTCTACAGGTTTCATTTCGGAGAGTGTGCACAGGAACTTCACGAGCCCAGCATTCCCATTTCATGATCGGACCACCAGACAAAAAAAGGTACTATGATCCAGGAATTAGATTAATTAGACGTGTCATTGTCAAGCTATGTGCCATCACAAGCATGACATGTCACATTTATTGCTACGCCAGTATATCTTGTTTTTTTGTTGATCTACGAATTTTAACAAAGTGCGTTTACTGGATTTTGTTAAAGGAGTTCTGAAGTCTAGAATTAAGTCGTCAGCTCGTTACAAAAATATCAGGCAATACTAAATTTTCGAAACACAAATAATTTGTACCTTAACTAAGTACCTACTTGAATATACAAGTAGGTACTGTATAGCATGCAAACTCAAAAACGTTTCCTAGTATTGATAATTTGATAGCATGAAACGAATATTGTGGTTTGACATGCAAATTATAAACGCTTGAAAGCCTGTTACTCGTATGAATATGAAGTACCTTGTGTTGATTTAATTTCAACACACAAGCTTGCTAGCATTCTCGTTTTGTCAGGCGCTTACCTTGCAACGTGGTTTTTCGGATTTTTACTAGCAAATGCGTATGTAAGTATACGAAGTTACGTATTGTGTATTTGGTAGGCGCTTTTTAAAGAAAAAAGAAAGGCAGATAAATCCACTTAGGCCGACTCGTTTCATTATTTGGATGTTAAAGAGGAAACAAGTTAAATTTTTGTGAGGACAAAATAAAAACCGACTTCAAATAACGGGAAGTTGATAAAGTCCAATATGAAATTTCATCCCTCATTTTTTACCCTGGGACTGGGATATTTTCATAAAATTTATATAATCTCATATACATTGATGTATCACAAAAAAAAATCATTAAAATCGGTTCACAATTGACGAAGATATCGCGTAACATACACACAAAAAAAAACCTGTGTGGTTTGATTTCTGTGGCGCAGTGGGCGAAGGCCCGCCTGAAACGCTAAAGATTGCGGTTTCGATTCCCGGCGCGGAACAAATGTTTGTATGATCTGCAAATATTTGTCTTGGGTCTCGGGCAAATATTTGTCTATTTTCTATGTATAATATGAAGGAATTTACAAAAAAGTTATAAGTAATTATTATATCTGTTATGTAGTTCCCATAATACAAGCTCTGCTTATTTTGGGGCTAGATAATGCTGTGTGAAAAATTACCAGCATTAATTAAAGATACAGACGAATTGAGAACCTTAGGTACTTCTTTTTTGAAGTCAGTTAATACGTTTCAAGTTTGTAAGCAAGCAGAGCTGAATGGAGGAACAATTAAAACAATTAATATGTAAATAGCTATATACTACTACAAGAGCTTTTATCTCATGTCAAAACCAAATGATTTAGAATCAATACTGAATGAACAAACAAGCAACAATGTTTCTTGAAAACTGGAACGATATTGAGACAAAGAAAAACAAGCGGTGTATTGTTTGAAAAGTCACAGTTTATCAAACAGTTACTAAGTTACTATAGTGATGTGACACATAATAAGGGATCTACTCGGATTCATAATAATAATGCGTGTCAATAAGTTTTTATTTTTCATTGATAAAAAGTAGCAGACAACTTCGTTAAAAAATTGAATCACATTTAATTACAAGTTTTTAATAAATTGACAAATCAACTCAGCAAGTCTCTGTAAAAATGTTCGTTACAAAATGACGACACGAAATAAAATGACTGATTTGCTAGCAAAATGCCGTGCTATAAGTTCGCGTATTCTTATTTCTTCGCTACTATCAGATGGGTTTTGTTTAGAAAATGCTGTTGCTTTATTACAAATGTAATTAATCAATGTAATATCCACTAGAATAATCACAACACTCATATTGTCGATAAATTATACTCATAATTATAAGTATCCTTCTAATTACTATTTAATTTTGCCTCTGTTTCGATTTGTTTCTTGCTGAACTAAGAACATCACTACAAGTTAGAGGCGCGTTGGCGACTATCGCTGAATTAACAGTACTTAACGTAAAAGGCAAGAAATATTTATGGCGTATTATATCCAACAATATTATCGTTTGTGCTCGCATGAGACTTACTGCGTCACCGATTATGTAGAACTGCAGTTACTGTTGATAATCGCTTTCGTCGGACAAATAAAGGCGTGAAGAAAGGTTTTTTTCCATAAGTGAGTGTTATTTTTTAACAAAGCATAATTTGTTAGGATTTGAGTCAGAATCTCGCACTATTTTTTATTATTTCAAAGGAAAACGAACAGCGGAAATATTTTAAAGATAACTGCTAAAACATGGTAGGTATCGTGTGTGCATTCCACAGAGACGCGCTTCACCAGCAATGGCAATCACATTGACAGTCGTAGCAATATCAATATCTATACTTTAAAAATAGATTGCCCAGACTCATTGACTGATCTATCAATGCACAGCCAAAACTACTAAGTCCAGAAGGCAGAAATGTTGAATATAAGTTTAGTTTATAACGTAAGTATTTTAAGAAAGTATTTTTGGAAATGTCCACTTTAAGTGGTGGGTGGAAATGGGGGATGAACTTTGTATGAAAGTCTTTGTTCTTTGAAGTTAGAAACATGCAAATTTGGATAACAGCTACTGAACATAAATAAATAATTTCGTTTTTATGTAATTTTAATATGGGAAATGGGAGTGATCGTTTGTATGGGAGTTTCGGTTTTTTCTAAAGGAAGGAACTTGAAAATTGGAATAATAAACAGTGAATTCTTTCAGGGTTTTTGGATTTTCACATTTTAAGGGGTGGGGGGATGGGGGTGAAAGTTTGTATGAGTATGGGTTTATTTTTAAACCACGACTTCACGCGTACAAAGCCGCTGACAACAGTAAGTTATTAGATAAAACTATAATTCTACGCTCCGCACTAGATGAAAGTCGCGTTCATGTTAAGTAAACCCATATGTGCCGCATCGAATCTGTTAAGTTTAATTTTAAATCTCTTCCTATATCGTTGACCGCAAAAAAACCGAATCCACAGAATTTCTTCTTCAGATTCAAAATTTCAATAATTTGTGTTTAATATGTGATCTTAATACCAAATTATTTCCTTTTCTCAAAATAAATCTCGTTTTTATTTGAGATTGTAACCAAATATTCCACTTATCATACTGCACGCATTTTACGTTGTCATGACCAGCGATAAAATATAAACTTAGTTTTAGTATTTCAGGCGCTCTTCCTATAACACCTGAATTACCTGTAAATGGTTTTATCGGTTAGCAAATACTATACATAAAGCAATCAAAGGCATTCAAGCCCGCATTACTAACAAAGTCAATATTCGCTGGTTCGTCTAAACCTTGACTAATACATGAATCAACGATAACAGCGATAGTGGACTGGTGACATAAGATTTATTAGAGATTTCCGCATTTCCAGAAACACATAAAAGTACACAGTCTACTAAAGTCTCATTTAATACATTATTAGGAAAGTTTGAAGCCTAAACTAAACACATACATACAGCATCTCTTACCACTATCTCCAGGAGTTAAATAAATAAATAAATAATGCTGGACATTTTCACACAGCAACATCTAGCCCCAAAGTCTAGATGATGATCTAAAATCTAGAGCTTGTGTTATGGGAACTACATGACCGGTATACTACTACTTTAAAATTTTGTTTTGTACATACATACATATTATATATAGAAAATATCCAGACCCGATTCAAATATTTGCGGACCATACAAACATCGAACCCGCAACCTTCGTCCACTGCACCACGGAAGTCGTCGTTTGTAACATAATACTGTTTTTATTATACACGCAAAAACTACAAGGAAATTAAGATTCTTAAACACCTAGATAATAACTTTACATTTAAATTAAATTACCATTTGCCCCCCTGCTGTACCCTGTATACAGATGCGGTTTAGTAGAAAGTTGAACTTAAAAATGCACCAATAAAGTGGATGGCGTGAGGAGATCATAGCATTCATGACTCAATTACTAGGAATAAAGGCAAAATATTCACAAGTTAAAGCAGGTAAAGATGCAAAACAGCTGTTACTGGTATATGAGTAACTTGATATTTCCATATCACGCCTACCTACGCTACAGTTGTATAGAAATTGTGTTTTTAGTAGAGCTGTACGTTGACTCTACATCTGAAAGCGAATTGCGTCTCAATTTGTTTCGCTATTCATCATCGACAACCAGATTTAAATAAAATAAAATCTAAACCCTATCATTCATGGGGTTTCTTCGTATATACTTTGCCAACTCTTGTGCCAGGTTTTTAGGCCATCCGATAGTACCAGCCATGGCTAATGCCATGGCTACATCTCGATAGCCATGAAAATCTGTGTGATCGCCCTGCCGATTTAACGTCTCTACTTACTCAATACTTAATCCTATGAACAGAACAGAACAGAAATTTATTTGACAACAACAAAGCACAGAAAGGACAGGTACACAATAAATAAAAAAATAGACATTATAAATAGGTACGTAAGATTTTTAACAAAAACACAGAGACAAAGAGAAGATTTTTGCGCTAATTAGTCCCATCTGTGCCGTGTGGGCTTAACAGGGCCTGTCTTAGCTTAGTGCTGCTCCGTACAGTAGTGAGAAGCAGCGCTGATTTTCAAACAGGGCCTAGGAAAGATGACCTCACAAGCCTATGCTTGCTGGCCTTTTACACACATAGACGATAAGACAGATATGCAGCAGATTTATGGAATCTCAGGTTGAAAGCGCCAAACTGAATTTGGCGAAAATTGGGGTGAATTTACATGAAACTAGTGGTTAAAAAGCGGCACTAGTTTCCTTGAACTAAATTTAATGATACCAAGTGGGAGTGAAGATCATTCTTCTTCATCATCATCATTTATATGCTAGACATAGGCCTCTCCCAATACGCACCACTGAGCCCGGACTTCGGCTCTTATCATCCACTTTCTACCCGCTGCCTTTCTTACGTCATCGCTCCACCTAGCCGGGGGGCGCCCCACACTACGTTTGCCCAGACGCGGTCTCCACTCAAGAACTCGTTTACCCCATAGGTTGTCGGTTCTTCGGCATATATGACCAGCCCATTGCCACTTCAGCTTACTAATCCTCTGAGCTATGTCGATGACTCTCGTTCTCTGTCGCATAATCTCGTTGCGGATTTTATCTTTCAGAGGAACCACGAGCATAGCTCGTTCCATAGCTCGCTGTGCAACCTTGAACTGGTTAGCCCTACTGTGAGTGTCCACGTCTCGGCACCGTAGGGCATCACGGGTAGGACGCACTGGTTGAAGACTTTAGTCTTCAAGCATTGTGGTATGGGTGACGAGAAGATTCGACGTAGTTTTCCGAACGCTGCCCAGCCCAGCTGGATCCTTCTCTTGGCCTCCTTCTCGAAGTTGTGTCTACCCAATTGCAAAATTTGTCCGAGGTAGACGTATTCTTGGATAACTTCAAGTGGGTGGCCTTGTACAACGATTGGCTCCGGGTTTATGTTCCCATAGAATAATCCAGCAGTATAAGATCATTCTTATACTGCTGGATTGGACATGTGAACATTGGATTATCGATCTTTGGATTATCTATTCTATTGCTGCCAACCAGTCCGTGTCAATTGTTGTTTCATAGTTACAAAGAAACGCACTTTTGATTTTATTTATGTGCATTAATTATTTTTCCTCAAAGTCCCGAAAGTCATCAGTAGCTTTTGATTAATAAGCTCGTTAAAAAGATTAATGGTACTGACATTTTCGACGACGACAAGCTTGGGAACAGTCACAGTTAAAAAAAGTAAATATTTTGTTTTGTTTGAGTTCGCTATTACGTATCGCACCGCACATCACACATTTTGGTAATGCAAAATGGAAGTATGCTGGATGTTTTTTTTAAATTCTTATTGCTTATAATATACGTTACGGCTCAACCGATTTGAATGAAATTTAGAAAAGGTATTTGGCGTAAATAACACATAAGGCTATTTTTTATCTTGTACCACGCGGGCGTAGCCTTGTACAAAAACTACTGTTGAAATATACAAATAAGCACATAGCTTTTATCCCACGATAATATTTGACAATTTATATTCGGGGCGGACAGACTAGAAATAGATCTTGATAGTGCGGCGACTTTATAAATTAATCAAGTCTATTTTGGGCTAGTGAAACGTATTTTATTATAATGTTCATGGCATGATTTTATGATGCCTTCTTTTGTAACTAGCGTCCGATCCATCACCCAATTGGCAAACAGACATGCCCAATTTCACTAGAGGTACACTAGAGGTATAAGGACATGAGTTCGGAAACAGATGGGCTCAATGGATAAAATTAAAACTGAATAATGCTGTGGAAAGTCGAAAAATCCATTGGTGCATGACCGGGTTCGAACCCACGACCTACGGATCAGAAGTCGGGGTATCGCCCACTAGGCCATAAGCGGCGATGGGCTTGCAACCTGTCACGTGGAATGCTAACTTGCAAAACGCGTGCATCTACCAAATGTGATGTTTGGACGTGCCTCTGACTTCCTCCTACTTGGTATCCTCAAAGATCTACTTACTGAGTATGTATCTGAGGATATCCACCATGGGAAAGAAAGTTGTGAGCGTGTTTGTATTGACTATAAATTGCTCTATTTAATGTTGTACCGTCAGATATATAACAACTACCTCGATGGCGTGGCGGGCGAGTAGGCAGCTGCGACTTCGATTCCCGTTGCTGGACCATTGCAAGTTCTGCACATATATGTAGGCCGGATCTGGGTGTTGTTACACCAGTGTTACCACGATACTCATAGCTCCTAATAACTACGACACAGGGAATCCTAGGGTCAAGACTATGTATGAGTCGGTTAGGGGTTAAAAAAAGAAAAAGAAAGTCGTTATTACAGACATGAATAAACACATATAAACGCTTTCATCCTAAAGTTGGTATCTCATGTGGTAAATCCATTGATGACCAAAACCAGACACCTGATACCAAAACTCATATATTATAATAATTATTGTATGACTTCTACTTTATAAAAAAAAACGTATATTATATCTGCTTACATTATATTTTCGACAAGTTTAATATTATTATCTTGTAGGAACTTGCCTATTTCTTGTTATCTCACAACGACTGATAACAATACTGATACATTTTCCAGTTAAGATTATTCACTTTCCCACAAAGAGCGAATAAATTCGAAGGAAAATCTCAATAGTGATTCGATTTAATGACGACATTCATTTTATATTTGACGATGATAGTAACGGATTACTAGTATCTGTAGAACACATTGCATTCTCACATTCATTCGTGTTGCAATTCTCGGAAAATAAGAAAAAAAAAATTTGGGCGGATATCGGTTAAGTTATAGTAAAGAATGCTAGTTATTACATACTGTTGCAAATACTTTATGTTGTTGTTTGAACGCGCTAATTTCAGGAACTGCCGATCAGGTTTAGGTAAAAAAATATTTTTGCTTTTGTTAGCCCAACTCTTGAGGAAGGTTAAAGGATATTTAACATCACGCTATGACCCTTAGGAGCAGAGCAAAAATGTAATAGCGCGGCAGGCAATGCGACGCGGTGGGTCGGGGGCCGAGGGCGGCCGTGGCACAGCTAGTATTTTATACAACTGAAGTGGCTTACAACTACTACTTTGTTACTCTGGTATGTAGTTTATAAGTACTATCTTGAGCCTCGCGCCTTTCTTAATATTTTATTTTATTTTTAGGGTTCCGCACCTCAAAATGAAAAAAAATAAGCCTTACAGGATCACTTCATTGTCCGTCCGTTCGTCCATCCGTCAATCTGTATGTCTGTCTGTCTGTCTGTCAAAGACCCTTTTTCTCTGGAACGCGTGATCAAGTTGAAATTGAAATCAAATACGGTCTACGGTCCCTTGGAGCTCTCAAGAATATCAAATTTCTAAGCCCACGCAATATTAAAATACTACCATTTATGCAACATATTTTAATACTCGCAAATAAATCATATACTTCCCGTTTACTAGAATAATGGAAGGTCTCACAACGCGAGTAAAAGACAGAGTTAAGTTTGTCCTCCAATTCGCCTTATCTTTTTGTTAGTGCTATGTTTGGTACTTTCATAGATTATAAACTTGAGTTATGGTGGAATAATTATTTTGGTGAACATACAAGCTTGTACGGAAGCTTCGGTGCGCGAGTCAGACTCGCACTTGTCTGTCTTTTTACTGACATTAATCATTATTACAGGTCAATAAATCATCTAGCTAAGTAACATGCGCATTAAATAGTGGGCGACTTGCTAACAGGACCCAGACCTAGTGTCGGCAATGGCGACTTGTAGCGAAACTAGGCCGTATGACTGTGACCTGGCATGGCGTCGAGAAAACTGACAGTACATTTGGTTGCATCGCAACACACCAAGCGTATCGTACGGACAATCAGACGCGTAGTACGACCAATCTCATTCAATTGAAACGTTTGTTTTCTATAGAGAAAGAGACACACAGCTTCTAGTAGTAGAAGAGCTTGTGAAAGAGCTCATCCGGGGAAATACTAACACCATAGCTATTTCTACCGCCAAGCAGTAATGCTCGCATTGCTATGTTTGAAGTGTATGGATGCTGGTGAAAATACAGACGCATGAAACTTTTCCCTCGTTATGTCTCAGGGTTGACAACGCGTGTCGCAAGCGTCCATAGGTTACGGTAACCGCTTATCATCAGGTGGGCCGTATGCTTGTTTTCCACTTTAGTTGTAAAAAAACAGCATGACGCCCGCAGTCTGGCCGCAGCCTCAAACTCAAAACTTATAATAATGTAAAAGGTGTAATAAAATTCGAATGCATCTGCTTCCCGATCCTTGATAATCCTACGTTTACAATTTTATAGTTATTTTATGCCCTCTCAACAAATGCCCAAGACGTGTCCAAATACGCTATGTTAGGGTCCCGAAGTTGCTTCATAACTCCTAAAGTTATCATTGGAAATCCTCCAAACTAATTTTCGTTGGTCAATTTATCAACCGCTATTCACTAAACTTTGTTTCATACTTCAAGGTCTGTATGTAGGAAAGGTTAAAGGGGGGCCACAACTTTTGCTTCTGTGGTCATCAACCAGTGATTTTTTGAGATCTATTCAACAATAATCCACAAAAAGGGTTCAACGAAAAGAAAAATACTTCCCCACTTTGCATAATGATACTGGAACCCCCAGTATAATTACTCTTATATTTTATTTTTAGATTTTCGTATTTGGTTTATGAAAATATGACTGCATACCAATTTATATCTCGATACGCTTTAAACTGAGCAGCTAGAATCACACGGACTGACAGACAGACAGTTTCTAGTTTCGTCATGTCCTATCTGTATAGGACATGACGAAACTAGAAACGCCATATGGCATAATGGCGTTTTCGCCATTTGGCTTCGATACCCTAAAAACGTAGAATGGAAACGAGCAATGAAATAGCAACAATAAAACTATAACATTGTAATGTAGCCCACGTCACGTGGGCTGGCAGTAAACTTAAATAAATACCCTTATACCGAGTCTATTGCGATGTCCTGTCTTTACTGCTTGTTGCTCAAAATTACCGGTTATGAACAGCTCAATTCTTAAATCCTCTCAAGGCTTCGACTACATAGTCTTGTACAAAATAAAATTTAAAACTTGGAAATAATTTCTAGTTGGTTCAATCAACTACGTTGATCGTCAACACAATGAGAAGTTTTTAAACAAATCAATAAATGGACACATGGTTTTCTGCCCTAAATTGAAATCATCCAAGACTTGTCAAGCGACGCTTCGTTAGGGCTCGAAGTTGCATGGCTCATACCAAAAGTTATTAGAATTCAGTTGGGAGTTCTTATTAGAAACAACCCTTAATTTTTATCATACTTTTAGGACACAAGGTTAAAAAGCTTTTCGCTTTGGAACCCAGGACAAAATATACTTACAGAAAGAGTTATCTACTCAACGTGAGCCTTACTAATCCTCCTATTCTATTATTACCATTCTTAAGTACGGATGTTTATGTTGGTAAAATATAATATTACACAGGCTACTTTTATTCGAATACCACACGGGCCAAGCCGTGGATAGAAACCTAGAGCAAACTATCACAAGACGATGAATTGAAGAAGATTTAAATCTTACAAACGTATTTGCTCATAATCTAAACCACCTCCTGCCTCTCACAGACCCCGATAATCAACAGCAATTTATTTAAGCTTAAGCCCGAACGCCTACTTGCATCCAAAGGTCTCGATTACAATGTCAAAGTGATTCATATGAGATGGCCCATCTTTTGCTCAGTGTCTAACCAAACCCTTGTTTAACCTTGACAATATATGAAGTAGCTTAGTCGACTATTATTTTAGGTATTGCGTTGTATAATTTTGTAAGCAAGTCATCGAAGATTTTAGAAATTTATACAATAGTTGCAATCTTATATTATTCTTATGTAGGTACACTCCCGCCACTTTAACAATCTCTTATTATTCTCTCCATCTCTTCCAAACAGGAAGAGCTTCTAAGCTATAAAATCGCAAATTTTACTTTGTTATGAATAATATTTTGATTATTTTAATAAAGTATGTTAATTTCTTTATTCGAAGTTTCACATACGACTACAGAAGTCACAGGTACCTTAGGTATCTAACCGTATAGAAAATAATCAAGCACCATGGTCTAAAAGGTGCAGTGGACCCTGGATGGAGACCCTGTGGCCGACCCTAATCACTCCCATGTATTTTCTACTGTTTTTAAGTGATTTTGAGTGTCTTGATTTCTATAATATCCTGAGGTTTACGTACAAAATAATCAAGATGACATAAAATAAATAACAGATGTGATAACACAAAAAATCTGATTCTGATAGTCAGATTGACAGCAGGCAAAAGATGTATTACTTTGAGTAAATATAGAAATCACTTCTCCGTGCGAAGAAATCAACTAGGTATAATGTTTATTGAAATACAATAAACATTCGAGAAGATACCAGCCACATGTTCTAACACAGCACAGGTGTGTTCATATCAATGAGATTGTACCGTGGAAACGAACGTTTTGTTTTGGTTGAATCTCCCTATATTTACTAATAGAACTCGCCTATTATAATAGGCGTATTTTGATTAGGAGTATCATTTGACGATAGTATAAAAAATATTTGTAATATACCTGAGAATATTTAGTACTTATCAAGTCAGAGATTCAACAGTTGAGAATGTCATTTACCTAATAAGAGGCTTGCGGATGCTGGGAACCAACGTCCGTTTGACGCATCCATTTTATCCAACTTTCTACATACACGGATATACATACTGGTATTAATGTTCTTGGGAAACCTATATCCCAAACACACGTAAATCTCGTGTGTATAATATTTAAAAGGTACAAACACATTATTAATAAGAACAATAATACATAGTCCTCAGCCCTCAGGAATTAACAGTACTGTGACCCTGAATAGAAGAGTGAAGACTGATTGAGTTTAACTATAACTATACTCAATCACTAAATTCTCACTGCAACAAATAATCTGCGAATTAACTAAAATAGACTTTTCTAAATCTGAAAATGAAATGAGGGTAGTTGCGGCTTTAGCCATTATTTCCCGACGATAGCTAGTTCGGCCGTTGAAACGTAGGGAAAATACCTAATAAAAAGTGAACGCGATAAAGACCCGCATAAAAGTTATATAATTATAGAAACCGTTGTTCGTATGAGCTATTGTGACTCTATAAGAAAGTGCAACTTCGTTAAGATGACACAAAATGCGGAACTAGGACAACTATATTTTTTGACGAAAAGCTGATACGTTTGTAATTAGATATCTTAAACCACCTGCGATGATGCTGACGAAAGGTAAAATTTGATTATTTTCGCCCAGACTGCTTGTCTTTTAAATAGATGGTGCATTTGTAATTTATATCAGTATCGACATTTGGAGAGTATAAGAATGAATATGTTTTCTAGGTAAATGTTTCAGGAACTAACGCTGAGGTGTTTTTTTTTTTCTTCTTTATTAAAGTGATTCAGCAGTACATCTAAACTTATAAAATCATTTGTTGTGACTGACTGACTGACCTGTCAACGCACAGTCAAAACTACGTCTAGGAAGCTTAAAATTGGTACATAGGTTTATTTTATAGCATCCGCTATGAAAGGATCCGGGAAAAGTTGAAAACTCAACTTTAAGGGTAGAAATGGGGGAGGAACTTTGTATGAAAGACTTTGTTTTAAGAAAAACAAATTTAAAATTACAGCTACTGAGCAAAAAGTCTGGGGGAATTAGGATTTTCACATTTTAAGGAGGGTAAATGGAGGGTGAAATTTGTTTGGAAGTATCGTTTTTTTTAAACACGTCTCCACGCGTTCAAAGCCGCAGGCCAAAGCAAGTAGCTTAATAAACTACATGATGAAGAAAAGAAGATAGATATACCTACTAAAACACAATCAGCACTTCCCGTGACACCGAACACCATGGAGCCATGGTTGTTGATATAAAAGGCACGAGCTGTAGTGATAATTTTATGTTACTGTAGATTTAAAATGATAACTTGCAATAATGAAGCGCTTATACAATATATATATATGTCACAGTGTTGTTGCCCAAAGAATAAGCGCGTAAAAATATCTGTAAAGGATGTTTGTACTTTCTTAAATAAAAAATATACTCGAGAGGCTAAAAAAGTTTGTTTTTAAATTATTTACTTGCAAAAGCTAAGAAAAATTGGACATCGGTGGCGGATATCAAAAGATTTGTATGCTGGTAGCACAAAAAAAGCTTATATACAATTACATCTCGGATTTTCTTCAAAACTAATCATCCGATTTAAAAAAAATATTTCACCAATATTTATAATGGACTTTCAGGGTGAACATGAGCTGTATATTAGCCTTTTTATATATAATAGGCTTTTCGTGGAGACCAATTTTACAAAGCAAGTCGACGAAATAACGATCGAGCGACACTCGCTACTTTTCACGGCTTATTTTTATCCGTATACCACGCAGGCGAAGCCTTGTCCAGTAGTGAGTAGCTAGTTATTAATTAACAAACCACATCGATATTTGACTGCGTCTGTGCCTCTAGATGATTTTGTGAAGTTTCCCACGAGACCGCGTCTCAAATGCGTTAGTATCTAATTACCCCTATGCAAGTGTTATTGGTTCGGTTCTATTTACTTGTTTTCGCTAAATTATTGTTTGTGCGATATAGCATTCTATAAACTTGTATTTTTAATATAACTAATGTTGCAAACAAGCATACGGCCCAACTGTTGGTAAGCGGTTACCGCAATCTATGGACGCTTACCACACCAAAGGTATTACTCGCACTTTGCCGGTCCTGAGACATAACGGGTGAAAAGTCATATGTGTATATGCGCTTCATAAGTTCATAAGGGTTACCAGACGTCAGGATTTGTCCTGACATGTATATTTTTTTAAGCATTGGTCAGGATCCCGGGTTTTTCTTTTAGTGTTAGTATTTTTGGTGAATTAATTAACTACCTACCTAGTATTGTTTTATTTTTAAGAAAGATAAAACTAAAACAAATGAACACAATTAACATGAAAATATTTGTAAATTCTAATAATCTAAGTAAAAATGAATTGTGTGCAACTGTGTGCCCAGTGAACTTATGATATGGGCGCGCGCGCTTGCAGCAATAATGTCATGACATTTTTATAGAAATCAAGCTTATTTTCAGGACTTTCCATTGAAACATCTGGTAGCCCTATTCACAAGGAACTTCTAATACCACTTAATTATTATTATAAATTATCAGATTCTCCAAATAGATGATGCTATTTTTAATTAAGATTGTTACAAGATACTTATAAGCCTAGTAGGTTTCAAAATAGTTTTTTTTACTGGTGTTTTCATTTATGTTCTCAGTAGTAATTTTGAAGGTTCCAAGCAAGATGGCGAATACATCTTGCTTGGAACCCCTTATAGTTTCGTCATGTCTGTTTGTTTGTCCGTCCGGCGTACCGTGATACAATTTGTTAGAAGACGCGTTTTTTATAAACCAAAACAGTATGCCAAGTTACAGAAAGTATGCCAATAGTATGTAATTGGTGCCAAGAAAAAATATTCGACGGATATTCAATTATCTTCGACAGTTTGTTTTTCAGTGACCTATTTTAATAGGTCAAGGGTGGTCCCATATATATTTTATTATTAAATTTCACCCCTAAGGTTGAAAATGGGAGATGAAAATTCATCTTGAACTTTTTATCAACTTACCGTTATTTGAAGCTGGTTTTTATTTAATATATTATATGTTAATATGATAGGTGTTAGGAATTATATCGACGGACATAGCAAAGAAGTGCCTATTACCAATATATTCAACTTTTGCTTTCTGAAATCATAATTTTATAATATTGTCAAAAAAAATCAAAGCATATCCCGATATTTTTCATATCTACGAAATACAAGCGCCTACAATTCTGCATCTCAACAGCAACGTGACTCCAAATGTAAACACAGCAAGTCGCGATTCGCGTGCAAAGTGTGAATAACGTACCTAATTACCGTAATATCACTATACTTAATTATTATACCCAATAAATTGGAAATTATAGACTTGAGTCGTGCGGCCGTCCCTTCAGGGCGGTTTCCACATTGTAGCATAGACCTCATTACCATAGTGGACGACGAGGTTAAGGGTCATTCTCAAACTCCTCTGTGAGATTAGAAAACTCTTATGTAACCATAGACACTGTGGTATCACTTCACGGTGGCCTTTATGACCATTACGGCGACTTGCCAAAATGCCGAATACAACACAATAATGTAAGGGTATTGGGTTAATCTAGAGTCAGGACCAAACACAGCTCGTCATGAAAATGACAAATTACTATATCTCCATGTTGAAAACAACACTTCTAATTAGTTCTAATTAGGTAACTTATTCCTATTTAGAAAGTGTTAACTATTATTTCGCTGATTCGTCAGAAAGTTCTATAATTTATAACATAACATCTTACTAGGGTTTCGTACAACAAAGAATGTCAACGTGCACTTTGAAATGCTAAAAATGCATTTATTTATTTGTAACAAAAGCGTGTCCAAGTTTCGGAAATTTTGTTCTAAGGATACTTACCTTTGGTGCAATGACCCGGCATGAAGGCGTATCTTACCTACCTATAAAATAAAGCTTTAGTAACGCGCATGATTTAAATCTAAACATTATTTTGATATGGGCTATGTATATATATATATGGCTATGTGTGGCTCTTATTAATCAAATAAGAGTGCTGGTCTTCGCATATACGGAAGGTTCATCGGACTTTATAAATAACATTCAATTGATAGGACTATATTTTTTATACACACGTGTGCGTGCATGTGTCAGCCATTGTCGCCAACTTTCTTCCAAAGGGAATGGAACTGGAAATGCCCTAAACAAAACTTACTCAAAAAAAATGTAATACTTTTCCTTTTGTAATTAAGACAGAAATTCTTATACCTAGAGTTCCTGCCGAATACGAAGAACATGACTATCAATTAACTAGAAAATATTTCAAGTCCAAAGTCTAGTAAAAAAGTTAGACGTAACAAATATTTTTTCACGTGTATGAGATGATCGAGCCTTAAAATAATATTCAATGCACTACTTTTATTGCAAAATAAAATGCTGTATCGCATTAATATGTCGGCCGAGTTAATCATTTCTGCTGATTTTTGATAAAAACATTGCACAGACATCTTGACACCCAGCGACAGAGTAAAGTGAACTTTGACTGAAGACGCTTGTGTGAAGTGAGTGCAGTGATTTTGAAACTTTGATTTTTCTTAAATGCAAATAATGAAATTTAAGAAGACAGTGACATGCTGTATCAAGGGAAACTCGTTTTGCATCAAATACAGCACGAAGATAATGCCGCAGGTAAATACAAGTTATTTACATGGAATCGGAAAAAGTAAATAGTATAGGTTCCCGAAAAGAATAAAATAGAAGCTTTTGATAACAAGTTTAATGCTTCGGTGCACTTAGCATCGGTTTCCTTAAACATATAGCTTGCAAAATAAATAATAGTAAGGTATAAATAAAAAAGCACATGTAAGACAAATCTTTGTTGAGAAATAATGAGCACAAAACTGATCACAGCCCACAGGTCACGTTTGAACACGTTTGCGGTTTAATAATGTTTCTTTCCGTTATTATCCAAAAAGAGATTGGGGTTGGGTTCAAAATGCTTGAGTTTACAAAGTGACTCATTTTCAAGTTTATTTTATTAAGCTGTTGTTGTTTCAGCTGTTACACTGTGACTTTATTTTGTGCTGTATTTTACATAGTATCTAATTTTTCAAATAAATATTGAATATTTAAAAAAATATTTATTAAGATATAAAATATAATAAAAAAACGGACAAGTGCGAGTCAGACTCGCGCACCGAGGCTTCCGTACAAGCTCACCAAAATAATTATCATTACTCAAGTTCATAAACTATGAAAGCACCAAACATTTTGCTCTTACAAAGAGATAAGTTGGATTGAAAAACAAACTTAACATTGTATTTTAGAATATAATTACGACTATAGTACTTTACTATTCTCCTGCTGACGTTTCGTTGACCGTTTAGAGGTCCTTCCTCATGAGCACCGTCCGCGACCACGCTCGAGCAGCAGGAGAATAGTAAAGTACGTGGTATAGTCGTAATTATATTCTAAAATGATACCAAACCACGATAATTTTAATTCTTAACATTGTAGTTGAAAAAAAAAATCGCCCGTACATCGATATACGTCACAGTCAATTCTCCAACTGTATAAGTAAGTTTGTAATCGCAAACAATCTTTTTTTATGTGATAAAACTACAAATTCACTATTTTTGGACTTTTTCCTATACTTGTGTGCTGACTTTGCTTGCCAAATTTCATGAATCTAGGTCAAAGGGTCTAGGTCAAAATCAACCCTTTGATTTATTTGAGAGTATCAAAATTACCGTATTTTTTATTGCGTTGACTTAGAAGCTTGATTTTTTTAAAGCTTTAAGAGACCGTTAGACCTAAGTATTTAATATTAATTTCAACTAGATATTTCCACGCTTTCCTGAGAATAGGGTCTTGACTTGACAGACAGACAGACAAACAGACGGATGGACAACGAAGTGATCTTATAAGAGTTCCGTTTTTCATTTCGAGGTACGGAACCCTACATTTTTTCGATCAATTTTCTATGTTCTTATAAGTCGGTAGCAGTAGGTAGATTCATAGCTATATCTACATACTGCTTGCCGATGGCATTGTTCAGCTAGTAATTTGCCCGCATTATAATTTTCTATTTTCTAAGGGTTCAAAGAACAACACAGCTAATTAAACAACTTAAATATAAGTGTATCTATTCTCAGTTAAATTTGCGTCAATTTTTTGTGCTAAGTCAAAAACTAATGAATTGTAGACCAATCATCGGTTTTAAATCATCACTTGCCTTACAAGTCATCTCGATAATAATGTTTAATTGACTATGTTCCATATAAATAGAACGAATCAACGAATAACCCGTTTTCATGTTACCTTTGGAGGATCGACCCACGCCATTTTTTTTAGTGACTTGTGGTAGGTACCTATGTACTTTCTGAATAGTTTCAAACTATTGCCTAATAAAAACTTTTTTTTTTTTTCAAATATAAGTATAGTTATATCAGTAAGCATTTGTTTTCTGATGATTTGCATGTTATTATTACATACGAGTACTTAGTTGTTTCATTTCATTATACACTCCCTGTATTGATTCTTAAGGTTTTGTAATCAACAATAATGTTATGGTTTTGTCACGTCCGTCTGTATCTATGTAAGACATAAAAAAAGACAGAAAAACGACCATCATAAAGGGAGGCCTACACCCAGTAGTGGGATATTATAGGCTGTAGATTATTATAATGATAGGCCTCCCTTTGTGAAAGTCGTTTTTCTCGATACTATCCACCACGCATCCAGAAATTGCCAATGATAAATTTTCTTCAGAGACAATTTTATTACAATTCTGCTGTACACTATTAATGCTACAGGGCTGAAATTTTGAGTCAATAGTTTTTATGTCGTTCAAGTCATTACTATAAGATATAAGTAGATTTGCACTCTGGACGGTCACATTAAGGATAAGCTGTTCAACTTCTGGTTTATTTTTAAAACAAAAAGTAATCCTGTCCTCCTGATTTGTCGGTAGGCGCCGACCGACGGCGACAACGACAGGTCCCGTCTCGCCAGGCGACATCTTCCCGATGTGTCACTGCTTTCTATTTCTAACAGGCGCCAAAGAGTACCACCTATGATGACCATCCCTCTCTGATCACAAATTACACAGAAATATACCATGTTATTTTGTCTTTTTCTGCGCCGATCATGAATCATAGTGTTCTTTGTGTGAGTGAGTAGGTTTTGCTTTACCTTGGTGTTATCTATATCCATTCCACCCTCTTGGTGAATTGAGACACAAAATATAATGCGGCCATTTATGAACCCCTTGCTTTATATCTGGGAACTGTATAATATTTCAGTTTATCTGCCCTTCTGCCAACAATTCGCGACGTAAAAACGTATCTTTGACAATTAAGGATAATTTGTCGTTGTTTAGGGTACCGCGGTTTACAAAATGTGTTTATAATATCAATTTTTATTACATTTTACTAAGCGAGTAATAAATCTAAGGATAGTGGAAGAATGTGGGAGAGACCTATGTCCAGCAGTGAAAAGAAACAGATTAACTAAAAATATTTTTGCTTTCTCAGATTCATTTTCCTTAACATTCTCTGTTCCATAAAGGCTCTACTACCTAAGTATCGCCATTGCCATCTGTGTATCCATGTACGTAATGTCTGCCATACATGTTATCTATACACTACACAATATTCACTATCGATATAGTTGTATAATGCATGTATGTGTGAGTCATGTAGGCATACTCTATCACTTTTTACAAATTTGCCAAATGTGTGGTGCGAGCGAGACAGAGGCTCCTGCGGGGGGAGGATGTCTGAATTGATAAAAGCAACCGTTGAACGCGTCTAAAATTCAGTTTGAAAAGAAACATCGCGAAGACATAGCATCGAGCAACACGCAGTTTAGAACAAGCGCGGCAAAGTAAAGATGAGACTACGAGTATTGAATGTGTCTTCCGAATCATAGTTTGTTGTTTTATTAGTGAGTGCGATACAGTTAACAAGTAGGAGCGCGAGAGACACAGTGTCGCGACGACCGCGGTGACGTGGACGCGCGCGTCTAAGGATTAAAAGTTTATTGCGACGAAAAACAACTCGAACAAAAACTTTAGCGATCTAAATCTCGATACGGGCGAAGAGATTGTATTCATAAAGTGTTACTATCGATTCACTCTTTCAAAAGAGCACGTGACTGTCGAAAATTCTAGAAAAACAGAGAGATACGTTTCATTCACGTATTTCTGGTTCCGGCTAGTGTTTGCTCGTCTCGGATTAAGTTGTTTCAAACAAATTATGGTTGTGACGAAAGTCGATAACATGGCTTCGTATTCCACGTATACGGGAAAACCGAAGATATTCTTCCCGAAGAAGGTAAGATATTTTCCTTAACACATTTTTATTTCACTATTTAAGTAATTGTTTCTCAAACCAATACATCTACATATTCATATGTTAAACATCAACAGACGTAATATTATTCAACGTCAATAATTATAGGTATCTTAAATAAATATACAACTGCAGTGTAGTCATCATAATAAACTATACTTATTTGCTTTGTGATTAAGAAGAATCACGAGATAATTAGAACACTTTAAGTTAATAACTGTGTGTTATTTGAAAATATATAATAAATAAAAATTAAGTTGATATAGCACCCGCGTATTAAATGGGAGGTCGCGAGTTAGAGTCCCGCCGAGGTTGATATTTTTGGTATACTTGAAAATCTTGCGATATCATTTAAATGTGGGTTATTTACATTTAAAAAATCAAAACCAAAAGTACCTAATGTAAAAATGGTGATATAATAACAACATTATTTATTATTGTTATCAAAAAGGAAAATCCAACACTTGTTAAAAATTTTAAACTTGGTAAAAATTCGTCGCAATTTAAACAACAAGACTATAAAAAGTAATGAGATTAAAAATCTCAGTAACAATTAAAAAATAAATAGGTGATAATCAACCTGAAATTGTTATTTGTTTGTTATACGGCAAAAAAAAAAACAAAAGTTATAATTCTGTTACATAAAAAAACAAGTAGACAGTCTTTGGCTCTACCAAGACACTAATTTTAGTAGATCCAAGTAGGTATGTAAGCAAATCAATGTAAATTGAAAAGAAAGAAGAAACAAAAATAAAGTGTGATTCGGATAGTGAGTTAACTCTGATTATGCAGATATATGAACGATAATGAAGCTCGTAACCTATGATTCAGTTACACACTAAATGTTCCACTTTGACGCCCTACTTCAGAAACATTTACTTTGGCCTTGGCGGGATTCTTAGAAATCACTAGACTATTGTGTGCTTCCATTAAACAGCATCACTGTCCTAATTTGCTAAGAGAACACATATTTTTGATAGCCTTCGTACTAACAGAATCGTCTGTTAATTATAAACTATTAAACTTGAATCCCGGCTCGTATTTTTGTGTTAATTGAAATTGTCTGGTTGATTTTCACTTTATTTACAAAAGATCCGCGTCCGCACAACATACTAGTAATTACACAAGGTTCTCTGTGCAATATCTGTGATGTGACCTACAAATGCATTGATATTAAGATTGGACTCAAATTCTCCGTTGTTAAGAATCAAATTCTTCCATCGCGTGGTTAGGTCAAAGTGTACTGCAATTCCCGCATATTAATATGCATGAGAACAAATGAATGTATGCCTTGTTGTTCGAATAACAAGAAATTAAATCGTTGTAATCGTTGTAATTGTTCTTGCCTTTGATAGAGCCGCATCTTCCGATAACACGTCACTGGGCACGGCTCACGACGTCGCTTCATAAATTGTAATGCAAACTTTGTACGTACCAGTAGTTGCAAATAACCTCATGCAGTTCTCCGTTTACGGCACAAATTATAATTGATTGCCTTTTATATAGGTCATGGTTGCAAGAAACATTAACTGACTGAAGATAGGGATCGAAGAATAAAGTAATGTTTTTATGACAAGATTGACAAGATTCATGATCACGACAATTCCCATTGCTGTCTCAAGCATGCTTTATCTTGTTGCATTACTAATATAACAATGTAATGGCGTAAGCTTTTCTACTATTAAGTATCGGTTAACATTAACAGCATCTTTAACAAGCTTTATTGATATTTCATAGCTTGACTAAAAATTATCACTTATATTTAATTATTTTACAACATTTTGATAGGAAGCGCTAAACAGCCGTTAGTGTAAACAATATTGATGTATCATTCGCCAAAAATGTCGTTGAGGTTGAAACCCATTACGTCCTATACGGGTGTTCCAGTGCATGGTGTGTCCCGGTGCATTCCTGGTGAGCCATTAGGGCGTGGACACAATGGAAGGAATGCTACCCGGGAACTCGCAAGCTGACAAGAATGCTGTCAGGAATGTAAACCATCTTCCTGACAGCACATTTTAGTTCAGTTCGCATCACCTCTGCATTCAATGCAAAACGAATCACGACATTTGTAACCGTTGACAATATAATTGATGCACTTCCAAGTTTAATTTCCGATTCGCATTACGTTTATCATTCGATCAAACGGTGTGATGATTACTTAATTGTTGATAATAATGTCTAAATGCATCCGTCAGGTCAATATAAGTCAATGGAAAAATTGTATAATGCCTTTATATGAGCTTCCTATCCTCTCTACACAGTTCCATTGTGTTTGAGGTCAGTTACAAGATTTATGTTCATTTATGTCATCTGTCTGAGAAATCCAAGTAAATATTTATGCTGTATTCGCTTACTAGAAACACAGAAATACTTATAGAAATACTAGTAAATCAAATCAGCAATCACATCAGCTTAAGTAATATACTTACCTCATTAGCATTATGATTCGTGACAAGTTGTCTGTAGCCGTAGTCAGGGGCAGTTGGCTGTAGACAGTATCTGCCATGCCGAGTATAATGGTAATAGACCGTTCATAGTCGTCTAGTACTAGGATTAGTCATACATGGAGTGAAAGACGTACGCTTCCTGAATGAAGAACGGCACAGGTAAAAACAGTACAGTTAAGAAAACAGTGTTAAAAAGCTCAAAACTCTACCTATATAGCTGGCAGCATACGTTATTTTTTGTCCTGTTTCACCCTATGTATGACCAGTCCTGGTACTCGGTTGATGGCTATGAACTCCCGGTCTATAACAAGTTTAGGAAGAGGGTTTAAGATTTGACCACAATATAATTTATTGGACTGTCCACTTCACTTTCCTCGGAGGAAGTGGCGGTGGGCGCCAAAAATAGCGTTTCCGCTGAGCAAGGACCCCTCTAAGTAGGAAGTCACTCAGCAGTTCAGTTTTCCGGCCGCCTACAGCCGTCTCGACGCTTATTGAGTTTATAACGCACTTATGAGCTGCAATGGGCCTACGCGTTGTCTTAAGCTGAATTAAATTGCTCATACATTGGCATCATTGACTAGTACGGATTCATTCATGATTACAGAGAAAAGGTTAAATCATGATACGTACTCCCCGCTGAATTGAATAACTTTGCATACCTACTTGAGTTAACATTTGATATCATTTGAAAACTCGTGGGCTTATTGCTTTCAAGAGTACCAAAATTTCACAAATTCGATCATGGCTATCGAGATGGCAATCAATCCACAAATTATCTGATTATAAGTTATGTTTAAAACGGAACGTCCAATGGGGAACCAATTTCGTTCATTCGCATTGTCCATGTATGGCACATCCAGCCTACAAATTAGCGTGATACGATTCATCCCATCCGTAAGACCGAACCCGAAGATTCCAAAAACAGCAATTTATTTTTACGTGAATACACAAAATAATTAAACAATAATTGTGTACATATCTAAGAACACGTACCATTATTATATACCTAAACATTATTTGTATATTAATTGTAAATGCATTCGCGTGGTTCGATGTACGTGTAGTTCATAATATCCAATTAAGGGAGAGAAACTAAACATGGCCGCTTAACGATTTTTTTTGCATTATCAACATTATAATGCGAAATTTCCTATAAAAGTTACGAATTATAAAACGTTTTTAGAAAATTTCCTTTAACTGTATCTTTGTGTAGGTAATTTGTCTTTTTTATAATAATTTTGTCCTGACCCTTATCAAAAACATAAATAAATCTACCAAACACGTGTGCATATTGTTCTCAGGTTGTTTACATCGAAATGGACCGACAATAAACAGGTTATGTAAAACAAATGTTTTTATCTGTGGATTATGCGCGTCTGCATCAAAGTAAAAAAGCTTAAGCAGAGAATAAGACATGTAATATGGTACTTGTCGATAGGCATCGAATTAGGCGATGTATCAAATCAGTATACTTAGCATACTTTGAAGTTCGAAAGAGAACTTTTATAATTTGTATGCTGTATACTTGGGCACTTTTCAACCAGACTTTTTCGACTTTTAATACATCTTGTGTCTAGGGCATTCTCGAATGCAGCAATTTTTTTTATAAATATTATGACTTTGTGAAATAAATGACGCGCCGGATAGAATGTTTTTTTTGCAACTTCTTTGGGGTGAATACGACACGGTATCATGTAGTTTTGAGGTATGTCTTATTGCGTACAATTTTAATTATCTCTCTTTCATAATTACGAGTATATGCAAAATGCAATGTTATATTCTGGATAACGGCTAATTGTGGACTGGTAATTACAATTAATTTATAACAAAGGTGACATTAGTAATTTGTGCTTCCGAAATAAAATTAAATGAATTTGTATGTACAAATTCATAATTCATTCGTCTCGTCCCACACGTCATTTGATATTATCAATGCTTAAAAAATTGTATACCCGCCGTATTGTAGTTAAGTAGGTAGGTACGCATAAATATTAGCGTGACGATTTGATATGGATATCCTATCGTATTGGATTGTTTTAGGGTGATATGGCCATTTTTAAACAAAGGTCATTAAAAGTTGTTTTGAACCATAAATAGTACACTTAATTAGGGTTTAAAATGTTGATGGTGAATTAACATATATAAAAACCATAAAAGTATCAAAATAAATCTTATTCTCAACAATCTAAAATTTTATCACTGACTGTACTGAAATAGATCAGAAAAGTTTTTCAAGCCGCGTTGCCGAACGACTCAATTTCTTCAGTAAACTCATAATGTTTTGTATATAATAAGTATACAGTCTTGCATTATTAATAATTTCATCATAAACACATCTATGTTATTATGATATTGTGTATTTTTTATTCTTCCTATTTATAAGGAACATCTTATAAATAGGAAGATTACAAAATACTAAAAAACCAACAGGTTTTGTTGGTTATTTTTTAAAGCATACATTTTTTGTTACAGGTACGTTCGGAAGAGTCCCTACTTACTCCAGAAAAGTCATCGAAATCATCCAGATGGGTATGTTCGTTACTTACTATGTCGGATATGGTATCGGGTCATATATAACATAACCCTAACAACGTATTTATTTAATATTATTTATATAAATAAATAAACAACATAACAAAACCTAGCAACGCATACCTACTAGTCCTAACCCCACACTATAATTTTTTGTTGTGCGTATCAGAAACTATTCGTGTCGGGTCGCACGAATATAAGGCAGATCATGCAAATATTTGTCCCGCAGCGGGAATTGAACCCGCTTTTGCGTTTCAGCACGGCGCCGGCGGCCGGCGGGCGAGCGGCCGCGCCACATTATCGATAGTTTGGTTGATTTCTATATTAGATATACCTACTTCTTGCAAGACTCATGGCTTATTGAGAGTAGTAGAGCTTTTGTGAAAGGGCTCGTCCGGGGAACTTACCACCATGCCTATTTCTGCAACCAAGCAGTAATGTTCTCATTGCTATGTTCCGGTTTGAAGGATATGGTTGCCGGTGAAATTACAGGTATTTCAGGTCTTTCATCTTAATATCTCAGAGAGGCAAAGTGTGAGTGACACCTCTGGGTATTATAATATCTGTGTCTCCAGGTCCTATATGAAATTTCGTCACCCATTTTATCACCCTTAGGAGTGGATTTTTTTCAAAAAATTCATATATGGGATCACCCTTGAAGTACTTATACCCTACTTATAAAAAAATAATCATTAAAATCGTTTCATAATTGGCAAAAAGGAGGAGGTTCTCAATACAGCCGAATTGAGAACCTCCTCCTTTTTAGAAGTCGGTTAATTACCTAAATACAACAATTCTTTAATTATTAATGTATCAAACGATTTTTCCCGAGGTGCTTTGGATTGACTGCGGGTTCGATTCCCGCTGCGGAACAAATGTTTTCAAGTTCTACAGAGGTCGGGGAATTGTGGTACCATAGTATTTATAGTTCCTGATACCCACGATACAGGGAATCCAGGTGCCATGACTATTTATGTGACTGTTGGGTGTTTTAAAAAAACCGCATCTCAATCAAAAAGATAAATGGTAAAAGCCAAACACACAAACAAACGACCTCTTTTGGCAAACGGACGGACTTCAAACCACATCAACATCGATCAACGAAACTGTTTAGTTGATTGAAGAGTCGTCAATCAACTAAACAGTTTCGTTGATCATAGCATCAAATCAACGTTAATATTGCAAACACAATCTCATATTTTATTTATGCGACCTGTTTAGTCATGGCACATAACAAACATATTTTATTATTTATAGATCGTTTTAGAAGGGCGTTTTCTCACTAACTATTTACTGTTCATTATTGCCAAGTTAAATAAGGTTATGTATAACGAGAAAAAATATAGCACGCTCACGACTTTTCTCCCAACACCGGCCCTGCTTAAAGGCTGTTCAGTCCAGTGTGGGAACAAAAGTACAATCTCAATAATTTAAGTCCCACACGCATAATAAATGCGTTAAGTTATATTTGTACCGACACATCTTTATAGAATTATAAACTTTATTTTATCTAATATATACTTATATCCTCAGATATGATGATAATATACCGCATGGGCTCTGCCCCGCGGTTTGTGGTTCTCCGTTTTTATATAATAATAATAATAATAATGCTTTATTGCCTTAATTCGTAACATTTAGTACTTATAAATAACTTAGATAATTAGGTTAACAAGAAATTAAAATTGTACCATAGGTGAGCTCTGTTCCCCGCACTAGGTCTATAATAGCCTGTATAGCGGGGTCACGGGACTCGCCGACAGACTCTCTATAATTGCAAGCTACAAAAGGAGAGAAAAATAAAAAGTTATGGAAGAAGAATAATATACTACAAGATTTAACTAAATTTAAATATTATTATATATATAAATGCCAGTTGTAATATGTATAGTGTATATGTAGGTAAGTGTTAAATTTTGATTTAGACTATTATCTGTTGCGACAGGTCACTCAATGGTTTTAAGTAGCTCTTCAGTTTCTCTATAATTTAGTTTAAGTAAATAATCATTTAATATTTGTTTTAATTTATTATAGTTAGCAGAAACAATTGATATGTTTTTATTAATTTGATTATACAACCTAGGACCCATATTGGCAATAGATTTCCTACCAAAATTAGTTTTGACTTTTTTAGATCGGAATATGACGTCTTTTCTTCTTTTGCCTTTTAGATTGTCCAGTATTTGTTCACTTACTAAAGAGTGTTGTCTTGTAACAGTGGCTTTAATGAAAAGTTGTCTGACATTAAGCACAGAGCATTCCTTGTACAGGGATTCTGTTGAGTACATCCTAGGTTTGAAGGTCATAACCTTAAGGAGTGCTCTTTGAGCTCTTTCTAGGTCAATAAGATGTGTTCCTGCTGCATTTCCCCATACTGTGTTGCAATAGGTTAATATAGATTGGGCAAGACAAAGATACACTTTGGTTATTGATTTAAGGCTCAAGACATGTCGAAGTTGTTTAAATACATAAATTAGTTTCCTAGTGCGACCTGATAAGTTTTTGATCTGTTTTTTCCAATTCAGATTATTATCGACATGTACACCTAGGTACTTTATGTCTTCCGTGCATTCAAGATTAGAACAATTGCAAGAGTCTGGCCAAAAACATGTTGGATTATGAATTTTAATTTGGAGGGGACTTTTTGGTTGTGTGCTAGAGTTTATTGTAAAGGTCATAAATTTAGTTTTTTTAATATTGACAGTGAGGAGATTATTTTTTAACCACGTTGACACGACATTGAGACTTTCGTTAGTGACGTGTTCCACCTCGTTCCAAGTTTTGCCAGTAAACAGAAGCACGGTATCGTCTGCATATGTTATGACTCTACCGTTATTCAGCTTCATATCACAGAGGTCGTTAATATATAACAGAAACAGTGTCGGCCCAAGAATACTGCCTTGCGGCACTCCAAAGTTTACTTCAACCTCATCACTTAGATGATCTCTTATCCTAACTGTTTGTTTCCTATCCGATACATAACTGTTGAACCATTTTAGTGCAGTTCCTCTTATACCAAGAGACTCTAATTTAGCCAGTAAAATAGGAAGAGATACGGTGTCAAACGCTTTTGAAAAGTCTAAGAACACTCCCAGAGTTTTTTGTCCCGCATCTAAGGTTTTCGTTATATGCTCTGTGACGTTCAACACAGCATCTTCGGTACTTCTACTAGCCCTAAAACCATACTGGTTGTCCGAGATAATTCCCTTCTTTTCTAAATATTTCTTTAGTCGCTTATTCATTAATTTTTCTATAATTTTTGAAATTACAGGTAACAAGGAAATTGGCCTATAATTTGTTACGTCAGCTTCATCACCCCCTTTGTAAATTGGACAGATTATGGATTTCTTTAGCACTCTGAGAAATATACCATAATCGAAGCTATGTTGGCATATTTTTGTGATTGGATCAATGAGGTAAGGAAGCGCAAGTTTTAATAGCTTCGTCGTTATAGTGTCCCATCCAGCTGCACACTCATTTCGCAGAGATTGTATTATTAGATATATTTCAGAATGATCAGTTCCCAGTAGTCCAAACGATGTCAATGAGAGGTGATTTTTGTATTTCAGCGCTAAATCATATTCCGTTTTATTGAGGTGTTGTAGAATCCCTTGGGCAAGACTTGTTCCCACACTGTTAAAGTAGTTGTTTACAATATTAAGCGATTCCGTAGCCGTCGAACATTGTGTAAGAAGTTTTTCAACTGGATTCGATTTTACTGGGAAGTTACAGATTCGCTTGATAATGTTCCATGTCTGTTTACTGTTCTTTTCGTTTTTTTGTAGCTCTAGTCTTTCATATGTTCGTTTTAGCTTTTTAAGTATTTTGTTACACGTATTCCTATAGTTTATATATAATGTCCTTGTTTCTTCGTTTTCAGGGTCCCTTTTATATTTTATATGTAACTTATCTCTTCGTCTCATGCTTCGAATCAGCCCTGTGGTTATCCATGGCTTTAGGTTAGATTTTTTTTTATTAGTCTTTTTAGTACTAGTGTGTGTATGAATTGTTTTTAGAACAATATTAATAAATGTTTCCGTTGCTACTTCTAAGTTTGAGTAAACTAAGGTTCTGTCCCATTCTATTTTATACAAGTCTTCTATATTTTTACTACAATGTTTTTAATGGACATTTACTTTGTAGTGAAAAAAATATTTGAGCGTGATTATATGATAAAATAAAGTACCATCATAATAATAATCTCGCATAGCACCTTTACTCCCTGAGGTCGTCAGACCCTGACCCCAGGCTTGCCTTAGCCGGCCAGTCGGGGGCGGAGGCGCAAGAGCGGAACCTGTGATCCAAGGGTGGAAGTGTAAAGGTGTAAAGCACGCATCAGGGATAGCAGGGGTAATCAGAGGCACGTAAAAACATTATATTTGGCATGTGTTATTATGTGTATGTTTATAAAGGTAATGTTTTGATTTACATGATACTGTCAATTAGCAAAAATAATGAAACCGTATGTATGGAATGAAGGTAATTTAATACGATAACGTATAAAAGCAGTATGACATTATAGGTTAATAAAGAATATATAAATACTAAACACAACTTGAAGAACGGTTAGATTTTTTTCAATTGGAAATTAATTAATGTTCATAGAAGTTTTTGAAATTATAACGTTCGGACATTTATCTTATAGTTTACCACCTATATTAAGATCATATTGTTTTAAGTGAAAACTTAATCAAATGCTGGTCATTATTTGACACTCTATAAAGTAACACAACACACATGTTTTGGTGGTGTTATTGTGGCGTGCCGCCACCTTGAGTTTGTGTTCCACATACAAGCAGCTTATCCCTTTTTTTTATAGTTACACAAACATATTTTACACGCATCTGTATAAAATCACGTAGAGATTTCATAGAAAAGCTCATCTCTTTGATTGCTTTGATCCTAATTCAGTTTTCATAGCTGAAATTTCCTTACGTCGAAAGTTAAATTTCCTTATCGTGTATAAAAATGTGAGTTTCAGTTGTACCGAATTAACTTCAACTGTTATCATCAGAGATGTCTGCTTTTATCTTCGTTATCTCAACATGTTTGATATTACACAATAAATGACATGACAACTCATCCGTTGCACTCCGTTCTAATACCAGCCTTCCTCTAGGCTTAGATATCTAGCGTCTACAAGAGCGATAATGATTGCTATGAGTCATATTATAGATGATGGCAATAACAATTGTATTGGGGTCGTGTTAAAACCGTCGCCGGTAACATTAAATCAAATTAATTGACAAATATTGATTTGATACAACTTAAGCTGAAACGCTTACTTAGTGATATTTTTTTCTGCATAGATTAGGCACCCAACTGATATTGTGTTTGTATTAAAGTGTGTGTTGTAATTTATATCTCTATTCTACCTTTCCTAATCGTTTACTTTACCTGTTTATGTTTTACTTAAACATTTCTTATTATATTTGTGGTAACTTTTAATTGGCCTTCTTATATTATGTAACATTAATAGTTGTATAATATTTATTTAAATACTTTTCCTGTAAGCTAGCTGTAAGTTTACCTAAGATTTATAAAATAAAATAAAACCCCAGATTCACCCTGTGATCCAGGAATCCGGGTGTTGGTACAAACAAAAATTCTGCTGGTTAATTATTAAGTGCCAACTATTTGCGATTGAATTGCATGTGTACGAAGAAGTCGTTTAAGAATTTCAACACGTTGTTATACAAAATAATTAATAATTGACGTCAAGATAGATTTTTGCATGAATTAAATCGTAAGTATATATTCTAATACTAAGTATTAAAGTAGTTGAGGATACTAAATCAACCTTCTATTTTGAATTCAACTTATCCAGTTGGGGGATCACATAGATACATGACCACAACATTTGAGACCCTATAATTGATGTTATTTCTTTGTAAATAAATAAAAACATACATCACATAAAACGAAAACGAAAATATTCACTACCTATTAATTTATCAAATATGATATAATGACTTAATGCCACAGCATGCTATCAAAATTAATAACATCACTTCATTATTTTTTTTTTGTAAAATACCTATGTGATATTATAACATCATCGAATGCGCACCCAGTGACTCATTTTCTGCGTTGAATATAGATCTTACAATCATTATCACCATCGGAATTTATACTATATCGGAATGTAAAATTATATTAACGCAAATAAACAATTCCGGATACATTTGCTTTCCATGTCACACCAATCTGCATCGCGATAAGATAATAATAAATACCATCCATATCTTAAAAGGTTTAATAGAATAAATGAAATAAAAACATTTAATAGAATGTCATAAATGATTGAAAAGAAAAACTAAAATCTTCATCAGTTAAATATTTGGTAAAATGCTTTCGAATTGTGGTAGATATGATTCGTGAAAGTCCGAAGTCGAACAGGATGTTGTCTGAGTCATAGTTGCTGGTAATCGGCGCACGCGCAGGTAACGTTTACTTCTTATGTGCCGTAACAATATGTATACATATAAGTATTGTTTTGTGTGATAAGCCGCCACGTGAGTGAGCAAGAGTGAGTCAGCGAATGAGTTCTCTCTGACAGCCCACATGTAAAGTATGAATGAAGTTATATATTCATGATATAACTACTAATTAGATAAGTTATCAATACAATAGTAATCAAATTTGATTTAAAAGAAATAGATATTGAAGTTCTAAAATAAAAATTACAAATACGTCATCGTCAACCACAGCCTGTAAAAGCCCACTGCTAATATTAATTGTCATTTTGTTTTTTTTTTGATATCCAAATATAGCAAGTATTCAATTCTTGCAGATCTTTTCGAAATAGATTTTGAATAGAATGAGAAAAAATTGACTGATTAATTGACAGAGAGACCAACGCATCACCTAAACCTGTTCTTTTTAGGATTTTTTGGTTTATCTGGGTGCACAAAGGATTTTCCAAAATACCACCTCTACATACACATAATTGGTAACCTAATCAGAAAATTGTTTGTATTCATGAATGAATACGACCTACTCACTCATGCGGTTTAGTCATCTCTCCGTGAAACAGTTACAGTATACGTCGAATGCATTACTTGATTATGAGACTGAGTCAATGCAATAAGCAAAGGAATCGTGTTGTTGTTCAGGGCGACTTGCGGTGGCCAGTTATGTTTTTATATTATGTCAGTCAACCGCAAGCATACATTTCATTCGTGCGTCATGTTATTGTTGATTAGTCCCACACAACTCCCAATTAAATAATTTTTACCTTAAACTCTAACAACATTTTATTAAATTAACATAACCTAGAGCAAACCTCTATTCTCTCCCCGTTTCATCTCTATGCATAAACTACCGTCAAAGTCTTTTAAAATATTCCTCTCCATCTTTAAGCTTAAGTTCTAGAAGATATCGCTACTAGCGATAAGGCCGCCAATAATACATGTATTTTATTTTCAAGCTATGTAGTTGCTGGTTGTGTGTTTTCAAAGTATTTATCTTAAGTACCTTGAAAACACACAACTACTTATCGTACCAACCTGCCGAAAAGTTTCGTTTATTAGAATAGATTAGACGTACAATAGATACCTATGTAAAGTTATGGACTTAATTTATACATTATTATAATGTTTTTTATATAACGTTGAATTTTTATTATATAGGTTTCAATGTTTAGCATTTTTAAATTATTATAGGTTATATATATATGTATATAGGTTATGTAAGTATTATAGGTTTTTAATAATTATTAACATTTTTTAAATTATCATTATGGTAAACCATAATGAATATCCTTTGGGTTGTGAATACGGAAAAAGGAATACGATCGTGGACATGTTAGCTGTTTTTTTTTGTTGTTTATTAGACCAGAACTCCTCAATACTGCTTCCTCATGCCAAATAACTAACACAAAAACAACAAAACTTTAATAACCACGAGGCACTAGGTTCCGGCACTTTTTATTTTTACTAAACTTTTATACTGGACGTCTTTTTAAATAGACAATTTCCCAAATATTTTGAAGGATTCTAGTTTGTCTATGATATGACTAAAAAACTGTCCAAGTGCGTGTCGGGCCTCGCGCAGTGTAGGGTTCCATAGTTGCCCGGCACCCGTCATATATGTTTTGCATAACGTACAACTTTATCTAAATAAGATTTTTATTTTAACACTCTGTCGGCGTGTTTAATATGTATACACATCATGTCAAATTACAGCTTTCTATTACTAAGGGTCTCTGAGCTAAGCCGCGGACAGACATGGCATGGTTCCTTGTTGACGGAACCCTAAAAACAAAGCGTAGAGACATATCAGTTGTCTTTATCTAAACATCTAAAAATAATTGCTCTAGTGTCATTCATAAATCATACTCCAGGAAGCTAATAGGGGAATACATTTGTATTCAAAAATGCCGACTAACTTTTATCTTTAAGTGACTCACGCACTTACTAAGAGAAATATTTGAGTGAGTGGGATACACTTTTAACAGTAAGCCTTTGTTTCGAAGGGCCAGCTGTTTTAATAATCATAAATCCAAATATTTGGACAAGCGATAGCAAAACCATGTAACTACAACAATGCACATAAGCACTAGACTACATATAGAAATAGCATGCGTAGTATTTGATGATTGCCGGAGGGCATTTATTTAGCAATTCAAAGTGCCATACAAACAATGCTGCGATTATAATAGCCGTGGGCGTGATATTGAATATACCTCAACGGCCAGAATAAATGATACTTCAATGGACCAGCCACGACACACTAATGAAACACATTAAATACCTTATATTGGTGTAACGATTCTATTTATTGATTCTTCTGATATAACCGTAGAAATAAATTATATTCTGTCGTCAAAATCATTCAAAAAATGTTTGATGATATCAGATATATTTCATAAAGTTATGTATATTGCCGAAGAATCTTTGAATGGTTCGAGTATCTCGCTGACATTGAGAGTTCGATGACATATTACGACGACAGAAGCTGCCGGGTCTCCCTTCCCTTGCAGAGATATTTTATTTTAAATTAATTTTCTTTAGATAATATTACGTAAAAAGAAACATGAATTAATTTATCTACAACTTAAATTAAAACCAAGATGTCAATATCAGCTTTAGTAAAACTGAAAACCGATGTAATTTACAATTCATGTCAAGATAACGATTACATAGGCAACGATCCGAGAGATATCAGTGTTGTTGAGGAATCAACATCAAAAACAAAAAAACAGAGAAGAATCAACACAAGGACAAGGCTTTTCTAAACATTCAATAGTAAAGAATTCGCAAAAGACTAATATTTTGACCAACGCAATTTTCTATGAGAGTCTTTATGATCAATACTGGTGGATGTGCTGGAGATTAAATCGTTGTATCTCATCGAAGTTGTCCGTGTGGCGGATGCAAAGGTCCGTGGGTGGAGTGGAGCCCCACCGCCCCGCGCCCTGGTCGACTCGCCATTCTAATTACTAGCCCATTGTGGTCGCGAGTTAAAGTTTGCGGCTCGCCGGCCGGCAGTCACGCCAAAGCCGCCGTCAGAGAGACCCGTGTTCTCGATACGATCTGATCTATAATACACGCGACTGTGATGACGATAAGTGATCGACATTATTCTTGGTTGATAACAATATTAACAACCAACTCTATCAGTGTTCGGTAATTCCAATATGTGATTTTTAACCGGCAGGATAACTTTTCAGTTATATTTGTATTGACGCTGTACAAGGTAAAGCCATTGTGATCTATTCGTATTTCGCTAAAACTGGGACCATTGTACGACTATCAGCGGATACAAATCCATGCTGTGAGTCGGTATTCAGTATGCAGTTAATTTGTTGTGCAGAGCCCATTGTTTGACGTTTGTGCATGATATGAATTTATCAAAATCTAACTTTAAATTCAATGGAGGGCATTTACCTGGCAGAAATGATTGCTGGATAATTTTATAATCTATGACATAAAGGTGAAACCCAACATTAAAACACAGATAAGAATAACATAGATACTCATCCTCTACAGTCTAATTATTCTTCTAATATTGTTAACGATGAATTAAAACACACAACGCTATTAGTACCTTTAACATTCAAATTTTATGGAAGTAGTTCCAAATTGGATTCTAAGTAATAATTCTAACTATTGACGCTCTACCATATCTTGGTTAATGATTTTTAATTTGACCTTGAATATAAATTAGATCTTTGCTTTACTTTTGTAAGCTCATACATGATTTATATTTTTCGTCTATTACAGTTCAATTTTATAAAGATTTTCAATACAAAGCAAGTTCACAAGATTAAAATATAATCACCATAATAAAATTCGAGGGCGACTACCTCAGCTAGCTGTGCCACTCATCTAAAGACAAGAGAGAGTCATAATAGAACCAAGAAATACCATGACAATTTCATTTTCTATACATCTTTAAATAATGTATATACTAAATCAATAGAAGCAATGTTTGGTTTTAATTTCAATAATTTTTTAATTAAATAAATAGTTATAAAAATAATATAATTTTATATTTATCTTTAAAAAAAAAAAATATTGGTCATGTAAGGTAAGTAAGGTATGCGAATTCCCATAATACAAGCTCTGCTTAGTTCGGAATGATGCTGTGTGAAAAATGTCCAGCATTATTTGTGATTAACATAGTATAGTAATATATAAGTACTTTATGTACTGTAGCGTTTAAATTTCAGGTAATAATCTAAATGATACAAAAAATACAGATTTTAAAACTATCATTACTTTTTTATTATCATTATTACTATTTATTTGACGATCGCTGACACGGGCAGTAGGAAGTTTTAATCTAGAGCGTCAAAAAATACACGTAATAATTATCATTACCTACGTTATACGATAAACCAATTATTTTGCTATCACACATTTTTTTACTAGCAATGCAAAACTGACCTTCGTTCGGCAATGCAAGGGTTTGCATTGCCGAACGAATACCTCCTTTCTTACTGCACTCTTTACTCAGTTGGGTAAGTAGTTGTACTTCTTACTACCTTTTTGGCAGGTATGTGATTGTTTTGTAAATTCTACTAAAGTTCGATTTTAGCTGGGTTTTACAAATATATAGGTATTTGATCCCTTTGATGATATTAACATTACATAAAATAAGGCAACTATTATACCAAAGGGTTAAATGACTTTTATAATAATAATAATCACATAATAATAATTCATTTATTTGCCTCTATGCGGTAGTACAAAGTTATTTATAATATTTGATGGATCACATTCCCAATATCTGGGATGCAAATTTAATTACATTTAGGAATCACATTTGACTGTCTAAGTAGGAGAAAATATAATCAATTTCCTTCAAAATGCAGAATACCTACTTAACCGTGAAAGCTGTTCCTAGAACTTCACTGTATCGACGTGAGTGGAATCAGCAATGCAGTTATTTTCCTCCTCATTAATTTCGATTTATGTCGTGTAGGTAGGTGCTTTAGTTTACAATCATGACAACTGTTTATCTACTCTACATTAATGTTAATGATGCGTACCAGACTTAATGGCCGCCAGCCGGCCGGGCCGAATCTTTGGGAAACTGCAAAGTTGTAAAGAATTATTCTAATAAAAATGCATCGGTATGATATTAATATTAATTAATATGATACCGATGCATGACTTTGGAAAAATAGTATTGTTTGAGCTAAATTAATATATTTAATAACGAGTAATATCCTTGGGAGGAAAAACTCGCATTAAACTTATCGCTCTGCTGTAGGTTTCTAATTTACCACGGCATAGTGCAAAGCCATCATCATAACAATAATTCATAATGTTATTCGCTTTAATAACACGACTTAACTCCTATACAATAGGTGCTTGGGCAATGTGAGCTAGGAATGATGGAAAACTATAAAACTTTAATAGACAGGTATCTAACTATACTTATCGTTTAACATTCCTAGATAGCTTTATACGCAAGTTCAATACGTCTGGATGCAAATGTTATCGCACTAAGAATTGCAAAACCTATCGGTTTAGTTAGAAATCCTTTGCAGTATTGAATTGCACATAGCAATTACCGTCTACGTTGAATTAGTTAGACACTTCGTTTAAACTGTGAACATTAGTGGTCCCACATTTATTCGCGTAAGCTCAGGAATCTTCAAGTGCCGATATGCTTGAAATTCCTTTAAATACAATAACAACTAGCTAGACACTCAAAGCAATCTTATCTAACACTATCAAAAAACAAACGACGGCCGCTATATTTGTTCCGCCTTTGAAGTAGGTACGAGTATATTGACTTCAATGAATGTCAAAACCGCAAGGGCTTAGAATTGGAACTTCAAATAGTAAATTGTTATCAATTAATCGTTATCAGCTATCTGTACGAACGAAACCGTTTTTTTGTTAGAGTCATACAAAACAAAACGTTATACGTCCCGTGACGCAACCATGACACTTGAATTCTGTGACGCCATTGTTCGGATACCTCATTAAAGCGATCTCTGGAACTGTGACGACATTTCTGCGAATGATGAGTCATGTGCCCCAGCCCCAGCTGACCCTGTTACCGGTATAGTCTTTTTTGCATCAGCATTAGTCATCACTTGATCTAAGGGATACTCGCTTATCAATAAAGCTAGAGTTCATACAAATAAACATACTGATTGTTGTGATATTTTGAGCTCTGAAAATTGTGGCCTAGCGCCAGTAGTAACTCTACTGGTTGAAGAGGTTATAAGCCTACGGATAAATAAATAATCCAGTTCCAAATTAGAAGTTACTCAGCAATTTATTGATTACGTTATCTATGATACGAATAGAATAGATTAACTTTTAAGTAAAATAATTAACGGTCAGTTCGGAAAAAAAAAAACTATTAAACGGTTCGATCTACCGATCTTAATAAAGATTTTTAACAATTATAATTAAGATAAAACTTAATTATAATTTAGATTGTTACGAGAGCTCATTCATTTCTATTGAGATATTTTAAAGATCGAGGAAATTTAGTCAAAACAGAAGTAATAAAAAGTGGTTGTATTATAGAATGTTGGTTGTTTTGATGACGCTGCTGCCGGCCAGCATGGTCATGACATCAGCTTAGCATCAGCGCGTCAACTAGCGTCATCAGAGGCGATCTCTCGCTTCGCTGTTTGATAGATTAATCATCGCACTGTCATGCCCCAATCAACGGATACGCTATCTTTATTAAATCTTCAGATTGTGCAATTGTTTAGTTACGGTTACGGCACAGATTATAGCAGTGATTACTTTTGTACGTTTACTGTTTGACGTATTTGCATTAACGGTTACTTATCCTATCAGTTTAGTTTCTTCATGTATTTTTATTACCATATACGACTTTTAAAGACGTTTTCAATTCAAAAGCTTTTCGTGATTATTCAAGAGCCACTCTTGGATCAAATATATATTGTTAACCACAGTTGACTGGCACATTTGGAATACGTTGGCGTATCCAAACAGAGTTGTCTACGGATGTTCCGTAGGCGGGCCTATCAACATGCGAGCGACGTCTATTCACGTTCTACACTCGTCGTGAACAGAGTACTGATTGATAGTGGTACACTGTTACCGGACTCTCCGGTGACTCATCCATCGATCATGCATTATTGTCGATAGTTCCTTTAACCTCATTCTACGGGTTCATTGCAAACTGTCCTTGAGCTTAATTCAAAGCAGATTCTTGGTACAGCAATGAAGCAATGATAAATTAAACAAATCATGGTCTATATAGATATCATACTCATGGAAATGGAAATCCAATACCTGCATTTAATAGTCCACAATAAAGCTAATTAGTTCGGCGATAGCGTCTAGCTAAGATGGGTAGTAAAGTAATCAAATCATCGCATGCTGATGAGTTATAAAGATTAGCGTTCACTATAAAATAAGATTTGTGATAAAAATGACGCTAGAGATTACTGGATTAATTTCACAGATCGCAGCAGCAAAAACCACGAAATAAATATTCCATTATTAATGGGATCTTTCATTTGTTACAGATACCAGAATTTTCCATCGATGGAAACAGCAGTTTGAAGCATAACGGAAGCTCTAACAACCTGGCGTCCGTCATGGAGAACTTGAAGAAAGGCAGCCTGGTCTCCCGACAGAACCAGTCTTTGAATACGCAAGTTACAAGTTCATCGTCACAACAGGTAAGCTGGCTTTATAAGCAATTGGGTGGATGGCAACGCTGAGTTCTATCTGCTGAGAGATTTGAAATCATGTCCTGAATGTTAGCAAATCTCAGAATACTAGAATGGCAAATGGATACTGTATTAGAGATAGTGTCATTTCTAGTAGTCGATGAAGTTTTTCTTCATCGTGTCGCTAGTACTTACTAGATCAGCCTGCGTCAGGTCGTTAATTTGACCAGGTTGTGGTATGATGGCCTTGGAAAGGGCATACAATCGTGAAAGGATTCAGTGCGCTTTAAAGTGGCTCGTTACATGCTCGTGTCACGGTATTGAATTCTTGGTTCTAGAACAACTGTAGGCCTTCTCACGATGTTTTCCTTCACCGTTAAATGAGTCAAGTTGATCAAGTTAAAAAGGCAATAATATTTGGTTGAATTCTACTTCTTGACTAAGAATGAAACGAGAGGTAACCATATATATCTGACAGGTGAATAGATTTTCTTGAAACTGATAAAAATAACAAGAATTAAAAAAAACCGAAGAATTCTATGTAAATATATGCAATCTAGTGCTATTTTCGATGTCTTTTGTTTACTGGTTCGTAAAATCTGCTACATTTACATAAAAATATATTTCGTTTGTGTTGTACTGTTGAAGTTTTACATCGGCTGTACATTTTCAAGGAAAACTCGATCCATTAGCCGAGGTTGAACTTTGGTGTTACTTAAATTAGCTGCGACGACGGCTATCGCTTTCATCCGTCTCATGTTCGACTTTTGCTCCATTATTCATTGAACAGACATAAATAGCCTTCTCTCTGGCAGATATCTCTTCATATATACATTACCAATTTTATAAAATCTGCCTAATAAAGAATATTTTTTGTTTCAATTTCAAAACGGTCGATATTATATGCAAAATAATTTTGAAAAACTTAACAAATAAGGCGTTACCTAGGTACGTCTTAATCTTAGCGTGTTTATTAGAATCATCTTGATCAACCTAAACTAACAGGACTAGTTTATATTGCGTTAATTAGTCCAATATCCGGAATATTAAGCACCAGTGGGGTATAAATATAGAAAGTAGTTATTCACCGGCCTCGAATCATAAAATGGCCGTGTCTATTTTAAATTCACCTAACACGAATTGCGGAAAAAGTAAATAGTATATTTCAAACGTAAATTCTACGCTAGGACGGACAGTTAAATGTATGTCTATTGTTGAAAATGTTGGAACGTAACGCTGACAACGAGGTCGTCTCGTCGAAATGCATTATTTAGATTTTAGATACTGGACGAAATACATACCTATAATAAATTAATGGCAATTCCTTTTGTATAAAATTTCAAAATAAAAGATATCCCTAATAAGTCTACTATGTTCATGCCAGGATGAGAACAGCCACACATGTTAAAGTCTAGAAAAGTAAACAAACAGAGTACTTATAAGAGACGTTTATAATCTACCTAATGTCCAGTTGTTATCAAGTGCAAACCAAACGAAAACAGCTGAAATTGGCACAGAGCCAAAAAGCGATATGGCATACACCACACTCCTTAGGACACATTGTAAAAAGCCTTGGAACCTAAACACGATATTTATTAACACAATATGAATAATATCATAAAAAAAAATGCGATTCTGTGTCAGGTTGTCGATTGTATTGTGATAATTTTCCTCGTTAAGGAATATGTGCGCCATTTCCACGAGTAGAGATCTAAATCGTGTAGTGAATAACTGAATTGAATACGAACTGGATCTCCCACGCGAAAGACACAGACAAATATCGCTAACGGGTATTCATGAGACTCCATCGAGTATTCGTGAGGTTCAAGGCCATAATTTGTTGCATTTCACACCCACGCACGTTGACTCACTGTTTCCCTTCTCAATCACAGAGTTAAATGCCAAAATGTGACATACGTACGTTCGTATTGTAGTAATAATTTGATTCAATGTTTTTCATTGATACCTACTCAGACTCATTGCAATATGTATACAGGGTATTTCTTTGAGTTGTATTAGTGAGGACAAATTCTAAGTAAGATATAACAAAATGTGTGTCGGTTTGTACGTGCCGGACAACTGTGTGGGCGCGCGGCGACGGCCTAGGCTGCTAGTGATCTCGAGGGCGAGGACTAACCTCCTGAGTGAAGCGCCGTTTACGCGAGCCTTCCGTCATCAACAGCCTATGTGAATCCGATGTTATGGATATATATCACACTAGTTTGGAAAAAATCACAGATGCTGCTACACAGTATATATGTACTTTGTGATTATATTGTCGTTTTGGTGTCCCTTACTGTAAAGACAATGTGACAGTATGTTAAAAAAAAGCAGAAAGGATTAATGTCCCGATTTTGTAAAAAAAAACTAAATACCTATTTCGAACATATTTTACAAAATATTTTGTTTGTATTCATGTAGAGGTGCTAGCCAATTTATTGTGGCAAAGTGCACATAAGAGATTACCAAGCTAAGAGGCACCAAAACCACAGCCTTCAAAAGATTTTGAATTATAACTTTTTGGGGTTTTAATTATTTTTGCAAATTAGGTTTCTACGCTATCGAAAAAGAGCGGGTTTCATTCCTGATGCTTGCATAAGATTTAACCAAAATCTTGAACGCAGATTTATATCTCTTACCGTTTAGGATTACCACTCAATGACCCATCTCAAAGAAATACCCTGTACGGTAAGTTTAAAAGAACTATCATATTTTCAATAACATTAACATGTAGGTACATTAGTTACCTACCAAGATTTAATATAATCCTTTTTGAGAAGTTGTAATAATGATAGAAATGGACTCACGGGCTAAGGGTTCTGTACCACCGCACAAACATAACTTAACACAAACACTAATTATGTGGTAAAAAAACAAGATTTGTAATAAAATCCTTAAATCATTCCAAACTACGATAATTTATATTCTAAGATTGTTTAGATTGATTTGTAAATAAGTATTCGTGTGGCAAAAAAAATTTGAACTTGCTACGAGTACATTTAGGTTAAATACAGCTTTGACAGTCCGACAGAGATCCGGACAACACGTAGATTTAGTAATAAAGTCCCGTTGGCATTCTTTGGGTAACCCTACAAATCAAGATGTCAATAAATCTTTATACTTGTTCTAAATATACTCGAGCCCTGATATTTTCGTATTTCTATTTCGTATAACCCTGGCTTTATTTACTTCATACGTGAAATGCGGCCAAGTCGTGACGCCTGCTACAAACTTCTGTAGCATTGGCACTGAACTCTTCCACAGTTCTAGTTTAGATAACGAATGTGGACGACTTGATACGTATACTGAACGAAATATTGCCCAATAATATTCTGCGACACAGGTGTAACGCTCAAAGGTAAGTATTTAGATTATTTATTTTTAGCTAGTAAAAGTTAGTAGGCTAGATGTAATGATTCGTAATTTGTTCTATTTCAGATGGTTTCCAGCACGACATCGAGCAGCGCTGCTTCAAGCCAGAGAATACATAACTCTTCCCAGCGTATGCAGCACATGGCCACCTCGGAGATGAAGGCCAGTTCCATGAAGTCTGATCTTACAGAACTCAAGAGCTCCATTTCCGAAATGAAGAACCTTAGCAACACGGCCGCCAAAAACTTTGGACAAAGGTTAGTGTGTGTACAATTTAATTTAACAAGACCACACAACAAACGGACAAGTTATGTAATGTCGCAAGATGTGCCAATGTTTGTGTTATGCTTGCTCAATGGATGTTATGATAATAGGCGTTTTTTTTTTAAATCTCGAGACTCTTTTTCCCATTAGCCAAGAGTCGATAAGAGCTAACTCACCTGAGCGACCTTGGCTCCCGGCCAATTCTCATCCGCTGTTTCTCCGATCAGTTTGCAGTACCACGCCGACAAACAATAGCAACAGTACGGTTTCCCATAACCCTTACGAACAATATACACTGAATTAAATTCGTTCCTCACGTTTCAAATGTATCCCCTGTGTTTTTAATTTGTGTTTTTCGATTTTTCTGAAGCTGTACGGTTTGTTTTTAATTCCAGATTGCGAAGCTCGATGGAAAACATAGTGGATCAAGATGACATGGGTGACAGACATTTGCCCGATATTCGGGACCTCAGTGAAATGAGTGATATGGGAGACATGAGTGATATGAGTGAATTACAAGGAGATGGGCCCCTAGTGACCTTCCCAGAGTCAGATACGCCTCCGCCTATAAGTGACAAGCCCTCGTTGATAAGCGGCAGTTCTGCCGTAGTTGGGTCTAATTCTGCAAACGAGTTGAAATACAGTGCCGCGCGTGTGACTTCTGCTAGTTCCACCCGAGTGGTTGCCGATGGGTATAGTGCGTCGAGATCTGCAGCGAATAGTGCGAGGATGCGACGACTGCAGCACGGAGACTTGCAATATGCCGAGCGTAGCGCTGCAGGCGCTTCCCATCGATTGCTGCAAGCGGAAGGTCTTACTGCGGAACAGAATGCCGCATACCTTCAGGTGAGACAAACGAAATTCTAAGCAATTTACCATTATTGGGCATATCGAATACAATGTCGCATCAGGAGAATAGTATTTACATACTTTATTTTAAACGAGCTAACTACGCGTACATCACATACTTTATTATGTGAAAGTCCTTCAATCGATGTCTTCAGGAGAAAAGTTAAAGAGCACTATCTGTATCTCTAAAAAATTGTATTGTATATGTTTTATAGTATCTATATATTTTAGCATGGTTTATATATGTATATATATATTTATATATGTTTAGTTATTTTTAGGTTTTTTTTTCTGTACCTCTCTCTAGCTCAAGGTTTGCTGGAAGAAAACTCTGTTTAGGGTTAAGCTCGCCTTTGTACATGCCATTTAATTCTGCCTATTGTAAGTGTTTATTTGTGTGTACAATAAATAAAACACGTTAGTACTAACTACGCTTCGTTTAATCGTAATTAGGTTATTACGGTCCAATTATTTGTTCTCTTTTGGAACCGGCGACGCGGTGTGGCATAGCACTAGCCAGAAAGGCGCGCCGAAGGACGCGACCTCGCGTGAAAACTACCGATCAATATCTTCAGGCGCCCCGTATTCAACTACGGAACGCGCAGTGTAGTAGGATTTCTTGCCCTGATAACATACTCGTACTGTCATGGTCGCATTGCTGCTTATCACGCAATTTTGACAAAGTTCAGTGATCATATAATGGCAGCACGCTTTTTTGCGTGGACCGGGAGGATACTGCGACGTGGAGGATCGCCTGGAGCGGTGAGCTCATATAATATCTAAGCGCTTATCGCACAGTAACTTCCACGCATCTCAGTCAGCGTCTGAACGCCGCGCGCGCGAGCACACACGGAAGTCAATTATTGCGCGTGCGCGTACACGAATAGTCTCGTTTTAAAATAGATCCGGAATGTCCACCGGAGGGGGATCGGCCCCGTGGCCGGTGCACCGTAGCGTCCTGTCGCGGTTTCCTCCGCAATCTCAGAATCCTTCGGTGAGAGTTCAATTCTTGGAGAATATCGTCAATGACCTTCAGGACGTGACGTCTGTACACTAACTTAAAATAAATCATTATAAAATTTACCAGTTTCCCGCGATTGGCCAATATCCAATAGGAACGCTTAGCATGTATAATCCGGGCAGTGACGTTCGACTGTTGTCCAATATTAAAGTGACTTTTATTCCGGGACAATCGTGTCGCGACTTCTGAACGAGCCATGTCTTCCAAGCGACGCTTGAGACCTAAATTACATTTAAACATTACTGTAACTATCAAAATATTTATCTTGTGATTCATATTAAAACGTAGTTCTCTTGATATGTTAAATTAAAAGTGATTTCAGTGATAACGAGGTCAAATCTCGCGTTTATACTAGGCGAAAACTTGAAAAACAAACGTGTTGTGTGTACATTCCTAGTGATAGATTTTTACTAATTTAAATGATAACTAAACGTGGTAAATGTTTGGTTTTTAGGAGCAACGATCTCTCAAGGCCGGAGAAGTGACTGCACAGGAAGCAAACAACATGACTTCGTCGAGTTCTCGCCTTCAAACTGAAGCATTCAGCGCTGAGAAGAAGGCGATGGCATCAGCTCAAGCTCGACAAACAGTCACGTCGAGCGGAATGTTTAGTCACAAGGAACATTCCAGTGTTGCTCACTCGAACATGACCATCTCCAGCAAAAATCTTTCCACAAAATCTACACTACTCTCTTCACAGGTAAGTCACATTTTCCATTACAAACCATTTATGTACCTATAATAATTCAACTCTAGATTTAAAATGGTGATGTTATCATTTCAGATGAGTCAATTACTAAATGGGACCATCAAACCTGGTGACGAAGATCTTACTAATTTAAACTTTGAAGACTTGGACAAACTAAATACAAACTCAAATCAAAAAGATGTTGAAACGGCGATTCAAAAATATTCCTCTCGAATGAACGCTTTTATAACTTCAATCAAAAACAACCAAATAGACATGAAAAACGCATCAATACACTTCAACAAATTAAATGAGATGCTAAGAAGAGCATGGGCGGTGCCCACGTATGGTCATGAACTCGGATATTCATTATGCAACACTCTACGTGTATCGGGTGGTCTAGATATTTTGATGGCGAACTGTTTGGAATCCAGTAACCCAGAACTGCAATTCTCTTCGGCAAAACTCTTAGAACAGTGTCTCACAACCGAAAACCGAGCTCATGTTGTTGAAAACGGCCTGGAAAAGGTTGTAAATGTAGCTTGTGTTTGTACTAGGCATGCGAACTCGGTAGACCATTCAAGAATTGGCACAGGAATTTTAGAACACCTATTCAAACACAGTGAAAGCACATGTGGTGATGTTATCAAATTGGGTGGATTAGACGCGGTATTATTTGAATGCAGAAAGAACGACGTAGAAACCTTGAGGCATTGTGCGACAGCGCTCGCCAACCTGTCGCTTTATGGTGGAGCTGAAAATCAAGAGGCCATGATAAAGAGAAAAGTTCCCATGTGGTTGTTCCCACTCGCTTTTCATAACGACGATAATATCAAATACTACGCATGTTTAGCCATTGCAGTTTTAGTAGCGAACAAAGAAATAGAAGCAGCGGTACTGAAATCAGGAACATTAGATTTGGTTGAACCATTTGTCACTTCACACAATCCATCTGAATTCGCTAAATCTAATCTCGCGCATGCACACGGTCAAAGTAAAAATTGGCTGAAACGACTTGTACCAGTACTAAGCTCAAAAAGGGAGGAAGCGCGAAACTTAGCTGCTTTCCACTTCTGTATGGAGGCTGGAATCAAGAAGCAGCAAGGTAACACTGAGATATTCAGAGAAATAGGAGCGATAGAGTCGTTGAAAAAAGTGGCTAGTTGTCCAAACGCCGTGGCATCAAAATATGCCGCTCAGGCATTGCGGCATATCGGTGAAGAAGTACCACACAAACTCTCACAACAGGTTCCTCTATGGTCCATCGAAGATGTGCGAGAATGGGTAAAGCAAATAGGCTTTTCTGAATATGCAACTAACTTTTACGAGAGCAGAGTTGACGGAGATCTGCTATTACAAATAACGGAAGAAAATCTTAAAGAAGATATTGGTCTGCAAAATGGAATCAAACGTAAAAGGTAATAATGTCAAGATTTTACATTAAATAAGTTCGTGCCTATTTTAACAATTTAGTTACGAACGGAAATCTCAATGACTATTTGACTGTTACAGATTCACAAGAGAACTACACCTGCTGAAGAAAATGGCAGATTACACATCACGTGACACGGGGAGCTTAAACGATTTCCTTCAGACAATCGGTCCTGAATACACAATCTACACATATTCCATGCTAAATGCTGGCGTCGACAAGGAGTCCATACGGGGTCTCAGCGATGAACAGTTAGAAAATGAATGCCGGATAGGCAATAGCATCCATAGACTACGCATTTTAAATGCTATCAGAGGTGAGAAAAAATACTTTTGCTTTTAATACTTACCCATGCAATAAATATTTAGCTGTTATGGAAGATAAATGAGTTTCCTGACGCTGTTGTTTTATTTATGACGTCTGATATTTCGTAACCCATAACCATAATAGCCAGCGTGTTTTCATATTTTTTTAATAGACCGTAAACATGCAAGGTGATCAAAGACTTAAGTTTATAAATAAATCTACAACATGCTGGCATTTTTACAGCGTACGAAAGCTCTCTACCTAGTAAAGGCGAGGAAAATATGGAGAAGAATTTGGATGTTTTCGTCAGTTACCGAAGATCCAACGGTTCACAACTGGCCAGTTTACTGAAAGTCCATCTACAACTACGAGGTTTCACAGTATTTATTGACGTGGAAAGGCTAGAGGCGGGCAAGTTCGACAATAACCTTCTACAGAGCATAAGACAGGCTAAACACTTCTTGCTAGTCCTTACACCCAACGCACTGGACAGATGTAAGATGGATACAGAGCGCAAAGACTGGGTTCATCGAGTAAGTATAGATTTAAATAGTTATTCCCAATCTCCCCACCAGCCATCGTCACTTACGATCTACGAGTTTAAGCCCCGATGAAAAGACTTCATCTAATCATTTCATTTTGATTTCCAGGAGATAGTTGCAGCGTTGCAGTCACAGTGCAATATAGTACCTATTATCGACAACTTTGAATGGCCTAAAGCGGAGGAGCTTCCAGAAGATATGCGGGCGGTGTGCCACTTTAATGGTGTCCGCTGGATCCACGACTACCAGGACGCATGCGTTGAAAAATTGGAAAGGTAATTTTTACAACTAGCAACAAGTCCAGAGTATGAACAAATGTTCTAGCATAGGAATATACTTAAATTAAATTGTATATTATTATTATTTAAAACCATGTAACGCAGCTTGTGAATTATTTTTCACTTTTCAGTTTCCTTCGCGGCAAGTCTAACTTGGCGAATCGGTTGGAAGGTCCTCTAAGAGGGCGTGATGTCCCGACTCCCGGCACAGCCACCATTGGGCGGGGACCGCCGAACTACCAACGTATGGCCTCGTGCGAGAGCCGAGGGAGCGATAAAGCCGATTGACTAGAACCCTTACACACACTGCCGCCTGTTAGGTAAGCCTAGTTTAAGTATACAATACAATAGGTAACCAGTATTATAGGTATACTGGTTATTTCATAGAAATTAAATTATCATGGTTTGGTATGCACTGTAATACTGCCCGTTTAGCATGAGCACCTAAGACAACGTTTTGTCTACTTAAGAGAAGACAAAAACTATTTCTGTCGCCTATCCTGTCAAACAAAAGAGAGAGACAAAATATTTTTTGCCTTCTCGGCAGTAGGTAGACAAAACCATTGTCTTGGGTCATCATGCTAAGCAGGCTGGTGATAACTATTGGGTTTACATTATGTAACAAGTAGGCCAAGGAATGTCGGGGACTGCCATTCTTCAATTGATATTCTCATTATTCTTAATTCAGGGAAGCGAATGTCAGCCCCGACGGATTTGCTTTGGAATACTTTAAATATATATTACGTTAACATCTGGCGAGGGCTTTATAAAAAAATATAATTTAGTTTTTTTTTAATTGAGTTATCCAATTAGATCGTACCTACCTACCGGACCTATAGGTATACAGGTAAATATTGAAGAGTTACGAACCGATGATACTCCCCTGTGAAACCCTGTCCCGTTTGCCAGCAATTTTGAGTTTTAACATAGGTACTTAAATTTTGCACAGGTAAAAATGATTGAAATAATAAATATAAGTATTTTTTTTAATAATCACGAATAGAAGGAAGGTACCTTAGTCTGATTCATTTTGTCATTTAAATTAAAAACATAGACCTAGATACTTAGTAGAAAGGGAATCGATAGTGTCGCATGCTTTAAGAGGGTCGAGGAATCTGTCGAAAGTATCTACCTTTTATGTTTTTTACCTTCGGCAGAACTTAGGTAATGCAACCAAATAAATATACTTAGTATGAATTACACAGCAGTCAAACTACATCTTACTTCTACTATCAGTCATGTAGTTCCCATAATACAAACTCTGCTTAGTTTGGGGCTAGATGATGCTGTGTGAAAAATGACCAGCATTATTATTATAATTACTGTGGTACTACAACCTACACTACAAAAACTTATTACTCTGTTACCACTTACAGACCACGACGACACCGCCAATCATCCCTCAACCGAGCTTCACCAGCGACTTCACAAAGCTGCGAACAATTAACCAGTAGTAGCACTTCCAAAACTGCATCTCCCGAGAAATCACTATACAGTCTTCCAGAAAGACTGTCCGAAAGTAGTGATCATTTGGACTCCAGTGAATTAGAGACTAATTCACGAAGGTGCAGGAGCTGTGAAGGCCTTTTAGAAGCGGAGGAAATGCACTCCAAACTCTCCTTGCCCACGCCCTTAGATGCTGCCACACAAACCAAGAGGAAGAAAAACTTTATGGATAGATGTGTGAACAAAGTGAGAATGTGCTGATAGTTGATCGTATCCAAACATGTACTGCAGAGTGTGTAGGAATATTGACTGCCTTATTGGACTCCGATCGCATTAGTATGTGAATCTTATTTTAAAGTACAAAAGTGCGCACAATGTGTATATATTTTGTGTATGCCATAATTTGTTATTTTAGAAACTTAGAACAGAATTGGTAATCTATTATACTGTAATCTCAATGAGTGTCTGAATAAGTTACTGTTTTTATGTGAGAATGTTTGCAACCCTGCCATGTTTGAAGAGCATAGCACAAGGTGGGAATAGAAGTGAAATTGATCAGTTTGCTACTGTTCTAGTATGGCAAATTGCTTATTAATTTTCTTGTCTTTGGCAATATGTTTAATATTACTCTCTATCTCTTCACTCTCTATAGACTTTACAAAGAATTTATGGATGTACTTTATTTTTCATTTTAGTATCTTGCCAATGAAGTATTTGTAAAAAGTAACCTTACAAAATTTTTATTTGCATATGTGATAGCTTAGATCTACTAGAAATTATCAAAATATTTGATGAATTCATTTGAAAATATACCCAAATGTTAGTGTCTATCTAATTTATTTGTTTATGCTATTATATTTCCAATACCTACTGAATTTTATATAATAAAACTGTACAAAATTTTACCATAGATTAGCATGTACCTGTAATTATATTTTTTTTATGACAACCATATTATTATATTATTACTTTCATCATGTCAACTATGTATTTATATGCTAGCTCTAACCTAAAATAAATTGTATTATTAAACATTTATTTTTTGTTTCCTTCTCTGTGTATTGTTCATTGCATTTTAAGCTTAGCTAAGCCTAAAACTATTTATTATTTATTTATTTATTAAAAAAAAAACAAACTCTTAAACTTACAGCTAAGGGCCAAAACGTTTTAGAGCTCAATATATTACAACTTATAGAGAACATAAAAAAATCATACAGTAATTGACGAATATACGTTTTTTCATAATAAAGACATCTATATTGGGTTCCTGAATAATCATCGAGTTGAGTAGTGCGAGCGCATTCGCTGTAGGGGCATACCGCGCGGTGTTAGTGCGGGATGCGGGCGGTGCGAACAAGCGCCGCGCGCGCGCACGTACGTACCTGGAGGGGACGTAGAGCCTACACTCAGACAGGGCGGCAGGGTTGTCGATACTACCCCGCAAAACCGAAAAGTAGTGGATGAGAAGTGCACATTTACGACGTAGCTCGAGCGTATTTAGTTCGATCATACCGCAAATAAAGAGGGATGGGTATAAATAGGGATAGTATCCGTACAATTTCTTGTAGAGGAATCTACCAAACTTTTTCTGAACCCGTTCTAGCATTATTTTGTACTTTACCTCGTGGGGGTCCCATATCAATGCATTATATTCGAGCTTGGATCTTACAAATGCATAAAAGAGTGATACGATTGCAGTCCTATCATGGAACCGTGCCGATTGCCTCATCACGAAACCCAAAGACTTGTAGGCTTTAATGCAAGTTTCAGCTATATGCGTATTGAAAGATAGTTCGCCATCCAGAGTCACGCCTAGGTCACGGATCTGAGTGACACGTTCCAGAAGTACACCTGACACATTGTATGGGTGTGCGTAGGGCGAGGGTGATCTTGTGAAAGTGATTGTCTTGCATTTGGATATATTAAATTGTAAGAAGTTCTATTAAGTAAAACAAAACAAAATAAACAAACAACTATTCCCCATGATAGATATTCTCAGAAACATAAAGATGTGGTTCCATTGTGCAAGTAGCATGCATGAATGGTGCAAGTGCATGCAACTTGAGTAGTGGTAACCTAAACCTGCATGCAAGCTGCAGATTGTATACAAGCACCTGCATGCAAGACTTGCACAATGGAAATGGGGCTTAAGATAGAGATCTGTGTAAGCTATTTCTTACTTTTTTATGTTGATTGGAGACAAACACACAAACACCCTACCAGCAGGCAATTATATAATTAATACCGGACATTTTCACACTGCATCATCTAGCCCCAAACTAAGCAGAGCTTGTATTATGGGAACTACATGACTGATATACTACTTGTATACATTTTTTTTGTACATATTATGACTAGAAAACACCCAGACCTGAGACATACATATATTTGCAGATGATACAAACATTTGTCTCCATAGGAATACAACCCGCAACCTTCTGCGTCTCAGGTGGGCCTTCACACACTGCACCACAGAGGTTGTCGAAGGTTTTGTCTACAGCAGAGCATTGAAAATTACTTTTATTTCTCTTTTCTGTCAAACAAAAAAACAAGATGAGTAGCAATATAATTTTTGTCTGTATCATTCAACAAAACCATTGCTTTAGATGATCATGCTACTGGTGCAGAAGGCAAGCAGTGTCTATCACCTATTGGTTATCACCACAATCAGAGCAATGCTACCTTTCCTACAGGCAGAGTAGAAAACTTTCATGGTATCTGTTATTTTACAGAAATGAGTCTGTCAGAGCAGGCAACACATTAGCAATGCCCCAGGTTTTGGAGATGTCAATAGGTGAAGGTAACCACTCCATCAGGTGGGCCATATTCCTGTTAGCTGCATTACAGCATTTAAAAAAACCTAACCTAGAACTGAAACAGCAATATGCAACACTGTTTGGCATGAGAAATAGATCAATACAAAATATTTCATAACTTAGGTAACTGTGATGTATTTACAAATAAATAAATATAATTTGAATACAACAGTTGATTGGGTAAAAGAGTTATCATCTTTTAACTAGTATTGAGAAAGAACATTCATCACAACCTATGTAAATATTATTCAACATTGATTCACTATTTTCTACCACATAAGTTCCTCCGCACCTACAACTGAAGGTATAAACATTTTCACTTGCCACAAATGTCATGTCCTCTAACAAAATAGTGTCATATAGTAAAACCTCACTGTGCTCCAGGCATGTAAGCGTCGCGTCATATTGCTTGCGATCGTCGGAATCCTTCAGAACCGACCAAGCCTTCTGAATTAGAAGGAATTTTTCATCAGACACTTCGTCGCTTTTGTCAGGGTGCGAAGATAACAGGAGCCGTTGATAGCTCCTTTTTAGTTCCTCAGTGGAGGCTGTTTTGTCGCACTGCAGTACTGTATAGTAGTTTACAACAGTCTCATCCATTTCAAGAGCAAAGAATAGTAATTATAGTAAGGTAGAGGTTAGGTACCTGGTTAGCTTGAGTTTAGAGATCATATAGATTTTCCAATTCAGAAGCAATCGTTCTTTCCTAATAGAATAGAAACTATTTTTTTAAATTGAACAACATTTGGTCGTATCTTTATGTAGTGGCTAGGCTAAGTTAGGCGTATGATGGTCTGTTACTTTCCTTTAATCTTTAGGCGTATGTACGTAAAGGCTAGGCACCACTTTTTTTCATAAATAATGGCAACTGATTCTGTTGAGTCTGAAGTTGGCGGAATATTACTGCCAACTTCACGTAGCTCGTTCACGGTACGGTTAAAATGGATTTAAACAAGAATACAACTAATACAATACAATTATTGTGGCTGAAATCTAGTGTTTTAACTTAGACAGATAATAGTTTGATTAGTAATTTATAATTTAATATTATAAAGAGTTAAATTTTTTAATAATGCTTTCGTTCAACTTTTTTCACCACATTTATCTAAGGTCTGTTACTATAATCTTTGCCACTGATGACGCTATGGTTACACACAGGAACTTCTTGTGGGAACGCTTAGACCATGAAGGTTCTCAGCAAAGAGGTCAGTTGCAATGTACTCGATAAAGAGATGAATTTCTTCCAAACATATCGCCCCGATTAATTTCGGCTTTAGCAATCTCGTCTCGCGGGATTGCCTAAAGCCCAAATTCTCGATCTATGTCCATAAGTATGATCTACTGACAAATTTAGCTTGAACATGTCGAAGATGCCATTTGCTGCCAAACTCATACATGCCGGCGTTTTAAAACCTTTGCCTCACTCATCAAAATATTATAAACTAGCTTCTGCCCGCGGCTTTACCCACGTGGTATGTTGATAAAAATAGCGTAGACCTTGTCCTGGCTTCAAACTATGTTGATATCAAATTTCATCACAAAAGGCTCAGCGGTTTAACCGTGAAACATAAGTTTTGATATTTTCAATATAATTTTACTGACTTAATTGATACATATCGTTCTATTATGGCCAAATATCATTATAAATTGCAGACTGAAAATATTCTGAAATATCCCACCCATGAAAAAATGGGAAATAACATTGTTGGACTTTTTTTCAAAACAATTTTTATTTCCGAACAAAAATTGACATGACAATTTTGTTTTATCTATGGGGAGGGCTTTTAAAACTGAAATAGCGTATGCCTAATCTGTGCTGGGTGGTTCAACCAAGGAGTCTATCGTTAAATTGGTACGAAGGCTGGTTTACAAAACAAATAAAAGTCTTAACCTAACCTAAAAATAACAAATAATATATCGTTTCGTTGCGATTTTACTACTTATTCTGGACGAAAAAATATGCCAGAACGGAATCGTTAATAATATTCATATTTGTGTGACTGCAGAAAATCTATCGCAATGCCTACATGGAATCAAATTCAATCCCAACTGAGGAACCCTAACAACCCGGTGGTTTTCTTCGATGTTACAGTAGGAACTACGGTGAGATAACAATTTTCAGCAACTGCAAGAGGATACTGTTCTCTACGTTGCACGTATTAACAAAAATGAGATTATTAAAAGCTTCATAAGTCTGTTTTTCACAGGAAATTGGACGAATGATATTCGAACTCTTCGCGGATGTTGTGCCAAAAACAAGTGAAAACTTTAGAGAGTTCTGCACAGGGGAATACAGGAGAGATGGAGTTCCTCTGGGATATAAAGGAGCCACATTCCACAGAGTGATCAAAGACTTCATGATTCAAGGGGGAGACTTCGTCAATGTAAGTATAGGGCCGTATATACACGCTACGCCGTTTTTGGCAGGTAATAATAATAATGGATAAGAATAGAACGGGCGCACCGTGATAGACATGCTGTTTGTTTTTATTCTCTCTAATCTGAGGATCAATGCTGAGTTTAAAACATGTTGAAACAGTGTCCAATTCAACATATTTTAAACTTGGCTTAACCCGATTGCTTTAACAGATGTGATGGTGCAATAGTAAAAATGGTGTCTATCAGCAATTCATTGTGAAATGAACAGGCCAATGGATTTTTCCACTCGAAAAATGTATGTGCGCATTAACACATGCTCAAAACGGTGAAGGAAAACATAGTGAGGAAACCTGCATGCCCCAGAACCAAAAGTTTGAAGGCATGTGCCAACAGTTAGTGTTCCAATAAGCGGCGATGGGCTTGCAACCTGTCACGTAGAATGCTTACTACTTGCAAAACGCGGGCATGTACCAAATGTAATGTTTGGACGTGCCTCTGACTACCTCCTACTTGGTATCCTCAAAGATCTACTCACAGAGTATGTATCTGAGGATGTCCACCATGGGGAAGACAGTCGTGAGCATGTTTGTTTTTGTTTTTGTCATCTTAACACTTTAAAATTCCTCTGCTGAACATGCCCTGATCAAACTATCCCTTAAATAATGTTTTGACAAGCAGTCACTACTTCTGGCAACCTAAGATGTCATGGCCCATCACTAGATTTTAAATAGCATGAACACATAATTTAATAAAAAAATATAATACAAATATATCAATGAATAATCCTTTCAGGGTGATGGCACTGGAGTAATGAGCATATATGGAGGCAGCACATTTGCTGATGAAAACTTTGGACTAAAACATGACACACCAGGCCTCCTATCAATGGCCAATAGTGGCAAAGACACAAATGGATGCCAGTTCTTCATAACTTGTGCTAAGTGCAACTTTTTAGACAATAAGCATGTAGTTTTTGGAAGAGTGATAGATGGACTTCTAGTGATGAGAAAAATAGAAAATGTACCCACAGGACCAAACAACAAACCAAAAATACCAGTTACAATATCACAATGTGGGCAAATGTAAATAAAAGGTTTCTATTTAATTCTTAGCATTTATTTTTTTCACTAATAAAATCACAGAAGCTTTCCTTCTAGGTAAAACATTCGTAAATGTCAGTTACTGATTAATAAATTAAATATACAGAAGTAATCACAATAAATAATTCACACCAATGACTAAGATTTGGTAATTTTTGTCAACTTTTAATTGCCTGGTTGTTGAGGAGTAGATTTCTGGGCAACATAGAGGCAGCGCCATGTCGTCTGCCTACTTCTTTTATGAATGCCCCTTCCATTTGACGCGCTACTTGATCAAAGAATAAATTTGACAGGTGTGAGTGAAACGCTGATCGGAATTCAAAAGTGACTTGGAAATCTACTACACATGACTGTTGTTCTCTTTTTAAACCAGGGCTGAATCTCCATAGGGTGAGTAAGTGATGGAAAAGTTTGCCATCTGTGCACTCTGCTTTAACTAAATGAGGTTTTACTAGTGTTACATGAGATGTGTAGCTCTCATTGATTGGTGGAAATCCAATGATGAGATCTGCTTTTAGGTTGCTAGGATTTTGAGTTAATACTATGGATTTCTTGCACCAAGGAAGGAACTTGTGATAGCTGCCCACATCAGATACAACTTCAAACATCTGATCCATTGAGTGTCTGCAAAAGAATGTATAATGTATTAATAGTGAACTTTATAGAAACATGAATATTAAACATCTTCATCCAGTGAACTGTGCGAACAATTATGCAAATAAAATCAATGTGTTTATGAAGTTACCTATGTAAAATGAATTAACCAATTCATTGTGGCTCCCTTTTTCTAAAACTTTTCGCCATGGCTATGAACATATTTTCAATGACATGACTGGTGTGTCAAGCGCCATAGAAGTTGATGGCACGCCTATTGTGTCATCAGCCATGTATATAAAAACACATGTTTTTTTGCTTTTTCACTGGTTTAGACTTGATTCAAGTTTAGTTGACATCAAACTATGGTAGTGTATGGCACAATACATTATTTTAATTGACTTTTAAGAGGTTAACTATGTGTTTTCCCTGAAATGGAGGAAATGGAAGTGACTTTACATTTTCAGACGTTTCAAACCTTTTGTGGTGTTGTTTAATTTTTTTGTTGTATTCAAGGAATAGGTAAAGAAAATAGTTTCTAGAAACATTTTATTCAACTAGGGGTTTATTAATTTATTAAAAACCAATGTTACATCGCACCTCAAAAGCATCAATGAAATAAAAAAAACTGCACTCCTATAGTAATTATCGCCACACAGATTGTATTCATTACCAAAAAATCAACTGTACTATCTGTTGTATCTTGTATATAGTTTTGTTCTAAGTAGACTTTACTTGAGGGTATTACAATCGATTAAAAAAACACGCCTATTGTGTCATACACCACACGTTAAAAATCAATTTAATGCAACTTAAAAAAATGTTGTCAACCCCTGCAATATTTGATTTCATACAATATCCAGAAACACAACAGGATAATCTACATGTGATAGTTTTGTTCTAGGCACACCCTTCTTAAACTTAATTTGAGGGAGTTACAAATTTAAAAATGAAATCTCGAGTGTCGTAAGCCACAAGTTAAAAAAAAAATGACACGCCTGTTGTTCCGTTAAATTGTGCCACTTGATTGATATATTGAACATCTACTTGACAACAATACCTAAGGTTAGATATTTTAAGAATGTTTAAAACAGAATTCTAAAATCACTTTGGTCATGATTAATGTAACTTACCCAACTAGTTGTCTCCCACAGTACTCTCTTATACGATTTGGCTTCGGAAAGTCCAGAAAGGTTCGTCTTTGTTGCTTGAGGTCATGGCATTGACACAGAGAATTTTCGCAGCTATTTATGTAATGACCCTGAAAACTTCAGGAAGTACAACATTATTGTAAAACCATAATACCGCCAAGAACACTACAGAAATTAGAAAAAATGAATGCATCTGTTTATGAATGGCTCATCACTAATCATTTGAAGAGTTCACACTTGAATATTTACCTAGAACATGCACGGTTCAAAAGGAGAGCTCTTCGACTCATGAGAAAATATTTTGATAAAATCATTTTGTTTCACGTTTATTTTCTAGAAGTTTGAATGAGTACAGGAAACATTTTTACAGGAGAATCAGAAGATCCATTTCGTTGTTTTTTTTTTACTTTTTTCGGCAAATTCACAAAATTGCGAGTTCCTATGAAGCAATCTTGTGTTTGCAAAATACTTAGAGAAATAACCACTAAGTTTAGCAAAAATGACGTGCGTGCGAATGTAAATGTCAACTTCAACTTTTGTTAAATGGCTTAGTGGTTAGGGCTGCCACAATTTTGCCAATGTCGTCTCGACAAGATTTAAAAAACTATGGCGATGGAGAGGAGTTTACCGAAATTCGGCCGGTTTAAAATAGAGGGAGACAACACAAATACAGAGACAAAACACACATACTGTATATTTAACATTATGAAAGGAACTTATAGCTCTGCATAGTTATCATAATTTTATTTATTGTTGAATAAAAAATTTACATAATAAACATATAAAAGGGGAGAAGACAAAAGATAGTGTAAATTTAGAACAGAGAGGACGAGGGATTTCTGGAGGAGTGACATCATACAAAGCGGGTATCTTTGTATGATGTCACCCTTCCAGAAATCCCTTGGACATGAGCTATAGCTCCATAGCTTGGGACATGAGAAAAAAAGGTGATCAACATTTCCTTCATCTAATCCACATTCACACAAGGAGTGATCCCTGACCCTAATTATGGCTAGAAAAACCTAATCGTAAATGACAGATAATAGTCGTAGTTATTTTGTCAGCTTTACGGAACTTAAAGAACCAGGGTTTATCCACATACGGGACCAGGAAGTTGACAAATGCGAACTAAACAAAGGTCGTGGGAATAAATATGGTACTTAGTATTCGTGGAAGCCCGTCTGAGCACCATATTTTGCGCAGGCGTCCACTGTTTCATTGCCAGAATGTAAATGTCAGTCATGTGTCGTATTATAAAGTCATTATGTTGTCAGGTCCGTAGAGATATTACTATTATGAAATTAATATATTACAGCCGTTCCCTGTTATTTGACGGTTATTTTATAACATGTATAGTAATAATAGTAATATTATCAATGTCTTATATTTATATTTTTTATAAACATGATTACAAAGATATAGACCTAATAACACCTCGATGCCTGACTGGATACACCGCGATTGTGTAAATACTATTACACAATCGCAGTGCACTGAAGTAGCGATTACATATGAATTTAATCTTGAAATTTTGAGGATTGGCGCTGATGAAGCGAACGTGATCGCGAATATGTAAAATCGGCATAAGCTGTTCCCATCTGTTTGTCACTTTTTTTTAGTTCAAACTTTATTCTTACATAACCAAGTGGATCGAAGCCTTTGTTTGTGATGGGTGACCGGCTGTCACATTCATTACTGTCAGTCAAACGTCAATTACGAAGTAGGTACTTCGTCAGCGGCGGCACGTGTATGTGCTACTCGGATTTGTGCGAGCGTGGTTTGTGGTTGTAAAAAGCGGCGAGAAATAAACATAACCAAACTTGGAAGCATTCGGGGTAACATTTGTGAAACAAAATGGGTAGGAAAGCTAAATTTGACGAGACAAAGAAGGTGAAAAAGGGACCCGGAAGAAAAGCACGCAAGCAACCAGACCCAATTTTCAGAAAGGAACTTTGTAAGACCATTATTTATTAAATTCCTCACAAACTAGCCTGAATAGTAAAAAGCTTATCCTATCGCTATTACTATGATTCTTCATGGTTTTGCTAAGTATTTATTGGTAACTCTTCAGAGAACATGTTGTACATTTTGTGTTGTTTTTCATAACTTATTCATACATTTCCAGTGGAAGATGACAGTGAGCCTAAAAAGCTATCACACAAGCAGAAACAAAGAGCAGCAAAGCGAGCAAAGAAACGGGCAGAATTAGTAGAGAAAAAAAAAGCACTGAAGGCAGCAAAGAAGAATGTAGCAAAGCAATCTGAGGTGGAAGTACAAGCAGAGAATGAAAGTGATGAAGAAAATATTAAAGGTTTGTGTATGCTTTTGCTAAATTCTTAAACCACTCAGGCATTTTTACAACATAATGGGTATACCCATCAAGCTCCAGGGGTGCGCAGTAAGATGGTGATTTTAGACCGAGCATACCTGCCACCTGAGAGGTTAATAAGTAAGTTGATACCTGTAGTTGTAACCTGTGAAAGGTAAACAGGCTACAAGTGTATCAACTTACTAATTCAATCTATTACACAATCCATTAATTCAGTCACTTATTTTTATTGAGTCTAACATGTAATTTCACCCCATAAAACAGTCTTGCACAGCTGACTGTTTTTTATGGCATTCCTATGAAAGTTTTATCAAATCACTCTGCTAGAGAGAGAGCAAATGACTGGCTGAATTAATGGATTGTGTGCAAAGGTACACAGGTTATGAATGTATTGGGCTTGCTACTTGTGTTGAATTTGATTATGACATATGCTATGCTCATAGTTGGGGAAACATGGTCTTCAATGACATCATTGGGTTCAACATCCTTTGAAAGGTTGATGATCCTTAAAGATATATCACTGGCTATATCAGGAATGTACTTCTCTCAAATTTCACCCAAAGTTTACATCTATAAGGATAGAAGCACTGTTCAAGTATGTAATACATTTTTCTTTTTCTGTTACAGGATTTACAGATGACAATAAAGAATGGCTAAAGCCTAAGAAAGCAAAAAAAAGTAAGCCAACACCAGAAGAATCTGACAGTGATGCTGAGAATGAGGGATCAGATGACAACATGGCAGGATCTGATGGTGAAAATGAGGATTCAGATGACGAGGGATCTGATCAGGAGGTGGATTCTGATGCTGATGTGGAACCAGCACCTAAAAAGGGCAAGGAGAACTATAAGGTAATAATGCTCTCATTGTTATTCTACATTTTTTAATCGGACACACTTAGCTGAAATTGTGTTAATATGGCCCTATATTATATTCTTGATTTGACTCCTCACAGATGGATGTAACATAATACACTAAATTATGTTTTCAGGTTGGAACACTAGATGACCTATTTGTAGATTCAGATGCCGAGGTAGAAGATAGCGACGCGTCAGACAAAGAAGGTGATAGCAATAAAATAGAATACGACTCTGACGTAAGTGAAGATAAGAGCGACGCTGATGACGATGACGACATGCTGCCCATTGAAAAGGCCAATTTAAAACTCAAAAGGCGGCAGAAACAAGACAAGAAACTCGCAGATGAAGAAATGCAAATAAACATCGCGAAACAAGACGTATTTGCGTTCCCCAGTGAGGAAGAATTAGAAAACCCGACCAGTCTCCAAGATATCCATCAACGAATCAAAGATGTAGTCACAGTTCTAGGTGATCTGAACAGATTAAAAGCCGAAGGTAGATCAAGATGCGAATACACAGAATTGCTGCTGAAAGATCTCTGCATGTATTACAGTTACAACGAGTTTCTGATGGAGGTCCTTATGCAGATTTTCCCAGTTCAAGAGCTTGTAGAATTCCTTGAAGCGAGTGAAACAGCTCGACCAGTCACAATAAGAACTAACAGTCTCAAGACGAGAAGACGTGACTTAGCCCAAGCACTCATAAATAGAGGCGTGAACTTGGACCCTGTAGGAAAATGGAGCAAAGTCGGTCTTGTAGTGTACAGTTCAACGGTCCCAATTGGTGCTACTCCCGAATACCTAGCTGGGCACTATATCCTACAAGGCGCGTCCAGCTACCTACCAGTAATGGCGTTAGCGCCTCAAGAAAACGAAAGGATTTTAGACATGGCAGCAGCACCAGGTGGCAAAGCATCGCACATAGCAGCAATCATGAAAAACACAGGAGCTTTATTTGCGAACGACGCAAACAAAGATCGCACAAAAGCTATTGTCGGCAACTTTCATAGATTGGGGGTTGTCAATGCAGTAGTTTGCAACTACGATGGACGTGAGTTCCCTCAAGTTATCAAGGGCTTCGACAGGGTGTTGCTAGACGCTCCGTGTACAGGCACGGGAGTTATCGCGAAAGATCCTAGCGTCAAAACTACTAAAGACCAGAAGGATATTCAACGGTGCTTCAACTTACAACGGCAGCTGTTGCTAGCTGCTATTGACTGTTGCAACGCAAAATCGAGTACTGGTGGATATATTGTTTATTCTACCTGCTCAATACTTCCTGAGGAAAATGAGTGGGTGGTTAACTATGCACTGAAGCGGCGGAACGTAAAACTTGTTCCTACTGGTCTTGATTTCGGTACGGAAGGCTTTACGAAGTACCGGCATCACAGGTTCCATCCGTCTTTGAAGCTGACGAGGAGATTTTATCCGCACACGCACAATATGGACGGATTTTATGTGGCTAAGCTAAAGAAGTTCTCTAATGTAATTGTAAGTAACATTTTATGTTTAAGGTCCTAAATTAATTAACCCTAAATTAACTAACGCCTAACTACTGCTCTAAACAAATGATAATGAATAGCCAATACGCGCCAGAAACCATAGATATCATAAACTTTAGACTTCTTGGATCTACGAAATGTCTCTAAACTGTTTTGAGCATGAGGCAGATGAAAATATATTTTGCAAAAAAACTTACTGAGAGTGTTACTCTTGATTCGAAATCCCGATTGCATTTCGAACCAAAATTTTTATTAACTCATGAAAATATGGTTCGTTGTTTTTCGTCGATTTTGCTGATGTTTCGTATCTAATTTAGGAGGTCATCATAAACACAGTGGTAATTACGGTGTATTTAATAAACGGTATTTTCCGCAGCCGGAACCAGTAGCTGATGAAGAAGACGAAGAAGGTGAAAAGAAAGAAACAGAAGAAGGAACCGGACCCCAGGAGAACGGCGACGCGCAATCCAATAGTAACTCTGACGGTTCAGACACGGAGAAGAAGGCGCCAACGAAACGAGCGGCACAAAGCAAGGAGACTGGACCGCAGATAAAGAAAAACAAACAGGAGGTGCCAAGGTAAGTTTGTAAAATGAGCAAAATCGCAAAAGTTGTGATACTTATTGTTTTGGTACCAAGGGAGAGGTCGGCTTCGATCCCCGTCGACAAGTTGATAATTTTTAGGGTTCCATACCTCAAGGAAAAAACTGAACCTATAAAGGATCACTTTGTTGTCCATCTGTCATGATCCATTTTCACAGGTATGCATGGAGGTATCAAGTTCATATTAATATCAAATATGTAAGTCTATGGTAACTTGAAGCTAAACGCAATAAAAAAATAAACAAAATAAAATCAAAATTTAATGGCTAAACTGAATTTTTTTATTTTAGAACACCAGAAAAGCTCTGAAGATCTTAGAAATGAACTGTCCATTCTTTAGTGCGAAGGTTCTACCTTTACCACCGCTGTTCTCTCACTTAGGCCTTAGGTTTTATTTTATTTAGGTATCTTTTTTAAATTAATATTATCTAAATTAAATTTATATTATCTTTTTGTATTTTTTTTTATGTTGTTAGTGTACGTGACGCGTTTGGTTGGTTTCGACGGACGATCAGCGTTGTGATAGCTATGCGCAATATCTATTACAACATTAAGCTGTGTCGGACGCCATTTTGTATCATTTTATATTGTAGATTCTAATTTCAAATAAAGACTTCTTTCTTTCTTTCTTACAAAACCTGAAACAGGCCCAAGGTCGGTTAACCGACTTATATTTTCGTTAGAGATGTTTGATGCTTTACAAGCTTGTAACGAAGCCTCGGTGTGCGAGTCTGACTCGCACTTGTCCGGTTTTTTAGTAATTGCGTCACACGTCCAAAGTTCTAAACAAAGCATTGTTTAAGACTTTTGAGTCGTTATTGCAAATCAATATTTATTGATTTGCAATAACGACTATTTTATATAATTAATTAATTAAAGGAATTATTGTCTGAGTGTTACCTGGTATTTTATAAATAACTCTTTGTACACAGTCATTTATAAAATACCTGCCTGTCTTAACATAAATAGTTAGGGATTGGTACTGGAGGCCGTCATTCCCAAGACCATAAGTTTGAAAAAAAAATCAGTAGTCAGTAAAATGACTTACAAAAATAACGTTTAATGCAATGAATGTAAATTTTAAGACATATCTTGACAAAATGTTGTGTATTTTCATTATGTACGTGCAAAATACCAGTAATGTTCATCTAAACTAAGAAAATTTAACAATGTTCTGTAATTTCAGATCAAAACAACAAATAAAAGAGAGCCAAGGCACAACTAATAATAAAAAGAAAAAACAAAGGAACAAGAAAAACAAAAATAACCAAAACGCAGATGGTAACACACAGACGCAAAACAATAAGGGGATGGCGCAAAACAGTGGCAGGATGAAAGGCGAGAATATTAATCAGTCTAAGCAAAATAAGAAACAACAGGTCCTTAGCGATAAAAATGAAAAGAAAGCGCAAGTAAGTGAGAAAAATACACAGAAACAGAATGTGCAAAGTCAAGTTAGTGACAAAAATACACTGAAAAATAATGTACTAAGTCCTAGCACACAGAATACACAGAGCCCAGGTAAAAAGAAGAATAAAAAAGGAAACGTGCAACAACAAAATGATAAAACAAAAGTGACTAAAAGTAAATCTGAAGCTAGTCCAATTAAGTCGGAACCGATCACACCGAACAAAATTAAGAATAATAAAGGGAAAGCCTTACCGAGCCCAGAAAATCAAACTTACAAACCCACAGTCAAAATAACAGAGGCCCTTGAAAAGGAAGTTTCACAAAAACTGAAAAATAAAATCAAAAAGAAGAATAAGCATATTGGACAGCTCAACGTAAATAAGGCGAAGCCTGGACAAGGAGTAGGTAAGAAGTTTAAGAAGAAATAAGTTTGTACAGTACCTACCTAGGTACCCAATCATAGCTAAAATATTATGTAAAATTATTTTGATAATAAAGTTATCGTAATTCTTAATGTGTATATTTCTTAAAAATAGCCTATGTTACTTTCTTACTGAGTATTAAATGAGATGTTAATAATATTCGCAGCCGTTGAACCGATTTGGATCAAATTTGGAACAAGTAGTTAACACATTGGCATACCTAGAATAACACAGACGCAACTTTTTATCCAGGCATTATAGCGGGCGAAGCCATGAGCAAAGGCTAGTAATTATTATAAATACGAAATAATTTATATTTGAATAGTCTTCGTAGCGGCTAAATAAAGATAAGATTTTATAAAAACTTGGAATGGGACTTGGGAACTTCGTAATTTAGAATAACACGATTTTATCCGGTTCTGTCTTTTTATCTATTTTTTATCCGGCAAAAGCAAGTGTAAAAAGCGTAAGTATTGTTACAACATTTAATAAATCAATAAATACAACTACACAATACGATAAAAGTAAAATAAACGATAAAGAGGGTACATAAAGAAAATAGTAAAATAAACTAACTGTAACAAATTCAAATATAACTAAAAAATAAACTAGAGGTCTTAAAATAAAGTTTAAAAATCCAAAACTGTTGCATATTCAGCAAAATTTAAATCTGTCTCTGATTCCTCCTGCTCTGGTTCATAATGAGTGAATGAAGATTTCATCTGGTCTTCAGCAGTCCTATGATCACGTTCAGCCATCATTTCCTCATGGGCTCTTAATCGATTCTGTTTCGTATCGATATCCTTCCAATATTTCTCAAGCCTGTCCGCCAAGTACTTGATAGGATCAGACGGTTGGGCCATCACAACTTCTGCTATACATTTCTTCAAAGCAGCCCCAACCTTTTCCTTTAAATATTTGCTTTCATCTGTGACTATAGGTTCGCGAGGACAGATATTGTAGGTAGGTAGTTCGTCACGAATTCTCACAAGGTTCCCGAGTCCGTCGTGTTGGTACTCATCCTCAGAGTCCTTGTCTTTATAGATTCGAACACCTTGATCGTTGATGTAGTACCGACCTAGGTTGTCGTATCGATATTCGAGCCCTTCTTCGAACTCGCTGACTTTGAGCATAAACCCCGCTCTGTGTAGGAGATATTCGCTAGCACTAGCGTGAGCCTTGTAAAGTCGCTCTCGGTTATCGCTGAGATAGTATCGTCCGCACTCATCATAAAAATACACATGCTTTTCGTCGTTCACGGGGACAAGCTCGTTACGTTCGTTCAGTTGGTACGGTTGGTCGTCGTTGTCTATCGTGTATATTTTCCTTCCGTACTTGTCTACCGTGAAGTGACCCAAATCGTCGGAGAAAACTTCCTTTATATCGGCAGCACTCAATATGGATATGATAGATTTGCGGCGGGAATCTCCGCCTATAGCGCTGTTCCAGAGTTTCACCAGTTGTTCCACAAGACGACAGCGCTCGGAATGCGGTAACAAATGATTGAAAATATGCAGTTCATCTTCGTCAACAGAACCATCTTCGCGAATAGTGCTTTTTTGAATCCTAAGACAGTTCAAAGATAACTTTAAATTTTGTAGTGATTGTAATCGTTCTTCTAAATACAGCGTCTTATGCTCGAGAGCCATTACGGCTGAGGAATCTTCTATTTTCAGTCGATTTATACGATCTTCGAGATTTTTTATTTTTTCGATGACTTTACTGACTTCCAGCTCATGTAGTGAGTTGACTCGAGCCTCAGAACCCAGTCTCTTACCTTTAGAAGTCAATTCTTTCGCTACTTCTTGCGCTTCTGGACTGGAGCAGTTGGCTACTTCGTCTATAATTTGTTGTAAAGTTTTAACAAGATCACCGGGAAGTAGTGGTATTTTGAGATCTAGTACTTTACTGAACCGGATAGCGAGTTGGTCATTGAGCTTGTCCAGCCAATTCATAAGCTCTTCGATTTCACTCATTATGATGACATAGAAGTCTCCTTTGTCGGCCTGAAAGCGAAGGCATCTTTGTTTTTCGACGAGAGCGTAGTTCACTATGTCTTGCATATCTCCTATTATCTCTATTTCGCCCTGCATCAAGTTTCTCTCTTGCGTCGTCATTGACGTTTTAATCTGTTCGATGTAACGTTGGAAGTATTTATATCTTTTCTTCACGCATTCTATGGTGTAATCAATGGATCTGATGATTATTTCTCGCGGGGTGTCTTTGGCTCTTTTCTTGAAGTTTTCTATGTCTTGGACGGCTTGTAACCACTCTAGATGGAAGGTATTGACTATTTCTGCGACTTGCTCTGGCGATGCATTCTGCAAGAGAGCGGTTCGCATTTCCACTAAGGAATTGAAGATGCAATCCGCGTAATCTTTCATGGTCAGAAGTATTATTGGGCTCTCAAACGATCGCTTTATTTCCTTTGCTATTGCAAACAGGAATATCACCGCTTCTTCGTTATTCATTTTGGTAAACGGTTACAAAAATAAATAATACATAGAAAAACACTACAAAAAATATTACAAATTGATATGACAATTATTTATCTTATCATCATTGGCGTTGTCATGTCAGTCGTCACGCCAAAAATTCTTATGTAAAAGTATAAAGTATTATTTACTTTTACAAAGGAGTGTTCAGAGAATAACAAGAAATAAGTTTCAATACCTAATGCATTGCGTACACTGAACATAACTACTAAGCAAAACATTAAAGTAAATGTCACAGAATCCATTTCTTGCCATTTACTACGCCTCGTCACTCCACATTTTTTTGTAATACACACAAGTAGGTAGGTAAACGATCGACTGCTACAAATCTGCACCAGTCGATCGTTTACCTACCTCTGAGTCTGTATTCACATGAGGTAGATATAGGTAGGTAGGTATCTCGTTGCTTTTTCGCATTACCTAAAAGCTGAAAATATCAAAGAACCTTCCTACTTACCTAGGTATCAATTGAAAGTATACCGAGTTAGCTCACCGGTATTCAACATGTAACTCGTGTACTCGCTGAAAAACTTGAGTACGCGAGTACCCTTATTTCTATGAGGTCCATAACTTTTAACGTGTAGCTATATTCACTGGTAGTAGGTGGGTATAGTTTTATTTTACGCTTGCAGCCCGTTAATCTGCGTAGTTACCGCAAAAATGAATATATGATTATTAAATCATAAAAAGATATTCTGCGAAACATGGCTTCATGAGATGCTATAAAATAAATAACAGGAGTATAAGCATGCAGCATACAAAAGTTAGGTACAATACATTAATTAATTTCAATACCTAGTTTACGTTAATCAATTCGTGAGTTAGAAAGCTAAGCAGTTTTACTCTCTTCGTCCGGTCCGTAAGTAATCGTTGCTACGTAGAAATACTGAAAATCATGAATTACATTTTCCCACGGGTCCTGGAATAAATCCGGAGCTTTTCCTTGCCCCGGGGCGGCGACCGACGCTACGCCGTAGCAATGGCCGCGTAGCGCGCAGCGCCGCGCGACCCTGCAACTGGAAGCTGTCATCAGTCGCTCGCGGGCCGTGTTAACGAAGACACCTCTGTCCCGTCACATTACCGTCTTTATACGATACTGTTCTACCTTTCATCTGAAATCATAACTAAAAGTGTGCACTAAATCTAGTTCTGTAAGTAAAAGTGCTTGTTTCGTTTCGTTTGGTGCAGTATTGACCGGAAGTAAGTAGGGTGGGTCGCTTTGCTACGCCCGGGAGGCTGTGGCGCGCATCCGCTCGCCATGTTGATCTCGTAGGCGATTCTATCTTTTGTTTAAAATATGCCCTACTTTGGCTCTGTCGCTGAACAAATATGTTCTCTATTTTCTTAAGATAACAGCATCTCGAAATTATAGATGTAATTATAACTTATCTTACAGTAGCTATAGGTAGGTGTAGATAAGCTATGAGAGCAATGACCCGCGGATAAATTTTCCTATAAAAGTATACCTACTTAGGTACTGACACCTTAGTTTTTGGATTTACAACATACATTACATTCGTAGAGAAGAAGAAGAGAGGTACCTTTCTGCGCAGACACTGTAATTGAACAAACATTGCAATAGTTTAATTGATAACGCAACTAACACCTGACATAACAGTTTAATGAAAGGACTATTAAAGCAGTTTTATCTTGAATTATGAACAAATGAAGCAAATAAAAGGCTTCAAATCAGAAATAATTAGCCTAAATAAATGCTTGAGTTGGTAGTTTCTTGCTTATTTTGCTTCGGTACTACATTAACTTCCAGATAAATATTCCTCTATAATATCATTTTACTAACTACACATATCTATAGAATATTTTCCCCTACTCATTCCAAAACCTTAAATAGCCCTCTTCGCGTTCAATATCGGGCTAATCTCTGTTACCGCGAAAAGGATTTTGCTCCAGTTTGCACAAAATAAATGAGGGAGAATACATACGTTTTCTCTTTCAGTTCACGGTGCGAATCCGGGTACTACATAAACGAATCGCATGCAAATGTAAAAAGAGTTCGCGCATACCGATCTGTTAGGTACACACTGTAGTCAGGTTCTCTTAAACATCTCTACAGCTAGGTACATATCAGTCACTTTGCTGTAATGCACGCAAACCAAACAGCTAGAACCAAACATGTATCGTTACATCAATGGATTACGTGGGTAAAGCTGGGTGCAGACTGGCAGTTCGTATTGAGCAGTCGATTTCGAAGAATTATTTACTTAAGGACTATTCACACGTTCGTATCGGCTTCCGTTCCGGGGCGTACAGGCTGGTGTGAGTGATTTCATACAAAATGTACCGTCCGATATTTTCTTGTCCCGGCCCTACTACTTCACTGATAAGTGTGGTTGGGATAATTTCTAAACCTTACCTGGAATAAATGCACTCAATTACATCACTCTCATTCACAAAACACGGGTGTGGCGCTATAGCTGAGGGATTTGGCTATTTCTCGATTCGAGGCTATGAAGCAAACCTTCAAAGGAATAAACGAGCAGTCAACAGCACTATCAGTTCATACTTATTAGTTGTTGTATAACAATTTCGCAATTCATTACAATATAGATCGATCTCAACTGTTCCAACAGATGTTTGCTTGACGATGACATTGTACATGCAGTCGCTGCTTGATTTCGACGATTCTGTTCCCAGCCTAAAAATACTTTAAGATAATTTGATCAAAGGATATAATGGCGGGAGTATCGAATGGTGATGGTAACTAAAGTTGCAATTCGCATCGGCGCGTAACTGTTTAGGTAGTGGCCTACCTACCTAATATGTACTTGTATCGGAAGTGGTATGAACTTTGTTTCCTTACTCTCCTTGAATAAATATCCTTTGCGTCTCTCCGGTTCATCGCACTTAAGTAGCTTTTTACTCTACCTTACCTACCTTTACTTAAAGTGCTGCTCTAGTTTTATAGCTCTGCTTTATCAGTCCACTGCTGGACATAGCCTCTCCCAATACGCGCCACTGAGCCCGGTGTTCGGCTCTTCTCATAAACTTTCTGCCCGCTGTCTTTCTTAAGTCATCGCTTCACCTATCCAGGGGCGCCCTGCACTAAGTTTGCCAAGGCGCGGTCATGACTAAGATATGGTCGCCTCTTTGTCAAAGTTTAAGTCTTAATTCACTTATTTATTAAAATAACAAGAATCAAGAATGAAATGTCAATTTCACTGTTTCTCCGCGACCAAGCCAAGGAAGGCAAGAAATAAGGCTGGTTATTGTTTAGAATGGTTACTCTAAAGAATACCTTATGGATATAGAATATAATAATTCATAGATAAGTGAGCTAGGAAACTAGAAAATCCGTCGAAGAACTAAAGTCAATGGACTCTAAGCTCGCAGAACCGTCAACCGCTAGAGAAGAAAGGCTGGTCAAGGAAGATGTTACGACCTTGAGACATCAGCAAATTAATTTGATATGCATGCGAAATGAATAAATTGATGCTAATTAATAATCCTATTACAAAAGCAGATGACTTCTAGACACAACTTTCACTGGCTAGAGTTCACGTCCGCTCGTAAAATATAGTGAGGGCCACTGTCTTTAAAAGCTCTGCAAGCGCATGTGAAATTCTGCACTTCTAGCATGACAATAAAATAAAAAGTTTATTCATGATCCTTTCATACAAAGGATTGATTTAACAGTAATTGTCAAACTATATAAAACTTGAATGAGGTGAAGCAGATGTGCTTATTTACGCGGATAAGTAAAGTACAGGGTACACGTCCAAACATGATAAGCACAGGTTTTGTATTGCAGTAAGCAAAACGTTTCCACTCATGAAAAACAAGTACCTACCTAGAAATTATCTGAGCAGGTTTTAGTTCGAATAGAGTGTAAGCGTACGGTTTCAGTGGACAGTGGGTCTAAATTGCATAAGCCGAGAAACTATAAGGAAATAGGTAGTGGCGAATGTCGGGCGAATGGGGAGTAAATAATACTCACTTGTCAAAACAGCACTAAATTATGATAGACAATTTTATGGATGAATCAACAAATGTTACGAACTGATCGCAATCAATATCATAAAGTTATGGTGAGTAAGCAGCAAACTTATGATTTGAAAGGTGCTGTTTAGAGCAGGGGCCTATTCAAAGAAATACTACAGGTATTGTGTCTTTTGTTTCTTGTTACAATTACATAGGTATACAAACTTATGTATCGAATGCGTACTTTGGTCTATTTATTTTGTGGTCTTCTGGACCGGATGACCACAGTCGTTCAGCTTGGTCTGGGTCTGAGTATTTTCTATGTATAATATGTATGTATTTACAAAAAATATATAAGTAGTATGTCAGTCATGTAGTTCCCATAATACAAGCTCTCCTTAGTTCGGGGCTAGATGATGCATGTGAAAAATGTCCAGTGTTATTTATTATTATTACTTATCGAGTGTCTTTTTAATCTCATGACACTACAACACTTAACAAAAGGAGAAATAATCCTTTCACATCCAATGAGGCTATAAAATGTTGGCTACACTCCAAGCCTTCTTAAATTGAGAGGTAAACGACAGTATATATCAGAAAGCACCCGATAATACTCTCATTATGTCGTAATAATCCTCTTTACAGTTAGGTAATGTTTTAATGATCCATCTCTGTTCATGCGGATTTGATTTCACGATAATTATTCTTGCCCTGGTTATTTCAGCGTTGAATTTGATTTAATAATTTGAAGGATTAAATACACGGTTGCTTGATTTTTACTTCTTAATCTAATCTTCTGCTGAAATGGAAATGGAAGTAAAGAGATGGATACAGTAGGCTTTTTCGAAATTATTTTATTCACTGGCAACACAGATTGTTTGTAGCCTTTCATCATAAGGGTATCGGGAGGAAATGAAGATCTGAGAAAAATCTATGTAAAATATGGGTCTTGTACGAAAATCAGCCAGTAACATGGGTACTTAGGCAAGTTACTTAAACAGTAAAATTCCCGGAGATATAAAGTTACAGTAAAGAGGAGCTATAAAACTAGAGCAGTAAAGGCAGGTAAGGTTTAGTAAGAAGTTCAAGGAAAGTAAGGAAATAAGTTCATACCATTTCTGATATAAAACTAAGTTATACAGAAAGTTAAAATTAGGTAGGCAGTACACTATGTAAGTAGATACGCGCCTAAGCGAGTCGTAACTTCAGTCTCTAAGTACAATAAAATCTTCAAGCGCAGAATTTTCGTTCTGCGTAGTTCCAAAGTCAAAATATAGAACGATTGATCTTAGCTGGGGAAGAATTCTACAATGAAATCTTCATACCGCGCCGTTCTAAATTCAAAACATACTTAGTAAAACAAAAAGGTATAGATTAGGTTACCTCTATGATTTTTGGTTTGAGCTTTGGTAGATACGATGAGAGATTGTATTGTAAAGTTGTACCTATCCAAATGTTACGTACATTTGGATAGGTACAACTTTACAATACAATCTTCATTATCAATAGTTCCAAACTCAAATAGTTTTTTTTACTCCTAATTTCTGCATTTTATACTACTAGCGATCCACAGATACAGTCAGCGCTAACGTGAGATCGCAAGAGATAATTCCACTGGACAGTTCTTGCTACTAATTAGAGCTCGTTTCGTTCAATATCTAATGCAAGTATTGGTATAATTATCTAACTAGTCTGTGGTGGTGCCGTTTGCTTAGGATCTTAGGATGAAGAACTGACCACTAAAATAATAATGAATCCTGCTACAAATAAAGATGCGGTATTTGTGATCATGGGCTAAGACTAGTATCGAGAAGTCAATAAATTCCAGTCGCGTTTCACTTTCACGTCGCACGCGCCTTCGAATCTGCTCATTGCAATCACAAGCAGGAGAATGTTTATTGATAAATACTAGACTTGCAACGGATATTCGGTTACTATTCGGTATTCGGCCTATTCGGCTGCTTTTATTATATTCGGCCGAATACCGAATATCTACATATTATTCGGCCGAATACCGAATACTTAAATAATATATTTTGTCATAGAGAAATAATTGGTAAAATGAAAAATTAAAATCGATTGATTACGTATATATTCATATTTTCATTTCTGTTATAATCATTTATGTAGTCATTGGTGCATTTACATCATCCTCGAAGTATGCCCATATAGGCGATTTTTTTTTAAAGGCCATAATCGATTTTTATATTATTAAAGTACGTTCGTAATTATTTAATTGTTTATTTGTTAAATTTCACACTATCACACTTACAAACAGATCAAAAATAAGAGAGCACAATAAACTGTACTTAACGTAATACGATATCCACGAAATGAACTTGTCGAAACATGCAGTGCGTTAGCAATATACCGCGTAGAGCAACAGCGGGCGCGCGGGCGATGAGTACATTAGAACAAAACAAAGGTGCGCGAAACAATCACGTCTGTACAAGTTTTTGGCGCTAAAATCCAGCCGAATACTTTTGCCTAATATTCGGCTATTCGGTTAGGGGCCTCGCCGAATATTCGGTATTCGGTATACTGCCGAATATACTATTCGTTGCAAGTCTAAATTAAATACCTAAAGATATTTCCAACTATTTATATTCCAGACGAGTGCATGTTACCTTACTAGAAAAACATTCTTGGGTTTATTGAGACAGTCGCGTAACAACTCTTTGAACTTATGTTGTGTATCTGCCTATCTATGGTTTTCTATCTAAGAAAACCATTCGATTGGAATAGGTAATGCTTTATTACCTAGATAATACTAATATTAATTAAAGGTAAAGATTGTAAGGTTAGAGGTAGGAATATTTAGAATGGAACTTTGTGTGGACGTAAGCTGTATATTAATCTCGTTAAAATAAATGGGCTTTTTGTGGAAACCAATTTATTTTGCAATGTAAGTCGACGAAAAAACGGTCGAGCGAATGCGTTTCTTTCGAACGGTGCCCTAACGGTAAGAGCTTCTTTTCATCGGATACTTTTATACGGGTACCACGCGGGCTAAGTCGTGGGCAGTAGCTAGTGCGTAATACTATTCGGCATCCTCACGGTTTTGCGTAGGTGTGTATAGATATATGAATGTCCATAATGGGATATACAATTTTTAAGATTTTAAGAATAGTCCATAAATTATTAATTTCTATCAATTCTTAGTTCCATGTATTTCAGAATTAGAAATTAATTATTCGTTGGACTCTACGCTATTTTGCTGCGTACAGCGTAGACCTTGCTACGAGTTGTGTAGAATAGCTACGTCAAGGTCGCAGGTTCTATTATTATAGGCTCTATACATCCCTTGCCTATTACAGTCTTTTGTTGAATTTCGTTTGTGCGAAAGTGGGGCAGCTCAAATTACTTTACCTGGTTCGTGTTAAATGAATTCGATTCGCTGAATTAAGGAGCAGGCACCTTTAGCTAGTTTGTTAAAACTTTATACTTAACCTTGGGTAAATGTAAATGAAATAAAAAAACATTTATTAACAAAACAAATTATGGTAGTGGGGAAGTTAAGACAATAATTTTATAAAGATACTTAATTAAAATGGCGCACTTTTAAGTAAAACTTGAACAAAAATTCCCCACGCACCTTGATGATCCTTCGGTTAACTTGATTAAGGCGCATCCATTACTTGATTAGTTGATATTTTTTGGCTCCGGGGCGACAGGAGCCCTTATATACATGTGCCATAAGACGTTCATTTGTTTGTTCGTCTGTTACGAACGGCATTTATCTCCGGAACTAGTTCTAACACCGCAAGTTACTAGGTATCGCTGCATTTCGCGACAGAAAACACGTTCCCCACGCACCTTGATGATCCTTCGGTTAACTTGATTAAGGCGCATCCATTACTTGATTAGTTGATATTTTTTGGCTCCGGGGCGACAGGAGCCCTTATATACATGTGCCATAAGACGTTCATTTGTTTGTTCGTCTGTTACGAACGGCATTTATCTCCGGAACTAGTTCTAACACCGCAAGTTACTAGGTATCGCTGCATTTCGCGACAGAAAACACGTCGGGGTTTTAAAATGTAAAAATTTACATGTCTGTAAAGTCTTATGTTAGAAAACACTCAGTTTAAGGAAAATGTATGATTGTTCCTAAAACGAAATATAGTAGAACAGTAAGTAGCAGTTAGTCTGGTTTATTTAGCTAAAAAAACTTCGTGAGTTCTGTGCGAACTAAAACTGGTCTGTCCGCTCGGATAGAGTTATGATGTTTTGACTTGCCTCTATAGTTAGACCCCTACATGACTCCCCTACATGATATCCTTCTAGATCACACACTGTGTCTAGATATGTTGATGTCCACAGGGACTAGCCCTTTTTTTCGAAACTTTTTTACTTTGACAACTTTTTCAGCGAAGTTCTATTTAAAACCTAATAATGACTTAAACGTTTAAATCGAGCTCAAAACTGCAACTGGACACAGAAAAATATATTTTGTGCCTTTGTGCTTAGAGTTATTTTGGCATATCGTATAGGTTCAAAGGGGCGGTGAGCATGGAATATAATCAAGTGGGTACTTAAGGGTCCTTTCAGTGTGATGGCCATTTTCCTTAGCGACACATTTCACTTTCACCGGATTATTCCTTCACTTATGTTGCAAAGGAGCGCGAATTAAGTAATAATCGTTTCCGATTTTGCTTATTCGTCCCAATTATTTAAAAGCTGTGTAAAAAAACAGTCAACGCATTAAGAAAATACGGCCATTTATGCGATATATTTTTATACTCGAAAATAAACTGCAAATTCGAGGTCAACGGGAAGTACATATAGGTTAAAAACCGGGTATTTCCCGTTGACCTCGAATCATGAAATTTGCCAAGAAGCACAAGCAAAGGCCCGAAAATATAGTTATACAGGGTGTAATCGTTAAGTGTGCACAGGCGATTATTCCGTAACTATTGCAGATATCAAAAAACTTTAAACTGATATCGAAAGTACTTTACCTAATGAGTAAAATGACATTAATAACTTTTTAAAAATAAAACGAGAAATATCCAAAAAAATTACATTAATCACTCCCATACATTTTATTTCTTAGTAAGTACAAAATTTTGTGTTCAAAGCATATGTTCGAAGTGACGTCCTCCTTGTGCAATACAATGACGAGCTCTATTTACAGTTTCTAAATGAACTTTCCTTAACATTTGCGGAGTAATTAAAGCAATTGCACGACGTACACGATTCTGTAACTCTTCTAGGCTGTGTACTCTCTCAGCGTACACGTGGTCTTTGACAAATCCCCATAGGAAGAAATCACAAGGCGTGAGATCCGGGGATCTGGCAGGCCAAGGGGTTGCACTATTATTGGCTATTAAGCCATTATAATTGTTTCGTAAGAAATTCATTACAACATTTGTATTATGTGCAGGTGCTCCATCTTGTTGAAAAATTATCGACCTTCTTTCATCGTCTGGAATTGGTTCTAAGAGACTTGGCATATCGTTTTGTACAAAGGAGAAATATCTCTGTCCATTTAAGGTTCCACTGTAAAAATATGGCCCAATGATCCGATCTCCAAGAATACCACACCACACATTAATTGAGAATCGCACCTGAGCTCTAACTTCAGTAGTTAAGCGAGGATTGTCAATTGACCAATAATGCGAGTTTTTTCTATTGTAAATGCCGCAGTTTGAAACATTACTTTCATCGGTCTATAAAATTGACCTTACATTGACATAATTATTGACTAGCCAATTGCAATAGACCAGCCGACGAGCAGGATCATCATTGTGCAGCGTTTGAGTAGGTTTTATCTTAAATGCTTTGAAGTTGTGTTTTTTTAATAACTTGTGTACATAATTGTGGGACACTGGAAATGATCGGGCCACTGAACGCGTTGATTCTTGTGGATTATCTACTACGTAGTTAATAATATTGTTATCTAAGTCATTATCAAATTCCGGAGCTCTTGTTCTCGAACCTTTTTTTCTGTTAAAAGATCCATAATTTATCAAATTGTTATCCAACTTACGTAAATACGTACCAGAAGGAACTTCTCTATCTGGGTACTCTCTTCTGTAGGCGATAATGGCCGCCCTATTGTTACAATCATGTTTGTAGTACATTTTTAACATGTCCCTCTTTTCTGTATTGGAATATGCCATTTTTCAATCAATAAATGCAACAATCACGATTATTAACGCAAATTGAAAAATACAATAAATTGGCGGGAACGAGAACCCGCGATAAAGAATTTGAATTTAGAACGAACACCAAAGAGTATCTTTCTTTTTGTTTTTATTTAGTATGTTGCTTTTCAGCTAGTTCAAATCAATATTGAAACAAGATTTATTATAAATTTGAAGTGGTAAGATAATTAATCTACACGTGTATCTACTTGAAATTCATTAATACCTTCATATCGTACATAATTATAAAATGACAAGGGTAAAATGAGTAGGTACTATTCCACTTAAAATAAGGAAACTAAAACCTTTCTACTATCTCATACTAAATGTATGGGAGTGATTAATGTATTTTTTTTGGATATTTCTCGTTTTATTTTTAAAAAGTTATTAATGTCATTTTACTCATTAGGTAAAGTACTTTCGATATCAGTTTAAAGTTTTTTGATATCTGCAATAGTTACGGAATAATCGCCTGTGCACACTTAACAATTACACCCTGTATAGTATGGTATTATAGTTTTTTTTTGCGATTACGAACTTACATTTGTAAAATAATAATTGATTTTTTTTTCAACTAAAACATCTTCCAATCAGACTTATTTTTTCAGTAATGTTAATTATTTTGGTGAACATACAAGCTTGTACGGAAGCCTCGGTGCATGAGTCAGACTCGCACTTGTCCGGTTTTATAATACGATCCACATTTTGTTACGCGGTTACCATAACTTGTGGACTTTGCTGACCCTGAGACATAACGGATGAAAAGTCACACGAGCTGTAATTTCACCGGCCGGCTCTCCAAAACGGTTTGTCGGATTGTAATACAGTTTTTTGCAATGGATTTATATATCCCTACGGAGGGTTCTCAGATTTTACCGCCACAAGTCATAGCGCTGCAATCGATGGAAATATACGTCGGGGGGTTTCAAATTTTCTACGTTTTTTCTTTTCATCTTCTAAATATAATTCACGCGCGAATAAGGTAGTTGGAAGGGGAAGGCCTCGGCAAAACCGAGATTTGGATTTGTTCAGACCAAATTGGAGACGTTCTGGAGAAAGGCTAAGTCAAGAGTACCCTAAACCGATGAGCTTGTATGAATAATGTGATGAGGATGAAGGTGGCGAAAGAAGTGTGCCAGAGTCGTAGTAAGTGGAAATCCGTGCCTACCCCTCCGGAAAACAGGCGTTACTCTATGTATGTACGTAAACATAATATATTTTAGAATATAATTACGACTATACCTACCACGTACTCTACTATTCTCCTGCTGACGTTTCGTTGACCGTTTAGAGGTCCTTCCTCATGAGCACCGTCTCACGACTGTCGAACGTGGTCGAACGAAACGTCAGCAGGAGAATAGTAAAGTACGTATAGTCGTAATTATATTCTGAAATGAAACCAAACCACGATAATTTTAATTCCAACATAATATATGTTATAATTTTAATATTATTTTACTATTTAACAATTTGCGTGTGAGCATGTGACACGATGTCACAAAAAATGTGTCACCTCATAATTTTTGATACCACAATTAGTCACGAATAAAATGAATACCCTGGTTAATTAACGAAACGACCTGTCACACCGTCTGGTCCCAGTCCCCTAGCATGTCACGGCGAGGAGTGTCTCCCTCGTGTCATTTCCTCTAATGTCGTCATTTCCGGCGAGAATTTTATAAAATTACTACGGTGTTCTGTTTTTATAGTCACCCTCTTGTTGATTTTATCAGTGAGTGATTTAAGAAGGTCGGTATTCCATTTTTGACAGCGTCATGTGTATTTTGTAAATACATATATATTATACTTAACAAACACCCAGACCCGTTACCTAACTACTGTAACTACTTATGTATTCAGTATTGTTGTCTTGTCAAATAAACTCTATTGAAAAAAAAAACGACCGACTTATTTTCTTTCGCCTGCCCCCTAGTGACTCGTGGCGATTAACCTATCTAAGAGCCATCCTTGAAGTCGTACAAATCGATAGCACAACCGCAATCGGAATAATCCTTTCGGAGATAAATGGTAATAAACAACACTTACGGCAAACGCAAATACTCTTGTATTAATGGGATCAGTTGCCCGATTCAAAATATTCATTAGGTCAACTGATCCCGCGGGATAAGTTCGAGCGGCCTCAGTTGACTAACGAGCCGTTGGAGCTGGTAATTGTAAAAATAATGCAAAAAAATATCTTATTTTCTACTTCTAGGATGTTTACAGACATAATAATACAACTTTTTTTAAAACAGTAAAAACTATTATCCATACTTAAAATTAAATTAGGAAAAGAAGCTTGTTTTCTATCTGTAGTTATTACTACAGATAGAAAACAGAGTTCTAGTCCCCGACAGTAGGCAAAAGACTGGCGACTCACCTCGTATAAATCAAAAAAATAACAAAATATTTATAAACAAAATCATATTTTGACCTTATAGGATAAATCTTCCAAATAAGAATTGTTTTCGAATTAATCCTCTCTTTTTTACTCATTTTGCTTTACTCAAACTCACCCCCTAAGGGGTGAGTAGACGATAGATTTCCTTCCACAGCAACTTGGGTAAATTCCATCTTGGATAAGTCAGTTTGCTAATCGGATTGCCGATATGCAGATTTATAGGAACAGTTCGAGAAGTGCTATTACTGATCTCAGATTGTAATATCCTGGATTTCATGTTTCTTAGGTACATGAGTTTATAGGTAGGTATATAGGAAAGGTATCTACTTCGATAGTCAGAAATTATTAATCTAGCAATGCTTTAAAGACGGGCATATCTTCAGATTTGTATGCAAACCCCTTTTGCATAAAAGTCTGAAGACCCGAAACACAAAGGCACATTGGGAACGTCAGGGAACCGAAAACCCTGCCGGGTTTTTATGCACCCGAAAGGGGATGATGAACAAGTTTTCCTGAATAAGAAGTAGAATTTCAAAAATAATTTAAAACTGTTTGAAACTTCCTTTAAACCATCTGTATTTAAGTGGTCACTGACCTTGAGGTTTTATATCCCTGGACTTGATAGTGAAGAAAACAGTTTGGTGAACGGATAAAAATACAAACAACTCACGACTTTAATCCCCACGGTGAACATCCTCAGTTCTATGCTCAGTATGTAGATCCAAGAGGATATCAAATAGGGGGTAGTTAGAGGCACGCCCAATTATTACTTTTGGCATATGCCCACGTTTTATATAAATAATGCTAGACAGTTTCACATAGCATCATTAGCCCCAAAGTAAGCAGAGCTTGTGCTATGGGAACGACATGACTGGTATACTACTTATATATTTTTTTGTAAATACATACATAATATACGTAAAATAGTTTCCAATTTGGTTTTAAATGAACTAATTTGAGTTAAATCCGTTGAATTACAAATAAAAGTAACGCGTTGTGGCACGGATCAGCCGCGTAGGAGAGCCTTCCCCAATAGCCATTTGAGGCCACAACAAATTGTCCTCTTCCTCACAACTAGATCACTCAACTGTCCCTCTTCAAACCTATGGCATAAGACTCATTCTAAACTGCAAGCCTATGGGAACAGTTGCAGAGATCGCCAGGATGACGAAGTATTGCAGTGTAAAATATCGCTTTGTCGGTATGATATTGATGTCAGGAGTTTGATTAATATTGGGAACATGGTTTACTGTTAGGTTGAATAGGAATCAATTTGCAAAGAAATCTTGAAAAAGTGCTGAGTAATAGGTACGTGCACCGGTTCAAAGCGAAGTCTCTGAAAGAATTTTCAATATTATAGATCAAAATGAAGTACCATTATTTTGAACTTCCTCTGATGATTTCGATAGTAAATATACCGATTAACATACAACCAAAATAGGGCAGAAATCCTAGCTCTACCATTATTAATTTTAATCAGCTTCAATGAATGCACACTTATTTTTGTGAGGGCTTTCTATTTGGTTCGTTTTCGTAACAAAGTGAACCAAATCGACAAACTAAACATATAAATCGCCGTTTTCTAAACATGACAGAAAATGGAGTCGTGAAACACGAGTATGTGAGACACAAGAGTTTTGCATTACAACTTGAGTTATACAAAAAAAAAAAAATTGTGTATACATATAACATGTATGTGTCAGTTGACTGTTTTTATTCATTTATTTTTATGCCATTGCCATTTCGTTAGTGTAATTAGGGGGCTGATACTTGTAACGTAATAAATAAATTAACAGTCAGCAGACACATACTTAGTTTTGGAATTTGTTCAGCAATATCCAAAACTTCTCAAAAGGCTGGCAAAAGTGCCATTGTTTTGTTCCCATTGCCATTTTGCTGTTGTAATTAAGGGACAGGTTGGAATTTGATTCGGTTCCATTAAATCTTAATGAAAACCTTGGTGTACTAACTCGGATATTGCTTTTACACATTGACATTTGGTATCGGGGGCTTTAATTAAAAAGTTATTGACAGGTTCCTGTTGGGGGCGGCCAAAATAATATAGTCGGGAAAATATTTCGTAAAAATGACAAACGGATGTTTTTTTTTTGGGTACAGGTGGATGCTAAAAAGGGGATAAAATTTATGATATTATTATCCCCACATTAGTTCATGGATACCATGAACTAATGTGGGGCAGTCTGCTCCCATTCATTTATTTTACTAGTCATGTTTGCCGAAGGTCATTAAATATTCCATTTGAACACACTGAGACCACAACATGAGGTCAGGAGGTACGAAGTGAGAGAGGACGGCCCCACATTTTCGCTGCTCTAATTAAATAATGAGTTTGATTTCCTTTATGGGCCCGTGTGTAAATCCGAGCGCCTGTAACCGGAAGACCCTGTATAATACTTTAGAGAGAAACAAAATTACATCATCATTAACAGCCTGTAGAAGTTCACTGCTGGACTAAGGCCTTCCCCAAAGAGTGCCTTGATGCTCCATCTTGATGTCATCGGTACATTGGGTACTTCCTAATTCTTCGTCTTCGTCCGGTTCGCGGGTCGCCATTCGAGAACCTTTCTTCGCCAGCGGCCGTCGGTTCTATGAGCTATAAGTTCCTATAGCTTTTCCATTGCCACTTCAACTTGCTGTGTCGACGAACTTTTAGTACAAACAAGCAAACACACATGAATATACAAACAACCTCTTTTTTTACAAATTTCCTCCTTACTCGATATCTTCGCCAATTATGAACCGATTTTAATGATTCTTTTTTAATCGGCATACTTCTAAGATGGCCCCAGATACACTTTATGAAAAAAAACACTCCTAAAGGTGAAAAAATGGGTGATGAAATTGTATATTGTTCTTTTTATCAATCTACCGTATTTTATGACATTATTGTCATAATGTGTTATGTGTTATAAATTGTTTAAAATGAGATTCAACGACACATCACATTAATACGAGTAGGATAGGTACAGGAACTCGTAGGCGTTTGCAAATAAATCTAAATGGTGGTCAAGCACAAAGATCATTCATCTTAATGTTATGATTTCCCAAGAGCTTGATGTTACGAAATAAGGGGATTATTGTCATGTAAACGTAATTTCCTACATTACATATAAACCAATATTTTTCAACTCTGTTCATTGTAACCTTATAATTTTCTCTCTTATCTAATGGGCTTGCAATCTGTCACGTGAAATACTAACTACTTGCAAAACGCGGGCATATGCCTAATGTATTGTTTGGACGTGCATCCAATTACTCCCTCTTCTTCTTCCCTTCTTCTTCCTCAAAGATCCTTGCACTGAGTATGTATCTAAGGATGTTTATCAAGGGGAACTGTTTAACCCGCTGTTTATCCCACTTTGAAATACATTCCATAGAGAAGTATGAATATGAAAAAGCTCGCAAACTACGCGTGCGAAGTCTCCGAGATAATGGTCTGCTGAAGAGCTGACGAGTCGAGAGCCTCAAGTCGCGTAAATGAGGACACAACTCTTGAGCCACCGCCAATGGCAGGACTCCACGATGGCTGTTGTGAAGCAACCTAGTCAGCTGAATACGAAATTGTGTTCTTTTGTTTAATGAAAAAATACGTGTAATTTTGCATCCAGTAAAGATAACAAAATGAAGACTCGTTTTATTACGTACCATGCATAAGACATAACATTTTAAAAACTAAAGCACTATGTCTCAAATGGTTAAATGGTTAAATGAAAATAAGACAAACATTTCATACATAATAGGTACTTTAAAAAAGAAAGCAAATTTTTTTTGTTGTTCCTTAGCTATACTCTTAAGCATCTAAGTAATTTCATATATATATCAGTAAGGTTAGTATAATCTTAACAATATTACATTATTTATATTAAATAATGTGTTTTTTCACGATATTGTCAAATTCCCCCAGTAGACTAAACAGTAAACATTTAAATATAACATTTAAAACAATAGCATTAAGTCCTCCTAGCACTACATTGTTTGTGCGGAAGTGTAAATAAATAAATAAATAATTTTCGGTAAAATTTCACAATGACGGCTTAGATGGGTTTTGTACAGGATGCCTACCCGGTTTTTCGGTTGTACCTCAAATAATAAAGACCTTACATCATAAAACTCTACAGCACGCTTGGGATACGATTTTATGATAGCTAAATAAAGTTCAAACCTTTCATCCAATCACAATTAAAATTCAGACCTGAATTAAGATGAGCATTCACGAGTGGTCAGTACGCAAAATGAGGGTTCACAGGGACACAGTTCTGACTCAGGTGGTTTAACATACAGGGGCAACAGGCATAGATCTCTTAGATAATAGGAAGTTTACTTGCGGCTAACGAGAGTGAACTATTCTTTCAAATACTTTGCGTTTGCAACGGTATTATTTATTTTCTTACCAGCTGAAGCAAAAACTGCAATTTCATCTCAATTCTTCCTTCAACAAAGGAAAATTACAGACGCGCTCAAATTGCAAATACTTGGAGAAAATTGCAATGACTCCTTTCTAAGCAATCTACTTTCGACTTTACAGTCACGTTATAAGGTTTAGAAGAACACATCGACGATGAAGAGCAGAGTTTGAAGGTTTGTTGCTGAAGTCTGAGTTTTTCTATTTTAAAACGAAGTCACTTTTGTATTCGAACATTGCTGAAATTACAATTACAAACTTTTGTTGACAATATTGAAAATAATATAAAACTAGATATTTTTTTTAATATTGCCAACAAACGGTTCTTTGTCACAGGGTGACAAAAAACAAATTAAAGCCCCCGACGTGCAATCCATTACGTATCCAGCGCACCCTAGTGACTAATGTATTTAAAGCTTAATATTTCGCAAACAGATCCCAGAATCGAAAAATGGTTATCACGTGCCCGCAATATTTTAAAAGACCTATCCAATGTAAGCCGCATACAGATATACAGACAGACAGACAGACAGACGGACGGAAAAATGGTATAAACGAGTACAAACCAAGCAAACACACATGAATATACAAAAAATAAACGCATGTAGGTAGGTGTTTACGAGCAACTTGCATCGCGGGTAAAAGATCAGTTACATGTCGTAACCAATCTACTTTTTAAAATATTTTTACAAAGCGCGATTTCTCATTGCATGCCCGCCTATCATGCAACCACAGGCTAATTGCTAAGCAGTTCTGCGATAGTCGCCATCGCCTAATAGGATCTGCATTGTGCAATTGTCTCTCTGATACATCGAAGAAACCCCGAGACTTTCCATTTCCATGGGAAATGACGGACTAGCTGGTTTAATTTATTTGCATACACGAAATTGAAAGTCTTGTTTCCCGCCGAACGACTTTGAAAGATGAAAACTTGGCATAGTTCATTCCCATACCAAATACGAAGCTAAAATATAAACTCTACATTTGCAGGTGGTACTCTTGCTATTTGCTATTTTATCTGTCCGCTATAAGAGTTTCTATTATTTTTAGGATTCCGACCGTACCTTCAAAGGATGCCATAGTCTGATGGGTATAAAGCCTACGCCGTTGGGTATAATGTCCGTCCTACTGTCTGTCACAGGGTTGTAGGTAGATTTTTAACCGTTATATGTAGCCAGTTGAAATGTCCACAGTTAACTTGTTATTGTGAAAAATAATAAAAAAAATTGCGAATCGAACCCAAGGTTAAAAGTAACTATACTATTAAGATTTTATTTCTTTCTTTGACGTAGAGTTTGTGTCTGATTCTTCCTCTAGGTTTGCGCAGGAAAAAATTATGAAAATATACTTATTTAAAAATAAAAAAATATAAGACGTCAGTTCTACGTTCTTGTGATTTCAATGAATAACAACCTATTGACTTTGGCTTGGAACGTCGCAACAAAAACTTGTAAAATATTGTGTATTAAGTGCGTGTGCCCGACTCGTGGTTGGCTTTTGTTTTTATTAACACAGACCTGCACATGTCTCTCATTTAAAATACTTATAATCGCGATAAATACTTTTACTCTATGCTCTGTATACAATCGTATTACAATCAGTTTCATGATCTGTATCAAGTTGGTCCGAGCTGCGCCCTGTTATCGCAGAAAGAACCAGTGGTGATAGTTCTCAGTGCACCTCCCAGGGAGGGAATCCATTCTCTGTTTTAAATTTTATTGCACCACATTTTATGCAGTAGTTGCCAGTGCACTGCACCCCCTAACAATTAAATAAAGTGCAGAGTTAAGTGATGACTATGGGTGGGTCGGGTACTTTACTAACATCAACTTACTAGATATACTAGGTACGCTCGTTAAAAAGGTTATTAGCCAAGCATTTACGACAGATATTTTGTTCTGCGATTTTAACGTTTGAACAATTCAGAGGAACGAGTCAAGTGTCCGGAATATCCATTAAAAACTAGTAGTCTTCGGCAACTGAAACTTGTGACCGCGGGTAATCAATCTTTCTAATCAGTCGGTAACACCCACTGCTGAGTGAAGGCCTTTTCTGTTTCACGCCAATGAATAAACAAATTATAAAGAAATAATGCTGGACATTTTTCACACAACACCACCTAGCGTCAAAGTAAGCAGAACCTGTGTTATGGAACATGACTACTTTGATATACTACTTTGTAAATACTTACATATTATGCATAGAAAATATGAGAGTCAAATATTTGCAGATAGTACAAACATTTGTCCCGCGGCGGGAATCAAACTAGCATCCTTTGGCGGGCCTTCGCCCACTGCGCCACAGATGTCGTCAATCCAGTGGATCTGGCGTCAGTCGGATCCACTAGTGAAACTTCACATTATCTGACTGCAAACTATGTACTTTCATGTGCCATATGTAATTTTTGGACGTGCCTTTGACTACCTTCCACTTGGTGTCCTCAAAGATCTACGCACTGAGGACATCTGAGGATGTCCATAATGGGGATTACAATCGTGAACGTGTTTTGTTTTTGTTTGACATCAATCCAAAGTCGAGATACTAGAGTCTCAGATAGGTACTCACTCAGTCTCCCTATCTCTTGGACTCTATAAATAATCCTCAAGGTGTGCTACGATGTCAGTGTGGGAGTTTTATCACATTTAGTCAGAGGAATCTATCTTTTACGACTCCTGCAAGAGAGTTAAGAGGCGATAAAATTCACTTTAAAATACTTGTAGGTACCTAAACGCCATTTTAAAATATTATATTTACAGTACAGTAAATCACTCATCAATGACTATAGCAGAATCTTAGATCTTAGACTTAGTAGTATAAAAGGCGCGGTGGTTCCATTATACACGCTATCTTACCAATACCATAATCATAATTTTTATTTCTCTTTGAACATGTGACATGTACTACGTCAAATAAATATTACATAAGATAGGTTACAAATATTAAAAAAATAATCAGTTTACGCATACATCTTAATAGTAAAACAAACATTACTCTATCATTTATCATCAGGTCGCTGTTTCATTTTGTTTTACTTCCTTATGCAAAGTCCTAAAGCAAAATTCACAAACATGGACTACCTAACCTATTACTCAGTTATTAATAACATTAGCGGAAGATGAATAACTTAGCGTTTCCAGAAAGCTAACCATGTGTCTCATAGGTACGTTTATTCCCGGCTATTTCAAGCGCAACTTGTGGTCAGTGGTGTTTAGACTATAAACAGTAACACATCATTCAGCTCCCTCCATATCTGTCCCTTCCGTACTGCCATCATGTAACAGGCCAAATACAACAGCCGTATCAATTTTCAACAACATTTCGTTCTCTGCTGTTTTTTGGGTGCCAGCGCTTGGTCTTTAAGTCGACAGTCCCCTCGATAATAGTCTAAGAGAACAACCATATCACTTTACCTTACGTAACTGCATCACGTTTGATTTTGTTTTTCCTATGTTTAGTACTTTCTATGTCATCATCTTTATTATCCTGTTCACGTCCACTGCTAGACATAGACTCTTTGAATGCCCCCAATGAACAATCTTGAATCTCCTTCAAATTCTGGTGACCGTAACATTATCGTCAGTACCTACACGGAGATATATTTGTGGAAGCGTTTCTGTTTCTGGCTTTTATGGTAATACCAGCAGCTCTGCTGGTAATCTCATAGACTCATGTAAATTCCTAGGCTTTCAGAAAAGTTGTTTCCTCATTCATCAGATTAAACTTGGTGTGATAAATGGCTAAATACTGTAAAGTGTGAGCCGGCTGTTTTAGCTAGGCGTTGAGCACATCAAGCGAATGTTAAACAATAATATGTAGGGTGCAGGACAACGTCCCTGTAGTATCGTGACGATCGCACGCTCTTTATCGCCTGACCTAGACTAATAGCGTTTTACTGTTAGAATCATAGCATTAAAATTTCAGGCCAATCATTTTGATTTATGTACCTTCCGGTCAATACCCTTAAACGAAACGAGGAAGAGCCACAATTACATAGTAATCAGGTTACCAGCGTTTGCCTGTGAGCGTGTGTTGGTACGATCTTAGACACAAGAGCGCGGGTTTGTTCGATCCAATCAAGTCCAGTGTGGGATGATTAGTACACGCAGTGTACCAGTGGCAATGTAGCTTAAAGAACAGAATCCGTAAAAATAAGCTTTTACGACGTTGGTAACCTGATTTTTGTCATAAAGACAGTCTACAAAATGATTAATAATACTATATGCTTTCAGGTCCCGGTAAATCCTCAACTTTATTCACAACGAAGCAGTTGGAACCGCGTGAGACTGCGAAGTGACGCTTTCGAACCTTTCAAAAGAGATTTTACCATCATCAAGTGAAGTGACTCTTTGCCTGTATATCCTCCGATTGTTGGAGGGTTGTGAGTGGTTGCGCAAACAGCCAAAGTGTCTCCGATAAAGTTGTCTGCTATGGACAGTAACTCTGTGTCTCCGATGCCAGAGCTGGCGCCCATCGCGGAGTTTGACAAGTCTCCACCATCACCGCCCAATGAGGAGGTGCCGATGGACGACTTACCTCCGCCACCTGCCACCATCTCTCAGCCCGAGGGCAAGAAGATCAAGATAGACAAGTGAGTACTGTTTTCCATTGTATATTATAAAAAAAATGCACAAATTATAGGGATAATTAACGTCGTATAACTGGCGAGCGAAGAGTATTCGCTAGTAACCAAGTTTAGGTGAGTCTGTGTAGTGGAAAAAATCTATGCTTTTTATTTCTTATATAATTGAATGGATGTCACGTTTCAAATTAATTAATACACATTAAAAATGTGACTCTGAAAATTAAAATGAAAATAATTTATTATCCAGACATTTTTTAAACTTTTGTATGCAAGGTTCTAACTTTTTCATTAGCAAAATACAACATTAAGTACCTCAAATATTACCCAGTAATTTTAACCTGTTACGTATTTAACTAGTCCTGCCTGTAGTAGAGGTAAATTATATAAGAGATGAAATGAAAAACAACAGAGCATCGGGCGAAGTTTTCTCGGAACAATTGTGGAATGGAAATACCTCGCTCTGTGACTGCGAGCTGAAATTCTTTTATTCAAGACATTATTTCTTACTTTATTTTTGTTGTTCGTTGTTCATGCACTTTCCTGTATTCTGTAGTTCTGATATAGTTACATTTAGTGGTATATCCGGCCCGCAATGTTTAGGTCTAGAAATTGTGATGTTGTACAATGAAAACCAAACGAAAAAAAATATATCAATTTTTTTATAGAATGATGTAAAAACTTACTAAATGATAAACCTCATTTTGCCTTTTTTGTATTACAATACAACGTAGCTTTACAAACAGTCTAAAAAAACTCGCCAAACTTACAAAAGTTTTTTTTTGTTCAAGTATATGCCCTGCATTTTGAATGAATAAAACTTATATACCTCCGCCCTCTTAATTGTGCCTTTACTTATTTTATATATTTCGTTTTTACTTATTTTATTTAGCTGGGATGCTCGTTGACCTCCTTCATTCATGTTTTTATTTAGCAAGTCATCAAATCTAAATTGGGTTTATATTATCCTGTAGTCTAGACGATGATGTTTTTTAGTCTGACTAAATTAAAACCATAAGTACCTATGTAACTAATTGATTGAAAAGCACAAATACTTTTAGTTTTAAATCTCGTGTAAAGTAAGTAAAATCAGAAATCTGTGTAGAGTTCATCATCATCATCATCATCATCAGCCCATATTAGTCCACTGCTGGACATAGGCCTCTCCCAATACGCGCCACTGAGCCCGGTCTTCGGCTCTTATCATCCACTTACTGCCCGCTGCCTCTCTTACGTCATCGCTCCACCTAGCCGGTGATGATGCCTATGATGGCCTAGTGTAGAGTTAATAAGGGTCAACTCTACCTACTTTATGCTAACGCCATCATCTGCAAAACCAAAACGCTCAGTAATCTACTTGTAGAGCCATCTATAGGAACAGAATCTAACTATTATGTACCAGCTTCAGAATTGTGTGCTTGTTGAATTGCTAGTTAGTATCTACCAGTGATGATAGAGGGCGTTATTTTATCTATAGATCATCCGTTTGCTATTATACTATTTCCTAACTACTTATCTGTTTCAATTAATTGTGAAAACGGCATACTTTCCTAGAAAAGTGTCATTATCTTTATTTTGAAATTATATTTTAAATAAAAACCGCTTCATACCGTTGGATTGGTTGCCTCTTTCTATCGTCAGTAGTTATATTGTGCTGTCTCTATCGAATGCAATACTGGTTATAACGAAGTAGGGCGCTTGTGCGTCCGGATCGAGTCGAGATCTTGGTGAGAGGCCATACGGACGGAATGCTCATATTGTGACTGATTGCCGCCAAATTTTAATTCGAAATCCGAACTTTTATATTTTTTAAACTATTTGTGACTGTGCACAGTGATTTTATTATTTCCTAGAAGTGTTTTTTTTTCTGTGACTTCAATTTGCTGGAAAAATGACGCGTGGAAAAGGACAAACGTATGTTTACTTTACATATTATTTATTTAGTTGTTCAACATTATTATCTATGATATACCATGTTCGCCTGGTAAATAATTAAAAAAATACATTAGCATGTTTTGAGGTCATTGCCTTTCTTGTTAAAGCAGTTAGCTCTGGGTATTTAGATTATCAATGAATTAAAAAAAAAAACTAAATTGTAAGAAAGAAAGAAAGAAAAACATTTATTTAGGACGACATAAAAAATAACAACAAATTTTGGAACAAAGTTAGGATGGTGGGAAAAGTTATGAAAAATAAATAAGTATATAAGTTAGCATAGCCTACTTATAAGTATAACTGAAACAGGAATTCCCCACGCACCTTACTAATCCATCTACCTAGACAGTTCAATGTCGCACCAAAAATGTATCAGCTCAGCATAATTCTAGGGTAAGGTGGCTGACGTCAAAGAAGCCAGAAATAAACACTACTCTCAAGAAATTAAGTGTTTTATATATTTTTTTTCATATTTGCTACTTACCTAAGTACGCGTACCTATTTTCTAATATTATGGTTATTCTTTTGCAATATTATTATTTCTAATGTAAAAATAATTTTACTTAAATAGTTACTCGTAGGTAGACAGTTTCTATCTGTGGCATGTCGAACAAGTAATTAAGGGAGTAGAGGCCGATAATAACACAGGAAACACGTTATTACGGCCCTCTGACTTGTTCATGAAGGTAATGTTAGTATGGACATACCTAGTTGAAAGCACTGCCTTACTGGACTTTCGTCATCATAGGGATTTCAATAACAACGAAATATCGATTCCAATAACTTCTTTAATTACCAACCGATCTATTAAAGAAAAAAAAACTTGTTTAACAAAACATTATGCAATAGTTAAACAAGGTAAACTAATAATTGTAGACTTTCGATCTAACTATCCCACAATTAGTGTAAGTTATGCCACTAACGGAGCATTATTCTCATGGCATTGCGTTGAATCAGATACGACCATACGGGTACATTGGAGTCGTCTTATTAACCAATCCAGCCGCAGAGGGAGCGCTCAGGATATGGGATGAAATTGATACTTATTGCCAACAGGCATGAAACTAAACTGATACTTTGCCGTGGGTAACTTTTTGACTGTGACTTTTTAGGGTTCCGTAGTCAGCAATTAGCCCTTATAGTTTTGGCATGTCCGTCCGTCTGTCTGTCTGTCCGCGGCTTAGCTCAGAACTCTTAGTACTAGAAAGTTGGTATTTTTGGCAAGGGTAAAATTTAAAATAAAATATTGTACCTCCCCTACACGTACTTTGGGGAAGATTTTTTTCTCGTATATCCCATGTTGTGGGGTGTCATTGGATAGGTCGTTAAAAATATTGCGGGTGTGTAAGCCATTTTTAAATTCAGGGGCCCGTTTGCGACATATTAAGTTTTTAAGTGCTAATTTTTGAGTCTATCGTATAGAGCTATAAGCTATATAGTTTTTGGATATTATGTGAAAAAGATCACGGCGGTGATATATATAATGAAGTTACAAGGATAATCATTACTCGGATACTTAAAAAGGAAAATTTCGTATAAATTCCATTGAAAATACTCCAATGAAGTTGTTAGTTGTGTAGAACAGGTAGTAAATATGTATAAGTTTATAGGGAAACTCCGTGTGGCCCAAAATGTATTTGACGGGTTTTTGTTTCTCTGCGTTGTTTATTCCCATGAGGCCATGTATTAAAGCGTCACGAAAACGAAAAAATATATTTAATCACGCTTTTTTTTCTTCGCTTTTGTGTGGTTGGAAGTAAATATATATTCTGACATGGCTTCTGTCACTTCTGTCTTCTGATGATGTTTATCAGATAATAAATGATCTTCATTAAAAACGAGATCGCAATCTAGTAGGTTAGATACTACATGTAGTGAGAGACAAGACAGGACCCTCTTTCTATTTCTATTTTTTATTTTACGATCGTGGCTTGACTGTTATATTTCTAAAATTTCAGAAGCGTTATTATTAGTAAACGATCTTTTTTCTCTTTTGTCGTAAAATATAAAACTGCAATAAATAATCTGCTGTACGGGTCTACGTTTACCATAATGTGGAATATCTGCCTTGTTTGCTTGGTTATTTAATTAATCTATCCCTATTATATATAGTATTATTTTTAAAGTCATGGTAAATTTATTTTACCATGACAGCCATGGAAATATTTTTTAGGAGTAAACAAGCTCATCATTTATAGTCATACGTTATCTTTGTTGTCTTATATTTAGTTACTTAGCAAATTTTCATCTCTAATAACTTCGAAAGTTAATTCAAGCATTGAAAAACCACGTTTATAAAAGTCGAAGTTAAAGTCAAGGTTTTTGTTCATTGAAATCACAAGGATCATAATTATGATCATATGTTAAAAGTCAAACTCAAAATCAAAGTCAAGGTTTTTGTTCATTGAAATCACAAGGATCATAACTATGATCATATGTAAAAATTATATGAGATTAGATAACACTTGTCTCTTTGCTTCCGTGCGTGACGCTTCCAATCATGTTCACCTTGTTGTCCAAGGTGTGGGTAATGTTCACAGGGAATGCTGTCACTAGCTTTTTGGTTGGCATGTTGGTGACAAATTATCACTTGATGATAAAATCGATATAGCTCATACAACCCCTCGTATGAGCTACATCGATTAAATATAAAAAATACTAACAACACCGGGGGGTGTTGTTAGTATTTTTAAACGCAACAACACTTCATTTAATTAATTTAAATTATTGTTTATAACTTCATTGAATTTATTACTTTAAGGCTTTTTCAAAGCTGTATCTGATTTTATTCCTTTATTTCCTAAGATCCTTGTGTTTTAGATTTATCTTTTTTTGACTTTGTGCAAAATATAAGTTCATAGAAAAAACAAATTAGTCTTTGTTACAAACAATAGAACAGAGAACGGAGCTTTTAAAACTGGAACTGTTAAAGATCACCGTCATTCTTTATCGTTAGTTGCAACAGAATATTTACGAGACGCTGGAAGAAGGCTAAAAAAGAAGGCTTTATGTTCCGAGAAACCAATGTCTATTAAGTAATATTAAAAACATGATTCTGTTTTTATTTTGACTGTTCGGAATATTTCAATTAGGTATTTTCTATTGCGTATCACCTGGAGCAAAATGGTAAGGATGAAAGCCCTTAAATGAGTTCAAATAACATTTATCTTTAACATGAGAAGGTTGTCTGTTCACTATGTCCCATTACTTTGGAGTAAATGATAGAAATATTAAGTACATAGCTAGATGCACAAATAGAGTTATATCCTACCAGTCCACTTAGAGTTATTTAAACAATCGTCTATCATTGCTCCAGACCTTGATTCAGATTAACTGTATCCTCCTAAGTGTTTATTACACCCACTTTAGATTTATTTGCTTGTCTCTTTCGTAACGTGAAGTATGTCTTAGTTATTAGTATTAGTAGCAAATCTGTTATGATTTCGCAAAAATATAGTTGTGGCGTTTTCTTTTTAACAACAAAACATATGTAATTACTCGAATCGGAACTGAGAACTGGTCAATCACTGCCAGAAGACTTTCGTTTATGATTACTTTGATTTAGTGATTTTAACCTAATATTTGATTTGCTACATATTCAATGCAAGCTATTAACTGAACTATACCAAGCGCCCCTATACAATTTAACTTCATCCTGGAATCGAATTCCAGAGTGGAACGTATCCCGGAAGCAGCGCCCGAGACGCCGGAACCGGATCAGACAGCCGGAAAAATCATGGAAACCTCGATGCATTTCCAAGTCATAGCAATACAAGTTTGCAACTGTTATGTGAAGGATTTTAGGATGTATTTTCGTTTTATATATATTTTTTTTCTATTTTAATAATAATAATTCATTTATTACATAACACAGTAAATAAAGTACACGTACAAATACAGAGTCCATAACAAAAATACCTTAAAACTAAATACATATAATATTTTAAATAAAATTAAATATGTACAAGAACGTAATTATATTAATTATTTGTTTTGTGAAGGATGGCGGGTTTATTAAAATGGAGAGGAAATACTGAATATTCGTTACTTCCACTTCGCATTTTCCAACAAACCATTTAATCTTGTGTTTATAATGGGCAGGCTCATATATAAATCATGAGATACGCATACATGGATGACTAGTCCGGCAGAGCAATCAGTAAATCAGCAAAAGCGCATCTACTCCAGTCAGTAACAAATTTTATCTGCTCTTTTAACTTTTGCACTGCGACGCCTTTAATTGGAGAGGCGCGTGCTTTCATCAGTTGACTCAATTTGAGCTGTCTCCGGGTCTAGTTAGAGAGCACACACGCTCTCTGTGCATCGTTTGCATGGGGTTAGCAACCTTTGCTGGAAATGTTGAGAACAGACATCTGTAAATATGGAGATGTTGGTTTTTAAGTCGGACTGCAAACTGACGGAAAAAACAACATTTTCCCTATATTTGGTTATATTTGATAGACCATTGATTTCTCAAAACTACTCAGCAGTTCTTTATTGAATTAACTGATTTGCTGAACATTCTAGCTGGGCAAAAAATTAATTGAATTTTATTTGAAAAATCTCTATCCTCGTAGTTAGAGATACGTTTTATATCTATGTATCTAATGCTTCTGGTATTTAGATAGGTGTATTTGGTACTTAACTTATCGTCAGTGTCGAAAAGCCACATTCTGTATTGCACACCTGTCTTGGTAAAAATACTTGAATTAATGGTTTGAGTATTCTTCACTTTACTATTGTTAAAATAATTTAAAATATTAGGTTGTTCTCTGTGAGCGTAACCTCACCGGGTACATACATAATCAATTCAAACAAGCTCCAGCGATGCAGAACCGTTGCCGAATTGCGAGCATTATTGTGACAGGGCTGATTGCGACTGGTTGGTAAACGTTCTCCCTTATATTTTGGTACCTATTATTTGTGTTTAAATTGTATAGGTACTATTGGTTATTTTTTCCGATACCAAACCGCTCGGCAAGAATTTGACTGATTTTTTAAATTGAGGCACAAAAATTGCAAAATTTATAAAAATTAAAATGAATCGTATTTTTATCTATGTTGACTACGATTTCGAAGTTATGTGCTTATCTACACAGTCTTAGGGTTTGTTTCCGTTTCACAATTTTCAATCAAACTTATCAATAACCGCAAAATAAATCAATACATTTCGCATCTTCCTTTACCGGCTCTACCTTAATGAATCTTGGAATATAAAGCGGCTACATCTTGCGTCCGTATTTTAATAGTCAATTGGAGGCGCGAGTGGACCATCCCGTCTACAATTTGCATAAATTGATTGCATGTCAGGAGCGGGTGTCGCTTTAGCCCCGCACGGCTGCGCGCCCGCAGTCGCGCGCCCAACCGACAAACTGATACACGTTTAATTACATCCTCACTCGTACCTGCCGAGGCTACCGAGCCACCTAATTGTCGGTCAATTTACCATTTTTACGCTAAATTGCTCAATTTCTAACAGTAGCGAATACACAGTCGAACGCGACAGTTTCTAATGGCATCCGCGTCCCGTGCGGTTATGAAATAACCCATGTTGTGATCTCGCCTTGTCCTCCTGTCAGACACAATGCGTCAGCGGTACCAACTGGAACAGAAACTGTATGTATTCTAGTGCGTTTTCTGTCAGTATTCTAGTGCGCATATCATACAGCTAGCCCAATGGTCACTCGAGACGTGACATGACTTTAGGCTGTTATCTGATATTGTAGTTCGAATGCGTATACAAAATGCCTTTTGAATACAATGGGTAGAAAGTAACACGCGTGTTGTCCTAAACAAAGGAATTCCTTAACGCATAGTCTTTATGCACGACAATAGGTAACTCAGAGCACACTATCACAAGCAAGATTTTCATTATACCTACTGGTTAATTGTCAATTTAGGTTCTGATCAACACCCAAATGGATCATTATTGTAGATCTACAATAACTGTGACTGGTTACACTGATGCTTAGAAACATTTATGCTGGACAAGAATGTGAATTAATGCTAGCCTAGGTACCTTAGGTCGTAGGTTGCAAATTGTGGTTTCGTCTCCGTTACGTTGCTGGCAGTCGGTTTTGCAGGTATGTTTTGTAATACGAAACATTGTTTGAAGGAAATGTTGATGAGAGTGTAAACAAGTAATCGTGTTTCAAAGCATTGAACATAATTACCTGGATCAACACTTCTTAGAAAAAAATGGTTACAATGTCTGAAGGTTTTTACTGTATTTACAAGTATTATAGATTTGCAATACAAAAACTCACATGAACAAACCTTTTTATAAACGTGGTTCATAAGGTGTTTGATTTATTAGCAAAAAACAAATTTATCTTTTGATTGAATTAATAAATAAAAATACTTTATTGTGCACCTTATGATATAAACAAAATAAACAATAACAGATTATGATAAAGGTACAATGGGCGGTCTTATCGCTTCGTTTTTAAGCGATAAGACGCCCATTGTACCTTCTCTTCTAGATAACCCAGAAGCGGATGAAGGGGATATGATCCTCTTAATCTATGATTTTGAACCCAATTGCGAGTTATTTGAGAAACCCAGAATGGTACTAATGTTTTTATTTTTCTTTTCAGGTAAGTAGATTCACTTCGGTCTTGTTTTACAACGGAGACTGAGTAAGCGCCATATCTTTATAGTCACCTGTCAGATTCCTTATCTGTTGTTGACATTATTAGAACGTAGGTAATCGGCCTGGCATTTTTAAAGAATTGTAGATATTCAAGCGATGTTTGTTTATTTACGTAAGAGGTATCCTTTTGTAAAGTTTTACTCTCAAGCCTCTTTTTTATGTCGCTTTCATATGTTCATTGGAGGGGAACCAACCAAAAAGATAATATACGTACTTGCTAATTACAAATTACACGTAGGTACGTGCATACGTGCATTATAATTTGAAAACATAATGTCTGTTTAGGTAGATCATAATGTTTTATGTACGTACAATTATTTTTTAATACCAAACAGACACGTTCTTATAGTCCTGATCTCCACTAGATTTCCTATGTCGTAGGTATCAGGAACTACGGTACCGTGGTACCATAACACCCAGCTCAGGAACAAATGTCTGCATAACATCCAAACATAAGTCCCGCAGCGGGAATCGAACTCTTGCGTTGCAGCCAGCAACTCATTCGGCCCACCTATTAGTAAGCGGTTATCGTAACCTATTGACCCTTGCAACATCAGTGATATTCATCAGCACCTACATTTCAACACAGCAATGTGAGCATTACTGCTTGGCGGCAGAAATAGGTATAGTGATAGTACTTCCCTACAGCACTTTCACAAGAAGTTCTACTACTTCTAACATAAAAACATTCTACATTGTTAGTGTGATTATGGAGACAATTCTAGATTTTATCATGAAAGTGTCCGGATTTCCTAACCTGTCTAAGTCTACCATACACTGTCTGTACCAGATTAGTTCGATGCTCACATAAGTGGCCTTAATTGTTACGTGCGTGACTTTGACGATATGGTCTAATGGACCATATCGTCAGTTACGGTTCAAGTGTAAACTGCCCGACTGTAAACTTTATTGCTCTCTCACATGAGAGTCGCTGGCACTTTTGCTGTCTAGTGTTTTACTATTTTCAACGATCTATGTTTACTACAAACCTAGGAAATGATTTGGTGTTTCGAGTTTAGGAAATCTATTTAGGAGTTATAATAATCGATTTCCTCCAAACAGAGAAATAGTACGAAATTCATCAGTCTACATATTCGTTTTTCAGTAGAAGTATTGTAAAAACAATAAAATGATCATGTACCATGCTATCGAAATAAATATTTATGATATGGCTGTTTTTATCCCCCAGCCGATAGATGGATGATATCTTCAAGATTACAGGAAGTCTCTGGAGGTGGCTCTTGACAGTTCGACATGGAACTCTTTGGGGGAGGCTTATATCTTGAAATATTTAACCAAGTAGAAATAAGAACGTATACTTTAAAAAATACATTTGAATCCTGATCTCAGCTATATCCGAAAACTGTGGTTCATTCTTCCACCGGCCACAATGAGTCTCATATCAAGGCCAAGTGCACCAGGATAACTGGCCAAAAGAACTAGTGATCTGACAAAAGTAATGTCCGAAAATGCCTTCTAGTAAGCTTCTTATCAATGCGCAAAAGTTGCAACACTAGAGTTCTGACAGCAAGGAAGCTTGCCCTGCGGCTGCTTGAACCAGTCGGAGAATGCGGAATGCGAAACTGCAATCCTATAACTATCAAGTAATTGAAAGTAGCGTACTTTAAATAACTTGATAGACCCTACCTGCTCCATAGATTGATAGAAAACTCTTTAGTAATTTTTAAACGTTTACGATCAGTAAACATAATTATAAGTTTTATACGGGTCTCCAACGGGATTACCTGTTTTATTTTCCGACGTTTCGACTATGTTGCATATGTAAACTTATAAAATAGTTTGTCCTGACTCACTGATCTATCAACGCACAGCCAAAACTACTAAGTCTATAAAGCTGAAATTTGAACATAGATTTATTTTGCAACAAGAATGTGTTAAGAAAGTATTTTTGGAATGTCACTTTAAGGACTCTGTATGAAATTCAGAACTTTTTAAAGTTAGAATCATGATTTTTATATCAGAATATTGATTTTTAAAGTTAGAATCATGGTAATTTGAATTACAGCTACATACTATAAATAAAAAGAAGATTTGTCTCAGGGTTTTTTTTATTTACTGCTAGTACTGCATATTATGTGCAGTAATGGAGCTAATGATAATATGAGAGATGAAATGAGGGTAGTTGCGACTGCAGCAGTCGCAACTACCCTCATTTCATCTAGAAACTGTGAAACAAAAAAAATAAAACGAAAAAAATTGAGTGGCAATGGGTAGGCTATAACAAGTACAATCGAACACTGCTGGGGATAAAGGTTCTCGAATAGCGTCCATAAATCAGACGACAGACGCTAGGAAAGGCCCTATCCGATGGACAAATGACATCTTGAAAGATTGCGGGAAGCAGCTAGATGGAAGTACCCCAAAACTGTTCGCCATGTCATTCTTTGAGCGAAGCCTATGTCCAGCAGTAGTTTTCTACAGATTATGTTTTAGTTACCCTCCTTTTAAAAGGTCTCGTTAGGCTTTTGCGAAGCCAGTTTCACGCTTTAATGTGCAGTTTATTAGTTTTATTGATGGTTACGTCGTACGATAAGCATTGAGTCGTGGCATTTTCGACTGTTGCAATTTAAACGATGTCAAACAAATTGTTCAATATTCGCACGCAAAGATCGAATTGACCAACGCATTGATGTAAAAACGCTTACACCTGTAAGCGTTGGGTTTCTGCTACTATCAAAAACTTATCCAAAAATTGGTATGGGATTGGCTAGGCAAGGGGCCAGTGGAAGAGACGATGGGCGATGGACGAAGCCTGTCACCGAATGATGGCCAAAAGATGCTTGGTGACCGAGAGGCAGACCACCCGCCCGACGACAACTATCAACTATAAATTATCCTCAAATCAAATTAAATCATTTATTCTGGTCCAACGACATCGTCAGCGAAGCCGTTAGCAAAATTCTCAAAGAACCGGAAAAAAAATCTTTACCGTATTTTTTTTTGTAAGTTTACTTGCAATTTGATGTAACTTTGGTTAGGTCGGGGTCCACTTTTCTATTATGTATTATAGTACAAAATTCTTGATAATTGAATGCACAGTACAATCTTTTTCGCAGTTGAATATAAGTCAAAGTTAAAAAAAAAATAACATAACTTGCAAAACGCGGGCATGTACCAAATGTAATGTTTGGACGTGCCTTTGACTACCCCCTACTTATTATACTCAAAGATCCACTCACTGAGTATGTATGAGGTTAAAAAAAATTACCTACGTGTAGCGTAAAACACTGCTAATTTCATCCAGGTAACAAAAACCGATAAAAGTATTATCAATAAAATAAAATTGTAGCCTGGGTATAAAATGTGTAACAAAAACTGTAATCTCCCATTTGTTTCTCAAATTAAAGAATAACAATTAAAGAAAAGTAGGTATAAGTTAGGTAAATTTACACGGTACTTGGTAACTCTTTCATATTCAGAATTTCTATACAAAAGCCCAACAATACAAAAATCTCAGGCACACTAAACATTTTGGTTAAAATAGTCGTGTGACTATAATAAATAGTCACACGAGCGGTTAAAATAGTGTAACTGGTTAAACGTCGACATGTGAAATTGACCGTGAAAGTCGAGGTAATTTCGACCAGATTTCGGCACACCGAGCCAACGTGGTCAATTACCAGAAAGTTAAACTAGCCAGAAATGACCCAGATACACCAATTTGCTTGTTGTTCAAATGGGTTATGTAGATTGAGTGTTGCCTGCGCCAATTCCAATGGCAGGATGATGTCAAACCTATTTACGAATACTTTAATATTAGCCGTTGCTATTGTCACATCATAAACTCTGGAGATAGTCGAGCTGATACCTTAGTATTGGACATTTCGGTCGTGACAGGAAATGGCATAATACAATATTTACGTATCTTTATAATTTGAAGAAAAGTTTTGATTGGAGCTTTATAATTGAACACGTAAAAAATAGATTTAATCTTTGATATTAAAATTAATATCAAAGGTTCAATGTATTTATTACGCTATTTTTGTTTAATATTTACTTTTTCACTACTGGGCAAAGGTCTCCCCTCAGTTCTTCCACACTGAGTAGTCAGTTGCTTCAACTAGCCTAAAAGCACACAAATTACCTAAAAAGTTCAATTTTAACGTAAAACTAGCAATCTTATAGGCATGGGGTTATAAGTTTGGAGTGAATTATGCTGACCTTTAAATGCCATAAATGTCACCTCACACTTCTATTCTATATACATCCGTGACGGTCCTCTTGGTACTGTGTTTATTAATTAAGTTATTTTTTATGTACCACCTAAATATACAACGCTTCATTCATATCAGTGTGTCATTGTTTAGACCAGTGAAGATCCTATTGTAAACATCTTATGACTAACCTAACTATAATAGTATAACATATGTGATAATTTTGTATGTAATGGTTTATGTTCTTTGGTCTCTTTAGTGTGCGTTGTGTCCGGCGTGCTAAAACCGGGACCGGAATCTTTCTGTGCTCTCCAAAGCACAAAATCACTCGGTTCTAAATGCTAAAATCGATCATACATCCAAATGGCCTGAATGACCTGACAGAATGACACTTAACATAGATTACTATAAGTAATCTATACGCTGCGAGCGCTTCTTTAGCCGAATTAAAAGTAAATATATATATATATATAATGCTGGACGTTTTTCACACAACATCATCTAGCCCCAAAGTAAGCAGAGCTTGTGTTATGGGAACTACATGACTGATATACTACTTGTATATATTGTATATATATATTTTTTAAACTAACTTACAATTTAAAAAAAAATGAAATTCTAAATGGCTTTTGAGTGGTAAACCTAGGAGCAAGATTTTAAGCTACCTACTAATCTCACAGACCAACAGATTCATTTCAAGCGAGAGGAATTCACTGCCAAGTTTTCAGTGTGAGCTATGTTCTCGGATTACCCTAGGGTAATTCGAGCACAAAACACGTATCTCAACTGAACTCACAGCATAAAGTACCTAGTCTAGGGTAGAACCAAATTCGGTTTTAGTTTTATTGGGCCGACACTGGGATAAAAAAATTAAATACGAATGGTGCAGAAGAATCAAAGAAGACCGAACCAAAGTCGAATATGCTGTCGAAGTTAGGCCGAACCTCGATATGAGAATAACACTGCTGTACATATGACTTCTACAAAGAGTGTAATGACTAAAGATCTTGGACGATCTCCATCCACAAATAAATCGGTGACTGTCCATAGTGCTGTAGTTCTTCGGATTTCCTCGTTTAAGATTTTATCACTTAGATTAGACTAAATGTGGTGAACCATTAGAGCAAAGAGATACGTGTACTTACTTGCCTAGACTATAAAACTTTGCAGTAAAGCTTCGGCTAAAAGGATCGTGGTTTGGTCAGCGTTTCAACGTGTTTTATAAGGATTAAATGCTCGAAATGTCTGGTATATTTTCGAATGCTAAAATGTATTAGGTAAAAGTATAGGTACTTATAAAATTGTAGGTATCTTTTTTTTTTTAGGCGCTTCTTGGCAGATATTTTGTAAACACTTATTTTTTGAGCTATCTATTTTATTCTATTTTCGTAAAAAAGTCGTAGCTTCATACAGGGAGCCCAAATTAACATACAATTTTGAGAGTTCTGCGATTTCTCTTGCGTATTTATTAGCTTCAATTACCATTTTTTTTACATCCAACATACATAACATAGTCTGTCCCCGTACTAGGATTTTCTGTGTATCAGGAACTACGAGTATCATGGTACTATAACACCCAAACTAGAAACAAATATCGACAGATCATGCAAACATTTGTCCTGCAGCAAGAAACGAATCTATGTCGGACTTCTGTATGTCTGATATAGATTTTGAGATAACAATATTGATCAATATCATAAACTTTAAGCTAATCAAGAATGCACGTTGAATACCTTTCAAGGCAGTCAGGTGAAGGCAGGAAGAATGCAGAACATTGTTGTTACCTTGCCCGACCTTGTAGGTTCCAATTTGACCATAGATCAACGAATATTGATAGGTTTATTATGTACGATATATTTTCATATATAATAAATATGATAAATCAACTTTTAAAAACATAGTTTCTTAAAATTTTAAGAATATTCCAATGTAATTTTATCTGGACCTAAAATTATTTTTAGTGTTCCTATCTATGGCGGAAACGAGCTAACTGTTGAGACTCACTAGAATACTACCACCTCTTTACACAGTTTTTTTGCAATAAACAATTACTTTATTTTACTTGAAGCCTCTTTTAAAAATATGGAACTCAAAAACATAAAATCATGCTATGATTTCTTACAATGCCAAAGAAAGAGAATCGCGTCCTTTATGCCCAGAGCGTGTAAAAAAACGATATATTTTATTTTTGTGTTTTCTATGGATTTGGTGTCTGCAATAAAGAGAGTTTATCATTATTTAAAAAAAAACTTACTCACTACTTCCCCATGGTGGACATCCTCAGATACATACTCAGTGAGTAGATCTTTGAGGATACCAAGTAGGGGGTAGTCGGAGGCATTATTATTATTATAAATATGTGCATGAACTTTCTAATGCAGATAAGAGAATAATTAAGCTAAACAAAAATTAGGCACCTGCCTATCAAGAATCTAGACTTAAGGTGACATAAGAAATTCCAAGAACCAATTTGTAACATTTACTGGCTAATAAGTTTACAAATTATGCTCGCGGCGATAATCGACAGCCGTATAATTACCCTTATTAGTTACGTTACTTGTTTAAGATATTAAAGATAGCATGCAGGCAACTAAATAGTGTCGCAGATATTATAAAGCTATACTAGTAGTAGTGTTAAAATAAGTTACATTAAAACAAAAAGTTACAGCACATTAAAAAGAAGTCTTAAAAATTTCGAACGTAAATTTCGTAAGACCGTGACGTTTATGAAATCGCGCGGAAATCAGACGTTTTTGGCATTTTCTCTCTTAAACGATTACTATACTTCTTTTTTTCAAATGTTTTTTAAGAAGTAAATTTGATTTTTATGTATCGAGAAAAAAACGTGTTTTGGAAGAAACAAGACTATAGCAAATTTCTTCTTCAAAACATTCGAAAATAATTGGAATATTTTTGTACTTTGACGCGTCTTTGTCGCGACAAAAAGTTCTTAGATATAAAACTTGCGTACAATGGTATCTATCACAACTGATAGGATTCCGTAATAATTTTATGCTGGTATTTCTTAGATTAAATCCGCATCTTGAATCCATAAGGTGTGGAGGTCCTCCGGCCAAACACGCCTACTTACTCTTGGCTAATTTCTGGACACCGAAAGGTCAGGCGGTACCGAACAGTCCTCTTATTACAATGTTACAATACTTTGAATCTTATTACAATGTTTTAGAGAGTTCGTATTTTGCTTTTGTGATTTTAATGAAAATGATTTGCGTTGTTGTAACGTTGGATGGTTGGACGTTGCACAATCGTTTCTATAGAAGTTCTGAGAAACGAGTAATATATGATTCATTTTTAATTGTACGTAGGTATTGTATAATCTTCACAGCTGCAACATCGGAGGAAGTAGATAGGTATTTTATTTATCTAACTATTTACTTAAATGAATATTTTATATCTACTCTCATGAAATGTAAGTCAAGTTAAATCAAAATAGAAAATAACATACCTACCTACATTACTCAACTTTGACACTGGACAAGTAACTTAGACTTTTTAATGCTTACTTACTTATTATTACATGATAAGATAATATCATGTTAAGATACAGGATGTAGAAAGATATGATAATAATCGGAAAATTACCTTCCTTTTCTTGTGAAGGACGGATCTGTCTGACTACAAAAAGCTTTCTCTGAGGTTAATCTTGCTCCCAACTGAATTATAAAAAAAAAAACTTCAAGGACATATTTTGAAACTAATGTACCTACCTACCTATGTTTTTTGTATCGTAATTTAACTCTTAACTACTACTCCATAAAATTATGCTGCTAAAATTAGGTTATATCCCAGTTTTCACACCGATAATACGGCACATGAGTTCCTGAGGGGCTCGCCTCAGCAAACTCAATTATCGCTGACCCCTGATCCTTTAGAGCCAGGAACCACAGACGCAAACATAGTTACTAGTGGACCCATCTATAGGGACGGGGGGGGGGGGGGGGGGATAATTAGTATTCACTGGAGCCCGATTCGGGAACCATAGTTTTACAACTGTGTAAGTGTAAGCTACTATGTAAGCTGCCTCCCTTTTGAGAACCATCGATTCTGCTTCTGCGAACTGTGTCTATCACCGACATGTACTAGGTTAGATTTACGTAATGAACGTTATTTCAACGTTTCTTTAGTGTTTTGTGCAGTTGGCTAGAACAAATAAAAACACTTATTTTCCAATAATAGTATATCTTTAAATTACAAGTTTGACACTGTAGCTATTCGCTTGTAAACTGACTTAGAGATACTTATAAAAATGTCTAATAATAGTTTTAGGATTTTTAAAAGGTATATTCTCTTGTAACATCGAACTAACCAAAAAAACTATAACTCTTATTATAGTAAAATTATAACTCTAATTTGGTCCTGACAATTACCGATTGCGGATTACTTGTGAAACTGAAACTCCTAGTAATACATATAGGTCGGTACGAAAACTCCGTTATTAAAAACATCTGCTACAAAGAGAATCTCGTTCGACTTTGTAGTGCGTTTAAGAGTGCAAATTAAATTTCTCCAGGGCATCAAAGGCCGAGAGCGAAGCTTATTTAAATTGCATGGCTGTACCTACAGATTTTCATGAATAATAGGATCGTGGTCGCTGTGAAATATTGCCTCTTTCGGAGTACAGACAGGGAAATAGCAAGTTGTGAAATTGTTTTTGAAGAGACAATTATTTAAAATTTTCACTTTATAATCCCCGACGCAAAATGAAGGATGAGAAGGTGTGGTGTGTGTTTGGTTGTAGCATCTTATAGCTCCCAATCGGATGGACCAATTTAAGTCAATTTGATCATAAAATGCTAAAAATGTGTAACTTTTCAGGTTTTTATAGATAAAATGAGTCAATACCCATACCATGTCTTCTACATTTTGAAATCCACTTGAAAGGGAGCATACTTGATGCAAATTCTCACCTACTACTTCAGTTTTCTTACAACGATAAGCCTCTATAGAAAAAACTACTCTAAACCACCTTGACTTCTGTTTTGAACTCGTATTTTCCAACATATCTCCCCAACGCTTTGCATAATTTAAGAGAAATGAAGGCTGTCCATTCACGACAAACCCATTACTGGCATGTACACTCTCCCACATAGTACTAAATGGGACATTGTTTCGTAAGATGTCCACTTTTCCCATTATACTTTCGCTTTGTGCATGTTCTTCGCTTTGTGATAGCTCTCTTCAAAGGATTATGTCAGCGAATTCAACTGCCTCGAGGCATAATTGGCCTACGAGCATATGTTGAACAAGATTAGATAAAAGTATATGTCACCACTTATTTCTTTGGTTGCCAATAATACTTCTTACTCCTTTTTTCCTATAGTTATTCCTATTTTATCCTGCCTTTTTCAGGACAAAAAGATTCAATCTTACTCCTTTGTTCCTGTAGTTATTCCTATTTTATCCTACCTTTATTTCAGGACCACAGGAGATTAACAGAAATGACCTACTTACCTTAAACTACTAGGTCTGTAAATAAGCAACGGGAAAGGTTTTGTTTGTTTTATTGTTGACTTGCGTCTGCTCTGCCCACATCTACACCCGCGTGGTGGTACCCTTTTATAAAGGAGCCTATTTGTTATTCTAGGTCGCGAACTATAGCAGTTCTACTGTACCAAATCAGTCCAGCCATTACGGAGACTATAAGTAACAAAAATATTGAATTACCTATTGATTCCAAAACTCAGCCATAATCAAATTTAATGAGTTCAGTACCGAAATGATGGCCATGTTGCGGAAACTCTCTCTTTATTTTTCTCTCTTTAAAAGTGACTGGCTATATCTTGGTCACCCTGCTAGATCAACTCTATCGATGTTAAAAGAAAAAGATTTGTGAAAAGATTCTTTGAACCTTGTTGGTCGAGTTCTTTGTTGTAAAAATAGTGCTGTTTCTGGAAATAAAAAACAGCTCTTTCATGCTTTGCTACCAGATTACGTATTTCAGACAAGTTTATCAGTAATAGCATAACCAAGATTATAAGCTATAACAGGTCAGTCACCCCGATTTCACTTTCATAAACTACTTTTCAGAGCTGCCATGGCCCGCCACGGTGGATGCCTTTCATAATGGTGTAACCAACACCATAATCTGAGTTTCCATTTTCAATAAAAACTGTTTATCACAGAATACTATTACTAGAAGAAAGTGTTTTTGCGATAACAACGTGGCTTCTAAATATATGGGTTAAACACAAAATTAGGAACAGATAATATGAAGGTAATCAGATGTAGACTCGTGATACTTTGAGGGAACGATTCAAAGAAATAAACATTACGAAAGTGATGTCTATAATATTAATACTAGAAACAAAAATAAATTACTTATTCCGAAATTAAGATTAGAAAAGTCACTAAAGCTGAATGATCATCAAAAAAATAACCGAGCAGATTTTGGTTGCTTTCGGAGTAAATCAACTTTCAATTTTTAAACTCAAGTAGTTTTTAAGCTGACGTTTCTATCATTTACGATCCTTGTGATTTCTATGAAATCTTAAAAAAATCCTTTGGGTCCTCCTTTTTTTTTTAGTCAAAACCCAATCATAGACAATCAAAGTACAAAATAACAAAACTCCAATTTGTTGTGAAATTCTCTGTACTTGATATTGCTTGAAGAACGTTAGAAGCACGTTGCAAATGTAACAATTCCATTAGAAAATTGCTATAATCTTACATATAATCAATGGATTTCTTTGATAGAAAGTTGGTTATACCTGTCCCAAGCTTTAAGATTGTCTCAAATATGCCCCGACTCCCATGCAGTCAGAACTTAGACACCTCTGAAATATAGAGAAGCGATTACGGTACGGTGGTTGCCTGGTCTTAACATATCCACGTTCTAGATAGTCAAAAATGGTTGGAGTGATGGTGACATTTATCTACAACCAAGCAGACTTGTTTCGCTTGATAATGTTGCACGTCTTCTTCGAAAAGTTAGGAGCTCCTGAATATACGTAGATAAATGACACCATACTATGTATAGTACGGTTTATAACGGTGTAGTAATCAACCACAAGGACCATGTGCATTGTAAGACAGATGTATAGTACCTAATATATAGTCTCATCTGTTCATGACTTGTATACTCTAACAATAACAGGATCCCCTTGTACCCTACCCACAGATTTCCTACGAAGCCTGCTTGTTTCGTAATTCGGACATCTGTCGCGAATCGCTGATTTATGCGCATACGCAATCGTGTTTATGTACGAATACAATGAGGAGATCTTATCAGTTGCGGGTGTCATTTGTAAGATTGAAATGTACTACGTACCTATTCTATTACTAACTCAATCTAGGCATTATCAACCCTTTGGTGTGCACTTGTCTGTTCGCTTGTGTTATGGAACAACATGACTTATAATATTACTTAAATACTTTTTTTGTAAATACATATATATTATACATAGAAAACACTCAGACCCGAGACAAACATTTACTGATCATACAAACATTTGTCCCGCGACGGGAATCGAACCCGCAAACTTCTACGTCTCAGGCGGGTCTTCGTCCACTGCGCCACTGAGGCTACAGCATTGGCCTCCCACATAAATATGTCATAAGGAACAAAGCTGAGGTAATTTCATCTACCCACTTTCCGCAACTTTTAAGATGTTATCGGACCATCGGATACCTTCTGCATCAGCTGGTTGAGAAACTATACAGAATGTCGTGTTCATCTTCCTTAGCGGCTTATTCTTAACTTTGAAATAGAAATAGTCTTAGGTGTAAACTGAAAATTTACTTAACTTTGAAATAGACGTATTTCCCTAGTACGTCTATCTAAAATAAAAACAGTTAAGACAATCAAACAAAAGAACTTTGTCAACCTACACCCTAATTTATTTACACGTTATACAAACTTACTGCTACCTTTTGTTATCACCTTGGCAAGGCCGCGATGCATTATCACTGTCATCTCAAACAACCTTATCTGCTCCTCTCAAATCTCAGATTAGAGATGGTCAAGGACTATTTTTTGTTTTATAACTTTATTGCTAAGGCATAAGATATAGTTTGTTGGTATATTCACGAAAATAACTCGTGACCTTGGCTTATCATTAACAACGAAAATTAAGTTATGATTGATTATACAACATCTTGTTATCAGTCTATTAGGGGTAAACATGCGATTTAATCTGTCTTAGCACTACTGCTTAGGGATCTACAAGCGCATGCTCCAGAGTGTTGTACTGGCTTTAAACTGTACTTCTCAAATGTACTTAAGTGTCAAGGTACCTACTTACCTGCGAATTTATCAGTGAGTAGGCAAAGCATTACAGTAGTGGAACTCGTAAATCTCAGAAGATTACAGTATTTAAACAATAGGCTCTTAAACATTAACATGGTTTGTAGGGGTATGAGAGGAAAATATGAAAAACAAGCGTACATTCGGAAAATAAGAGCAAGTCAAATAATATAATAATAATAATGCTGGACATTTTCACACGGCATCATCTAGCCCCAAAGTAAGCAGAACTTGTAATATGGGAACTACATGACTGTTATACACATATTTATTTTTTAAATACATACATATTATACATAGAAAACACCCAGACCCGAGACAAATATTTGAATATACAAACATTTGTTCCGCGGCTTGAATCAAACCCGCAACCTTCTGCATCTCAGGCGGGCCTTTGCCCACTGCGCCACAGAGGTCAACTAAATTCAAGACTAAAAATAGTAAGCTCTAATTGTTTATTGTTACACGAGACCGCACATCCATATTGAGGGAATTGGAGTCATTGACTAATGTAATGATACAACAAAATAAGGTCTTAATAATTAGCAATTCAAAGATTGTAATCTATAGGAGCTTCTCTAAATAAGATAACATTTTTGGTAGGTAGACCCGATATAATATTTAGTAAGAAATTCCTAAGGACAGCCAAAACAAAAGGATCTACTTTAATAAATAAAGGCACGTTCAAGTATAACAGGGGCACACGCTCTCAAAGTCAATATAATTTATATGTCAAGCACGTTATCCTTGTCGTAATATATTGAAAATTCCTTTTACCGTTCTTATCTTGAAAAATATAGGAAACTACTTCGGTCACGACATACACATTTGCTTCCACACGTACCTACTTAGAAACTCTGCGCTAGTTAGATAAGGTTTAAAGCTTGGATCTGTTTGCTAGTTGTTGTTTAGATACTAATGTATTGATACTGTTATCAATTTGCATTCCCAATGAGAAGCTATGGTAGGTTAGGTATTGATATAAGTTGGTAGGACTCTTAGAGCTATCGTTTAGTGTATAAATGTTACATTCAATCACATTTAATAATTGATCTGCGATGGCATCTTCTTCGAAACTTCCAGAACAAATTAAATGAGCTCGGTAAGAAATGATGCTAACACTTTTACGAAAAGTATAGAGAATAAGTATAGAGTCTATCTCAGGTATTAATTTACTACAAGAAATTGTCTATAGCGCGAAATTTTCATTCCATACAATCTTCCCACAATCAGGAGTTGCGTATATTGTGTTTGGTTCTAATCACCTTTTTAACTCCATAGTTGATCTTAATCGTTCTGAGATCCCTATCGGATGATAGAGCTGAAATATTATAGCCAGGGATTTAAACTGACACATAAATTATTAAATAGGTAATACTATACCTAACGTGACCTGTAACGTGAGTTATTAATAAATAATTTCATTTCATTTAATTTCATTTCTGATACAGGTTTTTAAAAAATAGCCCGTCTAGTTATGTTTTGAAACCAACGTCGCTCAGAATTAAGCAGTTTTGTAAACTCATTGCCTGCTTTCCTAGAGGGAAAGCTACATAATAGTCTCAGCTAATGATAATTGGCCATAGCTATAAATTGTAGCTTTCTTGCCCAGAGGATGTAACTAACAACATTCCACCCAAATCGATAAAATAATATTGACGGCCTCGTTGGCGCGGCGGTCGAATAGCTGGCTGAGACACAAGAGGTGCGGGTTCGATTAACGCTGCGGGACAAATGGTTCCATGTTCTGCTGATATATGTTCCGGGTCTGGATGTTATGGTACTTAGGTACTCGTCCTAATACCCACGATACAGGGAATCTTAGTTTGGGGTCAGGACTATGTATGTACCTGTTGGGTGTTAAAAATAAACTGTTTATTTTTAACACCCAATATGGCTTGAAAGATTGTAGCTCTCTAGCTCAGGAGATTAAATAACATACACCTTTATCCTAAATTCGATAAGAGATACCTAAGTCTGTATAAAGAGTAGAGTCAATTTCTCAGAGTTTTCTAAGTTTTCAAGCCAGGTTCCATTCGTTTCGCTTGTTCTAATATGAACAGTATTTACTGACCTACTTCCTCTTCCCGCATCTATTGAAAGAGCTTGTTGTATTAGAGAGAGCACGTGCAAGCAAACAAGACTCGAACACGCCTCTTCTCTGCCATTAGAAACGTATGGGAATATGAACACAGTTTTTATTGGTGTGTTTCAATTTCCATCGATTTGCATACTATGTCCTGTTTTATATTTGTTACAAATATACAATATTACACACTGTGTAATATTGTCTTCCATTTCAAAAATCTAAATATCGTTATTGAAACAAATACAGATGATTGAAAACAAAATGATGAACGATGATACTCGATGACGATAACGGTAAAATACTAAGGCCCGAGTACGTCAACACGTGGTCAAAGCTTTTTGTCACATGTTTTCATAGAAGTCTGACATAATAATCAATGGTTAGACTTGATCGTCCGTTAATTTAATTAAAATAAATTTAATATCCTTATTTGCATTTGTTTCAGTACACTCATAACTAATATTATCAAACTTGGGCTAGCTTAAGTCATCAATATCATCCCGATTGATGGTCACTGCTTCATAATCAGGATAATAAAAAAGGCCAATTCTTAACTTAAAAAATAAAACCAAGCTCCAAATTCACGAGAACCTCCGAAGGGCCAAATCAAACCTAGCTAACTCAACGCTACAGGTATCTTTCCACAACCTGATAGTGAAATCATGGCGCGTCTTACCGTTAGCGGTCAGTGGGCCACTTTTTACAATGATTGGCCGCTAAACTATCGGTCATACTTGGGCGTATTGGTTACTACGTGAAGTAGGACGATGTTGTTCTATAGAATAAAACTAAGCACACTAACTAAATACACACTCGCACAAGTAGATTAGTCGGCAAAGCTTATAAGTTTTTCTTCTAGTACAGTGCAAACTTTGAATTTCATTCTCACCTAATGGATATTGGATTTTCCTGATAATAAACTGATCAGATGGATTTAAAGTAAGCCTCCGTTCCGCCATAAAAAGTCCTCATAGAGGATGCTTTTACCGCTTTAAGTTGAATAGCTAAATATTATCGATAAAAATATATTTCATCCGCGATGCAAGGAGTCCGTAGGTAATTGGGGTAAGTCAGACGTTAATTGTCTGTTATGTTTAATACATATGGCGGGGGAGTTCATTTTTTTATTGATAGATTGCGAAGACAACCCCGCAGTATGAGCTCGTCAAAGATCTGTCTCCATCGCTAGTTACACCCAATCAGCCAGTAATTCGGTTTACAATAACAGTTATTTTAATAGCCGTGATCGTACTATGAAAACATCGTTCAGCGTTACCGCCGTATGATTGCCCATAATCAAACCCGAAGATTAGAGACCTTGACATTACTATACCACAGTAAATAACAAAAATTGGTTAGGCGTGACTAAAATAATAAAATTGCGTACAGAGTGGATGTAACGTACTAGAGTTGTCAGCTGAAAAATTAGGAGCCAGAAGAGTTAGAAAGCCCGGACAACAACATGTTGTTTTTTCTAACCACAAGAGTCACAGCCGTAGTCCTGTGTTGGTCTATACCGGATTCCGTGTTTCGTGGGTATCAGGAATTACAAATACCGTGTTAACTCAACACCCAGGCCCGCAATGTATGAATATTCTTTTTTGTACACCTTATGAAATAAACAATAACTCGTGGCTTAAAAGCGATCGTTCCAGACAAGCTTTGGACGAAGATGATGTGATTTTGAGAGTGGTCGTGGCACTTTATAATGTGTTTAAGTAGGACGATGATTTCATGAGGGTACTTTTAGGCGTGGACTATTTATTAACTACTCGCCTATTTACATGTTTTATCTTGTGCAATAAATAAATGTTCTATATATACCTATATCTATAGTTTTATGACTTGTGTTGCCCGCTAATTTGTGTGACCATATAGATTTGATGATTTGAACAGTCGCAATGTCACAGATACAAAAAAATCTCATATTTTTTTTTGTATTCAGAGAAAGACGAATCTATAAATACGAATATAATACCAATACCTAACTAAGGTATTGGTATTCTTATCACATACTCTACCGCTACGGAAATCCCACGCTATCATTATGTACGTTGCAATAAATACCTACTTTCGTATTGTCGACGTGTTTTATCAACTCTAGCTCATAAGGTAGCAGTAATTTCTTACTTTGTGGGAGAAAAGGTTTAGGCAAGTACCGTAGGTTAGGTTAGTACCTTCTTCTTTTCCGAAGAAGCAATTTAGAGTTGAAAATAAAAGTAATAATTATTTATTTACTTTGTCAAGAGCTGATTTACAAGGTAGTGTTAAGAAGGATTGGTAGCAGGTATCTTATTTCGGTAGGTTGTGGGGTAGTGTATGATAGGTACACCAGCACTGCCACGTAAATAGTCCTGAACCCACACCAGGATTCCCTGTGTCATGGGTAAGAACTGCTAGAATTGTATTGCCAAGTTTTGAATTATAAACATCGATGTAGAAGATAATTGTAGAGTTTCATATTGATTCATAGCTGGTTGCTAAACCTAGTTATTTTCGCGCATTGACGCTGTCCAATATACTCGTAGCTAGCATTTTATATTCAATCTTAGCGACTGGACACTGGATTATGAACGCAGTAACGTTTCACGTAAAACATTGTCGACTAGCGTCCTCGCAATACCTAACCGGAAGGCGTCCCAAGCTACGTTTACCAGGACGTTAGATTCATTAGTACTTTTCAAACTTTCGCGATAGGATAACATAATTATAAGTTTTAACGGGGTGTTCCCGTGATCACGGCTGTTGCAATATTGTCGACACGTCGGGAATATAATAAAAATGGTAAACGCGATAAAGAACCGTTAAACTTATAATTACGTTAGATTCATTATTAGTACATTTCCGAAGCAAGCTTTCCGCCCTCTTGCTAATTCTCCATACTATCTATATTTTGAACTACATATAGCTCAGGGTGCCTAGACAAATATCTCACACTTACTTTTCCTTTCACGCTAACGCAAATTTCTCAAGGAAAAACTTGGCAGTAGTCACGTGACATTTCCAAATGCCATTTCATTACAATTCATTATGGGAATGACAATATGAAAAAAGGCAACAGAATGTGGACAGTTTGTGGAGACACCTGTAGGCGATATTCCTCGAACTTGGATTCTTTTTTACGCCAGCCTCTGCCAGCAATTAATGTTGTTTATTAACTCATTACAGCCTCATCGAAAGCATAAGGACAACTATATAATTTAAAGTAAAAATTAAATAACAGGTACAAAAATTATAATTAATAAACGAAAATGAAATCAAAATAATTCAGTCCATTTTAAAGACTTTACTATAGATTCTGTTTCGTTAGAATGGAAAAAATCCTCTGTGAATAATACTGTTTACGGGAACCAGAATAACTAACCAGGCTCACTCGAATAAATAATACAAAATATATATGTAGAAGTTACTAGTGTACTAAAACATAAGTCGATACCGAGCCTAATGAAGGCTCTATTTGTCGAGTATTCATCAAGTCGACATTGTTTAAACTCTGTCGTCGTTGTATAGTATGTCAGTGATTGCGAAACGATTTGCCGTAATTAAGAGCGTGAGACAAGTGATGAAATCTGATATGCTTCATTTTATTCCTAAAATTATGTATTTTTTACATTTACTTGTATTAACAGCTGTTCTCTTTTTAAGAGAGGTGAGGTCATAACTTATTTTACTAGGAGAAGTATTTTCATTAGTCCCACCCATAAGTTGCCGTTTTATTTGTACGGCAAATCTACCCAGGTTTATCTGAAATCACACAAATACCAAGAAAAATAACTCTCACCTTGATTAAGAGTTTACTGGTGCGAATTAAATTAAAATAATATAACTATTGCAACGCATTATGTCATAACATAATCATAATACACGGAACTGTGTTCAAATAAAAACAAAAGCATTTGAGTGACGTTTTTTTTCAATAAAAGTGACGTAACTATTGTGATATGTCTAAAATTCAACTTTAATCTACGTACGTAACGAAAATGCAATACAAATTACGCGTTTAGAGATATTTCGTAATTAAAACTGTGAGTAAAGTTAGAGTTGACAGAGGTTCGATTTTAGCCGGATTATCTTAAATTTACGACTCGAAGGTTAACGATTGAAATGAAATCAGGGAATCAGAAATGAATGAAGGGTCATTTAAAATAAATTTAGTACAGATGAACACATATTTAAATTAGGGGCTGGAGCCGAAACTGCGAATAGATACTACAAAAAATAACTTGTTTTAAAATCGGTTTAGTTTGTGGCTGCAAGAAAAATATATGTTATATAATATATTCATCATATTATTGCTGCCATTCCAGAGTTGATGCTTTTGGGAAACTAAATAGTCTAGTTGACCGAGTCCGAGTTTTTTCCGGTTAATTTTACTGTGTTCCGGCTTTTTTCGGCAACCCTACGGCGTTGTTTTTCTAGAGCACTTCCTCATTAATGGAACTCGCCCGTTTGAGCCAGACAAAAGCTCCCACAGGAACAGAAGCAAATAAACTATGCTACAGTCGAGCATGGTCATTGTTGCGTTGCAGTAGGTAATTACAACTTTTTTGTATTTGCAGTTTGTTTACCATAATCTAATTACAATATCATTGAAATACATGTTTAAGACAAATGGATATTCTCAGATCCATACTGGAGTAGTCAGAGGCACATAATATTCGGCACATGCCCAAGCTTTGCATAATAGCTTGCATTCCAGGGACATGTTGCTAGCCAATACACACACTTTTTTTGCAATAGTGTGCTCGTATGTCCTGGTGACCAAATCTGGCATCTAAACGTGCCTTCCGAAGTAGGTACGGGAGTGCTCTACCACTAAGCCACTACCGGTCACCCATCCAAATGATGACCTGGCGCATGAGGCTTTACTTGGCAACCAAATCGACTCAAGTTTGTATTCTTTGCATTAGCCATACTTAGCCAATTTATTTAATGTTAATTATTAAAAACACAAAATAAGATTACACATTTAAATAAGAGGTATAATGGACAGCTTTAAAAGCAATGTTATTAAATAAATAATGCTGGACATTTTGCACACAGCATCATCTAGCCTCAAACTAAGCAACAGCTTGTGTTATGGGAACTAAATAACTGATATACTACTTATATACTTTTTTTTTAAATAAATACATATTATACGTATAAAACACCCAGATCCCGAGACAAATATTTGCATATGTAAACATTTGTCCCGAGGCGGGAATCGAACCCGCAACCTTCTGCGTCTCAGGCGGGCCTTCGCCCACTGCTTTTTCATTTCACTTAAAAGCTTGAAGTAGGTATTTACGATCTCTCCGATCACAAGAAAATGTTAACACGCTTTATCGAAATATTACACTCATATATTCGTATTTCCCATGCACATGCAAGCTGCTCAGCCCGCATCATTACTTTCTACTTCAAATGTAGAAATCTAAGGTTGATGCTTCCAGTAACAGCTTTCTTGATCGATCACGGAGAAACATCTATACATCTATCGCTAGGTACAAAACATGAAATTAGTCAATACCCACTTTAATTCATAGACATAGACATATCATTTATTTGCTACACACAATATAAATAAACAATTTTGAAATGAACATTAAAAAAAAGGTACACAATAAAAGGTTACACAATAAAAAAACAAAGGGATAATAAGTTGAAAAATGAATTAACATTATGTAAAGAAATAACTAATGCGTGCTGCTGTAGCATATTGGTCTAGGCTCAGCATAATGCCAACAGTTCGTCTATGTATAAAATTTTTCCTCATAATTTCGAACGTATGTATTATCTTCTTGAACATTATCTTGTATTTTTAAATACCTAATACTCGTTTAAGCTTATTCTAGATCTATTTTATGCGACACAGTGAGTTGTTGTCTTGTTGTTGTACTTATAAAAAGATTGTGTCTATTCATCTTTGTACATGTTTTTTGTTTGTGCGTGGTTACTGATATAATAATACTAGGCGAGGTGTTACGCTGTGTAAGGCGTCCTAATAAACATTATAAGGTCTTATAAACAAGGTTGTGATTATTGTGTGGCTTTATTGTTAGAAGCTATCTCTTCTAGACAACCTTAGGACTGAAAATAATGTGAAGAGACCAACAGTCCGTTGCTGACAGTAATGTCCAGCATTATATTACTAATTTAAGTATAGTACTGCATATTTATTAAGAGGCACAATCAATGCGTCTAAAGATGTAGGTTATGGTCAATATTTTTTTCTCATACGAGTCTATGGTAGAGTGTTCTCTGAATAACCCTTAAAGAGTAACTACTCAGTTGACAAGGCTTAGCGACATAAAAACATATACCCGAAATGACAAACGCCTTTTTTTTAAGTCGGTGAACCATGACTATCTACTGCCAGCATTTCAGAACTCGCTAAACAGATAACAGCAAACATTCTACAAACAAGTCTTGCGAATTTGTTCAATAACTGTCGATCTACATTTTACCTCAAAAAGAGGGCGATAACAAAAACGTACTTGAGTAACTTAAAGTTGAAACAGCTAGGCGATAACAATCATTCAAACAATGTACAAAACTGAAGCAAACTATTAATTCGAGAAATTTTGTAATATTTTTTAGCGGAAGGCCCATTTTTCATAACTATTTAGGCCTGGTTGCGTTTGTCAATTATTTATTATTATTAACACTTCGTTAAAATGAATTATTCACTAGGTAATTAATAGTAGTTACTCGATTCATTCATCATCTTTTCAAAGCGAAATGGCCCTTCATAGTTTAACACAGCGTTGAGAAGTTGCACATTCAATGGCTCTAAAGTCTTTACTCGTCTGGCAAATTAATTACCAGCTAAGGACACTCAAGTTGAGGCTAGAGGGTTCTGAGAAGTTTACGAATGGACGTTGTTAATTTAACGGTGCTTCTACAGTTGCGCAACGTATCTTAGAACAGTGGTTGGAGAGAGAGGATTACGAGAAAGTTACAATTTCTGACGATCTCTGTGGTGCAGAGGGCGAAGGCCTGAGACGCAGAAGGTTGCGGGTACGATTCCCGCCGTGGGATAAATGTTTGTGTGATCTGCATATATTTGTCTCGGTCTGGGTGTTTTACATGTATAATAATTAGGTGTTTACAAAAAATTTATATTAGTAGTACCTATATCAGTCATGTAGTTCCCATAACAAAAGCTCTGCTTACTTTGGGACTTTGATGAGGGTGTGTGAAAATGCTAAACATCATTATTATTATAGTTTTACAATGTTTGCGTTTTTGATGAAGAACCCTTTAATTTGCGTCCCAATTTGTACAAATTGACACGCAATATTTATCTATTCGTAACATTTGTTTAGGGGAACATTCGTAGAACTCCCAACAAACAAATTGAAATTTTGACTTTCAAATGAGCTTTATAATATTTTTGTAATAAAATATATTGTTTATATTAGCTCCCCTTTCTTTGTTCGTGGTAGATCCCGATTTGTAATGACGACTCCTCATGTTCGATAATGTAAATACCAGTTCTGGTACCAATACGTTTCTTCGATACCATGTAGGCCAGGAGTACTACGGACGTTAAGGTCAATGACCGACCCCCTCCCTTCATCTGGGCTCAGAGCTACTACATATTTTCTCCGATCGGGTCCAACGCTCGTGCTATGCCATCCACTTACTTAGATTAAAGCGAAACTTTCTGCAACTATCTTAGTAGCTTTGAACAACTTGGTACTAATTTTTTTTACTGTACTGTAAAAATATGTAGTATGAATACTTTTTAATAGTCAGTGGAAAGTTATGTTTATTGTCATAGTTTTTTATTTTTTAAAATACCGGCTCACATTAGCAGTTACACAACTTGAAATTTTCTGTGCTGCGAGTTACTTAGTCTTACTTCCGGGCCGAGACACTTTGGCAGGGGCCTCAAATCAAGTTTGGGTACCTGTTTATCAAGTTGCATAGCTTGCAAATGCACAGTTCGGTGTTCCAATTAGTCTACTGAGTGGTCAGTGGATCTTGGCTGCGTCATTCGTCAATGGATGGAGGTTAATTGAGTTAATCGCCAAGATTGCTTGGCTGCGTGGCCCACGGATGAAATTAATTGTCCATTTCCGCCTTGATTTATCATCCGGAAAATGATTGTATTATATATTTTATGCCTAGGTACTTCTTGTCTTAATAAATTTACCAGGGAACCAGTATGGTTTCCATCAATTAACACAAGTCAAATTCAATAGAATTCGATATTGATTACGAGATGCGTATCTCGTTCATTCTTGGCTCATTTACTCTCTGTATTGAGAATGTGACTTGCACTATTTTCTTTCCCGCAAACAAAGTGGTTTCGTAAGAACCAGCTTTCATTACGAGCTAATAGCTTCTTTTGTAGTTAGCATTTTACTAAGTTCCTACATTTCAGCACAGCGTCCATTGCGTAAAAACTAGCGGGATGATTTATTTGAATTCGCCGAAAAACCGTAATGATGATTCGGAAGTTTGCCTCTCTGAAGTTCGCAGGTGTAGTGTAATGACTAAATCACTTTCACGTGACCCATCACGAGTGGTCACCTCGCTCCGTGGCCGTAGCAAATTGCTGTTGCATGGACTCAATGACTTACGCAAACTCTTTGTGGACGAGCGAGACTAAATCTCAGAGCAATTCATTTTAAAGCATTGTAGCGATTAGGTAAAAATATTTTTTAGAACGCCTTCAACAGAGAATGTTGCACTGTCGCGTCGTTTCATTTTATATGTATTTCTATTTTTTGTGGTACTCTATGCCATACACAATAAACGGGTCTGAGGGTAGGCATTTAGATATCTAACAAGGATCATCCATCCGATATTCATATACATATAGGGCTTTCACTGAATTTCGGAAGATGTGGGTGGAAATTTCATTACAACCAAGTAACTCATAGAATGCGGTTTTATTATAAAACTTAAGTAGGTAAGTACGTAAGGCGCACTAAAAATGACCGTATTTTGTTCTTAATATTTTAAAAAAGATATAAGTCATCAGGTGCCAGGGTAGGTACTGTATTCAGGATAGCTCATAAGTTATACGTTTTCCACCTTCTACAATTTGTTTGTCTGTCTGGCCGTGTAAGAGCTGGCATTGCCATGGTGCAAGATGATACGGCTTTTTATTACTGGTTTGGGGCTAGATGATGCTGTGTGAAATGTCCAGCATTATGTTTGATGTTATGTTATCTAACTCATGCCTATGCCTAAGGATGCCCAAGGATCACAAGAATTTATAACATCCCAATAATTCAACCGGGACTACTAGAACCCGCGTCCTCCTGCTTGGTACACGGGGGCTATACAAACTAAGCTACGAGGTCGTTAACAGCCTTCAAATTTCTTGGATGTTTCGACTCGAAGCGCAGAGGTTTATTTTACTTTGGGATAAAATACCCTAAGTGAGTTTTGACACTTAGGTAGGTACCTAGGTACTTCACTCGCTCGGATTTATAAACCATGCACCAATAATGTAGAATCGGTAGAGTCAATTTCTTTATGATTTCAATTGACATCTTGCATTTATGCAAGGGCTTCGTCCGCTAAAACGGACGCAATGGATCTCTGACCCGTGACCTATCAATGACTGGACATGTACCCACGACAGATATTATCATAATTTGCTTATATCTTTATACTTTTTCCTAGTAGCAGAGCTCCTTATGAAGAGCTCGTCCGGGGAATACTACCACCACACCTAGTTCTGCCGCCAAGCAGTAATGCTCGCATTGCTGTGTTTGAAGGGTTCGGGTGCCAGTGAAATTACAGGCACATTTGACTTTTCACCTATTATATCTGATGGTCGGCAACGCGCGAGTGATACATCTGATGTTGCAAGCGTCTATCGTTTACGGTAACCACTTATCAACAGTTGGACAGTATATTTGCCACTGTAGTTGTTAAAAAAACTTTATGCTAAAAAATGCTGTCATTACTCACGTACCTTACCTACCTATCTACTTTATCATCAGACCAGATCTACTGCTGGACATAAGACCCAAAGAGCGTCATAGCAATGGCCACCTTAATTACATACCTTCCTACTAACGTCGAATTAATAGGTAATATTTCCTGAAAACCCTTTGAAATTGCAGCGGGGCATCCGTGAATACAGAAATCGAATTTACTTACCGATATGGATAGGAGGAAACATCAATCCTTGTGTTCATCGATCTGTAAAGCCTTGTTGATTGTGAAATATGGCTTTATTTTGTTACAAACATAAAAATACCTGGCGTATTGCTACTGTTTTAGTCGATTTTGCTGATCGTCGAACGCGAAATAAAGCTACGAAATGACAGCAATTTAAATGTATTATGTTATGTTTTTGTGGTTTTTTCATACTAACAAAAAGCCGTGTTGGCCTAGTGTGTATAGCTTCCGCACCGAAGGACGTAGATTCGAACTTGGTCATGCACCAATGAATTTTTCAATTGTGTGAGCTTAACAAGTGCTCAAAACTGTGAAGAAAAACATCGTGGCATGCCCAACAACCAAAAATTAAAAAAACTTGGAATAGTAACTCCTTTCACAACGCGGGCATGTACCAAATATAATGTTTGGATGCGCCTCTGACTACCCCCTCCTTGGTATCCGTAAGATATGTATACAGAGTATAAAACCGAAGATCCATCTTGAGATTACAGACATGAGCGTGTTTGTTTGGTATTTATTGCAAACTATAAAAATTCGTCGTGTGTTTCAAAAATGAACCAACCATACATTCGTTTTTGTTAGTACCTACCAACTGCAATTTTACTACTAACCTACTTTAGATATTCTATACGCACATGTCTATATAGGCACATACCCTTCTTTACGTAACAAACGGCCTGAGGGTCCCCCGTTCCTCATGTAACCAGCGTTTTGTTTAAGAGGTCCCATTGTGCCATAGAAAAAGCTCATGACCCATCGTTCCGTGACACGACTCCGCACATCCGGCGCGCGTCAATGATCTGCTATCTGACACCCCTGTGAGGTTCCCTTACAATTTAGAACGTTACTTTACATGTAACTAGCTACCTATAGGATCCCTTAGAATGCACATCCAGCGGACGAATGTCTTTATCGGCACTCGTAAGTGTTCAGTTCGAACTCAAAGACGTTTTTCAGCATCACATATCAAGTAAGCGGTTTTTTCTGTTTGTATACGACAAGAGTAGTTTGTGCAATGTCGATCCAACCATATTTGTTTTTTTTACAAGGAGGTTATACTTTTTTTTTGGGATGGGGATCTGTTTACTTGTTTAAGAGTTCCAAGAGCTTCTGTCTGGTTCTGGATCTGGCTGTTGTAGTATCGTAGTTCCTGATACCCACGACATAGGGAATCCTAGTGTGGAGTCGTGACAGGACTATGTGACTGTTGGGTGTTTATTATCATTATTAATCTTCGTAACAGCTAAACCGAGTTTAATTAATTTGGATAAGGTATAGTTTTGACCCAGAATAACAATAGGATTTTTTTATAACGGTACTACGCGAGCGAAGTCATGAGCAGAAGCTAGTGAATCATAAACGACACGATGAGCTCAGAAATATCAATGTCATGACCGCTGCAGTGAGTAACATATTCACTAATAGCGGATAAATTCATTTTCCCGAGCAATTTTCATCCGCTGCATAAGCATAAACTTTACTTTTATCTTACAAGCTTCAGTATCAATGGAGCTGCGGTTTCCTGTCGCAAACCTGCCTTTAGATTCTATTGAATCAAACGGGTTTAGAAGCCAGCGACCTCTCGTGATTTCTGTCTGAAAGAATCTAATAGACGGATTTGAATAAAAGCAGCGTTTCTATGAAAGTGGCTGCTGTAGAGTGCAGTTTGAGAAACGGCCCCATTATGTAAAGCTCTCGTCTAATGGGCTCTTCATGTTTTCAGATCGAAATTCATAAATAATATTTTGCACAGAATTTGTACGTACAGTTACGTTGGAAAATTACCTCAGAACTATACGTTTTGAGGTAATTTTCCAACATTTAACAGTTTTAAAATTTAAGTTTTTTTTAGGTACAAATCTTTTATTCTCATTTAAGGTGATTCAGGTCACAAATACGACGACCTTTTGGTTCACTTGTCCCAAGTATAATATTATTAGAGTGTTGTAATCCCCTCGTTTCGGAATTTATCACTTCGTAAAACTCCGAGGATAGCTCTGTTCATAGCCCACTGCACGACCTTGAGCTTATGAATGGGTCAATAGTTAGCTACCAAGCCTCAGTGCCATAATATGCAACACACACTGATTGTAAGCTTTAATTTTTAGGCTCATGTGATAATACTCACGGCTCTTTATCTATTTTCAGACAACGCAGACGTTCGTATGATGCGGACGAGCCAGAAAGGTCTGCGTGCCAATGGTGCGAGTATGCCCTGGTCATCACACTGGCCACCATTCTGCTGATCGGTGTGTCAGCTCTGACCATCTTCTGGGTGTTCTACTACCGCGATGGATACGCCTGGGCTGACGATTCTCCGGATAAGCAGTTCAACCTCCACCCGACGCTTATGGTGGCTGGATTCATCACTTTCAGTGGTTTTTGTAAGTAACCATTAGGTATTATCTACAAACATGCTACCATTCTGCTCATAGATGCGTGTCTGTTCTGATCTGTGTCTACCCGTGACACAAGATGTTGTTAGATTGATTGAAGGTGTGTTTGTTTGTTAAAAAAAATATCAAAACGTCTTATATAACCGTTTGACAATGCGGTTTTTTGCAATCGTTTTATAATACTTCAAAAAAGTTCCTTATTGATTAGATTTTAACGCCATATCCGCGGTTTTAAACATGTTAATTACCGTCCGCGACCACGCTCGAGTTGTCAGACGGGACTTGGCCTCCCCGCACTACCCTTTGCGCGCGGTTAGATAGTGGCACTGGCGTGATATCAAAAATAATGGCTTAATTGTTACCAAACTACGATAATTTAAATTGATATTGCAACAATTTAAGCTTGGCTTTAAATTGTTGCAATATCAATTGAAATTTCAATAAATATCTCAGTCAGTCCAAAATCCGATTCAAAATCAAAATGTTTATGATTTCAGCGGTGCTCCTGTACCGTATCTGCCGCTGCATTCGGCGCATCTATGTGAAGTTGCTTCACGCGATCTTCCACGCCTTGGCGTTCCCATGCATCGTTATCGGATTCTTGGCCGTGCTGGACTATCACAACAAGAAGGGCATCAATAACTTCTACTCGCTGCACAGCTGGATTGGCTTTGTTGCCATGGGACTGTTTGGACTACAGGTAAAAAAAAGAGATGTTCGCTTTAGCTGTCAGCGACAGATTGCAAGCCCATCGCTGCTTATTGGAACACGAAATGATGGCACATGCCTTCGAATTTTTGGTTATAGGGAATGCCAGTTTGCTCACAATGTTATGCATGAATGAATAATGCGCACATACATTTTTCGCGTGGAAAAATCCACTGGTGCACGGACGAGGGAATCGGCGTAAATTCACTTTTAACTACTCACTAAATTTACGTAGTTTTTAAGTTGACGTTTATATATGATCCTTGTGATTTCAATGAATAAAAACCTATTGACTTTGATCGAAAGTCAGAGCTCTGCCTACTAGACACGGCTCTAGAGAAAGATAAGTTGCGCATAAAATTTTATTCTGTAGAGTGGGTTTGTATAAAACTTCGATCGGGATGCGATGAAGTTTTGCAAGATTAAAAACACCATAATGAGAAATTGATGACATCAGAATCCGCGAGTCAATTTAAAAGCAGTAATTTTCAGCAAGGCCATTTTTATTTAGGAACGCATTCTGAGCGTTGGTATATTCCCATCGAGAAATAAAAACTCCATACATATCTGTAACATAGGTACGAGAGATGAGCTGACAGGATGTTCAGTAATTTGAACAATTTAATAAATACCTAACGCATGCGGTATCAGACGCTTAACCAGAATTCAAGGGCCGAGCTGCGAGCAGATCGATTCAAAATGGCTGTGAAATTCTAACTCGAATCCTACGTAGGTTCATCATACTTACGGTTTGTGGAGCCAATTAGGACATGTTTAATTGTCCATAGATATCCGTAATTGGAAATCCGCTATAACTGCTCTGTCAGTTAATAAATCCTATTGTGATAATTAAAACAAGTTGATTTTATGAAGTCTCATAAAATGATAAGGCCTTTCAGCACAGAATAAAAATATTTTAACGTCAAGTACTCCACGTTTATCTTTCGTCGAAAAGAAAATTAAATAAGAAGTCACTCTTGAATATATTTTTTTATATTTATTTATTTATAAATAAATACTGCCCACGTCTTCGCCCGCGTGGTACTTGGTTAAAAAGTACCTAGCTCTTACCATTAAGGCAGCGTTCGTAAGAAACTCATTCGCTCGATAGTTGTTTCGTCGACTAACGTTGCAAAATTGTTCTCCACAAAAAGCTCTTTTCTTGCAACGGGATAATATACAGCCATGTCCACTCTGAAGTTCAGTTTTATCAGATAACTACTCATCTGAGATTACCTTCTATATCCAAACTTCGTTCGAAAATTCATGTTCCAATTTCAAACTAATTACTGCCCGCTGTAAAAGTCTAATAAAGCAAATATATAATATATATTGAAGAACGAAACGACATTTTTCGAACTGATGGAATTAAATTTTAATATCTTTTCCAACGACAAAACCATTATCTCGGGTGCTCATGCTACGGGTGCTGGATGAGTTCAAATAGATAGATATAATTATATTAAAAGTGAAGATGATAGTAAAGAGAATCTTACCATTTCAGTACGCAGTCGGTTTCTTCAGCTTTCTCCTGCTGTTGATCTGCAACAAAGGCACTGCCAGTTTCCGCGCCTGCCTGGTGCCCATCCACGCCGCCTTCGGGATCCTGACCTTTGTGCTTGGAGTCGCTGCCTGCTTGACCGGTCTCACTGAGAAAGCAATCTTTGGCCTTGGGTACGTAAATTTCACAAATTCATTTGTAATGGCTGTCACATGAGCATTAGCTTAATCAGGACAACTACCTTTGTCTGTTTTTTAGTGTTTGAAAGAAAAAGGTTTTAACACTCGAATACGCACTTTTTAGTGACTTTGTAGCACGTGCACGCCAAGCATGATGTGTCCTGCAAATTTAGAAACTTTTTCATTTTTATTAGTTTAGATTCACATCATTTTCTCTTTTAACGATTTATTCACTTAATTGTTTCCTGATATTTGGGACAGTCGCATCTCGTCGTATTAACGTGATAATCTAAATTATTTACGGTTGATTATTGGTAGACGAATCGAACTATGCTCAGTCACTCCTTTATATGAAAGGATACCACTACTACCCGTTACATAGTCACCTTACAACTCTATCCGTTTTTAGTGAAAATGATGTACATAATCATAACCTTTATTCACTTGTTCATTGTTTTCATTTGATAGTTGCAAAGTTTGTTATGGGTTTTCATTAACCTATAAATAATTCTAAATTATCAGTAACAGGTGAAAGGGTTTGATGTAGGCCAAAAGTCGCGGAATAGATGCACATATTTGATATCTTGTTCTGAACCTAGATACCTGTTATATATAATTTAGAACTAAAGCATTCTTGAATTATTTGGTACGCTATCGTTGGTCTGCCTGTAATATAAAGCCAAAGCACAGAAAGACGCGCACAGGTCGTGGCCTGTCATGAATCGTGAACGATTAGTGTGAACATGTAGCCAGGCTTTCTGTGTTTTGGCCTTGCCTTGTTGCTACTCTCATTGTTATTTCATAGCTTGTGTGCCAGTCGCTTGTATGTGTGCGTATCCACAGTGCGGAGAGGTACAGCAACATGGTCGACGAAGGCATCGTCATGAACGCGATTGGAGTGACCATGGTGGCGATACTGGCTGTCGTCATGTATATTCTGTCCAGAGATAAGTTCAAAGCGCCGGAATCAAGAGAAGCCAGGGCTTCCGTTGACCTTTAGATTGTATGTACCTTATACTAACCGCACCAATTTCTAAGTAGGTGGCCATTAAAAACGGATGAATAGGAATTCATCCGTTCATCCTAATTAAGTCATTTATCCTAATTAAGGATAATGAAAATACTTTGGGACAATTGGCCCAACCATCCAGAATAAACTAAAACAATATAGCGCTTCAGCTGACCAATCAGAAATTAAATCTTGGACTCTGACGCTCGCTATAAATTGACATCATAAAGAAATGGTAGCGTTAATGGCGTGCGTCAAAATGGAGAATTTACTTCTCCATTTTGACGCAATTTTGAAAATTTAATTAATTATTAAAGCGAATAGAGATTGTTTAACTGTATTTAGATATGAAAAAAAAATACTATGTAACCTGAGAGATTTAAGAGAGAGAATTTAAACTTAATACATATTATATAGTAGGTTAATTTTTATAAGTTAAACAACATTATGTTAGGTATTTAAATTTGAAAATAGTTTATGTAGAAATATACAATCACAAAAATAACAAATCACCTACAGAAATGAGGCTTTAGAGTAGGTAGCTTACATCTTTGGTCTGTATCAGACCAATAATGTCGATTTTACAAAAATATACAAATAATAATAGTAACTAGGGTAAGATATCAATCACTGTACTTTAATGAAAAAAAAAATTGTACCTTATCTGACTTTGTTTTACCAATTAAATTTAGCATGAATGGGTGTTTAATGGCGTATTGTTTTAACTTATTTCCTGTTTCTACACGTGATTGAAATCCTAGGTATGTGGTTACGCCAAAAGCATGTTTTCGCGTGTTTTTTCTTATTATTTATTTATATACGTTGCACAGTTAAATATCTATTGGTAAGCCAAGGGTTGGTTTACTATCCTTTGTAATTTCGCGTAACCGAAAGTCGGGCTAAGTGAAGTTTGAACTTTCGCGCGCATTGCATTGTGTGTGTAGTCTGTGCAATGACATTACGTTTGGGACATCCGCCCAGATCGCATCGCATATTTTTCGCTGCTGTATCTTCTAACAGTAGACGGAGTAGAAGTCTTCTCTTCTATTGCGCGTCGCGAACGATCGTTCTCCGCTAGTGAAATTAGCAGGATAACGTTTCCTCCGGCCCTCCGTTCGAAGGAGTTGTGACGGCCGCGCGCGCGCACGCATCGCTGGCCAAACCGCCATTTTTGGCCCTGGTCAATTTATCAGTTCTCTCTCATACAAGACTTATCTGGTGCAGTGACTTTTCAGCCCATGGACCCTGGAGGATTGCGTGATTTTGCAAGGTCAGTAAACCTGCCTATATTACTTAGGTTTTATCTGTGCAACGTCTTTAGACCGTCATCGCTATTCTAGATTTTACACCTGAACCGGCGCCCGCAAGCGTATTACACTTTTGGCTGGCTGTCTTTGCCCTTATATTTATTTGCTAAAAGCTATACGCTCCATTTTGGTCCTTCGAGCCGGATGTAAACTTTAAATCTAGAATTAATTTACGTGTAATTGCATATCGTCATAGGAATCTCGTCCTTATTGCATTATCTGTAAGGTCTTTTTATGCCTGCGAATCACCAACACGAATTCACGTTATAAAAATTGTAAAATTCGCACTTTAATCTATTGAATATCAGAAGTTGTATAAATTGTTTACAACTGAATGGGTTCATGTCGTATAAATAAGTTGGTTTTATAATATAATTAATTTTCGTATGTTTTTCCATCATCCATAAAATATTGCGGGTGGGTTCGTGATTCGTCGCATGGTTACATCGCAATCTTTGTACGTAACGGTGTGTTACACACACTATTACGAAGACAAAAGGTTTGGGGTTCTCACACCAATTCTTGTTGGTCAAGTGTTTGGTTGGTTTTAGCCAACATACCAACTTGTGACAAAATATCTACGTAGCTACATGTTTAGGTAGGTGGCAAAGATATTGTTTTTAATAGCATCTTGTTTATTTGACCACCTTTGTAGGTATGTTTTCTGATTCAGTTCTTGTCTTGTTATTTTCTTTCGCCTCGTCATAATAATTTCATTTAGAAACGAGTAAATACATCGCAATACAGTCCACACCGCATTTGATTAAATTACTGTAATTTAGTCGAATTATCGCATCGCACTCAATTAATGGTTGAGTTGTCTTTGATAGGTACTTAGGTATTCTTTATTAAAGACTTAGGTAGGTAGGTAAAATTGTTTATGTACTTACATCGCATTTGATTATATTATTGCAATTTAGTCAAATCAATCGCATCGCATTTGGTTCTAATTAATATTGAAATTTCTTTGATATTTTTAGTGAAGAACTTTTTGAACTGTTAGGTAGGTAGGTAAGGTTGCTACCTACTTACACCGCACCTACACGTACGCTAGGTTTGTACAATCGAATAAGTTATTTTCGTTTGTACTAAGTGTGAAATTGAATATAAGTTAAAATTCATTTGATCGCACTACGCTTGTGTTAGGGTTCCGCATGGTCGGATATTAGTTCTGTACCTAGAAAAACATTTTACAAGTTTATTTTTTTTCTCTTATCCGCATTCCGCATCGCACCTAACTTGTTAGGGATCCGTACGATATACGGAAAAGTAGTTCCGTACACCGTATCCGGATATTCGCATCGCATCGCACCAGTTAACGTTAGGCCATTTGTATAGATATAGGTATTACGGGAATTTCCGTAAATACAAACTTACAATTTTAATTTGTTGTTTTTCATCCTTTTGTTTGTATTAGAGTACCGCGTGGACGGAAAATTGGTTCCGTACCTTATTAAATTTCTTAGAAGTGTATTTGTTTATATTTTCTGATTATAATGGAGGATTTAAATAATAAACTCAAGCTTTACGAAGGCAAGCGCGCTGCATATTTTGCTCGCATTCAACGGATTTATGATTCCATTTCAAATCTTAAGGATGAGAAATCGAGAAATATCTTTATTGCGCAAGCCAAATCAATTGATCAACTACGCAATGAAATTGTAACTACAAGTGATAATATAAATATGTTGTCAATGAAAATTAATCCCGATCACGAGGTTAATTATAATACATTGTCCGCCTTTGACGATCTTTCTTGCGAGATAAAAATTAAATTGGGTTCATTGACTCCAAGCAAAGATTCTACGTCGAGTAGTTCGACGAGTAGTAATACAAAGTTAGGGTCAGGATCTTGTCATATTAAAATACCTAGAATCGAGTTGCCTACCTTTGAGGGTGATATTCAGAGCTTTCCGTTTTTCTATGAGACGTTCAAACGGGTAATTCATAACAATCCTGATTTATCGGATTCAGATCGCATTCATTACCTACTGAGTCATCTCAAGGGCAAGGCTCAAAGCGTCGCAGCCGGCATTGTTCCCGCTGGCGAGAACTATCGTGTAATCTGGGATGCGCTTATCGCAAAGTATATGGACAATCGTGCATTAGCCGTTAATTATCTCAATCAGCTATTTTCTTTAAAATCAGCTGGTTCTTCGCCCGCTAATGTTGAAAAGGTATTTGACAAGTTCACCGCCATTGTGGCCGGACTCAAACAATTAAAGATAGATAACATGGATGATTTTATATTTACGTACGCGGGTCTTAAGTTATTAGACTCCGACATCGCAAAACATTATGAAATGTCACTTCGCAATTTAAGGAATCCTGAAGGCGTCGATTATGATTACTTCGTGAAATTCGTTCGCGAACAGGTAAAAATCCTGTACCGCACCGCGCCGCATCGACCTGAACGGCCGACCGTTGGTGGTGGCGCCGCAAGTGCGCGCGCGCCGTTCTCCGCGCCCTCTAGGGTATCACAGGTGTATGTAACTACATCACCTAAATGTTCGCTCTGTCAATCGACACATACACACTTATTCAGGTGTAGTGCATTTCTAAAACTGAATTCGAATGACAGATTTAAATTTATAAAAGACAACAATATGTGCGGCAACTGCCTCAGTGGACAGCACACCGTATCGAAATGTCAGTCTTCGAGTACTTGTAAAAAGTGTAATAGTAAACACCATACCCTTCTACATTTTGATCATCCGCCGCCGCCACAGAAACCTGCTGCCATAGTCCACGCCGCACCAGCGGCAAGTAACGTAGATCCTGCAGCCGCTCAAGAGCATGTATCCTTGTGCACCCATTCGGCTTCGGTCCAAAACACTACTAGCACTACTGAAGTGCTTGCTACTGCGAAAGTGTTAGTGGTAGGTAGAAAGGGAAGGGATGCTGTGGTTCGTTGCCTACTCGATCCCGGTTCCCAGAAGAATTACATTACAACTCGATGCTGCCGAAAGCTCGGATTACCCATTCGTGATGATCCTGTCGTCACCGTCAAGGGTATTGGTGATACCTCTCAATCCGTACGAGGTTCTGTGGACCTCACGTTTAGTTCGCGCCTTCGAGCGCAGCCCAAGTATACCATCGACGCTTTGGTGCTAGATGAGATAACTGGCCAGCTTCCGTTATGCTCAATATATATCGCTGATCTAAATCACATCGATTCTAAGCTACTTGCCGACGATACTTGGGCTACGCCGGGGAAAATTGACATGCTGTTAGGAGTAAAACTTTTTGCTAAGTTATTGCAACCAGGTCATGTGACTTCTACAGCTGGATGTCCAGACGCATTGGAGACTGTGCTTGGCTACATATTTATGGGTGACGCGCCCGTCTTAGAGCCTCCTAAAGCCACACTATCGTTTTGTTCTACGTCCTCATTGGAAAGCTGCGACTTGCGCAAATTCTGGGAGATAGAAGAAGTCCAGGCTGCTTCTATCACTAGTGTGGATGATAAACACTGCGAGCAGTTTTATTGTTCCACTACTACACGCACCCAATCTGGAAAGTATGTCGTTGCTTTACCACTGAAGACAGATGCATCGGCGTTAGGAAATTCTTTCGAAATCGCACGTCGTAGGTTTTTTAGCCTCGAACGTAAATTTAAATCGCATCCTAATGTCAAGATACTTTATGATGACGTCATAAAGGATTATCTTAAAAATAATTACATTTCTTTGGTGAAAGGAGTGCTTCCCGGAGAAATCTCTTATTATATACCGCACCATGCTGTCATCCGTGACGACAAGACTACCACTAAGTTACGCGTGGTGCTTGACGCCAGCGCGAGGACAGCCAATGGAACATCGCTAAACGACATCCTTTACGCAGGTCCAGTTCTTCAATCTGACCTTCTCAATATTCTTTTGAATTTGAGATTCTTCGCTATAGCCATAACGGCTGACGTCAAAGCTATGTACCTTCGGATAGCTGTACGTCCTGAAAATTGTCCACTTCAGCGTATTCTTTACCGCTTTAACGAAGACGAGGAATTGCAAGTTCTACAGTTTTCCGTTCTCCCGTTTGGTCTTAAGTGCTCTCCTTTCATTGCAATCCGCACAATTCAACAATTGTGCATAGATGAAGGTCATCAGCTGCCTCTCGCCAGTGAGATTCTCAGACGAGATATCTACATGGACGATATAGTAAGTTCTATTCCTAGCACTGCGCTAGCAATAGATGCCGCTCATCAATTGATTAAGATATTTTCACTTGGTGATTTTCAGTTGAACAAGTGGTCAAGTAATAGTGCCGAGGTTCTTCGGGCTATTCCTGAGTCATTGCGACTCTCGCACAGTGTCGATCTAAATATGGATCCGACCCTTAAGATTCTTGGGCTTCGCTGGTTTCCCGATGATGATTATTTCGCATTTCAGGTCAACCCTGATGTTCGCCCCTGCACCAAGAGGAATATTCTATCGTCGATCGCACGCCTCTTTGATGTTTTGGGTTTAGTCGCGCCCATGATCTTGTACGCCAAACTATTGATCAAGGATTTTTGGCTTGTAAAAATTGGATGGGATGATGTCCCACCTAACCGCATTGTTCGTCTTTGGGAACAATTTCAGGCAGAACTGCCTCAAATCTCGCATCTTAAATTCTTACGCCACATTGGCGTTATTGAAAACTGTAAAGTTTCCCTTGTTGGCTTTGCAGATGCTAGCGAGAAGGCCTACGGGGGTGCTGTTTACGCCCACGTAGTCAAGCCAGATGGTGACATCGCCGTCTCACTAGTATGTGCAAAGTCCAAAGTCGCACCACTTAAAGTGGTTTCGCTAGCTCGCTTAGAGCTATGCGCCGCACTCCTTTTATCCACCCTGATAAAACGAGTTTTTGATCTGTACTCCTCCCGATATGCTCTTGAGGCTGTTGTCGCTTTTTCAGATTCAACTGTTACTTTAAGTTGGATTCACTCATCGCCACATCGCTGGCACACATATGTGGCCAATCGCATCGCTAAGATTCACGAGAATCTATCGGCTGAACACTTCTTTCATGTCAAAGGATCAGAGAATCCTAGCGACTGTCTCTCTCGCGGCTTAACGCCTGCCCAGTTAGTCCAACATCCATTGTGGTTGGTTGGACCGCACTGGCTAAAAATGCCCCGCCACGAATGGCCAGTGAAACCATTCGTATCAGGTGACTCGCAAGAGCTTCCAGAGTTGAAGCCCGTTGCTCTACCTGCAATATCGCTAGAAAGTTCGACTGTAAGTTTTCCTGCAGAGGACATTCTGTATAACTGCTCTAGTAGGTTTTCTTGCTGGAAAAAATATTTAAAAACGATCTGCTTTGTTTACAAATTCACAAAGCGGCTTCCTAAAGGCCCAATAACCGCATCTGATTTGGAATTCGCTGAATCAGTCGTGTGGCGATCTGTTCAACGAACCCATTTCAAAGCAGATTTGGATCGATTGACTCGCAACAATCTATGTTCCAAGCCATTACAGAAACTAAGTCCGTTTCTGCATAATGGTCTTATTCGCGTTGGTGGACGCTTAGCCAACTCTGAGTTAGATTTTGACTCGCGTCACCAAATTTTACTTCCTCGACAGGACCACGTAGTGGAACTTCTGGTTTCCCACTACCACGTTACAAATTTTCATGCAGGTCCAAACTTGCTCCTGTCTCTTCTGAGGCAGCGATATTGGATTTTGTCCGCACGACGTATTGTTCGTACAATTACGTTCAGTTGTAACGTTTGCTTTCGAGCAAAACCGCGACCTGTTTTCCCGATCATGGCTGATCTTCCGCATTCACGCGTCGAAACCGCTCCTAAGGCTTTCTCACACACTGGGTGTGATTATGCGGGGCCGCTTTTGATTACCTCGTTACGCGGAAGAGGTCAAAGGAGTCGCAAGGCATATATATGTTTGTTTACGTGCCTGACAACGCGTGCTATACATCTGGAAGTGGCCTCAGATCTTAGCACGGCAAGCTTTTTGTCGGCATTCAAACGTTTTCTAGCTCGTCGTGGTCCAATTGAGTGTCTTTATACAGACAACGCCACTAACTTTGTTGGTGCCAAATCGTATTTCCGCGAACTCTACCAATTCTTGTCTCAAGAATACCGCCCTTATTGGGAAACAGAACTGGCGGATCATAAGATAATGCTAAAAACGATCCCATGTAGGGCTCCGCATTTCGGCGGATGTTGGGAAAGTGAAGTTAAGAGCGTCAAAACGCATCTTCTTAAAGTCATAGGTCAGCAAATCCTCACCTTTGATGAGCTAAACACTGTATTAGCGCAGATTGAAGCTTTGTTGAACTCACGCCCACTCTACGCGCTTAGCTCAGATCCGTCAGAACCTACCGCACTAACGCCTGCTCATTTCCTTAATACGAAACCACTCGCATTTTTTCCTGCTCGCGAAGTAACCGAAACCCGTTTACATCTTATTTCGCGACATGAATTAACTGATCAGCTTGTTCAATCTTTCTGGAAGCGGTGGCGCAATGAATATTTGCACACCCTTCAGTCTAGACAAAAGTGGAACACTCCAGCCAATCCATTGCGTGTTGGTATGGTTGTAGTCTCCATGCAAGACAATGTTATGCCCTTGCATTGGCCATTAGGTTTGATTACTGAAATCTTTCCGGACAATAAAGGGGTTTGTAGAATCGCATCCATTAAAACCCAGAGTGGGTTCTTTCAGAGGCCAGCTGTTAAGTTGTGTCCTCTTCCGACGCAGTAAATACTTGCTCAAATGTTCTTTAGGTTAAGTATTAAGTGTAGTTTTCATCGCAGTTCAGACGTTAGGTTTAGTTTGCATATATTATATAATAATCTTGTTTCTTTCAAGATTTAGAGTAATAGAGTTCGTGACGTTATGCAATTTGTTTAATTTTTCTCTTCTTTTGTGTGTTGAAAGTAGGATCTTTCAAGCCGGGGAAAATGGTTACGCCAAAAGCATGTTTTCGCGTGTTTTTTTCTTATTATTTATTTATATACGTTGCACAGTTAAATATCTATTGGTAAGCCAAGGGTTGGTTTACTATCCTTTGTAATTTCGCGTAACCGAAAGTCGGGCTAAGTGAAGTTTGAACTTTCGCGCGCATTGCATTGTGTGTGTAGTCTGTGCAATGACATTACGTTTGGGACATCCGCCCAGATCGCATCGCATATTTTTCGCTGCTGTATCTTCTAACAGTAGACGGAGTAGAAGTCTTCTCTTCTATTGCGCGTCGCGAACGATCGTTCTCCGCTAGTGAAATTAGCAGGATAACGTTTCCTCCGGCCCTCCGTTCGAAGGAGTTGTGACGGCCGCGCGCGCGCACGCATCGCTGGCCAAACCGCCATTTTTGGCCCTGGTCAATTTATCAGTTCTCTCTCATACAAGACTTATCTGGTGCAGTGACTTTTCAGCCCATGGACCCTGGAGGATTGCGTGATTTTGCAAGGTCAGTAAACCTGCCTATATTACTTAGGTTTTATCTGTGCAACGTCTTTAGACCGTCATCGCTATTCTAGATTTTACACCTGAACCGGCGCCCGCAAGCGTATTACACTTTTGGCTGGCTGTCTTTGCCCTTATATTTATTTGCTAAAAGCTATACGCTCCAGTATGATTTCAATAAAATATACCGTAGGCAAGTGTTTTGTGAACGCTCAGAAAATATATTTTTTGCTGATTATTATTTTAGTTAATTTCATTAAAATCATATACTGATAGCAACATTGTAGGAATTTATAAAGGCGATTACAATTTTAAATTTTTAATCGGCGAGTATCTTAATTGTGGGTACTTAAATGTCGCTTTGTATGTTTCAGCTACATTTTCATGTTGCATGTGTGTATTAAGGTATTGCATGTGTGTATTTATATTAAGGTAAGTAGGGCACTTGTCGCATGTACGTACATCACGTATGTATACTTTTCTCAACGAATTATTAGGGTTTTCACACAGTGTACCTACTACTACTTACTATACCTACTTAACTACAAAAATATTATGTGAAATTTCTTAACCTTATAACTTCAAGTAACACCTGACAAATTTTTATCCCAATTCAATAGACACTATTTTTAAAATGAAATAATCTTTTGATTTTGTATTTGAATTTGAGAGTATTTGTCTCGGGTCTGGGTGTTTCCTATGTATAATATGTATGTATTTACAAAAAAAAGGATTCAAGTAGTATATCAGTCATGTAGTTCCCATAATACAAGCTCTGCTTAGTTTGGGGCTAGATGATGCAGAGTGAAAAATGTCCAGCATTATTTATTTAAAATATCCTTTTTTCCTATGTACTCTATGATTTAATTCCAAATAACTAACCTGGGTGCATGCGGTGTGCAGGGGTGAAATCTACGCGACTCTACCGACAGAGGGCATCATCATCAACGCCATCGGGATGTCTATTGTCGCCGTGGCCATCGTGGTACTCTACACCGTGCGTGGCACCGGGGGTTACCGCATGCGCAAGGTCAAGTGCCAGCACCCCAGCTAAACGACCAATGGATCCACGTTTGGTGACAAATTGAAACTTATTCGTCCACCATGTTGGATTATTACCTCCGTCATATTGGATTTCGTTATACCAGTTACACCCTGGGTTTAGGCGATTCTAACGAATGGCAATAATTTACAAAACTCATTATTATGGATTGACGTGCTAAGCAACATCAACTAATGAACAGGTAAAGAAAATAAGAAAGTCAGTAAAGTTAAAGATGTGGGACGTTAAAAATGTGGGACAAAACTCAAAACTATTTCGGATAGGTTGAGTAAGCGACCTTTTCATAACTTTATGCACAATACATGAGAATAATGCATGAGCTCTTTTACCTAGGTCTTTATGGCTTTTGTGGCGACGATTTGTCACAGCAATTGATTATTGTCGACCATGCCCGTTCGAAATGCACAGTACATTAAACATTTGTGAATATAAATTACAATTTGTCACCAAACGCAACTAAAAAAACCGTAATGTATTCGTTTTTATGCTTTAAAACTGTAACACCACGTAGGAGTAACGTTAAGCATAAAATCGAATGTTCAATCTCTTCCATTAAAGGTAAATTAATTTTAATTCACGAAAACATTGATTCCTGTAACTGATCATAATTATATTAAGTCAAATTATTTAAATGGTAAAGATGATTTACTTAGCTCAATTTGTTGACTCTAGGTTACAAATTACATAGTGGAGTTATTAATCATGGGTTGTGCGTTGCTCCAGTTTGAAAATTGGAGAATTTAATAACTTTTAGTCCATTTTTAAGAGTTTTGGCTACACGGAAACGTCTTCATTACCTATATAAAAAAATGTCACACCGGTAGACCAATTTTGAGAAGGTGCTCAAAATGACTCGTATGCGGCCAACTGTCTTGAATTTGGAATTAAGGCTTGAAATCACCAACAAAATAAACGGACGGTCAAGTCTAACAATTGATTATGATAACAGATTCCTATGTGTCAAAAAGCTTAAATTAGGACCTAACCACCCGTTATTGTGTTGGTGAACTCGTGTGCGATTTCCATTTGATTTGTTAAATGATTCCGTCTTAGTCAACATTTGGCTGATTTTATTGGCAGTAGTAGGTATTGGTTCTTGATTATTTTGTCGATTCCGTTGTGTATTTTTTAAAGCTGGCTAATGTAATGCCGCTTGAAACGAATATGATAGGATATAGTATTATTGCGATGGATACTCGCTATTTTTAAGATAACATAAACAATTAGAGAACTATGATTAGTCCGTGGAGTGTCGAGAAAGCAGAGAAGAAATGAAGTCAGATACGAATGGTTTGTTCAACATAATCACATTAATAATGTTTCAGAAATAAAATCAGAGGCCATACATATAAACTTTGATACAGTTTTAGTATTATCCCAGTAGTTTATAGCTTTAGGTATTAGAGATGTAACTTGTACATATTTTAATCTAATTTAATGTAGTGTGCGAGTGTTTGATAGTTGTAGATGTGGTGGAGTCGTAGCTAAATTTACCATTTACATATTTAAAGATCAACGATTGATGTAGACGCGATATAGCAAAGTCTACGGTCAGATGAATGTAACATCTATCCGCTTTCTATTTTACGTGTGAAAGTAACTAATAAAATATGAAAAATGATCATCTGAATTATTGTAAGCATATTTAAGACGAGTGTTCATCCATGTTGCCAAATTCGGTGTAAAGTCAAGTGGTATGTCATTTATTCAATTATTAATTACCGTGTATTATTATTATAATAGTAGCATGTTTATTAATAACATTAGGATAATGCTCAAGGTGTTTCATTTTGTACGAGAGGTACCTACGCATTTTTCATTCTTATGTATAAAATCTATATTTAATTATACAAACACGTATGTCTAAGTATTCATTTTTATAAAATTGCATTCCAAGTAACATTCGATGGATTTTAAATTAATTTTTGAGAATATACAATCCGTAAGACTGCGTGGTAGGTCTTTTTGTGACTACTGCTATTGCGATCATTTTTGGCAAATATATTTCTTCGTGTTTACAAATTTTAATATTCCAGAATTAGTGGATCCCTTTTCGAACACTGGGGCCAACTTTATATATTATTATAGATTTTCCATTTGTACACAGATTTATGTTGGAGTAAGATACTTTAAAATTTTAGACTACATTAATGAATCCTGTTAGAATGTTTGTTTCGACGATGCACAAACCTATTTGAATGGTACCTGCTTATTATCGTACAATTCCCATTGTGTTACTGTATAAATGCAATTTGATTAGTTACTTTGAATATTGAAATATAATTTCGCATACTTTAGTTATGTTGATCGCTATTGGTTGAAATATGAATTTTATCACTGTTTTACATTTTGAAATATTTATACGGCATTACATTATGGTACATTAAATACTTGTATTAAACGATTGCTAGTTTTATTTTAAAAAAAAAAACATTCCTTTCTCCTCGCTCTCTTATGTCACATTTTAAGACGCAAAAAATGGCATTAGACAAATTTATAAATAAAACTGTAATGACGAGATAATAATCTTTATTTATATCATAAGTAAAGGTAGATTTTAGATCTTCAATTTGAATTGCGCGAAGTTCACCTCATTAAATGCAGTAATCAATCACACAGAGAAAACACAAAGAAAATATTTTTTGCATACCAAAAGCATACATCATTCTGATTTTCTACAATACTGATTGAAAATCAGTCACAATTCAACTAATGCGTTTCACTCAATCCTCACAAGAAAAAATACATTAAAATTTGGCTGCAATTTGAGCACCATTTATACAAACATAAGAACATACATTTCAAAAATATTAGGCCAACATTACCTTAAATAGATAATTTTATGATTTCATAACTTTCAAATACGTGACATTTTTCACAAGATTAAAAATATGTACTTAAGTACCTATTTGTAGAGTTGAGCTCATTAAGAATGGCTCATAACGATTTTTTATGAGATTTTATTTTCACATTTAATAATTTATAAGAACCCGACTGAACCTTGGTATACAGTATGTAACAAAAACCCCATCCGTAAATGAGGGTATTATTAGGTATCGATATACGACGAAGTAATTAGGCATCTTAGATAATTATGTAATTAATTGTCCTTCTTCGGATATGAAAAAAATATTGTATTATAAAAAAAGGAAAAATAACCTTACTTTAATATTTAAATAAATGTACTTATAACCAACCTAGGCGATAACCTTAGGTGTAAAGTATTGTCAAAGTGTGATTGTTGTAGGTTTTAAAACACGTTATTAACCATATGGTTATTAGGTACCGAAGGTATACCTTCGATTTCTTTGGTAAAAAATATGAGTCGGACAGGGTTTTTGTTACAAACTGTATAATAACATTAAATGTTGATTTAATTACAGTACCTTAGTACTTATTCCGACTATAATAATTAATATTGATTTATAACAATATCTAGTTGAGGATTATCTTAGTTTTCATTACCCTGAAATGTTGGTCGACGATAAAACAACATAAGTACCTATGTGAATATTGAAGTTATATAATTTCGATTAGGGATCTTCTTAGGGATTTTTATTTGTCTCATAAGTCCATATTAATAGGGACTTATGAGACAAATAAAAACGTAGGTAAAAACATTTCTAACATGAAGCATGTTTTAGAGTAGAATAAATCCTATTAATTCTACGCAACATCTGAATAATTTTCATAGAGAAGTATGCAATTGACGTAGGTATTTTGTTTCTACTAACAATCATCCTTCAAAGGTTTGATTAAGTATAAACTTATTTATCGACTAGCAAATTACAATACATAAGTACATCTTTCGCAGAATAATAACATCTACACAGTTCACATGCATTTTGTTTAAAACAAAACAAATGTCTGCGGTTGCATGTAGGCAAAGTTTAGGCCGGTGATACACATGCCTTTAGATGGCATGCCAGATACTGGCATACTGTGTCAAGCTGATGCGTATGCCAGTAGCTGGCATAATTGCCAATTCTAGAAACGCTTCGTGACGTACGACGTAAAAATAATCTATCCATGAGTTTAGATTGCAATGGATATTTATAAATAACTAGGTGCGGTACCCGGGTGAAAAGTAGTCCATGTGCGTTATTCTAGGTCACATTAGGATTAAAGAGTATTATTTACAATAATTTTGATAATCCTACTACTATTATAAACGCGAAAGTTTGTGAGTATGGATGTTTCTTACTTTTTCACGCAATAACTACAGAACGCATTTTAATGAAACTTTACAGTAATATAACTTAAACATCTGAATAACACATAGGCTACTTTTTTCCAGGAACCACGTGCAGCCGTGGACAGAAGCTATTATTTATATAGAAACTTTTGCATACATTGTTATAAACAAAATATCGAGACAGGATTGCCGCGACCGTACTAGCAAATACTAATGTGTTTCGCGTGTCTGTATAGCTTGCATGCGAGACTCGCATGTTTCCCCTTGCAGGGAAGCTCCCCGCTTCGGAAACATTTAAACAGCTTGCGATCTCCTAGCGTGGTAAATACTAGCATACGAGCTACTACAGAACCTTTACACAATTTGCTTGTAGCTCGCACTTCCTAGCATCTTTTATGTTTTATGCGAGTTACAGACATTTGTATCACCAGCTTATAAGTCTTGATTGAAGATTAGGCCGACCAAATGCATTTTGTGGAATGTACAATGCTCACGGAGCGGTCACATTTAAAGCTGAATAATTGACTATTATTTTTAGAAATATAATTACTATACTATAGTCACTAGAACGGACAAGTGTGCTGCAAGAACAAACGAATAAGGCATAACTATCGTCTAGGTTAGTTTGTACGTATTTCGTATAGTATAGATTATCAGACGTTTCATACAAACCTCTTTCAAGATATTTACAGGAAAAAATATTTATATATTTTGAATCTATCATCTTTTTATTTCATACGGCATTCTAAACATTTATGTATAAGTAAACCTTCTTTGGTAAGCTAGATGGCACACCTAATGCCTTTTATATTTTTTTCTTACAACTACATGCTATTAATCTAAAAGCTAATATTTCATATATAAATCCATAGAACAAAAAAATTGCATCAGCTTAGTCCTTTTAAGCTAACCAGACAATAAAAAATAGTTTATGAATGCCGGGAATCTAGAGACAATAGAAAATTGATTGTGTCTTGACCAACCACCTAAGAACAATAGCAAAATAGCGATTTAAAACAACTCATTTTGACAGGCTTAGCTTTTCGACAACATGTTTTCTTCTTCCACTCTCCTCAATCAGCCGTCATTTCAGTACTCACTCACTTCTTAACCATGTCATCCTTCACACAATCCACTAACCAATAACTACTGCTATCATTCCTTCTTAATCAAATAAATAATTATGTAATGAATGCAACAAATTACTTATTGAACTGACAGCGGCTTCCTTTGCGATCGCGAAAAGCACGCGATACGTTGCCAGATCAGCTATTTTAAGCGACTAGCAAATTACAATACATAAGTACATCTTCCTGAAGCAATAATATGTTTCACGAAAATAACCAAAATATTGCTTGATTATTTAATGCTAACAATTTATATTGCTATTAAGAACAAACACTTTAGTAATATGAAGCGCGATCTAATCTAAGTATTTCGATAACGCACCTAAGTATTTCGATTTAGACACATCAAACCTACAAACACCATTTTATAGATTCAGTAATCTTTGGAATAAGACTATTTCTCACTCATTCACATCACGCTTTGGTGATTAATTTAGATACAGCTCAATTAATGAATAATCACAAAACCGAGCACATAGAAACTGTATGAACACCACGATAAATTGGCACATATCGCAGCTGCTATCTGCGAAGAACTCTCTAATTATACTGCCTAGCCTAGAGTAGGCATCATTTGGAACTTATAATAACGGGTCTTCATCGCATTTCCCTTATTTATTAAGAAAAATCTATCTCTTGCTCTACCCTTAGTCAGGGGTTTTTATGAGATACCTACATATAAACATCGTCTATGTACCTACAATGTGAAAGCAATAAATGTATTGAGTATTATTTTCCCGACGTTTCGACTGTGTTACAACAGCCGTGGTCACGGGTTGACTGGAGTATATGGAGATAACGTCGAGAAATAAAGGCAGTAGCCGTAACTACCCTCAGTTCGTCTTCAGAAATAGAAAAGTACGGTATTTTCTATGTAGTGTGACACACTGGCAACACTAACCGTATCACCGCACTGCGTAATCGGATCGCGACGCGGCCACATTAGGTACTTACCTTATACCTCAACTTAAATTACTCTAGCGAAATGGCTATAAGGAAATATGGCAGTCATTTTGTCATATTCAGCAATGTCCAAAAATCTAAAACTTGAAAAGGGAATCCCCTTTTTGTCCTAAACTTCCCAATTAGTCGATATTTTGGACAATGCTTAAGACCAAATACTGATACGCCACTCAAGATTTAAGCAGAGTCGATATAAAGCCTAAATATGCAATATATAAAGCTGTCTAAACGTCCTTAAGTCATGATTAAACATAGTTAATGGGTGTAACTAGTCGTTTTTACTCGGTAGTCTATCGGCCTAAACTAGCCTCGGCTAGGCACGGCACTCCTTTCCAAAAACCGGTGCTCGCCCTTGCATCAAGGAAATAAAGCTATAAAAGTAACGAGAAATTGTGTACCCGTATGCATTCGTTACAAAAACAATCAGCACTCGTTACTATCGTATCGTTACGTTACTTTTTATATAATCAAGCATCAGTATGAAGCATCGCATCGAGTCGCGTCTGTTCGTGCTTTGTATCATTCAATCGCTGTTCGAACTGTCCAGTTCACGCATGATGTATGATGCGTTGTATTCGTTCATTCATTTTGTAGTGGTTAAGTATATTCTCCTAAATACAACGAATCAAACTGACATCTATACAAAAAATGCGTGTAACGAAATGGCCCAGAGCTGGTATGCAACGTGACGTGCGCGTTCGTATCCTCCGCGACTGATTCGTGTACTTATATCTAGGTATTCTTTATGCCCCCATAGACAATCGTTTACTGAGTTAAAATAAATGCCATAGCTGAGGATCTCTGGGGTCTGTTCTCACCAAACGCAAGGTAAAGAAGCAAGAATCCATTCAGTATTGAAACTGTTCTGACTAGCCTGCAGGTTAAGCTTTGAAGAAATGCGGGAACTCGTTGGAGATAGCACGCACTAGTGTCTGGTCGTCGCGGCTCGCTTCGCTTTCCTCGCAGAAGATGCGTGCGAAACATCGCAGCAGGTCGTCTCTGCGGTGTAGGTGTGCGCCGTAGTCTGTGTTGCGGATGATTCCTTGCAGGATACGTAGGTACTCCTGGCGACGCTGAAAGTGAAATAAGATATATAGATAGTGCCGTGTCAGCCTAGTGGACATTACCCAGTCTTTAGATCCGAAGGTCATGAGTTTGAAAACGGGCTTACAATGGATTTTAAACTCAAAAAAAAAATATGCGCATAAAGACGTGCTCAAAACGGTTTAGGTAAACAACGTGAGGAAACCGGCATGCCCTAGAACCAACAATTCGAAAGGGATATGAGATAAATTAGTATTCCAAGAATTCCAACAAGCGGCGATGGGCTTGCACAAGCCGATAAGTACCTAGTTATTTGTATAAAATGTAGAAGTACCGTGTCTCCAGCTGATAGGTCGGCCAGTTGCCTCACAATGATGTCAATAGCCACTTTCACGTCGTTCGTGTAGAAATGTTCAGCAGTTTTCTTGCGACTGAAGAGATCTATCACAAGTTTCAAGACGGCATGCGCGGGAGCCGGTTCGTGGTCGAATATGTGCACTGGATCTTCTGAAAATTTAAAGGTTTAAAAAAATAAAGCACTTAAACTTGTTTTGGAAACATTTGGCCCGCAGCCTGAATGCATTGTGCAATATTCCCCTTCTAACCTGACCCCCAACCAGACCATCCTTAAAATAACGGCGAAGGACTCTGGGTTGATAACAGCAGTGCTCTGGTATCCCCTCGTATTGATGACGGAGCATCATAGAAGTGGTAGAGCTCCTTCTGAAGAGCTCGTCTGCGGACGGTTCCGGTTGATGTGATGGTCCGATGTGTTCCGGTTTGAAGGGTATGGGTTACTGGCGCATGAGACTTTTCACCAGTTATGCCTCACGGTCGCAAGTGTTCATAGGTTACGGTAACCGCTTACCAACAGGCCTTATATTTGTTTGCCACTTTAGTTGTATAAAAAAATATATTGATGATCTCTTGCAGTCCCGTCTTCGATCTGACTTCATTTGTGGCGGTGTACTACCAAATGATTCAGTCTCTATGTACCTTCGCGGTTGAGCAGCAGCAGTATCTTCTCGCAGAAGGTCTTGGCCGCGCCCTGAGTTTGCAGCGCGTCAAGCAGCAGGTTCTCGCCGGGCGCTTGGAACTGCAGGTTGTAAGCGAGCAGCAGGGTCAGGAACAGGTCCGGGATCTGCTCGTCCACGTCCGTCTCGGGCGGGCTCTCTATCAGCTCCAGCAGAAACTGCGCGAAATCCACACCCAGTTGCTCTGTTCAATAAAACCGAGAAAGTTCAGGCAGTGTTAAAGGGCAATAATTGACATTGTTTTGATTACTTTTATATGTTATCCGAGTCTACTTTGTTAATCCGGCATTTATATATTTCTAAACGTTGTAGATAACAAACTGTACCTGTTCTAAATCTCATGCAAATCTGTTCAGATAACTAGCAACAAACATTCAAACAACTAAACATCCAAATTTTGACTCATATTTCTTGCTCTCATGTAGTATAGGTATTAAAATAAAACAGAAAAGTAAGTACATACCTACCTACATACATGAACCCCGTCAGGGCGCTGAAACTTTACATGATTTTGCCAAGTAACTTTTTCTATGCTGCGATTAAGCTTAAAATATAATTGAAATCATGTGTCAAGGTCATTTATAATACAAGTAGGATGCCTCACAGTAGTTTGAAGTAGCCGTACCAAAGTGTGTGACAGGCAGCCGGTCGCCCATAGACAGCACCATGGAGAGCAGCAGCGCGGAGTGCGAGAGGCGACTGACGGCGCGCGGGTTGTCGCGCATGTCGCGGGCTACCTCCGCCGGCAGCGCGGACAGCGCCAGCGTACCGAGCGCCGTGCGCTCCAGTCCACACATCACACCGAATGCCTGACAAAATATATGATCTAGCTATAAATTCCCTATAGAGGACGTGGGTTTGAATCGTAAACAACGTAGATTGCAGGGCGTGTAGCGGGCTATTCGGCCGTTCCAGTCCATACATCACGCCAAATTAATGGCAAAAGTTCTACCGATGAGTGACCCGGCACTTATTGATTTTAAATGAACAAACCCGCACCCCTAGGTGGAGCGATGACCTAAGAAAGGCGGCGGGCAGAAAATGGATAAGAAAGATACCGTGGCGCGTATTGGCAGAGGCCTATGCCCAGCAGTGATATATTGTCCACTCATGATGTAAATTGTCGGCCATTTAATGACTTGCCATCAGGTAAGATTATGGCCAAGTGAAGGTATATACTTGATAAAAAAAATGTGGGCTTAAGAAACCCACGCCAGATTCGCACGCGCCGAGTACTTACGTATCTGTGATTTTTGAAAATACTGTCCCGTGAACACGTGCGCGGGTCCGGCTTAACACAACGGCCATAGACATGGCGGTTTCATCACGATGAGAGGTGCAGACTAATTGTTACTATTTACCTGTAAAAGCAGCTGCCGCAGAGGCCACCGCGTCTCCATCTGGTAGTACTGGACCAAAGTGGTGACATACACGTATTTGTGACTGCTCAGCACGTGTTGCGAAATGTTCACGTCAGCATTCGACTATAATAATTGATAAAAACATGTTAATTTTTCCAAAAAACCTGCTCAAAAAAGTTTTCCGAAAGAAAACTCTTGTTAGGGTTAAGCTCGTCTTGTACATGTAAGTTTTTTTCTGTATTATCTGTGTGTGCTATAAGGAATAAAGCAAATCAGTTACGCCATAGTATAACGCAGCGTCCTCTAGTGATTATGGCGTTAAAACCAATCTAAGAATCTTCCTTTCGCCGGTAATAACAAATACCCAACAGTCAAATCCTAGCACTAGGATTCTTTCATAGCGCTCGTGATGTAGCTTGCCTAGTTGTTTATCTGATCAGTTGGGTTAAGCAACATTCCGCCAGGTCACCATTTGGATGGGTTACTGGTAGTGGCATTTAAAATTAAGCGCTACTATGGAGAGCACGTTAAGATGTCGGTTTTCAACTAACAGTCGCTAAGCCATGTCGGAGTTCTTTGGGCGGTCTTAAAACTCAGACAACAAGTTGGCCAATAGTACATATGAACGAAATAGCATTCCCTGTGTCGTGGGTATCAAGAACTATGACTACCATGGTACCACAATACCTAGATCCAGAACAAATACTAGCAGAACATGCAAACATTAGACTCAGTGGAAATCAAATATAGAGATTGTCCCTATCAATGTGCCCTTTCACACTTTACAATGCTATCTTCTTAATAGCATGTGTGATTCATAATTATTGGCTGTTTAATAACAAAACTGATAGCAAGGTTCTTTCCCAATCCAAGGCTAACATGGAAAAGGGGATATTATTGTGTGTATGATATGATTACAACAAAATTTACAGCTGTGAGCTAATTTAAAGCTGATAACAATGTTCAAGCATCCATACTATATTCATTACAGCATGTCAGAATGTAAGATAGAGAATTACTCTCGGAATTGTTGCACAGTCGAGTCAATGTAATCCTGAGGATACTTCATTGAGACCCAAGAATGCATGAAACAAATGTTTCCATGTCTGCAGATATATGGTTAAGGTGTGGGCGTTTTGGTAGCATGGCACTCCTAGTTTCTGTGTATGCGACTTTTGGATGTAAAAACCTATAGCTTTCTGGGGACCTAGCTGTGACGTTGCTGATTTATCATGACCGAGATTAGTTCAAAAAGCTATGTTTGGATATCATGAGCATCATGTAACCAGACAAATTGTTTCGCGTTGTTGCGTTGGCTGCTTTAGCTAAGAAATCCAGGGCCTTCATAGCCAGCACAGCGCATATAGCCGTCTTGTTACCTACCTGTAACGTTTCTGACTTACCATAACCGAGATCAGCTCAAGCAGCTGTGTCTGAATATCATGGGCGTCATCGTGCAACGCCCAGCCGCGCTGTTGCGCGTCGTTGGCTGCTTTAGACAGGGAGTTCAGAGCTGTCATCATCCTTAGGGCATCCGGTGCGGCGTCTATAGCGTTCTTAGGACATGTTATGTTGCTACTGGCTTCCCGTAGTAGGGCGTCGATGATCGACCTAGCTGCGCCACCTGGGAGAAACTCCTGGAAATGCCATCAAAACTAAATTGAATATAATGGAGGCATTTCGGCAACCTACATCTTCATCATGAAGTATGTGTACGAAGGGTATAAATGCCGGTGAAATTACAGGCACATCAATCTATTGACCTGTTATGTCAGCAAGCATCCATATGTTACTGTAACCTCTTGCGAACAGGTGGGTATAATTGTTTGCCACTTTAGTAGTATAAAAAAGGGCTTTCTAGAAAGTTGAGCATAGAACTTTTCAGTATAGTGTAGTAAGGGAAAGACTGTATAACCATTAAACCAGTCATTAAAGGATCCCAGAATTTTACATAGAACTTAGCTTAAAGCCTGGGTCCATTGATTGTCATAATAACGCAAATAAATAATAGAAATATCTCTTTAAAAAAAGTAATATTAGTCTGGTATACACAGCATGTCATGTACATTAAAATTATCACTTTGGCCGCTAATAATTATGTCACAAGAACAGATTTGAACTCTTAACTTACCCTTAAAGAGGTAAGCACAGTCTCCACAGCAACTTTTGACATCTCATGACTCAGCTGAGTCTCCTTCCTCACGGCTTGTACAATCTCATAGATAGCATTGGGTTTGATGCTCTCGCTACTGTCTTGACTGTCATCCTGGTTTTCAGTGTCTGACAATGGGTTGGAGGAGGTCTTTGTGACCTTGGTTTTTTTCGGCTCATCTTCTACATCTGTAACAAGTTCATTACTGTAAAATTTTAAAACCTCCTGTGTTTACTACTTAAACTACTGTAGTTGTAATTGATAGTAATTTTGAAATTGCTCAAGGAGCATTCTGCTTATTACAATAACTTGGACATTTTAACTACATGAACGATAGAAAATGTGTCCTGGTGCTGAAAGAAAAAAAAAATGTCGTCAAATTTTTTTTTGTTCTTATTGGAATCCACAATCAGCTAACTAACTATAAGCAGATGAGTTGAAGGGTTTATAATCCAGACTCATTTGTTGTTATTATCTAAAGTTAAGTAGGTTATCCAAGACAATAAAAACAAAACAAACACGCTTACAACTGTCTTCGCCATGGTCATTCTCAGATTCATACTCAGTGAGTAGATCTTTGATGTGTCGGGATACCAAGTAGGGGGTCGTAAAAAAAATATTGATGTATGAAAACTTCCGGATCAGGGTATCGCCCCCTAGGCCAACATGGCTTTTTAAATTCCAATTTCTTTTAGTTTATGTTGGTTCTATTTACCTTTGTCAAGGCTGCTGTCTCCAGATATGCAAGGAGATTGAGTTGACTCCTTTTCCTCACTGATGTGCTGTTGCGACACAACAGGCCTCAAGTCAAACGAGGGTGATACTCCATTTGGTGGGGTGTCATCAAACCTTGGTGGAGGTTTGGGAGCCTGCGGTTTCCGATGAGGCTTTATGAGCAACTGAATTTGCTTCTTTTTATCACTCAACCTGGTCAATAGCTCCTGCTTTTGAGAGATAGCATTATTCTCACTCAAACTCTTGATGCAATCGATCAGGAAGCACAAATAGTACTCAGGCTCCACCTAGATAGAACATTATTTAATTATAGCTATATGTATGGGTTGATTCGGAATATGACTGCAAACTGCAAACATTCTATAATGTCTAGACAAATACATCACACTCAGCTTTCCTTTCCTGCTAATGCAAAGGTGTCAAGGATTAACTTAGTAGGAATCACATGACATCTCAGAAGCTAATTTTATTTGCATACAATTCAATATTTCTGCATGCATTAACGCCAACAGAAAGTGGTTGATGTCTAAGGGGCCTGGTCAGAAAAAAACATGCAAATAAGCCACTGACTAATACTTTAATTGGACCAGAACTGTGCTAATTACCGAAGTGTCGCGGATTATGTTTACGGCCGACAGCTTCTGGAACACTCACCTTGACTGCAGCAACGTAATTCGAAGGAACAAATCCAACTTGACCTTTTCTATTTACGACATGCCACCAGTTCCGCTGCTTAGTGTTTGTCTGCTGCAAGTAGAAGAATTCACCTTCGGTGAAGCTGAGGGTCTTGGCCAGCGTTGCTTCGAAGTCAAACAACGCTTTGAGCATTTCAAGCTCATCTAGAAATAGATTATATATGAGGAATTACCATAACATGCGAGTTTCAATCTATCCCACACCCAAGAACATATTATTTATACACGGTACCATTTTGACTGTCACCCATGGTTGAGCAACGATAGCCACAAGAATTAGGAATCTCCTCTACTAATCAAAAATAATATAACATTTGTTTGGTACACGAGAAAAGCTTATTTTCTCAGCATAACTAAAATCTATCAATGTTGAATGAATGGTGGGTGGGTGGATGTCAGTCAGGGCTGCCAGGACCGATACAGTATCGGGCGTTAGATCTAGAGGTTAGACTAGACAAATAACTCACGCATACTTTTCCTTTCAAGCTAACACAAATTTGTCAAAGTAAAACTTGGGAGCTGTCATGTCACTTGACATTTCCACAGCTAATGAGTGTCATTTTCATACAATTTAATGTTTCCGCAGGCATTAACTTCAACAAAGTAGTATTTGTAACTGTTTGAAAAAAAAAAATCGCTAGATTGCGCTAAATTCTGATAGACAATTGAAAAAATACCTTTTTGAAAATTAAAATAAAAAATTATATGAAGAATACTGTTGTGATCCTGACATCTAGCATACATACATTTTTACATTTTCAATCACCCTGAAACTCATAAAAGCACATTCCGAGATAATAATTTCGTTTGAAAATTGTGATAAAATAGTTTAAAAAAACAACCTTACTAAACCAGTACTATCATTGTTATTTTGTTTTTTTATAGATGTTTATTACAATAAAGTCTAAAAAACTATTATGTTACATTTTCTTTACTTTAACTATTTAGGTAAAGCTCTAAATAATTTATTTTATTTTGACTTGAACGGTAATCATTTATGGGAGTTGATTACTCGCAATTAATGCTATATCTAGCGTGGAAAGCGCTAAAATGGCCTGGGTGTTGAATAATTTATTCAACTTCAACTTCAACTTTTTTGTTAATGGCATATGTGGTTAGGGTAGCCACAATTTTGCCAATGTCAGGTCAACAAGATTTAAAAAAATAAGGCGATGGAGAGGAGTTTACCGAAATTTGTCCGGTATAAAATAGAAAAAAAAGGTTTTTTTTTTTTAATTATAAGTTGATTTATTAAATGAAAAGAAAGGAACAACACAAATACAGAGACAAGACACACATACTGTACATTTAACATTGTGAAAGGAACTTATAAATGCATAATTATCATAATTTTATTTTATTATTGGATACAAATTTACATAATAAACATATAAAAGGGGTGAAGACAAGGGATAGTAAAAATTTAGAAGAGAGAGGACGAGGGATTTCTGGAGGAGTGACATCATATAAAGATAGCCGTAGCTTGGGACAAGAGAATAAAAGGTGATCAACATTTCCTTCATCTAATCCACATTCACACAAGGAGTGATCCCTGACCCTTATTTTGGCTAGAAAAACTGGTGTGCAAGCATGACCTAATCGTAAACGACAGATAGTGGACGTTGTTATTTTGTCAGCTTTGCGGAACTTAAAGAACCAGGGTTTTATTGGAATTTCGGGTTGAATATCACCATAGTGTTTACCTTTCAGAGTTTTGGAAGTAATCCACATACGGGACCAGGAAGTTGACAAATGCGAACTAGGAACTAAACAAAGGTCGTGGGAATAAATATGTAAGTATTCATGGGAGCCTGTCTGAGCAGCATATTTTGCGCAGGAGTCGACTGTTTCATTGCCTGGAATTCCAGAATGACCAGGGATCCATGCTAACACAATATTAATTCCGATCGTATGACAACTATACAGAGCTTCACGAATACTAAGGATAACGGGGAATCTGGATTTGGATCGAAAAGGGTTAGAAAGTATAGCCTGGAGGGAGCTTTTAGAGTCAGTGAATACAATTGAATTATTAAGGTTATGAGATTTAATATAAAGAATACTCTCTAAAAGAGCTACAGATTCTGCCGTAAAGACAGAAAATACTGATGGGCATTTAAAGCTTAATATAATTTTAGACGAAGGAATCCAAACAGCAGCACCAACAGGGCTGGAGTCATGTAATTTTGAGGCATCAGTAAATATAGAAAGCCAGCCATTAAATTTAGTAGCCATTTGCTTATTAAATGAATCGCGAGCACCCACCGAACCTTTAGCTATTCCAAAATCGAGTATAATATTTGGTTGATACACTAGGGCTTCATATGTAGTTGAAAATAGGGGGTTAATTCGATTCTGAATGACAGGGTGTGGCAGGCGAGAATATTTTATGAAACTACGAATTAAACATGGAATTTTGTCTTGAATGTTATCGATGAAAGGTTCAATTAAATTAAAAAGCTCATTTAATTTTTGCAAAAGAGGATGATGAGAATATTGTACTAATTTAAAAAAGAATCGATCTGCAAGGTACTGTCTTCTCAAACAAAGAGGAGGATCAACACATTCCACTTGCATTGCGTTTATAGGAGAGGACTTCATTGCTCCAAGAATTATTCTCAGACATCTTGACTGTACCTTGTCTAATTTCCCCAATGCCATTTTGGTACATGGGTCTAAAAGAAAGGACTCATAGTCCATATGACTACGAACAATGGCATTATATAATAGTTTTTGGCAATAAGGATGGGAACCCCACCATACGCCAGATAATGAGCGAAGGATATTAATATTTTTTTCACATTTCTCTGAAATGTAGCTGAAGTGAGGAACTCCTGTCATTCTTGAGTCTAATTTTATACCTAAAAATTTTGCACTGTTAGCCTATTGAATCTGCTCTTCGCCAACGTACACTTCAACAGACGGGATAATTCTTTTTCTAGAAAACACCACACACCTACTTTTAGAGGCTGAAAGGGATAGTCCATGGTCATTCATTTAGGAGTCGAAGGGCTGTATTTAGATCGTCCCGAGTATTTTCAATAGAGTTTGATCGAACATACAATGCAAGATCATCGGCATATTGGAGTACCTGGCATGTAGGGGAGATAAGTAAATCCAAATCGTGAGTATACAGGCTATAAAGTAAAGGGCTGAGCACTGAACCTTGGGGCAAACCTTTCCAAACACAACGTGCCGGTAAAAAGGTTCCATTAGTTTTAATCAAAATTTTCCTTTCCATTAGCAGGTTACAAGCAAATCGAACAAGCCTTTCAGGGATACTCAGCTGTTGAAGCTTCTTCCTGAGCAATGAAAGCAGGACGTTGTCATAAGCAGCTGCAACATCAAGGAAAACAGCAACTAGAGATTCTTTTTTGACAAATGCAATTCGTATGTCTGTAGTTATTAAGCTTAAACTATCGAGAGTGCTCATACCTTTCCTGAATCCAAATTGGGATTTTGATAAAATACCTTTATTCTCAACAAACCATTCAAGTCTAAACTTTATCATATGTTCCGTAATTTTGGCCAAAACAGAGGATAACGCAATAGGTCTGTAGCTATTAGGGTCAGAAGAACTTTTTCCTGGTTTGAGAACAGGAATAATTATCTGGGTCTTCCATTCTTCTGGTACAGTGCCATATTCTAAGAATTTATTGATAAGGTTTAAAAAATAACGTTTAATACTTTCAGGAGATTTAATAATAAAAGAGTAAGGAATTCCGTCCACACCCGGAGAAGTATCCTTTAGTCCATCTAGAGCTTGTTGGAGCTCATTAAAAGAAAAATTGGAGTCTATATTTGAAAGAGAAGGAAGATAAGAAGGAGGACTAGGAAGAGAATCTAGACTTGGAACAAACTGAGGAGATAATCCATCACCAAACGCATCAACCCAAGTAAGAGGATCGTTTGAGGAAATATTTGGAACACTACATGAACCCCGATATCGTCTTATTTGTTTCCAAACAAACGACGGGAGATAAATTTTCACAAAAATTCATCCAACCACGTTTCTTCTTCAGAGAAAGGACTCTACTGGCTTTAGCCGCTAAATGCCGATAATCTAAAAAGTTTTCTCGAGTCATAGAAGAGTTATACGTCAGCTCTGCTCTTTTTCTATTTTTAACTACTGAAGTGCAATCCGAGTCCCACCATGGGGTAGAAATTTTAATTTGAGAGCGAGCTTGTTTTTTTAAAGGGATATTTTCATTAGCAATAGATAAACCAGATTCCACTAATTTAGAATAGGCCAAAAGATAATTGTCTGTATTATCCGTCTGTAAAGGGGGAAGATTGTTTGCCGAATTTTCTAGACATGACGAGTATGTCAACCAATCGGCCCCTGACAGCCGATGTTTTAAACTTGGGTTAAAGTTATACTCAGGAGAAACGCGATTAGGGATGGTGATTATAATAGGAAAATGATCACTGCCGTAAGAAATCGGCAGTGTTTTCCAGGAAAGAAGAGAAGAAAGAGAAGGAGAACAAACAGTTAAATCGACGGCACTCTTCGGGTCTTGAGAAGGAAGGGCCCTACGAGTAATAGAGCCATCGTTTATGATGCAAAGATTGGCCTCATCAAACATTTCCAAAAGTAAACGTCCAAACACATCACAGTGGCCAGAACCCCATGAAGAGTGATGGGCGTTGAAATCTCCCAACAAAATAATGGGAGAAGGGACAGAAGAAATAACCAAAAGAATATCAGGGATTAAGATCGAATTGGGATGAGGGATATATATAGAAATAAATGAAATATCAAAAACTCTAACAGCTACCAAGTTTATTTCAGGGGAATGGGGTGGGAGAGAAATTTGGGAGAAAGGGAGGGTGCGCCTGACAAGCAGGCCACTACCGGCGTACCCGTCAGTCCTGTCGTCTCGGAGACAGGAGTAGCCTGATACCCGAAATTGGGAACCAGGAACAAGCCATGTCTCCGAGACGGCAATGACCGACGGGTGGAATTTAGAAATTAAGTGGAGAAGTTCAGATTTTCGTGGGCGAAGACTTTTCGTATTCCACTGGAGAATGGACACTAGATCCATTATTACCAGCTAATGAGATGACCTGGGACAGTTTTTGGGCAACGTTGGACGGTAGGGGAGAGTTGGATGTTGAGAACAACTCAATTATGAGTGTTAGAAGAGTTTCAATAAGGAAACTCTGTCGGGTCTCGGACTCTGATGACAGAGTATGAGACATTATTGCATGACCATTTGGAAGAACTGAGGATGGGTTAGAGATGATGGCTTGATGAGCAGCTTTGTCGAAGGATTTTCCTAATGGGGCTCGGGGACGAGGAGTAGCATAGACAGTTTTGACATAAGAACGGGTTTTCGATGAATTGCTTGAGGGGATTGAATTTTGAAGGACAGGATTAGGAGAAGAATACATAGTCTGAGCAATTTCAGAATATGATTTTCCAACCTTTGGAAATTGAAGAGAAGCTTCCTCGTATGAAATGCCATTTTGTGACATCAAACTCTTTATAGACCTTTGTCTCTCCTGTTCAGGACAACTTTTGTTGGAAGAGAAATGGTTACCGAAACAGTGTAAACAAGTAGCTTTGGATTCTTCTGTATCACAGCTATCACCAGTATGTTCTTTTGTGCATTTGTAACATCGTGGTTTGGAGCGACATTGAGCTTTAACATGTCCAAATCGGCAGCAACTCAAACATTGGATAGTAGGCAACTGGTATGACTCAACCGGGAGAGAGGTATGGAAAGAGTAAACTCTTTCTGGAAGAAGCTGTCCTCTAAAAGTGAGAACCACAGTTTGAGTGGGAACCCACGAAACCTTACACCTTAAACCTTACCATCCACAGATTTTCTATTTAGTCTGCGGGCTTTGAGAACAAAGCCGCATCCATCAGGAACTTCTAAATTCTCAGCAAATTCATCTAAAGATAAATCCACTGGAACGGAGCGGACTAGACCCATGCGTGTGATGTTGTAGGTTGGGATACTCGCAGTATATTTACACATTGGCAAAATCTGGTTGTCCAAAAATTTGTTGGCATCCGAAGCTGTTTTAAATTCCACCGAAATTCGATTGCGCCCTACTTGCTTAACACCATCACAGCAAATGTTAGAAATTTTGTGATTTGACAAAAATTGACCAAATTTGATGGGACGAATGGTTGTACCTGCTGAAGGGTCAGGTTCAGTCCTTGAAACATGGACGATGAAAGGTCCTGTATCTTGATTAGAGTATTCTTTTATACCAATAACCATCAAGGCATGATGATAGACAGTTTTTATCGAAGCAGAGGCCATATCAGGAGAGGTAATAGTTTTTTTCCCTACGGAAACATCCCCCTCATCCACACTCAGTCGGCGCTTGGCTCCCGAACGACTATGTTCAGGAGCCCCAGACGAACCAGAACATGAATCAGGAGGATCTGGAGGGCGATCCGGCGGGACCACCACTTCCATATCCATCTTGGAAAACGCGGTTCACAAAATCAGATAAGGTTAGTAAGAACAAACAATGTTAAAACATATACTACAAGGTATTACCAACAATTCCTAAACCCACAAACACCTAATAACAATAAATCAACTTGATAGGACGTGAAATAGGTAGCGAAATTAATTTAAAAACTCAAAAACTCTCACTGAGACGCTTGTTATTCCAAATCCTGATCGCCAACCGTCCACCATAGAGTACTTTTTTGTTTTCGAATAATTTATTCAGTTTCCTTCCAAAAGTCAACAACACAAAGATGTCATCATGTCAATGTCAATGTAACTGACAGTCATTGTAGCAGAATTGTGACAATAGCCACACAAGCCATAATCAGTAAACAGTATTTATCATAAACGCTGATAATTAATGAATCTTATGATTTTTTTGGAAGCAACGGACAATACGTAAACACCTGAGTGTATATAATGATCCCCGAGGTAGTGTCATTTTGCACAAAAAGTTCAAATTAAATACTTATTTATCATAACCGCTCGCTTGCTTCTGGGTGCTACAGAACCCAAGATTTTTTTCGTTAAGTTGCTCTTGGGTCCTATGGAACCCAAAGGCATTTTATACATTTTATATTTTTTACTCTATTTCTACCATACCTAGGTGGTTTTTCACTTGTTTTATTACATGTTTATAATGTTGGGAACGTCAAGCAAGTCAATGTAGCAACCACTTGGAACAAAATAATGTCAAAACATTCGTTGTTTTGATCAGTACACGCCGTCTGTCTGTTTCTGTGAGCAGTGAAAGTGATTCGTTTTTTTAAATATCCCGTAAGTATTAAATTTTCATGGTATTATTGTGTGTTAGATATCAAAAGAATGCTAATTTCAGGTTCTACTTGGATACAGTAATATTTTTAATCGTTTTTGTTACAAACTGTTCTTAATTTCTAATTTATTTCGATGTGGTGTGGTTATGGTAACAATAGGCCGTTTCTTGTCGACTATTTCCTGTGATAAATAAGCATTCTGCGAATTATGCATATAAAATAATTTAATTTTATCTATTAGTTATTGGTTTTAAACATAAATTTGCAGATAAATGTTGAGATTAGGACAAAACAGTTGGATTCAGACGCACATCTACTTCAAGAATCGTTTCCGTTTCGTTGGTAACAGTAGGACCCAAGAGCAATTCGCGTTTTTGGGTGAATAAGGCTATATTACACTTTTGGTTTTGGTACTTCTTAGTTTCAAATTAAAAAGTAACTACGTAGATCGCTTTTTCAGCAAGTACAACCAATAATTACTATTTTTTTTTTTGGGGATTTTTTAAACGAACTAGGAAATCGTTTTGTCTATATGTGAAACTAACTATATTTTTGTTTGGTAGATGATATTTTTTCCCCAATCTAATAATTATTGGTATATTCATAAATTACTCCAATTGATTTCCAGTTTTTATTATATATATTTTATAAGATTTTTAGGTAGGTATCTTTAATTTTGAGTATATTTTTTATAGGTGCCCAAAGGAAAAGGGTCAGGGAAAGGAGAGTGGCGGGCAGAGTTTGGCTCCCAAACGGCTTATTTTTACAGGACCAAAACCTATGTATATTTTGTTAAAAACACTGACTTTATTAAAATAAATTAAAAGAAATCTGCTGTTTTTTTTTGTCACCCTTATATATAAAATGCTAAGGAAACTAGGTAATCGATTAGGTAAATAGTTATTTTTAACACTCAATCTACAAAATATTTTAAATTAAACTTTAATCTTACTACTTTATTAACTACTAATTAGGTTTAATGTAAATATTTAAAAATTCGATTACCTAGGTATATTTTATAAGAAATAGATCTGGATTTATTATTATCAAAATAGTGTAAAGCAAGCCTTATCGACGGCCATCTTGCATCTTTTGACTGGTTCAAGGTCAAAGTACGCGCAAAATAAAATTCTATTTTGTTTTAATGTACATAGAAAAATAACATTACAACAAATTGTTTCCTATTTTTATATATATTTTTATTCTATTGTTTTAACTTTTAGTAAAAAAGTTAAGTCTAAGTGTCTGAATTCTGCTTTTGAAAATAGCATGTTTTTTCAATTAAATGTAGTCACATTTCCTTTTTCATACAATAGTGATACGAATTTCAAAGAAATGGTAAAACCTTATACATAATATTATAGCTATTGAACTAGTCTTTCTGTGCATGTTATTATTTTTAGTCTACACTCTCATGATATAGTGCTAATCTAGTTTCAATAACGAGCACCGTTTTGCGGCGTAATGCGCCGAACAAGAACTATTTACCAATTTTGAAAAAATGTTTCTGGGATTTTTTTCTTACTACTTCATTTATATTTATGATTAATTAGGTCAATTATAGATTAAAGTATTTTATTAAATAAAAAAATCTATACCTCATCACCAGTGATCGGAATTAGGTGAGCTAATTTACCTAAAGTTCAAAGAACAGAGTCAAAAAAAATGGAGACTTCCTTACCATTAACATTTTTTCCGGGAAATCTTTCCCGGAAATTGGGAATTTTGTTCCAAGTTTTAGGATATCAGTTAAGTACATTTAATATTAATGTTATTCATACAGAAAACTAACTGAATTAATTTTCCTTTTTAACAAACTTCAATAAGATTTATTTTGTTATTAACTCAGGTAAAAAACTGGATTCGCCTATGTTTTCGTTTCCCAGAATAGCCAAATCATGCTGTCCCTTTAAGTGTTTGTAGCAATACACTGCAAACCAGTGATAAACAACAACAACAAACGCTAAGAAAGGGACAGCATGCTTTGGCTATTCTGGGAAACGAATCATTGTTTAAGTAAACAATGACAAAAGGGTTGAAGGGTGAGGGTGTTTTGCATCCAAACGGCGTCATAACTTGTATGCGTGCGTGCATCACTTCTATAGTTACCTCGGCAGCGTGTGTATCTTAGACTCGTGAATATTTTATTAACCTGTTTTCGTATCGTTTATTGGATCTGCTTCACATAACTACCTTGGCTTGAATTTACGGACTGCGATTTATTGCAACCATATCACTACTTGTACCTATCTACCTTGGCTTGAATTTACGGACTACGATTTACTGCAACCAGAAATTTACTGCGCTTTACGGCAATCAAATTACTTGGTAAGTCTTTGATTTGTACTACACTTTTAAAACATTCTAAATATTAGACTGCTTTTGATAAATTTACCAAATTCAAACAATTTTATGCAACTATTTATTTATGGAATTTTATTCAGTGTTTTATATTTGAGTTCGTGCACAAATGTTGGAGCTACTGGCAATTCTATCATCAAACTATATTTTACGCGAAGACGTCCCTGGAAAAGTGTAGAAACTATATATTTGTCTCATTGTTTTCAGTAATTTTTCTGCCTCAACGCAACTAGCAAATAAATGGCGACCAAACCTACCGACGGGATTGTACAGTCGTGGATTAGAGATCACCCCGAATTGTACCACGACCCCGCTAGCAACACGATATTTTGTTCTAAATGTGAGAATTCTATTGTATGCAAAAAAAGCAATATACAGAGGCATATTGACGGACCAAAACATCAAGGTACTGCTAGGCAAGTGAACAAAGAATTTTATTTAGATTTAATACAATTTCTTATATGGTGTAACATACCCTGGTCACGAGTAAATCGACCAGAGTTTAAAACTTTTTTAATGAAATATATGTGTTGTAAATGTACAAATGTTAAAAGGATTCCCGATGAATCGTTATTGAGAAAGGTTTATTTAGACATAGTTTTTAAAAAAAAAATTGCATCAATCCATGACCATATTCTTAATCAGAAACTTTGGATATCTCTAGATGAAACTACCGACTATTTAGGTCGTTATATTGTAAATTTTCTTGTAAAACCTTTAAATCTCGCAACAAACAAACCATTTTTAATAGCTTGCAAAATGTTAGAAAAAGTAAATGGAGAGACAATAGCTCATTTTGTGATTGGATGCCTAGAAAATATGTGGGGTGACTCGTATGAAGACAAAGTAGGAGATGTTTTAGTTTTATGTTCTGATAGCGTAGCATATATGTTAAAAGCAGGAAGAATGTTAAAGAACTCCTTGCCAAATATGATACATGTTACCTGTTTAGCACACGCTCTTAACCGCGTTGCAGAAAAAATACGGACACAATATGCGGATGTGGATACTTTAATTTCAAATGTAAAAAAAATATTTTTAAAAGCTCCTAATAGAGTAAAATTGTTAAGGGAAAAATTTCCGAGCCTGCCATTGCCACCTGAACCTGTCATAACAAGGTGGGGTACATGGCTAGAAGCAGCTTCGTATTATGCTGAATATTACGAAGAAATAAAAACTATTGTAAGACTTCTAAGAAGTTCTGATTCTTTGTCTATCAGGCATGCTAAAACTGTCCTAGGAAAAGAAAGTTTAAAAACTGATTTAGATTACATTGACGAATATTTTAAAATAATTCAAATTTCATTAAAAAAATTGCAAAAGTCTAACTTATTGTTGACGGAAACTTTCCATATTTTTGATGAAGCAAGAATTGTTCTAAGCTGGTGTTCTTCTGAACCAGTAAAACAAAAATTAGAAAACGTTATGGACAGAAATCCCGATCTAGATGCATTAAGAGACATTTGTGAAAATATAGATAAAGGATTAGATAATGAAAATGAATTATTGTCATTCTATAAATATGTACCTGTAACTTCAGTTGATGTTGAAAGGTCCTTCTCTACGTATAAATGGATTTTAAGTACAAAAAGAAATCGTTTGAAAATAGATAATATGGAAAAACTCCTAATGATTTTCTTTAATTCTCCGGACGAAGATATTTCTTTATACTCCGTCCATGATGAAAACGTTAGCGATTCAGATTAAGGGACAAATTCAACATCAATGGAAATAATGTTTAGAGTTCCGACTGTGTATCTTAGGTAGGACTGGTTACTTTCTTAATTATTGATTTTGAGTTCCATTATCTGTACAAAATGAATAAATGGTACAAAAACTATAAAATGGCTTTTTTATTCCCTTGCTTAAAAAAATGTTTTTATTACTATAGCTATTTACTAAAGCTGGTTTATAAATCACATTAGCTTCCGCGCTTACTTACATCGTTCATTTTATTTGTTGAAAACAATAAAAATCGTGCTTACCGTTTTTTACAACAATCGAATTCGTTTCCTCTTCTTGTTATCAATAATAAGAAGAGGAAATTAATTCGATTGTTATTTTACTGTATTAATTTTAGATGGACCTAAGTAATTTCTCGAAACCCGGGAAAATTTTCCCGGAAAAATATTTAGTCGCAAGGCGTCTCCACTTAGTCTCTGTTATTTTTCGAACTTTAGGTATTTTAGCTCACCTAATTCCGATCACTGCTCATCACTCAAAATAATGAAATAAGGCTATTTTACTAAGTCGGGTGCGAAAATATTGTAAATGTTAACTTTCAGCGCTGATTATTTAATATTTTATTATATGGTTCATTGAGCTAATTCTTACAATAGATTCGTTAGGGTTTTCCCTTTTAAAAACAGTTATTGGTTTTAAAATGCTCCATTTAAGACGGTCATAAATTGTATTTTATCACTAAGTGGCATCGAGTTGCGCGCGTTATTAAAACAGGGACAACTTATCGATGTGTCAAGTTTTGCGCGCATGTATTTGAGTCGTTTTGGTTTGGCGCAAAAGCAAGCGAGCGGATAATAAAAGCTAATTATACTAAATACTTTAGAATACTATTTCCAAAGATTGTATTTTTAATAGACACTGTTAATCTTATATTACTTATCTCAGATTGTCGAGATCAGACTGGTTAAGAGTATCATTATTATCAATACACTTCCTACAGTGTCTATTGAATCTACAATCTTTAAAAATAGTCTTATAAAGTAGTTTAGTTATTAGGTACTTGTTTTGCAAAATATTATCCATCAGTCTTCATCAAATGCAACAAAACTAATTAAGCCCCAAACTATATAGTGTCTGAGATCGACAATCTGAGACTATCTAAGATTATCAGTGTTTATTAAATCTGAAATCTTTAAAACTAGTCTTTATAAGTAAGTTAATGAAAAATATATATACTTAATAAACATTCTTGCAAAATGTAAATCATCACATTCTTTTATACATTTACTTTCTTTTTCTTGTAATCATCATCAAACGCAGCAATGATAAAACCCTTAAATCTAGTCTGAGATCGACAATCTGGGATAGACGGGTTACCTACCTATTAATAAATCTACAATCTTTATGAATAATACAGCCTTCTAAAGGAGTTTCATCAGAAAATGCAATAATTTTATTATCGTATGTAAAAACTTCAGCCCAGCGCATGCTTAAGCCCCCATTTAAAAAAAATCACGCATAAGACCCAACCTTCTCCAATTCCTATGTTGTATTTCAATTATGGTTCCGTGCAGAACATGCACTTTTTATCTTCTATATCTATGGAAGATTCGTACTCGTCACTGTTCCTTGCTCTCTTTTCACCTTTTGCAACTTGCTTTGCAGGTATTTCCTTATATATCTTTTAGTTTTTTATTTTTCTTTATCAAAACATGCTTGAAATGTTATTGAATATCAGTAGAAACCGGCATAAAAACAGCCATCTTACAAAAAAATACAATTATGTCAGCAATCTAACATTAACTTTAAGCTTAAAAAACTTAGATTAAACACACCGATTTTCATTTTTTTGTCTTTACTCAATGCATAGTGTCACGATACTTTGCTGGACAACTGGGCAGCTTGCGGGGGAAACGTCAGCTAATTAATCAGATAGATGGCACTAGTAGTTTGTTTAAAGCAGTCGGGAATCGTTTTACCTCGAGGGATCGTTTGTAGACCTTTGCTTCCTCCATGCTATCTAGCTATCTTGATGAAGTTTTAGACACTTCTTCAATTAGGAGTACCTACCATATTATATACTGATTAATGAGCTGACTAACCTAGTTAAGTTAGATCATATTCGTTCAATCCTACCTACCTATCTATAGGTACCTATAGTTACTTAAGTTACTTACCTATTTGGGTTACCTGTAACCCAAATGAGTAGCTAGGAACCTACCTACTTTTCTTCATAAGTAGACCAAGTACCTACCTACCTAACTCCCTTGTTAATGCTCCATGGGTGTTTCAAAGAGCCATTAACCTGACCTTATATTTGAAAATCCTTGAAAAGCGATCTATTCAAGTCTTCTCAACAGATAAGTGCTACATAATGAACTTCACGAGTGCCCTGTCCCGCTGTTACGGCAAGTAGATTAGGTAGGTAAATACCTAGTTAGGTTCCTTCCTACCTAACTACATAGGGTAATACCGTAATATGTAGGCACTTACTAGTCTGTAGTATGTGTGTGTCTTCTACAATGATGGCTGGCTGTTTACTGGCTAGGTAATTGATTTATGTTATTTCATGGTTTAACATGACAACATAAAAACAAACAAATTTGGTTACCTAGCCTAGGATCCAGATACCTACTCGTATAGGCTATTGGAACACTTAAAACAAAAAGGTCACTTTTTTAACCCAATTGAAAACTACTTACTGTAGGGTAGGATTACCTTCTGTAACTCTACGACCCTTTCCCACGTCTAAAATTAGAGTAGGTAGGTACTTACCTAATCTCTATAGGTACCTATATATCTACATACTTACCAAAGTCTAAAGTATTTGCAATACTAGGTCATATTTGTAATAACAAAGAAAACATTCATATCTATATATACATTAATCTACTAGGTACGTAGGTCAAAGCAAACATCACGCCTTCTAGGTTAATCCCTGTATCCAATGACGCATCGCCTTCAGGGTAAGTACCGTATTTTCCTCATTAGTCTAGAGTAGTATAAGAATCAGAAATTAGCTCAGTTCATTATCAGTTAATTTCCAGCAAGTCAAGATGTGTAGACCAACACTGATTTTCTGCGCTTTTGCGTTGCTTATCGTTGCAACCGCGTACAGTCAACAAGTCAGGATCATCCGTCCTACATATAGGCCACCTATGCGACCTAGGTATCCTATTATAAGAACAATAAGAGAAGCAGATGGCGGTAATCGGTTAGAAGAGATGAGACCGTTGCCCATCTTTGAAACAATGGAGCCAAAGAGAGAAACACGGAGTTTAAGCACACCTGGACGCGGCAGGGCATCTGGCAGCAGCAAAGGAAGCAGGGGCCATGATACAGGACCAACACATCCAGGGTACAACCGACGCAATGCCAGAGAAGCGGACGACGAATTTGCGAAAAACAAAGATGACCTTATCCGATGGCCGTCAACCAAAGACGACAGGTTCGACGTGGATCCTAGTTTAAGTCACGCTGGATACGACACAGAACTAAACCCAGGGTACAATCGTCGCGATACCAGGTCGTTACACCTCCCTACTCTTCTGCCGCCTTTTAACCCTGGACCAAGGCCGTGGAATCCACCAAGATTCCCAATTCCAATGCCTCAGAGGCCCCGTTTACCAATTTATGTTTAGACTGTTGAAGTGACCGTGTAACGGACACCGATTGGGACAGTTTTGATTGATTGGTAAGTTAGTCAGTAGGTACCTAGATATTATAATAATGTTCATTATAAATAATATTACTGTATAATACATAAAAAAATATCCATATTAAATATTTGATTTATAAATAGCAATTATGTTTACTCTTTATGAAGGTAGTTATCGTTACAATACCTTCTTAGTGGAAAAGGTAGGTACTACCCTTACTACCTTGGTGTTGCCTATATACTTTAGGTAGTTACCGTGCTAGGGTAACTACCTAAAGGACATAGGTAGTACACATGTACACAAAGTACATGTACCATAAAATGCTATGCAAAAAACAGCTCAAAGAACTTGGATCAAAATAACCATTAAATCAACTAAAAAGGCTATAGCTTATTCTGATTTATATGCTAGTATAAGTTTTACAGGTAACCTACCCACTTATTTCTTATCGGTAATCTTTGGCTTAGCTACCTAACTGAGCTCACCATAAATCTTCAGGAACGGCCGAGAAAAAAGTATATGGAATACTTATCGCTCGAAACGGCCAGCCCCTCGATTCGACACCACTCGATTCAGTGACCTACCAACCAACTGTATCAAACGAATCGATTCGTTTTGCATCAGCGAGTCTAAACCTATACAATTGTAATTTATACTCTACGCAATAGCTAAAACTCTACATTCTCTACATGCTGCGTCTACAAAAATGCTACGTCTACAAAAATGCTAAGCGTAGAAACACCCTTTTACATATTAAATTGTAACTATACCTATTAAAAAATACCCTACTCATCAATATCATTACCATGTCTTAATTAGTGCTACAAAAAAGGACCTTGAAATATATCATAAGTATTTGTATTTACTGTGCATAACACTATTTGACAGTATAAATGTAATAAATACAAGAATAAGAATATATTTTTTAATACGTAATACACTACGTTATCCGGTTCGTGGCTACCATTCGAGAACCTTTCTTCCCTAGCGGTGGTCGGTACTGCGAGCAGCCTTGACCAAAACCACTTAAAAGTTCAAGAATTCAATAAGTATTGAAAGTACTATTATTAGGTAGAATACATACTAATATTAATAATCAACGTAAGGATTGGGCCGATTTGGATAAAATTTTGAACAGGTATAATTTCTGAACCAAAATAACATGCTACCTTTGATCCGCGTATCACGCTGGCGATAGTTAGCTGTGGATAGTTTATAATAACTAAAATACTTACATTATACGATGAGGCGCTGCAGAACCGCGGGAGCCCCAATAACATCCTGAATGCATTCTTGTATTGGACGCGAAAGGTGTTGACGGCTTTTTGAGTAAAGGTAGTCCACTGGCTGTTCGTATAAAAATACGGTCAGAAGGATTTTACGTATCTCTGCCATCAAGTACGAAAACACAGCAATGCGAGCACATTGCTGTGTTTTCGTTTGAAGGGGAAGGGTGCCGGTGAAATTAATAATGACACATGAGACTTGTCACCCGTTATGTCTCAGGATCGGCAACGTGAGAGTGATACCTCTGTAGTGGCAAGCGTTAACAGGTGGACAGTAGGTATGCTTGTTTTCCACTTAAGTTGTATAAAAACACAACTTAAGGTGAAAACGGTGGCTGTGACAATATGCCGCAGTTTTCTCATTTCAGCACGGTCCCGTTTAACAGCATGGGTGGAACATGATCTGGCGCTTTTCCATTTGATGCGAATATAACTCTGTATTCTTTACTTTATACTGTAATACAAAGCTATGGTAGCCGGGCAGGACAAAACACGACGCTAGTTGTTATTTTAAACATGTCCATTTTATGACAGCGGTCATTTTCCACCGAGGATATCAAGAGACTTGCACACCTCCTGCATTATTCATGAGGGGGTAAACGGACAAGACTACACCCGAGAGCGAAATAAACTTGCACAATAATGTTGATAACAATGAATATAAAACAAATGCAATTTAAATAAGTATCGTACCTACACTTTCCTAATTCATTTGTTTAATTTTTTGTTTGTTTTTGTATTTCTGCTGATATGTGGCGAGTTCTGATATGTCTATGTCAACTTATTAGGTAGATATTTATTGATCTACATATTAAGTTGAAAAACAAAATTATTACCATCATGTAGGAATTCAAGAGTCGAAACAATCCTTCATAATTCCTACTAATATTTTAAAGGTAAAAGTTTGGATTCTTGCTAATAATCTCCATAACGGCTGGATTGATTTGTATGAATTCGTATGTAACAGGTATACTTAGTAACTTTTTATCTATGTAAAAAGCAGGCGTAACGATGGGCAGAGGCTAGTAATTTCATAAAATAGGCCGTACAACCAAATTTCAACTTTCCGCTCGAACAACAAACCTTTCCTAAAACTAATTTGCATGTCGTGCGGAGGCAGTATTGTTGCCATCATTATTCGGCTAATTTTCGTAATTACACGACACTTTGAATACATTGATTATGGTTTTTGTTGGTACTACCTAGTTCGGGCGTAGGTATACATAAAAGGCGAAATACTTCATCAGGGTGACTAGACAAATACCACGTTCTGTTCACCTTAACGCTTGCGGAAAGAATTAATTGTATGGAAATGACATTAGCTGTGGGAATGTCACGTGACAGCTGCCAAGTTTTACCTTGACAAAATTGCGTTAGCGTGAAAGGAAAAAGTAAGCGTGAAATATTTGTCTAAACCACCAGTTGTGAAACGATAGAAATAACCTTGTTCGGTCGATAACTTCATGGAATCAATTCAAGATAATTACATAAAATAATTTAAGGTACCTATTGCATTTAAGAAAATTTACAATTGTAACGCGGGACATTCGCAAGCTCTATGCTTCGGAGATGCTCGGCTTTACTCGGGTCGTCTTCGGGCGCTCACGCGATGGAACGCGGGCGCTTGGCAACAGACCGAGTTGGCCCGGAGCTTTTGCCGCGAAACGTATATTTGCGTGTACGCAAATCCTTCGCGACCCAACCGCCATGATAATTGGGTAAAACTGTTTTTAAATTATACTTTTAAATTTTAACGCCTGTGTTGCCTTGAGATCCCTCCAAAGCCAACGCATAGGAATTTTACCGTTAAAAAAATATTGTATTAGGTATATAATATTTATTTACTTAGTAAAGCTATCCAAATCACACCGAAGCGAAGTTTGATGAAAATGCACACAAAAAGTCAGTACAGGTGCACATGGCGTTGACTCTACACGCTGGTTAATTTTGCATCTAGAGGCCAAATACTACGAAGCTTACCGCAAATGGCGGTCGAACGTTCAAGGAGTGAAATTACGCGTCGTTAGTGGTTTTCGCTGCGACAAAATACTTACTCAGCTTTAGCAATTCACTCTCTCGGTTGTGGTGATTGGCTTACAGCTGTTTAGCTTTCGAGCGGATAATCTGACTTAACTCGGGTTTATCGAATTTTGATTTTCCGCTGCTGGAAAGGTTCGAGCAAATTGTATTTTCTACTTATCATAACAATACCTGGGTACCTAGGCTGCTAGGTTAGATTATTTGTACTCTTGCTGATGTTATGTTCAATAAAGAGTCAATTATATTTTAGGGTGTTTTGAGTTTTCGAAGCTGCGCCACCCGCTGTGGGACAAACTTTTACATGTTCTGCAGATATAGGTGTGGTACCATGGTAGGTACTCGTAGTTACTAATACACAAGATACATGGAATCGTACCGTGGGTTCAGGACTGTTTACTAATGTGACTTTTTTTGGACGCTTGCAACATCAAATTCGCGCGTTGCCGACGTAACGGATCTAAAATCTCACGTGACTGTTATTTCGACGGCACCCATACCCTTCAAACTGGAACACGGCACTGACCATTACTGTTGGGTTTTTATTTAGTTACAAATTTAAACTAAACTAGGTAGTACCTATAGTAGATGGGTACATACTTACATCATGTATTAAAAAATTTTTAAGTTTGTTTTGTTCTACAGAATATTTTTAATACAAAATTAAAAATGTTAGGTAGTTAGGTAGGTATAGCTGTTACAGCTTTTTCCGAAGATTTGTTTTTCTCTGTTTGCCAAAGGTAGCGAAGAAAATTGTCTTCGCTCTTCGGAAATTGGTACCTCGGTTACATAATTGGATGCGGAGTGAACTCGTTGTGCAGTTAATTAATACCTGCAACTTTCATGTTTTGCGTTTAATAAGGCCTATTTTATTAAAATTGTATGTTTTTTGTACACTGCCTACGTGCTTTTTTCCGTCTACGTGCATTATTTAACTACCTACTATCTTCCAGGCAGCAGTTTTCAATTGAAATATCAAGTGACTCATATAAGTCTACTATTATGTGGGTGCTAATCTCTACTACATACTTTGACTTAAAAATCCTACAGATATTTTAAAGACCGTACTTTGCTCGGGAACTAGGATGGACATCATACACAAACCACATCTCGCACTAACAATCACTGGTAAGGGTATTAAATTTCAGTGCCGAACTGGCAACAGGCCGAAATTTAAATAATGTTTCTGCCAAAGAGGTTAGAAAACTAAAAAAATATTTTTAGTTGTATAGATTTTCTTGGCTGTGAGTCTAGTCTAACTATCATCGATTTTTTTTCCCAAAATACCCTAAACTTTTTTACGTTGCTCGATAGTGAGATATATCACTGTTATATTAGAAAAATTTAAACAAAACAAAATAATCAACGAGGTAATGTCGCCAGCCTTTTGGGTACCCTGACCCTGACCTGACCTGTTTTCTACCTCTTCTTTGTAGAAAACAGTCTTCTTTTCCTAATTCAATATTATGTAAATAGTTTAACTTGTATTAGTATGTTGTATAAAAACATTTTTTGTAAAAAAATATACAATTCAACCCTGAAAATCCTGGCTAAATTACCTACCGAACTTGTAAAAGTCCCCGATTCTCTTTGTATATTCAGGCAGTGCATGTGTCCGAGGGCAGGTGTTGCAAATGCAATATTAACGTGGCTGAGTACGTGACCAGCACTATTGGCATAATCGTATAATAATTCACAATATTACATATAGTAGAATATGTAGAACAAGTGTTTGAATGTTCTCTCTTTTCTGAGCGAACAAGCAAATATTTAGGTATAATATTTCGCTGTTCGAAAATCAAGAGTTGATAAACCGAAAATCAAGATTTCTGACTAATACCATCTCTTATCTAAGAAAATCGAAAACTCACTGACGAATCAACGCATTTCAATAGAAAAACTGGTTCTAGATAACTACTTATCTAAAAATACGAGGTAAGGAAATTTCTTTTGAGTCGTAAGTAGGGTGCAGTAAGAAAGGTTTTTTTTTAAATTCCACCCCTAGCGCAGTGCTAATGTTCTTTTAGGATCACCGTCATGGTACAGCTAGTTTGTATGAGTCATACCGGATTATATACCAAAGTACACGCTTCAGTTTACAACAAAGAATATATCATTAATTCGTGAAAATCTACATGCCACCAACTGCTACTCTGTGTAGTTATCTGAAAAAGTACTAATACATCTATTTACTACATACAGATAGTAGTAAGAAAGTTTCCATGAAAACTAAAAATCAACAAAATATATTTTGGAAAGTTTTACTCACAAGGTACATAAGTACCTACCCTTCAAAGGGGATAGGATGGTATTTTAAGTTTGTATGGGAAATGTTTGAGCGTGTTGCGATTTACTGTATACACATTTTGAACACCTTAAAATACAAACGTATAAATATAAAAAATAATAAAAAAATAAATAATATATAAAATAAAAACGACTTTTTTGGCTTTTTCTACCCTAGGCAAGTAAAACCGCGGGCATCGGCTTAAAAAAACACTATTATGTAGAATGTATTTTTCTGAAAGTAGGGTAGTTTTAAATGAGGATGTAATAGGATTCCAAAGTTTGTTCATAGTACATACATAATTGGATGAATAGAACGAGTATAAGAAGGCACGAACAAATTAAAAAACAAACATTGTTTTATTACAATGACACAATAATAATACATAATAGTTTCAGAACTAGAATCCTATTGTTCAGTGTTTGAAAGCCAAAATTACAGTTACCAATGAAAAATATGTCGTAAAAATAATTGTGTATCTTAACCAAAAGAAAGACCTTGCGCTTATTTAAATTAAAATAATTACTATCTGAACTGTCTATCTATACTATAATTCTATACTAATATTATAAAAAGGTACAGTTTGTAAGTTTATATGTAGGGAGTTATCTCCGAAACGCCTTATCCGATAGAAAGCTACATTATCCCTGAGTGCTATAGGCTATATTTTATTCTGATAAAGATGTATTTGCAGGAAGAAATCGCAATGGCCTCGATTTATCGCTCTTTTTTACTAACAGTAACAAAATAAAGATAGCAACAATTTTAGTGATGTTAAATTAGTCTGTTTTAAGTTTTCCATAAAAGTTTAGTCTTAATTCAAAACATGCTGACTATAAACACGAAGAAGAGCGACATGTCAACTAATTTGACACGAGTTAAATTCTTGCTATCCCTTTCTTGCGTGCGCTATCAGTAAAAGAGAGCGCGACAGTTTAAATTAAGTTTAGTCGATATACAAGAGAATCGCTGCCATCGGCAGTAACCTTCACATTTGTTTAAAATTATACAAAAATCTTTTTAAAGTTCTAGGTAATTTCCTGTACGAATTTTCATACTGCGATAACATCTACGGCACGGTTCATAATTTAGTTACAAGCGGTGAAAATGCAACGTGCGGTATAATGTTAACTAGTGGCCCAGATGTTGGTTTCTAGCACATTCTCGCATGTCGAGAGTATGCTAGAAACCAACATCTGAAATGAATATGAAGATATTTTGAAATCAGTTGACTAAGTATATGACTGTTAAAATAAAGTTGATTTCGACGTCAAAAAAATAAACATCGATCAAAATATATGGAATTTTTAGGAGAATAACATACTCATAAAAGCTCAGTGTCCAGGGGTGACTGCTCAGTACTCAGTAGAACTAACATGGTTGTTAGGTGTATTAGAAAGCTGACTTCAGACTTATCAACACACAGCTGATATGGTCTCCTTTATTAAACCTATGTATAATACAGGTTCAAGGTGATTAAAGCGAAAAGTTTTTGTCGCACGGCGCACTGCGAACTTATTAAACTTAAATTTGCCTTCGTTCCCCAGCACTAACATCGACCTTTATTGCGGCTGGAAATTGCCCCTAGGCTGTTAGGTATTACAGAAGAAATAATAGTACAAATGCTCGCCAGTTTCACTTCAATGTTTTGGCATGCACGCGAAGTAAATTTTAAACGTTATGTCTCAGGGTCGGCCACCAGTTGGTCCCCTGTTTGTAAGCGGATACCGTAACCTTAGGACGCTTGCAACACCAGATGTATCACTAGCGCGTTGCCGGCCCTGATACATAACGGGTGTAAAGTTTCACGTACCCGTAATTTCACTGGCACCCATACCCTTCAAACTGAGTATTTAAAATCTACCGATTAGTTTTGTATCTATTCTGACAGAACGAAGAGAAAGCTTTTCCAAAGCTAAGCTGTACGCTACACCGTGCACTGTCGTAACAGCCTAAAGGTGGAATTAGAGTGACAGAGGCTTGCATGGGCACTTTTACTACGATATGAAATAAACCCAGATATTTACAACCAGCTACCAATTTATTGGCTAAGTCATCGTTTAGAAAATGTGATAGCAATTTCAGTGATCTTCTTTATTGCTGGATTCGTCTTGATTGCTCTATCACATCTTCGGTATATTTTATTAGAGTTAAAATTTTAAATAGGTAATATCTATCCAAGGGCTGTATTCAAATTATTATGAGAACCGACATATTTTAAACTAGCTTTTACCCGCGTCTTCACCCGCGTGGTATGTTGATCAAAGTAACGTATGACCGTGTCCAGGCTTCGAACTATGCATTTCTATATTTGTAGGAAAGATAGTTCGAGGTCGCAAACAAATTATTATACCTCAACCAATTCGAGCATCGATTTTTTCAACATTTAAGCGGGAAAATTAATGTTTTTGGTATTGTACTGAATGTTACTCGTTATAACTTGTTTCATACTTCTATGATACAAGTTTAAAAAGTAAGAGGGGACTACTTTAAAGCTGAATGATCATACTTCAGCTCAAAAATTGTTAAGGAATTCTCATGTGATTTTTATTCCTGTTTAATGATACATCACACTAGGTGTGTGATTAAGAAATGCACCCACATTAAGTAGACTTCAATGCGACTTCAAGCTGTAACGCTAGTAAGAGGTGCGAGTTTGATTTCTACTGCGAGGCAAATGTTTGCATGTTGTGCAGATATTTGTTCCGAATCTGGGTGTTGTGATTCCTACCGTAGTTACTGATACCCATAGGGGTCAGGACTATGTATATGTATGAGAATAAAAAAAATATCTGCTGAAAAAAGATTTAGGTAAGTACTTTCATTCTGTTACTTTTGTTTTTGACACGGATACAGATGATAAACGAACTATATCCAAGTATTCCGTTTTCGCCATTTGACTTCGGAACTCTGAAAACGAGAAAAAACATTTTTTTTAGCTAACGTCTTATCTTTGAAATCTTTTGTGAAGGAGATTGTATAAAATTTGCGGGCGTCTATTCTCGTTTCATATTCAAAACTTTACGGCAACCTTTGAATTGTATGATATCTTTCGAGTTATTTATTGCTATAAGATGAGTGGGTATTTTGCCATCAATCCATGCAAGTCGGTTGTCGAACAAGCAAACGAGACTCTAAAGTCTGTTTCTGACTAGGGCGAAGCTAACCTGGTCTCATTCAATGCCTCCAAAACCCGTTCATATTTATCGCAGTCGATGTCCTTTCCCCTTGACTCCAACTTTCCGGAATGTATCGGCGGTACCCTACACAAGCCATATTGAGTTCCTTGCAAACTGCAGCCAAAAAGCTTGGTATACTGTCGAAGGTGGACACCCTCGTTGCTTGCCTCTCAATCTTCTTCCGCATGCACTTCAATGAGTGCGCTCAGGAATTGTTTAATCTTATTCCCTTCGTCCATTCCGCTACAGACATAGACGTGGTGAGCCTCTCCGACTTTACATGCCGCCCAATCGCTTTTCCTCCTCTTATATTTCGCTACGCGCTACGTCTTATAGTAAGTTACGCTTGCACAATCCTTTTTACCCTATCTATCTATCTATCTATATTATGAGGACAGCAAAGGAGTGGAATTCCTTTCCTGCGTCTGTATTTCGTCGTATTTCCTACAAAATATAACTTGGGTATCTTCAAAAGAAGAATTCATAAGCATCTACTGAGTGAGCGTGTTTAGCCGAGGTTACCATCAGGCGATGTGTAACCAAACATAAACTCATGTTTAATTTAAAAAAAACTCACGCTCAATATAAGGTAGACTTTATTCATAAAATGGAGTATTAAAAAGTTAAGCTCTAAAACATTTTAAAAGCTGCAAACGCTATTTCCACCTAATTGCTCCTTGCTCGGTAAACCGGAAGTAGGAAGGGTTTTTGTAAAATTTTCACAAAAAGCTTTTATATTTTGCACGCATGATACATACTCGCCACTTAAAAGTGTTTTTGTTCCGCAAAACATAATAAAACTCTGTATATAGGAGAAGCTATAACACCACAAAAGCCGGACAATCTCAGTAAGCAAAAACATCCACATTCGTACTACGACTATGAAGACTGAAGAAAAAGTGTATTATATGTAAGTCATCATCAGTATGAATATAATAAATATACTTATATAGCTATTATACTTTTTTTATAAATACATTTATTCATACAACTATGTACAAGTAGGTATATACAAAAAATACAGATGAAACAGCTAGCTATCTAAAGACCGTTGCAAACGAACTATAGATAGCTCAACCGATCCAGATCACTACCAGGTGGAAGCGTTTCCAAAATACTGGCCGCATTGCCACGCTGAATGGCAAATGCGTTGACCCAGAAAAGAGCCAGCTCTCTTGTCACGCGTCGCTTCGACCAGTCACCCTGAAATAATTTTGAAAACGCGAAGGTTCCCCACGGACCCAGAGTTTCAACCCCAAAAGGCTCAAATAAGTAAGCTATTATACTTATATACACGACCTCTGTGGCGCAGTGGGGGAAGGCCCGCCTGAGACGCAGAAGGTTGCGGGTTCAATTCCCGTTGCGGGACAAATGTTTGCATCTGCAAATATTTGTCTCGGGTCTGGGTGTTTTCTATCTATAATAAGTATGTATTTACAAAAAAAAATTTATATAAGTAAATTAGTATATCAGTCATGTAGTTCCCATAACACAAGCTTTGCTTACTTTGGGGCCAGGTGCTGTTGTGTGAAAATGTCCAGCATTATTTATTTATTTATTTATTTATTTATTTATACTGTACCTACTATTGCAGAGAAGACAAGATAACAAAATGTTATGTACCTATTGTGCTTCTACCTTCGTTAACGAACTACATACGTCTTTTGGTTTGTGATCACGAAAAAAATACGTCGTACGGTTCAAAAAAACATCGCGAGGAAACCAGCAAGCACTATGAAATGTGTGGTTTTCGCTAATATTTTGACATACGGCAATATGGTGTTACTGACAAGGCGCAGATAAGTTGTTCGGCTAAGTCCTGACGTTGACAGAGCAACCCTACTCGTTTGAGTAGAGCAGGTACTATGCCCTTTCTGCATACAACAATCCACTTCGGGTTCCTGCTGTGGGACAATGGATACGAGTCGGTATTAGTATTTTAATTCCATAAAACTACCGGTTCGTTTCACCTGGGTCAAAACCTACGAGGACTCTTCTGAGTTTTTTTCTGTTTGTTGCAGAACTTTTACGCTGTGTTTATAGTAGCATGGACATAAAATTTGTGTATTCATAAATAGGTCTCAGAATATTTCAGAAATACCACATTTCGCTACTTTTGTAAGTTTTTCATTTTTAACCTTGTGTCACTAACCATTCGTCAAAATGACGACGCGTACCTTGCGCATTCAGTGTTTCGGTAAGACCCCGACACCCGGCCTTTTTCTAGTACCTTCCTAATGTGCACTATTGGTGACCCGCAAACACTAATTGCGGATGCACGCTTATTAGATCGGGATATATCGAGTATTCGTCGTAAATTTACGAAAGGTTAGTAAATACGTAACTTTTTTCAAAGTTATACTTTTATTTATTTGTCATTTTTTTAAATAATTTCTATAACATTATTTTGATGATATAATTAGAAGTAATAATTTCTGTTCTTTATAAATCACTCTTAGATTTTAATGATATTTGCCACGTTTTAACATTTAGTTGTTTTTTTTTATAATATATATATATATATTATATATATATTTAACAATTAACTTGTTGAGTAGAGTACCGTATTTTACCATTGTCAGATCTAGACTTGATTTTGACTGTTTAAAGTATGAATGATTATGCTTCTTAAATAAATTCAGTTCGAAGTTTTTCCCTGTATTCTGCATTTTATATCTCCTATTATATGTCGTTAACGAACAAGTTCCTAACATATAGGGTAGAGGACTCTACAATTACTGAAACTCCATCTAGAGTAGACGTAAGGAACTTTCACCATGGAACGTTCCAACTTTGTTATTTACTTGATATTGTGTAGCACTAGTCTGTTTCTGTGACTGTGTGCAAAAGGGAAAGTTACGAACTGAATTCACCAAACTCTTAGATTCTAGTGCAGCAGCAGCTGATTCTGCCGAGAATCTCAAGAGGAGTAAATATAGAAGTCTTGACAGAGTTTACTTATCAGTTTGATAATGAGGCTTTTGGGGTTGAAACTCTTTTGCTGTGAGGACCGGGACCTTCGCATTTTCAAAATTATTTCAGGTTGACTTGTCGAAGCGAAGGGTCAGCGCATTAGCATTGCCATTCAGCGTGACAATATTTTGGGAAATATTCCCATCGGTCTTTAGATACCTATAGATTCATCTTTATATTTTATAAACATATCATAAAGTGTATTACATAAAATGCCCATACAACTGAATTAGCAGATTTTGGCGATGAATTAGCGATGTGCGCCACACACAGCCGATAACCGTACCCGTATGAACCTTATTGTAGAACGGGAGCGAGAACTTCCAATTCCAGCCCTGTTACTAACCGGAATTACTGACACGAGCTAGACATAATTTACTGCGTCAATTTATCGGGTGACGAGCGAAATAGAGCGAAAGTGAACATCTTGTAACAAACACTTGAGATGTGAAGTTTATGTTACATCGTATAATTACAATAAAGACGCTAACTTGTGAATTTTGAAATTTGCAAATAAAATTCCCGTATAGTAGGTAAAGAATAACGCTTATTAGGTTACTAATCGCATTGTTTGCCATATTTTATCGTTTTGCGGTATATTTAAATCTATTTAAAGTTTTGCTATCCCACGTATCTTGCGAGCGGGAAACACGGTGCACCGCTTGAGTTTATAGTTGGTTTTAACTGTTTTGGTGTCGGGAGATAAATCACAGCGGTGGTGCAGTGAATGGTCAAAACGAGGGCGTGTGTTTGGATTTTTACACATGCTAAATATTTAATTCACACACGCTCACAGACTTTTGAATACTGTCCTGTTGTACCGGTTAGTATACCGCTCTGATGTTTCTATCTCTGCATGACCTAAATATGTATCATGTTAGGAAACTTCAATCTTATACCTATACTTTAATATATTGCAATACTGGTTTGTTATACTATCGGGGTAGCGTGGGACCCAAGTTTGGTTAAAGTTTGCAGTTTGTTTTATTTAACTAAGTGTAGCTCAACTAATGAGTTGGATGTGTAGATATAGTTTCAGATGGGGATACCAAACTTTAATCAAGGGGATTAAAATTGGTTCCTTGAGAGCAGTAACGTGTTTTTGGATAACTTTCTTCCAGTTTGATAATGAACTTTCTTAGTTCGCGCGGGACAACTTTGCGATGAGGTAACACTAGTGAGCATCGAGTTTTCTAGCCGATATGCAAAAAATATACTACACAGTGTTAATGTTACATAGTTTATGTTTAAAGATCTATATTTATAATACGAATGTAAAAGATGAAATTCTTTAAATAGAAGATATTTTTATAAACAATTTTGGTGTGTACTCTATAACTCTCGATACTGAATCCAACAATGTATTTTTTTAATTTTTGTCTGTCTTTCTGTCTGGATATATGTGGTACATCACGCCGAAAATACTGAATGAATTCAAATTAAACTTGGCATGATTTAAATACACACTACGGGATTTGGACACGAAATTCAGCACGGTTCCCTTGGGAGAGCAGATAAAATTCAAAATGTGTACTTGGTTGTAATTCATTAACGCGTAGTCCGATTTCATTAATTATATTTTTGTTAAAAGGAGGTACTTTAAAGATTGTCCCGTAAATACTTAAAAAACTCCAAATAACTTGAAACCCAGTACAGAATGTACAGGAACCTTTGAACGTACGGCTCATCTTAAGCTGGCGTAAGCACTTTATCATATAGGCTTAATGTAAGGCATATTGTCAAAGTCAGACCACTCCATAAGAATCAGATATTGCCAAACGATAATTTTACACAGTATGGACGTCCAAAATAACTTGAAACCTTTTAGCACTATGTAGTGTACGCTGAGTAGGTAGTCATATTGTCAAAGTTAGTAACGCCACCCCGAACGTAAAACTTGAACGTTTTTTTCACGTAAAAATAAAAAATAATCTATTCTATCATTTTTGTAGATTTAAACCGACTTAAAAAAGGAGGAGGTTCTCAATTCGACTGTATGTTTTTTTTTATCGTGTGTGTTAGTTACGTGATATCTTCGCCAATTGTAAACCGATATTCATGATAACTTTTTTTAATCCTGGGTAACTATCTTCTGAGAAATAAAACCTGGGAGTTTTAAAACCCAAAGTAAAAAGCTTCGTTGTTGATAAGAGTGATTCACCGCAGTCTACAGCGTTGCTTAATATAAGACAAACAGTGGTCAAATGTGAATAATTAGTCGGCAAGGATGGCATTCGCGAATGCGGGTCGCGAGACTATTTTAACAACGAAGAGCTAAGATAAACACCTCTCCGATTTGTTGGATATAATTACTGCCCGTACGTGACTAATTAAATACTCTAACTTTTAATTTCTGTCGAGAAATTACTTATCACGTGAAGTTAACAACTTTCATAGCCAACGTCACACCGCAGACGTGACGGTAACTTTGTAGTCGCGGGAATAGATTGAGGTAGATCGGGTTTAGCAGGACAAATTTATTACACTGCATCATCTAGCCCCAAAGTAAGCAGATCTTGTGTTATGGGAACTACATGACCGATATACTACTGTATATCGTTTTTTTTTGTTAATACCTACATTATTATACATAGAAAACACCCAGACCCGAAACAAATGTATGCAGATCAAGCAACCATTTGTCCCGACAAATGTATGCTTGATCAATCGAACTCGCAACCTTCTCCGTTTCAGGCGGACCTTCGCCCACTGCGCCATAGAGGTCGTCAATTTACAGCATCAATTACTTGCCTACTGGTAAATAAATACTTATTTGTGCGCTCTGGTGGAATCCTGGACAGCTTTAACACAAATAAGTCTAAAAAACTAAAAAACTAACAGCTTGATTCCGACTCAGTAATATTATGTCTGATCCGAAAATTTTTCTTCGGTCATATTACTCGCAGAAGTTCTGACAACATGGAGCAATTAACTATGATGTATAGCAATAGTAGAAGGGAAAAGGCCACGTTGAAGAGTCCCCAAAACAATGGATCTGGTGTCCAACCTAAATATACCAGTCAGTGCGGCTCACCATTAGGCGTCAGAAACCAATGGAGACATGCAATGAACCGACCACCAAAGGAATTACGATATTTAGCAATGAGGGATGGAGGGAGAGGCGTGGTATGAAATGTCCCCGAATCGGCTCAGCGACAAAGCCAATATGTGCTTTACAAAGTACGGAAAAGCCCAGATGGTTTCAAAGCATGTTTCGGTTTCAGAACATTCAAAGTCCATGGAGCTCAGAATAAATAATAATGTGTTTTAAATTATCAGTAGTGCGGTCCACAATACAACTCGGATATTACCAAACGCTCGGGCAGCGTTTGGTAGATAGAGGTGTATAGGAACGTTCATCATGGAACTCTTTAGGGGGGCCTGAGTGTGAGTATATCCAGCAGTAGATTACTACAGATTGATGGTGATGATGATGAAAACGACTCACACTTAATAACCGTGGCTGTATCTAAGTATAGTAGTTACCATACAAGTTTCTAACATCACAAACCTTTTAAAGCGAAATTCTAGCAATCCCGTTAAATAATCATCTGATTTAACCAAAAAAAAATATCAAACATCTTGACTTGGAAACATGAAGTCCAAAAAGAAATATTAATAAATAATTCAGTTGAGCCCAGCCGGGGATAAATCTTTGGAAAAACGTAATAAAACTTTATTCATTAAAATAAATTGTGAACTTGAAATGGACAAATCGATCCTGTCGACCTTTTGGAGATTTACGTGGTATAGTGAAAAGTTATCGTCAAATAAAATTCTAAGGCCGCATTTTAGGTTTGTTAATTGTATAGGCCCACTTTGATTCACAGTTTATGCGATTTTTCGAACATCATCTTGTACATTTATTTATTTATTTATAGCCTTCAATGTCCCACTGCTGGGCAAAGGCGTCCCCCCACTCCTTCCATTCGTTCTTTTCCTTCGCCAAAATGGGCCAATCTGCTCGGAACTTCGTGAGCTCATCTCTTCATCTCATTTTCGGTCTACCGCGACGTAGAATGTACATAAAACTGATTATTTTGGTTTGTAAACTTTTCGTTCCAAAATGGCTTAACTGATGTGATTTTAACCATCGATTTGTATGTCTACTAGGATTGTTTTTAGATCCATCAAGTCACAAGTCATCCATAGCCACAAGAGGGCGCTGCAATAGACGATGAAAATACACAGATACATGCATTGGAGGCATCGCAGTCCATAGTTCATTTATTGATAACAGATAAGTTACAAGCCCAATTATCTAGATAATTAACACTTTAAAAAAATACTTTGAGCATACGAAAATTCATATAAAATTAAATACATTCATTAAGAAAGAAATATAAATTATCTAGAAAATCAATTCATAAAAATATTCTAATTCAAGGTAACAGCATAAAATTTATTAGCAAAAAACATCATAGTCATAAATGGACTGTTCAATCAGCATATTGCTTGTTTTATTTTTTAATAAATGTTCAATTTTGAAGCTAGAATAAAAATCTGGTTATAACTTGTTTTGCTATGACTTGAAGTAAGTATGTTTGTATGAAAAGAGCGTCATGATGTGTGATGCCGCATCTAGTCTGACAAAGCTGGTGTGTCAATGCCTTAATATCAACGTCGGGAACAACAATATGAAGCGCTCATATAAATCTTATAAAATTGTTTCATTAAAAAGAACTAGTTAAAACTTTTTGAGATCTTTTCATATTTTTTATCCTCTTACAAAAGTGTCGGAAGACTAATGAAATATTCCACTGTAAGAGACAAAGCGGTCTATCCGTTTCTTTGTTATGTCTGATGTAAACTTACTTAAAATAGTAGGTAAAACAAAAACTCTAATCAAATTTATAAAAATATCCGCAATGAATAATTAAATATGACGACTGTCTCTCATTATATGAAAAACTAGCTCCTGCCCATGGCATTGCCTGCGATGTACACAGGTAAAAAGTAGCCTATGGCACAGTATTTCAGTCAAAAACAATTCCTGTTCCAAATTTTTTAAATCAGTACAGCCTTTTTTATCCAAACCCCTAAATGGAATATCTAAACTGCGGTTACTATGGTGGCCATAAAAGGATTTCCATATTATAGTCTACGTTAATGTTGATAAAAAGTAAGAGTGTGTCAAGAAAAGTAAGAACCAGAAAGAACTGTGGAACAAAAATATAAATGTAAGTTCATTATGACGTTTTTTTTAGTTAATAAAAGCAAATTGTCATGAATTTATTTCTCTGCAGTGGGTTTCTTTACGAGAAATTATTATTTTCATCTTTAGTTTGCAAACTGTGCCAAGTAGGTTAAATGTTTCTGCGTCCAGTGCGACTTGATGAAAATTAAATGTAATCAGAACTCTAGAATTAGGCCATGAATTTTGAAGTAGTGACTATTTGGTCCATTATTTTTTAGAGCCGTTCTTTCACCGATAGTATAGGTACATAACGTGAGAATTCCCTTTACAATGTGTATTATTAATGCTCATTTAATTTATGCCGTTAGGTAACGAATATCCTGATGAATATTCATTAATAGTACCTACAAGTAAAAAATATAAGATCTCTTTTTTGTTTTCTATGTATAATATGAATGAATGAATGAAAATACTTTGTTATACACTTAATGGGCGGTCTTATCACTTAGAAGCGTTCCCTTCCAGACAACCTTTGGATGGAGAGGATAATAAGAGATTGTGAGAGGGTGGGGTGTCAATAAAATAATATTAACTACAACATACATATATCTATAATAAAACTTACTTATTTGAGCCTTTTGGGGTTGAGACTCTGGGTCCGTGGGAAAACGGGGCCCTTCGCGCTTTCAAAATTCTTTCAGGGCGACTGGTCGAAGCGACGCGTGACAAGAGAGCTGGCTCTTATCTGGGTCAACGCATAAATTAGCATTGCCATTCAGCGTGGTAATGGGCCAGTATTTTGGGAACGCTTCCGCCTGGTCCGATCTGGATCAGTTGAGCTATCTATAGATCGTTTGCAACGGTCTTTAGATAGCTAGCTGTTTCATCTGTATTTTTTGTATATACCTACTTGTACATAGTTGTATGAATAAAAGATATCCTACAGATTTACTATACCTATATATAGAAAACAGTTTGTTTCATCTAGCTGTCACTTGTTATTAATAGATAGGCGTAATTTAAAAAAATATCTGTTACCATCACTCGTGAAAATGTTCGAGTCTCTCTCGGCTTCAAACTGATTTTGGCAATGAAGCACCATGCCAGACGACTTTTTATGGCTGATTTATCCTACTAATATTATAACCGCGAACGTTTGTGAGGATGGATGTTTGTTACTCTTTCACGCAAAAACTTCTGAACGTTTATTGATGAAACTTTACAGTTATATAGCTTATGTATCAGAATAACACATAGGCTACTTTTTATCCGGGTACCACGCAGGCGAAGCCGTGGGCAGAGGCTTGTATCTCATATCTCAGAAACGAATTTCGTGATGGTAATCGGTCCACCGTAGTGAACAACAAAAACGTCGATGTTTATTTGCCTGTCTATTTCGATCATACTGTGCACAGTATGATCGAAATAGACAGGCATGTGACCTACCATGAGATTCGGGCATCTTTAGGCATAGGCATGAGTCAGATACAATCAATCCTACACAAACATTTGGGTTTGAAAAAGCTATCCTCGCGATGGATCCCTCACAATTTGACTGAGGTCAAAAATCGGACCGCAAGACTTGGTACAATGCCATGCATAACAGATTCAAGGGGACGCCAAAACAAAGCAGCAATCGACAGTTTAGGTCTTTCAAGATGAGCGGAGACCAACCTAAGTGGCGCGCGTGAAAAGTGCTGCTAGCGGTACTATGCGCCTAGGCGGATGATTGCTTCTTTTTTAATAAAACTGGACACTTGGCTACTGTTGTTTTGAAGAAACGTCGTACAGTGAATATTGTTTGCTACACGACCATTTGTTAGTCAGAAGTTATTGACAAATTCCTTGAAAATAACCGTAAACGCCGTATCATCTTGCACCATGACAATGCCAGCTCACACACGGACAGACAAACAAACAAATTTTTAAAGGTGAAAAACGTAAACTTATGAGCCATTCTGCATACAGTCCCGACCTGCATACAGTGGTACCTTGTGACTTGTTCCAAAAATTAAGAACCACAACGATTTTCATTACCAGAAGAGGCTGTCGAAGAGTATGAAAAACATGTTTCTAATGTCACCACGTAGGAGAATATTTTGAGACACAATTCGTTCATTTTTTACCATTCATAGTTTTTTTTTAATTCCGAATTGTATCCCAATTGCTATCGTTCAATATGTTGCATTTCTAGGTAATATTAAGAAGGAAGGATAAAAGAAAACCACAAAAAGAAATTATGCTGTCTGCATTTACCGCTGTGAGTTATCTTTTCCATCCTTTTAAGACTCAACCATGTGGTCATGTATGTGACACAGAATAAACCTGTTTCATCTTTATCTTTAAATGAACGTAGTATATTCGTTAACAGCGTGGATGGTTTGAAATCGGTCTCGCAGCGGCTCTTGCGGTAACGAGGCACTCGGGGCCCGTTGCTATTATTCAACAGATTTTCCTTATAGTGTTGCATATTCTTAAGGCTGTTATTTAAATAAAATCATACATATATAAATACAAATTATTTGATAATAAGAGAGTTGCATTATTTTATACAACAAAAATATATGATATGTTTATCATATATTTTTGTTGTAGATAAGTGCTTTTACTCATTGTTTTGGAACGAGGATTTTACAGGGTTATTTATAAATCACCCAAAAGCCAATAAATATTGTTCAAAGATTTTTTTAAATTTTGTAAGTTTTTATGAAAAAAGAGAAGACAAGCACTTTGCATGTTAGCCTAAAGTTAATTGATTCTTGACTTATAACTCCTGTTAGGACTCTTTATTCCTAGAAACAGCTGCGTTTACAGCTAATTATTATTTTTACCTCGAAATGTTCAGAAAAACAGCCACAAAATGCTAATATTTGAGGAACGAACGTTTTTAGGAGAAATTTTTGTCCGAGTCCTGTTAGCCTGATTTACAAATTACAATTTGATACCACTCAATTTGTTGTACCTCTCGTTTATGACAAATAATATGGAAATTATATGTTAAACAGCATTTCTGTTTGGTTCAGTCCAAGAAGAGGGCTGGGCCGTTGTCCGTGATTATTCTGACATAAAATAACACAACTAAACTTCGCAACAAGAGCGGAAAATGATGTTAGTCTAGCGCAACTCCTAGTCTTATTTCCGACAATTAATGTATAAAGTTCCCTAGCTCCGGATGCGGGATTGTGATTTATGCTAAGAGTGCTGGCGCGGTACACTCGGCAAACACAATTTCTGAAAGTTGCTTTCAGTTTTAATGAAACGTACTCATTTATGTGAGTTCTGTAGGGTCTCAGTAGCACGCTTGACCAAAGCCCAGAATTGCTCGTAGGTAATTTTTTAACCGCCTTTAAAAACGTAGCAGGTTCTCAACTCGGGGGACGCAAAATTTTTTTGAAATAGTACAGTAACATTTATTCTTAGAAGTAAATACATTTATTTACACATCTTTGTAGAAGGGGGTAGGTATTTACAAAAAATATAGATAAAACAGCTAACAATCTATAAATAGGTGTGCTTTGCATAACCATGTTACTGTAAACTTGATTATGAATAATAAATAAAAGTACTTAGTCAAAAAGCTACTTACATGTCAGATATGCATATTCCAAGTCGAGCAAGGAATTGAACTTCGCTTTGGTTGGATGTTGTAACAGAAACAAAAGTCTTTGAATTTTTATTATAAATTACAATCCTCAAACGTATTGAAAAGAACAAGTCCTATTTCAAACTCACCCACTATATGCCAAGTTCTATAAAATTCAGGTGAAACAGAAATTGAGTTATTCCATTCCTTGTTCTAGTTTTGAAAGATTCAAAGTTTGAGCGCCTGTGGACCGTTGGCGCATGGAAGATTCTAGATTCCCTAGCTTGGTTTGTTAGCAGACTCGTATCGTAGTCACGATTTGTGCTTTTTAAGGAGTTTTAGAACACCATTGTTAATAGCACTATTGTATTTTTAATTTTGACTGAAAAGTCCAATAAATTTAATTGCACAATTAGATTTCTTTTATTTATGAAAAGAACAGTGCCAATTTTTCGGTGCCGTTTACCGTGTTTTTCATTGTTATTGTACGTAGCTTTATTCTAGCAATACACATTTTACTAGAACGTGATAGTACAAATTTCAGAAGATTCAAAACATCCACTACTCTTTACAAACTAGTCAATCTTTTGAGATAGCATCTCTTTCAACTTAATTCCGAGCATGCTTGGAACTGACTTTAGCTAGATCTAGTTTAATCTATCTAATGTCGTAGCTTACTTGAATGGACTGTAAAAGCTTTAATAATAGGTGCTTGCCCACATTGCTTAGCGAGTAGAACGAGTCTACACATAGTAACAAAATGTGAAGACGTCTGTTTCGTTAATCAAGCAAAGAAATCTAGAGACTTCTGTACGTCTGAACATGATGTCGTACATTTTACCCTTTTATCCTGTGATTAATAAGATAGATAATATTCTGAAATCTACAGTCCAAAATTCAAGATTCTGTTTTATTCCTACAAGGCCTTGTTTCAATCATTATTTTAACAATTTCTGAAGCTGCGAGTCGGCATTATCAATCGAGTTTGTAAGTTTCTTGTACGTTTATAAAATAACTTAAAATAGTTGCTGAAATACAATTTAAAATAACGCTATAAACATTTCATAGACATAGGTTAAACCTGTTAATATTCATTCATTTGAGTTTTTTATTCGAAATGGACCTGAGAATTCTTAGAAGACTGAGTCCCAATATAGTGGGACAAACGACGTCTGTATAAAGTCATTGCTTAAAATATCCAATAATAGAGGTTTCACCGTACATTTCATGTGATTGTAAAATTTTAGGGTCGATTCTCTTGAGAGTTGTAATAGATACGAATTTGTTATATGTGCTACATAACATGTAATATGCTTATCAATAGTGTTATACATAAGTTACTCATATCTCTTTCACAGTAAACTGGTTTTACTAAATTTTGTAAAATCGTTTTAGGTTCATTTTGAAACTTGTTCTCGTAAGAAATAATGCAATTCGCAAATCTTCAATGCAAATCGTACAATTTGCACATTTGTCACCATTGTAGTTTACGACGGTAGATTCAATCATAATTACATAATATAATCACTTTTTCTATCTGTGGTAATAGGACTACTGGTAAATAGAGACCACAATTTATGTAAATAAGTAACTTACGAGAATATATGCAGATATGATATCATGAAAAAATGCAAATTATTAAAGTAGTCTTTAGAGAAAATAAATAAATATATAAATTTTGCTGGACATTTTTCACAGTAGCCCCAAAGTAAGCAGAGCTTGTGATACGGGAACTACATGACTGTTCCCGAAACAAATATTTGCAGATCATGCAAACATTTGTCCTGCAGCGAGAATCGAATCCGCAACCATCTGCGTCTCAGGCGGGCCTTCACCCACTGGCACCAAAGAGGTTGCCATTAAAAATGTCTGTCTCATCTGTTTGCTATAAATATCTTATGCGTCTTATTGATAAGATAAAATGTATTATGATTGAAACGGAAATTGCTGACTAAGTTTTCTTTCCTGGGCTATAAAACGAATTTCTAAAAGTAGTTGTAGATATTTCCTATTATGATTGATAAAGAAAAGAAAGAAAATTATTTATTTGGCAACAACAAAGATCTGTAATCATTTTGGAAAAACATATCTTAAAACCGTTATTCAATTATTTTATCATCGTTTCTGCGTTAGTGACCAGGTTAAGGTATGGTGTCCCTAAAAAGGGCCTGTTTTGAACTAGGTAGTGAAAGGAAAATACCCTGAATATCAGTCATCATAATTATGACGGTCGCTACTTCGTATAGAAGGGCTTACGATTGAATGCCTTCGGAGAGCATGCCTGAGAGCACTTGGGACATTTGAGCCGCCCGGCCCAATTTTCATAATAAAACCATCTCGCTAAATGGACCCGGGCGATGTCTCGCTCGATGTCCCGACGCCCTTGCCAATTTGTTTTACACATTTCGGTTAGCTCATTGATTTTTAGGTGATAGATTTCTGTGCGAAATGTGTCTGCGAGGTTTTTCACTTTTCACCAGACTTTTCTTTTGACTTTCACAGACCAGACTAGACAGGTATTGTATTTGTGGTACCACTATGTAGCTGAATAAAAAATCAACCAAAATATGTATATCCCAGCCGTGCTTGCTGCCTAATTTTAACTTAAAAGATGACAATTTATGTACCCTGTGATATTCATAAATAACTATAATAAATAATACTATACTAGACTTTGAATTTCAATACTGTCACTAAAATGTCAAAAAATAGAAATTGTTATATATAAATAAGTGCTACATGACCTCATAGGCTTGCTCACATTTTAATTCAAAATGATTTAATCACGCCTACGCTATCGATTGACTTGAAATGCTCATGTAATAACAAAAATATTACCTGCGTAGTCTAACCTAATGACACATCTACCTACTCTACTCCTCTAATAGTGTAGGTACTCACCTAAGTAAGTAAGTATAGTAGTTATTATCACTGACAAAGGAAACCCGCGTGCCAATGCTCGTCAGATTCGATACGCAAGTTAGGAGACAGTTTTTAGGGTTCTGAAACTAAATGGTGAAGACGGAACTATTATTAGTTAACTCATGTCAGTTTGCCTATCTATTTGTCTTTTTATATGTCCGCTTGACTGATTTCTCCCGGTATGCGAACGTGTTTTTATAAACCAAAATCAATACTAAAATAAAAAAAAACTTTTTCGTGCACCCCTCTATACCTAAGTTAGAGATTTTTGTATTGTTTTTTATTGGACAGGTCTTTAAAAAAAACCGACCAAGTGCGGTCAAGCGCAGTGTTTTGTAGCTCCGTAGTTGCCCATAAACTTATATTTACTAACTAATGGAATTTGTACACTTGACTTGCATTATTATTTTTTTTTTTCAACGCCACCCCACTCCATGGGATAGACGTGAAAAAAATCATCCCCACTTTACGTGTAGTGGAGGTACACTATTTTTTATCATGTCTGCGTGATTTGTATGTATATCCATGCCAAATTACAGCTTTCTAGTACTAAGAGTCTCTGAGCTAAGCCGCGGACAGACAGATAGATCGACGGACGAACCATTTTGACATGTGTGGCAGCGGCATAAAATCGACTGTCAATCATCAAATTTTTATCGAAACGAAAAGTGTCTTTGAACTTTGAGAGATCTTCAAAATTGGGATGTCCTTCTTGTAACTTGTTCGAGGAGGAAAGTCTCTATCGGGGTCGCAGTTGGAGTACCCTCAAGTCTGAGAGGCATGATACAAAAGACCACGCTTGTGTGTGTAAATAGTAGTTAGGTACATACCCCCACGATCATTATTTTTGTGGTCTAAAGTCAAAGTCTCATGCTGATCTGAAACGTTCGTCTTGACGTAAATTTAACCTAGGTATTACCAATTTTGAAATTTGAAGAATTTATGCTGGGTACTTGATGTGAAGACAGAAAATAAATTCTGGTCTCGATAAAATATTGCGTGTCTACTTTCCGACACAATTTGTGTTAGGAAAGATTGTAAATTATTTTTGAGTATAATACCTGTTTTATTTATCAGTACGAAACTTAACTTTGACTGTTTTTATAGGATGTTGTGATAGGATACACTTCGAAGAGCCACGTTTCATAACGGTGCCACATAATTCAAAGTCAAGGTTGTAGGATTATGTCCGTTTCCTCACAATGCTTATTCACTGTTTGAGAGCACGTAGTATTGAGTACGGTTCCTTATAAAAAGTCTCATAACTTCATAAATTAAAATCCTAAACTAGTTAAACATCATTTCCAAAGTAACATAATACACTTTAAAGTTATTTTGCAACAAATCATCTAACTTTAACTTTAAAATGCAAAATATTGACATAATAGGTTGGGGAAAAAGTTTCTTCGCATTTTTTAAGAAAATTCAAAACATTTTTTAATATAGTTTATTTACATTTAACTAAAGTATGTAGGTACCATTTTGTTCGATAACTTTTTGCCATTTTGTAGGCAGGGACATGATCCCATTGCTATAAAAACTTTGGGGCTTCTGTTCAAAATACCGCGACAAGTGGTTTTGGCAGTCCTCTCGTGATGTTAACCTGACACTGCCTAAAGAATTCTGAAGAGACCGAAACAGGTGGAAATCTGAAGGTGCAAGGTCAGGACTATACGGCGGATGCATTAACACATCCCAGCCAAACTCTCTTAATTTTTGCTGAGTGGCTAAAGATGTGTGAGGTCAAAAATGGTCAAAAATTTCTTCAAAAATGGTTCGGTTTCATTACGTCGTAATAAAGAATCACAAATGAGAACACGGTTCATTAGGTTTCTTTCAGTGAGCTCGTGAGGTACCCAAATATCGAGCTTTTTTGTGTACCCAGTTTTTTTCAAATGCGCCAAAACTGTTTTGTGGTCAATTCCCAGTTCTTCAGCTACGTCGTAACTACTGATATGCCGATCTTGCTCCACTTTTTCAAAAATGGCATCCATTTTATCCGTAATAGGGCGACCAGAGCGACGTGCATCTTTGACATCAAAATTTCCGGATTGAAAACGCTTAAACCAAATTTGTGCTACTCTCACAGACACTGCACTAGGTCCATAAACATTTAAAAATTTTTTTCGCGGCTTGCGTTGCATTTTTACCTTTTTTGTAGTAAAATTTTAAAATGTATCGAATTTCTTCATTAGATTCACTCATCTTAACAGTACGAAAAACAAATAAAAATCACACATTTTCCTAATTTGAATTTGGAATTATCTTCTTTAAAATTTAAACTTTTAATGATACCAAAACCAGCCAGATACAAATAGTATAGCCAAAGATATTTTATTACAAGTTCATACATACAATAATGCGAAAAGACTTTTTCCCCAACCATGTACACAGAAAACTTATAAGGCGCAAATAAAATCAGGATATGGCAGAATTGACTACGGAGTTCCGACCGCAATCGAGCATTAAACGACTTACAATTCGATTTCAAGCAGCATTGGGGATATTTGATTTTATAGTAACTGGAGGTGAAAGATGAGTCTTGTCTATCTAGGGTTCTAGGTTTTTTTAATAATTGTTTCTGATGTTTGAGCCTTAACTTTGATTTGAATTCAATGTTGGACCTTGTACACTAAAGCATGAATGTTTCACAAACTACACTATGATCCAGTGGGATCATAGTTTTGAGCCCTCCAGGTGTGTGCCAACATGTTTTTGATATTACCAGAAAAATAGCCCTGCTCAACAATTGTCAAAAAGCACAATTTAGGGAGCATTGGTTCTGGTATTTGAGTAGGTATTTTTTGATTGTTTCCTGAATCGAAACGTGACCTCACAATGAACCCTTCAGGTATGACCTGTTGGTCATACCAACAGTATGGTGTCATTGATGTAGCCTTGCTCTACTATCTTCGGAAGAGCATAATTCTAAGACTATTTTTCTACCTCACCGAAGCCCAGTTAAACAAACTTGAGCGCCTTCAAAATCTTTGTATCTGGTTCATATTTGGCTTACGTAAGTTAGACTATATCTCAGTATTTCGCTCGTATTATTTCGGGCTTCCCATCCGCCTTCGCCGGAATGCACATATTATTACCGTTCTTTATAGTGTTCTTTTTAATCCTTCCTCAAAATCTGATCTGAAGGAGCGTTTTGAATCTATACACTACGCGCATGATCGAAACCTTCGCTCTTCCGAAACTCTACATCTTCATACTCCTATCCATAGTTCACAATTGTACATTTGTCTTTACGGTGTAATCTGAAGGACAATGGAACACCCTACTTCTTTCTATTAGATTATCAAAATCACTCGATATTATTAAAGTTATGGTATACAACCATTTCCTTTCCATGTCTCAGAGCTGCTATTATATTTTATTATAGGGTTACTCGTACATCGCCGCCTTTTGATTCCATTTGATCCTGTCCATCCAAAGATTGTCTGCAATGGGCGGTCTTATCGCTAAAAGCGATAAATTCCTGTGTTTTTATGTATTTTGCTTTGTTGTGCAATAAAGAGTTTATTTATCTATCTATTTCATCGGTTATGCGTGTGTTGTTCAGTCTGAGCCCACTATGAGCTCATTACGTAGGTCTGAGCCCATCCGTCGACAGATTGTCATTTTAAGTGCGGATCAAGAATATGAATTATTCACGTTCGGGTGTATCCGACGTGGATGTAAAATCTTGCTGAAATAGTTCTATATCCGCGACTAAAGGAGTCGGCTAAATGTGATTAGGGCAAAGATTGTTGTTTGTCTGTTTATTACGAAAACTGCGTCATTGAAATCCGTATTTTTATACGTTTTGTAGTATTTCAAGAATTTATCTGAGATAATGCTTAATCGCCCTACATCATAGATGATGGATCACACGAATTTTAATTATTGAGAAAAGGTAACCATTGTTTTAAAAGGACTATTCCATATACTTTAATGCATCAGGGTTTTATTACCCTTGAATCCGTTATACATATCATTTCTTACTACCAAGAACTACAAAGTTCCAAAGAACTTTGTCCGCTTATAAACAACATTTGAAGTTCTATGAAACGTATATCTAGAGGTAGAATTATTAATGCTCCGATACCGTTTCAAGGATATGCTGAAATAGACCAATCGATGGCTCACATTGCATTCACGGAACTGAACTATGCATCCGTGATAAGGTTATAAAGGTTACATGAAACAATATTTCCGGAGACCGCGGATCTCGCAATAGTCTTTCCATATTTTATAGGTTCGGTTTCGATATCCGAGAGGACCTTGGTAGACAAATCTCAATAGAGATTTGTTATAGATTTATTAGGTGGAGTAAAGGAAAAAAAATGAGTAAGGCTCGACAACACACGCTTCTACATTTATTTCGATCGTCTTTAGGAGCACCGCCTCGGGATTCATGGAATTCAATCATATCTAGGTCAAACAATTATTTATGCATGTTTCCATAGAAAAGAAAAACTAAACTAACAACCTATTTATGGGAATAATGACTGATATTCTATTCAATATACTTTTTTATGTAAATACTTACATATGATACTTAGAAAACACCCAGACCCAAGACAAATATTTGTAGATCATACAAACCTTTGTCCCGCGGCGGGAATCGAACCCGTTATGCGTCTCAGGCGGTTGATGCTCAAATTAATACTATTTATTCTGGGTAACTATTTATTGTTACCCTAAGTGAACTTGCCAAATACCTACAAAAGAAAGGATAAAAGTAAATACCTACCCACAGCTAGGTAGGTAGTCATTCTATTTACTAAGGAACATAATATTTATCCATCTATCTAATCCATTTTACAAGCTTCTTTGAATACATTCGCACGCCCGCAATGAATAATACATACCTAACAATCACGTACATAGTCCCGACGCCACACTAGAATTGCCTGAGTCGTGGGTATCAGAAACTATAAATACCATCATTGTACCACAACACTCAGACCCGGAACAAACATCTGTAGGTCATGAAAATATTTGTCCCACAGCGGGAATCGAACCTGCACCTCTTTCGTCTCAGCAGACTAATAGTCCTCCGCGTCACCGTGGTTGTCGCTAAAGATCAGTAATTTAACTTTAGTTTTCACTGTCTACAGAGTAAAAACTGACCTACTTTCGATACTACTGCATATACATCTGTTATTTTTGCATTTAGATTGAATACGAATGATTTCCACAGCTTTAAGTACAGCTACATGATTGATTGCTCGAAGCTCAGACAATGTTTATCCCACATGAAAGAAATATAATTTTCCCACCTTGAAAAGTACGCCAAACAGTTTCACATGTTCAACTGCTGTGACAGAAGCGTGCCTAGCAGCAATGTTGATACGACCTTGACTGCTCGCATGCAGCCCGTTACGACAACATGTTAAACTAAAAATAGCTTGAGATAGAAGTGAATTTATATTAATGTTAATTGTTTCATTCTATAACCCAGGATATTCAAAAGCCTATAGCCCATAGTCCCGGGGAACAGAAAGATACATGACTTGCGTATTGCCAGTGGTGACGAAAAGTGTAGGAGAAACAAAAACTTAAATTATGATGTCATATAGCGTAAAATTCGTTTTGACATCGTCCAACAAATAAACTATACATTTTCTTCTCGTCATGTTCTCGAATTATTTAAGTAAGATGTAGAGGATCAAGGGAATTTACAACGGAAATTCGTTTCTATACACAATTACATATTCCATGTCATAGCTAGTATGGGCTATGGCAGATGTCACGGCACGCATTGCTATTTTTGAAGGGGCTCAGTAGGCTTTTAGGGCAGTGTGATAACACGAATCCTAAAAAGAGATTCATGAATTATGTAATGATACATAGTTACGAGTACCATAATAGTATGGTACTCGTAGTTTTTGATACCCACGACACAGGGAATCCTGACTATGTATATGACTGTTGGTTGTTTTTTATTTATTTACTGCATTAAGTTGTAGGCCCATTCTCAAATCAATTTTCATTGCGAAAGCCATTGCTGCTTTCAGTAGGTATAGTGAGTACACTTACTATAACACCCATGGTGGACATCCTCTTATCTAATAAGGGGTGTTGGTCAGAGGCGCTTCCAAACATTAGGCTTCTTCTAGTTTACAGACTAAAATGTCAACTGTTTGTGAAACTTTGTGCCACTTGCGTAAGCCAAAGTTTTCGAATTAAATAAGGGTATACTACGCAAATAATTTTGTACTGCGGAACCCCACGAGTTAGATTGGAAGCCAGGTTGAAATGCTAACCCTGCGTCACGCAAGTGGGCCTTGGAAGGAAATTAGTCTAAAATGCAATTCGAATCACTAACCAGTTATGGGTTGACACTGACTTAAATGTAACTATTTATGATGGCTACTATTTACCTAGTATTATTTTGAACCAAAAGAAACCTTGTGGTACCTACAATGTATATCGGTTTTAATATAGGTATGGGGTTTATTTCTTCCGTTTGCTAAAAACTGCCAACATTTATTCTGCAGCAGAAATTGGACATGTAATTGGGATATCCAATTCCGCTTATCGTTTCACACAAAGTTTATGATACCACTTATAACATAATTGAAGATTTTCCAGAGAAGATAAGACATTGCTAATTCGAAAACCTAAACGTAGATGTAAATATATTGTAACTCTATTGAGTTACCTTTACGAACTTGTTGTACAAGATGAAATAACAACATTTATTTACATACCACAGATTTTTTTAACATCTAATAGACAGATATGTGCCCTGACTCTGTCCTGTTATTCCCTGTGTGGTTTGTATCAAGAACTACGACTACCGTGGTACCACACACCCAGACCCGGAAATATCTTCAGCACATATCTACCAAAGTGGGATTTAAACCCGCACCTCTTACGTAGCAGCTGGCTACTCGCCTGCCGCACCGAGGTAGTCGTATGCAATAATGCTTGGGTATTCTCAATAAAGAACTTTTCAAAAGAGCCCCACGGACTAAAGCGGATAATAATCTAGAAACTGGATCGTCAAACAAATGCCGTACTCTAGTAGGCACTAGTCGGATAATAAGGTGAGTTTACATTCATAGCGGCTTTTTGTAACGCAAACAAAGCAGCTACGCGCGCAGAGCACCTTTGAAAACATAATTATGTGAGCATATGAACGTATCTGATACTGCGAACTATAGACGTCGGGCTCATTTTAACTAATATAGCACACTTTTTATGAAAGTCATGGATTTAGGAAGAAAGATTTTAATTAGAGGCCTTTCTCAGATGGCTTAGTTATTTGCCATAATATACTTACCAGGCTGTTTTTGTGAAAACATTTTGCTGTAATTGAATATTCCTGAAAGTTCCTAAAGTTCTTATAAAATAGCAATAAACAAGGGAACTTACCCTACGATTTTTGAAAAATTATAACAAGTACTTCTTTACTTAATTTTTCCATGGTTCAATTCAGCTATTCTTCTAACGGAAGAATATATATAGCTAGCTTGAGCAACAACTAGCATTTCACCTTGCTTGGTCCTTTAAACGAGATTTTTAGTTTTCTCTCTAATAATGACCATGTTCCAAATTATTCCTAATTTCCCTAAAACTTTCGGCAATTTGACAAACCGCCATCGCTTAACGACTTCGTAAATTTTCCAACATTAAAATCTAGTTAGCCGCTTTAGCAAAACCAATTTCTAATCGGATGGTATAATTTAGATTTTGAGTAAGATTTTATACTGAGTACCTATATTTTTTATGAGTTATTTTACGGTCGTCGTCATTTTTATTTAATTTATATTCTCGATGCCAATCGAGAATATAAATGAACACAGCTCTAGAAACAAGGTTTATATTATGACTCGCGAACGCCTCGCGAATTCGTCAACGTTGAGTTTTTCCCATACAACCTTTATTTATGAAGCAGCCAAAGATAGAATTTAAAAACTTATTTTTTTAAATACAGTATATGAATAGGATTGACTCAGGATTGAATCATAAGTGGTCACGGCAGCATTAAGTGTTATTAAACGATTGGTTATACAACATTAATGTTTTAACTTTTACACACAATAGTCCCAAAAAAAACAAAAAAAACGTATAAATGTTTTTGAAATATTTTTTGTAGAAATCTAATCTTAATCTGATTGTTCAAGCGCTGAGGAAAGAAGGGTACCCTGTAAATACTTTCATAGACGGCAAATACTAGATCAAGTCTAATATTTGTATTTTAGTGTTGTGCTTTCTGTTAACGCATTTATGAAATGGATCTTCAGCTTTACGCTCACCCATCAAAAGAGCATACTGAAAGGAAACGATAACACACCCAAATGGTCATGTTTGGATTATTTCCTTTGATCTATATTCGTACTTCCTTTTGTTTACCTCCAAATAAGATTCGTTGAAATTGATACACAGAGTCTTCGCTACTGTAATGCAATAAGATTAACAATTTTAAAAAACTCTCTTCTTTTGTCGACCTCTGTAGCGCAGTGATCAGCCTGTTGTTGCGGGTTCGATTCCCGCTGCGGGACAATTTTTTGTAATGTTTCCTCGGGTGTCTTCTATGTATAATATGTATGTATTTACAAAAAAAAAAGTATTTAGGTAGTATATCAGTCACATAGTTACCATAATACAAGCTCTGTTTAGTTTTTAGCTAGATGATGCTGTGTGAAAAATGTCCAGCATTATTTCTTTATTATTTGATACTCGGTTTGCACATCTAAAAAATGCAATTTTTAGATATAAATATTTAAAAATTCATTTGATCATTCTCAGAGATTTACAACTAACTAATACTGACTTAACTAACTGAATGAGATAACATACACAAAGGCAAAGCTTTGAGGCTGGTAAGATGTGGAGGTAGGGTCGTATAATACGTGGTAAAATAGATATCATAGAATTGAAATTGTAGCGGTTTGGTAACATTTGAGGATATTATTACGGCTACGTACAGTCAACTAAACGTCAGCAGGAGAATAGTAGAGTACGTGGTATAGTCGTAATAATATCCTAAAATAGTATATTTATTACTTAAACTATTTTAGGTATCAGATATTGATCACAAATATTACTTTTTATACTTAACTTTATATAACTACATTTTATACATACTTAAAGTATATTACCTCAGAGTTACGGCGGGCGAGCAACTGGCTGAGACGCAAGAGGTGCAGTTTCGAAATGCCGCTGCAGGACACCTATAAGACTATATACAGTATCACGTATCAGTAGACAGATGATTATGGATCATTTCCATATAAATTAGTTTTCTATTAGCGTCTACATTGATATAAAATTAATTGGCTGCAGGTACTGATTATAATAGTGAAAACTTGAGAGACTGAGCAGAGCTCATTTGTTTATATTCCGTTTGTAAATTATGCACAATTGAAATAAGAGCCAAGCATTGTAACACGGTAATATTATCGCAGCATATACCAAATTGAATTAATTAATTATGTAGACAGGTATCTACGTATTTATAGATACGTGCTGTGCCGGTCTCGACACTGTTTGCTTACCAAACTTAATCTGAATACATGAATATGTACCACACACACACATACAATTCTCATACTGAAATAATATACATAACATTATTCATCTTGGGGTTATTCTCAATTTATTATTATTCAATCCATTCAAATAAGTTACCAACGCGAATGTGAGATTCCCAAATAGCAATGTAGAATTTATTTCGGAACAAAATGCCAATCACTCCTAGCACACATAACTCATAAAGATAACTAGAGACTGAGATACCCATATGACAATTCAGGACGATCCTCCCCGACTATAGATTGTTATATTATGCAAATTTATTCAAACGTACAGATAAGTGAAGACTGCATGTAAACTATGGGTGGTTACTATTAAATTCACAAATGGTTTGTTCGATTTCAGATGAGCTATGTGATTTAGCCATAATGAGGACAATAAATTACAAACGGACGTATTAAAAACGTTCCTATGGGAATCAGATGGACAGCGCAGTAGGGGCAGAACGTTAAAACTGCGAAGATGATCTACACAAGGGACGGCGCAGAAGTCTAGACCGATTGAAATGGTACTAATTAGAGGAAGCCTATGTCAAAGAACAACCTGGCTGAATGGTTACCTGTGTCAAAATATTCGTAGTTATTTTTTATAACATTTTTAGTATAGTTAGATAACATACTTTTAATTTGAAACTTACTTAGTACTGTAGGAAACTGTCAGCGAATGCAGGCTATATATTTTTTTTATTTACTATGTGATTAAGCTATAGGTATGAAATGAAGGGGAAGTGATACCGACGCGGTAAACATGGGAGATAGCAACATGCCCGCTGGGGAGGTTGCTAAGCTGGCAACACTGGTGTTACTCCGTCCCGTAGTCCGTACGGTGTGTTTGTTCTGCCACGCATATCGACCGGCGCGGCAGTCGCAAGCCGCGCGCGGTGCTCGCCGCACGTCCTATCTCCTACACCAATTACATCTGCCGACAACAAATCGCACCTCAGTAAACTATCACTAGCGATTGCATATGAACAACATATAACGTTCGCTGTGACATTGTGATAAAGTGCTGCTGTCGGAACGGGTGGCTGTTCAATTCGGTAAGACTGCGCGATAGGTGTTATAATTGTAGCGTGAATCTTAATGTTTAGTATGAGTTATGTTTTCTTCTAAATAAAGCAAAAATATGTCTTGAATTTTCGCAAGGAAACTAGCAGAGTTCTCCTATATTTTTCCAATGTCCGGGATATAACCCCAAAACCGTTTTCACTTTCGAGTTATATACTCTCTATGGTTTTTCTCTTTATCCGACTTACTTATACGTGCTTATTAAAATAAGTAGTGCAATTAGAAATGGTATTAGGTATATTTTTCTGCGGCAAGCATTTACAACGACCGTCTACGGAGGTCTACGGCTCTACGGCGTAGCAATTAGCGTCACACTCTACGCTTTATTTACGTGTACAAAAAATGGTTGTTGATAACTCCTATTAAATATCGTTTATTTTAATGGTTATGACTATTTTATTAGTAAAGTAACTTTATTTTTATATAAAGTGATGACTTTAGAGAAATTATATTTGAAATTATGGTTAAGTGTTGTTGAAATTGTCATTAGGTTTATAGAAGTGATCCGTACCTATTACTAAGCCTATTCTGTGCGTCCGTTTATATAACTAGCAGAAAGCTGTACATTTTTTACCGGTCTATGAAGCTAGTTGACATTATCACAGAATACGAGTTACTATGACCTCTATAATGGTGGCAAATCTCTACACAAAACACTTAGAGAAATACAACTTTCTTGTTATTTATCAAATAGATTGAGTTTTTCTTTTGTTGTGATACGAAAACCTCAAAGCGCGAGCTTGATTTGCACATGGCCAATTTGTTATAACTTTTTACTCGCGAAGCTTTTATAACAGCGCGAAGATATTTCACTGGAAAATTTATCCGAATTTGATGGATGGATACCGAATGTAAAAAGTTTTGTAAGATTCGGCTCATCGGCACTCGCTAGGGGATAGATCCATCGTCTTGCTCTGTGCTGCAGTACCGTGTACCAGTTTTGGAGGCTCATATTATATGAACATGGTTCAAACCTGTAATACTCTGCAATATATTATTTATTAGTACAATAAAGCTTTATCAAAGTTTTTGACGTTAACAATCCTGAAACTTTCCTGAAAAATAAAATAGAGCTTTCTTAAGGGTAAAATACCTTTATGCTCCATCGTCAACGATATGGACACTACAATCAGGAAACAATAATCTAAAATACACGATTTAAACAAGGAGAACGCAAATACCACTGTTCCAAAAGTCATAGTTTTGAATCCGGTCGCGCACCTATAGATTTTTCAACTCGACTAATTGTTACTTCGTACGTGGTTAAAACGGTGAAGAAAGATATCGTCAGAAAGGAAACGGGAATGCTCTAAAATAGAAAATCTAATTGTCATCGGTTAGTGTTGCAATATGCAGCGACGAGTTTGCAACCTGTCACTTTTAGTGCTAGCAACTATGTAAAACTTCTGCCTCTGACTCCCCCTACTTGGTAACCTCACAGAACTATATACTGATTATAGGTCTTAAGAAGTGTATCAAGGACATTGCAGTCGTGAGCGCGTTAGTTTGTTTTTGTTTGCTATCAAAATCTGATACCTATTAGGCGGTAGTGGTTTTCAAAATATGAACCAGTATTTTGAAAACTTTCCATGTCAGTAAACAAAGCGGTAATATGACACAAAACACGAGGCACGAGTCGTTATCAATGGATTGTTAAAATATTTTATCTCAGTTGCCAACAGTTACATATTTGTAATTAGATTAAAACGGGTATAACTGCGTTTTACGATTCTGGTATTCAAATACATTTCACATACTGTTATAATTATATTGACGACCTCGACGGGAGAGCCGCCTGCAATGCAAGAGGTGTGGGTTTGATTCCCGCTGCGGCACAAATGTTTGTATGTTCTACAGATATTTTTGTTGTGTTTATCACGGTACTCGTAGTTCCTGATGCTCACGACACAGGAAATCCTTGTATGGGATTAGGAGTATGTATGAATCATTTGGGTGTGTATTAATAATATACACATATATAAGAATAAGAATATATTTATTGACACACACACACAACATTACAAGACATAATACATGGAACAAATAACAAATAATCTAGGAGCTTAAGTACTACAACATAAATAATGAAAAGTAAAGTATAAAATAATTTGAAGATAGAGACAGTGACACAAAGATATACAGTGTATGGACAAGACAATCAGCGATAAGTACCTAGATCTACTACCTACCTATATATTCCCAACAGACACATATCCGCACCTGTAGCCAAGTTGATTTTCTACAATCGAAAAATTAAAATGAATGCGAATGTCATATTATTTGCGGATTATGAAAACATTAGTCTCGCCGCGGAAATCGTACCCTTGCGCGTCCGCCGTAAGCCACCGAGGTTACCATATTATATGAATTTAATGATATTATACAAATATCGATATATGTATAGGTCCATTATTTTATCACTATTTATCACTTATAAAACATAATTACAATAAAACTGTATCATAGTTTATGCTCAGTTCCTTCTGTATACCGGATCAAATGTACTCGCTACGGACTCTCCCACAAAAGTAAACGAAATAATACATAACTAAGTATGTATGTTTGTATATGAATAAATAAATAATGCTGACATTTTTCATGTTTGAGCCAGTTTCTGCTAGACAACTGCTTCTTCAATTAATTTTACGACGAACGGTCTAGCAAAATGTTACCCATTAAGGGTGTATCATTATTCTCTAAAACTTTGACATTATTATTCTGCATTATTTCTTATAAGACAGTATAGGTTTTATGTTGATTAATATGTACAAATACTATACAATGTGAGCTTTTAAAATCATCGCTTTCACTCATTTATATGCATAAGGTTTAATATATAATTTAACCACACGTCACTCGAAACAATACCGCAAATTACGATCTGTAGCCGATTACATGGGCGTTGGCCGTAATAAAGCTAAGCGCTGCTCTAACGTGTGGTCACTGCACTGCAGGACTATATAACCTTGAACAAAACACCACCCGATCGTGACATGTCAATAAAGATTAGTTATTTATCGTTTTATTACCAGAACGTAAGAGCTCTACTTACGGTGCGCACATAAATATTCGTGACCAAATAGTTTACTGGGTTAAGACGATAATTTATAATTTAGGGGTCGATACTTTGCATCGTATCTTAGTTACTATTATAGTAACATCTCCTTGATACACACAGTGATTTTTTAACGATGTAATCTAAACAAAATACGTTGATGAAACTTTTATAACCTTTCAAAACCATATACGTCCACCGCTAAAATCTAGAAAGAATTATCGAGTAATTTTTATGTCATTCAGTAAATCATTAACAGTAACGGCTGAACCAATTTATATTTTTTTAATAGGTAGTTTTAGTGAAACGAGGTCCTAGTAAAACATAGGCTAGTTTTTATTTGGGCACCTTAATTATCGTTTTTAGATGGAACGTAACTGCAAAAAAAAGACAAAGAACTTTGTCTTTTAAATAATGGCAAAATAATTATATCCAGAGGTTTGGCTGCAACGGCACATGGGTGCACTACGGGTTGACCATGAGCACGCAGGCAGATAACTTCATAAACATTTCACCTTTATTTAATTAGCAAATGGTTACTTACTTTAGTTTATTTTTGTTTTAAACCGAATGATACCTATTTGTTAAAACTCTTTTGAATCGTTAGAACACTTTTGTTAGGTTAATTGTACGTTAATTCATTTATAAATCTACAGAGTAGTCTGAAATTGTTAAATTACCCATTCACTTAAAACAAATAAAGGAATAAACAGTTTAATATTTATAGGAGAACTTTTCACTCAATACTGAACCCATAACTTACACCACGTTTAAGCTGTCATGTTGGGTATACATACACACATGTTTAGATGTGCCAAATTAAGGACAAGGTCAAATAGGCCGGCAAATCAACGAGCTGAGTTTTCTTGACCCAAAATACACAAAATATTATTCAACATATTACTACCCTTTCCGAGCTTGTTTGGACAGTAAATTTAGATGAATTGTGTCACGAGAACGTGTTAAATGTTACCAAAAAGTACGTTTTAGTGTATATATTGTAACTAATCAAGATTTCTTATTAATCCACGATAAACTTCTACACCAGACTAACCTCCAATTACATTAGCAAAATGGTTGAACATGATCATGGCACTCATTTTGCCATGGAAAGTTTATCTGGAAAAGTTCCCCTCCTCAAAATGTTTGTATTTTGGACTTAGCTATAATCTTGTCAAAATAGTAACCATTTTGTTTGTTTCTGAGGCAGATTTTTCATACAGTTAAGGCTTTTTTTATGGCAAAACGCTTGACAAACAAGGATTGTCATGTTCTAATGAAAAGATTATCAATGTAAGTCTTGCTAGACAAGTAACTTGAATAATTTAGAGTTTTATTTCGCTTAAGTTTCATTTGCTACAAACTATCTGCAAGCAAGAACGAATCTAAGCGAGTCGTCTTTACTGTTTGTGGTAGCGTGATGAGTTGCTATCACGAAAGCGCAAATTGATTGGGAAAGCGATTGTATGCTATATTTTACGTCTGCTTTTATGTAAATATCTATCCATATCTAATGTAAAATTGTTGATCTAATCCCTCAGCTGTAAGATATTAATGCATAGCAATATATTCTAGAACAGGTGTTGAACAAGAACGCACCTCTTCAACTATAAAAAAAATATAATCTCAAAATAAATCACAAAACAAGCAAGGAATAATAATTTGTCAAAATATTTGAAACGCGGCAGTTATCTTTCATTCCCTAGAGTATTCGCCCTGTGACTTATTCAATTGTCATTCCCAAGTATCGAATAAAATCACACTTTCATAGCGTTTTTATAAATCATGCTTCTATCGCCTTCAGTAAATCATTTTTCTATTTATCGAACTCCGCAGGGCTCTGCAGCCGATCCCTCTCCAAATAAAAAAAGTTTGTATTAAACTTCTTGCACGAAAGTTTTTCCATGAAAATAATTTCTCTATCCCAAGAGCGGATTAAGTTCTCAAAGAGAATGTGTTATCTCAGTCGTTCAAGCTAATGCTTTTTGAATCGTTGGCATCGCTTCATAGGATACCAAACTTTATAATCTCGATCGAAACTTTCCGAAGTCAAGCTGAACTACGATTTCTTACTCAAGTTTTTTTTTGCTTTCGAATGGACCGGGTCGTGCATTTTATAATTTGAATACATTTTATAAATTGCATATTGCTCTTCCAAATCATGTTTACTAAAAGGAAAATCCAGGAGTTGATAGGTCCTATGATGATAATGAATAGTAAAATTTTATAAATTAGAGACGTTATCACAAACATATTATAGAACACTTTTCTATAATATTTATTTCAGAAATTTCTCAGGGCTGAATAAATACTATCTAGCAAAAAATACTATCTACTGTAACGAACCAAAATGATTAACGTTACATTATATGAACATAGGAAACATTAAATACAATATTATTATAATATTTTGATACATAAATGTAAGTATCGCAGGATCGAAGTGCGGGTGCACGAGCCCCGCTGAAGCGACGTCGTGTAGTACGGTTAAATTATCTAACCATAGTGAATATTTATCAATATTTATTCAGTGGAGAACATTGAAGAAGTACTTGATGTTTTTACCAGAAAATATATAAGAAAATTATCATTATTACACAAATGTTGTCATAAAGTTTGTTACAAGTAATTTTTTATTTCTTGTTGTTTTATATCAATGATAATTATTTAATCTTGGTGACATGGTGCAATAATAGAGACAACGCATCTTACTTGCCAGGCCTGTGTGCCCACATAGTAATAAGTCCGAGAATGGCTTCTGTTTGTTTACTATTATGAGATGTGATTTTGACATTGACTTTTGGGTTTTTGGAGGACTGACAGCGTCACGCTGAAAATTGGGGGGGAATAAGAATTTTTATTTGTGAATGCCGGGAGACTTTTTATTTATTTTGTGTTTGTTTTGTGATTTTGTACCGTGACAGTGATATTGGTGAATTGTGTGGTTTCAGGTGTTCTCGTATTTTATATATTTATTTATTGCCTCACTTATATTAGGTGGCATTTGTTTCTCATCTCTGGACTTCGGTCTGCAGAGATATTGGTCATAGGGTCAGGTTCAAAGTCGAGAATGCCAACTCGCAAGCTTTAGTCTAGATCTAGCTAGGTAATTTATCATTGCACCTCGATAAGTGACATCACGATTAATAGTAAATATGGAGTTCTCTCCCAGTATTGCTATAAACACACCCAGCTAGTTGAAAGGGACGTAAATAGGTACACAAAATAGGTAGGACGTAGGAACAAACAGTAGGAACGTACGTAGGAACTTTGGTAATGTTAGACAGTAACATTAGATTCATATGGGGAATATAAGGATAAAGCAAATAAAACACCATTGTAGTGAGGTTAGTGAATAGGTCAAATCTCTGAAATACCTAAACCTAAATATTTACCTACCTAATATTAACTGAACTATTTTACTTTTGCTGAAAGAGTTGGTGAATTTGTCTAAATAAGTATGACTGGAACAGTAGTTCCTTACTTAGAGTATTTCTTGACCAGGAAACTAAGTCTTAGGGAGAACCCGTTGGATTACAGATTATAGATCTAATGATGAATACCTAATGGTCTTATTTATATCTATTTGCTTCAACCTCCGAATGTGGGGAATGATGATTTGTCTAACAAGACTGGAGCGGTGGACTCCTATTACTAAGAGTATTTCTTGACCAGAAAACTCTATTTTCTTCAAAGTCTTGAGGGTAGAAGTCTTGAGGGTAGCGCATAGACATTTCAGCATTGTATTTGCTTATCTATCTACAGTAGTGAGACCAGAGTTTATTATTACTTTATAAGATAGTAATCTACTAAGTTTTATAAAACATAAAAGTTTTGCTAAATATGATTCTTATAATATGCACAGGTTCAAACTTGTTTACCTAAAATTATGCTTGCTAATTAGAGATAGGATGCCTACTATTTGAGTGGTTTATTTATAACATTATGGGTATGCCAAGTAGTTTATTTGAATACTATTAAGATTAGTCTTCCATATTCTAACAAAAGGGAATTGCAGATTCAAATTTAGGTATCTAGGATACAAATAGGCTAGGTAGGAAGAGTGCCAAATAGGATTTGCTTTTCTCTAGCTATAGGGAATTGCTAATCCGCAGATAACAAGAGGATTGAAAGAAAGAGATTGTTTTGCAAACATAACCAACATAACGTAAAGTCCCTTGAATGTCAGAGATGTATGGCCAAGCAGAATTTGATAAAAGATTATGTCCTCTAGTCCCTAGCTGACGGAACATACAGACTGAACTATTACAAAGTAAATTCATTAACACTCCCCTATTATAGTTATGGTACTGTGTGCCTACTATATATGACTGCGGAGGAGAGACATCCAGTTTGGAGACGCATCTCACTGCATAGCGCGGTGGCGGGGCGCATGCCAGAGCCGCAATTAGATTCAGTATGAAAGACTCCAGAACATTTTATAATTGGTAGAAATCTGTTTATTATAGTAGGTAGCACATAGTTACTATATTTAATTATCAAACAACTAAATAGGAAGATAGGTAGTCTAAATTTAGGATGTATTTATAGATTAGGAATATCTATAAGTAGGTAGAAGTAGGTAGCTATAGGATTTGTCTCATAGTTCCTCAAAAGAACAAGGATTATTACGGTTCTCATGATGTTAGGATCCTACCTAGATCACTAGACGACTACACGTGGCCAATTTTACGTATCACAATAAACCAACAGTTAGTTTAAGTTCAGTTACGGTTAGTTAAGTTAAGCTACCACTAGTCTTTTAAAGGGGGGGTGTTACACTACCATAAAAGAATAATAGTATTATTTTCACCTTAGCCTTAGCCTGGGATTATATAAGTACCAGTTCTGCAGTTCTTCACATATGAGAGTAATTAATCAATGAAAACCTTATTAGATTATTTATAATCTTTTGTAAGAGGCCAGCGGAGGATGAATTGCGTAATACCAAAATAATTTGTAATTAGAGCTTATGTCCACCATATTATTCTATTTTTATTTGAAGAGTATTTATATAGGTATTTTGAATATTTTTACGTCATACATGACATGTTTTCATTAAATAAGATGAGTTCGTATTAAAAACAACAATATCTTACTTATTCGTATTGTTTCATAGGGTACATCGCTTATATTTTCTTGTTGCAGAATAACAACACATGTGAAAAATACAAAAAGGTTTCAGTCATCATTTTTGGTATTACGGAACCCCATCAAATTTACAATTTCTAAACGGCTAATATTTCTAAGCATGGACGGGTATGCATCAGCCAAAAAGAGATAATCGCGCCGATTTTTGGACACGCAGCGTTCGCCGCATCCTTGTTCTGTTTGTTTTCCAAAAACATTTCAATAAATAAATAAGTAGTTGACACCACAAATAATTAATAACCTTAGAATAATATAAATTATTAGAGTCAAATTTTCAGGTAGGTCCATCTTAAAAATACTGTTTATTTCGTTAACAAGATTAGTCGTAAAATTTGAGTTGACACTGTTGTATCTATGTTATCCTATTAGTATGTTTGAGAGCAACGCAAAACTCCAGTTCCAGTGTAAATCCTAGGTCACTTGACTGTCCGAGTACCGCAGCGTAAATTATAAATAAGCCACGAAACCTAACAGGTATTTGAGAATGCCGGTACCTATTGTTATATGTATATGCTCGCTACAACTCGAGCTAGGTCAAGGTCTTTTAAATTAGACTTGAAATATTTAACTGGTGACATTGTACGTTTTACTTAATTGATTAAAAACTATAACGATAAGGAATCGAAATAAAAGCAATCGGCAACTTCTAGAACGAGTTATTGCCATAACTATTTTTTTATATTTATGGTTGCGATTGAGCTTGTAAAGTTTTATGTTAAGTAATTTATTAATTCTGGTTTATGCTATAATCTTTTGACCTTGAAAATAATTGCTCTATGATCAAAATGGATGTTAAACTTTTAAAATCAGTACCTTATTATATTTGGAGCAACACGCAAATCGTGTAATCGTTGTAGAGTTAAAAAATAAAAAAATGTTAAAAATGTTTACAGAAAAAGAAGCTTGAGAATTTTGTTAAGTTTATAATCGTGTATGAATGACATTTTGATTGAAAAACAAAAATATTTACATTAATATAAGCTTTTTTTAAAGCTAATTTCGTTTTAGTTAAAACCAACCAGCTAAAGTTTAATGAAATAAATTACATTTTAGGAAATTAACTTTTTCAATTTGCCGGCGTTTCCGTAACGGGACGAGTTGATGCTCGAGACATAATATTCAAAGAAAATAGAAAATTCAATTTGTCCAATTTCCTTGACTCTAAACACAAAAACATCCCTTGGGCAAAACATTCGTTCCCCAAAAACATTAGAAAGACGCGATGAAAAAACACATTTCCTTCATACGACCCAAAGCCGATTATCTCTGTGTCTCTGACGCATCCTATTTCCATGGTAAATCGCTTAAATATTTATGAATAATAGGTACAAAGAATGATAAATAGTATTTATACCTAGTTGGGTGCTCACCTTTAGTTCTTTTGAGATGGTTGCCAGATCATATAGATCCGGTTTCCTGGCGTGTCATCGGGTTGCTTGGCCACTTAAGGCTGACTGATCTCATTGGATATAATTGGTCCCAATTCTATAACGAGATGCTTTATCTGTAATGTAATTGGTTGCTTTGAATTAGACTGCATTCTCTTATAGACAACCTCTGAAAGTCGGAAATCAGCACCAGTGTGACGTTTATCCATTCTTTGATTTTTTTAATTTAAGGCGTCTTTTAATATATATTTTTTATTTTAAGGTGTCTGTTTATATATATTTTTTATTTTAAGGTGTCTGTTAATATATATTTTTCATTTTAAGGAGTCTGTTAATATATATTAACTCTCCCTCTAAGTACCTTCTACTTCCACCGTGCGGTTTTTTGCAATCCTTTTGTGTGACTTCAAGAATGGTTCTTAAATAGCTTTTATCACCGCACATTACTAGGAGACTCTACCGTTAGGGATGAAACATCGTTCTTAAAAACATCGATGTTTATCGACGTTTTTAAGAACGAAAAACATCGATGTTTTGATGCATGATACCTCGCCAATACATCGATGGCAAAAGTGTGAAACATCGACATCGTTCATTCGTTTTGAATGATTTCAAGATAAGGTTCTTAAATAGGTTTTAACGGCACACTTCGTTATAGGGAACACTGCAATAAGTAATGGAAAACACGTCGGAGGATTTAATTGTATGTTTAAATAAACTTGTATTTACCAACACAAACTCACTATTTTGTTAACGTGATACAAATTTTTGTATCACATTAAATCGTCATTCTAAGTGAATTATTCAGAAAAGTTTTATGAAGATTGAGTAGTAAGTAATTTATTAATTTATTCAAATTTTGGCCGCCAAATTTGTTAGTCAAGGCATTTTGCTCGTTTTCGTAGCGAGCACACGAGTAAATAACGAACAGAAGCAAAGCTCATGAGAAATGTACATTCCTTTCGGTTTCAAAGGGTCTATATATAGATAGATAGAAAATGCTTTATTGCACAAGATAAAACAAGTACATAGGCGAACTTAATGCTAATTAAATTTACTTTACTTGGGTATCTGATTTGATTACAACACACATCTATACTGTTATAATTCATGACCTGTTTTTTTATAAGAGAATGGCCTTAGCCAGCTATGAAGATTACGTCAGATGCCTAACCATCAAGACTTATTGCGATTCAATTCGGGCAAAGCTTTCAAATCCTGCTTTGTGATTGACGATTATATGGCAACCCTATAGCGTCCTCAACTGCAAAGCATAAATTGACATCTTTTCTGAATGAATTCGCAATAAGACTTGATTGTTATTCCGCTGCACGACTAATTAACCTTAAAACTGGTCAAGTGGATATCGCATCGCCTACTAAATGAATGAATGAACACTTTATTGTATATAATGAGGTAACACAATAAAGGCATATTATTGAATAATACAATGGGCAGCGTCATCACTGAAAGCTACTGATTAATTTTATATCAAAATTTAATTATTCCACATAGTTTCCACTACCAGCCAGTCAGCAGGACGGAAAACCAATACCCCTGGGTATAAAAATGGAAGATCGTTTAGATCTAGGTGCTCCGAAGTACAAGTGTGCAGAACGGATTAACCAAAAATGTTAAATCAATTATATAAATCTTTTACTCAAAAGATGGAACTTCTTGATGGTCTGCCCGAAGTAGCAAAAAAATACAAAGTATTTTCTCTGTTTGCAACTTCGAGTAGAATTGACATTCTACTAAATTTGGTAGCGTTTTATAGCTTCCGCATTATTATGGTAATTTTTATGGCCTCTGGACTCTAGTTACTTCTCGGGTAACTGTTACAATTGACTTGATAGATGACTGCCTGCTAGTAATGATTAGCAAACGAGATATTTTCTTTGTTGAATATATTATATTGGCATGAAGGCGATATTAGAGCTTCTAAAAATGCATCATCGGCGAAGAACCACGAGGTTTTGATTAAATTATAGTTTTTAATATATCAGTTTTAATTATCATTAAGTAATCAATGGGTCTACCGCCCATTGTGTATTTCTTTTGTTTTTGTTATTTTATTATGATTTCTATTGTAAATTGTTATGCACAATAAATAGTTATCTATCTAAAAAAATATATTTAAAAAAGTTCGTTGACCGTGTTTATTTTGTCTCACTTTGCTCTTGGAAATAGATTTAAGCTTGCCGAGAATACGTTTTGTATAAATACGGGTGACTTGAAAAGCTTGAATCATTCACGCCCGAGCCGTCGGACCGTGCAGAAAGCCTCTGAATAAGACGAACATCAACTGGCAGTTTTACTGGGTCCTCAGCAAGTAGGGCCAGCAAGCTCGGCAAGATAGAGCTTTTCAAAATCCACCTTGGAGCAGACTCCGTCACATACTATCGGCCTTTTGACGACCTCTGTGGCGCAGTGGGCGAAAGAAAAATTTATTTCTCAGTTCTGGAGTTTTCTTTTTATGTATATATAAAAAAGAAGTATAACAGTATTATATCAATCATGTAGTTCCCATAATACAAGCTCTGCTTAGTTTTGGGCTAGATGATGCTGAGTGAAAAATGTCCAATATTATTATTATTATCATCATCAAGATTCAATTTCTCATAATAAGCGACGGTGGCATGATAGTGTTTTGTGAACTGTTTTATCCCTAAAAAATTATAAATCACAACAAAATATGCAAAAGACTCTCCACTCCAATAAATACAAGACTTATCTCCAGGAACTTATCACAAATTGTCTGAATACGGAAATAAAACACTTACTTTACTGTAGAGGCATAGTTAAGAGGCAAAACGTATAAAAGGTGCTTCAATGTAAAATGAGCTTTAGCGATCTATCATTACTTTTGATGTCTCAGGTGAGATTAATATGAATCATATTATAATAGTTAAATATAACAAAAATTAAAAACTTCCAACGCCTGGCGATAAATCCGAAAAATCTTCCTTAAAGTCGTTTAAGACGATTGTAAATTTATTGCAATTGGTTTAGATATAAAATAAAAAAACAGTCATCAACGACAAAATTATTAGCACTTCTGTGTATTAGACTGTTCTTCCGTGTGTATTGTACAAAGGTGGGTTCTCAATCGAGATACAACGGCCGACCTTTCGGGCCCTTCCATTCTATGAGCACTTGGCCTTTCGTCCACAAAGCCGGATCTCAAGTCTGGAGCTGTCACAAGGTTGCTTTGTAGTGTCTTTTGTCGGTACTTTAATAATAGTTTACTCATACCGTTATCTAGCTAGAGGTATTCAATAGTTGTAAGGGAAAATACATCAAGACTATGTCAAAAGAAAATGATAAATCGTGATAGTTTTTGCAGTCATCAAATCGTAAAGATTTATTATAACAAACCTCGCCGAGACTCGAACTCGTGATTGCTAACAAATCTTTTTTATAAATGACATCATTACATCTTGTGAAATCAAGTGAAAAAATTGCAGCTATATTGTAACGATGGAAGACGAGTTAGCTGAAACGAAACCCGGGAGCCATTCCTTCTTATGACTTTTGGACACTTTTTGCAGTATAAATCAACGGTTTTGAATGCATTGTAGCAATGTTCTCTGCAGAATTGTAGAGACAAGAGAATTTTACAGCTAAAGGTTATCGCACATTATATCAGCCCAGAAATGAATCCGCACCGCTTCAGCTTGAGTTTTTCAGTATTATTTTTATGAAACTCCATACTGGAACGTACACTAATCAACATTGTAACATCATCGCCTCGGCACAAATAATTGAACGGCTAGCGGTAATATTCAAACACCGACTTCGTAGTTATGATTTCGCTCGTAGATCTGGCCGTCGCGTTGTCGCGCTTACACCTTTCCGTAGGCTCGCTTAAATCTCGCTGCCATCAAGGCAATTTAAAAGATCAATTCGTCACCACGCGGTTCCGAGGCATCCGCGCGGATTACGGCTGCTGATATTGCTTCAAGAATTTCAAAATCTTTTTTATTTACTTAGTATTGTTTTTATTTTCACTAGTTCATGCACACGGACTGTAATATTTACGATGGATATCCTCAGATCTACTCAGTACGTAGATCCTAGAAGATAGTAGAGGGTAGTTCGAAGATAATCCAAATATTATATTTGGCACATATATTTGTATAGTAGTTAACATTACGATAAGTTGCATTCACTCGCATGGTACCTGGTTAAAAAAATAGCCTATGCGTTATTCTAGGTCGAGATTTATATTTGTTCCAAATATAATAGAAATCGGTTCAGCTGTCACAGTGGTAACCAACATCCATCCTTGCGCATCTTTAATATCAGTAGGGTACTAGCATTCCCTGTGTCACTGGTATCAGGAACTACGAGTGTCATGGTACCACAATACCCAGACCCATAACCAAATATCTGCAGATCATGCAAACATTTGACCCGCAACGATAATCAAAACCTCTTACGTCTCAGCCTGTTACTCGCCCGTCAACACCATTATCATACAAGCAATTTAAAAAAAAAAACATCGACTTAATTCATTTTCAGGGTTCACGTGAACTCACTCTCAGATATCGATTTTGAAAGCAATAAGTTCATTAGCAAAAAGTTCAAACAGGCGTCCAACTTTTTTCAATCTCAATAATGGATTCGTAGTCAGGACAAACGTGGGCTTTTAGATATCGTTCTTAAGAGTCATCGGACCATATATAAAAAAAAAAACAATTTGGTATCACTTTAATTGAAATTCTTGACATATCCTGTAAACTCCTGTTTTTTTTAACTCTTTGTTACCCTGTCGATACCATCATTGAAATACATAACAATTGCAAATGTCTCTTTATTTGTGTTGTTCCTTTTTTTTTCATAAATACGTTAATCAACTTATATTAAAAAAAAAACTGTTCGAGTATCGCTCTATTTTAAACCGGCCAAATTTCGGTAAACTCCTCTCCATCGCCTTATTTTTTAAATCTTGTCGACCTGACATTGGCAAAATTGTGGCAAACCTAACCACATAAGCCATTAGCAAAAAAAAAGTTGAACAATTGCAAAAACCGCAATTCCATCAGAAATCTATCAATCACGTTTTTTTTTATCTTTTACAAATACAAACAACCTTTAGCGGATCCTGTCGTCGCGGAAAAGTAAACTCAAACCCTCTACCGAGTCCGAGTCCGTCATCAGACATTTGCGATATTAATGCTCAAAATGTTTAAATTGAGGGGAAATTAGTTAAGCGTTAGTAAGCCTTAAACAAGCCTCCTGCGTAATATGATTATTCTCGGCCTGGTTTCTTAATATTTAGTGAGATGCTTTCGTTCACGTAAAAAGTTCCTGTCTATAGATAGATAAATAAACACGCAACAGTCACACCTAGTCATAGAACAAACATACCTAGAAAAGAGTTATATATAAGGCTTAAGAGTTAGTTATAATTTACGAAATTCGGGATTTTTATCTTATTACCGCGAAATGGATTTAAATGAGCGCTTGGGAATTTTAAGAAATCCGAGAAAGTTTATGAGGACGGTAAACGTTTATGGACGCTTTATAGCAAAGGCTCGTAAGCCACGACCAACCGGCGCGACCAAAGATATTGTGTAGTCGGAGAATCTGACATATTTAGGAATGTCAACTTATAAACTAAGTGAATTTAGACTTTTATTTCTAAGTCAATTCACTTATACCGGTCCCGCGTGACCAAGCCTAAAAGAATAAGGTATCAAACTCGATTTTTATGATACTTTCCCTCATTTTCAACGACTTACGAAAAGTTTAGTATTCTGTGTGTGAGTCGTTGACTTACAAGTATATATTTACCTACCTCACTGGCATAATATTAACTCTAAATAGTACAAATTGTACAACGACTTGTTTCAAAGAAATATGTTATTATAATTCTACTGCATTTTAAACAAATAATGAATTCCTTAAAAAGGTTTTTATAATATTCCAAGGAAAACTTTCAAAAATGACCGAAACCTTTTTATTGTGTGTGTAGGTTAAAAAAAATCTAGAATACTTCGATGGTGTTTTTTTGGCTTCAGGTCCGGTCAACAATTACCCTAAATATCAATATAAAATATAATATAATGAAAATACAAATCCATCATATATATAGTTAATAAATATGAAAAATACACTTCTATCGCTGACTGTAATAATGGTAGAAGTTTAAATTGGAAGTATTCAGGTCGTTCCACACAGACACAAAGTAATTTCTACGGCATTCAGCCAGTAAACGGTGCACCACACGGTGTAATCATGCACTGTAAGAAACCAAACACCGATTTTCACGAAGGCTTGAACCTATGTAGGTTCAAGCCTTCGTGAAATCGGTGGTATGTACCACGGACTCGTTAGGAGTACCACATATAAAGGGTTTAATTTTCAGAAAGGTAACATTATTAAGCTTGTAGATAAAGGCTTGTCTTATTGTAATTTTTGGTAGATACCTATGGGACTTTTATTTTAGATATTTGTCTCGGGTCTGAATGTTTGTATGTATTAAAAAAAAGTATTGAAGTAGTATTTTCAGTCATATAGTTCTCATAACAGAGGCTCTGCTTACTTTGGGGCTTGATGATGATGTGTGGAATGTCCAGCATTATTGTTACTTACTTACTGAATTAAAATAATAACTATTGGAGATTCGCTACAAAACATTAGCAAATCGACAAACAGTCTATATTAGTGGTAGTGGTTATGTCGATCTCAGTGGCGCGGTGGGCATGTAGCCTGCTGAGATGCAAAACGTGATTCGAGGGATGAATTTGCATGTTTTGCAGATATTTGTTCCGGTTCCGATTGTTGTTCCTAATTCTCACGACCTAGGAAATCCTAGTGTGGGGTCTAGACTTGGAAATGTCTGATGGGTGTTAAAAAAAATAAGTTTTTTTTTTCATTTTAAAATCATTGCATTCTAATAGTCGTGATTTGATTCTTACTTAGCACCGTCCGCGCCAACGCTTGACGGTGCTCATGAGAAAGAATCTCTAAACGATAAGCAGGAGAATAGGTATAGTTATTATAATATCCTAAAATTTTAAAACCATCATTAATCTACATCAAGTAATGTTATTGTTTATTTTATTTATCTAGACATTGTATGTTTATGAACTTGGCTTCTGTTGTGGCTCGTAGCTACTCAAAAATATTACAATGCTCTGACATCAACTCGGATGACAATTCAAATGAGTATTTTTGTAGCCGACTTTAAGAGCATCATATTACACTTTTACGACTCACTTCCTTTATTAGTCTGATATAGCCAGAAATAGATGTATAGGAGAAGGAACAAAATTATAAATCTTTTTTTATGCCAGTTATCAATATAAAAGTAAAATTTTACCTGATTTAGAAACATGCTCAGCGATCCATGGTACTTTCATGCTCCATCGTCGGCCATAATCATCACTTACCATCAGATAAAATTATAGCCAAATAAGGTATATACTTAATAAAAAAAAATAATGCCTGCGACGAGGACTGGAGACTTGTCAATATTGAGAAATTAGGTAAGCACTCAGGCAGGTCAATCATAATGCACTACTCGATGAGATTCCTGAAAACTGACATCCGTAACGACGAATAAAATCCGGCTAGCGAACGAATTTAATTTGTGAATAAAACGCCTACCTCCAGTAAAAATTCTGGGTTACTTTATACTACGCTCTAAAAGCTTGTTTTATGATTGCTCATAAAAAGAGACTCCGGGAGCCAATTTCTTCCTTAATTAGGGTAACGCTTTTGTTTTACTTTACAGGAATTGTATAGATATCATTGTAAAAGTTTTTTTTAGTTAGATAGATGCAAACAGAATGCACGCGCGATCAAAACTTGTTGGCTTTAATTTCTTAATGATTTAATTATAATTGCTTGGGCTATAATATAAATGTTAGACTTGCTGCTGCCCACGGCTTCACTTGCGTGTCACCTGTTTAAAAAGTAGCATGTTTATGTTGTTCTGGATAAGAATCTATAGATTCCAGTAATTTTGAACAAATCAGTTCGGCTGATTCGAGGATTATTGGTAACAAATAACCCTACGTTTGTGATCTTGATTGATATAGAGGCTACTATTTTCCGGGCACAACCACCAGACTGGAAAAAATATCTACAGAACATGGAAACATTTGTTCCACATCGGGAATCGAACCTGCACCTCTCGGCGGGCGAGTTTCCATCGCAGCTGGAAACTCGCCCGCCGCACCACCGAAGTTTTCCTGTTACAGTTTTAATGAGCTTAAGGCAAAGCTTATACTGCAAAACAATCGATACAGAAATACATTACGAGGAGACCGGTTGCCAGCTTACTCACAGTTGAACCCATCCTGGTAAGGTTGGGAAAAGAGTTTCGTTCTCCCGCCCACCCCCAATGTTATGCGTTGAGCGGGGAGGATGACACTACTTTACCTGACCAATTTGACATTGGCCAGATTTGTTATTTTTGACACTTTTAACATTTACCAGACTTTACCAAGCATTTAGGTAACTGAGGGCACCAGGAGTGATGAGAAGCGAGTGAACCAGGAGCCATAACAAGCGATTACTCTGATACCAGAGCAGATGATTCTTGATCTATATCATCCTGTCCGATAAACGCCAGCACCGAGGAGATTATCATATTTCCCATTCGCCGGGCGCTGGGGAGGATGGTAGTAAGCCTTGCCACGTATATCTAGTCGCTCACGTAAATCCTCCAAATTGATTTTGATCGACGTAATAATAGCTAGCTCAGACATTAATTGTTAGAGTGTGAGAACTAAAACACTTGACGGGTTTCCAGCTCTAAGGTAACCAAGCATTTAGAGGTGAACTAGGTTCTATTTATTTGGCATTATAAGCCTCACTTGCTAATAAGATTCTCTAGTGTAAGTGAGCTTTTACAAACAGACTTTCGTTACAACAATCTCATTTCTCGCACTGTCTATAGGTACTTCTCTAGTATGTCTGTAATAAAAATAAAAAAAAAAACACACAAATGTGATCAAGTCACTAAAACAAGTTTTTTTTTGCAAATTTTAATACCCCCGATGTGTTTCTATCATTTATTGTAGCACTTCTTGTGACTTGTGTCCATAAAACCTATAGAACCATTCTTCTGACTTCGACTGATTACAAAAACTGCATAACAATACGATGAGCCGTTTCCAAGATAAATGGTAACAGACAAACATATACACGAACCAAGAAACAAACAACCTCTTATAGTAAACGCATTCGGGCTTCTTACGTCACGGGTAATTTTAAATTATTTCCTGATTAGTATAAAACCAAGACAGCTAAATAAAACTGTTTTCTACAGCCAAAAAGAGTTATTTTTTAAATATTATAATTATTTTTAAATATTGTTTTTGTAAGTGGCCAATTCCGGAAACATACACATATAGTGCGTATATGTATTACAAATGCGAAAGTTTGTGTGTGTGAGTATTTGTTACCACGTACCTCCGTAACTACTAAAAAAAATTTAATATAGATAGTTATGGTTCTGTTAATAACACATTAGTTGTAATTTATCATAAGTAGAAATTATCATACATATGATCGTGACCAGTAGTGTCAGTAGCCACCTTGAACGCGTTGAATACATCGGAAATGTTCCCATTTCTGCCTTCAAATAGTTTTAATCCGAGTCCAGTATTATCTTGTTTGCTTCCAGAATTCCAAACGTACCATATAATGAAATTCCTTATTACGTTACGGCGCTCATGCTCATTCAATTTTAACATTATTGAAGCCTGGTCGAGTATTAATATACGGTGCATTGGGCCAGGGCCGTAACTAGGCAACTCAGGGTCCCCCCAGTCAAGGGCATATAGTCAGTGGGACTATTACAAGCTTCATCGTTGAATTATTCTCAGATGAAGTGTAATTTGAAAAAAAAACTAAAAACACACATTTATCACGAACTATTTTTTTTTTAATTAATTCCACTATCCACCACCTTGCTCCATCATCAGACCCTCGTTACCAAAATCAATTTATTAGACTTGTCAAAACGAATAAAATGAGCAAAATTCGAGGGGTTTCCTAGTAGATACTGAAGAGTTACACTATCCACCTCTTGGCTTCAGATCAGCTCGAAGATGTCAAATTATAATATTGTCATTCACATATACATACAAAGTTTCATTTCGATACGACAGTTAGAAGTAGGTTAAAATTGACTTTCTAGATTTTATTACATTGTTTGTTTGTTAGTTACAAGTGAAGCTAAAGCTATAAGCGTATTAATAAAAAAAGCATGCATAAATTATAAAGCTTACTATATAGTTATAGTAAGCTTTATATTTTTTTTAAGGGCAGTATAAGTACATTTATTCATACAACTATGTACAAGTAGGTATATACAAAAAATACAGATGAAACAGCTAGCTATCTAATTATAATAATAATAATAAAGCGTTTATTTACTCTCACAAGGTACTCTCACAATAAACGCTTTATTATATTATAATTAGTACAGCTTTATAATTAGTATTGATTTTACATATCACATCAATAATCTTCACATTCAGGAAGACGACCTTTTCTTTTTGGGTAAATTTTGCCACTTTCCTCTGTTATATTATGGCATACAAAACGATTACAAATAAACAAAATTACAATCGGGTATCTAGCCGTATTATAGAGAAATGGTCACAGACAAACAAAGAATCAAACAATCTCTAACCCTAAATGCAGACGGCCTCCTTGCGTCAGGGGTAAATCTAAAAGGTGACAAAGTCTTGCCCTGGGCGACAGTCTAGCTCCAACACAGCGCAGAGCCTTGACCCGACCTTCACCCGCCCTCCAGCCGACGGAGCAGATATCTGCCTAGCCTTTTACACACGCCGCTGCACTGACTTCCGTTCTGGAGTGACACTTGACACGAGCTTATGTCAACCGATTAAATGAAATGCTCTCGTGCAACAGATTCACGTTAAAAAAGGCAAAAATATTTTAATTTGCTGTGAGTGTTGAAAGTAAAATTTTATAGTAATTTTTACTATAAAATTTTACAATTTTAAAATTTTTCGTTAGATACACCGTGAAATTAGAACGAACAAATGTCCCACACCTGAATAATATTTTGTTCAATAGCACAAGCGACCTCGTGCCACAGATAGGTCAGCCATATTACTATTAAATCATTTTTTATCGTTTTTATATTATTATTAGTTCGTATCACTGTACAATTTGCTACGCCTTAATAATCGTAACGCGCCCTAAAGTGACATCAGTACTAAGATATTTCATTGCTTTTTACTTTAATACTTACATAACTAAGATATAAAAAGTAGCTGGGTCGTTCCTCGTCATCTCTGTGACCTCTCCACATTTGTAAAACTTTATAGCACATTACTCCGTTACTGTATCCAACTAGTTAATTTTAACATAATTTAATAAACCTCGCAACGGATTTTCGAGCTTCGATTTTAGCGTTCCATAGTGTCTTATGGTGACAGTAGCAATTCTTGAAGAGACTTAAAAACAGCATTTTGCAAAAAAAAAGCTTATGGCTGTTGCGGCTGTTTCGATGATAAAATCAATGGTTACTGACTAACAAACAATCACTTATGGCAAACGCATATACGAGCTCCTATGTCGCGGTTAAAAACACAATCAGCTTAAACAAAGTAATTACCATTCATAATAATACCTTTTAAGCCAAACCAATCAAATATCCCTAGCATCTAGCAACACTGAATGAATAAAAAACACGACCACGATTGTTTTCTTCATATTGTGATTTTAAATCCGTGTTGGCCTTCTAATCCAGACGTCGTGGGTTCGAACCCGGTCGGGCACCAAGGGATTTTTCCACTAGAAAAAAATATGTGCGCATTAACACGTGCTCAAAACGTCCTAGAACAAAAAAAATAGAAAATTCGAAGGCATGTGCCAACAGTTAGTGTTTCAATAAGCGGCGATGGACTTGCAACCTCACGTGGAATGCTAATTTGCAAAACGCGGGCATATACCAAATGTTTGTTTAAACGTGCCTCTGACTACCCCCTAATTGGTATCCTCAAAAATCTACTCACTGCCCTAGTAGCATTTATTGTAGGCATTTGGTTGGGCCTCGTAGTCATCGTTAGTTGGCCAACGGTAAGGTTTGGCCATCTATTTCGGGTAGGCCCATAGATGGGGGCCAACTGATGGTTTGTATTGTTGGGCCCATGTAGTTAATCCTACAGTTAACCATGTATATTCATATTAATCGTTAGTTGGCCATCGGTGCGGTTTGGCCATCTATTTCGGGTAGGCCCATAGATGAGGGCCAACTGATGTTTTGTATTGTTGGGCCCATGTCGTTATACCTGCAGTGGCATATTGATTGATATGTTGCTTTGGGCCTATGTAGGTTTTCCTACAGTGGACGTTCTTTTTTAGTTGGGACATCGTGTGGGGCCAACTGCATTGGTTTATTCTTGGGGCTATGTAGAATTTCCTAAGTGGCCCACTGATAGATTTGTATTGTTGGACCAATGTAGATTTCATATCAGTGGGCCATTAATCGATTTGCTTTCTTGTACCTTTATAGTTCTCCCTACATTGGGCCACTGACTATTTTGTATTGTCGGTCCTATAAGGAGTTCCCTATAGTGGCCCAATAATTTGTGTGTTTTTGGGCCTATCTAAATCTTATTACGGAGGGCCACTCATTATTTTATAACGTTGGGCCTTTGTTGTCTTCCTACAGTGTGCCACAGTTGGGTTTATATTGTTGGGCCTTTGACTTTCCTACAGTAGTTCTCCCTACATCGGGCCACTGATTATTTTGTATAGTTGTAGGCTTTCCTACAGTGGCCTTAGAGTGATGAATTGTTGGGCCTATGTAATCTTGCTACGAGTGGGCCACTTTTTGTTTTATTGCGCCTACTTATAGTAGCCGGTCGCAAAAACAAAACAATGAGTTGCCCGTTGTAGCAAGGTTTACAATAATTAGGCCCCACAATACAAAAACGTTGCCCACCGTAGCAAGGTTTACGTACAAAATCTGAAACAATCAGTTTATATTTACATATTCAAAGTATCTACCTAGTTAAAATAAAAAGTACTTATCAACAATCAACAAACATTTATTTCAAAAACTATTGTAAATTTGATTATTCATACTGTTAAACGGGAATTTTCACATACCGTACTATCGGTGAAGGCAACTTAGTTTAGACTTATGCTGAGTCTTCATCAGTGTAAGTGATCACAATGCACAAACTTAGTCGGTTCCTTCATCGATGGTAATATTTATTCCACATAAAAAATCCCGTTTTACGTTATGAATAAATATTAATTATTATTTTTTATTGCAGTTTCATATTTAAAATTAGCCATTACATGTTACCAATAGAACGCAATGTTCTTACATTAGCGTAGATCAAAAGAATTATACAAAGTTACTAATAAATTATATTAGTATTAAAGCAGATAATATATAATTATGTCAAAAATTATGTGCATCTATCACCATTACCCTGTGGTCATAATGATAGATAGCATTATATGCATGAACATGATAGATATAATAATTTTAAATTACATAAGGGCAAATCATTATGTCAAGCAATAGATCCCAGCTTATTATTATTAATTTAAGGATAGCGCCAATTTGTGCGAAGGCGATAGTCTGATACTGCGAACTTGTTAGTGTATCTGTGATTTCAGAATCCGTTGCCAATTCTGTCACCTTGTTTCTGCGTACTGCACCTGTAAACAAATACAAAACAGAGACGTCAATGTATGTTCCCCAAATTTTACGCGACGACAGGAGCTCGCCCGCATTTATGCGTTTCCATAAGTGGTTGTTTGTTAGTTTGCTACCATTTATCTCCGAAACGGCTTATCGGATTGCACCTACTGCAATATTTTTTTGTGTATATTGCAATCAATTTGTGTGTCTTCTTAGATAGGTTTTATCGCGTCACTTAGTAGGTAGATTTGTAATTTATATTATTGTTACTAAAAAATATAGATTGAGAACCTTTTTTGAAGTTGGTCAAAAATACTGAAATAGTTTAGTTATGTCATAGTAAACATACTTACATATTATAACTTTGACCAGGCTCAAATTTTTTAAGCAGAACTTATTGTTCTTTCCCGTCCAATTGCATTTTATTGCCAATGAGTTGGTAAAAACGCTTTCAAGTATTCTTCTAGTTATTGTAGGAGTTTTGTTGCCACCAATATAGCTTAATTTTTTAATCTGCAAGAAACCAGTAACAAATTAATGCAAAAAACCTAACTGAGAGACTGACACAAACCAGGATCAATTTAAATAGCTCAAAAATATCCAAAGACAGTCAGAGCAGGCCTGACATTGTTCAGGCTTTGATTAAAGGATTAATAAATATCCAATTAAGGTTGTGACCTCGTCCTGGTGTATTGTCAGCATCTGCAGCCCTTGCAGCCTCGCAGCTGTGTTAATAAACTAGGATAGATTATGAGTTCATCTAATCAACAATTTACATAAAACCTTACCAAATTTTCTTTATTATCTCCGTTTTCTGTTTCCAACCAATTTTGCAGGTTGTTCAGATCATCTGTCGATTTTAATGGCAGTGCTATCTCCTCAGGTAATGTAGGTGCTGCAGTCGACGATGTTAGTTTGAATATTTCATTTTGAGAATCTTTAATATCTCTGATATCACTTTTGATATCGCCAAGGTGTTTGGCAATGAGATCTGTGTAGAGATAAATATAAAAATTAAATCATTCATGCATGTTTACATTCTGAGTACCGAGTCTATGTTTTGTGGCTAAAACTCAAGTACATAGTAAAGTAATAAAACAGATTTATTTTTCTTCAAATTCAATATATTCATCAACATAGTAATAAGAAAAGAAGCCTACCATTCTGACGGGGTTTTTTAGGTGGCACAGGATATGTTATACTGGTGGCAGCAGAATCTTCATTTTCGTCATTATCATCACAGTCAGTATCGGACTGAAAAGTTATTATTTTTCTTTTTCTTATTTTGTTTTCGCCCTCAAATTCAGAAAGGAGCTCAGACTCACTTTCAGCATTTTTAAATTTTTCCCTGGCTTTAATCAGGTCATCTGAAAAGTACATTTTTATTAAATAAACTGCACAATATGTACTGTATTATATTATGTATGTAGATAGGTATTTACTAACCTAATAAAGTAAAAAGTGGTGGAGGGGTAGGAGCGGGCTCTTGGTCACTATTCACACTAAAAAATTTTTGTTAGGTCACTATTCAAACATAACCAACAGTCTATTTATTATATAAATAAATAAATAATGCTGGACATTTTTCACAGCATCATCTAGCTAGCCCCATAAAGTAAGCAGAGATTGTGTTATGGGAACTACATGACTGATATACTTTTATTTTTGTAAAACCTACATACATATTATACATAGAAAACACCCAGATCCCAAAACAAATATTTGCAGATACAAACATTTGTCCCGCGGCGGGAATCGAACCCGCAACCTTCTGCGTCTCAGGCGGGCGTTCGCCCACTGCGGCACAGAGGACGTCTGTATGTATGTATTTATAAAATATAAGTAGTATATCAGTCATGTAGTTCCTATAATACAAGCTCTGCTTAGTTTGGGGCTAGATGATGCTTTGTGAAAATGTCCAGCATTATTTATTATTATTTGTTTGTTCTCAGTCAATGATAATAATGACCTTGTTACCGATAGGATGAGGCCTGCTCCAAAATAGTAAAAATATATAACCTCAAAATATCTATTGCACGTGTTCTAGGAAATATATGTAACTTTAAAAGTAGGTACTTACCTACATAGGTAATTGATTTCTCGGAAACGAAGCTTCCAGAGGATAACATTTCAAAAATTAATTGTTCTTGTTATGTGGGTAGGTACATACCTACCTTAGAAATTGAATCTATGTAAAAAAAAAAATGTGGCCGCAGGAATTAGGTGTTGAATTCGGAAGGGCAGTGGGTCTGCTTGCAGTGGTCTCCACCTAGCGCCCAGGGCGCTTGAGTACCTACAGCAGTACTGCGGTAGGCAGGTACCTACGTGCCCAACTAGACCCAACCCAACATGGGTTGCACATGGCGATGGGATATTATTAGGCGTAGTAAAGATCCAATTTATTCCAGCAATCTGCGGCGTGAGGTTATCCTGCTGTGCTTTTAACGCCCGCCACATGGACGCGTATTGCGAATGCTCGACCATGCTAGCCATGATGGCGGCGGCTATTAAAATTCAAAGAAGTTAAATTACTCACCTGTTTTGTAAAAAATGCGCCGAATGGGATAAACTGGCCAATTTTCATCCGGGACAATTTTATCAGCCAAACATTTATTAATTTTACTCTGCATTTTAAACGGAGGCCATAAACACTCTTTCTTCTCCGGCGTCACCCATGAACTCCGCACTATTCCTAGGCCTCCCCCATCCCCAGAATCTTCAAACTCTATCACCTGGTACATTTTAATAAACTCAAGGTAGGTAATAAAACTTACAAGGGCTGGAGATTTAAATATTTAAATTCGACGATCCGCAGCACCTTACAGAATTTCTAAAAATTAAAATGGCCGTTCGCACTTCGCCACTCGCCTCGTTCACACAACTGGCTAGTGTTGTCATCAAATTGTATTTCAGAAAAATGTTTGGTCAATTTATGCCGTATTTTCAATAAATTCATATTTTATGTTTATAATAAGTCAACTGAGGTCTAAGGAACGTTAATATAAGATCAAATCATGTCTTCACAGAATAAACGTCAATAAAAAATACAGAATTTTATGGATTGAAGAAGCCAAAAAATCAGACATTATCGACAAACTGGGCAAGGCTCGAAAAATAAGTATTTATTTACCTAAAGTAGATGTACCTAAAGTACTTATACCTTCGATCTAGGTGCTGACTTATACATAACATAGATACTCAAACAAGGAATAAGCGAAAATGGTAAAATGTTTTTAAAAAAAAGTACCATACATAGTTACTACATAGTTTAATGTTTAGCCATTAAAATCAAACAAAAGTAAGGTAGGGTATTTTCGCATCTATTTACTTAGGTAGGAAAAGCAAACGTGCAAGTCCAAGCTCATAGCTCGTGAGAGCACGACGCTGGCCATCTTTCTATTCATCTGGATAGTGAAGCTTTCTGTTAGTAAAAAGTGTATTTATAATTGGTTTAGTAGTTCCGCAGCCTTAATAACTTCTTATAAATTCAAAATTAAACAAACAAAAAATCTATTTTTTTACGTTAATAAATTACGGCAATTGCCGTATCAATAACAACAACACTTGCTCGACCAATATGTTCTTCCCGCCTGAGCTAGCGACCGAGGCGCATTGATTGGTCCGTGTCAGTCGAACGTTGTTTACATTTGGCTAGTTTGGCAACGCGCGCGCCACCTACGTTTTCAAAGCTCGGGGCTCTGACGGTGGCACCTAGGTAGGTTATTACGTAGGTATTTAATGCGGCGATGAATGTTACATTTTAGTTTCTCGAAAATTTAGTCGGAGATGGATACCTAGTGGATGTTTTTTGTAAAGTACCTACCTCATTATTTGTATAATTTTGTAAAGTAGTTCGGACCGTAATTGTTTAATAGGTAAACACTATGTACCTAACTTGGTACCTACCTACCTAATTAAGGTTTTATTCTACTCAAATTTCTTAGATTTGTGAACAATACATGTAGGTATTTAGTCTGTGCTATCGACTCAATGAATGAAGGTAATAGGCAATGTAGTAGGTGGGTATGTACTTAATGCGCCTAGTAATTATATAGGTAAGTACCAGAAAGTATATACTTACCTAGGTAGGTTCCTACTGTCTATAGGTTGGTACCTAATAGATAGTTACTAAACAATTATTTTAATGTTTACCATTGTAAAAAGTACTCAAAAGACCTACCTACCTATCTATCAATTCACAAGTATAGAAAACCTTTCCAAACTGCATTTTAACCTTTTGCTTCTGCAAAATGTACGTACCTATAGTTAATTGTTACCTACCTACCTACCTAATGAAGCGATTCAGTAAAAAATATTGTAAAAGAAATTAAATAAAGCGGAAAACAAACTAGATTCGAGGTGGACGCGCCGCCGACCTCAACAATAGCAGGCGGCGGACCTACTCATCTTTCGTTGAAATGTTGATAGGCGACATGCCACAGTAGGTACATAGATATAGGTACTACCTACCTAAGTGATATTAGTTTTATATAGGTCTATTTACTTCCATGCATAGACTTAGGTCTCTAGGGCAGGCAGTAGGTAAGTACTTGATACCTATACCTATAGGTATCTTACTGTACTTAGGAACCTATACACCTACCTCTATTTTCACCTAGGTAGGTAGGTACCTAATATTAATTAAAACATCTAAAAGAATCTGTAAGATAGAAACGGTGAAACAAAAATAGGTAGGTACCTAAATAGGTATTTATTTTTATCGCCTGTGCTAGGTAGGTTGATATGCTATCTGCTAATTTGATCTCGTACGAATCTGACGACTCTATCTGTAGGTACTGTAGATTCTTAATGTAAGTAAGGGGGTTAAATAGCTAAGTTAGGTAAATAAAGGGTTGGTAAGATACCATAGAGTAAGATAATATAGAACGTTGAACGGTTAAGAGGGACGTATATAGGAGTTAGTAGGTAGATAGGTAAAACAAGTACCTACATTTACGTCAGGTAGGTGTTTCACTCATCTCATCGCACTCATCGTAGGTAGATGCCTAGTCCATTCGTAATCCTTATCCATTTAATACCTACTTAGGTTACACCTACCTAAAAATTGTGGAGATTTGTGGATGGAGGTGGCCCAAAACCATGCCAACGTTAATATTGACGGGCAAATAAATGATTACCTATTATAATATATATGCCAAAGATAAAATTATTGTATCACACACTGACTAACAATCAATGCAAAGCCTAAACTGTAAGTCATAAAGCCTGCAATTTTGATAGGTAGGTGTCTAATATTATGTTCCTTTTGTTCCATCAATCATCATCAAAGAATAGGCGGGAAAAAGAAGTAGCGGGGCGTTCACGATTTTTTAATTGGACCATTATTGTAAATATATGTTCTGATTTTAGCTAACTATTTTATTAGTTGGTAAAATTTTGTTCATAACGACAATGCCAACACAATTTACCTAACAGTATGGGTAGTTGTAGTTAGCCCATTTCTAGATATTATTAGGGCGTTATGGTAATGTTTAGTGGGTAAACGAACTAAGTATTTTATAAGTTGGCTTAATATTGTTCCTAAATTAGATATGTCAAATTTATTTACCTAATGATAGGGATAGTTACAATAGGCTTGGTGATATAATATTGGGCATTATGATAATAATACGCTTGACGGCCCAATGTTGGTGTATGGTTTGTTGACCCTTTATTGTTTGCGGCAATACTAACATTATTTTATCCATCAGTAGGGGTACTAGCAGTTGGTCCACTGTTGGCAATATGTTGGAAGATTTTATAATAACGTGCTTATTGGCCCAATGCTAGTTTATTGTGGAAAAAAATACAACCTTATTAGTTGGCTTAGTATTGTCTATAATCAGGAAAAGCCATCACAATTTACCCAACAGAAGGGGCAGTTGAGATTGGCCCACTGCTATATATTTGTAGGGCTTTATGTTAATTATTTGTTTGTTGGTCCCAAGTTGGTATTTATTGGGAAAACTTACTATTTTATTAGTTGGGTTTGTATTGTTAATAATTCGGAAATGCCAACAGTATTTACCCATTGGTACGGGTAGTTGCAATAGGCCCATTAATGGTAAATTGCTTGGCTTTATGATAATAATACGCTTGACGGCCCAATATTGGTTTATGGTTTGTTGACCCTTTATTGTTTCGAGTTCGGCAATACTAACACTATTTTATCCAACAGTAGGTGTACTAGCAGTTGGACCACTGTTGGCAATATTTTGGAAGATTTTATAATAACGTGCTTATTGGCCCAATGCTAGTTTATTGTGGAAAGAAATACAACCTTATTAGTTGGCTTAGTATTGTCTATAATCAGGAAATGCCATCACAATTTACCCAACAGAAGGGGCAGTTTTGATTGGCCCACTGCTATATATTTGTAGGGCTTTATGTTAATTATTTGTTTGTTGGACCCATGTTGGTATTTATTGGGCAAACTTACTATTTTATTAGTTGGGTTTGTATTGTTAATAATTCGGAAATGCCAACAGTATTTTCCCATTGGTACGGGTAGTTGCAATAGGCCCATCAATGGTAAATTGCTTGGCTTTATGATAATAATACGCTTGACGGCCCAATATTGGTTTATGGTTTGTTGACCCTTTATTGTTTCCAGTGCGGCAATACTAACATTATTTTATCCAACAGTAGGTGTACTAGCAGTTGGACCACTGTTGGCAATATTTTGGAAGATTTTATAATAACGTGCTTATTGGCCCAATGCTAGTTTATTGTGGAAAGAAATACAACCTTATTAGTTGGCTTAGTATTGTCTATAATCAGGAAATGCCATCACAATTTACCCAACAGAAGGGGCAGTTTTGATTGGCCCACTGCTATATATTTGTAGGGCTTTATGTTAATTATTTGTTTGTTGGACCCATGTTGGTATTTATTAGGCAAACTTACTATTTTATTAGTTGGGTTTGTATTGTTAATAATTCGGAAATGCCAACAGTATTTTCCCATTGGTACGGGTAGTTGCAATAGGCCCAATAATGGTAAATTGCTTGGCTTTATGATAATAATACGCTTGACGGCCCAATGTTGGTTTATGGTTTGTTGACCCTTTATTGTTTCCAGTGCGGCAATACTAACACTATTTTATCCAACAGTAGGTTTACTAGCAGTTGGCCCACTGTTGGCATTATGTTGGAAGATTTTATAATAACGGGCTTATTGGCCCAATGCTAGTTTATTGTGAAAAAAAATACAAACTTATTAGTTGGCTTAGTATTGTCTATAATCAGGAAATGCCATCACAATTTACCCAACAGAAGGGGCAGTTGAGATTGGCCCACTGCTATATATTTGTAGGGCTTTATGTTAATTATTTGTTTGTTGGACCCATGTTGGTATTTATTGGGCAAACTTACTATTTTATTAGTTGGGTTTGTATTGTTAATAATTCGGAAATGCCAACAGTATTTACCCATTGGTACGGGTAGTTGCAATAGGCCCATTAATGGTAAATTGCTTGGCTTTATGAAAATAATACGCTTGACTGCCCAATGTTGGTTTATGGTTTGTTGACCCTTTATTGTTTCCAGTGCGGCATTACTAACACTATTTTATCCAACAGTAGGGGTACTAGCAGTTGGCCCACTGTTGGCAATATGTTGGAAGATTTTATAATAACGTGCTTATTGGCCCAATGCTAGTTTATTGTGGAAAAAAATACAAACTTATTAGTTGGCTTCTTATTTGCGCAGGTGCTGCCGGAGTGGTCAATTCATGTTGCCGTAGCTTCCGAACCATATGCTGTCCCTGACAGCCCCAATTGGGTAGTAGACACAGACGGCTTGGTGGCTATTTACACACCTAACACTTCTTGTTCGCCTTCTCTCTCAGTTAGGGAGAGGGGCGCGGGTTACGTTGCAGCGGCTTGGGGTGAATTCACGCTCATCGGGACGTATTTTTCCCCTAACAAGAGCTTGTCTGACCTGGAGGCTTACCTGCGGGTACTTGGCGGGGTAGTTGCCAGGATGTCTCCATCACAGGTCATCGTGATGGGAGATCTAAATGCCAAGGCTGAGGCATGGGGCTGCCCCATTACTAACAACCGAGGAGAGGCAGTGACGGACTGGGCAGCGGCTGCTGGCTTAATCCTTCTTAATCAGGGTTCTGCAAGCACGTGCGTAAGATGGCAGGGGGAGTCAATAGTTGACGTGACGTTTGCCACCCCCGCTGTCGCCTCGCGCACGGTTAACTGGCGCGTGGAGAGCCAGGAGACCTTGTCGGACCACCTTTATATCAGGTTTGAGATCTCCTCCTGCCCAGGTCTTGGAGTGGCACCCATGTCGGCTGACCGCTTAACGGCCTTTCCACGGTGGTCTTTGGGGCGCTTGAATAAGGAACAAGTGGAGGAAGCGGCCATTGTGCAGAGCTGGTGCCCATTTCCTACGACGCTAAATTTGGTAGATGTGAGGGCAGACCATTTTCGTAAATCTCTCACGACGGTGTGCGATGCCGCCATGCCACGTGCAAAAAGATTGCCGGAGAGAAAGCAAGTGTACTGGTGGTCAGACAATATCGCGTCTCTCCGGTCCATTTGCGCCACCTCACGTCGCGCATTCACAAGGTGTCGTCGAAGGCGGATCCGTACCGCGGAAGAGGAAAGCCAACTCTACGAGAGTTATCGCCAGGCCAAGTTGGTCCTCAAGATAGCTATCTTCAGGGCCAAGTCCGAGTCCTGGTGCGAGTTTTTAGAGGACCTCAATAGAGACCCATGGGGGCGTCCTTACCGCACTGTACGGAAAAAACTTTGCAACCCGGCGCCTCCTACTGAGATGTTTGAGCCTCAACTCCTCACGAGTGTCGTAACAGGTCTGTTTCCTTCAAATCAGCCATACGAACCACCTCGTATGGCTGCCCCGGAGTTTACGGAGCGAACAACCGCAGAAGAAATTCCCCCTGTCAGTGAGGGAGAATTCGGTGGAGCGATTCTTCACCTACGGGCAAAAAAAACTGCCCCTGGACCGGATGGAGTACCGGGCCGCGTCCTGGCACTTGCCCTTAAACATTTGGGGGGCCGTGCCCTAGAGCTGTTCGACTCTTGTCTTGAACAGGGCCGGTTCCCCAAAGTGTGGAAGGATGGCCGCCTTTGCTTGCTCAGGAAGGAGGGGCGCCCACCTGACTCCCCTTCCGGCTACAGGCCAATCATTGTGCTTGACGAGATGGGCAAACTGCTCGAACGAGTAGTGGCTGCCCGTATCGTCAGGCATTTAACATCAGAGGGCCCCAACCTGTCTGAAGAGCAATACGGCTTCAGATCCGGGCGCTCCACCATCGATGCACTGCTACGCCTCAAAAACATCACGCAAGAGGCCATAGCGCAGGGGGAACGTGCGTTGGCGGTATCACTAGATATTGCCAATGCATTCAACAGCCTCCCCTATGAGTGCATTGATGAAGCGCTGCGCTACCATGCAGTGCCACCCTATCTCCGCCGATTCGTGGAACACTACCTGAGGGAGCGAGACGTACTGTACCTCGACAGTAGAGGAAGAATCTGCGCTAGGCGTATGATGACCGGTGTTCCGCAGGGGTCAGTGATGGGCCCCTTGCTTTGGAACATCGGTTATGATTGGGTGCTCCGCGGTACGCTGCTTCCTCGGACGCATATTATCTGTTATGCGGACGATACTCTTTTTATTGCCCGGGGACGCAGCTACGAAGAAGTCGCGCATCTAGCGACAATAGGCTCCACCCTTCTGGTTAGCCGTATTCGACTCCTGGGGCTGAGGGTGGCCCTGGAAAAAACGGAGGCCCTCCTTTTCTACGGGAGAAGTGGTAGACCACCGGCTGGTGCCTACATAATAGTAGACGGCGTGCGGGTCATGTTAACGACCCGCATGAAATACTTGGGGCTCACGCTGGATAGAGCATGGAAATTTTCCGACCACTTCCAGCTCCTGACCCCAAAGGTGCAGAATGCGGCAGGGTCTCTCGCACGTCTTTTGCCCAATCTGGGTGGACCTAGCGCGCCCTGTCGGCGCCTATTTACCGGAGTGATTCGCTCCATGGTCCTGTACGGAGCACCAGTGTGGGCGGACGCTCTAACCGCCAAAACTAGGGCTCTACTGCGCAAGCCGCAAAGAATGATGGCGATTAGAGCGATACGGGGTTACCGGACTGTATCGCATGGAGCCGCTTGTGTCATCGCGGGATCCCTACCGTGGGAGCGAGAAGCAAAGGTGCTCGCCATTGTATACCATTACAAAAAGGAGAAAGAAGCGCAAGGGCTCCGCTTCGCTCCTCTGGAGGTCCGGTATACAAGAGAGCGGGCGAGAGAGGTCGCAATGCAGGGCTGGGCTAGGGATTTGGAATCCGCCCGGTATGGCCGGTGGTCTATTGACGCTATACGTCCGGTTCTGAGGGAGTGGGTGCACCGGGAGCACGGAGCTCTCACTTTTCGGTTGGTGCAGGTACTGTCTGGGCACGGATGCTTCGGACGGTACTTGCACCGAGTTGCAATGAGGGAAACAAGCCCAATCTGTCATCACTGCGGCGCCCCCGAGGATACGGCACAGCATACTCTAGAGATATGCAGTGCCTGGGCGTCACAGCGTCAGGTGCTAGAGGCAGTGGTTGGACAGGACCTTTCGTTGTCGAGCGTAGTGGTTGCTATGCTCGATAACGAGAGGGCCTGGGAAGCCATGGTCTCCTTCTGTGAAGATGTTATCTTGCAGAAGGAGACGGCAGAGCGGATCAGGGAGGAAGATCCTCAAACTGAGCCGCTTCGCAGGCGGAGGAATGGAAGGAGGCGGCGGCAATTCCTTCGCCTTCTTCCGCTCGATGGGGGCCAGCAGGGTTTGGGTACGAGGACACCTACCCCTGCATTGCACTGGCCTCCTGCGTCGGGGGATGTCAATATCCATCCCCCTCTCCCACAAGGGGGAGACCGAAGGGTCCGCCAAAGGCGGGCGATCACCGACAGGGCCGCGGTCGAATCCGACCGGGAACCCGTAGCCCTGTCCAGTGCTAACGCGCCGTCAAACGAATTGGCCATTGACGATTGGTTTGACGACGCATTAGCCCTAAGGTGAAAAATGAAAAATCGATGCGTTTTTAGTCGGTATGCCACCACCCACTAGCACTTTGTTAGTGGTGTGGTTGGTGAGCCCGACAGACCCCCTCAGCTCTCCTCGGGCCGAGGGACATGCGTAAAAGCATTTTCCCATCGTAAAAAAAAAAAAAAAAAAAGTATTGTCTATAATCAGGAAATGCCATCACAATTTACCCAACAGAAGGGGAAGTTGAGATTGGCCCACTGCTATATATTTGTAGGGCTTTATGTTAATTATTTGTTTGTTGGTCCCAAGTTGGTATTTATTGGGAAAACTTACTATTTTATTAGTTGGGTTTGTATTGTTAATAATTCGGAAATGCCAACAGTTTTTACCAATTGGTACGGGTAGTTGCAATAGGCCCATTAATGGTAAATTGCTTGGCTTTATGATAATAATACGCTTGACGGCCCAATGTTGCTTTATGGTTTGTTGGCCCTTTATTGTTTCCAGTGCGGCAATACTAACATTATTTTATCCAACAGTAGGGGTACTAGCAGTTGGCCCACTGTTGGCAATATGTTGGAAGATTTTATAATAACGTGCTTATTGGCCCAATGCCAGTTTATTGTTGGTTGGCTTTTTATTGTTTTCAATCCGAAAATACCAACATGATTTACCCAACGGTAGGAGTAGTTGCAATAGGCCCATTAATGGTAAATTGCTTGGCTTTATGATAATATTACGCTTGACGGCCCAATGTTGGTTTATTGTTGGTTGGCTTTTTATTGTTTTCAATCCGAAAATACCAACATGATTTACCCAACGGTAGGAGTAGTTGTAATAGGCCCATTGCTGGTAATTTGTTGGGTGTTATGGTCAATACTTATTAATTGGGCCAGTGTCAGTTTTTAGTGGGCAAACTAACTAACAATATTCCAACCATTTCCCCACCGTTGGCTAATAGATGCCAACAGTAAATGCTACTAGGGTGAGTATGTATCTGAGGAAGACAGTCGAAGGATCCATGGGGAAGACAGTCGTGAGTGCGTTTTTTTTTGAGGTTACCAAGTAGGGTACTCAGAGGCACACATCCACGTTTTGCTTAGTATTTAGCATTCCGCGTTCTCACGCTTACAAGCCCACCACAGAAGAAACACTACCGATGGCACAAGCCTTCAAATATCACCATTTTGGACACGTATTAATGAATTGTTGTCACACGGTCAGCTTCAAATAGGTTCAAATTCGAAACCATGACCTTTGGATCGAAAATCGGGTACCGCCAACTGAATAACAAAATACACGCCGACGAAAATATTTTCCGTTTTACTAGAACTTATCCCTACTTCGTCTGGAACTCGATTAGTTGGTCATGTATGTCGAAGTTGTAATCGGGCTTACTACAATGTACAATAGCAAATAATAGAATAGAATAAACGTTTATTTTGGCACAAACAATAATAAAGGTAAAACTTATACATAGGCCGAAAAGTACTACCTACTAATAATGACCTACTAGTAATGAGCTTAGGTGCCGCACCTCGTAAAAGATGACGTTGATGATAATCCCACGTACACAAAAAGGATGCAGCTCGTTTGAAAATACTTCCCAAATAGAGCACCTACTTGATTAAAGTCAGCGTATTGCATAAAGTTCCTTCGAAATGGGCGGCGCGTGTGAAATCCCACTAAAAATGCATTAAATACGAGTTTTAACTCGGGCCTGGATAATTTCGTTTTATTGACGCAGCTGAAGTGAAGGCCAGCGTTATTCGAATACTGTGTACTCTACCGTGTGCCGGTTTCCTTCTATTTTATTAAAACTTTCCTGCTATGTTTTGTAAAGGGTGTTCTTCTTTTTAAATTAATATTTTGGTTTTCTGATTAAAATGTTAACCCACACATTGAGTTTAAGGGCACGATCTCATGGTTTAGTTTAGAATACCCCCCGAGTACCAAGCGCGAGATCGCGGTTTCGAGTCCCGCCGAGTTTAATTTTTGGGATATTGTAAATTTTCGATTATTGTTCCAATCCGTCTTTTTACCTGCAATGTGTGTTGGAAAATAATAGAATAAATACAAATAAATACGGAGTTTGCTGTAAGAGGTATTTAGTTTGTTTGTTTGTATATATGTATTGTATGGCTTATATGATTGAAATATGTCTGACAGTAGTGACACAGTTAGTGTCTTGTGACTGTGAAATCGTGACGTCAAGGGTTTTAAAATCTATACTAGGTAATAATAAAGCTGAAGTGTTGTTTTTTTTTTGTTTGAACGCGCTTATCTCTGGAACTACCATTCGGATTTAAAAAAAATCTCATAGATAGATAGCTCAATTCATGAGGAAGTTTATAAGCCTATCCTTATTACGCTGCGATCCTTAGGAGCCAAGCAAAAGAAGTAATAACACAGACGGGCGATGCAAAGCGGTGGGTCGGTCGGGGGCTGAGGGCGGCCGTGGTATAGCTAGTTTAGTATACATTATAGTTTAGAGCGTTTAATTCGGTTTCCGTATTTTTTTCTTTGAAAATACTGATTCAATTTCCATAATTGTCGCGAGACTCATTTTCTATCTACTCAATTCGGCTGTATTTGAGACAAACTATTGGTAAGTTTACATAAACTTTCCATTAAAGAGCCTCGTGACCTTCCGTGGACCTATTGCTAGAAAATAGTTAAACATAGTTAAAAGAAGACAGTGATCGATGGTTAGAACTTGATCAATTTATTGGCTTCATAAAGTTCATTTCGTATCGGCATTGACATTACCTTGGATTTACCGGTGCTTGATACGTAGGTACAAACAGCGCTTTTAAATAAGTGGAATTAATGGTTTAGTGTTTTGTTTTTATCGTGTCAGCAGTTATCTGGTAGTTCTATAGTACATTATTGTAGAGGTCGCGAAATGAAATAACAGGTCGAGTATCAGTTTGAAGGCCGAGCCGGAAGGGCGAGACTTCAATGATACTAGTCTGGAAATTGCCATTTTCACCGAAGCATATATAAAAAAAGCAAGAATCTCAAATAATGCAAGAAAATAAAAATAGAAAAATGTTTCATTACAAAAGGTGAAGAATACAGATTAACAATGCATTCAGAATATTCAGATAGGTTATGTAACCATTTCCATACTAAGTGGAAATGGTTTCTAATGTAAGGATACTTTTACGTATTGTTCCTCTAACTTCACTGAAGCAGGTTTTTTATCGCTAAATTGGCTTCCGAACTTAGATCTGGTGAAGTGCAAAACATTTCACTTTCATAATCTTCGGAACTCATTTTTATCAAAATTACGTGGTCGAGACGACCTTTTGCTTAACCGTTTTTTTTATTTCTACATGTACCTAAAGGTAGAGGCATCTGTGGCAAAGGCGTCTGCATATAGCTACTTGAATGTAACCTATTTGTACCAAGTTCGATGAAAGAGATTAAATTTCAATGAGGTAAACAAAGAAAAAGTTTTATCGTAGTCATTGTGCATTCTACATACACCCAGCACGCCGATAATGGATTTCCATACAACATTTCCGGCGCGTTTTTTGTTCCAAATTCAAAACTAATGCAGTGTACGTTAATATGATACTTCGCGAGTTCTTTTGTCAGAAGTAATGACATATTTCCGCGCATGTTTGAGAAAAAGTGATTTAATGGTGTATAGGTGAGGTATAGGTTTGTTTTTTATTTAACAATAGTTTCTGCTCCCATCCTCGCTCGCGTTGAACCTAGATAAAAAATAGCCTATGTTTTATTCCAGTACCTATTTATCTATAACAAAATCAAACATTAAACCATACATCCATTCTTTTTATATCTAAAATATATACTTATAATAAAACTGAAGAGTTGGTATTTTTGTTTCTTTGTTTTTTTTGAACTCACTATTCTACGGAACTACCTGTTGGATTAAAAAAAAATATTTTATCATTTGATAGCCTAATTCATGCGAAAGGTTTAAATGCTACGACTCTTAGGAGATTTAATTCCAGTTGTAAAAAAAAAAACAAAGATTTTGAATCTTTGTTTTTTTCCACACAAGTTATATTTTAGGAGTAACTTTTTTATTTATTTATCTGAAATGTTTTGCCAAATCCTGTTTTGAAAACAATCAGATTCTTATAACGGGTAAGAATTTTTTTCCAACGGCCAGAGACCAAACCGATCTTGTGTTTTTTTAGTAAAGCATATTTTCAGCTTCAAATTACGTACTTAGGTAGTTATTGTATTATTTTAATTATGGCACATTCAAAACCATAGATAAGGTAGGCATTAGATGTAAATCAAAATGTAATTCTGACACTTCCTCCGTTTAGTCTGGGGGTTTCCATTCATGGCAGACTACTAGAATAGTTCATGGTCTCAATAAAACAAGTAGTTGTGTATTAGTTATTACCAAAAATCTACTTTTATTCACGTAATCCTACAACAGCACTATAATGTATTCTGTGTAAGTTCAGAGAAGCTTAGATACACCGATTGATGTATTCTGAGAGCTTATATTACTCATTCAAATCTGTTAAACACATTTGTGCTCCATACACTAGCTTACATCGTACTACCAGTACCATAAGCTCTGCCTCCCTGATACATTGCTAAAGGATTCATGTCGCATTTAGGAAGAAAACCGGCCGCCGCTGGTTCTTACCGGCACGACTTTACACGTTACTTTGAGATAGCGTTCTTGTTTGTAGCTGCAAGCTTCCGCAGGTAGTCGTTAGACAACTGTTTTGTACATGAATGTGCCCTCAGACACATTCTCACCGTGGGTATTGTGTGCACAGCAACTGGTCTGAGGAGTGTTTCGCTACTGAGTCGTAAACAGCCGCAAATTACGGTACACAATGTAGGTAGGGACATTCAGGTGGGCTGTTTTTCTCTGAGATTTTCTACTTTATTGCCAGATTAGGTAGGTAATTGTAGAATGTTTTTTGGACTGTTAAAATTTATCCATTAAAAAAACTTAACTTGTAAATACTAACTGTGTGACAAGGGCAGGCTTTTAATTCACTCAAAGGATTTCTTTGGTCGCCAGTGCTCATGGCACCTTACCACATCTATTATTAAGTTAATTTTAAGCTCTAACTTTCTCCTCTTTTTGAAGGTTGCTGTAAATAAAATGCCTTCACCTTAAAAGTTAAATAACATTAATTTAACGAATTGAAATTTTGGTTTGGTCATTACATTACGTAATAGGCGTGGTCGCCGGTGGTGCTCATTAGGAAGGACCTTTGAACGGTTAACGAAACGTTAGCAGGAGAATATTAACGTGGTATAGTCGTAACAAATCCTAAAACAAAAATCCAATTCTGAATTTTCATAGGGCCTCCTAGGTATAAATTACAATTTCCAAATAAGACCAGCAATAACAGAGTATATATACTCAAACATCAAACAATGCACGGCACAAAAGAGATGTGAAATTTAATGTGACACCGACCTCTCTGTAAATGACGAAGGTTTGAACAAATCTTATTGCATTCATACGCCATCCTGAGTCGTTTACCTACGCACACGGTTTTATTGGCCTGTAATTTACCGACAATCCAAGAGCGTCGGCCGTTGTTTATAGTATAAACCCCTTCATACATTATAATGGGGCTAAGTATGTGCCCGGTTTATTTTCAGCAACATTTAACCGTTTCTGTTTCAATTGTTTCAGGTGTAGGAGATAAAGTTAGAGACGATGAGACTTGGTATGTATTTTAATTTGAAGTATATAAGCAGATTTTCTAAGTGCTACGAAGCGTAGAGACTCTACGCTGCATGATGGTACAATAGTGATAATGAATTTGTGTGCTGGATTTGATTTCTTATTTTTATCTACAATTATATTTATAACAAAAACAAAATACAAACAAACACGCTCACGACTGTCATCCCCATGGTGGACATCCTCAGTGAGTAGATCTTTGAGGATACCAAGTAGGGGGTAGTCAGAGGCAAGTCCAAACATTACATTTGGTACATGCCCGCGTTTTGCAAGTAGTAAGCATTCCACGTGACAGGTTGCAAGCCCATAGCCGCTTATTGGAACACTAACTGTTGGCACATGCCTTCGAATTGGTTCTAGGGCATGCCGGTTTCCTCACGATATTTTCCTTCACCGTTTTGAGCACGTGTTAATGCGCATATAAATTTTTTTGAGATGAATAATCCATTGGTGCACGACCGGGTTCGAACACACGTTCTGTATCACCCACTAGGCCAACACGGCACTATTTTAACACAGTTAATATATTGAATGAAATATCCGTTAATTATCGACCTAATTTTATAATTATCAAGCAACAAATGGTGAGTGCTTTAGGGTGGAGCAAACATGTCACCCTAGAGCAAAATTATAAAATGGAATGAATAGTGTCACCACAGTGTTTTATACAACACATGTAACCTTGTGACGCAATATTTGTGTAGGAACCACAGTTCATTAATTATACTATAAAGAGTAATGTTATAATATTATAAATAATATTGAAGACAGGCATCTTAAACACTTAAAAGTAGGATACGAACCATTTTGCTTGATCATGGGTTTAACAAAATAAACCCGTATATCAAGCAAACAAATAAATTATTTTATATTTTATAATCCAAGAATACTAATACTAATTGAAATACAGTACTAGAATACTAATTGAAAGCAAAACATTTATTCTTGCGTAATTAATGTTACCAGCTCCTGATACAATAATATCTTTTCGAGTGAAAGATTGGTTTTTCTAAACCACTTTCATGAATATGACATAAATTATCTAGAAACTCATTTGCTTAAAGAAAACAAATCCATTTGCCAACCGACCTATTTCAGTCCGATAACAATATCTATAAATATTTATTTTTTCCAGGTTCGAAAGATAATGAGATGTAATCCAGATCGAATACATAATACAAAAAGATTGTCTGTGATGTTATTACGTGAATGTAGGATGTAGATGTGTTAGCCAGTTCAATGGAAGCCGGATGGAGTCACGTGCACAAATGAGTCAGTCACACATGAAGCATCAGCGACCGGAGGTGAACTATCGAAGTTGCTCACAGTCGTTACCTCTAGACATTCTGTAAGTAATATATCTTAGTATACAATAAGGTATTTATAGGTTTATTCCAAAACCTTGTAAATTTTATCATTCATATTGTCAAACGAGAATTTCGGGATATAGAGTGCGAGTCGCGAAGAGTGAAAAATGAAGAGTGTTAAATATGAATGTGGATGGAAATAAAAGTAGAGGTAGGCCAAAGAAAAGATGGAGGAGAGTGGAAGAAGAAAACATGTTGTGCCGACCCCATGTAATGTGGGATAAGGGCAAGAAGATGATGAGAGTGCATGACGTGCATCGCGACGCGAAGGTAAAGCGTCTTGATCAATAACCCTGAATATAGAAAGACCCTGAAGACTCTTGAAATGAGTTGAAACTTATTCGGTGCCTTCACCGATAATACGTTACGTGAAAATTCCCGTTTTACAATATTTATGAATAAGATAAGATAAGGTAAGATAACATTTATTTGGTAACAGACTTCACAAATAATCAAATTGTACAACAGTTTAGGTACTTAATTAATACTTTTCCTGATTGGGACAACATAGGTATCCAAACTAGGTAAAAACCTGTGCGATGGTATACCTATGCCCTCCGCCGGATATTAAGTAAATGCGTCATACAGCTCATAATAAAAACATGTACTTATTAAAATAATTATAGCTAAAGAGTTTTCAGTGTTACAGTAAAATAACAAAGCTATCTGATGAATGTGTGTGAGTGTGTGTGTGTGTGTGTGTGTTTGTGGGTTTGTGTGTGTTTGCGTGGTATGTGGGGGGGGGGGGTGAGGGAGGGGGAGGTGTGTATGTAAATGTGTAAGCGAGCGCGAGAAAGGCATATAATGTTGCATATGAACTAAGATGAGATTAATAGTAGGTTTTCAGTTTCTTGGTAATTTAATTCAATTATCCAGTTTTTAATTACGTTTTTACATTTAAAAGAAGACATTGGGTAGAAAATTAAGATTTTATTTAATTTCTTATAAATATAGGCACCCAGGAAGTATGAGTGGCGGCTTGTTGCGGAATAGTTCACACATAGCTGTTAATGCTGTTAAAATGTACATTTTTCAACTTTTTGTATACAGGTCAGCATTAGTGGTGTGGCTAGAGTATCCGACATTCGTCTCAAAGGTCGTCGGATTGATTCTCATCTTATACTAATGATTTTTCCTCGTGCAAAATTTATGCTTCCAAATGTTGAAGGAAAACATCGTAAGGAAACTGGCATGTCCTGAAACCAAAAGCTCAAAGACCAAAATCACGTACGAGAAGTCTCTACGAGGCGCGCATGTTTTTTCACCACGCTGGTTCTTTCATTCCCTTTTCAGGGTCACCCTTCAACTTAGATAGATTACTGACCTAACGCAAGGTGACCAAGAAATATAAGAATCGGTGCCGCAGAACAAGAACTTTTAATTAATTCCATGTGGCAAAATATTTAGATGGTTACGACGAGAGAAGAATAATTTTCCGTCTGAGTTTCCTACTACTACCTTTTTTTACGAATACTTTGACAAGCTTTTTATATTAAAAACCTAGTTCAGTTTACAAACTCTCATCGTAGAAAACAACAACTAAGCTTACATTATAAATTAACTCGAATCAATGAATTTATTAAAGGATCATAAATGGCAAATTAAGCTAAGGACGCATTGCATTACTAAATTGGATCCATGATTGGTTTCATTTTAGATAGCATCAGAGTATATTCGGTATCGTATCGACTCGGATTTGCACGAGTTTTGGAATTTTGATTGGTGCTGTCCATTTGTAATGAACAAATATTAGAATGGCATTAGCAATATATACTTTGTTGTACCAAATGTTTTATGTTTATTGACTACATGGAGTAGTAGGCATAACTTGATGCCGTATTTTCCACAATCCATAAATGAGCCGCGCTTACTAAACATATATTTTGTTTGTTTGCCCACACTGTATTACGAAAACGGCTTTAGTTTTATGGAGCAAAATCCAGATGATGGAGCAAGATCTAGCAAGGCAAAATCCAGAGCCAGCCACCATAGCGGGCAAAAATCTTGCAGAGTTGAATAAGTACGATGAGTTGTGCAGAGTTCAGTGTTTTAGAAATATGGAAATCTCAGTTTTCGAGTAAAGCTCTGTCTTTTACTTGTGTTAAAACTTATAGCATAATTACAATTGACTTGCTAACGAGCTTTGGATCAGCTAGCCTAACTAGCAGTAACTAGCAGGTCAAGTTTCAACCTATTGTTAACCTAAGGTCCAACAGCTAGGAACTTCGTTGCTTTGTTAGTTCAAATATTTAGTTAGATCTATAACAAGACTTAATATAAGCGAGACAAGTTTGGGGTCAATACCGTGGCGTAGCTGATGTTAGTTATGTAATTAAAAAAACTAAAAAACTAACTTTTTACTATGCCCAATCTATTATGAATTATATGAACCCAAATTCGAGGGATTTACTAGTAGTCACTAAAGAGTTCAACTTTCCACCTCCTGGCTCCATCATTAGATCCAAGATACCAAATTATAGTATTGTCATCCAAACTACATATACTCGTACATACAAAGTTTAATTTTGATACGACAATTAGAAGTAGATTAAAATTGACTTCCAAGATTTGATTACATTTTTTGTTAGTCTGTTAAGTGAAGCTTATCTTATATGTCTCAACATCCGTTCGGGTGAAACTATTGGAAAAAACCTGTTTTCGCTAGAAAAAAATATAAAAAAAACTAAATACGAACTTTTTATTTAACTAACTCAATTGAAAGCCTCATCAAATGATCAAAACAACAGAGCCACTAAACATTAATGAAATAGCCAAAGAATTTTGGGTTTCTAGGGAAACCCAAAATATATGTTATGTACTATTTAATAATTTGAAGATCAATTCTAGATAGTGTTTTATAACCAAGTCTCCATAGAATATTGTGACACTTTCAACCTCAATTCTGCCGTTTTCTTAGGAAGAATTGACAGTGGTGGCGTAGAATAACAATAAAGACTTTATTTCGGCTGTTTAAATAGGAGATTTACTGAATATTTGCGACAGTATACTTCATTGCACATTAGTAATTCATACACATTGCGTAATAATAGATAAGATAAACATGTGCAGTAATGAAAATCGTGTAAGAGCCCAAGCTATATACTACACAAATTTAGTAAATTTGTATCCCGGATCGTTGAAGATGAACTGTATCAGCTTAGCGCTGGCTATAAATGGTATATTTATATATTCATATTGTAAAACGAGAATTTTCACGTACTTGTACTATCGATGAAGGTATCGACTAAGTTTCGACTCATTCCGAAAGTCTTCATCAAGGCGAGTATTTGCAACGCTCTTCATCCACGTCACGTCATGAAAATTCCCGTTTTACAAATGAATGAACAACTTCACGATAGGTTTTGGAATAAAAAAGGTAACTTGTTGTGTAGATGGTTGCCACGCTCGCAGTTCCGGCCGGCAGAGGGCGAGCTGGCGGACTGCGTGCTCGTGGTGGGAGTGTCGCGGCCGAAGCTCGCCGCGGCCCTCCTCTCCGTCACGCTGCTCTCGCTGTTCCTCACTTTCCATGTGCTGTACGACAGCGCCCTCTACAGCATTCAGGTAAAAACGTTTAATTGTTAAATACATTTTTTATACTCATACTCATACTCATTTATTCACCGTAGGAACTTTACAGTACACTTGGTTATGTCAGATTATACAATACACAAATCATTCAATAAATTATTTAAAGCCATTTCAATCCATTAAAACAGACAAGACACTGTGACTTCCGAGTGGGTTTGGGTCAAATAAATTAAATTAATACATAATCATACAGACAATGTATGAAATAAAATACAATTAAAATATTTATAATAATTAAGCTACTGTAAAGGGTATTGACAAATCACAGTTACAAACTAAGCTAAAATAAATTACATTCATGTCAAATCACATTAAGTACACAAAAACAATCAACAAAACAAAAAAATAAATAAATAATGTTTATATGTCAAATCATAAAACTAGAATAAATAACTTCTGTTAATGTCACATTATCCTATCTGCTGCTGTAAAGGGGCATTGTCATTTTCAAAGGATTAATTATATATAATTATGTCAAAGCATTGAACAAAGTAATTCATTAGGTCATAGTATTAAATTACCTACATCTAAAAGGACAGCACAACAACCTATACACTGACAGAGATACTACTAATATCATCCAGGGCTTCTTGTAATGTGTAATAACTCTTCCTTACCATAATTTTCTTCATCTTTCTCATAAACAAACTACAACTTAGATCTCTAAAATCTTTTGGTAATTTGTTGAAAAGTTGTATTCCATTACAGAGGTAACTTTTTGACACTTTAGTTAACCTACACTTTGGGAGCTGAATGTTGCCACCATGCCTTGTGTTATAATGATGAAATTCTCCTAGAGTCGGTAAATTATTTTGGTTTTTTTTTTATGTATTTAAGGCATTGTAGAATGTATGCTCCTTTAAAAGTAACTATATTTAGTTTTCTGAATGCCTCACGACATGAGTATCTTGATCTGAGACCTAAAATGTACCTGACTGCTCGTTTTTGCAGTATAAAGATTCTCTGGGATTCTGCTGCATTCCCCCATATTAAGATGCCATATGTCATTAAACTATGAAAGTATGCAAAATAGACTGATTTTGCAGCATCCAGTCCACAAAGTTCCTTGATTTTCTTAATAGCATAGCAAGCAGAGCTTAACTTATTAGCCAGACAATCGCTATGCTCTCTCCACATCAGCTTAGAATCTAACTTCAAGCCAAGAAAAGTAATAGCGTTGACATGGTTTATTGGTAGATTGCTAGACTCTGGAGCTGACTGCACATTTTTTGTGTGTTTATCTATATGTATAGTTTATTGTCATGAAACAGATCTGCTTGTTTTTTTTATAATATCTTCAAAACAAACTTGTAATGTAAATAACAAACTTTCAGTTATATGGTGCCTTCATTGAATAAACCTATGTTACAATTCAATTTGAAGCCCTGTCTCCTCAGGCTACTTGTATTATAGTAGTCAGTTGCTGTACTAAAACATGGTTATCATAGAGTTAGACAATGAAAGGAAATTATTAATGTAAACTAAGTCTACTTGCATAACATATAAATTTTGAATGTGTCGAGTGTAGTTTAGTTGGTTCAGTGTATATTTATATTATAGAGGTTGTGAATTATTAGAGCTTTAATCAATCAATTAGAGCAAACATGTTTGCTTGTTATTTCCATATTGTTAGTTTATTTTAATTGCTAAGTATTTTTAACCATTTTTTTTTGGTTTTTCTATTCAAACGCACCACAGCCTCACTGTTCATTGACAAAGGTTAGCTGAAAAAAAAAAATGTAATTCCAATTAAATTCGCCAATTATTCATTAAAGCGTTTCTATCTATAAAGTAACCGGAACCATAAACTTATACAAAAAATCTGACACCGGTCGACTATAATCCATCGATGTATCAACTCAGCTTACTGTTCATCCAAAATAATACATTGTCATAATCAGCATAACAGAAACTGTAATAAAATCGTAAAAACGTAGCCGAATTACGGCAGCATTCATCGAGCTACAAAATAACCAAGTGAAAGAAACGGATGTTGGTGATCGTGTAGTTAACAAACGCTTAGCCTAGTTTATCGCCAGTAAAGTCAAGCCATGGTCAATATCTCATCTTAGTTGGATTAAATCAGTTTGCTAAACTAGAGCCGTATGGTGATTTGGTACCCGGGAAAACAACTTATAACGTGTATTTCAAATCAAATGAGTTCACAGCCACTAAATCCTTTGTTCACACAAGTAAAACAAACACAATCTCAACCGATACAGTATCGTGCCCTTTACAATTACTCTGTAATCTCCCTTCCGACGTAAGTTCCTGTACAAGGCTTCACTATTTTACATTCTCACTTATTCTGTGGCACGTCCGGGTGGTTGAACCGACTGTGCGTGATACAGTACCTGCTTAGATATAGGCAGGTTTATGTATTAAATTATTATTCGCTGTAGAGCGCTTATAGCCAACCTTAAACGGTGCTACACTATCAATATTTTATTATGATATCGATCTATCTTTCAAATCGGCGCGTGCATTTGTACAATCTCAGTTGTATCTTCTAATTTTTGTACGTGGATTATACCTTTTTTGAATCGAAGGCATGTAATAAATGTAAAATCAGGGGATGTCTTTGCAGATACTTTATAAGACGACTGGCGTCATTAAAGAAATTGAAGCGATAGCGGTAGGTTTATCTCTCTGGAGCCAGTGTAACATTGAGCTAATAACGTTAGTAAAATGGGGGACAATTTCAGCATCGAACTAAGCCACGTCTTGCAATGGATGTAATTATCTATGGTTGTACATTGAGTTTTTTTTGTCTTTCTTTTTACAAATTTCTTAAAGCTCATAAGAAGATTACATGCTTCAACTGCGCGCATAGGAAAAGATAGGTACTTAGTGTAACTATTACAGCTTCTTCCCAACTCATCATATCTCGAAAGAATGAAGAAGTCACCTCGCTTATCTAGCAACACTCGTAATCACAATTAAGCAAGGTGTACAACAGATAAAATGACGCGCCTCCCCTCTTTATGGCAGTGCCTACACTTGTACCGTTCGCTGAATTATAGCCGTTTTACGAGCAAGCTACGACGGGTAATGAGTGCGTGCACACCTTTAGATAACGTTTTTATGGTAGAACGGTATAATTAGGTAAATTACATTTCAATACAATGTAAACATAACAATAATGTCATTTTCAGTTTTAAAAACGTAAAAAATAATAAATGTAGACACTTCAGTATCTTGTAACTTTACTTGCAAAACTGATGGTGCTCGATGTCCAACCGTGTTTTGCCCTTGATCGGACAACCGTTACTGAACACCAAAACACAGATACTTTAATAGTTACAATTTGATAATTTCCTGTCTCAGCAACGAAAATGCAGATCCGTTTGCGCAGTACTTTGACAAACCCTTTTCACATCTCGTGCGATCGTGTTGGTGGCCAAATGCCTTGGCCTCGTGCTCCCGATAAATCTTCACCTGTTTAGTTTTCTTTTTAATATATTTACTGATAAAAGCCTTGCAATAACCAAATCCAATTACTAAAAACATGATTCAGAATTTATCAAAATAGAAGCATTTTTTAACAAAATGTTCGACTATTTGATGAAACACGGACATCGTTAGAAACACAAATTGAACCCTGGCAGATATCAGCGTGAATCAGGCTAAAAGCATGACTGCGAATTGAAAATTAGACCAGCATAGTATAAAATACAGCTGGTACAGTAACAAATAGCTAGAAATAATAGCTAGTTTCACGCACATTATTCCCTGTTGAAATTCTTGCTAACACAAAGCATCCTTTACATACAGTACAGTATAAAAGTTAGCACCGCACTGTTGAAATTCTTGATCTTTAATAGTTGTGCCATGTTGTTCAAATAATTTCATCTAAATATTAAAAATTGCAGCAGAAAATTACAAAAACTGTTTTTCAAATTTTTTGAATTTTGTGCATTTGGTAGAAGCGGTAGAGAAGATAACCGCAGATGTATTTAAAATGAACTAACTAATTTTTTTTTTAGCTGTTGATAGTGCAAATTCAAATTTATGCGACCGCTGACAGACATTATTCGATACCCCTGACATGATGGAAACATACATTTTCGTATAAGCACGCGTATGCCATCAATTACACTTAGCAAGTGATTTAAGCATAACATTTCATGTTAATTAGAGTATTTGAAGTATGTTTTGAGTATTTTTACAATTCCACAAAGTACTTAGGTTTTCCCTTAGGATTTCGGCTCACCAAAGTAAAGCCTAAGGAAACCCTACTCAAAGTTTAATCAGGAAAAAATACAGCTTCATCAATAAATAAAAAATCGTTTCGTAACACACTGACTGACTGACTAAATGACTGATTAAATATGATGACTATAATTTTTAGAGTATTTTCTTTTGGGTGCACTGAGAAAAGATTTCCCGAATTCGAGCCCTACGGGACGATGCAGCTTGTATGAAAAAACTCAGCGCGGTCGAAGTCGCTGGGCATTCCATTAGTATTGCATTAGTAGTAGTGCCTTCCTCTTTATGAACTTTGATAAAGTATAAAGGGACGTCCGGTGCGGATGAGTGAACGCACTAGTATGAGTCCGGTGTGTACAACGCGGACCTGCGGAGGACGATAAACGCTTCGATGTATACTCGTGCGTCTATGTCGAAAGTAATAAGCAAAGATGTTTAATCCTTTTTATGTGATTTCAAAGTTAACTTAAAGTTATGTAATCTAATTACATTAGAAAGCTTAAGGTCTATTTATTATAGATTTTTATAGGAAAAATAAATAAATGCTAGTCATTTTTTCACACATCATCATCTAGTCCAAACTAAGCAGAGCTTGTATTATGGGAACTACATGACTGATATACTACTTAATATACTTTTTTTTTGTAAATACATACATATCATACATAGGATAGGATTATAATAAAGGTAGTGTTTTTCTCCAGGTAACTTAGTTCCGATTTTTCAGTAGTATGTGTATGAAATTAAACGTCTCTCAAAAAAACAATGCAAGTGTAATCTGACCATTGAAAAATCTATTTATTTCCAATCCGAATCCATTTTGAGAATTCAACATTTTAACCACATCTATACGTAATCCCCCGTCATCTTCAAAGTATAGTTCTGACTCACACTGGTCCCTGTGTTGTAGGTATCAGGAACTACGAGAAACTGATATCGCAGACCCGAAACAAATGCAGTTTATGCAATAATTCATCCCGTAGCAGAATGCGAATCCACCTCTTGGATTTTCAGCAGGCTTCAAGTATTGGGTTTTAAGGTTTAACTTTGATAAACATTAATAGGCTAGCGGCAAAAAATTTAAAACCTAAAGCAATATTTCAAAACAGGCTGCGAGCATGGCGTCAGCTGCCAGTGAAAGTCGAAAACTCCTCGCGAACCAGGAGGCGAACAGCAGGTCCATCAGCCACCCCATGGCGCTGAGGAAGAGACTCCGCCCGCCTCGCCAGCCAAGACCTGCACGTAGACTCCCACAGGTACCTATCCAGATAGACTCTCGCAAAATTATACTTATAGGTATAATTCTATGTTCTTATAGGTTTGATTATATGTAGGTGGACTCCCTTTTCTGCATTCGGACTCCAAGTTGGTTAATTATTCGTGGATATACGATTCTATTTTCCACAATAGAATATTTTTGTTTAGAAAATTCGTAGGAGAATTAAAGCCATCTATACTAGCAAGTTGAAGTGGTAATAGGCGGACCCACATGGTTAATATGGTCTATGGCCACATGACTCCTAGACTTATGGTTCTCTATCCACTGGCTAAGTTATATTCTATTATATCGGTCTGGTAGGCCGATGACATCTTAGAGGTGGGAAGGAGATGTAGGTAGATCAAGATCGTTCGACATGGCACTCCTTGACCTATGTCCACCAGTAGACTTGTACAAGTTGTGGATAATGATGATGAGTGTATTGTATTTTGTCTGAGTTATTTTTACATCGGTTTAATCTCTATCTGCGTGACATTTTAATAATTCTGTGTCTTCAAATATAAATAAAAATACACTGCCACATGAGGGTGTTTATTATTGAGGGTTTGATGTTCAAGGTGGCAGACAAATTTGTTTTTTTGGGTTAATTATCCCAAAGCTTTTATGTTGCTTTTATTCGACAGGCTTTGATCATCGGCGTCCGTAAATGTGGCACGAGGGCCCTATTAGAAATGCTGTACCTCCATCCGATGGTACAAAAAGCTTCGGGGGAGGTCCATTTCTTTGACCGCGATGAAAATTATGCGCTCGGCCTCGAGTGGTATAGAAGCAAAATGCCGTTGTCCTTCAAAGGACAGATCACTATAGAGAAGAGTCCTAGCTACTTTGTTACTCCTGAGGTAAGATCAGCAACAAAAAACGTTTAAATAGTGGTCCTCAATTACGATTTTGTGTGACTATAATCCCCGTCTTCCCTTCTTACGGACCACAGCAATGCAAGAATTACTGCTTGGCGGCAAAAATAGGTATGGTTATAGGACCCCAGATGAGCTTTTAACAAGGACCTACTTCTAGGAGCTAGCAGACATGTCTTTGCTTAGGCTCAGAAAGGCATAAGAGTATTAGTTCCATGGTAACCCAGACCCGGAACAAATATCTATAGAGCATGCAAACATTTATCCCGCAACGGGAATCGAACCCGCAACTCTTGTGTCACAGCCGGCTACTTGCCCGCCGCGCCACCGAGAACGTCAAAATAGTCAAGATGTTGTTAACGACGATAATCAACTATCATGTTGGAAGACGTATGCAGGTTTGCTGGAGGCAATATTAAAATAGCATATACTAGTATATTTGATTTGGAATTCATACAGCTCTTGAAAATTCATGTTATAAGTAAGATTGAGAGCTTATTGTATTTTCTACTTTCCAATTTTCTTCAAATAGATTTCTATCGTATCTTCGTTCTATTCGTCCCCGAAGGCAGTCTGATTACTTTTCGTCATGCATCTGTTGCGTGATTACATTGAAACAATTGGAATTTATATCGGTGACATTGACATGAATTGGATCGAAAATAAATGCACGGTATTTAATTTTAGTCGGGTTCACAAACTATTGCAACTTTTGATATTGCTACGAAGATAGTGAAACCACGCAAAAGGAATGTTTGCATTGTAAAGTTCACCTTGCGAAAAGAAATGACTATCGATTGTTAACATATAGTTTCGTTCTTCAGTTGTTTTTAACGTGCATACAAATAATTATATTAAATCCTCTGTTTGATCTGAAAACTTTAGTCTCGACACTTATGTTTTTAATGCTATTTATCTCCACACTTATGACGATAAAAACAAATGAAATTTGATCAGGAATGTTTCCGAATGAGAGACTTTTAGAAAGAAAGGGCTTAGCTGAAGAGAGAGTAACCATTAAATTCCGACCCAGCGTCACTCGATTCATAGCGGTATTGGTCAACGTATTGTCGATTAGAGGCAAAGATGCGCATTCAAGTCACGCTAAATTGAAATTTTTTGGGACGTTAAAATTTAATTTGAAAATGATTACTTTCCTTCAGACTTATAACGCTAGAATATAATAAAACGACTCGAGTAAAATAAAATAAATACCTGTCTTGTTCTTGTTAGTCTTGTCATTGGTTTTTTCATGGTCACATTACGCTAAGTCAGTGATCTGAATATGATAAGGCGTAGAGCCAGTGAACAATGATGAAAAAAACAATTTTGGGCAACTAGAATTTTTGGATCCACGACATATCGGTTTTCTCAAAATTTATTTTTAAGTTATTTTCTCAACATTGAGCACATTTTTTCGCGCAAAAAACTCCATGGGTATAAATCTATAGTAACTTTTTTAGGTACCCGAACGAGTACGTGCAATGAACTCCTCAGTGCGCCTACTTCTCATAGTGCGAGAGCCGGTCACACGGGCGATATCCGACTACACGCAGCTGCGCAGTCGTTCCACGCCGTCTGCGCCCGCGCTGCCGATGACTCCCGCCCACCCAGCACCGGACGCGGCCAAGCCCTTCGAACATCTAGCGATATCGCCCGATGGATCCATCAATATTGCTTACAGGTAACACTTGTCCCGCAGCGGGAATTGATCCTGCAACCCTTGCGTATAAACCGACTGCACGCCTACCTCTTATTACGAACATAACAAATGTATTTACAAAATGTATATAAGTGGTATATCAGTCATGCAGTTCCCATAACACAAGCTCTGCTTATTTTGAGGCTGGATAATGCTAAGTGAAAATGTCACGCAATATTGTTTGAAAATTAAAGTAAAAAGTAAGAAAGAAAAAAAAATTCTTAGAAAACCAATAAAGCATTATCTTGAACTAATAACTAACTACAATATAATGTATACGTGCAATGTGTTGGAATGCAACCTAAATAATGTTAATGCAAGCTTTTAGATCAGAAGGACAGGTGTAGATTTAATACAAATCTTTTATTCACACCCAGGCCAATAGCGATATCTCTGTACCATGCGTACCTCCACCGCTGGCTCGAGGTGTTTCCCCGGGAACAGATCCTGGTAGTGAATGGAGATTTACTGATCGAGGACCCTGTGCCACAGCTGCGACGCATCGAGAAATTCCTGGGACTGGAACATAAAATCGGTAAGTAGTTTTTGAAAGCATTTTGCTTCCTACCTTGACTCTGAAACCTACAAGGTGCAGTCTTAGAATAAAAGACTGCAAATTAGAGGTCGCATATTGTGACGCTAAAAACACACTGCTATTTCCGCGCTGCCATACTTCGTATCCGCAATGGCTTGCTAGCTTTCAGATGTTTTTTTTGGTGTAATTTTTGTAGTATGACTGAAACCGCTGTACCGCGCTTGTTTATGTACGGCAAGGCGAGGAGGCAGAGCAGACCTGCTGGCTCTGTTAGTCCGCTGTCAACGCTCTCATTCTAATTCCTTCCCTCGCCCCTAATCACCGTATATTCCTAAGGCGCGGTACAGTTGTTTCGGTCAAAATATAGTAGAAAGATGGACCAATGTCAGAAGTCGTGATACGGAAGTATTACCGTTCACACACAGACTGACTTACATCAAGGAATTGGCCGCCATTTGGTGGCACCAAACGGCGGCCTTCTTTATCATTATTTTTAAGCTTCTCGCGTAATTCATTAATTTAAACAGGATGTTCAGACAGTGATGAATTCGCACGCAAATAAACGAAAACATTGTCGTCTTTTGTATTATATTATATTGTCTTATTTAAAAAACCGAATGATACCTTTTTTGGATTATTTGCTAAGGTAGCGTATCTTTCTATCGTACCTTGTGGTGTTTTGATACCATAATCTAGCTGAGATATTTACATATTTCTGCCATCTCTATAGCCAGAATCATATCTGAAAGCTTGTGATGTAATGAAGATAGATATGTTCATGATAATACCGCAAATTAATTTATAGCAACGCTTAGCCTAACATCACCTACTTTTTTATTTCCACGAATTTATCGCCTACAAATGAAAATGATACACTTAGAACAGAGCTGCCAATTACACGTAACATTTCCACATAAGTGTCTTGTTAGGTACAAATTTCTTGGTTCTAAGTACATTTTCAGGAAACAACCATTTCCTTGCTTCTTCACGATAGAATTAAACAGCGCTCCTCAAGAATTGCTAACGTACTTTAATTTCACTAATTAGTTACAGAAGAACGTATGCTATGGTTGAATAATGTTAGAACTATATTAGAATTAAAATACTTTTAGACAAATTTTACAACAAAGTTCTTGATGTTGGGTAAACGTTATTGGAACTTCACTTTCACAAACATTACAGAAGGAATGTATCTTGTTATATAGATGCCACTTTATTGTTCATCACATTTTATATTCCTCAAAAATTCAGATCAAATTATAAACTAAACGCGAGAGTACAATAAGCGGTCTTATCGCTAAAAGCAAACTCTTCCAGACAACCTTTGGATGGGCAAGAACTGATGTGACCGATAAAGGACGGTGGTGTATAGTCAATAAAAATACATACATAGTGACGATTGTATTTTGTCCTAACAGGTAGAAGAAATTTTTACTTCAACGAAACCAAAGGCTTCTACTGCCTGCGTAATGACACCACGGACAAGTGTCTACGCGAGACAAAAGGTCGCAAGCATCCGCGAGTAGACCCAGCTGTCGTCACCAAGTTGAGGAAGTTCTTTATCCAGCACAACCAGAGGTTCTACGACCTAGTTGGAGAAGACCTCGGATGGCCGGAAGATTAACTGCGAACCCAACGATTATTTACAATCGTTGGCTTAGTAACGTTATGTGATCAAAAACATATCAATCTTAAACTTAAACATATCATTAGCATGTAATTTTTTAAATCGTTTATGTATACATCTTAGCTATAATGTAAGACATATGAAAATAATTTTACTTAACAACTTTAAGTACAATTTTCTGTGAAGGCACTTCGGTTAATCAGTTGATTTATTTACGAGTTGTATGTGGAGGAGATGGTGGGAATTTCGAGAGGGAACAAGAAATTATAAAGTTGGATGTTTAAATTTATTTCCTGTTATATCGTTTAACAATAAATATGATTATTAATTTATTCATTGGCAATCATTACGCACTGATTTGATAGACCGACCCACTGAAATCCTGAGCAATATATTTTTATATTATAATAAGTATTGTAATTATACAGTGTTTTATTATACAGATACGACTTTTTTAACCGTTTGTGATAATTTTGTTTGTTAGTTCTAGCGAATTTTATAGAAATAAGTGAAATAGGTATGAATGTTGTAATATTATCGCTTTGTATTTTAGATGTTGAAATTTTTGCCCGTGTTTTGTCTTTCCTAAAAATTATGTTTAAGTGAAAGTGATTTTTATGATTCTAAAGTTTATCCTATCCTTTAAAAAAATACTTATAGTAAAATACTTGATCGATGAAATGGAAACTTATACATATCAAAATGTCTTCTAGTTCTAGTTAAATATAATTATTATGTTCAAATTTTAAAGTGTGTCTTTAAATAGTGTCTCTCATCTTGAAGCATTGGAGATGTATGATTTATTTTATTGTAATTTGTGAAAATTTTAGAGAAATTAAACGGAGAGAATACGGTAAAAATTCGACGCGGGTTTTAGAAGTATTCTTAAATAAGTGTAACGTCCAAGACTGAAGAGTTAGTTGATTAAGTAATACCTATTTAGCATTATATCCATTGGTAATGCAATGAGACGGTAATCCTTACATCTTTACCGGCTTATAAATTGAAAATCGACATATGAATCGGTATATGGGAGTATTTAATTTAAATTACACAGGTTATTTGCTTCCGAAATCCAATTTTAAAAAGTCAACGAAAGTTTATACGTTTTTATAAATCTTGTAGTACCTAAGCAAACTCACTCAGTATTTTTGATTCGTTCGAAAAAATAATCATTGTTTAATGAGATCGAATTGATCGAGAGCTCTAGAGCCACCTTTTTATCGCAATTTGTTACGTAAAGTAAAAAGTTAAGAATTTTATGAAGTACTTAGGTGTACTCGTAGGTGTATTATTTTTTTAGAAAGCCTAGCAACGTTCAATATTTTAGACATTTTACATGAAAAGAAAATTATCTTTTTTACAGATGTGTGTTTCAAAGATTGCCTGAATAAGGTTGTTACTTTAACAAATTGCGATAAATACAAAACATCAAGCATATCAAAATTCTAGAATAAGTAAATTTAAGATTTCTCATTCTTTATGTTAAAACCTATCAAATTAATTATTTCTAAGCGATTCTCTAGTTATTTAGATAATAATTTTGGTCACTGTTAAATGTTGTGCACGTTCGTATAAAGTAGTTAAGTTTTAATTAGGAGCAATAATTTTATAGTATACAATATAATTTCGTAGAAATTGCAACATCACTGATATTAGGAACCTATTGTTTAAATATTCCAATATTTTTGACTACTTTAAAAACTCTATTCTATACACATTAAATATTTATTTATAATTATTTTATGTAAAAAGTTAATGATCATTAAAACTCTACAAAGTATTATCTTTAAATCTTAAATGTTACCTTACATTACATGTAAATATCTTCTTAAATCCTTTCAATAAGTTACCATTGTATCTACATCTTCAATTAAATACTAAACAAGAAATTAAAGTCGTCTCATTTCGCTACCTACCAACTTTTACAAAGGCTTTTTAAATATATTTCATTGTTTTCGTTTTTGTAAAGTACACGAACCTTCTTACCTTCAGTAAGTAATTGCCCGAAATGATATTAAAGTCGGTTAAGTACAGAAGCCATTTATTTCACTCGGCGAGGCATATTTTCAGTCATGGCTGCCTCACTTTTAGTGAACGTCCAACAACCTACTTTTTTCACGAGGCACATGTAGCCCACGTACATAAGATACGTACGTGGGCTAAGCTGCAAATTGTATTAAAATCACTTGTAAAATTTAATAAAATGAAAGACTTACCACAACACATGTTTGGTTGGCAAAGGTTTGTCTGCACTACCAACGTAATACAGTCAGTTAATAAAGTACAAAAGTAAATTAACAATCAGAGTTTTCCCTGCTCTGTTTATAGTAACAAGAAAATGATTACTTTAGATTGCAAATAGTTAAGAGCAAAAGTGTATCTTCAAATGTAGCCTAATGTTTTGAACCAACGGCTACGGGTCCCAGGCATTGAGTATCTTGTAGCCAAATGTTGCCTAATGTTTTGAACTAACGGCTACGGGTCCCAGGCATTTGAGTTTAATAAAAAATCGAAAGTGTTTATTACTTTTATTGTCGACTATACCGAAGCTTCAAACTTTTGATATGTATACTTAGAAATACTTGGCTATTAGTATGACTTCAATGTTTTGCTCGTAGTGACTATATTTGTGAAGATTACGTAAATCGTTTACAACATTACTCTTCTTGACATCGAAATCTCGTAACCTTGCAGCATCAATCACGCCCGTCAATCTTCGACTCGAACCGATTGGTACCGACTAAATAAAACATTTCCGGTGGGTAATAGGGTACAAACGAACCACACCTGTGTCTAAATAAATAGCATCTACGTAACAGGAAAAAACAACAAGCTTTTTGGTTTCATTCCCCCGAGGATTGTACCAACACAGCGCAATTTAGACGACATGTCCAGTTGTAATTATTTGAACAACTCCGAAAAACGGGTGTGTCATCACTTGGTTAGTGTTTTTTTCACGCTGAGCCACATTCGTAGTAAGATTAAGTATCTAGAATGTGTAAAGATTATCAGCCAACATGCACTGACTATTACTTACTTTCATTCCCCATTTTAATTAGTATTTTTAGTGACCCCGAAATCTCTTTTCTCGGTGCATCTGCGCATGACATGCACGTAAAAGCCAAAGGTCGTTCCTTGACCGCGCGGTTGTGTCACGGTCTTTACAATGTTCAATAACGGCTAAAGTTTTGTCCTTGTAGATGTGAAACTAAGCGGTTAATCAATTCATAAATATATAAGTGAACCAGTAGGAGAGTGCTAATAGCGTCTTCTATAACGAGATTCAGTTACCAAATACAAGGCCGCAATTGACAAAATCCTCGGATCATAAATATACAGAAGGGCTAGGTTGAAATTCAGAACCATTTTCTGAGTTAGCTCCTTGATAAATTTACTTGTATTATTTCGTATTGGAGTTGAAAATAAGAATTGAAAATCAGCCTGGCAATGATAGAACCTACAGGATGTGAAATGAATTTCACATCCTGTAGATTCTTGAGTAACTAGGGTCTACAATTTCTTTGTTGCGATACAATGAAGAACAATGCAGACTGGTCGACGCCCTCTCCCTGTTTGTTGAGGTAATGAAGCGGTAAATAAAGGTAAAATTAAACCCTTGTTAGATGTAATCAAATGTACCTATCTGGTACATTTCTAGCTAGACTTTAATTTATATCTTTTACTTTTATTTATTTAGATACAAGTATAAGATCTAAATAAAAGTCGAGGGTTAATCAAAATACTTATAATCAAAATGGAGAAAGTCCGGCTTTTTTTCACTGGTCCGCGGGGGATATCGCCCACACACTATTCGAAACTCCTCTGTAGTATATTTGTTTCGTTCGAAAAAACAAGCATTTATTAATGAGATCGAATTGATTGAGACCTCTAGAGACATCTTTACATCGCAATTAGTTACGTAAAGTACAAAAGTTAATAATTTTATTAAGTACTTAGGTGTATTCATTTGAAAGTCTAGCAACGTACAATATTTAAGACATTTTATATGAAAAGATTTTTTTTTTACAGATGTAAGTGTGTTTCAAAGACCGCGCGAACAGGTACTACTACACCCAGATCTAAAACCAAAATCTACTCAACATGCAAACATTTGTCCCACAGTGGAAATCAAACCCACTCCTCTTGCGTTTCAACCGGGTACTCGCCCACTACGTCGTCGAGGTTGTCATATATCTACATTTTGTAATCGTGGTTTGAATCCAATAGAAACATCATGTCGCAATAGAAACAGCCCCACATGTCCACATGCCAACAGACTGATGCAAAATCAAATAAAACCACAGTTCAAACAAAACCACCGATAACTATTTACTTTGGAAATGTTCATGTCGAATATTCGGAATTGAAATACGGTTTGGAACCCGTCCTGTTCCGTATGTACAGGTTATAAGAACCAGCTGGTTTACAATTTCAAGTTTTCAGCATAGACCTAGAGTGTGTGAGAGAGGAACATATATGAGCTAACAACGGAGATAGATATGAGCGACGAAACGGAATAGGTGTTCACGAGTTTCGTTTTCCAGTACGGGACTGGTTTGGAATATATGGCCGGTCCGCTACACTAGTTGCAAGCTCAAAAGACACAAGATAAAAGAAAAACCCTCAAACAATGGTAATGTGAAGGAATGGTATAACTACTAACGTATGTATTTCCTGAAAAATACAATCTGGGTCTCTTACAGGTAAAGTAAGGATCTCTTCTTGGTGAGTAAGGAGTAAGGAATTTTCTAGACCTTCATGTACCATCGTCGTCCATATCAGCATTTCACTTAGCATCTAGTGAGATTATGGCCAAAACTATTATTAATTTAAAAAAATATATAGTGTAAATAGCGTTCGGACTAAATGCTACTACTCTATAAAGTCGTGCCGTTCTCATACTCACGAGGTTTTCAAGCAAGTACCTATTTAAAAAACTGAATTCAGAGCCACGTCCTATCAAAAAATACTTGCATGTTGTCTTAGGGCTACACTCACATTGCTTCATGTTAAATATCTTGTATTGAGTCAACGTCCCCGAATGTTTTGCCATTTGGTCTGGAGAAGACAAGCTGTAACATTCCTAAGCTATGCCGAACTGCATGCTCTATTCATTAACCAGAACATCCTAATGAGTCGTCGGTATTGGTCTACGTTTTGCTGGAATACTTGTTACTTGTTTTGCTTCGGAAGCTTGGGGATACGCAATATTTTAAACTAAAATAAGAACTGGTTGCATTGAAGTAATGTAACCGCTACTTTCGTAGATAAGGTTTTTGTTTAGTATCCCGGCGTCCGATCAAAGATCATGTCGTAGTATAGTGACCCCTTTAAGGGTCTTGTGACGAATGGTGCAATAACCAGTGTGGTGAAGAGATGCAATACGTCTGACATTTAAAGTGAGAAAATTATGCACGCAACCAATAGATAACGAAAATCTTTAGATAAACTTTTCGCAAAAGATTCACCTTTCCACATTAAGCCAAAGGTATTTTTTTTCAGTGACCTATTTAAAAAATGCAGTAAACCCTTAAGCACTATTCAAAAAACACTAGCATCTTTCCACGGCTTTGCTCGTGTGATACCCGTGTAAAGAATAGCTTACGTGTTTTAAAATCGTACCGAAGTTTATTAGCAGCAAACATCCATAGTTTTGCATTTATAATATATGTCGGAAGTACTAATATAAATATACAGCTTTGTTAAAATTCTTATCACAAACAACCAAACTCAAAAGCAATCAGCTCGATTGTCTATCAGTGGAACCAGCGGTCACCGAAATAAGCCTCCATGGTCATAATCGTGATATCGCGAACGCGTGACACGAATATTTTCTACGCGATCTATTTTCAAAATGAGAAAAAAAATACGAACCAATCTAACTATTTATAGGCAAACCTATAGGTTTTTAAAACTAGGCCAATGGTTTTGTTCAGGAAACTGTTCCACTGACATTTAAAACTAGAAAATAGTTCAATTTAAAATGTAGCTTTATCCCAGCCATCTCTGGACTCGAGGTCAGAGTCTTACACTAAAACGACGTTTATTACTATCACTCTTTTACTTAGCGCTTTCTTGGACAGTAAAGTTCATAGAATACTTTGGCCGGACATCTAGACTGTATGTACCTACTGTTAGTAGGTAAATATTTTAGTAGTTTCTACCAATATCGAATAACTAAACCAAATAATTACTTAAATCTAAGACCTGAACATTATAGACACGGTCACTTAAAATCAACTACAATATCTACGTAGACCTATCTTCTGAAGTACTTACGTAGACTTATAGACCTTCTAAGTATTAAAAAAAACTCGGTCTGCTGACATGTATAGCAACATCCTAACATAGGGTTCATATGAGAGACTTACTACTGGTTTACAACTTTGTAATCATGTAATAGTAATAAATATATTGAAGTTACACTTTTGGTGTAACAAAAAAAATACGACTACAATAAAACAAAGTTTGACTGGATAAAATTTGGACGTTTTTAAAAGGGCTGCGATTTCTGTCAAACATACATTTATACATACCTATGCAACATTTTAAGTAGCTTGTAAGAAGTAGTTAAAAACAAAAAAAACTGTCACATATGGGTTTTATACGACACTTTTAAATCGTTTTATGGCTTTGCACCGCTACGGGTTTTCGAGAGAAAACGTTTATTGTTCTCAGTGCTTTATAAGAATCCAATTTCTATTCGAATAATGGCAGTAACCTATTGTCCTACACTACCCGATGGACCGATAACATCTCAAAGGTTGCGTGAAGTCGGTGGATCGAGGTGTCCTAAGATCGTTCGTCATGGCACTCAGTCGGAGATCTTTGTTGATGATGATGATAAAAAGTAAATAGCTTAAATAGCTTAGCAAGCTGACAAAAGTATATGAGTTTTTAAATTATGTGTTTTTTGAATATAGAATGGCATATAACCACAACTAACTAAACTTACAATCAGTGAATGTAATTATGTCACACATCCATCTCCCTAAAATCCGCCGAATGGCTCCCAGCATACAGAATCCACGATACATCGATTTCTCGTACCGTAGTTCTCGCATGAATGACGCCCACGCGCTACGCCAGCACCCGCCTACGGGCTACGAGCCGTCTACGAATCCCGTAGCAATGCCGTCGCGTAGGCGATCGCCTACGCTCTACGTCTACCGCATTCGATATCATGACTCATTTGATTTCGAGTCTCAAGAGCCTCGTACTGCATACTAACCGGTTTTATGAGTTGAATCGTAAACATTGCAAGGTTTATAGGACGATTGATAATTAAAATTAAAAATCAGATAAATTAGCCTCACTGAAAAGATCTATTTAAATCATTTTAACGACCTTTGTAGGGTAGTGGGCTAAGGCTCACCTGAGACACAGAAGGTTGCAGTTCGATTCCCTCTGCGGGACAAATATTTGTATGATTTGCAAATATTTATTCAGGTCTGCGTGTTTTCTGTATATAATATATATGTATTTACAAAAAATATATATAAGTAGTATATCAGTCGTTTAGTTACCATAACAAGCTCCAAAGGCCTAGAATGATGCTGTGAGAAAAATGACCAGCATTATATGATTGGCGATTCATACAAAAATAAAATACAAGTAAAACTTGTAGCTAAATACAACTTGATTAAAGTAACACAAGTCGAGGCAAAGTTACCGTGGGTAGAAGGAACTCCTACACTTCTAACAATAGGAAAACAGTTCCAATTACTTAACTTGTTGAGGAAATAGGAACACAACTCAAACATTGCTAGACATTTGCCTTACACAAAACGATACAAGAGGACTTCCGAAATATCTAATCGGCAGTTTGAAAACATGTTATTTTGCTCATAATATGTTGTTCCTGTCTCTTCTAAGTGAGAAGTTTCTTATAATTTTCCAAAACTGTTAAGCAGTCGAGATCAAAAAACGTGCCAAAATAAGCGAAGGAAAACATCATGTGGAAACCGGCATGCCCTAGAACTATAACTTCAAAGGCATGTGGCATCGGTTTGTCTTCCAATAAGCGGCTAATGGGCTGGCAATTTGTCATGCGTAAAGCTAACTACTATGCAAAACGGGTGTATGTGGGTTTGTACGTACCTCTGACTATCCCCTACTGGGTAACCTCTCAGACCTATCGACTGACTTAAGATCTGAGGATGTTAACCATAGAAATTAGGTACAGTCGTGGATGTGTTTTACTATCAAAAACAAAGGATCTGTTGCGCCAATGGTCACTTTCGGATCAACAAAATGATTGTGCATTTGAATAGAATCTGATGTTAGAGCTCGTATGTTCGACCAGCATAATCGATAACCATTCAGGAGTTCAATTCTGAATTTGGTTAGCCAAGCTATAAGTAGTCGATTCACGAGCGAGGTCCGTCCGGCACGGAAGGCTAGTAAATGGCCATTGACGGCCATTAGTAACGTGACCAGCGGACTGAGACCAACTGCGGCTGCGGGGAAAAATTGCCGGTTTAACATCGTTTCTGTAGACTGAGAGCCGAGTTCACCAAACAATTACGAGTGAGGTCCAAATCAAAGCTTTTTGACACATGTTTTTATATAAATCTATCAGAATTATCAATGGTTAGCCTTGACCGTCCGTTTATTTTGTTGGTGAACTCAAGCCGAAAGCGATTTTAGTACGAAAGCCTGCCTGCCTGGTTGATGGTGCTTCGAATGTTTTTTCTTATCATTCCAGAAAGATGTATACAGAAAAACAAACACGCGCATGACTGTAATCCCCATGATGGAGATCAAAAGATCTATTGTCAGGACGCAGATCTGTGAGTATACCAAGAAAGGGGTAGTCAGAGACACATCCAAACATTATATTTGTCCGCATTTTAAATAATAGTAAGCCCATCATACATCCCTGATTATATCGCTCGATATAATACATAGGGTTATTTGTAAATCACGCAAAAACTCTCGGACCATACTTCTACCATCAACCAACAACTTTTGTTTTACAATATTTTAGATTTTGTATTTTTTTTTCAGTAAACTTAATAAAAATAAAACTGTATCTTCTGATCCTCACTCCTACTGCTAACACCACTACTTCCTTACTTCGGTCTGCAACCAGCAGCCCATCACAGTACGCGAGCACACCCCGCCTTAACTGGACCGGCCGACCACCTGCCGGGAGAGAGACTCCGCTGCACCGCCTGTCCCACGTCTTCTCACGCCGTGAGAAGACGTGGATTGCCACTTGATTGAAATCGTACCCTGTGGATTGCCGTACCACAGAGTAAAAGTTAGGCGGGAAATAAAACCTACGACCCCATCCATATTTTTTTCTTTTGTAAAAACAAATATTGTGTGATCTGATATGTATTGTCTGTTTTTCATTCTAATAATGTCGCGCTGGCTAGGAAAAAAAACAAAACCAAGAAACTAAGGTGATAATAAAAAAAAATCTCTTTCTTGAAATAAAAAGATAACTACGGTAAACAGAGCTGAATTTGATTACAAATAACTCTATATAGAATTTGTGATTGAAACGTTGCCGAAACAAACATAAAAGTCTCGACAGAGCTTACTTATTTGAGCCCTTTGGGTTTGAGACTCCGGGTTTGTAGGCAACTAGGGCAACCAGGCACACTAGTCGTTCAGTTTGTCTGTTCAAAACGACACAGAATTAGAGAGATCTTATTTGGTCAATTGTCATTCAGCGTGGCAATGCAGTCAGTATTTGGACTTTTCCGTCTGGCAGTGAATGTGAGGTATCTGTGAATAGTTTTTTTCAATGTAGTTGTATCATATCTGTGAATAAATAATGATAATTCTCGTAGTTACTTATAGCTGCGTTACAGGGAATCCTAGTTTAAGGTCCTGGACTATGTCCCTGTTGGGTGTTTTTGTTATTGTTTGTTAGTCTGATACAAATAATTGTAATTATGAAAAATGTTAATTAAAATAAATAAAATAAAATAAATAATGCTGGACATTTTCACACAGAACCATTTAGCCCCAAACTAAGGGGAGCTTGTACATATTACGGGAACTACATGACTGATATAATAGTTATATACTTAAAAACATACATATTATAAACAGAGATTAAACAGAGACAAATATTTGCAGATGATACAAATTTTTATCCCGTTGTCCCGCGCCCCGCAACCTGCCTCTCAAGCGGTTCTTTGTCCACTGCGTTAAATTAAAATTTTGAAATAGAAAAATGTGTGCCTGGATCAAAATATGTAGCAACTGATAAGCTTGTTATTGTGTAGGGCGTTTGTAAGAGGCACGGTACAGAGTAGTAACTTGAACAACATAGAGTTCATGGGCATGCCCAGGATTTAACCAAAACGTACCATCATTTAATCTATCACATAGATAAACGTCTTTAGCATAAACTACAGCGTGTTCTACATAAATATGAGAATGTAGAACGTAATCCGGCATAAACGGGTCGCGAGATAAACTAGACGAGCTTTATCCTATAGCCCCGGAGACAGGAATGATTTCTATATCGAAAACCAAGGTCACCAATTAATCTTTCTCTTCCAAGCTATTGGTGTCCCATAATGGTGGGGACAGCTTTTCTACTGCTTTTGTTGTTTCACTTCGCTCTATCTTCGACATCTTGATCAAAAATGTTGCATGCTATCATACCTTAGTGCAGCACATCTGTGTTGGGTCTCCTTCTAGTTCTTCTACCGGAGACGGACAGTTCTAGTGCATGGTTGCTAACGTGGTTAGGTGGTCTCCGCCTAACATGTCCTCATGGCATTTTGTCAGCATACTCCCATCGATTTTTATCAAATCTCTTAACCCCGCACATCAGCCTTAGCATTTTCATTTCGGCAACATGAAGATATGGATGATAAGGTCCTGTGTGATAGCCCACATATACACCTTTTTTTAGTTGTAGTCGCAATTCCAAGTAGCAATTCTGAATCGGCTGACAGTATCATCTTTAAATAAATGCTGGACATTTTTCACACAGCATCATCTAGCCCCAAAGTAAGCAGAGCTTGTGTTATGGGAACTGGATGACTGATATACTACTTATATACTTTTTTTTGTATATACATTCATATTATTATACATAGAAAACACCCAGACCCGAGAAAAATATTCGCAGATACAAACATTTGTCCCCCGGCGGGAATCGGTCTTATCGCTAAAGACGATCTCTACCAAACAGCCTTTTATTGGACAGTATAAAAGGAAATAAAAAGACAGTGGTGCAAGTAAGCGTTTATTTGAATATATCGGTAAATTAAGTTGCAGCGGACTATACTTTTCACGCCAGCTTTTAGTGTTACTGATGAGACACAAAACGTACTCTTGACTCTTGAAAGGGAACATTTTATTTATACAACTATAATAGCAAATAAGCCTACGTTGGGAAGTAAGGCTAAGGAAGTTAATCCTGAGACATTATGGTGACGATTCTCATTTTCTCACAAGTTTCCCTAACGTTTGAAAGTTGTGATGTGTCGAAATAATCATCACTGGCTCCCGTACTACCCTCGCCGTAGATCTGACAAGATTGATGACGGCTCTGACCTTTCTACCTGCCCTGCAATGTCTCGGCATTGCTCCCTATTAGTAAACGTTATTTTGAGCGTATGCCCTGATTGTGTATGAAGACGGAGATTATACGCCTTGACTCCACCTCTACAATTTGTCGATTTAATTTCTGGGGTGTAAAGCTTACGTTCCTATAACGTATAGGACTTGCTCTAATCGTGAAAGCTAAAGAGCTCCTTTTTGAAAGATATCGTCTGAGCTCGGAATATATATAGTGACAGTACATAAATTTCTAATGTAATCATTTATTCATACAACTATGTACAAGTAGGTATATACAAAAAATACAGATGAAACAGCTAGCTATCTAAAGACCGTTGCAAACGATTCTTTGGTTGAAAAAATTCTAACTCCTTCTCTTTCGGCGTTTCCTGGTAACAATATCAACATTTCATACATACATACATCAAAAGTACATAAAGAATTATATACAAATATATTTTTATTTATTATGTTATAGCTCTTTATGAAATACTAACGTATAACTGTTTGTTGTCCCTAAGAAATTAAATAAAAACAAAATATTCCTGGTAAAGATGGAAAAATAACAACCTACATTTTAAAATTCAAACGAACCCTTTCTTTAATGTTGATTTCCGTGACGTATCGGTGAAGCTGTAAGTTAAAAAAATATTAAGGGTTTCCCGGCAATAAAACTTTATAGTCGATTTTAATTGTCTTGAAAGACGAAGGGTCTGGGTACAAGGGAATTGTCCTTTCATGAATTTTAACATGATCAAAAAAAGTATTTTTGATCACAACATTTTCAACATTTTCGTTTGCTTTTGCCTGCAGCAATTTTGTTTTATTGAAGGACTTTGTCGCTTTGCGTCCACATCGTCCCGTTAAGTCAACCAAAAACAAATCAACACAAAACATAAATAAAAACAAAAATTAACGCTTATCTAATGCCATGTCTGCCAACTTAGACAACCAATTAGCTTATTTTGATGCCGGACAGGTTAAAATACTGTTAACGAGGCCGGTGTTTGTAGTCCGATTCCTACCAAAGCTAACTATTCTAAATGTCTCATTCCTAACACACGCGACATACAGTTTGGCGACGGAACTTTTTTCATCAAGAATGCAAACTTGTTTGAAGGAGTATAGCTAATATCATATAGTATTACTAGTTTTTCTCGTCATTAAATTAGTTTATCAACGAAAATCATCTCAGAACACAAACGCTCATGTTGAAAAACTTCTCGTTGTCCCCCTAGTCACACTTTTGCACATCCAGTATAAAATTAAAGATGGCGAACCCGAATTTTGTTCGCCTAGGCTAGTAAATGGTTGTTTTTAGATCTCATCGCTAAATCACGTATAGCTTAACACATTATGGGGCCTAACCATCTTATTGCGATTCAATTCAGGCAAAGATGTCAAATCCTGCTTTGCGAATGACAAAGCTTTGACAACGCCATAGCGTCCTCAATCGCAAAGCGAAAAGTGATACTTTGCCTGAACTGAATCGCTGTTTCATGGTTAGGCCACTGTTAAGTTAAATTTTTCACCAGAGCCACTTTCTGTCAATTTTTATACCTGTTTTTCCAATAAATTGTATAACAATCAATTAATAAATTGCTCAGTGAACTAAATATGCAGGAAACAACACTATTGCGATATATTGTAAATTAAATTCATCATCTACTATGATTACGGCAATCATTTCAATAATTCAATAATGAGTATATATATTACAGTATAAAACCAACAAAAGGTGCCAACAAAGTCTATATATCTAACATATCCGAATAGAGATATGAAAACCGTGTACTTAGTTTTTTATATAGTTGAGCTATCTATAGATCGTTTGCAACGGTCTTTAGATAGCTAGCTGTTTCATCTGTATTTTTTGTATATACCTACTTGTACATAGTTGTATGAATAAATGTTTTTTATATTATGTTTTTTATTTTTTACACACATAATATTAAATCTTTTTGTACAGCCAAAAATAGATTTTCATAATTGGTTCTTAACTAGTTATTACCATCAGTCACTAAACTGCATAATACTATCACCAATCCCACACTGTTCCATAGGAATATCCTAGAAGTCCCTGTTAATCTTAAGGCCAATAGCTCAGATTCAAACATTTTACCGAGATGGATCACCACTATCCAAGCGAAATAGTTTCCTCAAATGGACAGGTAACGTGAGATCAAGACGAGGTATTAATTAAGGGGTTTCTAGACCCATTCGTCACGTTACGGCCGAGCCCCTAGAGCCTCATAGCTTTGCTTCAGCCGTGACGAGATTAAAGCCTGAGTATTCGTATTTAGTGCACGGGAAGGAAGGTTAGACGTAGTCTTTAATTTTTGGACCACTTTAAGATATGTTTTTTTATTAAAAATACATAGGATATTCGCCATAATTTGTGAGTTTGAATGTTTTCCGATATATCGGCACAGTTGCATGTACCTGTGTAAAAATTATGTTCATCAACCATATTTTTTTAAAGTTGTATCACTTATGATTTTTTGTTTAAAAATCTAGATCTCAAATAAATTAACAATTCCACTTCATCCACAAATAAAAAAGAGTTTGGGATAGTTTGAAAACGTAACCTATTTTTTAATATGTTAAAATATTGTTTGAAATTATATCACTAATAATATAATTTTATATGTGTATTTGTTAAAAATTCAACACTTCGAGTAATACACAGCTTTTATATCTATTGTGTTTTATGAATAAAATTATTTTAAATAACTTCCTGTTGTTTAAAATCATTTTATACATGCTGTTGATGTGTTTACCTCTTATGAATGACACTTTCCATATTTACCTGCAATCAACATTTACGTTTCATATTGTTAGTTGGATTTTAGTGATTTGTGATCCAGGTTCGCAAATCGAAGACCGAAGGGTTATTTCTATTTAACGACTTTGCTACCTTATGTTACAAAATAGGCGACTATTAATCTTGGGTTTGATCACTACACGGTAACGGTGTCCGTATTGCCTATATTTCGGGAAAATGAGAAAACTTAGACAGGATATGCTATAGGTATCAGCTATGTTTATTGTATATTGCGAGGACTCTTATCTACATTCCTTTTAATATATGAAGAATATTCTGACTGACTGGCAATCAACGCATCTAAATCAATAATAAGAGGCAAAGGGCATTTTCTTACCAGGCTAAATTAAACGCATTTGCTTATTTTGGATTACAGGAATCATTTACACGTCTAATAATTACACTGATTCTTCGCGACAGAGTCAAAAATATCTTGGTAAACCTGCAACTCCTGAAAATAGACTCCAGACATAATGGTTAAAAGAATCAGTGTAGAGCTTGCCAAGACTTCATTTATATATGTCGATTTTCAACTATGGACATGATAGATAGATAGATAGATAGATAACACTTTATTGTACACCACATAATAAGTTTACAAATAACACAGCAAATTACAATCTAATCGCGGAAGTACAATGGGCGGTCTTATCGCTTAAAGCGATCTCTTCCAGACAACCTTTGGATGGACAGGAATTGACATGCACGATAAAGGACGGTGGTGTATAAACAATAAAAACAAACAAAGTGATGTAATATTAGATAAAAAATTATATATATACATACATACATGCTGGGTTTCCTTACTATATTTTCCTTCGTCGTTTAAAAGCACAAAATAAATTCGCGCAAAACACACGACCTTCGGATCTAAAATCGGGATCACTAGTTAATTCACTCAACACAGACTCTGTTATTCCCTCCCATCTTTCAAAATCCATTTGTGAACCTTTTCTATACCATTTCTTTGCAACAATAGCCACGATATATTACGGGTATTATAAATTCAGGGATACAGTTTGGGCTGCCATGCCTTAAGCCGGAGGATTTAACTTCCACTACTGTCCGGCCAAAAACAATATCCGTGTCAATAGTTTTTCTTAATCATCTTGCAGCTGGTCAGAGACCTGACCAGCTTAATAGGGCCTAATGATCTATGGTGTAAGGACCTGATTCCACACTAGGATTCTCTGTGTCGTTGGTAATCAGAAACTACATGTATTATGGTACCACAATAATGAAAGTAAATGTAAAAAAAATATCTTGGGAAATATGTAAATCCGCCACTAACTGCAGCGGGAATACTTGTCCGCGACTACGTCGAGATCGACTTTGTCGAATCTCTAAAATTCTTGGTTCATGGGCAATCTCCTTTACAAAGAAGCTCTAGGTACTAGGATTTTCCGTCTTGTTTTCATCATCGCAGCCCTAACCAAGGAATCCATTACTCGCAATGATTAATTACTGCAATAAATGCAGGTACCTACGGTTCGCGAGGAATCTTACCTTTGTTATTGCCTTGGCGCACTTCCAACGCAAACAAACTAATGAAGCGGTGCCAACTTGAGTTTAGCATAAAATATTACTTACTTTGCTAATTACGCGCACAGCTCCGTCATTGTGCTGAATGTTTTTGGCTACTCTTTGTATTCCAGCCAGTCGTGCCTTCTTGGACACATTGCGGCTGATTTAAAGGAACGTTACTACATTTCTGTTAAATTTGTAAATCAATGAATGGGGTACCTACTCCCCATTTACTTGATTACTAGATTTAACTCTCCTTTCAATATCATCTTCATGTTTTCCATCTCTCGTTAACAAACTCTTTCAGTTACTCCACTCTTTCTCCACCAATCAGAATATTACATGTCACATTAATTATTTTGCAAAAACCATAACTTTCGTCTTACTCTCGAATAAGGTTGCTGTTTCCTCCATACATAGACAGTACCGACTACAGTTACATTCCACATTCCACTTCACTTTGTCATAGGGCTTCTCCAAATCCACAAACGCGCAATAGACCTTTTGACTTTTGGCCAAAAACGTACATCCTAATCCCTTTCTCCCGCGTTTACATCCCATATTTTATCGTCGGTTTCTTTCACAACTCTTTCAATGAACACTTTCGCATACAATTTGCCGACGACGCTGAGTAGGCTCTCTATAGCTTTTGCACTCTTGATGCGAGCCTTTTTTTATTTAATGGTAGAATGATACAGACTGTGGCGTCCCTAGCAATAGTTTTAGGTGGTGCGAGATCTCAAAGTACGCCCCTCCAAATACAAAACTTTAGTGTTCTCTCTATGCAGTTGCTTACCCGTGATGTTTATATTCAAACGAAAGGGAATTTAATTTTCACATGTATAAACAGTATTTGTGAGTAACTTACTACTTATAAAAATATGTCAAGGTTACTTTTATTTTTAACTTTTACGTTCATGTTTGCAAAAATAACTTTTTTATGTACCTACGTAAGTTCTAGTACTTTCCGTATAACGATAATATTTTAATATAATTACGTTGTTAATATTTTAAGCAGTTAAATATATTTGAAGTGACATGTTGTATAGATGACAAATGATATTTATAATAAAAGACAAACAATGTTTATAGTGATTTTTCGTTATCCAAAAAACAGCAGATGAACCAGCTAGCTATCTTAAGGCCGTTGCAAACGATCTATAGATAGCTCAACTGGTCCAGATAACTACCACTTTTATTTATACTGATATGCTGCAAACAGTAATCAATCAGTCTTAAAAAATATAAATGAACAACCAATATGATAAAAAACCTATATGGCCACCTTTTTAGCTTTAACGTTATAGGCAATAGCATTTTCTATTGACAAAATTCCAAGGTCTGTCAGTCTTACCTCACACATAGTAGAATGTAGGTAGATAAGATTTTCTTTGTTAATTAACTAAAACTTAGATCTCCTCTAGAGTCAGTTAGATATTAAGATATGAAGCGCTGTCCATACATTCCGGATATCCTGAATTTTTTTAGGGTTCCGTATGTACCTAAAACGTGTGTCTTTATAGGATCACTTCGTTGTCGGTCTGTTAGTCAGACCCTTTTTATCAAGAACGCGTGGAGGTATCAAGTTGAAATTGTCAAAATGTCAAATCGGCCCCTATGAGCTATAAAAAAATCAAGCCTCTTAGTCAACCAAATAATTCAATAAAATAATTCGGCCCCAAATAGCCGTTTCCTATTTCGGGATCGGACTGGCTTTAAAAATTGGATCTATTTCAGCCTTAGATGCTATTTTCCTAGCTGTTTTTAGAGTAGACGAAAAGGTCCGGTACTTTTCACAAATTCCGAGAAGTTTTTCAGCAAGTGCGATGCTTTTGATAAATTCATAGTTTCAGACTGCATCGCTTTACTTACAATGTTTACTTGAAACAATATAATAATATCATACCAAGCCACTATTGTAAATTGCTCCATGTTCTGATTCAGCGACACGGCACGGCCTCTGTTGCTGCAACTGAGCATGAGAGGCCTTCGTGCGTCGCCCATGCCGGGCGCCGCGCGCCGTCACTGAGTAAACTAGCAACAATATGATTTGCGCGCCCGATCGATCTTTGGTCACTCCCGATCGAGGGGGATCTGCTCATCCCCCTCGATGTCATTCACTAACGAGTCGTTTGTTCGTTTATTCGTTTGTTTTCGGTGCCCCCCTATGATTTCACCCGGTGCGGTCGCACCACTCGCACTGCCCTAGGGCCAGCACTGGTACAGTTGGCTTGCTATGATGCCATGTCCAGCCTTCAGCATCTCAACTGTTATCCTGTCATACCCCGACTTTCCTGATTTCATACTTCTCAACACTTTCACAATTTTATCCATGCTTATATTACTTTCATCGTCGACTACATTTTCACTCAGAACTAAGGTGGTCTTTCCTCCTGTCCTCCTGTCTTTCAAAATACTCTTTCTATCTCTTTAAAAAGCAGTCTTCTTCATTCACTAAAATTCCATTCTGGATTTGATTGAGTTCAGCTCGGAACTCTGAGGTTTGGCTCAGACTGAATGGTCGGATTTCCAAAAAAACTTTACGTTTGTCCAAAACAAAATAGATTAACTAGGTGACAAAAATCACCGTAATAGATAGGTTACACAAAAATCACTTTCATATCGTTCTTTTGCAATTTTTCTGCTCATTTAGGGAACTTTTGTTACAACAACTCACTGGAAATGTTAGCCTTTTATATTTTTATAATAAAATTACGGGTAAAAATAGAGTCGGTGGACGCCAGACTGTAAATTGATCAAAAAATTGCGCCTAGATCGCGTTTCAAAGCTTTCTAAATTGGTATAAAAATGTACAAAGTAACAATATTATAGTTTACTTTGAAAAATACCCAAACATTTGTATAAATGTGTGTCCCTGTTTTAGTTTTCATTTATATAATACTAGCATCTGCTAATGGCTTCGCCCGCGTGATATCCTGATAATAAGTAGCCTTTGGGATATCCAGGTCACAACGACGACGCCGACGATAGCCGGCTGTGACGCAAGAGGAGCAGTGTTGATTCCCGCTGCGAGACAAATGTTCGTACATTCTTCAAATAATTGTTCCGGGTCTGGGGGTTGTGTTACCACGGTACTCGTAGTTTCAGATACCCACGACACAGGGAATCCTAATGTGGGAACAGGCCTGTGTATAATTATGTCTGTTGGAGCTATTACCGAGTTTTTTAGCAACAAACATACAAACTTTGAATTATATATAGATATATAATATTAGTAGGATAGCCGTTGTCATGATCCATGGGTGGAGCAAAGATGTGTCGACCGACCGTACCCAAAATGTGAAAACGGTACACATTTTGGGTACACTTTTACATATGACCCGCCAAGTCGAAGCCTCGAAGCCACTCACGGCACTTTCGACCCAGCCCCTGTAACTTCGTTTTGGATAAACCTGAAACCTGATTTTTCAGGTCAGGTCCAAGCGAATAAAGATTCGCTTGGACCATATTATTTGTTAAATCAACGAAGTACTCGTAGCTAAGTAATCAAGCTGCCTACTGCCTGTATATGGTATATTTAGCATTATATCATTTCGTAAACAATGGCGATATCACTGCTATGTACGAGCTATGGACCTTGACTCTGGCCTCTAATTAAACAAATAAATGCACAAAACTAATTATAATACTAAACATTCGGACGAATTTCAGCTACAGTAAAATATTCCGGGAATTATGACAATTCCAAGGCAAGAATCAAGGTTAAGTTCGGATAACGCAATCAGAACACGCTAGCAGGTACGCTTTTAATTAAAATATACATTTTTGTATTAAGTTTGTAATTCATTATTAGAAATATGAAATAGAAGAAATAATAAAATTACAACAAACATCAGTAAACATAGTAGTTATACATAAGTTAATGTATATAATTATAAAAAGGTAAACGCGATAAAAACCCGTATAAAACTCATAATTATCTGTAATAGGCATTTGAAAATTCATCTATACTTAAGGTTTGGCATACTTAAGGTGGTTGAGTCGATATAATAGTTGTTATTAAAGTTGTTGAGTAAATTAGACAAGGAATTTAGATGAAAACATTCGTTTCGGATTTTAAAATTTTGTACCATGGCCTCCTTATTTCTAAATAGGAGGATGTTATCGATTTAAAAGACATGCATTTGGTACCTAACTCCATGATGATTGGTAAGGATTCAAGTAGGCTTAATTTTTTTTCTGTCACTCTCCTGCGCATCTCCTGTGTGATCCCACGAAAATATTATGTAAATAAGCTGAAAAGATGACCTGTTTTATTTCTTCTTCATGTAGTATGAGTAATAAAATCTTCATGGTTTAGGAATTAAGGAGGATATGACATCTAGTGCGGGTAACATCTGCGCCTGGTGAAATTACGCGAAAAGGTTTTCAGCGGATAGTTGCGGAAAGAGTTAAGCTTTTGGACATGAAAATTTAATTATACTAGAATTATACGTTTTTTGGAACATACATAAATAAATAAATAATTCTGAAAATTACAAAATATAATTTTTACCTGTAATAATATGGCTACAGGTAGAAAACAGTTTTACACCGACCGCAGGCAGTAACCCAAATAGCTAACGACATTACCTCGTTTAATAGCAATACTAATTTTAGAAGACATAAAATGTTTCCTGAATTTTTATGCCTAGCGACTTTTTTGCGACTTTGTTCCTGTTTTTACTTAATCTTTGATACAAATAAATCCATACAAAAAAATCCACATCGGAAATCTCTTAGTGCGCGCCTATACACATCTACAAACACTTTCGGTATTTTAATGTGCACTGATGAATATAGTGTGAATGACAATTCAGACTCTATATTGAGTAGAAGAAAAAAAAACAAATATTGTTTCGAGGCAGCTATCCAATTTCTCATTCGTTATGACAGATAGCTCTGCCCTCAAGTTAACCATTCTAAATTTGACTTGCTTAATCAGTTATCTATAGAATTTTCTTGTACCAAACATGTATGGTCTTAGTTTTGGGTGTTAGGGTGAAAACAAAAACGGTTTGAGTAAATAACACCATGGAGGAGGAAAGCGGAAATGTATCATGTGTATCGTAGGTACATCCTATTTTTTATGCCGCCACGAGAATGTTGAATTTAGATTGTTTTTTTTTTTTGTTAAGGGGGACTCGATATGAATTGGGCACCTGTGAATATAATTTGGTTGCTATTGGCTTGCAACATTTTAAGTGGAATGATAACTACAAGCAAAACGCATGTGCCAAATGTAATGATTATATGCGGATCTGACTACCCCCTAATTGGTATCCTCAAAGATCGCTGTGTGTATCTGAGGATGTCCATCATGGGTAATACAGTCATGAGTTGGTTGGTTTTTTTGAATATACATAATATGATCTTTCTAGAAGCCACAACATAACTCATCATTAGATAATGATGATACGATTTCATGTTATGTTGTGAGAACTATCTCGTGACACTACCAGTAATTAGTGTTATACCAGTGATATATTATTAAGTAGGTAGGTACTGGTAGTAATCATATAAAAAAATATCCCGTAGACTTACTAGATAATAATTTGCGCCAATCTTTCGCAATTCAAAATTCGTTGGTCAATTTGTAATTAAGCAATCCGGAAAACATTCGGAAAAGGTATCATTAGTTACACACTACCTACAATCTGTTGGACTGACCGGACGCTGCCTCATTACGGGAACATATCGATTCCAAGGCTCCAAAGCCTACAAATAAAAAACCCTAATTTAAACCAATAGGTAATTGGTACAATTGTATTAATATATATAATAGATAATATTGCAGGTTTAAAAACTGAATATGAACCTATAAGTACTTTTGGTTTCACGGATTTGCTAGATGTTATTATTGCAGTTTTACAATAGCTGTCAGAGGCAAACCTTAGATTTGGTATAACATAATGTTATAAGAATCTGAATGGTCTCAATATAGCATATATGGCAACTCGGGACAGAGCATCCAAGGTCGTACTAGGTTGCATGACCCCAAATGAACTGGAAATTGGGCGTACAAAGAAAAAGTGGCACATCTTTTGAATTAATGTATGTGGCTTAATTTACTTACCTTTAATTATTAAGGTACCTAATAAATATTACCTCAATATTGAGTATAACTTTGTATCAAAAATTGTAACTTCAATACCTAACTAATTCCTCGGTTAAATAACCGAGTATATCGGATACATATCTCAGTACAAGTTACATACATTGAGGTTACATTTTATTGTTGCTAATTTGGTGTTTTTTGTCTTATGATTATACCACCACCTTATCTTACCGGTGACAATGTATCATTGACTGAGATCAAACAAGTTAATAAAATAGGAAACAGTTAGGTTAGGTTCAAACTGCGTTCACAACGCAACGCTGAGACGAGTGAACATAGAGGACGAAATCGCGGCAAAGCTAAAATGAAAAATTTTAATGGGCCATCAACCATAATTTTGGCAAGACTAACCATTTTTATTTTTATTAATGTATTCCATACCGCTACTTCCCGATGATAAGATGAAAGGGAGATAAGAAAGGTGTGGGACTGAAGGACCTTTCATCCTTCAGTCCCACCCCTTTCCACCACTTCGATAAGAACCTAGGTATGCATTGATTGTATTTATTCTAAAATCCTAGCGAAGAATAACCTAGCGATCAGTAATGTGGTCCTTAATGAACGTTGTATCATAACGAAACATAAAATCGATTTTTAGGTTCAGAGCCAATAAATTGCGCCCATCTCGAACTCATCAAAATTCTCATCGCGCAGATTTACTGAAAATTATTACCATCCTGTTGATTTGAATGCGTAAACAAGAAATGGCATAAAAAAATATGAGAACAAAATTTTCTGAAATTTTCATGTGCTTTGTGTATGAAAGCGAGTTGATATCTGTTATGAGGCTGACTGGTCGAAAATGTCCTACCTTTTTGTACACATTTATGTTTAGTATAATTAAATAACTAAAGTATTTCTCTTTCATCGCTAAAAATTCCGAAATTAACGTAAAATGGCCGTTATTTTGGTCGATGATAAACTGGACTTCTAGGTACTAAAATACAGTCAAACTAAATTGCTGTGTATAGTACACGTATCTCCCACAACACAACAAGTTATATGAAGAGGCCTTTAACAAAGAGGACTTAGAACAATGAAAACAATACATTTTCAATAGCTAACCGTTGATTAAAGTTTTCCAATAAGCATTTCATAAAACTTTAACCTTAATTTCATTATTTTTCATTAACAGGAGGCCGGGTTCTGATGGCTGAGCACAGTTTACTGAAGCACAGTAAACGGTTAAGTAAACTAAGACTAAAGTTACAGACCAAGAACAGTTATGCATCGCTGTTAGAGATTAGAAACAAAAACTTGAGATATGTTATTAAATGAAACGTGAAATTATTGACCTTTTTTGTTGACAAGTTTATTCTAAATCTCAATATCTCGCTGCAATAAACTGTCGATGTTTTCGACAGTTTATTGCAGCGCCCTCTAGTGATCTGGAAAGAACCACGCTTAAATCGGATAAGCTGTTTCGGAGACAAATGGGACCTAACAGACAAACATACAAACAACCTCAAGATTTTATAATATCCCAAAAATTCAACCTCGGAACCCGCGGAGGGTATTAGGTATTTTTTGGGATATTATGAAACCTTGTGAATTACCTTAAAAAGTGTGATTTCATATTTTAAAAACCAACCATACAAACAATATCTTACGGCAAACTCATTAACGGACTCCTTGTTTCGATTAAAATCGATTTGGCCGTCAACACTGAACTCCATAGTAGATAGTTCAATTTGGTCACCGAGAAGTGGCTGATGACGTCACTAGCTGCGACAGGTGAGTGATATCATCAGGTAATTTAATACGCGGTCCCTACTTTGTTACGCGGATAGAGTAATTCAGATGACAAAGCGGTATCAACCCTAGGTTAAGGTGAGTTTTCGATATTACGTCGCTTCTTTTCATCGGGACAACATGTATATTCTCTGTCTTACAATGTACAAGTAGGTACAAAAGTACAGATGAAACATCTAGCTATTTAAAGACCGTTGCAAACGATCTATAGATTGGTCAAATGATACATAGATATGTTCTCTGTCTTTGTATAGAAGAACAGAAGGTCGAAGTCGCGGTCGCGTGTCGCGATCTTCAAAACCCGAATGCTTATCTTACCTGAGCGTGTGGGCGTCCTCAGCCCGCCTACAGGGAATTTACTGTAAAATTTTAAAGCGTCACCCAGAAACAAGGCGCCCCTTTTATCAAATACTTGAAAGGATGATGTGTTGTGTGATTATGAACGCTTATTGTGTACATTTGACGACCTCTGTGTCGCAGTGGGCGAAGGCCCGCCTGAGACAATATGTATGTAATTACAAAAAAAAGTATATAAGTAGTATATCAGTCATGTAGTTCCGATAACACAAGCTCTGCTTACTTTGGGGCTAGATGTTGCTGTGTGAAAAATGTCCAGCATTATTTATTTATTTATTTTTAAAAATGTATGAGAGTGATACAGTGAGTGTTACCGAAGGAGACACATGAGATATGTTGATTATATGTAAATTACCTAACTAGTAATATATTAAATTGAATTCACTGTTTTAGAACTGCCATAAATCTTATATTAACATTTTTATACAATCATGTGGCTTGGTACCTACCTACAAAACAAAATAGATGAAATTAATACCGAAATAGTGGTTTATTGGTTACTGTTGCATTTAAATAATTGTAAATAAATACTAATTAATACCGGACGATATCGATCGGGGCCCCGGTAAACAAAAATAACTAAAATCGGGCAAAGTACGAAGTTCCTGGCAGATATTTGAATGAAAGAGATCTGTCAATTTGATGTTCCGAGCGAACATGTTTAAGTAATGAATAAATAAATATATAACAATGGTCATTTTTCACACAGCATATTACCCATAACCTATTATCTATTTGCAAGAGGTTTGTATACAATTGTATAAAAAAAATTGACAACCGATTATTATTATTGGACTCCGGGATCAACCCCAACAAAGACAAATTAATTTTTGCTAAATTTGAAAACCCTTGACGTATTTTTCGCCGTCTATTGCAACACATCATTGTGTCTTGTGACAATAAAACCTATCTAAGGGCCGTAATATCAATAGTAATTTACACTTCTAACTTCGATTATTTCATAAGTTAAATGGTAGTTAATCCACACATTGTTCTTATACAACTGATCAAACAATATAAGCAGAGGTAGGCCAAAGAAAATATGGATGGATTGTGTGAAGACATGGTTAAGAAAGGAGTGAGTACTGAGATGACGGCTGATAGAGGAGAGTGAAAGAAGAAAACATGTTGTGCCGACCCCACATAATGTGAGATAAGGACGAGATGATGAACTATTGTTCTTACGGCCCTAAGATACATTCTCGATGGTAAACCGCATTACAATCCAAAAAAGCTGTTTCGTAGATAAATAGTAACAAACCTCTTATGGCAAACGCATGTAGGTACGGGTGCCTATCGTCACGGGTGAATAGGATTTGATGTTTGTTAATAGGCGTTTTTCGTAGGATTTTTTCTCTTTACTCTCGAGAATGATCTGATTTTACGAATGACGATAAAAAGCCAATACCATATCTAGGTCAAACTCCAGGACACTAGATTGTTTTTAATAGTAACGAGGAGGTATAAGTTGGCCGGCATCCGAGGCACGTAGCACCTTCCGAACTGACAGAGGGCACTACAGTTATAGTGTATTCTTAGCACGAGTTTCTAGAGTTATCAAATCTATGAAATCGCCTGTTTTCCGGAACATGCAGAGACCTCGGGATGCAGAGACCAAGGATTTCCACGAGCTACGATCCTGCCATACCTCTTTCGCTTCATTCATCCTCATTATATTCTTCATACAAGCTCATCGTTTTAGTGTACACTTGACTTCGCTTTCTCCAAATTTGAGGACAATTTGGACTTTGGTCAGAGTACGCCCCACCCCCATTCCTAAGGTTGATTTTCAGGCAGTGTCCCACTGAATTTTGACAGTTCGTTATTTCGACACGTCGCTAACTTCGAAAACACATAGTTCGACAAGTCATTGTTTCGACTAAACATACTTCGACAACACACACCTACGAAAGACCACTACTTTGATAGATCCTACAGCAACATGCACGTCTTGTTTGGCAGATAATTATTTCTATGTTTCTGTCGAAATAATTATCTGTCGAACAAGTGCATGTCGTACTCATTTTTAGAGGGTAAAAGTGGAATAATCATTTTTTTATTTCAGTTTTCCCCCTTTTGGGGATTATGTGGCGGGGTATTCTAGACATTTTTAGATTCCACTTTTCCTTCCTATGTGGAATTTTCAGAGGGATTTTTGGTATAACCGACATACCTCTCCCAACTCTCGTTGCTACATATTAATTCAATTTGAATGGCTTGAAATCTTGTATCGCAGGCGACTCGATAACGATATAAACTGGTAGTAAGGGCTGGTTGCGATAACTTGTGACTAACTGCTCTCCCGTCGAGTGGCCGCCGTCTTGCCAGGATGCCCCTCTAAATTTGGCTTTTGTTGCGTCCATACATTGTTACTTGTGAAGATGTTGTACCTAAGTTGAAGTGGCAATAGCTTAAGTATAGCTCACAGAACCGACAACCGCTGAGGGATAAACGGCTACATCCCAAGTGGACCTGGTTTCAGTAGTTTTCCAAAATACCGAAAATAGTTCCGCGGACATCCCACTACTGGGCTAAGTCGTTAAAATTTGTAAAAAAAATTGTTCTCTATGGCAATAATGAAGCCTTCCTTCAATGCGTTATCCGGTTAAATAACGCATTGAAGGAAGGCTCCATCCAATGTGGCATCAAAAAGGTTCGCGGTATGATTTTAGTATATTATTACGACTATACTTTACTATATTTACCACGAGACCAAAGTGGACAGTGAATTCAAAAATTGTATTTAAAAAAAAAACATTTTTATGTCGATGAAATCACAACAAGGACGCCACGTCACTACTTGAAGTTAAACGTATAATGAGTTTGGTGGGTTAATTAAATAAACATAATGTATGACAGGGCATGACGACCACAATTTTATTAAAACAAAAGTACCATTTTGCAAAGTTGTAATTAGGTGAGTTACGCCGCGAGCATCTAAAGTACTAACAAGTAGGAGGTTAACCAGAGATGTGAACTTGATGTAAGTACCTACCTACTTTTGTTTGTGTAATTAGTTAATTATCTTCGCATGAGACAGACATGAAGAAATAAAATAAATGGGTAACAGAACAAAGCATAGTTCAGATTGGCGTAGCGTATAATTGTTTTGGTATCTGATATAGATTTCATGTCATTGATTTTCATATACATTCTTTATTCTTTATTCGACTAGCGAACCCGAATCGTATCCAAACTTTTCAGAAGAACTTTTTTTCTTACGATCACATGTCATTGATTTTCATATACATATAATACAAAGTAATGTGAATCTAAAATAATTAGATTTATAAGATAAAAAGTATCAGAAAAATACCAGAATAATGTTCGTCTGAAAAGTTTGGATACGATTCGGGTTCGCTAGTCGTTTTACAGCTCACCGTCCAATTTAAAGGACAATAATTGCGTGGAACAAATATTTTATTTTGCAACTATGGCAATTTGTTTCGTTTATTACCCAATTTAAAAGTTATTCTGTTTTAATATAAGCTCATCTAGATCTTCAACATTTTTAATTGGATATAACACGCCACAGATATTTTTTTTTTAAAACCCCATTACCTCTCTATATATCACACAAGTATCGTGCATGAAATAAAAGAGATTTTGCGCGCTAAATCCTTTCATCACACTGGTTATTTCACCATCCACCCAGAAGGGTCATCCATCACACACACATTATACACACATGAAAAAAATCCTTCCTCTAATATATATTCCGTGTGTGGATTTCGAGTAGCGAGTAGTCGGAGGCACGTCCAAACATATTATTTTTATATTTTTCATAAGCCCACGTTTTACATAGGGTAAGAATTCCGCGTGACAGGTTCCAAGCTCATCACCGTTTATTAAAACACAAACTGATTATACATTTTTGATTTTAGGGCATGTCGATTTCCTCTATCATAACTAATTTATTATTTATTTATTAGTAATTGTAGTCATTATTATGTTTGCTATATACATGTGATTTGTCTAGAGATTTATAAAAACAAGAAACAATTACTTCGCCAAGGGTCTATTGGCTAATCAAAGCCGTCCCAAGCAGACCTCGTTGATATAGGTATTACCGCCGCTAACTATTTACTTACAGTCCGCCGGGAGTCGGGGCTTGTCGTTTATTACATAGCGAGGACGCTTGGATTGCCACGAATGTAGGTACTGTTTGGTTGTGTTAATTATTATAGTTTAGATATACCTAGTTACTAGAAGCATGATGAAACATTTTAGGTAATGTTTTCCAAAGAACATATTTTATGTGACTGAGTGTGGCTAAGAGGCAGACAGCTACCGAATAAGCACATCAAAAAGTTGCTGTACTTTCAAACGCGAGACCATTGAATTAAAGCTTATAACAGCATTAGGAAGAGCGTGGCGCGCTGTCAGAAAATAATGAAAAACACACCTCTTTTTCTGTAAAAAGACGTGGGGTTTTTGTTAGTTTTTTACAGCACCACGGTCTTGGTTGGGACAACCCAAACGATTATATTTCAAAATTTGTAAAACAATAAGATTATTTATTTTAGTATAAAGAGTAAGGACCGTAAGAACAATAGTAGTTTCAACTTTGGATTTCGTAAATCTACGATAAAAGTTAATCGATGGTTTGATCTGCTGTATAAGAACAAATTTGTGGATCAACTACCATTGAACTTATTAAATAATGGAAGATAGGAGATTAAACTTGTTCTTGTTGTTTAAACTACTGTTCATCTTACGGCCCTTAGTCTTCTAAATCGTATCAATATGTTTTAGCTATTCAGAGTTTTTTTCTTGCGAGTGTTATTTTAAAAAGACTTCAAAAAAGGAGGTGGTTATCAATTCGGTTGTTTTTTTTAATGTTTGTAACCTCAGAACTACTTCTATAAACAGATTTGGAAACATATTGTCAGTAAATGTCAGTAAGTTGTGATTGAGAGTCTGATGCGAGTCACTGTGACCCCGCAACACAGGTTCAATTTAGACCTAGTGCGGGGAACAGAGCTCATTAAAATCACCATACTGTATCGTAAATTATAACACCACTGTACATACCAGACCATTGTTTGAGACTCAATAACCATGTATCTTATCTATATCTTATTTTAGAGCCCCATTCCATTTAATACCCGAAACCCTCTGGTCGTTGTGACCAGAGGTATATACCCCGCGTAAACCCGGTCTCAGAGGAGTCGTTCATAAACCGTTATCAATTTACCGTTGAGTTGCATCGTTGGTGTCTGTCTGACATATTGAGAGCAGGGTCAAACTCGCACACATTTATGTTTCAAAGACCTAAAGCCACATTTAAATTCCCGCAACATCACAAGTCATTATCGCCAGTCCCAGCGGAGACATAAGCCATTATCAATTACCATCGAGCTGCATCGTCGGCTTCGTTCAGGAACAATGAGATAACTTTTCTGGTTAAAGGCTCTGGCACACCGACTGTGGGCGAGTGGAAGCAGAGTGCGGCTCTGGTTGCAATGCAATACCTACATAGAATAAAGGGCTTACCCCTATGTTGTTACACTTATTAAATGTGGCACCACCACCAAACCTACCCATGGAGTTCACACTTCACATTATTGGCGGAAAATAATGTGAAGGGTTCCGTTATTAATGAAGAATCAGAAAAACAACTTGCTAATTTTATTCAGTCTCGTTCCGTTTAATCTGGGTTACGTACAGTCAACTTGCATCACATGAGGCAACGCTGTACCCTCTCCACGTGATAGATGCCCTCTGCGTCCTCACAGCTGTCCATTGCTCTCTGTTATTGCGTTATTTGTACCGCTGCGCTATTTTCTAAAGTAATGGCCGTGGTCGATGTTCGCAATTTAATCTAAGTAACAGATGGACTTTTGCAGAGAGAGCAGAATTTCAACAAGGGCTTTGAAAGCCTGGCTATTAGTTTCAGAATAATAGGTACCTATTTTAAGTCGTCTGACTTTTGCTTGGTGCTAGTTTTAGCGAGTGTCTAAACAAAATTCTAATGTAGAAAATAGTTTTGACGAACTCGGACTCGGTCTAGACGAGCGAGTAACCGGCTGAGAAGCAAGAGGCGCTGGTTCAATTCCCGCTGAGGGACAAATACTTGCATGTTCTGCAGATATTTGTTCCAGATTTTGTAATTTTTTTGTACTATACCCACGACACAGGGAATTCTAGTGTGGGGGCAGGCTTTTGTATGTGACTGTAGGGTGTAAAAAACAAAAAAAAATGTCGAGTGAAGTATTTTAGTATATATTATATACGAGTTTATAGGACTTTTCGTAAATTGCAAATTTTCAACGTCCTTTTGATGACTTTCTGTGGACCGTAAAACCCTCTAAAAGTTTAATAAAACGTTAGCAGGAGAATAGTATACATGCTTGGTTATTTGTTCATTTAGTACAAATAATACAAACAATTTATTTCAAAAAAACTGTTTAAATATATATTATAAAGTGTTAGGAAACTTCACTTATGGAAAAATCACAAAAATATTGTGATCATACTCATAAAATAACATACTCATACCTATCATGCTATACACTATACGATCTAATCAGATAGATTAGATAGTTTGCTGTTTCATCTGTATATATTTTATAAGGATATACTTGTTCATATTGTAAAAATGGGAATTTTCACATACCGTATATATCGGTGAAGGCACCGACTAAGTTTCGAGTTTCAGGGTGAGTGATCGCGACGCTCTCCATTTTTACAATATGGTTAATCAAATTCACGTGTACTTATGAATAATATTTTCAACTGATGAACTGACTTCAAAAAAAGAGGAGGTTCTCAACTCGTCTGTATGTTTTTTTGTGTGTATGTTACGCGATATCATCGCCAATTGTGAACCGATTTTAGTGATTATTTTCTATTGATCAAATAGATTTGTAGAAACCTCGAAATTTTGTAAGCACATACAAAACTTTAACAAATTTACCTGAGTATCGTTCATGTCACTAACATCGGAACAGTATTATTCCGATATGACCTATTTATTTAATGCAAATAACAACGGATACGTAGAAAAATACTTCACAGAGGGTCACAAAACCTTTAAATAACGATATTATAATATCTGTGCCATTACCTATTGCTATCCGTGCGTCGTATAGGAAAATGAGGAAAATTCCTCATTTTCCTCATGTAACATTCTCAATTTTCCTCTAGCTAATAGGATGTTCAACTCGTGTTTTACATAATTCGTAAAAAATTAATTCGGTATTTACAGATCATTAAAGTACAATGATTTTCTTTAAAAAAAAAATGAAGCAAAATCGTCTTTAGCGTGGTATACGCTCGATAATATAATATCTAATATCTAGCCATACACACATGCCTGCGTAGCTTTCACTAAAGTATGCCAGAGATACAATCATATCTACTTTAGTGAGTGGGTAGGTAATGTCACTGCGGAGTAACGCGATTTCCACGATTTTAAGTAAGTCAAATTATTTGGAAAATATTAAGTACAGAATCAATACTAAATAATAAACGATTATAAAGAAATAAGTATCTGTTTTGACTTTAACGGTCGGGATCAAAATTAGCGAAAAAAGAAAATGGCGGTAAAGTATCACGCGTATATCTCATCTATCACGTGCTAGAGAAGAAAAAAGATGATAAAAAGAGGGCAGAGATTGTAAGTTCTTTTGTATTTCCATATTTTCATCATCATGAGAAGAAAAATATTGTTGTGATTGCATAGCGACCATGTTTTACTATTTATCGGTTTCCTGGGGAATGGAGATACACCGTTCGCAGATGATTCCCTGCATTATCTACCCGCGTAGGTAGTCATCCCTGCGTATACCTTTAGTTGAAGTTCGGATAACATTTTTTCTGTTCAATTTAAGAAGATCAGATAAATTTATTTACACAAAAACATAGGGAGTAATTTACACTTTTAGTGTAAATTGTAAAAAGATAATGCTTTATAATATGATCGTAATTAACAGGTCGATAAAACCCTTGTAAGAATTTACATCCCGTGCTAGTTAATATGTATAATGATAAAACATATTTAATTATAATGAATAATGTAATGGTAATTTTTAACACAGCATCATCTAGCTCCAAAGTAAGCAGAGCTTGTGTTATGGGCACTACATGGCTGAGATACTACTTATATACATTTTTTTATATGTAAATACATATTTAATTAACATATATAGAAAACAATCAGATCCGAGACAAATATTTGCAGATCATACAAACGTACCGCGGCGGGTATCGAGACCGCAACCTTCTGCGTCTCAGGCGGCCTACTGCTTGGCGCAGAGGTCGTCAAAAACTTAAAGTTAAAAACTGTGTTGTTATTTTCTTCTTGTCTGTACTGAATATGTATGTATAAATAATTTATCTTAATTTTTCTATTCAACGACGTGCTACTTGTTAATTGCATGATACTTACCTAGGAGATAGCATGTCGATTGATTCTCACTAGCAGAGAAGCGGCGAAGTGATACTCGCATGCACCAGCCGGAAAACATTAGCCACCTTAGACAACAACCACTTTTTGTTGCGCCTGCGGAATAGTATGGAAATGACATTAGCTTGTAAGATGTCACGTGCTGCTACTAAATTTTTTCTTGAGGCATTTTCGTGAATGTGGAAGGAAAACTAAGCGTCTCTTACTTGCAGTTGTCGCAACTCTTCAGTCCATATCTGTTGTTAGTCTATGCGTATAATGTGGTTAGAATCTCTGTTATAGTTTTCAAAGGGCACATCACGAAGCGTTTCTTAAATTTGATTATCAGAAAGTACCATCTAACAGTTATGTGTATCAGTTTTACTGATACACAATGCATCTGGCGTGTCGGGTATGCCAGCTTGCAAACTCTTGGCTGCAGGCTTGTGTACTACGGGCTAAAAAACCTTTAATTTGAACCAATTTTCGCTTAAAGAAAATTCTTAAGTCAAAGGACCAAGCTATTGGTTGGCATGCCTTCTGGCCCGTGTCAGGTATGCCACCTGCAGGCTTGTGTATACGATCTTAAAACATTTAAACGAATTCTAGCAGAAAATTCTTAAGTCAAAGAAGCTTTGTATCTTTTGTTTACCTTGGCTTTAGAGCCAAATCCTTTTATCCTACAACGCTACAGTCTTGGGAAATTAGAGGTATCATGTGAGCACATAATACCGTCAGCTTGATTTAGGCCGGGCGCGAGTTGAATTCGAATCGACACGACTCGATACAATGTTACGATATCTTTATATTTCTCTGCTTGCATACCTATTTCAAGACTTTACGAGATTCGCCTGGGGAAGAAGATGGGATTTTCAGATAGTGAATATTTCTATGTGAGCTTGTATATTTCAAGATTTTATGGCAAATGATGGGGGAAACAAGATGGGAGTTTCAGTGAGTAAAACAAAATGTCTCCTTCTGCTTGCAACAATAAATTCTTATATTTGAGTTCGTTTGAGCTACATACCGATTAGTTTGAAAGTGTCATTCTAATTAGCGGGAGTAGAAGTAGTAGAGCTCCTTGTGAAAGAGTTTCTATTATGTTATGTCATCTCTAACAACCGCTGGGCAAAAAAAATTCTCGAATGGCGACCGCGAACCGGGAAACGCTGTGTACCCCGCGCAGTGTATCAGATGACATCTTAAAGGAAGCGTGATGTCGGTAGACATCATGGCACTTTTTGTTGGAGGGCTGTGTCTAGCTGTGGAATTATATAGGCTATGGATGATGATGATGATAATCACTTAATATATTATTTTCTTCAACCCCTTTGAGTCAAGCTTCCCACAAGATATTCCTTAAATGTCAAATATTGGATGTTTGTTGCTATAATCACAAATATTATAATACTAGTACTATAATCAACGGTTGTATTGATTATAACATAATACTGTCCAATCCATAATCAGTTGAAATACATAAATTCGATTTAATAATAATTAATTAAATCTAATTAGCTGTACAACATAAAGTTTAGCTCAGATCGCTCTAGTTAAATAGGTAGGTGAATGGGCAGGTAGGTTAATTTGCCTACCTAATTATTCACATATATCGTAGATTTAACTTTTTTATCTATTTAATAAGATTAATAAGGAATGTGCATCTGTTGATCTACCAAAAAACGAAAGCGCATAAGCTCAATAAAAAGTAAAAAAATATTTTATCCAGCGGGCTAAGCCGTGGGCAGAAAGTAGTTTATAAAATGAGTACGATAGTAGGATACTGCAAGGTCATTGTCCTTATAAAGCGACATCCGCAAGCGCGATAAAAATACAGTGTCCGCCAATCACGTATGGAGTATGAGAATAAAACGAGTGTCCTTTGCCACAGGGAGGAAGGAGAGGGTTCAGCTCAGAGCTTTGTAGCTAGCTATAGCTTGACTCGGGCGGGCCATATAAGGTAGGGTGTCTGTAATTCAGCTAATACTCAATGCACACAATGCATAATCTAACCTGAATGCCATGTTTTTATACGCTTTCAGATTCTGATAGCTGTAATTGGTAGTAAGAACGAGTCGGTCGTTCACCCTGCCATCTTATGTCGTATTGTTTTTTATAAAATTTTTGAACGACCTATCCAACGAAACCTCACACCATGGGTTAAATAAAAAAAACAACCCCCGCTTTACGTGTAGAGGGAGGTAACTTAAAAAGTATTTTTTAAGATTTTTGTTTTACACTTTGTCTGCGACATATTATACTAAGATTCTCTGAGCTAAGGCGCGGACAAACAGACAGGCAGACAGACAAACAGACGGACGGACATAGCGAAACCATAAGGGTTCCTTGTTAACTACCTTATAGGGTGAGCATGGATCCCGGGCTGAATAGAGACAAACATAAGGTGAAATTCCTTTAATCGAGAGTCAATTAATATTTGAGTTGTGCATGATTCGAAGCTAATGTTTGATGTGCACGTATATTCAGTTGTTAAAGAGCTCCCAAAGCTTTAGGATTTATAATGCGGTCATCTAAGGATTAAAAAGCGTTAAAACTATAAAAATCCTGTATAGTACTTACGTACGCTATGCTTCTCAAGTTTGGAACCATGTCTATGGAATTTACATTGATAGACTAAAGGCGATTCGAAGAAAGTTTTACGCTTCTTTAGTTTCAAAAGCGAATTCGAATTATCTATAACATTCTGTCAAGCAGACCCTCCTTCCTCTTTACTTGAACTTGAGGCGTACTTGAGGCGTGAATTTGCGTATATTATTTACCTAGGGTGAATTATCAACTCAGGCATTGATTTTCCGCCACTTCTAAAAAAAATTAAATTTTATGTATCCACACGATCATTATGGCATAGCAACCTGCTTTATTTGCCTAAAGTTTTCACTAACTATCACCAAAATGCGTTTATCTACCGTTCGAGTAAGCTATTCAATATATCGAGTAGCATAACCTTGGTCTTTTCAGCTGTAGTGTTTATACTGTTACAAATAAGCTATATAACACTTTCTTTGGTATTTTTTTGCAAAATTAAGCTTACCTATTATTATCTTTATTGAAAAGTACTTACTTACAACCTTTGATATCGTGAATGTGAGTGATTAACAGGTGTAAACTAATACTAATTTCTTACCTAACTGTTAAGGGTAGTTATGATTACATTTAAGTTGTGTAAGTAAGTAAGAAATGTTATAGTTAATTAATATGTTTTTATCAGTGGAGACCGTTAAACGGCCTCATAGTAGCAGCTATGAGGTTTAGTCATTAATTTTGGTTTTAAGAGCCGATTCTTTCATAAAATAAATTAATAAAAATACTACTGCTACAAAAATATAAAATATTGATTTTATATCTATGGCATAAAATCTATTTTTTAGAACAGATTATATGCCATAGATAGCTTGTTCATTATTACTCTGAGGGAGGAAAATACGATAACGTAACTGGAATTGTGTCTAGCCGTTCAGTTTCATGTTGCGGGAATTTTGCACGAATTTAAACCACCCACATGGAGTTTTGCGAGCGTCAGGCGCGCGTTATTTATTTTTGGTAACTTCATAAACTGCGGTACCGAAAGGTTCATACTGTTTATATACCGAAAGTTGAATCTAAATCTGCTCTACGAACAGATTTAGCCTTCCTCATAAAAAAAATTCATGTTTTCAAGAAGAAAAATAAAAATTAAATTAAACAAACAGAACAAGTTTTCTCTATGTATGTTGATGATCGTTTGCCTTTGTTTTAAACTATCTTATTAGATTCTGTGGTAAATCTATGTCACTCTATGACATAATACTAAGCATTATTTGCTTTGACCACCCTCAATTAATATCTTGAATGAACAACTATAATTAATAACTCACACAATCTCTTATTATCCTCTCCATCTAAAGGCTGTCTGGAAGAGATCGCTTCTAAGCGATAAGACATTGTACTTTCTTATAGAATAGGATTTTTTTATTTTGTAATTTGTTTAAGGTGTACAATAAAGTATTTTCATTCATTCATTCAATTAACATATCAGCTCTACCTTTAATATATATTATACATGCATACCCGCTGTGCATAGACTGCCATAATTTGATATTTAAACCGTATAACTATTACAATAAAGCTGAAAGCCATGTGCAGCGGATCGTCGTCGGTACATAGGTAAATATGATATTACGTATGATAATACATATTATGTACAGGCATGCCTTTGACGAGATTGTCTGAGCTCAGGCAAAATCCACTGACCCAAGCATAAGCCTGAATAAGAATATGAAATATTCCTATCTTGAGCTAAGTTACGCGATATTGTTAGGTAAACTCCATTGTGTTTTCGTGAAATATGTATTTTTGCAGATCGTTTTGTATACCAAACCAGTAAAAATTACATCACATTTACATTTTTGTGTGATCTGCAAATATTTATCCAGGGTATGGGAGTTTTCTATATATAATAATTAAGTATGTATTTACAAATAAAAATGTAAATAAGTAGTACATCAGTCTTGTAGTTCTCATACTACAAGCTCTGCTTAGTTTGGGGCTAGATGATGCTGTGTGAAAATGTCCAACATTATTTATTTACTTATTAATAATTTAGAGCACTTGCATGAGACATGAACACAGTTCATTGATAATTATCGTATACTAACTATGTATTATGTCTAGTTGTGTACACAAAAAGCAATCTCTACTCTAGCGAAAATCGTGAAGCTACAATTGAATTATTGCAAAATTTTAAAACCTATCGTCTATTACAGCGCCCCAAGGTGACTTTTGGTAGTCTTCCCAAAATGCTAGCAGCATTGCCCTGCTGAATGGCAACGCTAATGCGAATGTAATTGATTTATTCGGCAACGCTAAATAAAAAAAAAACAGAAATAACCGAGTGGCATTCACCAAACTAACTAGAAGACACATTGTATATGACCTCCACTCGACCGAAGGCATTGGCTCAAACAGTCATGGCAAAAAATCCAAAAGAGGGTTAAGGATGACCTTTTTCTATCATTTGTTATCTATCTACCACCGACTAATAAGATTATTAAGTGCCAACCATACAGGAACAACACACATGGACTTGACAATTCGCGTTGGCATAAATATTATTAAGGTCACCAGCAACATACTTATAGATAAAACGTACCAACTGTTTATTTACTAAAGTTACTCGTATATTTTATTTATTGATTTTCAACAGACTTATATTTTTTTGTGGGTATAATACTAGATAAATATAATTACAAATACCTACCTAGTTACATCGTAATTACATAGACACATATAATGGTTCCGTTTTCATCATTTTGATTCGGTAGCCTAAAAACTAAACTATTCCAAGCCTTCAAAGCCTTCTCAAATGATTCAAAAGGTGGGCGACATTGTTGGTTGACAGCAAAACATAATTTTCCTAGTTAATATTCCCGCGGTCACCGGTAAATAATTGAAATCTGAACCTTGCAGCGATGTTCCAGTTTCAATTTAAAAACATTCTATGCACCCTGCATACAAAAGCCGCTATTCGTCCAACTTAAATAGACCTTTAGCAATCCGGAGTCTCGGTAGCGTAAGTTTAAGGGACGGGTCTATTTTTATTGGAAGTGTCTGGTAGAAGTGTGAGTTTATTGCAATAGTAGAGTTTGAAGTTTCAGGCGACTGATACAGGCTAAACTTTGTCGTCGTAACTAGCTAAGTATAGCTATCTAAATTGGGCATGAATAAATTCACATTTCAGTTTATTTTTCATCATAGAATATAAATATTTAAACCAAATCAGGCCAGTCGATATGGAGGTTATTATCATCAAAAAACCAAACTGACATTTTATAATATTACTAAAATATCCTAATTTTGAAATTTATAATATTACTGAGATATATCCTATATTGAGTTAATTTAAGCCCTAGTCGTGAGTGGCTAGTCTGTTCCGGGGGATTAGATATCGGTTGGGAGTTTACAAATTTTATATAGGTGATATATGGGACTCGGGTCCAATGTGAGGTCCATTTTTATTGTCAATAAAAAACTATATATACATATATGAAAATAAGATCACATAAATTAATAGAAATCTAAATTGAAAAATTTAGATTTCTGTAAAAGCAGCAATTCTTTTTTCCTGGGCCCGAAGCAACCCGTCTTTACCTTCTAAAAGAAAAATAGTTGCAACCCATAAATCAGGGCGTTTCAAGGGCTAGCCACACCTATCCGTAACGTGACCGGACCGGGTTGCAAAAATAACGGTAATTACAAACTATTTTATACAAATTGTACCGACAAATATTTTTTTGTACCCAGGGACGCCCTGATGTGCCGTTACAGGTAGCCCCAGAACATTTTATTGGAAGTAAAGTAAATAGTAAATTAGTAAGTATAATTTCCATTGTTTTTCAGGAACATTCTTTAAGTTACGTCTGTCTGTCTGTCTCCCCTCCGTGAGTCTCCGATGTCTAGTTCATTTTAAAGCGTATTGGTATCAAATTTATTGTGCCAACCAAAAAACTACAATCCAAAAATCTAAACTTGGTCTAGAAAGTTGAAATTTTGAACATATATTATATAACAATGTACACATCCGCTTGATTTCACAAGTTAAAACAAGAACACATGGGAACTTAATCCTAATTAGCATTTTCTTCCAGATTACCTTTGTGTAATATGTGTTTGAGGTATACGGAATGGATACGGCACGGAAAGATGTAAAGGTCCTTCAGATACTGTTTGCCGCAAGTATTACCCGAGGGCGCTCGTTGGCAGCTTCCTCTAAACAAATTCCCGCGTTCAGAAGTTCCGACAATTTAACTTTTTACAGCGACACTGTGTCAACTTTTTGTTCTGGATCATTCGATTAAACAGCACTGGAAGACAATTTTTTCGCACCATGACAGGAGCCCGTACATGCATTTGCCGTAAGTGGTTGTTTGTCTGTCTGTTAATATTTAACTCCGAAACCGGTTTTATCGTTTTTTTTTATAAAACCGGTGTGAATCGTGGAGTCGTTTTGTATGACGCCACTAGTCAATAGGAGGCGCTGCTACAAATATATGTTATTTTATGTGTGTGGACTACCTTTTCCGCACTCAAACTCCAAATTGGTTCTTTGTGCGTGGGAGTTTGGCTAGTGGGGTAGCCAGCCCAACTCCGCCCAGAAGCATTGAAGCTTCCTGGGGTCTTCGCAGGCCTCGCGGAGTGACCTTGAGTTGCCAAGGATTTGTGCGCGGTGAGTTGCTACGCCCACGCATTCCAGGATTACGCAGCTGATTCCTCTTCGGTTAGACACCCTCTGCAGAGTGGGCTGTCTGTGGCTCCGATGTTGTAGAAGTGTTTGTTCAGGGGGCAGTGATCGGTTAGGGTCCCCATGATGATCCGGAGATCTGTTCTTTTAAGACTTCGCAGGCGACATGGTGAGATGGCAGGTAGGGCTGCTCTTGACTGTCTGCAGTCCGTGGCCTGTCCTCAGCGTCCATTATGTTGGTTTATAGTGCGGTGTCGCATCCATGCGCGCAGCTGGGAGAATGGCAGAGGGAGGAATGGGGCGGGACCTTCCGTAAGTGTCCCTGATCCTCTTCTGGCCAATTCATCAGCAGCATCGTTGCCAATTAGTGATCTACTACGTCCTTTAATTCATTGTAGAGTCACTTTATTTTTCGCCGTAATTCTTTCTAGGGCTAGGTGGCACTCGTAAACGAGTTTGGAGTTACAGCTGTGGCTTTCCAGAGCTCTTAGTGTTGCTGTGCTGTCAGAGAGAATGCGTATGTTGTAGTTTTCGATCTCTCTCTTGTAGATCGCCGTTGCGGCTTCGGTAATGGCCACACATTGAAAGATGGAGCTGTGTGTGCCTAGTGTCATTGAAATATTATGTTGAGGTCCATCGAGTGTACTCCAGCGGCCGTTCCTTGTTTGGTTTTTGAGCCATCGGTGTAGACATGGACTTCACTGGTACCTGATTGATCTCTTAGGTCCTCGTATAGTTGTATATGGTAGTGTTTTTGGAATATCCGTTGTTTGGAGGTCTTGTCACATGGGGCAGCTAGAAGTGGCTCATGTGTCATCGCCCGATCCAGGACGGCTGCATGAAGGCTTCTAGGGTTAACCCATAGGCCCTGGTGTTTGAGCCTCAGGGCGGCCATAGTCGCCTCCTGCTGTATATACAGGTCAAGCGGAGTTAGGCCTAGGATGATCTCAAGTGCGGCCGTTGGGGTTGTTCTCATGCAGAAATGGCGGAGCATGCGAGTCTTTGAAAGGGTTCGTTCATAATTGCCACGCACAGCTCGTTTGCCCTGAACGCATAGCTGACCGACCCTTTATGTTTATTTGTCCCCGATTTCACGCGCTTGCTGTCTCCAGTAGGCGTGGTTGTATCGTCGGGCCGGGACCGTTTGGTGCGGTGGGTTGAGTCGGCATGTTGGGGTATGCCGCGGTGGGTTTTTGAGATTTAGCTGCCAGTTTGCCTGCGCGTTTCCCTCTAGGCTTGGATCGGCGGCGAGACTGGCTGCTTTCGCTTGTCGCTGGTGATGCCTTGGGCACCGCCTGTGCCTGGACCTGTTCGGCCTGACCAGAGGTCGAGCTTACTGGGGTCGGTGACTTGGCTCCAGGTTGGAGTTGCCGTCTCCCGTCAGCAGCCTTTTGTCTTGCCTGTGCCCTTGCCTCAGTGTTCGCCTTGGCCTTCTGGCGCTTGATGTTTTTGTTTTTGCGCGGACAGACTCAGTCCACGTTGGCTCTGTCTGTTGCGCGGGTATGGCATTTTTTAGAGCGGACAGCTCGATTTCTGTGCCCCTAACAGCCACAAATGACGGAAGACACTGAATTTATTTTGCTGCTGCTAATTATGAACTTAGTAAATTTACTGTATATTTAAATTTTTGTTAAATAAAAATCTTTTAGATATTTTTTGAGACTTATAATATTTGAAATATGCTTATCCTTTGTTTAGTGTTAGAAAATGAAAGGGTTAGAGTTAGCAAACTGCTAAGTTAGCGAGCCATATGTATAAGAGGGTGATAGTTTAAATCAAAAAACGGTGTTATTACTGCTGATGAATTTTATCAATAAATAAAACACCCCCTTACAAGTACTACTTTACAAGTAAGCATAAGCGGGGGGCGGTAAAAGTTATGATATCATGTAATTTTCTAATTTGAAGAAAATCTGCATATCAAATATTACAGTACACACTTTACTGACTCATGGATGGACATACACACGAACGCACTGATTTACAAACGAACATAACGAAACAAGCGTTCATTTTTCGCTTCGGAAAAAATACCAATAGGACACTTTGTCTTTCATTGTATCTTCCTCTCACAAATTCCGGATTTATCTCTAGCTCTCTGCAAGACCATCTTACCGGGTCTAATCGTCTCTGTCGCAGAACATTGAGTACCATTGAGTTAATAGGATCTCGAGAACATCTTATTGACAACAGCAGTCACGGGGTAAGATGCGACGCGTAGCCACCTCACGGTTACATATAACGCCTCACTTTTAACAGTAACAGCATTCGCGGGGTAAGATGGGACGCGTAGCCACCTCACAGTTAAATATATCGCCTCACTTTTGACAGTAACAACATTCGCGGGGTAAGATGCGACGCGTCGCCACCTCACGGTATTATTTAGCTCTTGAAAAAAATATCAAAATATGGGTTCGAGCAATTTTCACAAAATGTTATGTCATAATTTACATTAACAAGACTCAATTATTGGCATTGAAATTGAAATTTTCGTGTTTTTTATGTAATTTCACCACTTTACCGTGTACTTCACTATTATCTTGCTGACGTTTTGATGACCGAATTGAGATCCTTCCACGATATAATATTAGGATTTCTATCTCAGTATCCCAAAATGTTTTCACAAATATTATCCTCCAAACATTTGTAGCGATGACATCACAACGGTACGGCTATCTTACTTAACTATGACGAAGTACGAACAAATTAAATTTAAGTTTGATTTACATCTCTCAAATCCCAAGAAACTTTGTAAGTTCCTAAAATGAGCGAAGCTTCAACTTCGTCGGAAATCTTCAATCTGCTTAATTTCGTACCCTCCATTTTATGAAATTTAATTTGCATAGCCATGAGCACCTATTCATAAGATAACATACTCGCCAATCTCTGTGAATACAAATCGTGTGTAATAAGAACAAAAGGGCTAGAGTAAACACATTTCTGTCAATATTTGCTGGCCTCTGCCAGCTGTAGGATATGGCTTTACATAAATTGATAAAAACACAGTAACTTTCCATAATTTCCCGGGGAGAAAGGCATAAATTAGTACCTATCTAATTATTATTATCTACATATATTCAAAGATCTCAAATATTACGATAGGGCGGGAAGTAATATAGAGGAAGATACTCCCAGTTCAAGTAATACTACAGTTGGCATTCTAATACATCTTTTAATATTAATTAAACTCATATTATGATTATATTTACACCGACTTTCTCTAGTTGCATATTCTCTATTTTTTTGCGTATTCAAACATTTAATTGCAATTTTTGCAGTCTTACTCAGCCGTGTTTGGCGTCAAAATGTGGAGTAACTACATATATTTATATATCATATTATTCATTGAAATCACATGGATCATATAGTCTGAAGACGTCACACAATGTATTGCGTGTTGCACGTGTTACGGGACATGCCGTCTTGTGTGTGACCTGTTTGCCATATTGAACCACCTTGTTTTCTAATATCTTGTGAAAAACCAAACTAGTGAAAAATCACTGTTATTTAAATTTCTCTAGTGAATTTTCCGTAAATGAATGTTAAGCATGAAACTCAATCTGTAATATTAATTATTCGTTATTGCCAAAGAATCGTAATTAGGGGTGCCGGCAAAATGAGGCGTATTCAATTGGAAAGGCCGGAAAGGAAAAATGTCAGAAACTAGAAAAGAGAAATACTAAAATTTTATATTCTTCAAAAAACCCTTGAATAGAATTAGTCTTAGTTTAGTTATAGTGGCTGAAAGACTAAATAGATCTTGCTCACGAGGACAACGTAGATTTAAAGTGTTTTTTTTCTTAGTAAAACTAACCTTTGTAGCTCAAACTATTAAAGCAGTAAATATATTAGATAGTTAGTTTGTATTTTTTTTCGTATGCCGAATAATACCTATCAATAATAATAAAATGTGTAGTTTAAAAAAAACAAAAAACACGCTTTTATGACGCACTAAAACTGAAACAAAAAGATATCCTCCTGGCTCCATAGTCAGACCCTCGTTTCCAAACCTAATCAATTATATTCATAAAAACTAATCATATAAACTTGAGGGGTTTACTAGTAGCCACTGAAGAGTTCCACTTTCCAGCTCCTAGCTCCATCATCAGGTCAGCTCCAAGATACTAAATTATAGTATTGTCATACGAATTATATATACATACAAAGGTTCATTTCGATACGACAATTAGAAGTATGTTATAATTGACTTCCAAGATTTGATTAATTTGATTGTTTGTTATTGAGTTACAACTGAAACTAATATAAGCGTGTTAAAAAATCATCTGCTTGTTGAGTAGTGTTTAATGGTTATTATTGTCTTACTACTATGTTTGTGTGTGTATGTATATATATATGTGTGTGTGTATGTGTTTACTTAACGGACGCCGCCAATAACGGCCGTCACCAAAGATCTGGACGACCTCGCTTCAGCAGACCCGAACTCTTTCGGTATGACGTCATGGGAAGAGCCCTCCTACCTCTTCCAAACACGCTTCCCGCTATTGGCTAGCTATTCGTCTTTTGTTTCTTTGAATATGAAGTATGCTAAACCTAGGTACCTAAATAAAAATGAACCATTACAGGTTGAATGTGAAATCAAATTATTGATCTCAGATTGAACCAGTAATGGTTCATTATTTATTCAAGAAAAAAAAATAGTGAGACGAGTAGCTTCGAGTGACGGTCGCTAACTAGTTGCACCACATGAAACACTTAAAACTCCTGTATAATTTATTGAAGCAGCAGTAGCAGCTCTTAGGGGTCTTAGGTAAAAAGCCACAATAAGTAAAATATTTGTTTCCGCCAGACAGTTTCTTTTTACAGTTCTATTTTAAATGGGAAAGTTTCCAAAGTTATTTTGGTAAACGAAGCACTATTTATATAATAACTTGGGAGCAAATTGACTTTTCCTCACTTGCTTCCAATTAAGTTATCGTAAAGGTCATCTTGAAAAATTGCGAAATGGGTAAGCAATTGAAGTGTTACAAGACTAGCTTCTGCACGCCGATTCGATCTCGTAGTCAAAAAAGCTTGTGCTAACAGCACCACGTCATCTGCTTCTGATTTTATTTGAATACATTCCATTGTTTGATTTCATTTTCTATAAATTATATAGTGGACCTAAAACATTAAAAAAAAATCATATGCAAACATCGAAACACATCTTGCACGAATCATTAGTAGAAAGTGATAGGTAAGTGAAATTGAGACCGAATTAGGAACCTTTAGGGGTTTATATTATCAATACTGTCTAATAAATTGGGTATCGTGCTGATGATGAAAGGTGGGAAACATAATTATTTTTATTTATTTTAACACTTTATTGCACATTTTATGAAAGTAAACATTAGTTGACTTAATGCTAAAGAATTTTCTGCCAGCCAACCCAATTTGTTGTTATTGGCGGTAAGCGTGCTACAATTTTATCAACTTATATAATAGATACAATCAAGAGCGGATCCAGGGGGGGGGGTCATGGGGGTCATGACCCCCCCCCCCCCCCTGAGCTGGTTCCAGGACTTAGGTGGACCACTAATTGAACATAATGATTTAAAAATTGAAAATTGATTTTGTTATTTAAATATATGTAAAGGGTCTTCCAATAGGCACGTCCGAACTTTGGTAGTTGGTAGCGGCCATCTTGTTGAAGCTACATCTGTCAAATTGGTTGTCATTTATTCATTTTGTTTTGCCAAATCATCATGGATAGCTATAGCATTCAACAACACGTGCAAATGATAAAATTGTTTTATCAAAATGAGTGTTCTGTTCGGGCAACGCACCGCGCGCTTCGCCCATTTTACGGTCGCCATAATCGTCCTACCGAGAGGACTATTCGTCGTGTGGTGGATAAATTTGATTCCACTGGTTCGGTAAATGATCGACCAACACCCGTACGTCAACGAAACGCAAGGTCTGCCGAAAACATCGCCGCTGTCCGTGAGAGTGTGCAGGAGAATCCGAGGCAGTCGATTTCGCGTCGCTCACAAGAACTCGACCTTTCACAGACCACAACTTGGCGAATTTTGCGTCGTGACTTGGGCCTGCACCCGTATAAAATTCAACTCACCCAGGAATTGAAGGTAAACGACCATAGACAACGACGTGTGTTCGCTGAATGGGCACTGGAGCAGTTAGCAACTGACCGTAATTTTCACAGAAAAAATATCTTTAGCGATGAAGCCCATTTCTGGATTAATGGGTACGTAAACAAACAAAATTGTCGAATTTGGGACGATACCAATCCACATGAGATCCAAGAGCGTCCAATGCATCCCGAAAAAGTTACAGTTTGGTGTGGGTTTTGGGCTGGCGGCGTCATCGGGCCCTATTTCTTTGAGAACAACGTTGGCCAGGCCATCACTGTCAACGGCGAGCGCTATAGGTCGATGATTACCAAATTTTTTTGGCATGAACTGGATCATCTGAACACCAACGACATGTGGTTTCAACAAGACGGCGCTACGTGCCACACAGCTCATGCCACATTGAATATTCTGCATGAGAGATTTGAGGGCATGGTCATCTCACGTGGAGCTGATGTGAACTGGCCACCGAGATCGTGTGACTTAACCCCGCTAGACTTTTTCTTGTGGGGTTTTCTTAAGTCGCAGGTCTATGCGAATAAACCACAAACCACAGCGGCCCTCAAAGCCAACATAACCTATGCCATAGGTCAAATTCAGCCTGATTTATGCGCAAAAGTCATGGAAAATTGGATATCTCGCATGCGCTCCACCCAGAGAAGCCGTGGCGGACATTTGAATGATGTCATATTCCACACATAATGGCATCACTACATCTTTCAAATAAATAAATAATTTCGATAATATCTCACACACACTTTGTTTTATTTAAATTTAAAGACATGCTTAATGAAAGACCCTATATTTTGTCTGTTTCTATTCTGTTTGTTGGAAACCCTTGTCGTACCACCTCTTCACTTTTGCGGAGTTTTGCGTCATACCCCTCGACATACCTCTAGCTGTTATGACAAATCATTCACCACGGTTATGGAATATAAATAGGCTGCCTCATTCCGTGCGTGAAAGTGCTTCTCTGGATGTCTTCAAGAGAAGATGGCAATATGTACATGTATATGTACAAGTTATTATGTGTTAAGTTTTTCAAGTGTATAATAAAGAATAAATATTTTTAAGTACAGTACTTACGTACATTAATAAAATACCTACTTTTTACTTGTATCTATTGTTATCAAAATTAAATTATAAGTTCTTGACTTGACAACGACTATGTGACCCCCTCCTGGCGCCAAAGCTGGATCCGCCCTTGGATACAATATTATTTTATATACCTACCTAATCACATATAATTTGATATTTTATATGTATATGCACTTATACTTATACAAACAAAATCAAAATTATAAGTATGTCGTAATAGTTTAAGGTAGGATTAAAAAATATTGCTATTAATAAAACTCATCAAAGAGGTGTTTACGAGTTTTAAAGCATTCTTTAGAGATTTTTGTTCTAGTACGTCAAAACCCTTCGGAAGGCCAACAAATTTCAACACTAAGGTTGGCTCATACACAAGCTACTTCCCATAGTACAGCTACACGGAATTCCTGTGTCATGGGTATCAGGTCGTGTTGGCCTAGTGGGCGATACCCCGACTTTTGATCCGGAGGTCGTGGGTTTGAACCCGGTCGTGCACCAATGGATTTTTCCACTCGAAAATTTATGTGCGCATTGACACGTGCTCAAAACGGTGAAGGAAAACATCGTGAGGAAACCGGCATGCCCTAGAACCAAATTCGAAGACATGTGCCAACAGCTAGTGTTCCAATAAGCGGCGATGGGCTTGTTACGTGGAATGCTTAATACTTGCAAAACGTGGGCATGTACCAAATTTAATGTTTGTACGTGCTTCTGACTACCCCCTACTTGGTATCCTCAAAGGTCTACTTACTGATGATGTCCACCATGGGGAAGACAGTCGTGAGCGTGTTTGTTTGTATCAGGCACTTCTTATACGAATACCTATTACACCCAACGAAAGGACTTTTCACTTGTTTTTCTTATTAAAAGCATGTATATTTTCCCCGAAAAGTACTTGCCCTCGGCTAATCCCAGAAGATTGAACATCCTGTTAGTGTCCGGTTCTAATAGCCTTAAAAGCAAGGGTTGATGTTTTACGTCTATAACGCATTTTATCGAAGTACCTAGATTATTATAAATTCATACGGTTTAAAGGCTGTTTTTACTTTTCACTCGTTCTTAGGATACCATCTAGTTATAACACAGTAGTCTTTTGATCACACTGATAGGTATTTCATTATTATTTTAACATCCAAACCAAGAAGCAAATCCTCTAATTGGGGAGTAGGGAATAGTTTCGCAGACACGAGATTCTATGTTTATGAACGCAACGAGTTGCGAAAAGATATTACGTCTGGAGTGTCCGGATGGCTCTGGACTAGACCTAATTCTGAAAACTACTTACTACTTCCCGGGGAAATACTCCCATGATAGGCATCATCAGATCCATACTTAAATGCCCACATTTAGCATATTGGAATATGAACTGTCGGCAAAAGTCTTGATAGCCAAAATACCTTATGCGCACTATGAGAAGAGTATCTCGAATTACTCCAGAATTAGGTAAATAAATCTCATGAGGAAATATGCATGTCCTAGAAAAAAAATCTCAAAAGCATGTGCCGTCAGTTCATGTTCCAATATGCAAAATGCACATGTTCAATGTGCTTAATATACTGCTTAGAAAAAGCTTCTTTCTTTTGTTTCCGTTGGTTTTGTAGAAGTGTCGCGTCACGTCATCGCTCATCAAGCTTTTGTCTGGATAGAGCCTTATATATAGCAAAAAATAACTCGAAAAGATAGCAAAAACTATGCAACATTTTTTTATAAGTAAATTTAGTTTTTCATTTGAAAGCGCCAACGATATCCTATCAACTTGTTAGGGAGAGAATTCACTTGCTGGAAACCCTTGTTTTGTTCAATAGTAAAAAGCTTTGATTAGAAACTGTATCAGTTTTCAATGCTTCTAGTCGGTGATTAATAGGCGCTTTGAGTTAAATGTTTCTAGCTAGACAAACATTTTGTATTCGCACATTTTTTAGCTCATTGGATATTTTGGCTGACGCTTTTATTTTCTTTTAAGACTTTCTCTACAACTTTATTGACAAACTCATCGACAAGTTTATTTTTACAAAACTTGAAAACTCCCTCGTGTATTTCCACCATCGATTACAGCACCCCCTATTGAGTCGTGGCAATAATTTCAATCCTAGAACCATTCTTAAAGACATACAAATCGAATGCAAATCAATAAGCCGTTTTGAAGGTAAAACACTCTTGTTAGGGTTAAGCTCGCCTTTGTGCATGTCCTATATGTAAGTTTTTTTATCTGTATTTTCTGTGTGTACAATAAAGAATAAAGAGTCAAACAAAGAGCCTCATATGGCAAAGGCATTAACGGGCTCCTGTCATAGCGGGTAAAATACGGCAAAATTTCGATTGAAAGCGTATCGAAAGTAGACTGGCACAACATAACGAGACTGTATTGTAATAATTACGAACGATAATCAGGTCACTGATTCTACAAGGCTTGATTGCGTAGTTTATAATACAACAATGTTTTTTTTTTTTATCTAACTTTCAGATAATTCATTAACTTAAAAAAACAAACCTTAACTTAATTTTTGTCTGATTTGTCTGTTTGATTACGTTACCATCCCAATATATACCCATATCCAATCAGACGAATACATTAAATGTACCAAAAGCTGAAAAGAATTAAAACTACATCTATCGGTTCGTATTATTCATTAGTTCGTTTGGCACGTACCTACGCGAATGCTGATAAAATTATACATACCTATCAGGCTTGTAGGTGGTTATACATTAGGCACGGACGAGTATACCATACATATATACCGTATCCACTGGATTACATTCGATTATTGGCACAGTTAATTAGTACTATAAAACAATCACGCAGCTCAAGATTTGTGATCATGTTTGCATTCAAATATAATATACTGTTCACACACAATGACATAAAGCAAAGTCCAGGCGGATGCGTGACGCGCCATTGAAAATACAAAACTATAGGAGAGTAAGACCTACTTGAAATATGAGCAATGACTTTCAATGTTATTTTCATCGCTTCAAAGTTTTTTTGACAAGTTTACTAATACGTACCAACATATATACAGCTTGGTCAGTATGATAGGAATCACACGATAGCAAATAAATCCTCGTGTAGTATATTGGTTTAATGTTTTTTGTAATAGCAAAAAAAGCCAAATGTATATTTTACAAACAAACAAATACGCTCACGACTGTCTTCCCCATGGTGGACATTCTCAGATTTGGTACATGCAAGCGTTTTTCAAGTAGTAAGTGACAGGTTGCAAGGCCATCGCCGCTTATTGGAACATTAACTGTTGGCTCATGCCTTCGAATTTTTGGTTTTAGGGCATGCCGGTTTCCTAACGATGTTTTCCTTCACCGTTTTGAGCACGTGTTAATGCGCACATAAATTTTTCGAGTGGAAAAATCCATTGATGCACGACCGGATTCGAACCCACGACCTCCGGATCCGAAGTCGGGGTATCACCCACTAGGCCAACACGGCTTTTTTGTATATTTAAATTGAGTTTTAAAAAAAAAAACTGTCAACAGGACAACTCTCATATTTTTTATTGTTTCAGAAAGAAATTTTTCCACGGCTTTTCGGGCAGCCTCGAGCCCTGGGGCCGCTAGACCACTTCGTGGAAGAGATCAGGTATTGTTCTCAAGATCAGGGACAGCCTCATCGCTCCAAAAATCCAAAAGGTGGTTTCTTTCCTTGTAGTTTGTTTTTGATCTTTTGACAGCCAGTTTAGACGTTGTTATTTTGTATGTCAACAGGAGGAAGCGCGGTTGCCGTGGTACTGTTCCACCCACTACGCTTGCGCTCCACCTGACGGCCTCTGTCTTTCAGAAGCCTTTTGGTTATATTGTTCTAAGTTATTTATAAGGATATTTTGTGATGGCGCTATGTACACAACCGTCGAATGCAACTAGGAATATGAATGAGATCCGTGCTATCGTGTCCGTGCCCAACCTTATTGAGTGCACGCAATGTTCCCAAACTCGCTATTTTAAGGGACAGAGAGGCCTCAAAATTCACCAAACACGGTGCCACAAGAACCCTCATATCCCGTTGTCTGCCCCGGTTGCAGAAACGGTGGATGTTTCGGTGCAAAATTCAAATTTATCTTCGGATTTACATCCTTTTTGGATTTGTCGCTATAAAATTTCTACCCCTATTTTGAAACGTATTCCCCGGGGTGCCCGCATCTCTGTTGCTACCGCTCTCTCACAGGCCATCAAGCAGGTTGTATCCAAAAACACAAAGCGAGCTTGGGAACATTTACTAATTTTTCCATACAGTGTACTTCACGTAAAAAAAGAATTAGGCAACAAATCATCTCTCACTATTCGGATCAAACAAAATTGTGTGAGATACACTGCACGCGATAAGCGCACACATTTTTCGTATAATGACCAGAACACAACAACAAATTCTAAAGATATGAAGCCAGGCGCTGAGTCTATTATCTACAAACTTGTGGAGAGTAAACTCAGCGACGGTGACATCAAGGGTGCCTCCCGTATCTTGTTTTTCAGCGACACGATAGCTCCAAATTCGAATGATACCCTCATATCTCTTGAGGGTATGCATCCAGCCCCCGGGCTTGATATCCACCTCCCCGACGCGCCGCAAGAGAGTGATGACGCTGTCGAGACGACCAGCCAGGACGTGCTTAGTGCTGTTATGTCGTTTCAGAGTGGCTCTGCGGCGGCCTGGATGCTGTGACTCCACAGCATCTAAAGGACCTGCTGTCTGGCGGTTCTGGCCATGCAGGTGAAGTCCTTCTGGAGGACATGACGGCCCTGATCAACCTGATGTTGTCAGGCCGAGTCAACAGCGAGATCACAGAGCTCCTGTATGGTGCGAACCTATGCGCACTCAAAAAAAAAGACGGCGGGATAAGACCCATAGCAGTGGGCACCACTTACCGCCGCCTAGCAGCTAAAGTCTGCTGTCGGAAAAAAGCCGCCTATCTAGGCGACTATTTCCGACCACTTCAGCTAGGCTTTGGTTCGCGTGGCGGCTGTGAAGCCGCAGTACACTCTTTACGTACATTTTTGGAACAAAATTGTGGGGAGGTTATTTTAAAGGTGGATATTAAAAACGCCTTTAATTCTGTAGATAGAGGCGCTCTGCTAAAAGAAATTAAAAACAATATTCCAGAAATTTATCCGTTTCTTTGGCAATCTTATGGTTCACCCTCTAAATTAATCTATCGGCAAAACGTTATTTCGTCAGCTGTTGGATGTCAGCAGGGCGACCCTCTAGGTCCGGCTATCTTCAGCCTTGCCATCCATCCGATTATTCAACGTCTCCAATCCAAACTTAATGTTTGGTATTTGGATGATGGAACCTTAGGTGGCGACGTGGACACGGTTTTTGGCGATCTAAAACTCATCATTGATGAATTTAGGCAAATTGGTTTAGAACTAAATTTTTCAAAGTGCGAACTTTTTGTTTCCGACACTTGTTTAGATAGAAATTCCGTTATTGATAAATTTAACACTTTAGCCTCTAACATTACCGTGGTAGATAAATGTTCACTTCGTCTTCTGGGTTCACCAATTCTTGACGAGTCCTTTCCGGCCTTTATTGAAGAAAAATCTCAAAATTTTGTGCGAAGTTCGGACAGATTGTTCAAAATTAATGCCCATATGGCTTTGACAATTATCAAGTTTTGCCTTTTTGTCCCGAAATTTACATACGCTTTAAGATGTTGTCAACTGTTGAAACACAGCGAGCTGGTGGAAGGCTTGGACAACATAATAAAGAACACCCTCTCGTCGGTTTTGAATATAGATTTGGATGGTAGGGCATGGTCGCAGGCCTCTCTGCCTGTCAAATTAGGAGGCTTAGGTATTCGCAAAATTTCAAGTGTAGCTCTTCCAGCATTCTTGTCTTCCGTCTACAGCACTGGTTCTTTGGTTGAAAAAATTCTAACTCCTTCTCTTTCGGCGTTTCCTGGTAACAATATCAAAATTTCATATCTTGACGAAGCTAGAAATGCTTGGCATAGTGCTTGCCCCAATACTGCTCCCCCTAAATCCCTTTCGTCTCAACGGCAATGGGACGGGCCTCTGTGCGAGCTGACGCGGAATTGTATGTTACAAACGTGCTCAAACTCCACGGATCATGCTCGTCTCCTAGCCGTTTCTAAATGGGAGTCAGGTCTTTGGTTGCAAGCACTTCCGTCAAACAATACTGGTACTTTAATGGATCCAATAACATTCCGGGTTGCAGTTAGTCTACGGTTGGGTGCGCAGTGCTGTGCCCCTCATCAGTGCCAGTGCGGTACGGCGGTCGAACAGCTTGGTCATCACGGATTATTGTGTACCAGAGCCGCCGGTAGGATCTCTCGCCACGCTAGCCTTAATGATATCATACACCGGGCTTTTACCAGCGTCAACGTTCCAGCTATTCTCGAACCGACGTGACGATGGTAAGCGGCCTGACGGCATGACTCTTGTCCCTTGGGAGAAGGGAAGGCCTTTGGTATGGGACGCCACATGCGTAGATACCCTAGCACCATCTCATCTGTCGTGGACTTCAGTTAGAGCCGGTGCAGCGGCTGATTCGGCCGAGGATCTCAAGAGGCGCAAATATAGAAGTCTCGACAGAGCCTACTTATTTGAGCCTTTTGGGGTTGAGACTCTGGGTCCGTGGGGAACCGGGGCCCTTCGCGTTTTCAAAATTATTTCAGGGCGACTGGTCGAAGCGACGCGTGACAAGATAGCTGGCTCTTATCTGGGTCAACGCATTAGCATTGCCATTCAGCGTGGCAGTGCGGCCAGTATTTTGGGAACGCTTCCGCCTGGTAGTGATCTGGATCAGTTGAGCTATCTATAGATCGTTTGCAACGGTCTTTAGATAGCTAGCTGTTTCATCTGTATTTTTTGTATATACCTACTTGTACATAGTTGTATGAATAAATGTTGTTATCTTTTAAATTGAGTTAAAATATATATTTGACAAATTCTATTAATAAGGTTACCGGTAGCAACACTGTTAATTAATGAACTCGAGTAAGTTTGATGACTGAATATTGCGTAAAATTACTTTAATAACTAGCTACGATAAAATGGCTCGCCAAAATGGCACAATTGAATTTAAAGCGTAACTTGAAATACGAAGAAAATGGTAACGCTGTCGGTACTGACACACGGCTCATGTAAGTAAAGCTATTTCTGTGCAATAATAACAGACGCTACCTAAAGGAATCTGAAGGGAGCTTCAGCTCTATTATTGTACAAAATATAACCTAGCGAACAGCTTTGTTAACGTTCCGTGGTTATGATAACAATTATATACCTGCTATATCTTCATTTCACGAAGCGATGATGGTGTGAAATGCGAGATGTTTTTGTTTTAAAGAATAAATTTGATTAAATCGACTCTCCGGGCTGTTTGTTGTTTTGTTAAAATTCAGGACGACATCGGCGTTTTAAAGGTTAAAGTGTATTGGGTTACGGTTGATAGCGGTTCTTATAACAGAAATATATTTAAGGCAAACTAATAATGGATTTGCAATAAAGTCTCGACCCACTATTTTAGGAATGTTCAAAAATTTGATCAAACATAACCGTCTTAAAATAATAAACGATAAGACCGCCCATTCATAAGACCGTACCTTCTTAATAATAAGATTTTGTGTATTATGTTATTTGTTTAAGATGTACAATAAAGTATTTTCATTCATTTCATTCATTCATTAATTGACAAAGAAAATACTCTCTTGGCTCATAATGAAGGTGAAAGGATTAAGACTTATCTACCTACTTACCTACTTTGAGAAATGACCATCACACAAATTACTTAAATTCGAGTAGGTACCAACAAAATGGTGCCCAACGATAGTGATAATCGTATAATATACGCATATAAGTATACCCTGGCGAAAAGTAACCCACATAATGGCGGCTCCTGACTATTAAGCACATACTACATTACTTTAACAGCCACATCGCTGTTAAGCCATCTCTCGTCACTAATATTATGATACTTTGTCATCCGTGAGTAGGTACCCTACGAAGCCGTTGCGTCTTATTTTATGATTTATGTTATACTTTAATATGCGTATAACCTTTTTGAGGAGAATGTTATTGTTTCCTTAATTTTTGTGGAAATTACTTTTCCTTACCTTACTTTTTTAAATTAATAGTTACTTTGTTTATACTATGTTGGAACAATTTCCGATTCAGTGTACCTACAGGCATGTAACATAATTTGTATCGATGCTACAGGTCGACCTAGATACTAGATATATCTAATTCTAATTCTAAGTGGGGGAACTAAGGTCTGCACTATCGTCCCTCATTGGGGTGTATTATCCCCCATCTAACCGGACCCAACCAGCCCAACTCCTTGAAATAGCAGAGGACTCTGGGTTTAAGGACATTAGTATTCCAGTATCCCTGACCTCCTGTCAGTTAATGATGACGGAGAGCATGTATTGATAAGTTCTTGCAGTCCCGACTTCATTTGTTTCGGTGCAGTGTATTACCACATGCTTCACAGTCTCTTCAACCTGTAGACCACCTCGACAGAGTCCACTGTCTGTGGCCCCGTCTTAAGGAGATATCGTCTGGGGTTAGAGTGAGTTTTGCTCCTTGGATGGTAATATTTCTGTGGAAGTCCTCGCTTGTTCAGGGCTTATACTCTTGATAGTCCAGTTTCGAAGCAGTAGAAGCTGCAGCATGCACCTGTTTTTTGTTTTTTGCAACATGTGAGAATGCCCCTACCCTTCGTTACCTCTTGTGTAGCAATTTGTTATCTTTTTTTAGTTATAAATGTAGCTATTCTATCTGTACCTCTGGTAGCTTCTGGGATGATGGTTTTGGCCTTATCCAGTATTTTGCAATGATTTGTTATTTTGGCATTGCCTTTCCATTGATTTGTGGATTTTTTTCTCATTGCTGCTGCCATAGCTTCCTGTTGTATGCATATATGAAGTGGTATCAGCCCTAATATTATGTCTAACGCTGTTGGAGTAAATTTTTTGCATACACTGTTGAGCGAACATGACATTCTTTGAATCTGCTGCAGTTTGTTTACTGCCGTAATTTAGTTGGTTCTTGGGGCGTATGGTGGCCCCAAGAACCAACACGGTACCAAATGTTAGCACCTGTCGAAACATGACAGGGTAGATCCATAAGCAGAGCTTGGGTTTTAGGCCCCAGTCCTTGCCGACCGCACGGTTGCACTGCCATAGTAAGTTTTGTACTGCCATTGTACTAAATATATATATTCACTTATTCCAATTCTGATACAGTCTATGCCAGCAAACCTATCGCCATGTACCAAGGCATCGATAATAATTCAACATCTTATAAAAATGTTAGGACAAAAGTAGATTAATTTGTGTTTTTGATACTTTTTTTTTCAAGGTTAGAATGTAACTATGTCTGTAAATGTAACCCAATATTCTATTTTGTCGCTGACTGTACTATTTAAAAAAATAGCGAAGCTTAAGCTTTATATCTGTTTAAATTGGTATACATATTTCAAATTAAATTCAGTTCAATAAAAAAATCCGTGCCTATATATTATTTTGCTATAAGTCCTTTTCCAAAACACGCCGTTCGATGCCACGGGAATTAGGTATTTCCGCAAGAAAATATCTATTACAGTTCAAAAAGAAGGTAAATTCGTGCTGTAAACTTTATTTTACTTACTCCTCTTTTGAAGCAAAAACTTTGCTAACAAAGCATTCTATTTTTTGCGCTGCAGTTTCTTTCGAGAAAATCTCCATCTTTGAAAATATTTTTACAAAACAGCTCCTACATTTTTCAGGAGATTTTCAATGAAGATTTTTCGAATAAACCGAACAAGTTACCTCAAGACAAGTGCCTTTATATACACGTGTGATATTTAAATATTACTGTATACAGGGTGTAGGTAATCTAATTGTAAATATACAGCAGTCTTCCGGCGGGAAGCGTGGGTTGAATCCCAAATTATGTAGGTTTAATACTCACGTATTTCAAAAACTCAATACATTTTATTTTAGATTCTGTAAATAAATTGTGCTTTATATGTCCCCAGATATATTTTATGCAAATTAAAATTGAAACCCGAGGTGTTGTCGAAATTGAACAAATATGTAATCACCAAAAAAATACATAAAATACGGAAATATCCAGAACATGAACGATAATAATTATGGTGATGAGGCAAACGTTTGTTGCTTTTGTATTTTTTATTGTTATATTCTTAATTTACCTACCTAAGTATTGCTTAATAAATAACGTTGACTCGCTGTATATTTCAATCTACAATGGAAACATGAATTGTGAACTACATTCATCTACATCTGAGGACGAACCGTAGATCACATGATAGGAATATAAACATATTTTTTTGTAAAATTCATTTGAGTGATGTGACCATGAGTCGGGTTCAGCTAAAGATTTTGGGCTCCACTGTGCTGCCAAAAAGTTAGGAGCGCAATAACAAAATTAAATAGATTTTTTTTTTAAAACAGTGCATAAGCAATAAAAACTAAGGTAACCCATAAATAATTACCGTCGTAATGATGTCAGCCGTAAAAATAAAATAAAAAGCAGCCTAAAACATCGGTGGAGGCAAGATATAGGTACTTCTTCTGTACCGATTTTTTTTAACTGGGTAGGTTGATGTATTATTCCAAGGTTTCACAAACTCGTCGAAATGTTGTAAAGAGGAAATGGAATCAATAGTGTTTGCTCAAATGTCAAAGCACAGAGATGTCGTACCTACCTATGTAATTACGAACACGTAGATAAGGAATGATTCAATTTACGCAGTTAAGACTGAGAGGACATAATGATAGAATTATTTATGATTTAGTTCCTAAGGTAGTTATTTTCCTAGTTTGATTATTGAAGTTATAAAAAAAAAACTGTTGGGATTCAGAAAGCCGTCGCATGAATTTAGGTAAAAAAACGATAGGAGTTAGACTCCACTATTCCAACGGTATAGGATCCATTTCTAATATGCTAAGGACTAGTCAAAGGTTGGCCCATTGTAATTATATGTATATAATATCATATCGGAATCAGGTGACAAATTCGCAATTCAAACACACACAGTATTCCCGCGCTTTATTAATGGCCAACTTATGATTTCTAAGCATGTCCGTTACAAACATCCAACTCCTGTACATTTTATTTTTTCAATACTTAACCAACAATTTTAAAAATATTAATTCCAAACTTTGGAAGAGGTACCGTTGGAATGGGGGAGTCCACCCTTTCCACCCCCTATGCTTTTTTATCAAAATCTTGCGTCGGGTTCTAAATCCCACCCAAAAAAACATCTATAAAATGAAAAGACATACTGGTCTTTTTTACACAGCATAATCTAGCCCCAAACTAAGCTCATGTAGTTCCCATAATACTAACTTGTATTATGGGAACTACATGACTGATTATACTACTTTTACGCTTTTTTTGTAAATACATACATATTATACATGGAAAATGTTCACACCCAATGTTTCTATGTACAATATGTATGTATTTAGAAAAAAAAAACTATGTAGATGATGCTGTTTGAAATGTGTCCTGCAATATTATTTATTCATAGAAAACGCACAGACCCGAGACAAATATTTGCAGATCATACAATTATACAAAAAAAAAAGTTCGAACTCGCGACCTTGGTATCAGCAGTTGGGGTACCACTAGGCCACCACAGCTAAGCCTGCTTTTACTTGATGCTACTCGTTTGTAAATACGTATTGGTAACACCAAAAACTCTTTAGAAACCTTAAATTAATTATGCAGCAGTTTCTACAGTTCCCAAGATAAGATAAGTTACTAGGAGAGTAGGTATATACTCACCGAGTAATTAGCTAAGTAACGTTAAGCAGTACGAAGGAAGAAGCTGTTATTTCAGCTTTTAGCAATTTAAAAATTGCAGTAAGCGAACTTTAATGAAAACTGAATTAGGTAGGTATGGCTTAATGGTTGGTGACATTATATAAGCAAATTTTCACTTCATGAAGTCTTACGAAACGTTTACAGAAAACTGCATTATAATCGATTACGCCGTTTCTAAGTCCCTAGTTAATTGTGTCAATGAACCCTGTCGAAGTCATGAAGTCATAAAAAACTGGTTAATAATTTGATCAAACCCGCATCGTTTTGTACTGTTAAATGGTGTTATTTATTTCAAAAAAACCTCTCAAACTTACAGCTAAGGGACAAACGTTTTAGAGCTACAGATATTACAATTTACAGAGAACATAAAAAATACAATAATTGACGAATACAATGTTAATTATAATTATTTTTTTATTAATGCATCATAAAAAAATCACATTTGGTTCCTGAGTAATCATAGAGTTGATCAGTGAGAGTGCGTTCGGGCGGTTATGCACAATAAGTAGTCTATAAGTATATCTAAGGTATAGTCCATACCTAGTATTATAATACCTGTGCCCATACCGTGAAGAAATCAGATAGAGATGAAAACCACATTTACACTTGCGCGTTTGCTTTCCCCACGGCACTCGACAAAACGTTTTCTTACGATAGCCGCTGCAAAGTAATAAGGTAGGTATAATAAGGTATAAAAATACAGATGAAACAGCTAGCTATATAAAAACCTTTGCAAACGATCTATAGATAGGTACTTATGTATATATTTTATCGTTCAATGCCATCCGATTATACCGGTTCGCTGGGCGTTATGCTGAAGGTGTTCAAAAGGTCTGCTTATAGTCGGCATGTGAGCGGTTAATTTATTGGAAGAATTAAAGCACGTTGTTAATTAACAACACACAAGTATTTTTTATTAGGGAATAAATAATAACGCGAAGTTCAATAAGAAATTGAATCGCTTATTATTTCACCCTTAGGTATTTTTTCATAAAATTTATACGTAGACCACCCTTGAAGTACCTACCCTACTCATTAAAAATTATAATTAAAATTGGTTTACATTTGGCGGAGATATCGCGTAGCATAGGTACAAAAATACATATAGACGAATTGAGGACCTCCTTTTTTGAAGTCGGCTGACTTCAAAAGAATACTTAGTTTTCGATAAAAATTTAGTATCTATCGAAGCCATTTAGAATCTCTGTAGCCCAGTTGGCGAAGGCCTGCCTGAGACACAGTAGGTTGCAGGTTCGATTCCCGTCGCGGGACAAATGTTTGTATGAAAAAACTCAAACTTGCTTCCACCAACGCAACGGCTTCAAACACGAGTAGGTAGAACAGTTGTAGGTAAATATATGCGTTATCTATTCCAGAACTAGGTAGGTAATAACCGGATTTCATCAGGTACAGCCTAAGTGATAAAAATATCAATAGATACCTAAAATTAAAGATACCTAGGTATATGATACTAATTTGATTTCACGTCGTAAATAAAATACAGCTTGTCATAAAGTTGGTAGATACTATAAGGAAATAAGCTATTTTTAGTGATGTTATTCTGACAGTGAATATATGATACTTGCCTGGGTACTGCTCTGATTGGCAGGTAGAGCAAAATGCAAATTTAGGCATATGCAGCTATCTCAAAATCTGCATAAAAATTGTTGGAAGTGCCACAAGCGATGCATCACACTGGCACATTTCTGATACTGTTGTACAGATTGACAAAATCGAAGTTCCACCTACTATATGTACTATACTATACTATACTATATGTACCTACTGCATGTTGTATTCCGAAAGTGTTACAAGATTTGGTATTTAACCCCCCCATGCCCTTAAGTAAGATACCTAAATTTTTATACATAAGCACAGATCATTACTATAATACCTAATATAAGTATAAAAAAACTTTCTGGACCCTTAAACAAAATAAATAATCTTACGTAATGCTTACGACTTTAATCTCCAAGATGGACATTCTCAGTTAGGTACATACTAAGTGCGTAGATCTCTGAGGATACCGAGTAGGGGGTAGTCAGAGGTACGTCCAAATATTACATTTGGCACATGCCCGCCTTTTGCAAGTCATAAGCGTGATTATTATGTTTATTAATTCCATATCAATATTTTAACCACTCGTTCACTTTATAACTGACTCAGCGCACGAACAACTTCTTACTCGACCTTTGTGGAACAAACAATAATACTTCAGTGACTTTACTAGAAGTTGGTAAGTAGATAAGTACCTACCTACCTACTTAAAATTAAAGATGCAATCTCTGACAATCAATTACGTGAACGATTTCCAACAAACACTGTATTCATATGAATCCGCACTTTTTTCCTTTAAAAAATAGCCTTTAAAAATATATATAGTATCCAAACAAGGTTTGCAACAAACCAATATCCTCTGTCCTCTGTTTATATCCGGGAATGGACTTTCCCGGATATAAACGTAGGTAGACGAGCTAGCATCCTAGTAGTCTGTGGTAGGTACTTAGCTACGAGTAATGTCTATGACATAAACGTCAAGAAGCTTTTACTGGGAATAGCACTATTATTCTAGATTTCAAAAATAAAGTTACTTAGATACAGTCTGTTGTTCCTAAGCATACGCATAACTGTAGCGTTCGTAGCTGTGTTTACGTCACAGACTTACTAGGGATGATATGTCCTTAAGTGCTCGTGGCTGTGTTTAAGTCCTTAAGTGCTCGTGGCTGTGTCTATGTCCTTAAGTGCTCGTGGCTGTGTCTATGTCCTTAAGTGCTCGTGGCTGTGTCTATGTCCTTAAGTGCTCGTGGCTGTGTCTATGTCCTTAAGTGCTCGTGGCTGTGTTTATGTCCTTAAGTGCTCGTGGCTGTGTCTATGTCCTTAAGTGCTCGTGGCTGTGTTTAAGTCCTTATGTGCTCGTGGCTGTGTCTATGTCCTTAAGTGCTCGTAGCTGTGTTTATGTCCTTAAGTGCTCGTGGCTGTGTCTAAGTCCTTAAGTACTCGTAGTCTATGTCTATAAAAATGTCATAAAAACAAATTAAATATACATAACAGAATTATTATTTTTCACAACTTTTTGTTAGTTTGTCTTTGTTTTATTCTATAGATAGGAGAAACAAATGATCATCAGCTTCTACAATTCGACTGGTTTATGTAATCGCCAGGGAGTTAGGCTATCAGGCGGTTGTGTGTCTAGAGGGACGTTGCGTTTAATGGCTGTTGTCGGCGCGATCATACGATCCTTCGCGCCAACAAATTAACTTTGAGGATAAAATTGTCGGGCGAATGCTCTAGCGTTTATCGTAACGTACGCTAGACCGGAGTTTTTTTCCTATCGTTTTTTCTTTGTCAATGTAGGTTTCTTTCCATTATGATCTGTCACTATTATATTTGGGCCTCTCAGCTTGAGTGGTTGACAATAGTGTGCGTTAATTATGTTTATTGGAAAGGCGGCGCCTACGCAAACTCATTTCTCACAAACTTATACATGAAGAATCTAATTTAATAAGATTACAAGGGAATTAGAATGGAGGAATCAAGAGGGTAACGGTACAGTAGTGGGATTACGTGATGAACAAAGAATTGTAGATTTTTTTTCAAAACTGTATATGACGGACCAGAAGCTCCAAGGTGGTTTTTAAAAAGTGTGACGTCAGCGTCACTATCACCACCAGAATGCTGGTCGCTCATAGTTGACGACGAAAGTAAACTCCAGGAGATGTTCTTCTAATTTATTCTTGGTTGTACAGAGGCTTTCGAAATATGCACGGTCCGACGACCGACGGCTCGAATATAAGCAAAAACACAGACTCGAGCAAGCAACTTGTGCGAACAACTTAAAACTACCTACAAGCATTAATCATTTAAGTTTACAAATGGTTTTGAAGGTAAACATGGTCAAAATATCATATATTTTTTTTGAAGTTTAAATAAACAAACTCTTTCTCTGTTTACTTATTTAAATTGCTTTCATGCACATAACATATTTTTATAGGTCTTAGGTAAAACATTTAAATAGGCACGTAGGTACATGAGCCCTGTAAAGGCGCTGCAACTTGAGCTCGAAACAAAATATTTAAAAAAACAACCAAATTAAATAACCTTCATATAAATTAATGTTTACAATAGTCGGTCAATAATATGTCGAATCAATTTAAATACAATAAAATTCTAATAAATAAATGTCGTGAAAATGTATCATGTCAAAATAAAACTCATTAAAAGTAATAACAATTATTTAGTCAGAGATTAATATGCAAAATAGTCGGTTAAGTCAAATCAATTTATAATTAGGTATAACTAGTCAAATTCAAATATTAATACAATGTCAAAAAAAAAACGAAAATTGCATCAATAATAATAGTCTAATTTGTACCCTACCTACAGTTTATCAGTCATAAATTCTTCCACAGTAACACTTTTTCAAAAGCATACTTTTGAGTCTATTAAAGAAAAGCCTGTCTTTTGGTTCTGATTTATATATGTCTGGTATTTTATTGAAGATCCTTATCAGTCTAAAATTGGGGCTTTTAACTATTGTTTGCAGGTTTGTTGTGGGTAACATTAATTTGTTTAGATTTCGTAAAATAAAAGCAAGGTCGATGTCAGATTTTGACTTAAAATAATGTATTTGTTTCCGAACAAATAAAGCAGACATACATGGGATACATGGGAGTGTTAAGATATCTTTTGCAATAAAGTAAGGTCTGCAGCTAACTCGGTTTGTGATGTTTACGAGGATACGAATGCACTTTTTTTGCATTATGAACAGCTGGTCAAACTCTACACTCTCGCCCTACAAAATTATCCCGTAGTTGAATAACGAGAATGCGTGAGCATAATATGCAGTGAAGGAAGTGTCGTTTGTTTTTAATATACATAGTGCATATATAAATTTGGAGAGTTTAGTTTGGTGCTTTCAATTTGTTTTTCCAATTTAAATTGATATCTAAAGTTATTCCTAAAAGGGTGAATTCGTCTTGTTCCTCGATATTTAGTGTTTTTGTTAGTAGATCTAGTCGTGTTTTTTGATGCATTCGAAACTGTACTACTTTTGTCTTTTTATAATTTATTTCAAGGTTATGGTCCCGAAGCCACTGTTCGTAGTTGTCAAGTTTTGTCTTAATAAAATTGATGTCAATATGTATTGTGCTACTGAAAAGCTGCGATATGTCGTCGGCAAAAAGTAGGTATACATGTTTTAGTATTGAACTTGATTACATAATTAAGTAATTACCTAATTAATATTTGATTACAACAATAAAAATAATAATTAGCTATTAATTAATGATTTTAAACTGCAATTTGACAATCTAAGCGATGATTCGTTAAGTAACTCGTGGTTCTGCGCCGACTCATTGTCTAAGCACAATAACGCCTTTGCGCCGATATACATATACGCCGATACATGATATATATCATAATTTCAAGTTGAACTCGCTTTGGTTACCAAGCTAACATTATTTATTAACTCTAACCCTTCCACTTATGCCGAACAGTCAAAATTGTAATTTCAATTATCACTTTTATTTTTTTGTTAGATATTAGGTACCTAACCTTTTTTTTCCGATGGGAAAATGCATTTCGCATGTCCTCCGGTCTGTCGGATAGTGGCATACCGACTAAAAACTCATTGATTTTCCGACATTCACCTTAATGCCAGTGCGTCGTCAAACCACGTTTGTCAGAAGGAGACCACGGCCTGCCAGGCTCTGTCACTATTAATCATGGCCTTGACCAAGCTCGGTAGTGAGAAGTCCTGGCCCACTTTTGCCTCGAGTGCCTGACGCTGCAATATCCAGGCACTACACTCTTGCAGCGTATGCTGCGCCGTGTCCTCGGCCGCACCGCAGTGCTGACATACTGGACTCGGTTCTCTCCTGGCTATGTGGTGCAGGCACCGTCCGAAACAACCGTGTCCCGACAGGACCTGCGTCAGTCTAAAAGTGAGGGCACCGTGCTCTCTTTGTACCCATTCTTTTAGGTTAGGCCCTATGGCGTCTAAGGTCTACCGACCATATGTGGCGGACGCCATATCCTCTTACCACTGCTAAAGAGCGACTCTATGAGCCTGCTCTCTAGCGTAGCCTACCTCCTGAGGAGCCAAACGGACTCCTTGCGCACGTCTTTCTAATTTATCATAGTAGGCCTGGGCAAGCAATGTGACTTCTCTGTCCCATGGCAGGGACCCTACGATGGCGCAAGCAGCACCGTGCGATACGGTGCGGTAGCCTCGAATCGCTTTAACCGCCATAATCTTTTGAGGTTTCCGCAGAAGTGCCCTATTAGTGGAGGTTAAAGCGTCCGCCCACACCGGTGCACCGTACAGGGCCATCGACCGTATGACCACTGCAAAAAGTCGACGACATGGAGCGCTGGGGCCGCCCAGGTTGGGTAAAAGACGCGCAAGGGATCCTGCCGCACCTTGTACTCTGGGCATCAGCTGTTGAAAGTGCTCGGAGAAATTCCAAGCTCTATCAAGGGTTAGCCCTAAATATTTCATTTGGGGTGCCACCATTACCCGCTCGCCATCGACATACATGTAGGCACCAGCTGGTGGCCTACCTCCCCTACCGAAAAACGACATGGCCACAGTTTTCTTCAGGGAAACTTTTAGTCCCAGCAACCGGATGCGGCCGACCAATAGGGTTGATCACACTGTGGCCAAGTGTGCAACCTCTTCATGGCTATTTCCCTGAGCGACAAACAGCGTGTCATCCACGTAACATAATAAGTGCACCACGTAACGCCCAGTTGTAGCCGATATTCCAAAGCAAGGGGCCCATCACTGATCCCTGAAGAACACCGGCTGTCATGCGCCTAGTGCAGACCTGGCTTCGACTTCAGAAGCCACTACTCCCGAGTCTCTTGATTTTGCTCTGGGGCCATCCGATTAAAGGTTGGCCTTTACGTTCACCTTCGCGGCGTTCGTTGGTTCATTTTTGTGCTTTGGCATTGTCGGCAATCTGTATTGCCTTCCAACGGAAGGCAACTGCTCCTGGCGAGCCCAGGAGCTCCCGGGGTAGAGGTCGCCAGGGAGATTGGCCGTCGTGCCGCAAATGCAGAGGAGCTATCCCGTTGAGATGTGTGTGGTGGCTGTTATCGGTGCGATCTAACTGGCTCCGTGCCTCGAGCCCCGGTCCGAGCAGTTCGGATTTCGCAGTCAGCATTCTATAACTCTCCAACTTATGCGAATCCTCACCATCTCGCCCACGAGCTAAACAATGGCCGCTCCACTGACGGAATCTTTTTAGACGTGGAAAAAACCTTTGATTGAGTGTGGCACTCGGGATTGATCCTGAAGCTAGTAGGATCCAATACGCCCACATTATAGCATCGTTTCTTCGAGGCAGAGTGTTATATGTAACAGTAGACCAATCCAACTCAGCCCCACGACCAATCGCCGCTGATGTGCAGGGCAGCTGCCTTTCGCCCGCGTTCTATGCACTCTACACAGACCATATCCTATCTCTGGACGGCAGCCTCAGATCCGGAGAAAAGGATAGCGCTCTTTGCGGACGACAGTACCTTCTTCTCGTCCTCTAAAAGCACAGTTGATGCCTCCCTTAGTATGCAAGTAGGCGACTTGATATTCTGCCCGCGTTGTTAGACTAGTGGCTTATGGCGGTCAATGTTGGCAAGACGGCCGCGTTCCTGGTTCAAGTGCTTGCGCCATGTCCTTTTTTGGCTTTTATCTGTCACTTTTTGATTTGACACATAGGTCAATTTCACTTCAGGACATTTTATTATTCAAATGTACCTATACTAATGTTAAAATGTAAACTAATCAATTCAAATAGTTGCAGAGGAAGATGTCGACTCTGAACCTGGTTGAGGTTCAGAGTTTGATGTAGACGATCCGTGTGAAAGCTTGCCTTTTCCCCGATAGCACCACCCGGTGCGGTAGACACGATGGCCCCGCAGCGGTAGCAGGTGACAGCCTTGCTGTTGTCCATCAGGGTTGCAGAAGCTGATGTAGACGATCCGTGTGAAAGCTTGCCTTTTCGCCGATAGCACCACCCGGTGCGGTAGACACGATGGCCCCACAGCGGTAGCAGGTGTCATCCTTGCTGTTGTCCGTACTTGTGACATTGTATCTTCGAGTGGTTGACACTTGGTTGCCGTTGTAGTTTGGCATGAAGTTGTAGAGGCTTCGATCATGTTTTCGCTTTATGGAATAAGCTTTGTAAGACTTTCTCCTTCTTTTTGGGCTGCTGCTGTTGGTGTTAATGATGGTTGCAGCATAGTTCTCGGCACAGTCGTGATAGGAAAATGTCCTTGAAGTTTATCCAGGCCATGCCGATGTGAGACACTTCGGAAAGCCAGAGTAGATGCGGTAACTTTCAGCGATTTACTAGGGCGATGACCAATGCTCCTCCTTCCAAGTGTTGTTCAGTGAGGCAGGTTTCCACAGTTGAGCACTAGGCACGTGGATTTGCATCGGGCTGTTCAGGGTTGAATTCTGGCAGCGTTATAGTCTTAGGTGGTGTTGCCGGAGTTCGCATCACTTCAATCAAGTGAAGAATATTCTGGTTCTGCTGTTCCAGTAACAGCTGCCATTGGGTATCAGACGAATATGGTGCCTGAGCTGATGAGGAACTGGTTTGGATTGAAGCAGTGTCCAATCCCACTTCTGATGACGAAGCAGAAGCTCCAAGGTGGTCTTTAAAAAGTGTGACGTCAGCAATGCTAACGTCACTATCATCACCAGCATGCTAGTCGCTGATAGTTGATGACGAAAGTAAACTCCAGGAGTTGTTCTTCTAATTTATTCTTGGTTATACAGAGGCTTTCAAGGTCTGTACGGTCCGACGGCTCGAGCGAGAATGAATCGTACTCGGTCCGTCGCCCGTATTTATGCAAAAACAGAGACTCGAGCAAGCAACTTGTGCGAACAAGCTAAAACTACCTGCAAGCATTAATCATTTAAGTTTACAAATGGTTTTGAAGTAATAACCTAATTATTATTTGATTACAACAATCAAATAATAATCAATGATTTTACACTGTAATTTTACAATCTAAGTGATGATTCGTTAAGAATCTCGTGGTTCTGCGCCGATGACTCATTGTAGAAGCAAAAAACGCCTTTGCGCCGATATATATAATTAGGTTCACAATGAATTAAAATCTTTCTTCTTTTGCCTTTTAGATTGTCCAGTATTTGTTCACTTACTATAGAGTGTTGTCTTGTAACAGTGGCTTTAATGAAAAGTTGTCTGACATTAAGCACAGAGCATTCCTTGTACAGGGCTTCTGTTGAGTACATCCTAGGTTTGAAGGTCATAACCTTAAATAGTGCTATTTGAGCTCTTTCTAGATCAATAAGATGTGTTCCTGCTGCATTTCCCCATACTGTGTTGCAATAGGTTAATATAGATTGGGCAAGACAAAGATACACTTTGGTTATTGATTTAAGGCTAAAGACATGTCGAAGTTGTTTAAATACATAAATTAGTTTTCTAGTGCGACCTGATAAGTTTTTGATCTGTTTTTTCCAATTCAGATTATTATCGACATGTACACCTAGGTACTTTATGTCTTCCGTGCATTCAAGATTCGAACAATTGCAAGAGTCTGGCCAAAAACATGTTGGATTATGAATTTTAATTTGGAGGGGACTTTTTGGTTGTGTGCTAGAGTTTATTGTAAAGGTCATAAATTTAGTTTTTTTAATATTGACAGTGAGGAGATTATTTTTTAACCACGTTGACACGATATTGAGACCTTCGTTAGTGACGTGTTCCACCTCGTTCCAAGTTTTGCCAGTAAACAGAAGCACCGTATCGTCTGCATTTGTTATGACTCTACCGTTATTCAGCTTCATATCATATATAACAGAAACAGCGTCGGCCCAAGAATACTGCCTTGCGGCACTCCAAACTTTACTTCAACCTCATCACTTAGATGATCTCTTATCCTAACTGTTTGTTTCCTATCCGATACATAACTGTTGAACCATTTTAGTGCAGTTCCTCTTATACCAAGAGACTCTAATTTAGCCAGTAAAATAGGAAGAGATACGGTGTCAAACGCTTTTGAAAAGTCTAAGAACACTCCCAGAGTTTTTTGTAAGGTCGCATCTAAGGTTTTCGTTATATTATGCTCTGTGACCTGTTATATGCTCTGTCTTGATAGAGATAATTCCCTTCTTTTCTTAATATTTCTTTAGTCGCTTATTCATCAATTTTTCTAGAATTTTTGAAATTACAGGTAACAAGGGAATTGGTCTATAATTTGTTACGTCAGCTTCATCACCCCCTTTGTAAATTGGACAGATTATGGATTTCTTTAGCACTCTGGGAAATATACCATAATCGAAGCTATGTTGGCATATTTTTGTGATTGGATCAATGAGGTAAGGAAGCGCAAGTTTTAATAGCTTCGTCGTTATAGTGTCCCATCCAGCTGCACACTCATTTCGCAGAGATTGTATTATTAGATATATTTCAGAATTATCAGTTCCCAGTAGTCCAACTCTCATTGACGTAGTCAAAAGACGATGTCAATGAGAGGTGATTTTTGTATTTCTGCGCTAAATCATATTCCGTTTTATTATTACACACTGTTAAAGTAGTTGTTTACAATATTAAGCGATTCCGTAGCCGTCGAACATTGTGTAAGAAGTTTATCAACTGGATTCGATTTACTGGGAAGTTACAGATTCGCTTGATAATGTTCCATGTCTGTTTACTGTTCTTTTCGTTTTTTTGTAGCTCTACTCTTTAATATGTTCGTTTTAGCTTTAAAAGTATTTTGTTACACGTATTCCTATAGTTTATATATAATGTCCTTATTTCTTCGTTTTCAGGGTCCCTTTTATATTTTATATGTAACTTATCTCTTCGTCTCATGCTTCGAACCAGCCCTGTGGTTATCCATGGCTTTAGGTTAGATTTTTTTTTATTAGTCTTTTTAGTACTAGTGTGTGTATGAATTGGTTTTAGAACAATATTAATAAATGTTTCCGTTGCTACTTCTAAGTTTGAGTAAACTAAGGTTCTGTCCCATTCTATTTTAGACAAGTCTTCGCAAACGGCTTTATAATCAACTTGGTATTGTGTCTTATTTAGCTTATGTGTATACTCATATTTGGTGATGAATTGTGTTACTACTGGAGAGTGATCCGTGATAGTAGCAGGGAGTACTAGTGTCATGGCCCTATTTTTTGTTTTGATCATGCAATGGTCTAGGCAGGCCCTTTCTCTGGTGGCGAGTAGATGTCCTGGCAGAAGGCCGTGGCTGGCTAGCAGAGTTAGGTACTCCTCCGAGCGCTTATCAATGCTATTTTCTGAGATATCAATGTTGATGTCACCTGTTAGTATGATGTTTGGCAAGGATTTCATGTTAATGAGAATATTATCAAGCGAGTTAATAAAGTTACTTATATTATGAACAGATGGTGATCGATAAATAACTATGATGCATAAATCTTGACCCAACTGTAAAATTAAGCAATTTGTATCGTAGAATTGAGGTTCGTGTATCTTCACATTCTTGAGACTATTTTTGACGTACATTACAATACCATCGTTCTGATTTTTAGTATAAAAAGGATTATAATTTATAAGTTGAGTTGGGTTGTAGGTATCATTAAGCCAACTTTCTGTAAAGATAATCAGATCTAAATCTATTCCAATCCGTTGCATCAAAACTGAGAAGTCGTCAAAATTTTTATTTATACTACGGATATTAATCAAAACAAATGAAAAGGTTTTTCCGGTACTCACAATATGTCTTTTACAGCTCTCGGGTTCATTCAAGAGATGAGATTTGAAGACACTGTTAATGTCTGTCAGTACGTCCTGTATATCTAACATTATGTAGGAAAGTATTCTGGGTGTCGCAGATCATACCAATGGTGAGGATTCGCGTAAGTTGGAGAGTTGTAGAATGCTGACTGCGAAATCCGAACTGCTCGGACCGGGGCACGAGGCACGGAGCCAGTTAGATCGCAGCGATAACAGCCACCACACACATCTCAACGGGATAGCTCCTCTGCATTCGCGGCCGCCCGACGGCCAATCTCCCTGGCGACCTCTACCCCAGGAGCTCCTGGTCTCGCCAGGAGCAGTTGCCTTCCGTTGGAAGGCAATACAGATTGCCGACAATGCCAAAGCACAAAAATGAACCAACGAAAGCCGCGAAGGTGAACGTAAAGGCCAACCTTTAATCGGATGGCGCCAGGGCAAAATCAAGAGACTCGGGAGTAGTGGCTCCTGAAGTCGAAGCCAGAAGGTAGAGCTAGCTTCTTACCCGAACTTCCTATCCGGTTGAAATGTAAAAGACTAGACTGATTGACTAAAGGACGTGAATCCAAGCCAAAACTATAAAAAAATTGACACGGCCAAAAAAACTGACAGTAACGAAAATATAACTTTTGTTTATATTTTGATACGTAGTATCTCTTACTAGTCTGTGATATTTTGTTCTGTGAGTAAAACGATTCGTACCTTTATGAATAATTATTAATTTAATAAAATATAATATTGTCTTTTTGTCTTGTCTAGAAGACGATTGACCATCACAAAAGAGCTGTGTATTTTTATGAAAATGGTGCGCAGGTTGCGTGAACTTAGTACCACAGATGACGAAGAAGTTGAGAATGGTAAGTCACAACAAACAAAATCCTTGCTACGCTAGTCTCGGATCGATATTTACATACTTGTCCTTCTAGATGCCCCTCCCAAAAAGCACAAGAAGCACAAGCACAAGAAAAGAAGGCACGAGCATGAGTTCGAAAGCGATACCTCGATAGACGTGTCTTACGAGGACGCGGTGGAGAAGGCTCACAAAATGAAGACCAAAGGCAGAGAATTATCCGGCGCATCTGCCGCAGAACTCCTCAAGGCTCAGACTATGAAGTCATCTTCAGATTCACGGAGGTCTGTTCCCTGCTCAACATCTGGCACTCCGCCTAAAGCTGGTAAGAAAAAGAAAAGAGGCCGGGATAGCGGTACCTCTAGTGAAGAGGAAAGATGGCTGGATGCTATAAAATCTGGTAAACTAGAAGAGGTAAGTACCCATATTCTTCATTCAAGTGCTTCTTTGTAGAGTTTATTCAGGGACAGACTACCACCTTTAAAGTTATCTATTTCTACAGCTAAGCAGTTGCAAATATCTTTCATAAACTGCAAGACATAAAAATAATACTGTAGGTACATGTTTCGTTTGGGGCTAGATGATTCTAGCCCCAAACTAAACAGAGCTTGTATTATGGAAACTACATGACTTATGTTCTTTTTTTTATAAATACATACATATTATACATAGAAAAAACTCAGAATAGAGACAAATATTTGCAGATCATACATCAATCAACATGTCCTGCGGCAGGAATCAAACACACAACCTTCTGCGTCTCAGGCACCACAGAAGACAAGAAAAATGTTTTATTCCCTTTTCCATAATGTTACTAAACCATTAAAAAAAATCCTATCTCTCTTTTCCAGCTAAATAAATCATAAAATTTTCTTAAATTCAGGACATTAATCAGCACTGACTGTGTCATTATGTGACAGGTCATGTCTGTTTACATTGTAATAGCATTTCAGTCTCACAAAATAAATGCTTGTGACAATTTCTGAACATAATAAATAAATATAATTATATTTCATTGTTGCAATGGTCACAGGTAGATGATGAGTTGAAGAAAATAAAGCCAAAAGATCCTAAAATGATGACAGCAAGACAGAGAGCCATGTATGAACGAGGTACTGACAAGGAACCTGCTCCAGGCAGTGAGGTGCTCATGGCACTGCCTTCAGGTTATAAGGAAAAAGTGATGACTGCAGAAGCTATACAAAAAGCAGCAATAAAGTCTCAAAAACGTAAGCAAATGGCAGATGAAAAACGAGAAAAGGACAAAAAAAAAACAATGGAACGACTCTTAAAGAAACAAGAGTCTAAAAACTTGAAAAACACTCAAAAAACCAAACCTCATAGAGGAAATGAACCAAGCATAATTTACAGAATGAATATTGATGAAACATCACTATTGTTTCCCCCTGGAGTCGAGTTCCCACTGAAACCACAGCCTCCCAGAGCATACCCAGTACCAATCTTATGTGGGGTAAACGGATGTCAGAAGAAGAAAATATACAACTGTTCTAAAACTGGAGTACCATTGTGTAGTTTAAGATGTTATGAACTAAATCTTAGAACTACAGGCTCATAATAATGCATGAAAATGCTTCTAGTCACCATTATCCTATGCTGATTAGGTACAAACATTATTGTAATACTAGATTTGTCAATTATCTTACAATAAAATTGTCTCATTGCTAAAACAAAAGTAGATTTTATTTACTTATAGGAAAGCTTAGGCCAGACCGACCATAATTATTATTATTATTATATGGACTAATGGGAAAGTTAAATAAAATTCAATGTGACAGTTACAGAAACAGTGGGAATATATTAATATATAACCTTAATAGTTTCCTTTTAACATCAACTACAAAATACATTCCATTCATTTATAAACCTAGATACAGTGTGACTGAAGTCATATGAATGTTTTATAGCAGAGAATCAACTTCAAATTTAATGTTTCTCCTTTTAATTCAATCAAATTGGTATTGTGCCATTACAAAGTTATACAAATCCAAACCTCTACAACAGTCCTTACGCAAAATACAAAGGTTAAGTATATACAACACTTCAAATAGCCTCTGATTTGTTTTTAATTTGAAAAGATTGAGCTTTCTAAATTATAATATTCATTGCAAACTTACTTCATACATAACATTGTCATATCCAATATTCTAACTAGACTGCTGCACTTTAATTTATTTCTGCGAAATAAGCAATGGGTAACTTTAACTTCAAGTCATAATTGAAAAAATCTGTCAGAAATTATACAATGCAACATACTTTGATGTATTGATAAGTAGATCTTAAAATAGCTTTAATAAGGGGGTAGACATCATTTAGAACTATGCGAACAAGAGAGAGTAATGATTGTGTAGTCTAAAAATTATTTATATTTTCACACAGAATCTTAAGAATAGACTAGATACTGCTCAGCTATTAACCATGATTAGATTACCATCTATACATAGACATCATTGAAACAGCTACTTCTAGAGCTAAAAGTTTGAATTTAAACTACAATTTTATGTTAAAATGTGTAATACTTAGTAAATATCTTTAAATTGTAGCTAATAATTGGGTGGCAGTTATTTACACAATTAAGAAATATCTTTCACAAATGCAAGTTATTTCAGGTACGACCTACCTACCTTACCTTTAATACCTTTTTTTTAAGAAACATCCTTAACCACTGCTTAGTATTACAAATATTATAACTGACATAGGCAGAAGAAGCCTCCGAGTTTCAGATACACAAGGAACAACATCAATTTGGCAAACCACATGAGCATTGATATTAATGCTAAGATGCACCTAAATCTACATATACATCAGAGTATACAGTATGTATCAGCTATAACAATTCATAAAGATACCTATTATTAATAAGTTTTACTATTTATTAAGATAAATATTTTCCTTCTGCAGTTGAAAAAATTATGATTACAATTGGAATAGGAAATAGCACAATACAAATACTCAATCATAAGAGATTTTATACAAATACTTTTGGTTTTGCAACTATACAACTATGTTTCGTATACTGAAATTACATGTAGGTATACAACAGTTACCGAGCTGCTGTGCAACAAGGTGAGCCCTGCACTGTAGTTGTACAGTAGCTGTACCTCGGCGCCACCGCCGCTCTGCCGCCGCTCACCGAGCATAGTTTATTTTCTTTTTACCTTTCATAGAATTGCACTGATGATCAAAAAGCTAGAAATGGAACTTTAATAACACTAGACACAAGGATATGTAGACACATAGTTTTAAGAATTTGTCCATTGACCATTTGGCCACATTGTCATACACATTCAAAGAGAGCTCACAGAAGTCAGAAAGTCACAGATAAACACAGCTCATCACATTACATGGAGCTAGGCAGATCGAAGGTTGGAGCGTGCATTCAGACGTTCGTCCGTTTGGAGCTCCGCAGGCGCGCAAGGCCTGACTGTAGCCGCTAAGATTGATTATTCTGTTTGTTGGAACGGAGTCGGGAGAGTCCAGCGCGTTCCTCCTCCTCATCAGAAGTGCATGAGAGTCCACCTACAGCTCCACGCGATGATGTCGCCTGAATCAAGTCCTGATCAGGGCCATTTCTGCTTTCATAGAGCAAAATCCCAAGAGTCTCTTCATATATCCTTGCTTCAGGGAACTCTACCTTTGTGTGTTTTTTGTCTGTGGCATAAACAATAGATGTGCAGCAAACCTCAGCACACTTCTTGCCATGACCAAAAAAGGACCAGCAACATATTTCATTGGAGCCAATGACATCTTTTATAAAGAGCACTCTACCACTAAATCGCAGGGAGAGCTTGTCAAATAGCTCTATATTTTTGAGAAGATTATCATCTGAAGTGATTGTGTATGAATATTTGTTGTTGTGCCTGTTGATCAGAAGCTTTACCACAGGCTGAAAATAAACAAGACACTGTTAAACTTGCATAGTGTTATTATTATTATTCTAGCCTTGATATTCTAGAGAGCCATGCTGACAGGGTGCAAGGGTACCCTGACTTTCGATCCAGAGGTTTGGAACCCAGAGTCAAGCACCAATGGTTGGATGTGTGCATCAACACATGCTTTAAAGAGTGATGGAAACTATTTGAAGGCATGTGCCATCAGTGTGTGCATGTGCCAAATGTAATGTTTTGACATGCCTTCCAAACACTCAGTTCAGTGTCTCTTGGCAAAGAGGCACACTGAAACTTGTGTTATGCACATGCCAATAAAATTTATTATAATCAGCTTTTTTGTAAATACACAACTTTTCACCTAGTAAATACTTTTCTTATGGTATTGGTTTCTGTTGCTCAGTAACTACTATTTTTTTTTTGTTTTTGAGTATGTGGTAAACATCATATAATAGGTTGGGGAAAAAGTTTCTTCGCATTTTTTAAGAAAATTCAAAACATTTTTTAATATAGTTTATTTACATTTAACTAAAGTATGTAGGTACCATTTTGTTCGATAACTTTTTGCCATTTTGTAGGCAGGGACATGATCCCATTGCTATAAAAACTTTGGGGCTTCTGTTCAAAATACCGCGATAAGTGGTTTTGGCAGTCCTCTCGTGATGTTAACCTGACACTGCCTAAAGAATTCTGAAGAGACCGAAACAGGTGGAAATCTGAAGGTGCAAGGTCAGGACTATACGGCGGATGCATTAACACATCCCAGCCAAACTCTCTTAATTTTTGCTGAGTGGCTAAAGATGTGTGAGGTCTAGCGTTATCATGATGAAAAACCACACCCCTTCTGTTGATTAACTCCAGCCGCTTTCTCTCAACTTCTTGTTTTAATCTCATCAGTTGTTCGCAGTAGAGTTCAGAATCGATGGTCCTGCCTGGTGGTAACAGCTCATAATGAATAATGCCCTTCCAATCCCACCACACACACAGCATCACCTTGTTGCGAGTTAACCCGGGTTTCGCCACAGTCTGTGAAGCCTGACCGGCCTTTGACCACGACCTTTTTCGCACGTTCTTGTCGTACGTGATCCACTTTTCATCACCAGTTATCAGCTTCTTCAAAAATGGTTCGGTTTCATTACGTCGTAATAAAGAATCACAAATGAGAACACGGTTCATTAGGTTTCTTTCAGTGAGCTCGTGAGGTACCCAAATATCGAGCTTTTTTGTGTACCCAGTTTTTTTCAAATGCGCCAAAACTGTTTTGTGGTCAATTCCCAGTTCTTCAGCTACGTCGTAACTACTGATATGCCGATCTTGCTCCACTTTTTCAAAAATGGCATCCATTTTATCCGTAATAGGGCGACCAGAGCGACGTGCATCTTTGACATCAAAATTTCCGGATTGAAAACGCTTAAACCAAATTTGTGCTACTCTCACAGACACTGCACTAGGTCCATAAACATCGCAAATTTTTTTCGCGGCTCGCGTTGCATTTTTACCTTTTTTGTAGTAAAATTTTAAAATGTATCGAATTTCTTCATTAGATTCACTCATCTTAACAGTACGAAAAACAAATAAAAATCACACATTTTCCTAATTTGAATTTGGAATTATCTTCTTTAAAATTTAAACTTTTAATGATACCAAAACCAGCCAGATACAAATAGTATAGCCAAAGAGATTTTATTACAAGTTCATACATACAATAATGCGAAAAGACTTTTTCCCCAACCTAATATAATCAATATTCAGCTTAAATATTGGTCTGAATTTTGCAGCTAATATGTACTGATACAGGCCATATAAACTGAGATTAGATTTTACCTTAGAAGTAGACATTATAAGCAGCTGTTCTTCTTTCTGGGATGTGATCAATGGAACTCGGCAAATGGGCTCAGCCTCACGTTCCTTCTTAGCTAAAGCCTGCTGGCATGAATCAGTCAGCTCTTCAATCAAAAAGTATTTTGCTTCTGCAAGTAGCTCCATCGTCTCACGGTAGCTGTCCGGAAGGGCAACAGTACCATCACGAAGATAGTTTAGAATTGTGCCAAAATGTTTTCCACATCTATCAATCAGTATCCACCCTGGAATTGACATCAAAACAAATCTAAACATATCAAGGGTGCGATGGGCTACCTCACCCACACCTCATGGGACACAGCTGGCAACAGCTGATGCGGGTTTGTTTTCTGCTGCGGGACAAATGTTTGCATGCCCTGCAGATGTTTGTTCCGGGTCTGGGTGCTGAGCCTCATGTACTCATAGTTCCTGATATAAAGGTCATAGAAAATTCTAATGCGGGGTCAGAACTATATGTGTTTGTTGGATGGGTATATATTTAAGATCAGCATTAGAATCGGGCCGCACGAATTTAGGGTCTTGAGGTGATTTAATGGAATGGGTGGAAGATGTTGGACCTTCCCTGTAAAGAAGGTGAGAAGTTCCTTCCTTCGAAGATATGATTTATAGTTCGATAGTTTCCACCACCGTGGACAGAACTGGTTTTACAAAACATACCTTCGGCATCGGTTAGCACTTCCATTCTTCCGCTAAACATTGTACGCAGCATGTTGTCGCTCTTTGTAAGCGTTCCAATAGTTGTGTAGAACAGAGTGCCGCCCACGTTCAGTTTCACATACTGCGACGGACTCCCCTTCAGCAATGTTTTGTGATCGCCCGACATTTTAGCAAGCAAGTAGACAGGAGGCAAACTCTCTTCACTCATAATTACCGATGCATTTTTGAGCCTCTACTTCCTGGCTAGCACTTTATCTCAAGTTGTTTTTTCCTAGCCACAAGTCAGGTACTTTTTCAATAAAATTGTTTTTTTTTTATAAGTAAGAAAAGATAATAGAAATCAACTTTTTTATCTGTGGTTGAAATCACTTTGATAAACTCTGACTTCAGAAGATTATCAAAAGCCTTCTGAATGTCCACAAACTAGATTCTGATATAGACTGCCACAGACTAGTTAAGTTTTTTTTTCTCTTCTTCTTGACGTTGTTGCCACAACTTTAGCGTTATGCTACGCACAGCTCGCACACACAGATTAAAAAAAGTTTAATACACACATATAAAAATTATATTTTGTTGTTAAGGAACCCTGCAACGGCTGAACCGATTTAGATTAAATTTAGAACTTGTATTTATTATTAGTGACCTAGAAAAACACTAATGATCATTTTAATCCGGATAACACGGCTTATTAAGAAATTTATTTTCATAATATTCAAAGTTTAGCCATTTCAAAGTGTATAAGTGAATCAGCTCATTTATTAAAAATGATGCTAGCTAGTTTAGTTGCACTGCAGTGTGATGGCAGCATGGTTTTTCATTCTGTAGTTTAGAATTATGAGGTATTTGAGATTTTCCTAATGGCAATCATATTGGTGCGTTCTCCGGTTTCCCGACGAAAAACGGCGCGCGCAGGGGCGGGTTACCGGGCGGTTGATTGACAGATTTTTCTCTTGCCGCCTGCCTGCGTTTTTCCGAATCGATTTCGCGCCTCAAATCCTACTTCTATGTGATTATCGTTTTTATGAAAGTAACATTTCAATATGGGAGCTTATTTATCTGAACCCGTTACCGAGAAAGTATCTAGCGATGAAGCTAACGACAAGTTGGAGTGCGGCGCGAGCTCCATGCAAGGATGGCGTGCCAATCAGGAGGTAAGTTCTGTCCGAGTTCTTTTCCTAACATAATGTTTTACTGACATACGTGTAGTTTGTGCAAAAATCTTTGTTTAGTCGAATACCAAATCTAGCCTCAAACTCCTAAGACCTGCCGCGCCGCTATTTCCTTACGGAGTGCAGTGAGGCTAACACTAGAAAGAAAGAAATCATATTTTCTTATGTGTACCTACATAAGTCACAGCACTAACACCAAAATAAAAATGTATCACTTAGAGGATTTTTGTAAAAAAGCACTGTATGAACGGTACGCAAAGATATTCATACCTACCATTCATTTTTCATAATAGCTTCATAATAGTCTTCTGATTTACGATATTCAATAAAAACATACAAACAAAATCAATAGAAAATCTGTATTTGCTCTCTTATATGTGAACTCTACTTATTTACCAGTTTTGATTGATTAGAGGTCAGAAAAAGGTCTTTCAACTGCAAGGAAACAAGTTATATCGAGATTAGGCAGATGTCTCTCAGAAGTTGGAACTCTTTTCACAGCACAATAACATCAAAATGAAATTTATGAGAATTTATTCTTAAAGGAATATGAAGTTTATTGAGTAAGAGTCATTACATGTGGATAATCTAACCTATTATTGTAGGATGCCCACAACACCATTCTAGATTTTGATGCCAACACAGCACTTTTTGCTGTTTATGATGGCCATGGAGGTGCTGAGGTGGCCACTTACACATCACAGAAATTGCCTGACTATATAAAAAACACAGAGGCTTACAAAAGCGGAGATCTTTCTAAGGCACTTGAAGATGCTTTCCTGGGGTTCGATGCAACCATTCCTAGTCCAGAGGTTATGGAGATTCTCAAAGAATTGGCAGGTATTATGTTTTTTAATTACATAAAGACATACAGCCCTCAAGATAGTGAGCCACTAATGCCTTTTGACACTGGAATAAATTGCTGATGCATTGCTTGCTTGAAGATAAAGTGAAGTCTGTTTTTCCTGTGATGAGCACCCATAAAATAGGATCACAGCTATACATGAGGGTGATTCAAGCTGTGCCATCAGGTCCTTGAATCACTCTGTATAGTCACTCCTGTTTCCTGGAGGGGTAGGTAGAGACTGACACACCACACATGCTGTGAAAATAAATTGTGTGTGTTATGATTCCTGTAATAAAATTACAGGGGAAACAAATCCTTCGGGAAATGTGGAGGAAGAAGATTGCTCAGATGATGACAATGTTAACACATTGTACAACGACGCTAGCCTCCCACTGCAGGTTAGTCTTAACAAGGTCTACTTACTGCTTAGCGCAGCTTTTGCTGGCTTTAATAATAAATAATAGTAACAAAATAAATCTATATCCGATTATTAAATCAACATTACTAACACATAAATGCACTGCCAGCTTGGATTTCAAAATGCATGCCATATTAATAATTGGCACCAACCCATTAAAAAAAAGGACATCCTCAGTGCATAGACCTTTGATGATACCAAGTTTGATGGTGGTCAGAGGCATGTCCAAACATAATATTTGGCACATTCCCACATTTTGCAAGTAGCTAGCATATCATGTGACAATCCCATTGCCTCTTTATTGGCTACTTTCAGTTTGACACATTTATTGGCTCATTGACTAAGATGTGTTTTTTAAACAAGGATAAAACAGATTGCATTCACTGTACAGCTCGCTTAGCATGAGCACCCAAGACAAAGTTTTTTCTATGAAAGAGAAGACAAAACTATTTCTGTCGCCTATTCTGTCAGACAAAAGAGAGGGACAAAATATTTGTTGTCTTCTCGGCAGTACACAAAACCGTTGTCTTGGGTCTTCATGCTAAGCAGACTGATGACATCTCACAAGTAGAAGTATATTAGATAACAAAATTTTTTATAGGATGTTCTGGCTCAATATGAGAATAAGTTGGTTGGGATCCATAAAGCCAGGCTTGAGGGCACCACTCCACTCTCCCCCTGTCTGCGGGCCAAGAAGAATGAAGAGGAAGCAGGTGGCTCTGGTAACTACATATTAGAAATAAAAATGTTGGATAAAATTATATAACGAATTTTTCACAAAATTAGAATTGCGGTTTTTTATGGTTTTTAAATACAACCACTTGGGTTTTTATAAAATACATATACAGTCTAAAGACTGTTGCAAACAATCTATAGATAGCTCAACTGATCCAGATCACTATTGGACATAAGACTTTAAAATGTGTACAGTTTTTAATTTTGCTATTTATTTACATTTGAGCATACATGATAATGTTTATTATTTTTTAAACCCCACTTTTTAATTTTTCACTACCGATTCCATAAATTTGAATTAATATTTTTTATATCTTTATAAACCTAATGTTTCCTAAGAAAAAAACTACCTAGCAGATGGGTTGAAGGATTCATGGCGCTTGGGATCCATACTCATTAGGTAGTTGTTCTTCCCTCTAAAGTTGTTTAGGACATTGTTTTTTTTCATTTGCTTTGTATAGCTTGGATATTCGACTAATGCTCTTGCTAGCGGATTGGCGTGGCGTGTCTATATAGTATTTATCTTTCTTATATCATAAATTTCGTTGTTGGTTGTGAAACATCGTAGTTAACTAGGACGCGAAGGTTTTAACCCGGTCACATTCCCTAATATCTGGGATGCAAATTTACTTACATATCTAATCTAGTTTAAGGTTAACATGTCCATATTAAAAAATGAATTACCAATACAATTCAACAAATATGTCATGCAAAAAAAAAACAATTACAATATAAATATGTAAAAGAAAAAAAAAATCAATTATCAAGAAATTCTTTCACATCAGAAAATGCATTATTAAGTAGCCAGAGTCTTAGTTCTTTTGTAAATTTATTCAGTGGAATGTTGTAGTCGCTATTCGCTTATTAAGTAGCGACAGTCGGAATTTGGGCCCGAGCAGCCAGTGTACGCCTTTAAACCGAATGCCTAGTTATGTTACAGTTTGTTTGGCTTTAACATGCTCCTAGGTTAGATGTCTATCTAGCATAAAGACAAGCTATTTGACTGAATCCTTATGAAAAAGAATGTCTCTACGAAGATTGGCAGAGGCACAGTTGCCACTACGGATTGCATGGTGATGTGTGATGATTTGGTAGCACATCACTGAGACTAATTCTCCATTTGTGGAGCCACTTTTCGCTTTTGGCTTAATTCGGAGACTTATCGCAGAAGAGAATCGCAGTGCTATCGAAAATAGCTATTACGGCGCCTGATGATTGACGAAAGTCAACGATAGAGATGTTATAGAGCACCAGACAGATAACTGAGCCTTGCGGTACACCAGCTTTGTTGAATTTGTTGAAGCCGATGACACTGGAAACGATTCCTTCGATTCGATTCTCCTAGTTTGGCTAAGAAGATTCTATGCAATGCGATAAGTAGAATTTGATCACTGGATATAAAATGTGAAGCAGTTGAGTTTTTACTTTGCGTAACAATCCATTGTGCCACACTCTATCTAATGTCTGTTAGATGCCTAGGAAAGCTGCAGACAGTATTGTTTTTGTTCCATATCTTGTGTCCGACGCCTGGAACAGTCCCAAATCGAGCTGGTTAGCTATCAATAACTTACGAACTTCTCATATAGTTTCATTATAATGCATTATGTTTTTTTTTTAATTTTATTAAGTACCTATTTTTCTATACTACCTTAGTCTTGCTTATTTTCTCCATTAAATACTATTTAGTAAATTTTGTTCGGATTCCCGAGATACAGGCCCTAGCCCTAGTGCGGGATCACTAGAAAAACAGATTCTTAGTATTCTGAGAAATAAATGATTTGTTGTTTGTTGTTGTTATTTGTTGTTTTGTTCAAGGTGCCGGAGCTTCAAGATCCTTGAACACTGCTGAGGCTGGCTCAAGCTCGGAACCAAACCCTGTTGAGGCTTCATCCAGCAAGAATGGAGTGTCGGAGGAAGCAGTAGATATCAAGGTTGAAGATGATACTGGTGGAGTTTCCTCTACCAATAATGACAAGGATGCTAATGCGGAGGTAAGATTTGGTATTTGACTTATGTATCGGCAATCTATTGTAATTTGTAATTCCGTTATTCATATTACCTATTGTTATACAAGGTAAGTCAATTATACAGTTTTAAGCAATTAACATAACATTAATTTATATCTAAGTACAGTCAACAACGAGTCTACAATCATCAGTAAGACTCAGTGTCAAGAATTTATTTGAATTAAGAGTTCAATATAATAGTGGGTAGTAGTCAAAACAATCACCCATACTTAAGTAACTAGTTTTCATGATCTATAAAACATGAGGATGGGAATCCTCATCCACAGGTATTTATGTAGATTATTGAGAAAAACATTGGAACAAAACGGCGAAAGAAAACATTTTGAAAATTCAAGGACATGTGCCATTGGTTGGTGTTCCATGCGAAACGTGGGCATATGCTTATATAATGTTCGGACTTGCCCTTCACACTCCCTAATTGGTGTAGATCTGAGGATGTCCATCAAGGGAGTGAGCATGTTTTTGTGTTTACAGTAAAATATATTAATTTAATTGTAATTCCACTTAGCTTAACTGACTTGACTTTTAATACAAAATTCCAGGTATCAACCAGCGAGACAAAAGAGAAAGCCGAGGATCCATCCCCCATGCAAGTTGAAAAAGCAATCTCCTCTGCTCCTGACAGCTCGGGTGACAATGTCAACGTACCTGAGCAGAGCGCCGACGCCAAGGTGGCTCCAACAGGTATTATATTACAGCTAATGATCTAACACGTGATATAAGCTAAACAATGCCATAACTTAGAGGAAGTAAACGCAACGTTAGACCACCAAGATCAGTTTGTATGGGAGAAACAAAGAAATTTTACCAATTTGTATTTTCTTAAAAACCTAAGTCGGACTATTACAAATATTTTAAAACAAAAAATAGCTAAATCAGTCCAGCTGTTCTCAAGTTAAGTGCTTACCAACAGAATTTCATTTTTATATAGACCATTTTAAAATGAAGTAAATATCATTTTTAAATGGTCAATATAAAGATTTCAGTACCATTTTCTTGCTATGCTCATGTTAAGTACTTCTTTTTTACAAATGTTGTGGCCTTTTCAGCAGGCAAAGCTTCTGACGTGAACAATGGAGAGGTCACAGAGTCCAAGCCAGCTGGAGAGGATAGAGATATAACATCTTCAAATGGTTCCAATACACCTGATAAGGGCAAGGGAAAAGGTAAATGCTGTCTGGGTCCTGTACCATAGTATGTTATGTACTCAATATTTAAAGTTTGAATCTTAAAATAAGTTTTAATGTGATTGCATCCATGACAGTAGTTCTGTCTATGGAAGAAACATAAAAAAATACATTCATCTACTCTTACTCATATCTCTTTTTGTCATATCTCCAGTAGATAAAAATGAAAAATTATTAAGACAAAAAAAAATGGTTTCTTGCTGCTTGTAGGGTGTTGGGTATTTTATCATGTTATTTTTGAAAAGTGTTTAATAGGTTACAGACTGACTGTTTCTGCTTGTTTATTAGCCTCACCAGTGTCAAGCTCAGACAAGCCAGCCCCCGACCGTCCCAAGAAGTCTCAGCTCCGTCGCACCGCTGCTGCCGTATATGAGTCCCTGCTGCGTCAAACTGTTGACGATGATGAAGAGGAGAGTGACTCCAATGATGAGAACTTTGAAGGCGAGGAGGACTCCTCTGATGAGAATGTCAACGGTGATGATGATGAAGGTATGTGGACATTATTTCAATTGCAGCTGTTTTTTGGTAGATGCCGTATCATAAGTTTATACTAGAGAGATGGGTATTGGTATTGATAATCATTAGCGTTAGCGGTCACTCGGTCACAACTAATTGGAATGTTTGAGGGATCTGTGGATAGTACTTCATTATACGCTTTACCAGGTCACCGTCATTCGTCTATGTTGTCTACCTACCGCGATAAGTACCTTCACTTTCGCGTAGCAATGGCTGTAAATTTTGCGATTGTTGCTGTCAAAACGCCACTTGTATTGCGAATCGTGGCCAGATATCACTAGGGTCTATTTTGAGTTTACAACATGTGGATTCGATAACCGTGTGGACAATTATTGTATGGAAATGTGGACGATTCGGTCACCGTTTCGACATGTTAACTCTGTATAGACACTCTGGACAAAAGGCAATCGCTAGTATCGCCACTACCGCCTCTGACTGGTAATCGATGAACTAAAAAGTATGTTGTCCTAGTAGCGATAAGTTTGCAACGACAAAGGCAGGTAGGCGTCAAACGTTGCCCGGGTTGTGCCAAAAATATATCCATGGTATACCATACCATTTATCATAATACTATAGTATTATTATGATATTATTTGTGTCCATGGTTGAATGAGAAATTGAGCGCTCTCACTATTAAGGATTAAAATTTTAAAACAAACACGCTCACTACTGTAGTGTCTATATAACTAACTAACAGCGGCCTCTGACTTGTGGTAATAAATAAACCTTGAAGACGAAGATGAAAAAAACGCATTTCAATCTTATAAGCCGTTTCAGAGATAATTAGTCACAGATAAACAAACAACCACTTATGCAAAACGCGTCGACGGTAAAAAAAAACAGATTGTAGCTTAAATTGTCATTTTGGTTGCATACATTACGAATGTATATTATGTCACTTGACGCTTGCAGCACTATGCGAAATTACTCAAAATCGCGTCTTTATCAATGCTCTATGTAGTAGTACCCACCATATCAATAAATAGCTGTAGCGTTTCTCACTTGGCTAAGCTAATGTGCAAAAGATTGGCAAAGTATGCTTTTTATAACAAGCTGCGGAAGAGGAAAATGAAGAAGTCGAAGAAGAGGGTGAACCTGATGACGAAAACGGCGTTAATGACAATAATGACAACGCTAATGAAGAAAACGTCGAGAACGAAAATGAAGAAGGTAGGTACAAGCCGGGCGAATTAACATGACATCTGGCTCGGAACTCGATGCTTCCCCCGCTGCCCCGCGCGGCGCCCCGCTCAGCATCTCAGTTACCGTTGGACGTGTCTTTGAGCTTTTAAATATTCGAGTTATCTTGCTGTTGTATGTTATTGTTATTGAATGTTAAATTTTTGTTGTCATTGTTACTTTTGGACGGGTTTCTTAAAATAGCTGTTCTTTTCCTAACAAAATGGTAGGAAAAACGATGCACATTAAAGAACGGGCCCTTATACTCAAGGTATTGACTTTTTTTGAACGCGAGAAAGAAATTAGCAAATTCGTGATTCCATGTCCAAATCCATGAAAGACAATTTATTATTTCGCTTGGAGGAGAAGAAAGATCTTCAGAAAGAAAGTGAATAAGATGACAATGATAGCGTTATATCTGGAATAAAAGAAATGAATGAAAGTGACTATTCAGCGTAATAATAAAAATATAATACAATTATAAGTTAAACGGGTCTTTATCGCGTTTACCTTTTATTATTATATTCCCGACGTTTCGACCGTATTGCCACAGCCGTGGTCACGGGATGATATTTATTTATTTCAGTCATCCCGAAATAAGTTTTTACCCCCATGGGAAACAGGCGTGACATTATGTATAAGTTTAAAAAATATAAATACTCGTTTTCGTACGAGAAAGTGAAATGGTAACGAAATCTTTTTTGTACACTGTACATTGCACAAACGTCATTCGAGCCAGGTGTCATGTTGATTCGCCCGAGTAGTACACTACATTCTGAAGCACTAGGTTTTTTTTTCAGCTTTTTATTGTGTATGGGAAACTTATGTTACGCCATTTTAATTTCACCCATTTCTTTTTTCCATAGCGTGTGCCATAGGTTAATGACCCTTCCTTTACAGTAAGCGCCTATGGTCTTGTAACTTTGAATGCTAACTATACAAATATTGATTCTTAAAAAATGTATTACCGAAAACTCGAAATATCACAAACAATTCGCTTATTTACGACAATGTTGACATTACTCTAAAAGTATGATCTTACGCGGTAGATTTTTAATTCAAATTATGATTAATAAAAATGAATGTTTAACTGAGGATATTTTTATAATCATTGCAAACCCTATGTGCTATACCGTAAAACATACTATGCGTTGTTTTGTGTCTCAAAGAACCACTTATGACCTTATTCCGGGAAAGAAAGGATTTTATTTTGTATTATTTTGACTTATGACATTTCTATTTTTTTTTTCTATTTACTCTTTTTAACACTGAATCTTTCACCATCATAGTAAACGTTATATTACTAGAGAAATCAACAAATATTACTATTATAATTACTAATATTACTAACGCAAATCAGTCTTCGTTATTCACACTCACATTTTTGTTATGTATTTTTTAAATAAAATGCATTATTCTTCTGACGAGCAAAATCTCGTCCCAACTTCACAAACATAGCAGTATTTTAGTGATAATGGTCATCATAATTAAAAAACATAATCCCATTGCTTTTAAGTGTCTCTACTGACATTCTTTCTTTTTCAGTTAAATTAAAGTTTACGGTTAGAAAACATTTTAACCGACATATGTTATCGCTACATATTCGCTGTAGTAGAAGGCACATTTTTTGTGATAATTTCATTGTTCTTAAAGAATTCACCTCATAAATTTCTTCATCAGACAATTCCACAAGATTATGTCTGAGAGCGTATTAACATCAGACGGTATCATCACATAAAATATATGTAAGTTCTCTCCTAAAATAAAAAGTATCTTCACAAAATGTACCGGTTGAATCAGATGAGGAACTGGAAGAACCTTCTTAGGTAAAAAAGTTACTACTAGTTCATACTGATTTTACTCAGTTTAGACTCTTGATCGAATGTTATACTCCAGTTTTGGTTTATCAGATTAAAATTTTATTTACACCTTGCTTCCTGGAAGCGGCATTATAGCAACCAACTTTCTGCTAAGATAAAAATAACACATCAAAATGGGGGTTAACATTTTTATGTAAAACGTTTTATCAAAAGTTATCACCGGAAGATGAAAAACAAACATTAAAAAAAAATATATAAGTTTCATATTTAGATCACTTTTATCATTTTTGTTTTGTTTATTATAAATATCGTAATACGTAATAATGCTTTTTCAGTAAATACTTTTCTCAGCAATATTGGCATATCAAGAAAAATAAACACAACAAAAGACAGAATACTTTTGAGCAGCAGACCCATTAGACCTGGTACACTATTACTGAACAGGCACTAAATTAATTCAACATACCTTATCACGAAGAACCCATTATTAGAAATACCACTTATTTCTAATAATGGGTTCTTCGTGATACCTTATGTTAAATTATTTTTTTAAAAAGATTACCGAACTGAAACTGAGTAATGTTGTCATTATGAACCACCAGCGTGAAAGGGATAGAGCTACAACTTCAAATCCTCTCTTTCGCTGTAACCTTACCTCTTAGAGAAATGACGTTGTTGAAGAAAAATCTAGAATTAATTTAGAACCGAAGTCGCAAATGAGCTAATTATATATTTTAACAGTATTGTGTTATTATGAAATGTTTATTTCTTTTGTTTATTGCTTCTTTTTATACTTTTTTATAATTTTGAAAATGAAACAGGTTTAATTTTCTAGAGAGCAATAATTCATTTCAAATTCCATTTACAAACTTTTAAAATAGCAAATCATTTCGAAATGAAATATCCCTAGAAAATGTGTGTTTGTGTAAAATAGCTTCTGCCCACGGCTTACCCGCGTAAAAAGTAGCCTATGTGTTATTTTAGGTGCAAACTATACCTTTTTAAAATTTCTGATTGAAACAGATTCAATCCAAATCTATTTAGCCAATCCAAAACTTCGCATTTATAATATTAGTAGGATATGTTACTATCCTTCGTACATATAAATTGTAACATTTTCTTCATTAATTCTGTAGTGTTTAATTTTAACAAACAATACGTATTTTCCTCACCAGAAAAAGAGGCAGTAGAAGAAGAGGAAGAGGAGGAAGAGGAAGATGAAGAAGAGGAAAGCTCCACTGATGAAGACGAGGAAGAAGATCTGAGCATGCAGGAGGAACCGGGAAAGGACAGCGGCTGCACAGCTGTGGTCGCGCTGCTGCGAGGTAATTTATCATCTTGGTTCGTATGAGCTGGTCACCAACCTGGGTTACACAGTACATATTAGTACTTTTTACAGAATGGCCTCTCCCCCTTCCGCCGATCCAACCTCACTCGGTTTAGATTTGCTCTAAGCAAATGAAGTCTATTGAAATCTTAGCTGAGCCGGCTGTCGTCTATACTTGTAACTCAGTTTAGGGGGCAGCCGGCGGGTTTTTTGAATTTTTGCCGCACGGAAAGAATTTGTCAATTGACTAAACAAACAGATAAATCTGAATGCAGATTGAACGCGTAATTTTAGCCGCGATTTCTATTTGAATATTTCAGGAAACGAGCTTTTCGTGGGCAACGCTGGTGATTCCCGCTGCATCGTCTGCCGAGAGGGCAAGGCTGTAGACATGTCGGTAGACCACAAGCCGGAGGACGTGCCGGAACTGGAGCGCATCACGAAGGCCGGCGGAAAGGTGTCGAACGACGGCCGCGTGAACGGCGGACTTAATCTGTCGCGGGCTATCGGCGATCATGCCTACAAACTCAATACGGTACTAGCAATAGGTTGAAAACCTCGGTTGCGCGGCGGTTGAGACGCATGGAGTGCTTGTTGCGGGCCAAATGTTTAAATGATTTACAGTTTTTTTGTGTGGGTATTGCAACACCACGGTACACATAGTACCTGATACCCACGACACAGGAAACCCTAGTGTGGGGTCAGGACTATGTACCTGTTGGGTAAAAAAAACAAGATTTATACTTTACTTAAATTGCCTTCTAGAAACCTTTTTTGAAGATCAACAATTGGGAATTACCCATTTTTTGGCACACATATTTACTTTTCCTGAGTCTGTCAAAGTCTAATGAACTGAATATTAATATGAATATAATATAATAAATCAATAAACTAACAACATTAATATACTGAAGCAGTATTTAAATAATTGTTCCTTGCTTCCTTGTATTATTATTTTATAGAGTTATATTCATTTTATGCAGAATCCGTATAAGATTCAGTCTAGAATATTAAAAACGGTTTTTTACTGATCACACAGAGCTTATCGGCAGCTAATGTTTAATTGCTAAAGATGTTTTTTTAATTTTGTATAAAAAGGCCAATAAATTTACCTTCTTTCCTTCTATGTGGTGATGAAGACGGTAAAGGGGAATACACAGAACTCTTCAATGTATTGAAGTAGACTGGCTGTGTTTGGTTCTATTAGTTCGATATTTCAAAAAACCTTATTATTTCTAGGAGCTAGGAGCCAGAGAGCAGATGATCACAGCACTGCCCGACGTCAAAACACTGACGATAGATGCAGCCAAGGATCAGTTCATGGTTCTAGCCTGCGACGGAATATGGAACTTCATGTCTAGTCAAGACGTTTGCGATTTCATCATGCCCAAACTTGCAGAGGGACGGGAGAAGCTTTCTCAGATTTGCGAAGAGGTATGTACATATTTATTACTAGCGACACGCCCCGACTTCGCACGTGTGATCCAAAATTTTCCTGTAAATTTTCTTTCAAACAAACCTTGTCCTAACAAAAACAAAATGTTATAAACTAAACTTAAAAAAAAGCTCGAAGTAAGATATTGCATTTTAAGCAGACTCTTCGAAAAAAGTGGCTAAAACTATTCATTAAATTAGCATCGTTTGACTCTTTTTGAACTTGGAAACGTCATAATCGCGTCCAGTACTGTCTAGCTCGGCCATTGACCTAATGAAATCACGGAATATTTCACATTTTACAAACAATCAGTTTAAAAACAAAGGAATCCAACTGAAACTTAATCTTAATATTCCTATAGTTTGTTTTATAGCAACGCACTTCATGTTATTATATTATATGTACAAAAGTATTTCATGATATTTTATGTTTGCTATATCTCTCGTGATCATGATGTGGTAGATTCAACATTGACTTATTTATCAAAATCGAAGAAGCCGTTTAGGCTACAAGATGAGCTTTTTGAGGATTTTTGGTTCGTCTGAAATAAAATATGGCGGTTTGTAGCCGCCATACTCTTTTTCTTGACTTTATATATCCTATGTTAGTCTCGTGATCAAGACGAATTCTCATTATCAAAATCCAAACCATTTAGGCTACAGTGAGAGCCAAAGGAACTGACATACATAAATACACCCGAAAAACATTACCCTCCTTTTGGGAAGGTAAAAACAAGGCGTCGTCACCATTATACATCTACAAAATGATTTTGGTAAAAACCTTTGTACGAGAACGCGACGTAATGACAAAATTACCAGCTTCCTCTTGTTATCTTTCACATATGACTAAAACTAGAGGTATGTTTCTAGATGTTCGATCACTGCTTGGCGCCAAGTACAATGGGCGATGGAACGGGCTGCGACAATATGACAGCCATCATAGTGAAGTTCAAGAATGGTGCGATCGCTGAAGTCGGCTCCGCCACCACTGAGGGACCCAAAAAGCGGGCCGCTGAGGACGAACCCAGCCAAGACGAACTACAGGAATCTAAAAGGCAGAAGGTGGACGACCCCCTCTCAAGTTCGCTAGTGACGTCCAGTGTTTAAATTGATATTTTCAGGTGTTCAAGTTGCACGAGAATTGTGAACTTACACTGAAGACTTTGTAATTTATACAAGGAACGATGCTGGATTTTCATACAGCTACGATTCCTTATGGGAAGATAGTGATTTATCAATTTAGGTGATTATGATGGTAAATAAATCTCCCTCTAATCTGGTTTTAGCGGCAAATCCGCCTTGGGTTTAGGATACGGAAGACGTTTTGTATTCGCCGGTATTTTACTAAGCTAGGTTGTATTCCAACGTTTTTGAGCTCTATTTAAAGGCAGTACTTTTAAGTAATACTATTGTGAATTCACATCGTCATTATAATTTAATATAATGCCAATGGTCATTAGGTTTAAGGACATTCTATTTCTAAGAAAAATATGTTCATAGAATTGTTGACACATTCATTTGGAAATTAGATGCATGCATTTGTAAGTAGTGATAATTGCTTCTGTATTGTGATTACATAATTATACTTACTATGATGAGTGATAGTCTGATTGGAAAGTATTGTGATAAAGTGCATAGAATAATGTACATATAAGTAGGAAAATGGATGCCAACAAGATTGAAATTTAAGATGCAGCTCGTAGTAAGTATACTTAGAGGAGGATAACTAAAATCCCAATGCTGATAATTCAGAAATAATTGTCTATGGCCTTATTTATAAATGATATTTAAATCGAACCATAAATTTCCTTTGCATAGGCCACTAGCAAGTCAACTGAACAGCATTTCTAAGTTAAACGGCTAGTATGTAAGCTATAGGTGTAAGTTACAGTCTTTTCTAGTTATTCCGAATCCCATTATTGTAAAGGGTGATTTTATTTTCGTGTCTTAAGGAGGCATTATTTTACGACAATCATACAATGCGTGCCTCTTCTGAGTGTTATTAAATATTAATAGTGTTATTTAAATAAATCAGTCTTTTATATTCATAATGTTTGAATTTTGCATTGATATAAATGGTAACTTTTGTATTTTCGTGGAATCCATGTGATTGTAATCTGTAGATTTTGGTAATAAGAATACTGTTTTGTTTTTTTTCTATTGTGCTTGTTTAATTTGACAAATCTATTGACTTAACTTATTGTAGGTATGTTGTCTTTAGTCATTTGGGACATGCAGCATAAGTTATTTGGTCTAGTATGTAAAAAATATAACCAGAAGCTTGTTCCATTAAGAAAGTAACCACTACGACCTGTCTGTTATCTGCTAGAAATGTGAAAGCGATTCTACACAGCTACACTCTTCTCAGCAAAATAATGGTAAACATTTTGCGATTGTATTGGGACTATTGTATTTTTTTATTAATTTATCTGTGTTATAAGTACTCCGTAGTATAAGTAGGAATATTTTTGTAATCATATTTGATAATAATAATTACGATAACCTGATCGAATTGACACACAGTTACAATCAGTTTTTTGACAAGTAGACATAAATTGAACTTAATTAATATGACTAAATAATATTTGTAACAATGAAATACGAATGTTTTCTTATTCCATGTGTGGTTCTGAATAAAAAGAAATATTGGACGGACTGTTTATTCATTTTATTGTATAAAAACATAATGTCGTGAACTCTGTGTGTGCTAAGGATTGGTATGTACGTAGTATACTGGACTGGGTGTGTTACTAACGTAACTGTGTTAGGTACTCTATTGTTTCCATTTGTGTCGCTTCTAATATTTGGAGAGCATCATATTCACTGTCCAACTGCTCCATAAGAAGAGTTTTGTCATTGATCTCTGCCTGAAATTTAAAAAAATAATAAATGTATAATATGAGCGATAGGCAAGCGCTTGGTGATGTTTATAATCCTTAATTATTTTTTAAAATCCAAAAATAAGCTCAAAATGCTAGAATGCATTTTTAGCCAGTGGGTTTCAAAAGTCTTCCAACTCGCCCTTAACTCGTTCGTATAATTTTAAAATGTGTTAAATCTAATGTATTAAACACTTTATTTTTCAATCAGGAACTGAAGATGCCGGTACGTTGTATACTTATCAAAGCAATGCGAATAGTCCGTAAGTAACGGTGCTACAATCGACAGTTACACTTTAATTCTGTTTTTTTTTGTTATTCGTGTACGCTATATTTGATTTAAATCTCGATGGCTAAAGTGTGAATGCGCATGGGGGGACAGTAAAAATTTATTCGCGAGAAAAGAGAAAATATCTTGATGCCCCTCGATTTGGCTGAATAATCTGACAGGATACATGATTAAGTTTTTTATCTGTGCCTACAGATCAAACAATCACCTGCAACTTGGCTTGCGCTGAGTCCCTGTCCTTAGCAATAGATTTTAGAAGGTTCATAGAACCTATAGCAGCCATTTTTTGCTTTTCAACGTTGTCGCCAAGCTCTTTCAAGACTTCCAAAAGCGAGTTAATATTTTTTCCGAAATCTTGAACCTCTGCAACAATAAAAACATGCGAGACACAAAGTGGAGTAATGAAGAAATTTAATAAATTACATTGTCGCAGGTGAACCTACCCGATTGTAAAGCTTCAGTAGGGTAACAATTTTTATTCGGGAAGGTACCTCAACGGCGTGCGAGCTAGTAGCCACCTGAGACGCAAGAAGTGCGAGTTCGATTCCCGCTCGAGACAAATGTTTGCATGTCCTGCAGATATTTGTTCCAGGTCTGGGTGTTGAGGTAGGTAAATAAGTACGTGTATTTCCTGATACCCACGACATGGAATCCCAGTGTTCGGTATAGTCGATGCGTGACACACAGAATACAAAACATATCTGTTAGCATATTATCTATTACAGGCCCAGACCTATCCAGATGATCTGCATTCAGGATTATTATAATCAATCGAACCCGTAGGTACTTCATAAGTCACGACCGTAACTCCGCCGCCGCGCAATTTCTACACTTACTTGTATCGTAATCTTTGCAAGTGTTTTTTAGATCCTCAGTTTCTCTGATGACGTTTGTTTCTAGGATTCTCACTTTGTTTATGTCGTCATAATACAAGTGCACTTTCTGCAGTTCCTCTGCCATTATATTTCCTTGTAAAATACAAGCGTTTTGGGCACGAACAAGTTTATTTTTAGACAGCTACGAACAGCAAATAGGTACCTATTCTAAGTAGAACATAAAAGAAATAACCACTACGTGTAAGTATTAAAGTTACAATAAATAGTAAAGTTGCTTGGCAACGAACGATTATCACACAAGTCACAACACACACACCTGACGCAACCTAATGGTCTGTGCACCTAACAATTGAGCCAAGCATAGAGGCACTATGTTGAGCCAAGACCCAACCAGCGCGGCAGCAGCGCAGCGAGTTGAAGATCCATCAAAATTCAAAAACTCCGGCATCCGGCAATAAGTTTCCGTCACGTTTGTAACGGAAATTGAAACAGTGTTTTTTACTGTTTATAAAGTTTTCGCGCCCGCTGTTAATACTTCCTCACAAACAATGTAGTGCTAAGAGGACTTAATGCTAAAGCATTCTCTACCAGTCATCCTGGCCGTGGAAAAATATGGTGGGGGGTGTCATGTGAAAACAATAATCACATTGGAAGATACATAATTATTTCATGGGATGAAAGTGCGGATGCACATTGACACTCTATGTCACTTTGTTTGTATGTCAATTGTCATGTCATCAGCTGGGAGAGAAAAGAGTAGCAAAGTTGAAGTATATTCAAAAATTAAACTCTGTATTTCACGTAAATTGAGTCGATTACGTAGTGGTTATTTCCTTTGTGGATTGTAGAAATGCAAACCGAACGAAATTTGTTTTTGTTTGGTGTGTTAAGTCAAATAAAAAAGTCAACCTTAGACTATTTATTTGTTACAAAAGGCATAATCAAGAAGTGAAGTGACTATTTATTATACAGATTTTTCTTTTAAATTGATTTTTTTTCTCTAAATTATATAGGTATATATTTTGTGAGTCGTGGAACGCGGGAGGAAGTGCACATAATCAGTTCATTTGACCGATGTTTCGCCAAACATGGAAAGCTTAACGCAAAATGAGAAAATTATTTGGTCCTGCTGGGAGGACAAATCTCCGCGGGATGTGGTTAGAGAGGCGGCTGCGAAAGGCTCTCACATAAATCTGGCCATAAAATTCCTGATGGACAGAAATAGCTGGAATGAATCTACGGCTTCTGATTGGTTTATGGCTGAGGTAAGCAACCATTTAAATTTGTTTTGTAACTAAACAGAACATCATTGTTAAAAAATAATATGGAGCGTTTTGTAACCACTATTCAGAAAAAAACAATTTAAACTATACTTATCTAAGTTGGTTATGTTTTTCTATATTAAAATAAGTACCTACAGTTATAATTCAATTTGAATAACTTGTTACCTACTTTTGTAATAACATATTACATTATTGTTATTTATCTAAAGTACCTACATCTAGTACATAAATATTATAAGTCAGCCAGCTGTTTTTACATGTATCACCATCATTTGTATCCACCATCTTGTTTACACAGTTCCACAATAAAGGTATTCTGATTCTGAACCTTTAGATAAAAAACTAATTTCAACAATATATTTTGATGAATTTAAAACATTTGCATTGACATCGGAATACATAAACTATCTCATCATCCCATCTCAGGAATGGCCTCTCTTGGACTACAAATATGCAAAAGCATATAAAATGATACAAGTTTGCCTACTTCTAGGTAAAAGCATGGACAGTCCAGTTGCTGCTTCGAAAGCAAATATTCAAAGTTCTACATGTTCTGAACAAGGTAAAGATAAACCCAGAAGAACACCTTATGGAGCTAGCGCAGGATTCTGCTCAAATCGAATACAGGGATTTTATAGTTGATCATTTGGAGAAAATAATGAAAGATAAGAGCGGAGATATTCTGAAGAAATATGAAAACTTCAAGCGGCATTGGAATCTACTTAGATATTTAGAGAAATCATTTGAGGCTGATGGCACATTCAAGCAGAATAAAGCATTTGGGTCAGGCAAAGACAGGTTAATAGTCAATGAGAGTGAAATAAAAGCATTGACCATTGAGAAGATTGAGAAGTACCCACAAGAATGGAAGAGCAAAATAGCCACATCTCTGTTTTTTAGTTCTTTTGGTAAGTTTAATATTTTGTACATTACCGGAATATATACAAACTGGGTAATGAAAATGTATAATGTCTTTCACAGGAGTGTAATTTAAGAAAAATACCTACATGACAGTGAATCCCATGAAAATGTATTTACATATGATTAATACCAAAGGAGAGTAGGATAAATACATTGTCAGATAATATGAAATATCTGACAAATATTTATAGCAAACATTGTGCATTTGATGCTGATAAAAGGTTGTAACCAAATAGACTTGGTTATCTTTGTGTCTATAGCACATAGCAACTTGTACAACTCTGAATATTGTATATTAGAGCTATTATTATAATGAGGAAATTTATTATTTTAGGAAATGAGGTGACAAGTATCTTATCAACAAGCTCTTCTGTCAGGCGATTCACATTGAAACTAATAGTCTTTACATTGTTAGTTTGTTGTTAAGTACCACAGTTCTCCTGTTGTGTTACTTGACCGGCTTCTCTTGGTTGTTGCAATCAATTTGTGTGACTTCAAGGATGGTTCATGGATAGTTTTTTTTCACCACAATTCACACGGGGGAGTCATAGTCGAAGTCAAAATACATTTATTCATTAAAATCACAAGGATTCTTTATTGATTTTATTTATTTTTCAAAATAAATAAAATAAAAAATATTAAAAGAGCTTAATTTCCTTAACTTAAGTATTTATTTTAACTCTTAATGAACTAAAATTATCGTAAAAAAAGACATGAAATTATATATATAAGTGATTGGTTAGCTAGTACAGGGATGGCCTAGAGCGATGAAAGCCTCCTTAATTTTTTTCCATGCGTCTTTGTCTGCGGCTAATCTTGGCCAAAGTTTGGCAGACCCTAAGTCTTTTCAAATGTCATTGGCCAGGTTTGGCAGGCGTAGGTCAGACATAGGGTTAAACAAATATTTAGAGCTTTTGTTTTCAGTGATACTGGTATAGCTCCTTTGAAAGCTTCTTTCATGGACCAGTATTTATTCCATGCACTCTGTATTAGTCTGCCTATTTCTTTATCTGTACATATGTAATGACCAAGATAAATGTAGTTTTCTACATAGTCTGGACTCAGTGAGTTGATTGAAATTGTAATTTTGATTGTGTTAGTCATTACTTTGGTTTTATCTTGATTTATCTCTAGGTCTATCACATGTATTGCAATTCGCTCGGTTCTTTAAATAGCTAAACTAACTCTTAAGTGAGAAAAGTATTTTCTATTAATTTTGATGTTACTCCAACTCAGGTTCCTGAAGATATGCTCTAAGACAGCTACAAAAAGATTCGAAGAGAGCAGATCCCCCTGTTTCACACCTCATTCTATTTTAAAAAGAGTCATAATTGACCTTGGAAAACACAGGCCGGGAGTGTTTTTATTTGTAAAATTTAACTTGTGGTTTCAGAATTCACACTCCTGGACTTCACAGCCCCCGTTCAAATGTGGAACTACCTCGTGGCGCAGAACAAAGCCATGATCCTCATCCGATGGATTAATGTCCAGACATCAGAGGTGGTGCGAGACCTGAACGCACGCTACAACTTCTTTAACAACGAAAACTTCGCCAAGAAAATATTAAACGTTGATACCAAAGGTTTCGGTATCGCGGTTCTAGAAAAGCTAGATGTCATTTTTCGTAAATGGTCGATTACAGACAAAATGATTGAAAGCGTCGCAGAGAGCAACTGCTTTGCGTATACGAAAATGTGTATTTACGATACTCTATGCTCATACGGAATCATAAACGACGATGAACGGAATAATCTGTATCAGATAATTTCCAGGCTGGCTAGAACCCAAAACCTGAAACTGATTGATGATATATTCACCGAGTCGTGCGCCACTGTAACCAAAGAACGTTTTTACGTGGAACTGGCGAAATACTGCGTAAAACACAGCCTGTATAAAGTCCTAACCATCTGCGTGGAGAACAGTATTGTAGATGCGGATCTGTGTGATGTAGAAAAGGAAGCGAAAGATTGCATTGAGCTCTGGTTATTGTTCAAGAGCATAGAACAAACTTCGGATAGGCAGAGCCATGTACTTCCAGTATATAAGACCTGTGAGCAGATAGCCAAAGATGGTATTGACGATTACATCTCCACCAATCCTCATTTGGTTCTCGGCATGATTTTACTTGAAGACGCCACTAAACTATTCGACATATTTTCACACGAAGACTACCTACAGTTCAAAGACTTCAAACTACCCAACAAAATATTATACAAAGACAAGCTTCCTCATCTGTTCAATGTCTACAAAAGGAATTCAGATGTAAATCAAATGTATGAAAATAAAGACGTTAGCGTTTACCAGTTACTTTCTGGATACCGGGGACTGGATGTTTCCAAAATCTTCGAGTTTCAGTTGGTCAATCAAAGCAATAGCAGCCTTTTCAATGAAAAGCCTGATAGGCGCAGCTTGGGAAGTCTTCTGGCCAATGACGTGGATGTGAAGACTACGAGTATGAAAGCACTGTCGCAAAGAGCTATGGAAATGCCCGATTTCGCCAATGTTAAGCTCATGAAACGATACGGCTATATGGCGAAGCTAAACCATGTTTATTATCTAAAACAGTATCGACCGTGCAACGCTAGTCAGGCGTTTGTCTCCCAGCAGTATCAGACGTACAATCGCCTTCAAGATAAGAGTATAAAGAGCGCGTGTTGCGAGGCCCATGCCTTAGCACTCCAGAACTGGTCAGATCCGGCCTTGACAGCGTGCGCGGTCTCCTTTGTCGCCATGATAGGATGTAATCCGACTAGATGTCGGGTCCATATGTCAGCCGCTAAAATGATCAAAGATCATCTAATGCGTAGAGGAATGACCGAAGACAAAGCCATCAAAATTGTCAATGAATATGTCTGCAAACTGATTCAGAGTAACGAATCTGCCGCTAAAGAGATATTGGCGTACCTTGAAGAAATCACCCTCAGCATATTGAAGGAGAAACAAGAGTCTGATGGGAAAATAGACATGTCGGTCGTTCTATACGAATCGCAAACGATGGTTAAGTTTGCAGTGCTCCACAATCTACCCATGCCGGAGTTGCAGCTAAAGGAATTCGTTGAGACAAACTCCTGGTTCAACTTCTTACTGTTTGGTGATGTGTTTCGGTACCCCTTGACTCAAATGCTGCATCTTTCTCAAGAGTTTAAGAAGAAGTCTTACGCGGAACACTTGAAGCATATAATGCTGCACAGGAACTCTGAGGAAGGGTCTGAGAAGGAGTTTGCTAGATCGAACTCCATCAATGGCCAAAGACGAGCTTCACGACTTTATTCTGTCGATGTGGTGAGTTATAGTTTATAATATTCTAAAAGCGTAAATATATTTTCTACCGTTGAAGTTCGTAACGACTTAACCGATTAGAATAAAATTTAGATTTTATAGAGTTTGTAATCTGGAATAACGATTTTAGTAGTATTTAAGCTTTTTTGTGAAAGAGTTCGTCCGGAGATGTACTATCACCGTCTTTATTTCTGTCGCCAAGCAGTAATGCTCGCATTGCAGTGTTCCAGCTTGAAGGGTGCCGTTGAAATAACAGGGACGTAAAGGCCAGGTCATAAAGTCGCGATGGCGGCGCCGATCAATACATTCACGCGAACTTGGATAACCGCTTTATAACTCCCTATCGCTGGGTCTTTGAGTCAAGCAACGAATCAGAAATGGCCCTGGGGTTACAAATGTCGTTAGTAAATAACTACCTGTGTGCCGTATGCCTGTGTGCCTTCTAATAAAAATAACACAATTATACCTTCTATTCGGCCAGTCGTAGCCAGAAGCTAAGCGTTAAGAATGAAACAGCTTGGGATATTCTAGCATGCTAAGTACTGTAATACGAGATACTAGCGGAACCTCGTTCCTTGCACTTGTCAGCATCTGGCATGCTTTTGTGCAATCAACAGGCATGTGTATCACTGGTTTTATAATCTATTATTTTCTAGTCTAACACAGAGCTCAGGTCTGCACCTAGTCTTTATGTAATCTGTTGTGTTCCAGAGTCCAACACAGAGCGTAGAGTTTGAGTACGGCTCGAATGCGAGTGCGTACATGGGCCGCGAGCTGTGGGAAGCGGCGGCAGCATGCCACGGGCCGGAGGACCCGCCGGCTGCCTTGATGCGCGCCGCCGACCTCTGCCGCGAGCCGCTGCTGGTGCTCATAGCTAGCTGCTACGAGGTAATCTCATGCCACGCGAAACCGCCGAAAAACATCGGAATACAAAACAACCTATTTGCCGATTTGTTTACAATTATTGCTAGTTATCTAGCTACAGGCATAAAATATGTATTTTCAGCCGAACGCAGTAGACACGCTTTGGGCGCAGTGGATACTTTGCTCGATAAACTCCACTGCGCGGACGCAAAGCGCGGTACCATCCGTGATCGCTCAACAAGCCGACCAGTTCCAGACAGTCGCCGAAATCTGCCTTCAGGAGGGATATATTGAAACGTTGCATGAGGCCATGCTGGTTTTTATGCCGGTAAGATACCTTAGAAGATAGATTAAATAGAAGCCGCGTGAAATGAAGCCAAAAACAAACGGTGCGGGGCTAGATCTATCTAGCTCCGCACTACATTTTGATGCTTGGTCAAATATGATATTAAGCACTAGAGCCCACGATTTCCATAGCAACATTTCAACGGTTTGGAAGTCCAATGGAACACAACGCGCCGCTTATTGGAACCCAACGATTTTTTTAATCTAGGGTAGGCCATTTCCTTACGATGTTGCCTCATAAGCACGAAATGGGTATAATTATAAACATCTGTTTCAGGAAAGTCCGCTCACACATCTCACGTCATTCCTTCACCGTTGCATCCGCAAATGTATGTTCGACGCGGAAACCAGCAAAATGCTCGCATGCTTCCTACAAATCAGCCAACGGAAATACAGCGTGGATTCCAGCGCATCACCCTGGCAACTGTCTAGGGAGGCCATGCAGAAAGTAGCCGTGGCTTTGGTCAAGATCGCGCTGGGGCAGAACTTTGACAGCGCTTTCCATCAGAAGGAGTTCTTGAAGTGTCTGGCCGAGGTCCAGTTTGAGAAGAATTTGTTGGGTGAGTTGGAACTTGGATACTTCAACACAGAAAAGAGCCATTAGTTGATTATACCGATACCGATATAATTTTCTCTGCGTTTTCTTTTTGTTTTTCTGGCTTGATTTTTATCCGTGGCAGGCCGGGCTGGTTTCCTCTAAGAACTAAGAGGATGCAAGCAAACAATACTTGTTGCCTTTTGCCAATTTTAATATTTCCGGACAGTGCTATCTATGAAGCTTTGAAGAACTTTAAAATAACACTCACTTCTACTTACTGTCAAAAAACATATTAATTCTCACATTACAATGCAGGGATTTAGAAACTGAGCGCTTCCGTGCTTCGAAGGGCATGTTAAGATGTCAGTTCCAGCTATCACAGTAGCCAAAATCACGCTTGGCCTCTATTTCACGAACAAACTTATACACATAAAGTCATTTGGCAAGTGCTGCCATCTAGTTCCTTTCATTATCATGATCCACAGCCAGACTTCATACACTGCAGGGTATAGGCCTCCCTCAGTTGGTGGCATCCACCACTATGTCGTCGGCCAATCTCGCTGCCACTGAAAAATAACTTCACTGAGATTTAAGTTTATTCATTTGCAGTGCCGTCGCCAAACTTCACTATAATGTACCAAATCCTCCAAATATCAATGGAGACGTCCCTTATCGTCAACGTAGCCAAAATGCTTCAAGAAGACGCTCAGCAATATATCACGCAATGCGTTGATATGTACACAGCAAATCGAAACTACGATATCGCACTCAAAATCGCAAAACTAGCTGGCGTGCCTGTGAATGATATTCTTATAGCCGAGTGGACGCACAAGTACTACACGCTACTTATAAGGGAAGATGACATAGATGACAAAGAGCTGACGTTCTTCATAGCACAATGCAGTCTTGCGTTCAAACAAGCCGCAGTGACCTTCAAAGATGCGACGGAGTTTCTCATAGGTCACGTCACCAACATCAAGGATTCTGTTCAGAAATTCTACGCGTACAGAGTTATAATGAGCTGGTTCGAAGAGAATTTGCATTATGGTGTTAGGAGGGAAGAGATTGAGCATTCGATGTGGGAAGCTTACTTCCAGGCTGAAGAGCAAAACTCCATTCTACTCAACAGCTACGAAAGTACTTTACATTTCATTCTAAACGGTCAAAAAGACCTAACCGTGTCGAGAAAGATAGGTGTTGCCAACGCAGAAAAGCCTTTCACCGCATCGTTGTGCGAGATCGAAGTGGAATCTGATATAGGGAGTATCGAAAACGTGGTATTACTTGAGGAGCCGGAGGAAATCGACTGTTGGCGACGTGTAATGTTCAATCTGCTTGAATTGAAGCTCCTGGTGGAAGCGTTTCGTCTATCAGGGCTGTTCAAAACTCCTCAGGAGTATAGGTACGGGCCGCCGGCATGCCCTGTACAGATATTAAGGACTTGTCTTAAGTTGGCTGAAGGTGAATGCTCACCTTACGAATTACCGCAGGAACTGAGGCTAGTTATCTCGTCGCCTATACTGCAACATAAACTTTCAAGTAAGTGTTTTTAAAACCGTAATTTGATAATCAATTCTCATCCAACCTTAGCGTACCGTCTCAATAAAGTGTGGACCACCCACTATTCTGCTTAATTGTTTTATTGATATTATTACCTAGCTATTTTGTTTTATATACCTGGTTAATTATTCTTTAGCCTATTGATTGGTAAAATAATCACATAACAAAAGTAAGTGTATCTATATTATTGAGCAATAAACTCTTAAACTCGAAGTTTGGAATGTATATTGAACTGATACGGGCATGTGCCAAATGTAATGTTTGGACGTGCCTCTGATTACCACTTACTTGTTATCCTCAACGATCTATGCATCATGAGGAATAGGTACAGTCGTAAGAGTTTTTTTTTTTAATATAACTGATGTTTGAAGCATACTCTTTTGCATATGGCAGCTATTTTTATGATTGTGCTCGTTTTCGTTCATCGTATGACTGAATTATTTTGGTCCACCTGTTAGGTCAGTAATCTAACCAGATTGATATTGAGTCAAGATCACCCTTAATTTCCCAACCAATATAGATTGTTTATACAAAAAACTGTCTAATTTGAATTTGCAATTCACTATTGCGATTCAGTATAACTGCATGTAATAAGTGTCTAATGCATAAGGTGGTAAATATACATTTAACCCAGATTAGAAGTCACAAACCAACCCATCAACTTATTTTAAACTAGCTGCTGCCCGCGGCTTCGCCCGCATGGTACCCGGATATAATGTAGCCGAAGAAAAGTAGCGTTCGTATGTTTTTTCGTCGGCTTGGTTGCAAAATTGGTATTCACGAAAAGCCCTTTTATTAAACGGGATAATATTAGCCTATTTAATGATATATTAGCTAATAATTTTTTGCAACGTAAGCCGACGAAAAAAATTTACCAATAGGCAAAATAATATTTGAAACCGGATGAGTCGTTTTTGAGTTTACTACCTACATACAAACTTACAAACATACACACTTTAACTCCTTATAATATTAGTATAAAGGTATAGATAGGTATAACTGGTACCTTTTTATAGAATTATGACCTCTAAAAATTTCAGTGTCAGGAATATCGGACGCCAGTTTTGAAGAGTTAGTGATGATAGAAGAAAAACAAGAGAATGTTCCGGAAAGTTCGCATTTAGCCGCTCGCGAGGAAGCCGACCGTCTTTCGGCAGTTGATGCGTTGGCTGTTCGCAGTGGACTCACCATCGCTAAACAGGCAAGCCTCTCCTAACGAAAACGACTGAACCTCCCTTTAAAAAGTAACATCAAATTCGAGATAATGAGTTTTTTTATACATTCAGACAAACGGATTACAATGACATAGACATAGACATATCATTTATTTGCCAGCACAATACACACAATATAAATTAAAAATTTTGAACATTAAAAAAGGTACACAATAAAAGGTTACACAATAAAAAACATAGGAATAATAGGTTAAAAAATAATTATTATTGAAACAAAGAAATAAATAAGTATGACTAATGTGTGCTGCAGTAGCAAATTGGCCTAGGCTCAGCATAATGCCGACTGTTGTGAACAGAAGGCGCTGTTATTCTGCCTAGACCAGGACAAGAACAATCACAGGACCCTGCGATTACAAACTGTAAAAAAAAGAAGAAATAATAAAAATATATTATTGTTACAAGCTAGGGTACGGGATAAAATAATGAAGTCCACTTGAACACCAAAAGAACACTGTATTAGTCAGGTTACACTATAAAATTAACTTTGACACTAACAGCACAACAGAATTACACCACTTAAACAAAAACACTAAAACACTGAATTACTAGGTACAACACTATAACACAAACAGTCACTTTACTAATCACTGGGTATCGCTTCTTTATCACTTTGATCAATTCACTTCCAAATCTCGATCGGAACTGTCGCTACGGGCCGCTCACCGCGCTTATAAATCCCCCCTAAGACGATACCTCGATCCTTCCAGAAAGATCTCGCCAATCCCGTCCTTTCTAGTCGGTTCCATAAGGGGCGGGGCGTCCGCTACGTGCGTGCTAGTTCTTTCTACGCGATATTAGATGGCGGTAGAACGAGTAGTGCGTCCATTTGATAAGAGATGGCGCTAGCATACCGTAGTTAGCTAGCAGCGCACGTCACATTATGTATAGTATCAGTAATAAGAGTAGTGCCTTTAAAAATAATAATATAAAGTGCATGAATAATAACACAAAGGATATAAATATTATTATATGCATGTATTTACTGTGTACTATAAGAAAATCATGATAACATAAGCAACAAAAAAACAATAACTTAAATAAATCTAACATTTAAAAAAAAAAAATATATCCTAAAGTCAACATTGAAAATCCGACGGGATTTTAGACGAATAATTTCATTTTTATCCCATGATAATTTTTTGACAAAGAAATGTTTCTTTTGTCTTCTCTTCCATGGACAAAATAGTTGTCTTGGATGCATATGCTAAGTAAGATGGAGTGATGAAAGTATTGTCCTTATTTAAGGTTGCCAGTTATTTCCGTATTGCACTGCAAATCGGCTGGGACTATTACAGCGTGCGGACCTACCAGAATAGACCCTTGGACTTCATCAATTTGGTCAGCGGAAGAGGTCGAATGTCGCTGGCTAACTTGGTCTTCAAGACTTTCAACATTCCAACTAAAGAGGTGAGTTGATAATTTCCGTGCCGCATATTTCTGTTCCATAATACAACCCGTATTGCGAATAGTCCCCTTTTCCCAATTTGGAGATCTTTTGAGAGGATATGAGTCCCATAATCACGCAGGTATTTTGAAACTTTTATGTCTAAATTCTCAAAATCCCCTTTAAAAAGGAAAGATCGTCTAGCAGTCATAAAAGGGCTAGATGATGCTATGTGAAAATGTCCAGTATTATTATTATTAAAAACCTGTTGTGAGTTTGAATGTTTCCCGATATTTCGGCACAGTTGTACCATGATCACACATTCAAACTCAAAAATCATGTTTTTTAATAAAAAAATGTTTTATAAAGTTTTATATATATTTTCAGATAGCAGAGTACCTGTGCCGAGAAATGGTAGCCGCCATCATATCCCCGCACCTGCTGGCGACGTCTACATTCCGTCAGAAGGAGCACTTCCAATACACTCTCTGGGGCTACGTTCTCAACTCTGACCTCGAAATGTTCATGAACATGCGCCCGGACGCCTGCAGTCCCATCGGCAGGCTGGTTCTTGACCATCTCATGGCGTTTCAGAAGATTTATAAGGTTACAGCCTGTTGTGTCACTGTTTTTAAGAAATAATTCTTTAATATTTATTGTACAAAACAATTTAACACTTACAAAAATGGTGTTTTAGATGATTTATAAGGTTTGTTATAGCCAGTTGTTTCTAAGAAATAATTTTATACTTTATTTTACACGGAAATTAACACTTACAAAAGGCATAATTATATGACATGTACAAAGACGAGCTTAAGCCTAAAAATATTTTTCTTTTTGCCACAAAATTAGTATAACAACCATAATCAGTATGTTAGGTATAATTCGGTAACACTGTTAGTAACTGTTTATATATTCTGCGGCAAATATAGATAAATTCTCTAAGAATTGACAGTTGGTCACTACATTGTCGCTGCTGTCTGCGGTCGTGTGCGATTGTGCAACCGACTGCAATCGCAGACCGGGACTGAACAGCTACTACGACTTAGTACCTGTTCAACTGCAGACCACAGAAAGTCGTAGTAACTGTGATTAATAATCACTGGCGAAGTGACATTAACTCTATGGAATTAAGAGTTTAAAGCTGCTTTATCGACACCAAGTGACAAAATTAAGTTTGTATTGTGTTCCATACTTTTATCATACCAATAATGAATGTGACAATAATAACAGCAAAAAAAAATGCACAATACCTGAAAAACATGCAAACATTTGATGTTTTGATGTGACCTAATATAACACAAGATACTTTATATCCGGGCATTCAACTAATATAAAATGATCATTCTAAACAGGTCACTGGTGCGACTAGTGCGACCAAGCTGCCAGAAGATTCACTAGACGACAGCTGTTTGGACGTCCAAACGTTGATAGATGAGGAATACCAAAACGTTGAAAGTGCCGAAGTAGAATCGATACTAACAGAAGGGACGATTCTATCTGCGGAAACGGAATCGGTTTACTCTGTGTCGACGGTGTACGCGGCGGGCAGAAAGCTGTCGAAGGATTGCAGAAGAAATCTATTTGATGTTGTGACAAGTAGTAGCGTTCATGTTCGCAATGAGATCAAGTCGAATATCAGGAAGATTACGAAAGGCTCGCAGCTGTCTACTAAGCAGGTATGTCAATAGCATTTTTTTGTATCATTTAGCCCCAAAGTAAGCAGAGCTAGTGTTATGGGAACTACTCATGTTATATAAGTAGGTAGTATATTATACATAAAAAACACTCAGACTCGAGACAAATTGCAGATCATAAAAACATGTCCCGCGGCGGGAATCCTACCCGCAAACTTCTGCGTCTCAGGCGGTCTTTCGCTCACTGCGCCACAGAGGGCGTCAGTTAAAGAAGTCCTGTGAGAAGTGAACTGTTATTTTGCCATAATGGTTCTTTCACCATAAGCTGGTGACTGATCTAAACAGAATTGGTTATACATACAAAAAGTTGCATTCTGTAAGAAACTGTCGGCGTGTCGCTTTAACTATCATTCAGTCTGCGGCAGTTGCTTACTCCTGTTCCCAGTTTATATCAATCGAGCTGATAGTCGACTTTATCTCTATTACCCAAAATAACGTAATAACGATCGAGCTGTTATTTGTCCCTGGCTCTATTATCCAGATGGACATGATATTGATCGAGCTGCTAGTAGTCCCTGGCTCTATTCCCCCGATGAACATGATATCGATCGAGCTGCTAGTAGTCCCTGGCTCTATTCCCCCGATGAACATGATATCCATCGACCTGCTAGTAGTCCCTGGATCTATTTCCCAGATGAACATGATATCGATCGAGCTGCTAGTATTCCTGGCTCTATTCCCCAGATGAACATAATATCGATTGAGCTGTTAGTAGTCCCTAGCTCTATTCCCCAGGTGAACATAATATCGATCGAGCTGCTAGTGGTGGCGCACGAGTGGTTCTCGTGCGCATGCGACACGGAGGGCGTGGCGACGGCGCTGCGGTCTGCGCAGGCGCTGTCCGCGCGGCTGCTGGTCGCCCGCTCGTGGCGGCTCATGGTGCGGCTGCTGACCGGACTGGCGCGCTACACTGAATGTGCATACATCTTCCAGGTCAATCTTTATTTCACTAGAAAATTTCTACTCTTATACGTAATAGCCGGACTGGAAAAGATTATAGACAAAGTGTTTATTTATTTATATTCCACTTTAAAAAAAAAACCTTAAAAGCCTAATTCGGACTATCACGTACATTTTAAAACAAAATATCACCAAATCAGTGCACGTCTGCACTGATTTGGTGATATTTTGTTTTAAATGCTAAAATGCTGTTAACATCACTTGAGAACGTCTTCTCAAGTGATGTTAACAGCATTTTATTTTTATTTACATAGAATACTATTTTAATGGTTTGGTTACATACTGTTGATAAAATCATGAACTCTCCCCACTTTGTCCTAATTGCGTGTTTCCTCAAGGCGTTACGGGATAACCATCAATTCGAGTTCCTGCTGGGTCAGTTCGACTACATGCTTGGCCAGCAAGCGGACAAGATAGCTGAGTTCAAGCAAGGTCTCTTAGACTTCCTCAAGACGCACTGTCCGGGGGACACGGATACCTATATAATGGTAGCGCTGCACTTCAACATGTACGCGGAGGCCGCGAACGTGAAGAAAAAACAAGCAGTTAACCTGATTGAGGACTTGGAGAAGATGGCTTTGGATGCTGCTAAGGTGAGATGCGTTATCTATTAGACGCCTAAAGAATGCATCGAACGGTGGGCCACCATTATTAGACGTGTCATCGGTCAATCGGGTGAGGTCCATCCCACTCTACGTCCTTCGATTTGGGGACACCAATCAAGAAGCTTTTTTATTATACCACTTTAGGCAAGCAAGCATACGGCCAACCTGTTTATAAGTGGGGGGTTTTACATATTTAATTCTTTAAGAACTCTTCAACTTCTCATACGTCACGTCCAGATCATGACTTGAAGAAAAGCATTTTTTTTACTAGAACTGTTATTATGCACAATAAAAAGTTTAACTATCTATCACGCTAAGCCACATATAAAAAAACTTACCTTGAGCTGGCTTATTTTTTTTAAGCGTGTATTGGCTTGTTAGTTGATACTGCGTGTTACTGCAGTTTTAATTTTAATTCCAGGCATCATCGAAAAAACCGTTTCAGCCGCCAGAATGGCTTCAAATCCACGACACAACATCCACGAGGTCGCTCCTTGATACAGCGTTGAACCACTGCACGGACGCATGCTCGCTCTACCTGCAGGGTGGGTGCACTGGCTTCGCGGGGGAAATGGCGACTCTGGCACAGCAAGTCGCACTACAGATGTCGCTACTGAATGCTTCGCCGACGAGACTGATATTGAACAGGAGCACGGAGCAGATGTATCGGCTTGTTAGCGAATATTTGAGGTGAGAAGTTTTAACCTTACAGTAAAAAAAAAAATAACATTCATAATTTCATAATGATTGGATTTACCGTTTATACCTATTTTGACAGTACTTATACATAGTACAATAGTAAAGTAGTACTTACTTATTACCCATTGATGCTGTGCATAGTTTTAGGTCGTGATAAATTTAATGACTTTTTTTCTTTCATTCGATCGTGCCGTACTACTTGTTGATGTTATTCCGTTTTCCAGTTTCATGGAGGGACTGGTCCTGCTCACGGGTCGATGGGGTGAAGCGTGGCGGGAATTGGCGTACCGACGCGCGCTCGTCAACGATCAGGCGTATCTGCGCGACATGGCGGCGTACCGACCCGATGTCGCTCACGACTTTCTCGACAGGTATTAAGACGGAGTGGAGCCTGGATTTTAGATAAATAGATAAAACTCCACCACAAAAACACAAAAGAAAAAATACTAAAGAACCCGAATACACACGAGTTTATTCTGGGATTTTAAATGAATGTTATGACGCAGACAAATATGGTCAAAGTCAAATGTTATCTGTGAGCTTTCATCTTTAACTTGCCTCATCCCGTGAAACATATACTATGCGAAAACACAAACGGCACAGCATTCATCTTATGCATGCGCAAGACGCAAGTCAAATGTTAATTGTGCGCTTTCATCTTCAACTTTACTCTTCCTTTAAAATAAACGACTCGGCATTCAACCTATGCATGCGCTGCGCTACATGTAAGTAAATTCGTTAACTGTGCGCTTTCATCTTTAACTTGCCTCCTGTGACGCATGCATGTTACAAGTCTAACGGCACGGTATTGAACTTTTGCAGAGAGGTGCTGTATTAAAAAAAAAAAAACGCTCACGTTTGCAATCCCCTTGATGAACATCCTCAGATCATTATATTTGGCATGATAGTTAGTTTTCCGCGAGACAGGACTTGCTAGTGCTACAACACTCACCGATGATACATGCCTTAACATTTTTGGTTCTGGGACATGTGACATGCACGGGCATGCCATGTCGATGCGCACACACATTTTTCGAGTGAAAATACCAGTATTTATATTTTCAGATACAAAACGGAAAGGAACAAAACCTCAGTCTCTCACACAGCTATGGTTGAACTCAGCAACCTTTGTAGATGACAATATATTTGCTGCTACGATCTCGATGAGTTGCTCTTAACATACTTTCATATTAAAGAAGCAACGATGCATTGTAATTGTTGTGGTTTTGTAACATTTTGGGATATTATTACGATCATACAGTAGTATGAGACGGCAACATCCATTCTGTTCTCATCGCAAATCGTCGAGCGTGGTCGCAGACGGTGCTCATGAGGAAGAACCTGTAAACGTTCAACGAAACGTCAGCAGGAGAATAGTAAAGTACGTGGTATAGTCGTAATAATATCCTAACAAGCAGCGATGCTTATGCAAATCAGAAAAAAATGGTGCTTCCAATTCGTTATATACGAAGCTTCAGGCCATGAGCAATATGAAAAATAAGGCCAAAAACGTCATGAATAATTACGATTGATATTTAATAAGTTAGTTTCGAAGTTACGGTATGTTTGCAGGGTGCCCTATAAATGGGTTGCTAGATCCAACAAGAGATGGTTATACTATCAAGGAATGTTCTTGTTTATTGTATAGAATCACCGGTTTTCACTTTAGTGTCCGGATACTAAAGTGAAAGTTTGTGTCGATTCTCTTGTACACCAATTAAACTTAATTTTATTCATCCCTCTCTTTTACTAACAGTAACCAAAGAAAGAGATAGCAACAATTTGGATGGTGTCAAATTAGTCAGATTTAAGTACTCTAAAATCTAAAATCACGACTTGTATAAGTCGTGATTTCAAAATAACCTAATTAGTTTGACACGAGTAAAATTCTTGCTTGCACTATCAGTAAAAGAGAGCGACAGATAAAATTAAGTTCAGGTTGTATACAAGAGAATCGACGCCACTGTAGAATGATAGTGCGTAAGATTATCATTTGAAGCTATGTATTATTTTTATATTTCGAATAGTACGCCAAATATATTTATCTTAGTTTTAAATAAATGTAGTACTATAGAAAGCTTTACTTATATTTTATTGAATTGATAATATCTTTATTTAATGTTAGTGATTTTCAAAAGTTTATGAAATGCGTATTTTAATGAATTGCTGTGATATTTTCTTGATGACTGATGAACTAATGTATATTTTTATAATCAAAGTTAAAGGCAATAAATGGTTTAATCTGTGATTATTTTTGACTTTTATGTTTCAACGTTGAAGTAAACTCAATGTTACGTAGCGGGACGAAAGCTTAGGATTGTCTGCCGTGAAATAAAATAAAGTTTTCTTAAAATAAATTTTATTATAAATTAACACAAACCCAACACAATACATTGGCTATAACCCTAAAACGTAGTGAGAGAGATAATAAAGCCCTAATTTAGGGTACAATGAAAAGAACTTTAGTCCTTCTAATACTTGAAAATTTATTCAATATCCTCTCCATGTATAAATATATAAAAATAAAACAATTAAGTAGCCAAGCATCATATACTGGGGTCCCAAAACTTGTGTACCGTTTCCTCTTACGGAACTTTACGGATCTGATACAAATTTTAGTACCCTATATAAAATTGTTCTTACCTATTTTATCGAAAATATAATAAATATATGAGATTCTTTAACGAAAGTATTTTTTTATCTGGGAATAAATACTATTCAGAGGGTTTGTTGTCTTTGAACCTTATTATTAAACTTAAAATGCTCACTTAGCGTCAAATACTATTTTTACATTGTCATATGAAAAATCGCCACGTAGGAATAAGTCAGAGTGGAAGAATAACAATCATTAATGTTGTATTATAGGTATATTATCTAGAAAGTAGGCCATTCAATGCAATATAATTTGATTCTATTATTTATTAGACAATGTTGATAGTTTATTTAATAAATCATTAATCATCTTAGGTTCTGGTCGTTGGAAAAACGTTTTAGTGGAGAGTTTTCATTATGATTTATTTTGAGAAATGCAACGAGTAATATATTAATCTTTTTCCACGAGAAGATAAAGTATTGTAGTAATAAGTTTCCATAGAGGAGTATTCAATCCAATTTCAATCAATCAATGGTTACTTCTTATCAAGCTACTAGGTACAGCAGAAACTAGACCAAAAAGTATCCAAGTGATCCCAAAAGAGAGACATAGTAACAGCTTTTTATGCTTAATGTTAATACATTTAATAAATGGGGTGTGAAATTATTAAATTTGAATAACAAAGAAAGAAAGAATAGCAGAGAATGTTACGAAACACGTTATGACGCCAGCGCGTCAACGCAAAAGGATACAATTGGTCTATTTTTTAAAAATTACAAGTTACAGGTCAGGAAACAGATTTTTTTCCTTGCAAAAAAAAACAAAAATAAAAGAGTACTTTCGTGCACATACTACGCATTTGTGATTGCACGTTTTGTTTTGCAGCGTTATTCGTGTTTCGCTATTATTGAATTCATTTATATTTTTATATTATTTTTTGTCGGCAACGCGCGTTTGATACCTCTAGCCAATTAAGTTGTATAAAAGAATTGTTGCAAAAGCATAGTAAATACACACACACTTACGACTTCATTCATCGACAAGGGACAAGATACATTTGGGTAAAAAATGGAATGTCAATAATAGAAGTTCATACATAAATGCTTTTTCAAAAAACATCATCGAAATCGCTACAAGTTTATAATAACAAGTCACACCAACATTGTTCCCGAGATAAGTACATATTTACACGATATTATACGAAGGTCGTTAGGTAAGCCCTAAAATATAACCTTTAGTTAGTTAGTTAGGTAGTTATTCGGACATATAAAAGGGCAAGTGTACTTATATTATTAGATATGAGTAAGTCTATGGTAAGCCATAGACAATTACTATATGAAAATTACTATATGTCCATTTTTATACCGAGTTGAAAGAAGTTAGATTAGGAGTTATATCTATGTAAATATACTCGTTTGTAAAACCTAATAATTTGTTTATGTTAGCAGTAATGATGGTGTCATCTACTTTTTAAAATATTTACTTATTGAATTATTTTTAAATATTGGTCAGAGTGGTATTCAAAAATATGGGTTTGACATGTTCCTTCATAGCAGTTTACTAATCAGCCCCATATTCTCTAAAGAGACCGATAAATTATGTACATAGATCGAATATTTTTAAACAACCTTATATATTAGGTAAGTATCTTATAAATTTGCTGTTGTTAAAATGAGTATTTACTTGATGTACGTATTTTTGTTTCAGTTGTCGTCGCAAGGTTGCCAGCAGAATAATTATTATAGAAATATTATGCTTTTGAAATATTACTCTTAATTGACTTCGGTAACCAGCTACTTTAAACTAATTATTGTACTAGCTTTGCGAGTCTTAATTTTATTGATTTTTATCAACAAACAGCTATTTTACACTTTGGCTGTAGCTAAGTTACAACATTATCAATTGAATTTTAGATAAACAAATTGCTTATCGAATTGAGCAAAGCAATTTTAATAAAGTTAAACGCCATCTATGAAGCAAAATGAGAATTTATGCAAGTGGAAACGTTTTCAACGCTGATATTACTGGGACGAAGTTCCCAAAGTTTCTCTATAACTTAAAAAAATATCTTTAATCTAAATCTATAAACTAGTTACCGTAGTCACGATATATTATAATTCAAAACAAACAACAGGCATTTACACTTACAACCATTATAATATTATTCTCATACTAAAACATCATCACAGTCTTCTCACATTTCTTAATCTAAATTATTTTCTATTTTGACACATTTTTGTCATACTCAGGGTTAAAAGTCTATGTACAAAACCTTGTTTGGAGATTCACGGCATAGGTACAAGTCACAACACAGATAAATACCTATGAACTATATGAGATGGTAACGGTCTACTAAATATTCAGACAAGTATATAAAAATGAAGGCTTATGCCTGATTTCACGTATAGATTCCATGTCTAGTTTTAAACATACCTACGCATCTATTCTATTTTGTATCTTTTAAGGATTGTTTTTATTGGAACGACCTGCGTAAGTTTTTTCCGTATTATTTGGTGCAAACGGACATTAGAATCGAAAGTATATGAATGATTGAAAATGCATGAATTTTAGTGCCTTTAGTAACAATATTAACAAAAATATCAGATATTAGCAAAGCGTATGCTGTCGTGAACAGAAATCTATTTTATTTGTATAAAAAAAAATGTATAAGCAGTTGATTATCTAAGAAAATGCCGTTATAAATTGCACAACTACGAAGGACGTTGACGTCATGACGTCAAAAATATTTCCACCAATAAAATGAGATTACCGTCAAGTCTTATTGTTTCTAACATAAATCTTGGCATAAGTGAACTCAGGGTTCCTTAAACCCTTAACACAAACAACTTCGCACAGAGAAGTAGCTTGTTATTGGTACTCTTTCCATACTCTTGCTAATCGCCGAATATTGAAAAGATACTTAACGTTTAATCACGACTTAAAGCTTAGAACACGGCAATTTTGTATATTGCTTATAGCGCCATCTCTTTACAATTTTATTTAAATATCGAGTAGCGTTTCAGTATTTGGCTGCAAGAGTTTTTGTAAACTGCTAACGCTTCGATTAAAGCTAATTTAAAAGGATAAATACGTATTTTCACGCAACAATAGTCAAATGCCAACGCTTTACACGTTTACGGGGCTTAACGTGTTACGGGTGTGAATCAAGAGTAATCCATCTTGCCCAATGGCAGGTAAAAAATAAATGCTCTGTATCGCTAGCGCCACATTTTCAAACTACTTGCGTTGTTCGGTAGGTGTGTCGTTCCATGAGAACTGTCTCCAGTGTGTGGTGAACATTTTCTGGCAAGTGATCTAGCAGCATTCGGGGCATCACTTGGAGTTCCATGAAGTCTTCTGGGCATGCCCACCGCATCTCAAATGTTGGCTCGTGAATGCGCACTTTCCTGTAAACGTAAAAGTAGGCAATGCTTAACAGAGTAAAATTAAGTACTAGATAGAGTTTTATAGCAAAAGAAGAGTTGTAAGTCTGGTACTTTAATTTTTAGGAATGTGAAACTTTTAGGGGTTGGTAGCTCTTTAACCCCTTCGTCTTTTGTGAAACTCATATATTTTGTGGACGGGCAATAAAGATTCGATAAATGGCAATATTTTATTATGTTGGAACCATAGAACCATAAAAAGAATAACCACCACAGACTAGTTAGGTACCTATTTTTACCCAATACGTAAAATGAGAACGTATATCAAAGAGGTTAGATAAAAAGTTTTTTTCTGTTACGGTTTTGAAACAAAGACAAGCATATCTTTAACCTCCCCGGGTGACAAAGATTTTTGAGCATCTCGTTTGCCTTGACCGCTTTCATATCTATAAAGGTAAGGTTTCAATCCAATTCAATTAATTCCGGCTATTTCTTTTAGATATTTTTTTCGATATTTGATTAAGAAAAAAAAAGTTTTGTGAGTAAAATTTCAGAGTTCCTACAAATTTTAAAAGCAAAGAATAATTGTTTACTCTATCCTTTATCATCTTCAGATAAATGGGGGCGATGATCGATTTTATATGAGAAAGTTACCTTACGATTCTCCTTGTTTCACCTCCTTCAACGCTATATGGTCAGACATAAGAAAAGAGGCATTAATGAAAACTTTTTTAACAGAACTAGATGCCTCCTCCACTGTAAAATATCGATTAATTACAATTTGAAATCGTCACTTATACTACTCGGTTGACGTAATTCAATTGCCGTGATTCTTTAGTTGTGACACGGTTTTTTAGTCGTTTCGTATGACTTCAATGAAGAGATAAATGATAACAAAAATCAAGCGTTTTATAATTTTATGAAAATGAATCGTGATTGATTAGGTTTAATCGCATGGGTCGTATTATGTAGACGTAATTTTATAATGTGGAAACGTGATCTAATGCTAGTATGATGAAGATAACTCACTTTTCGATTCCCATGCGCTTGCGCCTCGCAATGTGTAATATTCGTCCGGGTGTGAAGAGTCGTGCCGAGGAAAATCTTCGCGCGAACACATCGCGCGACACTAGAGCCGCTTCCTGAAAAGTGTTCAAATGATTCTAATAAGTAAAATTAACACAATGAAATCATATATTCGACTGAATTTTGCTGTCAAGAATTCCTCTTCAATATTTGAAACTATAATAAAGTGGTTCGAAATAATTTCTAAATTTAAAATACGGCTAAATTGCTGCTGTTTTTTTATCGGTTCGTTGAAGTTTTTAAGCTAATTCAGACGATATATGAATCATATGTACCATTATTTTACAGTTACTTTGTATGGGGTAGTTGAGACACATCTAAACATCACATTTGGCACATGCCCGCGTTTTAGCGATCCATGTGACAGGACGGAAGATTGCCGCTTATTGGAATACTAACTGATGGCAATAGCTGTCGATTATTCTTTATTTTTGGTAATATATTTTTATTTAAGTTAGTACCTAAACATTATCGTTAGAATTGAAAAAGAGTAGACTATATTAAGAATAATAAAATTAGTTTAACAAAAAAAGTTAGTAACACAGATGAATACGAACACGAAACAGTAAGTCATATTAGCGAAACTCGTAAAATACCGCAACCAATATCAATGCATTGTCAGTAATTTAGTTTGTTCAATTCTCAAATGCCTGAGCATTTGAGAATTTTATTTAGTTTGGTAAACTCTGAAGTTTACCAAACTAAAACTCAAAAGTGCTAAAACATCTTTGTTTAGCTTCTACAAAACATTTTAGGGTCAGCTAAAAGCGAGCCCCATGATCGGGCATCCTAACATACTAAGTTTATGTAAACGCGAAAGTATGTATGTTTGGATGTTCAACTGAACAGATTACTTGTTAGCGCAAGGACTATCATTACTTTTTTAAATTACTTTTTGATTTTCCATTTTATTTTTCGATAAAATAATGAGTTCACCTTGTTTAATTGGCCAAAAAAAAAACTAAGCTTGTTCGCAAAGAATCGGGATAATTCCCATTTAAATACTTATTGACATTGACTTTATCCAGTTACCTAGTCGTCTATAAACATATTGTATGGGAGAAAATACCTTCATATTTCTTGACAGGTGCCGCCTACGCCAATCGATAGACATCATTAGGGCAAGTAATATAAGGCGACTCATACTGAGGTTTAATTGCCCTATTAGTATTGATGGCGGTCATGTTCAAGAGAAAGGTCAAGTACACACGGCAGATATACCTAACATAAAATATTTCGATACTTCTCGGTGCCAAAAGATCTTAAGACAGGACAGCCCACACGCAGGACAGCGAAATTTATTTTTACATCTTTGATCTATGGGTACTTAGTGATAAGGAAATATACAAACGTATGCGCGCAAACAATGCATACGGCGAGAGGACAGCTAGCTACCTACTTGATTTCCCGGCTAATAAATATACTACCTACTGATTTACACGATATTATTACTCCAAAAATATTAAATCAAATCCTATTTTATAGCTAATCTTGAAAAGTACCTACAAATGAATGCACTTGCCTAGTTTTCCAAATTTATGTAGATGCTACCTACCGATGCTACCTTCACTACCTACTATTTTTAACTAAGCAACAATGCAGACTCACAAATAGCATCATCTGTACAAACCTTAGCTGTTTTTTAGGTGCTATTATTGTTCAGAATGTTTTATGTTAAGTATTTTTATTTCGTTCAAAAAATAAAATATATATTTCAGTATGATACACATTAGTTTATGCCAATACATCTAGATTAAAGGTAAATCAAGACTTATGCGGGCTAGACATTTATTTTAATATTATTGCAGGAAAGATGACGTAAACAGTGTGCTACTTATACCATAAGATTATGTAAAGATCCTGGGTTGGAATACATTAAAGCCGGCGTGTGTGTTGACCCCAGGATGTTATACATACGTCACAGCGTGTTTTTTCGCTTTATTTAACTTCTTTTACAATTATTTTTACTGAATCGCTTCATAACTTTGAAAACTTGTGAATTGGTACAAGCTTTGATTTCTTTTTAAAAGAAACTTTAAAATAATTGTATGTTTGGAGACTTTCAGTATGAAAAACGCCGTATAATAATTTGCATAAAAATATTCCCAATAATTGCGCCTCCGACGTGATTAAAAAAACAAGACGTCGGGACTTCAAAGGTTTATTAGATATAACCCCTAATATTTATGTTAACAATCTTGATAAAAGCGACATGATTAAGTCTATTTTCCGATAACTGAATTATATTCAGTAGGTACTTAATGATCTTTATGTATTGAGCGTCTGGCCACAATACAATAGGGAGCTTGCAACTTGCATGAGCCAGCTATTCTGTGTGAACCGTCCAACCGTGTGTCCCTAGGGTTTGCAAATTTGTCTGAGCTATTTAGTTTTAATAGCTAAATTAATGATAATGCATCCTGATGTGTACGTACACAATAGCTGCGTTGTGTAGCGACCTTTAGTCTACTACAGTATTTTACAGAATTGTAACATTTGCGTTTCGAGAATCAGAATATTTGGATTGACTAATGTCCAACCGCACCTCGAGCATCATTTATTTCAATCGTTTGCAATTTACTCTGAGCTATTTTGTGATGCGATCATTTTTCTTTCTTGAGGTCGTGCAACTCTCAATGAACATTCCGGCGCGTTTAGCGTCTTTAGAATTAATTTAAAATGTAGAGCGGAATTGCTAAGTGACTTATATTAGCTTTAAAGCGTCTTGCGCTATATGAAACTCTTGCACAATAGAAAATCCTAGTCTGAACTTTATTTTACGAGAGCCCTATTTGTAGATAAATACGGAAGTACGGATGTTTGGATGTTAATAATATCCGATTTGGACGTAATTTAGAATTAATATAGTCCACGACATAGAATAACACAAAGGCTACATCCTGGTACCATGTGGGTAGAGGTTAGTATAGGTAACATAACTAAAGTATCTTTAAAAGAACATCCCTTTTTTTGCCAGCATGGTGTCGGAAGCGCCACAGTCTTGCGTAGGTATGCTGCTATAAACTTTAATCTTTATTGGATTTCATACTCATTTCTATGTATAATATGTATGTATTTACAAAAAAAAAGTATATAAGTAGTATATACTACTAATGGGGGAGGCCTTTGCCCAGCAGAGGGACATTTAAGGCTATAAATAAATAAATAAGTATTAGTCATTTAGATCCCATAATACAAGCTCTGCTTAGTTTGGGGCTAGATGATCCTGTGTGAAAAATGTCCAGCATTATTTATTATTATTTATTATTATACGTTCGGAATTTGTACAGCTTCTTTTTGATAAGCTAATTCGGCAGTTGTCTGCCTATTACGAGTAAATAATTTTATTGATTGAGTTAGCGAAGCCAGTGAGATTTGTATACGAATCGGCGCTTAATGTATGTACCTACAAGTGTACGTCTGTTCGACGATAACTATTCAATCGGTTGATCGGATACTCTTAAAATTAAAAATGTAGGCGTAACAAAAATAATTCACAGTCGCTCGTTTTTTTAAATATATTGGGTGGTTTTTGAGAGCAAACGAGGCGAGGAAATATATTTGATTATGTCTGAACCAGTTTAAATAAAAATATATATACAAAACAACGCGGAAAACAGAATCACTAAATAAAACAGTGTTAATAATGAGATGAGTAAGCGTTGCTGTAACAAGATAGCGTACACACGAACAGCTGGTAGAAAGGGCTCAACTGACAGCACTCACGGTGGAGACGCTCTGCACAAGGAGCGCATCCTGGGAGTCGTCCGAGTGGTTAGCCTCAAGCTCCTCCGGCCGCCTCCACGTGGACTCTAGGTCACGGGCCGGTACGCCAAAGAGCGCGTACCCGAAACCGTTCAGCATAATTCGATACTGCAATAAAATAATGGTAAGAATTAATTCCAAGTATATATATTAAGTATTATATTCAATTCTGTAATTGATTATTAATATTAGTTGAAAAAACTCTACCTTTGGCAATTTTGTGGCATGTATTGTCTGTATGATCTTGGTCCTGAGATTCTCGATGCTGTGCACGCTAAGCCTCATCACCAGGTCATCACCAACTCCAACCGTCATCACGAAGCTCTCCGTGAATCTTGCCGCTTCTCGGCTTATTAGACCGGCTGCAAAGACAATTTAATAAGTTGAGTTAACAACGCTACAAACATCTGACTCGAAGGATCAAAATGTTTTTTTTGCATACAACTTTCAACCCCCGGTAATTATTTGGTTGCGAAATAGTAAAATTAATACAATATATTTGAAGGCCCCCCGTCTGATAAACCAATTACATCTTAAGGGTTACGGGAAGTGGCCCAAGATCGTTCGTCATGGCACTCTTTGGGGTAGACCCACCAGTAAGACTTCTACAGGCCGTTGATGATGATGTTGACAAAAAACTAAAGTTACAACATACATTTCCTTTAAATTATTCAGGACGGAGGGTAAATCGGTAGGAAAAGGAAGTTTTCAATTAATCAATCATACCGAAGTACAGAACAAACAAATTGAACACAAACAAGCTAGTGATCAATTGTTATGTGATTATATCTGAACACATTTGGAAAATGTGATGTTTGTGTGCTTGTTTATCCGACTATAACTACAGGAACCGTTTATTCAATCTTGATTAAACTTGATAGGCAGGTAGTTTATACTAAAAGAACTGGAGTTTGAATATGAGCTTAATCGGTAGGGGGCTATAAAACAACGGGGCAGGGGGTTTTGGTAGTTAGGTAAAAATGGAATTTCGCGAGATGTCAGTTCGTGGCGAACCACTAGTTCCCCAAGTCAAATTGATCATTAATATTATAAAAAGGTTACAATATGAATGATCTAATTCACGAGTGTTTGGCATCAAATAGTTTACCTGGTGTTGAAAACGCGAATACTTTGAGATGAGGGTACCGCGGCCTCAATTTTAATCCTACTAATACTGCTACTCCTGCTCCGAGACTGTGACCTGAAAACAAATTGAATTTGAATTTTTAATGTTGCGCTTTGCAGTAAACTTTAATAATATCTATGCTGTTTCATAAATACACTACAACTAGCTGTTATTATCTCTTCGAGAAGTAAAAGCTGGAGTGCAATAAATCAACCAAGAGAAGTAATTATTAGGTATGTATTTTTTAGAGCCGCATTGGTCGTAGATTCGTCCCCGGTTATACACCAATGAATCTACTTGTAGAAATATATGCACGCATTTTGATTCGTAATACAACTCGGTGAAGGAAAACATCATAGGCAAACCGGCGTGCCCTAGAAACGAAAAGTTAGCGTTCCTATAGGTAAACGGCGATGGATTGCTACATGTCTGTCAAGCGGAATGTGAACTACTATGCAAAATATGAGCATGTACCAAATATAATGTTTAGGAGTGCCTGCTTTCCCCTTACATGGTATAATCACGGATCTGCATACCGAGTATGGGTATGAGAATGCCAACCATAGGTACATACCTACAGTCGTAGCATGTGTGTTGATACGTACCTGTAAGAATGAGATCATAATGTGGGAACTGCTGAAAGGTCCGGTCGAGCACCGGAAGTAGCCTCTTCAGCATCTTTGCTGCCCCCATAGACATACCCTTGTGGGCAGCTGTGTCTTCCGGCAGACCTAGAAACAGATGTTGATCTTAAAACTATGAACTACATAAATAAACTCTTAAAGGGTTTAAAACACTGGTTACGATGATCTACATCTTCTACACTAATATAAAAAAAGGTAAAATTTGTTTGTTTGTAGGGGGGTAATCTCTGGAACTACTGAACCGATTCTAAACATACTTTCGCAATTAGAAAGCTACAATATTCCTTTTTAATATAGGCTACATTATGTTTAAGTTTTCATTTCATTTGAATTCTCAATATTTAGAAATCAAATCTAAAGGAAAAGCGCTGTTTGGCTGCTTTATCCGCTGACCAAATTGTTATGTACCTACGTAAAAGTAATGTACAACAGCGCGAAACATCTTGTTATTGTGTCTATATTAAAGACACAATAACGTTTTTTTATGTCAAAAATAATCGCGGAAGAAATCGTAGGCCTTTCACAAAACAAAAGAAATGCATAAACCACCCGTCTTAAAGCTTTAAGACTTCATCTTCACAATCTAGCAAATCAAAAACTCCAGCAAAAAAAATATTAAAAATATTAAAAAAAATTTAAAGATTTTTGTTTTGCTAAACAGTGTTTTGTTTTCTTCTCCTGAATTTGAATGACAAGCAGTGTTAAGTTAATCATCAGTTTAAAAACCTGTAAGTACCTAATAATGCGCTCATATTCTTGTTTTTGGAGTAGGTATCGTTTCCATCAATGGTCATCGTTATACAAAATGTAATAATGTTTTAGGTTTTCGCGATTGTTAGGCTTAATGAATTTAATCGGATGTTATTCCTAACATTTCGAGCTGAAAAACCTTAAACAACAATACAATAAAACATTGTTTGATTCAGAATGTCTTACTGTTTTAAGAAACGTTTATAATTAGGTATGTATGTATATCAACACATTTAATTCTGATAACATAACTTATGCTTACGCACAGTAAGCGAAATCGCGGTCCACTTTCTACCACACGCTACACTGATTTTCCATTTCGAGGGCGTTACACTTAACGATAATAGACTTCTCACATACACCAGGCATGTAGATTTTATATCTCGGAGCTACAAACACAAAGATCGCCTTGTAACAAACACCGCTACACAAGCTTGCTAAATCTGAAAGGTCCGTTTATATTTCCGTTTGCAATTAGACTACCAAAAAGTATACAAAATGCACCTTACATCAGCGCCTTTAAAATCCGTTTAGAAAAGTGATTATTTAAATATGTTTTGTATGAGGTCCATTAACTTTTTAATTTACCTGAATAGTAGAATTGGAGTGAATTTTAATTGTTATTTTGACTTGTAACTATGAAGTTATTAATAAATATGTTGTACCTATACGAGTAAATACTAAAGTCAAAGTCAAAATTCATTTATTTATTAAAATCACAAGTGACCCACTTTGAAACGTCGGTTTTAATACTGTCTGTTCTTCTGCGACCAAGTCAGGAAAGAAAGATAAGAAAACAAGGCTGGTTATTCTTTTTAATGATCCTTTTCAAAAAAAGTTTGGTTTGTTTTCGTTTTGGTGTTTTGAAAACACCAAAACAAGAACAATCACAAGTATTATATCTATCAAGCAATCTATTATTGCTGCAAAAATGAGCGTCTAATAATAGACTAGCGTAGCGACCTCGTAAAGAGGCATCGGCAGATCTACTCGTAGTTGCATATTGATAGCATCGACTATGACACAGATATAATACATAATATCTATGCTCTCATTCTGGGAGTTGGAATACAGTAATTCTCATCCAACCCCTCCGGCACCTCAATAAATGTGTACCACCAAATTATTCATACCTTAGTGTTTAATTCATCATTAATAATAACTAGACATTTGTCTAGTTAATTTATTGTTTTTTTATTGTTTTATAATAATTCAACAACAATTCATTTAAAGTACCCATGGGTTTGAGCGATAAACTATTCTATTCTATTCTATGCATAAAATCATTTTACAGAACAGGCAAAAACATAACTATAAAAACGTAATTAGTTGATAATAATTATGTTACGAGTATCTTTGCTGGTATCGATCAAATTTAGCGAATAAGATTTTATTCTACTGTAATCTGAAATGATTAACATTAAAACAATAAATAAACCCATACTGTTATTGTGGAGTATTTTGTTGGACAAGTCCTACCTGTGCAACAATAAACATACATATAACTAGTAGGTATTCATTACTTGAACGTTCTTGAACTTTGTGAAAGTGACCATGAGCAAATGTCACATGCTAGGTATTATTTTACATACCTGTTCGAGTAATCACGGGTGTGGTTGGTTCTCGCATTAATTAATTTTGGACCAAGCGCACACTGTCAATGTCAATGGGTGCTACTGAACAGCAAACTAAAGAATATTGCGCGTAAAAAGTTGGGTCAAGAGTTTGACCATGGCTGCGAACAAGTTCGATCGAGTCTGCAGAGTTGCGGCTTTGAGCTAATGAGCTTACCCTCGACTTCAAACTTCTCCTAGACGTGATTTCTGTTACAAAACGCTAGTTTTCATAATCATTCTGTAGAACCTCACTGAGTTCACTAGATTTGAGGATGTAAACGCGGGAATAACAATCTTTAGCGTTTTTTTTGTAGTTTAGCTTGGCTTTGGCCGGGAGGGAGGGATCAAAGAGTGCTTTGACGTACAGCTTTGAGCCACCACCAACGAACTTTTCGAATAAACAGTACCAAGATTTTATAATTTACCAAAAATATAAATCTCGGCGGTTCCCTTAAGTGAGGGTAGACACTTGAAAAACCAAAAACATTGAATTTAAAGTAATTAATTAATTGATATACATATTTAAGACTATAAGAATGCTTCATGAAACTACACTTTGTCATTAGTTTTTTACGGCCTACCTGTTAGAAAGCGGCTACCGTCGCCTATCGACATCTACAACACCGGGACATTACCTACCGATGCGTTGCCTACTATTAAAAAATCATAAATCTCATTGAGGAATACGACGCGAGGAGGAGGATTGTTTAGACTTACCCTCAGCTTCAAACTTCTCCGAGCCGGCCGTAAAGTCCGTGAAGATGTCTCGCAGTGAGATAGATCCTCGCACAGCGACCACTATGCTCTCCCTGTCGTGGTCGGCTATCACGCAGAACGGCAACTGATTCAAATAAAATTGTAACCATTAGACGTAAATTCACAAGCAAAAATAACTGAAAAAATAACTCCTAAACTAAGATAACAATAAATAATAATGCTGGACATTTTCACACGGCATCATCTAGCCCCAAAGTAAGCAGAGCTATGGGAACTACATGACTGATACACCTTTTTTTAAATACATACATATTTTACATAGAAAACACCCAGATCGAACCCGCAACCTTCTGCGTCTAAGGCGTGCCTTCGCTTATTGCGCCACAAAGGTCATCAAATATATCTTTAATTTATCATGAATCATTTTTCAAATTGTAAAAATCCCTGGCGTATTATCTATAAGACTATCTTATGATGGATGTGGCAATAAAACCTATCTAATTTAACATTCATCTTCGGCTTATTCGAAACGGCTTATCCGATTTAAATACTGTTTGTTTTGCATTCTATTTGTGTGACTTCAAGGATTGTTCTGAGATCGGTATTATCGCTATTCAAGTCTCTAGGGGGCGGCTGCGACAGATGAAAGCTCGTTGGGATTTTAAAATTGTGCAAAAATCACAACTTGTTATTTTACGAGAACTATTGCAGTTTTTATAACTGGTCCTATATATTTGCTCGCCAGTGATTAAATAGATATTTCATCGTGATAGATAGAATCCTTAAAAAAATCGGTGCTCCTCTGTACACAATACATTCTAATAAGGGTTACTGTAGATTGTCCCATTGTACGTCCCCTTAACAGAAAGGGAGTGATTTTACTCATAAAAATGAAATAGATTTCTTGACCAAAGGTAGAATTTCCAATTTTGCTTGGAACACCCTTTAATAAGCTGTTTTTGGACTTTTGCAAGCCCTGAGACTATTATTAATCAAACATGATGTTTGTTTAATAGGTGCACCGTAGAAAACAGCTGAGTTTTACCATCAGTTTATGCAAATATTAATAACTGAATTTCAAAAAGACGACGAATATTTTTTTTCCTATTATGTGTGGAATAAGCTCTTTTGGTATTATATACGTATTCTGGGACACCCTGTATAACTCTTATACAGAATGTCCTACAATATGTATATATGAAACGCCTAATAGGATTTTTATTAATTTGATTAAGAGATAAGGATCATATAGAAACGTCAGCTTAAAAACTACGTGAATTGCCGATTACTCGCGCGCGACCATCCCTTGAAGTATCAGGCAACGAACTGCTCGTTTTTTTGATGATCCTCCATTCATCTATAGTTTGGTGCTGATCGAACGTACCTCAAAGACCCGGTTGTTGAATGACGCGAAGATGATGTCGTCAGCGGTTACGTTGGACATGTATTTGATTCCGGCGAAGTTGCACATGCAGCAGTTGTCGTCTGTTACTATAGAGTTCTTTGGACTATGGACAATAAAATACAAATTCAAACGTGGAAAATTATTAAAAATATCAAAACAGTAAAATACTCAGAATTACGTAGCTGTTTATAAAATGCATTATGAATCACCAGGTTAAATGGCAGTATAGTTAATGATCATGGTGAATTGTGTTAACCTGTGCCTAATAGCTTAGCTAATTTCGTGTTTTTTTTTGCGTTTAAACTTCGTAGGTTAGCAAAAAGTCTTAGTTATTATAGTGCCTTTTGTGCAAAACCAAACAAGTTTTTAGATTTCCTATTTTTATGACTCGGCAAAATACATTAGTATTTTCACTTCATAAATATCACTAATTGGTAGAAAAAATTGTCAAGTTTTAATCATGACGTCAACCACCGTATTGTTTTGCTGAATTCCATGTTGTATTCATTCTAATACAAATATTTCCTTTTTGCATTGGCGAGCAATACGAAAACAAACAGAATTTTTATCAATATCTGTTTGCGAATGAGTTTGGCACCTCTGATGGATTACGAGCACATGCAATGAGGCGAATATCGAAGTTTCATCAACCAATCAATTAACTTTTGGACAAGGCCATTACGAATTTGATGGTACTTAATTACTTACTAATGTCCATTTTCGATTCGATACTTATCGCACCCATGTAATGATTATTATTTTTATTGGTGACCCTAAGTATAAAGAAACCCTATAAAGAAACTGAAAGCAAGATATACTGTGTAGTAGAAGTATAATAATAAATAAATAAATAAACACATATATGAACTGACTGACCTCACACTAGGATTCCCTGTGTCGTGAGTATTAGGAACTATGAGTACCGTGGTACCACATCACAAAGATACAGAACGAATATCTGTAGAACATTCAAAAATTTGTCCCGCTGCGGGAATCGACCTGCTGCCGGCATCGCAGCTAGCTTCTCGCTCGCCAAGCCACGTCGCGCCTTCATCGAAGTCTCCTTGCTCCTTGCTCCGTTCAAATACATACCAGGAGTTGCAAGATCTCAAATTTAAGAAGACAACACAAAACTTACCGACAACAACAGCAGGTCAAATGCCGAGCCAGTTTGCAGAACCCAGTGAAGCAATGCCGGTACAGCACATACGGCCATCCGTAGGCAGCTATCGATAGCTTCAGGTAATGCAGGGCATCATCTAAATTCATCCACGGTGGTGTTTCGGAGAACACTTTGTTGACGTCAGTGGTGTATATCGGCTCCTCATCATTTAACATTTGTATCCGCCGCATCTCTCTGGTTTCTCTCTTCTGTCGCACCCTCAGGAGTACGCAGCCAGCGACCACGTCTGATGGAACGAGGTCGGTGGATCTGAAGAGTGCGCTGAGTAACGCTAGAACAAAATGACTGTGTTATCTTTTGTCTGCAAGATCAGTGTGAAAGCATTGTCAAGAATTTAGGTACCTAAGTACTGTTTTATCTTTGGTATGGCCAAAACATATCGAGTCATAGAAAAAAATTGATTGAATATATTGTATTAAACATTTTTGCATGTTACTTATTCACCTCCGTTAATAGAAACAAGATCTAATACCGGTAATGTATTATGTAATGCTATTGCTGGGTTTTGGTAGGTATTTATACATAGAGACATAAAACTCTTTTTAGGGTTAAGCTCGCCTTTGAACATGTCCTATGTGATAGTTTTTTCTGTGTGTACAATAATTAATAAAGATAGAGAAAAAAAGGTTATAATTGAAGAAACTTATTAAAAACAGGCGCTTTCTCTCTTCAAACACAAATGATTCAACTTCTCTTTAGTACTTTGGATGTCATGAAATGTTGTCAAGGCCATAGTTACGCATGTAGATTACTTAGAAAATTGTTTACCTCGGCGCAGCAAGATTAAATTCATAACTATTTACCTACACGAATAACGCGATGAAGAAACTATTTGGCGTCAAATATTTGTCAGCTTTAGCAAGAGGTGTTCCGAGAATAAGTCAACACTGTTGGGAGGTTGTGTAAAGGTTTTAACAATGCCAAGGTTCATGGTGTAAGTAAGTTTGAACAAGAATTTCCTTGTCCTAGTGAAATATTCCTCAAGGTAGTACTTAAAATTGATTTTACTCTTATATATGGGTAAAATAATTGATTTTACCCTTATATAAGGGTAAAATCAATTATATGAATTTGAAGCACGTTTTTAAGTTTCGATGCAAACTGTATTGCACACTCCCTAGAGGTAAGTCCCTAGAGTATGATTTGTCTTTCTTTATTTACTGTAAGGTTTAGTTTTAATGAGATTTGAGTGAATTGAAGTAGGGAATATTTTTTTTCCATACAATTTTCAGAACTTTATTGCACCCCTAGTTTAGGAGTAGTTTTATAAAAATAAAAAATACGTCTTTCATGATGCACTTTATAGTTTATTTAAACCCAGTTTTGAGTGAATGGAACCGAGGATTAAAATGTTCTATAAAAAGCACCCTACCTAATGCTAGTTTTGAAAAATAAAAAAATACGTATTTTATTATTTATTTTAAAGTTTGTTCGTACCGAATTGTGGGCGAATCTAACCAAGGAAAAAAAAATTCCATATAAATTTTACCATCCTGTTTAACTCCTTAGGGGTTGATTTATGAAAACTAGTTTAGCCTATGTGTTATTCCAGAATCTAAACTATCTACACTCCAAATTTCATTAAAAATGGTTTGGAAGTTACGGAGAAACGTGTAACAAACATTCACACACAGAGACTTTCGAATTTATATTTTAGTAGGATATGATTTTATTATTTTTAAAACTATTCGTAGATAAAAAGATAACAATAGATATGGATCAAACCCTAACCACACCTTGTATTTTAAATCAATTTCCTTATGATATTTTCTGTCACCTTCGAGTAAGTGACTAGTGATCTGACACCTATGTCCTATTTACGGATAATGTGGTTTAAATAATACGTCTCATAATAAACATAAAGAATACTGAACATTGTTCACTAACGTCTTGTAAGTTATTGTTTTTAAAACAACTTGGTATTATCTCTTCGCCTACATACTACAAGGCATCTTGTTATCTTTGTAATAATTTTATTACCCAGTGATTTTAATATTCTTCCCACGACCTGACCTATTTTTGGTACACGTATTATCGAACAAGTAATTCATTTGAGTTACATATTTATGCCAGAACGCTCTTATTCATACAGAAATTAGGATGTAAACTAGCTACGAATAACTTTGGCATGTGGGCGATCTTTGGTTACATGTTACTGTGAAACAGGACGACCTCTGTGGCGGAGTGGGCGAAGGCTCGCCTGAGACGCAAAAGGTTGAGGGTTCGATTCCCGCCGCGGGATAAATGTTTGTAAGATCTGCAAATGATTGTCTCACGTCTGGGTGTTTTCCATGTATAATATGTATGTATTTACAAAAAAAAAACTACAAAAGTAGTTTATACTACTTATGTAGTTTTTACATAAGTAGTATAAACTACTTATGGGAACTACATGACTGTTATCAGTCATGTAGTTCCCATAATACAAGTTCTGCTTAGTTTGGGGCTAAATGATGCTGTGTGAAAAATGACAAGCATTATTATTATTATTGTTTTGATTTATGTTTTCTGGACACAAAAATAACAATTTACTATAAAATATATTCTTACTTAGTTCGCATATGACCTATATTATAGTTTCATAAAAGGGGGAAAAGTCATAACAAAATGTTAAAAATAAGGAATTACCAATTGATTTACATTTATTTTCATCGAGTGTTGATAATGATATTATAGTATCAATGGTGATGAAATATTAGTTGCTTAGTACTAAAAATACACTTAAAGTCTCCACCATCGTTTTCCGCAAAAATCCATCAGTAAGTTCGTGCAAATATTTTATAAGTAGATTTGTTTTAACAGTAAAATACGAGTAACGACGTTTTTTTTTTTGTTTTTCTACTGTTATGCTTTTCCATTTAGATAAATATGACTTTATGGAAATTATGTGTGATCCTCGCGCATAGATGTGGAATAATGTTGATGTTTGTATACCTGCAACCTGTTGAAACGCCTCCTTCCCATGCTCGTCCCTCTTCAGCCAGCAGAATGCCCATCTGAACCGTCTCGACCACAGCCCTGTCACCTTCCTGTGGTGCCGGACTTGATTCGGAGTGTCCTGCATATCTCCATAGTTAACGGAGCCCAGGGGGTCGAATACCATAAAAAGGCCGAAGACAGTGAGGCCTAGTTGCACCCAATTGAATAGGACTATACCTGTGAAAGAAGAATTGGGAATACTTGTTTGTATCAAATTTGCAAATAGCTCGAATAACTGGAATCCGCTGAGGTATACAAGTTCTGGAAGATAGATAAATAACTCTTTATTGCATGGTGTATGCATGGATTAACAAAATGCTTTACAAATTATCTTAAAACTAGGTTGTGGTGATACAATGGGCGACCTTATCGCTAAGAGCGATCTCTTCCAGACAACCTTTGGATGGACTAGGTTTAAAGAAGTTTTCAATATTGTTACTTCCTTTGCCATCGTTTATTGAGGAAGGAAGTTTTGAAATTAAATCCATTTACAGATAATGTAAAACCTATATGGTGTACCTATAGGTATACCTACACAGTGGAAAGGAAAATTCAAATAAAGTAAACAGAAATCAGTGTATGTTGATACATTTAAAGCCAGCCTTGGATCATAAATTCAATTGTGGTTATATTCAAAAGCGAAGAAGCGAACAAAAGTATAACCTAACTGTGAACCTGCCCAATAAAACACATAGCAAAAATATTTTTCAACTATTTACAACTTTGAATAAACATACTCATAAATAACGTTTCACCAAAAAACAGTTTTCTGAAAGAGTTCCCTACAGCGGCCATTTATCAAAACTTTGGAAGAATTCAAGAACACGGAACCCATATTTCCAAACGACACAACTCTACCAGTGCAGTACGAGTATGACATATGGAGCTAGAAGCTCAGAAACACGTGGAAACTTACGGCAGATCATTTTCACAAACTGAAAGTAGTTCATAGAGCTCTGGAAAGGGCTAATGATCGGTGTTTCTATTAGATTGTATCCTAAACGAGGTTATTCGGCAGAGAATCAAAGTCATCTTAGCCCCATCAATATAGCCCTGAGTTTGCAAGCTGGAAGTGATAGTGACGGTCATAACTAACCAATGAAGCATTTTGAGTGAACCGGTTCTTGTGTTTAGACCGCGCCTAGCGTTCCTGGCAATTTGCGTGTCTAAGATAAGTGATTCTGGCGTTTTGCTAGCATAATCAGGCAGTTTAATGGCTAGATGGAGCGACGCCGGGTAGTTTGCAACTAGATGGAGTGAGCAGAACATCGGGCTCAGCAGTGGATTGCATTAGGCTGATGATGATGGCGACCACGGCATGCTTTAGTGCCGGTCTGTTTGCTGTATGTATCCGGCACGTCATAGCAAATCTACCCATGCGTATCTTAAGCCGATTCGCTCTGCTTATAAATAGATGGAGGGCTAACCTGTTCTTTGGGTAAATATGTAAAGATTTTGCTGACATTCATTTCTGCGACCGTTAATGTTGATAGCGTCAGTCCAAAGATTATGGAAGTGGTTCAAGACCGCTGTGCAGATTTCCTATCTTAGTGTTACTTATCACCCTCACTCGACCTTTTTAGCAGTGCTTAAAATAAAGATGCGTTCAGTAGGTATGCCTCCCATGAATGCCAAGACTTACTTCCGCAACCTCCATCAAACGCTTTTCCGCGACTGTTTACTGTTCGGATTGTCACATAAGAACTTTTATACCTCGGTGGATTTTCAGTAGGTAATGCGTACTTCTTTTTTCGTTTCTACTGCAGACCTGGCCCAGAACATCTAGGTGTGCAGAAAGGTATTTTTTTCATTCTGTATACGGTAAAGATAAAAACCACACTACAACACAATGGCCTACTGTCGTTCAAAGTGTATCTATCCAAAATCTTCCAGTTCTTCTTAGTTCTGAAAGCTATCCTATTTCCCCCAGTAGCTTCCCTAGTTTACCGCTCTATAAGTTTCCCAGTACAACGGGGACCACCCGCAACCTACATTTTCTATACTGCTTGTTCAATATTGATTGGTAAATAAAAGTATACATAAGTATTGTAATGTAACCGTTCAGATATTGCGTACCAATGTGCAGATAACATATGTGTTGTAGGTACCACTTACTTTGTATAACTATACTAGAAAACTTGTCATCTACGGAACACTGTATCATGTCGCAGAACATCCATAGGGTCCCCATCACGTTCAGCGCTGTCTCCGGCATCACAAGTACCACTCTATAACAAAGAAGCAATGTTACGATTTTGTACAAGTTCGAACATTTAAGACTAGATATGCCACGACCGCCCTCGACCCCCAACCCACCGCGTCACATCACCCGACCGCACTATTACTTCTCTTTTTCTCGTCTTCTAAGGTTCATGGCGTGATGCTAAAAAAAAATGGGGAAGGTTGTACTTCCTCATGAATTGGGCTATCAAAAAATTTTTAACGCGTTCGGACAAAAAACAAATAAACAAAAAAGCAATCTCTTGATCTTTATTATTTGTTACAGTTGTTTTATTCATACAACTATGTACATATATACAAAAAATAACAGATGAAACAGCTAGCTATCTAAAGACCGTTGCAAACGATATATATATAGCTCAACTGATCTAGATCACTACCAGGCGGAAGCGTTCCCATAATACTGGCCGCATTGCCACGCTGAATGGCAATGCTAATGCGTTGACCCAGATAAGAGCCATATTATTAGTAGAATATTAAGAATATAATAATAAAGCTGAATTAAAAATATTTAAAAAAACTCTACATAAACTTTTTTAGTATTATACTACTAAAAATTTTACAGTAAGATAAAATAAAAAATTGGGCTAAGGCAAATTCGTCACATCATTAAAAAACTCACTGAATTTAAACAGCTTGACAGTGATTATAATTCATGTCATACAGTGCTGTGTGATATTACTTTAAATTTCAAACAAAAGTTATCGAAGTCATCCATAAGGTTGCTACTATAAGAAGCAAGTACTAAAATTGGAGTCGTTTATTATGAATCAGTTTCCATTACTCATAACAGTGATCATATCATCTGTCGGCCCTGTTTTTGCTGCGTTCATTATACAATATTCTGCCATTGTTTGATTGAAGTAGCCTGTTTATTATTCTCAAAATAAACATTGTTTCAGAGTCCAGAATAACCTTTAGAATTGAATAGGCGAGGGAAATTTAATTGTCAAAGGATGTTTGAGTAAACTTCAGCGTTACTTCGTCAGAGGTATTTCAGCTAGCTATCTTTTTTTTATCAGCTAGGTATCCTTACTATCCAAAGTACATAGGAACTGACATAAATGTGCTCGCTCACTACTCGTACGAGAGCTTTTGTATTTAATCCTCTTGTGAGAGTAACGTCACTGAAATTCCCCTTTGAACATTTTCAATTATAAGGTATGTAGGTTCCTGAGCTTGGAAGTTACTTGTTCACCTGGACATTTTCACACAACATCATCTAGCCCCAGCAGAGCTTGTGTTATGGGAACTACAAGACTGATATACTACTTTTTATACATATAATTATTATTGTAATTAAAGCCTGTGGATCAAACTACTCACTAAATGCATAACTCATATTTTTTCTGATATTTTTATTAGGACACAGGGTAATTTTGTACTTTCGAAATTTGATGCGCTGGAATAATTAAGGTTTTCTGAATGGAACAAATCTAAAAAAGGGTTCTAAAAATGGTGTTCTTCGCCCTTGACTGAGCAAAATTTTTTAGAAGCTCACAAAAACATCAAAGCTTATCTGTGGAAATTCACGCTCTCTCCCGTTTTGTGTTTTTGCAAACATTTATAGCTTTTGCGAGGTATTTTTCCATAATAAAAGTAACTGAAGAGACTTTATCTATCGCAAAAAAGTTCATTTCATTTTATAGAGTATTTATAGAACTTAATAACTGAGAACTTAACAACCTAGACGAGGGTAAAACTCTATTAAATAGTTCAAATAACGTTTATAAATCCTATCTCAAATAGAAGTGTAACATTAATCACAGCTCGTAGGGTTCGTAATGTTTTCTGTTTGACAACACACATTCAATTTTAATCCGTTTATTTGGACAGAGAGAACGTACTTAATTCGTTTTTGCTGAAATTATAAGTCTTCAGTTTTCGAATATTGGAACTAGAAAAGCCTCGTGGGCGAAATTCAGAAAACACTTTTAAGGGAAATGATTTCATATTATTTCGGATTGCGATTCTACGAATTCATTACAATTACTTTACCTCACGCAGTCAAAACTAAGTATGCCAGATACTTGGTAGTTGGAAATAACCGCTTGGTTAAAACCCATTTTTCATATTTATTTTTATACTATTAATAATAAATAATAATCGACCGCGACCGCTACGTTAGAATTGCGACTTATGCGTACTCAATATATGTACCTACCTACCTCAATATAAATTTCTTGCATTAATAACAATAAAACAATCGTTTTGTGTATGGAAAAGGAAACATTTTTTTTTGTTTCTCTTTGTAATTAAAATACAAGGAACAGATCGAGATAGTTTTTTGTCTCTTCCGTAGACTAAACCATTGTCATGGGTGCTACTGCTCATCCTAGAGAGCTTCAGGAAAACTCACTTGATTATCAGCAGAGGCGACACTAGTTTCCTAGCGTCGACATCCGTGATGGTGCCCCTGGCTGATTGCTGCGCCAAGGCTGCCAGAAGCAGCAGCAGAAGCGCTTGTAGCGTGAGGGTCCCGCACAGGTAGAGTCGGACGAATGAGCCTCCGTGCCAGCCTTCGTTCTGACACTGCCATGTCACGGGGTATAGTACTTCTACCACAAGGGCAATTAGTACTAGCCTGTAGACAAAATAATCACATATGAGTGTCTAAGAAAAAAACAACGAAAGGGGTTTATTTGATAGTTTGTATTGATGTGCAGTATAACCGTCTTTCGGAAGAATAGACAATACATATTTTGGGACACCCTGTAAAAGTATTTGCAGCGCCCACTAGTGATGTGCATTAAAATCTATTTAAGAATCTCTCTTAAAGTCATATGTAAATGATTACAAAAAGTTGTTACGCCGTTTAACATTTAATGATCTCTCATTCGGTCATAGTAACGAAAGAGCCTATAGGAACTATAGGAACTATTTTGATTACGAGCTTTCAAGTAAAAAAATGTACAGCATAAAAAAAATGTGTTGTATTAAAACTCAAAAACACGTTCTTGTCATACACTAAAAATATAAAAAATAATTCCACTATCCACCTCCTGGCTGCATCAACAGACCCTCGTTACCAAGCCCAATCTATTGCACTCGTCCAAACGAATCATACGAGCCCAAACTTGAGAGCTTTACCTAGCTACTAGAGAGTTCCACTATCCACCTCCTGGCTACATCATCAGGTCAGCTCCAAGATACCAAATTATAGTATTGACATCCGAACTACATATATATACAAATTTACATTTCGATACGACAATTAGAAGTAGGTTAAAATTGACTTACAAGATTTGATTACATTGTTTGTTAATTCGTTTCAAGTAAAGCTAATAAACGATTATGGTAAAAAACGGATTGAACTTAACAAGCTAGACAAATAACTTAGTTTTAAACTATTTATTATAAAAATGGAGCTCTATAAAATTGTAATGATTATCTGCTGATTGTTTTCTTTTTTGTGGCCAGACCATGTAGTCTGGCGAGATTCGAACCACATGTATCTAAATTAAGTTAGGTATTATTATACTTAAATGTTGTATAATAATACCTAACTTTAGCAGTAAGTAGAGGTTACTTGCAATATTGACCTTCATAGCATGCTTCTCACTAGGGAAATAAACATGTTGTAAAACGTATTTTACGATACAGGATTAACAAGGAAACTAATGGTAGGTATTTACATATCTATTTTAACCCAACACTTAACAGCGGATCTCATTCTCCAGCCCAGACTTACGACCAAGATTAGGTATTATGTTTAGTTAAAACTATCTTATACCTAGATTTGATTTGTTTTTTTTTGTCTCAGTGTTATTGTAATACGATTCAAAAACAATGCAATTTTTTTTACAAGCTATTATTTAACTTGCAATGTTTGCATGTTAGTTATTGTGTTTACGTTAAATCTTGCAAGCTGAATTTGAACCACTTCCTTTTATCCTAAGGAGTTGAATTTTTATATGTTGGCTCAGTTCCGATGACAATGCATTTTTATGGTAAGCATGACCTGAATCGACATCCAGGATTAGCTCCAGATAAAGGAACTCTTCAACGGTCAACAGCACAGACACGAAATTTTATGTACGCATTTTATTATGATAGCTGGTTTTAAGTTTTACCATGACATGGTTGCTGCAGTCAGGGTTAAAAGCTTGTTTTTAAATTGTTTTTTTACTATTAATTTATTACATTTCTGCTAGATTTTAAATGTGGACACAACTTCTTATAGGTACATATACAATAACAAGCAATAATAAATACCTAGTTCCTGTTTAACAAACAAAATAACACGCTCTTTCTTCATAATGAACATCCTCAGATACCTACATACCCCGTGAGTAGATTTTTAAAAATACTAAGTATTAAGTCAGAGGCACGTCCACACCTTATACTCGTATTTGGTACATACCCACGTTTTGCAAATAGTTTACATTCCTCTTGACAGGTTGTAAGCCCATCGCCGCTTATTGCCTACATGCCTTCGAGTCTTGGCTATGGCCGCGGGTTTCCTCACGATGTTTTCCTTCACCGTTTTGAGCTCGTGTCGCAATAACACGAGCTCAAAACGGTGAAGGAAAACACTAACAAAATACAAATGTATTTTGTTAGTGGAAAAATCTATTGGAGCCTACCGAATTTGAACCCACGACCTCTGGATCGGGAGTCGGGGTACCGCCCACTAGGCCAACACGGCTTTACTGATTGATATTGTTGATATTATTCAATTAGGAATGAAGTTGCATCGAAATAATCAAAGTAAATGGAACTTGAAGTTAATGGAATCGATACTTAGACAGTAGGCCTTTCAGAACAGAACCTTATTTATAAACATGGTTTGCTTTGGTTTAAATGTATTGCTCTTGCTTAAGAAAAATAGCTCTACTAATAAGAGTGCGAGAGAGTCTTGGGAAGTATTAGACTCATATCTATTTCAGCAATACATTGCTATGTTTCGGTCGGAAGGCTTTGTATAACGCGAGATATACAAGCGTGTTGCAAGCGACAATAGGTTACGGTATCTGATTTAGACAGTATGCTTGACTGCTACTTTAAAAAATAAAATAAAAAATAAAAATAAATAAAATAAATAAAAAAAAAAGTCTCAGAAAAGTCTCACTCAAAAAGTGTTACAGATGTCAATAACCGATTACCGTTTCGCATTTGCCTTATGGCTCTAAATCCCCAAAAAGTATGACATAGCCAGAAGTGTCCATTTATGTCACATTTAATAAATTGTGCCCTATGAGCATGTTTATTAATATGCCGGTAAAGTTTAAACGGAGTTTCAATTTAAAAGCCATTACTGAGCAATCAGCGGGAGAGAGTTCGAAGGTCGCCTGAGAGCATTTGACATTATTGGGAGGAGAGAACAAGACGGGAGTGCTCTTCCATATTAATGGAGGCAACAAGTGACGGGGTGAAATGGTGTAGTTGAGTCAGAAGGTTTGTGCGGTTCACAAATGTCACAACCTTTATAAATATACACAACCTTTATAAATAGAAGAGGAAGTGTTATTTCTAATAATTTAATGTTTTGGCCATGGCTATGGTTCCGGCTGAAATGGTTCTACAACAGCCCTAGGTATATTTTAATTAATTAATTAAAACGGGACAGACACTAATTATTTAAAAATATTATTCACACGCAACTAATGAAATAAAATGATAATTTGAAAAATAACAAAAAGTACATTATGAAAATAATACAAAATTAAATTACAATTAGAATTAAAATTATTTTGAAGTAGCCTCTACCCACGGTTTCGCCTGCGTGGTACCCGAATAAAAAGTAGCCTATGTGTTATTCTGACATATAAGTTATATCATTGTAATGTTTTATCAAAATCCGTTCAGTAGCTTTTGCGTGAAAGAGTAACAAACATCCATCCTCACAAACTTTCTCGTTTATAATAATAGTAGGATTATATGAAATTGTCAAATACATACAACCACTAATACGCCATTCTCGCAGTACCTCAAGTATACCAACATAAGTTCCTTCCATTCGTCCGCAAATATATCAAAATCGGGGTCGGCAGTTAGGAGTTTATTGAGAGCGGTGAGGGGTGCAAGGTAGTGGGGAATTAGCGCGGGCTGCGGTGCGTCACATTGCTACACCACAAAAGCTTATGCCTTCTACCAGAAGCGTCAATTTCATTGTGGGACACTTTCAATACAATCGTTATCTGGTCACATGCTCTCCTTGTTTAGAGTAAATTGTATCCCAAACCACCTAATAAGAATTTAGTCGATAGAGGAAGGGGTAATATCCTGCAATGCACATGTACTGGTATGATAGGAAAGCCTTTTGTACCTTTTCCAAGAGAAGTGCACCTCATGTGGGTTCCAGACACAGGAGCTAGACTCTAGCTTTCTTCGGACTAGCGAGCACTGAACGTCTCCTTAGCGTCTCTTTCTCGCAGACAGCAAGGTGGTCATGGAATATGAGACCTCTATCAAACCTGTATATCCCATTATGTATTACTATTCCACGAACCTTGTGTTTCTGATAGTTTTTATGTGACTTGTTTATTACCATTTCAAAGATGAAATGGTAACAGACAAAAGTACATGGTTAAATATTTTGTCCGTTAACAACCTGTTACTGAAAACATAAATACGGGCTAAGAAGCCCGTATTTATTTACTGAACGCTTTTTTTTACCAGTGATGTTCTTACATCAAAAAAACAGTAATCTTACAGTAAATCTCGCAATGATTTTTAAAGACCTAAACATAACATTAGACCTATAAAACTTATAAACCTAAACTAAACATACAAAATATCATCCCTCATTTTACTGATAAGTACTGGGGGTAGGAAAATGTTATTTTTTTTATATACTTATACATATATTATCTCATTAGTACTTTTTACAAACGTTTGCGATTAGATAACATAATTATAAGTTTAACGGGTCTTTATCGCGTTTACCTTTTTTATTATATTCCCGACGTTTCGACTGTATTGCAACAGCCGTGGTCACGAGATTATGTTATCCCTATAAACTTATAATTATATTATCTCATTTCTGAAAAACACTTTCCTATACTTATTAAAATAGGTACACGTAAAACTGAGAGTTAAATCTGGCGGGAACACACGTCTTGCGTTCACGATAAAATTCACCACTGCCGAGTAATCCTTCCCTGTAAATGGCAGAGTTCCTTATATTCCGACGCTCCGCGAACTCATTAATCTTATTATGGACGCCGGATATACGAGCCGGGTGCCTCTGAAGGCAACCGGATAATGTTCTACGGTTGAACTTATTTATAGGTAATAAATAACGATACGGTTAATTATTATTTTCTATTCGTGCAGAATAATTGGCAATCATGAGGAGTGGTAGGAACGTTAGATAAAAAGAAAACAAACACGCTCATGACAATACTCCACTTGTACTCAGATACGTAGGATCCTTTAGGGTATCAAGCAGTGGATAGTTAGAGGCACGTCAAACAGTATACTATAGAAGTAGTTAGTATTCCATGTGACAGAGGGTCTATGCTGAGATACAAATACGTTCAAAACTTCGAACTGTCATGTTACAACGGCCATCGTTTTGTCTATGGAAATCTTGTAAGGACAAGAGTCGATGTTTTGACATGTTAAAAACTCGGCATAGACCCGCAGGTGGCAAACCCATCGCCGATTATTGAATCACTAACTGATGGCACATGCCTTGGATTTTTTGTTCTAGATAATACCGGTTTCCTCGCTATGTTTTCCTTCACCGTTTTGAGCACGCGTTGCGAAAATAATTTTTTAGATTTTTTATTTAAGCTTGAATGACTGTTGGTAATATAGCCTCTGGTTATATTTAAGTATTCTTTGCTTTGGTGAGATGTCGTGAGATGACGGAGATCAATACCGTATTTTCGCACGAAAATCGCCATATCATCTACCAGATAAAAGCAGGAAAACAAATGAAGTAGGTACAAGTTTATTAAGATCAAAAATTATACACATAATTGAAATTAGTACTTTGAAATTAGTTATATTAGGTTGGGGAAAAAGTCTTTTCGCATTATTGTATGTATGAACTTGTAATAAAATCTCTTTGGCTATACTATTTGTATCTGGCTGGTTTTGGTATCATTAAAAGTTTAAATTTTAAAGAAGATAATTCCAAATTCAAATTAGGAAAATGTGTGATTTTTATTTGTTTTTCGTACTGTTAAGATGAGTGAATCTAATGAAGAAATTCGATACATTTTAAAATTTTACTACAAAAAAGGTAAAAATGCAACGCAAGCCGCGAAAAAAATTTGCGATGTTTATGGACCTAGTGCAGTGTCTGTGAGAGTAGCACAAATTTGGTTTAAGCAATTTGGTTTTAAGTTGTGATTCTTTATTACGACGTAATGAAACCGAACCATTTTTGAAGAAGCTGATAACTGGTGATGAAAAGTGGATCACGTACGACAAGAACGTGCGAAAAAGGTCGTGGTCAAAGGCCGGTCAGGCTTCACAGACTGTGGCGAAACCCGGGTTAACTCGCAACAAGGTGATGCTGTGTGTGTGGTGGGATTGGAAGGGCATTATTCATTATGAGCTGTTACCACCAGGCAGGACCATCGATTCTGAACTCTACTGCGAACAACTGATGAGATTAAAACAAGAAGTTGAGAGAAAGCGGCCGGAGTTAATCAACAGAAGGGGTGTGGTTTTTCATCATGATAACGCTAGACCTCACACATCTTTAGCCACTCAGCAAAAATTAAGAGAGTTTGGCTGGGATGTGTTAATGCATCCGCCGTATAGTCCTGACCTTGCACCTTCAGATTTCCACCTGTTTCGGTCTCTTCAGAATTCTTTAGGCAGTGTCAGGTTAACATCACGAGAGGACTGCCAAAACCACTTGTCGCGGTATTTTGAACAGAAGCCCCAAAGTTTTTATAGCAATGGGATCATGTCCCTGCCTACAAAATGGCAAAAAGTTATCGAACAAAATGGTACCTACATACTTTAGTTAAATGTAAATAAACTATATTAAAAAATGTTTTGAATTTTCTTAAAAAATGCGAAGAAACTTTTTCCCCAACCTATTATAATTACTTTTTACTATTTATAGTGCTATAGAGTGCTATCATATAAGGTCGTGCCAGGTATAATGTTGCATAACTGTAGCACTGATTTTCAGCACGGTTTTCGATTGATAATTTAATTGATAATTTTTATTTTGATAAGCTTAGAATTTAGGTAATTGATTGTAATTATAAATGCTAGCAATTTGCCTGCGGTTGATGACTTGAACTCTACCAAGTAGTCCTATTGAGAAACACTGTCTTCTTTTCTTAGGTTAGGTTAGGTTACGTTGATTTTTTTTCTGTTTTTTAAGAAATTGTATTTTTCTTTTGTATAAATAAATCTTCCTATTCGGTAACTCATACCAAGCGAATGAAATCCTACTACAGTTTTCTACGTCTATGCTATCTTATTTCCTACCATTAGCCGGAGAAAGTGAAGCACCGATGTAAATTGGCTCGTTTCGCTAGCCGGTCTAATGACGATCGTAAATTATGAAAATCTTTACTCACATAAATAAATTATCTGAGCTCATAGCATAGCTATGTTGATATTTAAAATTGATTATTTATCAAGGTAGGTACTAGAGTAATAAATTTACAATCATGTAAATTTACTATTACAATCATCAATTTGTGTTGAATTTACCGATAAAATGGTTGGTTTTAAAATCGTTAGTAGTTAATTATTATCCTAGTAAAACTTGTACATACTATAATACAATACGAATCATAGCCAACAATATGATCGTCCTCTTTTTTAATCCGGCAAAAATGTTTAATCTGTGAGTCGGAAACGTAAAAAATAAAAAAAAACTCTACTTTTTATAAACGACAAAATCTTAGTTTTTAAGTTTACTAACGTCATGTTGTTGATGTTAGTAAACTTGGATCATATTGTCTGAATAAAAAAAAGTTATTATATATATATATATATATATTGAAGACCGTGAAATGACTCATTGCTGATTGGATCATTTGATTATTGATCAATATGATTAAATGTGCCTAGTGCCATGGGTCCAATGAGGTCCGTTCAATCGAGGCCTTATCCTTGTTTTGACATTCAACACAACGATGCGAAGTAAAACTGTGTTTTTTTTTAAACCAAAGTTCACGACTACACGACTCTAGTCTACTAGAAAATCCGAGTAAATAACTAGATGGAACTTTTACGTGTTCGTAAAAATGCATTAATTTTATGTTTAGGAATATTATACGGCATAAGTCCCAAATATAATAAATCGATACTTATATGGTTTAGGTACATGTTACCCGACTTTCAGATTAGAATCTATTTCGGGTATTGTTACAATTATTCGGAAAACCGAAAAAGTTATTTGTCCTATAGGTATTGTAAACCACATACTCTCTCGAAAAATTTAGGTATTAAAAAATTGGTGGGCGACTCTCTAAGACTAGTACATAAAGTCTGTATTTATGGAGAAGCATATTCTCTACTGCAGAGATATCTATTATTATTATTATTATCTAGCCGTCAAACTACATAAGCATTTGACTTGTTTCCGGAAACCTGACGTTTGCGTAACGTTGATCTAGCGATTCGATAAAGTTAATGGTGATATAGGCGGTGAGAGAATGGTATTGCCATATTTATTATATCCATGTATCATCATGACAAACAATCGAATATAGACTTAATTTTAATATTACTTAGTTGCGAAGACACAAAGAGAATGACAAGTTTGTTGTGAGAATGTCAGTAGTAACTATTGTTTGGGTTAGACAGTTCAAACATAATTAGGTAGGAGTAAGTAAGTATTACTAGGTCCTGACTGGAAATATCGACAGATACCTCAGATTGCAATGAGACTTTATTTATGATAATATTTATCTAGGTTTAAATGTTTGTATGTTATGTTTGAATATGTTTTGTAAACATATTCGTATAAACATTCTCATTTTTGCCTACCCAACTAATAGGCGAATACCTAAAATCTTCAGCTATTATTAGTGGTTCATTCAAAGGCCGTTGAATGAGATTTCTAAAATGAGATAAAATGAGATTTCTCTCGTATAAGTTGATAGTTGCATGGTTGACCGATATACAGTTGATACTAATAATACTTGGAGAAATATTATACTTTACGTTATTTTCGTTATTTTAATTTAATGATGTGCTCCGTTGTAAAACAACATGTTTTTATTTATCAACATAATTAGATACCTAGTTTTCGTAAACGCAGCTTTACTAAGGATTTTTAACCTTACATAAAACATTAGTAGATTATTTAGACTGTCTGTCATGTAAAAGCCAACTTACCAAACAAATCGGAACAGTAGCTCGAAGATACTTGGGAATACGAGATCATCGGAGGCTGCCAGCCATTTGCGCCCGAGCAGCCGGAGGGCCGGCATCCTGTAACAAGCGTAAAACAATTATGACCTACTAGCTTCTGCCCACGGCTTCGCCAGCGTGCTACCTGGACAAAAGTAGCCTATATATTATTCTGATGTATAAGCCATATAACTGTACAGTTTCATCAAAATACGTTCAGTCGTTTTTGATGAAACATCCTCAAAAACTTTCTCGTTTATAATGGTTAGGATAGGATAATATGTCTGTATTTACAAAATAAGTATAAGGTCATGGGTTCGAACCCGGTCGTGCACCAATGGATTTTTCCACTGCAATTTATGTGCGCATTAACACGTGCTCAAAACGGTGAAGGAAAACATCGTGAGGAAACCGGCATGCCCTAGAACCAAAAAAGGCATGTGCCAACAGTTAGTGTTCCAATAAGCGGCGATGGGCTTGCAACCTGTCACGTGGAATACTTACTACTTGCAAAACGCGGGCATGTACCAAATGTAATGTTTGGACGTGCCTCTGACTACCTCCTACTTGGTATCCTCAAAGATCTACTCACTGAGTATGTATCTGAGGATGTCCACCATGGGGAAGACAGTCGTGAGCGTGTTTGTTTTTTATCAGTCATATAGTTCCCATTATTCAAGCTCTGCTTAGTTTGGGGCTAGATGAGGCTGTGAGAAAAATTTCCAGCATTATTACTATTATTTTCAAACTTTAGAACACTAACAGAAAATGCATTATTCATTAGCATCATATTGAGAACGGCGTAAATCTGTTTATGGAAGTAACTTGGGTCATACTTACCAACCTTGTTGTATAATTGAGCAATTCTCGCATTTCAGCGACCTTACGCTATAGTAGGTGCAAATAATTATTCACACCTTTTAGGGTTTCGAAGGCAAATGGCGAAAACGGAACTCACGTCTCTCTATATAGTTCGTGTGAGGCGCGGATCGTTTTACCGAATCTTTCTTCTTTTTATCTTATCAAATTTATAGGATACAATTTGATAGACGAACTTGTTATAACAACCCAAAAAGAACCGAAGGGTAGGTACCTTTAAAACCCGATATTGGGTTTTTAAGGTACCTACCCTCGTTAGGGTTACAGATCTCTAACACAGGGCGAACAGATCTCTAAAAATGACAATACATTGAAAGCTCCGGGAAATACCTATAAAATAGCTAAATAGGAACCCAAAATTAGCGTTTCTGGACAAGTCTTGGCCAGTTTTATTAGTTTCTATCAACCAGATAACCTCAGTAAGCGTAGTCCTACTAACCGGACATTGAACCCATTATTAATTTTGTATGAGTTAAATTGCCACACGCAACATTTTTACACTTTGTTTACCCGAATTCCCGCGTTTAGAACCCGGTCAGTGGGTAAGGTATTTTTAGCATTCTTTCGATTACCTATACCACTTTACCAAAGTATTTAAATTACTTCTACTTAAATATTTTTAAGTGGAATACTAACTACCAATTCAGTATTAATACACAAATCAGTGTCCTGTTCAGTAGCCTATATTAAAAACTGCCAAAAATACAATTTTGACTGAGAGCCTTTCGCAAAACGGTATGAAAATTTCTAAAATTATCCAATTACAAATTAAAGTTTATTCAAAATAGAAAGTAACTTAATAGTTATTCATTAATTCTATCACCTAATAAACTTTGAAAATGTAGATATCTAAACAGGTAAAAACCAAAATATTTTATTGCAGAAATTGACCAACCACAGCTTCATAGAATCGTTTCACGTCACAGAGCTTTCATTCGAGATGTTGACTCACAGCAACCTTGAACTAAATGCCCCATGCGAACAAGATCTACGTGATTCTGCCGAAAGTCATAATTTACACAGGATTCTGTGGCTCTATTAATTTATGTGCGCATTAACATACTCAAAACGGTGAAGAAAAACATCGTTATGAAACCGGCATGCCCTAGAAATAGAAAACAAAAAAATAGAAGGCATGTGCCTATCAGTTAGTGCTCCAATCAGCGGCGAAAGGCTTGTCAGAATGCTACTTACACAACGCGGGCATGTGCCATTTTAATTTTCGAACGTGCTTCTGACTACTCTGTACTTTGTATCCTCAAAGAGCTGCACACTGAGTATATGAGGATGTCTATCAGGGGGAATATAGTCATGAGTTTTGTTGTTTGCTTTTGTTCTGCGGTTTTTTTCTCGGAAAAGTGTTTTTTCTTACATATACCTACCTCATTAGGATTAAGCTCGTCAGCTCTCGTATGGCTTTAACCTTTGTTTAGCTACCACAGCGCATGTAACGCTACCCAGAGGAAGTAGTTTCGCTTTGTTTAAAAATGCTGGAGCGTTCAGTTAATCAAAGCACGATATAGAGGAGGACACCCGGTTCACTCAAAGTTGCATACGCTAAGGCTATGAGGGATGGGCCGCCACTGAGAGTAAAAAAACTACAAATATAGGTATAGGTAGGTAGGTACCTATACACATCTTTAGCATGAGAAACGACTAAAAAATACTAGAAGATACTCTTCTGTGGTGACAACGCAGTGAATAAGGCCCCCAACATGGTAAGTCAGTGGATGGAGATTGCCCAAGACCTTTTGTCATGGTGCCTTTGGGGGAGGCCTAAGTCCAGCAGTCTTCTACAGACTGTTGTTGACGATGATTATATAGGGGATGGACTTCATTGTGCAATATATAAAAAAAATATTTAAAAGAATAATGTGTGAACCGCGTAATTATGCATGACGTAAACGTAGGGTCTCTACCTGCGTGGGCCCGAGTGGGCCGAGATGGGTCTAGAGATGGAGTTAACTTCGTAAACTAATGATTTTAAGGCACCTCTTACCACTTACCTGCTTTATGTAAATAGTTAGAAAATGGCTTAAACCCTACCCAAGTCTCCATTTACAAATGTGTGGTATACATCCATCTAAAATATATATTTTGTGAAGTAGGTTGAGGTTACACAACATTGACCTAAGCATTACGTGCTCACATAGCTTTATGATTTACAATTAGGTATTTCCAGGTTTATTATTCTTAAAAATATAAATTGCTTGTCCCTAGACCTCTATAAATGATGAGCAATGCCACGTTACAGAATTTAACAATTCCGCGCAAGTACGTAGATTAAGAATAGCCAACAAGAAGCGTAGCTTCACATCCTGGTGATTTGGAGTTGCATAATATGCCGAGACAGGACCTGTTTGGCCCACGCGTTGTGGAGAGGAATACGTAGGTAATTTTTTGCCTGCACCACCTATTACGGTAGGGCCGATACATGTATAGATTTATGTTTCTTCCTATATATCCTCTCCGTAAAATTTGTGTGTCAAATATATGTATTTTCTTTCTTTCTTTCTTTTCTAACGGGTCAAGATCACCATCTAGTCAAGATGATTTTTGTTCACTGGTTATTCTGTGTTGTAAGAAAATTTACCTTATTATGAATATTCATATATATATTGTAAACTTGACAATTGCCAACGAAAATAATTATTATGAGTTTTGAAATTAGAAAGTCTAATTTCAAATGTCCGAAGGAGACACGTTTTTCGGGCCGAGACGAACAAACGACTCGAAAATTGGGTTAAACGGCGTGATAATTATATCACTAAAATCTCCAGAAAGATATTTACCTACAAACTGCTAAAAAGTATTTTTAATAGTATACCTAATCAGTTGAAGAGAGTAATGTGAAAAAACGTTTATCTTTTTATAAGCGCCACATTCTTACTAATAAACTCAATGAAGTTGTGTTTTCAATTAGTTTTGCTATTGTTTCGTGTTCTAATCTAGCCCAGGGATATGGTGGCAAATAGGCTTACGGTCCACCAGATACCAAACAGCTAGCGGCCTATTGATGTGATACACAGAGAATTGACCTTTAGAAATCTACTTAGTTGTGCATTTAGACATTGAGCTAAAAAGTACCTATATATTTCGATAAATTTACCTAAACGTTTTGGAGTAAATCGGTTGAAATACGCATGTATTCCATTTGAAGGAATTATTCGATAATTACAGTTCTCTACGCAAATTCAATGCAAAAATTTATTTGTCGGTTCCCATCGCCCGTTATAATATGACCTAACAAATATATTGGCATCTTGTTTTTGTGTGATCGGGGCCGCAGACGCCTTATTGCCCTAATACTTTCAACAAAGCCCTTCTCAGAAGTTGCCTCAAACGTCGGATATTGAAAATCCACTGGGTTTTTCAATTTTAATTGGAAATATCATCCCAGTCTTTTTTTCGATTGATGAAGCGTTCCTTAAAATAAGTCCATCTGTGTATTTTCTATACCTCTAGTTTCATAACAACCTGTCAACGCTTTCCTTGATTCGTTAATCCTACAATAGGTAATTTGACGCGCCAAAGCTTAACCTTCCATAAAAGCTTTTCATACACGCTAATGTATGAAATACACGTATCCTCAATTTTGCAGAAAATCCATTTCATTTCACACTGTGCCCACGCAAAATTATACTTATTACTCCCTACTAGAGTGGGAGTTCCATTTCAACTCCCACTTATATTTATAAGCTGAATTATATTAGTTACTAGTTATTGCCAGCAGCTTTGCACACGTGGATTCGCGTTAAACCCCATTCCCCCCACCCCCCCCCATAAAATGTGGAAATCCAAAACCTGAAACACATCATTAATTTTATTTATGATGAGTAGCTAAAATTCCAATTTTAAAGTCCTTTAAAAAACCGATACTCCTAAACAAACTTTAAACCCCATTTATACAAAAACCCTGACACACATCATTATTTATTTATGCTCAGTAACTAGCAGTAGATTTCCACGAATTTTCTCCGCTAACTTTTTTTAAATCCGCGCTGTTTCCGCGCGCATTTTACACGCAGAGACAGCGCGTTTACATACGAGTAGAATGAGCAGCGCGTTTTCATCTCTCTGCAAAATAGTCGAGAAATTTGAGCATTTATAATAGAAGTATCTAAGTAAATATTTGAAGTATTTGAGAACCTTTGAATAATTTTCATTTGTATAAATATGTATGTAATTAGTACGTATGTAGTTAAGTTCTTTTTTTTGTAGCTAGTTATTTTAGATTTAATATTTTTTCTCCTATTCGATCATCTCCTTCAAACGCACTACCGTCACTTCTCTTCATTTCACAAAGATTAGCTGAAAACAAATGCTAATTAGCATTATGTTCGCCTATGTACCTACTTGTTTTCCTTATTTTCATATAAAACATTTCCTATCTATCATCTACAAACGCGTGGCTGATTTCATAGAAAAGGTATACGGGTTACGGGTTGCAGTGCGTTGTTCTTGCATCGAAATACACGCCGTGCCGTGTGTATTTACTCTTAGCTTTGGTTTAGCTATAATTATGAGAAAGAAATAATTTTAAAATTCAAATTATCGTGGTTTGGTATTTTAGAATATTATTACGACTATACCACGTACTTTACTATTATTCTCCTGCTGAATTTAGAGTTGACGTTTCGTTGACCGTCCCCGTCCCCGTCTCACGACCGTCACGAAATCGCGGACGGTGCTCATGAGGAAGGAACCTCTAAACAGTCAACGAAACGTCAACTGTAAATTCAGCAGGAGAATAGTAAAGTACGTGGTATAATCGTAATAATATTCTAAAAATAAATAATTGGCAAAGTACGAGCTAGACTCGCGCACTGAGTCAAATTTTGCAGCGATCTAAGGTACTAATTTGTAACTGACATCCACGACAGAGGGAATCCTAATTTGGGGTCAGGATTTGTGAATGTTGGATGTGTATTTATTAATTTATTTTTTATTCTGAAATATTTCAATGACGTTTTGACTTATGGAAATAAAATACAGTTGATAACGGACCCTATCCAAAAATAAAATGGCCGTTACGATGCCATATTATTTTTACGAGTTACCACTCAGGATATTAGTTAGTAAGTTGTATCATCATCATCATCAGCCTGTGGAATTCATCTCCTGGTTATAAGTTCCCTCAAAAGAGTTTCGTTCTACACTAAGTGATATTTTCCTGTAGGAATGTAGGTATCAAAGATTACAATATAAAGTATATTCGTATCATCTTCGTGGAATGCTGACTACTTGTAAAACACGGGCATGTGCTCTGCCTACCCCCTACTCGGTATCCTGAAAGATCTACGCACTGAGTCTGTATCTGAGGATGCCCATCATGAGGAATACAGTCGTGAGCGTGTTTGTTCTGTTTGTTTTAAGTATCCTATTATATTTTCTGAAATATAAAATAAGATGTCTGCGGTCTTCTCATCATAAAAAGTTACTCAACTTTTTAAACATTTTGATACAATCACTTCAATTTATCTTTGTTTAAGTACGATGTTAATTCTAAGTTAATAATGCGGTTTCACTCCAAACTCACGTACCACAGTTCAGAATTGTGACGCACTTTACGAGCTAACCGAGTTTGTGGGCAAATTAATGTGATTATTCTAATTCGCGAGGGAGCTCCTTACAACAACCCAAGTGGCCTCTTTCTCTTGAGAGTTTATTAGAATTATTTAAAGTGCCTAGTTGCCCACGTAGTTAAGAGCAGCAATCATTGCGAATAGCAGTTGATCGGCTTTTTTTATAATTCATTTATCTGTTGGCATTAATAGGTAGAACAAAGTCCTCAAATTCTCCTTTAGCTTGGATATTAATACCTTATTTATTATATTTATTTTTAATTAGTTAGCAGCAGGTCACATACAAAAATAGCTACTCATATCTACCCATTACCCATTGTAAATAAATTAAAGTCAAGTCTACAGCCAGTTTACTCATTTAGTCAGGATTTTATTTTGAATGATTAATTGAAGCGAATTAGAACCGAACACAGTATCATAGGGTTCTGACGCAGGTGACATTTAATACAGCTTGAGATTTGACGTAATTTGTTGTAGACATAAACTTTATTGTTGTAAAAAGTGACTACAAAACAACACGCGCGTCATCCACCTCAACAGCGGTGGATGACTTTTGAACCTTTTCTTCAGTACAATTCAATATTCAGTCTTCATTTATCTTCCTTTTCTACATACAATGTGTAAACTTCACTATATAAATTAAATGTATGATTTTTTATTAGAATCGGGGGTGAAAGAACTCAGTCAATGTCAAAAGGTTTGTTTGCATTTTTGGTTGTACCTGTTCAACTCACATTTTATAAATAATAAATGGCTATTTATAAAATGTAAGTTTGTGTCGTGACCAACCGTAGAAGTTGAACCTAACACAAGAGTGCCATATCGAACAGTTGAGTTACTTTCATTCACTGACTTCAATCTTTAAATGTCACAACGTGTGATGTTTGCTATATCGAAAACTTAAACTTTAAACACTTTCTCAACATTTTCTACAGTTATTTTTCCATAAATTTCCATAAATAGCTATCAGATAAAGTTGATTCGTATCGAGTCCATGCGTCATTGTCAAATACCATGACAAGCTTCAGGTTTTTTTTAACAACTCTTCTCGGTTACCTATCTTCATTAGGACGTTAATCAAGGTGGTATGGTGGTATAATTGACGACTTACCCAGCCCACATAGTTTCATGGGCGACATACGTACGATTTTACAAGAGCAGACTTTACTCATAGCGGAGAACGATAAGATGTAAACATCTTAAGCTACGGTTAGACCAGCGCGGAAAAACGATAAGCGATAAGCCACACGATAGCGACAAAAAGTGCAAGTTTAATAAGTTGTTGTCATATAATTGTATATATTTTAGTTGCAAGGTATGAATCCTATGGATTAATGCATTGAGAACTTTTTTGTGTTGCCTGAAATAAATAAATAATTATTATGACGACCTCTGTGGCGTAGTGGGCGAAGGCCCGCCTGAGACGTAGAAGGTTGAGGTTTCGATTCCCGCTGCGGGGCAAATATATGTCTCCGGTCTGGGTGTTTTCTATGCATAATATGTATGTATTTACAAAAAAAATAAGTACTAGTATATCAGTCATGTAGTTCCCATAATACAAGCTCTGCTTGCAGTTTGGGGCTAGATGACGCGGTGTGAAAATGTCCAGCATTATTTATTTATTACTCTTAAAAAAGACAAAAAACGTGGTCGGGCGCGACTTGGTATGTAAACTTGTAGTTCCCAAACCACGCATGCGGTCGATTCAAGCGACTATCACTAACGTGTGAACGCAGCCACATCGCAGCCACACCGCAGCCTCATCGCAGATACATTGCATTGCTTTATATCACTGGAAAACAAAACTAAGTACATCCTAATTGGTACTCGCGACGACGATGCAACTTCAGGTAATTGCAGCAAGACCATTCAAACATGACCACTGCACTGTCTGTCTGTCAGCACTGTCATTTTTACATCTAAGGTTGCTGTGTGGTCCATCTCAAGAAACCCTGAGATATGTCGAGAGCGCGTCAATAGCACTTATTATGGGCAAAAATATGTTCTGTGGAGAGCTGTTAGCTTGTTTAACTCGTTGGCAAACAAAGAGGGCGATCTATTCTACACAAAAACAAGTAAGCTTAAACGCTTGCTTAGTGATATATTTTTTTCTGCTTAGATTCGGCACCCAACTGATATTGTGTTTGTATTAAAGTGTGTGTTGTAATTTATATCTATTTTACCTTTCCAAATGTCGTCTACTACTTTACCTGTTTATGTTTTACTTATACATTTCTTATTCTTTTTGTGGAAACTTTTAATTGACTTCGTTATGTAACATTAGTAGTTGTATAATATTTTTTTTTTTCTGTAAGCTAGCTGTAAATTTTCCTAAGATTTCAAAAACAAAATAACATAAAATAGACACTGTCCACGTTGCGGGGAAACATTGTTACAGCCTCTCGTTACCAATTTAATCCCGCCGGGCGCCACCGTGTGTGACCCCAGGCTCTTATGCGACAGGTTCTTGTACAGAGTAGGTACAAATACCTATAGTATTTAGAGCCGGGCGGATAATTGAAATCAAAGTAACATAAAAATATTTTTTTCTTCTAGTGTAACCGTCAGAGATTTATAAAAACGGCACGCGTTAATGGCTATAACGTTTATGCTAATACGTCTTATAATAAATTGTTTTATATGGACGAAGCTGAAGTTAGAAATAACACCTCCGAGAACCAAATTGTATACAGATGACGTGCGTTAAAACATATTTATTTCATTTATTTCATCTAAACTATATAACTATTAATTATGATTGCAGTAAAATTGGGGGCAATAATTAATTAAGTACAAAAACGATGAATGTTACGCAAAAAATATACAAATATTACTGTATGACGTATAAGTAGTACCTATAGTACCTATCTATAGGTAGGTCCTTACGTCATAGACATTATAATGGAGTCTGATGGAGGAAGATTACAGAAATGTGCTAAATTAACTAGCAAACCGGCTATGAGAGTGAGAAAATAACACTCATTTTGCCAGGCATAGCAACGTCTAAAACTTCTGAAAACAAGAAAGTTTAGTTTGCAAAGTATCATCTTTCAACATTTAGAAGTTTGAGACATGGCTAAGCCTTTCATAATGAGTCGTTTCCTATTGCCACAAAATGGCAAAGAAACGACTTGTTTAATTAGGGAAAACTAGTATTACCTAAAAAGTTTACTAGTCGATCAACTAAAGAAGTCGATCAACTTTAAATGTCCCATAGTTTGTTGCCCATACACAATTTTGGCATGTTTAGAAGTGCACCCGTCATTATTAAATTAAATAGACTAGCGGCAGTGATTCTATGATGATTTTTATATAAATCTTAATTTCGTAACACTAATTATTGCACTAACTATTACGACTTTACTTATAAACTGAAATATTTCCATCTTTTGTTAGGTTGGTGACATTTTTAGTACCAAAAACAGTGGCCGAGTAAACTCGACCCGAACCCGGGAAGACTTAACATAATCATAATATTTTCAAAAAAATATTTTCTATGATATGTTAGGTCAAATAAAATCTAATAGAAAAGTGTTTTTATTATTATTGTCAAGTGTTAGGTAACTAGATACTATTCTCATCAGTTTTACGGAAGGTTTAAAACGTCCAAAGAAAAGCTGTAAAAACGTTTTTCTTTGCCTTTTTTTGACCTTTTAAGTAAATGCTAGAACAATCCCTGGGTAGGTAGGTTAGGTTTCTTGCTGCATTTTAATGGCTAGTTATTATATTATATATAATACTTTGATTGGTAGTGTCACATTCATGCCTTCGAAATGATTGGACAAAGTTCAATCACTCCGTAATGCGTAAATGCAGTACCTACCTAAATAGCGTTCTGTAACAGTATATTTGGTCACGACAGACGTCAGCGACAAGGTTTTAAATTGAGAAGTTTCAAATCCATTAAACTATTAAACTAATTCCTTTCTGAGTACGGATTATGCAAAATCATTCAAAACCACATACTATACTGGCAACTTTGATCTTAGTCAGCCAAGTTATTTCAGTCTGTGGATTCTGTAGTTAGGTACCTACCTACCTGGGGCGGATGTCTTAGGTGCAACATCTCGATTGACGTCAACACCGGGTCACTGACCGAGTTTGCCGTATTTGACTACTCTCGGGTAACTCTTGAAGATAAGTTATTGCCTAATTCCTTTGTATCGCCGCAGAATGGGTAAGAGTTACCAGGATGTAGATTCGGTGGTGTTGTGATTGATTTCTCAGGAAATATAATTATGTGGTTTACTGTACACTGTGTGTTTACAGAAAATGTACGAAAATATCTGTAATTTTATAATCAGATGCATCACATATAGCCTTTTTAACACTAGGAAAATTATTTACCTCCGCGGTGTTTTCCATTGTCTATTGCAGCGCCCCCTAGTGACTTGTCAACCTATTTTTTTTCAATGAAGTCATAAATTTTGCAAAAAAAAAAAATGGATAAGTCGCTTAGGAGATATATGGCTACAGACAAAATAACAAACAAACAACCTTTTATGACAGACCCTCTTCATCAGACATCCCTTCATCGTGGGTAAAAAAATCACATCGTATCTAACAGAGACATCGTATTAATCAGAGCTTTTTAGGTTTCCAAAGCTCGTCCATCAATCAAACCTTGGTTTCGTCTTCCATCCTTTGTCAGAGCCTTATTGTCAGAGCACACTATTATATTTTTATATAGAATAGCATATAGAATATATTGATTTGCCGAAAAGGTGTTACAGATTAATATTTACAGGTTGTTGGGTAATAATGCACAAGGTTTTTAAATATGGTTAGCTGCGAGACCCAAACTATAACTAGAATAGCATATAGAATATATTGATTTGCCGAAAAGGTGTTACAGATTAATATTTACAGGTTGTTGGGTAATAATGCACAAGGTTTTTAAATATGGTTAGCTGCGAGACCCAAACTAGACATGCAAGCTTGCATATTTTATGCTGAAATATGCACGGCTTTAAATATTAAGGCCCGCGAAAACTGGCGCGAACACGGCGACACGGTTAGGGTTACCAGATGTCTCACTGGAAGATGCTGAAAAGAAGCTTGATTTCTATAAAAATGTCCAGACATTATTGCCGCGAGCGCGCGCGCTACTTAATAACAATAATATGTTCACTATGCAAACAGTTGCACAGTGCAATTTAAGTTCATTTTATTATTAGATTTTACAAATATCTTCACGGTTATTGGTGTTTATTTGTTTTAGTTTTGTCGTTGTTACAAATAAAACATGAACTAACTTAGGTGGATATTTCATGAATTCAGCAAAAACTGACATTTAAAAAAAACCCCGGAATCTAAACAAATGCTGACATTTCCAGACGAATCCTGACATCTGGTAACTCTAGACACAGTGGTGGGTGGCGATCAGTACATTGGCGCAAACTTTGATAACTACTTAATAACCATTTCCCTTTGATCGACAGCGCCACCGCCGGCGACAGCGACAGCGACCCGGACAAGTTGACGCGATAACTTGACCGGGTCTTTAGTAACGTCTTCAAAGTTATTTCGGCTTAGTTTAGTCTGAATATTCTACCTTGAAAGTAACGTAGAAATAAAATCTACAATTACATACTCGTACCTAAGCAAATGAAATTAAACAGTTGAGCAAACAATCTATTGATAGGTCTATCAATCCACAAGCAGCTGTAGGCAAATTAAAGTTCTGTTGGAAGTGCCGGTCGGTATTTGAATTTATTCATTTATCTACAAACGCCTACTCTTTACCGTGCAAAGCCGTGCATATTCATAACCAAAGGTCAAAGTTCAATCTAAATTTATAAAATCGTTGCCTGAAAACAAAACAACCTAAGTTCTAGAGACCTGACGAAGGCAGCTTCCTTAAGGTGTTTAGGGAAGCACTAAATAAAGGTTTATCCTTCTCTTATTTAGAAATAACATATCATAGCGCGTGAAGAAGAGGTTTGTACGGAACCTCGACGCAGAGGAAATAAACGTTTGAAACAGAATCTGCCTACATGCCTTCAACTTTATTGCGGAAAATGGTAGAAATAGGATAAGTGGGTACTTATAAAATAGTGCAGATAGCTCCGCTCTCGTGACTGAGTATCAAGGTTAATCATTGTTCTGTATCAATGTAATAAATTACTCTATATTTTATAAACACAAAAAGAAAATAAAAGTACAATTATCTACTTTATTGGAAGTTTATTTCAAAATTGTTGTTTGTCTTTAGACAGGTAATGTTTCACCAATGCCCCTGGAACTGATGTCAATGTATAGCGGTTACGGTAACCGCTTACAAGATGGCGGTTACCGAGAGGCTTGTTTGTCACCGAACAAAAGAAATGTGTGGCTTGACTATGTTCTGACATGCTTTTGTCAAATTTTTATTTCGTTTGCAGGACAGTGCAAAGAACGTAGCAAATTTTAGTAACACCAGAAATATAATTATAAGAAATAATTTGTATGAAGCTGTGTTAACGTAATAATAAAACTATTCTGTGGTTGTGTGAAGTCATCTAAGGAATTTATAACAGTGATGTAGGCATTCGTATAGGACAACCCCACCGAGATTTGTGTGGATAACCGATAAAATGAAAAAACGGTTCGTAAAAGCTGCCAAATATTAAGTACCTATTTATATGAGATAAGATGTGACTCAACTGTTTACAAAATGCAACTAATACAACGGTTTTTGCTATGAATATTGGAATTTCGATTCGCATATAAAAGTTCACAAATTCAAATTCAAATTCTTTATTCAAATTCAAATTCTAAATGTAACATAAATGTACATCACGCACGTCACATAAAAAAAAAAGCTTTTAAAAACATGTAAATTTGGGGAATTCACAAAAATTGCATTCCTATGAAAATAGTCATGCAATATTCTTAAGACTTTTCAGTCGTTGCTTTGTCCGAAAATTTGTTACAGTAAAATAGCTAAACAAACATAATGCATAACTTTAGAGCTCCTGCTCTGAATCCCAGTAGAAAAATTATTTAATGCAAAACTTTAAATATTCAGCAGGTATTCCCGATTTGCTCTCGCTGGTACAACGGGCACAGTTTCGTTTCATAATTAAAGAGCACCCGCTTGGTACATTATTTACCCGCCCCTTAAGACAAGTATCAATCCAAGCGTTGGGATTACATTACCGTAGGGGAAGGCAGCAGATATCCAAATATTATTTTAATACAAAAAGGCAATACGAGCCGTTCATATTATGAAGCCTCGTGACTCTTTGAGGGAACGATTCAAAGAAATAAACATTATGCCAGTAACTTCATAGTATATTTAGGAAAACTTAATGTACACACTCTATACGCTGCTATAATAAGCTTCTGGTTAATGTAACCGAGCTGCCTATTCGAAGATTTAAATCTTATATAAATAACAATTTAATAAAGAAGGCGTATTACACCTTAAATTGCCTATATTGACGATAAAACTGAATGGTCCGATGTCGTCGCTTCGCTCCCTCGTCAGCTTACTTGCATATATTATAGGAACATATTTTTTAAGAATAGGATTAACCATTAAGCGTATCATGTTCTCAAGAACTTTGGTTGATACTTTTTAAACTTTCTTTGACTCCACTTCGTTCGATTGGCACCACACTAAAGCTGAATTAAGGATCATCATAAATAAAAATAACCAAGCAGAGTTTGTTGCCTGATTATTCTAGGAATGGACGCGCGCGAGGAATCGGCTTAAATTCACTTACACATTTTAAATTCACGCAGTTTGTTAAGTTGACGTTTCTTTATGATGAGTGATTTCAATGAATAAAAACCTATTGACTTTGACTATGTTATTTTTATAAAATGTCATCAGTACCGAGGTGAGTGTCATTGTATCTAAACAACGCTAGGCAGCGTCAATTCCGTAGACCATGACGAGACGTTAGTTGATCGTACAGGCGATATCATCATAAAAAATAAAAAGGTTGGAACTTATTGTTTTGATATAAATTTTCGACATGTGACATTATTGTAGTATATAATATATTTAGTTTTAGTTTTCTCGTTATTGTTTTTCTTGTTTTTATCAAAGCTTAGTTCATTCGTACGCTAACGTGTGGATTGCTATTTGTCTAACAGATGTGGACCTTAAATGCGCGGATTTTCTACAAATTCAACTGAATGCAGATTTTTTGCAACTACTTTGACTGACATGGGATCTCTCTAAAAAGAAAAATATGCCTTTGCTCAGTCGGTGTATTTTCATTTGATGGCATATATTCTGCAAATTTCTTTCCAAATAGAAATACAGAATTATTTGTGAGGTTCAAGCGAGCTATGACATTTGCATTAATTTTGATATAGGTTATTCTTATCCCGGCTTCGTTGAATGAAGCACGTTCCAGTAAAGGGTATTTAGGGTTCAAATAAAATCGACTATGCTACGAACTCAACGAGTCGAAAGGAAATTCATAGTCCGACTAAACTATATGAAACACTAGCTTCTGCCCACGGCTTCACCCACGTGGTACCCGGATAAAAAGTAACCTATGTGTTATTCTGATGTATAAGCTATATTACTGTAAAGTTTCATCAAAATCCGATCAGTAGTTTTTGCGTGAAAGAGTAACAAACATGCACCCTCATAAACTTTCGCGTTTATAATATTAGTAGGATAGGATAATAAGTAAGGTCGAATGAGTTTATTGGTGAACTCTGGGGTCCTCTTTGAAAAACAGAAGCGCACAGGGGAAATTCAACACATTTCCCGAAGTAGATCGTGCTGAATGTAACCTTAGCCTTCAGTTAATTGGTGGGACCGATTATCATATTAAAATAATACTTAGTTAAATTAAAGTTTCGATCTATGTATTTAAAAGTCTAAGTCTTTAGACTTAGAGATTAAATGGTAATAAGAACAATTTAATAATTCATTAATAAATAATAATAATGCTGACTTTTTTCACACAGTATCATATATCCCCAAACTAAGCAGAGATTGTATTATGGGAACTACATGATTGATATACTACTTAGATACTTTTTTTTAGTAAATACATACATAATTATACATAGAAAACAGCCAGACCCGAGACAAATATTTGCAGATCATATAAACATTAGTCCCGCGGCGGGAATTGAACCCGCAACCTTCTGCGTCTCAGGCGGGCATAAACTACGAAAAGCAGTGGTATAAACCACATTTGAAATTTTTAAATTACAACTATGTCTACAAGCAAACAAACACTCGTCAAATGGGGTATTGTTCACTCTGTCGAAGTACATAGTTTGTTGTTATCCAAGATACGCTTCGAACAACATAACAATAACTTCGTCATAGGAGTTTGAAACTAAGAACCAACAGTTTCACTGAATAACAATTGTAAACGTTAAGGTCTATATTGTTTCATTTACATATTGACATGCGTCTGAAAGTATTACATAATAAGCTGCGAGAAAAGTTGTTGAAGGTGCTAGAGTTTTTGTTTTCTGATTTATTTATTTTTTTGTGTAGTCGGTTAAAAACATTTATACAATTGTGTATGGTATACGGGCATAAACGGGGTCTTGTAGACGCGGGTAAAATGTATTAAAAAAAATCAACCGTATTGATAGTAAAACGGATAGAAAATAATAATAATAAAAAAATACAAGACTTGGTTTTTCACCTTGGTGTTTTGCTTTCATACCCATCTATTCATTTTTATTTTGTTCCTGAAAGCAGTCAAGAAAGCTATAAAATATGAATGGAACATTAGTTGAAGGTTACCAAGAGAGAATTGAGAAAACGTGCCTATTGAAAACACCTTTAGTTAGATAAGTTCTAAAGACCTTTGTACGAAGGTCCTTAATTGTAACGAATCGTAGAGTAGGAAACTTGGTACAGCCTTTTTAACTGAAGCTTCGTCACATTATTTCGTAGTAATATAGAATATTCCAGAATATTTATACTTACTCGAAAGCGGATAACTCTGAACATAATAGATGTATTTTTTTGATCTCCAAGATTTGCTTTTTTTAATTGAAGAAAATTGAGAGAATTAGCTGGTTCCTTTTGTGGGCAGGGTCACTGCCTTTTGGTGAAGTAAACATTTTCTGGGACACCCTATATAGCGGTGAAAGCGATTCTCACCTAAAGGATTCGAGATGACGTCAATAATCAACTAGATTATTGACATCATCTCGAATCCTTTGCTGCGCGTTCTCCGACCGTATTAACCGGGCATGTATCTAAGTTCTAAGCTTCAACCCGAAGAGCCATATAGGTTCATAGTAATGGGTGTAGTAATTTTAAATGAGGTGGGCGAGATTACCTATCTCGATGGACCACCAAAAATAACGTTACCAAAATAAATATGAATGAGGTGTGCCGCTGAATAAAACGGAGCGCACACAATGCGTGGAAAAGGTATCATTATAAAGAATGTGTGTGTATAATACGTTTGTGTATTTTTTATACACTAGCGGCATCGACCGCGTGTTACTCGGAGAAAAAGATGCAGATGAAAAGTAGCTCGTTGACTTACGTTGAATAATTGGTCCCTACGAAAAAGTCTTGTATCGTTTACTTATGAAATCGTTTGTCCTGACTGACTATCCACTCCACTGGAAAATTTCCACTTTAAGGGGAGAAATGGTTTGGTAAACTTTGTATGAAAGTCTTTGTACTTGGAAACATGTAAATTTTTATGTATGAATGAAATTGCATACACGTAATTTTTGTGTAATTGCATGAAATTGTAGCTGCTCATCATAAATAAATAGTAACGTGTTTCTGGGTTTTTGATTTTTTTCATTTTAAATGGGGGTGAAAATCTGTTTCGCAGTATGCGTTTTTGTTTAAAACAAGACACCACGCGTGCAAACCCGCTGGCAACAGCTAGTAAATTAATATAATAACTCCTATATCATTATTGAAGGACCATTCTAAATATTGGTAAAGGAACTTTTGAAATTGGATGAGTAGTTTCGGAAATTACATCCAAACCTCAAACTTTACCTCTTTGTAATATTAGTGTAGATACTAAACATTTATTTCAGGCTACAACATAAATTATGACCTTAGCTTTATATACCTTAGAGAATAACATACATAATTTTATACCATAGCATTTATTAATTACTGACACAAAATAAAAGTGCGTGATGCCAGGTGACGGTCACTAACTATTAGTATACATAAGCATTGAAATTATCGTGGTGTGGTATCCACCATCCTCCGACTTCCCGCAACCTTCAAGATATGTCATCGGTATATCGGGTAGGGAACTTTCCTATTTTCTTCACTGTTTCCGGCTAGAACTTCGAACTACTTTGACTTTGTCGCAGACTGGCATCATGCTATACTTTGTATCTGACGTATGTCTCCCTATGTCATAATTACGGGTGCTGGAAACTGTGACACAGTGTTTACTTCTGCAATTTTCAGCATACCTTCTGATGTTGCTATTTTGTAATAATTTGTTCCAAATAAATATATAAAATTAAATAAAAATCTACACTAATATATTACTTCGTTCGTAGTAGCGAGTGCGCATCGGTAACTCGTAGTCAATGACTTGGGCAGCTCGCCAATATCCACTAAAGACACATAGTTATAACACGAGTTGTAAGAAAAATATTTTGGTAGCACGTACGAGACTTGCAAAAACAGGGAAAAGTTTTATTTTCTTCTATTAAATTGTATAACTGTATTCATATAGACATATGAAATAAAAGTGACTTCAATGTCACTTTAATTAAATAATTTGTTTTTTCTATTATGTAAAAAGCTATTACGAAATTGACGAAGCTTTTGCTAATAAACATTCGTTTCGTGAAGCAAATTTTTTGGCCATACATTTTTACAATAATAGTTTTAATTTCTGGTATTTACCTTAAATACTTTTGTAATTTTGTTTTGACGAATATAAATACATGTAATATGTCAAAAGATAAATAAAAACTATGAGGATGATTGTACACGGGACAACTCAAGAACAGTAAAGAAATTTTCAATTTATAAGATATGAGCTGTATTTATGTATAACTTAGTTTAGAGCAAGAACTCGACTCGGATTAATTAAATAAACAATAAGAAAATTTTTAAACGGAATCCGAGTACAATTCCATTCTATTATTCTATTAGAGGCTATAGTCTATTACTATTAATGGGATAATACTCCCACTAATGGAAGTATATATGTTTATTGCTAATAATCTTCGTGATATCTGAACGATTTGTATGAAATTTGGAATAGGTTGTAGTTCGTGATCTAGAATAACATTTAGGCTACTATTTGGTTTTCTTCCAGGAAAAGCCATGAGCAAGTCAAGTTAATTATAAACACATTTTGCTGAAAATTAAGAGTTGTCAGAACGGTTTTAGTCTCGCTAATTCTACTTTTTCTCCGCATTAGTGAGAGAAAAATACTAGTATTTTTCATGTGAGAATTAGAGTTTCAATAGTTAATTTATTGTGAAATAATAATACTTTATTAATGTTAGTTCTATATACTCCAAATGCAGGATTTTATCTCTCTTTATGTAAGCAATTTCAATCATAATAACATGACCCTAACTACCAAATCTCGATTAGAACAAGATTTTGAAGATTCGTTACCTTAGTACCTTAGTACCTAACATATTTCCCAATAGCAATCTTCCACTTTTATAGTCATTTCAAAACGTGCACGATAAGAGCATGACCTGCACTACCCTAATACAAACACATTTAAATGACCTAAAATCACTTTACACGACTAATTTGATTTTACGAGGGGATGGTCATAAGGTTTTATGACAAGATATATGAGATAGGACGATAAACGTTAGAACTTGTTGATTTAGTGTAAACGTATCATTTTATAACGTCAATAACATGGGCTGTTGACAAAAATTAGTAGTACCTATTTATACATTTATGGTTTAAAAACGAATTTAGATTATACTTTTTATAAGATTCTTTGTATTTTTGACATATGTAAGTACATTTTAATTGTGTCTATGGATGAATAAAATGAATACAATACAATACATATACTTGTTTGTTTTGCAACAGCATGCTTAATGAAAGGAATGAAGAAAAAATAAGTACGAGACGTTATCGAACGTAAAAAGGATAATTTACGTTTCTCATCGTTAGCGAACACCAAACATTGTTTTTTACGTCATAAATTATTCTTCATCACGTATCCTTCATATAGTGACTCGTTTATAATAAATATTGAAACATTAAGGCCAAATTAGTGAAATTAAATATGAAAAATATTTTATTGTCTGTAAAAAATAGGTAATAAAGGTCATGCCATGTTGATATTTGTCCAGCTGGTTTCTACCAGAGGATGAGATTAGGATTTTAAAAAACATTTTAAAATCTATAGAGAAAAAAAAAGATCAAATTACATGCATAATGAATTAAAGTATTAAACATGAATATCCTTCAAGAATTCATCAATGGAATAGTATGCCTTTACAATGAACATGTTATTTAGGGCATATTTAAACTCATATTGAGTCTTTGTTTAGCACGTATTGTAAACAGTATTTTATTATAAATAATTGACAAAGCACACTCGTGCGCATAAGGTGTCTTACAAGAGCGATGACGTAAACAAACCTCACGTCGGCTGTCAGTGGGATATATTTCAAATAAATGCAGGTTATTTTTCACAAAAATGGTTAACTCATTTATGTACATCGATGGCAATGAGAATCTTCAAATCTTCAAATGCTCACTATACAAGAATCAGTTTGCACTAAGTGGCTCATTGCTCTTATAAAGCGCTTTTGGGCTATGCTAGCTTATATTTTTCGGTCGAATTGCCCAAAAATACTTATAAAACTATATCAAACAAAATATAAACTAATATTTATAAAATGCAATATCGGTCTGTCTGTCTATCTGTAAAACCGTGTAGATTATTGGTCAACGAAGGTGTTATTGAAAAATATCTTGGTAGTAGGTCAATCTTATACGGACAGACGGATAACTACACGAGGTCAGCCAATTAAAAAGCTAAATAAACCTAGTTTGCTAGAGCAAGCCTATCCCGACACTCAATTAGTGGCTTCACAAAGATGCTCAACTAATATATTATTGTATAATTGACTGTCGGAGTGGCCAGCCGCTCGACGGTCAGGCCGGTTGGCCTCAATATGCGAAAATACCAATTTAATTTTATTTCAATGACGTCCGAAAGCATCTAATGAAAAATCAATATAGTCTAACCTCTGTTTGAGATTAATTCTCTAGATTAGATGCCTAACTTTATCAAAGACTAGTTTTTGCCTACGGCTCCCATCTAGATCATTTCAGCCTTTACGAAGACTTATAAACTTACAAACATTCATACGTTCACATAATTTATAATATAACTACTTAAACTACATGTGTAGTGTCCACGCCTATGAGAATTCTAAAGATTAATAATTTTAATATCTCAAATATATCAACCTCGGCGAAACTAGGACCGAAATACCGGTTTGTTTTGTAAATGTGAAATTGGAAATTTGTTTGATCGTGTGAAAATACTTCTCGCGCTAACAGTAACGTGTATAGAGACAATCAATGACACGCCAAAGTTTAAAATAATTCTTTGTAATTTGATACTTCAAAATGTAATTATTTTAATGGTTCAAGAGGATTTAGAGATCGCTTTTAGGTTTCAATAACTTTTAGAAAATTAGTTAAAATACGAAGCAAGATTGCAGATAGTCTCTGATTTCGAAAAGTTCGTATTTGGTGATTAAAATTCTCATAACTAAGATAAGAGTACCACTCATAATAAAGTCACATTGACATTTTAAAGGCATGGGTGATCTTTTAAACACCAGTTATTTCATGATTATCTTTAAATTTGAAATACCATACACACAATTATAAAGTAAAATCTTTATCCTAAAATTCATTAGATATTGTTTTGCTAGTTGTTTAAGTGTATTTTCGTGATGAGGCTTACCACAGAAAAGCTATACCGTGAGGCTTACACTTTTATTCTGGTTGAGTTTATAGGGAATTAGTATGTCTCAGGGTCGGCAACGCGTGAGTCCTCTGGTATCGCAAGCGTCCATAGGTTATGATAACCGCTTACCAACAGGCCCACCTATTGGTTGTTTGCCACTTTAGTTGTTTAATAAATGACACTGGTTCTTTCTTGTTAATCCTAAGTTAGGCTAGATGACCAATAGCTAAACAGTGAGGTGAAAGGATAGCGTGCGGCTTTGAAAGGCTCATGTGTTGTCCTACGTGTCACAAGAATTGCGAGCGCCATTTTTTTATTCTAGAAAATGCTCTAGAAAATAATGTGTTTCTCATGGTTTGAGAATCAGTATTTTTAGTTTACCTTAGGGTTGTTTTTTCCTTGTATTGTCCTAATAGGGGAAATATTCTAGACATCAAAGAAAAAGTATATCGATAGAGGTCTATAATTACTTATTGGAATTGTTCTACGATACTAGTAAACAAAATTTATTGAGTAGGCCCAGCGTAGGTGTTTTATGCTCCCGATATAAGGTTACAAAGATGAATAGGATACTTCATAGAGGTATACAATTTCATCTGTAGGTAATTGGTAAGCGAATAAGTATAATCTAAGAATTTTAAAGCTGTTTAGGTTAGTTTCTTTTTCGAATATGATTCTCTGCTCTCAAAATGCAATAGCAGGTATCATGTTTAATATTGATAATGTGATATTGATTTTATTGGATCTCAACTAAGAAGGCTAAATAATGAATTTTGATCCTGTTCTGTAATATTATACCAATGTTTGCATGCATAAAATATTCGATACATTTTTGAAAATAGGTATTAAAAATACTAAAATGTTCTTTGATAGGTACTTACAATTTTCTTCACTTACATTTTGGATTGTGTTTGTTGATAAATAATTAATCATCGTTCACTTACAGTTTTATCATAAAATTATACTTTTAATGCCTAGTTTTTAAAACAATTGAAAACTTTGTTCAAATTTGGTTTTCTTTAAAAAATAAAAGTGGCCGTTAGATGTAATTACGATACAGTGCTTCTGTCATTGCTTTGGAAGCGCTCTGGACTTAGTTGCTGAGCCTTGCTCATTCAAAATAACTTACAAATTATTTATTCTACCTAATAGAGCTCTAACAACTATAAACTTGTACATGATTACTTTATTATTTAGTTTTATTTTGTAGACGAGACCGTAAGCAATTTAGAATTTAAAGTCCTACCGTGGGGAACAGATCATAACTTACGGTACTGTTTTTTAGAATTATTTATTACTTACCTACATAATATGATAACAGAATATGCAAGTACGTTATCTGTTTGAGACAGCAATACATATTTCATTCCAACGCTTTCGTCTGGTATTGATCTGGATAAGTTGACCTATCTATAGATCGTTTTCAATGGTCTTTAGATAGCCAGCTGTTTCATCTGTATTTTTTGTATAAACCTACTTGTACAAAGTTGTATAAATAAATGTATGCAAACTTTACATCCTATTCAAAACTTCCTAAATAACCATGCACTATAAATTTTCAGGTGTGTTTGCACAGCGTTATGTAGAACCATACATTTTCTGTCGGAATAAAATTACAGTGGCGTATTCCGATGTAATACTCCTTCCATTTAATGATGAGTGGATATTACGTGTGCATGAGGCATCCGTAACCCCGATACCTAATTACCGGTTAATAAGTATCTAATAATGGAGTTAATTAACAGTTTTGACTAAGGAAAATCTCTAGCAGGTACCAAGTTCAGCGATACGGTTGGAAGACTACATAGTTCGTAAAAACCTGTTCAAGACTGCGTTATGAGAATTATCACTCACAATAAATAGTAAGTAATTTTTGTAATTCTAGAAATTACGACTAGTAAGTGAAATACAACAAAGCAGTATACAATTCATAAATAGATACCGGTAATCGGTAATAGGTAATAGTGAAGCAATACCTAAGTAGTTATGTTTTAATTGCATGGTTATGGATCAATAACTTGAAGGATATCATGACCTTTATCAACTTCCAGCGGTGGTTGCTTATGTCTTAAATACCTGACATTGCATGCATCATTACTGGATCTTGTACAGTCCTACTTATCGAATAGAGTTCAAAGGGTTGAAGTCGGTGGTGAGAGGTCTTTGAGATCGACTATTGACATGGGGGTGCCGCAGGGTTCAATATTAGGTCCTTTTTTGTTTCTTGTATACGTTAATGATCTTCACTTTTTCGTGGAAAACTTATGTGATTTAGTACTATTTGCGGATGATACTTCTATAACATTCAAAGTTGATAGATCTAAAACGAATTACGACGATGTAAACTTATCTCTATCGAGAGTTCTTGATTGGTTTACTGTCAATAATCTTCTACAGAATGCTAAATAAACTAAGTGCATTAAATTCACTTTGCCTAATGTAATTCAGTATAATCCCGACATTAAATTAAATGGAGAAACACCAGATTCTACTATATTTTTAGGACTCCATATTGATTCAAAACTGCAATGGAGTCCGCAAATAGAAGCACTTGCAGGTAGACTTAGTTCTGCTGCATATGCAGTTAGAACAATTAGACATCTCACTGATGAAGCCACAGCTAGGTTAGTATATTTCAGCCACTTTCATAGTGTCATGTCATATGGTATCTTACTGTGGGGGAAGGCAGCAGATATTCAAACAATTTTTGTTGCACAAAAAAGAGCAATACGTGCCATTTATAATATGAGGCCTCGTGACTCTTTGAGGGAACAATTCAGAGAAATAAAAATTATGACACTAACTGCACAGTATATTTATGAAAACTTTATGTACAAGCATAAAAATAGAGCTAGTTTTATAAAAAAAAGTGATATGCATAATATTAATACTAGAAACAAAAATAAATTACTCATTCCGAAATTAAGATTAGTCCAATGGATCTTTTATGGGAAACTCTGTACGTTTCTATAATAAGCTTCCGGTAAATGTAACCGAGCTGCCTATTCGAAGATTTAAATCTTATATAAAGATCAATCTAATGAAGAAGGCGTATTACACCTTAAATGCCTATATTGACGATAAAACTGCATGGCCCGATATGGTCGCTCCGCTCCCTCGTTAGCTTAATTGTCAAATTACATAACTGCGGTAACATATTTTTTTAAAGAATAGTTTAAGCATTATTATTATTTTAAAACGTATCGTGTGTTGTCGATACGTTTTAAAATAATAATAAAGTATCAACCAATGAACTTTGGTTGATACTTTTTAGACTTGATTTTATTCTTTGATTAGAACGAGATTTTCTATAAACCAGTTCACCTTGTTCGATTGGCACCACACTAAAGCTGAATCTAGGATCATGAAAAAAATAACCAAGCAGAGTTTGTTGCCTGATTCTTCTAGGCTTGATCGCGTGCGAGGACGTAAATTCACTTTAAAATTTTAAATTCACCTAGTTTTTAAGTTGACGTTTCTATATGATCCTTATGATTTCAATGAATAAAAAACCTATTGACTTTGACTTTGACTGATATGCAATGATTAGTATCGCGCAAATTCTACTAGACCAAATGGTCCAAAACGGGTACACACTGTCCTGCAACACAGTGTCAAACAAGCATAGAAGACAGTGCCGCACCATACTCAGGTATTGGTTTGAAATAAATTATTTTGTATTTTTCTCAATGTGAAGGTAGGATGCCGTTTACTCGGCAGATTATAGTTTCGTTTAAGACGTTTCACAAGATATAGGTATTATTTGATATAATTTCATTATTTAATTAGCTTAATTAATTTTAGCCTGAAATCTTCTGCAGCTAGGAGAAAGGGCAAGTTAGGCCAGGGAAAGTCCATCCTTTAAACGGCATCTTACCACGGCACAGTTAGAAAAATACAAAATGATTTATTCCAAAATATTACCTGACAGAGTATGGTGTGATACTGTCTTCTGTGCTTGTTTGACACTGTGTTGCAGGATTACTGTTTATCCGTTTTGGATCATTTGGTCTAGTAGAATTTGCGCGATACTAATGCACGGTTTATTTATCGCCAGGCAAGCATTGTCTTTAATCTTTTCCAGACTTCGTTATCACAACAAACGGTACTTTATTAAAGAAGCTTTTTAGCTTGTTTTAATAAAAAGTAATTTGATCAATCCTTGAACACATAACGATAATCAGCTATCAACTTCTAAAGATAAACCGGCATTTACAAATAATACTTTGGGGAAACGATAACTCATTGTTTCAATAAAACCTTTTTTGACTTCCGATGTTACGACACTGGACGGTAAAAGTTACATCAAATCGATGGGTCAGCGTACTCATAGTCCCTGATAACTACGTCACAGTGAATCCTGGTACGGGTTCATGACTATGTATGCGTCTGTTGGATGTTTATCTATTTATTCATTATTTGCTACACTAACATCAACCTTTTTTATTTACCAGCTAGCGACCAAGATGGCCGATAGTTTTTTACAAAACAAACAAACCATCTCGTCACGATGTTTTTGATGGTAGACTTGTAGAATAACAAACCAATAAGAGAATCTGGACTCACAAAAAATTGGACTCGAATTTACACTTTTTCTATTTTTTTGTTTAGCGTTTTTGTTTATTTACTACCGTTGTTTAAATCCACCAGAACGATGTTAGCTTTAAATTGCACTTACAAGTACCTATAACAAAGTTATAATAATTGGTACATTCTGATCCCTGCACTTAGTCTTAGTAAATAATTTGTTGAAGAATGGCGAGGTCTCGTAATACAATCTCACACTTAAATGGTGACTCAACAACTAACATTTATAACTAATGAAGTAAAATAAATAAATATGTTGTATTTATTGTATTTGTATAATTAGAAGACATGGAATTAGCTAGTTTTAATAGGCTAAAACTGATTAAGCTTGAAGCTTGGTAAATAAATAAAAAAAACAAATACGTAGTTTTGACCCACACTAGGACTCCGTGGTATCAGGAACTTCGAGTACCCTGGCATCACAACACCCAGACTTGGAACAAAATATCTGCAGAATATTTGTTCCGAAGCAGAATCCACCCGCATCTCTTGCGTTCAGTTAAAAAAATGGATATATGATGCTATTACATGTTAAGTCATGTCTACGAATTAATTGCCTTTTTATTGTTCGAAGTAGATTAGAAGTATAAACTGTAGAGCTATCGACTATGTTACTAATTGTTGACGAAAACAGTCATGTCATTGTTGATATCGATGTAAGGGCGTGAGGTGGAATTGATCACTTGTAAATGTTATTCTGATCATTTGATCATAAACGTGAACAAATGTGACAAACATTGTACCTTACGTATATGACATTTCGTTAAACAAGTTCAGTTCGTATGATTAAAGCGTTCGACTACTGTTTTCCATGATTAAGTTTTATTACATTTAGATTTCAATTGATTTTTCAACACTAAATGATAATATGAAAATATGCTGAACATTTTCTCACAGCATAATCTAGCCCTAAACTAAGTAGAACTTGTGTTATGGGAACTACGTGACTGATATACTACTAATATATATTTTTATTTGCAATAGGTAATAAATTAGTAGTATTTTAGGTTTGTAATAATAAGTCCTTTCATTTAAAGTGACTAGCCTTAATGTAACTAGCCTTTTGGGCAAGGTGTACGCTTTTATAACAAACTCCCAAGAGATGTACAAAAATTGACAATTAATAAATTTAAAAACGTAATTAAAAACAACTTTATAAAAAGGCATACTATAAAATATCTAATTATTTAGATGATAAAAGCTCTTGGGATTGAAAATGCTCCAACTCGTTGTTTTGTAAAAGGATCATTAAAAAGAATAACCAGCCTTGTTTTCTTGCCTTTCTTTCCTGGCTTGGTCCCGGAAGAACAGGCAGTAGATAAAACGTTTCAAAGTGATCCTTGTGATTTTAATGAATAAATTAATTTTGACTTTGACTTTGACTTTTGTAAAAGAGCGGATTATACGTTAGGCTGCAACATATACATTCCTATTGCAATTTAGGTTCGATGTCGGATGTTAAATAGTTATCATATCTCACATGTATTATCATACAGCGGATAAGAGATAAGAAACGCCTCGTTGTTCAAGCTTCATCTCCAAAGAAAATCTGATGATCTCTCATAATTTGTTGTCCCCGTGATCGGATAAGGCTGAAAAGTCACTTTGGAAATATCTATTGTTCGATTGAAAAGATTGTTCAGAAATCGCGCATGTTTCGTTAGTTTCATTGAAAGGTCTAGGCTTCATTTGTTTCTTGTACCTACAACTTTTTGGCTTTTGTTTTTTCTAATCATAAATCCTGTGCCTTGTAGAATCCTTTGATTTTTTTGCAAGGCCATAATCTTTTTATTTCTCTGCGTTTTTGTGTTGAACTGGCTTTTTATATAAAAATAACTGAAACGTAAATGCACACTTAAACATTTTTTTTTAGAACGAAGCCTTATAAAATATTTACCACAAGAATTAAAACAAATGTATCGCATTTCTACATGAATAAGTGAAAGTTGATAGACGATATGACTGTTTCATATATATCATGATAAAACTCTGTGAGTACATTTAAACTGCACTGATTGACCTTTAAACAGTGTATGAACCAACAACGGCTAATATAAACTTTGTTACGTTGTGTGTATGTGTTGGTAGTACATTTACCAGCTCTTTCATATGCAACAAAGTATTATCTGCCACAAAATTGCTTCTCCTAAGAATTTGTCATATTTACTACATGTACATACTTATATGTATATACGTAAAGTCAAAGACCACGGAAAATGGGCTTGGTCTAATAATCCCCTTAAAGTTTCCCCTGCGAAGGGGATTATTAGACAAAAAGTATAGAAATCCCCTTAACCGTAATTTATGTTGGTGGAAGGGGTTATTAGACAAGAATAAATAAATACTCTTTAACCTTTATTTTATTAAATGAAATAAAGTTAATTCGTATAGGCCGGGTGAATTAGCCATAACTAGCCTACAATTTATTTAACGTGACATCTGACCCACCGTGGCTCACTTGTGAAATGCTCACCCTCAGTCACCTATCCAAGGCCTGGCCGGGCCTGGGGGATAAGAAAAACCTAAGCCAGCTGCGCTATAAGTGCTACCAATCAAATAAAAACAACGAATTAAATAATCACAAAATCTAGATATCCTCTTGAACGTTTAATTTTATTTTAAATAAAATCATATACCAACAACTAATAAGTCTTTATTTCTTTGTATACCTAATCATTTACCATGTCCTCGTATAATTTTTATTATAAATACATAACCTCTCAACTATTTTTATAATTATTATAAGACTTGTCTGAAAAACAAACTGTCGCAGAAAAATAATTGTTATTGGTTTGGTATCTGGGAGATGGAACTTTCTGGACCTGTACTTAACCTTTCTATCAACTCTATACCATCCATGGAGATTTAGGCAGTACGAACAAAGATATTAACATTTTGTCGTTGGTGTACGTGCTTATGAGCCACAAACGTCAGCGAGCGTACGAAATTCTTTTCGGAGTTCTCAAATCTCAACTCCCAGAATGGCAACCGAAATTTTCAAGTGCGATTTCGAAGAAGCTGCAATAAACGCAATGAGGACATTTGAAGATGTCTCAGTCAGTGGCTGCTATGTCCATTATAGAGATGCGATTTGGCGAAAAGGGAAACAACTAGGACTTAACTAAACAAAAACTGATGAAAAGACAGGTAGCCCTTAGTGCAGTTTTGCCTATGCTACCACAGGACAAAATTCTCGAGGTCCTCATGACCTCATTGCGTCTCAAAGTCCTGATGACGAAAAGAGTAAGCAGTTTAGAACATATTATGTTAAAACAGTGGCTAAAAGAAGATTTGATCAAAATATGGTGCACATTCGATCAGCAACACCGTACTAATAACCTGGTGGAAGCCTGGAATGGAAAAATCAAGAAACGAATAGCTAGAAAGAATCCCAGCTTAATACGGCTACTCGCTGTTTTGTCGGAAGATGCATCTTTCTACAATATTCGCGCTAAAAAGTTTTATGATAACAGAGAAGGAATTTCAAACCGATTACAAAAGAGCATTGACTACGATCAATTCATACAGGAAGTCCAAATGGAACTCATTAACGGTGACATAACGGTTGGGCACTTTTTAGAAAAACTTCGTTGATTTATACTTTATGAAAATGTAACTTCGTAAAATGTAACTTGAAGAAGGAAAAATCTTCATTTTATATATATTTTAATTATTAAGGTATAATTACTCAAAAACTTGATTATCTGTGATATTTTGATTACTTAGGTATAATTACTCAAAAACTTGATCATCTGTGACGAGAACTTATTCTGATATCAAGATTTTTACAGTTTTGTGCTTTAGGCACATTACTGTAAAAATCTTGATTTTCTGTGATATTTTGATTACTTAGCTTATAACTGTTCAATACTATTGTAACAATAACTAGTTTTTTTACATTGTTATAAAAACCACGAATTATTTGGCATGTTTACGAAATTCTCTATTTCCTACATCATTCGTATTAATTTAAAGCTAGCTGTAAGTGAGTACACAATTTTTATGTATATATTTTGTTTATTTTTGTTGTTATACCTACCACTAAATTATGTAAAATAAATAAAGATTTTGTGATTATTTAATTCGTTGCTTTTATTTGATTAGTAGCACTCATAGCGCAAATGGCTTAGGTGTTTCTTACCTCCCAGGCCAGGCCAGGCCTTGGATAGGTGACTGAGGGTGGGCATTTCACAAGTGAGCCACGATGGGTCAGATGTCACGTTAAATAAATTGTAGGTTAGTTATGACTAATTCACCCGGCCTATACGAATTAACTTTATTTCATTTAAAAAAAGTAAAGGTTTAAGAGTATTTATTTATTCTTGTCTAATAACCCAAAAAAAAAAACCAAAAAAAAATACGGTTAAGGGGATTTCTATACTTTTTGTCTAATAATCCCCTGCCTCAGCTAAATCCGATTGTAAGGGGATTTGTAGACAAAAAGTCTAATAATCCCCTTCGCAGGGGAATCTTTAAGGGGATTATTAGACCAAGCCGGAAAATGGCATACCTCTTTAGCTTCATTCATCCTAATCACATTCTTCATTCATAAAAGCTTGTCGGTTTTGGGTACTCTTGACTTGGTCTTTGTCCAGAACGTCTCCAATATGGTCAGAGTACGTTCGTCGAGGCCTTCTCCCAATAAAATTATCCCATTCACACTCGCCTTGCATACTATAATATGTAATGAAATAACCAAATAAGATAATTTAATATCCATGCAATCAATTATATCTTATTCAATTATATTTTTTTTAATTATACTAAGAACTATACTCACTTTTTTGAAAATATTTTACACATCACAATATTTCACAGATTTTGTATGTTTAATCTTAGCGCTATGCAAATGCTAACTCGATTCTACAAAGATAATAAGTAATATCCTCGAGTAATACGGATTTTGCGTTATCAGTACGTATATGATAAGAGCAAAAGCAACAGCTGACTTCTTCATGATTGGAAAGTAGATTCTTATCTCGTTTTTGGCATTTTGCCTATTTGTAGAATGTGTAAACGAAAACTTGGAAACTCTGGAAGAAAACTGTGTTAGAACACAGTTTTCTTCCAGAGAGTTATTAATAAATATTTTAAGGTAATGATAAAGTACCTAGGTAGGTACTTACTTATTGAAAATTATAGGTGCACCGTAGTAGAGGTTTTTTTGTTTTACTTCTAGTCAACGTTTTTTTATACTTTTTCGTTCTCTTGTCCAAAACTGTCTCTCCCACACTACACATATTTAAGTGTAGTGCATGTAGTGACCATCACATATACATATAACGAATCCAAATAAATGTTCAACGCAACGTCAGAACTAGTTACCAATGTAAAAGTTGTTAGCATTAAAGAACGCTAGAGTAGGTTACCTTTGCCACTTGACAATATTTTTTTTTAAATATGGATAATAACTTACTCAGATTAAATTTGTTGAGTTCATACACGAAGAATGCCTCAAAAGGAAGCTCTCCGACTCGAACAGGAGCTGGTCCAGCCGCTAAATCTCAATCAGAACAATTTCTGAGGAGAGCCGACACTCATATCAAGCACATAATGCACTGCAATGACACAACGGTCCACTTGTTAAGTTACAGCGGTCACTAGCACAGTTACACACAGAATCACTACATCTAATGAGCCTTTCACTCAAAACGACAGTACACCTAACCTGTCTTTAGTGCGGTGAGAATCATTGCGGCCGGCCAACTAGATTTAACGATTGCGCATCCGAAACTGAATTATACTGACACGTTTTAAACCGTATTTTAGAAGGTTTTCATTGAAGACTGATGATTATTTTACGAGAGGGGTTTGTTTACTACGAATACGAATAGATCGGTGTCGTGCGCACGCAGAGGTTCTGTACAGACGGGTGCTCTGTGGGGCTACCGGCGCCGACTACCGCGGGGCTCCGAGACCGCACCGAACATAACCGAGTACAACTCTTGCCGCCAAATCGGATTCTCCTATTCGCTCGATCATGGCTTTAGCTAACGGGGTAGAGCAAGATGAGGGCATTGATGTTGGGAATATAGCTTTGAGTGCTGCGCCAAGAACTTAGTTTTAGTAAATCGAGTGCACAAACTGACTTACGAAAACTATAGTTACAAATTAGAATTAAGGAAAACAATATACTTAATATGGTAACCATATATGTATAGTATATAATGACAAATTACGTGGGTCAAAATTCATAAACCATAGCAACAATAATTAAGTATATAAGTTAAAGCATCGATTTAAAAGTATTCTACCTACCTCAAACTATTTCAGCGATAAGATAAGAATCGATAAGGTAGATATATTATGCAAGAAAAATATATCAATCATCACAAACCTTTCTAGAAAAATAATAAACTTAAAAAAATTATAAATTAAAAATAATATGTTATAAAAACCAGTTATTACTTTTCGTTTTAATAGGTACACACGAAAAATAATAACAGCTAATAGGTAGAGAAAAAAATCACGATAATTACACTTAATAAAAGAATCGGTTAGGGAAAAAAAACATAACTACTATTATTCAATTAACTACTACCGGTAGTAGTTTTTCTTTGTTACTGATCCGGTTTTCACCGGTGAAAACCGGATCAGTAACAATGAAAAACAATCAAAGATATACTCTTATTATAAAGTTCTAATAAAAATCATTATGCGCAAAACGTCACTTAGCATAGGCTTCGCGCTCCTCCAAACCCCTGTATCTGAATGGAGCAGCAAAAACGAAGTACATTCAGGCGTAAACGGTAGTCAGGTTAGGTGATGTCAGGCCACCACATTGAGGGTGTGATAGGGTTATGTGAGGTTCACAGACTCGTGGACTCACTAAAGCCGGCCACCGGGGGGGTTGTTGGGGTTGAGTGTGGTAGGGTAACTAAAACTCGCTGGTCAGGACACAAAACGACACAAACAGCGATTTGAGCTTTTGAACATGAATTCTTCTCTCTATAGTCATTATTTTGTTTATTTTATTATGTAAAAGAAATCCAAAATAAAGCTAAATGTTTAATAAAAAACGGGATATTTACCATGATTTGTGAGTTTGAATATTTCCCAATATTTCGGCACAGTTGCATGTACCATGATCACGGGAGGAACTGAAGTCTTTGCGGGTTATGAATGTCCGAAAAAAGGTCAGTTTTCTTACATTTTGTCAACGTGGATGTCATAAGCACCACGTCTGGCGTATCCTATTACTAGCTGTTGCCAAAGGCTTTGCAAGTTGGAGTCATGTTTAAAAAAAACGATACTCCCATAAAAACTATGTGAAAATCCAAAAACCCTGATACACTTACTTATTTATTTACTATGAGTATCTACAATTCCAATTTTCAGTTAATTACCACTTTTAAAAAAACCGATACTGCTATACAAACTTGCTTCCCCCTAATTCTCCCCCACCCTTAAAATGTGGAAATCCAAAACCCCTGAAAAACGTCATTATTTATTTATGACGAGTAGCTACAATTTCAATTTTCATGAACTTTAAGTTTCATATAAAGTTCACCCTTTCCCAGACAGTCAGAGACCTTAGAGGGTCTCATTACGAAAGGTAGTTTAAAGCGGTGGTTTATCTTTTAGAGATAGGATAGACTTTTGAATCCTGATTATTATTTGTTGTACAAAGCAAACAAGTTTAAAAATTGAATGTAAAAATAAAATAGATAAAGTCCTAACCCCAAACTAGTATTCCCTGTGTTGTGGGTATCAGAAACTACGAGTACCGCGGTAGCACAACTCCTAGACCCAGAACAAATCTTTGCAGAACATGCAAACATTTGTTCAATATTAATTGATTTTGACGACCTCTATGGTGCAGTTGGCGAAGGCCCGCTTGAGACGCAGAAATTGCGGGTCCATTCCCACCGCTGGACCAATGTTTGTATCTGCAAATATTTGTCTCGGGATCTGGGTGTTTTCTTTAATATGTATATAAGTAGTATATCAGTCATGTAGTTCCCATAACACAAGCTCTGCTTACTTTGGGGCTAGATGATGCTGTGTGAAAATGTCCAGCATTATTTATTTATTTTATTTATATTGATTATATTATTCTCAGATACTTTTCAAAAAATCCTAGGACGAATTTATTGTGAATGGCAGTGATAAATATTATGTAATGCTTAACCATGAAAAATACATGACAAACAAAAAGTTTTTAAATATATAAGACATTTAATGTCAAAAAACCGAATATGAAATTTTATCACCCATTTTTTCACCCAAATTTGAGGAGTTTTCAATTCCTCATGGATCCCACCATCAGAACTGGATTTATATAAAAACAAGACCAATCTGAAAGTATATTTTTTTAAATAAAAAAATATTTTGCTAAATCGGTTTACAAATGACGAAATTCTGAGGTAAAAAACATTAAAAAAAAGAATTGAGAACCTCGTCCTTTTTGAAGGCGTTTAAAAAGAGGTTTGACCACAAATAACTTGTTAATGATAAACCAGGCGGTCACCTAGTTTGTTTCAATCATAACTTCTTTTTGAGAACCTACTTTCTTTTGGTAGCCAATCAAAAATATGTGTATATTTTTTTAATCAAATGGATATCCTGCGATTTTATTTTATAATTAAATTGTTTTATTTTATAATTGAATTAGTCGCCTTGCCATAATTTTCATTTTTCGATAAGGTATATTTAAACTTTGCGCTAATGGCTCTAACAGATACAATTCTTTTCGTATTGATACCGTATAAGTTTAGATAAACTTTATTTCATTGAAGTTGCGTTCTTGTACTGCTATTTTCCGACGTGCTAATTGGGGCTTGGATGTACCTTGACATCAAGTATCATACATTTTTCTCTAGCCTCCCTATGATGCCTCTGTCTTCAGCTATCTATAATATACAAATTAGTTTTACGAGTTCAGGTAAGGGTAAGGTCCCATAAGGCTATCGTATCAAGGTTGTTTGTACCATTATAATGATGACCTTGGATTATAAACGTACCTACGCGAGTGACATTGAAATTGTGAATAAACCACAATAAATTGTCAAGCTAATATTATCGTGGCGTGACCTGGTTTTACATTCTTTGGAATTGTTGCAAAGTTACATGTTACAGATATTCTAATTTGTTACATTATGCAGTTTGAACCTTGCTCAAGGAAATATTGCGAGTTTGTAGTAGTCTAAAAGATACCTTTAAAACTGTTTTCCATACGATTATAACTTACAAACACATAATGAATAACACCCAACCGACACATACAAGGTCCTGACACCACACTGGTATTTCCTGTGTCGTGGGTATATGGAACGGCGAGTACTGAGGAACCACAACACCCAGACCCGTTTATAAATATCTGCGGAACATACAAACATTCGTACCGCAGCGGGAATCGAACCCGCACTTGCGTCGCAGCCGGTTATTAGCTCACCGCGCCGTCAAGTTCGTCATGGCCTATACAGTTAAGACAATAACATTACCTTTTGTTTTCTATACGTGCGATATAAAAATGCAAACGAATTAACAAATTCGCACAAATTATAATCTGTGTTTTTGTTGAGTCGTTTAATTGGCACCTACCATCTACTGACACGTTTAATAGTTATTATATGACTTTTATGAAACAGCTAGACGTCATTTTGTGTTTGATTTTTTGGTATTTATTGTACATACCGACATTTAAGGCTTTTAGTAAGTATAACTTTATATAACTTATTAAATATACGTCCTTCAATGTTCCTTGTCTGCCCTTCTACATCAAAAAACTGACATACGTTAATTATCTAAACTATGATATTCTTAGGCCTTCATTCAGACGGGTTCTCGTGAAAATCATGATTGATTCTGATTAGGCCATTGTGCTGGCGTTACGATGTACCTACCTAACGACTAGGTTACATCCATACTAGTACCGACTGCTGTCGAGCGGGATACTACGTAGCTAATATCACGCCGACATGATATCAAATCAATATAAAACTTTATAGTTTTCTCATACAGTTTTTAACTAGATAATAATAATAATAATAATGCTGGACATATTCACACAGCATCATCTAGCCCCAAAGTAAGCAGAGCTTGTGTTATGGGAACTACATGACTGATATACTACATACTTATATTATTATTTTTTGAAAATACATACATATTATAGATAGAAATCACCCAGATCCCGAGACTAGTTCAGCAGTGGACTTATATAATATGTTGATGATGATGATAAAACTAAAGTAGATAATATTTTACTAGAGCAAGGTTACTTTATTTAATTCTAACAAACAAAAACAAATGAACATTTTTGCTGAGTTATTTATGAAATACTTACAAAAGTACCCAACATTCTAAGCTTAGCTTTCAGAATAAATCCGGAAAATGCCTTCAAAGTACCTATTTAAATATTAAATTATTCTAGACCAGAATGGGTTCTGGTCTAGAATAATTTAAAAATAGGTACCTAAAAACCATCGACGTCAAGAACAAAGAACGAAAAATGCTAACGCTTGTAAATTGTAATATGCAAACTTTTGTTTCACACTCAATGAACCACCCTGTTATAGAAATGGCCATTCTGTATAACTACATCAATAAATAAATAAATAATGCTGGACATTTTTCACACAGCATCATCTAGCCCCAAAGCAGAGCAGAGGAACTAAATGACTGATATACTACTTATAATATACTTTTTTTTTGTAAATACATACATATTATACATAGAAAACACCCAGATCCCGAGACAAATATTTGCATATAAACATTTGTCCCGAGGCGGGAATCGAACCCGCAACCTTCTGCGTCTCAGGCAGGCCTTCGCCCACTGCGCCACAGAGGTCGTCAAATCAATCACATCGTCCTTTAGAAATGGGGTGGTAATATAGATGGCATGCTCCAATAAGTAGTATATTTCCTCACTAAGCCTTGCCTACAAAAGCGTGAAGGATTACATCCTGTACTAGAGTAATTCTTCTGGAAACAAGCCTGTTATATACTGCTGAACACTAATCTCTCCGTTATATTTTTATCTTTTTTGGGGATATGTTACAATTTGGAATCACTCCGTTACTCAGGACGGTGAAGGTAACTTGTTCATTCATAAATTGAGGATGTAATCTAAATTATTAAAAGACAGAAAGACAATTGGTGGACAAGTGGAGGACATTTATTTTTTTATGTGTCTAGCTATGTTACGCGAATTAACCGATTTTAATGTTTTTTTAATGTGGTAAAGATACCCTTCAAGGGTTGTCCCATATAAATTTTATATAGTATGTAGGATGAAAAAATGGGTGATGAAATTTCACATTAGATGTTTTTTATCAATTTCCCTATATTAGAAGGAAACCTCTCTTTCCTCTTTACCTCTTTTCATAACTTCAAAACCGCGGTCGGGTAAAAGGTCATCAAGACTAGATTAACTCAGGTAAGTACTAGCTAAAGCATAAGTTTTGTTAGTTTAGAAAATTAAGCTCATGAACCATCCGAGCGGGTAATATGATAAGACGTAGGTAAAATAAGTACCTACCCTACTTTCCAACTACAATTGGAAATGCATTGAAGATTGGACCTTATTCTGATAATTTTAAAGAAAAGTAAAGGAAGTATAATATAATTATTTGACATAATAAAATGTTACAGATTCATTTAAACTCCCGAACTAGTAAAAACTGCATTTCAAGAGCCAGTGGCTTCTGCCAACAAAAGTAATATCTTTTTAGGTACCATCTTGTTTTATCCTCTCTAACAAAATGAAGCAAACTCCAAACGTATATCTTTTGTAGACACTTACTTAGATGCTATCATAATAATATAGAATATTAAATAATACCAAAGAATAATCAATTTTATTGTACTTATTACTCGGTATTACTTGGAGATGGGTCATTGATGGGAACATCAATGATCTGAAACAGAATAGATATAAAAATAAATCTTAAACGATGACGTGAACGCTCACGTCAGTAGCAAAAGCGAAGTATCTTATATAAACGATTTAGGAAGCGAACCCGCTCGTTTTGAAAATAAAACTGTTGCTTTTATATCCACGAGACCATGAAACAAGGAATTCCAGCCACCATGTTAGGGATTTTTTGAGTTAGGCACCAACTGTTGTGTGAAATTATAAATACAAGTTATATAAAAATTCTTAAAATGTAAAAAGTAACAAAAATAGCCGTGGAATTAATTCATCTGATTACGAAATTGTAAATGACCCAACGTAATCAACAAAGTAATTTTTATAAGTACGGCAAAGGTTAAGGCTACTGTAGATCCGGTCTGATAACATTACCACAACCGCTCCACAAGTTCACAAGAGACAATCGTCTATGATAGTTAGACCAATTAAAGGAGCGGAAAAGCCGGATATAAAACTCATTTTTTCACAATACAACACTATGGAAAAAGTATTAGTTTGTGACGTGCGCTATTTTAGCTACTTTGAAGCTTTATAATTAATGGGGCTTCAAATCAAAAATGGTTTAGGCATAGTTTAAAAAAAAACAATTTTATGGTACACGGGGGTAGAAATAATCAAACAATCCTCACTTTACACGTAGGTATTAGAAACCACGTCTGTACACAAATTGTATTTCGATTCACTTTCTACTGGTTGTAAAAAACGTATAGAAAAAAATAAAGAATATTATAAAATAAAAAATCGTGGTCGCAATGGAATACTATTTTTTTATGTTGCAACCGGGAAATTTGAAAATGTTTGCTAGATGCCTAAAAAGACGGACGATCGTCATCTCTAGGGGATACCCATCTACGAAGGGTCGTTTGAATCCGGGTCCTCGTTCGTATCTTATCTATTACTGTTGACGAAGCGAAAGTGTTCACTATTTGGTTTGTGATGAGTAAAGTTACTCTTCCAGTATTTTTTATGTATTATAGAGATATTGACGACCTCTGGCCCGGTCAATTCCCGCCGCGGGACAATTTTTTTTAAATATGATTTGCAAATATTTGTCTCGGGTCTACGTATAATATGTATGAATAAATAATTATATACCTAGTATATAAGTAATGTAGGTCTCATAACACAAGCTCTGCTTACTTTAGGGCTATGTGAAAATGTCCAGCATCATTTATCTATTACTATGTATTTCGAGGGCTGGTACCAGCTAATAACAGTAGTACCTACTAGTATCTACAAAGAAACGAATATTTATTTTTTAAGTGAAAACTAGTTTACAGTAGCGATTCATAAATTAGATAGCTTAGATATACTGCTGATTTAGAATGGAGTGGACTATTAATTGTAGTTTAAACGTAACTGAAGTAGGTTATAAAACTATGCCATTATTCGTAGAAATGTCTTAAAAACACCTGGTACCCGGTGTTTTTATGATACTATTGGCTTTCAAGATTTGTTTTCAACATTCTCAATGATAAAGGAGTGAAAGTTCTAAGTCCATCTGATCTCAATATTTTGTAAACATGAATGCAAACACTTATAGGTACTCTGTCCTACTTGCACGTCATCTTGGCATAAAGCCAGAGAAGTGTAAGGAAACTGTGTAAAAATATACTTTCGATATCCTCTTAGATATACCTACCTAGTTGATTGTTATTTACGGATATCCGAAGATCTTACAAGACTTTGATTTATTTGCCGTTGGGATTTACGAGTTTATTTTCGCCGATGAACTAAAGATAGAGTGTTAACTTCCCTTCAACAAAACTTAAAGGTTGTGTGACCTTTTTTGTTGTATGCGGCTCTTTTGAAGGCAAACAAAATAACTATTTGCATTATTTTGGACAATATTAAGACATAAACTAATACATCAATCTCGCAATGTGAAGTTCAACTACTAAAATCTCGTAGGTACTTCTAAATATCTTGACTCGCATCGCAGAACACACGTTTCGCAAGATTTCATAGTGATTCTGAATGGGTCAATAGGCTCTAAGAGGTGAACCGGTGTTGATGAAATATTTATAGGAAGTGGATACCTGCATGGCGATTATAGTAAAAATTTCTTGCATGACTGATTATAAAATCGTAAAAGTTTTAGGTAGATAGAACAACTGCTAACAGAGTGCTCCAGCTATGATGCCAACATGCGTTCAATAAATATTGTTTGTAGATTCCCGTTCAAACATAGTATAAAAATTGTATTTACGTAGTTTTATAGTTGACTATTAGCACAGTTGTTAGATAAAGTTGACCTTCATAAATATTAACAAATCTAGGCAATACTTTAGCATCAGCATTACTCACTTGTACTTTGCGTCGGTTCTTGCTTACATAAGCATATGTGCCCGTTTTTCACAGCCGCATGAGCACGTTCACTGAGCTCCTCACAAACCAGATTTCAACACTTCAACCACTTATTTACATTGCGACACACCAAGGGAAAACACCTACACAGCAAAATTCCTTAGTTAGCACACGGTTGACCGCTTTCGCTGATTTTGTGCAAACACAGCCTTACACTTAGACACTCACAGTTTACCTTGCACTTTAGAAAGCACTAGATGAAACAGAACGATCTAACGAACGAACGAGCTGCGGTTGGATGACTAAAAAAAGTTGCTCGAGTGCACGTGAAATCGCGGTCGAGTGAACGCGCCGCGATGCAGCGCAGAGGTTGAGAGACTGGAGCCTGTCACTTGCCAGCGCACGCAGGGGGAGAACTGCATTGCAAGTGGAAGTGGTAGGCGGACACGCGTCACCACGATGTCGCGCGACCAGCGCCCTAGAAATCGCTAAGGACCAGCCGGTGCGGTCGCCTGCGCATAACTCACTTTCGCTGTCGGCAGCCCCATTTTCATAACAGGATTTTCCCTCTAAAGTGAGTTTAAATTACGCGAATGTACCAACTCTGATGTAATCTATTGGTACATATAGGTAATTCAGGCATATCAACAAATGCTTTGTAAATAATGCTGCATGGCTATGGATGCTGGAGATATTACAGGCATACAAGATTTCTCTTTTACGTGTCTTCAGTAGGTAACACATAGCTACGTCTTTGTTGTTGCAATATACATGTTTGCCTTCAATTTTTTTTTAATTGTTTGATTATTTTACTAATTAATACCTATACGTTTCAGCCACGAGTTTTTGAGAAACGCTAGGCTAGATTGTCCTATTTAACCATCTAGGGGGACATGATCATTTCCCGCATATTATGACATAATATTTTTATAGATAGATAATTTATAAAAAAAACATCTACTTATAAAATGGTTAGATACGTAACTTTACCAATTTTGGCTAATTCTCGCTTCTAATAATCGATGCAAGCCGCCCCGTGTTTCGAAATGCGTGAATAGGATTTGCTAACTAATGCAGGAGTTTTTATAAACTATTCACAATAAAATTTGTAAGTCACTTTGGAATGTTCGATTGTTTACCTATTTAATTAAAAAAAATGTTTTTTCTGATGTTTAAAATGTACCTAGGTAGGTACATTAAACATACTTTGTATCTCTCATTGCATTTAAATTATGTAAAGGTTTCTCATTAAGTAATTTACTTTGTTAATTTTATGAGAAATAAATAATATTCAACCATATTTGAGACATTAAATAAATGAGAGAAATAATGATAATTATTATTTTTAGATCGATAGATAGTTTTTTTTGTTTTACACATTATAAATAAATATCTAATAATAAAAAGAAAAATATTTTTTTTTCTTTTTTTTATTGCAAATTTCCGGTGTCTTAAAGCTGGTGTCACGAGTGTTGTGACACTGGTGTCGGAATTCAGGGTAAAAAAAAACAAATAAAAATCGTTTATTTATTTTGATAAGTTTGAACCAAAAATTACAAAAGAGACGTTCCTACTTGTAAATAAGTAAATAAGCAGGTTCTTAAAAACTAGAAATAGGTACGTTACCTACGAATAGCATTAGGTATTATAGGCAAGTATACTTTAAAATAGGTAGGTAATTATAAATGTAGGTTTGGTCTGTAATTAATGGGTTCTTAAGCAATAGGTATAAGGTAAGCCAATCCAGCACGTGTGTGACAAGTCTTAGCAGAACTACAGAGGGTTTCTGCTACGGATTTTCGGCGGAGGTATGCTAGAGGCCTCGATACATAATGCCGTCGTGGTATGCGCCATATGCGCATGTAGCCCTATATGTGACTTTGTTTTTCCAACCTTTATTTTGTCAAAAAGCGAAGCTCAGTAATCTCTGCGTGCTCCTCTCTAAACTAAGTAGTAGGTAACCTCTGCGTGCGTCGCAGTCAGTGGGCACCTTGAGTTTGTGAGGTACCATGAAGACAGATGTCCTCTACAGTTAGTGCTAGGTTAGCTGATTCGCTGACTGAACCTTTGTCCTTAATTTGTTAATTAACCTGCTCTAGTTTCTACTACTAACATAGTAGGAAGTAGGCGTAGAACTTGGAACTTGTAAGACACATTCATGCTTAATTGCGATAATAATATTTTAAATGAATGCACTGCTGCGTTTGCCTTTTTGCATTAAATTTCACGATACAAGAGTACGAGATGTTTCTGCCGTTTGGTGATGCTATCGTGCAACTCTCGTGCAGTAGGTGAACCGAACAAGAACCTTTTGGATGCGAAACATTATGACTGGGTTAATTGTATATGTAGTTTACCTACCACCGCTGCAATAATTACATTGTAAGGAGTTGAATACGACCATGACATTACCTTGCGTAGGGTATGCATAGAGTAGGGTTGAATATCATCATCCGTTAAATCAATATCAAAATTCGTTTGTTCATTAAATTCACAAGGATCACTTTGAAACGTCGGTTTTATCTACTGCTTGATCTTTCGCAACCAAGCCAGGAACGAAAGGCAAGAAAACAAGACTGGTTATTCTTTTTAATGACCCTTTTACAAAACAACGAGTTGGAGCATTTTCAATCCCAAAACTCTTGGGATCATCTGATTATTTAATCAGATATTTTATATTATGCCTTTTTTTAATTACTTACGTTTTTAAATTTGTTAATTGTCAATTTTTGTATATCTCTCGGGAGTTTGTGCCCTTTAAACGATTTACTAACTTTATGGAGTCTACAAGTGGCAACAGCGAGTTTATCTTTATTTCTGGTATTAACATTGTGATTATCGCTTTTTTTCTTAAACAAATTAATATTTTTGTGAACATACATCAGATTTTCATAGATGTATTGACAAGGAAATGTCATTATATTGATTACTTTAAACTTCTGATGAAGTGATTATCTGGGACCCACATTATAAATTGCTCGAACAGCCCTCTTCTGCAGTACAAAAACGTTATTTATATCTGCAGCACTCCCTCACAGCAGTATACCGTACGACATAATGCTGCGGAAGTAGCTGAACAAATCAGAGGGCCGAGCATGGTTGTATCGATAGATAAAATTTGACATAAATTGTCGATAAAACGGGTTTTTGTCGGAATTTGTGGAGATAGCATGGATCGTAGTTTATTGACAATAGATTACTTCGAGAAATTATACCGCATTTATCGAAAACCGTAGAGAAGTAGAAATTTTATATGATCGTATTTTTGTATAGGTCGGTTAACTTTATCGATCATAACGCCATTTTATAGGGTTTTGGAAAGACGAGACGTTGCACGACAATTATGAGTATAGATAAAACATTTCACATTAAAACGTTTTATTCCGCGTGGCCAGCTTTATGTTCGATAAACTATCGGCAAGTAAAACACTCGATAAAAATACAAAATGTATATCGAGGCTAGTTCTGTGCTAGCGGTTGTAAATAAATTTTAATATATAAAATTAGTATATCGATACGATAATTTTATCGACCGAAGTCACATGATCTCAGATCAGAATCAGAATGAAATGCCCGGCTGTCGATCAAGTACATTTTTGCAAAATATACTTGTTTTCAATAAATGTATATTTGCGAGTGAAATGAAACTTATCTAGAAGTTATAAAAAAAATATCAAAAATCACATTACAATCACTAAAATACACTAAAACTATATCTTACTCCAAACACACAGTCCAGCGAGAAATGTTTTCTACACAAGATAATTCAGAACTGCTGTTCCCAACGGCGCCGGCGTTTGAGAGTTGAAGTGATACCTCTGGTGTGGGTCCATAAGTTGCAGTAACCGCTTACCAATAAGTGTGACTGAAAAATCTTCTAGTTATTATTTTTAAAACTTTCACGATTAGTAATAGATCAATCCGTTTTCAATCTGTCACCTCGGCTCTTGCATCAGCTCAAACGCTGATGGTAAAAAGGCAAACGCGACTAAGAACCGCCTTAAGGGTAATATGTACATGAAATTGAAATTGAACAAGTTTACACTTTCATGAAAACGCTTTCAGGAAAATTGTAATTGAAATTGTTTGAAACATCTTATCTAGCTGTAACTAAATACAGCCACTCTACTACTATCAAACTAACAAGATGTTTGTCATCGGAAACCATACATACCTAAAACAGCAGATTTTTACTGTAATTTTCTTAATTGAAAATTGTAGAGCGAAAGTCGCAACCTATTATGTCTAGAATTACCATATTACTTGATTATATATGTATACAGGGCCTTCGTATTCAAATCCTGTTCCAAATATAAAATCTATTTTACTTGTAAACAAGCTTGTGATGTGCCATTAGCTAATTTATGTCACCATCCCAAAACTAGCTATAAATCTAGATTAAAGGATTCATGGCTTGAAGATTTGTCAGGGCGTAAGGTAAGGTTACGCTGACTGTTACATAAGATTTCAATTTGTAGGTCGTGACCCCAGAGCCTTGTGATTTGCTCCTCCACAGGTGAGATTGGCATTCCTGTGTACCCATTTGTTTCCAGCCGTACCTACAAAATTCCAGGCGAAATACTTTACCCAGTTGAAAGCTACGATTTGGAAGCGTTATGTAGATTATGTAGGGTAGGTAGGCACTACACTCGTTATGTTATTGATTTGCATAAAAGGTTTTGCAATGTTTTATACCTAAGCTAAGATAACTTAATACAGAAACTTATGTACTTTAAATAAATTGTGTAGAGTACAAGTTCATGCAACTTGTTAAATGGATTGCAACTACTATGAAAAACGAGGGCATGTTCAAAATATAATATTTGACTTACCTCGGACTACCTCACTCTGTACCTATCCTCATGGATCTGCGTACTGAGTATCTGTGAATGTTTATCATGGGGGTTTCATTCGTGAAAATGTTAATTTTTTCTCGTAAAACATATTACCTACTTACCTAATGTAAAAAGTTTGGAAAGGTAAATGGTATTTTCCAAAGAACTCGGAAAGTTACCAGACTGTCAATTTGATTATTTATTATTAACATTTGCGGTTTTTCTTGCAGAAGGTCAGCGTAAGTAAACACGGACAACAGTATCGAGAGTAGTAGAGCGTGCCAATCTACCTTAAACGAGTATCATTAAAATATGGTTTATGCCTGAGACATAATTTGGAGGCGTATAATGATATAATGTGAACTAGATAATTACGTCGAAGCTTATTCGACTATACTTCTTTTCCATAAAACCCAACAGCTTTTGTTATTCAACTTCCGCTTATTTCAGAGTTTTTATAAGGCTAAAGAACTGTAACTGTAAAACATTATATATTTCCAAAAGTTATAGATAAAAAAGTTGTTGGGTTTAATAGTATGAATGAATGAAAAAACTTGATTGTATTTACACCATAATAAAATAAACAAAAACACAATATTACTAAAAAGTTCAATGGGCGGCTTATCAATTAAAAACGTTAGCTTTTGCATGATTAAAAATAACCATAATAAGTTTGATCATACATTCTAATTCAAAATCATTTAATTATTACATGGAGATTTGACTTAAATCAATTTATAATTATGTCACTAATGAAGGCATGAAAAGTTTAGGTACACAAACACCTACGCATTTTCATTGACGAAATACTTCATAGGATGACGTCATGGGGTTTCACGAACCCCATGTTTGTGTAAAACCGCAACGTCCGGAATAAATTCTAGTCACTGCTCATTAATATGGATAAATGTTCCAAGATGTCCTTTTCCAGCGTGGGTAGAAATCTAAGTTGTTAGCTCCGTCGTAGCGACAAAAGTAGATTTCCATTTTAATAGCTCAAATATTTCTAGAACTCGCTGACGGTAATTCAGTTTTAGATTCGCCTTGGCCCTTACCAATTACCATTCCATTATAAAAAGTGGATCCAACTCAAATTGTTTATTTATATTTTTTGTTATCTGACTGTTGTTTAATAAAGTGGTACCTAGTAATTAACAAAAAAAATACTTTTTTCTTTCTAAGTTTGTTAAGTTATTCCTAGTTGGGCGTATCCGATAGTTATATTTAATTTCTGAATCTAATAATAAAATAAAATACTAACACAATCAAATTATACAATCAGCCATACAACTGGGAATTGCTTTGAGTACGAAATTATTTAATTAACAACTCCCTGGCAAAATGATAATAAACTAAGCAAAGTCGTTGGCAAAATTATAATAAGCTAAGCAATGTCGTAATCTTATAAGTGTTATGAACTTATGACTTCTGTAGACCGTTTCCCTATGGTATTTCTGTCCAAGATTTAAGTTGATTGATTATCCCTGCAGTACTCTGTCTGTCTCAACATTAAATGTAAAAGTTCAAACATAAAGTAATACTTAACCCTAATTAATAAAGTCTTTGCTAGGTAATATGTATTTGCTAGGTAAAGTGTATTAAGAGTCCGAACCATGTACTTGTAATTTACTAAAACTTATAGCTAAACTGAAATGATGTACTACAGTTAACTATGTAGTGAGATATTGGTATTAACTACCTACCTGGGTATAAGCTGACTCTTATCTGGGTCGCATTAGTACTGCCATTCAGCGTGGCAAGGCTGACATCATTTTCCGGAAGCATTCCCAAATCCTGGTAGTGAACTGGATCAGTTGAGCTATCTATAGATCATTTGCAAAGGTATTTAGATACTCGTAGCTAGCTATTTCATCAGTACTTGTACATATATAGATGTAAATGTGTTCAAAACTATTAACAATAATATAATCTATAGAATTATTTTAAATACTCGTACCTGCTACTAGTAAACGCCTGAACTTTGCTCGGAAACTTAAGCCTCTTCCGCACTATGGCACAAATCGCAATACATGTCTAGCAACAACACGACTCCCTTGTATCGGACACATAATAATAATAATATGTATCTTACATTTCACTTGAATGCTGTCATTAATCTGGTTAAATTTTTCAACTAGATACCTTGTGCTGAAACCATGTTGTGATACAAATTGCGCTAGTGCGGACGAGCCTTTAGCTATCTAAAGGCTCGCCCATCCGTCCGCCATGCGCCAGTTCTATAACTGGCGCATGGCGGACGGATGGGCGACCACAAGTAACTGAAACTGTTCAAGCCTTCCCCGCCATGGGGTTTCTTTCTTGGCTATGAGATCTAAAAACCTAGCATGATCGTTTTTTCGTATCTCCGAAACCCTGTAAAATCAAAATCGTTCGAACTGTTCACGAGATTTCCTGTAAGTACCTACAGACTAACAAGTATGCTTATTTCCTTTTAAAATCAAATAACCAATAAAAATATTTGTTGCTCGTTGATAGATACAAGTTATATAGTACCAGATGATAATTTCACAAACAAGCGCGTTCAAAGTTATCATTTAGCCCTGACTCCAACACTGGCGACGCTAAAGGGCGCGCGTACAATTTGCCCGGTAAAGTGGTACGACCACGCGAGCCGCGACCTTGTCCTTACGAGCAACTACCTTAAGACTGACGACCTTGTTGAAGTGGCGGCCTAGTAGCTTACTGAGACACGAGAGGAGCGGGATTGATTCCCGCTGCGGGTCAGTGGTTTGCATGTTTTTCAGATATTTGTCCCGGGTGTGGTGTGTTGTGGTACCATGGTACTCATAGTTCCTGACAAACACTTTACAAGGAATCTATGATTGTTACTGTGAGTTATTCCCCGATCTTCGGGACCATCGGGGGACAACGGGAAGTTTTTTATATCGCTGTCCCGGATTATTCCGGAAATCCCCCGCGGGGTGTATTACAGGATTTTTTTCTAATTGAAATCTAATTGATCAGTTTCGTGGGGGATTTCAGGAAATTCCCCTCATAGCTCGAGCATAAAAATAAATTAGTTATCACGACCCCGCTGCTGGCTGTCCCGTGGTGACAGACAACGAGAATTGAATTTTCCCTTTTGTCCCCTGATACACACTTTTACCATCTCTGGGTTTTTTTTTTTTGTTTGTTGTTTATTCTGTGCTTTTACTTTAACCATGCAAGTAGGTGCAAATTGTATGTACGGAAACAACGATATGACATGCATGACATGCGATTATGTTTGACATTACTTGATAAGAACTAATAGAAAATGTAGATGAGAGCGGTAAAGGATTTCTTTAAGCCTTTGCTTGCCATAAAAACAAAAATTCGAAGGCATGTCGTGTTAGTGTTTCAATAAGCGACGGGCGGTGGGCTTGGAACCTGCCATGTGGAATGATAACTTTTGTACAAAATGTAGGTCAGTGCCAAATATTGGCACTTGTGTGTTTGGGCTTGCCTCAGACTACTTCCTACTTGGTTTCCTCACGAATATTCTTAGTTGGTATGGAACTAAAAGTGTCCACAAAGTGACAATAGTCATGTTTTTTCTGTAGAGTTGTATTTCAAATAAAAATAAAAATAACGATATCTCGCATTTATTTATGGACAGAAAATGGCCAAGTGTACAACTTACATGATCATAAAAAGACTTGCTAAAAGTATAACAACCATACAATCGTACAATTTATAGGCACTTTAGTGCAAACTTCTTTGCATTTGCGACTTGAATCATTATATCTACTAAAACAATAGCTTTTCACTAATTTTAGAAGTGTATATTCTATGTACACGATTCTATACAAAATGATATTTGATTATTAATTTACTTATACCGTTTTAAATCATTCTTAAATACCTAGCTGTTCTTAATATTCTGACACGTACACACGTTCAATTATCACAAAAAATAAATGTATTTTAATGACTCTCATTAAATCAATTGACAATACATATTTTGCATTAATCTACATTAATTGGGTTATTCCATTTGTCCCCGATTTTCGGCCCCATCGGGAGACAACGGGAATTATTTTTTCACATCATCCCCCGATTCATACCATAGCCATATTTAAAATCAAAGATGGCGAACACTAATTATATAAATCTAAATTTTCTCACAATTCAGTGATTGTTTACAACTTACTAAAGAAAGTAAAAATTTACACATTCCTAATTACCTATTCAGTCAAACAATAATTATTTGATCATTTCCAGATTTATTCTCAATTAATACTAATTACTTCTACTCTATATTTAAAGCTTCTTTGATTTATAAAATACTCAGATTGAGGAATGTATTTTAATGTTACATGATTAGTATTTTTTGTAAATATGGAAAATTACCATTATTGGCTAACATATAAAAAATAAACTAAGTACTTTTTACCAGCTAACGATATGCGTTTGCCGTAACAGGTTGTTTGTTTTGTATATAATGCGGTTTTTGGTAATAAATTTTTATGTCTTCAGGATGGTTCTTAGGTTTTATTGCAAAACGTCACTAGAGCAGCACACGACGCATTTTTTTTTGTAAAAATTAACTTGGTTAAAATTGCTCAGCATTGCCCGCACAATTAGGTGCGGTGACGATCATATACTGCCAGCATATCTATTCAGATCTGAGTGATATATCTCTATCTATCTGAATAGATATCGCGATAATTTTGACAACGTTTGCCTGCAAGTTGATAGCCACCATCGCGCCTATGTGCGCGGGCCTCTTGTGTTTCTTTGGTTTTACATTTATTTCCAAAAAACGTTTTTCATTTGTCAACTAATTACACTGTAAGGATCGGCCAAACTGACGCGGTGGCGGTGGCGGTGGCGATCAGGGGGGTCTAGACAAATACCACTTTCTGTTGGCGTTAACGCCTGCGGAAAATTGAATTATATGAAAATGGCTTTTGGATTAGTTGTGGAAATGTCACGTGACAGCTGTCAAGTTTCACCTTGACAAATTTTCGTTAGCGTGAAAGGAAAAGTAAGTGTGAGGTATTTGTCTAGACCCCAGTACATTGACGCGAACGTTGACAGCCTTTTGTCTTTAACTTCAGTTTGACCGGGCCTTTAATTTAGCTAACAATCAGTGCGAACTTTTTTTTGCATGCCGCTACTAGGTGCTACGGCATAGCACTTTGAAACGAAATCCCATGTGACGTACTCGTAGCACGCATGTGGAATGTATAAAACTATTATATCGAACCCTATTCTTTGAAAAAAAAATAAAAACGAGGTTAATATAGTAAGGAATTTTGAGAACATTTTACAAAAACATTACATACTTTTTCCTAGCTACTTCTCAAGATAAAAAGTAGTCTAACTAAAGATAATATGGGTTTTGATTCAATGGAGAAAGAAAGGTTTTATTATAATAAAACATTTTTTTCTCCATGCTTTAGCATGAAAAATAATGAGACCAATGTTGTAGACACCGATGCAATTAAAAATAAAACAAGAACTAAAAATATTTATAATGATAGACAAATTGATGATGCAATGATAGCTCAGTCATGGTTAAATAAAAAATATAGATTCTCAGTATGAGTTGTGAGTAAAGTTACTGGATTGAACTGATGCAATCCTCATAAATAATTTACAAAACCACTTTTCTTACATTGAATAGTGGCAAGTATTAGTTTTTCGAAAAAAGAGTTTGTATACAGGTAAGCAAGATTATGGAACTCTCAAGGAAATTACTTTTATGTACTTAGAAAGCTTTGTCAGTCTAGCCATCTAAAAACCTTTGCAAAATTGGATGAATTAGTTTGGGGGAAATATTTCGTCGATTGGGCCCTACTGACACCCCATTTTAAAAACGAGCTTTTATTTCTGTCTTTATTTCTTCTTATTTCTGTCTTTTACCTTCTGTCTTTTTACACCTTAGGCCAAACATTCAGAAAACATTGAATGTTCCATTATGTTCCTTGTACATACCATTTCATTTCATTCAACTAAATACATAATTAGTTACGAGCAGACCCGTAAACGTAGCGATGCTATTCGCTACGTTTACGGGTCTGTGCCTAAAATTGGCTAAAGTTTTCACGTAATAATTTTACGGCATTTCTTTTAAGAGCTTTCTCAGACTTCGGCAGTGTAAGACGTAAACAAGATGCATTAATCTTCGCGAAACGACTTCGTTTCATTTATCTTATTCACGTTCCCCCTTACCCCCAAACAACTTTGTCGCAAAAAGTGAGTTTTTTACTGATATCCAGTGTTTTGTGAAGCGCTCATGACGTAGATACTAGGCTAAGACAAGGTGCCTATTTGGGTGACCGGTAGTGACATTTAGCCACTAAGGAGGGCACTATAAAATGTCGGTGCTGGCATATCGAAGGCCAAGCTTGTACAAACTTACCTAGTATTTCCTTATCCCTGGGATGATTGAGCACAGATCAGGAGCCCAACTTTCGGTTTTATTTCGAATCTAAATCCCGATATAAATTACATCAGTTTACTGTCGATCCACTTTCAGTCTCAATTTTGTCTATTTTTAAGGACATATTGTTTTTTTAATAAAATACAGATTTTGATGTTAATGATCGAAACTTGTTTTACACGAGTCTTTAGAGAGACCCTCGAGTATATTTTTTAAAATTATCATACCGATTTTTGATGTTTGTCATTGACACTTTATTTTGACTGTTGTTATGTACGCGAATAGGTTTTTTTTCCTTAGGAGTCACATCGGTTGTACTTAAATTTCAGTGGTAGTGAGATAGTTTTCCCGGCCGCCTGGGCGGTGCAGTTTCGTATTCGTAGTAGTTGGACTGTGGACGCATGTAGCCGGCGCCGGCGTCTTTACAAGACCGCTGTGAGTGGTAGCCAGCTGCGCCTACGCGACGGCTGTGGGTAAAATAAGATGGTAAGTAAGTGATATATACACAAATTTAGTTTCCAGTTTAGATATGACTTGTGATTCGTTCTTGAAAAGTTTATAATAGTTCCCAAAATTACTTATGTAACTGACGCTAAAATTTATATTTTCAGAAAAGAACCTATTTTCAAACAAAAAGAGTGAGATAAGGCTGCAAATACAGTGCAAAAAGAACCCAAAGCAGAGCTGAAAGATTGAATTTGCAGCAATATTCAAAACAATGGCCTCTAAGGAAGAACGTTTATCTTTCTTAGAGCATTTTTAGCTAACATTTCTAGAAATTCTGCTTTAGTCTAGATTTGCAAATATTTATTCAAATACAATCTTTCAGCTGAGCTACGGACTGAGGTACTATTGATACACGTTTGGTTTAATGCTTAGTTCATTGACTTGGCCTTTGATGGACCGGGCATTTGCGCTCGTTTGGAGGCAAATGCCTACATCTTTATTGTAGATTAAGTTAGTGAGTACTAGCAGTTACAGATGAACACGATTTCAGAGATTAGACACGCACACACAAATACACAAAATACTTTTAAGGTAGATGCAGCGAAGATAAATACATGTTTGATATATACGACCGTACTAGGAAAAAGTATAAGGATTATCCTTACGTCCCGTTTGACATTCGTTAAACTTTCATTTTGTTATACAAGTTAAAATCAGATCAAGAATTAAATCGATACTAAAAAAAGTTGGCGAAGGTACCATAGCACAGTTTTTGGTGAGTTATAATTTCTTTACAATTAAAACTAGCGTCTTGAAGTACGTTTGTACGAAAAGTAGCACTGTTCTAGATGTTAGCCAATGTTGAAAGTCCTTGCGTGGTCTCTGCGCAGAATGGCTTCTAGTAAATTCGCAAATAGTTCATAAGTCGTTCTGTATTTGTTGCAGCAGTGATATCTTAGAATGATGTTTTTTTCCGTGGAATAACAAAGCACAAGCAGCTTACCAATGCCAAGGTGGTTGCGTAGCGGGAAAAAACGTACATTTAACTTAATTAACAACGTCATTAAACATGCGACACTCAATGCCATAATGCATACAGAATGAATATCTATACAACATAACCCATTTTTGAATATCCCACAAATTGGTAATACCTATACTACAGGTATATAATATTTGTTTTAACTCATGACTACTCGGTTCCAGACATAATAGAATGAGATCTTTGCAGCATATTCAGGGTTAGGAGGCTCATCTAGCGCCTCGATGAAAAATATTACGTGAAATTCTTAAAAAAAACTTAAATAATGAAATCGGTTAACAATTGACGAAGATATTAAGACACAAACAAAAGAAACGAATCGAGAACCCCCTCCTTTTTTTGAGGTCGGTTAAAGATAAGGTATAATTTAAATAGTAGGTACAGTAGGCGGCCTTTTCGTTGATTGCTATGAATGAATCATCAATATAATTATATCGTTTGCGTGACTCACTGGTGACTGATAATCAACGCACAGCCTAAACCTTACGACTTAACCTAGAGATCTGTAATTTGAGGATATGTTTATTTTGGTGTGTAAATAAGGGTACATAAAAAAAGGATTTCTAAAGATTCTACTTCAGGAAGGGAAGCGGAAAGAAGTTTGAAGTCGATTCTCTAGTACACCGACTAAACATATTTTTTTATCGCTCTCTTTTATTAAAATTACATTAGAAAGATACTTTTAGTTTTGTCAAATTAGTCAGATTATGTTTTCCATACAAGTTAAGTCGTGACCAAAACATGCTGGCTATAAACACGAAGAAGAGTAACATTCTTGCCATCTCTTTCTTGCGTGAACTATCAGTCAGGGAGAGCGACAGTTTGGTGTACTTACTAGAGAATCCGTGCCAATGGCTGAATGGTGGTCGAGGAGTGGTTACAGAAACGTCCCGCGGTATAAACGGTTTGTAATCTTGAGATTGCAAAACGCAAGATAAAATGGATTATGTTCGTATTGTATCTGATGAATATTTCAACTCTAATGGACTTTAATGACATCTTAAAGGTTGTGAGAAGGATGGAGGTAGGCCAAGATCGTTCGTCTTTGGAAAGGACTTCTTCAGGCCATTGCTGTTGATGATAACTTCATACCAGTAATTCATCACCTTTGATTAAATACCGTAACTAAAGTGACCTTAGGGAAGTAATTAGATTGTTGTTACGATAATAGCAGAGTAGTTTCTAGGAAAAGTTGAAGGCTCATAAAGAAAACCGCAGATTTACAACATCAATTAAAAAAACACAACAGCAATTTCGAAATGGGGATTCCCTCGGTATAATTAGACCTATAATTTATAATAACGAGCTCATAGTCAAGGAATAATCGGTAGTTCTAAGACCCGGCTTAAACAGGATGAGGCAAGGTAATGGGACTTTATATGGAAACATGTTTTTTCTATAAGGTTTTTTTGAGTAACTTTGAAAATGATTTTTTGTCAAACACGGTCCGAAGTGTGTCTTCCATCGGGAAGGTCTTCCGCCTTGCAAATGGAGGACATATTACCAGCCGTGTCCTCCATATTTCCACGTGTACTGGTGATGTTACAGTTTCAATGTGGGATAATGGAGTAGTCGAGGTCACGCTCGAGGGTATGACGCAGTATGACGAACACAGTTGAAAATGTGTTCTTTATCGTTCATCATGAAATGTTTCCTAAAAAAAACTTTCCATCTATAAATGTAAAGTTTATTGGGAATTCTTTTGTTTTGCCACACCCTGTAGATGGTACACATGTCAGAAGCCTAATACTTGTAATTATTTTACAATGTAGTCTCGCTATGTAGTCTGTATGAAAACATTGTCAATCATTCATGTTCTAATTGCTAATTTTGACATTTATGAGATAGAGACTTGATCGGAACTTTGATTTGATTATTTTTTATTACTAGAACTGCGCCTCAGTTCGTATAAGCATTTTTTTCTCGCGTTCGAACATACACATTTTTCTTTTTTTTTTGTATGACTTGTTACCTTTCCTCCTCGGCCTTGGCTCGCTGCGCATGGACCTGTCTCCGCATCTGTCCGATCTGCACTTCGCTTAGCTTCTCACGCCGCGTACTGCTTGAAATATCAATACACCATTATTGATCGAGCAAAGGTATTACTTCTAACTGTAGTCACATTAGCAAAGTTTAAAGTAAATATATTTTTTGTGATCATGTCGTGTGTTTGTGGTCCGACACGCACATGGCCAATTTATTTCCATACTAGCTTCACCCTACCCTATAAAGGCGAGATACTGTGTATACTTTCATATTATCGACCTAGATAGCGGGGGAGTAGCCGGCAAGAGGTGCGTGTTTGATTCCTTAAACGAATCCTACCTAACTAATAATACTTTCGGTTTTGAGTGTGCTTTGATTATCAGTCAGCAATGCATGCAACGATTTATTTTAAAATCAAATTGGTAATTCCACACGCAACTTACGCTTCATGTTTACGACTTTTTAGAATTCGCGATTTAAGAAGCTGTTTACCTCTGAAACTCATTTTGCAGATTGACCACAAATTAGCAAAGTACTACTCGCAACTAGACAAGTGCAGTCCGAAAATTGACGCTGACGCTGTTGCAAAAATCACAGTAGGTATAAAGAATAAAACATACAAAAATTGAGTAAAATATTCATTCAAATACTTCGAATGGCTACAGACTGTGGGTAGCAAATTCTGTGAACATTTGCCATTTTTTTGCCGCACTAGTATGGGTATGATAATAATAATATCATCATCTTATTATTATCATACCCATACTAGTGCGGCAATGGGATTGCAACCTGTCACGTGGAATGATAACTTGCAAAACGCGGGCATGTACCAAATGTAATGTTTGGACGTGAATTTGACTACCCCCTACTTGGTATCCAAAGATCTACTCACTGAGTATGTATCTGAGGATGTCCACCATGGGGTAGACAGTCGTGAACGTGTTTCTTTTCTTTTTTTACTAGTAAATTATATTTTTTTTTTTGATGTTTGGACGTCTGTTGCCAATAATCTTCGTAACGGCTGATATGAGAGGCATTATATGAGAAATAGTTCGTGACGAAGAATAACACTTTTAGCGATACGACTGCCTACTGCAAGTGCATTTTATTTATTTTATAAATTCTTGTTTTTTTTTTGTGTTTTTCTTATGCAATAAAGAGTTTATATATCCTACCTATCTTTCTGACACACAGGCAACATTTTATTCCGGTACCTTGACACCTTGGGAAAAAGCTAGTAGATTCATGTAGCGATTCGTTTACGATAATTTATTTCCGACGATTTGTCTAGACTTCCCGTGGATGATTATCATTAATGTATGATGATTTTGTTGGTGGTTTTGTACGCTTTCTGTGGTCAGTTATTTATGAGAAATGTTTGTGTTTTCCTATTACAAGGAATTATTAGGAAATGACCCCTTAGCGTAGGTACTTTTCATTTGACTCACTTCAAGTTTTGTTGGATCTCGTCATAGTTGACATAATGACCGGTCGGCCCCCACGCGCTATCCATTGCCTGTGAACAAAATATTAAAAATAAAATATATACTCAGATAAAACTGTTTCACTGTGCCACTACTAATAAATTTAGTCAGCAAAACATAAGTAGATTAGCAATTTTGTTTATATTTCTTCGGGTTTCACGAGGAAGATATAATTTTAGAAGTAAGAAAAGGTAATGACCAGATCTTTCAAATGTAGCCCAATATTTTGAACTACTATATTAGGTTCAAGAAATATTTAAGGAGTTAAAAAAATATATTGTTCAACTACTTATGTCGCTGACTGTACAACGTGAACGAAATATTTGTATTATTCCGGAAACACAATCAGTCACCCCAGTATTACTGATTGTCAGATTTTCTCCGGAAATCGCAAATGTTACACTATACCTTGGTTGGTGAGTATTTCCGGAAAAAAAATTTACCCGTATGGATTTTTGGAATAATCGCTACAGTATTTTCTTGACAGAAAAATACATATACAAATATCTAGCAAATCAATTCATTAAATTGAATGTTAAATACAAAAAAAAGTCATTTAGAAAAAAATATATAACCTAAAGTTGATCTTCTATTGCAGCTCGCCTAATGACTTATAGCGATAAAATCTATGTAAGAACCGTCCTTGAAGACGTATAAGTCACTAGCAAAACACCATACGCATTACTATCTAGTAAGCCGTTTTGGAGATAAATATTAACAGACAAACAAACATACAATCTCTTATCCGTACTACTCGCGGATACAAACATTTAAAGATACCGAAATATACACATTTTTAGAACTATTGTGTTTTTGCCTATCTCTGACTGTATGTCAAGTCAATCGGGTCGTAAGCAGCTTTTTTTTCTTGGAGCTGCAGATAAGGGCCTCTATCCTGCACTTTTTACCCTAGCTATCTCTGGAGGCTAAATTTTCCAGGTCACGGTCAATTGACCTGGACCTGGCTTCAGATGGTATGTGTGGCTGTAGCTATGTATTGGACTCATGGTGGTGCAAATTTCCTATTTCTTCTTCTTAACTTCATAGAAGTCCATATTTTTTTTTAACTGGATATGGGTACCTGCTGTGAAGGCGCGGTCCTAGCAGGAGGTGATCGGTAAGAGGGCGGCGCGTTAGGTCTCCGGTCTGACTTGTGCAGTCTGTCTCCGCTGCTGTTGCTGCTTTGCCGCGAGTGCTGCGGCTCAGGTCTGAGGGAAAAGTTTAAAATAAAATAAAACATAAAATAGATAAATGTATATTATAGTTTTTATATATCTCTATATTATGATGGTAATCAAATCACATTCACAAATTTAAGCAAGTCAACAATGGCTATTGCAGACAGACTTCACTGGAAAGAGCTAGAGGCCTTTGCCGACTGGCACTCTGAATAAGAGATATTATCTAAAAATTATTATTATTATCGAATCACAATCAAATAAAAAAAACATTTATTGGAACAGAATTAGAAAAGCTGTTACCATCGTAAGAAAACAATGGTAACTGAAAAAGTTATAAGAAACTGGCGCTGGAAAGAGATAGTGCTAGAGAAACCTTAATAGGTTAAGTAAGTAGCCTTTCACAATTCAGGGGTAAGAGGAGCTAAACTTACCTCTGTTGGTTCGCCTCTTCAAGTCTTTCATCTATCCTGAGCCTTTCCAGCGCTTCTCTCGATATTGACTTCTCCGACGCGCGCCCTGGATGCGATCGTCCGTAGATTTCTCCTTCAGGTTTCTTGTGGGGCTTACCTATCCTGTTAAAAACGATTGTTAAGAAATGCGTACTATTTGTATCTTTAGAAAAAAACAATCATCTATCTAAAAACAGTATACAATAAAGACTTTTCTAAGTTTGAAGAAAATTCATAAATATTATTACAATTCTAATGAAAAATTGAAAGGCGGTTTTGCTTAATTAGAAGAGCAGTATGTTAATTAAAATAAGATACCTAAACATAGTCGTTAAAGACTTGAGCAGTGAAGGCTTCTTGTGAGATAATGAAGATTGTTGCGGCGATCCTCTGATGATTTCAGGGCCGCCATTGTCATCCGTCAGCCAATGTTTTAAAGCTAGAAGAAAAACATCGGATAAGGTTCAAAGAAGATAGATTTTCATTTATCTATTAAATATAAAAAGATAAAAGAATACTTAAAAGATAATTGACAAGTTCTGGATGAACAAGGTAAAATTATAGAGAAAAGGATAGCCGACGAAGGTACTCCTTAATCCTAATAATATTAATATTCCGTTAATCCTAAAGACATTAAAGTAGGGTATAATATTATTATTTTAGGGGAGACCTAAGAAACAACTGTTTATGTAAGTTAAGGTCAAACATTACGTAGGCATAGACAAAAGTCGCCGTAGACAAATTCTCCGGCTACTACATTCGTTTACTTTGACAGAATACGTAAGTAAATTAGAGTAGGTACTTACGTGGATGCGCTCGTGCGTAAATGGGTTCGTTGTAGGGATTCTTTTGCATCTCTTGAAAAGCCGTTTGTAGAGACTCTAGGCTGGATGACTTGCGCATTCCTAATGACGGACCCACTTGAATTGCTAAAACAGAAAGTAACTTTGTTCACTGGTTTCGGAAGAATACTTGCAATCTGATCAGTGATTAAAATGAGTAGAAACATGATCAAAAAGGCCTATTTATCACCTCATCAGATTTACCGAGTTGTTCAGAGTCCTTATCACTTTAGGGATCCAAAATGCCTTGTTGAACTTGTACTGGTTTACGATGCTGATTTTATTTTGAAAAGTAAAGGGAACATGTACTCATATATATCTTGTGAGACTGCACCGGATGATCTTTAGGCAATATTAGTCGTCTTATATGACGTTTCTATGACGTTGAATTGCCTACAGTACCTACTCGGTCTATTATTCCGAGATCATGCTAGTCAGCTCCATTATCAGAACAGCTTAAAGTCAGGATACTTACAGTTGATTGCCTTGATTTCCTTGATCTTCTTGTATGTGCCAGTTTGCTTGGCGTCCATGGCTGCGTGCCTCTTCTCAGACATCGACCGCCTCCCCACAGCGTCGCGACTGAACCCAGCGCCACTTTCACTGCCCGACTCGCCAGCGCTACCCCTAGGAACAAACACGGATCGATACAGAGAGTGAAATTTTAATGGAGCAACAAGTCAAGCCGAATTGCATTCAATATGTGCAATTCGGCTATTTTGTTCACATAATTTTTGTTGCCATATTTGTTACTTATTTTATTTTTTACTTTTTTTTTTAATTTGTGTTTTAAGTTACTTTGAATCTATTTTTCATTCTTTTACAAGTAATTTTTCAGGGTTCCTAGAAATTAAAATTTCAAACAATCATTTTTTTTTGAGTGATATGAAATAAATATAGATGATTAAGTTGCAGAAATGTATAGTAGAAGTAGTAGTTTTATTTTACAGCTAATTCAATTTATTTCGGTTCTCACAGTTCCACTAGAGGAGTAATTTTACTTCTCGATAAATATTACTCACTTTGTAGTCGTCGTCCCATAATCCTCTTCGATGATAACATTATGATGCGCCGGCGGCGACCGCGACATATGCACATGCCCAAGATTCTGTCTAAAATGGTGACCGTTCGTAACTGGTGCGTCTGTCTGCGTCGCCATGTAATAACTCTCGTTTCTCAACCCAGTCAGTCTGTCTATAACAGGGTTCCATCCATCTAGTCTGCTCCATTCGAAGCTATCTCGCTTCGTATCGTGGGGGACTTCGTCTCTTTCTAAATAACCTTTGCTATCGTCTGATTGGTTGGACCAGCTGTTGTTGTTTATTGTGACTATTGAAGCATGTTTCTTAGACCCTCTTACGTCGTGGTTACCGTTGAAGCCATCATTGTGATTGGTGGTTTCAGTGTGGTTATCACTTTCGTTCGCATTAGCATCGTATTTGAAGTTTTGAGGTTTGTTCTCTTTGTCGGTTGCTGAGGTGTAGATGACGGTATTGAATTGTGAGTTTTGAGAGTTTTCATTGGAGGTGGTTGTGTCGTTTCCGTTCGGTGGAGTGTCATCTTTCCATCGCGCTGAGTTGTCGTTATTGTCTGTGGAATAGTGAAAACATGCATTCAGCATACTTTTACAACACTGCAATATAAAATAAACTTTTTAAAACAACCTTTTTCGTATTCGTCTTAGCAAGCCCTTTCTTTTGATACCCATAATATGGGGGTGCATAATAAAATTATTAGTCCGCCATCTTTTGGAGTCATCCGTATTGCATTTAGAATGATTTCAATTAGCTAATGATGCATTGTCATCCAAACCAAACGTGTATGCAACATTTCAGCTTAATCGGTCAGGGATAACTGGTTTAAAATTCAGTTGCAAGATTTGACCCATACATACTAACTAACAAGGCAAGTTAGATAAAGCTTGTGAAAAAACTTGGTAAGGCACATATAAGCAGTGGGACTTAGGTGTGAAAAATATAACGATGGACTGATCCATCCAGTATGTTTTACCTATCCTAAGAGCCTGTATTCACGGGCTTCTAGAATGGGCTATTTATTTGGTAATATTATAGAGATCTGAAGATCCTGACCACCTCACTATGCTAAGAATGTACTTACCAGTTCTTCTTGCTATAGTGAGTGATATGCTGCCTTGTTGTTGTGGACGAGAGTGTACCAGTGCCCTTCGTAAAGTCTCCATCGCTTCTGCATTTGATTGACCTACTAGTGGCACGCCATTCACACTTAGCAGTTGGTCGTTTGTATGTAACCTTAAAAGAGACACAATGAACCCTGTGAGAAGTCGGTAGGACCAATGGTAAAATAATATTTATACACTAACGCGTGTCAAGTTAATAGTTTCCTAGAAAAACCTGTCAAATCGTCAAACGATTCCCGTATTTGTTGGGTAATCCGTTAGTAAGTGCATTACTTGCTGTGTTCCGGTTTGAAGGGTATGGTTGCCAGTGAAATTACAGGCACTTGAGATCTTTCATCTTGATATCTCAGGGAGGCAATGCGTGAGTGATACCTCTGGTATTGCAAGCGTCCATAGGCTACGATAACCGCTTACCACCAGGTGTGCCGTAAGTTTGTTTGCCTCTTAGTAGTATAAAAAATAAAGTAAGTCAAGTACTTTTCAAGCTTAAGAGATTAATATGCAAGCATACCTTCCGTCCCTCGAGGCAGCTCCGCCATGTAGCACCGACTTGATAAAGATGCCTAGGTCCTGAGGATCTAGTCCAACGGTGACCTTGCCTTTCACGCTTATACCTAAACCAGCCTTCTCAGAGTCATGGACCGGGACGTCTAACCGAAGGATCAGACGATTTCGAAGACTTAAAACCTGGAAGGAAAATCGTGATAATAATCATTTATAATTTCAGACATCCAAAACAGAATTTCAATTTCCTAGAATAGTAAATCAAGAATATCCGCGAAAATTGCACTGCAGGGCGTGTTAAGTTCATCACACTCGTTTTTTATCCTTCCATTATTTAATATATTTTTTCCTATTTTTCGGCTATTACCTTAATGTAACGTAGGAAAGAAATACCTCACTGGTCATTCTTATATATTTAATTGGCAGCGGCTAGAAATTCGCGGAATTGGTTACGTTACCTATGTCCCGTTGTGGCTAAGTAATGTGTTAATAAGTGCTATTCTAATGACATAACTGTAGGTAGGTACTGTTAACTGAAGAGTTTGAAATTCTTCGATGCAGTATATCCATATTTTTCACAGGAAAAATAAAATGAAGAACAAGACATGAGTGAACCAAGCTGCTGAAGATGTTCAAAAGCAAATAGGTATATATCAAGGTATAATCAAATCAGAGAGCAAATGCATAATTTATGAACAAGAGCATGATACTCACAGAACTAGAAGAAGTATTGAGAGCCTCTTGCAACGCGCTCTCTGCACTCTGGTCTTTACTCAGCAGATCATCCTTAGAAGAACTCTTCGGTATCCGCCCGCGCATGGAACCGTTGCTACTATTGATTGCGCTCACTATACTTGAAACCCGGCCATTTTCCGAGGACTTGTCTTTGACGGTGGGAGGTGAACCGATTGCTTTTTCCACATATTTCGTAGGACTCTGTTGGGGCTCTACCCTCTGAAACAAAGCTCTTGGTAAGATTTATAGGTTCCAGTACATTATGAACTAAAGTCCTTAGATGGTTTTGTAAAATACCACATATTGTTTTAGGAAAAGTTGACGACAACTTTTCCTAGAACAATATACTAATAAAGTTAAGGATAAAGGATATACCGTAATTATTTTATTTTGCATAATCGTTATTGGTAATAACGATTATGCATGAGACTCATTATCTCCTTTCCCTCTTATTACGATGAGAAGCATCAGTAAAACCATCGATCTTGATCAAATCTCGAAGGGAGTTATAGGAAAATAATGCCATTAAAACCCCCCGTAAAACCTTACCTGTGTCCGATGAGGCGCAGGTCGTTCAATCACAATATCGACTGTCGAATCAGTTGGCGTATTTCTCAGTAATGTGACCACTTGCTGTTGCGTTAGCCCCGAAACCGACACGTTGTTGACGGAAACCAGCCGATCGCCGGCCCTGAGTCGACCATCCGATACCGCTGCACCCTGAAAACATTTATTATGTTAGGTTAAAAGCTCCAAAGGTCCCCCTTCATTCTTGTCTCTGATATTCGGAAACCCAAAACTTACCTTTGGTAAAATATTCTTGATATAAATAGGACAGTGTCCACCCGTGGGATTGTCTCTCGTAGTTATTGTGAAGCCTAGCCCCTTCTCGCCTTTGACTAAAGTTACGGAAACATTCTGCGTTGAACCCGAAGTGGGTTTTGATTTGGCACTGGGACTCACTGGGACCTCCAAACCGGATATTGCGCGTTCACTGTTGCCCACTGAAAAAAAAAACGTTACATTAGTATTCTGAATCATCATCCTTCATGAATCAGTCTGAAGAAAACCACTTCTGTATAAAGACCTCAAAAAGAATCGAACTGTCTAGAAATGGAAGAAACGGAAGCTAATGGATTCTAGGCCACTAGAATTCAATAACTTCCCGCCACCTTAAAGATATCGTTCGTTCGTCGGAAGTATTCCTTTTCTACACTGTGTTTACATTTTCTGGATGATTTTTTGAACACAAAAATGTTGGGATGGGCTCAGTCGAAAGGCTTGCTTGCTTATTCTATTGAAATGGCGAGTTTGTTAGTCGTAATAAAACAGAGATACAGCTGACTTGAATAATTTCAATGACGAATAAATACATTTTCAACGCTGCCATCAATCTTACTGACCGTTATCGATCAGAAGTTTAACAAAGGTTAAAGACGTTGGGAATTGCATAACGGAACTAAAATGGAGTTAGGCATGAGGTTTCCGGCCTCTGAGAGATGACGCCAGGAGTAAGGCGCTAACTGAAGAGGAATAATGAAGTATGAAACTGCCTTCTTGTTAGAATGTAAAACTTGACCAACTGTCTCAAGTTAAGGTAGGGGTCGTGAAAGAAAGCAAAAAGAAGATGGTAAAATACTAGTAAAAGCACATTCACCTTCGGATAAGAGATCAAGTGGACGCTCCTGGACAGGTTGTACGCTAGCTACGTTGTTGACCCCTGACACCCACCTCAGCATGTCTTCGACTCTGAAAAAATATCAAAGGAGCCTTATAAATAACGCCTTGTTTTTTTTAATGCTTCGAATTTCTAATATGTGACGAGACCTCAAACGTAAACGAATGCAATTGGAATGTATCAATAGTTATCAGAACCTTTGTTAACCAACATAATTTAAATAATGGAATAATACAATCCCACGGTTCAATATTACAGTCAGAATAACATTATATTTTTTACAAGACATTAACGAATGACGTCTCGTTAATGACTGTAATTGGCACCCGGGGTAAAACGTCTAATATCAAATATTTGAAAGAGTACGCCTCGATTCCAATCTAGGAAGAAATGGTTATGTTCGTTTTGATTTTCATCCAAAAATGGCAATACCTTGCATGTTTGTTATATGAACGTTTGAGTAATGTAGGTGCAATTGTGTACCTGTGATTGGTGGCAGGAGTGTCTTGGCCTAAAGGTTCCCTGCGCGCGTCTCTTGGAAGACTTTTACTGCCGTAAGTCTGCACTTTCTCAGCTGCGTCTAACCAAATGCCACTCCTGTAAATATGGTTATGTAATGCAACCTAAATATGTATGAGATAGGATTTGTTGAATGGAAAATAAGATCAGGCTGAGATGTGTCTAGCATTGGTGTATGTTTCTATTTACGACAACACCAACTTTGATGTGATACAAATGTGCGGACACCTGCGCCTAGGTAGGTAGGTAGGTAGGTGCGTACCAGCGGCAATCAAACCTTCAGCCCTCTAATCACACAAGCAAAATCACTAGAGCCTCGTTGACACAATCAAATTCTGCTTGGACAATGTAGATTAGACTTTGTAGTTTTGATCAAGGTTGTAAGCCGTCCTCCAAGTACGCTTCCCCGCTTTGGGTTCAAGTTGTTGTCAAATTTACTTTGTCCAAGCAGACTTCGTGTCAACGTGACTTCATGGAACAAAGTCTCTCCTCCTAATACCAATTTGATGTATACTTTGTCTTTGCATAATTTGTGTTGCAAAAACAAAGTTTGACCACTTTGTGACGTATCTTGATATTCTAATAGGAACTAACTCATTGTTTGTAAGACGTCATGCAAATTTGGTACGATAACTGTGTATATAATTTAGAAGATATTTGCTGGATAATTGGCAGCGGCTAGAAATTCGCGGAATTGGTTCCGTTACCTATGTCCCGTTGTGGCTAAGTAATGTGTTAATAAGTGCTATTCTAATGACATAACTGTAGGTAGGTACTGTTTACTGAAGAGAAATTCCTCTATGCAGTATATCCATTAATTTATAAAATCAATTAATATGAAGCCTTTTATCGCATACCTAGTTCAAATGTATGAGGCAGATAAGTACATTTATATCAAATCTTAAAGTTTATAAACATTAAGAAACTTCACCTTTATTAGGTACCAACAATCTTTTTTGATCTCGCCAAGTCAATATCATTTATTGATCCAATTAGAACTTTATTTTATCGTTATAGCGCTCTTTTGAAAAGTGTAAAAGGGAACGATGGACTCACCCAGGTCCTGAGAACTGCATGGATAGCCTATTAGTCTGCCTCTGGAAGTGGCCGTGCCCATGTCTGTCCGGTGAGTCCGGCGGCCTGCCGTCTGACATGGGGTACTTCTGTGACGTTCTACTGCTGTCATCACGGCAGACCACGGCGGCTGACCAGCGCTTTGTTTGTTCTGTGGCCTGAAATGGAAGATCATCTTCTATACAGCAAGCTGGTTACGGGAATGTAACCATGTACATCGAAACGAATAAAGCATTTTTAAATTTCCTAGATTATCACTATGGGCGTTTACTCGGCAGTGGAACTGTCTCCAGCTAGATCTGGCTAGATCGTGGTTTAGTGCCCGAAACCCTCCATCCTTTGCATAGAGGGTTTCGGTTAATTAAAATCGTTGGAGTCGTTCACGAGATTTCTGGCACAAACAAATAAGCGTTGCTCGAATAAGGGTTATAGACGCTTAAGTACGATTTATACAATTGGTGTCGTGAGAAAACGGAGAAGTGGATAAAGCTACAATAACAATCAGTAAGCCTGATGGCTGGCCTTAATAGCATTCCATTTGAAGATGTCTATCGTTGCAACAACTGCTGTATTGCATTATGCTTTTATCAATGAGTAGTTAGCTTAGCTGGACAAAAATTTCAGCATTTTATTAAAAACGCAAATGTAATAAAAGAACACAAGTAATTCGCTCTGGGATTACGTTAGAAGTCACATTTTTTGTTACACTGTATTAGACAAAGACCGCAATAATGTTATCGGCTATAGACTATTTTAGCGCGGCCATAAGTTACCACACAAAAAAATGAAGTAAAGGAGATAGTGATTCATTTTAGGCACCTTCTATTTTCAAATGAACTTACATCAACTTCTGAGTAAATATGGCATTTACGTCAGACAAGAGCCACGTTCGATTTTCAAATTACCTCACATCAACGGGACTGTATAGGTACGACAGATCACATCACCGATAGTGATACCCAAGGATTGGTACGGAATAGTTACGTAGCAATCAATCTATGGAGATTTTGAAAGAATATTTTTGACCAGAAAAGCGCAAATTAATTTTTACAAAACTTAAAACCAGATCTGGAAATCATGGAAATACACATCGAAGTATTTCCATAATTTGCAACGTCCCCTAGAGACATGTGGCGATAAAACCTATCTAATAACCATCCTAAGTGTCATACGAATCGATTACAAAAACCGCATTAAAATCTAACAATCCGTTGCGGAGATAATGTGAGAGACTAACAAATAAGCTGTTATGGCAAATAAATAGTCTCCTGAGTCGCTGGAAAAAGAGCATGAAGCGAATGTTGTTGTTCTTATTAAAATCAATCCGATTACTTTCTTACCGTTCTCTGAGGTGGTAACGTGTCTTGGTGCAGCGAAGGCTCGCTGCCTCTTCGGACTTGGAGTCCGCTCGATCCATCCTCCATGTCTCCCGCGCCAACTTCCACGCAAGAGTCCGTGTTGGGAACCCGCATACTCCCGCCGACACCACCGCCACCCTGAGAAAAACATAAACCTGTAAATTAACAAGTTCGCCATCATCATTAACAGGCTGTAGAATTCCACTGCTGGACGTAGGTCTCCCCCCGAAGAGTGCTATAACAAACGATCTTGTGCTATCTTCTACCGACTTCTCGGAACCTTTGAGAAGTCATCACTGCATCGGGAGATATTCCTAAATCATTTTTGCTAAATTAAAAAACCCTCGATGTATTTTCCATCGTCTATTACAGCGCCCTCTAGTGACTTATGGCGTTAAAACCGTTGTTAAAAGATATCTAGGCACCATCCTTGAAGTCATACGAATCAATTGTAAAAAACCGCTTTACAATCTGATAAGCCGTTTCGGAGAGTAATGGTAACAGATAAACAACCTCTTACATCAAACACATATAGAACCTTACGCTGCGGGTAAAATACTCTCCCACACATGCTCGTGGCTGTATTTCTCATGTTGGACATCCTCAGATACAAGTATATACGCAGTGCTTAGATCTGCAAGTAGTAGCATACATGTAACAGGTTGCAATCTCTTTGGACGACTAACCAATGGCACATACCTTTTGGTTCAAGGACATGCTGCCCGTTTCCTCACAATGTTTTCTGCACTGACTACATAGACTCGGAATTATTACAGGAATGTAAAGGAATGTTTTCATACATAAATGTGTATGAAAACACATTCATGACAGGATTTGACAGGACACAGAATCTTCGGATCGAAAGTCGGGGCCACTAGCCACTACACAACTATAGTGCTTAACATACCTACATAGGTACAACGATGTAGAAATACGTATAATTAATAAAGAGGTACTGCTATAGCACCTATTAGTATGAGAAAGTGATGGAAGTGTTGCTCGATTCGCATCACGGCATTGTAAGCGGTTTTTGCTGTTGGTTTTCAACCTCAATTTAAAATTATGCTCATCAATCGGCAGAGATTATTCATTTTATTTTAAATTATTATATCTGTTCGGTCGATTGCAGAGACTTCATTGCAGATTGCTATAAGCGTTTGTTTGTGCGTGTGTTTATTTAACTGTTGTTACGACGACGCAGTGGTAAATGCACAGAGCTGAAACTGAACCCTACTACCGAATTTTTGGACTATAGATATAATACTCGTACGTGTTCGACGTCTTTGATTTTATAGGTATCTTCTAGAAGTCAAAAGTGTGAATCGGGGGACGGCTGTTTTTTCGGCCGAAGATTGGGGGAATACAGTATTAAACCAGTTACAATCACTCCGTATTAGTATTTTATTTTGTTTAGACATCATCCTACATACCGGAAGGCGTCGACGACTGACTGTATGAAAGCATAAAAACGCTTTCTTCAGTTTTATGTGGTTCTAGTAGTTGTTAACATACCTACATAACTTAATTTTACTAGAATAGGTTACATCAAGGGTACCTATCATCGATCTTTATAGGTATAATATTCCGTGCGGTAGTGCGTCTGTGTAGGCAGGTAAGTTTAATCCTGTTAGCCTAGTTTCAGTTTGCTATCGAGATACGTATATGTCTAGTGTAGGCACAATCCATCTTTCACCTACCTACAGCTAGACGCGTTGAAAGGAGGCGTGAACCGATCTGACGTGGGTATTGATAATATGTTTGTTAACTAAGTTACATAATTAGGTGTAATGTATACTCGTAAATGGATTTAAACATGAATATATCAAGATATTGCTTATATTTTAATTGCAAAAAGTAGCAAAATATTCTGCTTATTTAAAAAAAAATAGCCTCATTCAGTCCAAGGGTCTAGTACCTAAGTAGGTAATTTAGTACCTACTCTACAGAATTTGTTAAGTAGGTACCTACCGAGCTAATAAAAAAGTCATAAGGACTGGAGAATTATAGGTAGGATTTTATACTTAATAGGTACCTAATAATAAGTTTAACGGGTCTTTATCGCGTTTACCTTTTTTATATTATTTTCCAGTTATCCCGTGACAACGGCTGTTGCAATACAGTCGAAATGTCGGTAAAATAATATAAAAAAGGTAAACGCGATAAAGACCCGTTAAACTTATAATTATGTAATACGTACCTACTTATTACTAGGCCGAAGAACCTAAATAATATTATTATGTGTACATAAACTTACCTTTTTCGATTTACGAGAACATGAACACTTTGAATAACATAGACCCATATTGAAATGACAACATAAACACAAACTCGATCGCTTTCCACTAGACGACATGTCTTAAAATGATAATAAACACATTCGATCAAAAAATAATTTTCTTAACATGTCACGACAAGATTTTCCTGAAATGCCGCGGTTTTTTTTTATGCGGGTTCTGGCATGTGCATGTTGTGCATTCTGCCTGAGACTTTTATCGAACATGGCACATGTAATTTTTTTTCTATACTGATGTTAGCTTATGCATTGTACAGAATAGATGTTACATTTTTCATTCTGCTAAGAATTAATTAAGTACATACCAGGTAAACTATAAGCGAGTGATATAAAACCGAGCATAGAGACTACAATCGGCCTGCTAAATATAGGGATGGTTTTAATGAATAATGTATAGATAAAGTACCCAACTATCTGCCTATCTGCACGTCACAATTACAGGCTACAATATTATGCTAATAACGCGCCTCGAATGCAAATATTCACCAAGGTGTGTGTGTGTGGAGGAAGGATAAATAAAGCTTACCTAACTCACATATGAAGATGTAAAGAAAAAAGAGACTCCAAAAAGAGTCGGTCATTTAGATGTTTTGAAAATAACATTATAAGTATTTTATTAAGGCGGTCGGCACCGGTTTCAGTTTTAAAACAAAATATGTAATGAAAACCACCAAAAGGGAAGGTACATTCTTTGAGTGCCCCCATTTTCATGCCTGTATTCTACGGGGTACAATACAGGGAAAATAGGAAGGCGGGTTTATAACAGTGTCGCTGGCAGCGCTTTCATGGTTTCACGGGTCCACCGTGTAAATACTTTTTATTTATTCTTATCCCCGGAGGCGTCAAGAAGGTCACGTTAGTCTCTGTTCAGAGGGACGCGACGCATCGCTTCCATAAAAAACAAAAGAAAGATGAGTTTTCTTTCTTTCTGAACAAAGCCTAAACTGTATGTTGAGGTCTTTTGTATCTGACGTTTGTTCTTCTACGGATTTTATCAGAACTTACTCGAAACATGTCGGGCGAAGCGGTGCCCGCAGAAGAGCCACTTGCACCATCCGCCTGCGCGGCTCTGGGCTGCGGTGCCTGTGTGCATTCTGCCGTCAATGTTTCTCTGTCATCCGCGACGTCTCGCACGCGGTCGTCCGGGTCGAGGATCCCACCCGAGCTGGCTCGGAGCGCTCGTACTCCTACCCATGTGTCTGGACCCTGAAAATCATAGAAAGGTACAAATGACTGCAAGTAAAAGGTTTTTGTCTCCAGAAGAAATTCCAAAATTACTTCTGAAGTAGTTTTTCTCAAACCCATACCACAGCTTTATCGATGAAAGAGAAGACAAAAACGATTTCTGTAAGTACCTACCTCATTTGTGTGATGGAAAGGGAAACAGAAGTCATTTTCGTCTTCTCTTCTATAATAGTCAAGGATTTTTTGGTGCCCATGGACCCTGGCGGACAAAGAAGGGTTGAAGTGACTACAGGCTTATCATACAGTTTCGTCTACGTAAGAGAAGACAAAAATTACTTAATATGTTCTATTTCTCCTTTCCGTAGACTAAAAGATAGGCATTAGGATTTTTGTCTTCTCTTTTGTCAAGAAAACCATTGTCTTTGGTGCCCATGCTACTAGTGCAGCAAGGGCACCAAGACTAAATTTCGTCTACGGAAGAGAAAATAAAAAATACTTCTGTTCTGTTATGACTAAAAAAGTAGGCAAATGATTTTGCGCAGCTTTGCCTAAAATATGTTGTTTATAATTAAAAAAAAAATGCCTTTTTAAAAAGGCTTTGGTAAAATACATATGCTAAGCCCATTTCGGAAAGTATTCTTCTATTCCAACCTCATAAATAACTGTAACCATACGCGACAGCTTGCATTGTTTTAGTGAATTTCAACGGTTTTTCTCATAGTGAAGCGATATTAAAAAAGAGCGTGCACATTTCCCACGCGGCATTCACGTATTCATTCGCAGTGAATGCCGGCTCTAGGTACCTACTTATGTATACGTATACTACTCGTATGTCGAATGTTTTGTTCGTGTGTTCGTTGGTCTTTGTGCGCCTGTCACCGAGATTTTGCTGAATGGTGTCAAACGTTTTATAAGCGTAGGCAGGTACATCAATCTATTTGCAAAATAGATGTAAAGAAGCTGCCTCATTATCTTCAATCGCGCTTAAGAGACCTTTTTTATTTGTTTAAGTTATCAAAGTACAAATACCCATGACACAGTCTTCCGTTCCTGTTCCTTTCTGGCAGACAAGCGGGCTATCTTCTTGAGCCTCGGCGGCGGTACTGGCTCTTGCGCTGTCAACTCTGACTGCATTGTACCATGAAGCTACCACACATCACTCTCCACAACACACGATATTCTTAGAACCATTTTAAACCGATTTCACTGACTTTAATCTAAAGTCGGGAAACGATATCCGGTGTGTCCCGTCTGATCATGCGAAACCGATACATCTCATCTGATCACTCGAAATTATCTTGCCTGATGACGTGATCAGGCGGGACTGCATAAAAATAATGTTGCTATCCCATCTTGATCACGACACTGATTTAATTTTGAATTATTATTATTTGTATTTAAGTTTATCAGCAGTAGATAATGATGCGTTTTCACGGAACAATCTGAATAAGTTTTTTTTTTACTAGATATGATACAGTCAACCTTCAGTCCAATGCATGAAGTAAATTATCATTAAATTCCGAGCAAGTGAGCGGTTTATTTGCAGTGCATGACATGACATGAGTGTCATGATCAAATGGGATAAGAATACCTTTTCGTTGCTATCATATCAAAAAGACGTATGTAATTTTTTTCTATTTTTTTTATTAGCTTTTTGCGTAGTTTGGAATGTAATCTATAGCTTGTCAAAATATGGTGGGTGGTTGTCTTCTGCAAAACTCGACTTTATTAACATTGTCAAAAAGTCCTTATTTGGATGTGGCTGTCAAAATGCCGTATGTTATTTCATACGACTTTTTGATTTCATAATTTCTAATGACAATAACTTTTTTGGTATTATACGTCAAATTGATTTTGATTGGTTTCTTAATTAGTAAAGTTATGTGGTAAAGAAAAGGTTGAATGCAGAATATTATGGAAGTTTCAACATAAAAGAGGTAAGTAATGTGTTAATTTATGTAAATGTTATAACACTGTACTAAATACTAGATTTAAACAGCAAATACCGTTAATTTTCTTAACATAACCTAAATTTTACATAAATTTTGGGATGAACCGTATCTGAAATCTTGTTGTGTGTGTGTTTTTTGGTAACGAGGTAGTTTATAATTAATCGAAAAAGGCTTAGATGTCTTTAAAAGTATAGATTTCTTCATTTGCATGTGCTTCGCGGTAAAAATCAAAAGGATGTAAGAGCAATAACATTAATAAGCACAGAATCTTACGTCTCTTTGACAATTTTTGTTTTTTAGTAAAATTAAAAATAGTTAACTTTTAAGCAGCTTGTTTAATAGGTTTTACACAACATTGTTGTATATAATTATGTCTAGGCTTATACATATACAATAGGTAGGTAGTTATGAACACAGGAAAATAATAAATCGTTTTATATTAAAGTTAACCCCTGCAGGGCATTCGCCGTTTCCTCTCAGGCTTTAAATACTCTGGATTAGCGAATGTCCCATGCCTTCGAACCGTTGTGAGTTCTAGTGCATGTCGGTTTCCTCACGATGTTTTCCATAAAAACATAATGTGTTTATTGAGAACATCAATATTTCATTAAGGAAAACTTATTTGTTACAGCTACCTGACTAAATGAATAAAAATGAGAAGATACAGCAGAGGAGCTGATCTCCTCATGAGAGCTATTGCTAATTCTGGCATTCATAACAATGATGATGAAAATACATCTATAGAGCAATGGCAGATGATGCCAAACGCAGACGATACATCACGAAATACCAGCTACAATCAAGTTTCAACAACTTCAGAAGTACCATCATCTTTGATAAATCAACACCTTGACTGTGAAATAACCAGTAATGATGCTACTTTGAATGATATATCTGATGAAATCATGATGGCCTTTACTGAATCTAGAGTCGATATGAATGATATGGTCAGTATTTCTCCTGTGCAGAACATAGCATCTTCGAATAGCCTACAGCCAAGTACTAGCCATAACAATCATTATTATGTTGACGACGAACCTATTCCTAACTATATTTTGAACGAAACTACGGGAGAATTCGGCATTAATCCTACAATTGAGATTCCTAGTTCCAGTACTGGTGAGATGTTCTTAAATGAAATTACAAAAATGAAATGCAACGACATGATTCAGATCAAACCTACTTTTCACCAAACTTATCAGAAACAGAAACCGAACGAGTTGCAGCCTTTAATTGCAGTGATGATGACCGTGATGCTACTTTTATCCCAGACGAAGAAGATACTTCAGATGGAAATTCTTCGGGAAATGAGAGTATTTTACAGATAGTACAGAGAAAAAGACATGGAATAAGAAATCAAAAATTATGGGATCGTAATAAAAATAAAAAGCTAAGAATGCAGGGTAAAGCATATAAAGGTATAGTTAAGACAAGAGATGGAAAATGGTCTCAGACAAATTCAAGAAAAGCTAGAAAAATGAAAGAAGCTTGTAATTGTAGATCCATTCAATTTGAATGTCGAACTTTAACAAACGAAGTCAGAAAAGAATTGCATGATAATTTTTGGAAGAATTTAAATTGGGAACAGCGTAAAGTTTACATAGCAAGTCTCGTTACTCAAGTGGCACCAACTCACCGAAGAAAAGATAACCTGGAATCATCACGCAGAAACCTTACTTTGCAATATCATTTGCGGATGAATGACAACAAACATCGCGTTTGCAAAAAAATGTTTTTGAACACGTTTGATCTGGGGGAAAAGTGTGTAAGAGTATGGGCTGCAAAAGCTAAAAGCGGAATCCCTATACCCATAGTACCATCACCCTCAGCTCGGATTAACACTGAACGCAATGATCACCTCCAGTCTTTCCTTAATAGCTTGGTGAAAATGGAATCGCACTACTGTCGTGCTAGTTCCACAAAAGTTTATTTAGAACCTAACTGGGACTCACTAACAGAACTGTACAACCATTATAGAACTGAAACTACAAAAGACAACACTGACCCTTTCTCATGGACTCGATTTTCACAAGAATTAACGAAACAGAACATCACTTTATATCAAAATCGCAAAGACCAGTGTGATACTTGTTTTGCATTTTCAGAGCAGAGAATAGACAAAAGCGTTTATGATTTACACCAATTACGAAAAGACATGGGCAGAATTCAAAAATCTGAAGACAAAACATTAGCAGAAATGGATAATACAATGAAGGTGTTTTGTGTCGATGTGCAGGCTGTTTTATTGGCACCAAAACTTAATGTATCGCTGGCCTATTACAAAATGAAGCTGAAGGTGCACAACTTTACCTCTTTCGATCTCGCAACGCATAACGGTAGATGTTACCTATGGGATGAAGTAAACGGAGGTTTGGATGCGGAAGTATTTGCGGCTTTATTTGTTGACATTATACAGACTGAATGCCAAAGATCGGAGGTGAATTTGACTAAGATAGTACTATGGTCAGATGGTTGTTGTTATCAAAACAGAAACCAAGTTCTGGCTAACGCAATTTTGAACTGTGCTGTTCAATTAAATATAGTAATTAAGCAAAAATATTTGGAACATGGGCACACATTTATGGAAGTAGACTCGCAACACAGCATCATTGAGAGAAAGATGAAAAAGAAGGACATTTATTTACCGGCTGATTACGTGGGCTTAATAAAATCAGCTAGAGCAAGTCCAAGATCGTATGAAGTGCACAGTTTGACACATACTTTTTTTAAGGATTTCTCAAAAATTCAATACTACAAAAGTATTCGACCAGGCAATCGAGTTGGTGACAATACTGTTACTGATATTCGGTGCTTGAAATATAATCCTAATGGGACAATTGAGTATAAATTAATGTACTCAGATGAGTGGACTTTGTTACCACGTAGAAGCAAAATGCCTAGTCCCAATATAATATTACCTCCACTATATGATACAAAAAGAAAAATAACGCTAAGAAAATTTCAAGATCTGCAAGATATGAAAGTATTAATGCATGAAAATTATCATGCTTATTACGATTCTTTACCACATGAATGTCCAGATCAGCCATGTGTCCATATTAAAACGTAATTATTTTCTTTTTTAACCAATTTCATTTTCTTTTTGAATTATAGATTATTTTTGCTGCAGATATAAATTATATTTGATTTAGAGATGATTCTCTACTTTTAATTTTTGTTACCTAAACTTAAAAAAATATTTGTATAATAATATTTTAGACAGATTTTTTAACTGTGATCTCATTGAGCTAATTGTAACTTATAAGAGAGAATATCACAAAAAACCCATAATATTTTCATTCTAAGTGATGTTTCTACTTTATAGTTAAACTAAGATTACAACTTAGACAAAAAACTTATTTTCTAGCCAATTTTGTCTTGTATTGTTTATTATTTCTACTGTTTGTATTGTTAAAAGTAACTGATTTGGAGATGGTTGTGATTTTAGAAATAGAGATAGGCTGATTTAAAAATAACCTGCACGAGAGTTAATCCCATAGTTTTAACCATCGTGTAACTGAATAAACCTAATTATGTGTAAACTTATGATTGTTTTTAGAATTTATTAGTCAGAGTATAGTAGTTGGTTGACTGATTTTAACGGTGATCTCATTAAGATAATTACTTTATAAGTAAGAAACTCACAAAAAGCTATTATTGTTTCTCCAATTAATGTTAAGCTAAGCTAAGCTATCTAATTAGTTGAGCTAAGATTACAAGACATGTTGAAGTTTTTAAGAAATATATATTTTTGTAACGAAACTGGTTGTTTGTATTTCTGTTCAAAAAGACGTAAAACGTTCTACATTATCATCGTAAAATGTTTAAAAGTCGTATGAAATGTCAAGACGTCGTATGTTTGAATTTTGGTTCAAAAAATATTATCAAAAGGACGTATAAGCACGGAAATCAGCTTTCTAGCTTTAATCTACCCACAATCTGATTACGTGCAGACGTAAACATTTAATCCAAAGCAAGTTGCATCAAAACATTGTAAAAAAACGGTTTAGTTAAGAAAAAAATCGGTTTTTTGTGTCTCCTGAAAACATCACTTTTTACATACGTCTTATTGATATGATAGCAACGTTTTGTTACATTGCGTGATAAGACGGGACGGTTTTGTGTGATCAGATGGGAAACTGTTTTTTAACTATTCACAACTGGATGCAATGATCCGATCGAAGCATTTGGAGGTAACGTGGTCTGGTGGACCTTGACCTTCGCGCGCCACTGACCAAACACAGTGAAGCTCACGTGCCTTGCACCAGATGCTGTGCCCCATAAGAGCTGTCGTGAATCATGGTACCGTTAAAGTAATTTCAGTCCTATCTGGGACGTTTTCGCTTCATTTAATTCAGTGAATATTTTTGTTCGGGTTAATATGTGGTTTTAAATAGGTACGCTGCGCAGAAATAAAATTATCAATACTGTAAAAGTGTGTCACTGATAATAAATTTGTAGGTAAATATAGCCCGTCTATCTACAGGGCAGGCATTGATTATTCATAATGATACCTACGTACATAGGTAACTCGTAGTAATTACATCTATAAAATAGTATGACATGTTACTATGGCATTGAAGATAGCGTTTTATTCTATAGAGCTAAATTACTTCGTTTTATAGAAACTCCATACAGTCTATCCTAATTATTGCATGTGCAAATACCTAGAATGCTTCCAACCAGAGCAACACACGCAATCTTAGAAGAAACTTGCATCGAATAAAATCATAATACGTTCAATCAGTTCATGAAATGGCTGCGTCAACAAATACTATTTAGCTTCGTCCTGGGACCGAAGATCAATATTTGAAAACTATGTTCGTTATCAATTCGAAACTGTCTTCGGTAAGCACGCACGATACCACCCGTTTTCTAGCTTACCAATGTACTCGTAGTTAATACGAGGATGATCTTATATTTAAAATAATTTAAATCATGTCTTCAATGCTTATATTCATGCTGAGGTATCATCTAACTGATACGGCCGTATCCTAATACGCTAATGCCAACGGATATGCAGTCTTTATGGTCGAAAGCGTGCGCTGAATATATAACAGCCAACACTGCGTCAATAAAAGCAATCGTTGTAAAATATATGAAAATTCTTGAACTAACTGATCTGATAACTGAAAAAGGTGTGAGCCATTTTCAAGTAAAACAATACGGAGTTGTTTGATGAAATATTCTGTTTTGTAATGAATGCCGAACGGGCGCCTTTGAAATCGTTCGGTATTGCAATAACTGTTCCGTTCATATTTTATATTATAGATTTTTCGCTCATAATAGTACCTACCTACAACTGATGTAGTACAACAAGTAGGCATTTCTGTTGTACGTAATGTTATTAAAAACAAGATCACAGAATTAATAATACTAACGGCTAGCTAGATCAACTATAGCACCTTGGATCTGTACCCACCTATTTATTGGCCTGGGTCGACAAATAAATAATCATTCTCAAAGGTTTGATGCTTTTTGTGAACATTAATTGTTATGTAAACAACTTGGTATCTATGTAAATTTTCATTGCACTTATGAGGGCACTCTAGCAATATCTAATGACTGAACATAATATTGCGAGCATTTTTCTAAAATCAATTTTGTTTGGTCATTTCTGATTTGGTTTAGTTCAGATTATCATCCGTTTTCCAAAATATTTTCCTGATTTTATCATCACTATTCGGGCTTTGGTACGTAGTCCACATACCTATCAATTTACCTAAATGCTTAAAACGAATCATTGAGAGCCTGCATTCAGTTGTATGTATCACTTTTGTTTAATAGAAAAACACTATATTCTCCTGAATTTGAAATCTTCGACTGTTCGTTAATTGATAAGGAATTATAATTTGAAGTCCGTAACACTTTTACGTTTATTTTCTACCGAATGCGCGTGAAATTCACTGCAAATAGGTACGCACAACGCGGCTCCTCCGGACGAAGCCAAGAACGCAACTGAGTGAGCGAGCTTGTAATAGAAATATCTCCAACAATGAATAAGTACAAACAAAAAAACTAATCATTCTACTGAACTGCTTCATAATTTTTCAAGGTTCGCGGTTCTAATAGGGAGCAAAAACATGGTTCTTTCATTACCGGGGCTGAGTGCGAGTTGCGCATTTTGCACATCAACGGGTGCTTCTAGATTACAAGATTTGAATAGCTAAAACAAAGACCGCTCGTAATCGCTAGCATGCCAAATTTAATGTTTGGACGTGCCTTTAACTACCCCACTACTTTATCTACAGAATTGACGCAGAAGGTTGCGGGTTTGATTCCCGCCGCGGGAATCAAACTGAATCTGGTCTGGGTTTTTTCTGTGTATAATTAATATGTAATATATAACAGTACTTACTTTGGGATACTAGCACGTGCCTAATTAATGCTTGGACGTGCCTTTGACTACCCCACTACTTTATCTACAGAAGGTTGCGGGTTTGATTCCGCCGCGGGAATCGAACTGAATCGGGTCTGGGTTTTTTCTGTGTATAATTAATATGTAATATATAACACAGGCTCTGCTTTTTTTGGGAGTTTTATAATATCAGGGCTTGATGGTGCTGTGTAAAAATGTCCAGCATTTTTCAACAGCACGGCTCACAGTGGAGCCGGAAAATAACTGATGTTTACGAGCCCAAGCCAAGTGCGAATCGAAAAGTCCAGTTGATGATATCAGGAATTAGGATATTCGAGGTTGACGCATGTAAGCTATCACAAGGAAAATCAGTTTGTAAAAAAATTGGGACGATTCTGCAAGTGTTCAAAACGACTGCTTTTTATAGAAGGGAAATGTGTGTTTTGGTAAATCAAGAAGAACTAGCGACTGTAGTTGTTTCGGAACCTTATTGGAATGATGATAACTTTGACTAGAAAAATGAAATAACGAGAATGGGGAGACCATTCTCGTTATTTCATTTTTTAGATCAATATACTCAAACAGTTTTTCCGCTTTAGTGTTTTGCAATTAACAGCAGCAATACCATCCTGCAGGTAATAGCAGATAAGTATGACTCACCCATATTGAAATCTTTCATTCGGGTCCTGATTTAATAGTCTCACAGAAAGCCTATTGAATCGGGACACGAATGATTGACGATGACATTATTGAATTGAATTGTATCGAATGAATGTATTTAAAATAAGGAATTGTACTAACATTATGACATTATGTAACTTCCTAACAAATTATGGATCAAGTTATCTGACTAAATAAATGAATAATAATCATCTACTCACTGAGTATGTATCTGAGGATTTCCATCATGGGGAATACAGTCGTGAGCGTGTTTGTTTTGTTGTTTGTTCATGAATCGTAACCAATTTGTTAAAACTTATTTACATAAGTATTAATGAAGAACTTTTATAAGCATAACATCTACAGCTTGAGATGTTATGCTTATGTATATGTTAAATTGAGAAGTAAATATATTCAAAATGTGTTAGATGAGACATTCACATATGGTGGTGGGACGGCAAACGTAGGTACCAATAATTACAGTTAACGCTGATAAAACCGGAGCGATAAGAAGTTACTCATATTTATTTTGGTATTTACCTACCTACCTATCTACTTAGGTATTATAAGTTCCTAAATAGTGTTTTTACCATAAGAGTACGTTACTATGTAGCTAGTATTTTACCAATATATAGCGTATATACGATACGTATGTTACGTATCGTGTATTCGTTATATATGGCTTTATTATATATTCGTAGCTCCATTCTTCATATACAGGGTGTAATCGTTAAGTGTGCATAGGCGATTATTCCGTAACTATTGCAGATATCAAAAAACTTTAAACTGATATCGAAAGTACTTTACCTAATGAGTAAAATGACATTAATAACTTTTTAAAAATAAAACGAGAAATATCCAAAAAAATTACATTAATCACTCCCATACATTTTATTTCTTAGTAAGTACAAAATTTTGTGTTCAAAGCATATGTTCGAAGTGACGTCCTCCTTGTGCAATACAATGACGAGCTCTATTTACAGTTTCTAAATGAACTTTCCTTAACATTTGCGGAGTAATTAAAGCAATTGCACGACGTACACGATTCTGTAACTCTTCTAGGCTGTGTACTCTCTCAGCGTACACGTGGTCTTTGACAAATCCCCATAGGAAGAAATCACAAGGCGTGAGATCCGGGGATCTGGCAGGCCAAGGGGTTGCACTATTATTGGCTATTAAGCCATTATAATTGTTTCGTAAGAAATTCATTACAACATTTGTATTATGTGCAGGTGCTCCATCTTGTTGAAAAATTATCGACCTTCTTTCATCGTCTGGAATTGGTTCTAAGAGACTTGGCATATCGTTTTGTACAAAGGAGAAATATCTCTGTCCATTTAAGGTTCCACTGTAAAAATATGGCCCAATGATCCGATCTCCAAGAATACCACACCACACATTAATTGAGAATCGCACCTGAGCTCTAACTTCAGTAGTTAAGCGAGGATTGTCAATTGACCAATAATGCGAGTTTTTTCTATTTTAAATGCCGCAGTTTGAAACATTACTTTCATCGGTCCATAAAATTGACCTTACATTGACATAATTATTGACTAGCCAATTGCAATAGACCAGCCGACGAGCAGGATCATCATTGTGCAGCGTTTGAGTAGGTTTTATCTTAAATGCTTTGAAGTTGTGTTTTTTAATAACTTGTGTACATAATTGTGGGACACTGGAAATGATCGGGCCACTGAACGCGTTGATTCTTGTGGATTATCTACTACGTAGTTAATAATATTGTTATCTAAGTCATTATCAAATTCCGGAGCTCTTGTTCTCGAACCTTTTTTTCTGTTAAAAGATCCATAATTTATCAAATTGTTATCCAACTTACGTAAATACGTACCAGAAGGAACTTCTCTATCTGGGTACTCTCTTCTGTAGGCGATAATGGCCGCCCTATTGTTACAATCATGTTTGTAGTACATTTTTAACATGTCCCTCTTTTCTGTATTGGAATATGCCATTTTTCAATCAATAAATGCAACAATCACGATTATTAACGCAAATTGAAAAATACAATAAATTGGCGGGAACGAGAACCCGCGATAAAGAATTTGAATTTAGAACGAACACCAAAGAGTATCTTTCTTTTTGTTTTTATTTAGTATGTTGCTTTTCAGCTAGTTCAAATCAATACAATATTGAAACAAGGTTTATTATAAATTTGAAGTGGTAAGATAATTAATCTACACGTGTATCTACTTGAAATTCATTAATACCTTCATATCGTACATAATTATAAAATGACAAGGGTAAAATGAGTAGGTACTATTCCACTTAAAATAAGGAAACTAAAACCTTTCTACTATCTCATACTAAATGTATGGGAGTGATTAATGTATTTTTTTTGGATATTTCTCGTTTTATTTTTAAAAAGTTATTAATGTCATTTTACTCATTAGGTAAAGTACTTTCTATATCAGTTTAAAGTTTTTTGATATCTGCAATAGTTACGGAATAATCGCCTGTGCACACTTAACGATTACACCCTGTATAGGAATTTTAGTTATTTTACTACGTAGCGCCTTGTACTACAAGGTTTTTTACGTTTTTAAGATCGATTTCATCGATATACAACACTAAATCGATTCAACTTAATCGATATCCCAACAATAAAAACCTACGAAAAGTACAGAATTGTATTTTGCAAATTGATTAGAAAACGCTTATTCAAAACGGCCAATTTATTTTTGTTGTTTGTTAAAAAATGTTTGCAACTACCCACAAAATGCAATTTAAGTTACACAAATACATTTTATAGAAATCGAAACCCCAGTAATTGACAAGTCGATGGACCAAAGTTGCCTTGCTGATAATGGCCTTGTGGCAACATCTCATGATGATATTCTGCCCGACGCATTGCTGACGGTAAATCCAACTTCCCTTGATATAACCCCTGAAGAACCAATTGAAACGATTTCAGAACTTGGCCCTGAAATATTCCTTGCGCTGGGCGACTCAGCTAAAGAAATTCTTACATATGGTGAAAATATTCACACCGATATAGCGAAACGCTGGCTTCCCATCCTCCGTAAAGACCTGATGAAATATGTATAATATGTACGTATTTACAAAAAAAAACAGTATATAGTAGTATATCAGTCATGTAGTTCCCATAACACAAGCTCTGCTTACATTGGGGCTAGATGATGCTGTGTGAAAAATGTCCAGCATTATTTATTTATTTATTTATGTTAAGGAGAAATTACATAAAGAACATAATGTTCCAGATAAATGTAGGCTATGACCCCTAAAAAACGGAGGATTACAGAACTGCCTGTAATCTATTACCTACAAACGGTTATGTTGCTACGATTGACTTGAAAGAGTCTTACCTATTATTATTACCTATTAGTACCTATTCTTCAGATTTTAAAAAATATTTGAAATTCCAGTTTGAGAACAATACCGGACAAATAACGACATATGCATTCAATGTATTATGCTATGGTCTATCTAGGGCACCAAGAACTTTTACAAAAATATTGAAAGAAGTATTTAGTAATCCAAGAAGTCGCGGCTTCAGCTCAGTGTCACACCTAGATGACACACCTAAGAAAACAGCTATAAGGAATGCCTTCGTAACGTAAGAGAAACTGTTAAACTTCTCGAATGTTTAGGATTCGTACTTAACTACGAAAAAAACATATTATAGCCCAAACAGAACTCCCAAGTTTTTAGGATTTATATTTGATACAGTAGATATGTCCATATCCTTGCCCGAGAATAAACGTAATATCATATTACAACTAACACCTACATATATGCCTGGACAAAATTGTTGACGAACAATCAACTGGAATCATTGTATTTCAGAACTGGCCCTCACAGGCATAGTTTCCTCTTCTAAAACGGTTGTTAGTGTTGGAGGTTATATTCTTTAACGATGCTCTACGGTCTCGTTACAGGGTGCACCTGCCGCAGGAGATTACCCTGGGCGTCGCGATTGTCTTAGGCAGGCGTTCACACGACGGGCTGTTCCACAAGAAGCTTTAGATATCATGGTTGATATCGGAGGGTACTTTAAAGCAGTATAACACCACATAAAAGTTTTGGTGGAATTACGGCTTGAATTATAACATGAACTATTTAGAAGCTCCGATTAAGGCAGTGATTACGTTCTTGACTGAAAAAATCAAAAAGGAGGCATATTCATAAAGTATGTAAAATCGATATATTTAAGCAAAAAACAAAAATAGTCTAGTCTATCGAACAAACATTCAAACCGAGCTTAAATTCACTTCAACTCGCACCCATGTTTGCAGACTTACCCACGTTGCCCAATATTTATTTAAAATAAATAAAGAGTACCGAACTCTATCGCAAAAAATATCTCAGTTCAATACAGCCCAACCCAGCTTCAAATATTTTTTTTTATAAATGTTTTGTTACATAAGTTTTAGTTTGGGCATGTGTAGCAAAGAGTGTTTAGAAGGTAGGTTATACGTATAAGTAGGTAATCTATAACATAGGATAGTGATAAAGCCAAATGCTTCAAAATAGAGACTTTATTGAGTAGGTAGGTTAACCTAGATGAAAATTAAAAATAAAGCTAATAATAGTAGAAAAGAGATAGATGTATTCTACATAATACTTGACGAATTTCGAGTAAAGTGGTCATAAAATGGGTTATTACTATAATCGAATTGTTAAAGTTTCCTTTAGCACGTGCTCAAAACGGTGCAGGAAAACATCATGAGGAAACCGACATGCCCTAGAACCAAATATTCGAAGGCATGTGCATAGGTTAGTGTTCCAATAAGTGGCGATGGGCTTGCAACCAAAACACGTGCATATGCCAAATGTAATGTTTGGTCGTGCCTCTGACTAGACTAAACTCTGCCCTAGTTAGTATTATCAGAGATCTTCTTAATGAGTATGTATGTCCATCATGGGATACAAAGTCGTGAACGTGTGTAAAGTTTTCTTAGGGCGAAACAAATGATTGCGAGTTATTCCCTTCCTCAGAACACCTAAAATACCTAATAGAAATGATGTAAAAAATGACGTTGCCTAATTTCTAACAAAGAAGTTATCACTAGATAAACACACACCGTAGGCAATGTTCGACTGATTAACACAAGGTTAAAATAATGCGCAATTATTTTTTGGCATCCTTTAAACAACAGGCTTAATTTATCCTAAGATAAAGATAAACTAGGATTACAAGGATAACTAAGACCTGTGTGATCAGATACACAGGTTATAATTAGTATTGGTACTTATTTGGTATTAGTGACTCATGCTCGGAAAATAGGGTAACTCGAAAACTACGCCGTAAATGCGATTTACTGCCCTAAGTAATTATACGAAAATAGAACGAGGCTCATTACATTCATAATATACTACAGTGAAATACAATCTGCATGACAAATCCTTATTTATATTAAAAATATTAACGAACGCAAAATTTCTTTTTAGCAATAAACTGTTATGAAAATTCATATAATCAGTTTATAATTAAATAAATAAGTTGAAATATAAATTAATTCGTTAAATAAAATACTTTAGTTTACTTTACTTAGAATACAATTTTGTAACGTTTTTTTTATTTCCTCGCATTCGTGATCAAAGGTTATGTTATTCTCGGGTGTAATCGATCAATCACACCCTCGAACTCAAACTATCTCTGGTGTAATTAATAGCTTACCGCCCTACTTAACAATATACTTGAGGACAAAATAATTTAGTGATAGCTACGAGGTACCTATGTAAATCACGTCAGCAGGAAAATAGTAAAGTACGTGGTATAGTCGTAATTATATTCTACAAAAATAGGTAGACTTATCCCAAAAATATGAATCTCGACGGGACTCTTAACCCTCGACTTTCCGCTCGGTAGGTACTCGGGGACTATACCTACCAACCAGCATAAGATTTTTTATTTCCTTGTTTCAAGAAATTAAAGTGAAATAATATTCAAAAGGATAACGAGAGAACTTTTATGAAGCTACGTTTTTCGTAACGATTGTCTGCAATAACATGGGTCTTGCAAATTTGGTCATGAATTTAATAAGTACATACCTAATAACTAATATGTTATTTATGTTTTTTCAAAGGTTGTCTGGAAGAGACCACTTTAAGCGATAAGACCGCCCATTGTATCTTTAATATTCTTTTTTTTTTAATTCCTGTGTTTTTGTATTTTACTTTGATGTTCAATAAAGAGTTTATCTATCTATCTATCTAAGAGTAGTGTTAATAAGAAATACCATCTTGTTGGGTAATTACGTAATAGAATTTTATAAATACGTGACTGGACCGACATAACGTAACAAACCTTATGTGAATAGAAAGTGAAAAAGTATTTCAGACAAGTCACATAATTGGATATTTGGATTCCAAAACATTCTTGTAGCTATACATTATGCCTAATGTAGAATATATATGATTGTCTTTGACAATATCTATACGACTTTCTCAGAAATATTTTTTGTTACAGAACAGAAGACCCACTCCACAACGGGTAATATTGATTTTTGAAAATCTCGCAGTGTTTTATTACGATAGTCATGACATTACATGTATAGTAATATTACGACAAATGTAATGTAGGTACGTGATATTTGTCGCTATATTGACAAACGACAACTCTCGTAATTGTTGGTTTTATAAGTTTTTAATCACAATAGAAAATATGACGTAAAAATGTGTAGCCTTCTGCATCAGTAGGCTACGTGCCTACATGCAAAACACGAGAGTTCCTGTATTCAAATTACTGGTTACACATTACTAACAGCTAACTTAATTAGTTTTACCGGTAAAGATCAATGGCCGATCGCGTGGACACTTTACTATAGAAACGACAAAGTAAGTAATTGCATAGGTGCGTTGATTTAATGAAGTGCTTTCCAACACTTTCAGAACACAAAAGGCGCCCGTGAAAGTGGTGATTATAGCTAAGACTACGATGGGCTTGAGACGGTTAAGATAGAATAATAATCATAGAGATGTATGTAACACAGACATACAACTACAACTAGACATATTATACAAGACAAAAGACAGTTGTCTATTGTAATGGAACTAAGTTATGTTCAAGGCAGTGTCTGTGATGGTGGATTTAGAAGTGTCAACAATGATACTGAGAAAATTTCGCGTTGAGAGAAATTACTGCTATAACATAGTGTTTTTTTAAGTTTGGTTTCTCTTTAATTTCTTACCGTATTTTCATGAGTCTTAGGAAGGATGCTCCTCTGTAGTTTTTGCACAGGATACGTCTGTCTCCATCCAAACAGCCTCACAAGCTTGTCTGCCATATCCTCGCACTTTGGAGTCGAATCTTTCATCCTTTATCACAGCCCTGAGTCCACCGCACCTTCACTTCCACAATACGCGTTTGATTTCAATTTGTTTTGCAATGAATAACACGTAGACACGGAAGTTGAGTTTAAACAATTCCAACTTTTTAGTTCCCACTTTTGGAAATATATTCACGAAAACAAATGTATTTTTTCACTGTGGATTTGATAAAAACTTGATCCAGTCAAACCACTATGTAGCTAGTGTACAAAAAATAATAAGACGCAAAGTGTTGAGCGCCTGGCCGGCGCGGCGACGCGTCTCCGCGGCCTCCACTCCGTTATCGCCGTCATCGTTATCTGACTATCACCGCCCCTCCACTGCACATTCACTTCTCCAATTGAATGACGTTCATTATAGCAAACCACGAGCTTCTGAATTGCAAACTAAGATTAGGTTACTAAATCTGTCATCAGCGTCATCAGCGACAGTGGAGTCGGAAAATACAATGAAACATCACCGATGACTTCGAAGAATGAAAAAAAATATCTGACGGAGCTTAAACATCCATTATGGCTAATTAGGATGGACTTGACACTTTCTGGTCGAAACGAACAAGTAGAACAAAGAAAGCGGGTGTTGAGTTGCACCGAGTGACATGAAAAACATAATACGTTGTAGATACTTGTTAGTAACTCAACTCATCAATAACTTGTTTAAGTTACTTGTACCTAGTACTTAGCTCTACAAAGAGCATAAAAATATACCTTATTCAATGGAATAACATTGAATGGATTTGAGTATTTGCGTACATAGCAATGCCTGGCTGGCTGAATCAGGAATGAATTATAAACTCGTATGTTGCTTGTAAAATATGATATGAAATGAATGCATATGGATTATTAAATAAATCTATACCTATACAGAAGAAAACTAAAATGTTCCTATTTCTTATAATGTTTTCATCAACAAATTACGTTAGTTGAGTTATGATTTGTTAGCAGTTTTAGTTTGATCAGCCTTTTAGCCCGCGTTTGTGGGAAGTTTTAGGACCAGTGTTGACGAAAATGCTTAAATACATGATTAATAATGTTTTTTATCCCGTTGTCTAATCAAATCATATGTATTATTAGACAAGGAAAGCGGAAAATTTTACTGATAAAAAAATCCGCACATATTATTCATATATGAAAATACGATCTCAAATGAAAGTATTCAAGTAGGCAGCCAAATTACTATCATAAGATTGTTGCACAATATGCACATACAATTTGAAACATTTCAAAGTTGGAGACAGTTTACAAAGAGTAAGGGCTAAAAATAGGTACCTAGTTAATTGTAGGTACGGAGGGTAAGATGCAAAAACCTGCAATGGTCGTATGATATTGTTTGAACAAGATACACCATGCAAAAATACACCATGGTAGTTAGTTAAAGTTACTTAAAAAACATAGTAAGAGCATTTAAATAGACACGAATTGATTGATCCATTGTCAAAAACACAATTTAAAATCACGTTGGATCCTTTTCATACTACACTCGTTTCTTGTTAAATAGATGCATAAGCAAACTAAGATAAAAATTTCATGAAGCTAAAAATAAGCCTACATGCAAAGCTTATCATAATCTTAACGTCAGATTTATCTCTATTAAAACTTGAATTGATAATTATCAAACCAAGATTGTAAACAACTTTAATTATTATCTTCTCACGAAGCTTTCTACTGTTTGATATCTAGATCGGTGCCAATGCTGGAATTTTGCTTCCACTCTCTGCAAACAATAGCATGACGAGCCCATGGCATTGATAATGATTAGGAATACTCCGGAGTGACTGCAGTTCTGTCATAGAAATGACAGAATTCGAAAAATATTTTGATTCACGAATTTTCTGCTTCATCAGAGAGGAAAGGACACAAATGGGATACAATCAGCCCAAACAACGTTGCGTTGCTATTGATAGTAAACTATAAATTTTCATAATATAGCATTGAGGAAATAGAAAATTGAACGTCCATTACGGATACATTTTAGCCTTCCATCTATTATTACGTTCATCAAATCCATCAAATTTACATGGCCGTTGCTTCCTTTCCCATGTCGTTTTTAGTTTTTTCCTTTTCCGTAACAACATTATGGAAATATGGAACAATGTATAGTAAGAAGAAAAAAATATTTTTATCGTAAAATAAACTGATCGTTAATCAGAAGATGGTTTAGCGTGCTGTCACGCTACCATGGACACAGAGTGAACGTTGAACTAGAAGATGTGCCGTCATGACATGAAGCCAAATCGGAATCCATAATAGTTATTTAATTGTTGACGTCCACAGACTCGACAAATAAGAAAGAAGGCAATTGAACAAAGGAAAGTGAATTGAAGGAATCAACGACACCATAAAACAAGTGTACCAATCAGAACTAGGCATCAAACGCCATAAATTCTTAGGAATCAAATGAAAGAGCCAGCCATACTACCTTTAAAGTTAGAGGAACTACAGGTTGCAAATGTACTAAGTGCGTGCAGCACAATGCCCTCGACACCAAATTGAAATTAGTTACTCGGTCCGTTATAAGTTATAACCTTATTTCAGGTCAACTGGTTTAATTTTGGCAGACTTTCTCACATAATCACAAGCACTGGTTCACACTCCAAATAAATGTTAGGACAGACACTGAATTGTATGTAAACAAACTGGAGGCTGCGCGGCAGGCAACTGGCTTCGGTCTGCGCGTGCGCCGATTGCGGCTCGCGACGGGGGCATGTGACGTCCCCCCACTTGCCTCCGAGACAGGCTGCTATTGAAGTGTTCGCTTGCCACGTAAATAATAACTTCAGCTGTGTAACTAGACGCACACTCAATAATGTACAACTTCATGACTTGTTCAGGGCATTAATAAACTGTTATGGTTTTTCAACAATTTTGTAATTTCACCCTTTGAACTTTGTTTCGTCAATCACAGACGAAAATTTACTTTAATATCCTATAAAAATTATGTACCTGCATATTATATGAAGGTACCATTCCTCAGATACTTAAACCTGTTTCAAAATGGACGCTTCCGTTTGATAATCAACGATGCGAAAATCCTTGTCGTTTTGTAGCCTGGAACTTCTGGATGCTTCCACGATTCCAAGGGAACGTGGGGTGGCTAGGGTCAGTGGCGCGGAAAGCCTGGCGAACCGAAACATGCGCGCGCGCGGTGGAACGCATAGGGTGGCGTCAGGCGTGCCGTCGAACAACCACTTTACCAGTCAAGGCCAGATGTACAAACCTATATCGTTTAAAAGTTCAATGAACAGAACTTATAACCCAGCAAAATCAAAATATGGCTTATTCCTTTTAATTTCCCTGAACGCAATGCTAGCTCTATTAAACAAATGAGCCAGTTGCACAGAACTTGCAGAAGAACTTTTTTCAGCTCTTTGATCTTACTGTAAATAATCCCACCCATTTAGCTATAAATAAAATATTTAAGACAGCGCCATCTATCAACTGCTTATATAACTAAACAGCCATCGAACAGCTAACAGATTTCAGAAAATGGTAACATTCAAGTTACCGACAGGGTTCCATAGATGTCTCTTTGTTCTTTGCATGCGTAACCGCATGTCAACGGCTAAACTGAAAATGGATATGGAAGGCAAAACTCCGTTTCTGGAAAGGTATGTTTCTACCTGTTTCACCCTACAATGACACAGTAATTATGTTTTGGTATTCTATATAAAAATCTAGAGACAACTAATTATGTGTTTCTTATGTTTGGCTTTATTGTTGCCTACTTTTATATTTTGCTTCATTTAATTTAGACAAGTTACATTATGATATACGAAAAAGAACAGAAAGTGGTTAATTTTTATGTTGTTTAGAGGCAAGGATGTACCTAAGCGGCCAACGAGATGGTAAGCTAATGCATTGCCGACCATAGATTAGACAAAGTTAAAAAGTCTTATGTGCTTGCAATCTCACCAGCACCTTTCTTACAGAAAACACCCGCAGAAATAAATTGATTGGCGTCAGAAATAAATAGTATGCTTCCCCGGACGAGTTTCTTCACAAAGAAGCTTTAACTATTGCGTTAAAAAGCTCACAACTTGTTAAAACCTTCTAAATACGAGTCCTGGGTAAAACCTTTGTTTGGATTTACTCAAGTGCTTTAATCTACCTCTATGTAAACATAAATAATAATAAGAAACTGTATTTAATCAATAGGTAAAAAAATACAATACTTAGCAAGACATGTTGTATAAGAGACAGTGACTTTTCTCGACATCATTAAGTTTCCACGGGCTTATTTCCACAGACTAGAAAATGTAATTTCTACGAACAATAGAGACAGTATCACTAAATCTGTCAAGTACGAGTAGAACCGCTCATGCACCGCGGGGTTTATTGATAGCACATGATAGTAAATATTCGTTTTGATAACACGAACACAGAAGTGTAATAAAATTGCAATTTAAAATAAATCTTGTTAAAATAATCCTTGCAAGATTTCCCCCACAACAATTTTACTCTACCTAGTTTTGTGAGGCTTCTTCATTGACCCTGGAAATACTCGCTCTCATAATCAATGCACTTTGTAACATTCCAATTTATTTATCAGTTATTACGTGGCAAGGTCAACGACCGCCCCCATGCCAAACTTGCGAAGGTTTTGTAGCATGAGATGGCAATTATTAAACCAGTACCTACTATTTAATCGATCAATATACATATTGAGATCAGGGAACATTGTAAATGTTTTCTCTGTATGTTCTCCCTTAGCTTTGAATCTATTTATTTACCGGTGTTTGATAAGTTTGTGACCATATTACCCATATTTTTCAGTATGTCTTTGGCCTCGTAGCTTTGGAACAGTCGGTAACACTCTATAGTAAAAAAAATACGTGAACAGACGCTCAGATTTCGATACGGTTTTGTATAGCTGGCAAGCTCGTTATAAGCTATGCTTCGTGGAAATTGGTGCAGCCATTTTCAGGATCATACTTCTCAATACTTCTTTTCAAGAGAGCATTTAGCATTTTAATTCCAAATGTGTTGCTACAAAATATATTAAGTAATTATATATCTACAAGAACAACTACGAATATTAAAGTAATATTTGTAATTCAAGATTACTAAAATTTTGTAGTCTAATATTTTAATAGCCTATTTCTTAGAATAATGCGTGCATGCATGTAAACTATAGCAAATCTTGAAACTTTTTGAACTTTTTAAAATATCTCTATATACAGTTGTTGCAATAAATATTACTTTACTTTACTTTTCTAAAATCTTGGCATCACATATGGTTGCTTTGTTGGCATTCTTTATCGGAAACCGACGAAATAAATCCATACGTAACTACTTAGCTTCTTGAATTACCACAAACTTGATCAAAAACATGATGCAAGTGAAATCATACGCGTAACTCTACATTACATACGAGGCTATTAAAACCGATCGTAAACTGCTCAATTCACATAAAACTGGTAACACTAAATAAAACTGGTCATAATTAAACTATCACAAAATAAGATAAAAATAAACTAGCGCTTCAATATTTTAAAACCATGATCAAATGTTTTTTATAAATTCTCTGAAATTAATTATATATATCTATGACCCTTCGCACACTTACAGCCAATAAACAACAGGTTAAGCATTTTTGAAAACTTTGGACGTTTGAAACTTGCTTTTTTTCATAAATCATGCTGAATCTTTAAAACAAGAATAAACTTAATACCACTTTCCCATAATTTGCAGACTGCATAACATTACAGATTCCACTTTCATTAAAAGTGAAGTGGAAACCTGCGGTTTATATTGTAGTCCACATTACCTGCTTATTTCCCTTGGCTCGGCTACAGTAGGGTGTGCAACGGAGTATGAAACCAGCGTGGGAGAAAACGAGAGTGATCATTGCTTTGCTCAGTAGATAAAATTGACCAACAACCATCTGAATGTTGCAAACTATAGAAAATTTTGTTGCAGATATGGAGCTGTCTCTCATCAAACACATTTTTACGTTAACAGGAATAGTTGGTAGGTGAAGGTGCTTCCTAGTTACGAAATATATTAATTGCGAAAACTAGGTTGCCAGAACATCCTTATCGAACACTCAAACTAGGCCAAAATTATACGAGCGATAACAAATCAATTGGACTGAAATAGCTTCCACTACGTAAATAACCAAATCATTTATCCGCGTCTCCCTAAATATCTAATTGAAAGTGGCCAGTGATCAAACTAGGGAATAATGAGGAACTATTTGGAAGGGCCAGTCTCGACAGTTCATGGAAACTCATGAGGTGACACCGACCGGTGCATAGGTCGTGACTCGTGGAGCCAGTACCTGACACAGTGCACTTATGAACAGTGTGTCATGTCCCTTTATAGCTCACTTTTTAATTGGTAAAGTCAATCACTATTTTAAGATATTATTACGAATATATCATGTACTTTACTATTCTCCTACTATTGCTCGACGACCGTCGAGCGTGGTCGCGGACGGTGCTCATGAGGAAGGACCTCTAAATGGTCAACGAAATGTCAGCAGCAGAATAGTAAAGTACGTAGTATAGTCGTAATAATATCCTGAAATGTTATCAAACCATAATAATTTCAATTAAAATCACTATAAATCTGCTATGTACACCGCCGTCTTTTGATTCCATTTTATCCTGTTCATCCAAATGTTGTCTGGAAGAGATCGCTTCAAGCGATAAGACCGCCCATTGTACCTCTTATATTCTTTTTTTAATTCCTGTGTTTTTGTTATTTACTTTGGTGTACAATAAAGTGTTTTTCTATCTATCTATCTATGGTCACTATAAAATTTCGCAGACACTACTATGTCAGCCGTTTGTCCTATATTGTCAGTGATAATCAGGAAGGGGAACACAAAGTAGTTGGCCTACTAGATAGTACGGTATTAATGTCTCAAACAATAGTTTATATCTACCCGTATTTCACATTGTTACCTCGGTACCTGCGCCCTTTGTTCATGATGTTATTGTTGCCTGGTTAAATACTGTAGGAACAGTTAGAGTTATGGTAGTTGGATTGACAAGTGAGGATGAAAAAAAAAAATATGGAAAACTTTTTGTCAAAAATAAACGTGAGGCAATTAAAGTGGAACCATGGGAATTGGTATCTGAGTGGCAAATGATGTTGGTACAAATAATACCTTTGTGTAATTCTTATCAGCATCGATATTTAAATAATCATTTCCACCTCAAGCTTATAAACTTATGGAAATAGAAAGTATTCGTGATATGTAGATAAATGACGGACTCTGCGTTTTGTAGATGACATCATGAATTACCAATGAGTTCCTATATTAATTCAAAGAGTACTAGTACCAGTATGATGGTACAATACAAAAAACAAACACGCTCTCGACTGTCTTCCCCATGGTGGACAGAGGCACGTCCAAACATTACATTTGGTACATGCCCGCGTTTTGCAAGTAGTAAGCATTCCACGTGACAGGTTGCAAGCCCATCGCCGCTAATTGGAACACTAACTGTTGGGCACATGCCTTCGAATTTTAGGTTCTAGGGCATGCCGGTTTCCTCACGATGTTTTCCTTCACCGTTTTGAGCACGTGTTAAAGCGCACAACACTCGTACAATTGGTACAATACTCGTAGTCTAAAATAATTATTGCAGGCAGCTTACTCCGAAGCGTACTTCGAAAAAAAAATCTAACACGATTGTTGTTTTTCTTTTCTATTTAATGTAAGTGATTGTGTTTACCTACTTTGTTTTTTAAATTTGTAATTCATTTTTAATGGGAGTTAGTTTTCCATGAGTTTTCCGCGTTCGTGAGGTCATCCTTCCTAGGCCCTATCTAAAAATCAGCGCTGCTTCTCACTACTGTGCGAAGCAGCACTAAGCTGAGACAGAACCTATTTGGCCCACACGGTACAGATGAGACTAATAAACACAAAAATCTTCCTCTTTGTCTCTGCGTTTTTTTAATCTGTATTAAAATCTTACCTATGTATATTTTATTTTATTATTTTTATAACTGTCCTTTCCGTACTTTGTTTTTGTCAAATAAACTACTTTCTATTCTATTCCCCACAAAAGGAACCAAGAGGACATAATAATTTATAAAAGCGCATTGCACGAAAATTTAGCATTTTAAAATGACGAGTGTCATCTACTTGAATCACTTACAGGAAGGAAAATAAACATCAATACAAAATACCAGCAAAACAAAGTTGAATTCTTAATACAAATTCAATTTGCATGTTTAAAGCTGTTTATGGTGATCTGATTTTATATGAATATTTTCAGAGAAAGATTAAACATCTGTAATCTGTCTCGTCTTGAGTAGCTTTAAACTGTGATGGTTGATATAGCCACTGGTTTTAGTAAAGTGAACTAAGTTTAAGTCTCAGAAACGAGATATTTTGATTCGGGTTAAATCATCAATCAGATATTTTATTCGTTTTATATAGGGCTTGAATGACCCTTTTATAACCTAGATACGGGTTGATTGTTTGATTTATAGATACTATCTGCCTCATTTCAGATGAAACCTGTAATTAGACTCTAAGGTGGTACCACCACCTTAAAGCCAAATTACAGGCCATGCAATCTATAAAAAACGTGCACCATCAGATAACTTGGCATTTAATGGCAACAATCTGAAGTATCTTATACGTGACCTACCATATTGTTACTTTTGGTATATTAAATTAATTTACTATTTTTGAGCTGAGATGAAACAAAACATCTCTCATAAACTTGATTTGTTCAAAAGTAATGAAACAGCAAGGTAGAGCATTCGTATATTTTTTTTTCCCCTTAATCGAACAGAATAGAAGCTACATAATATCGTAGCAGGTAGCATTCCAATGGCCCGTCTCGCCCCACTGCCCCCACCCTTGTGTAATTACATAGATAAAAACAGTTCCGTAGACGAGATACACTCTCCATCGCATCTCTTTAATAGAAGAGGTTTGTCCACTATGTTCAGATATAATCGGACAGATCTAGTTCCGAGTTTAAATCATGTAAAAAAATATTTTCAGAAAAAGATTAAACATCTGTAATCTGTCTCGTCTTGAGTAGATCTAAACTGTGATGGTTGATATAGCCACTGGTTTTAGTAAAGTGAACTAAGATTGAGCAGAAACGAATAAGGAAATACTTTAAATAACTGTGCAAGATTTCAAGAACGTTTTAAGGTATCCGAGAAGTCGTGACGTCGTAGTTCCGTGGATACGTGCACTAATGACTTGTAATTTAATAGAATTATACAGCACGGTACACTAGCACGGCATCCATTTTAATCCTTAGATCGAATAGCATCAGGAGCCAAATAAAAATAGTAATTATGTTTTTTTTTTATCCTCAGTGTCCATAGTTTTTAGGGCACAGCTTTCTTGATATCTGAAAGAATTTTTGTCATTACATTGTAGGTTTACAGAGAATGATAATTATATTTTATTACTGACTTACATTTCAATAGATCAACACGGTTTAAAATGAATATGGTCAGGTCAGATTAGATAAGCGGTACTTTTCTGGTTTGTGGGTCAGATGGTTTCAGGAAGGTTACTCCAAATAAATGTAGAATCAAATTCCAATAAATGGAGGTAAGATTTACTTTCTGAAATCATGTTGTTTTTGACGGTCTCGTAATTATCTATAGGTTCAGCTTTCATGGCATAATACTTAGTAAATGTTTTATTCATGTAGTAAAAACCATTGACCTTGGAAACTCGGTCATTTTTATTTCTGAGATGAATCTGTACGTTCAAAATTTGAAGAATTCGTTAATTCTATTGCCCATTGTCTTAGAATAAGTATTTGTATGAGATTATATCGTTTTACCACGGTTTTGTAATGGTTGATGAATTTCGGTTTTGTTTCCTGGTAAACTAAATCTTACTAAATGCCTAAAGTTTATTATTAATGTTTACCTAAGCCTCTAATCTGAGCGTATAATATGGTTATGACCGTATTTACTGGTACCTACAATGATACGGATCGCATTGCTGAACCGCCCACGTCCAATCTGCTGGTTTGCGTGGGCTGCTAATTGAATAGTGGCAGCATAACAATGAAATCCTTTGAAGAACGCGGATATGGATTCCTCCACGATGCTTAATTTACTCTTGTAAAGAGTGATTTTGAAAACAGTTGAACGGAACATGCTCTGAATACATTCCTGCAGACATATCCTATATTTATTTCTTCAGCCTTTTTGGTCAATGATTTTGTCCGAAGACTGCTTGAGCTCTACAATATTTTCACGTACTCTACTATACTACGGCTTGTGCTTCGGTCGTGAGGAATCAGTATAAATGAGATGTGTCCTAGTAATCAAATGAAAATAAACGAATTTCATTTCATCAGGTATGTAAGTGAGGACACTGACGTGTTTCGACACAATCCAAGTCTTTATCAGTCAATTGCGTCGCACTACGGGCTGCCGAGCACTGTTATCTAATAAAATGTATGATCCTTAATTTTGCAGAAGTGCTCTACTGCCCTATAGTTTTCTTGCTTCGTTTGGAAATGTATGGCCTCTCAGGTCTTAGTGTATCGCGTTTCGCTGCGCCAGGTATTCTGGGCGGTAGCAAGAAGGTACATAGTAGCTTAGCTAGGTATACATATGTATAGTATAGTTGGTCGCATAATTGGTATGGATGACGGACATACACGTGCGTATGACTCAGGGCGTCTCCGAACATCAACGCTCAAGCGCAGAACAGTGTTGGTTATGGATGAACTGTCTACGTCTAGTGAATGTAAATTGAAATTCATTTTTGTAGCGTATTCAACGATATTGTATCTGTAACATTAGGAAAATGCAACAGGTTTTATTTAAATCATACAAAGCCCTGAATTCACACTAGGATTCCCTGTGTCGTGGGTATCAGGAACTACGAGTACTGTGGTACCACAAAATCCAGACTCGGAACTATCTGCAGCATATGGAATCGAACCCGCACCTATTGCGTCGAAGCTGGCTAATGGCTAATCGCAAACCGTGAAAAAAAACTGACAACATTTCCGTATTAGGGATTAACTTATATAGTACAGTTATTTTAGTGTTATTTGATTCATTAATATCTTGAAGGAATTGTAAGGTAATATTCCTACATCTAGTTATTTTATAAAGATGTGTTCAATTAGAAACTTGTAGTTATTTGCCGCGTGGTACAAAAGTGACCAACGTGTCATCTTAATCGGTCCAACCGTTACAAAAATTATTAGCAACAAACGTCCAAACTTAACATTTATAATATTAGTAGGATTGCGACTTCTTCTACCATGTACAATTTAGTGATACTTACTTATGAGCAACGTCCACGTCCATAAATTTCAATTCTATCATTTACAAGTTAATGAAAGGCTTGTCACCAAAGCAAGATTATTACTAATTAAGTCAAGTCTGAGGTACCTAAGTAGCTTAGGTCCCTACCTACCTGCTGAGTCTTGACTTCTAGTTCCATCTAGTTTTCCTTGTAAAGGCAACGCTTTAATAAAGGCTAGACTGTCCTTTATAACAACCTGCTTTAAAAAAGTAGATTAAAGTAGCATACCTCTATATATGTGTTATAATATAATATGCTCTTAATTGTTTTATGAGACTATAGATGGAGCCTACATCCGCTGTGAAATGACCAGGCATTGAGGTCGACACTCAGAGCGTATTGTATTTTTCCTGTCACTAATAACTGACAGGAAAATATCCTATACAATGTAGTAGTATTTTATGTATATACTTCGTTGAGTCCTCTTCAACTGGATCAAAATTCAAATGCTGCAGTTTTTACGACGTTTTACAAGCTTTCATCCGACAAGGCAGTGCGTTGTACTAAGATTCAATTAAACTAGTTTCATTTCTTTAGTTTTCACCAGTTTGGGTTGTAAATGAAAAAGTACGCATGTAATAATATACTTCGTTGCATTTTATTTACTTTATAATTTTCGTTTTGTCCCACATACCATTCTGATAAGATTAAAATAAAAATATTCAAATTAAAACATTAACACACTACTCAATTATCGCACTCGTTTCTCATCTTTGAACTCTCAATCTTTTAAAAGTTTCTTCCTACATGTGGCAATACTTGAAGGAATATTGAAAGAACATGTGAAATGTTTGGTCATTCAGAAAAACATCATCAAGGGGCCAGTAGATTCACCGATACTCTAGACACGGAACGCAACATATGGCGCGCTATGGGAAGCTCTCTTTCTTGTTTTTTCCACGATCCTCTAAGTATCTACGCAGGTAGCTCTATTATAAATGCATGGCGTAAAATTAGCTCTTCACACAGTCCCATGATTATGTTACCATGTTTTCCCAGAAATTGTGTTAAATATTTTGTGGCAAGCTTTAGAGTATTTTTTCGGGAATCAAACAATGGACTTCATTGTAATTCTAAACCAGACGGAGAATGCTCCGACCACCAACCGCCTATAAACTACGTACTTTATAGTATTGTATGGTTTAGGTATCATTACTAACTATAATGTACCCCACAGTACCTACGCAATAGTAGTATCAATCATGTTATTATTCGTAGTATCTGCAGTAGGTACTCAAAAGAATGTCTTGTCACTTTCCGAGAACCGGTCGGTGAACGAGATCTGTGGCGCGCGGTCCGTAGAACGAAGAACGGTTCGTGTCAGTGTCAAGCACCTTTGAACTTTATGACTTGGTAATAAGGCAATGTTCAGAGCTTTCATTCCGATTGCTTTAAGCACACTGAGGCCATACAGCAAGTTACAATAGGTGTTTCTCTGTGGCCAAAACTCCCGCTTACCTGACGACGCGACGGTCATCAGCGTTAACGTGCCTTTTGTTCCATTTAAAAAGTTATTTCAACATTTTGCACTTGTTTTGGATATTATACGTGACCCGACAATTGGTTTGTAGAAATAACATTTTGGAAGTTTTTGTAAATACAGCTTGTAAATGCTGCTTTCCTGCGAATGAAATCCAGGCTTTTCTCTTCCTGTTGCTGGTTCGCCGCTCGCGGATATAAGTATTTACCAACATAATTATCTGATACTTATCAACATATTTTTCGTAACGGACGTTTTTCAACGCTTCGCTTTCTCGTAGACACGCGTCTTTACAATTCTTAGCCGAAAACAATTTGTTAGCCGGTACCTACACGGGTTCAGACATTTAGCAGAGATAAGAAACTTATATAGGAGTGGATATCATATCGACGGCAAAAGTGAATTCGCGGCTCGTTAACTTCGGCTCGCGACCTATCGTTGCGCAACTGCCCGACGACCAATCATGCAGAAAAGTTTGCTAAAACCTCCTTCCACAAAATATAAAAGTCTGCAACATACCTACAGGAAATTTCAGACAATAATACCTACATTATTGGCACAGAATTAATGACTAATGAATTAATGATGCAATCGGCTTCAATACATATCATGATGCGTAAAAACATGAATTGATTTGCAGCCGTAGGAGCATTGACCGCTTCAACTTTTATTTCGTAAAAGCGCTTCTAGCTTGTTTTTACATAGCTCCATTTTTTTTTCATATATTTGCCAAATTGATGCTTGGTACCTATTGAAAACAAATGATTAGCGCGTTTGTAAAGTGTAGATGTGTTTGTAAGTACGGGCAAGGTCAGCCGCTTCCTACAACTCATTGGAAGTAGGTGGTACCCATGCAGGTGTGCAGCATGTCTTGTGAACGTCTCACTAGGTAATGCAATGAGCTTTTACTTAATTTTTCTTCATTGAGTAGGTACCTATTGTACTTGGAGATACCAGAAGACTCCCCGTAACGTAGAATGAAATTTCTCGTAGGTCAAAAGACGTAAAACAAAAGACGTCAACGCGCGACAAAATCAATTGGTTTATGGTTTTTTTATTCTTGGATGGATGGTACCTACTTTGGGATAGTTGTACTACCATCCAGAAGTTACATTTTCGATAATAACGAGTAAGTTATCATTTACAATAACCATGTAGGTAGGTAATAGATATATTGGCTGAAGGCTAGTTCATAAAATCAATCAAGCACTGGCGTAATTTATCCCACGGTTTGAAACTTGAAGTCATCATGAGTCTAGTTTGACAGCATCTAGCACCGTAAGCTCCTCTCAGAATGGCGACATTGTCGCGAAAGTGGTTCTTGCTTCGCACATTCCATAACCAAATGATCATTAGGGCAAAAACAAGGCTTCACTGCACAACCTATCTCAACAAACCTAGGCAAAGTAGGTACCTACTTTGAGAGCCATTCGATCGTGAAAAGTACGTTTTGTAAGGAAATAGACGCGTTAATGTGACGGTTGTCCGCGTTTTGTGCGTAGCGGCTAGTTTTTTGTACGGAAAATTGGAAAGACTTATCTATGATGGACACAATCAGATGAAGATCTGATTGGTACTAACCTCACTTCATAGGTAGGTACTTGAAAACAAAAACACAAAAGGCTCTTCTAATAACCAGCGCAGCAACGTACTAAAACGATTATGCTGAGACAGCGGGACCTATATGTAGGTAGGTATATTGACCCCAAGCAATAGGTACCTAGATCTTTTTTCTAAATCTTACATCAACCTACCTATTTTACCGTCTGTTTGTTTTTGTGTTTAAATAAATAGGTACATTTTCTTTCTTTCTCACTTACTAATGGTAAGTTTTGGGAGATTCTGGGAAAAGATCTTGACATAGTTAGGTACCTAGGTACAAAGAAGTGGAGACATGTTAACCTCAAAATAATAATAATAAATAGGTAAGTAATGCTGGACATTTTTCACACAGTACCTATCATCTCGCTCCAAAGTAAGCAAGGCTTGTGTTATGGGTACCTACTACATGACTGATATACTACATAAATACATTTTTTATTTTTGTAAATACATACATAGGTACTATACATGAAAACACTCAGACCAGAGACAATTATATATACTTAGGTCATACAAACATTTGTCCCGCGGCTCTTTATATTTTTTCCCGACAACTACCTACCTACCTAAACTGGAGCTACTGGTTTCAAACTCTATTTCAAATGCTTGAGACACAATTACCTTTAACTAGCTCGGTGTGGATTCGTTATGGGAACCATTAAATACTTACACCGATTAAAAATACTTGGAATTTTGTATCTACACAATAAAGATTAGTACTTTCTAAGTAGGTAGGTAGGTACTTCACGTATCTATTTCACGTTTAATCTAAATTCTAAACCTTTGTGTTTGGATGTGGGTAGATATTTGATTGAGCACAAAGTCTATAAAGATGGGCTGTATGAACTAAAGTAATATAGGTAGGTATTATCATAAATATTTACACAGGAACATTAGTCACCAACTCTGAGAATTAGTAACCCAATTCGGGCAACCAATGAAAAACTGTGGAAAACGCGCGAAATCTACCATCTAAGTAATTGGGCTAATAACTGACCTGTCCTGTAGCTTTCTTGTAGCGGTGTGCGGCTTCCCTCACAAGGTCCCTGACCAGGAGATCACCTGCTCCACACGGTACTAGGACCCGCACGGAACCAAAACACACTGTCACCTTCATATCCGCACTAAACACTGATGAATCAGTAAAACACGCCCGAGTATCCACAGGCTAGCATATTAGTTTGTCCACAAACTAATAGGAGCACAACACTATCTGATGCACATGGCTAAGGTAACCCTGCCTTGAAGCCGTTCACAATCCTCCGGTGATACAAAAAGATCAAAAACACTGGGTTGTCCGTGCGTTTTCATAGCGTAGGACCTCCGATACCAACACTAATAAAAACTGGACACATGCACTTTATCCCACAATTCACTATTATTTATTGAAGGAAAACACGATTCGTTTTCATTATTGAGCACATTTCGATAAGATTACGCGAAATACGGGTGAATAGTGCGCGCGCTCTTTAACGGCAGCAACGGTCGTGGCGAAGAACATGAATAAGAATTTGAAGTTGTTTGTGGTACGGCGCAGGGGTAGGGTTGCGGTCGCGGGTCGGGGGACGCGACCGGTTCCTGTCCCAGCCAATGGGCGGCGGCGTCGTGCCAGGCAGCTGTACGAGTGTGGCGGTGACTACGGACTGCCGCGTCATACCTGCCTCGACTGCCCGTTTGTATTTCACTCGCATACCAGCTATTGCACATTATTTTGAATGAAACTGCCTCTGATTACTCTCTAACTGACTCATCAAATTGCGGAAACCCACTATATGACCGAACATGGTTAAGTTCAAAGTTGAGTCGGCTTATCCTTTGCGTTGGTATGTGCTGTTAGAACACGCAGTCACACAAGTAATCAGAAACATTAGTGGTATTTTAAGTCCTAGCGTAGATGAGTTGATGAAATCTCATTAGAAATGATTGAGGAACAAACTGCAGCTTATCAAGTTCAACTGCAGAGATTCTACAGAGGGGGTGGGGCGTCACATTCAGTCTCCCTACGTTGTATGCAAGCATTTCTTCAGTCATGAGTTTGTCTAATCAATGTTGCCACGCCAACAAAAATACAAATTTTGTAAAAGCCTTGGCCTCCCCTTGCCATTTTTACGTGTTACACTTACACATATGACAAAGGTCATACTAACTTGTATGTTGGCCAAAAAGATTAGCCTAATGTATAAGAATAATTATTCCAAGTAGATCATCTAAAGTAGATCAGTATCATCATCGTTATAGGTCACATGCTGCATAGACTTCCCACAGCTTGGGCATCCACAATAATGCTACAATATTCTAAATTAGTTTTATTACTCTAGACATAACAAAACAGTCTATAAAACCAAAGCCCTACCTTACTCTAGCTTCAAACGCACTACCGCCCACTTTTCATTAGACAAAGGTTAGCTAGGAGGAAAGGCTAATTAGCATTAAGTTCGTCTGTTTCTTTTATCTTGTGCAATAAAGCATTTTCTATCTATTTATCTATGTATAATGTATTATAATATCTGTGTTTATAACATTGTCAAATTAAAAAAAAAAACTGGACATTTTTCCACACAGCATCATCTAGCCCCAAAGTAAGCAGAGCTTGTGTTATGGGAACTACATGACTGATATACTACTTAGGTATATACTTTTTTTTGTTGTAAATACATAAATATTATTCATAGAAAACATCCAGATCCCGAGACAAATATTTGCATATGCAAACATTTGTCCCGCGGCGGGAATCGAACCCGCAACCTTCTGCTTCTCAGGCGGGCCTTCGCCCACTTCGCCAATGACTTCAACTGAATAACAACAGACAGTATAGAACCGCGAACCGCGCGCAGAGAGCATCGCGATCACTCACCCTGATGATGACTCTTGAAATGAGTCGAAACTTAGTCGGTGCCTTCACCGATGAATGAAAGAACGGTAACAATTTCCGTTTTACAATATGAGACTATAGATAAAAAACCGAGATCAACGGAAAAATGGCCAGGCAATGCGCTCTAAAGGTATATCTATCTAACTACACGATGTATATAATATACTAGTAGACGTGTTCTCCTACATGTAGCCACTGAATAAATAATAGTACTACACATAACCATCTCTTTCAATTTGAATAATCATCTGTTAAGCCGATTGCCTACAAGCAACACAGTTAATAACCACGTGTATCTGAGTACTCAAGTACTCATCGGTATGTATCTGAAGCTAGGGTTTGCGTTCTCAAGGTGACGGGCATTAGTATGCGGAAGGCATCCATAGCCAACGCTGACTACCTGACCTGCAAACTTATGTGACATAACGACCGGAATATCATCAGCACCCATGCGATGTCTACAGTAATAGTCTCATACTTAGTGACCGTTATTATGAAAGTATCTTTTACTTAATCTTTTGTTTTTTTTTATAAATAGTTTTAATTATTTTACTTTCTGAGTAGGTACATCTGGTACCTGAGACGCAACCTTTTGTGTTTCAAGCGGGCCTTAGCCCACTACGCCACAGAGGTCAGAAGAACACAGTCGTGAGCGTGTTTGTTATGTTATGCATTACATTTCGAAAGCTTTTGTAGAAAACTGAAAAGCCTTCGAAAAGTCAGGATACTTAGTTTTAGGACCCGTATGTAGTATCGTTTTTCAATAGGTTAGTGCACGCCTAGTCCCCAAGAATGAGTAAATTAAAAACCCAAACACTGGTGATGTAGACCACATTTAATATTCATAAATTATTACAATATTGATTTAAATTTAATAGAAATAAATAAAGATACATTACATTTTCTCTATTTTGACCATCTGAAAATATAAGTACACAAATTAAAAAAGGCCTTCTCAGGGACGCCATGCCTAAATTCACAGACCTAACGCAGGGTAACCAAGAAAGAACTAGTGACAAGTCGAAAAAACGAATTGTCTCTGCTGATAATGATAGGCGCAACTCAAATACCAATAATAATCGTAGATCTATTCTAAGTATAATTTCTGAAGGACTTAGTTGGAGGAGGAATTAGTGAGTGATTCTGCAATTTCTTAAAAACTGTGCTTAGAAACGGTAATATTTATAGTTTCTTCGTGATTAATTAAGTATTATCAAATCCATTATAATTATATTCCAAGTTGGAATATGAACTGCTAACCATATTTGTACATATTTGTCCCAATATGTTTCATAAATACTATAATATCATAAGACCTTCAACTTCAGAAGATATTTTCAAGAGTTGATAATTCTACAAAGACGCTTTTATTCAGAACTATTTTGTTAATTCGAGAATTAGGTATACATCCTTTAGATCTTATACTGATAATGTCAATTACACAAAATATTTATATCAAAAAGCTTTAAATAATAAGTCGATTATCAGCATATACATAACCGTAGTTTGGCACTATAATATATAAACATTAACAAGAAAAGATAAAACTCGAAATACTGAGAGCAAAAATAGCAAACATGATGATTCTTTCAAAAAATAATTATCTCTTCACAGCTTGGTATACTTATGTGTAGATTTAAGTACTAAATACTAATCAAGTGGAATAGCACTTTAAGACCATTAACAATAGGTAGGTATTTACAACAACCACACTGTCCTAGAAATCACTGAGCGTAACAATGAATTACGTGATTTGTTATTTTTTTTACTACACATATTGACAATATTAAAAATGGAAAGACTAAAGAGTAATATACTGTATGTCCTTTTACCGAAACTAACTAACATCGAAAATTGAGTGTATATCTGTGATATCATGTGATGAGTAACTCCGAACGTAGGTAGTACTTAGCCTATTTTGTATTCCATTATCATTTGAATTCATATTTAAAAGAAAGCTCAAACATAATGCTCTTTAGTGATATGGATAAAAAACTTATGTGACTAAAATATGAAAAATAATAGACTTTCAGATTATTCTACAACAAATAATCACTAAATACGATGTTGAATAATGGTTGTACTTTCAAGTCTCATAGCTGTTTCTAATTTTACAATTACAAGATCTAAGAGTAAGCTCTCAGTTTTGAAAAAGTAACGCAGTAAGTATACTGTACAATATAGAAAATTAACTAGTTAGCTTTAAGTGCTGCGTGAATGATGTTACATGAAAAAAAATCACTGAAGTTAATGACTAGAATTAAAAGATATACTTCGGTAGGGAAATAGGTTGTAGGTACATTCAAAACTTCAATCAACAAACTCGCTGAACCTTTTAAATAATGCTGCTATAGAATGCTAGGGACATATGACCTACATTATCTACGCAATCAATAATTCTAAAGGAGAAATGCATAGAAGAAAAAAATACGAACAAGCTAAATCTCTCAGCCTATGGTAACAATTATTTAGGTATAATTCTAAAGATAAAATTGAAATGCATCATCCCTTAATATTTAGCTCACTTTTTACAAAGTCCTTCTTCTCAGTCGATAAGTACGTTAACGTGAGACAAGATTTTACAGCGCACAGGGACCAGCCCTTAACTTAACAAACATTGGTCGCTCAAATTTTAATTCTTACACCATTATCACAAGACAAACCACAAATTCTAAGTCAGAGCACCTTATAATTGTAGAGATCATCGCATACTCCTAGATGATAAATTGCGCCATCACATGGCACTATCGGCTGTACATGAATATACACCACTGCATTATCATAACAATACATATTGACACAATTTACAAACGAAATAATCATTAAAACATCGGCACAAATCAGCAATATTGATCTAGTTAGCAACCACAGAAAAAATAAGAGCAACCTGTTTTTTTCCGTCATTTCCCAAAACAATAGAAATTTAGTAAAGAAACAAATGAGAAGCATAACGTTTTGAGTATTCTTCATTTGATAAGAGAGCTAAACAAAATCAATTCATCACAAACTCTGACCCCTACGGGCGCTCTGTCATGATTGATTCTAGAGTTTTATCACAATTGACCGAAAGGCAATAAAAAAGTTTACAATAAGAGTTCAAATTTCTAATTGCACTTCCCAGGATTGTACAGGATCCCTCAGACATCGCTCTCAGCATCGGTGACGTGCGCAGGCTGGCCGAAGTTCCTAGTGATGGACTCGCTGACGGTGCGAATATTAGCGAGGTATCGGTGCGCTGGCTCGTCCGAGTCATAGATCGCACTGAGTGACTCCAACGACACAAGCGCTTCGGAGTCTAGCAGGCGGGAGGACGCACGAGACGATACGTCATCATCTCTGTCGAAGTAGCAGGAGTTCACGTCGCTGAGCGCCGCTTCTGCATCCGTCAACCCAGCCTCGTTCAGCATGGAGACATTTTCTAAGGCGGGGTCGTCGGTTGTGTACCCGGTGCTTTCAGGGTGACACCCCTCTCCATCGCCCTCGCCTTCCGAACAAGACGAACTCCATTCGGATTGACTCTCCCCGTAGAGGGCCATTTCTCTATGACACGAAGTGGCTACCTACGTAACAATAGATAATAATTGAATTGAAATGGTTTATTTGCGAGAAATATTAACCAAAGACATAAAAAAAAGTAGTTATAGTTTCACATATTTCACCAAACATATTGGCATGCAAATGTTTAGACAAGTAATTGATGTTCGATAAATGGCTGATTGAGTATAATTAAAGAGTATTCTTACCCGGTTATGAAGTCTTTCCTGGATTTCTTTTTCTTGTTTATCGGAACTCATTGCGGCCTCCGCATTTCTCTCACAAGGTGGACTGAAATAATAGATGTTGGTGGGAAATCTTTAATAAACATTAAATTATGCCCTGCTAAATAGCGTCTTAGATGTTTTTTTTTATTAATATAGCTAAAAAACCAATTCCAATTTTATCATCTATAATCATACATCCGTATCTGTCTAATATAATGTTCTAGTCTTTTCAGCACTTACCTAGAGTTGTGTTCTCTTGAGTGCGTGGGTGATGGTAGTTCGACAACAACATCGGTCGGTAGAACCCCCGGGAACTCAGCAGTCGATGGCCTGAGAGGTGAGACCGCTTGCTGAGACGCCCGGCCTGGACTGGGCTCTTGCCTAGCAAGCTGCGTGATGGCAGCCAAGCCTACCGCATGGAGTGGACTACTGTTGTTGTTATTACAGTTTCTTACTGGCTCTAGTGCTGCATTTTGACCTCTGACAAAATAAAATACAATTAAAATATCTTGTTATATCCCGTTCAAATAGTCGATTCAAGAGTTATTATGAGTTAGATTAAGTATGGTACCTACCTTAGTTCTAGTTTCAGCTCCTTCCTCTCAGCTTTAGGTGGATTCTTCAAAATATTCTTATCATCGAGCAGCCTTTGAATTTCTCTCTCGAAAGGAGGCACGCAAGCAACGTCGATAACTGGACTCCGTTTCGTGTACGTTTCCCTTCCACCCTCCTGGTTCAAATGCTTCAAGTTGTTTGGCCGACTTCCCGAACTTGAGAAAGAGTTGGTTCGCTGTGCTTGACGATTCGAAACGTCCTTTTTATCAGTCTGACTGGCCCCGTCTCGTTTTACAGAAGCCTGAAGCATATTTATGATACTCCTCTGCAGTTTATCCTCTTCTTTTTGAAAGTTAATACTGGCATCAAAGAACTTATCTTCAATCGATGGTTTCTTAGTAATTTTGTGTTTAGCGTAAATTTCGTTTATATGGTTCAGCATGGGCTTGTTACCTCGGATGGGTGGGTAGTCGTACGAGGGGTTAGGGTTTTTACGCTGTGGTTTGGATTGAGGCAGCCATTGTGATACTCGAGGCGGGGAAGGGGAGGCGTCAGTGGTCCGGGAGTAGCTTTCATCAGACGAACTTAGACTTGGGGATCTAGTAAGTGAGCTTAGTTCATCCGCGGATGAATGAACGCGAGGACTCCTTGCTAAAGGTAAGCTCTCACTAGACCTGGGTCTCGGTAGCCTAGGAGGTCTTCTTTTATGTGCTGCGGGAGGGCGAGGCTCCTGTGGCCGCGGCCAGGGTGGGACGAGTGCTCGGGGCGGGGGCCATCTCGGATTACCGATCAAACCATGCGGAGGTGGGGGAGGCGCTTCTTCTAAATCTTCTAATACTCTCCGGCCTTTGCTGCCTTTGAGGTTATTTCCATTGATCTGATGACCGTTAGAAGGAAGAAGTGGTTCGTTTTCACAGGCTATTGACGCTTCTCTAACAGGTGGTAACCTTGATAGTGGCTGGGCAACCGCTCTCCGAGCAGAATTTTGAAGCATTGCTAATGGAGTAGCCACGCCACCGTACGCAGACGGAGGGTTCTGAAACTGACTATTGGAAGATGTTTGGCCATTACTACTAACAGGAGCTCTATCTGTTAAAAAGTACGTTGTCATTTCTCCCTTTCCTTTAACTTTGACCTTGCCTCGACAAACAAACTGATAAGGTAAGTCCTTTAGAAACTGGAACACTTCCTCTGTAACTTGCGTGTGATTTGGCAGTCCAGTGGAGTCCATCCTACTAGCAACATTGACCGTGTTTCCCCAAATGTCGTACTGTGGTTTTCTAGCACCGATAACTCCAGCAACTACCGGGCCAACGTTTATACCTAAAATAAGATTAATTTAGAAAGGAGCTTTCAAAATTATGAAAAACTCATTAATAATCAGTACAACCACTTACCAACTCGAAGCATGAAATTGTTATAAGAATTATCATTGATATCTTTAAGTTTATCCCTCATAGCGAACACAAATTCAACCAACGTGGCCATGTGTTTTCTTGTACTTGCTTCATCACACATTTTCTTGTCCGGAATCAATCCAACAGCAGCCATGTAAGTGGACCCAACAGTTTTGATTTTATCAATGCCGCTGAATCTATCTTCTCCTAGAAGCTGGAATATATACAAAAAACCATTAGTGACCAACTTAAAATTATCCTACTACTATTTTAAACGCGAAAGTTTATGAGGATGGATGATTGTTAATTTTTCACGCAAAAACTACTGAACGGATTTTGATGAAACTTTACAGTAATATAGCTTATACATCAGAATAACACATAGGCTACTTTTTATCCGGAGTACTGTTAAGTGTTGGAATATTCAAACACTTAATACTGTGCATAATAAAAAAAACCCACGCAAGGATTTTTTATATAATGTCGGTGGAACAAACTTTATCTGTATAATTTTTTGATGCCGATTGTTTTTTTGAACAACATCACAAGTAGATGCAGAATGACAAGTTTACAATAGAAAAACTGTCAAGTCAAGTCAAGACAAAATTCATTTACTCATTAAAATCACAAGGCTCACTTTGAAACGTCGGTTTTATCTACTGCCTGTTCTTCCACGACCAAGCCAGGACAGAAATTAATACGTTATTTAATTACGTATTTAATTTTTTTATTTGTTATTTTTTGTATATTATCTCTTGGGAGTTTGATAAAAAAGCGTACACCTTGCACTTTAAACGATTTACTAACTTCATGGAGTCTACAAGTGGTAACAGCGAGTTTATCTTTATTTCTGGTATTAACATTGTGATTATCGCTTTTTTTCTTAAACAAATTAATATTTTTGTGAACACAAATTCATTTTCATAGATGTATTGACAAGGAAATGTCATTATATAAATTAATGACATTTATAAATTGCTCCACAAGATACAACTCTTCATCTTTGATTTTGATATTTTCTTTTACTTGTATAACATTAGGTAGTATAAATCTAATACACTTTGTTTTCTTTTCATTTAGTAGAAGATTGTTTACATTAAACCATTTTAGAACCTTAGAGATTGCATTGTTTACATCGTCAAAATCGGTTTGTCGTCGCTTTAATTTGAATAAAATTGACGTGTCATCTGCATACAATACAACCTCATGATCGTCCCTCACAAGATGGGGTAGATCATTAATGTATACTAAGAATAAAAATGGTCCAAGAATTGATCCCTGCGGTACACCCATAGGAACCAGAGACCCCGGAGAACGCTTTCCATTCACGTTTCTTTGTACTCTGTCACTTAAATAGGAAGTGAGAAAGTGTAGAGCAACGCCCTTAATACCATAATGGTGTAGTTTCACATTCATAAGTCCTTGCTTTTATAAGATTTTTCATTATAATAATAGTCATAATGCAGACTCTTATTTTTTATATGCTTTCCCGTCACCTAAGAACTCTGACACCAGCCACTGGGTTTTGCGAACTTACTAACCCAAAACGTATTTTAAATAACATGCAATACAATAAAACCTCACCTCATCGAAATCCGCGATAATCTCATTGAGCAGCCTCAGGCATTCCATGCCCTGGTTATTGCCATCTAGCTCCATGTAGAACTCGTGGTAGTTTGTGATGGAGGCGAACACCACGCCCACGCGCTGGTACGACTGGTGGTACAGGTCCTGCCAACCGCGCCTCTGACGTCAGCATTGTGGTAAGCGGCCGTGCAAGGGGACAGTGACAGTCAATGACAAAGCTACGAGGTTAGTTCTAACTTCTAATACAATTTTTATAAGTCTTTCATCTCACTACTCAAATTAATACCGTCTGTTACCAAGGACCTGCGTTTCAAAACGTCTTGTCTCGAGGTGAGCAGTTATTTATTAGTTATGCTTACTTTTGCTTTTTAATTCAGTAAGTAGTTTAGGTAGGTATCGAAATTTACTCAGTGCATTAATATGCATTATTCTAATGATTAAAATTCTCAATGTTTGGCATGCCACGATAATGGCACAGATAAAGCAGCGTAGCTATTTTTGTGCCATTTACGTTGCCTTTAACGTGGAACCTTTCTGCGAGCTTGTTTATCCTATCAGTATCTGTCACTTGACCCCGTTTCTGCGTGCGATGCAGCGATGGCGATAATCGACAAAAGCAATGGCGACATTTTGCTGATCATTTTCGTGTGAAATAATGGTTGTGCAGATGTTATGTAGGATGGACAAGTGCTGAGTTGCGTTAGAGTCTATGAAACGCATGCAACTGCATCCACATATTTCAGCAGCGATGGAACACATCAAAAACTTAAAGCAACACCAATGAAATAGCAATTTTAATTTATTTTTTAAAGTGTTAACCATTGCGGCATAGCTTTAATAAATTACCATGTTGGTTCTAAACTGATTATCCAAGAAGTGTGTTGCGACGTGTGCCGGCAGCAGATTGAAGAGTATCCTTTTGTTAGATGCCTGAAAAAAAATAAAGGAGAGAGGAAAGTTAATCCTTGAGTCTTTATTTATACATACATTTAACGAAAATACCACCCACGAAATAATTGGGTAGTAACTTTAGCTCACCTTTTCGAATACTGATAAACAATACAAGACAAGTGTTCTCTAGTGAAATAAAACAGGATGTATTGCGTTGGCCTTTAGAGAGTTTCTCGTCTTGAGGATGCGATTATCAAAAGAGCATATTTTTTTTTATGTAAAACGAATGTACCTACGATAATCCGCATGTCGAAGGGCGATTATCGCCTTGCCTTTGTATGTTGGAAGTCTTCATGCATACAAAATTTTTCAGGTCAGAATCATATTCGAGTGAATAAAATACGAACTACAATGGCGGGTCTCATCTTCAAATCGATTGAAACCGATTTTACCGATACTCTTATAAACTTGAAAACATTCATACGAGATTATAAATTAATAAATAAACAAATAATTATGGGCATTGTTCACATAGCATCATCTAGCTCAGAAGAGCTTGTATTATGGAAACTTGATGACTGATATACTACTTATATACCTTTTTTTGGAAATACATACATAACATACATAGCAAATTGATACATAGCGATTGTGTGTAGACAAATCGATAAATCGTATTGACGTACGTATGTCCTGTGGTGTATACAACTACACATGGAGTTTATTACCTGACGAGTATCGGACGACATAAACGTCAGAGTTTTTTTTTATCTTGAATATAAACACGTGAGTACGAGAATCGACTAACGTTTATAGATTAACGCATGCATATTCATGCATATAGCGGAAATTCACTTCATGTAAATAGGCCTTTATGTTGGATTGGACCAAACTACTTGAAAACCAGGGATACGTACCTACTGGATTCCTGAGTAATGTATTCTCACCTGCAACGCATCCATGTCTCTCTTCTCATCACGTGCCTGTATCTGCCACAGGAAGTCCAAGCGCGCCGTCCACTCGGTCTGCCGCGCGTGTAGTAACACGGCCAAAGCTAATGCGAGTGTCCACGCGCACTCTACATACGCCGAACTAACTGGGCCAGGCCTAAAATCAGAGTATATCAAAAAAAGCGATGCTTTCGAACTCATTTTGTTTTTTTTTTCATTCAAAATTATAATGTTATAATATGTCAGGTTCTGATGCCTTAATAATAAATATTTCAAGGGATAATATGTGTTTGGAGCTTGTGTGCTTTATACGACAGAAAATATATTATGGCTCGACTAGATCTGTGCAACACGTGGGCATATGCCAAATATAATGTTTGGACGTGCCTCTGCCTACTCTACTTGGTATCCTCAGAGCACTGAGTATGTATCTGAGGATGTCCATCATGGAGAATACAAATTTACACTTGACCTTTTTTAACCTATTCGCCTTTTACAGGTATCACTTATTTTGCAAAGTCAGAAAGGAATCAAATCGAGTGGAACTTACTCAGTCATACGATCGTAGCAATCAAACAAGTCCTTGTGATACGCCAGTATAACCGCCATATACCCTGCAGTCATGACCGATAGAAGTATTCCTTTGATCAATATCGGCAGTCTTAGGAACACAGCCACCGCTAGCATGCTGATGCAGCATCCCAGCGTGATATAGAGAGGCACGGGACATGCTCTGTGGTCGTTGTCGCTCCACAGGGACGCGGCAATGGTGATGTTTGCTGTGAGATTCCTGCAGACGTCGATTTTTCTACATGTTACCTGAAATAAGTGGAACATTGTCAAAGTCAATGCCAACGCCAATAGGTTTTTATTAATTGAAATCAATAGGATCTATGATCCTAGAAACGTCAGCTTAAAAATTACGTGAATTGAATTTTTAAAGTTAATTTACGCCGATTCTGATCGATCACTGGCCGATGTGGTCGCTCCGGTCCCTCGTTAGCTTAATTGTCAAATTGCATATTTAAGAATAGGTAAAGCATTATTATTATTATAAAGCGTATGGTGTGTTGTCTTATGAACTTTGGTTGATACTTTTTAGACTTGATTTAATTCTTTGACGAGTACTTTTTTTCTATAAACGAGTTCACCTTGTTCGATTGGCACCACACTAAACCATGAATGGATCATCTAAAAAAAACCAAGCAGAGTTTGTTGCCTGATTCTTCTAGGCTTGATCGCGCGCGAGGAATCGGCGTAAATTCACTTTAAAATTTTTAATTCACGTAGTTTTTAGTTGACGTTTCTATTATGATCCGTGTGATTTCAATGAATAAAAATCCTCGCAAACAAATTCGCTTGGTCTTTTTATGATCCTTCATTCAGCTAAAGTATGAACAAAGTGAACTTATTTATTAAGAAAGACGATTGGAATAAAATATCTGATGGCCTTATTTTATAACGTTTGTCCAGAGACAACTTACCACATTAACTTGTCCAACAGCATATCCCAGCACGATCGTAAAAGTGGTGATAGCGTTTCTCAACGCAAATGGTCGAGACACGTCACATGGTATGAGCCTTAATCTGGCAGCTAGCGTCAACGCGAGCACTGCTGCTGACCAAGCGAAAGCTGTCACGAAGAGAAGTAGGAGGATGGTCGTTCGTGGAAGGATGGCCGCTTGAAGCACTCCAGTTGCAGCTAAGGCACCGAGAGCGGCGCCCAGGGAACCAGCCCAGCCACCATCGGTCGATGCTCGGTACTGAAACATTAACGAAGAAATACTGTATTAATCCTATCCTACTAATATTATAAACGCGAAAGTTTTGAGGATGGATGTTTGTCACACTGAAAAACTACTGAACGGATTTTGATGAAACTTTACAGTAATATAGCTTATACATACATCAGAATAACACATAGGCTACTTTTTATCCGGTTACCACGCGGGCGAAGCCGTGGGCAGAAGCTAGTATTATAAACGCGAAAGTTTGTGAGGATGGATGTTTTTTACGGAAAAACTTCTGAACGGATTTTGATGAAACTTTACAGTAATATAGCTTATACATCACAATAACACATAGGCTACTTTTTATCTGGGTACCACGCGGGCGAAGCCGTGGGCAGAAGCTAGTATTCCTATAAGCGAAAAATCTTGCGTTGATGCAGTAGTCTTTTCTGATTTATGTTACGCTAAATGTGAAAAGTTTCATGTTAAAAGTAGGTGCAAAAGTTAGCACTAACCTGAGCCTCCTTGTCAGCATCCTTGAAGCACAGCGTGAGAAGGTGGACGTGCGTTGCCTTCTCCCGATGCACGGACCGCGCGTCGATGGCTTGCGCTAGATACTTGTTCACGCGGTTCGTTGGCTGGTGATATACAGACGAGTGACGTTTTTTCAGAGGCCGCTTAAATTTCTCCGTCACTTTATTCTGTGAAAACGGAGTAACGTTGACGCAACGGACGACAACAGTTACTTCTATACTACTACTACCCACCGATACACCGAACAGCGATAGAGGAAGTAGGTAAACATCGATGGGAAACACAGAGGATAAAGTTAACGGAGAAAGTTTTATCAAAAATGCAAGATGGGTCAAGGTAAGTTCAGGTCAAACACGACATGGGGTCCACCATCACATGCAGCCACCATGCTCACAACTTGGTTGCTGACTGACCTTAACACATATAAAAGATCCGGGCTCCGAAGCAGCATCACATTATTAAAATAGTAAAAACAAATGAAATCAGTGAAAATAATGTCATATTTTACAGTAATCATATTGACTCAATTAGATTTTAAGAATGTCAATATTTATTGAATAGGGGGTTACTTTGAAACGTTCATTTTGGGCTCATGAACTTAAGAATAAGACAAATCATGCTTTATTAGTTCTCTTATGCTTAGAATAATACGATTTATCTCTGAATAACTACTAAACGCACAGCTGGTAAGAACGAATCAAGCATTAAATAAAATAAAAAGATATCTTAAATTAGATAAAGTCACGGCATGCAAGTTAGTCGGTATGCCGGGGTCCATGCCATGCTCTAGTGCTCAAGGCCAGTCGGGATTGCGAGTGAAACACAGTTCAGTGCGTTCGACTTTATTATCAAATTCAATAAAATAAACAATATCATATAAAACAAATTAGCATTTTTGAAAGACAATGTACTGTCCGATAAGAAAATAGTGCCGGTAAGTGGTTTGAGTGCTCACGTTGATTTGTTTCCCCATTTGCACCATTACACAAGGTGCGTGAATTTAATCGCGGAAAGGTGATCCACAATCAAGGTTTAAGGGAATCGTACACCTATACAATATTGGAATTTAAAAAATGTGTCACCACGTGATTGGTGGAAAACAATAATACACATGAACAACATTCTGTCTGCGCTTACTGTTTCAGCGGGAAGTAATTGCTGTGGAACTAATGTCCAAGGTCGGAATATCTGAAAAATAACGAGCAGACGCCTCATGTTAGTTGCTGGTGTATTCAAGTCTTCCACGCAGTGTTCAACGAATACAAAACTAAATGCTATGATCGGAATATGTACTGGTGAAGAACATTTACAACTTTGCTGAGGTCAATTATTGGAGTGCCAACAGGCTTTTTCAAACCAGCAACTAAATGAATGTCCGGGGAAACATTGAAATCAATAATATTGAAACTCAAGGAGTTTGGAGAACGATAATCTATTTTGGGAACAACTTGTGTCGGATTTTTGCTGTGCCTACTCTGTATTTGTTACTCAAGGGTCTATCCCGCAATTTTTAGTTTGAACTCGGAGTGAGTAATAGCAAATGCTTTCGTTTCAAACAACTCGCAAGAAAAATGGTTAAGTATCTGCAAAAGCAGCTTTAGGGCGAACCTTTGAAATTCAAGAAAAGCATATAGATTTAGTTTGAAAACCACCACTCATAGTCAAACTAACTACTAAAACCATAAGCGAGATTATCATTCGACACACTATGAAGCGGATCGGAATGGGTCGTCCCGATGCGTTTCATGTACAGAGTTTGTGAAGCGTTAAATCATAAAATGTGAGTCTAGAGTACCCTAAATGCGTGTTGGGAATTTGCGCACATTTACTTCAAAAAGCTAAAGCAGTACCCGCCCATGAATGTTTAATGATTGAGTATCGAATGTGTGCATATTCCGCTCACTATGTATAAGCACTACAAAGTATATTGTTGTTAACTTATCTGTGCAAAAAAGAAAACTCTATAGATAAAAAACATTCTATAGAAAGTCTGAAGTGCTGAAACAAAACGGTTAGAGTCAAAATTTTAACTCAAACCGTTCATATATATAAAAGGCCAAAAACCGTGCAGAATCAAGTCAAAGATAAAAAACTCGCACAAATGAGTTGACCGAGTGCAAATACATGTTGGTATGTGTGCATGAGGCCGGATTCTGTGGAGTGTGTGCGAAGGGCGTGATGCTGCATGACTGCGTCGAAGGTGTGGTGTTGCGGGGCGGTGGCGGGAGCAGGCGTGGTAGGAGGGGCCCGCATCGCAGCGCTCACGTCTTCTGCCCGCAGTGACGCCAGCCGCAGCGCCTCCGCTGAGCCCGGCTCCGCGTGCAACGCCCGCCGCAGGTCCAGCACCTGCCACACCACACTAGCTACAGCCTACACCTCACCGCTCTTCTCTCTCCTGCTTACACACCTAACAATACATTTCGCACCACACTAGCAACAGCCTACACCTTACCGCTCTGTTCTCTCTTTCTGACACACTAAGAATATATTTCGAACCACATTAGCTACAACCTACATGTCACCGCGATCTTCTCTCCGGCTTAAACACTTAACAATACATTTCGCACCATACTAGCTACAGCCTACACCTTACCGCTCTGCTCTATTCCACTAACATACTCATCATACTCAGTATCATTCCCTTATATATCTACTACCAAACTACCATGATTTTTTTCTTATTGCCACCAAGCAGTTTGATAAAATCTCATTTCGTTTTCCCAATTACAATTCACGTATATACAATGTTAGCTCTTGGAATCATTTGAGGCTCTTAGCTTTTGGTGTGAATGTGAAGAATCAAAAATGCTCATTGCAGTTAGCAGTTTATTTTGCTCCTATACACCTCAACTGAAAACGCTTTCATTCATCTCTCTACCTATCTCTTGCGCAAAGAAAACAAACAAAGTATCTTTACCTTTCCTCTCTGCATCTACTGTGCTTAGCTTTTTGCTTCTACGATTGCTGGTGCTTTTATAATTTCAGTGATGAATAGGTATAATTTTGCTAACCTTCCAATCTTTAAATTCTAACGTAATCATTAGAAAACTATTCACAGCTAACAATTCTGCGATTAAATTGAGATTCACAAATAATAGGTATGTATGTAGTTGAATTGAAAGTAATAAAAATAAAGCAGGACTTACCTTTGCAACTCGCGATCCGGGATGATAAAATTTTATCACACGTGCCAAAATATTCTGAAGGCATGTTCGCGGACAGTGACGTTATTTTATTTAGCCATGTCCAAGAGTGCAGAACGTAATTTAAAATCTTGTGCAAATAGTAATAAACTTGAATTTAGGGACTGATAAAGAAATCTGTCTTGATGCAGAAATTGTCTCATGCAAAAAGTATGATAGACGAGATCGTCACGAGGTTCGGAATTAACGGTTGCTTTTTGTGGGTTTTTTCTGTACCTTCCTAGCTGCATTGGCCTTGAGCTCCTGGGGAGAGGCTGCCATATTGGAGAAAGGCACGTCAACGTTGAATTTGATAGAGTGAAGTAGCTGCACAACAACGTTTGAGACGTTCTTAAAAGAGAGCTTCCGACGGGATCCCGTTCCACCAAGACCCACGCCTGTTGATAGGCACATCTGGAATTCAAAGGGAAAGCTTCAAAATTGGCGAGAAGCGATAAATTTTTAAAGCTTCATCACCGAACTACCACGCGTTGTGTAATGACCTCCAGTTATAAAAGACATTCGTCAACCTGTAAAATCACATTCGTCTTAAAGGTACCGCTCGGCCCCTTGTTAGGTACCTACATGTCATGTCGATTACCTGACAATGATTTCTCTCATCGTTCGAATAATCAGCATCAGTAATGCGAGTTAACTGGTTTTCAAACCACGCCCTTTTAATGTCCACATTTAACCAGTCCAGAGCTTTGTTTAACCCATATCAATCAAACATGTTGAAAGAAGAAAGGCAATCTTGTTAATATTATAGACGCGTAGGAAGACTCCTGGCCTTCTCAAAAAAACAATAAAATGGGAGCGACTCTATGCCGTTTTTTAGCATTTGAACCTGTCATAGGTATCGTTGCTGGCATAAATTTAACTTACTTTTCTCCGGCGAGGTGGAGGAATAATGAAGTAGGTTTGCACAGAGTGGTCTCGGAGATACGCATTTCGCCCAGCGCCGTGTCCTGGCTCCACTTCGTATGCACCACCAAGACACTCTAGCGTTGCTTGTGTGACGTGAACCCGACTGTGGAAGTTAATTTATCATTACTACACTTTAAACATAACCTCGACAAACAACGCACAGCCTAAACTGAGAAACTGTAATTTGGAGGGTATAGGCAGATATACGCATGAACATAGTTGCAGGGATCAACACTAGTTTACAGATAAAGTTACATTCCTTGATGTTTCTTCTTTAATGAAAGTGTCATAACACAAAGTCCTGTTTTATTACTCCAGATTAGTCAATAATGAAGACAAATGTTGATGTAAGGCCCTGCCATAATTTAGTATCTATCGGAAAATCCCCAACGCGCTAACACTAAACAATAACTCGTAAACATTAACCTTTTCAGAGTAGGTAACTCAGGGGACGCTGTTGGTATTAGGTATTATGGTACGACTTCTATGAGTCGCATAGGTATGCATAAACAAGTTTTGCGACTCACACTGGCGTTGGCGTATCTAGGAACTATCTTAGGTGTTGTGTTAAGGAATGTAAGATAACAAAGAAAATAAAAGTTCCTCTCTGGAAAGTTTCCCACCCGACGACAGTATGGTAATTGACGTCATTAAACATGTGCGGTTAGCCTCCCCTGGGTTCACAAGAGTCTAGCCACGACCTACGACGTAGTTTCAGGGTTATGGAATATATGCAGTTACTATCATACTTCCCTGACGACAAAAGTCAAATACGTTCAGACAATTTTAGCTAAAACTACGTCTGTGTACATTGATTTAAGATAAAGTTTTGTTGTCAATTATTCTATTACTAATATAGGATTCTGAAAACAAACTAAAGTTTCTAATTTATCACTGGTGTGCGATCACTTAGCTTAAATATCTTTATTAGCATGACGTACGACAGATTTGTATGTCAAATTACAGTACTTAATCTTCCATGCAGGTGTTGCTCACGGATCAAACAGTATGCACAACTAGTTGTGCTATTGCGAATATTAGTTCCGTTAGACATAACTTGGCAGAGCTAGTTTTACAAGAGTGTTCCTTACATAGAAATGTTCCATAAGACATCACCCTTTAGTAGTCATAAAAAAAACTTACATCCGAACCGAATCCCAGGAAGGATTTTTCAGTTGAGCCAAGTTGTGTTTAACGGAACTAATATTTGGGATAGCACAACTGGTTGTGCATACTGATTGGTCCGTGGGGAACTCGCTTTTCTATGCATTATTCATTCATAGCAAGTATGTAAAATATTTACAAAACAGCAGCCGATTTTGAAGATAACCATTTGACAGGTACTTGGCACAAAATCTTAATCAAAATTTACGCTACCGATTCTGTGAAATTCGTCTTTACGACCTCCTACGCTTTTTCACCCCCGACAAGATTGTTCTTTCTATTGCTAATACTAGGATCACTCACCCCGCTTCTCCCCCTGCCTCCATGTTGTTGGCGAGCGTGACGTCATTGGACCAGACGTCATACTGCCATTTCCGGAGACCAAGCACGCCGCACAGAACCCTCCCCGTGTGAATGCCCACTCGCATGTTCAACTGCACATCCGTTGCTTCCACTACAGACCTGAGATGGGAAAGCTTAGTAAGTATTATTTATTTTTTGGTAAAATAAATAACAAATGAAAAAAGAAATGTAATGTAAGAATCCTATGTCTCCTCTTTTCCGTTCTTAAGGATCCACACACCCCTAGATATTTGAAGGATCGTTTAAGATTCCTAACACCTGTTTTCGGACTAATTCGTTTTCAGTCGTTGCAGTGCGGCTGTGGAACGCTTTGCCCTTTAAAATTCAGCAGATCGACTCAAAGGAGTAATTTGAAAAGCCGGTACGGAACACTTTCTTAGAATGATGAACCATTAATTACTTTGTCTCTTCAACCCTTTGATGCCACTACCAATTAATATTTAAGTGTTTTATTTGTATCTATATATATAGATAGGTATATATATATACATATATATTAAATATAATAATCATTATGTAACTTATATTCTTTACTGGACACGCCATACCATCTACCAGCACACCCAGGATGACTGGTATAGAATGCTTTAGTCCTCCTAGCACTACATCGTTTGTGGGAAAGTATTAAATAAATAAATAAAAATACCGTGGATAAAGTCCCTCTTTTTAATATAAGACAAATTCGGATCTGAGATATAAAAACGTAATTACGCTCCACTTATTGATTTTGATGAGTAAGTAGACAAAGGCGGTTTCCGTGTTTCGGAAGGCACGATAAAAAGTCAATTGAAATAAGGCTAGAGGCGATCGGGTGGCCCGAAAATTCCAACCAATCACTTGGCCACTGTGTCATTGAACTTACATAATCTATGAAATTGTAAGAATGGTTGGCAGTGCTCGTAATAAATTCAAAAGGAGAATGCATTGCGATATACAAACTACTATATAAATATTTATATTTATTTAGGCACAAACCTAAATACAAGCAAGTTTTGTATAAGGAGTTATATATAAACATGAAACTTCACATACTTTTTAATAGAAGGGTGTAACGGGGCCGAAATAAGCTGATACCGTTCGTCTTTAGAGACAAGACAATTTGAGGGTGCGATCCTTATAGTCTGTCTGTATTAAAGCATTTTTTTTTTAATCCACACCTTAATGGATAATAGGAAAACGAAGTGTGGTTGAAAAAAATCGAATCGCAAATTGTTATATTAAGTTGGTAACCTCCATGTCCTGAATAACAGAAAATTGAGAGAAAATTATAAATATCTCGTCGCAAAATGTCTTGCTGTGGCAAAAAAAGTGTCCTTTCACCGATGTAAAAGGAGATTCATGTAAATAGTCACATAAAATGGCTTCAATTCGTTATTTCTGGCGGTGCGTAGGTAACGATGAAATAGACGATTCCAACGTAAAAACGAGAGAAATAAATCAAGTAAACGTGAATAAGCAGAAAGGAACGTCTGTATCTCTGTCGAATTTATTTACTTGTAGAAATAAATCTTGTTGAAAACACTTCGCTTGTAACTCTTTTCATGTTGAATAGATAACGTGGCTCGAAGACGAATGGCGATAAAATTGGCAAAAGCATCCTCACGGTCAGAATTCCACACACCGCTACATAGTACAACACCTTGTGTTAAAAATAAAAGTACCTACGCAGAGTAAACACTGTTACATTGAACATAACGTTAACAAACGATTCAGTACGGAACAATTGTTCTTCCTGGAAAATGAAACAGTCATTACATTTTTCAGGAAATCTGATTAATACCATATTGTAGAAGCGGAGAGAAATCGACTGGTTTGTTTAAAAATCACAGTACACTTATGACAGTAACGCGTAGGCACTAGTGGTGCGTGCCGTGTGTGTCACTGAATCCTTTAACTAGGCAGAACGTGGGTATATGCCATATATAATGTTTGGACTTGCCTCTAATTACCGCCTACTTAGTATCCTACCGGATCTGCAAAGTGATAAAGAATCTGTAAATTCACAGTATGGGAAAAATTTAAGAATGCAAGGACGCAAAATATAAATATAATTATGTTTTTGATTCATGATTTCGGTTTGAGGTAAAATATCTCTAAAGCTTTTTCGATATCAACTGAAATGTTTTTCATACCGAAACCGCTATTACAGGTTTGTAAATATTATACTTTATTATATATACCTCTAAAGACGCAAATCGTTTTTATTTTGTGAAAGTTTGTAAAGTGAACCTATAAAATAAGAGCTTTATCATTAACTCCATAACACGTCTTGGTACTAGATTGATAGGGTTTACGACTATGAACTCCAGCTCTATATTTAATTTGTTGAACAATCGCGTCATATTATGTAAGTATGTAGAAAATGTATTATTCGAGAGACCTTTTTCGTATTATACTGTGTCGACCTAAAATCAACAGCATTATATTTTGTCCTTAGTTTATTGTAGGTAAATTACAACTTTAAAATAAATTCCTGTCACTGCCCGCGTTAACGAACGGAAATTCGTTTAGTAACGGTATTACTTTGCACTCTCAAAAGTTAATAGTGACGGTGTAGCCATTTTAAAAGGAGGAAAGTATTACTTTATTTTATTTGCTGTAACTTGTTGAGTAGTTGAATTATTTACCTTTATACAAGTGGCGTCATTACTATGTAAACGGTGTTTCCCGTTAAACATTAGAACTTGCCGCCTGTTTGATATGGAACGTGGATGTGGTTAGAATATTCCTTTTTTGATTAATATTTTCAGGTTATTTACCAGTGGACTTTTACTTAACACTAGCTGAGCCACGGCCGCCCTCGGCCCTGAACTGGACTCACCGCGTGGCATCACCATTTCGCATCGCTTTTGCTCGGCTCCTAAGACAGCGGAAAATGGAAGGGATCGGAGCTATAAGGCACACAGACGGAAAGACAGAGAAAGTTAGTGCGAAATAGTATAGTTTAAGTCATTTTTTTGTCAGGACAATAGAAAAAAATATTTTATTTATGTTCTAAGTGTCATTAAAATCAAGAAACTTTGAAAAAAGCAGTGGTGGTTTCTCTCGTAATTTGTTCGATCTAATTTCGGACTTAAGGCAGGAATGTTCCCTAATGGGACACCTGTGTGGATAGCATCCATTAGCGCTTAGCTGAACAGGAAGTGCACACTAAATTCGTCACTCGATTCATGGCGGAGTTGGTCAAAGCATTACCGAATAGAGGCGAAGATACGGGTTCGAACCCCGATAAAACGAAATATTTGAGACACGTTTCAATATAAAACATAACATTAGATGACGAGAGGTTTGTAACTTGCAAATGGGTCAACAATATCCAACAAGAAAGACTGGATTTTAGTCGGCCTGTCAATACCAGCGTTGGTTTGCGTGAAAATAAACAGTTGTCTGAAAACATTCTCTGTTGATAGTTTCAGATATGTTTTGGATGGAAAACTTTTTCATAGAATTTTCTATTTAGTGCTCCAGTTTTCTATTTACCTACAGAATGATCTTTTGCTGATGGTGGGTTCGGGCCTACGCAATAAGCTAGTTCAGCCTTGATCTTAAGCTAGTTATTTTTCCGTATGCCTCTTAAAGGTTTAATTTCTCACTTATAAAGCTGATTTATGACTTTTCATTTATACGATTTTGTAAAGTTGGTATGTTTATTGAAAACGTTATAAACCCCGTTGCAATGTTTTAAGCCAACTATATTTTCTCCGCGCGCTTGACGTTCACAGATGAGAAAGAAGGTAATCCAAAGATGCAAATTATGTTAAATTAACTTTTTTGTATATTTGTTGTATTCTGTAATTTTGGTAAAAAATCACAAAAGTGAAGGAGTGACGCGAGTATTGGTGTATAGATCTTAAATTACGACTTGCCAAAATCAAGCTTTGTAAGCAAACTAAACTCGTTATAAAATCTTAGTTTTGAAATAAATCATCGTTTTTTCACTGTATATTGTTAATCAAAATGAAATACTTATGTCACAAAAAATAACAAGACGAAGTTTACAATCACGACATACTATGTTATTTTTAATGCGAGACTTTTATACACCCACATCAAAAGATTGGGTTTATGAATGTAACAGAATATTGTTCAAAAGAAAACTGTCGCTAAACTGTCGTTTGTGTGATATATTTTTTTCAAAGAAATCATTAGTCTTCAATAACCTACATGACTTTCTTTCAAACTAGTATCTAATAAGTTGATGCGAATCTTAATTTTTACCAAGCATCCCACGAAATGCGCAACTTTATAATTTCAGAAATGTGCATGTTGCGAGATTTTCTACAAAGTAAAGATGCATAGGATACTTGTCTATTTAGAAATCATATTTTAACATTGGTGAACTAGTTTACCCCACATTAAGCAATCAGTTCAGAAGGGTGGTAGTGCTCTCCCCACAGTCCCCACACACAATATGATGACACTGTCGGTCGGTGCGCGGTGGCGTGCAGAAGCCCTTGAATTCTAAATTATCCGGTTCGATGGCAGGCTGTGGTATCGCTAAGAACATCTATTCACTTCAAATTAACAAGATTTATTTTTATATTTGTTTTTGGATTTATTTAGGGTAATAGTTTTGTCAAATTGTTATTTTTTGACGAAAAATAACAATTTTACAAAAATTTTTTTTTAGAATAAATGGCATTTACTTGTATTTGCGCTTGTCATTTGACGAAGAATCGATAATAATTATATCAGGTGTAATTACAGTTCCTATCTAGATACTAGTCTTGATCTCCTTAATGTAATACTTAGGGCCCGGTCAAGTAAGTAATATTTCTAAAGGTTCTTTAGAAATATTACTTACTAAATTTATATGAATAGCCATGAAAATATTGAACCAAAAAATATTGGACTTACTAAATATACGAGAAGTCCTACTGTTTTATTGCTATTAAATGCTTTAACCGTCCTTTCAACGAACTCTGACGCTCTCAAATGTGGCAAAATTAATCGCACCAGGTGTACCCGTTTGGACATCCCAGAATATTATGAAGATACAATCGGGCACGTTTACTGCCAAAACATATAAATTATGCGGAAAATTGCATCACAATCTCATGTTGATGAAGATGTTCTTGTTATTACCACTAAAGGTATCATTCCGAACATGGCCGCAGACTGCGAACCGCAGCTACAAACTGTCAATTCTATGGAAAGGTGCTGTCGCTTAGCTATCAATTATCAGTAGTTGGCAGTCGGTCGCTGCCGCCACCTTCGGAATCATACCTTAAATTCACCATTTTCAAAAGCACAGGTAAACTTGTTAGTTTGTTTACTCTTGTTAGGTACCTACCTACCTTTAGATTTACTGGACTACAATAAATTGCGCAGAAATAACATGAAAGCGAAAATAACTTTACGAGAGAGACGTCTCGCATCTCGTACCTAATAACGATTTAAATTACCTACAATTGAGAGTTCTGTTTAATCATTTCAGAACTATTATATTTATTAATTTTTGCTAGGTTGTTGTGTTATGTATGGCAATAAGACGTGTATTACCATACAACAAAACATAAATAATATAAACAATTTAAAAAGTAGATCGTTAAAGTAGGTTATATTGTTTTTCATTACCCCTCCAAAGCATACATTAGTAAAGACATTGCTAAATGATAAGCTTTGTCAAATATTTACCGACTTACAAAACAGCGATTATGTTCGAGTGCTAAATTATTCGAACAGCGATTATTTTCGAAATTATTAATTATTTATATTACCGTATTATCCTCAATAGCATGTAATATTGCTCTAAAATTTAAAGCACAAATTTCTGCTCGTTATATCCATATTATATGAATCGGTCCTCTATTCATAGCAATGTACAAACTGTCAACAACATGGACAGTGTATATTTAGTGCTAAGCTGGTACATTATGTACTATTTTGCGATAAAATACAGCTGCCTATTTTTGTAAGCCACATATTTCCAAGTCTTCGTCCAACAAACATTGTTCGTTCCCTTAAAGGATGCAATAGACATTATTGTATTTGATGAAAAGTTTAAAAATGCAATTCGTTACTTTTTTAATACGGGCCAGGCCAACAGACCTGTCGCTCTTCAACTGATTTAATTTTCATGCCAAAAATTCAGTATAGCTTTATATCTGCTCTTAACATAATGGATCTTTGACCAAAATAATACATAAGGCCTTCAGATGGTGTAGTTTCAGTACGTTTATTACGAGAGACCTCTCGTAATAAACGCTTTCTTATCAACCGTAACACCATTCTTGCAGCTTGCTAATTTTAACTACTGCGTTAATTTACCTAAATGTTCATAAGTAATATTGTCATCTTATTTTCAGTTGGCTCGAAGCTAGCAGATTCCGTTCCATCACTTATTTCTTGGTCACCCTGCCTTGTACTGAAATGGGCCTTATGGTTATGTGTGGTGAACGTTGAGAGAACTATGTCTGTCTGTTTGGTGTTAAAGAAGCTAAATGTGATGAAAAAATTCAGTGAGCATTGCTGAGCCTCCTTTCGTTTTAGGATAACTTTTATGCGCTTGAGTGCCTTTGTATCAGATGTTTCAGTTTATTAACAATTACGCAATCACTATAACAAGCGTAGGAGACCGAATGCATTAATTTAAATAACATCCGCACTCCTATTTTTAGAGTTTGAGGACAGTTGTGACGGAACCGAGTTGTTCTAATTAATGTCAGTTTTAACAAACTAGCCAAGTGCGTGACAAGCCAAGCAAAATGTAGGGTTCCGTTAGTGTTTGTGTCTGGTGGGTGTTTATTTATTTAATTTTCATATATGGTCCAGTTACGTAATTACAAATTTATTTTTAGATCATACAATTATAAAGTTTCAAATAGGGTGTACACTTGTTGATTAACATAATGAAATATATCTTGCAAATATTATGGCTATAAAAGTATATTGTATAAAAACTGAAACACACGAGTTTTCACCCTGTGGCAGACAGGGAAGGTTTCCATGTCGAACCGCAGAACCCTAAATACGATACGGTTAAGCTGTTTCCTCAACAGAAAAATGAGTGACACCCTCTGTGTTGTCTATTTACGCAGCCTGTGATTTCGTGGAATAAAATTCGGGTCAAGTTTGTGCCAAATATTTGATGACGTATGAAGATTATTAGTGATTTGGTGTTTTGACAAGTGTTTTGATTTATAAATAACTGACGGATATTTAAACAACGCTTCACAACGTACTTGTATACCTATATACGTACATACATCGAAATAATTCAATCATGTATACTAAAAAAGAAAGAAAAAGGTATTTTTTTTAATCTAGAGGCACATAATTGGAACTTGTGAAAATGAAAACAAAAATCGTTTATTTCCTTAGGATTACAATAATCACGGGGACAGGCCCGACCGGTCGTATTTCTCTTACAAGTACATGTAGTTTACAGCAATTTCTTTACTATTAGTATTTTTAGGGATCCGTACCTCAAAATGAAAAAGCGGTCCATCCGCCTGTCAGTCTGTCAAGACCCTTTTTCTCAGGAACGCGGAGGTATCAAGTTAAAATGTATATCAAATACAAAGGTCTATTGTCACTTGAAGCTCTAAAAAAATCAAGTTTTTAAGAAAACGCAATAAAAATACGGTTAATGCGACATATTTTGTTACTCGCAAAGAAATGAAAACCGTACTTCCCGTCACGGGTACTTTGACAAGAAGCAAGGTCTCACAGAACAAGTAAAGGAAAAAGTCCGAAAATCGTTAATTTGTAGTTATATCATATAATTTACTTTTTTTGCCATTACAATCTCATACTTGCAGTTGGATAATTGACCGTGACGTATATCGATGTATAAGCGAACATTTTTCCAACGAATGTTCCCTTTTTTTATTATGTCGTTAAATCTGGCTTATACTTTAAAACAAGATATGGTGCTTTCCCAGCTTGTACGAAAGCCTCGGTGCGCGAGTCAGACTCGCACTTGTTCGGTTTTGCAGAACGCATTACGCAGGTGAATTATTAGTATGATCTTAAACAATATAAACATCAGCCCGACTCTAAAAAAGACTGGCCAAAACTATTCCATTTCCCTCATAGATATTAAAAATGTGGCACACGAAACATTTTAACAGTAGGTACCTACTCAACTTTCATACACAGAAGGAATTATTGTTTATGTAGTCGTATATTATGGCAACACCGTCAGCTGGTGGGACACGCGTCTGAAACACTATCTGGAATACTGATAGCTGTTGTACACAAATGCCGAGCTCTGCGGCTTGCGGTCGTGGCGTTGCTATTGTTTCATAAGATCTCATTAACGAATTGCAGACGTTGAAATTAATTCAATGACTGTTACGACAGAAAAGTAGGCTTCGTACTACACGAGACGAGTAAACAATACAATTAGTCAAACGTGTAATTTGAGTCTATTGTTATTAACAAAAGAATTTTCCACAATCTCAAAAGAATGAGAATTCTTGTACCGTAATGTCTTCGCACAAATGACAAAATTCAATATTTCGGATCAATCGCTTCCAATATTGGCGTAAGAATCTAAACTGGAACTAAAACAAATCCTACTACTATTATAAACGCGAAAGTTTGTGAGGATGGATGTTTGTTACTCTTTTACGCAAAAATATTGAACGGATGTTGATGAAACTTTACAGTAATATAGCTTATACATCAGAATAACACATAGGCTACTTTTTATCCGAGGACCACGCGGGCGAACCCGTGAGCAGCAGCTAAAAACCCTACTAATATAATAAATGCGAAAGTCTCTGTGTGTGAATGTTTGTTAGTACGTATCTCCGTAGCTTTTAAACCGGTTTTGATTAAATTTGGAATGTAGAACCTCAACGTTCTGGAATAAAACATTCGAAAATCAATCCCTAAAGTAAAAAAAGTCCCTGTAGTAAAGTTTCGATGGATTTTTTTATTCCTTGGTTAGATTCGCTCAAAACCCGGTATAAATAAACTTTAAAATAAATAGTAATAGTACGTATTTTATTATTTTTTCGTAACTACCTCTAGGTGCGCAATAAAGTTCAGAAATTTGTATGGAAAACAAATATTCCCTGGTTTAATACACTCAAAAGTTGGTGGTTTATCAACATAACATGCGGGCGAAGCCGCGGGCAGAAGCTAGTAATAAATAACCACCCAACAGTACATTGTCCCATACACAGTCCTATCAGGCCTTCAAATTATGTGAATCAGAAATAACATGTACCATGAAAACGCGACACCCCCAAGAAATATCTGTAGAACACGCCAAGTCTTACAGCGGAAATGGAACTTACACCTCTTGTGACTCAGACAGCTACTTGCCCGCACCGAGGTCGCCGAGTAGGTACTGATGCAAAAAAACACAGTAAAGTGTTGCAAACGGTAACCTATGTAAGGTTACCGTAACCGCTTACCAATACGGTGGGCCGTACGCTTGTTAGCCACTTTAATTGTATAAAAACAGCTCAAATACAACTTCCAATTTGGAACTGCTGCGTATTTCCAAATTGGAACTCTTAATTATTTAGGAATTTAGAAAATAGAAAGGAGGAGGAACTCAGTACTTGCAGTACTCAATGATCGAATTGAATCGATAATTGAACCACTTATCATTAATTAATCAGACACAATGTTCTAGGACGGTGTTTTACAACAGTAGCGTGTTTATAAATATGATTCTGTCGCACGTGCGGGCGCAGTAGTCGGGGGCGTACGCACTGGAGCATGCTGCGATACGAGCTTATCTGAGCATTGGCTCATCAAAGGAGCGCTAAATATACACAATATACTCATACCCTGTGGTATCCTGGGTGGCCCTGCTCCACAATGGCATGATAATGAAGGTCACGAGGCCTGAATTTGTGGCGTTTAAACTAGTAGATGAACGAGATTCCACACTGTTTAGTCTGACGTGGCCGTGATCAAATTGTATGGAGTAAAGTAATATATATTAATTTGTCATAATCGAAAGTTCGACAGTTTTTAGGATTCTGGAGCCAAATGGCAACAACGGAAACGTGTGTCACGCTCCAATTTCATCATCAGTAGTTTAAAGAGCGTTGAGATAAAATGGTGTACGCAGAAATGTAAAATAATAAGAACATAAAATTACCCAAGTTATGTGTTGTTTAATGTGATCGTGCCCAGTAATTTGTAGCTAGGTGTCAGCTCGTTGCATTTACTGTAATTTCGATTCCGAGTGAGAATAACGTTAAACTATATGAATTTAAATTTATGTCGATCCCTCGTGACTAATAAGCCTAGAATAATCAGGCAACAAACTCTGCTTGTTTTTTTTATGATCCGTGTGGTGCCCAGCGATTCAATTTAGAACATTTATTTTCATACTCGTAGATCATTGATCATTTAATTTGTGTACTATTTATTGTGGAACAAGATGTCTCGCGATAAACCAAGTAGGTACTCGTACTTAATGGAAGCTCAGTAGTTTCTCAAACGATACATCTACAAAGGACATTCTAGCTAATTCTAATTAGTGTATTCTGGAAACAATGCCAGTTAAATTGCTCTTCTACGTATCTTTTAGACACAACAGATGTAATTGATTATGGTTTCATGCATTTCCATTAGTTGTCCTATCGAAATAAAAGTTTATTGCAGTTTCTTGAATCCGAGGTTTTCCTCATAAGTTAGATGATGGTTCAAAACGGTCATTTTGTTACTGAGGACCTATTGACATGGTTCTTGCAGAGTATATTGCATAAGTGAAGCTCAATTCTTGTTTTTAAATAGTAAAGTGTCTCGGAGACGTCAAAATCGATAACTCAGTTTAAGAAGTATACTGACACAGTATTAATCCAACGCTTGTTTGTAAAACAATTACATGGATTCGGCCTCTGGTGAAACCGGTCGAAATTTTGATGCAGATAGGGTAAACGTCCGGTAGTCAAAATGGTGGTTCAAATGGTATATTATCTCCTAGAGAAAGGAAAGTGAACTCACGCGATAGCATCGATCATGTCGAGTCCCATCTCGACGCAGCAGCGCGCGTGGTCTGAGCGCGGCTCTGGAAGCCCGGACACGCAGTAGTAGCAGTCACCCAGGATCTTGATGCGAAGGCAGTGGTTATCCTGTGCGAACATAAACTTTATAAATAGTGATCAAAACAAACAGTCATGATTCCACTTCATCATCAGCATTGGATCAGCAGAAGGCAGTGGTTATCCTATGCGAACATAAACTTTATAAATAGTGATCAAAACAATCAGTCATGATTCCACATCATCATTATTGAATCAGGAGAAGGCAGTGATTATCTTGTGCGAATAGAAATATTTTAGGATATTGTTACGACTATACTACGTAGTTTACTATTATCTAGTTCTAGTTTCACGATTGTCGAGTGTGGTGGCGGACGGTGCTCATTTAAGAAGAACATCTAAAAGGCCAACGAAACGACGGCAGGAGAATATTAAAGTACGTGGTATAGTCGTAACATAAATATCCTTAAATGATACCAAACCACGATAATTTATATGCTAAGATACTTTATAACAAAACAATCATTAGTGATTCCACTTCATCATTATAATCAATTTATCAGCAGAATATTGAGTTCTACTAAAGCCTTTTAGGAGCGGCATTGGATTTTCTGGATGGCTCAGTAGATAAGGTGCGAAGGCATGTCATCTTATTTTCGTAATTATTTTTTCTATTTTTTACTATATTATTGGTTTTACCTATCTGGTGGTTACTGAACGGTAAGTTTCCACTGCTGGGCATAATAAGCCTCTCCCAAAAAACACTGATACCATGGTTGGGAACTGTTTCATTTCATTTACTTTAGGTACTTATGAACGTACGTCTTTGTCTGTAAAAAAACTTTAGAGCCTCAAAGGTCTTAGAGTTAGATCGTTAGATATTATAATGATTGATCACGATTTTGTTAATGCTACGATCAGGCACTCAATAAAGGTTAGGTACCTTTATTGAGTGCCTGAACCTGATACAAAAATAACTTAAACATTATTGTGCCTATATAATGTTTAAGTTATTTTTGTGTTCTCTTTCATCCTTATTCTTTTGACTAAAAGACATTGAGTCCCGCTGCTATCTAAACTTATAAAAGCGTTTGTCCTGACCGACTAACTGAAAATTTGGAACATTGGTTTATGTTATAATGTAAGCATCCGCTAAGAAAGGTTTCAAGGTTCAAGGGGAGGAAATGGGATAGGGGGAATTTGTATGAAAGCCTTTGTTTTTTGAAGTTAGAATGAAAGGTGAAATCTGCAAAATATATGTATGATACATAAATTTAGTCATACATAAATTTTGCCTGACTTCATTCCATCAATTTATAACTGAATCAGCATAACCGTTGCTCATGAAAATCATAGCTGGCGCTGTTGATGTGTGTAGGCAGACACATATACTAATGGTCAGTATATGTGTCTGCCTACACACACATTTCATACAAAGTGAGCATCCATAGAAATTCAAAAGGCATTGTCTGGACATTTGTTAATGATGACACGTCAGCCTGTACTCTGCTGGCGACTACAGGCAGAGACGAATAGTGCAAAGCCTACAGGCAACATTGACTAATAGCTATTTAGATTGTTTTATATTAACTACTACAGCTTTCAAAGATTTCAGAATTTTATGCTTTAACGCACAAATTGGATATATTTTTTTACCAAAATTTAATATGTACCTAGACATAGGCTGTATATTATCCCGTTAAAATAAAAGGGCTTTTCGTGGAGGCCAGTTTTGTGCAACGTAATTCGAATTCGCATTTTTATCCGGGTTCTTCTGCGGGCGAAGCGGTGGACAGTAGCTAGTCAGGTATAACTTACGTTGGCAAGCTGGTCGAACCTTCCGAAGAGTTCATTGAGCAGTCGCACCAGCTCCTGAGCGCTGCACTGCGATGCGAGTACCGTAAACCCCACGATGTCCGCGAACAGTATACTGCAACAAGCACACAAATTAACAAATTATTCATGTAGCATATTTTTTATACAACTTAAGTTGTAAACAAGCATACGGCCCTGTTGGTAAGCGGTTACCGTAACCTCCATAGGTTACGGTAACCGCAACACCCAGAGGTATAACTCGCATGTTGCCGACGTAACGGGGAAGTCTCTCCGGGGACCTGTAATTACACCGGCACCCATATCCTTCAAACCGGAACACAGAAATGGTAGTAAGTCCCCGGACGAGCTCTTTCTTTCAAAATCTACACAGTATGTGTAACAAAAAAATCCTTAAAGGTTTGCTGGAAGACTCTTGTCAGGGTTAAGCTCGCCTTTGAATATGTCCTATGTGTAAGTTTTTTGTCTGTATTTTGTGTACAATCCTACTACTATTACGAGTATAAACGCGGACGTTTGTGAGGATGGATGTTTGTTACTCTTTCACGCAAAAACTACAGAACGGATTTTGATGAAACTTAACAGTAATATAGCTTATACGTCAGAATAACACATAGGCTACTTTTTATCCGGGTACCACGCGGGCAAAGCCGTGGGCAGAAGCTAGTAATCAATAAAGAAAAACCTCATCCAGTCTAAAAGGGTATATAAAAAGGTTATTACATATGGTCATGCGATTACGTAGATACCATTTTTAGGGATATTATTTTTTTTGTCGCAGAATTAATTTAATCAGGAAATTAATTGAATTTATTGCGTTTCCGTTCGATGTAAAACAAAATTCCAAACAAAATTCCGTTGTGCGTTCATTCATTCACATAATAAATAAATAATAGCAAAGTACGCCATCGAAGGATACATCGTGGAACGGCATCATCATCAAAAAAGTGGTACCAATTTCGTCATCCATTATTTTTTTAGAAAAAGTATGAGTTCCAATATCTTATAGTACTAAATGAATAACGTTTTCGAAAAATAGAGAAGCGTTACTTCAATATTTGATCGCAGTGAATTTTTGTAACATACTTTTAAATTGACTATACACGGTATGTTAATAACGTAACAAGTTTCATACCAATATTTGGAAACGTTAGGTATTTCAGACACGGCATATCGAAAGGCAATTTAGAGGCTTCGAAAACGTTGCCATTTACCGAAGGAAATTGAAACATAACTCTGCTAATGAACGCGTATAAAACATTGTTAAATTTGAGTAGGAATACTTTACCCTAAACGAGGTAATAAGAAACCCTTGGTTTCAAGTGGACACGGGATCACGTCCGAAGGCCAGGTCTGGCGATGATCGCTACTGTTTGTCTAAGGGTAAAAGTGCCCTTTCCCTTTGGAAGGGGACATAGCGTGCCACTTATTCATCAGAATGTTTGGTGAAACTAGCTAGAACTTAACAACTGCAATCCAGATAGGCGGATAGGTAGATACTAATTTATTGTACTCCACATTATGTTGCTAACAAATTCAAACAGAGCAAATACAAGCTAATTGCGGAAGTACAACGGGATACCTTATAGCTTACAGCGATCCCTCCAAGACGGTGGTGTATCGTCAATAAAAGTATATGCATAGGAACTACTAGCTTCTGCCCGCGTGACACCCGGTAAAAAGTAGCCTATGTGTTATTCTGATGTATTAGCTATATTACTGTAAAGTTTAATCAAAATCCGTTCAGTAGTTTTTGTGTGAAAGAGTAACAAACATCCATCCCCACAAATTTTCGCGTTTAAAATATTAGTAGGATAGGATAGAATGTATAAATATAGTTATATATAATATTAATATGCGTTTGTGGCTTCACTACATACCCTCATTAAGTAGGTATAAGTAAATTTGTCTTGTACTAAAACAATATTCAGTCGATATTCTCAATAGTTTTCAATTTATTTCTACCCGTACCGTGTCAGGTTATAAGATGGATAGCTCGTACAACTTTTTTGCGATAAAGTAATTGAAAAACCGCAGACGCGAGATAAGAATATTTTACCAAAAATATTTCATCGTAAATGGTAACACATAATGTACCATTTTCGCATATAATTTTAAACACTTTCTAAGTAATTCATTATAAAAGTTAAATTGTGTAAAACCTTAATTTCAGATCTATTATTTTTTCATGACTTTGATTCCAAAGCCAAACTAGTAGTAGAACGCAGCTAAACAGACCAGAGACATATTCCTATAGTCATCTATTTTGTGCTAAATTCCAGTTAAAGTGAGGCCACTTTAATAGGTCACATTTGTCATCTGTCATAGTGAGGTGACCTGATTAAAATTATTGATTAAATTGAATGAATCGATATGGTTTTCAAACATTTGTGAATAGAATGCAGTTATTAGAAAAGCTGGGTCAGAAGAAATAGCAAAATAGAAATAATAGCGATAATACTAAAAACTGCGATTAAAAACAATTTCTTTTAGTGTGCACAAGGAGTTGCGTTTACGTAAGTAAACAGCAAAATGTTTGAAAAGTAAAATAAACACAAGTTGTATTTAGAAGTAGTCCAAGTCCCCACTTGTATTTAGAAGTTTTTGTCCTAAAAATTTAACATTAAATAATTATTCATTCATCAAGGCGTTTTATTTGTGCCCAAATTAGCTTGAAAAATAGCGTTGTCATTGTATTCAACTTGTCAACTAGAATAAAAAAATCGAACGAAATCGTTCGAGTTTTTGGGTAACATCCTTAGTGAATCGGGTATACTGACGTTACCTTGTAACGGCGTTCAGTTTACTTAGAATAAAAATTGTTTATTATGTTTCAAGAGGTTTATTAGTTTTATTAACAAAAAAAAAGTTGTCCAATTATGCCGTACTAAATTTGAAAAAATCAATAATATTGTGTGGCCGCCTTTACAAGTTTATTTTTACTGTAGTTATTTGATTGTGATTGTTTTCTGTACTGGAAGGTCATGGTCCGAAATTAACTATCCAGTTTAAGAATCTATATAGTAGCGTAATATTTGATGGTACGCCATCTGTTGTAGGGTCGTTAGTTGATATATTTTTTTACTTACAATTTTTTTCTGGACTTCTGGTAAGAAGTTACATCTATTGCAAAGTTATCGTCAATCTATCAGCGTCAATAACTTGATACGGAAGCCAAACTAGTATTGCTGGCAAATTAAGTGTATGGGGAGGCTACGAAGGTCAATTGTATCACTAGCTAAGTATACATATTACATAGAGTGGTTAAACGAATTTGCTGTGTGCCAAAAAATTGCTAACGTGACCGGGAGTCACGTTAGCTATTTTTTGGCACGGAAAGATCGAAATGAATTTCCGATCAAGCAAAGTGGCATATTATTATGCAACAAGCGTTTTCCAATACTACTGAACTTGCCAAAAGTGACGTTAAACTATATGTTATGTGACATTATATGAGACAAAACTCACATACATAAAATCAGTGTTTAAATACATCAGGCACTTTGCCACTTCTTTAGTGGACTTAAAGAGTGTGAAAACAAAAATAGAAAGTGGTTTTTTGACAACAACAAAGTACAGAAAGGACAGGTACGAAACAAAATAGACACTTTATAATTAGGTAAGATTTTTATAAAAACACAAGGCACAAAAACATGCTTACCTAGAATATATTCAAACTTTTATGTGATTAGCAAAGGTGAGGGACGAAGTGTGTTAATACTTTGCTAAGTGGTTTAACGTAATCCGGGCCGAATGCCGCTGGAATGCTCAAGAAGTATTGGCATGCTCCAATGAGGTGAACATAGCCTCCCTTATATAAAACTATCTAACCCTAATCATAATACAATGCATACCTTTTTCGTGTAAATAAAGTAAAGTTTTGGTAAAATAATAAAGAGGTTTGAGTAACGCGAGGAGTCTCTAAATTAATGTCATTCACGCGAATCCCATTCATGGTATGTGAACTCTAAATAGTTATCAGATAACCAGGAACATGGATTTGCTCCAGTATTTTTTCAGACTTGAATAGTACTTTGCGGCGATGATGGTAATTTAAAAGCACTTCTTGAAGTTGTTATTCTCAATCTACTATAAGAAGTTAGAAAATGGAGCCTCTGAACCGTGGCCTTATATCCGTTTAGACTAAAAGGATCAAGCACGGTAGGAGACTTCCTGACGTGACGTCAGCTATTGGACGGTTTGCGCAATACCTAGGTACCAACATAGATACGTGAGCAGAAACTTAATACGGTCAGACGATTAAACAGACAGGAACAATACCCTGAGGTTTCTTTGGGTCAAAGCGTTTTCTTTACTGTGTTTTCTTTATTTTTCTCATCAGTAGACGCATACAAAATGCTTTGCTGTTGATGCTGCTAAGTTTATGATAGGTTGTTGCATAAAAAACTTATCTAAATAAAATTGGAAGAGCTTAATTTAATGACACACAGCTAAGTTTTTATTAATTTGACGTGATAAGTTTACAAATATCAACATTGATACAAACAACGTTTTTTGTGTAAAATAGTCTATAAAAATATCCTTATACAAATCAGATAACAAAAGGGAAAGATCCTTAGTCAATATAGCAAAGCGTGCCTTAGCAAATTCCAACAACATCGCGCAAATTCTGCGACTCAATAGAGCCTTTTAGGGAATCGGAAAATCTTTACCGTGCCATTATTATGTTATATCATGAAAATAAGTACCTACATGTATTTACATCACATTTTCCATATCACATAAATAACTCCTCTCTTCAATACATTAACGATGAATTGGGGCGCAACGGTTTTTTATACTAGAACTTTTTTTGTCTAATCAACATGTTTTACAGAATTGAAACGAGTAGGTGGTGATTGAATTTAAAAATTGAAAATACGGCTCCCTGTATTATTTGCCGATTCACGATCAAATGCGGTCGCATGGCGGTACTCATGATTATGAGCTAGATTAGATACGAAACGTCAAAAGTAATTCGATAAAAAATCAGTGCTAATTAGCCTTATCGTACTTATTTTAAATTTTCAACATGTTTTGTCAATAAACAGAGCAATATGTTGAATCTTTTCTATTAAGTCTTCAGTGACCTATCAAACTAAATAGAAAATATTAATTATTATAAATAAGCTCAAGCATTTGTAATTATATGAATCATTCTGAGTTAACTCAATTGAAAGTAAACGCTTACAGCTCCTACCTTTATAATTGGACTTTCAAATAAATGAAGCCATGGCGTATTGTGTATAATACTTTACCTACAGAACTTTTATTAAATGTTTACCTTAAACTACTTTTCTGCTGATCATACCAGTGTAAAGCAAAATATTAAATACCGCAAATATTATTCGCGCCACAACACGGCTCGTTCACTAACTGTAAGCCACTGGGGTGACCAATTAAAGTACCTTTGCTGTTTCTGTTTGTATCAGACTAATTACTTACACTTGACCATGGTCGGTTCATTATGATCCAGACCTAACATTTTTAAAATGCCTACCTTCCTTCCTGCCTTCTTTAAAATCAACCTACCAACAAATCCCTCTATATTTTCTCATCCCCATTTCAGAGTATGTCAACCCACATCTGCGAATGCCTGCCAATCATGCGACTGGCTCATAAGATCCCGAACATTACCAGTAGCAGTATTGGATGATGGATGGACTGCTCGCTATAATTTGATAAACAAAGCGTGAGCCCAGGCACGGCATACTATTGATTCGCAGACACACCTAATGGGCAAAGAAGGGCTTCTACTTAACAAGTAATACGATACTGTTTATAAAGACTGTATGTACTTAGGTTCTAATTTTAAAGGAAACTTATTATCTGATCACGGTGTATCTGATTAAAACACATTAAACAAAAATATATAAACTATTGTTTGTTTTATAGCCCTAAAATTTCGAAACATACTCCACACAAAAACCTAGTTTCTAGCAACTAGATTTTTTAACTGATCCTAATTACAAATATAAAATGTAATTATTCGGATAGTGTACACTGAAAAAAAGAAATAACCGAACTATTTCGGTTATTTTAGAAATAGCCGAATTTTGTTTAGCCATAACCAAGGTTTATTTGAAATGACAAAACTGGTTTCCTTAATAGGCACCAAACTGGTTTTGATATTTTTAGTTCGGTTTATTGCAATCAAACTTTTTGTTGTACTATACCGAACTTTTTCAAACAAACCGATTCGATTACCTGTTACCTACCATTTTTACGCAACGTAACAAAACCTTCCGACAATGTGAAGCCAAATTGTCTTTGACTATATGTTGCAAAAGTAATATTTACCGTTAGACTCTTACCATTGTCTAAGTGTTACATAACAAAACTAGCTATTTTAAACATTCGTTCTGTAAAAATAGCTTAATTTGTTTTATTTTACATGGTCAATGTAGACAATGTACAACTTTACAAAACTTTTGTTATGATTAGCTATGCAAACTACTATCAGTTACAAAAAAAAAATACCATGTAATGAAACGTATTTGTTTACATGTAGCCGGACGAGAGCTGAATCATAGGTGAATTAGTAGTACTAAACCCCTAACCCGTTCAAATCTGTCTTCTCGTTTTTTCTGTTCGAGTGGTCGGTCGCGGAATCTATTTGTGCTTTTCTTTTTTGTAATTTCTGATTTTTATAAGTAGGAAATTGTTTGCGGACTCGGGACTAACTGTTATTTTATTGTGACTCTAGTGTCTTATGTATGTAAAACTATTGAAAGACGTTCGAAAAGTGATGGATGATCAACCGCTCTAACCAGATCGGCCAGATCCTCTGGAAAATTACCTAAAGCAATGGCGACTAGAAATCTACATTTCTACGTTCAAAGGTAAGTTCATTACTGGCTCCGTTATAATATAGTTGTATTATATTGCGTACTAGACTGCATGCATGGTGTAGTTGGATGCAGCTCGAGTAGTGGAAACGTTAAGTGCAAGCTGCAGGTTGCATACAGGTGATTTTGAACTTGAGACAAAAATAGGAAGTTTTTTATGCAAGTTACATGCGAGCACGTCATGTCAGTTACATGTCTCCCGCTCATGTCCAGCAGTGGACTTATATAGGCTGATGATGATAATGATATTCGCGCGCACTTAGCGGCCAGTGGTAAAACTTTTCTTTATGAAACTAAACTAAAGTTTGATTGGTTTCTTTTTTAGGGTTCCGTAATCACCATAATTTACCACTAGTTTCAATATTTTGAAAAAACTTACTTGTGCGCTAAGTTATTTAAAATGCCTTTTAAGATACAATAGGGGTGATTTTTAATTTTGTATGTTTTTCAGATGTCTGAGGGCCTGCATCCAATGCTGACGGATAGTGTTTTTAGTTTTATATTTGACCCCGCACAACCAGATCAAGCATTAATATCTCTTGATGATACAGCACCCATCGTGCAGGAAACTCCCAATCCATATGTCGATCATAGCGATCATCAAAATTTATAAATACATTTTAAAAAGAGCTGTAGTTATGTAAATAAACATGGTAAATTAAAGAAATATAATTGAAAGTTTATTGTAGATGCCAATTAAGATAATCAATAATTATGTTGGGTTATTAAATATTAAGTTAAGGTCGGATTAAGCAGCAAACATGAAGATCAGAACTATTTTGTATCCATTATTCATAATACCTTCTTAATAAATGTGTTATTATCAGTTTAAATACATGTATTATTATAGTTACCACCTAATACTGTCTCCACCACATTACTTACCTTAAACAGTAAGTATTTTTTTCTTTAAATTGCATTTACATTTCTTAAATTGTAATGTAGCATTAATATGTTACTGTTTATCTGTTTAAAATTAGTACTAATCAATTTGTTAGCTACCCGGATATGTTAGATATTAATTAATAGTTTAGCTAGATTTTTTTTTGTGTTATTTGTAGCAAAAATGGGGTGAAAATGTCAAGGTAAACGCGCACTACCCGCTGGAGCCGTAGGAGGCGCAGGAGTTTTCGTTATAGATTTGACAGCTGAATAGCGTTTCTCAAAATGCTAACGGCTCAAAATCTATAAAGAAATTCCTTCGTTTACCGCGGCTTCGGGAAGTAAGCGTTTATCTTGAATGACGTTTTCACCCCATTTTATGCAACATATAACAAAAAAAAGTACTAATTATAGCTTAACTATTAATTTATATCTAACACAACTGATAGGTACTATAAAGTAAACTAAAATAGTTGAAAATAACAAATTAGTTTTGCAACAAATAACAAAAGTAATTATCTGATTATAGAATAACTGTTAATCAATATCTGACTTAACTATTAGGCTATACACAGTAAAAGAGACTAGTAACAAATAACACGATGTATTTGTTAGTATTAGTCAAAGCGTAAGGGAAGGTCAGCAAAACAAATCAACTAAATCAACTGAAAAGTTTGACAACACAAAACGAAATCGTTGAGTTACGTTTAACAACTATTTGGTTATAATTTACAAACTTGGTTCAGCTAGCAGAGAGAATTTAAGCTACGGAAATTAGCAATACATAACCAAAATGGATTGATTATACACTACATTAATCCTGTAACTAAACTGTGTTTTGTTATGCCTTACCTTAGTTCGGCTGTCACTTTTTTTGTGTAACTGGTAGACAAAGTTTTGGTTACATTTAACGAAACATTTTTTTCAGTGTACCAATAAGCAGCTGATGGGCAGGCATGTGCCGTTCAAACATGGCAGATGTAATGTTTGAACGTATCTCTGTCTACCCCGTTGATATCCTCACAGATCTGCGTATTGTCGCAGATCTGATGATGGAGATCATCCCATGATTTAGATCCTTAGAACCGTACTCCATAATGATATTGTGTTAACTAAAGTGGCTAAGGGCAGGACCCCTAATACAATACTATGGCACCCGATGGAGCTACAAGATAACTGAGTGGAGACCTCAGACCGGAGGCTAAAAACTAGGCAGGCCGAAAGCACGATGCATGGTTCAACGAACTGAAAAGCCATAGCACCAGTTACAGCGTGAAAAATAAGAAGTTCTGTTCTTTGGTTCAGGTTGGAAACGTACCTAAGTGACAAATTTTATCCAAGACTGATAATGATATATAACGAAGAAATTTACATATTTATTAATAATAAAGTATTTTATTAAGTAATTAACTGACGAAACAACGAAAACAAATTTCGTGATGGCACAATTTGCTACATTGCCACACAAAAAGACCAACATGGAAAAAGTTATTGATTAACCCGAAAAGGCTGATTGCATTCAGCCGCGGATATCTCATTTAAATATTAAACTGTTCTTGAATACGTAACTAGGTACAAGTATCTATATATCTATTGAACTTTTGTATCATTTACTTTCATAAATCATTTTATTTCAAAAAATATCTTGTGTGAATGTACAGATGGATGTTAAGAAGTTCGTTTCCCAAAAACTTAACCTAAACCGGTAGGGATTAAATTTGGGATAGGTAATTAATTCGTGACCTAGGAATAAATATATAATAATAAACACCCAACATACAGGGACAGGATTCCCACACACGAGGATTCCCTGTGACGTGTGAGTATCAGGTACTACGAGTACCGAGGTACCACAATACCCATATGCGGAAAAATATTTGCAGAACATGCAAACATTTGCCCCGCAGCGGGAAACGAACCCCTTACTAATAATAGCAATAGCTATCGGTATCTCTATAGTTCCGCTAGACCACGTAAATTTCTACAAATCTTTAGTATCAAACTTGTACTTCTGAAAGAGCATACTCGTAATTAATAACTTCAAAATGCGACTAGAAAATACCTAATTTCGATGCCTTAACATTCTTCAGGTACGTAACACTTCTTTACCTGATACCGGCATTAACCGACTTTATAACGATGCAGTATGGTACCTACTATGTTATGACTTAGTAGTTATCTATGTGGCATCATTCACTATGGATTATTTCCCTTGTGACCATGTCCACGTGCCTTCACATCGGAAAACCCAAAACAAAGATCTCGTTTCAAAACAGTAAACATACTCTATTCAAATATTTGGGTTATATTTTGTGAGTAATGAATAATTACTGTTTGGAAATATGCCAAAACATCAAATACTAGGTACTTACCTCTGTAATAGGTACCTACTTACGCACGCATGTTAGTGTCGACATTTTTATATATATTAATGCCCTAATCAAGAATCCTATAAGAACCGTGTTGGCCTAGTGGACGGTAACCCCGACTTCCGATCCGGAGATCTAGACTCTATAGAGTATAGATCTATCATTCATGTCCAAATGACAAGTGGCTTGCCACTTGTCATTTGGAATACTAACTACTTGCAAAATGCGGGCGTGTAACAAATATAATATTTGAACATGCCTCTGATTACCCCCTACACTTTGACTATTCAATTACTAAACTTTATACATACAGAATTAATAATTCCTGGTAACGTTAAAATTCTAATGAGGCAACAAAGTTCTACTACGTTTCAAATCAGTATGATGCTCTTTGCTAATTTATTTTACTATAAATTTTTAATGGGTATTAAGATTACATGATTATGCTATTCTTGCTCTTGCTTTAATCGTTCACTGACTCACTAGAAATAAAAAAACCTTTGTTAAATCATAATCATATTTGCGGTGTCAATTAGGCAGGACCCATAGCAAGGCATATAGAAATCTCGAGTTAAAAACTTATTTTTATCAGATCTATCTTTGAACAAGTGAGTAAAACTTAATCCTTTTTTAAAATTAAGAAATAATATCGTTTTACTTTTCTATAACACTAAATTTATATATTTCAATTTCAATTTCAATAGCCTTTATTAACAACTTATAATAGTTTTGTAATCTATAGTACATAATAAAATATAAGTTTAGACATCGGTATAATTATTGTTTTGCTTTCCAGCATAGGCCTCCCCCAGACTCTTCCAAAGTTCGCGGTCGTGAGCTTTCCTTCTCCATAGTGCGCCTGCTGTCTCTTTTAAGTCGTCTTCCCATCTTCGGAATGGTCTTCCTCTCGCTCTTTTCCCTTCTCTAGGGTACCATTCTGTGACATCTTTAGCCCATTTATCCTTTGTTGTCCTTATAAGATGACCAGCCCATTTCCACTTTAACTTCTTGATTGTGTAGGTCATGTCTGCTATTTTTGTTTTACTTCTTATGTATTTAAGGTTTATCTTGTCTTTTCTCCTTAGGTTTAACATGCTTCTTTCCATACTGCGTTGACATGTTTCAAGTCTACAGATATTTTCTTTCGTTAAGGACCATGTTTGACAGCCATAGGTCGTTATGGGAAGAATACAAGAATTATATATTCCACTAAATTTATATATAGGTGTATATATTAATTATAAATATATATCTATATATTGTGTAGTTTATTACTGGGTATGTTGGTATGTTATTATATTTATCTAGTAGTTTGTATATCGCATTGCACTTTCCTTTTGTATTAAATAATTACGTTCACCGCCAATCATTCTTACAATTCCATACTTTCCGCTCCATCCGAAGCTTGTCTGGAAGAGATCGCTTTTAAGCGATAAGACCGCCCATTGTACTTTTAGCTATATTAAGTTTTTGTTTATTTAGTTATCTTGTGGTGTACAATAAATTATTTTCATTCATTCATTCATAAAACCAATAGGTAAGAATAAAAAAATGTCGGTAAAAGTAACCCACGATTGATTATTAGGCTAAGAGATCCCACAAACTTATATTAGGATACATGAGATAAGTTTTCGTTAAGAACAAAGTTGAACTTCCTTATGTAACGAAGTTCGACGGAATAGTGATTAGTTTTCACTTCAAGATTTGTTCGATACTAGTTCGAACGAAACACATGTCTTGGAACTAAAATGTATCTTATTCCGTAAATAAAGCTAAATAAGTCTGACAATATAACGTGTGATTGGCTATACTAAGATAATACGCACTTCGTAAACCGATGCTGTATGCGACCGTTAGTGACACGCTAAAGTTGGCATTACAAAGGATATCGCTGCACTCTAGACGTCGGCGAAATATCAAATGAGCAAAGCAGACGCCACTGACAGATATCGTTGGAAAGTGAAATTACAGTCTGAGCTTTTTCCAGTGCTAGCGGGAAATTTATGGATATTTTAGATGAAGTAACAATAAAAAAGATGCGTAGTTAAAATTATTACGTATTGAATTATAGACGTACTTTCAAAAAGCTACGTCAATATTTGGTAAGTGCGGCACACAATAGAATCACGAACTCGCATACCTAAGTGCATATACCGAGCATATACCGGTGTTAAACGAGAGCACGTATAACATTGCGCTTCAATAACAAGAATAAAATTATGGAGCGGCTTCAAGAAAACGGCAGTAATGGTCACATTGCGAGAAAACAAAAGCTTGTTTGGCCGGTAGATAAATTAAACATACCGGTTCTGTATATTTACACTAGCATTGCAAACATGATGATACGTCTTTATGGACAAAGGTTGAGCCAACACTATATAACGAGCATGGGCAAATAAAAAACCTGTGATTCATCCGACATCGGCGGTCAAACTAGCAATTATACCGTCATCAAAATGCTTAAAAGATCAATTCCATAAAAGATAATGTTTCAAAATGGCAGAAGAAAACAATTGCAATAAAATTTAAATCCTACTTATATTATAAATGCGAAAGTATGTGTGTGAATGTTTTTTACCACGTATCTCCGTAACTACTAAGCCGATTTTGATGAAATTGGGAATGTAGACAGTTTAGATACTGGAATAAAAATATTACCTGGTTCGATTCACTTACAACATAGTAAAAATAAACCTTAAAGCAATCGACAGAGTTATAGGACCTATTGTCTGTTCGATCAAGACAATAAATACTACAACCGTCCTTTATAAGTTTTCGCAATCAAAGATAAATCGCACAGTCATAAGTTTTTGAGGATGGATGGGTGGATGTTTTTTACTCTTTAACGCAAAAACTACTGAACTGATTTTGATGAAACTTTACAGTAATATAGCTAATACATCAACATAAATCAAAGTCAACAATTTATAATGATATTGTGTGATTTGGCCATAAAATAACGAAACGTATCAATAAAGTCAGTAAAATTATATCGGATATATCTATACATACATATATGTTTCACGGATAAACCGCTGAGCCTGATGAAATTTGATATGGACATAGTTTGATGCCTGTAGAAGGTTAAACGCTACTTTTATCAACATTCCACGCAGATGAAGCCGCGGGCAGAAGCTAGTTACCAATAAAGCGAAAATAGTATTTTGTTCAGGCCATTCAAGACATTTTTTATTTCATCTTTTATTTTAAAAGTCCTATTTTGATCTAGGCTATAAACTTTTAAGTTTCCAGTTTAAGTTAACAAACTCTGCAAACCGTATCAGAGCGAAAATCAAAGTGAAACCAAAAAGTACCTTATACGAGTAGGTATACGTTTTTGTTTAACAGCCAGAGTTTACCAAAGACGTAGTATACTTACATAATGTAGGTAGATAGGTACTAATAAAGTACTGTAGCCAAGTGGGATCCCAGTGATTCGTTTAATAAATGGAAATCTTGTATCCATTATTGAGATTTGACTACTCAATAGATTGCTTGTAATGAGACTCCAGGAATTTATGTGAGAATGTATACACCCAATCTGTTGGATTGAAGTAGATCTTAATTGAGCAATGTTACGTTTACAATGAGTCGTAAAAGTGATTGATCTGATAAATAAACCAAAAATAACATATCTTATAATTCCAGAAATGTTACTGCAAGGCACGACCCAAAGACTAGGACTATCGACTTTATAATATTAGTAAATTCACAACGAATATAAGTTTGACAATAATTCGACTGATAATGGATCATAAAACACGTTCAAAGTGCGGTCCACTGTGGTTAAGTTATCTACGGAAACAAGCAATCGCACAATTATAGGAGACAGTAACTATGTTCTTAATGTAGTACAAGATGGATGCACTCATCAGTGTCTATTTATAAGCGATAATAGAGTATCGGACACTCCTCGCCAGCCGACAAAGTCGACCGACTAGTGTCAATGAACGTGTGAATATTTCATATGGGAATATCACTACACGACATCAGCCACGGAAAAAAACGCGATGTTATTAGAATTGTACGATCCTTTATTTAGATTAGGGCATAAAACTAAAATTGGATGTTTATTTTTGGTTGGGTAAGAGTTGGACTAAGGAGCGGTGGATTAATTTCAAAGCTATTTGAAATCACGATCAATCGCGAAACAAACCACAAAACTGGCAATTAAAAAGACGGATAGAATTAGTGACGAAAGGCGCATGAAAGTCATGGTCAGATGATGAGGAAGGGAACAAAAATTAAGGAGATTTCTAATAATATTTATGACTACCAAAAACAAGACTAAGGAAAATTTTGGAATTTTGGTACTTCCATAATCCTAGAACAGTGAGAACTGACTTTGTAGGTTAAGCATAAAAAAGAGAAGCCTTTTATGAGCTTCGTAATAGCCAATTGCGTAGAAGACATTTTCTTTCAATAAAGGAACCTTGATTCTGTGTAATAAAATGTAGAGCACGCAACAAAACGAATGATTTAATTAACTTTCGTGAGCTGTATATTTTAATTTGAATTGATCTCTATTATTACAAGTAATATTATATTACAAATGTATAAAAAATGCTGACAGGGATGAACGCGTCAAGTTGGACCGACCTCCTTCAAGTGGTTATATTAACCTAATACAACGAAAATGAAAGCGGTAGGTGCCTGTTATTAAGCTTACTGCATAATATAATTAATATTATATTATTTTGTGGCCAAGCTGGGCATACGGACATAATTTACAACAAACGTAACAAAGCTGAGTATCTACGGAGAGGTGATGTATCAAATCAACCAATAGAATCGCGCGTAAATGACGTGACAACATTTGCATTATATAATTGTACAAATTTACGTGATTTATGGGTCAGCGGCAAATGCGGCAACCCAAGATCTTTGGATGGGTCTGACACTCGTGTCGAATTAACAAGTGTAATTATGGAAAAGTGACAATGTCACATTAGAAGAATCTCTTGAGAATCTATTGTAAAAAAGTCCAGCTATTCTGCTTTGTATCCCTGGACAAGAACACCTTGTTTAACCCTGTCCATTTGAAATACGTAAAGTTATAAGTTGTTTCCTCACTTTCATTATTATTATGTAACAAGTATTGTACATTTCATATAAAAAAATATTTTCATTTTGTTTATTAGCTCGAGAAAATATTTCACTCAAACTGAAAATGAATGGAGGGTAAATAATGTTGCTTAGCTGGGTGGGAGCCGACAGGTTGACGCAATGAAAAAACTTATTTCCGACTGAAGAAGAATATAAAGAATTTTATTTGACTTAAATATTTCCATAACTGTATGAAATATTGTCGCATTACCTACCCCCATATATATTATTCCAAAATAAATTATTCTCAGAATATTTTGAGACGAAAAAAAGAACATAAACTTTTCTTACTAATTGATTGAAGCCAAACAGTTGCTATTTAAGGTCAGACTCTGCGAAATGACGTGATAATGGTGACTTTTCGTCTAAAGGTAAGGACGTCTCTAGTAATTTTACGAAGTACTAATTGGTGCATTATTTCACCAAAAAAATCTTTAATTTGTTTTTAAAACATCGGCCAAGAAACACTATAATGTCAAGAAGTAATAAGCGAAGACGGTAAAAGATAATGGTATATTTATTTACAGTTTCCAACTGTACAAAAATTTTTCTGTACGACATTTTCCTAATGTAGGCGAGTGGATTCTTAAACTCGGTAATTAGAAGCTGGATTGTAAGTAATTAGTGGTGACAGTTAATCTTAATGAGTAGGACGCTTAACGTTCCGAGGATGATATAATATTACTTTGAACGTATTCAAGGGCTTTTTTTATATCCTTGACATACAAACAGATATGGCCCACCTACAAACACGGCCCACCTGAAAGCTGTTACCGTAGCCTATAGACATCTACAACACATGGAGCATTGGCTTGATCACCACACGGTATATTTGGATGTACGTTTTTAGGGTTCCATACCCAAAAGGTACCAACGGAACCCTAGACGGGATTACTAGACTTACGTATCTTCCGTTTGTCCATCTGGCACAGGGATTTATATATATATATAATCGTAACACGTAACTAGTTGAAACTATATCAGAAATGGTGTGGCTCTTTATCATGGTAAGTAAAAAGGCAAGTCCAAGGGGTTCCTGATAATGATTATTTCCTTTGTATACCCTCTATGATCTCCTGTATATGAACAACTTATATGAAGTTATTTCATTGTACATACCTACTCTATTTGTGATAATTAATTGTTATCTAAACTACGTATAGCTACTTACACTAAATTTAAAGCACCAAGTTAAGGACATTAAAGCACTGATATTATCATTTTTTAATCTGTAGCTAAACTAATAACATGGATATATTGACGTAAACCTTTCTGTTTTTCTTCTCTGGCCTCTATTAGGTAGGGTACCCTACCTAATAAATCAAAGCGAACTTAGCAATGAAAAAATCACACGATCTTATATTTTGTACAAGTTATGTGGCAAACATAGCCCACCTGTTTATAAGCGGTTACCGTAACCTATGGACGCTTGCAACGAGGTAAGCGCGCGTTGTAGACCCTGAGACATAACGAGTGAAAAGTCGCATGTGTTTGTAATTTCATGGGCACCCATACCCTTTAAACCGAATGAGAATTACTGCATCTCTGCAACTCTTCGCGGCATGTACATATTGTACATTCGCCCCTTGTCTGGTAGAGATTTTCAGTTTTATCTCGCCGAAGATGCATTTGAATATTTAATTGTCAGTAACGTTATGGCTGCTGGTAAAAAATTGAGGGTTTTCCGTCGATCTCTTAAAACATAAAGCTCTAAAAATCGATTGAGTGTGTTTTTTCGACTTTTTTTAGGATACAGTAAAACTACACAAGTAAAACTTCTATTGGCTAAGAACAAGGACCGTATTCTGATCTGTCCATCCATATTAGAAATAATTTGTGAGTATAATATTATTTTGTATCGTCAAACGAGGCCATAAAAGATTTGACTTCTCGCCCAGGCCCGCATGAAGTAGACCTACATACTGTGACAATTTATGCCTTAAAAACTACTTCCTTTTATGACTCACCTTTTTTGAAACTTTTATCGAAGCCACGTCCAAATTAGGCACTATATAAAAAAACAATAAAATCATCCTATTTTGGTTTTATATTTATGATAATAGCTTTATATAGTATAACTAGTGGCAATTTACCTCGTTCTCATTTTCATAAATATATTTATTGACTTCGCAATATTGAACCATCATATCGAATGTCCAAGTCCTTCAGATACAGTCGTGTTTAGTATGATCGATCTTACTAGGCCGCTCAGCCGTGTCAATAACTTTTGGTTGCTCTAGTTATACCGGTAGTACATACAGGTTGTCCTAAAACATTGAGTTACCCAAAGGGGTGAATTTTCCAAACTATCTAACAACTAGATAGGGATCATCAAAAAACAAGAAGATTTTGTTGCCTGATTCATCTAGGTAATTCGACGTAAATTCACTTTCACTAAACTTTTCAATTCACTTTTTTTATCCTATGATATGATCCTTGTTATTTCAATGAGAGAAATCATAAGTTTAAGAGGTAGTAGATCTCCTTCTTTAAGGTCTCCCGTGGAAAAAAATATTGCCCTACCTATTTTGCCGCCAAGCAGATCTGTGTTCCAGTTTGAAAGGTTGCCGGTGACAGACAACCGGCAATATAATAAATTGCCAAATTCAGTGTGAAGACACAAGAGACTTTTCACTCAGGGTCAGCAACGCGCGAGTGACACCTCTGGTGTTACAAGCGTCCATAGATTACGGTAAATGTTTACCAACAGGTGGGCTGTACGCTTGTTTACAACTTTTTTTTATAAATGAATGAATAATAACCTTAAACTTTGAAAGGAAATGTACGAATTTATCATAAAATGTTGCTCAGCAGCCCAATATTCATGACAAAGAACGAGAGAGTTCCTAGTTAGATTTGGAGTACAGCCAAATTCGTGTCACTCAGTATAAGCCACTACCAAATTGGAAGGCACAAATAGCCAAGCGAGTGCTTTTTAAATCGTTACCTATAAGTATACGACTTTTAATGGCTACTAGAGAATTCGGTAGAGAGTCCTCCTGCTAACGTTTGGAAACATTTCTGTATGTTATCGCCGAACTACCTTCGAACACAGTCGGTGTTCATGATAAAGAGTTTCTATAAAGTCTCGAAACGTGTATAATAATTTGCCAAATTCATTTAAAGATTTATCATAAAATTTGTTTAAAAATAAGCTGACGAAAAGGTTAGGGGACAAATGTTTCTATGATCTTAATGAATTTATGAACCACAAAGTAGGCAGTAATGATATTATGACCAATATCTAGGAGTGAATTATATAAGATTAAATTGTTTATGGTAGGAAGGTAATAGTTATTGACATTTTTAATTCAAATGTTAGGGCATACGTTCTTATATTTAATAATTATTCTTGTATTTAAATTAATTCTCAATCTTCCTATTGACATTTGCAAACCATAATGGATGGTAGAATATATAAGAGCAAAAAAAATTGTAACATCATGTATAAGCTGACCTATATTCATGCATAAATATTCAGATTTCTGATTTGAACGTTTAGGGGGACCAAAGACAATAGCGAAGCCGTTTTAAATTTTAACGTCTAGTTTACTATTGTAATTTTTTTTACATACCTGACTTGCTCGTGCTTCTGAATGTAGATCTTGTGGAACTGGCCTTCGACTGGAGAGATGATGTCGTTCTTCATCTCCATGGCAACGTGTTGCGGAAGCACCGATAGTAGCAATCGTTCCTGGACGATAAATAAATAATGCTAGACAGTTTCACACAGCATCATCTACTCCCAAACTAAGCAGAGCTTGTATTATGGGAACTACATGACTGATAAACTACTTATATACATTTTTTTTAAATACATACTTATTATGCATAGAACACCCCGACCCGAGAAAAATATTTACAGATCATACAAACATTTGTCCCGCGGCGGGATTCGAAATGGCAACCTATTTCACCACAGAGGTCGTCTATACGATATATTAGATCGATAAACTATTGCAATGTGCGAGTTGTCTCATTAATTTATAACTTAGTATTCATCAATGAGTAGGTAGGTATTACGGGGGAGTTTTGAAGAAGACAGTCACAGTCAATTGCAAATAATTATAATTATCTAGTAACTAGTAAATAAGCTAGATTGGGTTTCTCGTCCCGAAAGCCCTATCATGTAAATTTCTCAGAGCTGTTTCGGGTGGCTCTGAGATAGACTGTTGGGCAAACATCGTGGTTTAAAAAATAAAAGGATATAAGTTACATATACTTTTTTCGGTAAAAGAGTAAGCGGTAGATGCCTAACTTAGTAAGGAATTATACGAAATACAGCGCGTTAGGCGCGAATACAGCATAAAAATCCTGAACAGATTTATCTACATCTTAAAAGAACAAGTCCTGACTGATTGGTTTACATTTTTATGATATATTAATTTTGATGCGTAGATTTTCCTACAGTCAAAACGCATGCCGACAGCGTTGTATTATTATTTTGTTTTTGATTTTGTTTATTATGTAATTTGTTTAATGTGTACAATTAGGTATTTTCATTCATATTACTTTGTAAACATGAGTCCTTAGAGCTATCGAATCAGGTGATTCAAATATCATAATTATATCGAATCAATTGACCAGACAACAAATTTCAAGACGTGACTTTATCTGACAGAAATTATTTGAAACTGTTCGACAGCTAGGGACTCATGCCAAAAGAAGTAAACTGAAACATGCCACCATGACATATTTTATGACATGACGTATGGACCATTAGCATCCTGGTAAGTCTGTCTGTAAGTCAGGTATGAACTGAAACCATGCTGTGATGCCCTGTGATTGCGGGAACACTATGTCTAATAACCTTTTTATCTGTTTTTTGTGTGTGCGGAGAGTTAACCCGTGCCATGTGTCCTCGTAAATATAAAAAATCAGCAGCGCAGCGTAGCGAGTTCAGCATTATTTGATTCGATTAATCTGCTGTCGATCGCCATGGTAACGCTCTGCTGTTTTGTATGTTGGTAGCAGATATATGGAGATAGAATAATGGGAATGGAAGGTCGACGATTTCTTTATAAGGTGCCGAAGCGACACTACGGAGTTCATTCATCTTACATTATTATGAGGTTACCTCGATTTATAAGACGTTACCTTGTTATAAGGTGTACTGATGTAGATTTTGTTGTTTTTTTTTTTGCGTCTTTACGAGTTTTTTTTTACAATTTATTTCAGACTAGCTTTGTCACGGTCGGCGGAGACGCCGACCGCGTCTCATCACCCGCCCATTTTCGCTTAGCGTTTTTTCTGTCTTTTTTTCTTTTTGCTCGGCTCCTAAAGATCGTATGGTGATATTCAAAAACATATAAACTTTCTCAAGAATTGGGCTATCAAATGCATAAAGATTTTTTTCAAATCCGACTGATAATTCCAGGGATTAGCGATTAATTAGATTGTATTAGGGAATAATTAGATTGTAAAAAAATAAACAATCTCTTCAGCTTTATTATTTGTATAGATTTAAAAATCAGCGATTTGTGCGAAAATAATTTATTTCTAGGTATTATGAAAAATGTTATAGGTTTTAAGCTTTTCTTAGAAGCAAGAAAATAAGCTGAAATAATCCGATTTGCAGATCAGCCTTTTCCGTTGGTAGAGAAATCGAGTCTTACATCTACAGACGGGACTACTGTGTACTGCCAGTGCGGCTTTGGAAGATGTCAGCTTTTGCTAAGAGGGTGTAACCCCCTGAGGGTGAGAGTGAGAACCTACAAAAAAATATATTATGTTCCGTGTAAAAGTCAGTTACCAGTTAAGACCAATCTCGACACATTTACGGCCTTTTTCAAAATTAAATATCTATTTATGTATTAAAGTAATATTCCTTTAGTCAGGACCTTATAAATACAAATCTGCGCATCGCGTCAATCGCATATAGGTACATCGCATAATGCGACGCGGCCCGCAGTAAACTAAAACAGCTGTATCATAGCGTTAATGTCAAGGATACGCGCGTAAAGTCGCTTCTGCGTTCTCATACATCGCTATAGGTTTTAAATTAAGCGTCTCCGTAAGTGACCCCTAAGAGAAAAGATAAGTCAGACAGTGCGAATCAAATTATACATACTAGTTTCTCATTCTCGTCCTCCATATCGAGTCTGGCAGCGATGCAGTTGCGAGTGTCGAGAAAGGCGCGGCGCTGTGCGTTCTCCATCAGCGAATGCATCAGTGCCCCGACTACGTTCACACACAGGAACACCACCACGTTGCCCACCATCTGTCAATAAAGTTATTTAAAATAAAACGAAGATACTCGCATTCAACGCTTTCGTATTATCTGAAAAAGGAAGGTACGTAACGGAGCTTTTATTCGAATAGAGATCAAATAACAACATAATTAAGTACGATGCTGATTCGTCCCCTGTATTGCGTCATAGTGAGAAGTTTCCTACCTAAACTGTTTACTTCATGTTTTAGACAAAATTATTCAGACACATTCGTGGAATAGCATTAGTGCCGTTCAAACTGCTGCCCTTTATGGAAATCTTTACAATAACATAAAGTATCGTCACATTTTTTAAAAACTACATCTTTAGTAGTATCTTATAAAACCCAGGTTTAAAGCGGTTTGCAATTTGACACGTGGAATGCGTTGCTAACTATTTGCAAAACTGTGCCAAATGTAATGTTTGGACGTGCCTCTGAGGAACCCCTATCCTCAGAGATACCCTTCTTGGTATCCTCAGAGATCAACTCACTGATTATGTATCTGAGGAATGCAGTCGTAAGTGTGTTTGTTTCTATTGTTTTTTTTTATAAAAAGTCACATATTTCATATATTTTTTTAATACTTTTTTTCACATATTTTTCCGTTGTGATTGCTAAGAAGTATCTACAAGTATTTCCTATTATATTATTATATTGTCCATACTGTATCTCTAGCATACCGAGACCGAGTATAATATACTCGGTCAATCGGTAATGTAATGTAATCGTATTAAGTTGCCATCTTAAGCTTATTGTAGCCAAAATACAAATATAAAAGCAAAAACACTTTTCTTTTGAATCTTTTGAAACGCTATCAATTAATGTCGCGAAACATGACCTGCCTGCCACATCAAATGACAGAGCAGACATGGATTGTTCGCTGACATCTGGAAAATCGCTTCAATGTCATAAATAAAACCAGACAATTTCACACTCGAATACATTTAAAATTCGATTCCCGATTAATATTCGATATGCCCTAATTACTCGGTGAACGCATTCATCCGATTTCAACGGCTTCAAAATAAATATTAAACACGGAACCCAAGTTTGTTGTGAAACTGGAAATAATTAAGGCATTCGAGACGGGTGCCTATTCGTATACGTACTTAAAGTTAGATATACTCATCAATCTTTTAAAAGTGAGGGGTAGGTAAATAGAGCCGGGATCAGGTGTACGTAACGAGCACGCGGAGATTTTTAACAAAAACTCGTTAAATGAGCACGAGCCACTTTGACAGCTCATTCATTAATTGCTGAGCTTTTTAGTTGCATGCGTACCAAACGATGAAACATGTGTTTTATTGACTTTTTATAAAAAAACAATACAATCAAACACACTAACGACTGCATTCCTCAGATACATAATCAATGAGTTGATCTCAGAGACACGTCCAAACATTACATAGTTTTGCAAATAGTTAGCAAGGCATTCCACGTGCCAGATTGCAAACCGCTACTAATCGATGGCATGTGCCATCGGTTACCCACACATTTTGGTTCTAGGGCAAGCTCTCCTCCTTTCCTCACGATATATTCCTTTACCGTGTTGAGCAAGTGTTAATGCGTAAACCTCAAACCTCCAGTTAAATTGCTACGTTCAATTTATTTATATATCTACCTAGATCATTTAATATTACAGACATTGAACGCCAAGCCCAAGTCAGGTATGCAGTATACATTATTTACCTATCTGAATTAATCTGTTACTCATCTCTTCTGTCCCCACAGGCTGACTCATTTATGGCAAACGGTGCTCTGCTAATAAAACAGCGTTTAAAATACTACATAAAAAGCGTTTTTAGTCCCTGTAGGTAGAACTAGCACAATACGATTTATCCTAACAATGGCGGGCTGATTGTGAAATACAACGGCGCGAAGGAAAGGTCGCTTTAATGAATGTAGGATTTGTAGAAGGTACGACTCATACGACTTCAAATTGTTATACATTTTTAATATTAGCTACAAAAAGTTATTTGTAATATTGAAAAAGCACTCGATTCCAAATGCAATTTGATAAAGTCAAAGATCATATTCACAGTGAAGAACGATATCTTCAAGGCATTTCAACATCCGCAGTTGCAAGAAAGCACTCGTCAAACTACATAACGTTAAATTGTTAACGACCGCCATCAAGAGAGACAAGATGGATTTACGACTTAGTAAGACGCACTTTACACTTTCTGATGTACTTGCTGATAGTACATAAATATATAAAATCGTTGCATGACTCAATGACTGACTGATAATCAACGCATAGCCTAAGCTGTAGGTTAGTCACCGATCTATAAGAATTATGGAGAATTAAGAGGCTGACAGCTGCCAAATTAGCACATCAAAAAGTAGCCATGCAAATTTCGTGCGAATTTTCATTTAATTAAAGATAATACGCCATACGCCGTGGAAGAAATTCATTTCAAATCCGTCTTAACCATTTTTGAGTCTTTGCCATATTTTTATTATCGAGAACTTTTTCTCAAATCATAATTTGGTTGTAATAATTATATATGTATTTGCTATTGCCACAAACTGAGATAAATTTGCATAAAAACATTTTAAGTTTGTATAGAAAAAAATCAACGCGGGCGTAACTGGGGGGCGGTGTAAGTTACACATAAAATATCTCATAACTCAACTGTCCAATGATATAATCGTTAATTTTGTACAGGTTTTGGTTGTTCAATAGATAATGAGTAATTCAAGGTGATAAGGAACTTAGGCACGCTCATTTTGTAATTTGCTTTGGTTGTACAGAGTTAATACAATAAGGTCTACGTTTCTGACATTTCAGAAAAATGTAGACTGATCGATCATCTAACATTGCAATTTTTATTATTACTCCGTGAACGTCGCAAATACGCATGACAAAGTCGAGACAAAAGACCAACTCGGCGAGTAACGTAATATACCCCGTGACATATTACGGTGTAATGTACGTTGACATGTCAAATATGTGGACACGTCTTTACGTCACCTCTAAATTAAGATTTAGTAGGTTTCAAGGTAGTTTTATAACCTACTACATCTACATTACCATAATCCTACTGTTTGTACTAGCAAAAATTGGAATTAATTGTATTTTACGGTGCCGAGACGAATCGACGAGCATGGCGCGTTCTATGCTTGGCGTCAGATTGAATACCGAAATTAGCAAGCAGACTTAAGTTAAAGGATACCATAATAGTACTACGTCTTAAAACCAACATGACAGCAAGCGAATATTGGGCCTCAATGGCCAGACGTAGTAGTGACAGGTGGACTAAAGCACTAACTAAATGGAAGCCCAGAACTGGGAAAGGAGGCGGATCGACCCTGGGTATATATTATACGTGGATTATTAGATCGAATAGTATGTACAGGCCTACGCCGAGTAGTGGGTTGACAAGGGTTGAAATTTAGGATGATGGTAATTGTGTGTGAAAATCGTAGTTGTGTAATCTGGTCTGATGATATGCTCTGAGTAGTATGAAACCAGTATGTTGGTGAGCTTTTATGCAACTGAAACTCGATTGGAAACATTTTCCGCTACATGTTTACAAGTACATAGGTACCTACAGACTACAAAGCAAAAGTATTTTATACTCGAATTTCTGCAAGTTATATGAATAAATAACTACCTACGTATGCTAGGCTGTTCATTTTAAAATTGCTCGGCGGCTTTATTATTAATAGATGAGGTATCTGAAGCTAGATTATTTGATTATTAAGAAAAAAAACAGGTAGGTGTTCTTGCATAAGGTATGAAATGATAATATTCATTAGGTACACGTTACTAGCCGATATGTTCAAACACAACACGCCCTTTTAAATTAACGAGAATGAATTATTCACACATTGTTGGATTTTTATTATTATTATGATAATCGAGGCGAACCCACAAGTTAAAGCAAATGTGTTTTGGCATCCCCTCGAGGGCATCAGGAAAGTTGACAAACGAGATATTATAATGTTTGTTGTCGACTAAATCTATGACGAATTTAATCTCGGCGCAGACACTTGCCGAATCAGTTCATGAAAGTAGTCTTATGCTAAGTTTAATAATTATCTTTGTGTTCTATTTTGAGAGGTAGATTTTTACCAAGAATCTTTGGAAATAATCCGGTGCCATATTGGTAATATTATGATGCATTTTAACATACCAGCAAATACTTAAACCAATGTCGCTCACACAAATTAGTATAGCGAATTTTCTTTTTCATCCTCCATAACTATGATAACTGCGCAGAAGTTAAGTACTAAATCGTGACAGAAAGATTAAAACAACTACCTAACATTTACAAAAACAGTATTTTTTAGATTTATTAATTATTCTGTGGTACTAAATAAAAAATAAGTAGGTACTTCTACTACAAAAAAGTAGTACTTACCTATTTAAAGTAAACACGCTTAAATGCCTCATTTCAACGGAGACAGACAGCTTGTCTATCTTAACTTGATAATTATAATTTAAGTAAGATCTACTTGCCTTGTAGATCTTGCCTTGATCTTAAAGACTTCTGACTGTTTAATACACAGTAAAATCAAGTACAGAAAGGTAGCTGAGAAGTTGCACGCGCAACTTACAGATTTGTTTGTCTACATGTAATCCCAGATATTGTGCACATTTAAACAAATCCATACCTAGCTACCTTTATTTTTATTGAAATTGAAGTATATACAATTTTAGGATCGAGTACTGTTTCTTTGGTATACTTCACTTCACTTTGTTTAAATCAAGAGTTACATATTATTTGAATTTTTATGTGAAACATTATTTTTAGAGTATTTGCGTCACAATTACGTAGATTCTACTAGATTTCCATAGTTACGAATAAAGGTAAGTTGTAAATATATAGCAATGTAAGATCGGTTCATGTAAAGCAGATGTTTCTGTAACGAATGCTTTGTTGATGTTTATCAATGTGCATATTATGGGGAAGGTATGTGTTTCTGTGAATCACCGTTTATTTATGTCTATCTTCGTAAACATTGTGTCTGTTACTTAAGTATCTGCTAAAATTGTTATTGTTAACTATAATAATATAAACATACTATAGGTAATAATATAGGTAGGTAAGCCAGGATAAATATGTATATCCAAAATTATTAATACCGAAACTGCAAATTAGCCTCTAATTTTACTGTCTGAAATTGTTTGAAGCAATTTTATCTTTGGCAATTAGGCGCTTTATACTCAAATCAACGAGAATAGCTCTCAATTTAATCAAACATACCTCTTCAAATATTCATTAGAAATAAGAAAATGTACCCAAATGAAGGTATTCGCGCTAGTTTTTGTGTAAATTTATTCAGCTAACGATGGTCCCAATTTTTTATGAGGATCTTTATGCATTGAATTGCTTTTTATGTCCATCTACATATTTAAAATCCAGTCAAAATATACATTTGTGTCGTTTTACTCGTAATCTGCTTGGTACTGTTAAAATAGACAAATAAACTGTGTTTTTTTATACTATGAAGTATATCAACAGCTTCTATACTTCCTTGAAAAAATAATTGCAGCATGAAAAAATGGTATAGATTTTACTTTATTTGATATAACAGCTAGGTAGGTTGGTTACACCTACTTTCTCATATACTGATGAGTTTAAATGCTATGACTGCGAACAGAACGAGAACAGTTCCCAATATTCGGAACAGTTCAGCAAGTCGTAAAGTTATATATGTAAGGTGGTACGAGGGATTACGGAGTTCATGCCAAGTTTGTGTACTCATGAAGCGATGACGTAAGAGCCGCACGCGATCGGAGCCCCCTTGTTAGTGGAGTGGTATGGTGGATACTATACGAAACTAGCGAGCGGAGTACCACGTTGGGCGCCAAGAGGGCAAGGCTATGAACTCCGCTCCGCGTCAAGCTGCTCGGTCTAGTGGCACATTATTACAAACACGTTAAATTTTGCCAATGAATTCATTCAACATAATAAGTGTAACATAGGTATTTATATTTTCATGGTACCACCTACACGATACTCGGAGTATGTTGGGCGCCAAAATACACCAAATTAGGTATCACACAGGCTCTGTCCCAATTCAATGGTATATAGTAAACAGTTTATATATTTTTAAAGTGTTAACTATTATGAGTGTATGTGTATTGTGATCAATAATTGATAATAAATTATGTCGATTACTACTAGTTCACTAACAAAGTGAAGCTTTATCGAGTTAACGGCTTCTTTATTGAACTTTTTAGAAGCAAAAAACTTCCATCTGAGCAATGACGATTGTCAAGAAGTCCTACGCAATTTGTTTGGTAACTACTGTACATTCAATAGATAACCAAACAAACATTAAATCATTACTGCGATATCTGACTGAATCAGCACCGGTTTCACGATAATCGGTAATTAAACTTAACGCTTTACGTTGGAAACCAGTTTCAGAGTAAAGCTGATACAGCCAACTAATAGTGTCAATAATTTACTCTAGGAAAATGGCAGATGAAAATTATGAACTCCAAATTTCACAGGCATTATTTTGTCATTCATGATGACACTCGTACGGCAAAATGTATTTACGAAAATCTATTTTCACGACAACAACTCATTTTAGAATCTTGCCAGCAAACCAGAAAAATATATTGAAAAAAGATGCCGACAATAGATTTGGTACGTAAAGAAATTGCAAAAAAATCTTTAAGGTAACTGACCTGTTGCCAGACGTGATAAGGAAACCGATGAGCGACGAGAGCTGCAGCGATGGTATGTACAGTTGGCAAGATGATACCAAATGCAGCTGCCACAGGAGCGCCAACTGGAAGTAGGGCGTATGCAGCGAAGACCGCCCACACCACGTGAACAGCGCCTTCAGCCGCTGCACCCGGGCTCCACGCTGGCAATGTCGTGGCCAGAGCTGCTCCCCCGCCCGCTAGAGCCAGCCAGCAAGCTCGGGGAAGCCGCCGCTCGGGAGCCACGCCACTGGCCCTTCCACACCACCACGCCAATCCACCGCACAACACCGCATGGGCGCTGAGAACTCCCACCTATTGGAAATAACAGTTTATTAACAGCTGCAGTAAACAAACTAATGGCCGCATCTGCAATTTGCTACAAAGGTTTATGTATTTAATTGCAGTTCGCTTTGACATTCATTAATGTGATAGAACGACATAAACCATGCTGGAACTCTAGTACTCTACTGATTTATTTAAAGTTGAAGTGAAGAAGAAACTCCTTAACTAGCTTGATTCATACGACAAAGTTAACGTCAAACTGTGTAGTTGAAACAAGCGCCTTAAATCCCATCCTATCCTACTAATATAATAAATGCGAAAGTCTGTGTGTGTGAATGTTTGTTACCACGTATCTCCGTAGCTAACAAACCGGTTTTGATGAAATTTTGAATGTAGATAGTTGAGGTTCTGGAATATATAGGCTTATTTTCGAAAATCAACCTTAATGGGGGTTAAACAGGGTAGTAAAGTTTCTATGGATTTTTTTTTATTCCTTGGTTAGATTCGCTTAAAACTCGGTACAAATAAACTTTAAAATAAACAATAAAACACGCGAGATAGCGGCAACCTTACCTCATCAATATTCCTGAACTTAACAGATAATCGAACCTCCCTGTTTTATTACTGCTGTTGGATGATATAGACAACACCATTAGGAAATGGGAAGTCAGCTTGTCACTACTTCCTAGTAGTAGCTCATGCTTGCCTACTCTGTTATTGCAGACGACTATTATATGATTATACGAATATTTTGTATATTTGTCTAACTTCACCTTTAGACCCTAAAACAAACAGACGTGAAGTGAAGGTGAGTGGCAGAGACGTGTCCTAAAAGCGTACATTATGGTGACCTAATGAACCCTTGTGCCTAATAATGATACAGAAGCCGAGTGGCACAAACTTAATTTTTCTTAAATTTATTTACACACACCTCGTCACGTTCTCGTTTCATCCACGTCGTCTCTGTCGTTTCGGTATTTAGAATGCATTATGCCCCGTGTTAGAAAGAAATCAGCTATTCGAGTGGCAATGTGCCACTTGGTTTTTGGTTTTTGCTTTATCGAAAGCTATTTGTTTAAAGCCGCTCACACAAAAACCCCTCATTGCCAGGCTGCAAGAATTGAAGTAGGTGGATGTTCTCACCTGCGGCGCCCGTCGCCAGCCCCTGGTGGCGTCGACGGCTGCCAGCGCAGCGGCGAGAGCTGCCCAAAGCGCGAGTGCGGAGCCCACTGAGCTGCGCTGCAGCTTGCACGCGTAACGCGCATACAGCTCCTCGAGCTCGGCGGACTCGAATCGTCGCCGCGTCACCAGCCGCGCTAGCGGCCCGCGCGCCGACATCGCCTTCACCGCGTGGTCCATGCCGCCGCCCGCCACCGTGTTGCCTTGCTTTGCCTCACCTCACCAGCCGCACCGACCGGCTCACAGATCGCCGCTTCATCTACAAAATAATACAAACTTTTATAATGATTGACGTTTAACTTATATTAATCTAAAAACATTAAGACATCAACTTTGTCGGGACTCGTGAGCTCAAGTTTGGTAAGCGGGGGCTATACCAACTTAGCCAATTTCATTTAATTTTTAGTATAAACACACCCCACACTATTATTATTCCCTGTGTCGTGGGTATCAGAAACTACGTGTTCTTACCATGGTAGCACAATATCCAGACCCGGAACAAATGTCTGCAGGACATGAAAGCATTTGTCCCGCAGCGGGAATTGAACCCGCAACTTTTGCGTCCCAGCCAGCAACTACCCGCCGCACCACCGTAGAAGTAGTGAATATAGGTATATTGACCAAATTGAAACCGTTTTCTGAAGAAAGGCCGGAAATAATCTTTTAACAAGCAGGAAAGCCAAAGAGACATCCAATGATAGTTTTGTAAAAATAATGATCCTTCTTCGTTACAAAGGCATCAAAATTATTATGTTAGTAACTGTGGTAGGTAAAATAAACTTTCTAGATAAGTAACATCATTAACATTAAGAAAATTTCACAAACAAACAACTCTCGGAGTCATAAATTATGCAAACACCCACCCACAGGTTTTACATCTTCACAAATTAAAGATTAACATAGCGTGTAGGCGTGACAAGGTCAGCTCTATAAAGAAGCAGAATTCACTGTAACTTATCAAAGTATTCAATAAAAATAAAATAAATAACCGTCTATAGTCGATGCTAAGTCGACTACATTCACATTTTTATAAAATGTTTCTTGTAGCGTGCACAAGTCGAACTAGACTAGAATTTCAAATCAGAAAGTACGGATGTTAACTGAAGCGAAAACGCAATGCCCCGAGGAAGTCTTGGCAACACCCGGCCGCCTAGCTGGGTGGTGGGCGGATCGACAGACCTCAGGCTTTTACCATGTTAGGAAAATGGACTTCAAGATATGATATTTTAAATTGTTGTATCTGGAGCTTTTATATTCTAAAAACTCAAATGGAATATAATGAATAGAAAAGGTACATCAATTGTGTTATTGATGCCGGTCTCCAAATTTAATCGTGTTTTGCTAAATTATAAAATTCCTTGCCGATAGATTATCGAAAAACAATCTCATACTTACTTACTTACTAGCAAATGTAATCTAAGTTCTTCAGCTATCATACATTACTCGTTCTATTGAATGAACAAGGGAAGTCTTGTCGTCGGTAGGTAAACAACTAGTTTGGGCCCTTGCACATTTTGCCTGTTGGACAATTGAAAGTCGTTGTGATTGCATTCCAAATTGAATCTAGCTAAACCATGATTTTTAATCAGCACTCAATAGTTTTAATAGTTATCTATCTGGTGTACTTTTTCAGGATATTCAGTAGAGATCTCGAGTTCAACAAACTAAGTATCTTTACTTACACAAGAATAAAGGGCAACAAAAGATCAATACTTTTTACCTACGACATGAACTGCACAAGACGATTTTCTCTGTTCAAGGTAGCCAGTGAATCGTGAGTTCTAATATTCTTTTTAAAACGGACAGCTCAGTTTGAAGTCTTTTCCGCCAGTCTCAAGAATAATATTCGAAATGTCAATTAAATTGTTCATTTATTTGATGTCTAGGCAAAGATTACTTTGTAAGTTAACCGAATCACAGAGTCAATATCAATACTATACTATTGCAATACTATACGACGACACCGCGTATGCAAGTCTTACACAGCACTGTTTGAAACAATGCCCAATTCTGCAAATGATACAATGATGAGTAGCGTCATTATCAGTCATCAGCGTCGCTAACTAACCTATAAAAGTAGGTACCTATGTTACCCGAGAATGACTTTTAAATAAGTTGTTTTCCTGCTTACAAAGTTTCAAAAGACCTCGTTAAATTAACTTCCTTTAACTAAAGTTTAAGGCAAAGTCATCCGTCGTAGTGATCTTAAGCGAATTGTACTCATTTGAAGATTTGTATATAAAACGCAACATATTTAATACATTATACCTAACTATTTTGTGGTTTATACTATAATTGTGGGAAGCTGACGCCCCGTCAGCGGTTTAGGTGATAAGAGAAAGTGACGTTGATGTAGGTACGTAATAACTGAGACTGGGGTAAGAAGGACCATTTGATGATCCACTGGAGGTAATGTATATTTTATAATAGGTAGGTATGTATAGATGAATGTGCTTCGTGTATTACCTCCATTGATCTCGTGTTCAAACTTTATTACCACTATAAAGTGCGAGTACATGTTACTAATGGTTAATTATGCTAATAAAAATATCGTATTGCAATACAATGTTCATTGTTTCATGGATGATTTCTTCACCCTTACGAGCCTTCTGCATACTACCGACCCACATATTTCCGGTAATAAGTACGTTAACAGGTAGTTAAGAAAAATATGTTTTGCAATGTAATAAGATGGGCTAAACTTTTATATACCAGCATGGTTATATTCTATCTAAATCAAATTAACAAAATAATATACCTCCGTGGCGCAGTGGGCCTGCCTGAGACGTAGAAGGTTGCGACTTCGATTCCCGCTGCGGGACAAATGTTTGTAGATTAGCAATTTGTCTTGGGTCTGGGTGTTTTCTATGTATAAGATGTATGTATTCAGAAGAAAGAAAGGTTTTTAAGTAGTATATCAGTCATGTAGTCCCCATAATACAAGTTCTGCTTAGTTTGGGACTAGATGATGATGTGTGAAAAATGTCCAGCATTATTATATACCTGTGTATGTTACATTTACATAGCGATTACTATATGATTCTTGTTATTTAAATAAACAAAAAGTTTGACTTCAAAAGTCTTTTACTAAAGTAAAAGTTTATTTTAGCTTTGGTTAAAATAATCATTATATAATTTTACTTTATTAAAATATAATAACACGCTCACGACTGTAATCACCAAGATCCTCAGATTCATACTCAGTACGCAAATATGTGAGGATACCAACTAGGGTGTAGTCAGAGACACGTCAAACATTATATTTGTTATGTCCGTATTTTGCATACGTAGTAGGCATTCCACGTGACAGGTTGCAAGACTTGTTTTATGCTAGCGTTGATATTTAATTAGCTTTCCTCTAAATTAATAGACTCTTGGCTTTTTTTCTAAGCACCAATAAGATACCTGCTCATAACAAAACCCTCAAGAATATCCCATCTCCCTTCAAGCAAGAATGAACAGACAAATTTTCGTGCTCGTTCCAATTAGATTCATGACGTAACGGTGAGAGCGAGTAAATCCGATTGCGCAATTGATAGGAGGCAGATGATCCGCAGATACAAATAAGATAAAGTTGCAAATATAAGACATGGAAGAAGATATTTGTATGGTGGGGTATAGGGGGGGTCACGGTCGACGGGTCAATAAACCCGGCAGGCCTACAGACGCGGCGCGGCGCCCGCAGACGTCGCGCCCACCTCCACTCGACGCCTATGAAATGAAAACTCAGGTTCAGCAAACTAACCGTTATTACTATTTCGAGAACTGCGCCATTCGTTTGTTTGCGAGTGGAGTGTTTGTAAAAATGTACTCTGCTTATCCTTTTATGAAGAACGAATTTGTTTAACTAGGTACTCACTCGCTAACTAAAGTACCTACGTACCTACTACAAAAACATTTTGGCACATTAAACTTTACAAGTTTCTTGGACACTTTTTAACACGCGTAGATTCGCTTCACTTGTAATTAAAAAACAATATAATCAAATCTTGGAAGTCAATTGTAATCTACTTTCTAATTTTCGTAACGAAATTAAACATTTTATGTATATGTAGTTCGGATGACAGTACTATAATCAGATCTAAGATACTAAATCTTAGATCTGATCTGATGGAGCCAGGAGATGGATAATAGAACTCTTCAGTGGCTAGTAAACCACTGGAGATTGGGCACATACGATTCGTTTTGACAAGTCCAATAGATTCCGACCTTTGTGACGCAGAAGGTTGCGGGTTCGATTCCCGCTGCGAGACAAATGTTTGTCTCGAGTTTGGGTATCTTCTATGTTTTATGTATGTATTTACCTAGTATATCAGTCATGTAGTTCCCCTAATACAAGCTCTGCTTAGTTTGGGGCTACTCGATGTTGTGTAAAAATATGTCCAACATTACTTATTTTTTTTTTTTTTATTCCACTTGGTGTCGAATGTCTGATGGCTACTAGTAAACCCCTCGAGTTTGAGCTCATATGAGTAAATACGTTTTGAAAAGTGTGTTCTTTAGGTTTTTTTAAACTACATATTACTTTCTTATAATATGAGGTTAGGTTAGGTTATAGTATAAGTTCAACATCTAATTCTGAAATGATACCTAGTAAAATCCTATTTCAAAATTTTGCATTGAATTGATACGAATAACTCGAATGCCTCAATAAAAACCAGTTGATTTATTTGCATCTACAGCTAGCATTCTAGCATTCCATTGCCTTTGCTGGTGCGAGAAACAAAAAACTATAAATTGTAGCTTTAAATTAAATTAGTCGGTAGGCATAATGAACTTGGCGCAATTATGTTCCACTTTGCCCTAAGGAGACGCCAATTTGTAGGGTTAAGATAAATCTTGCTTTTGAATTATGTATGAAGTTGTTACTGGAATGTAAATAATGAAGGCGGTTCTCAAGCAGTATACTTCGACATACTTGTACATAAAGCCAATCAATTTTATACAGAAGCTTCTATACCAAAAACAAAGATATCTTATCTATCGGCCTCCTAAAATTTACCTATCTTGAAAATTGTTCTTTGTCAAACTATTTGAAGAGGACAAGTAGATCAAACTCCCTGCTACAATAGTTTTCTAATGATTTGTACGGCCGATCAAACTCCCTACTACAATAGTTTTCTAATGATTTGTACGGCCAAGGAGCCAAAATATTTTTTTTGCTCTTACTCATTTTCTTAAGTAGATCGAATTATTAAATAGCATCCATAAACGCTGGAGACTAATTGCGAATAACTAGCCTGTCAGTTGTAAGATTCAACAGCCCAATTAAATATTTCACTTTTTTTGCATGCTTTAGTATACGGTGCCTCCATGAAAATGTTAATGTATTTTACATTTAAACAAAACCCATTTGGAAATTCACCCATTGACGTCGGCATCTCTTAGGCAAGGAAACGTGCATAATCCTCGCTGAATCTAGAAACGAGACTAATTGCGTAAACCCGTGCAAGCAATGCAGCAGACAATAGATCAGGGTCTAGACAAATACCTCACGCTTAGTTGTCCTTTCACGCTAACGCAAATTTGTCAAGGAAAAACTTGGCAGCAGATACGTGACATTTCCAAAGCTTATATCATCTCCATACAATTCAATATTTCCAGAGGCGTTAACGCCAACAGAAAGTGGTAGTTGTCTAGATTAAAATGAATAGGATTGGAATATATAAGCATATACTTCTGAAGTGGAAGCATTCCCATTTCAGTTTTCGGGGCATCTACTGAAGATATAATACCTCAGCAATATGTTATAACTACTATTAGTTAGTACAAGCTGTATCACTATTGTATCAAGAATACATTAATAAACATGAGCTCAATCCGTAATTCCGTAACGAATCGAGTTCTCGATAAACAATATATAAAATGCAAGCAAACGTTTGGTATAAAACATGCCTGTTTTGAATTGACAAAGAAAAGTTACACAAATACATTATGTACATTACATGCTTGTTCTAAGCTATGTATCTTTATCCTGATCGCCATTATGGAAGATAAAGAGCTCTTTTTGTTTCCATCATTCACTATTCAATTGTTTATGTAATGGACGTTCCGACACTAAGCTGATCAATGTGTTTAATGGGGTTACGCTTCGACCAGACGAAATGTTTGATCAGGATTGAAAGACAAGAGAGTGTGTTTATTTTTAAAATAAAAACATTACCTTCATACAGGGTTTTTTTTTATAATTATAACATAAAACCCGCACTAACGAAGTCCTGACATGGTAGGTAAATTATTTTTACCGCTAAGCACTTTAGAACGCATATGAACATATGAACTACCAAAGCGTCTATTCCAGATTCCAGTAATGAGACTCGCGTACGTTAATAGCACGTCATTTATTACTATGCACGGTGGTAAGGGTATTGTAATGACTCAGTGATTTGGGCCGGGAGTTCTTTCAAAGTCGACAACAAATTTTCAGGCAACGTATTCTACGGTCTTTGGCATAAATTCTTTAAATACCTTATTATGTATTAGTACAATTGTTAGCTATACAGGTTCACTTACTACTAAAATAAAAAGGGGGAGTGATGAGGATTTGGTATTTACTACTAACGACGCCCGCCCGCCCCGGCTACGTACGAGTCATCCAAATTTCCGACATTTCCAGTGGATTTTCCAAAAAAAATATGTCATACAGACCTTGTCCAGACAATTACGAACACAACAAAAAAAACTGCCAAATCGGTCAAGCCGTTCAAGTAATGATCTTTGTTGCATGCGGCAAAGGATTTTTGTTTATAGGTATATAGATTTAAATTTCCTGTATGTATAAGTAGGTTACAATAACTATACGCTTTCTGTTTTTTTTTTTTAATTTTCGGATATGAATCAACATGCAGTCTCACTAACACTGCAAGTGGAGACACACAAAAATAACTATCACCTCGAAATATGAATAGTGGGAGCGATCTCATGTAAAAATAGTGTACTTCCGTCATCAAAATATAATAATACGAATTCTAATCAATTTGAAAAACTGAAAATCCCAACTGCCAATTAACTAAATTAATCCACTTTAATCGACATGGCTACCTAATAAAAAGGACTTTATTTCGGAAAACCATAACGGTGAGTTTGAAAGAAAAATCCAAACGGAAACGACACTCTTTTTCTTTTATTTGTAAAGGTATTACTTGAAAAATTATAACTTGCAAATGCAGATGAATGAATTTGCATTCAATGCAAATGAGTTCACCTCGTTTGAATACTTCCACCTCACCATAATCATCATAAAAAAACCAAGCCTGAATCACCTATGTAAAAATATTTCTCGCAAATAAGCCATTTCATTCATTTCTAGGGTTGGTCGTAGTCGTGAGAAATCGCCATAAATTCAGTCATATTACAGAATCTGTCGCACAAGGCAACGATTTTTTATTATTTGTTTATGATGTAAATGATGATACCTAGTATTTTCAATCATTCATCTTATTAACTCACGTGGTTCGTTATAATGATTTCAATGAATAAATACCTACTTTAATACACTACTTATGACACCAGACTTATTAAAAAAAAAATTTAATCATCTATTTTATTTATATGCAATTAAGCTAGCTTAATCCAAAGATTACCTACTAGAGTAGGTGTCAAACAACTCTTACGGATTAATGCAGTAACCATACTTCTTGTCAATGAAAAGAACCTTACTTTATCAAAAGAGATTATCTATAATGAGAATAATAACCGAATAAATTATTTAAATTACGTCCCTACCTAAATACACTCCTTTTGCCTGTCATTAGTAGAGAAGTCAAAATGATTTCTTAAAATTCCCTACGTGTTCTCATAAACAAATATTTATGCGATAAACTACTCATTTAATTGTTTAATTACTTATCACAAAATTACTCACTAGGAACACCTGCGTTAGTCACACATGCCTAGGTTTTAATCACACTTTACGTGTCTGTTAACAACTAAGTACTTGTAGGTACAATTTTTTTATTTATCTTTGTCAAAATCGATGTTTTAATCAAGTAAATTACCCATAATCGGCATTTACATATGTACGGGATGAAATTATAATATGGTCATAGACCGTTTGACTTAAACCAGGAAGCAATATGCTAAATTGTGTTTTATAGTTAGTTATAAAGGCCTTTAAAGTTTCCATTTGATTTGTCCTTTTGCTGTTAATCTCGGAAAACCACTCAAACCTATTCTTAACTAGTCTCTTATCGTTTATTAGTTACTTTTTTTTAATACAACTAAAGTGACAAAACATCACAAGGCCCATCTGTTGGTAATCGGTTACCGACAGACGCTTGCGACACCAAGAGCTATCACTCGCGCGTTGCTGACCCTAAGACTTAACGGGTGAAAAGTCTGACATGGGTGTGATTTCACCGGCACCCTTCAAACCGGAACACAGCAATGCGAGCATTACTGCTTGGCAGCAGAAAAAGGTATGGTGGTATTACTTCCCCGCACGAGCTCTTCACAACTGTCAAAAACTTCATCTGAATATACATACTAGTTAAATCAAAATTGAGTTCACGCTCACGCTTCAAAAATGATCCCCCAAATGTATCTATTTATTTAGGGTTCCATGGTCAACAAGGAATCCTTATAGTTTCGCCATGTCCGTCCGTCTATCTGTCTGTCAGTCAGTGAGGCTTAGCTCAGAGACTCTTAGTTAAGTCTTAGTTACCAAGCTGTAATTTGGCATGGGTCACATCAAGCCTTGTCGGCGTGATAGGGATAAAATAAAAATCATGAGAAAAACATGTGAAGGATATCTCCCCTACACGTAAAGTGGGTATGATTTTTATTCTCGTCTATTCATAGTGTGGGGTGTCGTTGGATAGGTATTTTAAAAATATTGCGGGTGTGTTTAATGCATTTTTCGATTCAGGGATCCGTTTGCGAAATGTCAAGCTTTAAAGTGTATTTATTTTTTGGATATGTAAAAAAATCACATCAGTAGTAGCACATAAAGAAATGAAAAGTAAAATTATCACAGCTAAGTAGCCTTTACAAGTTAACGAGTAATAGTCGACCAACTTATAAAATGTACAGTTGTTAGTTGTGTAAAACAGGTAGAAAATATAAGTTTACGAACAACTACGGAACCCAACAATGCGCGTGGCCCGATACGCACTTGGTCGGTTTTTTCACTAGCTGTAGGTAATTTTAATAAACGATCTCTTCGCAACTCGGCAAGTACCAGAGTTAATAAAGATAAATTAGGTAACGAATGACTGCGCCGACTTGCTGTAAACTGACTTGTTTTTGCTTAAAAATTGTCGCTCTACATTTTATAGTTGCTATTTAATTATGAAGGTACTTGAAGTACCTACGAGTAACGTCAATCGTCGACGCCACAGTCAATAAGTGTGAAATAAATTTCAAAGTATGTATTAAAAATCTCTCGTTATTGTTGGTAATCGTGTTCGCGTCTGTTCATAGTTCATAAAAATGTATAAAAAATCGTAGGATCACTTAGACATCATGTACACCGATTTCTCGCGACCGAACAATAAAACACTGGAATTAGTAAAATTTTTGGTAATTTTTACTAGCTGTACTGTAAGCACTACTGGTAACTATCACAAACCGGGCTAAAAAATAGCTTCTGGTACAAAACATAGACACTCTCACTATAGACCTAGAGTTGAAGTGTATACACCGCTGCTACGACGAGATGCTTTGCTGTCGTACAGTATCACTAAATACACTTAGCTTTTGTACATTCGATACTGGTGTCGACATATGTATCAAGGTGCCAGTGTGTATCCTTTGCATTAACTACTTTATTTTATTTGATTTGATTACAGAGATCAAAAACCACAGCCATAATTACTAGTTTTAATTTCTATAAAACATAGAGAACAGATTTTTTAACTGCCGACTAAAATTTAAGAAATATTTTAGTACTCAAAATGCTATTAAAATAAATTTGAAATTGCTTTCATCCGCCGCCCGGGATATTTCTCCCATTCATGTTGTTATATCATAATAACAACCTCAGCAACTTTGCTGAGATTTGCTACTAAATAATTTTGGCCGTACAAAATAATATTCAAAATTTACAGGAACAGACATGAGCCATGTATGATAAGTACCTATCTAATCCAAATATAATTAGATAATTAACTGCAACAGCAGCCAGCGTTTGTAGTAAAATATCAGTACAAAGTATATTGCAGTGATATCTTTAATCATTTAAATCTGATCATTTATCTTACAAATTCCTTAATCATTCGCAGAACGCGTGGCTTGGTCTTGCGGTCGTTCTCTACAGTCGTGCGCTTCTGTGCTCTTGAAGGCACGTTAAGAGTCCGTCCCGGCCATAACAGACATTTCAGAAGCCTTCAGGCGGCCTAAACACACCGTTGCCAAACGAGTGGCCACTAGCTCATACAAAATTGCTTGCTTATTAACTCAGGTTTAATTACTCAAGCAGTGTCAAGCAGCGTTTTGTTTACGGACTTTGACTTCGCTCCGGAAAAGATTTTCATTACTGATGACGGATCCACGGAGCAGAACTCGACAAACAAGCGCAGTTGATTTGGCAACCGTTGTTTCCCTACGAAATCCCGACGGCAAATATTTAGTGGCCGGTTAATAAGTAGATATTTGCAGGTTTGGCAACGTGTCTGATTTTATAAGAAAAGTTTTGTAACACGTGTTAGTGAACAAGTCCAGTTAGAGACAATGAAGCCTCTGGGAAGCCACATAAAAGGTTTTCGAAAAAGATATGATAATTGTAAACCGGTGATTGGATAAGATGACCCAGGAGGCAGGTCAGGAAATTGATCCAGGATATTGAAGATAGACAGGTCGATGCTAGAGGCAAAAAATCTTTTATAAGACTTTTTTCGCAAAGTGTAAATTGGAAGGGAAAGTTGGAAAGACTTGGGGTACCCAGCAGTGTGGTGGTAAAATGGGGATGTGATTAGGATTCACCAGCTGAGTCTGATAATGATAAATCAAAAACAAAAAGGCGGATGTAAAGATCACAGCTTTATACAGCATACTTACGATGCTTATTGATATTCACATAGTGTCTCAAGGCAACGCTGTTTATTTAAGGTCACCTCCTGATGATACTGATGTAATTTCCTTTGGTTTTGTGTATCCAGCTAATAATATTTGAGAGATAAATACCAATGTGTTTCCTTTGTATTGTTCCTTAGTATTAATTATGTACTTAGCACAAGCATTAGTTATTTCACAAGCATTGTAAAATATGTTTGTTTAAAGACAGACGATGCGCTTACATATTTTACAGGATAATTTCAGATTGTATTTTACAATCTGCCTGCGGTCGGTGACTTGAACTCTGTTCTTACCTGTAGACATTATTACTCCAAGTAGAAAACATACTTATTTTCCTAGATTAATTTTAGGTATGTAGATCATGGAATTAAAACGTCAGCAGGAGAATAGTAAAGTACGTGGTATAGTCGTAATAATATTCTAAAAGGTATGTAGATGTTTAATTGGTTTTTAAAATAGTGGCATTAAGAATAATTTTCTTTTATTTTAGTCACATTTTACTGATGACACTGGTTTTTTATCAGAATGTATGAACAGGGAATGGTTATAAACAAACCAAAGCAAAACACTTAAAATGTTACGAGCAGGATGCGAGAAGGGGAAGAGCCGTTAATGTGATCTGAAACAGAATGGCTCTGTATGCACGTGAATTTCACTTTTTATTTTTAAGCTTTAGAACTCTGTAATATCTTTAATTATGAACTTTCTGAATCTCTAACTAAAAAAAAAACGAAATAAAAAAAAAAGAACCTTCGATTCACTTTTATCAGTTTAACGTAACAACATAATGATTATATGGGGATTATGTTCATAGCACAGTAGCATGAACAACCACTGTGTGTTTTATATTTACTATTAATTCTGAAATGTTACGTACCAAAGAATATTTGCCTGTGTAGGTATTACGTAATTAAGCTTTAATAGTTCCCTCGCAGTTAAGTACTCGCTTTTAATTTGTTTATTTCTTGTCTTCTATGATTCATAAACTCGTAGTTTGCAAATTTAAGAAGTTAGTTGCTTCTAAGTAAGAATTTAGTTGCTAGGCCGCGCCGTAATAGTTTATGTTTTTTATTTGTGTACTGTTATATCACTATATATTTTCCCCAACATTATCTAATTTCACCGGTATTAGCAGCAACAATAAGCGCAAATTAGCTTGCTTTACCTTATTTTTTGTGTGGCCAATTAGGTACTTCATCTCACACAGACTACTATGCTTGTCTAGGCAGTCTGCGTTCACAATAAAGAATGAATCTACGAGTATCAACTCACGATGTCTATTTCATTGGGCAATATGTAATAAGTTAACTAAGTTTAATTTTATTTTTAAAGAATACCTATGTGTTCTTATTATTCATCAGAGGATAAGTATATTCTACTTATCATCTGACAAATAATGAATCTGATTTGCTATAAAAAATCGTTGAATTAATTAATTCTGAGTGACAATTGTCTAGAATTGAAATTATCGTGGTTGAGAATCATATCGCGGAATCAATAAATGGCATTTTATTGCATTGTGGTTTCGAGACAAAATAAGAACGTCATAGGGAATTACAGCGTTTTAAAGCCTAATTTATTCATTCTAAGAGTTAATTACCGAAGGTAATTTTTAAATGACTTGAAGCAATAAAATATAAATAATGAATAAGAACCTCCGTGATCAGGTTCGATGGTCAATTTTATGTCAAGGCCAAGCCACTAGACATCCCCTACTAAACACGTTATCACATCTTGAATGATCACAAGTGAGATAGGTACCTACATATCGAGTGAGTATTTCGCCGGGTTGATCCAGTGAGCCGACATCGGCACCGTGACCCGAGAAACTGGGTTATACAGTACTTACTTAATATTAATCTGTGGCTGTTATGTGTGGCCTGCCGCCCGCTTTGGTATCAGAACAACGAAATCCTATAGGAAATATCAAACATTCAGGCATTATCTAAAAATATAACGTTCATAAGTAATGAATTAAAATCTTTCTGATATTTTGCTTAGTTCCTCTGATCAAAAAATTATGTCAAATAAAGATAGGATAGATAGGATGAATTAATACGGCATCAACATTATAAAATATGATTAAGTAGATATATATAATTTAATGTAGATGTCCCGTTTAAGGGTAGGTTGGGTTATCTGTAGGTAAATACAGTTAATAAAAAGCAACTAGTATTTATGACTATTAAATGAATTGCATAATTTACTAAAGAATGTACCTACCTAGTACTCATCGTAATCAATGCCTTACAACAAATTCAAAGCGTTCTCATAAAAAAACCGGCTTAGTAGCAATAAATCACTTCATCTCGTGCCAACCACCACCGTGCGCGCATATCATTTGGAAGGTTATATAGATATCTTAAAATAAAAAAGATTAAAAATCTTGCCGGCCTACCTCTATTAGGAATCCTCGAGAGCGAAGACGTCCCTCCAGAACACCGGGCGGAACGATCGCCGCGCACCCAACATAAACACTGCACCAATCGGTTGAAAATGTTGGAACAACTATAAACGGCCAATCTCGAACACGAAACAATGTTAACACTATACACACACGGGTTCGATCACTGAAATCCAATAAGTTCGTTTGTTTTTATTCACAATTCAGGAAAAATGCGCGCATGTCACTTGAACAATGTTAGTGATGTCACAATGTTTTTCGATAGCGTCTCCCAAGCCTGCCGCTCGCTCGATGACTGACTGTGACTAGCTTGGCTTGGCCGCCGGCCGCGGTCGGGTAACCTTTCGGTAGGGAAGCGGTGCGGGGCTGCAGTGAGGTTCGAAGGCGGCAGGGTCACACGTCTCCTTCACGCGGCAGCATTATATCAAATTGAATGAATGGACAATGAATACATAAGTATATAAACATAAGAATCAGAATGATGAGTGGGTCAATAACTAAAACTTTTACCTCACCATTATTTTATTTTTAATGTTTCTAGTGGTAGTGTGTTTAACTACTAACTAGAGATTTTACTTCTATTTCATCCGGTACGTTACGGTTTGCCGTAAGAGGTTATTTCTTTGATTTTATGTTTGTCTGTTGATTTTATATTTATCTCATAAACGGCTTAACGGTTGAAATGCGGTTTTTTTTACAATAAATTTGTTTACATATCTTCAAGGGTTCTTACCAGTGGGCGCTGCAATAGACGATGGAAAATACGTCTGGGGTTTAATATTTTGCAAAAATGTAATAATTATTAATAATTACATTTAATAATTATTACATATTTATTACATACATGCCGTACCTATTGTTTAATATGCTTTTCGGCTGTGAGGCCCATGGGAACGTAATAATAAATTGTTATACCTAGGTATAACAATTTTGTTTATTACGTGCGTGCAGGTAATTTTTTACATATTTAGCTTAACCGAACCCAAGAAGATTCATCTGTATTCAGCTAAATGGCTGAATTTAAGTAGATACGTTGGTCCTAAGTTGGGTGATCGATCACATACCACGCATTTTAAAACCTTCGCGATCAGCATAGACTTAATGTCGTCACAAACAAGTTTACCTTTTTATGTTTTAAAAATCTTGGATTTTCTGTATGTCGATACTGAAAATCCTTGAATTTTAAAATAATGAATTCATTTCCATTGGGACACGAATTCATTATTTCAGTGTGAATAAAGGCTCGCGCATATCAAAGTGCATAATGCAGAGTGCAATTCATCATGCGTGCTGTACCTATTGCATTTGACGGTAACCAGGTGCACGGAAATAACCAGAGGCTACGTCAATGCGGACGATGCCCTCGACTCGAGTCAACAATGTTTTGGGTTAGTAATGGGAGTTTCCTGTTGAACGGCAAAAGTAACGATTGGAAGTACTTAGGCTATACGCTGATTCCTAGAAGTTGTGCTGGAAGGTATGTTTGGAAACTTGAATGAAGTTAGTTACGGCCTGCTGGCAAGAAACGCAATAACTGGATATTCTTTAAAATTCTTGAAAGATAAAAAAGAAGAAGAATAATGATTCCTATTGATATATTTGGACATAGTGAAACGCCAACTTAATCTGCTAGCTGCTACAAAAAAGGGTTGAATTTCCTTCTTTTTTAGTACAAGTCTTTTTCAAAGATAAACTCGCTGTTGCCACTTGTAGACTCCATAAAGTTAGTAAATCGTTTAAAGAGCAAGGTGTACTCTTTTATAACAAACTCCCAAGAGATGTACAAAAATTGTCAATTAATTCAATTACATTTAAAAACGTAATTAAAAAACAACTTTATAAAAAGGCATACTATAAAATATCTGATTAATTAGATGATAAAAGCTGTTGGGATTGAAAATGCTCCAACTCGTTGTTATGTAAAAGGATCATTAAAAAGAATAACCATCCTTGTTTTCTTGCCTTTCTTTCCTGGCTTGGTCGCGGAAGAACAGGCAGTAGATAAAACCGACGTTTCTGGATCACTTGATTTTAATGAACATAAAAACAAAAAATAAAAATAAAGTGTTTAGTTCAGTAGGTGGTCGTTAGCTTTATGGGTATACCCCAAATTGTAGGCCTCTAGTATGTACGGTTAAGTCTATTGTGATAGTCGTTGAGAAATATATCTATTTCATGATACTTTTTTTTACAGTCAATAGCAACGAAACAGCAGAAATATATCCATCCTTATGGTTTATTTGCAAAAAATGTCTTTGTTCACTTTTGACACTCACCTTGACTATACATTAGTAAGTTACGTGTTTACTACACAAAGAACTGTTTCCTCAATACTGTTTCACGGTTTATAATGAGAAATGCATCATCCACAAAGGAATCCTTGTTCTCATAAAGCATGTGACATGCAGACGAGACGAATCAAACAACAACCCACAACTCTGCGTAAAACTAGCACTAAACAAAATACAAATAACAAGTAGAAATACAAATTACTCAACTGACTCAACTGAGTGAAATTAAACTTTGAACGGATTAAGTGAACTTGTTCGTCCAAACAAATATACGAAACAATAGGAATACAAAAATTAAACTAATTGAATGAAATTAATGAAACTAAACTAGATGGCCACACCTAAACCAATTTTAAATCAACGACTTTCAATTTGTTTTCGGCACGTATTCCGAATAGTTCTGAACCGTTTTTCTAAATACAGAACTTTTGTGTGGTACCTTCAGCTAGACTGCAAAAGACGATGAGATTAAGAGACGCCAAAGTAACACAATTAAGACATACAAATGCCGATCTATACCTACAAGTCATTGCTCGTTCACTATTTTAGCTAAAGCCACCACGCATCATCATAAAGTAGTACCTAGACGTCAACACCACCACAGATATTATAATACTAGTACATTCCAATTATTACACAGCAAAGCGTATTTATTTGAATCTAAAAGTTCATCTCAAAGATTCAATTTATTTTTATTTGGGCAAAACATTTTATATTTTATGATGTACAAACGTGTAGTCAATCGTACTTGAGCTTTTCTACGTGCTCGTTCATAAGTAAGCCAGTGTTTACGAAGTTATACCGTGTAGGTAGAGCATTGTGAGGTTTTCATATTTTCCAGCTGAAATTATACTATAGTCACACCGCTGTAAATATATAGTTGTTACTCTTTACGTCAAATCGACTTTATTAGTATTTCAGATTGTCAACAGTACTTTTTACCTTGAGCTTTAAAGGTCATCCTAGACTACGCAATGACAGAATTATCTCACGATAGTGGATACGACTGGATTTTTTGGATGGTGTCCAGTCCTTCTCTGACTTAGGATCTGCGCAAACGAACACTTCTTGTTACAGACACGGCATACCGTCACAGAATACTGTGGTTGCTGTTTTCGGTGTCGGCAACCGGACACAGTCTCCAGTTGCTATTTCTACTGGTACAATTCGGTGCTTGTTTGAATATAAATTTATTAATATTGCTTGTATATCTTCTTCTTTACTGTCTAGTTGCTTACACCGAACACTCTTTGATTGGCAATCCCTGAGTGTCAAGTGTAAGCAACTGGACACAAACAGTGTCTACGTTGGTGCAGTTGTTGGTTGATTTAATATTCATTCTATGAAAATAAAATATTCAATGGTGGCATGCGTGCGACACACAACACAAAAGTTTGCGCAGCGCCTTAGTTAAAACGCACACAACACGGAATCACAAAAATATGATGCTGCCCTTCTCGCACTGCGAGACTCAGCGATTACTCATGACAAGGATAAAATTGTATTGGCTTTTAATTCTAATCATTATGCTCATTGAGTAAAATGTATCTATACTATTGTATGCCTACTATAAGGTGCACCCTTATAGTAGGCATACAATCTACTTACATACATGAACATGCTAGCCTAATACAGCTTAGTGTATGGATGTTATGGCTGGTGAGTTCAAATGAATGCTTCTATTTGTTTAGTAGGTGCGTAATAATGCGCACAAGTTCGTGGGGAAAAATTCACTGGCGCAAAACCGAGATTCGAATCCTCGACGTTTGAATGCAGAAGTTTGTCGCCTACAATGCACAATAAATTTCAAAGTATTAATTAGCATTATGGTGGATGTTGGCAAAAATATTTTTTCAACGAAAGTTTTACTCTTTACTTTAAATCCTCCATCTGAATGCGAGACCATTTTCACCGGTTAATAGTTTTTGCGTGAAAGAGTCACAAACATCCATCCTCACAAACTTTCGCGTTTATAATAGTAGTATGAGTAATAATTGCCTATGAGTAGTTGGATCTACTAATTGAGTAGTGGGATCTGAAGTTTCATATATATAAGTATCTGCTATCTATACGTATGTAACAACAATAACAACTGGAAAACAGAATAACAAAAGCCTTACTTTTTATTTGCCGAATGATGCGCAAATTCTGTGTAAAAATCTGAAGATTTCTACAAAAACTTAAACAATAATGTAAATATGACTTAGCTGGGCTTACTACTTTGTACTCCTACTAATACCCAACGTACCCATACCGTACCGTAGTATGGATCCCAAACGAAGCGCGACGCAACCGACGTGGGGTGGTAACGCCGAGTCAGCAGGAATCAAATTTGTCAGCAGCCAGCTTCGATAATTTCCATCCCCGGTTCAAGCGCCGAAAAACGAACACTTCCACCAGACGCACGTAACCTCGTTTATTAAAGTAATAGCCAACATTTCTTTCATTTTCTATTACCGTTCGTTTTTGGCAGCCTCCGTATTGAGTTTAGGGAGTTATTATAATTTATTGTCTCTAGACAAAGACACCTTTGACGTCCGTAAACTTTTCCTTTAGTTTGTAATGCAAATATTGCCAATAGCGAACTGGTCCATAAATATAAATGAGTATACCGAATATGTCTGTGCCCGAGACCAACTTCGACAGATACGAGGCCCAAACCTCTTTATTCTTCATTGTACACATAGGACTAGGGAAAAAAACGAACATATAGGACATGCACAAAGACGAGCTTAACCCGAACAAGAGTTTATTCTCGTATTAAAATGTAGTCAAATAAAAGTTCTGTTCAAGCCTCGATTCATATACGTCCAAATTGAGATTAAAGGCTGACTGAAAGTAGATCAGAGTAAAATAATAGCGAGACTTGATTGTAAAATAATAACAAGAATTAGGCTTCAGGTGATACCATCGCGCGGTCGCTATATCCGGCCTCTGCGATGTCCGCTACAGGCCCTGCATGCTGATTACCATAATTAAATTTAAACAATCGCACGTTTTATACGTTTACATATCTAATTATGGAATTGCGTCAGTAAAATTAGGTACATAATTTCCATAGAATTACCGACTTATTGGAGGTCGAGTGTCAAACGACGACCTCTCAGCAGTAGTTGGTATTCAGAGAACACATCTCACGTGGAGTCTTCACTGCTATATGAAGCATTGACAGCCCTGTGACATTGAGGCGCTACCTGATCGAATGTTAATGCCATAAATCTACCTAATACATTATTCCTCCGACAATCTCTCAAAATTGATCTGGAAGCATTCGTTGTCGTGTCACTATTTTCTGAATTATTTATGTCCGGTAAAATTCCGATATTTTCCAAGTCAATAAATTCAGGAATAAAATTTGAAATGAAACAGAATAACCAAGTTTAACTCCGCCTCAAGGATTAGTAAAGTATTTTGCTATGAACAGAAAATCGAGCACGAAAGTTTTAGCTCAATGTTTTAAATGCAGAAATTGTTCGAAACTAACGAAATAGTGCATTCAGACGTAGCAAGGGCAGGTTGGGTATTTTTATTTAGAGTCAATTCATTTATTTATACAACTATATACAAGTAGATATGTACAAAAATCGGCTAGCTATTCCACAGCTACCGTTGCAAACGATCTGTAGATAGGTCAACTAATCCAGATCACTACCAGCCAGAAGCGTTCCCTAAATGCTGACTGAATAGTATTTTATTTAGATAGATAGAAAATGCTTCATTGTACAAAATAAAACAAGAACATAGGCAAACTTAATGCTATTTAGTGCTCTCTTCCAGCTAACTTTTGTATATTGCAGAGTGAAGCGTTTGTAAAAGATAAGAGAAATATTATTGAAAAATTACAAGCTGCTAAAAATTAAAGAAAACTACATAGATATGAATACCATACATCATAAAGGTTCCAAGAAAATAATAAGTATCAACCTAAATAATAATTTTATGGATTCAAATTAATAATATTAGCCAGTTGACTAATATCGACGATCTCGACGGCGGCGTAGCGGGCGAGTAGCCCGCTTACTGTATATTGTAGGTTTGTTTTATTTGTCGTGGAACCGCTGGGAAATAAAGGTTTTTGAAAGATGGCCACGAACCGGTCGACACAGTGTAGGAAGGCCCTTCACCCAATGACATAGATGGAGGTAGTTCGAAATTGTCCATCATGGCTCGCAAAAAATATAAACAGAGGCCTGCCAGGCCTCTGTTTATAATATCTGTGCCTCTGTCCAACAGACTTCCACAGGCTAAGTGACGTGAATCCAGCGAAAATTCCGCCCAGAAAGAGAATCCTGGTTACATCCATGTTGGCCGGAGGCTGAGTTGTCTAGCGAGGAAGTTGTGATATCGACCTCCGCGGAAGCGACCCTTTTCTGCTATCCTTTGCTGAGTCCCGACGCACCTGCAGGCGGAAATACGACGCTTTCCAATACATGCAGCGATATATCGCGCTAACCTAGTTTTGAAGCACGATGCAAAGAGGAAGTGTTTCGAAGTGCACCGAGTGCCTACCGTCGAGCTTGATAGTAAATGAAGTGTAATGTAATGACGGATCACCTGTAGATGATAACGGGTAATAACCATCAAGCTTCTATTAAGTTATCTAAGGTCATTATTCGAATGAATGACTCTTCTCTTCCAAAATGCATGGATGATCCTAAAGGTACACTAGTGTGTAAATCGTTCGTTAGGTCTAGGTTTCCCTGTGATTTGTTGGTTACCATTGGTCGGTAACCAGGTTGAGATATATTGACACTGAAAAAGAGCTTGGGTTATTTGTTCTATGAACGTGTCGTGAAAAAATGGATGTCAAAATAATATTCCTTTTTAAAGTTTATTATTATTGGAGGGTGTGTTACTTACTTCTATTGAGTCGAAAACGAAGGAATAATAACTTTAAGGAAAATATAACTTTCATTGTCATTAACATAATTTCCCGTTTAGTATAGATAAAGAAGGTGGTTGCTGGTGAATAATACATTTTAATTTTGCATATAGTTCAGAAAACAAGCGGTGTAACACATTTCCATTTGAATTCGTTTGGCATAGTGACAAAACATTGGGAGTTACTTGGGTATTAATATTTAGCTGACCTTTCGGTACCATTGTGATACTTGAATCTAAAATAATACTGCACCAAGACTCAGTTTTCATATCAGGTAAATATATCATATCATATCGGGATCAATGAATAGTTCCTGAACATAACGTTCGTGACGATACTAACTTTTACCTACCAAGCATCAGTATCCTATTCCTGATTCCAGCTATACAAATTTCGGCTGAAACTCCAAAAAATGCCAAATTAAATGCATTCGAAGTAACAACTTATATTATAATAACTTGCACACAGTAGTAGCGATTTAAAACTATAAATAAGTTAAATTGTTATCTAGTCTTCTAAAGTAAACCTGATGTAAGAACTTTAATATTAATATTTTTTAGGATGTTGCAAATTTTTTTGTTAGTGTCTCCTAGTTTAAGTATACCTACCTGCATCTAAACCACGGTCTTTACTATTTTCCTGCTGACGTTTCGTTGACCGTTTAAAAGACCTTCATAACCGTCCGCGACAACGCTCGACTGTCGTGAGACGGGCCAATGAAACGTCAGCAGGTGAATAGTAAGAACGTCGTATAGTCATTATAAAATCCTGAAATGATATTTAATGATGGTTATAACCACTATGAAGGCTCGCCCACATAGCTGATATATTTGTGATATTGCATCTCCAAAATAACAAAACGCAACTATGAAGTGGAAACTTAATTTCAGTTCTATAGAACTGAAATTAAGTTTCAGATTCATTATATCTTAGTTTTGAAAACATTCCTATATGGCAACACATATTATATGTGTTCAGATTCAGATTCAGATTCATTTATTTGCTTGAACACAATGTAATACACAATGTGGTCTTAAGATAAATATATAATAAAGTTCAATTATGTTCCACCATATGTTGCCTGATGTACCTAGTTAGGTATATACCTGCATTATGTGTAGGTAGGAGCCCAGCTCACGTTCAATCAATGTTCTGTATTCCATAATAATCCTGAGTTACCTACCTGAATTACTTACTATCATTACCCGCCATTTTTTCGACCTACTTACTCTCAATGTAGTAATTATCTTCATACACACTAATTTCCTAAACTAACCTACAAACATAGGCACAACCTACATTAAATGTTGTTGCATTTCTAAATACAATCCTAATTCATTAAAAAAAACTGGATACTGATTAGTGCTTCCTGAGTGGACTCTATCAAAAACAAACTTGAGAAACGTATCAGCTCAATAGCTGCTAGTGTATCAAGAATTATAATGATTATAATAATTGCGAGTATGAAGGTGACCAATAAGTAATATCGAGCAAATAACTACCTTCCTTAAATTCGAGCTTTACTTTCCAAAGACAATGGCTATATTTGCGCCTTTGTTACCCATAGGTAAATTGAACATTTAAAAAACTTCCCGTTCTGAATAAAACCAATCTTAGTAATATCTGAACTGAAAAGTAGTGATGCAACGAATTCCACTTTTACGAACACGAATACTGAGGTCACTATTCGGCAAATACGAATAAATAAACAACCGTTCAAGTGCGTGTCCAGCCACGCGCAGTGTAGAGTTCCGTTGTTGCCAGGGCCGTCTTTACCCGGGGGTGCAAGGGGTGCGGTGCACCCGGGCGCGGAGCGCCCGGGGGCGCCTGCCGAGCGCTGAATATTTAGATATTTCATTGAACTTAGCGCCATTGCACAGTTTCATATACGACAAATACGTATGCGCAAAATTAAATTAAACAAAAAATACAAATAATCATTGTTTTACTTTTATTGCGCTTTCGGCGCTTGTCTTACCGCTCATGATGTGCAAGCTAAAAAAATGACTCTTATTACTACACATATAACAATTTTATTTAATACAACGCGCGCGCGGCAAAATCTTTAATCCAAAGAGAGTGTAACCTTTGATACATTGCCGCCCGTTCGCCCGCACTTGAAGCAAATTGATCTCTAAGTCAGTAAAGTGTATGAACTGTTCAAAATGAACTGATTAGTATAATTGCTGAAAAAATTAAAACGACTATAATTAGTCTTTTGAAGGAATGTAAATACTACTCTGTAATTCTAGATTGCACACCTGATATTTCACACCAAGAACTACTTACTGTTATTGTGAGGTTTATTTATCTAAATCCATCGACAATACGCGCTGAGGTACGAGAACATTTTTTAGGTTTTTTACCTGTAACTGATACTACCGGACAAGGGTTGGCGACTTATTTGTTAGATTTCTTAAAATCATGCAATATTGAATTAGATGATTTGCGAGGCCAAGGATATGATAATGGGGCCAATATAAGGGGGAAAAATATAGGCCTCCAAAAAAAAATCGGACATGAATCCTCGTGCTTTTTACGTACCGTGTGCTGCTCACTCACTTAATTTAGTAGTAAATGACGCCGCTAAAAGCTCATTGGAAATTACAAACTTTTTCGGTATTGTCCAAGAAATCTATGAATTTTTTTCAGCATCCACATCACGCTGGGATGTAATTATGAAACAGATACCTACTTTGACATTAAAACCTCTTTCAAATACGCGTTGGGAAAGTAGATTTGATGCTCTTAGAGCACTACGTAAAAAACATAGCGAGTTCATTAATAGCCAAATTAAAGTCTTATAGATTCATATGTTCAGTCGTTATATGGTACAATATTTTACTAAAGATTAATATTGTAAGCAAAAATTTGCAAAAATCAGACGTAATTATTTCAGAGGCTACCAAAATGATTAATCAACTGGTTAAAAAAGATTTGGAGCAATACCGCATCGATAGTGCGTTTGAACAGTTGTTATCTGATGCAAAATTAATTGCTGAAGAATTGCTCTACGTATATATTTAACACTGCCTGTAACAGTAGCTGAAGGTGAACGATCCTTTTCAAAATTAAAATTAATAAAAAATTATCTTCGTTCAACCATGACCCAAGACAGACTGACAAACTTAGCTATTATATGTATAGAATCCAAAATTGATATAAAATAAATGATTTAATTAAAAACCTTACCAACTCAAAAGCAAGAAAAATTGAGTTTGTTTGATGTGTGTAAATACAACAAATAGATATTTAGCAATTAAATAATAATAATATAAACGAGAGTTGGATTGCTGGTGTTTTTCGCCATTACAATCACAGTTACTTGTAATTAACTCATAATTCTATTGATTTCTCAACTAATAGGTTCCTTCTTTACTTTTTGCATTATGTTCTTTTTCATGTTAAAATAAAAGTATAATTTTTAGAAGGTTTATTGAAAAATCTTTACTTTTTTGAAGAAGTAGGTACCTTTTATAGAGTGTTAATTCCAGAAAATGGACATAATGTCTCAAATGGAGAATAGTTTTGTTTTTTATTTGTATAATTGTGTTTAATTTGTATAATTTAAGTTTAACTTTAATTTTGTATTTTAGAGAAATAAATAAATAAATTATCAAAATTACGTGTATTGTATTTTCTTGGTTGACTAGGACCTCTTTCATACTGCAGTGTGTCGTCGGTCGCGCGCCACGCTGCAGTGTAAAAGAAAACGAGGGCGCAGGCTGAGCCCCGCACCCCGGCGCCGAATAGGCTTAAGACGGCCCTGGTTGTTGCCCATAAACTTATATTTACTATCTACTCAACTAACAACTTCATCTAAGTATTTTTCAACGGAATTATCCTTTTTACTTCTCCAAGTACATTTTATGAGTTGGTTGACTTTTACTCGTTAACTTGTAAGGCTTAATTAGCTTTGATAGTTTTCGTTCTTCGTTATATATACCACTGCTGTTATTTTTTTCACATAAGTACCTAAACATAACCGTGGGGACACTTGACTCTAGCAAACTTAATATTGCGCAAACGGATACCTAAATAGAAAAATAGTTTTCACACACTCCTATATTTTTAAATGACTTCCAACGATACTCCACAACAAGGGATAGACAAGAATAAAAGAATCAGGCCACTTTTGCGTGTAGGTGAGATAGATAAACTTTATTGTGCATGACACTATTTTACAGTACAAAACACAGAAACATAATAAAGAAAAAAACACAAACGAAATGCACAATACGCGGTCTTATAGCTGAAAGCGATTTCTACCAGACAACCTTAGAAATTCAAGATTTTAATTTTACCTCTTTGTCTGCTTGATTAATATGTATACCGTGCCAAATAATAGCTTTCTAGTACTTACTAATAGTCTAAGCTAAGCCACGGACAGACAGGCACACAGACGGACGGACATTGCGAAACTATAAGAGTTCCTTGAATGAATGAATGTACACCTTATGATATAAACAAAATAAACAATAACACATTAAGACAAAGGTACAATGGGCGGTCTTATCGCTTAAAAGCTACCTCTTCCAGACAACCTTTGGATGGAGAGAACCTTGTTGAATACGGAACCCTAAAAACTTTCAGAAATACGAAACTTTGACTCTGTTTATAGGAACTTTAGTAATTATAAAGTTGACTGATGGTATATTTTTTGTTCAAGAGAAGCACAAATTTGTAATTTTTTCGCGGACACGATTTCTTTTATCGGTTTGAATATTTCCAACTAAAAATAATCTGTTCGAATAAAACTTTCAACCTCCGAATAAAAACATTGCGGCGCGGCGGCAGAATTCCGGTAGAGCTGCAGATAGCAATAGATCTGGGAGTCTGAGATAGGCATCATTCTCGTATTATTAATCAAACTCTGTTTTATTAAAATGTTTCGAAGTAGCTGTAGCTGAGCTTCTTATAGGTGCATTCCGTTTTACTTAATGTTATTTTTTTACGAATTTCGTCATAATAATCGCTGACTACGATTATCCGGTAATTATGCTTCTAATCGCCGAATGCGAATAATCCTATTCGTATTTGCTGCATCACTACTGGAACGTGTTCAAAGTTTTTCTCTAAAAGTACCAACAAAAGGCTTCGAAAATCCGTTTTTCAGTATAGATGAAACTAGATATAGCCGGTATAGGTGAATTAAAAGATAAATAAAAAATAAAAAACCTTATTAAAACAAAACTGTACAAAACTTTTTGTTTTTCATTTTAGCTCTACCTTACATAACACCGTGTCCTGACAAGATAAACTATGGAAAGGTCGACGTGTGACTTTACATCAGCCATTAATTAGCCAGGACATGGGACAATTTCCCCTCTGGACGTGTAAATCCACTCCTAACTCTGGGCAAGAAAGAATCAATATTCGGAACTGGGTTTTGCTTTCACTTAGGTACCTACACATTACAAACCATTCAGAGCTGACCGTTTAAATTAAAATGTCAAAATTTTATTCATCTGCAGTGTCGACAAAGTCGCAAAACGTACTTAGTATGTTAACGTAAACGTATTTTTTTAGGATTTATGCAAAAACTACCAATCTTATTTAGATAATTTTATCATACACCAAGATCGTCCCCTTCACAGCAAAGACAAAATATTAAAATAGGATCTATTACCACGGAGTAGGTACGCAGCATAAAAGTCTTATCTAACATTCATGCTAGAAAATTATGAAATCATTTCAGATATTAGAAAAAAAGTTCTAATCCTATTTACATAAAAAAATGAGATCTTGAGGATCATCAAACACAGTAAAAAAACCATTCGAGTAGGACGTAATGTAGACCAGTCAGTGCTCCTAGATAACGGAATACTCAGGTGTCCAAGGTGTGTAGGTGACTATCCAACAATAGTCTATTTTGCCACAAAGATCCCGACAACAATACAGAGAAGACAACGTTACTTTCCAATTAAGTATCCTTATTCAAGATTCTTGTCTTTAGAAACCCTTCTAAAGACAAGAATCTTGAGAAGGATTCCCTCACCACTGATGTTGGCAAATGTATATATATATTTCTTTTGGCATAGCATGGTATGAGGTCGCATATGCGTAAAGGTTCTGTCAAACTATAGTCATAATAGAAACAATTAGGAGGTATTCTCGTAGCTATTAGAGGAACGAACCCGTGACCTCGTCTGCGTTGAGTTTTTTTATACAAAACACCACCCTTACGTTGTGGACATACCGCCCATGCGTAGATACAAATCGCTTTTACTCCTCATTTATCATGGTGACAACTAAGCTTAGCTTACAGGACGTGGATGAGTGGCTGCGTTTGTTTCCTAAAAAAATGAATTGTGTTTCGCTCATATAATCGGTGAGCGTGCTTACTTATGCGAGGCTACAATTGCGCTTACCATCACGTACGTTTAGTGTAGACAAACGCAAACCCAATTTACCTATTATAAAAAAACCTAAAAACTCTTCCGTATTCCAGACAAAAGAAAATTAAGATATTGTGCGTCGAACAGATCAATGCTCAAACTTACCATGGTGGTAAGGCGTGGAGTTGCGGAAATACCTTTCCTTTAATATAAACAATAAAAAAAACCTTCAGATTGTCAGTTAATAATTCATATACGATTCCACACAAAGATTTTTCGTTACGCACCGGCTTCGGCTCCTGTAAGTTTTTATAGAGTTTGTAAAGCGACAAGATGGCGACAAGGTTTTCACTAGAATTGTAGGGGTAGATACCTACCCTTAACTAGAATACTTACCCGAATATTCTAGTAAAAACCTATTTTTATCCCATTATTAGGTATTTGATTAAGTGACCAGCTTCGAGCCTCCAACAATCTAGGTAGGTACACAGATAGCTCATATAATTGTTCATAACTGAAAGGCCTAACATGAAATATTACTTATTGTTTTAAATGTACGAGCGGAACCAGTTTTTAATTAAACATTCTGAACAACTGATCCGAGTATTCCGTAATATGGTAACTATTTATTGGTCTGTTTCCAAACTCATTCGCCTGGATTAACGATTCAGAGAGGGCGCATTTGGACCGTTCTACGTATACATTTATATTGGGCCTCATAAGACATAGGTCTTATAAGGCCCAATCAAACATCGAAATACATTAGAATATTATTACGACTATGTATCTACTTTACCTGCGACGTTTCACTACTGATGTTCCCGTCTCACGACCGTCGAGCGTCGTAGCGGACTTTACTCATGATGAAGGAAGGACCTCTAAACGGTCAATGAAAGATCAGCAGGAGAATAGTAAAGTACATAGTATAGTCGTAATAATATTCTAAAATGATACCAAACCACGATAATTTCAATTCCATGATCGAAAACATTTCAAAATTATATCATAACATAAATGGGTCGGATTCTGTGGCTTTTACAAGGTCACTTAATGTGAGTAGGTACCTATTCTTAAATCTCTTGGTTTCAAAAGTTACTTGACATACAGGATATTCCTTTGGTGAGGATTGAGTGAGAAGAAATCTTTAATAGTAAGAGATTTAAAAAAATGCTAAAAGTTTGAGGGAAATTTGTCCCCTACGTTGAGCAATAAAACTTCATCCAAATTTCACGTAGGCACAACAGTTTGTATGTATATCACACATCAAAAATCAGGAAATTATACAAAACAACGGTTGTCAGTAAAAGAGCAAAAAAGCAATATGGCCATTTTTGCATTAGGGATGGGGACACACAAGTGATGTGAATGTGAACGATCGAATCGCCACAAGTAATTAATCAGCATTGCAAAAATAATTTGATCACGAGAATCTAACACCCACTTTTTTGAAAACTACCGTTTCTTGTTTTATAACGGGAATATAAAGTTAGTGTAGGCTATATAAGTATTTTTGTGATGAATATTTATTTCTTTATTCCTAAGAAACTAAAAAAAACTGCAATCGGCTTATCATGATATTAAAAATTCTTTTTACTTATTTTTATTCGTTAAGGTGCACCGGGATACAATTTGGAGCCCGTTTTTTGTTTGTTTACTTGTATTCGTCTGTTACCATTTATCTCCGAAACAGCTTAGTTATCGGATTATTTTTTTTTGCAATCGATTTTTAAGTATGTCTCCAATTAGTAGATAACTGTAGGCAAAAGGAGTTCTAAAGTAAGTCCTAGAATTCAAAGAAGTTTATTTTTTACGTATAATTTGTAGTACTTATCTATGCTGATATATAATGTGCAATAAAGTATTTTCTATCTATCTATAGATATGCTTGTAGGTAAATGTTTCATACCAAGGCGAGTATAAGAAGGCCATCCTATGTGGATGGATGCTCGAATTTCTACGATAAACAGCTGGCAATTTCATAGCCTTTGCGCTGATTTAGGCTTTGAAGGACAAGGACACGGTCGTGGTTGCTATCTCTTGGCTGCTAGGTGTTAGGTAGTTAGTAAATGAAGAGACACAAGGTTGGTAAGTACTTCTGTGTTTTTTTGCCATTTAACATAATTACAAACTACGCTTACTTATAATAAAGCTGAAGAGTTCGCTCGTAATTTTTTTTGAGCGCGCTTATCTCTGGAACTACATACCTCTCGGATTTGAAAAAAAAAAACCTTTGATAGCTCTATTTTTGATGAATCTTATAAGCTATTAAAGTGCTATTTAGCATCACGCTATATAAACCTTAGGAGCCATGTAAAAGAAGTAATAGCGCGGATAGGCGATGTGAGTCGGGGGCCGTGGCACAGCTAGTGATGATATAAACGTACGGCACATGGAATATTTTCTTTTGATATATATTACCTGTCACCCGTAGGTACCCCCCAAGGTATCTATGTTTGGGGTAAGAAGTTGTTCCGATGCTGTTTTTCGCGATCGTAGTGGAAAGAAAGAAAAGGTTTTTAGGTAGATTTTATCGCTATATGTCATGTATGTAATATTAGGTAGGGGGCGCTGCATGCAACTGATGACGGAATACACGACAAAAGGGTGCGGCCCAACCGAGGGCGCATTTTTTATATTACAAAAATATATAAACTTATCTGTGATTTTGTATCGTAAGTAGACCGTTATTTGACCTTATGATAATATATGGCCGACATTGAAGCACTTTCGTCGCTAGAAGGTAACCTCTACTTCTGTAACAGAAATATATATCAGCAACATCTTCACAACCGCCGCCTATAGTTTGTAATGTTGTAAACACTATCGTTGATCTGATAGCATTGACATTGGCATTAAGGTCGGGGGTTGGAGCCCAGAGCCAAGGACTATGTGGTAGTGACTTCCGCTGCACGCAAACCCTCAATTCTGGGCACCATCGCGGAATTAGTAGCACTTCCAAGGCTGCATAGAAAGTTTTGACTTTTAATTTGTAGGTAAATTAAAAGTCAATAAGTGTCTAATATTTCCTTTTGCTATGCATTACCTATGAGTATATCTATAGATGAAACAATTGGACTCTCTGATATGAAAATAGTAGGCCTCAACAAACTGAGGTTTTATAAGTAGGTACCTTTAAGGCTGTAATAGTAGTTTAAGACAAACAAAAATAAAAAATTAACCACATATCCTAACTATGGTTTCTTTAAAAAGAAGAAGACGGAAAATCAGTTGCAATGCAACTTGTAAAGGATTTTCTTTACGCACCGCATCCGAATTATTAAGCTTCGTAGGTATAAACTGTTGCTGTTTTTCGAACAGTGTGTTCACCGGAACACACTGTTCGAAAAACTTTTACATCGTAATGTCTTTGAGAACATCTTGAGAAAAACTCGTTGAGTACGTTTTTCTCCACAGTTAGATTTATTAACAAAAAGAGCGTCAACATAAACCAATGCTTTGTGTGGCTGGATCACAGACTGCTAAGAAGATTATGTTAGAGTTTTATTATTGCTAACCAGATGACAACCGACCAACCAATAACCTTGAACGAACGCGAAGTCGCGTTGTTCCCAGCGGACTCGTGCTATTAATTCCAATGTGTCTTTAGTTCTCTCCATGGAGCACGCGAGGCGTATAAAGGTCAAGTTCTTGGCTGGCGAGGCCGGTGCGCTCCGCCGCCGCCGCCGCCCAGGGTCGCTGAACATCAAAGCTTGATTATATACCCTTCGCCGAACAGCGCTCTAAATCTGGGACGATTTAGACAACTTTATTACAAAAACTTGTGATGATAGCTATGATTCGTAGCCATGCCTACGGCGTAGATCACGTAGCGTTGAAAATAGATTTCCTAATTGATGTATAACCTAATTTGATATTTCTACTCATAAGCTACTGTCTCCTGAAATACAGCTTTTACTAGTTCGGGAGTCAATGGATTCATTTACAATCTGTAACATTTGATTATGTCCAATAACTGTATTTTACTATAGTTTATAAGTAAAAAGTACCTTATTGGATAGATGCCCACCTTCCGAATTATTCTAACAAACCACCTCTACAAATGATTAAGTCGATCCTTAACTCGCCCTAAGAAGACTGATCCCACCTGGGCCGAGTATTATTTCGAAATAATAATAATACTGGTCATTTTTCGCACAGCATCATCTAGCCCCAAACTAAGCAGAGCTTATATTATGGGAACTACTTGACTGATATACCTACTACTTATATAGTTTTTTTTTTTGTTAAAAAAACCAATACTTCACTTTGAACTGAAATCTCGCGATGTAGTAGTTTTAACCTTTCGTTAAAGGGGGATAAATTAAGAAGAAGCATTTTTTTTTTCAAACTTAGGGAGGCACCATTCAGAAAATAATAAAGTATTACTACCGACATCTAGTTATGTTTTTTAACTAGTCTAAAGCAAAATTTAAAAATATATAAATTTATCTTTATATAACTACAGAAATATTTAAGGTGGGTGACGAATTCAATCCAAGAAATACCAACAAAACTAATTAACAGACTATTGTTTATCAAACTCCGCAATAAGACTAGGTAAGCACTGACCGTACAAATGGGTCAAGCACACGCCACTGCACAAATAAATGTATGTTGTAGAGCTACGCATAGTTACTTAGTTAACCAACTGATAAAATGGTAGAGTTTCTGAAAATGATCTTTCTATGGTGTGTTTTCGTGTTATAATTATTGCAAAAGAGAACTGAGGCCGCGGGCGACATCTCACCAAATAACATCCTTCTATTGTTTAATAGCGTAGGAAGAACACTACAAAATGGCTTACCTACGTAATTATCGTGAACCAACCACAGCAATGACTCTGTAAAATGTTGGCGTTGATGTCGACTATAAATGTTCCAAAGTCTATTATCCAGTTCTAAACCCTCTTGCCAGGGTGGAACACACGTTTGCACGCAACTTTCATTATGATATGACAATAACTTGTCACAACACAATGCGGGCGGAAGGCTTTCAGCTAAATTACGTGTCCCGCTGTGTCCATTCTGTGCCATTGATTAATGCAAGTAGCTTCTGGATATTATTAACTTTGTTCAGTAGCGTTGCATCCAAGTTGTATTAACTTGGATGAACTGTGATTAAGCTGTACCTGTAGTAGTTTCACGGATTGGTAATATGTAGCACTCAAGCGCGCTATCGATAGAATAGTAAAACGTTCGTAGCCTAAAATTAGTATGAATACCTACCTAGGTTTATATATGTAAGATGGTCTGGAAGGGATCGCTTCCAGCGATGAGACAGTACACTGATGTGTCATTAAAGTCTCAATTAGTACTTATATTAAAGATTATATAATGTAGGTGTATGTATTCATGGTATGTAAGTATATTTATTTTATCTAATAAATCGAAATTGTAAGCAATTTTGATATATATATAGATAGATAGAACTCTATATTATGCGGTGCACAATAAAGAGCTCTATCTATCTTAATAACGAAGATGGTCATTTTAAGATGAATCCACACTCGTCACTTCTTAACGTAGGTTACCTAGTCCTTGACCGTTTTGCACGGTGTCGGGCCGTCAAATATCACAGCACCGTGACACGGTCCCGTCCAACGGCATTAACCGACCGATCGACTGACGCCGCGTTGTTATGATGTATCCTAGTCCTTTCTGTCCGTGTAACAAATACCGCCCACACCATGGCTGCCATATAGTTATGGAGTAAAACCTTGCACTGTCACAAATGTGGACGCAACATAAAATCTCATCGCCACAGTCCAAACATTACAGTTGGTACATGCCTGCGTTTTGCAAGTAGTAAGCATTCCACGTGACAGGTTGCAAGCCCATCGCCGCTTATTGGAACACTAACTGTTGGCACATGCCTTAGAATTTTTGGTTCTAGGCCATGCCGGTTTCCTCACGATGTTTTCCTTCACCGTTTTGAGCACGTGTTAATGCGCACATAATTTTTTCGAGAGGAAAAATACATTGGTGCACGCCCGGGTTCGAACCCACGACCTCCGGATCAGAAGTCGGGGTATCACCCACTAGGCCAACACGGCTGTGTGTTTGTAAAAAAAATACATCCTTAGAAATTTATTTTCGATGTCTCTAAATTTTTAATGAATAAAGTTAGCAGGCTAACTATAGCCTGCTAACTTAACACTAATATAGTGGAGCGGTAATGTGTGCTGTCTTAAACGGAGAGGAGATGTGTGCTGAACTAGAACTATAATTTCGGCCTCAATCTTATCACCTTCGATAGCTCAGTTGGTAGAGCGGTGGACTGTAGAGGAAAACAAAGTAATCCATAGGTCGCTGGTTCAAATCCGGCTCGAAGGAACTTTTTTTTACTAGAACTAAAAAATAATAATAATAATGCTGGACAAAGTAAAAGTCAAAATTCATTTATTCATTCAAATCTGATCGTTGTATCACTTTGAAACATCGGTTTTATCTACTGCCTGTTCTTCCGCGATCAAGCCAGGAAAGAAAGGCAAGAAAACAAGGCTGGTTATTCTTTTTAATGATCCTTTTACAAAACAACGAGTTGGAGCATTTTCAATCCCAAGAGTTTTTATCATCTAAATAATCAGATATTTTATAGTATGCCTTTTTATAAAGTTGTTTTTTAATTTTAAATGTTTGTATATCTCTTGGGAGTTTGTTATAAAAGCGTACACCTTGCCCTTTAAACGATTTACTAACTTTATGGGGTCTACAAGTGGCAACAGCGAGCATATCTTTATTTCCGATATTTACATTGTGATTATCGCTCTTTTTTTTAACAAATTAATATTTTTGTGAACATGAAAAACTATACATGACTGATATATTACTTATAGAGGTATATATTTTTTTGTAAATAAAACTTACATAATATTATTATACATAGAAAAACACTCAGTCCTTATTTTGACCCCAAGCAACACATATTTTTTCTATAGGTTAATAATTATTTACGAGTATTTTACAATGTTTATGTTTTTGGGTTAATATAAAAAAAACTTTTTTCAGACCCGAGACAAATATTATAAAAAAATTGTCCCGCGGCGGGATACCCGCAACCTTCTGCGTCTCAAGCGGGCTTTCGCCTACTGTGCCACAGATGTCGCCAATACCTAGAGGTACAAATAACTGCTTCTGTAATTGTAACTAGAATCATGTTAACTGTAGAACGACCCAGATAAAGCCCAGATCCGGAACAAATATCTGGAAACATTTGCTCCGAAACAGGAATCGAACCTGCACCTTTTATGTCGCAGCCGACTAGGTACTCGCCCGCCGTGCCATCGACGTCGTATTAATAACTTCTTCCTTAAACAAGTAAATTGTACATTCTCAAATAGGGCTTGCATTAGAATAGGTAACAAACATTTTCAAAGGGAAACCCTCCCTAGTCTAAGTAATTCACAATTTCACACCACGAAACATTGCGCTTCAGAGACACAATAAAGTCACACTTGCCCGTTGCTCAAATGCAACTCGCATTTTATTCGAGCGAGAATTAATTATTCTATGGCGAGGGGCGAGCCCTCCCACGAGAACCATTCATGCGGACAAATACAAAGTTACCCTCTCGCCTTGCCTCGCTAAACTAAATGCGACCGCAATTTTATACAGCAAGTCCTTGTGTGCATGGGAATGTGCTTTCAGCCTTTCAGCTTTAACTGTGTCAACAGAAACTTTCAGATAATTATAGGCACTATATGCCGCCGGCAGACTGTAGGTAGTTTTAGTATGTAAGTAGTAATACAAAGTTACGATTTTTATTTTCATTGTATAATGTACAAGGTGATTCATGCTCCATGATCCTAAAGGGGCTCGTGGCCTACCCGAATCTTTCCCATGGACCTATTTTCAATAGTAATAGTAGTAGAGGCTAGGACTATTTATGCGATCTGAACTACAAAAATTATAGAACAAACGGGTGATACGGGTTGGCCATGGAGTATCCCATCGTACTGCTCATTTGGACCATGGTGCACCCTGTTTAGATATAAAAATACACATAAAACATAAAATCAAAGATGTTTTTTAAAATGTTGACCACATTACAATAATATGTGTTAACCCACACTAGATGAAGTCAGAAGGTTTTATATTATCCTAAAAGTTAGTTGGTAACCCCCAATACCTATATAGGTCGCTGGTTCGAGTCCCACCGATTTAAATTTTTGCGATATTGTTAAATTTATGCAATGATTTCTTGCTCTCAGAAAAAAAAACATCCCCATGAAAGACATCCTCAGATACATACTCAGTGAGTAGATCTTTGAGGATACCAAGTAGGGGGTAGTCAGAGGCACGTCCAAACATGACATTTGGTACATGCCCGCGTTTTGCAAGTTAGTATTCCACGTGACAGGTTGAAAGCCCATCGCCGCTTATTGGAACGCTAACTTTTACTAAAAATAAGACTAGAAATATTAATTTTAAAATAGTGTAGATAAAATAAAAGTGTGCAATGAACTCGTCCGTTCGCTAGCTAAGTACTAGGTAACCTGGAATGAGCGTTGGATTGGATAAAACGATTCAACTGCGCTAGAGGTGCGGAAATCTATTGAAGAGAAATAACAAAAAGCCAGCCGGAGGCAGCTCTATGCAGGTCGAGAGGTCGAATGGTTGGTGATTTATCGTAGAAAACATTTACAGCAGAAATTATAGGACTCAAAAAATGTGCAGGTACAAGCGTTTCTCACTTAAGTAATTGCTTAGTTTTTGTTTTCCGAATTCCACAATGTTCTTAGGAAAGCTGTTCTACCAAAACGCTTGTGGAGTAACAGTCTTATAAAATTGCTAAAGTAGTTACAAGATTGTAAATTTTATGCATCCCGGAATAATTCAAGCACCCACAACTACTCACAAGAATTCTAACATGAGTTTGTCGTAATATTTGTTTGTGTCTGTTACCATTTAGATAGATACACGGTTTTACAATTTTGTAAATGTTTATGACTATAAAGATAGATTAGAAAAATAAATTAAGAATATTCACAAAATACTATTTCAAAAACAATGCAATTATAATTGTAATGCATCAACAAAAAAAAATATGCTTTATAATTACCTACTGTAATCAAAATGTAATCTCTGAAATGATCTGACTCAATTTTCAATTCAATTTATTTCTCAGAAGGCATGTAAAATTATTGCAAGCAAGATCTTATTTTTTTTGAAAAAAAATAAGAGGTATTTTTTTTTAATTTCATGAAACATCTGATCCTCGTTAAACCCTTTTTCCGTGGCATTTTGACAAAAAGTACTTTCCTTGCCAAATATCAACATGGCAATGCTATTGGCAACCCATAAAAAGTTTTTCCAAGTTCATGAATTCCCCAGCTGTTATGCAGATGGAATTTTAGTGTAACCGAGTTCAGACACGATTTAAAATTGTTAATAAATAAAATAAATTAATTTAATGAAAAATTATTGAATGTTTTAGGTTGTCTGGAAGAGATCGCTTCTAAGCGGTAAGACCGCCTATTGCACCTTCTTAAGAATAAGATTTTGTTTATTATGTTATTTATTTAAGGTGTACTAAAGTATTTTCATTCATTAAATTATATTTTTCATACCTATCCTCCACGGGTACAAAAGCTTACCACCATGAATGAAGTGAGAATCAAAAAGGCTGGTGTAACATAGCGAATTAAATTGTAGCGATAACTAAAAAAATATCTAAAAAGTACCTCAATTAAAAAAACACACACTTGATCAGTTGGATAGTTCCTGAGAAATAAAACAACCGTGTCTTGTGTATATCATGAAATATCGATATAGTTATATATACACATATGTATATTTCACGTATATTTTGTAATTACGAATTATAACACAAATAATTTATTATATTAATAAGTTACTAGCAACTTACTATAACCCTTTCCGCATCCTGGGCGACCTACGGGCATAATTTTATCTTACTCTGTCCAATAGATCCTGATATAAGCATGTTTAATCAAACTCTTCTGCTTTATTATATTGGTATAGTATATAAATATTGGTATACTCGGAAGAAAATGGTTTTTTTTTCCAAATTGCACTAATGTGAGAGTCAAAATCATTATGTGAATTACTAATCACAGTGAATTACATAAGTTTAAATCAATATTAGATGTTTTATCAATATTAAATATTTTGCTGGGAGAACGCACTCCCCCAGCAAAATATTGTCAATAATCGACATCTGAGTGTAACAGATAATTAGTTCCCGAGCTCTTGTTGTTATATTTCACTTAATAATTAGCGAGATAAACGAAAAACTAACAAATTTATACAAGTACCATGCACAACTTCAAAAGACATACTAAAAAAAAAAAACTTGTATTAATCATAGTTCTCTTGCGAATGCAAAATAGCTTATATTTTTGATAATATTTTGATCGATGCAATTTACAGTGCCTTTGTACAAGAATCATGTACGAATACAGAATGTGTCATTAACAAAGTAAACTTGCTTTTTTTCCACTTTATTTTAAAATGCTAAATATATCAATGCTCAATCAATCGGCAGTCTATGTTATGTGAAGATAATAATATTGTACAATATCGACGTAATGATTGCAACGGCATACGAACATTTACATATTAACTAAATAATACAGTAGCTTTTGAGCTGAATCAAACAGATGTTATTTGTCTTAAAGACACATATGGTCAGACATATGGAAATAACATTAAATTACACAACATACGAAGTTCTTGGATTAATTGAGTTTTTACCGCCCGTCGGCGATGTTACAACATCCACAATTTTGGCCACTATCTGGCTCATTGTCGTCGTAATGCTGAATGGAAATGTTTTGATGATCTTAATAATTTTATAACCAAAACACCGAATTCACTTATCACTAATTGCATTATGTATAGGCGAAAATAAAGAAGTAATAACTTTGTCGCGTTATTCATGATTTATTAATTATCCCTTATATATATATAAATATGTACCTAGATCAAGTTTTCTCAGGAACTAGTGTGTTATTTTTAAATTAAAGTATATTTTAGGTAACATTTTTTGGTGTCATTATATTTTATGTGGAATGGTTAATTATTAAAATATTATAGAACACCCGAGATCGAGATGTCAATATGGCGGCTGTTCCTTAATTTTGAAATAATTTCGTTGCGAAGAAGGTAGTAAATAGTGAATTTTAGGTACATTTTTTAAGCAATAAACGGTAATGTTTAATTGTATTACAAACGGTACACTTTAATTCGCTATCGTACATCAACCATTTTGACTCTCACATTTTTTCCTATTGGCACTTAAGTTTTATCGAGGTAGTTAGAAATCGAGAGCCCTCATGATTTCTTAACTACTTATTTTGAGTCTGCCGACACAAATTTAAAAACAAAAGTTATATATTTTGACTAAAATGGGGTATGAAAAAGAGATCCATTTAGGAATTTAAAAATAGGGGATCATTTTTAACTCATCAGGGGTTGCTGATTATGAAAATATGGTCCATTTCGAAATCTACAAGTATATTCAAGTAAGTGGAACAAACTTCTCTGTTAAAATAATGAATAAAAAGCTCCAGAGTAATATTTAACTTTTTTAATAGGGATAACTTATATAATATGCAAGGGATAGTCCCAAGGATTTTTCTTCTAGTGATAAAATGATACGGCCGCGAACGACGCGATCGCATTATCTGCTCAATAAATACAGTCAACAGTAAGCATAATCTTAAACAATTTAAATCTGTAAATGATATTTAGTCATTTTACAACTCTGCGTATTAACTGACGAAGTTCGAAAACTAAAAAATGAGTCCGTACGTCACCGGGCTAGACTAGTAGGCTAGGCTAGTGCGCGGTGGGCGCCGCCGACACCGGCTAATTATATACAAGATGCGGTCACTGTTGCGCCGGGGGAGGAGCGGGCGAGTGACGCGCGCGGTGCGGGCGGCGACGGCGCGGCTAGGAGGAGGACCCCGCGCCGAACATGTTAGCGCTAAAGCCGGGCGCGGAGGCACCGCCGGCCGCGCCCGTCGCGCCGCCGCCCGCCGCCCCCGACGACGCGCCGCCGCCCGCGCCGCGCGACTTCGGCATGGGCGGCTGCAGGTACTCGTGCCGCGCCAGCCCGAACACGTCGATGCGCTCCTCCTTGCGGTACGCCAGGCACGCGCGGATGAAACTCTGAAATGAACCAAACAAACATTTTATAAAACACATTAATTATATTTTTTTAATCAAGACCGTTTTTGCACTACAAAATGCAGTGAAGACTGAGCGTCATACATCTTTTAAGAATCGGGTACTTTCTCACGGGTTTTGCCGCGCGGTATCTGCGTAATAAGTAGCCGTTGTATAATTCTAGGGGGGACTTTAGTAATTACAATAACAACAGTAGTAAACACAGTAACTAAGAAGTTTTCCCTTTTCAAGTATTAGAAGGGCATGGCTTAACTTACCATAGCCGTGTGGGCGCGTCTTCGTGGCATGCACGAAATGCGCTGCAGGCCGCATATTTGCGAACAAGCGTAGAGAGCCGATAGGTAAGCGTTAAAGGTATCCAATGTGCAGAGACGTATTTATACCTTAGCCTCGTTGCTGACTGTGGGTTTGTTGGCGAACTGAACCTCGGTGGCCTTGAGGATGGTGTTTTCCTCGAGTATGGTGGCCTGGCTCTGGTTGTGCCCGAAAGGTTTCTTGCCGTACAGGCACTGGTAGAAGATCACGCCGACGCTCCAAACGTCCACCTTGCTGCTTATCTTTGGTGGGTTTTTGCCGACGACGAAACACTCCGGCGGCAGATACCTGTGGGGACAAATCTATATAAATAAAATCTTTCATAATGTATAAAAGATCAGCACTTTATAACGGCTGGACTGATTTAGCTGTATATTTTTGTACTGTTCATAATTGTCAGGACAAGATTTGTATTACCGATACCGGTTTATCATTATTAAAAGTAAGTACTTTTAAGATAGGTTAAGTAACCTATCTTAATATTATGTATGAATTGTTAACCTGTATCTGTACATTTTTGGTAATAAACAATTTGGTAATTTAACCATTATATATAGAGGAAATTTAAATGACCCGTGCGTAGCCGGGGCTTGTCGCTAGTGAATAAATGAATACGCAACAGTCACATACATAGTCCTGACCCCACACTAGGGTTCCCTGTACCATGGGTATATGGAAGTACCATGGTAAAAAAACATCCAGACACGGTATAAATATTTGCAGAACATTTATTTTATTTATTCAATATAACAACATGCGGGCTAGTAGCCCGGCTGAGACACAAGCGGTGCGGGTGGGATTCCCGCAGCATCATCTATCCCCAAAGTAAGCTAAGCGTGTGTTATGGGAACTACATGACTGATATACTTGTATAATTTTTTTTTTAATTCATACATAAAATATTATACATAGAAAACATTTGTCCCGCGGCGGGAATCCAACCCGCAACTTTCTGCGTCTCAGGCGAGCCTTCAACCTCTGCGCCACAGAGGTCGTCAAAGACTTTGGTAAACATACTTTATGAGGAATGATTAAGAGAACTAACCAATAGGTACCGGCCCCTTGGCTGGTCAAGTCCATGCCATGATCCGGGTTATAGTTTTCCTCGTCCATGACCTTCGATAGGCCGAAGTCAGTGATCTTGATCTCGCCGCAGACGTTGCCCTCCGTCAGTAGGATGTTGCCCGGCTTCAGGTCGTAGTGGATCACTGGCGGCTTGATCTCGTTCAGATATTTCAACGCCGAGACGACTTGCATCACGATCGAGCGCGCCTCGCGTTCCGGTATTGTTTTATGCTGCAAATGGTGAATGAGCTCAATATTAAAACGCAGTTTTAATCAATTTACATCCTAACTTGTAAACATTTGTCTGGTTGCTGTCTATGTATAATATAATAAAGTAGTTAATCTTAATGAACTCCCAATTAAAACGGAGTTTTGAATAAGTTAATATTTTATCAGTTTAGTCCGATATTCTAGGTGCTATTCAGGCCGGATTTTTTAGCAAGTTTATTTTTGTGGATCCGTAACCGGTTAAGATATATGAGCTGCTAAGATATATCGAAGATATATGAGGTTGTCCGCGACGGGACAAATGCTTGCATGTTCAGCAGGTATTTATTTCAGATCTAGGTGTTGTGATACCATGCATAGCACTCGTAGTTCCTTATACCCACGACAGAGAGAATCCTAGTCTGGAGACTGAATCCTAGTCCTATCCTGGGGTCAGGACTAGGCATGTGGATGTTGAATGGTTTTTTTTTTGCACTTTAATTATTAAGTACCAATTAATAATTGGTATGTTTGCAAGTTATATTCAATGGTAGGCTAAAACCTATAATATGAAATATAACAAGCCTAATAAGATAAAAATTTAGAGTTAATTACATTCAAATTTATAATAAATAAATAATGCTGGACATTTTTCACACAACGTGATCTAGTCCCAAACTATGCAGAGCTTGTATTATGGGAACTACATGACTGATATACTACTTATATACATTTTTTTTGTAAATAAATATATATTATACATAGAACACCACGACCCGAGACAAATATTTGCAGATCATACAAATATTAGTCCCGCGGCGGGAATCGAGCCCGCATCCTTCTGCCTCTCAGGCGAGCATTTGCTCACTGCGCCACAAAGGTCGGAGAGGAGTTTGTTATATTCAAATTTATAGTTTGTTAAATTCAAATGTATAGTATGTTATATTGAAATTTTGATTATTTAAGGACCCGGTCAAATTGACGCGGAGTTGGTGGTTATCAAGTGTTGTCACAGTTCGCGTGAAAGTACTAATCGCCACCGCATCAGTTTTTCAGGGCCTAAAAACAAATTAATCAGTCATTGTCTTCATAGACAATGACTATGTCAGGATGCCCAGATTAGGCCCAGAACCCTTTATAGCGACAGCTTACCAATTATGGTAATCTGTCGTCATTGTGGTGTAACACACAGTATAGATAAACTGAATTGACCACTACATACCTGCTTGAGATAAAAATCGAGATCATGTCCATTACAATATTCAAGAACTGTACAAAAGGAATTTCCGTCAATTTCAAAAACATCATAAAGTTTAACAATACGGGGGTGGTCTAACGCCTTGTGTATGTTGTATTCCCGTAACGCATGTCTGAAACAAATTAACCAGTCATATAATACACAGCACAGGAATTTGGATGGAAAAGCTCCTTTGATTTCCTTCTTTTAATCTAGAAATTCTTCTAGTTATACCACGCACCAGAAGACGTGTAGACTGGACACTCACCTGCCACCTAATTTGCCCCTTAAGCAAAATTACTATAGGTAAGAGAGCCATGGCATTTATTTTGACAAGTTTAGCAATGTCCAAATCTTCACCTTCACCCTTGTCACTCTTTAACAAACTATCCAATTTTAAAGTTATAGAAGATAGCAGGTTGGATATTACTAACTTATCCATTCTCCGTAGCAATTTCGTTGGTAAAATTAGTAGCCCGTTGGACCAATGACGCAAAAAGTCTGCATTGTTTAAAAGTCTGTATAGCAAATCTATAATTAAGCTTTACCAACTTTGATAAAATTTACTTGTTTTAAGGACGGTAAAAAGATCTAGGAAGGTCGCATACTAGTTTGTTTTGTTTATTCTAAGAATTCAGATATAAGTTCCAGGTAAACAGACAAATCTAGTTACATAAGATCACAGTCAAATATTAACATTAGTTTCGCTATAGAGCGCGCAATCTTATCGAAATGTACACAAAACTGGTGTTTTATCATGCGACCTACAAATACATATCGACCCGATCCGAGGACGCGCGTGATTGCCGCGTTGCATGCTCATTCTCACTCGAAACCACTATTTTTGCAAGGAAAACAGGACGGTAATACTCACTTAGATAAGACAATGTTGTTTTGGACTTTACAATTAACGCACTACAATTTAATTTTGCTAGCGATATGTATTCTGTACAATATAAGACTATAACCATCCGGGCTTTATTCGAAAGTCGAAAGTCCGATTTTTCAGAGCCTAAAGCGCGCTTATTTTGGGCAATAACACATTATAGGTGAAGAATTAGATTGAAAGTAATCAATTTACAATGACACCAGAGCACTGTTCACGAAGAAATACTAATAAAGGGCGCACTCTTGCAGAATTGTATGGAAGAAGATGCACTACCACCGTGAGTTACCATTGTACCACGATAGACGACATGGCGTGCTGTCCCTTGATTTTCTAATTAAACTTTATCCGTGAACAGAATATAGTTATAGTTTTACAATACAGTATAGTTTGGTGGCGCGGTCTTCAGCTAGATCATCCATCGTAAACAGTATGAGCCGTTATGATCGATTCACTAATATCTGCCGACAAGTAGTAATGCTCGCATTGCTGTGTTCCGGTTTTAAGGGTGCCGGTGATGTCACGGGCACATAAAACTTTTCACACGCTATGTCTCACTGACAGATGAGCCGTAAGCATGTTTCCCACTATTGTATATGCATAAAACAAAATAAATAAAATTGAAATATATAAAAAATATAAAATATTTGTATAAAACAAAACTATACAAACAGATCAACAATTTTCATGTTACAAAAATAGTGAAATAAGAATAAAATATTTTATGAAAGTTCTCCCGTAAACAGACTTGCATAGTTCTTGGTAAGCTATCAGCATTATTAAGATGATGTAATGTCATCATACACGGACTCACTTGATATAGTTGGCCTTTTTGTCTTCTTTCCAGTCTTTGTTTAGTTGGTGCACTTTACAGGCGGTGTATCTCTGCTCCCTCAGGTCAAACGCTTTATGTACTTCACTGAAACCACCCTTGCCAAGTAGCATTAACAACAGGTACCTGAGGATAAAAGTACGGATTAGACAACCATTCCTCGAATTCAAACCCTGCAGATGCTTGAACGTCAGTGCGCAACGGCCCGACCCACGAGCCGTGTTGGACAGTTTCTAAGTAAATAAATATAGTTATTTATTCCAGAGAAATGTAATGTTGAACATCAATGCCAGGATTACACGAGGCTAGTAAAAAGTGAGGCAGTAGATTTATACAAACTAACTAAATAAAATGGATGAAAAAGCATACAATATTATATCGGCCTCGTATCTGTTAAAATTCATGTTTTTTTTATATCTCTTGCTGCCCTTTCATCCACTTTATTGGCATGTGGGTAAGCCATTCCCAACGAATAATTTAAATCATACAAACAAGTCACTATAATAGTTACAAAACACAGACTACAGTTTACTTTTGAGCTTATTTTAATAATTAAGTAGATACACATACAATAACAATATGTTATACTCAAGAGACATACATAGTCCTGACTCCACACCGGGTGGGTTACTAAATACAACGCCTGGAACAAACATCTGCAGAACATGCAAACGTTTGTCCCCGCAGCAGGAATCGAACTCGCACTTTTTGCTATTCTTTAGTTATTTATCATTATTAAAGTATTTTTAACAAGTATTAACCGGAGATTATTTGTGAAAACTAACAATAGTTTATGTCAAATTTAACAAAGACTAGTCGACCGTAGTGTACTTGAGTGCGTATAACATAACGGTAAATATATGTTTTGCAACAGGGATTTATACCTGAGAGATTATAAATTGGATCTGGTTTTATATCCTTCGGTAAACATCTGTTAACGCACCTTGTGAATGACAATGAATTTCACGGAACTATAGAATAGATTATGTGAAGAATTGTTCAAAAACATATTGTATTATTAGAGCTTTAGAGCCGCTTTATACGGTTTCAACATTAAAAAGATTCAAAATCTTCTCGTTCAAAATACGGGTAATTATAAAAGCTTGCTTGATAGAAAACCTCAAAACATTTTATGGAGCAATAAAATAAGTCGTTTGTAATAGGTGCATACTGATAAGCAATTGAAAAAAAAACATAAAATCAAAAATAAATAATAATGCCTACAAAATCTACATTTACGACACCAAGAGCACTGCTGAACCTAAACAATTTTCTTTGCAATATCCATATTCATTTTCTAGTACTAACAACTCCTTTATTCTAAAAACACCTTCCAAGCATTTAATGCTATAACAAAATATAAAAGGTCCAATTTTGTGTAACAAAACAAAGTACATACATTGTGGTAATTGCATCGTGCATAAAATAACATTCAGGGTACTTTCAGATAATTAATAAAAAAACTAAATTGCAGAAAATAAATAAATAGCAACCATAATTAAAACCACACGCAATGAAACAGGTATAGCACCGGACCTATTATATTTTTTAACTATGCTTTTAAAATGTTGTTGAATGTTGATCATGGCAATGAATGGTGATGAATAAACGCAGGATGTATTTCAAAGTAAAGGAGTTGAAACATAAGATAAGAATAGCTTGCAATTCAGTTCAAAAACTACTTAGCATAAAATGACATGGTTAACGTTGATATTCGTCGTTATTTCGGAATATCAACTAGGACCGCGGTTTTGTACTGAGCCGCTTTCGAAGTGAATCTCAACAAGCATGTTGCGAGACCTTTATAAAAACATCAGTGTATCTAGAAGTGAAATGAACAGGATATCGCGGCTCTGCGTAATCGTAGAGAACTTACCTCTCTGAAAACGCGTGTTGGGTACGACTTTGCTCGTCATGATGCTGGTTCAATCTCTTAAAGTTACGGAGTTGATGTAGAAAACTGGGCCCAGTCCTTCAAAAAGAAATGATATTATTTTGAAGGACTGGATTTATAGCTACACTCCGGCACTCGTAAGAAAAGCTTTGACTGTTGTGGTTATCATTTAAACTGTTAGCTCATATTCACGTAACCGGTTAGCTTGAATGAGAATATTCATAGCAAGTATTACTTCCTCAAAGGTCACAGCTGTTCCTAGAATAACCAAAGCATATTGCGTGATAATTGGGGACGTGGAAACTTACCTTTCAGAGAGCACAGGATGTTGTGAGAATCTACTCTGGTCCTCATTGTGTATCCGTTTCAACTCTCGTATGTGTAGATTTCTTTCTCGCTCTAACTTCTCCATCTCTAGCTGCAAATCTGCGTCCTCTTTTTTGAGCGCGCTTTGTCTCAACTGGAAAGAAAATCATACAACACGTTTAAAATTCCATTTGTTCAGGCTTTCTAGGCTATTATCGTGCGTACTTTCACGTTATGCTCTATGACAAGCAGTTCCTTATTAATCAGGCAAAATTACCAGATGCTCAAAAGTTGGCAGTACCAATCAATAGCCACTCTATCCACAATAGGCTTGCAAAGATTTTACGCTAGTGGTCCAGATTGAAAGAAAAAATCAGCCTTAGACCTCTGCTTTGATACAAGCAAGTCCTCGGTCTGATGACGGTAGGAGATATTTACCTTTAGAATCTCATCAGCATCATAATATTCCTGCGAAGTCATGCTAGCTGGGTCCAGCATGAAGATGTGCGCATCGGTCCCTTAGAGCGGAATTTAGCCTTAGGACGGCAGGACAGGAGATGTTTACCTTGAGAATCTTATTAGCCTCATAATACTTCTGCGATACAAGCTGGGCAAGCTGGGTCCAGCTTGAGGGAGGTGGGCACGTCGGTCCCTTAGGACGGAAGCTAGCCTGACGACGGCAGGAGATGTTTACCTAGAGCATCTCATCAGTCACGTAATACTCCTGTGAGGCCATGCTAGCTAGGTCCGGCACGAAGGTGTAAGCGTCGGTCTCTTAGGACGACAGGAGACGTTTACCTTGAGAATCTCATCAGCCTCATAATACTCCTGCGAGGTCATGCTGGGCAGCGGGTCCGGCTTGAGGAAGGTGGGCGCGTCGGTCCCGTTGTGCAGCGGCTGCGGCTGGGGCGTGGTCGGGGCGGCATTGGACACTCGCTTGCCTCGGCCGCCGCCGCCCTCGCTGTTCACCGGTCGCTTCTTGAACAGCATCTTCTTCTGCCGGTCGATTTCCTCTTTCTCGGCGGTGATTTCCTCTTGCCGCCTGCTCAAACAGACAAATTTACTTGATATTGGATGTAACACAATTATACAAAACTTGACTATAACAAAAGAAAGGCACATTGGTCGCTTGAAGCTATTTCTTCCAGGCGACCTTAGGATGGATAGGTTCATCTTAAGTTATCCTTTATAGTTTTTTATAATAACACCTTACATAGTTTTTGCGGTTTGTTTCTGTCTGTTTATATAAAAAACTTTCACTGAGAAATTTTGTGTACCTACATTATTTATATTTATTATTAACCCTGTTGTCGTGTATTGTTTTATATATTAATAAATATGACTACCAGCTGGGGAAATTTAATATTAGAAAGCGGAAGCGTTCGTTCTTTATTACCACCAATTTCTGCTATAGTTAACACCTATAGCTATGATTCGTTTGAAGAGTGTGGATGTATGTGTGTAATTATGTATATCTGCCGATGAGTTTACGCACACTTACATGTTTCATTTTTATGCGTTTATATTTTTTTGCGCTTTTTGTAGCAGTTAATTTTTATAGTTTTTTATTAGTGAGTTTTAGGCCACACTGATAAATTCAGTAAAACTAGTTTATGTAGCAACACAGGGAGAAAACGAACCACAAAATAGCGTGACGAATCTAACTTCTTTCCATCTCGCATGTGTCGCATTTAGGTATTTTACAGGGAACTTACTCACTCTCGTGTTTACGAATACTATAAATCTAGAGACAGAATAATTTTACTGTTGGAAAGTATACTAGACGAGAAAAGTTATACTCCACTTATTGCAATTTACCACCTCTTTCATTCAAAACGTTCCTGTTAGCAACAGTTATGCTACATTTAAGATTGTTTTGTTAGCAAAAACACTTGTTTAAAATTGGAGCTCAAAATCATAGAGCATAAAATTCAAATAATGTTTAACCAGCTAACATAATAAAGGCTTTAAGTTCTTTCAGCTTCAGATACACAAATATGTATGTTTTTTTTTTTTTATAACTTACATGAGGATAACAAGCGACCACCAACTCCTACCTGTTGGGCCGTTGACATAAACGTAACAGAAAGTCGGTGTATGAAGGTGGCTCTAGTCTGGACGACTTCAAAGAGAAATATCTTTCGCATTTTCTTTTGATGAGTGCTCCATTGCTCATGCAACAGGGTACTGAACTGGTTAGATTTAGACCAGGTCTTCCCCATCCAATTATTTATCTATTCAATACTTCCACACAAACAATGTAGTACTAGAAGGACTCAATAAGAAATAATGGTTTTTTTTTTGCAGCTGAAGTGGCAAACAAGCATACAGCCCTGTTGGTAAGCGGTTACCATAACCTATGGATGCTTGCAACACCAGAGGTATCACACGCACATTGCCGACCCTGAGACATAACGGGTGAAAAGTCTCATTTGCCTGTAATTTCACCGAATCTAACGATTGAATCTAAAAAAAAAACCTATACTGAATTGACTGACCTCGATGTAGTGTGCTTCTAAAAATAACATATTAGCAAAAGACACACCTTGTGAGTTCTTGAAATGCATATCCATCAGTCCAGTTCTCTTGAAATGTGGCGCCGACCCGTTGCGTAACAAACTGGCCGAGCCTTAGCCGATTCTGCATACACCTCTGTCTGGCTTCTTTCTTTTCAATAGTACTTTTCTCATTTAACAATTTCTTAACAACTTCTATACACTTATTTATGTGTGACTTATGTTGATCTATAACCTGGAATACAGAAAAATAAAAATTTAATCACCTGTTATTTGTCATATAATCAATAATGGGCGTTACACATAAGTGCTGTTAAAATTTTTAAACAATATTTATATTTTTCCAAGTCCTCGTTTGTCATTATGTGGTTAGTGGTAAGGTAAGACAATTACTTCTAAACATTTTTCATCTTTGACAGATTTATATGACGGTGTTGTTTTGTATTTTATCTCTTTCACAGATCTGAATAAACTTCGTCAGTTTGATTCCAAAATAAACTTAGTACCTTATATAATGCTAGTCTGATGTTTTGAAGTTGGTGCCGGATAAACATAGAAATGGTTGTACCGATTGAAATAAAAAATGCATGTTTAAAAAAATGAAATCCCTTTGACACCACAAACTTATTGGATTTTTTTAACTCTAATTGTCGAGATAATTAGGTGTCTACTTGAATCGCAAAATATGGGAGATAAATACTGCGTTTTAGCAAAAAATTATAATCAATCGACGACCTCTGTGGCGCAATGGGCGAAAGCCCACCTGAGACGCAGAAGGTTGCGTGTTCGATTTCCACCATGTATGAGAGAAAAGAGGTCTGTTGTGTGTTGTTATTATTATTGTGCTTATAATTTACCTTGCTCTGCGCTTGCACCTGATGTTTCAGTTCTTCATTAGATCTCGTTAATTCATCTATTTTATGATTCCTTAGCTCTAAGTCGGAAGATGCCTGAGTTTCCAAGTCCTGTATGCTCTGACATGTCAGTTCCGTTTGAACCTGCAACAATTACAACAATTATCGAAACCGTATGTAAAATAGATTTTTGTTTTAGCTTGGATTACACAGAAAATTATTCAAGAAATACAATTTCATTCAAATGCGAAAACATATTCAAAATTTTATAGTATTTCCCCACGACGATGTAATTTACCATTATGACTATTTATTATGAATTAGGAAAACCTGCAACAGGAAAATTCTGTTAAAAACAATGATTTTGAAAAAAGTTGAATCATAGCATGTTATGCGGTTTTAAATATTTTCTTCGATTGCCCCGTAATTATTGCAAGGGAAAAAGTACTTTTGCGGGTATCGTGAACCATTTTCTATAACAACACAACAAGATAAACAAACTTCGATTTATATGGTTTCATTTGAAATTTCGCGCCACAACCAGACCCGTCCAACTAAATAGGGCTAGTTAAGAATACTAATCAGACATAGATTCGTTTCCAAGAGACATTTTTTAAGATACGAAAAAAGGGTGAAGAAGTTGCAAAGGACTAGAAATATAGTGTCTGGATACCTAGGGGATAGTGTGTAAATCAGCATAATACCTGCTTAACAGTAGTGTGTGGTCGATGCTGTGTCGTAGAACGTAAAAACTCTGTTCCTGAAGGCAGCAATGAGGAGGGTGACGGTGGGTACTGCACAAAAAAACAAAAACATTTTCTTAAGCTAGTGAATATTGAAAGCTGGTGAGTAAGGGTTCTGAATAGCAACCACGAACCGAACGGCGCAGTATAGGAAAACCCGAGAAAGTACCGCCCGAGTGAGCCCGGTGTTTGGCTCTTCTCATGCACTCTCTACCCGTCGCCTTTCTCAAGTCATCCACGTAGATCGAGGCGCTCCGCACTACGTTTGCCAAGACGCTCAAAAACTCGTTAACCCCAAGGGTTGTCGGTTTTTCAGCATATAAAGACCAGAACTTGTTTACCCCAACGGTTATCGGTTCTTCGGTATATAAAAACCAAGCTTGTTTACCCCCAACGGGTATCGGTTCTTCGGTATATAAAAACCAGGCTTGTTTACCGCAACGGTTATCGGTTCTTCGGTATATAAAAACCAAGCTTGTTTAACCCCAACGGGTATCGGTTCTTCGGTATATAAAAACCAAGCTTGTTTAACCCAACGGTTATCGGTTCTTCGGTATATAAAAACCAGACTTGTTTACCCCGATGGTTGTCGCTTCTTCGGCCTAATTATATGACCACTGCCACTTAAACTTGATAATTTCTGATGGACTCAATGGCGCGGCGAGTGGCTAACCGGCTGCGATGCAAGAGAACGAGTTCGTTTCCTGTTGCGGGACAAAAGTTTACATGTTCTGCAGATATTGACTTATGAGATTATTTGTTTGTCTGTAACTATCATCACCGAAACGGCTAAACCAAATAAAAAAAAATGTAGCAATCGATTTGTACAATTTCAAGGATAAGGTTCTTAGATAAGTTTTATCGCCACAAGTCAATATGGGAAAAACATATGGAATTGACAAGCATATCGCAAATAGAACACGTGACACTGCGATCGTGACATAAGTTTTTGAATGTAGTAAAAATAGGAGAGCTTCGGAGCGAATGGACGTTTGGCTAGGACCTCAGGATTAAATATGTGATGGGTGTTAAACCCTCGGAAAATGATTTCATTTTAAGGGTCGACTACCCAGATAATATTTTGATATTGTTTTATTAGAACTTATTTTATATTGTCTCACCATAGGATAGTTGGCGCCTTGCGGCGAGGGTGATTTTGCGCCCGCGTGCCGCACGGGACTGCTAGAGGGATGCTTAGAGAAGTACTCTCTAATATTCGTCTTGTCAGAGGAGTTATGCCGCTGCTTGCCGCCAACGCCTCCCCCGCCACCACCAACCCCTTCATCTCCTGAAAACATCACAATTAAGATTTCAATCTTACTACCAAATATTATTGTAAAAGTACAGAGGCCTTACTTAGATTTTAAATGGCTGTGGCTAAACTGTGTTTTGTTTTCTTCTGTTGAATTTAAAAACACAAATTAGAAAGAGACAGAGCAGATTTAATAGAAGATTCATCTTTTCGCTGCCCTCAGCGAGAAGACCGAATCATCGCCATATATTATATTTGGCACATTCCCACGTCTTACACAAAAGTTACAAGCGATTCGCCTTTTATTGGGACACTAACTGATCCTATATTTTTTTTATTTTAGAGCATGTAAGTAAGTATTTAAGTATTTAATGGTAAATTTCGAAGAATCTTATCTCAGTGCCAAACATCAAAAAGAACCTGATTTTCAGAGCTCCACAACTTGGCTTTACCTTTTACCTTGCCAGTTACAACAAGTAACAATTTTAAATTTTGCCTTTTTTCAACCAACTTAAAAAAACGAGGAGGTTTTCTGTCTGTTTTTTGTTATATCTTAGCCAATCTTATTGTGGAACGATTTTAATTGTTTTTTAATGGGCAGGATGTAATTCATGGGTGGTCCCATATATATTTTATTTAAAAAAAAACATCGCTAAGGTTGAATAAAGATAATGGATGAAGTTTCACATTGGACTTTTATCAATATTCCGTTCTTGAACTCGGTTTTTATTCTATCCTGAAAAAAATATACTTGTTATTATAATTCATGTCATCCACATATTTCTCATCAACAGTTTTTAGATATAGGCAGCAACTGGGAATATGCCTCTTCTATAGAACTCCATGACAACCTATCTTAAGCCACCTTTATACACTGACTTCTCACAACCTTTAAAATGTTATCGGTCCACAGAGTGATGAGCCTCTACAGTTCGCCATTCCAATCTATTACAGTCCCCAGCCGAGCAGAATTTTTAAACACTTATTTGATGTGGAAATGTTACCTTTTCGTTTTCTTTTCCTTTCTGGCATCGCTATCGTGGGAGCGGCGCCACTAGGGGGCACTAATGTAGTGCTGGGGGCAACGGCGGAACCTCGCATAGCGATTGATTTCTCTGGAGTTAAAGCTTCCACTTCTTTAATTTCCTTATCACTATGAGATGACCCTGAAACAACATTTAAATCATCATTAAATTAGTCTAATTGTACATAAATACTCAATTTTTAAATAATTTATTTAGACAACATAATTTTGCTTTTTTTCTATGTTATTTGGAAGCCAAAACAGGCAGTACCAGGCAGGCCACCAGAATATGGTAAGCAGTGGCCGTCCATATTGATATCTGCAACAGGCATTACTGAATTTGCTGATGCGTTGCCAGCCTTAAAGACAAAGTTGAAACACAACTACAATTTGGGTGCAGAAATAGATTCAGTGATATTACTTTGGCAGTGTGATCACAGAATACTGCCATCATCATTATTAGTCAAACATGGCCAGTTTACTATTCATCATCATCAATGACACAGATGACTACTTCTACCCACAGTAATTCAGTTCTCCACCCTCAGTCTCAATCAACAGATCAGCTCGCTATCACCAGATCTATGCTTATTGTATTGTATTACAAACTACAACACAAGTAAGGCATAACAGCTTGCATAAAGTGAAAGGTCTATGCTGAGTTGGTTACCATCTGTTGGCAGCAAAAATGCTAGAACTATTCATAATATTTTGGGATCTCGGCAGGAAAGTAACAACTTTTTTTAAGTTAGCCCAAATACAGGTGAGTTACCTATTTTCTATTGAGAAGTTACATGAGTTCCATTATCACAACAGCTGTCAATATAATATTTAGTCTGGAACTTAAAGGTTATGCATATGCAATGAAGCCGCAGAAGGTGGCAGGTTCGATTCCCGCTAAATGTTTGTATAATCTGCAAATATTTTTTATGGGTCTGTGTGTTATCTATGTATAATATGTATATACAAAAAGAAATTATATATGTAGTATGTTAGTTATGTAGTTCCTAGCTATACTAAGCATAATACTAGCTCTGCTTAATTTGGGGCTAGATGATGCTGTGTGAAAAATATCCAGCATTATTTATTTATTTCATTCCTTTTACAGAACTGGCTCTTAATGTTTGTTGATAATATCGAACAATAATCAATTCTTCTACTTATATCAGTTTGACACAAACATTTTTATTCATTAAACTGATTTTTTTAATCAATGTTATGGTATTTACATACCTATTATGATAATGATTTTCTTTCATGTAGGTCGTCGTTTAACAACTATTAATTGTATTGTTTACGTGTTAAAATGTGAAGGTAAGCTTAAAGCAGTAAACTCACTTTTAGCCAAAGAGCTCAGTAGGCCGATGTGGTTTAAGTTAGCTCCGCTTTTATAGTCATGCATTGTGGCACGCAATTATGTTGTGTGACGGGAAGAAATACGGCACTTTCTCGGTTCCTATCCGGCATCATACACAACATGTGACGTCACAATCCTTGGTTTGATGACAGTTTTCACATATTAAGTCCCATTCTCAGGTTCGTGAAAGAGGTTAGCATCCCAGCAAGAGACCGGCACGTAATAAACACTTAATGCACTGTTCACACATCACCATTTTGTAGCACTTTTAGCACAAAATCACCATTTACCTGTGCTCATATTTGAGTCCTGACTGTGTAGTGGTTGCCCCGTGTTGACAGTGGTTTGTGGTGCCATCTGAATTTGTGACCCAGCTGACATCTGTAAAGAAAGATGGCGTCTTTACATATGACTCGCCCAGTTTCCTACGATTTCACTAGCGTTTATCGGCTAATTCAAACAGAGTTCCACATTTACTCACTGATTACACATAGTTCATTGCGTTCTATCAATTATTTTTCAATTTTCACTTATCCAAATAACCTAACCAGTTTGACAACTTGTAAACGGATCGGTAGTCTCGCTCGAGCCGAGTCGCGACACTCGGACGGATACGCATCCGCGGGGTGCGGGCGGCGCGAGGGGGTGCGAGCGGAGATCGTCGCGAAGTTCGCTCCGAATGAAATAATAATAATAATACCGACCGACAGGCGAAGCGCCATTTTACAAGGATACAAGGCCGCAAGCATTTGTTCAACTCTAAATTCTTGAAAAAATACTTTGACTACAACATTTACCGAATTATCGCAACATGATCGAAGAATATAGCTATAGGTACCTGCTATTACAGAATACTTTGCTGCACAACCGATGCGAAAGAACGTGTCGGTTCATTCGCATTCGCGTAGTTAGCTACACAGGTCAACAGCCTGTGATTGCTATCGTGTTTGTTGGCCAATGGAATAAGTTATGAACAAATTGAATTTATTCACTCACCGCAACGAATGATACGAGATCATAATTTTGAAAGGACCAAGACAAGAATGACTTAAGGTAGGTAAGTTACCTATGTTTTCACTTTATTTTTATAAATAAAATAAGCGTGGTCTAAAATCAAAACTAGAATACGTGGTAGCTAGGCATTAGATAGATACTACACGAAATCGACTTGACCAATTCCCGCAATGAGGTGGCACGGCGGGTGGCGGCGGACGGGCGGGCGGCCGTCCGGCGCGGCGGCGGCATGCCACCGATCGCGGCGAATGAGTAAGTAGTTATAGATACTTAGTTAGATACCTAATATCTACCACCAGCATCGGCCGCGAGGCGCGGCGTTCATGCCTCACAACAAACTGCTTACTGGACGCGTTACGCTGACGTCTACTTTGATGTGGCCTGTAGCCGTGCCGATCAGATAACACAGATCTATGCTATACAAGATCTTAGTCCTTCTATGAGTGAGTTCATAAACATCGTCTACATATAGATGTATTTACACCACATTTTGCACCACAAGCAAAGGCACCAAAACCACATTTTGGTGCCTTTGCTTGTGTATTCTATCCAGTTTAGTAGAAAGAAAACAATAGTATATCAACAGAATATTTTAAAATTTCTGATTGTCAATTGTTTCACAAACACGGTCGCATTGTAAAATTTTGTGTTCTATAGAGATAAAGATAATTTATTTTCAAATTTGAATGGTACAAATTCTTTGTAACTTAAATTGATTACCTATACAGTTTTACTTATAAACTAGTCATTACCTTTTTAGATATTACTAGGTTGTTATTCTTATAGGTATTGCAAAACCGTACCCTTGCAAGGTTTAACTGTGTTACCTATCCTTGTGATTTTATGGTAACTTGCCGAAACATGAATAACTTCATGAGTGAGATTCTAGAACATTAAGAACCATTAAGTAGGTATATCAAGAGAATTTTGTTTATTATATGCTAGGTATTTTGTGATTGTTTGGGCAACTCAAACTGTAGTTCACCTCGCATGTCGTAAGGAGATATGGAATGCATCCACCGTCAGGATCAGGACGGTTTCCTCCCCTGTTTGAGATAGCTACATCATATATCTACTATTCAACATTAAAGTCGTCTAGAGGCGTTCATAAAACAGACACTCATATCGATTGAATAACAAATATGAATAACAAGGGACGAGCGATCACGTGACGCATTGATTAACATCATCGTTACTGCGAATGATTGGGTAGAAACTAGGAAGGATGGAGGTATGTACAATGTATCTAACATTATAAATGGAAAACCACGAAATGTAAGAATACAAGCAAGCATTCACTAAAACGTTGTAGTAAATATTGCGAATTACATTGACTTAAGTTGACAAATGGAAAGTTGGAAACCGGATCGCATTAATTTATCACAATCTTCTCTTAAAACATGAATACATACAAACAAGCAATTACATACCTAAATGATTATAATTTTTAAATGTAGAACCAGCAAATACATGATGATAAGTGACCTTGCGAATACGTCAATGCAATATCTAATCTAATTGTAAGTACCTAGTCTTCCAAATTAATATTATAATAATAGTAATATATCGTTACTTAGATCCTAATTCAAACTAATAGAATCACCTGAGTGAAAGTAAAAACTTTGACTTGCATCAGTATTGAAACTGTATAATATAAATGTTAAAGTTATTTAATAAGCTCTGTGGCGCAGTGAGCGAAGGCCCGCCTGAGACGATACATAATATGTATGTGTATATATATATATATATAAGTAGTATAACAGTCATGTAGTTCCCATAAATCAAGCTATGCTTAGTTTGAGGCTAGATGATGAAACGAACCCGCAATCTTCTGCGTCTTAGGCGGGCCTTCACCCACTGCGCCACAGAGTTCTCCAATGTTGCTTCACTTGCTTAAAGTGTTGGAACACTACTGAGTCTATGGACTTCACATGGCTAAAATTTTTTATTCTAAAACATGCTAATTTCCTCACGACGTATTCCCTCCCTCAGAGTTTGAAGCAAGTGTTACTATAGTAGTGATAATGTAGGTAATACATTAATTTAAGTGTGCATTTGCTCTGAAAATAAAATATTCACGTCCCGCCCGCCTGAGCCAACCCTCTCAAAGGCAATCAATACTCGGTCACATCTCTGTCGCGCATTTATTGTCGAAGCGCAGTTCTACCTACGGGCCCCAAGTCCCCCTCTTCCGGTGGCTGGCATACAGCCCCTGCGTTTAACCCAATTTTCTAGTTTGAGGGGTAGGTAAAGGAGAGAAGGGAATTTTTGTTAGTGCTCTGCTACTTCAGCAAGTTATTTTTAATTCAAGTAATTCTAAAAAAGCAAATGTTTACTAAGTTTAAAAACCGAACACACCATACGTAATATTATTCAAACATGAAGGCACAATGTTTGCTTTAAATTAAAACAAAACACTCGTTCCGGAGCTAGATTGAGTCAAGACAAAAAAAACGGGACAGACATCCATTCACATACACAGTACACACATGCGTCAAATGCGTAACATAAGGGGGCCGAGAGGGTTAAAAAGCCACAAGAATCGAACGGGGGTCTGTGTATTAATGATGTATTATTGCGATCTTATGAATCGTGTCTCATGTTTTAGGATCGAAGCTCACATTTATACTATTTTACGATCAGTTATAACATAATTGTAAGTTTTTAACCCGTAATAATTATAATTATTTGAAGACTGAACATGAATGAATATAAGGTACATGTGAATATCATAAATGCATCATTGATATTTCATGTATCAGTGATGTTGAGTATCAACGAAGAATATACGATTAATGCAAAGTATAAACGCAATTGACTACTATATAATAAAAATAATAATGCTGGACGTTTTCACACAGCATCATCTAGCCCCAAAGTAAGCAGAGCTTGTGTAATGGGAACTACATACATGATTGATATACTATTTTTTTTTGTAAATCCATACATATTCTACATAGAAAACACTCAGACTCGGGACAAATATTAGGTTGGGGAAAAAGTCTTTTCGCATTATTGTATGTATGAACTTGTAATAAAATATCTTTGGCTATACTATTTGTATCTGGCTGGTTTTGGTATCATTAAAAGTTTAAATTTTAAAGAAGATAATTCCAAATTCAAATTAGGAAAATGTGTGATTTTTATTTGTTTTTCGTACTGTTAAGATGAGTGAATCTAATGAAGAAATTCGATACATTTTAAAATTTTACTACAAAAAAGGTAAAAATGCAACGCAAGCCGCGAAAAAAATTTGCGATGTTTATGGACCTAGTGCAGTGTCTGTGAGAGTAGCACAAATTTGGTTTAAGCGTTTTCAATCCGGAAATTTTGATGTCAAAGATGCACGTCGCTCTGGTCGCCCTATTACGGATAAAATGGATGCCATTTTTGAAAAAGTGGAGCAAGATCGGCATATCAGTAGTTACGACGTAGCTGAAGAACTGGGAATTGACCACAAAACAGTTTTGGCGCATTTGAAAAAAACTGGGTACACAAAAAAGCTCGATATTTGGGTACCTCACGAGCTCACTGAAAGAAACCTAATGAACCGTGTTCTCATTTGTGATTCTTTATTACGACGTAATGAAACCGAACCATTTTTGAAGAAATTTTTGACCATTTTTGACCTCACACATCTTTAGCCACTCAGCAAAAATTAAGAGAGTTTGGCTGGGATGTGTTAATGCATCCGCCGTATAGTCCTGACCTTGCACCTTCAGATTTCCACCTGTTTCGGTCTCTTCAGAATTCTTTAGGCAGTGTCAGGTTAACATCACGAGAGGACTGCCAAAACCACTTGTCGCGGTATTTTGAACAGAAGCCCCAAAGTTTTTATAGCAATGGGATCATGTCCCTGCCTACAAAATGGCAAAAAGTTATCGAACAAAATGGTACCTACATACTTTAGTTAAATGTAAATAAACTATATTAAAAAATGTTTTGAATTTTCTTAAAAAATGCGAAGAAACTTTTTCCCCAACCTATTATATGCAGATCATACAAACATTTGTCCCGCGGTGGGAATCGAACCAGCAACCTTCTGCATCTCGGGGCTCAGCCCACTGCGCCAGAGGTCGTATTCTTATAACAGTTCTTAATTTAGTCAACACTTTGACTAGCGAAACTCACTTATATCCTAAAAAAATAAATTCAATTCATAATCCACAGTGGAAAGCGGACAAACCGCTTCAGAAATATCTATCGAACCAGGCTTTTACCACAGATTTTAGCAAAGCCTTGGTACGAAGCACGTTTTGCGTCATGTGAGGAAACATACTCTACAGAATGGCTTATTATTATTAACCAATACTTAGCGGAACGTACAGAGCGCGATAAGAACGCACAACAAACAAATCCGCTAAAGGAAAAAACTGCACGATCTCGAGCTCAACGCGAAAGTGTAAAATAGTATGTACCTACAAAACGTAACAAAAAGATAAAATTCACTGAACGAACAAAGTGCTAAACAAGCATGCGCAAGTAAGCTTCATTCACGAATGACTTGCAAAAACATCCCCACTCTCCTTGCCTAGAAGCAAGGCAATATTTATGTAGAGAAATCAGATATTATATTAAAACGATTGATTGTGAACTGCGAAATCAGTTTTAAAATGGAGCTAAGAGAAAAAGGTGATGGTGAATTAGAGTAGGAGACCGAGGTGGGAGCGGGCCACGTCTCGGGTCGGGGCGAACAGCGCAGTGGGTCAGGCAGGCGAAGCAGTACAGGCGGACCTTGCAATGTCGCGGCGTGACGCTCAGCTGACGAGCCGCCCGCCACCGCGCCGCGCACCGCGCGCCGCCCCGCGTTCATTGCCTCCGCGGCGTCAGACCCGAGCAGACGCCCCGTATGCCATATCAACGTAACTTGCATATTTACGACTCCACATACAAACAACAGATCCAACAACAACGTAGAGAACAGAAATATCATGTGATACAAAAGTGAATATTTTACAGGGGATTGTTTAGTGAGTGCGGAGATGTGTGCATTTAGTAAATTTTCCTGGAGTGCGGTGCGGTGACTACCGGTGCGAAAGGTCGAGCTGTGTAAAAATAACTGCGGAACCGGCCAGCTAAGCGGTGGAATGAGGTTTGACGGCACATTGTAGCCGAGGCGGGGCGAGGCCGTGTGCGCCATGTTATAATTTCCCTTCGCGTCGAATGTGCAAACTGAAACGACTGACTGAACACTGCGTTGTGCCTACTTCTCTTTCTCTCAGTGCGGAATAATAATGCCTGTTGTGCGAGGCATTCTGTATGACCGTACCTGCCTGCCACCATAACTAGCTACAAACAAACCCACTACGTACAATGCAAAAGTGTGTATGCACCAAGTAGCTCTAACATAAGCGTAGGTATAAGTTTATGTTTTACATTGCATGTTTACATTGCATGGAAGAGCATTCGTGGAAGCAACTTATTAAGTTGAAATATTAATAGATACAATTCTAGTCGGATTGACTGAATCTGTGTTGTACCTAATAAGTTTTATTTATTAGGTATGCACACATTTTAAGAATTAATGTCTAGTTGGAAAAACGTGACTGTTCTAAATTGTAATTGATTAATACAACGAATACCGGTAGTCTTAACAAAAACACGACATACCTCATACATAGATATATAAATCATAAAACATCCATCATAAATTAAATTATTTAATAGCAAAAGGTTGTTGCCAGAAAAACACAAATTAAGTGCGTAAATAATAAAACATGGACGGCGAATGAAAGTAAAATGCTCATGCTAGCAAAATATAAATTAAAACCGAATTCGATAACATTTACACAAATAGCAATAATTACGTGATTCACATTAAACACGTGAATACTAGTAATGACACAGGGTGTATTGGTTGTAGTGTAAATGAATGATATATAGATTTATGTTAAGAACACAACAACAGAAGACACCATCGATTTATATCACAATGTGGATAGGAGCGAGAATAGAAAGAGGTCGGTTTTATTTCAAGTATTTTAGCGATAGAGGGGGTGGTGCGCGGTGAGCGGAGTGCGCGATGGTTGCTGCCGCCCGTGTCGGTGACCCCGCGGCCCCAGATTGCCTTGCCTTTGCCTACCAACCATACGCTGAACACAACGAACGAACTAAGAGTACCTACTAAAGTAGTCGAGGTCAAACATTTCCTAAACTGTAACCATATCTTCTATCTTCATAACACACAACATAAATACATCATTCATCAACTAAATAAACAAATACACGCCCACATTTTCTAGTCGTACCCGGTTTATTATTTTTTATTCTAAGCACCCAAAAACAAAATATATTCTAATCGAGCCTTTTTGCATGTCTAGACCAGAAAGCAAAAAAAATCACCACTGCCAAAACAATAATTATTATAACAAACTACTACCTAATCAAAAGTTAAGTTTAAATTCAATTTATAGCACCTAAATGGTTGTATAAAACTAACTTTCGATTGCTATCTTCTGAGCGTATACGATGTAGGCACGAACGACTGGTTATTTTGTGAGACTGTTATTAATAGAAATGTTTACTCTACATTCTACAATCTGTTGTATAGAGTAAAGTAAAGAGAAATCTCGCACAGTTAATTTTCTTAGATACCATTCCAATCGTGATGCAAGACGTTATAATTATAAAGTTAACTGTCATCTGTTTCAACTAAATTCAATAGACCGTTTTCAGGAAAGTAAATTCGTTTTGTTGTTATAAATTCTGTCCAGTGATCTTATATACTTATATCACAAATCCCCTTCCGGTACTCAAAGATGAAGCAAAGGGGATTTCTGGACAAGAGTTCCAGAAATCCCCTGATCCATCGTATATTAGGATCTTTGGCCAGAACTTATTGCTCGCTGGGTCTGGCTACATTAATCAACTCATTTATCATTTAGGCATTTTACATCTATAAAAGGTGATAGATATTTGTAATTACAGCTCATCTAATATTTTTTATACTATTACTAAGACTAGTTATTTTGAATATATGTACATACTTATACCATTACAAGATATAACTCATGTAAAGAATAATACATAAATTAAAAGTTCATCATACTAAGTAATTCATTACGAACAGTAAAACCAGAAGCCACTAAATGTACGGACAACGCGATGTGATCGATATCAAGGTGAACATAACCGTCGTAAACGTGGTATTATAATACCTACCTACACGACTCTCCATAATAAATGTTCTATTAATAATGTATGCCATCATGCAACGGTCTGTTGTGAACAAGCGCTACAGCAATCGTTGAACCAAATTGCCTGTAGGTAAGTAACCAGCAAGCAAGTATACGTATAAATACTAGGCAGGCGGACAACGAATTGGATAAAGCAACGTATAATCTATGCTTTTGAATCCTACTGAGAGGGAGTCGGCTATAGACTAATAAAAAGTAGACTATGGAAATTGCAAACTCACCATTTTAAAATCTGGTGTCCGCCGAGTTTCTACAAGTATATCCCTTGCGCTGACCTGCAAACACGCGATCAATGCGCTCAATGTAAACCAGCCTATTAGAAACGTCTCCCCACTATACCAACGTTTCGCCGTTTATATCACAGTGATACCAAGACCAACAACAGTATTAAGATTCAGTATAAAAGTGATGTTGAATGACATGAGTACCGTTGTTAGAATACGCAGCACGTAGTGATTGCAAAAAAATATTTATAACAATGAAATTGTATATGCTAACCTAGGGATCGTCTATAAGATAGTTATTATTATTAAATCAGCGTTATCTTGCAGCCTGGCAGTATCTAAAATTACAGAATGGTCATTAAAACAAGTCTATGTAACAATGTGGCACCGCCAGGTATAACACTAATCTGTAAGTAGGACGATAAGTCACGAAAGTAGGCAGTGGCGGCAGACTATTTATGTCAACCCGCCATTTTGTAGTCGAATGACGAAATTATAGTCGCACTCTAAAAATCTTTGAACTGACAATCGTATTATCTACACAACACCGACCAACCGCACCGCAACAACAATGATACCTCGTTAACTAAAATAAATGCCTCTCTTCACTGAACATCATGTACTTTGATGATATACGTAGGTAGTGTAGACTCATTGAAACATAGAGTAGCTAAGCTAAACGAAGCGAGATAACTATGAACTATGAAAAAAGGGTACCTAGTATAAGAAATCAAACCTCAAATAAAATATTTTCTGAACGATATAACAAAGAAGTTATAACAAATGTGATCAATAGCGCAGATCGTTTCAATCTGAATACCAAATACAAAAAAAAACAAAGAATAAAATCAATGCCCTGGCGCGGCCAAGTGACGCGTCAATAGGACTACACAGGGGAAAGATAAGAGCGAGCGGGGGTGGGGAAAGAGACGAAGTAGGTATATAATGGAGTTACATACATTCATACATAATACATCTACCATATCACTTGGTTGCCCGAGAGCACGATGTGTGCACATCGTACGTGGTCGCAACACGGCGCGCGAGGCACGGGGGGAGGTGCGCAGCGACAACGGGCGGGGGCAGGTGTGACTGGCTCCAACTACTGAAGCGGTTTGGTTGCGCTATCTGAGATCACGTGATCGACTCATTCGTCGCATATTGTAAAAACCCTAAACGACTATTACAATAAAATTACCTTCGAACACACCACTCAAACTCGATAAACTTTAGTCATTTAATGAGCCCGTCTTCATGGATGTCTTTTTTTTACTGAGGATGGTTTTAATATAGGAATTATTATTATTGAACATTAAGGACATTTTAATGGATTGTATTTACCACTTGCTTAAAGGTTTAAGACTGATCTGAATGTAAGCGAGTAACTAACTAATCTACCTACTATACATTATATTATATTATTACTATTTGCCTGGAAGAGATCGCTCTTAGCGATAAGGCCACCCATTGTAACATCACAACCTAGTTTTAAGATCCTTTGTAAAAGTGTTTTTTAATCCTGGTTTATGCAATAAAGACTGTTAAGGAGAGGAACACACAAGGACAATACAACATCTACCTGAAAACAAGATATGAACAAAGGAATCTTTTCAAAACAAAAAGTTTATCATTTTAACAAAGACATTCTTATGGTCCGTAGTTCATCAGGGTAATATAATTAATAATATAGGTGCGTAATCGTATTATGAGTGTGCTGATGGATATTAGAGAAAAGGAAGCGGAGAAATTCATTGGTCTTAAGTTCGAGTTCAGGAATTGCGAAAGTAGCGTAGCGAGCGTCTGTCGCATCAAGCAGGAATGTTTGTAAAACCGGCTCTACCAAGAGGATTACAGAGGGGAGCATTCGAGCTCACGATCGATTAATCAGAGAACCTTACACATTTCTAGACCTCATTGCGCAGCTTCGCGAGTTTTGGTTTGTATTGTTATTTTTTTTTGTATTTGTTATTCCCTCACCTTGGCCAAATCATAAACGAGTGAAGTTACCTAATGTAGGTATGAAAGGTATGAATGAGGAGGGTTTGCTATAGTTGGAAGGAAAATTATATCGTTTAGATAACAGGAAAATACACAAAGCAATCAAGTAAGTATTCGAATTTAAAAGGAGTCTTCAAGGTTTGAAGAGTTTTATTGGGAGCATTGTACAAAATCATCACTAAACTCACTAGTAATTGCTTGGGGTAAGATTACTTAGTGCAATTGCAGGACTGACCTTGGCGCCTAGGAAACGTGCTTCCAGCAGCTCTTGCTTGCGCGGATCCAACGCAGCTTGGAAGTGCTCCATTTTGACGCCAGCACCTGTCCAAAATAATACATTTTAAACCGCTAATCTCTAAAGCGGTACTCTAGGACGCGGACAATGTCTACCTATAAATCACTTGTTTTTTGTTTTCATCTACCTAAAGATTATGTGCGTTTTAATAACTATAATCTCAGAGATTTTGTATCATTTTATTTTCGACGGTTCGGTTATGATTATCTAAAGGGAAACATTTCAATTATTTTCATTCCTAAAATTTTAAGCTTAGTTAAAAATTTTACTTGAAAAAATTCAGTTCGTATTCCTAGATCTTTCTTTTTTCTTTCGTGACACGGTGACTAATTTGAAGGCGCCCTCCCTAAGGTACTTAGTTTGAGAGTCAATTTGATTGTATTTAATATATGGTCCACGACTTCGATCACTAGGAGTTTTTTTATTACACACTTTCATCTTCCCACTGCATCCCCTAGGGAATGAATTTCGAAAAAGTCCTTCTTTATTCGTAAAAACAAACGTTGAAGCTAATAAAGATATCGTTATTGTGAACATTCATAACTCAACCATGAGAAGGTATATGTGGGTACCTTCTCGTCTACATTGTGATCGATCATTGATATTCGGGAATTCATAATTTTGCGACGGCGGCGGATGCTTGAAAATAGATAGAGAGCTTGAGATACAAAAAGTAAAATAATACGTTAGACTAAAATGTCGCAAGTGTAATGGAAAAGATTAAATATTTTCTACATATCTACGCATGTTTTAGGACAAGAGAACCAGGTCAACATTTTGATGACGTAGTGTGGTGGCATTTATATCAGAGAGCTTCTGTAATTCGGGAGCACATAATGATATCTGAGCTATCATAATCGTCAGATCATTCCAAAAACTCCGAAACAAGAGTTCGCCAACAACGTTCAAAGACGACCAGGTAAATTTTAAGATGCCTTTTTTTAGTACAAAATAATATTTAATAGATCTTGATTTTCGAAAAATGTAAGTATGCACTTATATTTTTTAACATCATTAGAGTACCAATACGAAGCACTTCAAGAAGCAGGTTCTAAAATGGATTTATAATATTGCTAGTAGATGTTGCTCAGCACTAACAAATGAGTGGCGTGGGTTGTTTTAAAAATTGATCTTTCAGTTAAGAGAGAATAGGTAAAAGGGGTCGTGGGAGGAGGGGAGCGGGGTTTTGGCGCAATATCTGGAGCAGACAGTCGAGTTGCGAGAAGTTAGGTACAGTTATTTATATAGATACGTATGTACGTTCAATGTACATATCGATCGCCTCCCCGGGCCACTCGCCACTATGATCTCACCTCCATCCTTTACAACTCCCACTCCCTCCCTTTGTGCCTTGTCCCCCGCCGCAACACCCATGAGATGACGAGGCATCTAACGAATGCTGTGACTTACAAACGACGTATTTAATAATAGACCATTGAAATCTATATATGTAGAACTACACGTTGTGCTACGGTAATTTTAGTCTAGCTGGTTTGGCTAATGAGAGTACATATTGCAAAATCGAGGCAGGCTCATGACAACAGAGTACTGAAGTATCTGTAAACTTTTAATATATCTACTATAAATGTTGACGTGCTGATAAGCATAAGGTTCTCGCACAGATCTCCTGAGAACCGTGGGTCCTCTACACGAGGTAGATGTCACCTACCTAGAAAGGTCATCTACGATGGTGAATAAGCTTTGACGACATGAGTTACAGTAAATACATAAGATGTATTTTGTGGACGTGCCATTTTCCGGTCGCGACGGCTCGTGGACCGTGAGCTCATTCTGGCTTTGGACCGGAATCCTGACTAAATTCATGTTGAAAGCAGTTCATATACACCAGAAACTGAAGCGAATGACTAAGTGACTTAAATCCAATCATATGAGACATTTAGTTAGATTAAAAACTTTTGTAGAATGATTTATGCCAACCGGGAGCCAACCTACGCATTTAAGTAACTGTTGGAGCGATATGGCTCCAACAGTTACTTATATATTTATTTCTTCAGTATATTTGATAACAATTGTATACACGACGGATATCGTATCGATTAACTCTTTACGATGTCATCGGTTGACTCTAATGAGTAGGGAGCTTGCCTCCACTGTATCCTCCAGTTCGTGGTCGGTTGAATTATTTAGGCAAAAAAGTAGGTAACTACAGCAATCAATAAAAAAAAAATAGGCATGATCGTCAAAAACATTTCACTATGGTCCTTCATGAACATAGAAATTTTAAGATATATCATATATCTTCTATATTTTAAAATAACATTGTAAAACTTCACAATCCATTGTACCAGACAATTGCGAGATACAGGCTCGACCTAGTGCAGGGACCAACAGCAACCACAGTTTTAACTGCTCTTGTAATGTTTATTTTTGGTATTTGTATTGTTCTTTGACTGGATTTATTACGAACTCTATAATGATATATAAGTAAGCAGACGTAGAGTAAGCAGCTTGTAAAATATAGAGCGCGCGGTGGTTAAAGTGTCGGAGGCAAGCAATATGCCCCGCGCCGCGGCACCGACCGACCAGTAGTATTTATTATGATGGTGTTGTGAGCAACCGCGAGCAACGAGCACAGACGGCTCGCGACCGTCAAAGGAGACACCCACCCTTGCAGCGAGAGTTGCGGCGGCCGCGCTCGGATGGACGATCGCTCATCGCGAACGCCTCCTTGAAATGCATCTTCCAACAACACTCCGTAATCCATTCACATCAACGTGTATCATCAGCACGCCAGTACACAATACGTTCACTGTCACTAACGCGTCACTGTTCCGATAAATTTGAAGCCGTACTTCAGCGATCGTCATCCATTGCGATATCCGATAGAAATGTACCACATTACAATTTCTACAAATCGAGACAGACGTTCGTAGGCACGACCGGCGGACCAAAGTGACAGTCGGCCTAGGGCGCGGACGAGCGCGCGATACGAGCGGCCGTCGCCACCGCCTCCACCGCGAGACCGGACGGACCTCGCGTCTCGGGGGCGAGGATGCGGGAATCGGCTTCGGCGCAATACCCGTCACGAAAATAATAGGAACAGCGAGTGCACCTCAGAGGCGCGACGCGACGCGGTCGTCGGTGCGAGCGAGACGCGGATAAACACCAGACTGTTTACTTACGGTGTTCGTGCGCGGGACGGTGGAGTAGCGGGGTGAGGGGTAATCGTGCAATCCGCACGCTGCAATTACTGCTTTGTATTCCACATTTTCATCCGCAGACGAAGAAAAAACACCAAATTAGCACCATACCGACTTAAATAAATATCTGTAACTAGAACCGTATTGTTGTAGTTATAACTAACTAACTTACTTTTTGCATAAGACTTTACCACCAGCTGAAACTTAAGACTTTTATTTTGTTACATTGCTTTCTATATTGTTACCTTCTAATAAGTTTAATTCGAGTACATCTTGACAATGTCTCATTTTTTCCCCTGTTGAAGCCGACGCCCATACCAATCTCATAACTTTCGGGTGAGCGTTCTGTAATTTTTGGCCTTGCTAGAAGGCTCTGCCGAACATGATAGGCACGACATAGTAGAGAAACTACCTATAAGACTAAAGTCAGCACTGAATCTTCTGCGTTGTATACGTCAAAGTACGATGCTTCTTGTTTACATATCAGATGAAAACATCGGAAATACTCTTCTTAGGCAGAGGATTTTCGAGCCGTGAAGAGCACTTATATGGTGGTTGACGATCAATCGGCAAGCTATGCTGTGCATCGAGCGCTGGTGGGAGACTGCATTCCGACGACGCCCCTGCCCGCAGCCCGCAAGCCCTCCCCCCCGTCCTTCAGGCGCTCGTCACGTGACGCGACGATTAGCCACTGAGTGCGCCACCGAGACAGAAATAGAGCTCTCTTATAATACGTCTTGTTCTGATTGAATAAAAACTTACACATCCAACTGATCATCGAAAGTACCTATGATTGATAGGTTTTCCAGTACACACTGGAAATAACTTTATCTTGATTGGATAAAGTCATTGAGGAACCGATAAAATCAACTCAGGTAAATGTTAGGAAAGATAAAAGCGGTCATCATTACATTTTTAGAGAGCAACAGCTAGAAAAGATTCTAAATAAATTTAGATCCTTGCTAATTAAAATCTTAACAACTCTAGACATTGTATTTAAAAGTTAGGTTAGGTTTTAACTGAAAATGTTATAATTTGCTGATACAGCAAAATGCGATCACTTTAAACAGAAGGATGTACGATCAATACTGCTGCAAAATATACACGTGATCGCGTCACTTTGCTATAGGTACATAGCTCTGTATATAAATCCCTCCTACCACAATCTCCCCCTAAACACCCAAAGCTCTCCCCACAGCTAGCTTATGTAGAAACGCAATATTTTTTCCTATCCGCCTATTTATATCACTGAAATGTCAACTTTATAATCTAGTATCTGATGCAGAGATAATAATACTTACAAATTAATAATTACAAATCACACACATTTTTAATGACACGTTTAAGATAAAAGACTGGCATGTTTTCATTGTGGTTATGATCGTTTTAATTGGTAAAAAACTAGAAACTGCCATGTGGGTACATGTACATCGACGTAAAAAGACAGGTATTTGTAAGAAAATGAAATTACAAAATGATGCCCGCGGTCGCGCGGCACCCAGGCAGTACACAGGGAATCCTAGTGTGGCGTCAGGACTATATAAGTATAATATGTATAGATATGTATATTGAGTGTTTATGTTATGTAATGATAAAATGACTTTACTGCATAAGCGATGTCACTATCGACATCTGTAGCATTGCATAGCATACCATCAATCAAAGTCTCTATATTGCCACAGAGGATATAACCGAATGCATATCTTAACCTGGTCAGATCACTGTCCTTACGTAGGGTAACTAAGAAAGAGCCGGTGGCACGATGACGAAGAAGACCGAATCAGTCTACAAGTCTTCAGTTTAAGCTCCTTTTGCTAAACAAGGAAAACAACAAGAACAGCAGACATCACAAGCAATAGTGTACGATACGAACGACTAACACAACTTTCTCTTAACAGTAGCACTAATACTTAGTTTCATTTCTATCAGTATCAGACGACTTGAAATAAAAAAAAGTGTTATTCAGTTAACAGAATTGGTGGCGGCATCAATGCGTCGCATCGCACAGTATTTGCAACGGATGCAGCGAAATGAACAGTTCGTTGACCTTAAGCGGACCTGGTTTCACTCGTATAGCAGAACCCAGTTCAGTGGCCCTATTATGAGTTACTAATGGTAGGTCTAGGTACTTTCAGCTCAACGCCACGGAAAAGCCTGCATAGAAATCTTTAAGACAGCGTTCAATAATCCTCCGATCATTTGGTGCTCAAGTGTTTATCAGGGTTATTTAAAGATTTGGCAGTCCAACGTTACGAACGACATGATTATGTCCACTCGATGTTATAATTTATTAATGATATCAGGTTTTTAACTTTTACATTCAGAAAATATATTTTTTTCTAGAGGGAACGCAAATGTAGCGAGCGTGTATCTGATACACTTTATAAATAGAAACTTCGACTGTAGTTAACCAAAACACAAAACACAAACACGCTCACGACTGTCTTCCCCATGGTGGACATCCTCAGATACATACCTACTCAGTGAGTAGATTTTTGAGGATACCAAGTAGGGGGTAGTCAGAGGCACGTTCAAACATTAAATTTGGTACATGCCCTCGTTTTGCAAGTTAGCATTCCACGTAACAGGTTGCAAGCCCATCGCTGCTTATTGAAACACTAACAGTTGGCACATGCCTTCGATTTTTTTTGGTCTGGGGCACGCCGGTTACCTCACGATGTTTTCCTTCACCGTTTTGAGAACGTGTTAATGCGCACATAAATTTTTCGAATTGAATAATCTATTGGTGCACGACCGGATTCGAAATCACGACCTCCGGATCAGAAGTCGGAGTATCGCCCACTAGGTTAACACGAAAGTTAACCTGTAGTGAATTTTTCCGATTTTATTCTTATCATTCTTAAGAGCCACTCTAGATCAGAGGATCAAGTTTGCATGAATCTGCAGACTACTACTATTTAGTTTCAAGTATTTTTCATGTAATACCGAACCGGTTAGGAACAAACTATACACTGTCTTATGGAATCTATGAGTAAAACATATTATGCAGGCTTGTGCAGGCAGGATGCGTCCGGTGCATATTGAAGTACAGCAGATTTTAGAAGTCTTAATTATTATAATCCTTCTGCCCATTTCTGACTCTTACCCATATCTGATTAATGAAAATTAAATTTCGCGATCGATTTGTGGGGAAATTTCATGGCATCACGGAATCATTTCGTCGGTAAAGTAATTCGTACATTATTTTAATAAAAAAAAAAAAAAACACGCTCACGACTGTCTTCCCCATCGTGGACATCCTCAGATACATACTCAGTGAGTAGATCTTTGAGGATACCAAGTAGGGGGCAGTCAGAGGCACGTCCAAACATTACATTTGGTACATGCCCGCGTTTTGCAAGTAGTAAGCATTCCAGGTGACAGGTTGCAAGCCCATCGCCGCTTCTGTTCTGAAATTATAGGACTATTCATACGTTAAAAACAAAACCAATGCCATTATCGCGTTCACGGTATCATTGGCGATGAATTTATAAGAGGTACGTACGTCGCAATTCGTCAAGGTCAACACAATGCGCATGTGCGGTGACTTGGATGTTAAAGATTTTTCATGTTACGAGAAATCTACTACTCTGAAAGCAATATCCAGAAACTTGTCAATCCTTTTCAAATTATTTTTGCATGAACAACTTAAGTCAGGTTTCATGAGTTCGATAAGAGAAAGAAGTGTTCATTTTAGATTTGTGTGCCCAACTGGTTTCATTTGGCAGTTATATCAATGACAATACCGACCGATAGTAATTATGAATAGGAAGGTATGTGTGTATACTTTAAATGCGATCTACAATCGAGGCTGGCAGAAGGCGGGAGTCGACGCCGACATCGATCCACGTCTTATGTACCGCTCTTTACATACTTCCTCGCATTCTATGTGGGGATTCAACCGCGATGCGTCAACTGATGCAAGGCATTATGCACCTCACTCCGCACCTCACCTCTCTCCCCTCATGGCACCAGCTTCTCGGACAGATCTCATCGAGACGGAGACATCGTTTTAATACTTATTGAACCAATCGCTTTATTGCCTCAACCTTGAAAAGATGACCTTTTGTATAGCTGAGAAGAGAAACGCTACATAGTGAAATGGCGCATGCGATGATATTAAATGCGTTTCACTGTTTTGCAAAATACGAACAAATAATGTGTAGTAAGTAATGGCATTCACATAAAAAATATATAATAAATCCTTAAAATACAAAATGTATGTAACTAAACGCGTTTCTTTGTATTATAATATAAGTTATCAAAGAAGATAATACCAAATAAAAACATAAGGTTAGGTATTTACAGCATGTTATTTGGTTGTCATGACATTATAAATAGGTAACGGTTTCGTCATAAAGTATTGATATGTTTTTTTTTTTTAATTAGGTACCTGTGTGAAAGAAAAAATGCAGTACGGTTAGTTGCTAAATGCAAGTGAAGTGAAACTATCTACTAGACTCGAGGTGAATGACATTGCAGCTTTCTCAAGACCGTTTTATTATAGTAAAGAAATATGAACTGATGCGATCACAGATCCCAACAATTTTCAACATATTTAATACAGGACTAATGTTTGCATGGTCTGCAAGATGTCTTCTTTAGCTGTTTCTGTTTGCAAAATGTTTCGATGGGTAGGTGTAGCAAAATTAGCACCCACTAAACAATTACTATTACATTATGTAATTACTTTTTTAGGTATTTACTATAAAAATTTAAAGTGTTTTTGTATTAAGTATTTAAGAAGCTACGCCAATATTAAAATATTTCGACTTAGCTGCCAAGTGCTGATAACGAGCGTTCATTATCCAATTGTTAGGTTATTGCCAGTCATTCCATGCCAAAAAAATCTGGCGGCACATGCAACTGCATTTTTTTTTTTTTTTTGCAAAAAACTAATGCCTTATTTTACATGGAATAAATTGTATTCCAATCAGCGGCGATGGGCTTGCAATCTGTAACGTGGAATGCTAAATACTTGCAACTCGCAGGCATGTACCAAATACAATGTTTGGACGTGTTTCTGACTACTCCCTATTTGGTATCCTAAAAGATCTACGGACTGAGTAAATTATTTGTGAAAACAAGTACTTTTTTTTCTTAGTATAACAGAAAGCCTGTTTTGGATCGATAAGTAACTGTTCTAATACCATAGATATTTTTTTTTCTTGTAATAATTTGGATTACCCTTCGACTACAGGGCCGCCCTCAGTGCGTGGTCCAACTAATGGTAGTGGTAAAAAAAGGTTGAAAAAAATTACAAAGTCCTAAAGTAAAAAAATACAAATCTGTACGCTTAAAGAGCTAGGGGGTAAGTACATAGAAAGCGCGACGTAGTTACTTGTCAGGAGTTAGGGACAAGCTGGAATGAACTCGAGTCCCTCCCTATTGATCCGGTGAGGGGTTGTCTATGACGTCACGGACACGTGCTCTTTCCTTACTAACTTTGCAATTAAAGGCGGATTAATACAATTGATTAACGTATAACTATGTACATAAATTATTGAACTTTTCTATACGTAAAGAATGCCTAAAGGACTGCACAGCAATTTCAGAAAATGCAAAGTAGACAGCGCAACTAGAGTTTATTCAATTTATTAAAGAATCATGCGGCTCTCGTTGGATTACGACTGCTGGTCAGGGATAAGCAATGTTTTGTAATAGTTTTGTACACAAAAGTATAATCAAACAACTTACCTGGGTGCAAAACTTGCTCCGTCATGCCTACGGCTCTATAAACCTTTTCTTCGAAACCTGAAACAATAAATTAAATGGTATAAACACTTCTGGTAGGTTACCGAGGCAAATGTATTAATCCAAAGCAGAATAAAATACGAGAATGCTGGTTAAAACAAACCAGAAGCAACTCGTATTTAAAATAAGTCGAAAACGTGCATGGTTATCGATAACACTTCAACAATATTGCCTAGGACATGGAAAATTTTAATTTCCTTCCTTTATTTGTTAACACGTAAGTAATGCGCTGGCGATTGTTGTGATAATAATATCTTGCGTCACAAGGACAGCATACAAATACTAGGTACCTAGGTACTTACATCGCTTATGTTGCTTCAATTAGAGATTATAATTTGTAAGAAAAGGGATTTTTAGTAAGATTTCATACGTTAATGGATGGCTCGTGAGTTCATGCGATCGATACGAGATTTATGTGGCACATCCGAAAGCCCGACGCACCCACAATATATAAAATGGAAATGAAATGTTGTAGGTACAATCAAAATTATCGTGTTTTGGTATCATTTCGCGGACGGTGCTAATGTGGAAGGACCTCTAAAAAGTCAACGAAACGTCAGCAGAAGTGTAGATAAACTCACGATAATAGGAAAAGCCTGCTAAAAAGTAATCTCAAACAACTACTAAACTGATAATTTATCCTGAAGTTGAATTAAATGTTGGCTTTGTTTCTAGATGGTGAGTGGAAAACTTACGATCACAATATTTCAATACGCTTGCGACTATAGTGTTAGTTTGCCAATGTGGATACGTCTATGCCATTAAGGTATACCTAACCTTGGTAGGTTCACCCGATCGATAACTAGTAAACCGCTCAGTCTGCCAATACGACAAAAGGTACCCTAGTTTTAATTTCTAAGCTACAAGAGTTCAATTTTCAGAAACCTCATCTACGTATTAAATTATTTCCCCTCTATCGCATCAATAGAACATCAAGTATGAAAGAGAAGGAAGCACTCTATGTACGAATGGATTGTATGTTACTACTCTGCAGACCCACCGTATTATGTAGAGCTATACAGTTTGGCAGCGTGCAGCTGTACTTGTACAAGTACCTACCATCGTAGGTATGAACCACGATGGACGCTTTGAGCAATGGCAAATAATAACGATGTTTTCAAAATGTAGGTATAGATACTACCTAGGTTGTTGAGAAAGGTGCTTCTACCACACTTAAGCCAATCAAGCCTAAAACTTTTTATTAAAATTAATAAACTTTTTTTTTTATTATGTCCGTTTCCTATGTCATTATTATTTTGAGGATACTTGTAGTGATGATCTACATAGTTTCTAAGACTGTTTATAGAAATTATATTCTGCACAAATGTCAACGACGGGAATCAAGCAGCAAGTCCTTCCATTACAATGTTACCATTACATGATTAGCACAAAAAGTATATATTTATGTAACAACTTTCTCCACAACATGTGGTGTTACATGCAAGCTGTTATTACTTTGTTTTTTCATAAGGTTGTTTCAAGAGTTCCATAACCAAAGGGTGCGAACTCGACCCAATTACTAAACCTACGCCGTACTATGGGACCAAAGAGTTAGATAGAAAATGCTTAATTGCACAAGATAAATCAAATACATAAGCATACTTAATGCTTAATAATTAGCATTTTCTTCCAGCTTACCTTTGTGTAAATGAAGAGTGGCATGGTAGTGCGTTCGAAGGATTACCAAAATAATAGATAATTTTATTACATTAAATAACTAGCTACTTAAAATAGAAGTAAACAACATACTAAAATTAAAATAAATACAAACATCCAAATTTATACTTAAATACACACATATATTAAAAATGCTCTATTTTGTTGTATATTTTGAAGAGATATGAAATGTTTGTAATGTTTGGATTTGAAGAGTTCGTATCGTGCCGAAAATATGTGTGGTAAAAGGTAGATTTTAATAGTTTTTAAGTTGTATCTGTCTACTACTTGTTACTACAAAAAATAAACATAGGCACAATTGTTTTATAGCCAAACTTTGCACTTAAACTTTACTATCGTAATTCTGCACCAGGAGAAGTAACAAACCTTGACTCTTTCACGGTTATAATAAAAGTACTTTTAAAACTAAACGTGCACGTGTTGCATACCATTTGAGTACCTGTTATTTAATCTTTTTCTTTTGTTATTAAAATGTCATAAATCTATGTACTCTTACTTGCAAAAAAATAAGCCATGTACCCTTCTTATTTTTTCACTTTCAGAACTTCAGATTGTCTTTTCTTTGTTACCGACACTTCCCGATGCGAAGATATATGCGTATGATTACGTCTATTAGTTTGTTTGTCATTGAATAAGAATAAAAAAATTGCCCATATTTGTACTATTTTTTAATTATACTCAAAACTGTTAGACGCGTCAAAAATATCAACACGAAAATAACAAAACATAGTTATGTTTTACTTGTTTTTAGATGGTAATTAACCAAAACAATTTTTCTCTTGCTTCAATGATAATATAGATATCCTACTATTTTATTTTTGTAAAAATGCGGTTGGACACCAATATGGTAATTTTGACCTAGATTGATAAATTTCTTATCTGGTTTATTAATTAATTTATAAATATTTTACAGTTAGTGGTAAGATAACATTGGAAAACAAAAAATCTATCAATTTCCGTGTGCAAATAATGTTAACAGTGCCTGAACATTAACATTGAAAAGATTGCCTGCCCATCTCATTACTACCTACTTCTATAATAATAACTCTTAAAACTTTTTTCTGAGATTTTAGGATTCCGTAGTCAACAAGGAACCAGCCTTAGTTTCTCAGTGACTCTTAGTAATAGAAAGCTGTAGCAAGCCAACATGTTGCAAAATAAAAACTTTGAAAAAAAGAGAGTAGAGGACCTCCTCTACACATAAAGTGGGGATGTTTTTTTCACCGTGGTGTCATTGGTTAGGTAGTTTTAAAATTTGGGGGTGTGTGATATCCATTTTGATTTAAGGAGCATTAAAGTGCTAATTTTTGTTCGAGTCAAGTGTCTGACTGACAGGCACTTGATTCATCATGATTGACTTTGTTGTGAAAAAAGTTTACAAATCACGTTTAGGACGTGATAGTGGCATAAATCCTGATGATATTAAAAGGAGACTCAGAAGAAGTTTCTGTTGTAGACTTGATGTGAGTTTTAAGTCGAGATGAAAAACCTCGATGGCAATCAAATTCTATTTGGTATATCTGCACACAAAAAAATGACATGAAGATTGGTTTTATCATTCAAGATTTGTCATCTTCATTGTGAGATTCTCTTTCAGGTATTTTAAATCAAATTCCTACATATTTATTATCTGTCAGTTAAGAAGCTGAATAACTTATGATTTACCCTATTAGTAATGATTTTGACAAACATGATAGGTGTGGTCTGCTGCAGAACAAATTCACACATTCCGCAGCTATTTGTATTGGGTCTGGATGTTATATACTTATAGTACTCATAGTTCCTGATACCCATGACACATCCTAGTGGGGGTAAAATTTATGTATGTATGTATGTTTTTTTTATTATACTTCACATACATATAAGTTAACACAGGTACATGTGGTCCTGTACACGGACCACATGTACCTGTGTTAACTTATATTAGCAGAACCGAAACTAACGATAGAGAGGCCTTATGAACATTTTACTTAAAAAAAAATATCATAAGGTAGAGGAGAGACTGATGGAAAACTAGGTATTGAAAATATGGTTGAAAGATTATTGCAATAACAATGTTTAAGGAATGGATGCAGAGCTATATAATATGAAGGGTGACACTTGCTTTTTAGACTCATAGTATAGATTGATTTTGGACTGCTAAAGAGTGTCAAGAGCTACGCTGCAGTGATAAGTTATAAATCATAGAAAATATCACTAGTTACCTATCAGAATTATTTTGCTACATTATTTTTACCTGCAACAACAGGAGTTCAAATAGTAGGAGTTTACTGTAAGATGTTGTTAATGTGTTAATTTGAAAATATTTTAAGCCACACCTGACAGTGAGATTAGCACTAACATAAAGTTATCAAGAATCATTTGTGCTTGGGTCTCAGGCATCAATAGTACAGCAAACATTTAATCAACTTATATTTTGTAGCTTATAAATAATGGAGGAGAAAAGAAGTGAAGACTAGAGTTGACTCTGAATATGGTATCAGTGAAATGTGTATTTATTTTTTACCTATGTTGAATGAATCTTAGATAAGTATGTACATGATTGAGTAGGCAAATATTTTATGGGAGCATTTCTTTAATGTGTAGGTAAATAAATAGATTGTGAAACAATTTCACAATTGGTACCTAGCACTGCTAAATCAGCAGGCTACGGTAGTATGCAAAATACTAGTTATTACGAGCAGGCATGAAAATCAAAGTTAAGCACAGTGCAGCCAAGAAAGCCATGTTATTTGTATAGTTTTGGTTTGCAAGATTACTAACCTTATTTAGGAAGTGGTTTGCAGTCATTGTTTACTCAAAACAACGGTCAACTATTCAAGTCACACTAAATATCACTTTCAAGAATCGTTTTAATTGTCATCAGTTGATTAGAATCACGAATTATCAGTTACACGATGGAAAATACAGTCAAAAATGGCGACTTATTTTTTAAATCACATTGTTTGTTTACTTCAAAGTATTGTAACGTAAACTATGTACCTTCAGAGTAACAATAAGTTAATTTTGTCGAATTATTTTAGAAGTATTTTTAATTTTAGAAAAAAAAAACAGAACTGAATGAAAAATAAACCCGAACAATTTTCAATGTTGATGATCGGCGAGCGATCAAATGATCAGCAAACAAATTAGCAATCAATCAAGAAAATCCGCAACTTGCAAACAGGAAGTAAGTCACAGTCACAGATTAATAAAATAAATCTAAGTGAACTGATCGCAACGCAAAAACATTCTCCATCTATTTGGACTGTAATTGACTGTATCAGTGATGCCAATAATTCTTCTTCCATTCAGTTCAACTATCATATTTTGGCAATGGTAAAACCATAGATCTTGAACTCTTTGCGCTTGAATAGGAATTGTTAAAATCGTTTTAATCAACTGCAGCCTTTACATTACTCATTAAAATACGTTCATTGTTTGGGCGTGAGTAGGACAAAAATTCTACCAAGTTAAGCACGACTTCAAAAAACTTTGTTTGACAAGATAACTTTGTTCAACAAAGTTAACCGATTGTAATGTAATTTTTGCGATCTTTTATCGAGTTCGATTCCCGCCGCGGAATAAATGTTTCTATATGCAAATATTTGTCTCGGTTCTGGGTTCTTTATATGTATAATATGTATGTATTTACAAAAAATAAATGTAGTATATATGTAGTATATCAGTCGTGTAGTTACCGTAATACAAGCTATGCTTAGTTTGGGGCTAGATGATGCTGTCTGAAAATGTCCAGCATTATTTATTTATTTATTAGAAAGGTACACAGTCCAAAGTGACAATAATAGAGCTATATTTTTAATTTTACGTTGGCGAAATAAAAATTCAAAAAGATGACGTAATCCTAAAAGTAAGGTTTATTCTTGAGCAATTTTATATCTTGCCATTTGGTTGTTAAAATATCGTCTTATTATAGCTTTATTACGAAACGGGAAAGAAGTCTTTGACTGCCACAGATCTAAATACACCCATTCAAATTAAATTCACGACTGGCACTGTCAGTCAGTTGGAAATAGTGCTTCCTACACGGCCATTCTGAGAATGATGTACTTAACCTGTTTTTGGTAAAAATACCGTTGTTATTTTCCTGGTGGTAATTGCTGAGTTTAACATTTCTGTACAAATGTTTTTCGATATGGTTCGATACGCTAGTTGGATTTTTAACGTATTTGTAACTGAGCCTAGACACTCATATTAGGTTGGGGAAAAAGTCTTTTCGCATTATTGTATGTATGAACTTGTAATAAAATCTCTTTGGCTATACTATTTGTATCTGGCTGGTTTTGGTATCATTAAAAGTTTAAATTTTAAAGAAGATAATTCCAAATTCAAATTAGGAAAATGTGTGATTTTTATTTGTTTTTCGTACTGTTAAGATGAGTGAATCTAATGAAGAAATTCGATACATTTTAAAATTTTACTACAAAAAAGGTAAAAATGCAACGCAAGCCGCGAAAAAAATTTGCGATGTTTATGGACCTAGTGCAGTGTCTGTGAGAGTAGCACAAATTTGGTTTAAGCGTTTTCAATCCGGAAATTTTGATGTCAAAGATGCACGTCGCTCTGGTCGCCCTATTACGGATAAAATGGATGCCATTTTTGAAAAAGTGGAGCAAGATCGGCATATCAGTAGTTACGACGTAGCTGAAGAACTGGGAATTGACCACAAAACAGTTTTGGCGCATTTGAAAAAAACTGGGTACACAAAAAAGCTCGATATTTGGGTACCTCACGAGCTCACTGAAAGAAACCTAATGAACCGTGTTCTCATTTGTGATTCTTTATTACGACGTAATGAAACCGAACCATTTTTGAAGAAGCTGATAACTGGTGATGAAAAGTGGATCACGTACGACAAGAACGTGCGAAAAAGGTCGTGGTCAAAGGCCGGTCAGGCTTCACAGACTGTGGCGAAACCCGGGTTAACTCGCAACAAGGTGATGCTGTGTGTGTGGTGGGATTGGAAGGGCATTATTCATTATGAGCTGTTACCACCAGGCAGGACCATCGATTCTGAACTCTACTGCGAACAACTGATGAGATTAAAACAAGAAGTTGAGAGAAAGCGGCCGGAGTTAATCAACAGAAGGGGTGTGGTTTTTCATCATGATAACGCTAGACCTCACACATCTTTAGCCACTCAGCAAAAATTAAGAGAGTTTGGCTGGGATGTGTTAATGCATCCGCCGTATAGTCCTGACCTTGCACCTTCAGATTTCCACCTGTTTCGGTCTCTTCAGAATTCTTTAGGCAGTGTCAGGTTAACATCACGAGAGGACTGCCAAAACCACTTGTCGCGGTATTTTGAACAGAAGCCCCAAAGTTTTTATAGCAATGGGATCATGTCCCTGCCTACAAAATGGCAAAAAGTTATCGAACAAAATGGTACCTACATACTTTAGTTAAATGTAAATAAACTATATTAAAAAATGTTTTGAATTTTCTTAAAAAATGCGAAGAAACTTTTTCCCCAACCTATTATTATGTGGAAGACAGCATTGAGCGAGTTCGCAAACTTCTTCAAACCCCTCCCTTTGATTCGATTCGATTACGACTCGATCTACCGCTGGAGACGCAATGAAGCTAAAAACGTCCACAAATCTAAAGTTGAAGAGTTGGATGATAATCTGAGCTTCTTTGCTAAGTGACAAATATAGGATGTAACATCGTTCTTAAAAACATCGATGTTTTTTCCGATGTTTTAATTATCTCATCCATTACATGATTTAAAACGTGGTTAGAGACTTTTAAATAAACAAAAAAACTAAATTCACATATTCAATTCATTATGTGTAGTATTATTTATTACAAATGAATCAATAAACTGAAAAAAAAACTTTAAACAAAAATGTATTATTGTGAGCAAAATTCTAGTCCTATTAGAATTTTTAATAAATACTTTACAAACAAAACCTTTTGTCAACATCGATGGTGCAGTAGGCGAAAGCCCGCCGAGTCGCAGAAGATTGCGATCGAAGATCGATTCCCGCCTCGGATTAAATGTTTGTATGATCTGCAAATATTTGTCTCGGTTCTACAAAAAAAAAGTAAATAAGTAGTATAATAGTCATGTAGTGCTCATAATACAAGCTCTGCTTAGTTTGGGGCTAGATGATGCTTTGTGAAAAATGTCTAACATATTTATGATTTATTAGTATAAATCTACTATACCTGCCGGCCCCATGCGTGCGACCACGTCACGCACTAGTAAGCTAACTTGACATTGGCAAGCAATCATAATATATTACTCATTTATCAAATAAGAAATATATAATACTTAACTAACCATCGCAATAGCAAAAACAAAACAATACAAGTAGATAAATATACAAATAAGATCAACGTGGCAGTGACGTCGATCGGCAGAGCACAAATGGAATGAATGAACGAGGTCGATGTTTGACACTTTTACCGTCGATGTTTCGGCGAGGTATCGTGCATCAAAACATCGATGTTAACGTCGATGTTTATGTACGGTACATCGATGTTTTAATTTTCTATGGGTAAAGAAAATCAATGTGGAAACATTGCTGTCATGTCTATTGTCAAACGAATTTGTAGAATGTCGAATTCTCGATCCAATTTGTGTGGGTTTTGAATTTGCAAAGTAATTATTTTATATAAACCTAGTCTTTCACGTTTTATCTTTATATGTAAATTGAATGTGAACAACTTATGATGCAAAGCATTTCTGTTTAATTTATATTAATGTGATAACAATGGCTCTCCTAAATGAACCTGTGCTGAATATTATTGTGGTAGGATTCCACCACAAAAAAGGGTGCCAGGTAACTTTACTATTTAAATAGAAAAAACTTGGTCTTTACAATATTATAAAGTATTTTTATAAGTGGCCTTAACATGCATCCTGAGTTGACATGGTATTGATCTGGTCATTTTCAGACCACATCATTTCAATAGATCTTCAATTTAAATTAGAATTCATAGTTCCAAATTTATATAACCACTACCTAAGTGACTTTCTAAGTTTACCTAAGTTTCTTTCAGTGAAACTAGTGGTAGTGATTAGCAATCATAGAGTGACAAAGAGGCAGATTTGGTTTGATTTGTCTGCCAATATCATCCATCAAGTTCCTCCCATGATTATGGAACATGTAACTGTGATATCGGAAAATATTTAAATTCACAAATCATAGTATATATCACATTAGTAATAAAAATATGTATTTTTAGGTGGAACATTGCTACCCTGAGCTGGTCCCAGGTCGCCCGTCGGAGTTGCCGGTGGCTTGGAGACACCTCCCTGCCTTAGCCTTACCTGATGGCTCTCATAATTATCTATCTGACACCATATTTTTCAATCTCCCAGGTTTGACAGAACCTGAGCATACTGTGTATGGTATATCATGTTTCAGGCAGATCCCTATTGAGGTAAATATCATTAAAAAATAACATAAAAAGCTTCTATGTCAGTTTGAAGCTTAGAATTTATTAACTACAGCAAATTAATATAGTTTATTATTTATGGCTATACCATGTTATTGTGAACTGAATTCTGATTTTTGTTATGACCTCTGTGGAGTGGCAAGCGAATAGTCAGCTTACACAAGAGTTTCATTCATGCTATATGACAAATGTTTGCATGTTTTTAATACAATATGCCTGTCTGTTCAGTGTTCTGCTTGGCAAAAGCCTCCTCCAGCATTTTCCATTGAGATCTGTCTAAAGCAACTTTCCTTCAGTTATATAAGTATCATACCAGACCATATGACAATCTGACCTAAAAAGTAAAAATTAACTTTTAATTTACAGCAAGTTGTGCAAAAGACAGAAGACATGACTCGTAGTTCAGTTCAGAAAAGTGTATGCATTGTATGTCGAGCACCCTTGTTTGGACGGCTTGCAGTTAAGATGGAGCTTGTAGTGAGGGCCTGGTTCCTACAAGGAGACTTCTCACAGACCAAGCTATTAGAAGATGCTTTTAAGCATTTGAATAGTTGTCCTGTGCAGATTGATCAGGCACTTGAAGGTAAGATGCATACAAGCTCAGACCAGCCCCATTATTACACTAGAAAAAGGAAATAGGAACGAGCCCATGCCATCCATTTTGCTGGGATTGGCAATGTTCAAAACTTCTAAAGCTGGAAAATGTTAAATTATTAGTATAAGTGTCTCCCTTTCAAGTTATGGACATTGTTAAGCCTATCAAAATGAATCATTGAACATTGACATTTTGCTAGTATAATTAGGAGGTAGATAGGGATCCGATACTAGTATAATTAGGAGGTAGATAGGGATCTGATACTAGTATAATTAGGAGGTGGATAGGGATCTGATACTAGTATAATCACAGTACACTGTAGTTGTTTTTTTATTTTGATTCACTATGTATGACTGAGTGGAAGTGGAGGTGCAACTAAAAAGGGCCTTGGCAGACCACCAGCTAGGTGGATGGATGGCATTGTTAGTGTTCACTGTAAGACCTGGATGAGAATGACCCAGAACAGACATGAGTGGCGTTTGAGGGAGGAGGCTTATGCCCTGCAGTGATTTACTATGAGCTATGAGTCAATGATGATGATGATGACCCATAAGTGTGTTGCAGATTGCACCAAATCGCCCAGATGTTAAAATAAAAAGTATAACTAGGTATTTTTTTTATATAACAATAACAAATTTTTGTCTGTATGATCTGCAAATATTTTCTCAGGTCTGGGTGTTTTCTATGTATAATAAGTATGTATTTACAAAAAAAAATTATATAAGAAGTTTTTTTATATATTTATTTATAGTATATCAGTTTTGCTTACTTTGGGGCTAGATGATGCTGTGTGAAAATGTCTAGCATTATTATTATTATCATTATTATTTTGATCTACCTAAAAAAAAATATGCTGTTTGAAGGTTTATCGGTGCTTCGGCTAGTGGAGAGTTGGCGACACAAAGCCGTGCTGCTCTTCAAGCTTCTGCTGCTGCGCCGCAAGGTGCTGATCTACGGCTCACCAGCGGGCCCGCTCTCAAACGCTCTGCTGACCCTCGCGTCTCTACTGCCGCAGTGCTTGGAGAGCGGACTCACACATTCCGCTAATGTTGTGTGAGTTACTACTAGGTTCCTATAGTTCTCTACAGATTGCTGCTTCGTCGCAAGGTACTGATCTACGGCTCGCCAGCGGCTTTTAAGTTTTAGAAGCTATGGGCATTGCTACAACTGTACAACTGATACTATGAACAGGCGCGTCTACGAGGTGCACAAACTATAAATTGGAGGTTCAGTCTACGTTCTACGTCTACGTCTATGGCGTTCAGCTTTTACAGGGTGTCCCAGAATATGAATAATTATTTATTTATAATACATAATTATAAATTGTTTTATAAATAAATAAATAAATAAATATCGCTGGACATTGTACACATAAATAAAAAGCAAATTACGATTTTTAAATATTCTGCTTTTTCTGTGAAAGAAAATGGTGAATTAGCTGTTTTCAGTAAAAAAACAATAAATCTGCTTTTTCGATATACTTTAGGAGTGTTGCTAACAACTTATTTGTTATTTTTATTGAATCATTTTTTGAAATTCAACTTTTTCACTTTCGTGGTAACATTTTCTGGGACACTCTGTATGACACGCCTTATGTGTATTTAGTCCATGTTAGCAAACTCCAACTAAGCAATGTCATGATCATAATAATATGATTTATCATCATAACAATCTTTTATTAATCATTTGAACACATATTACTCATTTGTTATTTTGATAAAATGGTTTGATTATTCATAGTACACATTAAATTTAGTTAAGATTACAGATTAATTTTTGTACTAATTATGGTGCTAGTTTTATGGAATGGAGATGTATCATGCATTCATGCATTGCATCGCGGGTAATAAATATAAAATAACGTAACAAAACTTTGTGTTACAGTTTAACCAGGCCATTATCTCCTATCCCTGCTGTTGATTATAAGAATCTCGATGAGAAAGATACAGTAGACACAAACATTGAAATCGCAACCGAGAAGTTAGTGAACGGCACATGTCTAGTCGAAGAGCTCTCGCCAAAAGAAACCGGTAATTTACTAGATGAGAAAGACAGAGTCAGCCGACAGAGTTTCGACGAGACCACTTTCACTGATGTAGTAGACAGACTGGAGATAACAGCTGGTAGAGAAAAGTGCCACAGTGTCGGTGAAAAATACAAACCACAAAAGCTTTCGGAAGCCCAGCAGAGTCCGACCATGGCTAGAGACATGAGCGTAGACGGGCTGTACAACATGACGGGGCAAATCGACCAAACAGAATGCGGACTGCCGCTTCCGTTGTTCAAAGACGGATATCTCTGTTTACCCTACTTATCTCTGAATTACTTAGATCTGTTATCTGACCCGGCCGTTCAAGGCTTCGTTGTAGGCGCTTCGAATGTTTTGTTCAAGCAGAAACGACAGCTTTTCGATGTTCTAGTTGAATTGAATGAGATGAGGATAGAAACTGCTGATCTGACGTTACGGAGGCTACTGACGTTGAGTACTGAAGACCTGAGATTCGCAGATCACGTTGTGAGGCACGGGTCCACGCAGGGTGATTTGTGGATACGCGATCAGTTCGCTACCTACTTAATTTATTTATTGAGGACTTCGCTGTTGCCTGGTAAGTTTTTATTGAAACCGTAACCAGCCTACATTTCATTTAATTTTTACCTTAATACTACGCACAGGGAAGTAAACAAAAATATTTAAAGAACCATGTATATTTAAATAACATACATAAATAAAACTATATAAAAATTAACTTCACCTAGATTGTTAGTCGATGATTCTAAATTGACTTTGTGATTTCAATGAATGAATTACCTATAGACTGACATTTCAAAGAATTAGGATACAAAAAAAAACCTTTCCCAAGTTAATTGTCTTGTCATTTTAAGGGTCATAATCTAGAACGAATCTCAAATTGAATTTAGATAGGCCTCATGCATAGATTTTGACAGTTTTTAATGGAAATATTCAAAATAAGTTAAGCTACACATAAGTTTCGTTCAGAAATACGAGCCTTATTATAACAATACCTTTGTTGCAAGTACTAGCAACTTGCAAGAAATTCATGTTTGCTTGTTTTACAGATGGCAGCAGAGAGCTGGATTCGTTTAATGCCCCGTTCATGGCTGCGTTCAAAGCCACGCCCGCTTACGAGCAGTGGTTGAAAAACACAAACAACGGTGAAATAGAAACGTTTATGAACCTTGCGCCAATGCACCCGTTTAGTGGGCAGCTCTCGGTAGCCGATATGAAGCTCAAATTCGCGCAGTAAGTGCTGTTTTTATAATTTTTAATCTTGAATTAGATTTAGGGGTCTGTTTCTCAAAATACAAGTTACGAGTACAAATACAACCGAAGTCACAGATATTATAATACAAGTACTGATAACTCCATACAAAATAAATGGATGGATCTAAGTCGGGCTATTTTGTATGCCATAAATATGTGCTAGATGCCACTAGCGGCGGTGGATAGCGAGGCGCTGTAGGTGGATTTAACTGGTTAGATGATAGCACAGATTTATAATAAAATAATGTATGAGTGTTAACGAAATATTAGTAACTAGCTACTTCACGTGATACCCGATTAAAAAGTAGCCGAAGAAAAGTAGCTCTTACTGTTAAGGCTGCGTTCACAAGTAACGACTTACGTTGCAAAATTAATCTCCACTAAAAGCCCTTTTATGTTAACGGGATATTATACGGCCTATGTCAAAACGCCTATGCCCTAATGTTTGAATTAAAAATGACAATAACTATTACCTACCTACCATAAACCTGTAAGGTCCATTCTAATTATTGATGAAATATTTTTTTAAAACGGATGATTAGTTTCGCAGATCACCTCCTACAAGCTTTATCTCTTCATAATATTAGTATAAATCGGTAGATTTAAACAAGTGTTCAGGCCATACAATTTTACCTCCACGACTTAACGCAGTTGAAGTGATGGAGTACTTTACTTGTTAATTATAAACTTGTAATTGTGAATAAACCTTGCAGTACAATGTCGACGACGGAAGGCGGTCGGAAGGTGACGGCGGCGGTGGCGAGCACGGGCCGCGCGGTGGCGACCACCTCGCGCGCTGTCGGCGGCGCACTCTCGCAGGCGCGCGGAGCACTCTCCGGCTGGTGGAGCGCTCTCACCGCACCCCCTAGCGGCGCTTCTGACACTTCTTCTATAGGTCAGCACATTTTGTGGACGGTATAGATATATAACAAAGTTTGTTCAACGATTCTAGAATTTTCGAAGTTTTTCATCCATGAAATGCCTCTTTAACTCAATGATATGGCGGTTGAGTAGCCGGCTGCGACAGTAGAGGTGCGGATTCGATTCCAGCTGCATGTTTGCCGACATTTGTTCCGGGTCCAGGTGTTGCGGTACCACGGTACTCGTAGTCCCTGATATTCAAGACACTGAATCCTAGTGTGGGGTCAGGATTATGTGTGTCTGTCTGTTTATTTATACCTTTTATTTATCAGGTGAAGACAAGCTCCCTCCGTCGGACGCAGAAGACGCCGTCGACCAAATAGACGATGACAACAAAATGAAGCGTCCCACCACTCCGGAACCCCCCGACAAAACCATAGAAGACGGAACCACTAATATAAGCAACATTAGAATCGTGTAAATCTTAAGCAACGTAATGAGCACAACTTCACGATTGGTATAGTAGCCTCTGTAACTTTCGCGATCAGTAAACACTATTATTTATTTACGTATGGAAATAGTTGCCATCATTTCTCGTCGATAGTTCCATGAGTCTCTTTACATTATGCAATCTATCGCATATATATAGGCGCGTGGGGAGCATTTTGGTGTGCGGTCTGTCTTCACACTATGTAACTTGTCGCATGCGTTATATTGCATAATGTAAAGGGTGCATAATACTCCAGTCAAGCTTTGATTTCGGCTGTTGCCACTTAGAAATAATTATGTTCACAAGAGATCGGATTTTACACAAATGCATATCTGCTGTTGCTGTTTTGATGATTTTCACGGTGCCTTCTCGACGTTTATCAAGGTTGCTGTGATTGTTTCCTAAAAGAGGACACGACGTAAATCATTTTGGCTATCGCAAAGTTTATAGTGATCAGGAGATTTGAGCCTGAAGCTTGAATGTAGGGTTTGTTATTTATTAATATTATGTTAAAAATAAAAGATTTTTTTGTCATAATCCGGTCTCTATTAATTATTAAGTATAACATGTTGACATCGCAAAAGAAGCCTATATAAGTGTGTATCAACAGTTGCAATTATAGACGATCTGTGGTGTCTGAAGCTAGTAAACACTTGTACCTACAGGGATTAATAAGGTCCATGTAAAAACTTAGTCGCTTTATTGTTCCATGATGTTCATAAAGTATTTTATACATTGTTGTATGAAATAACGAATTCCATTGTAAATAAGTACTTATTTGTATTAGAATACGTTTGTATTTGTGAGATTATTCGTTAGTGAATAGTTAGTATTGTTTGCCGGTGTCTATTCTACAGCATTCTTGTAAGCTAAACCCTGCTTAAATTATGGCAGTCACTTTATTTCGGTTCATTTAAAAGTTAAATAAAAAGGAATCGCGGTTTGGCTTTAAGAAATTCTGCGCAGAATCGTCACGTATGCGTTTTTTTATTGCACAAAATTGCTTAAAATAATGTAACGTTTTCCAAAAACACAAGAAAACAGTTTTTTCTACTCATAAAAAATGCTATTTTGTGCAAAAATAAATAGCTTTGTTATATTTATTTTATTCAATTTATCTAACGGTTCGCAATGTTATTTTACTAGAAAACTCGTAAGAAATGTATATTATGTTTGAATAAATTCTAGATTTGTGGTTTTATAATATAGGAATTTGATAGACAGTGATCTCTAAAACTACGATATTTCGTTGATAATTTTATGGCGATTATTAGTAAATAGCTTTTTGAAACAACAACCTATTTATAGTATTTTTATATTATTGTAAGCTCTCTATTATTAGGTACTTTCAAAAATCAATGAAAAGCACAACTGTTAAAAGACATGTCAACGTCAAAATGGCTGCGCCCCCTCCTGTGTTAGAAACACAGAAAAGAATGTTCCAATTTGGAACATTCCTTTCACTAGTGTTTACTACCCATTTGATATAATAATAATATTAATAAAGCCTTTTTTATTTCCTTACCAACTAATTTTACAAATAATTTTAGGTAGCTATATATACGAACTAATGTTGATAAGGAACCTCTTTGGGTATAGGCCTCCTCCAGTTGACTCTATTTCTCTTTTTATCTGCCTATGAGCATCCATCTTTTTTTTTCCCAGCAGTGTCTATGATGTCATCTGTCCATCGTTTTCTTGGTCGACCAGGTGTATCGGGTGGCCTGCCCACTTCCATTTTAACTTGAGCGCATGCTGGAGAGCATCTGTTACTTTTGTTTTTTTCCTAATAAAGTCACTTGATTTTTTGTATCTTTCTGATTTTTAAGATGCATCTTTCCATCGCTCTCTGGCAGGTTGTTATTTTATTTTTGTTGTGTAGCTCCATGTTTGGTAACCATAGGTAAGAGTCGGTAGGATACAGGTATCTAACATTTTTTTTCAGATGGAGAGATTGGTCACCTTTCAGAACCCATTTTATACCTTTGCTAAACTGTTTGGTGTCTTAATAGATTAGAAAATATTCAACAAATAAATATAGTGGCGCCGCCATTTTGACGTTCAGAAAGACAGATAGCATACAAAAAACTAAGGTCCATACATAAAAACATTTTTAAACGTTGTTTAGCTAAACAGTGATTTGTTTCTACTGTTGAAACAAATTAGTTTTTAGTTGATTAACTGTTTAAAATCTTTATATGTAAGTTACTAGAATAGCAAAGAAATATAGTGGCGACTTTCTCACACACTTACGTAGCGTTTTTGCGAATATATTCTTACATTCCACATTGGCTTCAAATAATGCATTCTTATTCAGAATAATAAGAATTGGTTTAGGTCGCCCCTATTAATTGGGATTTTCTTAGTTTCTTGAATGAGTTTGTACTAGGTATATTTCAATTTAATCTTATTCTAATTTTGTTAGTATCATTTACCTAATTCTAAAAATGTTATGTCTGCATATTCACTTAATCAATAGGTAGCTGTGAATGTTAAATAAAAGTTACATAAAACTTGCAGCAAGCATATTATTGTGTAGAAGGTAATTTATTTAACCAGAGGAGCATGTATTGCTACTATGAAATACTTTTATTTGGTATATGAAAAAAGGTTTATTATTTTTCATATATTGAGGTTAGTAGGTACTACCCCTACCTATATATGAAAAATAGGATATTGGGTAAGTTAGAACAAATAAGTACGAAGCTTAAGTATGCCCCAAACATCTTCCTGATACAATCTTCCATCTAGACATTGTGGATTGATGATGGATGTTGATAATGGCGGGGTAAAGCAAATAAAACAAACCAATATCGATTGAGAACAAATATAATGTTTTTTTGTATACTTAAGTACTTATATAATATCACAATCGGGGCGAGAAATTACATTTAAATGCAATTATGATAATTGTGTCTATCTAAGTACTCTTCATAATAATGAATACCGCGGGTATGTTTGTCTACTTAAAATCTACTACTGGGTAATTGTGACCATCACAAAACTTAGGCCATCGCACGCTTCAATATCATATTCTCTCCGTGGGTTTGAAGACTTTTTGGAAAAATACACAGCGCGAAACACGTATGAAATCGCGGAGTGATCAAACTGGTGAGTCGGGCTCATCCCAGGGCCAGGGCGGGCCGGAGTCCATCGCGTTTTGTCTCCAGAGCGCGCGTGCGCCCTCAGACGTCCCGTGCGCTAATAGGCGCATGTTGTAAGGCTCTACCATGTTGCAAAGCGAGGCGTCGCTTTCCTGCCGCGGCACCCTCCCGCTCCCGCCCCGCTCGGCGTCGTCCCCCTTCCCCTCGGGTAGAAGGTCGAGCTCGTGCGGCGACTCCAGCTCCGTCAAGTCCGAGCGCGGAGACAGCTCCGTGGAGCCGGACGCGTCCACCTCGCCGCACTCAACGCCCAGCGCCGCCGGGGCCGCGGCCGGCTCGCCCGGCGTGATCCTCGGCGACACCAGCGGCTGCGACTCGTCATCGCTGAAGTTCTCGGGGCTCCGCTCGCGGGAGCCGCCGCTGCGCATTATCTTGTCCTTGAGCCGCGTGAGGCGTTCCGCGGAACTCACTTTGCGTAGGATCGCGGCGGTTTTCCGGAGGCCACGCAGCTTAAGGTCGACGATGGGCGAGCCGGTGCCGGCGCGGGACGAGTCTTCGACGGAGCGGGAGTGCGCGGCGAGGCGGGACGCGTCGAGCGCGTCCTCCCCCGCCACTAGGAGGGAGGAGGGTCGCGAGGGAGGCGGCGAAGGCGCTGGGGAGATGCGGTAGTGCGCGGGCGCACGCGGTCGGACGCTGAACGTGATCTGTCCGTCGTCGTCGGAGTCGCGCTCGTTTTCGACGTTGAACGTGACGGCAGGAGTTTCGGGTCGGCGCCGGAAGCTGCCGCTGCTCTTCAAGATTGAAGGGTCTCGGCGAGTTGCGCGCGGGGAGCCCCCGGGCGTAGACACCCTGCTATCCGACACCGCCTCGCCCGAGCGCAGCTGTAGTGTGCTCTCCTCGTCTGAAACGAACGCTATGCTGTGAATTGCTGCTTGGAAATTAATAAATAAAAAATAAAAATTGGGAGGGTCGGGGAGGGAAGGAAGGAGTCACCTGCGAGTGATGCTGGCCGGCTGAAGAGCGCTGCACGATGAGAGACGACTGCCTAGATATATTAAATTGAAAAAAAAAGGCCCAAAATCAAACAACATCATTACAATTTCAGCGTTTATTGTTATACAATACTGTAAAATATTCAAAGAAAATTGTCTAACTACATAAATACTTACAAACAAGAGTACTGATATGTTCATTGAGATAATAAAGCTATATTTTATTTATTAAAGTACCTACTTACTGGAATTCGACACATACCTATTAGGTATGCCGTAAAAGTATTTACTTTAAGTTAAGTACATAGGCTAGCAAAATAATAATAAATTATAAATAGCGCCAAGCTTATAATTTTAACATAACAGAAAAAATATGTATTGCTCCATAATTCTCGACCTTTCTTGAATCAGCTCTATGGACACATTTTAACTACTTTATAGGTACCTACCGAACTTCTACTTAGCTTATGTTTATGGAATTCAAGTAGTTCAATTTATAATAACAATACTCAGTGTTCATGGCACATTTTTCAAAAATGTATATTTACTACAAATTAAGAAAGTAAGTTTATGAAAAATAATCTAAACATTGTATAGTGAAAGGAATGTATGTATAACATGATCACTTTTATATTTACATAAAGATATATTCGTACGAATACATGTATGAATGTAAGTGGAATTCCAACTATGATATTGTCAATCACATCAAACGTAGACAAAATAATATCTAGCCTAGCTACCGTCTAGCCTCTGAATAGGCAGACTGTTTACAGAATTTACGTTAATAGGTAGGTACTTCTAAATATATAGACGTAACTGAATACAGCTTAACGTCATATTACATTGATTCGAATACCAGCTAATTTAGAATGCCAGTGGCAGCATTAAAGGCATAATGTACACAACCTTACATTATGTAATACTTGTATTGTTAGATATAGTTAACTTAAATGCTAGGGAATTTCTACACGCATTTTTACCATGAGGCGAGAATATATATTTTTTCCATTTAAACAAATAAATTTTGCCCTGAGAAATGTAATAATTAATAATCCCATTCATTCTTAAAAGTTATATTGTCCTGGTGAGCGTGTGTTCCTAAGACACTACTTAATACCACGTTATGATGTAACCCCAGCCAGTACCCGTCAACTATTGTATGTGTTAAGATTCGCGTACAATCATATTAAAATAAATAAAGTAACGTCGATGTAATTGGCTAAATATAATACATTTGCTAATATTGGTTTAATAATTCGTACGTATTGGCTAATATTGGTTTAACTGTGACATGGGTAGGTACTGGGAGTAATGTCGTGCATAAGCCAACATAAAATTGCAAGGTCCGCACCTTTGCGCTTTCAACTTCTACTTGCGTCTTCCTGTAGGGTAGAGAAGTGTACCACATTGCATATGCAAATTAGTTAAACGTATAGCGCACACCGATCAGTAATAGGCATCCAAAAATGCATGTAACAGAGGAATAATGAAAGTTGACGATGAAAGCGCACAGTTGCGTATGGGCGTCAGGCGTCATTTCAGATGTAACGCAATTTTTACGGTAAAATTTTTGAAAAGCGTTGTGGAGCGTCTGGTTGTGGAGTTAATAGTTGAAATCTCATTATTTTGTCTAGGCGTAAGATGTAATTTAGAGTTATAACGCCATGTAGAGGCTGATATGTCAAATGATTGCTTTGGGCTGGTTCAGTTCGTAAATTACATTAAATATGGAATGAAACCCATTATTGTGCGGGCGTTAGAAGTCATTTAGAGTTATAACGCCATCTTGCGGACGACATTTACGAGATGTCCGCAAGATGGTGTCTCTGATTTATGCGTTACATAGATGCCATCAAATTTGGAATAAGAACCCATTACTTTGTATGGGCAGTAGGCTTTATTTGAGATGTAACACCATCTTGATGACGTAATTTCCGAGAAACGTCCGTGTTTGAAGCAGTTCATTGGAAGACATCATCCCCCAGGTTCAGGATGACATGGTCGCTCGGCGGCTCGGGCTCTTCGTCTCCCTCGGAAGGGGGTTGGGAGGGGGCTGGGTGCGGGGAGGGGGGAGGGTGCTCGCGGATGGTTCGGAGGGGCTCACCTGGGTGGGAGGGGGGCTCCGACTGGAGGACGTCCTCCATTGCCTCCTCGTTCAGGGTTTGGAGCGCGCCGCATATCATTTGTTCCTCGAGGGTTACCTGCCAAGACAGTTTGTATATTAGAGCGCTTGCAAATTTGCGTACATGCTCGTTTTAGGTACTCGCGTAGTACCTGTATGTTAACACTGTCTAACTTTTGAATTCTCTCATTACCATATAAAAATTGCGAACCATTAACAATTCATTTAACGGCATCAGAACTTAAACATTTGACAATATTTTTTGACAATTAAAATGTATAGTACATCTATGAGTGAGTTTATTTAGACCCAACCATAGAGATGTTTACAATTAATATTAATGTTAACATAATCCGGAACGTATCTACATTAATATATTTCTAAATCTCTGTGCTTGTCTGTTTTAATGGCTTGTAACTGACCAGATTTTTTATACATATAGACTTAAGCAATTTGACAAAACCAAATTAACTATGTAGTTCCTACGGTTAATAAATGAGTATGAATATGAGTATTCCATAAATATCTCTATTCTGCTCTTTTTAGTAGCTATCGGGTCTAATATTCAGTAGATGCTAAGATAAAGTTTGTTAGGTTGAGAACTTGCGACAAGCTGCAATCCATGGGTGCAAATGATAATGATCTATGGTCTGAGGAGCAAGACATATAGGAAAAAATATTGCTGTCTCTCTTTTTTGCTTTACGGAAAGAGAGAGAAGTTATTTTAGAGTGAGAGTCCCCTGATTTCCCTATTAGACCCGAGTTAACCAACACAATAACGGAAAGCTTTTTGACACACATATTCATAGAATCTGTGATCATAATCAATGGTTAGATTTGACCGTCCGTTTATATTGTTGGTGAACTCAAGGCTTAGACCGTCTCTAGTGAAAATGAAAACATGATTTTGTCCGAGTCGAAGTTTTTTTGACAAATTAATGCAATACATGACAGCTAAATGAAAGAAACAGTCACCATTTTGTATAAACATTTGATGGTGCTTCCAAACCAAATTATTATACACAAGATGTAATTGTGCACAATTCTAAAATAAACCGAGATGAAGTGCTAACTTTGTAATATGTCCAACTATTATAATTTAATCACCTGGTATTCCGTATAGAGCTGCAAAATATAACAATTTGTATAAAATCTCAGCGTCCAAGAGTCTAAATTATCTTTTCTAAGAGTAGCCGTATAGTTTCTAAACTAGCTACGAAGCGTCCGCAAATGAACGAAAATCAATGGTAAATTAGCTGTTTTTTTAATTTTTAATCATTTTAAATCTGTATTGTTTCAATTAAATTTCATGTAAATAAAACGTACCTGTTTTTCAACATTGCTGGGTCTGCTGCGCTGATGCTCTAAAGCAGCTCTTGGTTTTGTCGATGTATCGGGCTCTGTTTCAGTGGTTTTTTCAGTGACCACTGTAGAAGAACACAACAAATATTAATCTTTACAAATTCACATGATAAAAGCAACTAAATCAGCGGACGATAGCCAATCAAATTAGAAAGATTTAAAGCAACTAGGAGGTCATTGGGTAATTTTTGATTCGATTGTATCGCTAATGTGACATTTACGTGAATCATGTATACGCCCCAGGACTTGCTGCGTTGGCAACAGAAGAATAACAAAACTTTTGAGATATTATATTGAGAGTTCGCCGTGTTATTAGATTATTAATGTATTATTAGGTCGAGATCTATGAGATTTTTTTTCCTTTTCTTAACTTCTTCTACACTAGTAGTTTGCCACGAACTGAGAATTTGCAACCAGTTGTTAAAAAAACTCCCTAATCGGACTTTAAGATTCTATTAGTATAACCTACCTACCTACCAAGTTTCATCATGATTGTATAAACAGTTCAATAGTTATCATCGGACAAACAAACACACATAGATACATACATACACATGCCATATTGTCCAAGTATGCAGAGATCTTGGCAGAATTGTGAAAAATTGTCACACAAGCCATAACCAGGACTGAGAGATCTTGGCTTGCTTCGCTCGCTTAAAAATTTGATGGGAAGCAAAGTAGAATAGAAAGTTATTTACCTGTGACAGCGGGCGCACTAGATGGCATGTTGGCTTCCAGTTCACGAAGATTTATAATGAGCAGTTTGAATAGCTCCCAGTCACCAAAAGGGAGTTTTAAAATCTGCGCAAAGCAAAGAGGAAATTTATTTTTTTATACATCTTGCCGGACCCACAAGATCGGTGCCAGTATTTTCACAAAATTAAAGAACGAAGAGGGAAACACATTGCAAATATAAATAATAAGAACAGTAGAACAAAGTAGTACATAAACGTAGATGAGATTTGGCTTTAGTGCTCGAAACACGAGATTGAATGAATGAACGAAATGACTTTGTTGTAAAACTTCGGAAAAAAAATACAAATTAACAAAGCTTAAAGTACAATTTACGAACTTATTACTCAGAAGCGATCTCTTACTTTGAATGATTTTTGAAACGAATTAACTTTTCGATAAAGTTATTTAGTTTAGCTGTGCGGACATACCGCACAACCCCAATTTTGTTAGTTGTAATTTTGTATGTGGTTGTAATGTGTTTTGTGCGTGTAAATAAATAAATTAACGATAAAGTCAAAGTCATATCAAAATTCATTAAAATCACAAGGATCACTTTGAAACATCGGTTTTATCTGCTGCCTGTTACAATAAGTACCTACCTTTTTTATCGAGTTTTATCAATAAATAATATTACTCCATTGTTCACATAAGTAAAGTCTATAAGTGTTAATTAGTGTGTGCAATAAAGCATTGTCTATGTATTTACCGGCTCCAGATCGCTGAGTTTGCAGACGGCTAGCGCTAGCCCGCTCACGTTGTGACTGCGCAGAGCCGTGCACGCCGCGCCCGCAGCGCCCCCTAGCGCCTCGCCCACGACGTCGCACACCCGCTCCACGTTCAACGTTGACAGACGGATGTTTGACAAGTCGATCTGCAAAGGACATACTCTATACTCAATACGACGACCTTTGTGGCGCATTTGGCGAAGACCCGCCTGAGACGCAGAAGGTTGCGGGTTCGATTCCAGCTGCGAGACAAATGTTTGTAATGTTTGTCCTGGGTGTTTTCTATGTATAATATGTATGAATTTACAAAAAAAAAAGTATATCAGTCATAAAACAAGCTCTGCTTAGTTTGGGGCTGTGTGTGCCGCTGAGCAGTTATCCTCGCATTGCTGTGTTCTGGTTTGCAGAGTATTTGTGCAGGTAAAATTAAAGGCACACGTGACTTATCATCCGTGATGTCTCAGGGTCGTCAAAGTGCGAGTGATACGTCTGGTGTTGCCAGTATCCATATGTGTGACACGTGACTGGTGTCCATAACAAAGTAAGTGGCTTGTATATGCGTTTATCGTAAGAGCTTGTTGATTTGTCACTCCTCCGAAACTGATTATCCGGTACATTTTTAGCAATCATTAATTGTATGACTTCAAGAACTGTTTTCAAGGGGGGGTTTTCAAATATTGCAAAAAAATAAAACAAACAAACAAAGACTGTCTTCCCTATGGTGGACATCCTCAGATACATACTCAGTGAGTAGATCTTTGCAAAAAATCTCTTTTCAACTTACCAGTCCAGGAAAGGCGTTCCTCAGCATGAGATATGGATTCTGCGCCGGCTGCTGCTGCGGGTGCGGCGGCTGCAGGTGCGGTTGCGGATACGCGAGGGGTTGCGGCATGAAACCTTGGCCCGTATTGGTCCACCCCACCCACATGGGCTGCGGGCCAACTGCGCCGGCCCCGGCCAATTGGGTAGGCGGTGACGCCCGCTGCCACATAAAGTAAACATTAATAAAGTATACAGTGACGTATTTTGACTTCCTCCTAAATCTCCTTAATGGTATCTTGGTTATCTAATAAATCGTTACAATGCATGTACTTTTATTGTTTGGATTTGTAACCAACATATATGGTGTAGAATATGTGGGTCTAATTGGATCCAACGTGGGATAAAAAATATATAAGTAAGAATAGCCTACTTAAAAGTATAGCTGTAACAGAAATGCCCCACGCACCTTACTAATCCATCTACACAAACAGTTCAAAGTCGAACCAAAAAGGTATCAGCTCAGCATAATCATAGGTACGTGGCTACCTTCTGCTGACCCTGCGCAGTGACGTCACAGACGCCAGTAGCAAACACTACTCTCAAGCAATTATGTGTATAATAAGTATTAAAAATGGATACTTTTTAAAACTGTATTTACTATAATTATCTAGATTACCTACAAGGTTATTTGAATAAGAGGGTTAGTATATAATGTGTTGTTGTCTTACATGTTTCCTATGGAATAGTTTGGAATGTGGATGTCGCATGTTCTGCGGGTTCCCCCACGGCAGGCCTCCGGCAGCGCCAGCGCCACCTAGCTCTTCTTCGACCCCTGACTGTAACTGCTCCTCTGAAATTATAGCAACGATTTTTACATCATCAATCCTGACTTCGCGTCTCACGGCTTCTTCTAGTGACAAGTTAATTTTTGCACAATTTCAAATCCTCTTTTCCATTGTTTGATGCAGCGCCCCCTAGCGGCAGTAAACTTATCTCAGTACATGAAGCCATCGCAAAAAAGTCGCTTCGGAGATAAATAGTAACAGACAAACGAATTACGCGACATAACCATCATAGGTAGGTACATACGCACAAACGCGTTCGCCACAACAAGGTCGTCGCGGGTAAAACAAACGTATAAATGTACGTGTACCTATGGACCGTAGTTTTTAGTTGTGCAAGAAATAATTTATTATCTATTTAAATGGAAAGGCAGGAATATCTTGAAGGAAATCGCAGCAAGCAAGCTAGTAGCCTCGCCTCCTAGGCCTAGACGCCTGCAATTCTGATGGAAGTTACGTTTGATAACCTTCTTGATGTAAGCATCAAGAAGGTTATTAAAGGACCCTTAGTTCCAGGTTGGAGGCAGTGATAACTTAAAGGGAATTGTAGAAAACATGCCAGTTGCCTCGCCTCTTAGTCCTAGAAGCCTGTAATGCTGATGAAAGTTACCTTTGATAACCTTCTTGATGTAAGGGTCCAGGTTGATGGTGAAAGGCAGGAATATCTTGAGGTCTGCAGCGGTGAGCGTGGCGCGATGGAAGCTCAGGAACACCTCTAGCTTGCGCTCGTCTCGGTCTAACTCCATCAGCGCGTTGGCTTCGCGAAGACCGTTCATTAGGGGCTTCACTCTGTGACGCAAGGCACATATAAAAGTAAGATAATCAGTTATTTTTTTACTATTTGTGTAGTATCCCATACAACACGCAAACAGCGTTAATTTAAAGTTGAACTCCACGAAAGAATATATTTTATAAGTTGAAAATTTATTTATTTTTTATATACTATTGACTATATGTTCCTGATTGTACTACACCTTACGCTAATAACAAAATAAACTAAAAAAATATTCGATCTATAAGTGCGAAAGGCGGTCTTTATCGCCTAAATTAAGTCAAAGTCAAACATTTTTTATTCATTAAAATCATAAGGATCTCTTTGAAACGTCGGTTTTATCTACTGCCTGTACCTCCGCGAAAGCCAGTCGAGGATCCAAGCCAGGAAATAAAGGCAAGAAAACAAGGCAGGTTATTCTTTTTAATGATCCTTTTATAAAAAAATAGGTACCTACATTTTTTATAGATTTGGAGCATTTTCAATCCCAAAAGTTTTTATCATCTAAATAATAGATATTTATATTTATATTTATAGATCAGATATTTTATAGTAAGCTTACTTGTCATAGATGTGTTTGAGCGAAGTGGAGTCGTCGATGTGCTCCTCGTATGTCTCGTGATGGTAGATCAACCACGAGGTGCGGAACGGCCACTGTTCCGTGAGGTTAACCCACGACGCGAGCTGATACCAGTTGAACTCGATCTGGAATGCTTTCAGAAGGCGACCTGTGGGAGATAACCAATATTAGTAAAGCTTTGGGAAATAAACATATTGTACAACTGAAATGTTCACGTAGCGCACTAACGGTGAAGGCATTGACGAAGTATCGGCTACATCCCCAGCAAACTATGTGCAAAGAGCGGCAGCACGCAGTGCAAGACGCGACTCGTAGGAATAGCGGCGCGATCGCATAAGAATTCTTGCCGATTATAATCCGCAACGGAATAAAGTATGTGAAATTGTTTGTATAAGAATTAATGCCACTTATAATCTGCAAAGGAATGGAGTATGTGAGATTATTGGTATAAGAATTAATGCCACTTATAATCCGCAAAGGAATGGAGTATATGAGATTATTGGAATAAGAATTAATGCCACTTATAATCCGCAAAGGAATGGAGTATATGAGATTATTGGTATAAGAATTAATGCCGCTTATAATCCGCAAAGGAATGGAGTATATGAGATTATTGGTATAAGAATTAAAGCCACTTATAATCCGCAAAGGAATGGAGTATATGAGATTATTGGTATAAGAATTAATGCCGCTTATAATCCGCAAAGGAATGGAGTATATGAGATTATTGGTATAAGAATTAATGCCACTTATAATCCGCAAAGGAATGGAGTATATGAGATTATTGGAATAAGAATTAATGCCACTTATAATCCGCAAAGGAATGGAGTATATGAGATTATTGGTATAAGAATTAATGCCGCTTATAATCCGCAAAGGAATGGAGTATATGAGATTATTGGTATAAGAATTAATGCCGCTTATAATCCGCAACAGAATGGAGTATATGAGATTGTTTTTCAGTGTGTTTGTTTATCTCCAAAATGATTTAAAAGATTGTTAAAATGAATCATAATGAGTCGACCGTGTTAATGAATGCACTAGATTGACTCTTGGGCTTTTACAGTTGATGCTTGTACATTAAGTACTTAAGAATGTGTATGTAAGAAGAAAAGCTATCACGGACTTGGTTTATATAATAACGTGAAGCACGTTTACTAGCCACCTTATGCTCCCAGGGATAACGTCGCTGAAGAAGTCATAAGTCAACAAGTTCAGGTCAGAAGGCATATATTACTTATTGTGGGGAAAACAAGATCCCCTTAAAATAAATTATATGTCTATGTCCTTATTGGGGTGTATTGTCCATCTTCTAACCTGACCCCAACCAATCCACTTCTTGATATAACGGAGAAAGACTAGGTTGATGACAGAAATGTTCCAGTATCCCCGACCCCGAGTGTATTGTTGTTGATGGAAATCCGAAAGCAGAGATATCGTTGGGCATGCAAAGATAACGTCTTACAAATAATCTCAATCAATATGCCGGTAAAATTACCGGCACATGTGACTTTTCACCAGTGACTTTGGGTCGCGGCAACGCGCGTGTGATACCTCTGGTTTTTCAAGTGTCCATTGGCTGCGGTAACCGCTTACCAACAGGTGGTATGCTTGTTTGCCACTTTAGAGATGTATAAAAAAAAAACTCTTTACCAGTGACGTAAAGTACGTTCATCAGCCGCCTCATGCTCCTAGGGTTGACGTCGCTGAAGTAATCATCGGTCAACAGCACGCGGTTCAAGTCAGCAGCCCCCGCGGCCGGCACAGCCCTGTGCAGGCCCGACGCCACGGAACTGGCGACGGACTCCGAAGGGCGGAGTCTACGCGTCCTTGCGGCGAGGACGCTACTGCTCGGCTCTTTGTTCGGCTGATTCTTGATACGCTCCTGACTCGACATCAGTTCGGATGTTGAGGATAGGCGACGTGCCGATACCTGTAAAAAGAGCATTATAATTTTTTCAAGTCAGAAAACAGATTCTAATTTGGTTTTATAAGCTATTTTAGCAAAAATGTTATCCACATACAGTGTTGAGAAAGACGCAAGTGGGTATTCGAGTGTCATGGAGTAATCGTACATAAGTACATAGCCCACGCATCGAGAAGCTAAAAATGTTTGAACTTTAAAACAATATCATGTCCTCGAGAACTACTTGTTAATTAAAAGTACATGAAAATGGGATTTTAAAGAAGCATTAGAAGTTTGAGACACAGCTTATCAATTCAGTTCCTTACTGCAATTCCCAGTTGCTCAAGTATTCGAGTGCTGTTAGTGATGACAGAAAGGCACTGTGACTTGGTCGCTAACTACTGGTTTCATACTATGGCAACGGGTTACGGAGAGAGGATGTTCGAAATTTCACTAACGAGGAAATACGTAGAAAGCTAATGCCAATAGGCAGCAGAATTCACAATCGGTGGGGAAGGTTCTCGAATGCCGACCACGAACCGAACGTTGCTGGCCCTCCCACCCGCTGGACCGATGCAATCTTAATTGTGCGGGAAGTCAGTAGATAGAGGTGGATAGGCGAAGTTACTCACAGATCTCTGCAGTGAAGTAGAGAAGTCGTCAGTGCCAATGGCCTGTATTCTCTTCGCTGCGGTCTGCTGTGCAGTCTTCACTCTGCGCAGCGCTGAGTTTTGGAGATAGAATGGCAGTTGGACCATATTGCGCAGGTAATCCCATCCGCCGATATTGCTTTCGGAGAAAGCACGACGACTATTCACTTCTACTGCCTGTTGGTGAACACAGTTTTGAATACACTGAATTTGTTTTTTTTTTATTAAGTGCCATCCAATAAACCAAGAATGTAATTGACATAAACGGGTTGATTTATTATTTTTTTACACAAAACAGTTGATTTTTACCAACATTTACTACAATAGAAATAGAAAAGTTGTTACCTATATGTTGAGGTAACCACTTTCGAGATAGAATACATAGTTACTCTGGTATACCTAGTTCTGTAGAAGTAGGTTTTTTAATCGAAGTTTGTCTGCACAGAATCTGTGAACTGCTGTCTAATCAATAAGAAAAACCATTTTCGGATACAAAGCACGAGCGTCATGCACATAAAGTTATGAATATCAACCAAACACATTTATAGACAATAATTCACCAATCACAACTTCTCAATATTAATACAATGAAAACTATTATTTATATTTGATATTTTAAAATCGGTGAACATTAAAAATTCACGGCACGATAGAATAACACATTTAAATAAACAAAGACATATAAATGGACATTTATAATTATAGTCATGCAAATCCACATATATCTAAATGCAAAGGTTTCGGGATAACACCAAACTATAGGTATACGATTTCCAAAACTGACCTCCGTCCAAGCAACCTGCATGAAACATCATAATCTACTTAATTTCAGTTTCTAACTACATACATTTAAAAGGAGAATATATTTTACGACTTTCGATCAGACACAAGGGATTAAGTAAAATAAATGACTCAAAAATAGCAAAGCACAGATTGTAAAGAAAAATTAAAATAATTATCTCTTACGTAATCATCCCATAACTTTAATATTCAAAAAATCTTTTCCAACACTGAACAATGACAAGAACACGCATACTTTTGTCCAATATATAAATATATGGAGTGATTATGAATAAGAGCGTAGGCTTTCGTTTTCACTTTCAATAGACACAATTCAATTTTAAACTACATGATTACAAAATGCCTTAAAAAAAGTGAAAACAAACAAAAAAAAAGGAGACGAAATAAACGCTACAGCAAAACAACAGATAAAGCTCTCACCTTACTGATAATATGGGGGTCGATGGCCAGCAGCAGTATGAACGGGCTCTTCGGATCAGAACAGAGCGCGTGCACTGCGTTCAACAGCGCAAGCACTTTCTCTTGCTCGCAGCTGTCTAACGCGTCCACGACCACCACTAGACGTGTCTGTTGACCCGTGAACGCGTCTAGACATGAAACCTGGGTAACAGACAACATTACTAACGTCTTTTTACTAAAAACGGGATATTTACCATGATACCATGTCCATCCGTTGATCATACAACTGTGTCGAATTAGCAGGAAACATTCAAACTCACAAATCATAGTGACGACCTCTGTGGCGCAGTGGGCGAAGGTCCGCCTGACACGCAGAAGGTTGCGGGTTCGATTTCCGCCACAAGACATGTGTTTGTACGATTAGCAACGTATGTCTCGGCTCTGGATGTGTTTTGTGTATAATATGAATGTATTCACAAAAAAAAATATAAGCAGTATATCAGTCATGTAGTTCCCATAATACAAGCTCTGCTTAGTTTGGGGCTAGATGATGCTGTGTGAAAAATGTCCAGCATTAGGTATTATTATAGTAAAAATTATGTTCATAAGCATTATAGAATAGTTATAATTGTGTTATTCCTGCCTGTTAACATGGGCTTTGTGTTTGGTTGCATTATCTCCTTACATTTCACAGTAGTGGAATGTTCCATTTATAGTTAAAAAAATTAACCAGATACCGCGCAAACGAAGCCGCTACCTGAGGCTAGAAGCGTCAGTAAAATAACAACGAATTAGGGTGGCCAGCTGACAGACAAGACTAAGTGAATTAATTAGGCATATCATTCACAGATTTTAAAGCCTTCGATACAACCGATCAAGCGCTATGTATTATAAACAATACATAGTGCTTATAAAACTTCTGGGTTTGCGATTTACCCATACCCTTAAGATTTATCAGTTTGATACAAGCGTTCACTTTTTGGGGGGTACCACAAGGACCCGGATTAGGTCTTCTTCTGTTCATCACATGAAATTTTGTTTGTTGTTGTGTTTGGTTCCTTACCACAAGTCATTTATTAATTGGTCATTCACCTAAAACAGGTTGCCCAAGAAACCCAAAGACACGAAACTCGCAGTACCGACAACCGCTGGGGAATAAAGGTTCTCAAATGGCGAAATCACCGGTGCTCGATACAGAGAATCCTAGTGTGGGGTCAGATGGGATGTAAATGGGAAGTTTTTGTCTAGATACTTACAATATGAGTCAACGAGTGGACTTCGGGACGTAGCGCCGTCGTATGCGAGTCCCTCTTCAGCGCCCTGGCGAGGCGGGCGCGCGGCGGCAGCACCAACGCTGCCAACACGCGTCCCCACGTGTACAGGTTAGCGAGCAGTAGCACGCCGCTGACCGCGCACGCGCCGTACAGCAGCCCCTGTTGGATTTCACGCCGCCTGATGGACGACAACCCACACTCATTGAGCCGTCGTGTTTTAACACTGTAACTTAACCTAACCGCTGCTTCTGCGCGCAACTGTTCTATATTGAAACGACCGCTACTTTTATGTAGTATCCCGAGCTGTTATTGTTTGGACTGCTGTAACTATTTATTGTTTGGACAACGTTTTTTTATTTCCTTCCCTTGTTCACTTTGTTTGTTTTCATCTTGCTAGATGTTAAATTGTTTTTTTTGTCAAACCAAAACACAAACTATGCTCATAATTTAACCAAAAAGTTTTGATAGCAAGTGTCAAATGTTAACTACATAAAATTTAAATAGTTGTGTATTATAGTAGTGTCTTATTGCTAATAAGCGATAAGACCGCTCATTGTACAACATTTACAGAAGTTTGTAGTATTTATTTAAGCTGAATATTTGGTATGGTATGTATAACGGAATAGACAGATAGAAAATACTTCATATTTTCTATCTATCTATTCCGTTTTTTATTGCGCCTCGTGTCGCGATAAAACTTATCAAGAAACTTCTCGGAAAACATACAAAACCGATTTCAAACTACCGCATCACAATCGCTTAAGCTGTTTCGATTAGAAAAATGATAGTTGACAAACCATTATGTGGGATCGATAAAATCTTCACAAACAGGGAACTGATAAATTGCAAAAGAAATTAAAAAGTGAAAAAGCGATTCATATTGCAAAATGGGAACGTAAGTATCATACACATATCATAACAGGTGAGGGCACAAACCAAGTTTCGATTCATTTTGAAAGTCTTCATCAGAATGAGTGACGCTCCCTCACCGCATTGCGTCTTGAATTGTCAATTCCCAATTAAAGAACCAAGTTAAAGGACCCTTTTTCCAATACGAAAGATCTAATTCACGGTAATTATTTGAAAAAGCTATCTTACTGCGGGTCCATCTCAGCATCCGTGAAGAACATGATAAGCACGCAGACACCGACCACGATGGACGTGAAACACACCTCAAATGTCATTATATTTGGAATGCAACAAAGCCGACGCCACCTGCAAAGCAAACGATCGATAATATAAATATATACATTTATTTATTACTTTAAAAAAAAACACGACGACTGTATTTCCCATTACGGCCATCTCTAGTTATGGGGTAGTCAGAGGTATGCCCTAAAATTATGTATGGCACATGCCCGCGTTATGCAAGAACACAGTATTGGAAGTCCACAAATTGATAGAAAAAAAAATTTATTACTTTAAAAAAAAAACACGACGACTGTATTCCCCATTATGGTCATCTACAGTTATGTTATACGCCCGAACATTAATATTGGCACATGCCCGCTTACTATATTGGGCACATGCTTTGTTTACCAACAGGTGGACCGTATGCCTGTATGCCAAATAAGGGTATTAAAAAAACTTTTTAGCTCAATAATTTTAAAAGTAAGCCCCTTACTTCCATCCGGAAGTGGTCGACACGGGCTTGGGGCGGAAGGCGCGGGCGAGCCGCGTGCATACACGTCCGTACTGGCACTCCAGCGCTTCCGCCAAACTGGCGATCATTTGGACCACCATCGCATCGCCTTCCTGGCCTCCCCCGCTCTTCATGCCTTCTGTGAAGTGGAATCTGGAAAACAAATTAATAAATATAACATCCAACACACACATACATGGCCCTGATCCCATATTAGGATTCCCTGTATATACAATTTGGGGTTTTCCTGTTGTCCCCCGATACATCCTTTTGCCATGTAGTATGAAATCAATAATGGCGAACACGAATTTTATATTCAAAAATTAATTGGGTATGCTGTGGTCAAATATGCACATGTTTTGTTGTGTGTTATTGAATGTTTAAAAAAACATATGCAAGTTTCACTAAAATGCATAATATTCTGTGGAATCAAAGCGCAGTAGAGATATACAGATGTTCTATTCATTTGAATTTCACTTCACATTAATAACGTATTATCTTATTGTTTTGACGGGTGAGTAGCCGGACGCGACACAAGAGGTTTGGGTTCGATTCCCGCTGCGGGGCAAATGTTTGAATATTCTGCAGATATTTGTTCCAATCTGGTTGTTATGGTACCATGGTACTCTACTAATTAAACTAAGCAAATTCTCTTAAGTACCAAATCATGTACCGAGCACCTATAAGAACTAATAAAAGACTTATTATTATTATGACTTATTATTATACGCGGAGGGGTAGGCAGAGACTACAGATTTCTACTTACTACTATCCTGACATTCCTCTTTGCTGCATTCATTCGCATCACATTCTTCATGCATACTCACCTGTTTAGGGCACTCTTGACTTAACCTCTCCAGAGACAATTTGGATTCCAGTTTATTGTTGATTTATTATAATCCGGAAGAATCAAATATTGAATATTGTCCATTAGAAAGTCTCACCTGATAGGCGTGGCCGGCAACGCCCGAGGATCGTTCGGTCCGGGCGGATGACAGAACACCACTTGTAGTACTAGCAGTAGCGAACTGAATCTACGGCCGAGCGCTGAGAGGACACCGCCCGCCCACCACCATTCATATCTGAGGGCAAAAAAAAAATGATGGACATTTCTCACACAGCATCATCTAGCCCCAAACTAAGCAGAGCTTGTATTATGGGAACTACATGACTGATATAATACTTATATACTTTTTATTAGTAAATACATACATATTATACTTAGAAAACACCGAGACGCAAGACAAATATTTGCTAGTCATACAAACGTTTGTCCCGCAGTAGGAATCGAACCCGCAACCTTCTGCGTTTCAGGCAGGCCTTCGCCCACTGCGCCAGAGATGTCGTCGAGAAATAACAAAATATATTAATGAAAATAAAAATCGCTACAATCGCTATCGACACTACGCTGTAGTTTTTTTTTAGATACATCTATTCATATAAAAAGGTTCATACACAGATTTTCTATAATGTTGTTAGAATGTAAATAAAGATAGGTTTATGTTGGTTACACACATTCGTTAGATAGGTGATGATATGACACTTACTTATTCCCAGTGTACCACAAAATGTACAATGCGAGGTAAAAGGTAGCGAAGAGCGCGAAGCACAGTCCGACGGCGACGTAGATGGGTGCTCCGGCGATGGCCGCCACCGCGCCCAGCGACAAGGCGACGTGCCACGCGCCCCACGACACCGCCCACGACCACGCCCAGCCGGTCTCGCTCCACTGCTTTGCGAAGTTCTTCATCTCCTCTGTAATCATGTGAGAATATGTGAATGCTGTTTTCTCCTATACGCTCGGAAATTGCTTCATTATTAAAAAAAAAAACAAATACCGAAAAGAGGTCCGATTGCTGATCGGATCTTTTCGGTACGCAACGAAATAAGATGACAGCAAGTTCCAACACTACAATAATAAAACTTTGCTGGACAGTTTTTTTTATTATTTATGGAGTGCTGGCGAGGTATGTTTGAACACTAACATAACTTGGGTGTTTTTATGTACAAGATATTTATTAATTTACTGTTTCTTCTCAAATTAAATAAAAAAAATAAGTATTTACCCAGCTACTTGTACAAAGACCTGTAAAATTCAATCGTTTACCAAGAAATAACTATGACTATAAACCTGTAAGGTGGCCAACCGTAAGGGCGTCCAAATCGGTCGCTCCGATATGACTCCATATACTATATAAGACCTCACTTGTTGCACACGTCATTACAAGAGATAGATAGACCTCTTTATTGCACACCAAAGCAAAATACAAAAATATAAAAGGTAAAATGGGCGGTCTAATCGCTAAAAGCGATCTCTTCCAGACAACCTTTGGATGGACAGGCTAAAAGGGAATCAAAAGACGGCGGTGTACAAGCAAACCTATAATTAAATATAATATTAATAATAATAAATACAAAACAAACACGCTCCCGACTGTCTTTCACATGGTGGACATAATCAGATTACTCAGTGAGTAGATTTTTAAGTATACCAATTAGGGGGTAGTCAGAAGCACGTCCAAACATTACATTTGGTATATGCCCGCGATTTGCAAGTTAGCATTCCACGTGACAGGTTGCAAGCCCATCGCCGCTTATTGGAACACGAACTGTTGGCACATGCCTAAGAATTTTTGGTTCTATGGCATGCCGGTTTCCTCACGATGTTTTCCTTCACCGTTTTGAGCACGTGTTACTGCGCACTTACATTTTCGAGTGGAAAAATCCATTGGCGCACGACCTCCGGATCAGAAGTCGGAGTATTGCCCACTAGACCAACACGGCTTACCAATATATACCTACATAAATAACAGATATACATATCCTATATAATATACATACAAATAATAATAATGATATTAAGAGAGAAGTTTATTGTGAATATATTTACTCACCCTTCAGTTTATTGAGCAAAAATGATTTCCCTGACCCCCACCGTGCGTACAATCCCACCGTGATCGGCACAGACAGGCTCGGTTCCGAGAGCATGTCAGCTAGCGCCGCGCTATACAGCTCGTATCCGAGCATATTCTCATTGTCCTCATTCGTATTCAGTTTTCGAGCACCGAATATCTGGCCGAGTATAGTTTTGTTGTAACTCATGTCTATGTTGTAAGGTGTTTCGTTCAGTTTGTTCGGCTTGTAAAGTAATTGACTATTCTTTGGATTTCTCAGGAGTATTTCTACTATTTGCTGAAATGCAAGAAACATACCTACCATTAGAATTATTGAATGAACGAAAATACTTAATTGTATACCATAAGAAATAAACAAAACAAACAGTAACATATTAAAATTAATGAATGTTCTTATCGCTTAGGAGCGATCTTTTCCAGACATTAAATTATGTTTTTTCATAAAACTAAGTAGAAAAACTGCTACTAAGTTTTATGATTCCAAGCGTAATGTATAGTGTCACTTTTGGTCACTGCCGCGGATAAAGAACCGATCAAACTAACGCGGTGGTAGAGGCGAGGCAAAATGTTGTCTTTCCACCAATTCAGTTTGAATCGGTGGTTTTTTAAGATGGTAATTATCAATGCCATCATCATTGACGATATAATGACAAAAATCACCTTAGACCTAGCTCTCATAGCGATATGCAAGGCGGTGTCCCCGCGATTGTCCGCTACGTTGACGCGCGCTTTCCGCTCCAGCAGCAATTGCACCATCTCTGCGTGCCGCGATCTGACAGCGCGCATCAATGGCGTATCCCCACTCTGTAAAACAACTTCAATAAAATACGACCTTTTGACAACCTCTGTGGCACAGTGGTGCGAAGGCCTGTCTGAGACACAGAAAGTTGCGATTCCCGCCCCTTTACAAATGTTTGTATGATCAGTTTTTTTTTGTGTCGGGGTGTTTGTTAGCTATGGATTTACCAAAAAAAAAAAGTTTTTTATCAGTCATGTAGTTCCCATAATACAAGCTCTGCTTAATTTGGGACCAGATGATGCTATGTGAAAAATGTCCAGCATTATTTATTTTATGAAGTAAAAGTATAGTTAGTTTCCATCGTCTATTGCATCGCCCCCTAGCGCATTCATGGAGGTATTCTTTAGAACTGAGGATAATGTCATTTTATAATGCAATTAGAGCGTCCTCGTACCAAGAATGTGGTCGCTGGTTCAAACCCCGCCTGAGTTGATAATATCATTAAAATATTTGTTAGCTGAACCGTATTTTATTTACAAATGTTCAATTACAAATAATAATAATCCTTTATGTTGGATTTAACACTATTATTGGTAGTAGAAACAGACTTAAATGTAAAGAGACGCCCGCGCTATTACTTCTTTTGCTTGGCTCCTAAGGGTAATACGACTGGTAGATCCAGATATTAGCGCGTACAAATAAAATTATAAACAAACAAACTCTTCAGCTTAATTATTAGTATAGATTGTGTGTGCAACTAGTTTTATTCATACCACAGTGCTATGTTCCAGGTCCGGGTTGGAAGCCAGCAGCAGTTTCAGTATAGAGACATGACCTTTCTCCACCGCCGTGTAGACCGGAGTCTTCTTCTCCTTTCCCGGCAGATCCACGTCCACGTGCTTCTTGAGTAACGCTTCTACAATATTTTTATGACCGCCCTTCACTGCGTGGATTAGCGGAGTGTCTTTTGAGTGATCCTGTTAATAAAGAAATGTATTAGGACGCACTAGTTGAGATTGCCCATCTCTATCTGTCACGTGAAATGGCATTATGCAAAATGATATTCTTGTTCATTATTAATTGTTTCAGCGAGACATCGCCACAGTTACAAAAGACTACTAATTTTTGGGTGACTTTGAAAAATTTGTTTTTAATAAAACCTGAGCCAGTGTGCATGTTACCTGAACGTTGATATAAGCGCCTGAATTGATAAGAGCCAGAGCGATGTCATAGTAGCCCTCCTTAGACGCGATAGCGAGAGCAGTATAGCCGTCCTTGTCTAACGCGTTCACGTTCGGCTTGTGTTCTATGAGCATCTGAGCAATCTCTGAGTGGTTGCCTGAAAAATAATTAAACGAACCCTTGAAATGTTGTGAACATTTTTATAAAACATTTGGTCAACAAAAATGCGTGAGTTGTGATTTTCTTTTGAAAAAAAAACGATATAAAGAGTTCATAGATCGTCAGTTTAGCACCACGTTTTGCGCATTTTCAAATAAGTATCTGAATTAAAGCAGTTGAGTTAATGTTGAAAATGGAACGACTCCATAGTGGCGCTTATTACGGCTCCATGGTTCAGATTAAGACAACGCAGTTTTTTTAATGATTTCTTAAAAAATACTGTAGCAGTACACTGTATACGACGACCTCAATGGGTTTTCGGGTTCGATTCCCGCCGCGGAAAACATTGTTATTTATTTATTTATTATATGTATTAAAAAAAAACTGACTTTAGAAGAAACCACCTTTAGGTGCAATTCCGTTCATCACTCCGAAGATGAAACACCCTCGAGGTATCTCTCCAACAAAAAAATAATGATAAAAATCGGTTCATAAACAAAAAAATATGCCCGAAAATCCATAAAAAAATACAGTCCAATTAAGAATCGGGAGACCTCCTTTTTTTGAAGTCTGCTAAAATACCATACCATGTAGTTCCCATAATATTCCCCAGGTTAGGAAATATTTATAATAAACAAAATAAAACTTTTGAAATTATCATGATTATTAAAGAATTTACATTGAATTATTTATATAAATATTTACTACAACCACTAATCAGCATATGTTGTCTTATTATTGGGCAAAGGCCTTCACTCATTTACGGCAGTCACTTCGATCCAGAATTCTTGAGCCGTGGCCGTAATTCGTTTTTTTTTGGATATTTCGAAACAGTTGCCATAACAGTCGAAATATCGGGAAACATCCAAACTCGCAAATCATGGTAAATATCCCGTTTTTAGTAAAATATACGGTATTTCCATCATCTTCGTACATTCATATAACGAAACCTGGTTACGTAATACAACTAAAACTTTTATACAAGTTGTCATATTTTACGACTGTAAATTTGGCAACTGACGCGGCGTGACGTCACTGTACACGCTGACGTCATGATGAGCCAAGGTAAAATACAAGTGAAGTCCTAGCACCGGGTTACATCATGAATTCATAACGTATAGAGTCATACCATCCCAATTCTCTTTATACGTGCAGCGTTTATATTTGTTTGTATGTACAAAAAATATCGAGAACGGCTCGATGAAAACAGCATAGAGGGTTTTGGGGACGAAAAGCTGATCTGTTAAGAAAGAATAGGCAAGTTACGTACTCTTCTAGAGATAAGAGTTGGTTTAACCTTACAACTGCTGAGATAGAAAAATGATTTCTTTATTTTACACCGTTAAAGAAAAACAAGGAATAGTAGATAAATAAGTAGTAAATAATAGGTAGTAAACAATACATTTAAAATCAGAGATACAATCGACGCCCTTATCTTTAAAAGCGATATCTTCTAGACAACTGTTGGATGGACAGGATCGATGTAAAAGATCCCTGTATGGGCCACGATACAGGGAATTATATTATGGGTAGTTATCGTCTCCCACCGCTGAAGTCTCCCCAATTCCTTCTATCTGCCTCTTTCCTTGTCAGTCTATCATTCCGTCTCTTGGATGTTTATTATTAAACAAATTAGGAAGACGGCATACACGATAGAGTGGACACAATATAGATCAGACAGACAGAATCACGATCTGGTCTAAGCACAATAGTCTCTTCTGGTTTAGCTTTGTACTCAGACAACCTTTGGATGGACAGGATCGATAAGGACGGCGGCATACATTCCAGACACAATATAGATCAGACAGACAGAATCGAGGTCAAGGCGAGAAACAATACCTAGACTTTCTGTATCATATACGCATGGATACAGATAACATACACCCATTAATGAAGATGAAATTGGGTTTGCATTGTCTCGAATGAAATGCGGTAAAGCATCTGGCGAGAACGGAGTTTATGTGGAGATGCTGCAGGCAGGAGGTTTCCCATTACTTGCACCACTAACACATCTCTTCAACAAAGTATTGATCGAAGTCAATACGCCTGATGCATGGAAGAACGCCATCGTCTCGATTTTACACAAGAAGGGCGATAAAACCAATCTACAAAACTATCGACCCATAAGCCTTCTCTCCCAGATCTCTATGTTGTTTGCAAAGGTTTTATGCAATAGGATATCGCGTACACTTGATGAGTATATTGATCGAAGTCAATACGCCTGATGCATGGAAGAACGCCATCGTCTTGATTTTACACAAGAAGGGCGATAAAACTATCGACCCATAAGCCTTCTCTTCCAGATCTATAAGTTGTTTGCAAAGGTTTTATGCAATAGGCTATCGCGTACACTTGATGAGTACCAATCCATTGAGCAGGCTGGCTTTTCCGAAGTGGCTACTCGACCGTGGATCACATACACGCTGTCAAGCAACTGATGGAAAAATGTAGAGAGTGTAACCGCCCATTGTGTTTTGCCTTTGTCGATTATGAAAAGGCCTTTGACAGCGTCGAACACTGGGCGGTGTTTCACTCTCTTCACCGTTGCAATATTGATAAGCGTTACGTACATATCCTTCGGGAGTTATACAAGTCTGCCAAAATGCAAGTACGCATGCACAAACTATCTGACCTGATACCCATCAGCCGTGGAGTACGCCAAGGGGATACCATCTCACCCAAACTCTTCACGTGCCTTTTGGAGGACATCATGAAATCTTTTTTTTTTATTGTGAATATATGTCGCACTTACGTTTCGCCGATGACCTCGTCCTTATGGCTGAGACCGCTGCAGATCTCCAAAGCATGCTAATTGAACTGCATGAGGCCTCCGTGAGCGTCGGTCTTAGGATGAACATGTCCAAGACCAAGGTAATGACAAATCATCTGTCATGCATACCGAACATCACTATAAATAACTTCAGAATACAGGCAGTAGATGAGTACAATTATCTTGGGCATCGTTTATCCTTTGGCCGAGGCTCACAAAAGAGGGAAATAAATAGGCGTATCCAACTGGGATGGGCTGCTTTTGGAAAACTAGAAGAAGATTTTAAATCCAATATCCCCCAATATCTTAAGACCAGGATGTACAAACAATGTGTTTTGCCCATCCTCACTTACGGAGCCGAAACATGGCACCTGACTAATGAGCACATTAAAGTTGCTCAAAGAGCTATGGAGCGGGATATGCTAGGAATCCATCTCGTGGACCGTATACCAAACATCGAGATTAGACGTCTCACTAAAGTGGAGGATGTAGGTATACGGATAGCGAGGCTCAAGTGGAGATGGGCAGGGCACTTGGCAAGGCGGGGGGACCACAGATGGACAAAAGCAGTAACAGAATGGTGGCCGAGAGATATGCGGCGGCCTCGAGGCAGACCACCTGCCCGCTGGTCAGATGATATTGTGAGGGCAGTAGGTGAGCAGTGGATTCGGCTGGCACAAGACCGCCAGGAGTGGCGTAATAGAGAAGAGGCCTTTACTCAACAGTGGGTGTTACCGGCTGATTAGATAGATTGATACTTTGGGATCCCAAGGAACACTTAGTCACGTTAATTCAAAAAACGATCAGCTATGGAAAATACAGAGTTACAAAGAAAAGAGAGTTACAGCTGTTTATATAGATATTTATATTTATACTTTTTTTTTCTATTTAGATAGAAACTTTATTGCACACCAAATATTTCGGCTTAGATAAGTACTACAAACGTTGGCAATGTTGAACAATGGGCGGACTTATCGCTAATTAGGTATCACTACCAGACAACCTTTGGATGGAACGGACTGTACGTGACACCTCCCGCCGACCCTGTTAGCAGTAATGTGGAGTACCTTGCGTGGCCTGGAGCAGCGGGGTCCAGCAGTACATGCCGGCGGTGTTGGGATCCGCGCCGGCGCGCAGCAGGGCGGCGGCCGCGGTGACGTCACCCGCGCGCGACGCCCAGCACAGCGCCGAGGTACCGTACTTGTCGCACGAGTTCGCGCGCGCGCCGGCTGCGAGCAGGCGTAGCACGACGCCGCTGTGACGGCGCCCTGCAGCCCATACTAGCGAACTGGAAGTAAAATGTCAATTGAATGAATTTTGCAAGATTTTTTAAAACGTTTAAAAATCACGACGTGTTTTCCGTAATCTTTTGCAGCGCTTCCTAGTGACTTATGGCGATAAAATGTATCAAGTACTATCTTTGATGATATTTAAATCGATTGCAAGAAACCAATGCGGTTTCAATCCGATAAGTCGTTTCGGAGATAAACGGTAACAGACAGACAGACATACAAACAACCTCTCATGGTAAACGGGCCAACGCATATAATACGGGATCTTGTTGTGTGTAATTTTTCCCCTAAGATTTTTGTTCACGTGTGTACATATATTTCAAAGAATACATTAATTTTTATCTTTTTTTAAAAGCGGGATCAGTTGACAAATCAAAATTAATAAAATTAATTATTTGGTTAACTCATCCCGTGGGATGAGTTAAGAGGGGGATCAGTTGACTAAAGAGCCTTGTTGGCGTGGGTAAATATTTTACTATTGTGCACCATAAGAAAAATAAACACAAATTAGAATAGTTTAATATTGTAATGTCCTACGATACTTACGATACTTTCATTATGTACTTATCATAATACTTTCATTATGTACTTATCATAATTAAAGTATCGTAATCCATTGTGGATTCTATCAGGTTAGTTATGTAAGCGCAGGATTGAATTATGCGTTATTTCCGGTATACGTATAATTGTCACCATTTATGTCCAAAGCGGCTTGTTTGATTGTCATGCGGTTTTTGGTATTCGTTCATTCATTCATTTAAAGTTCTCAAATATGTTTTATTGCCGCAAGCCACTAGGGGCGCTGCAATATAGGAGTTCAATACAATTTAGTTTTTTAAAAGCAAAGAAAGCAAAGGAATTACCTTTGGCTGACAAAAGAAGGCGAAATTACCCGTTTCATAATCGTTTTGCAGGAGCAATTGTCGTTCTCTTCGGAGGCTATAATAGCAGTATTTCATAGAAACGAATTGGTTTTAAGTGTCTTGTTGTTGAAAATGATTATAAAAAACAGGTATTAAGGAATTTCATTAAATTAGAAGAGTGAAAGTGAACGGACAGGATTTAAAAATGAATATTCATAACATAAACTTTTTATAACATAAACAAACTATGAAAATATCAAATCTATGTTAGGGGTACTTACAAAGGGACCTGGGTGTTTAGACAAATACGTTTTTCTGTTTTCGTTAAAGCCTAAGGAATGATCTAGTTGCATGGAAATGACATTGTGGAAATATCACGTGACTACTGTAAATTTTTTCCTTGACGAATTTGCGTTAGCGTGAAAGGAAAACTAAGCGTGAGGTATTTGTCTAGACCCTTGGCAGGCCAGATGAATAGTTGGATGGATTGTTGTTATTGTTGCGTTGGTAATATCGTGTACATGAGATTACCTGGATGCAAAAGGCTCAGAAATGACTGGAGTGGCGCTTGAGGAAGCTAACGTCCAATATTTAAAAGCTACCAATGATGAAGTATGAACGAATTGAAAGAATTCATCCGCACTATCACCGCGAAGCAGTGTGCATGCATGAATTTGAAAAGTACCTATACGTGCCGGTGAAATTACCGGCACATGGGCAGGCGACGACAAATCAGCATCCATCTTATGGGCTTTAAGGTTTGCTTCCAAAAATTATTTAAAAATGTTTGATCAAGCTGTCAATTTTAAGTAGGAAACGAAGTCGCAAGGAAGACTAATTTGATATTAAATATCTAGTCTAGATACTCAATGTTGTGATATTTTGTGTGCAAAATTAGGTATTAGGATTACATTATCATGTGACGCACCCAGAACGTGTTTCGAGTCAAGACATATCCAAAAATGTCTACAGCGTCTCATGGCCGATAAAGAATACGTTTTACGTTCCAAGACTACAATGTGCAATAATTCTCATACTTTATGGTCCAGCAAACCACGTCGTATGATTCCAAGTAAGTTAGTGGCCGTAAACGTAATCGAGCTTCTTTGTAAAATGAGAATCTAAGTTATTTGAACTTCATCAACGACGTGCTATTAGAATACTGCAATCGTCATCACTCGTAGGTATCTCATAAACGAGTCTTAAACTTTAATTTAAAAAAGCAAATCTCCACACTTTACGGGATATAAAGTCCATAGGTTTTTATCCATTGAAATCACAAGGATCATATAGAAACGTCAACTTATAATCTACGTGAATCTAGAATTGTAAAGTGAATTCACACCGTTACTTGCATAGATATTCATCAACTTTTCAGTTATAATAGAATTTAAAAAAAAGCACGAGGTAGCCGTTAGAGTCTTCGAATAACGTGCAAAGTAATCTAACACTTTCTATTGACGGGGGAATTACCACTTTGCTAACAACAGGTTTAATAGGTAGGTTACTTCCTTAAGTTCAAGGTGTTATAGACGATTAATTTCATGTTTGTTTTATAATCCTTGAATTCGTAAGCCCGACGACACGTATTGTTGTGAACACGTGACATTTAGCGTTCCTCAAAATCAAAATTCTACCTAATGAGGTCAAAGGTCATAAAACAAACGAGAAGCAATATACATTTTATGTGTAAAATGAAAGCTTTTAACGGTTAAGTTGAAACGGATAAACGGATTAGGCGTTGATTCTCGGAATCTCTTGCTTGAGATGAGTGCTCGTCATACGATTTCACGAATAGCAAATACCTCCCACAGTACTCTCTTAGTCTTCTCTCTTTAGTCTTCTTTGCACGAAATATCAACATATATCAGAAAATTGTTACAAGCTAGGAGTTTGTCGCAATGAGCACATTTTCAACATAAAAAAATTACAACTTTACCATTTAGAAACACTCATAATTTGTAATTTGTGTTTCTTAAAAAATGGGCCCCTGTTTTAGTAGATTACAACTCTCATTCGGGTGTGATTGGCGTTGAAAGTCATGTACTACTTCGAACTTTTTTTGTTCAATACAACGCTGCTATTAAAATCTAAACCAGTTCTTACGTCTAAGCCTGAATGATCTGGGAGCTTGATCTGACTGAACGATACGCAAAAACCAATCCCGTTTGCTTAGAGAATTTAAAGACTTCTTGTATTATAAAAGCCCGTTTGTGGTGATCGACATGTTTAAGTCAATCCAATATGTAGAGTAAGCCAGAATAAGAACGCACTGATTAAAATTTGTTGTACAATAGTACAATAGTTTTTGTAGTTTATTAAAATTGACGTCGTGGGTACGTTTAAACAAAATTTGAATAGAGGAAGTCGGGATTATAGATGCATTATTGCTGAAATTAATGGACCGTTTATTTGTGGCCTGGTCACGGGGAATCGGCGATATGCCTACAAATAATAATAAAATAAAAATAATATTATTGTGATTCAAGTGAATAAAAAATATTTTTATTTAGGTATGTTGTGATATTACTACTCGTAATATATTAGCAAACAATAGCGCCCTAGTTGTTTTAAAAATGCCTTTCTTTTTGTACATTACTAGTTGCTTGTAACTTGTACATTTTGAGAAATAGGCCCTAGTTCAGAGTCCTATTACTAAAAACATTGTTGACTTTTGACGAGCCTGTAAACATCTTGATTGCTATCGCCAAAAAAAAGGCAATCAATGATTCTAAAGTACATTTTGTTCGGTTTTTATTGTATTGTTTGAGAAACTGTCAGTCACATTTGTCTTAGAACTGAACCCTTGTCATGTCCGTTTGAACATGCTCAATGGCTTTAAGTGAAGCCTTAAAATTTCGGCCGAGATAAGTATTTTGATACATTTCGATGTACTTTTTGCGGAGTTTGTTAGCGGTCAAGTTTATAGCCTCGTTAACCCCGGCACCAATTTTATGTCTGTAGTTCGCCAATTGGGTCTCTTTTATTAAGTGATTTGGCCGCTAAAACAAATTGACTCTTTAAATAAGTTAGGTACGTCTCGTGGCGCCTTACGAGTCGAGTTTTAATAACCTTTACCTGTCAGATTACCGTTAGTTCGATCGTCGCGTTACAGGTTGTTTTTTGGTCTGCGTTAGGTTAGGATTTGACCAGTTTGGAGGGTTAGTGGCCCTGAAAGGACCGTGCTACTTTTTTACTCGTTTTTTTTTTTCCTCGTTTACTTTTTTTCTACTACCCGGCTTGTAAAGATGAGTGCATGGTATCTTAGCTCCGTTTTTTTTGGTTTGAATGCTGGTTTAATATTATTTTTAAACAGGGTTTAACGCCACGTGAATATCTGCAGAACATGCTATTTGCATAAACGTGTCTCGCAGCGGGTATCGAACCCGCACCTTTCACGTCTCAGCCGGCTACTCGCCCGCCGTATAACCGATGATGTCGTCGAAGTGATGGAATACAGAATAATGAGTAGTTTTTCTACTCCCTTTGATTACAAGATCAAAGACCTTGTGGCCGATCGTGAAAGGATACGGTGCGTCTCTCAAAAGCCCTTTTATGCACGTATCCATACGTCTTCGAATTTTTGGTTCTGTTTCATAACGACTTTTTCCTTCGCAGTTTACTGGCACAATTGCATTTGGCACACAGCTTCAAGAAAAGTAAGGGGTATTCGGTAAGATTTCCTTAAATATTTTGGGCATTTGGCATTCCCAAGACTGCATCAGCTGGCATAATGAAGAGATCATTCATTTATCCTCAAAGATTCGTATGTAAGATAAGATCGCATCTTCGTGGGGAAAAACAAACTTTTATTGAACCAATATTTGGTTAAAATGCAACGAAACTCTAGAATGGAAATATCGATTGTATTGATCGAGTGAGCGAAGCGAGCAAACATCTGAGTCTACTTGGGTAATCCGGCGATTATAAGTATGTTTCTATGTGTGTTTGTTTGTCCGACAATAACTGCCGAACCATTTATTCAACCCTGATCAAACTTGGTAGGTTGTACTAATAACATTTTGGAGTTCGGTTTCTGAAATATGAGCGAACTACGTTTTAGATGATTGATTATTTAAGGGATGACTCTATTGTCTCCATAATATGGAGACAATAGAGTCATAATTATATATGGCGTCCATAATATAAGGAATAATGCTTATTGTCATACGTACTTGATGTTATAATTTCCGTGGGCGTGCACGTCTGCTCCTTTCTCCAAGAGTAACGCTACCACGTCCTCATGACCCTTGTACGACGCCCACATCAGAGGCGACCATCCACCCTGTCGGGAGAAAATAAATTATAACTACTTTATATTATATCACATACAAATATTTACAGAACCATATAAAAAAACACAAAATCAGAAGTGGGATATGATTCTCCTGCGGGTAATAACTAAATTGTAGATTAAAATGGTCTTACGGGTAATGTATTTTACCAGACATTTTTTGTATGAAAAATCTATAGTTCCTTCGTTATCATTTTGCTGATGTTCAATAATATTTTAAGATACGATTTTATTACCTAACAATGTTAATTTAGAAAAGCAAATGGCACTGTACCGATTTATAAACATTTTACAGCAAATTTAATCGCAGCACACCGGCCTCATACAAATTATTTTAATGCACATTAACAGTTGAAACATGACGGTGTTTTTAATATCAGTACATATTTCATGACCGCTTTACGGCAAAGTAATTAGAAAACATGTTCAAAGCGCAGGACGTTCCCACTCAAACCAGAAGTAACGGATAAACCACAACTTTTTCTTTTTTAATCCCCTGTCGCATAATTTCGTATTTACGAGCAGGGCATTAAAGTTTTGAGCACAAGCTGGCCGGCCGTTCGTTTATTCAGCTTATGATTACGAATGGGATATGACATATGAAACATGTCGGCGAAGTATCGATGGACAACATATCTATAAAACGGGTCCCAAAGCGGCCCCGGCTATTACCGTTTACAAACATACACCTGTATGTATTAGCATAAATACTTAGATAAGTGCACCCGCAGTAGCCCGCGCATTACCGTACTAACACGCATTACATACCACGTTATCAGCAAAATTACCATGATTTGCTGGCGGGTTAGCGTAAAGAAAATAGATTTTCTCGAGCGCCTGAATATCCGCTGTACAGTTTTCATAACCGGTCTCACTGTAATTACGTAAAGCATGACCCCATTTCCACTTCGAATCCTTCACCTAAAATTAATTGTCGTAAATCGCATCTAGTTTAATTAGGCTGTGCAAAAAAAAAACCCTTTATGTAACGCCGCATACGGCGTCACATATGTCAACCTTCAGTTCTCAATCATTGGGACTTCCGAGCAGGAAATATCAAAATCAATAATTACGTTCGACTATTTTTACCCGTGCGTCTCTATTTATAAACATTCTCCTTTGATCGTCATTTACTGGTAAGTAGAAAGTAAACAAATCTTTAGTGAAAAGGCGATTAAAATTATATTTATGAACATGGCCAACTTCATTGACAAAATTACCGGATACGTATATCTGATATGTATTAAAAATAACTCATCAAGATTTCATTATACTCATTGTAAATCGCGTAAGTATTTTAGCGGGATTTCAAAACACATAATAATATGTGAGTATACTTGTAGTATGTCAATGACATCTCGTTTGGCAATCATCCACTACAAGATTAAATTTACTAATTTCAGCGCACAGAGGGCTTATGCTGAGTTACAAATACGTTCAAAACTTGCCGAAACGATGACCGTTTCGTCAATTCTTGTATGGAAAACTTGTCGATACGGTCGACGTTTTGACATGTTATAAACTCAGCTTAGACCCTCAGTCCAGAATACGTTTTGGTCATTGTTCTATTTTTTATTTAGTTACGGCATCATACTTTAAACTGCAATCAGGTGCACTTTAGTACATTGAAGTGAAATTGAATCGAAGCAAACCAATCAAACAAAAATCAAACACGCTTACGGTTATATTTCACATCCATGGACATCCTCCGATGTGTATTTAGTACGGGAATCCATAAGGATACCTAGTAGAGGATAGTCAGATGCTCGTCCAAACATTCGATTCGTCACATGCACACTTTTGGCGTAGCAATTAGATTTTCACGTGAAATAATGCAAGATTTTTGGAACACTAACCGATGGCACACTTTCAGTTGAGGGCATGCCAGTTTCCTCACGATGTTTTCCTTCATCGTTTCGAGCGCACATTAATGTGCACATTTATTTTTCGAACCTCGGAATATCGTCCACTAGGCCAACACGGTACGGCCAACATGCTCGAAGCAAATAATTTGAAAATGCAACGGTCAACAAATATAAGTAAACAACAGCAATTCATTAAAGGTTTCTGCTCCAATGAACCTCTGAGCAAAATATATTGTAATATGTGTTGATTAACAAAACAAAGATTCATTCTGCGTTTAAAGATTTTAGAACACATTAGTACTAGTGCAGCTTGGTTTATTTTAAACATGAATCATTCTAAACTGCTGTCACGTTGCAGAAATACATGTCACAGTGACCCAGATGCTCCTAACATCTGCTAAAATCTAATCAACCAATTTTTTATAGAAAACTATTTTATTGTCTGGTATTTTAAGCTCTGCATATTAAATAAATAATTCTGGTTATTTTTCACACAGCATCATTTAGCCCCAAACTAAGCTGAGCTTGTGTTATGGGAACTACATGACTGATATACTACTTATATACGTTTTTTTTGTAAATACATACATATTATGCATAGAAACACTCAGACCTGAGACAAATATTTGAAGATCATACAAACATTTGTACCCGCAACCTTCTTCGTATCAGGCAAGCCTTCGCCCACGGCGCCATAGAGGTCGGGGCGAGGAGGATAATGTACGATAACTTTATTCAAAGTTTCAAATAAAACGATAACTGTCTTGCTAAGCTACATATGAAGATGCTTTGTCAGCATTTTTCGATATGGTGTCAGCAAAAGAGACGGATGGATGATTCTCGTCATCTTAGCGAGTTAGAAATAGAAATGCAGCAGTTTCAATGTAAACATAGATGCATAAATTAACCTGTTATTGTTCATATTACAATGAAAATAATTATTTACACCTACTTTTTGTACTTTTTTTCCCATGGTCTGATTTTACGGATTACAAAGCACGAGCTTGCATCGGCTTACCGTGGCAAGAGGCTCATCCATGGTAACGCAGACGCATCAGTAGCAGTGCGTCGGTGCGTGGTCACATGCGTGTTAAAACCTCGAAATGTGGGAAGCTACCTTCCCAAAGACATCGCGTCAGCAACCAGCATGTGATGTTACCACAATTATACTTATTTTAGTAACAAAACAATCCGATGAAACACTTAAAATACTCACGCAGTCCCTAGAGTCTACTTTGACGCCAGCGTCTAGCAGTTCCTTGACGATAGCGAGGTGGCCGCAGCGAGCCGCGAATGCCAGAGGCGTCCATCCGTCAGCATCTGCCGCTGTCGCGTCAGCACCCGATGCGAGCAGTAAGCGCAACGATCCAAGACGACCATTGTCGCACGCGCACATAAGCGCAGTCGTGCCGTTCTGAGGGAAACACATACAACTTTTTATCACGACGGGTGAGGAAACGCGAAACAAAAACACAAAAAAATGTTGTAACGAGTCTAGATGTCTTGTCAGTCATGTAGTTCCCATAATACAAGCTTTGTTTTTTGGGGTTATATGATGCTGTGTGAAAAATTACCAGTTATTTAAATTAATATTAAATTATTATTTATTTAGATACCTACATCACGATTTAGGTATGTTAACTATTTAGGCTTCAGAATAGAAGATTTGTTCCGTGTTCGCCCCGCAGAGTTTTGCCCCACATGTAAAATTCCACGTTCGCCCCACATTATATTCCTTGTCTGCCCCGAAAATATTTTTTCTTTATTTTAATAATTTTGTTCCACGTTTGCCCCATTTTGTATTCCTGTTTTGCCTCACATTTTTTTGTAATACACTTTAGTACAGTCAGAATATAAAATGCTTGAAGCATTGAAACATTTTCATGGTAAACTACGCAAATAATACTTTGTTATGCTATTTTTTAAACTTGCTTTACAACTCAGCAGGTAAAAAATGCAATGGGTAAATGGGATTTCTTTGGGTATATTTACAGAACAAATAATCCAGCCAAAGGCTGTAATCCTAAGTTAAATAGAACATTTACAGGAAAACTAAACATTATCCGGTTTTTAAAAACTATTCAAAAGTATGCTGAACTCTCTCTGAGCCGATTCGGAGGGCAAGGAAAACCAAGACAGCCTAATGTTATTCAGATGGATAAAGTTATTAACGACTCTATAACATCAATGTTAAATGGCTCTAATCCATTGGGTCATTGCTTAGAAAAAATATGCCCCTTTGTTTATTAAACCAGCTACTTACTCATAAAAATCTATATGATCGTATATTTATTTGTATTAGTTTTGCTAGTTTTTTTCTCGGTCATTTTTAATTATTTAACAAATGTATCTTGTAAGTTGCCTTACTGTAATATCAATATTTAATTTACATTATTGATTTAAATATTCAAAGAGTTTAATAGTTTAGATTTTTAGAACTTTTATTTAGGTACTAATAATAAACTTGTCCGTGATTTTAATTGTGGTTATGAGACTGTTTGATTTAATCATACTACTTTATAATAATTATCATTGATATGAAGATATTTTATGAAAAACTATATTTATATTTTAGGTTTGCCTTGGCGCAACATAACCGTTGATTATTTAAAATTTTATCTAATTAATAACTTCTGCGATTTATGATTAAGTTACAGTATAATTAAGTACATACATGTTTTTACAAACATTGATCAATTGGTTTTAATTGTCAACTGTACTTTGCCTCTGTAATGTGTACCTTATGTAATGTGGGGCGAAACCGGAAATATTTTTGACATGGGGCGAAAGCAGAATTTTTTGGAATGTGGGGCAAACAAGTGGGGCGAATGTGGAACAAATCGAATAGAAATTTAAACTGTTGGACAAAGAAAACCATTGGTATTATATGTATATAGTATACGTATTTTAATGTTTATCAATTTAGGGGACCATTAACATGGTTTTGTTTTGTTTTCGTACTTCGAGCTAATTTGGAGAATATAAAGGTTGTTTTTAAATCTTGAACCTTGAGAATCAACTTAAATGATGATGAAATGTTCGGTTTGTATATCAAGGGAGATTAGGTACCTATAATACACATTTTTCTAAATTTACTTTAGTTTTATTCCTACACTTTTTGTGGCCTACTTTTTCTCACCTTCCATGTGATGCAATGTAGGGAAAGATATACCTAACTGAAATGTAGAAAAAATCCATATGATATTGTTTTAGATACTACAAATAAAATGGCGTACGACGGAGCATGAAGGTACTTTAGAATACAATGAGCCATATTAAAACTTAAATTTATGTTGTATTTACTTTAGTTTTTGATCATATAGTATGAATTAAATAATATTTAGATCTTTGAAACAAGATCTACTCAAAACATAATAAACGTCTGTTGCAAATTTACTGGAAAAACATATTTAGACAATAGACTTATACTTGTACTAGCTTCTGCCCACGGCTTCGCCCGCGTGATACCCGGATAAAAAGAAGCCTATGTGTTATGCTGATGTATAAAGTTTCATCAAAATACGTTAAGAAGCTTTTGCGTAAAAGAGTAACAAACATCCATCCTCACAAGCTTTTGCGTTTTTAATATTAGTAAGATAAGATAGGATGAATCAAAAGTTGAAATGACTTTAAAAACGAAACCACAATGAAACGCAATATTTATTTTCATGGATATTTTTCGACAACCTTCTGCCTGACTACCCCTTTATAGGATGTATTTCATGAGGACAGCAGTCGTGAAGTGAGACTTAAGTATTTTGCATAGCTTACCTCCACTTGAAGGATTGAATATTAACGGTCTATTAGGCGAATGAAATATCATCAACATCCACAAACAAGATAATTAATGTCAGTAAATATGGGAAAATGCAAAAGGTACAAAATTTTCCATAATAATGAAGTAAATGGTTTGATAGAAATACGTTCGCATAAATTAATGATTGCTGTCTCAATTAGTTTTTTACAAACGCAATTATCTAAGAATCGGATTTTTGTGGTTGATGTCTGTTATTATTATAAATTAGTCATTATTGTTTTTTCCGTGGTTTTACTGGAGGTATATCAGAGCGTGATATACGTATTCATGTTTTGTCTATGGTATTATTTTATTTGTAGTATCTAAAAAATACCATATGGATTTTTTCTACATTTCAGTTAGGTATATATTTCCCTACATTGCATTGTTATAATTACACTTTTGGAATCCTCAAGGACGATCCTGTTACTGCAAGATAATAAGAACATTCCAACTTAAGAATTTTAAGAAGTAATGCAATTAGGAGTTTACATCTAAAATAAGCACCAAAGGCATTTGCTTCATAAAGGCGCTTTTGCAGTTTACTGAGAACATAAAAGGCTCTCAGTAAACTGCTTTTTTTTTTTAAACTGACTGAAATTAACCTAAAACTTTGTTTTTTTTTCGGTGAGACGTGTTACCATTGGTTAATTAATCTTTTAATTGTCTTTGATGGATACTAGCATTATTGACCTCATAATAATATAATCAAAATGTTGCAAACTTTGTAAGGTTATCACGAGTTTTCTATGGAAAAGTACACCCAGCGAAATTTGATTATTTGCTTACTTGAGGAAATGTGAGAGCTGAGACTTTCGTGGATATCATGAACATGTTCTAGATGGACTTACCTCGTCCCGATCATCAATGATGACATTCTTGTTAGAGGCGAGGTACTGCTGAAGTTCACTGGTATCGTCGCTGTTTGCCAGCTGAGAGAGCGTGCGGAAACACGCGAGCGACACCATGGACTCGCTGCGGTGGAGGCTCTGCGAAACATATAATCCCATTACTCAAAAACTATCGTGAATTTGGCCATTCATGTTATAAAACGGGAATTTTCACATACCATACCGTCGGTGAGGGCACCGACTAAGTTTCAACTCATTCCGAGTCTTCATCAGAGTGAGTGATCGCAACGCTCTCTCTCCGCATCGCACTTACGACTCTCGGAATGAAAATTCCCGTTTTACAATATGAATTACCATTATCATTACAAATTAAACAACTTATAAAACAAAGACAAAAATCTGGGGCACGAAAGTATTAACACATAAATAAAATAGTCAAAACAAAATTCAAAATAAGCAACACAGGTTTCAGGGACACAAGCTTTGATAAACGAAACTGTTTAGTTGATCGAAGGAAACAGTACAAAATAAGGTTCTATGTTTTTTCGTGTCAAATCTAACAGAACGAGCAACGCAGACAGAAATGTTTTTGTTAAAATAAGTAGGCATCACCACGGATTGTTGCACACTCCAGCGTAACATTATGAGACAACCTTAAATTGTAAGAAACACAATTTTTTTTTCAAAACGCTATCTTTTTCACAAACAAAGAGCAAGTAAACGTTTACTCGACACAGTTCAAACTTATAATGAACATTATTTATAGATATAATGATAAGGGGCGATATCACAAGGTAACCCAATAAAGTACGCAATATTGTTCGAGAGGATTATTATTCAAATCCTTACTAAAACAATAGAAGGCAGAAGTTGGCAAATGTTACATAATGAACAATGCATTTTTGAACTAAAATATAAATTATGTTTCATGACATTTTTTCAATGCTAATTACAGTTTAAGGTAATGATCAAGAATCGAGGGCTTTCCTTAAAACACCTCATAATTAAATAAAAAAAAACTTATTATTATGAGCTATTCACCAATTAAGAATTAAATGAATTATTGAATTTAAACAAAACTAAAAACTTAAAAAAAAAATCTAATTGTAATACCTAAGTACAGGTATATCAAGAGTTTCAACGTAAATAGGATTTAAAATATTATTGACGTTATTATAAGCAATAATCAGTCCGACTCACCTTTTAAATATTATATTAATTTTTATTTCAAATAATCATGCAAACAAAATGTTAAACCACTCATGCACTTTTTTAGAACAAATTTAAATTCTGCAAACAGGCTATTATCAGAACACAACATTTCCACACTAGCAATTTTCATCAGCATCACGCAGACCGTGTTAGAGTGTCGTCGCAGTGCGAAACCATGGAAACCGGCGAAACCATGGCTGAAGCGGCGGTGCTGGTGCTCCCCCGGAGGCGCCGTCACCGTAAACTTCGGCAGGCTGAGGTGCGGGCCTGCAGACATGGGTCCAGCGTGCTCCGAGACACCTCCAATTTCTAGGGGCAGAAACGACCTGCGACGACGTTTCGGGGGCTGCGCGGGCACAGGAGCCATCAGAATCGACCCCGCAAAGCTATTGCTTTTCGCACGCTTCGTCGGGATCACCTCTTCCGTCGTATTGCCATCTGACCTGTCGGAACCACTCCGCTCCGTATCCGACGACGTCGGCGATTCCCGCACAATTTCCAGCGGGCTGCTCTCTGGAAGTCCGGGTCTCGATACATTCTTCGGACGATGAATATTCCCAATGAGGCATCGTATGCTAACATATTCGTTATCTCCGGTCCTCGATGGTAGATGCGGCGGTAGAGACATCGCGTGTCGACTTCCCGCATAATAGAACGGGCGCGCGAGACGGCTCCTGTGACAGATTTGTGAATGTGGTGACTGCTAGCGCTCGCGACCACTACGCGCCTGGCGATGGGCGGATACTATTGAGAGCGCGATACCGCGTGGCGCAAGGCGGGCGGAGGGCGGTCGCTATGAATGAACGCGTGGATACGTACAAGCGAGTAAGTGCTGCAAGTGCGCAAAGAGATACGCTTGAGGATCGCGGAGGCGGTGCGGTGTGCGGCTCGCTCTGGGGGCAGCATAGCGGACGGTGTCTGATCTGAGTGTGCCGGCAACGCGCCCGAGAGCATCGGTGAGTCGGAGCCCTCCCCGCCGGACGGACGCCGGGTTCCCATTGGCCACCAAGTGTTTTTATTCTTAACGAGTTTGAACATCAATCATAATAAGCATAAGGAAACCTCGTGTGACTTAATAGACAACGTAGCTTATTTTTGCTGAATTAATTACCTCGGTCCAGCATATAAATATTCTACAAATAAGAAAATCAAACACTTATTTAAATTTAGTTTACTGAAGCTGCTAAACTACCGTTCATTGACCGGATTGTATTGTTTTGTTGAACCGTGTTGTAATTTTCAAAAGATTAATGATTGTTGCGACACATGCACTACGCGCCTATTTTTATTACAACCGGTTGTTACTGGCTACCTGTTTACGCAGCAAGTGCAATAAGAGGATTGAGTACCGAGGTGAAGATCCGCAACACGAGCAGAGTAAAAAGATTAACGGGGTTACAGGATTCCATTCGCTAAGCCCGACCGTGCCGGAGATGATTAAAAAATAAACCTTAGAAATGTTATTTTAAGCTTCATAATAAATCACAGGCAGACAGTATGCACATTCTAAAAGAATGTAAAAAGAAAATACTAAATCATATAAGAGTGAAGGTATGAAAAATAACATTTAACAGTTGTGAAAATGAAAAGAAGATATAAAACGGAAAAGTTGCAACATTAGGCGAACAATTAGACCGACAATTTACCTGACCATAATTTCTTATAAAAGATGCTGCTCGAAGCATTTTGGTGCGACATTAAATTCGATAATTAAAAAAATAACTTAATTGAGTATGAATTAAAAGTTTAAGAGGCCTAATAAATTATTATTACTCGCCAATTTCATATAAATTTATTAAAATAATTTTAATTACGCGCTAGTGGTTGTCGGGAGAATCACACTGAATTATTTTTTGATGCTGGTCACTTTCTTATATGTAGTTCACGATGTTTTTCGAAGGATTAGGTCTTTGTTAATATTGGGTAAGTGGCTGACTTATCCAAACAAGAATAAGATAAGGGGTAAAAATACGACTATTTCACCTATATCATGTGTGTAATGGTTATAAATAAAGAAGGATAATACTGTTTGCGAAACCCTGTGTTGGGATTGCATAAAGTAAGCTGAGATAACTTTGGTGACATTGAAAAAGAACGATCAATGCGTAAAGAGTTCGATTCGAACGTTTGTTTTTATTTAATTCACTGGCATACAAAGTAACTCAGTGACATATCGGATGTATCAGTATTTGAGACCAGGATTTCAACAGTTCATCAGTTATACTTATAACTCTGCCAAATATTTGGCGCAACAATGCATTCGTGACACGAGCCAACTTCTCGGAGATGGCTTCATATTTCATCAGGAACCGGAAATCATACTATTACGCTTTTAACTTCCAAGCCGAAAATATGTTTTAAAATCAATATCCAATACAGTACCATTTGATTTGACAAACGTTAGTGACCGAGTGACTTTCAGATACATAATGGTTTTCTAAACCTTAAACCACCAGATGCTTGTTTATAAAGTCACATCTCACACTAAAAGTTACAAACCATTTATTTATAACTTACAAAGTTTTTAATTGAAATCTTTCGAGTCAACATATTTTATGTAAGCACAAGTTCTATGTACCTAGTGAATTGCATGAAATATAAATACGCAGTTGAATGAAGCCTTTGCATATGCGCTCAAAGGCGATAGATAAAAAAAATATGTAACAGCCAAAGTATCAGCATCCCAATGCAATATCGTAGGTACGAAAATCTATGTGTTACACATGCTGACTCTTGAAAATTAACACAAATTACCTCTGTAATCATAGGGTCGTTTACTGTATCCCTCACAAACTTGTAGTAAGGGAATAGGCTTCCATAACTCCTAGGGACTCTAAGGGATAGCATGAGAGGTCGTCGCTCGGTTTTAGATGTCGAAGGCACATCGTTTGACGACATAATTTCACAGAACTGTCAACACTGGTAATCCGAACACCTTTAAAATTTTACATCGTTCGCTATAATCACAATTAAATTAGACCTTGCTACATTAAACTTATTGCCAAAATATAGTATTCAACACTGTTTTGGGGGTAGGAACAAAATATAATATTACGGAGTGAAAGGAATGACAGTAAACGTGGATGTCCTGTCATAATGCGAGTAGTATTGATAAGATTCGTATGAAGTTACAGAATTAAATTACCTAGGTACCTACATATCCGAGGAGGCGCTTATCAAACTTATCGCTTGTTTGTTAAGTCCTGACTACTTTGTGTGCAATCGAACACCTGTATCTAGTAAGTAATGATGATTTTTGACAAAATCAAAACGGTCAATCGAATTTTACAAATTACACTATTTACCATATTTTACCATTTTACGCACGCCTGTTTCCTATGAGGCTCTGAGGGGAAACCCGGAGTTTATTTACTTAATGACTGAAAAATGATTTTCCTTGGTGGGTGAAATTCAATGAAACGAATGCCCAAAGCCAATTTTTTATTTTTAAAATCAGACAACTTTTGTGAAAATCTATGCTAGCGCCATCTCCTACGAATGTATGGTACTAAATGCTCAGGCGGTAATGACACGGTGGGTGAAACTATTTTACGAGTTGGTCAGCGAATTACAGTTGCGCAAGCGCAACAGCCACACAAAGTTCGATTTGAAAACTATAGATGGCGTAGGCAAACAATTGAGATGTACGTCATACGATTAATGTTTTAAAACCCATTTTTAAGAACCTATTTATTGATAAAACGATATTTTAAGATAAAAAATTTAATGTAAATAGATAAGTAGAAAGTGAAGTTAAGTATTTTTAGATATTGTTTAGGGCATTCATGTAGATATAACATTACAAAGGTAACCGATCTAGCGACGACAACCGGACGATACTGCTCTTGATGGCATACAATCAAGCAACAATACCCTCTAATTGCGAGTACACTATTTCTATTAACCTTTGTACCTGTTTTTTGTGTGTGCGGGGTGTTATTTTTATTAATTGGGTTGGGTTGGCTAAATAAATAAATAAATAATTGTTTTACAAACAACAGTGCATATTATCAATGTCAGTGTCTTGATAAATCAAGAATGGACAGCATAGCTTTGAGTATAGATAGTTATCTAAGAACTGAATTTTATCTGTGATAAGATAAAGACAGGTAAGTACCAAAACACTAGCTGCACAAATGTCTTTATATCTATTGATTCTGGCCTTTTCTGGCACAAGCCCAAGCATGATCCTCGACACAATTATGTTATGTATGTCGCGTTACATACCAAAATAGTAATTTTCATATATTACTGTTATATACCAAAGTTCCCATAAATTTGCGAAACAGTTAATTTACCTGTTTCCCGGAGGGGTAGGGAGACCACGGGTTTCCACTTGCTACGATACCTCATCCGCTTCCTTTCATCCTCATCAAATTCTTCATACAAACTCGGCAGTTTAGTGTACTTCTCCCTTGGCTTTTCTTTAGAACGTCTCTAATTTGGACGGAGTACGTTCGCCGAGGCCTTCCCCTTCGAAACATTCCATTCACGCTCGCCTTGTATACTTGTTTAGTTAGTCTTCTTTCATCCGTTTTTTTTACTAGGGATAGGAAGTATGAGGAAGACATTGAATAGAGAGCGAATGCTGGAAAACACGTGAATGGGGCACTTCACGCCTTTATGAGAAGCCGGAAAATATCTAAGACGGAACAAATCGCCGTGCATAGTGAAACATACCTTCTGGCTATTGATATATCCATCCTTTCTACATAGAAACTCATACTTCCTATCCCTAGTAAAAAAAATCCCCAGATATACAAACTCTTTCACTTGTTCCACTCTCTCAAACGCTTCATTCATAATTGTTACCATCTCCTGTAACTCATCCACCGATAACGAAAGTATAACCTGATCATCGGCGTAGAAAAGACAATTAGACAAGTAAAATATTACTATTTAATCCACATTCACTGTCCATGAATAGCCAGAACCTTAAGCCAGACCTACTTGCCAATATTTTATGTTGACTTTTTCTTTATTTTTTCTCTACTTTGTGCACGCTGTGGCGCTCTATAATTGAATAAATACATAGATTTAAGACCAGACTATTTTACATTGGATTAGTATTGCTATTTCTCTGTCGGGTATCCTAAATAAATAAATAAATAGTTAACAGCCATTGCGGTAAGTATATATGGTGTTACTCGGCTTCGTCCTCTATATTAGCAAATAGATAAACACTTGTAGTAACGCACAGAGATCGCCTTTCGCACTTTTTCTTTGTTTACCCCGCGGTTCGCTAGGTTTTTTGCGGGTATTTTCACTTCACAATGTGGCTGTGTCTGAGCTCAGACTTCATTCGCTATTTAGTGCTCTGCCAGTTCGCACCTGCTTATAACAGACCGTTCTGTAATTTATATTTTATTTAAAAAGTTAAAGTTCGACCTAGTTTTTTTACTTGAAAATGCCCAAACGAAAGAATAAAGATCCCAACTATGAGGATTTGTGCAAGAAACTTAGGAAGATCGAGAAGGAACTTCAGCGAGGAAGGAAACGTGTTCGTGTTTTATCCAGTTCGTCATCGTCGCAGGACTCATTGGATCGACAGACGGAACCTAATGGTTAGTACCTACGTAAAATGATAACGAATAGAATAAGATATTGAACTGGTATTGCGGGCAGTTTAAGGGGCTGTCTCGTGCCGCAAAAATAGTGCTGCGGGTAGCTTGTGGGGCTATCTCTTCACCATTAATGCTCACTTCGGTGGCAACAATATCAGGTTCTAGCGTTGCAGGTAGCTTGTGGGGCTTACTCTTCGCTTTTTAATATCCCCATCATGTAAAAAATAAAAAATGCATTTCATGTTGCGGATAGCTTATCTCTACACTGAAGTTAGCATTATATACAAATGTTATCACATAAATACTCACTAATTTAGTAGAAGTATTGAGGGCCGTCTGTAAAGTTCTGATGCGTTATTTCAGATAGCGCCCCGCCGAGTCCTACCCCTGATGAACCAGACCTACTTGATACAGGCTCACCACACACGACAACTGTTAAGGATGGTGAGACACAGGAGTTGGCACTCACCGCGCCAACCATTGTAATGGATTCAACTCTTGCTCCGGAGGTTTTGGATTACATGACACCTGAATTTGAGGTACTCCATATTTTTGGAGTAGACATTAAATTACAAATAAACAAACAAAACAAACACGCTCACGACTGTATGCCCCATGGTGGACATCCTCAGATACATACTCAGTGAGTAGATCTTTGAGGATACCAAGTAGGGGGTAGTCAGAGGCACGTCCAAGCATTACATTTGGTACATGCCCGCGTTTTGCAAGTAGTAAGAATTCCACGTGACAGGTTGCAAGCCCATCGCCGCCTATTGGAACACTAACTGTGGGCACATGCCTTCGAATTTTTGGTTCTAGGGCATGCCGGTTTCCTTACGATGTTTTCCTTCACCGTTTTGAGCACGTGTTAATGCGAACATAAATTTTTCGAGTGGAAAAATCCATTGGTGCACGACCGGGTTCGAACCTACGACTTCCGGATCAGAAGTCGGGGTATCGCCCAGTAGGCGAACACATTAAATTACATTAATATTATATTACATAAAATCTACGTTAATAAAATAAGCACTTTTAACATGTATGAATTCATTATTCGTAAGATGCACAATGTACTGAACCGCTCTATTAATTTGTAATTGACCGTCATCGGAACATTTGTTACAAAGAACAATTGAACTCAAGTACCTTTTCATGTAAAAAGCAATTTACAAAAGCATGACTACGCTATGGAAGTTCCATAACATGCGGTAAATTATGGGACCCGGAAGACCGATATTATCAAAGGTAAAGTACAGAACTATCAGGTATTTTAGGTAGGTATGCCATAAACTATCTTACTGAATCCTTATCGGATGTGGTGAGCCTTCTCTTTTACTTCAAGGGCAAGGCTTACTTCTAATAATAGATCCTTGGAAAGTCAATAAAATTATTTGTCTTCAAGGTCTGAAATTGTGCTGTTGTCTCCATACATGGTGAAATGTGTGTAGTCTTGCTCACGTGCATTTCCATCAATAATTACAACGTCTCTTAGTAACTTGTGGCGATAAAGCCGATTAGCTATCTAAAAACCATTCCTCAAGACACAAATCGATTGCAAAAAAACCACAATACAATCCGTTAAGCTGTTTTGGAGATCATTTATTGTAAATTTTATGAAAATTTTGTAAAAATTAATGTTAAATATTTAAATTGACTTTAAAATATATTGCTTGTCTATGGGAGTGTAAAAGTAATGCTAAAATACTAGATAAATAAAAAAGGCGAAATAAAGATATTGCTAAAATCAGAACACTGGTTTCTACCAGTATCTGGTATCTGTCTATTGCCACTAAAGAGGCAATAGACAGATGCGCGGAAAGAACTGGACGAGGCCTTTACCCGAGATGGGTCCTGACTATATTATAATTATGTATAAATAAAATTATACCTACAAACAATAATAATGTTAAACAAATCACAATGTTTTGACAACATGACAAGAGTATAAATTCTTTAACGTTATACCTATTGGTATTGCTACAAGCTGCGAGATATCACCCAATAATCATTATAAAACGAGCTGGATAGTTCATGCATTTCCTTATTATCAAGCGAACGGCGTGCCGTTCGTTTTATAATGATAATTGCATGAATTGTAAAATATATTTTTAAATTAAAATTTATATATCATTGATAATTAATTAAATACACTTTCTGTTTGCGTTAACGCCTGCGGAAAGATTTATTTGTATGGAAATTACATTAGCTGTGGAAAATGTCTGCTAAATTTTACCTTGACAAATTTGCGTTAACGTGAAAGGAAAAGTAAGCGTTAGGTATTTGTCTAGACCCCAGGTGAAGCCATACATTTTAATGAACTCGCTAGGATGTGTTGCGTAGTGTGTATTTAAATCCTGAATGTAGCTTGCTAGATTCATCTATCTATAATTCATAAAGCAAGCGGTTGATCATCGGAATGATACAAAATTGAATTCCACAAATAATACACGAACAATGGTACATTTTGAGGAAACCCTAGAAACAACAAATATAATTGGAACGGTCATAGATAAAGCTTATAGCTATTTCCAGCTAAAATCATAATGTAACAATAAAGTATAAGTAGTAATAAATAAAGTAACAATTCCAGTTAATTATTTTAGGAAAATGATGACTTTCATGGGCGGGAATAATGACGCATAATGAGGCAAGAGTAGATAACGAGACAGCCTTGAACGGCTCAATACCTATTCAAACAACCCACCCAAGCCTGTACTAGACAAAGCAAAATTCTACTTGATGTAATCCACGAGTCCTCTTTATGATGAATTTATTCAAGTATCGATCGATATTTAATATTCGTAGATCATGTATTCAAATTTCAAGATATATATTTGTATATATATTGACGCCGAGAGCCTAATTATGCTATTAGATTAGCTATTAATTATGTTATTAGATATTATATGGAAATCAGTTAACAAAAACATAGATGAATCGAGTGATTTTATAAGGTAGGTTTGTATCGTATAAACACTCTTCCCTTGATCCTGAACAATAAAGTGTGTCTGTTTCATTCTAACATTCTCGTTAAAAGTCCACCGTTCGTTGTCATTTCGGTTACGTAAGAATGTGCAGACATATTACATTTATTATCAAGACCAACATGTATAATTTTTATTATGCATGTATTTTTAATTTTTGTCCGTGTTCGGATTCCTATTAGGAACTTATGACAGTAACTGTAGGTAATGATACTACTTATTTTAAAATGTTAGTAATACATATTGGTAAACGAACAAAATCACCAATGACCTTTTATCGGTAGATTTGCCTTTGCTATAAATAATATCGACGCATGCTCTTGATAAGGAATCAAATGCTGAGAGGAATATTTACAGATACAATTTAAATAATATAATAATAAGCTTGTATTATGGGAACTACATGACTGATATACTATGAGAAATTACTTTTTTTTAAATACAAATACATAAAATCATTACTTTTATACGGGTCTTTATCGCGTTTACTTTTTTAGATTTCCATACCACAAAAGGAATGATCACTTTGTTATTCGTCTTGTGGTATCTAGTTGAAATTAATATCAAATACTTATGTTTCCAATCTCTTGTAGCTATAAAAAATCAAGCTTCTAAGTCAACGCAATAAAAAATACACCTATAGGGTACTTCGCATTGACATAGAATCACGAAATTTGGCAAGAAACAAGGTAATTACAGTACAATTATGTAAAATGGGGGGGGGGGGGGGTTCGGAAGTTGAAGTGAAGCGAAAAGTCATTGTTATTTGAAGTTACAAACATGAAAATTTTAATTACAGCTATTGAGCATAAATAAATACTGACGTTTTCAGGATTTTGGGTTATGAGGAGGAAATTGGGATTGAAAATTTGTAAACACAACTCCTACGTAAGGTCATTAGATAAGCATCAAATCAAGCTAACTTTCAAAGCATTGATGTTCATGAAAAATCTAGGATCAGTCACACTCATTCCTTACATATCGCACTCTGTGAAAATGAGACAGATCAGAATCTTAAAGACACAATGCACAATGAGGAATATAAGACCAAGCATTAATGACATGAGTGAGGTCGATACTATCAAGAAAACGGAAATAAGTTAGGGGGCACGCTATTCAAGGCACGTATAAGCGCAGGGAATTAGACACGTACAGCAAACAATTAAAGAAATAAAGAAGAAAAATAACATTTACAATGACATAACAAAACATCTAATTTTTGTTCAAAGAATAAAACTCTTTTTAGGATTAATCCTTTGTACATGTCATTTAATTCTGCCGTTTGTAAGTTTTTAATTGTGTGTACGATAAACAATAAAGGTTGTTGAGCTATCTAATTTCAAGGTCGAAGACATTGTCTAATGAAAAGAGCGAGCGCTTATGAGCTTTATAAACAAGTCTATGTTTGTCTGTGTTAAATTTTTCGTTCTAGCTAAGCTGGTTATACCTTGTTTTTGGGTGATATGATAATACATACATACAAAGGAGTCATAATAATTATCTCTCATGATAAGGTCTATAAGAATACAAACAATTTATCATCATTGTAGCTATGAAGATATCAAATAACCAATTCTGAGATGTCATGTAGTAATTCGAAACAGTTGAATGAGTGCATAAGAACTGTGATACAGTGTGATACGAGTGTACTTTTCCCAGCTTTTGCCATAGCACATAGTGTGAGTCAGAAATAATTTATTCAACAGGCCGAGTATGTTCTAGTTTCCACTAGTCTTGATATTAGGTGTAGGTATAAGGGATCACCGCCCTGATCATGGCACACACTAGGGCTTCCAATACCGGGATCCCGGTATCAGCCAATACCGGGATCCCGGATTTTTTTTCGAGATTTTTAATACCGGTATTGAAATGTTCATAACCGGGATCCCGGTATTAATGATTTAATTTTAATTTTAGTACAAAACACAAAATAGGTAATAAACTATCACTACCATTTTTATCCATTTATTTATTTTGGAATATTTTAAATCGGACTTCCTGGAAGTCCCGCGTTGCTCTAAGTTTTAAGTACAGTGCGGAAGGCGGCGGCGGCGGCGCCCGCCAGGGGTGAGGGGAAATTCCCTATACGCCCCGTAAAAAAAAGACTGATCTAAATGACACTTATTATTATTGTCATATGAAAAGATAATTGTACCTACATGTAAATAATATATGATTTGACAATAAAACTTTGTTTATTAATTTTACCTTCTAAATACGTATACCTCCAAAAAAGAATAAAATTAAAAGTCTGATAAAAATAAGGTTCTTTTTTCAATACCGGTATCCCGGAATCCCGGTATTTAGAAAAAAACATTCGGTATTAATACCGGTATTGAAAAAATCCGGTAATGGAAAGCCCTAGCACACACCAAACTTTTGTGCCGCAATAACAGCCGGGAACTGTACCATGTCGCAAGAGAGTGACAATTGAAACACTGCGATATATTAAAAGTTAGAATCGTGCCAAAGACATATACCAATAACAAAGACGCTACACTTAAAGTAGGTACCTACGTTATAATCAAACCATCACAAGAGCACTCAATGGCTTTCTAAAACATACTTATGGTACATAAGTAATTGGTACATACATTTCTCATTCTAATAATTGTGAGTAGTTATTACAGGTACAAACAATATTGAGGTAGAATAAGTTGTGGCTGGGAAGTTGAGAAAGAAAAGTAGATATAACTATTAGTGAAGCTACCAAAGGCAGATTAAACTTAAGTGTTCTGGAGTAGTTATTGCAGAACAGATTACAAAACGGACGGCCAAGTTTCCGACTCGACATTCATTTCATTGAATTCTACTCAAACATCAAAATTCTTCAGTTAGAGACATAATTATCTTGTCAAATTAAACAAAAGAATATACGAGTACAAAGTAGTTAACTTTTAATTAATTACGTAAGCTGGTACTACAATGGTAATTAATTATGAGCTTTGACTAAAGTAATTATTCCGTTGGATAAATCATTCATTATTCAAGCATTTATTACTTTATTATCGTTAGTAGTTTTGTAAGCTTCGCGTATAATTGAACTACATAATTACATGACCTTACTTTATGTTTGCACCATTATTACCTAGGGATCCATTACATTATTATAACTATAAATACTTTGCTAGTACGTATCTAGGATAGATTCATAAACGAATATCTTGACCATGCCCCACTTTCGCGAGGAAAATCTAGTCGTTTCCAACGCCTTGGAACAAGAGGACAATGAATAATAACTTAAGCATTTTATATATTTAATGTTTCTGACTTTGACCTTACATGGCTGAAAGCATAACTAATTTAATTTGTCATTGTAGCTAATGATCAACAGTACCTGTAAATAATGGGTTGCCAATATTGCCAGGATTACCTGCAGCTGTTATGGAACAGAAGCAGGTTCTTCCCCTAACAAATATGTCGGTTCTGTCATGTCAATTTGCATTTTATGTCTGTTGTGACTATTTGATCAATTTTCCTAAATGACATGGAAAACCAGTCTGCTAATTGAAAAAGCATCACGTTTGCCTAATTTCCAACTTCCGCGATTCATATTTATATGAGTACAACCTTCCTAAGTAAAGGTGGTAATTATTTGGTCAAACGTTCAGCAAACGTGTCATCCGCTTTAATGAAGTAGCAGGTGACAAAATGTATTGTACCTACACGTTTTTATCACTTGCCTACTTGAGCAGCAATTGCGTGCTCTATTGTGGCCACTTCGGTTAAATTGACAGAATTGAATTGAATACACGCGACTCACTCTTTATAATTTATCTGCTTCACGTGTTCATTACTACAAACATTATACAGCTGCGGTTCAGCCTTTTATGACATGTTTGGAAACATTGCATGGCTTTTGTTTAGTGTTGGCCGCGATGTTCATGGTAATTCTTCGCTATTTAATGGACTTGGTCTGGTTCGGTCAATTTGGACGAGGAACAGACAATGCACAATACACACGTCAGTGCCGATCTTATTTCCCACACTTAGAATGTAGATGTTAGATACCAACCTAAACTAAGAACTGATTGCAGCAATTTTAAGTTGAAATCTCGTATCTAGCACAGATACAACGAAACGATAAGAGATTCGTTTCGACCTTACAAAACCGAAAACAATTGTATATTGGCTGAAAGTACCATCGTTAATCTGACACGTTTTCGACGAAAGATTACAAACAAGTCACGCTAATAATAGCAGGTAAGTACAATGTTTTGCTGTTTTGTGAAACAAAACATTTTACTTACCTGCACAAAATTATGGCTTAAGGCCTGAGCTTTTCTACCGCGTAGGAGAGTTGTAGATATCATTATGCTAACGCACATCGATAGTTGGGCTTCCTACAAGGTCACTCTATAAAATTAAAGTATAACTTATAATATAAGAGAAAAACCCGAGGTTACTTCACCGTCCAGCGCTCATCAGTTTCTTATTATGAAAGCAAGTATCGGGATTCAAAATAATTAAACGCACGTGTTGGTAACTGGAGTTCGTGTTAATTATGTCAATAAACGGCAGGTCTAATTGCGAAATTACAGGCGAACACTAACTTGATACAAGGATATTTATAAAATTGTAGGTGTTTAAATTGTAGAGGTTTACGACCTCTGTGGCGCAGTGGCCGAAGGCCCGCCTGAGACGCAGAAGGTTGCGGGTTCGATTCTATACTGTAAATTGATCCCCTTCAGTCTAAAGGGATGGACTCTGGCCCATTGTGATAGCTTCACTTTTAACCTATATTCTATGTTCGTATCATTAGTGACCGAACTGTTTGTTTATAATCGGAGAAACCATTGTTACTGGCTGCCTAAAGGCCAAATCCAATGTTTTTTATAACTTACGAGCCAAGGTTACACCACTTAAGAAAATTTGGACAAATAACTATTGTAAGTTGCAGACCATTAACTAGTTAACTTACTTGTCAACAATCCAAGGGACGTGAAATATGCGGATAATTCAAGGTAGCAAACTCAAAACAAATTACAGAACCCAATAAAATCTTTCCAGTAGATCCAACAAATAGTTAACGACGACTCACAAAGACACGTACGAGGCATGCTGTTTTGGTAAGACGCTGTTAGGTTTGTTAAAGGACGTTGACTTGAGTTTATACCTCATTGCCTTTGTGCGGTTCCCCGCTCCAGATATCACGCCAGTGGATAAGGTGATGCAAATGGTTCATATAATTGTGCTGACGATTGTGGTGGTCCCGCTTGCTTTTCCGGGAGTCGGTCGGTGACGGCGGAGCAGTCAGGGACTCGCGACGCGGACGCTGCCGATTCGCGGCGGGAATCAGCATCGGCAGCTGGGAGCGTAACAAGCTTTCCGTTTCCGGACCTTCGTCTGATGACACACTATCCATGAGCAACCGCCGCGGCCTCGACCCGGGCGCCCCTTTCCCCGAACTACATTGAGAGTCCTGCTTCCTCATCGTGAAGCTTTGTACACTATAACGCCGGTGATAACAGAGAACAGAGGTTGAGTGAAAGCTCGAAGGGCATTTCGTGAATTTTTACGCGAGAGCGGGTGAAAAATACGTGATGCGTGTGTCGCGACTAGCGCGGACGACGGCAGCGGCATACTGGCTGTGGCTGCCTTGCCTTGCGTTTACGGCGCGGCGCGGTCGAGCAAAGCCGAGCGCACGTGGGTACTGACAGGCGAGACGTCAAAACAACACGGGCCACTTCATTCAACCGAGCCGAACTCCGACGCAAAACTATACGATGGAAGTTAAATACTTATTCATTTATAATTACACTATTTTTGGAATTGGTAATTATAGGTATCTACTAAGGTGATGATTAACTAGAACGGAAAATAAATATATAAATTGTAGGACTAATAAAACAATTATGCTTTACCAATTTGAAGAACCTATTGAGCGAGTATTCTTCGCTATAATTACTTGAATAGTTTAGAGTAAGTATACTTTTTATATTAGAAGCTGTTATCAACAAATAAAAATTTTAATGTTTTGTTGTAAAAAGTATTGATTTGAATAAATAGGTACTGAAATTAAAAAAAAACATTTAATGATAAATAAGAGTCATGATGGCATAATATTTGGACACGTTTATTTTTCTGTATTTTCCAAATCAAAAGTTAATTATGTACCTATATGTCGGCGGCCACTCGTATAATCCGGCAGATCTCGTTGTATCTATGCGGATCGTGATATGGCGCCATTTCATGATTTTCCTAATTAATACCTAGCCAATTTATGAAATGGTTAAATAAATTTCAGCTAGATTGATCAATGAATCAGGTTTGTCGATTTGGCTGACTAAATACTTAGCTACTTCGAGATTCAGCTAGGAGTGGGGTAAGCATATAGAGAAATAGTTCTTAAATGTGCCACAACCAGAAGCACTGACGACTCATTGTTACATTTATTTAGTATGTAGTATGCATACATTTAGTATGCATAGTTACATATTGTTTACGTTTCCAACATCATGGCATGAAACTTTGTGAGGTGGCAAGCACCTTCAAGCCAGTCCACCTTCGTAATGGTTACCACTTAATGGCAACCTTACAAGCTTCTGGGACCTGGAGTCCCTGAGACCTGAGCCCACATCTAAGAAATGGCTAGTAATGGGCAGCCAAATTGTCTAATGATATACCAACTTCCAATGATTTGAATGATGTTAGTTAGGTAAATCATGAAAGGCTATATCACAATCTGGCTAGGCACACAGATTATTTGATTGGCAGCTGACATATACATCTAATTAATAATTTAATCTACTTAGTGTGGGCTCATGAAATTTTAAACTAGCGCTGCATCATATAAGTTAGGTGTATTTTTTTTTTGTATTATGTTTACTTATTAGGGCAATTAAATGGTTTTTCTATTTTCTGATTTCAAAAACTCACATTAAAGAAACATTAACTATAGTTAGGTTATCTAATGTGAAATCTTAAACTGCAAAGAACAATAAGATTGTTTTGCATTTTTTTCATCTTTAATTGGACAAATAAGAAGAAAATTCACATCACTTTTTTCGCAAATAAACACTTATAGATAATATTTTTATTGCACTTATAGATAATATTTTTATCGGAGCAAATAATGGGTTCCCAGACTTTCATGCAGAATGCTACAAGATTTATGCTCCATTTTTTATCCCTTAGAGTACCTAAAGCTAACCTATGGTCTAAGCCAATGTTCTATGAGCCCAGAATTTTACAGAACATAACGAAATAAATCAACCATAATCAGTTCTCAATTCTCATCATGGACATTAAAGAGCCTTTAAAGTAAACAAGTAGGTAAACATCCATGTGTGATTTATACAGAATCTTTAGTAGAATTTATTGAAAAGTGATTAGGAACAAAGAGTACAATAAACATTTTGAATGAATGTAGAAAACTCACCTGACGTGATAGCGAATTATGACTTCTGGGATTTGTTCTGATTTAGATTAGAATCACTACATTATTTCCTCAACACAAATCCTTGGGTTTATTTAGCTGAAATCAGCTAAATTACATTTCGATCGAGCGGAGCTAGAGCGAACCAGCCAGCCACCCAGCTGATTCGAATTTAGACACTGACAGCTGACAGTCTCAGTGTTAATCTGACATATCTGATGATTCGATCCGCTGCTCATAACCATGTCCAAGACATGGCAAAGTCTCGTCCAAATTACCTTTCACACTTAACATGATTTAAATGACATATAATAGGTAATTAATTTTAATTTCAGGCATACAATAGTGGTGTAATGTAACTTGGATGATAAAATACTATAGGTACCCTCATGGATGGTTAGCGTGTATCGTGTCCTTTACTACCTTTTAAAAATCTGCTTGGATGTGAATCCTTCACAATGTCAAATGTTTGACAAGGGCTGTCATTTTACAAATGTGTGTTGTGCATGTGTAGTGCTGCCAACAGAGCGTCTTTATGGATAGAACTAGCCACTATTTCTAAGAATGTAGCTCTTCAATAAAATTATTAGAAATCCTGATCTTATACACAGCGTGTTAAAAATGCTTGTGCCCGCTTTAAATTTCCTACAAGTTTCCTCCATATTTTTTTATTAAACTTGTATGGGCACAGGAGCAGTCCCGTTAACGCAAAAGAGTATTATTTGTATTTGTTACTTCGAGGCATAAGTCCGCAGCTTTTCATGAATCTTTTAAATTTGCGGCTTATCGATGCTGGCGGTAAGGCCACCTATTCGTTTTGTTCCTAAAAACATTTAAACACAAATTTAGAAGGGAGCACTAGTTACTAGCAATACAGAAGTGCACGTAATAAATTCTAATCACTTACCTACTAGCTTTGCCCGAACGTAAGATTCGCTAGACTTGATTTTATCTTCGGTTTTCTTTTTATTCCCATAATTTTTTACGTAACACTCAGCACGCAACTTTTATTTTCTGTACTATTTTTATAAACAAACAATTAATTATTCGTTTGCCCACAGAAAAAAAAACTACATTAGACTACTATAGTAATATATTTTCCTCGTCTTCTCTATTTAATGTAATTTATGTATCTACTGTGTTTATGTACCTTCCCACTTATTTTTACTCTTATTATTACAATTTAAATAGTAGTAGCCCAGGAGTTTTCCGCGTTTGTGAGGTCATCTTTCCTAGACCCTGTCTGAAAATCAGCGCTGCTTCTCATTACTGTGCGGAGCAGCACTAAGCTGAGACGGGACCTGTTTGGCCCACACGGCACAGATGGGAGTAATTAGCACAAACATCTTCTCTTTGTCACTATGTTTTTGTTAAAATCCTATTTATTATTTAGTGTCCTTTCTGTGCTTTGTTGTTGCCAAATAAATACATTTCTTTCCATATTTTTTTCTATGGGCTTTTGAAATGATATAGGTAAATTTTATAAGTTTAATTATTATACAATGTTTAATGGCACTAAACACAGAATTAAGAAGAATATAATGACACAATGTATTGATTTAGCAGCCGTGCTAGGTGGTACACTGTATTACGGGCTGCTACGTTTATAATTTTCATCCTAAATTAAAAACACCTGATATTTGATATTTGATATTTATTTATTTAACCATTTCGTTATAGTAACATAACATTGGCATGTCAAAGTATACATTTTCATGTTCTTAATCTAAAAATATCAAAGTGTACATAAATTCTTAATCTAGATATTTCTACTATGCATGCAAATCAGAAAATGAACAACTCATGTATTCAGTAACATGATAAAAAGGGTGACATTCAAAGAATTCCTTTAATTTAGATTTAAATTGGTTAAGCGGTAGCCGTGTGATTTCTAAAGGCAATTTATTGTACATATCTAGCTTTTGACAGATACCCAGTTTATACGTCTTAACAAGTCTAGTTTTTGGAACGTTCAATTTTTCTTTGTTTCGGGTGTTATAATGGTGTAAATGCTTTTTCATGGGTAAATCGACTTTTTTTAAATGAATTTCTATTAGAGAATTAAAAATAAATAGAGCTATAACTGTTAATATTTTAGATTTCTTAAAATATGCTCTGACTGAAGTTAGTCTATGTAAACCGTATATGATTCTAATGGATCTCTTTTGGCAAATTAGAACTCTATCAATTTGGATGGCATTTCCCCATATCGTTATTGCATAGTTCATGATAGAATGGCAGTAAGCATAGTAAACTGAAATAAGAGTTTTTCTATCAATTATTGATTTCAGCTTAAACAACGCATAATTAGCGCTGGCTAACCTATTACATATTTTTTCTATATGGCTATCATAACATAGAGTCGAATCTAAAGTACATCCTAGAAATGTGACCTCGCTCAGAATATCATTTTTAGTATTTCTCTTACATGTGTAGTTTAAAACAGTGCTTTTATTTGCATTGCACCTGATCTATGTTAATTAAAAACAAGTCAATTTTCTCATTTATTTAAAGCAACATTATACATGATAAGTTATATCATGTATAATTTGTGAAATAAAATGTGTCAATGAGTTCAATAAGTAAATTTTGCAAAATAATAAAACTACATGTTTTCCATCGTCTATTGTAGCGCCCTCTAGTATCTAACGTTTATGACTACAAATCTAATAATCATTTTATATAAACAACAAACATTGCGTCTCTTCGTGTGTTAGGGATACGCGACATTAGAGTAGCTGTGTGGTTACAGATTAGGTAATAGTTAAAACGTGTGCGGACCAACCAAACCAACGAACAAAGTTGGCGACATCAAATATGTTTTCGTAATTTCGTACTATTCGTGAAGACGTGAATGGTTCTTTCTTGTACCTATTGTATTTTCTGTAAATATAATGTACACATTTTAAAAATACTTTTATTGATTAAAATATTTCAGACCATCGCACTTTGGCTAGTTGCTTATGTGATACGTAGGTATGGCGTTGCCTCAGAAAAGATACTATAGACAGCGTGCACATTCTAACCCAATAGCTGATCACTGTTTTGAATAGTAAGTATATGTTTTATTGTTCCATAAGTTCTACACAGTACACAGCATGCATTTACCACCAGTCAGACACCAGTCTTCCCCAATCATACACTTTTTTCTGTCTCACCAATATATACTAATATAACAAGGTAATTGTTTGTTTTAGAAGGTAATCCCTATGTACAGAACCATAATATTCCTTTCATATTTATACCAATACCTATTGCTTTAAAAGCCACAAAATCATTTATATGAGAAAGTTAATGCTAAATAAGTTAATGGACAGTCACAGTATTCTACTAGTAGGTATTAGATAAACTGTATGTTTCATTTTTAGCCCTGTACACCCAGACGAGTATGACTGGTCATTGCTGTATCCTGAAAACAAGGATCACAAGAAGGTAGAATTCTTGGATGTAGGGTGTGGCTATGGTGGACTATTGGGTAAATTTTTATAAATAATATAAAACAGTATACATATTTGTTCAAGACAAAAAATACAAAGGGGTGATTTTTTCAGTTATTGCCAAACCACATAGGTATTCACGTTCTGATTCATTGTTGCTGTAATAGTTTTCAAACTTTTTTTGAATTATTTTCAGTTACTCTATCAACAATGTTCCCTGAGAACTTGATGTTGGGACTTGAGATTCGCGTGAAGGTATCAGACTATGTTAATGACAGAATCAAAGCATTGCGCATACAACATCCAGGCCAGTATCAAAATACAGCTGTGTTGAGAACAAATGCTATGAAGTATTTACCAAACTTTTTTCACAAGGGACAGGTAACATTCAGCAATTTATTAATTGTAACATTTACTTATATGAAATCTGCTAGAAGTCCTAATATTATAAATGTAAAACAAATAAATAAAAGCATGGATGTTTGTTGCTAATAATCGTCTAAACGGATTGGATGAAATTTAAAATTGGTGTAGTTCATGGCCTAGGCAAATGCAACTTAGGCAAGTTGCAAAAGCTAGTATCATAATAATGGTCTGTTTCAGCTCAGTAAAATGTTTTTCCTGTACCCTGATCCTCACTTCAAAAAAGCCAAGCACAAGTGGAGGATCATCAACAAATGGCTTTTGTCTGAATATGCCTATGTGCTTGCAGAGCAGGTACAATATAACTATATTATGTACTCATAGAATATATTTTTATATTTAATTGTTGTTAACAACATTTTAAAATTTATTTTCAGGCCATTGTTTACACAATAACTGATGTTAAAGACTTGAATGAATGGATGGTCTCTCATTTTGAAGAACACCCTTTGTTTGAGAAAGTTTCTGAAGATGAATTGGTAAGACATAATATTACCTAACTTTCTTCACATATCTATACTTAGATTAACTAACTTAATGTTTTTTTTTCAGAAAACTGATTGTATTATTGAAAAACTTTATGAAAGTACTGAAGAAGGCCAAAAGGTTACAAGAAATAATGGCGAAAAGTATCTTGCAGTGTATAGAAGAGTTGCTGCTAGCGAGAGTAAAAATAAAACATGAAAAATTATGTTAATATTGTTTATTACAAACTTATTTCAAGTAAATATAATTTTATTCAAGATCCAAATGGCTGTTCCAAATTAAATACCAATAACTTAAAGCCTTTTAGGCGAGTAAATAAGTATAGGTACTTATTTACTATAAAAAAGTACCTATAAATCAAATATTTTATGTCATGAGGAATCAAATTCTTAAATGCTACCAAGACAAGCTTACACTACTGTAGATGCTGCAAAGTATGCTTTAAAGTACTTTTAAGCACTTATTAACTTTTTTTCAACAAGACTGACCCACCTACTAAGAGGGCGCGAAATCGAGAGATGTCTTCGCATATGACCTGCAGCTGCCAGAAGCCAGGTGTTTTCCATATAATTTTTACTTGACAAGAGCGAGAATAATAGGGCTGCCCATATTTCAGCCTGGTTTGGATACAAGTGAAGTCCGATTTTAGCCAATCGCAATGCCTCTGCTGCATTTCCTGCTAGGTACTCGGCTATACTTGTTATTGCATATACACTTACCAAGTTACAATTGCCGAAGTGACCAGAACACAAAGCTTTCCGTGCACAGGAACTGGCTGCTTTGGCATTAACATTATTTGCTTTTAGACAGTATTGGGCCAAGCAGAACCATAAATAACCATTCTCAGGATAATCAAGCAAAGTTTCACTCAGCAAGGTTATAGCTTGTTCCACATCATCCTCACTAACACAAGTATAGGATCTCAAGAAGCCTATGTCAGAAACAAATTGCTTCTCTCTTTCATATTTATGCAATTCATTCAGAGCAAGTTTAGATATAGTCTGCTCACAATGTGTGATTCCCAATGAACAGATTGCAAGCAAGGAAAATGGTGAAGGCTTGTTCTGTGATGCTTGTATACTTTGAAACAGCATGGTTTTTGCATCATTATGCCCTTTGAACATGTATATTATGGCTGCCATGGCCACAAATAGTTCTGACTTTTCATGTTCATCAGTACATAACCAATGGAGCGCAGTGTCATATGCGGCATAAGACTCTTCATACAACCCCTTTTTGAACAGTGCAAGTGCTAAGCCAACTGTTGAATTGAAACTGGCTTCAGGTATGACTTTAAATATATTGATAGCTTCATCATATTTCTCCAGTCTCAATAAAATCCTTCCAATGTTCAAAAGAATTATGCTTTTTTGTATGTCTCCTGAATATTTTAATGCTTTTTCGTAGGACCTTATGGCTGGTTTTAAAAGTCCAACTTTTTCTTGTAGCAATCCAATAATATTATTAGCACAAGCATTATTAGGTTCAAAGCTACCAAACCATTCCATCAAATCCATGGCATGTGGTATGGCATAGAGGCCTTCTATAGCATATTTGGATTCTGAATGATTTGTGTGTGAACTTTTGATCAAGGTGCGGCATACCCAGTCTGCATAACCAAGAGCGCTTTCTGGATGGAAACCCAGCCGTGAGGCATGCCTGAATAAGTCCATTGCTTCTTCTTCCCGGATGGCTTCTGCTATTATTGCTTGACCAATCCAACTCTGAGGGTATGATGGGAGTGTTGATTGCCCACGCCAAAAGCAGTAATTAGCTAATTTATAAAGCTTTAGTTTGATGTACAAAGATCCCAAATTGCACCAGATTTTAGCAGAAGACAATTTTTTTGTCACTGTTAAAGCTTTAATAAAGCAGTGTTGTGCTTGTTCATTTTTGTTAAGAACAAGGCAGATTTTACCAAGCAAATTCCAATTTCTCCAAGAGTTTGGTTTTTCCTTTAAACAAGCTGTGGCCAAATTGAAAGCTATTTGACCATTTATTACATCCTTTGTTTCTTGGTAACACAAAAAGTATGTATAGGCCAATTCATAAGATGCTTCTAGTTGTTTTTGTTTGGCTATGTATGAATAACATACAATAGCTTGTGAAATGATCTCACTTTTTACTTTCCTCATTGGTTCAGAATCAGATTCATTTGAAAGTTGAGGCATAAGGACATGGGCATACTGATCAGGCAGCTTTGTGATGAAAACTAAAGTGTCTGCCAGAAGTTTCCAAAAGCAAAGGAATTTATTCTGGTTTTTTATAGCCTCCAAGATATAATCAACTGCATGTTGTGCACAATTTCTGGCAGAACCAAACAATTTTGCTTCTAGCTTCTTCTTAGCAACTCGGATCCACGTTTCAGCTATTCCTTTCAGAGCCAAATGAGACAGTGGATTCATTTTGATAACATTTTCAAAGGTAGAAATAGCTTCTTGGTATTTTGTAAGCAATGAATTAATATATCCAATTTTTGTCAGACAGTATGTGGCTTTACTTTGATCTAACAACATGACTTTCTTATACGCTCTAAGCGCCGATGTGTATGACCCACGCGCGTAGTATGCATCAGCAAGACATTCAAATGCTACAACATCATTTTTGTTTTCCTTGATAACATTCCTAAAATTCACAATAGCACTTTCCCAATCTCGCTTATTTAGATTATATAAGCCCAACCTAAAGTAAACCCAGGGTTCTACCAATGTAACATTCTTCACGAATGTTGATAGCAGTTCAAAGTTCAAGTCTGATTGTTGTAGTTCTATGTATATCCCACTTAAACTTTTGACAATGTTTACATCAGTGTTATTTAGACTGTAAGCTTTCTCATAACATTTCTTTGCTTTTAATACATCATTTTTCTGGCCGTAATAAAAAATACCTAAATAAAAAAAGGTTTCAAAATGATCTGGATTCATTTTAGCTGCTTTCAGAAGATGTATGAGGCAGTTATTATACTGCTTCAGTTCCCAAAATGCTTTGCCTAAATAAAAATTATGCAAGGCATTATCAGAAGACTGTTGTAGCAGACTAATAACTTCATTGTATTTATCTTGTTTTAGGTATGATAGAGCTATAAGTTGCTTATAATATTCAGTAGCCTTTAGGTTTTCTATAATGTGGTTAGCAGACTCGTCATTTTCAATGTAACATTCTGCAAGGCATGCTTGTTCTTCTTCATTCAGGGCATCAAGAGGTATTAAGTGAGCATTTGCTATTGCCTGTTTCCACTTATATTGTTTCGCCAATGAATAGAATAAAAATTTTCTAAGTTTCAAAGCAAATTTCTCTTCTTTCACTTTGGTTATGAAGTTGGTTGCCAGTTTCTGCATAACTGCCCATTTCTGGAGCTGCATGGTACATTTTATGATGAATTTAGCTTCAATTACATCTGCTTCATTGTAGTTTATTAGTGGTACACATTGCTTGTAAGCATCTAAATACAACCCTTTATCATACAATACCATGCTGTTTAGAAGACCAGCATATTTAGAACTTTCTATTCCTTCAGTGATCACTTCAATTTTTTCCATATCAAAGCCATGGAAAGTCATATTTTCTACATATTTTGTACACAACCACTGGCATACATATTCTTTCAATGCTGCTTTCTTTGTAAAAATCTCCAATTTCAAAAGGTCTTCAAAAGCAGAGTTCATATCACTCTTCTGTAAAACTACTTTACACTGAAGCAATTCGGAAGAGTAATTTGGTTCATTCCCATGATATTTTTCCAGAATATTCAAAACAGTAGGTATATCTTCTTCATTGCATGGAGTATCAACCTTCAGGAGTTCAATAATTGTTGTTTCAGCTGGTTTCTTAACTTTTTCATTTGGTCCTTTCATGATGTAAACAGCTAAAAAATGGATAGCCTCACTGCTTTTTAGTGCAACACCTAATTGCCCTAATTTAGTGATTATTTCTTGAGTTTTTTCCTCTTCCATTTGGAGGTAAAGCATTTCATTGTAGATGGCAAACAATTTATGCTTACTAACAGAATCAGCTTTTCTTTCATAATATTGAGCTAGTCCTTGCCATGCTAATGGTTGGTCTCTTTTGCTGGTAATAGCTTTTTGATAAGCCAGAGGTGCTTGATCAGAATCTTGAAGGGATTTTCCAAACAGCACTAGTCCCAAATAATTATCTTTATCTGCACGCAGAATATTCTTGCAACATTCTTGCGCTTCATTGAAGTTTCCTTCATCAATTAATTTTCTTACTTCTTTCAACAGGGCTTTTGTATCAGCCATCTGAAAATGACAAGAATTATAAGTCATAAATGGGATAGTTAAAATTAGTCCAAACATGAATGTGGTAAAACAGAGAAGAGTAGGCATATGGTATTATAGTTTTTAAATCTTCAACATGACTTGGAATAGTTTGCCCACATCAATCATGGTTAATGATGTTATGTTATGCTATTATGCTATACCAGCTTTAACTAATTGACTGTCCTGTCTATTCTGGTTCATTTCCTGTTATTTCTATTGGGTTTTTTTTCATAAACAGCTTTATTTTATGATCTTATGGTTTGATAAATTGATTATTATGTAATTGTACTTGATGCCTGAATTTCAGCATGAATTACATAATAATATAATGCATAGACATTTGAAATACAATTTTATATATTTAATTGTTTTTATGAAGCTGAAATGGCTTGTTACAGGGTTTGTTTATATGCTGTCCACTTGCCATAATCTTAGCATTCTGCTGCACAAAAACCTAGGAAGGTCAGGTATGTGCGGCGCTAGGGGGCTAAACGGGGCTTTCGTGGTAACTGATCGGTGAACTGAATAATCGGGTGCAGAAATAATACTATAGTCACAGATATTATAACACTATAATACAGTGCAATAAGCAGTAACGAGTGTACTATACTTACTTGTCTATTTTTGTACGGTAACGGTAAATAGAATGTAAGCAATAATTCTATACCAATTGAAATCTAGTATTTTCAGTTCTCCATCTACGCCCTACGAATTAAAATTTACCACAAAAATCTACAAAAACGAAACGACTTATACAAGAACAAATTTTATTTTGCATGAATTTTTTGGCCGAGTACAGGATAAAAAGGCCCACAGATTAAAAATAAATCTTTCTTACAGAGCTCTTGTCTCTACACTTCACCTTAACCCCACCTTACCCTCATCAACATCGGTCTTCTGTACTTTGACCAGTTCGAGAAGTACAGGTAAGAAGCGAGCTTAAGCTCTTTTATATAGCTACGCTGTTTTGCTAGGGCTGCATTATTTTTCGGTTTGTGGCTGAACACAGCATTTATACACGCGAGCGCTGCGTAAGTTAGTCGTGAATATATTTTTGATAGACCCCCGTCTTTGTCCTCAGGGGTAACATGGAGGAGGCTAGGACTGGTCGGGCATGGCACGAGTGGCACGCGTTTGGCGTATTTTTTTTATTCTACAACGAGGTAACGGACGGAGGTTTGCCAGCTAATATTCTGGCCTCTCAATTTGCCTAGTTCCCACTAGGCAAATTGAGAGGCCGTCTTGTAAACATTGAACGCCATACGCCACTTGTCTAACCACGCAGGCAGAATGTCAAGCAGGCGTTGCATACGGAAGGGAGACATCAACTGGTCATAAAGAAGACGAGGAGAAGGCGCTGTCGTCCGCAAAGCCCCTGTGCCGGACTGACAAAAATTGACAAGTTAGCAGTCAAAGTAAAAAGGATGACAATTTTTCGAAAATTTAGCTTGCATTATTACAGCCAATCATCGAGCACTACCTGCTCGATGCAGACAAACAAAAGAGGACATCACTTCACTTCTTGATTATGGCTTTTAAAACATCCAAGGGCATTACGAAACTAAAACTAAAAAAGTTCCACAGTGACAGTTTAGTTAAAATGTCAATTTTGACAGTGAGACGGTTTAAGTTGAGGGGTGGAGAGGGCTTCGTAGAAATTTAAATAGCCTCGGCCACTTTATTTTATGGCAGTTAACCGGCGAAATTATATTTGTTTGAATTTTATTTTTGAAAACAATGGCCACAGCCGAGATTCTGGCTTCTTATATATCTAAACTAAGTATGAAATTGAATGTAGTATTCCTGAAAACGTACTAAAATATTCAGATCTATGTTTTATTTTTTCAGGTCATCCCATAAAAGAAATCCGTGAGAGAGCTCTTCAGCTATTGATAGCTAAGCTACAGCTAGGCTGGGAGCTGGACGATGAACTAGCCGGGACCCGACGCTTACTGGAAGCACTCATAACTTGGTTTGAAAGTAGTCTGCCGACATTGCAACAGGAGGTTTTGAGTCTGCTTCTCACTACAATAAAGGTACCTACTTACAAATTGTTAAGTCATACCTACCTACATATTCTTGACTCCAGTACGATTCCTTGTCTCATAAGTATCAGGAACTATGAGTACCATGGTACAACAAACCCAGAACTGGAACTAATATCAACAGTATTTAAAAAAAAACGGTAATTTACCATACTCAATGGGTAAACAAAATTGCTCTTAATTTAAATTAGAAGAGATTCAGGTTTTAAATAATTCTGGTCATTTTTCACATAGCATCATCTTGCCCCAAAATAAGCAGAGCTGGTATTATGGGAACTACATGATTGATATACTACTTATATACTTTTTTTGCACTCAATCTAAATATATAAAATAATTCACAGTGACTGACTGCCTATTGATGCAGCTGAATTCCTGAAATTTGGATGATATTTGTTTGGGTCTATAGAGGTGTACCAAAAAAGGGTTTTCAGAAATTCACCCCAAGAGGATGCAACAGTCGATGAATTAGTTGTAGAAAAAAGACAAGGAAAGCTTGATTTATGAAACTGTTTTTTTTTCTTTTAGTCAAAGTCAGGTGCTTATATTGCAAGAGAGTTTGGGATAAAGAAGATACTATCTGATTTAAGTGCAGCAAAGGATAAGATAGCACCGGATGCTATGGATGCTTATGATGATGTGATGGAGACACTGAGATTCATCAACACTGTTGAGTCGGATGAGAATGTTATGATACCAAGACTTTCAATACCAGAAATTGCAAGGTTTGTGTGATATATGGGCTGGACATAAATAATACCTCTACAGAATTTATACATATATAGTGTACACTATACTACACAATATATTCTTGAATATACACAAACAATTACCTACCAATTGCGCGTTCATTACAGTTCTCTAAATTTTTACAGTTCTGATAGTGAGGCTACTTCAGGCAGTGGTTATTATAATCTTGATCATAATATTCAAACATCTAAAGAAACATCAGTTACCAATGAAGACTATGAATCCAAACAAACAAGGTAAGTAACAACATTTCCAAGTTTATTGAATGTGCTTTGACTTGGCAGGAAATAATTTATCCCTTCACCACCCCTATGGCGCAGTGGGTGAAGGCCCGCCGTAGACTCAGAAGGTTGCGGGTTCGATTCCCATAGTAGAACTAATGTTTGTGTAGCAAATATTTGTCTCGGGTCTGGGTGTTTTTCTGTGTATAATATTTATGAATGCATGAATGAAAATACATTATTGTACACCATAAACAAATGACAAAAGGAACATAATCTTCTTCTTATTAAATGTATGTTACAACAAAACTAATTGATTTAAGTAGTATATCAGTCATGTAGATCCCATAACACAAACTCTGCTTACTTTGGGGCCAGATGATGCAGTGTAAAATAAAAATGCATTATTAATAATGGTTTTTCTTAATGATGTTCACATTGATACTTCTTCCTTATCATACTTTTTTGTTTATAACAGTTTTTTTTTAGTTTTACAATACCTGATGGCATCAGGGTTCTTCTGTTCCCCTGGGTGAACCTATGCCCATCTGATTCCAAAACAATGCTACTCATTGAAGATGCTCTCAGACTGCTGAAATCCACTCGAAGATGTTGCAGGTTCATTTGTGATGTCTTCCTGAGAGATTTTCCTGCAGAGATATTTTTGAATCGGCCTGGAATTATCAAGGTACAATGCAATCAGTGTAACTAAGCCCCTCTGAAGATAGTCACTCGTCACTGCATATAAGTAACTAGAGATTATTTATAGCTTCTAATTAGTTCTGAGAATGTGTTTATTATGTTAATATATACAACCATTTTTAGTGCACCATTTTTAAATCCATTGTAATCTTTTGTTTTGTGTTCCCTCTAAAGGTGGTCTGGTAGAGATAGCTCTAAAATTAGCGATAAGACCGCCCATTATACAATTGTCTAAGTTTGTATCTAAGCTGAAAATTTATGTGGTGTGCAATACAGTATATTTATCTAGCTATCTATCTATGTAATTAGAGGATATTAATTCATAGTAAGTAATTATGTGGCATGAATGATTTTAGTCCTCAGAATTGATTACTAGCTATAGTAATATTCCAAGAACGAAATCGTATTATGTATTGCACTAACTAAAGTTATTTTTTTTTTGTTGAGTTAAAATTCATCCTTTGTTTAAAGCCCTCTGGTGTGTAAAGGCCTCTTTTATAATACGTTTCTCCTGGCGGTTCTGTGTCAGCTAGATCCACTGTTCACCTACTTACTGCCCTGTCTCGAGGCCGCCGTAAATCCCTTGACCACCATTTCGTGACTGCTTTGGTCTGACTGTGATTGGTTTTTTGTGTAGTTTTTGTAATCCTTAAATTATTATTTTCAGAATTTGGTGACAATAGCTGAAGGCAGTAGTGGTAGTCGACCGAATGAAGCTTTGCGTGTATTATTGTGCATTACAAATACTTTACGCAAAAGGCTGTTGCAGCTTTCGAGTTTGGATATAATACATGAAGCAGACAAGGTTTGGCTTACGAAATCAAATAAAAAAAAACTTATTTTTTAGCAAATTTTTTATTTGCATTTAATCTAATAAATTTAATTTGATCTCCTTGTGGCATAGTTTGCCTCGTCGTTCCTAAGATCTTGTCCGGAAAGGTATTAAGTGGACAATGCATTGTATCCACAATTACCGCGTTAAATCGCGTGCAATACGCCAGACGTTATTCGAGATAGGAGACTCTTAGTCTGTCACGACCCTACGCGCGATTTTGTACTGAATCCGTCTCCAAATTACAAATTCTCACATGCTTTGCCCGCGTTTCACGCGTGTGACTTTTTGTGTGTGATAATTCGACCGTTCGGGGTCTAGACAAATTCCTCACGCTTTTCCTTTCACGCTAACGCAAATTTGTAAAGGTAATATTTGGTAGCTGTCACGTGACATTACAATTACCACATCTTCGCTCGATTTCCATGTGAGAACAGAATTGTCGTATCTCGCTTCATTCGCAGAGGTCTTTCGTTTATCGACTGTTTCAATTTCCGACGATTCAGAATTTAAACAATTCGTTTCGTTCGGTGCTATTTTGTCCTACTCTGGACATAAATGATGTCCTTATGTGTCATTTGTGAAGTTTTTTCTAAACCAACTGAGGAGATTTGTCTAAACCAACATTTTGTTCTTATCATTTTGACAGCTCTCAGATGACCACAAAGAAATAGAGCATGAAGTGAATATGGAATTAGAGCAGATTGCCGATGGGGCTAAGGATACCCCCAAAGAAGATGGCTTGGCTGCCTTGAGACAATTGCCAGCTCCAATATACGCGCTGGATACAATTAATTCTGTACTTTCAATAATGGCGCGGAGTTTTGTGGATGTAGAAACATTGAGTTTGGTAAGTTTATTCTACAAAGCTTTGCTTGGTAATTATGATGGGCAAAATAAAACATCTTGCTTTAACAATGCTACTTGCCCTAATCAGGCGAGCATGCATGAATAATGTTATTAGAGGAAACGAAGCAAAAAAGGTATGTCAGAATCGTAGTAAGTAGAAATAATAATGCTGGACATTTGCACCCAGCATCATCTAGCCCCAAACTAAGCAGAGCTTGTATTATGGGAACTACATGACTGATATACTACTAATATACTTTTTTTTGTAAATCATACATTTTATACATAGAAAACACCCAGACCCGAGACAAACATTAGCTAATCGTGCAAACATTTGTACCGCAGCGGGAATCGAACCCGCAACCTTCTGCGTCTCAGGCGGGCCTTCGCCCACTGGGCCACAAAGGTCATCGTGGTCTCTGCCTACTCTTCCGGGAAACAGGCGTGAGTGTATTATGTACGTGTTTCATCGTAGTGCCCGTAACCGTTAAATATTTTTACTTGTTATGGGGTGCCTTGCCTATAATTTTCATCTAAATTGTTTAAGTATTTTTTCGAGACTAACTTGTTTTCTACAGACATTTAAACAAAATATATTTTGCTTGTTGTTATGAACTTACTTGGCTATTCAAGACTAGCCTAATATTGGGGGTAGAAAAATATTGCATCTTCTGCAGGTACCCTCACGTTTGTGAGATCATTGGCAATCAAATTTCACTATTTATACACACTTACTAATTACAGATATGCAATACATCACACTTGTTTAAATCATAGTGGTAATTAGCCGTATCTATATTAAAATGATTCCCAACCATGAAGTTACAATTCGCTATTTCTAAGCTAAACTAAGTGTCTTAATTTCAGAATGAATTGAACTTATGTGTATGTCTGGTGGAATCGCTAGTGCAGCTTCTATTGGACTGTGTTACTGAAAAGTTTTGGACTGCAGACCACAACTTTAAAACTCACAGAGACATTTCACACAAGAGCTGTATGGTGATGCGCTTATTGGGAGACCTCCTGATGAAGTACAGGTACTGTTTAAATAAATAAGTAATGTTGGTCATTTTTCACACAGCATTATTTAGCCCCAAAGTAAGTAGAGCTTGTGTTATGGGAAATAATATATACATATTTTTTTTGTAAATACAAACCGTACATTATCGTGGTTTGGTATAATTTTTAGGTTGTATAACGACTTTACCACATACTATTCTCCTGTTGAGTTTCGTTGACCGTTTAGAGGTCCTTCCTCATGAGCACCGTCCGCGAGTATGTTCGATGATCCGTGAGACGTGAGTTCAAGGAATAGTAAAGTACATAAAGTAGATACGTGTCGCAATACATCCTAAAAATATACCTCTTATTATTATTTTGACCCTGTGGTGTCCCATGAACGTAACTTACCTCCTTCCATTAGTCTCTATTGCTGGCTATTTGGGTTCAATCTTTTAAATAGAAGTCTAGCTCATCCCACCATCTCCGCCAGATCCTTCCACGTGGTCGGTACACCTTGCCCGACACACGTTAATTTTAGCAGACTTTTGGGCTACGTCTGCTATCCGTGTTCGGGAGCGTATACCTATAGTTAAGATAATTATTCGTATGCTGATTTTAGCAAGTCTTTCTACGAAGACACAGACAGAAGCAGTCACCGGGTAGCGTGGCTCCGACTAGTCTCTTGTAGCGAGCGACTGTTGCACTGGGCTCGGGACTCTGCGCTGCCGCCGGCGGGAATAGTGGCCGCGCTGCAGGCCGCGCAAATAGACCCTGCTGTTGAGCTTTTCTATCCAGACTTGAGTATGCGGATAGCTGCTGTTTTACAGGTATGCTATTTTTAGTCACGACGTAAGTAGCTCGGTTGTTTTTGACGTTATTGTTTGTTTTTTTTTTTTGCCTGTTACTATAGGTTTATTCGATTGTAATGTTAATTTTTGCAATCAATTTGTATATGTTCAAGGATGATTCTTAGATAATGTTTCGCCTCAAGACATTAGGGGAAACTGTAATACGTGTTGGGATGGAATAAACGTCGGTAGGTTTTAAATGTTGTTATTATTCATTAGTTTAAGTTAAAGTAAACTTACAGCCATTTTTTTTCAATGCCTTTGAGATTCTAGTCTCACAATTCATAACTTAGCTAATCGCTATCTCAATTATTCATATTGGTATCTATATTGAGTTTATGTATTGCCTTTCAGAGTACTAGAATATCATCAGATCAAGAATACAAAACAAAATATAGGCAGTTGCGAAAAATATGTGCGAGCATGGAGGAGGCAGTCAAATTCATGAAGAACAAAGACTCATGTCGAAATACAAAGAATGCTTTGACCAGCATCAAGAAATCGCTTCCCGTGCTCGAAATATTTCAGAGCGAAGCCTATTTAATCGATATAGCAGATTACTTACTTCTTCAAACGAGGAATTTTGACTTAAATGACAGTGACTGGGCAATAGCTCGCAGTATAGCTTTGAATCTTATGGCGAATAATGTTGAGTGGGTGTCGGCGAAGTTCTACGGGTTTTTAGCTGAAATGGTAAAGTCAGTGTTGATTGGTGATGAAGCCAATCAGGTGGAGAATGAAAAGTGTCTGACGTTGCTGTGTGACGTTAGTATACTGACGGAGATATGTTGCCATGGTCTGTCTTCAAAATCAAGTGAGGTATACATTTTAAAATATTTTCTTAGTTCTCTTACACACAAAATATAAGTTCTCACATTCATTCGACGACCTCGATAGCGCGGCGGGCTATTGGCCGGATGACGCAAGAGGTTCCGCTGCGGGACAAATGTTTGTATGTTCTGCAGATATTTGTTCCGGGTCTGTTCTGGCACCACACAGGGAATGTCAGAACTATGTTTGTGTCTTATGGATGTTCATTAAGTTATACTTATATTAATTTCTGTCACACTTGTGAAGTGACAGAGGGCATGTTTGTTCGTGGCTGGTATTCAAAACAGATTTTGGATTGGTTGGTCCTTAGTCAAGTGTAGAACAATTTCTCTACTTAATTTTTAGGTGGAGGAGAGTGCATCTGAAATAATGATCTACCTCCTTCGTGGGCGTATGGCTCTGAGCGATAGTTGCTGGTGGCGGTTACTAGCGAGTTTGTTGCCTGTCTTACCATTACTACATGTATACGCCGCGCATGAAACTATTCTTGGTAAATACCATAGTTTTTTTAACTTAATACATTAGTATCGACTTAAATGAATTGCTGAGCTTTTTTGTACTCTCGGCATCAGCCTGACTTGACATGGCAAATACGGACAAGTGCCCTAAAAAGTGTGTGAACAAAGTGCGCTCATCTATAATTATAAAGTAAGGAGTGGGGTGGGCAGAGATGGGGGTGAAAGTTTGTATAGGAGTGAAGGAGTATCGGTTTTTTTAAACACGATTCCACGCCATCAAAGCTGCTGGCAACAGCTAGACAAAATAAATGTCAAACTTTACGTATCAAATGTACAAAGTAATTTTAGAGTAATTCTTTTAATGAAGGTTCAATTTAAAAAAATAGCATAGTTTTCTTTAAGGAAGTCCACAGCTAGGTATGACAGTTTTATGTCTTTAAGGCTGAACGTAATTTGTTGCAGGACAAGCTATCTGCAAATCCCTGGACAAGGATATAGCAGAGTGCATGGGTGTGAGCAAGTGTGAAATAATCAATGGTCTCGTAAGGCTCGTCTTTGTCAGATGTGTCGCGGTCCAACTGGACGCTGCCCATACACTGTGTCGACTTTTACGTAAGTTTGTGTTAGTTGTAGAGATCTTTGCGAAAGAACTCTTCCGGCCGGCCTAGCACGGGCGTTTGATAATTTTTCCACGGGGAGAGGATAAAAGTTCTTTAATCCTTGTAATGTTTGTTCACCCTCCGGGCACGGCCACGCCGGTGTATAGCTTATCCACGGTGGATAGGCGGCGGGAGTATAAAAAACACGGTTCACAAATAACTCACGCTTACTTTTCCTTTCACGTTAACGCAAATTTGTCAAGGTACAACTTGGCAGCAGTCACGTGACATTTCCACAGTCAATGTGGTTTCCATACAATTCAATCTTTCCGCAGGCGTTAATGCTAACAGAAAGTGGTGTTTGTCTAGACACCCAGGGAAGTACTACCGCCATACCTATTTCTGCCGCCAAGCAAGCCCATATCACCTTTTTGAAGGATATGGGTGCTGGTACATAAAATCCCAGGCACATAAGACTCTTCACCCATTATATCGCAGGGTTAAAACACGCTTGTGATACCTAGATGAGTGAGTGGTGTTGCATACGTTCTTAGGTTAAGGTAACCGCTTACCACCAGGTGGGCCGTATGCTTGTATAGCCGTATGGCCGTATTATTTTTTGGTTATACTTAAGTTGTATAACAAAAAAATAATTACGGTACTGTAAAGCCTAATAATCTTATTCACTTATTCCTATTTATACCGACATATATAGGTCTGTTCATACCTCCTACAAATTTTCAGAGGATGACCGATATTTGCCGCCCACGGAATCGCTACGGGCAGACGTCTTGTTGAACGCATTGAGAAGGATTGAGCCTCAGGACTTCAATATTGACCTTTCCAGCTCTCCCACAAAAACCGCTCAGGTAACCCACTTAAATACAAGGTCTATTTCTCGAAAGGTACAAGTTACGAATCCGAGTTTTAATTTTGAATAAATGTTTTCCTTATTTTTATGTTCTTATAAAATAAAGAATAAGACATTATTAATAAGTTATTATTATAAGGTTCAGTGAAATAGTAAACAAATTTGGCCTGAAATAATAATAATATATTAATTATGGACATTTTATTACAGCATGATCTAGCCCCAAAGTAAGCAGAGCTTGTGGGAACTACATGGCTGATTTTATACAAAAACAACACCCAGACCCGAGACAAATATATGCATCGAATAATCGAACCCGCAATCTTCTGCGTCTAAGGCGGGCCTTCGCGCACTACGCCACAAAGGTCGTCCACTCTTTAAAATCCACTTTTGAATAAGTCTTGGTTTTACCGTAAATATAGAATTTCACATAGACAATTATTACATTTCCAGGCAACAGGACTAGCCCAGATCCTAGATGTACTAAAACAGGACATTATACTAGATGAACATGGTACAGAGTACGTGACCCGTTCTACATTACAACCGGCCCTAGAACCATCGTTACGAAGGAACACACTTCAGCAACTAGCCGTCATGATGCGCCAACAGGATTTACATGAGTCTTTCTTACAATATAATGGCTTGAAAGTAATTGTTGCTATACTTAGGTAAGTAACTCCTAAAATACGCATCCATTATTGAACCAATTAAAAAAAGTAGGCAAGTATTTCATTTCATCTAACAAAATTGTTGGTCAGTTTTAATAATAAAGCTAAAGTTATTTAATTTAATGCTATTTATTCAGGAAAAAATTTAGTAAAAAATCTATATACCTAAGTTGCTACATAACATACATACTTATTGAGCATTATGTTTTACAGAATGTCACTGATGCTGGAAGATTATCTTGCGTTCCCCGAATGCGCTATTAGTTGCGTTTCCGTTCTTAATAGTGTATGTTTTACAAGTCGACACAATTTGGCCAAAATATCGGAGCTACCCTCACTTTTGATCCGAGGTATGTTGTAGTGTTTATTAAAGTTCCGAAATATAACAAACGATATTTGATACACCCACTCTCTATCGAATACGATTGATGCATCCACTCATTATAATCCTCTTATCATTTCCACTCATGTACCGCACACTGAAACATCCTCTCACTCATATCACCACCCACTCACTAACTCATGCACCCACTCATTTAAACTTCTCAACTACTCATTCGCCAATCACTGAAACATCCTCCCACTCATATAATCCTCCACTCTCTTTTTCGTCCGCTCATTCAGCATTCAACCACCGGCTAGTGCAGCACTCATAGGATATTTTAACGTTTGTTTCAGTGATTCTAATCTTCCCCGCCAACGATTCAGCAGTATTACTTTCCGCACAAGTGCTATCCCTCGTGGCTTGGTCAGGGTTCGCCTTGCAAGAATTGGACGCGTCCCGTCATCGCGTGCCGGCCCTACCGCTAAGCGTGACCGAGCGGACAACCCTGCCGTTTAATGTGAACAGCTATTGGAACAGCAGTCCGAATGCTGAGCATTCTTATGTTGGTAAGTAGAATATCAGGATAAAAAAAACCTCCTTGGCCACCAAGCCGGAGGTGCGGTTCCGATTAACGCTGCGAGACAAACATTTGTTCCGTGGACTGTCGACTATTACAGTCGCTGTTTTTTTCTAGCTATAAAGCTTTTTGCACGCCCATAATGACTGGTAGAGAATGTTATTAGATTAAAATTCGTCTATTAGCATTGCAATATATTTGTGCGGAAGTATTCCATAAACCTAACCTAAAGAACAGACTCCGCCTTTTGGCCCAAAAGTTTGCTCAGTGAGTTATTTGCTTATTAAATATTCTTTGTATTGTTTGCTACAGAGTGGTTGGTAGCCGAGGAAGACTGGCGTACATCAATCCGCGTGCACTGGTGGTGCGCCAACGTCGGCCGTTCCAAGATCCTGCTCGAAGCGCCCCCGCCGCCCGCGCCCTTAGCCCTTCGCCCCTGCGCCAGAGACTTGGCCCTACTCCGAGCCGCCAGTCCGGTCTACTCAAGCAGCAAAGCGTTATTGTCTCTGGAAAATGCTACAAGCCATAGGCAGGTCACTGAAGCGCTTAATATCTTGGAGAGGTAAATCACACAATGTAATAATAACACCTAATAGTCACATGGGAACTGGAACTGTCGACGGGATTTCTATAGTCTATTCATACTTGAAGCCATACATAGGTTTTATCGCTATAGTGCACCAAATCCATTGGTGCACGACCGGGTTCGAACCCACGACCTCCGGATCATAAGTCGGGGTATCACCCACTAGGCCAACACTACTAGCTCAAAAAAAAGCCATCCTATTAAACTATCCTAGCTTGAGACATAAGCTATTAGTTTACTACCCTATAAATTCTGTATACACGAAGCCAGAGTTACTAATACTAGCTTACTATCCTGGCTTAAGAAACTAGCTTCGTGTATCTCGACCATAAGTCACTAGACTACATTAGAATGTGAAACGGCGTAACCGATTGTCATCCAGGTTTTTGTAATCGTTATGTATGACAAGCGTTTTAAAACAAACACATACATACATTGTAGTTTTTAATGGCACACCTCGCTAGTAAGGCGTTGCAATAAGTGATGTAAGACCCATTTTGAAAAAATAAACTTTCTCCGTGATCTATCTGTACAATTATATATGTTTGTTTTAGCTACACATACTTGATACCATTGTCGTCGGTGAGTGCGGAGCAGTGGTCGTCGTTGGCATGGCAACACACGCGCCGGTTCTTCAGCGCGCCCCCCGCCTCGTCCCGCGACGCCGCGCTGCTAACATCGTTGCTGCATTTTGTACTCGCGTTTATGGACAATGTTCCATCTGAGGGTAAGACGTTATCGAGAAACTTGACGTTTTGCTATGGTAAAACGCTACGGTAAAACGCGTGTTTACACGCGTTTTACCTCCACGTGAAAGATACAAAATATGCAAAAAATTGGTATGTGCCAATGATTTTTATGTATAAGGTAATTTGTTTTATGTCGTGCCGAATTGTCGATTACATTTATTTAATTTTATCCCAAGAGGTTCGTACGTAATTGGAATAAAAGTAGTGTAAACAATTTTTTTAATAACAGCGATTTTGTCCGCTTTCTTAGTGCTCTAGTGTGGGGTCACGACTATATGTATGCGACAGTTGGGTGGCGATATAAATTATTCATTTTCCAAACAGGTACCACCATGTCCTGGATTAAATCATCATTCATCGGCAACGACGCTACCATTTTATCACTGTTAAGCCGCACTCGGCTCTACCCACAACAAACTCCTCAAGACAACATAGAAGTAACTCAAGTACACATCCTCATAGTGAAGGTCCTGATTCGATGTATTGTCTTGTTAGAAAGCCATGATGATTATGACAGCAGTAAAATGGAAAGTCTGCTGAAGATATTGTTGGCCTGCTTGGAGAGGATTGATCTCAAGAACTTTCATATGCTGGGTAAGTAAGTTTACATTTTTGAACCAACTATAGGATCGATTTTAAATCTTTTTAACTTCTACGTAAGGAGCTCGTATATGTATTTGGCACAAGAGGACGTTTGTTTGTCTGTTAACATTTGTCCGAAGCGACATATCGGACTGTAATGCGGTTTGCGGTTCACTAGATAGTTCTCAAAAAGTTTTTATGGCCATAAGTCATTAGGTGGTAGTGCAATTAATAATACTCGTCGGGAGTTTCAAAGTATTGAAAAAAAAACTGTTTTATTGTTTACTTGCCTGTGCTTTGTATCTGGATAAAGGCTAGATGTGTTATTTCAGGTCGCAATCTTTATATTCCTGTTCTCCAATTCTGTTGAACTGTTATGTTAAGTTTATTTCCAAGTGTACAATAATTGTATCTAAATGAAATAAAATATATTGAATTTGAATTTGGATTCTTAACGAACATGTACATATACTTTCGCATTTCGTCAGCTAACAACACAGCTCAAGACGAAATTTTTCATTTTTACGTCATCGGTATTTTCATTGCCCTTTTGTTAACCAATACAAACAGTGCATTTCAACCAATTACAGGCATTTATTTAAAAACCACGATTATGACCGCGTAAATTTTTGCACGGAGTTGATAAAACAGTTTTTTAGATATCTTGATAAGTTAAGAAAATCAATTTACGCGGTGTTGGATAGCTAAAGCCGACGATTTGTAATACTAACTTCTTCCTCCTGATTTGCTCAAGTTTATTAGTAACAAGCATACTGTACTTTCGCATTTCGGATATTAATAGGTTAGGATTCATAAATTGTGTCTGTTTTCAGGTTACCTCAATGAACTTATGCGTTGCATCCGCCACGTTCTTAACTCTCGATACTGCTTCCTATCCGAAGAAACTTTGATCCACAGTTTGAAGATCACTTCCCTTACTTTGAGCGGTTGCGCGTCCGGCGGCGGACGGAAGGGACAGGCGTGTAGATTGGACGCAATGCTGTCATTACTGGCTTTGTTGAAGCAAGTACACGAGGAGGCTATACCTGTGCAGGTATGTATCCATTAAGTTTTGCGAAATGCGACCCATCATCGGGAACTTGAAAACGCGGCATTTTCACTTTAGTTCGAATAAAGCTTGCCAAAAATCCCAAGTACTTCGATTTTGTAAATTTTTAAACTACCATTAAGTATCGAATTAACACTGATAGCTCCATTTACAGGTGTTTGATTCGGAAACATTTTTGTTCAGAAATAATTCTGCTCTCCAATATTTCATTAACGGGAGATGATAATAAAACTTTTGGTTGCATTTTTATGTATTCCACTATTCTTAAGGCTCGAACGATTTTGAAGAACTTTACAGAAAACGAGGTATGAGGATGAAATGTCGATACTTCCCACAGTTCTCACAGTCACAACAAAACAGCCGGAAAAAACACCACGATGGGGGAAAAAAACGTTAAATGCTGGTGATTTTTCCGTTGGGTGTTTTTTTTTGTAGTTTGAAATAAATAAAGTTAGTACGATGAAATACTTGATGGGACCCACCCATCGTATCAAGTCATATCATGTTATCAATATGATAATTTCGATATGACGTTTTTGCGAAAAGTGAGGAGATCCGGCGATCGATGGAAAATTCTATACATTCTTCAAAGATAAAATTGATTGACTATGCACTTGCAATTTACAGCCCGAATTCAAGATAAAGGGTAATCGTGATAAGAAATTCTGCTTACTTATCGATTTTTTATATCGAATCTTGTACGTCTTCAGAAGTCTTAATCTTACATTTCGTACGTACCCGCGTTTGGCAAGTACCTAGTTAGCATTCCACATGATAGATTGCATGGCTATCGTCGCTTATTTTAACACTAACTGATGGCACTTTCATTCAAAGTTTTGGTTCTACGGCATGCCGGTTTCCTCGCGATGTTTTTCTTCAACGTTTCAGCATTAAGAGATAAGATTTAGACAGTTTTGGCCGAGTGCCATACACAAGCCGTGTGAGGTCTAAACCACTTGCATTGTAGTGTTCAGTGTAGTTCCTATCAGGAACTGTATCTCGATATTATATTCATAAGATTAATCACCTAATCTTCTATAAAATTTCTCTCCATCCTAAGGTTGTCTGGAAGAAATCGCTTTCAGCGATAATTTCTTTTGTTTTTTGTTGTGTCTGTTTTTTGTACTGTAAATTGGTGTTATGCACAATAAAGAGTTTATCTATCTATTTTATCACCCAACAGAAACGTATTTTGTTTTGTTGGCTTTTATATCACTTGGGCCGTAAGGCCTATGGTGATCGAAACGTACATAGTCCTGGGTGTCTAGGCAATTACCAATTATGCCTTTAGCACACATAGCGGCCCAAACAACGACCTTTGGGCTATGCAGGGGTCGTTCATGCTTTCGTCTCGGATTCTCCACTGCCCACCTTACCTTAAAAGTAAGGTTTATCAAAATAATCCGACGAATCTAACCCAGTTGAAGCAAAACATCAGGTCAGAAATGGCAGCAATATCGATAGCTATGTGTCAACGTGTTATCGCCAATCTTCGTTCCCGTTTAGAAGAGTGCCAGCAACGTAACGGTCATCATTTGGATAACATCATCTTTTCCAAATAATTCTCCAATTCATATGCTAATAATAAACAATAAACTTTTTTATTGCATACAAATAACTTTTGTTTTATTGAACTTACAAATACCCGATACCCTTTCTGGACACCTTGTATATAAACCAATTTCTATTCTATCCTATTACTTTTGGGCTCATTCAATTGTGTGGTTGTTTATCCAGAGATGGAGTGAGGTATGGAGCAACGACGTGGTGTACTCCGTGGTGAAGTGCACGAGGGGCGCGCGCGCTGAGATCCGCGCGGCTTCGTTGCACGTGTACGCAGCTCTTGCACACTACGCGCAACTACTGCCACATCTGATGCAAGGTGACACATCACAGAATTTAAACTGTGGTCGCAGGATATCATGTTTAAACATTTAAGGGAACTAGTCCGACCTTTCATATATCAACAAGTTGGCTTTGGCGTTTGCTGCTTTACAGTACTGTGCGGCTGAGATAGGACCTGTTTGGTGCACACGGCACAGATGGGACTAATTAGTACAAAAATCTTCTTATTTGTCTCAAATCTTACCTATTTTAGTGTCTATTTTGTTTATTCTGTACCTTCTGTGCTTTGTTGTTGTCAAATAAACCACTTTCTTATGTATTCTATTATATGTAAATTTTTAAAATCATTGATTTAGTTTCCATCCTCTATTGCAGCGCCCTCTAGTGACTTATGGCGATGAAACCTATCTAAAACCATATTAGAAATCATACAAATTGATTGTAAAAAACCACCTTTGAATTGATAAACCATATAGAAGATAAATGGTAACAGCTAAACAAACAAAGACCATCTTACGTTAAGCACAAATGCGGGCTCCTTCAACGCGGGTATTTTTTATAATACATTTGAAAACCCCCTTTGTGTATTTTCATATTCAATCGCAGCTAGCGACAAAACCTATCTAAGAATCATCTTAGTAGACACAACAATTCGATTGCGAAAAACTTCATTACAATCCGATAAGCCGTCGGCGATAAATGATAATGATAACAGACAAACAAACAAAAAATAAACAATCGCGGCTAACGCATATGCGGACACAGGGTGCATAACGCACTACCGCCCACTCTTTATTACAAAAAGGTTAGCTGGAAGAAAATGCTAATTAGCATTAAAATTGATTTATCTTGGCAAGACAGCATTATCTATCGATCTATATATCCGGGAACCTTACTTCGCGGGTAAAAAAGAAAATCTAATTGGTTGAACAAAGTTCTAACAGCATCTCTTGTTTCTAGCAATAGACGAGCAGTCGATATCTCAATTCGCCGCTGGAATATTCGCGCAGCGCGGCGAGGCGAATGCCGTGCGCGGTGCGGCCGCTTCGCTTCTCACTGCGGTCGCCTCGCGCGCGTCTACGAGATCTGATGTAAGTCTTTCTAGAAACTGTCATGAATTCATCATTTACTGCATGTAGAAGCCCACTGCTGGACCTGCCTCCCCCAACAATTCGAAGTAAAAGCAATTTTTTTTATGCAACTACAGTGGCAAACATGCATACGGCTTACCTTTTGGTAAGCGGTTACCATAATCTATGGACACTAGCAACATCGGAGGTATCACTCGCGCGTTGCCGACCCTGAGACATAACGGGTCAAAAGTTTTATGTGCCTGTAATATCATCGGCAATTTAGATGTCGTCGGTGGTAACCACCTGGTAAGGGTGCCTAATGTTAAGTTCATTGCATTCATAGCACCCTCCTTTCGGTAGTCGATTAAAAATCGTACATCGCGAGAACCACTAGTGTTATTCAAATTATCGAAATGGATATCGTTTTGGAGCAATTGTCAAGATGGCGGTATTTCATAACGTATTGCGGCGCTTATCTATTCTGTGAAGTCATACTAAACGATCGCAAAAATTACATAACAAACAGTTGAGCCCTGCTATAAGCATGTTTAAATATCCGTTAAAACAGAAAAAAGTTCGGCTAAGCCGTTCTGGAGGGTAAATAAAGTTAAAATAAATCTCGTACACCAACAAATATAATGGCCGCAGCTTATGTTGCATGGCATGTTTCAGTAACTACTAGTACTAAGGTCATAATCATTATCAATATCTCCTACACCTTATGCCACATTACGTGCGGTATAACAGGTTTTCTTTTCTTAATCTTTTAAGGTTGGTTTAGATCATGCGAACAAAGAGCTAGGGCTGGCACAAGAGCGTTTTTTTTAATCTTTTACGCGCCTACTCATAAATATTTGAAACAGTTGTTTCTCTAAACAGTGTTTTGTTTTCTGGTGAATTTAAAAAACACAAAGCAGTGTTTAGTTAATATATCTTTATAGACCCTTAGTGTTTTCTCCTTTTATTCTTCAACAAAATAATACTCTGACTATTTTGTAAACAGAATTCAAAGATAATTTTATACAGTGGGGATAGAATGAGCATTATTTGTCTTAAACCCACCTTTATATATCCCAACATAGATACATACGGTATAACATTGCTGTTCTTCACACATTATTTGTTACCCCACTTCAAAGAAAGGAGATTCTCCATTCGGGGCTATGTAGTTGTAAGTCGGTTACTCCATATTGTTTGGACCTAATGGAATAGTTATTTCTTTGATTGGAAATGGTCCATATATATGTGTATTATCTGAAATGGAGGAGAGTTTTATAAAAGTTATAAAAACGGCTTTGCCGATTAGTCCATTTATGTAGGTAGATGATATTTTGTCTTAAGTGCTCGAAGTCGGTTAATAAGGTTCAAAGCCAAATCCAGAATCCTTAACTCTATGTCCGTCCGTGTGTGACCCTGATTTCCCGCACAGTTTAAAGCGAATCGAGATACAATTTATTATGCAGGCCCCTATGGTGTATGGAATCAAAAAAATAGGGTATTGAAGTCCCGAAAAATCATTTTGAGATTTCTTAAACCATTTTTGTTTGTTAGACCTGTTTTTACTTCATGCAAGGCTTCAAAGTAACAAAAGTTGTGTCCCCCTTCTAACTTTATAACCTTGAGTTCTAGAAGTATAAAACAACGTTTAGCGATTAGCGTTATAAGAAAAGATGTGTAAGAAAATTAGTTTCGAACTAATTTTCGTATACTTGAATTTCTTTTCTTTTCTTGAATTTACAATTAATTTAACTTTATTAATAGAACAAGATCATACTAATATATGAACAAGTTAAGTGCAAGTAGTTTATTAAAATCTTAGGAACAAGTAATTATATGATAAAATATCACGGGATAATCGATGTACATAATTTTAATGCCTACCTACTTATTACTCATGTTTTAGTTGTGCACTTTTCTTTCAAATACACTATATTCGTGAAATATAGCCCCTAATCAGAGAGCCTCCTTTGGTAAAGTAGCTTACAAACTATAATTGATTATAATTATAAGTTTGACGGGTCTTTATCGCGTTTACCTTTTTTATTATTTTCCCGACTTTTCGGCTGTATTGCAACAGCCGTGGTCACGGGATGGTGAAACGTCGGGAAAATAATAAAAAAGGTAAACGCGATAAAGGCCCGTCAAACTTATAATTATGTTATCTAATCGCAAAAGTTTTAAAAGTGATAATTTATTGCATATTTATTGATTAGTACAAGTATATTAAGATAAGATGGTTCATAAACACCACCAATTACTTGCGATTAGAATGATATTTACGATTTTCGACAGCGTGACACGGATTTAGGCATTAAGCATTTCTTTGGATATTAAATGAGTCATTTAATCGAATACGATATCGCAAAATTCTAGTTAATATTTTAGTTATACTTGACGGTATTGCTGTAACCGGCGTTCTCTAGAACAGAACATTCTAAGACATGTGCCATCAGTTAGTGTTCCAATAAGCGGCCCACGCGATGGGCTTGCAACCCGTCACGTGGAATGCCTACTGCTTGAAAAACGCGGATATGTGTCTAATGTAGTGTTTGGACGTGCCTCTGACCAACCCCTACTTGTTATCATCAAAGCTCTACTCGCTGACTATGACTAACTGAGTATGTCCATCGTGGGAAATTCAGACGTGAGCATGTTTTATTTTAGTATTGCGATATCAATGTCACTAGCAGACGTGCCCGTCGGCGGCCGCTTATCTTAACTAGTAAAACACATTAAAAAAAAGAATCCTCCAACTAGAAGGTCTCCAGGACTTTCGTAGGCTGTGCGTTGATTGTCAATGAGTCAATCACCCAATGGTTTTATTTATTCAGATTTAAGGAAATACCTATGGGTATCACAAGATGCGTTTTGCGATTATTTTGGTGTGAAACATGCCAACCAATCCTGTCAAACGCATCCATAATTAGCTACACGACTTAGGATTTCCAGTTCTGAAAATTCGCAATTAACATCGCCATGTGAAGTATATAACACTTCTAATAATAATAATAATAATAATGATGGACATTTTTCACACAGCATCATTTAGCCCCAAACTAAGCAGAGCTTGTATTATGGGAACTACATGACTGTTATACTACTTATATACTTTTTTTTTTGTAAATACATATTTATTATACATAGAAAACACCCAGACCCGAGACAAACATTACAAACTTTTGGCCCGCGGCGGGAATCGAACCCGCAACTTTCTGCGTCTCAGGCGGGCCTTCGCCCACTGCGCCACAGAGGTCGTCATGATAAAGCTTCTAGTTTTATCATGTCCCTTAAATCATTCACTATCTTATTAAGTTACTGTTGATTGTTGTTCGTGTTCTCTAATGCCCTTTTAAATCACTCGACGACTCATCAGTAGAAAATGAAACAGTAGACTTTTATTTTCTACCAAGGGGTTCTTTGTTGTGTGTAGGTAGGTGACCTACTTATCAATATTTTCAAGTAGTCAAACCTTAACTACATGTTTGTATTTGATATCAATATTTAGACAGCAAATATTAAAAACATGCTGGGATTTCGCATTCAAGTGTTTATAGATATTAAGGTTGTTTAATCTGCTTGCAAAAACAGTTTAGTACGAAACTGAAAGGCATAAGTATTTTATATTTAATCTTCTATTTATATTGATATTCAATCTACCTATATTATTGATGCACATCATTTAGACGGTACAATTTATAGGGGCCTTTGAAAATTGTTACATCATGTATAATCTTACCTATATTCAAGCAAATAAATCTTTTGATTTTTTATTTCTAAGTGGCAGTTGAAAACGAAATGAAAGCGCTTCCCAAATATTTTATTTGTTTACTAGCTGTACCACGGCGGCCCTCGGCCCCGATTAATCATACCATTTGACTTTTGCTATCCTATCGCTAAGGTCGCGTATAATTTATTCGTGATTAGCCATATGTTCCTTTCTTTGATATCCAATAAAAAAAAAGTTAAAAAACAAAGTTAAATCATAATCATAATCATCATAATCATAATTTTTATTTATCTTTTGACATGTTACATGTACTTAGATTCGTCATAACAAAATTACAAAAGTACTTAATGTAGGTTATAAATCGGACATAAATAGTAAAATTAGTAAACATTTGTCAGTATTGCCAAAAGATTAGTCAGCATCACAAAACATATTTTTATCAGCAAAGGCTTCGTCAATTTTGTAATAGCTTTTAAATAATAATTTATTTTTTACATACTTGTAAAATTCAATGTCACTCTTATTTCTTATGTCAATAGGAATACAGTTATACAATTTAATAGAAATAGAAATAAAACTTTTCCCAGTTTTAACAAGTCTAGTGCGTGGCACTACAATGTTTTTCTTGCGTCTCGTGTTATAACTATGAGTGTCCTCTTTTAGTGTCATATGGCTTAGGTTTTCCCTTACGTATACTATATTTTGGTATATAAATTCACAGGTCATGGTCATTATACCCAACTCTCTAAATCGATCTCTACAGGAGTCCATTCTTTTAATACCTAATATGTACCTAATTGAACGGTTTTGGGTCCTCTTTTATTTTTGATTTATGTAAATGATGTTTCCGTAGTTATTTGAGGCACGAAAACACGAACTGCGACCAAAATTGACTATTATTGATAGGTATAGTTTAATTTTGTATCAAGTGGTAATCGAAAACGCAAAGAAACCTATTCAGATATTTTAAATATCTTGAGACCAAGTTTCATGTGTTCAAATATCTACAGATACCGAGACCCAGATCGCTAAACATCAGCGACGGTGGCCTCATCTCTCTTTATTAATAATTAAGAGATTGTATGTTTATTTGTTTGAACGCGCTAATCTCAGAACAACCAATCGGAATTGAAAAAATATTTTTGCAGTTGATAGCCTAATTCTTGATTATAGGCTATTTAACATCACGCTATGATCCTTATGAGCCTAGCAAATACAAAAGTAATAGCGCGGGCGGGCAATGCAACGCGGTAAATCATAAAAAAAAGTTGTTTTTTTTAAATTAGGTACCTATAATGATAAATTGCCATAAATAACATGCACTATTTTCCAAACATTGCATACAAACTGTTCGTAGGTTTTATAAAAATGATCGGGGATTTCACTTTTTGTGAGCGCGGATGTCCATTGCGCTACGGAAGACGTATCGCTACGGTGATGGATCATCGTGCTTGTGCCTCAGTTGATACAGAGTTTGTGTTGGAAGTGCTGTGTACGACAAGATTGTAAGATTCACTTAGGCTAAATGAATTTTCAGCATGTAAAAAAGGTGTCATATTACCCAAGATTGTTTTGAAATTAAATTAAATGCCAAGAACATTTCTGCATTAAGATGAGAATTATAATTATTTCTGGCATTTAGAACTAAGCGCTTTTGTACCTTGGAAAACATATTTAGACGCCGATCCGGGTTCTAAATCGTCAAGCCGTGTCGAGGCCGTTGGGCGGCCTAAATGCGCCGATATCAGATTTAGTCGACACACACCATTGAGCACATAACCCTTACCCCTTACGAACTTACTTTCTTAATGGTTTAGTAACCAGAAATGAGTTTCCACAATCACACGCTACACAATAATAATGTAAATGACCGCGGCGTGCAGCGGAATGACCGGCAACAAACCGCCAGCGTCGTTTCTTATTACAATACTCGTTTCGGAATACAATAGACGACGTAGGATTCGTTATTTGGATTTATTCAAGTCACGGGGCGCAATACTCTGTACTGCGGCTTTGAGGGGGGCGGAGTGTAGGGCTTATCTACCCGCTAGCCGGTACATGCTTCACTTGAGCAGCAACCGCCAGTGACCGTACAGTCGCGTCAAACACGCCACACTCCACGCTCCCACGCGCGTATTTGTTTACACACACTCGAAATGCCGGCGCGATAAATACGCAGTACAAACCTTTTTATACAATCAGTGCTCAGCTTATCAGTGAAAGATGTGGATCAGTGTGATTTTATTTGGGACGTTACTCTCCCTCATTCTTCTGCTAACAGTTTTTCACTACACAACCAAAGGAAGAAAATATTGGAGACTAAAAAATGTGCCGTACAGAGAACCTTGCCCTATTTTCGGCAACTTCGGGCCCACTTTCATTATGCGACGGAGCTACACGAACATGCTCCAGTTTTTCTATGACGGCTTTCGCGGAGAGAAGTTTGTGGGATTATTTCAAGCGCGAAGGCCGACGCTGATGGTTATCGATCTGGAGATGGTAAAAAACATATGTTCGAAGGAGTTTCCTAGTTTCAGTGATCGCGTGTCTGTTGCGACGGATACGCAACGGGAGCCGCTACTGCGAAACTTGGCAAATATGAGCGGTTCAGAATGGAAAGCGATGCGACAAATTGTAACGCCGACATTCTCCTCCGCTAAGATGAAGGCCATGTTTCCTCTCATAGTGGAGTGCGCTCGAACTCTAAAGAAAACCCTCCTAGACGAGCCCCTCGGGGAGGTCAACGTACCCAGCCTAATGACGCGTTACACGACCGACGTGATTGGGAGCTGTGCTTTTGGAGTGGACCCGGGTTCAATGAAAAACCCCGACTCGCCTTTTCTGAAAATGTCCCAGAAAATGTTCAAAATAGACCGCGCCACTCTTCTCAAACGTTACTGCCGAACTTTCTTTCCTAGACTTTTCAAATTTTTGAATCTCAAATCCTACTCACCAGACGTGGAAACCTTCTTCACTAATATTATAAGTCAAGTACTCGAGGAGAGAAGATCGACCGGAGTTCAAAGAAATGACTTCCTCCAGCTGATGTTAAACGTTCAAAAAACCGAGTCCAGTTTCTCTATGACGGATGCGTTAATAACGTCCAATTCGTTCATATTTATGCTCGCCGGCTTAGAATCGTCAGCAACAACGCTGTCTTTTTGTTTATATGAACTGGCGAAAGATACCGAACTGCAAGATAACATTCGAGCTGAAATAACGTATTGTATCACGCGATATGATGGATTGAACTATGAGGCTGTTGGTGCGATGCGTTTTGTCAATCAAGTGGTGTTAGAAACGCTGCGACTGCATCCTCCGACGCCGCTGACTACAAGACTATGCACGGCGCCCTGCAACCTCCCTGGGACAGAATTGGCGTTAAAGGTCAGGGACCCAGTTCTCATTCCAATTTACTGTATACAAAGAGATCCAGACAATTTTCCAGACCCAGATAAATTTAAACCTGAGCGATTCAAAGATGATCAGAATCCTCCAGGTTTTATTGCTTTCGGAGATGGACCAAGGAGTTGTCCAGGTAAGCTCTATTAATTTTCCCTCTAAACATAATTTACATCTGACCTAGATGCAATTTGTAGATAGAAAAGTTGTTTGAACAAGGAAAACTGTTCCTCGGTATACAGTTACTACAAAACACAGACAGTCGCAAGAAAAGTTTGCATAAACAGCCTTTGTTCATTGATGAGATACATATCATAAAATATTTTAAGATCGACCTATTGTTTTACATTTCTATATTTTAGTTCTTCACTAAAACAGGATGACTGTTGTGAAAATATTTGAATCTCAGCTGATTGAGTCTTTGGTAGAGAAACCACGTGGCGCCCAATTTACTTTTGATATTACGGGTAGGGTTGTCTTGTCTGTAGAATTTGGTATAAGAACACCGATAGTGACGCAGAGGATGGTATAAAATATACGTAGGTAGCATTAAAAGTATTATTATTGGTGAACAGTGAACACACATCCTCTTCACTTGAAAATTTGAAATAGTCTTTAATTTCAGAGTTATCATTAAAAACTGTTTTCCAGGGTCTCGCTTCGCTCAGCTGACAATAATCGCAGGCCTATCAGCCATCTTGAGCTCATTGGCCGTGGAGCCGTGCGCTCGCACAACCCCTAGAATCCAGTACGACCCTCGAAGCGTGATGCTGAAGAATATAGGAGGCATCTGGCTTAGATTTTTGCCACTGAAATCTTAGCTTTAGAATCAGCGAACATATGCAATCGTACATGGGAATAATTAGCGCATTCAGCGTTAGCTGAATTATGAGACGATAAGTGACAAACTCCGTGTGCCATCACTTTCCCTTACACTTTCTAAGCGATTCCGCTAGTAAGCGCATTGATTGCTGTTTATTGATATTGGTAGCCCTGTGAGCTAATGAAATTATGTCCTTAGATAATTAATGACTATTCTATAATTCTCTAAGATTATGTCAGAATAACTATTTCATTTGATTTCGTTGGTTTCAAATCTAGGACCGTTAATAGAACCTGGCGTATCATAACAGTTAGTTGTACCGTGTTTTGTCTTTTTCTGACTGATGACCTTGTGTACGATTAATTGTATATCCTACAGCAACTTGATTTGATTGATTTTCATACTCGATGTATGGTTTGTTTGAACTTGAGTCCGAACGTGCATTTTAGCTTTACAACTGACAAAGTTGTATAAGTATTACAACTTTGTCAGTTTACCTATGCGTAATTTATATAAAAAGTAATCCTTCGCTTTTAATAATAGTGAATATTCAATTCAATTAAAAACTTCCTTTTTTCACACACATAGTTGGTATTGAGTATTGCAAACATAACATAACAATTAGATGAACTTACTTAATAAAGATAACTTAAAATTATGAACTCCTCATGAAGCACCGGAATAAGGTGCACACTGTGTAGTTTGCACCTTAGTCCGGTGCCTCTCTATATTTTATTATGTTTATTTTGTTTCGTACTGAATACTGACGCTGTCAAGGAATGTAATTGGCATGCGAAACATTGAACTTGATAAAAAGCTTGTCGGCTATAATTTTGTAGTTAAATTTTTTTGCATTCTTGCGTCGTTATTGTTTTTTTTTGAAGAACATTTTATGTTATTAAGCGGTTGTATAAATAGTAAGTGGTTCTGGTATTCGTGAGAATAATTAACATAAATAAAACGCAATAAATTGAATTAAAGAACATGAATTCGCTACCATACAACTTTAAAGTATCAATTGAAAAATAATATATTATTCGTCGACCAGTGAAAACGTAGTGAACATTCCGCTAATTATACGATTGTTGATACGCGCAGTACAGTCACACGGAGAATAGGTGGATATTTATTATAAATTCTGTTCTATTTGATGATACACAACATGTTTATCACTCATTGTTTACCGTACTGTCTGTTTTTAGGCCACAATTTCACAATTTTACTGCGTACTGCGTCGCATAAAAAGTAATTAGTAAAAACCGTTGACTTTCCTTGTTTTACTCTGAGTCACTTGTATGAGTTTATGGAACACACAATGTAAATTTATATCTTTGTTTAGGACTTTGTTATATTTGCTATTCTAATGTTTATTCTCAGTTTAAAAAAAAGTAAGGTATCTACAATATGCGTTAGTATATAAGTTTCAAATAAGAATGTACGAATAACTGTACCAAAAATATAGTATTATTAAATTTATCTGTGCAACTGAAGTTTATTTTATTTAAATCCCCTGTAGGTTAGACTTAAGCGAAATTTACATGCAATTGGTTTAATTTAAAAATATATGCATGCACTTATGGATAACTGCTTATTGCTCGACAGAATATTATCTGGTTGCAAATAAAATGATCGCTATCATAGCCCAGTAGGTAGGAAATTATATTTGTGAGAGAATGTACTTGTTTATCTCGGCAGTATGTTCTAGATTTTTATGATTCTATTTTCTTCAAGAAAAATGATTTTTTTTCTCATTCCTTTCGTATTTCAAAATCCAAGGATTGAGACAGAATAATGACCAACCTTCCATAGACATGATTTCCGTCACTATCCTTGAATTACGTATTAAGAGCTTACTGGTAATCAACATATGTAAGCACTAGCTACATAAAGTCATATTTTTCAGGTTCTAGAATGTGACGTATTGGAACAGCTAGAAGAAAATAATTTCATAGAAAACTGCTTAGATGTTCTAGTCAGTTTCAACAATTCTACAGAATACGTGCAATCTTTCGGTGAGTTCCTAGTTAAATTATAACTTCCTTCGATTAGTGATACTACGTTTCAGCAAATGGAATGTTATTATTGCCTTACCTAATAAACACTACGGACACTACGACTTCTGAATAAAGATGATTTTAGGTATATTCATACACGGCTTACAATCATGATCTTTGCGATATACGAGTATATTATAAGCATAGAATTTTAATCGAATTGTTCTACGTAGGCGATATGCTATAAAAATAATTGAGTGAGTTCAGTGCCATAGTGCCCAACGCTAATCGCTGTCCATGTTGGGTAACGTAATTGTACCTGTCAAGTTTATAGAGGACCTATTCATTCTCTGGCTATAACCATTAGAATTAATGTGTTATTCAACTATCAGCGAACAGTTTAGTTTTCCCACGGTTGGTTACAGGGTCCTAACTCTCCAATGATTAGTCATAATATTTTTATTACAGGAATTGTACCAAACTTTATTCCGGAAAAAATAAAAACTAAACTTTAAATAAAACTTCAATGTGGAAACATTTAAGGCTTAGAATGACGACAAGTCTGCTAAGAACGCTTGCTAAGAATTCTGGACTAGGTCTGAACATTACCTACCATAATAAGTACCCTGTAAAAGTATCATTGCTCGACGTGTGAATTAGTTTTTTTTCCATTTCATATCTTACAATTTTGTTATAAACAATCTTGCTAAAGATATTAATGCTTATAATTATGATAGGATCAACGCATTCGCACGAAACCTGAAACGTTACTAGACACTAGGATTTTTCCCCTGCTTTGTCAAATTAGATTGTTTTCTCGCTTCAAATATCTATGGAATTTTATAAAAAATGTTATATTATTTTCGTTTGTGCTCTTGTGGGTAAAACAATCAACAATGTTTCTTATTAGAAAACCTGTTGAATAAGAACAGATGCTTTTCTTTATTTCAGAGCCAAACATATCACTATCGGTGCTCGAACGCCGCTCAGAGCTTGAAGTACGCGCGCAGAAATGCGGGGATGTCCGCTTATCGCCCATTATCAGTTTCCAAGGAAACGTACCCCCGACTGCATCACTCGTGGCTTCTGTTGCGGACTTCCTGACCAACGTCAGCGCTTTCAATCGCTGCCCGATCCAGCAGTGGAATGAACGGGGCTTGTACCGGCTTTTGTTCAGGTAAGATCACACGTGGTCGGATGTGCGCGGAAAAAAAAGTTCGTATGAATAGGTTATCCCTGATGTCTGGAGAAGTTTGCAGGCCAAATTATAAAAAAAACAGGCCGCAGGGCCTCGGGTTATACATGCCGCTAATCCGCCATCCACACGATAAGCAATGATACTTTTACAGGGTACTTATTGTGGTAGGTAATGTTCAGACCTAGTCCAGAATTTTTAGCAAGTGTTCTTAGCAGACTAGTCGTCATTATAAGCCTTAAATGTTTCCTCATTGAAGTTGGAGAGTTAGGACCCTGTAACCAACCGTGGGAAAACTATACTGTTCGCTGATAGTTGAATAACACATTCATTCTAATAGTTATAGCCAGAGAATAAATAGGTCCTCTATAAACCACCACCAGCTAAGGAGTAGAATTCCCTTCTTGCGTCTGTGTTTCCTTCAAAATATAACTTGGCTTTATTCAAAAGAAGAGTTCATAAGCATCTATTGGGTGAGCGTGTTTAAAATAGGTTACAACTGCGTTTACCATCAAATGAGGTGAGGTGTAATCAAACGCAAACCCATATTTGCCGCGACCACGACATCCTGTCAATTCAGGGCATGACGACTATGATCGCGGGTGGCGGTCGTCATGTAGACGCAAGCACTGACTTCTATAAATCATTTATAGAAGTCAGTGCATCATGCCCTGAATTTACAGTATGTCGTGGTCGCGGCAAATCCTCATCATCATCTTGATAATATGATGATTATACCACACCTGGGCATTGGCCTCTATGTTAAGCCACTTGTCCCGATCCTGTGCCAATCTGATTCCCGTAAAACCCACGGTCTACGCAATGTTGTCGATCCATCGCGCTGGACGTCCCTTATTTATTTTCCCAGTTCTAGAATATTACTCCTTATGGATCATCATCATCATCATCATTATCAACAGCTTGTAGAAGCATTCCCCAATGAGTGCCATGATGACCATTGGGGGGTCTTCTATGGATATAATATTTTATTACCCGCGACGTAAGTAGCCCTACTCGCCCCTATATGCGTATACCGTAAGAAATTGTTTGTTTTTCTTATTATATCCAAAACTGAAGTCGGAAGAATTTTCGGAAGTCTATTTTATTGTTTTCAATGATGGTTTTTAGAGGATTTATCGGTTTACAATTCATTAAGAGGCGCTGCTGACGAAAGGCTGCAGTTTTTAATGGTACAATACCTATGCATTAAATTGTAACAAACCCCATAACTAGCTATGTAATAACAAGTGTGTATATTCCTGCTCAAAATATATACTTTCTATTCTATTCTAAAGCAAAACATGTCGGCAATTTAAACAATTTGCAAAAAATATTTTGTTTCAGATGCGCATCTTGGCATAATGGTCCGGTCAAGGAGGCACATCGCGTCCGCGCCTGCGCATGTCGTGCGCTCGTTGCTGTGACGTCACATAAATGTGTGCGGATCTCGCTGTCCAATACCAAGGATTGCCTGCACAATCTGTTGTCGACTCTAACCCCGTTTGAAGATGGTTCGTTTAACGCGTACTGCTTTATTTCTGCGGCGGGCGAGTAGACGGCTGAGACACAGGAAGTGTGGGATCGATTCCCTCTGCGGTACAAATGTTTGCATGTTTAGCAGATATTTGTTCCGGGTTTGGGTGTTACCCACCCTTGTAGTTCTTCATAGTCACGACACAATTCTAGTGCGGGAACTATGTATGTAACTATTGTGTATTTATTTATTTAATTGCCAATAATTTTGCATTATGGACACTTACTGCTTTTGTCAAATTGAACCATAAACTCTCAGCTTTATCTAGCTACTTAAATTTATTTTATCTTTAAGATAGAGAATTACGTGCTGGATGATACAGTACATTGTTTTGTATAAAAAATGATATGGTTGTATTGTGCTTGGATTTACACCGAATCACTTTATTTATGGGCCATATTTTCCGTCTGCAAGGAGAGGGGAAGTACATCATCTGGGGAAGTACTACAGCCGTATTTAAAAAACCGACAAACTAACTCAGTTTGGCATTTAGCATTATTATCCAAATTTACTAATAAATAAACGTGGGGGATTTCTAGATTTTCAGAGGGGATTTGTGGAATAACCCTTTATTTCTGCCACCAAGCAGTTAGTAATACTCGCGTTGATGTGTACCAAAAGCCATACGTTTCAGAAATAATAGTCAGTAAATAACTTAATTTTTAACAAATAAAATAAATAATAAATAAATTAAAAATAATGCTGTACTTTTTTCACACAGCATCATCTAGCACCAAACTAAGCAGAACTTGTATTATGGGAACTACATATCTGATATACTACTTATACACTTTTTTTTGTAATTATACATGGAAAACAGCCAGAGGCGAGGCAAGTATTTGCATATCTTACAAACATTTATCCCGTGGCGGGAGGCGGGCCTTCGCCCACTGCGCCACAGAGGTCGTCAACCAAACACAAGCGTGTTTGGTTCGATTCCCGCTGCGGGACGAATGTTTGCGTGATCTACATAGTTGTGGTACCATGGTACTTGTTATTCCTAATACCTACAATACAAGGAATTCTAGTGTAGGACTATGTCTCTGACTGTCTAATTTAATATTAGAAATGTAAAAATTTGAATATTAGTTGCTAGTAACCACTGTAACGGCTACACCGATTTGGTACTGATCAACCCAGATTAAATTTGGTACTGGTATATTATTGGTGCGTGCGGGAGTCTGGCAAATACCACTTTCTGGCTTTTACGCCTGCGGAAAGTATTGATTTTTTGCAAATGTCTATGTAATTTTTTATTTGTCTAGACTAATACCTCACGCAAGATGGTATAGATAAAAAGTAGCCAATGTGTTATTGTAGGTCGCGAACCTATAATATAACACATTGTCTTATTTCTATCCGGCTACGATGCGAGCGAAGCTATGAGCAGACGCTTTTATAATTATTTATATAGCATTATTATTATTTTCAGATGAATTGTACCCCGATTGCTTCACTGGTAAAGGCCAAGCGTTGCTGTTGCTAGCGTCCCTGCTCACAGAACGCTCGGCAGTGGACATCGTGTGGCAATACCTGAAGGCGGATCCATCCAACTTCCTACTATTCTTGTTGCTGCAATGTTTGGAGAGTGAAGAAGCAGGTAAATTATTTCGAATAAAATAATAAACGCCCAACAGACTCGTACATAGTCAAGATCCTACACTAGGATATCCTGTATCGTGGGTATCAGGAACTATGAGTACCGTAGTACCATCCAAATATCTACAGAACACATTTGTACCGTAGTGGGAATCGAACCCGCACCTCTTGCGTCCCTGCCGGCTACTCATCCGCGGCACCATCGACGTCGTCCAATCATTGTTTTCTTAACTACATTCTTTGGCTTTAAATGTACTGGAGTGCGAAAAATAACTTATATTTTCTCATTTTTCGGTTAAGGAAACACAAACACCGTGTTTTATCTTAATAAGCTTAAAACTCGGGGAGGAATCGAGCTGTGACACATAACACACGAAGGGACAGACGGAAGAATCAAGAAGGAATATAGAGAGATGTTAAGGGTTCTGTTTTCCCTATTTAGCTTTGGAACCATCAAACTCAATAGGTGCCTTTGAAGAATCTAGTTTTACATAACTTTTAACCGTTCCAGAATTACAAGACTCTGGCCTGTACTGCCTCACGCAGCTGATGCAATCTGCAATGAACAAAAAGCATCCGGACAAAACCAAAGACGAATCGTGCATAGAATTCTACGATCATCTGAAGTCGCCATTCGACAGACCTACTGACAAGTATTGCTCCGGAGATAGTGGTAGGAATGACGACTGCCAACCTGAGTATATGGCGGAAGAGTTTTGCAAAGCTCTCATGAATCTCTACAACAGAATATCGCTCGAGAGTAAAAAGTACCAGACTAGCCAAGGTAAGATATTAAATAAATTCACCCAACAGTCACATGATAGGTCTGTCCCCACACTATGATTTCCTGTATCGTGGGTATCAGGAACTACGAGTACTGTGGTACCACAACATTCAGACCAATACGTGCTGAACTAGCAAACATTTGTACCGCAGCGGGAATCTGGAAGTATTGTTTAACCACTGCAGATCTATCTTTGAAAGACTATTTGACAGGACATTGAGACAGTTGGTAGTATTTTTTTTATTCATTTCCGTTGACAAAACTGCTGTCCGAATGCCAAGCCTGCATTCTAAATACGAACCTTGCCTTGTTGATGTTCTTTTTCATAACTTATTCCACCATCCTAACTTTGTTGTAAAATTTGTTGTTTTTTTATATCGTGCTAAATAATGTTTTTCTTTTTTCTTTCTTTCTTTATCCGCCGGCGTGAGGTCGACTAGAAATTTTTAAATAAATACAAAAACAACAAAAATCTTATATATTTATTTACCATTTAGTATGAAGGTAAATGAGTATGAAGGTAGTTTTCCACAGATGAGCGATGGACACGAGTTTGCTCTTGCATCGGCTCAGTAGCAGCGTCCAGTCCACGCAGTCGACAGTACTTCACGCATCGACGGTTTCCAAGGACCTTACTATGCGCTTTACATGCCGTACGAGATCAGCTATCTGTGAGAGGCAAGCCGGTCGATGCATTGCGACAAGCAGATACTGTGAGTTATACTAGTTGTTCTTTATTAAAATAGTTTACCTTGTTCGATTGGCACCACACTACAGCTGAATAAAGCATTAAAAAAAAAACAAGCAGAGTTTGTTGCCTGATTCTTCTAGGCATCGGCTTAAATTTACTTTAAAATTCACATAGTTTTTAAGCAGGCGTTTCTATATGATCCTTGCGAAAAAAAAAGATTCATGAATACAATGAATGAAACCGTCATTGTATTCATGACCTCATTGACTTTGGCTTTGCCAAGCCCGGTTGTTATAAATCGAATATCATCGAATATCGTCTTCTGCCTTTCCTGAAAAATACAATCTGGGCCTCTTTAAGGCAAGAGTGACCAGCTATCTTCTAGACCTTCGTGCCAAATCGTCGGTCATCATCATTAATCATTAAGTGAGATTACGGTTAAAAGATTAATCCAAGATTAAAAAAGGCGCGGGTTCAGTTCCCGCAGTGAACTTATTTTAAGTGGCGCTAGTGGTGGCCTTGTTTACGTGTAGTAAACAAAACGAAATGATTCTATAGAACATAGTATAAGTTCTATAGAATCATTTCCATCCAAAGTGAGTCCGTTGTGTTTTTTAGCGAAAGGACCGGATCACCTATTGTACAAGTTGAGAGGTTTTATTTTTTTTCTGTGACAGTCCGGTTTATGACGAGTTTTGTATTTATTATATGTATGGTGTACAATAAAGTATTTTCATAAATTTATACACTATCTCATCTTGGTTATCTTCGTCTGGCTTTTCTTACATGTCACCATTATTTTGCCTTTGTGGCATTAAAAAAGCTAAAACTGTTTTTTCCTGTTTTATCCAGAACCCGGTCCTACGAACCCTGTACTGGGTGCTAACCGTGATCGACAGCTGCATGGTGAACTGCCCGCCTGCTAAGGACAATTTCGCGGATGAGAACATGGTGGCTTCGCTAAACAGACTGTGGGTGTGGTGCATGATGACGGACCAACTACGCAATGCTGTTACGCATCTGCTATTTACGTTCACTAATGATTGCCCGAAAGGTGAGTGAAATGGAGCATGTATTTTTAAATTTGCAATCCGCCTATGTACCTACCGCTTAGAGGTTGTGATTTTTCCTACATAACTTTTATAATTCGGTGGACTGCCCGCCTGCTAAGGACAGTTTCGCGGATGAGAACATGGTGGCTTCGCTAAACAGACTGTGGGTGTGGTGCATGATGACGGACCAACTACGCAATGCTGTTACGCATCTGCTATTTACGTTCACTAATGATTGCCCGAAAGGTGAGTGAAATGGAACATGTATTTTTAAATTTGCAATCCGCCTATGTACCTCTTAGAGGTTGTGATTTTTCCCACATAACTTTAATAATTCTGTACCCAAAAATCCTCTATAATTTGAATAGCTTCGCGTTCTTCTCGGAACTATTTTTTGATTGTATACAATAAAACTTGTATGTGTATAATCAAAGGACATGTATAACGGCGAGCTCAACTCTAGGAAGAGTTTTCTTCCAGCAAACCTTTGGCTAGAAATAGATGATTGTTTACTGAGATAGACCTGTAAATGTGCTTCATAAATATTGTTTCCCAGGCATACATATATCATAGGTACAGGTGTATCATATAAAATATTTAAGGAACAAGCCCGGCCTGCCACATATAAAAATAATGCCCTTATTGTATTCCTACATGAAAACTCTTTTACTTATAGCTTGGGGAGCAATGTGCGTTTGCGTCGGGGGACACAGCCTGATCGGCGAAGTGTGCGCAATGTGCGTGCGTGAAGCCGCGCTTCAATCGCGGCCGCGCAGCGATGCTTTGCTACTCCTGTCGCTGCACACCATACGTCATTGTGTACCGCATCATCATTGCCGATCACTCATCCTAAAGGTAATATAATTCAGTTTGTTTATCGGTAGCCGGCGAGCCCTGTACGCGCCCCTCTTCCGGCGGATGTGGCTTGATTTAAAATAGAAATTGAACACATTTAAAACCATCGTAGAAAGAGTCGAACACTACATTGTATCTGAGAGAAAGCCGTTCGGTAATTTAGTTAAAATGAGTTTTGGTTTGTAGAGCGAGGTGATGTCGAGCATGTATAAGCTGTGCGTGCGCGAGCGAACACGCGGGTGCAGCGGCGCGGGCGCGGCGTGGGCGGCGCTGAGCGGCGTGCTGGCGGCGCACGCGGACGGCGCGGCGGCGCTGCTGGGCGTGGCGGGCGGGCTGGCCGTGCTGGCACCGCCGCTGCGCGCGCGTCTGCTGCCGGCCGTCGCGCACGCAGCCTCGCACCATCGCCACACCTTCCTGCAGTCGCGTAAGTCTCCCACACCATACTCTGTTGGCTTTCTTAGAAAGTAAATGTGTCAGTTTATACTGACTCATTTACTTTCGTTGCGGGAGCGTCCACCACGCGCTGTCCCATACTTTCCCAGACTACTGGATACAAATACTCTTTTAAAAAATATTCAACTACTAGGTACCTTATTAGCAAATGTGTACTTAGATATGTTGTGTGTGGTAGTTGATAAGTGTCCGAGAGTCTTAGCTCTGAGGTCGGCAGCTACATTACTTAGGCGAGGCTGAAAGAAAAAAAGCAAATACGTTTGCATTGGCTGGAGCATGCCCATCGCATGGACCTTTCTCGTTTGCCAAGACAAATTCTTTTAACAGAAATAGCCGACGCCAAAAGACCTAACGGCCGGCGGATGTTACGTTTTAAACTCGTATGTCTCGTTTTACGCTATAAAACGAACATGGCACCTTTTAAAATTGACCATTCCAACTGGGAAAGCGAAGCTGAAGATCGTGACGCCTGGAGGAAAACAGTGGCGGATGGTGTCGTCGCCCACGATAACGCCTGGCTCGACTATCTAGCACATAAGCGGGTTAAACGTCATCAACGCGCCGCAAACCCTGTTACATCCCCGGGGTCTTTTGTTTGCGAAAAATGTGGCCGCGGCTGCCACTCCCATATAGGTCTCATTAGTCACGAACGAAAGTGTTCAACTCTTTCTAGTTGTAGTATAAACTGCCACCTAAATCATCTGTAATAGATGTCAACGGCCAATGCTGATGAGACATACGTATGTATGTTTATATAGATAGAAGATACTAAATACTTTATTGCGCACCAAATATTTCAGCTTAAATAAATAAAACAAACTTTAACATTGCTGTACAATGGGCGATCTTATCGCTAATTAGCGATCTCTACCAGACAACCTTTGGATGGAACGGACTGTACGAAAGATTACAAGGGGTTCTAGGTGATGTACCACATACTATGAAAACACTATATTATTATTTTTATTTAAGTGTAAGTAAATATATGACCTTTTATATTATTTATTTAATATTATAGTTACTTTTCTAGCTGTCTTTAGTCCTCTTTGTGCTATTATGAATGTGCTCAAATAGTTTATTTTTTCTTCTGATATACTGCAGCTATCCCTTTATTTACCTTTTTGACCCAACTCTACAAATCAGCTGTCAAACAATGTGGGGATAAACAAAAAAACATATCAGAAATGAAGTGCCAAGCTCTTATAAAACTATTACTTTAAAGAGCCTGTCTTCACTTTAAAGCATAATAACAAAATGATAAATTAATTGCGGTTTTTAAAGAAAACACAAAGCGATTGTATGTTCAAATGAGTAAGCCAAATAAAGCTTATGCGGTTAATTATATGAACCTATTTGAATATATTTTTATATTATTTGAACGGATGACGTCGTATGTAAACCTACGTCTTATAATAATCTCAACAATAATTGCATTGTTTCGTTTTTATTTTAATACGTTATGTCGATGCATACAGGCATACGGCCCACTTGATGTAAACCGGTTACCGTCGCCTATTGACATCTGCACCACTTGGGGCGTTGCTGATGATTTGAGAAGAAACAAATTATAAATAAAATATATTCGCGACACATTAACTTTTGAAAGCAATCAAAGTAATTAATGGCCCTTGACAAATGTACTAGTCATGTCTAGCTCTGCTCCGAATGTCTCACGATAAATCGTTCGAAAATCTAAGATTCAGTTTGTTTTATACCAGCGATGTGATTACACGATTAGATTAGGTTTTGTATGCTTTTGTTTGATTGACTGTTATCATTTATCTCAGAAACAGCTTATCAGATTGTAATGCGGTTCTTTGTAATCGATTTGTATACTTGTCACATTAATGCCAATATGTTATTTATATCTGGATAAGCAAAAGCGAAGTTCTATAATAGTTGTATACCTAATATAATATTTAGTTAAGAACAAAACTAAGAAACACGTTTTCATCAGACCCTCGTTACTAAGCCTAATCTATTGGACTCGTCAAAACGAGTCATATGAGCCCAAACTCAAGAGGTTTACTAGTAGCCACTGAAGAGTTCCAATATACACCTCCTAGCTTTATCATCAGATCAGCTCCAAGATACCAAATTATAGTATTGTCATCCGAACTACATAAACATAGGAAGTTTCATTTCGATACGACAGTTAGAAGTAGGTTAAAATTGACTTCCAAGATTTGATTACATTGTTTGTTTTTTACTTAGTTAAAAGTGAAGCTTATAAGCTAAGAGGCCTCAACCATGTGACAGAAATTGTATACTTTTGGCGACAGAAAACAGACATTTTTAAGGTTCAAATCAAGGGTTCTTGAATTGGATATGTCCTTCAGGGTGGACAAAGGCTGTATGTATATTATTCGTTAAAATAAAAGGGATATTCGTGGAGACCAACTTTGCAACGTAAGTTGACGAACGGTCAAGCGAATGCGTTTCTTGTGAACGCTGACTCAACGGTAAGAGTTACTTTTCATCGGCTACTTTTTACCCGGGTAAGCCGTGGCCAGTAGCTAGTTTGTAATAAAATTAAAAATAACTTGTTCAACAGCTGATCTTCTGGAGTTGCTATCGGGGACGTTGTTGAGCGGCGACACCGCGGAAATCATCTCAGCAGCCCGCGCCGTGTGGGCCCTAGCTGCTAACAATCATAAGGTAATCAAATCAATTAAAAATATTAAAAATTGTTCATATAGGTATCGTAACAAGTATGAAAGAATATTACAAAAGATATATATATATATATACATACGGTCTAGTTATTAACAGCAGACTCTTAAAAACTATTAATACGAGTATGTTAACTGCATATAGTGCTATAACATCTGTGCCTATGTATTACATTATACAATTTTATTAATAAGCAGATGTGAACCTCTACATTCTCTCAGCTGGCTGAGACGCAAGAGTGCGGGTTCGAATCCCGCTGCGGGACAATTGTACCATGTACCATGGTACTCATATTACTGATATTCACGTCACAGGGAAACATATTTTAATCACTTATCTGTGATATTCCGGAAAACAGACCCCGATATGCCCGAATGCATCGTAAAGGTGGCAGGAAGTGGATGGAGGTACCTCTGGACAAAGACAGTTCATCATGAAATTATTTGGAGGAGGCCGCTATCTAGCAGTGGATTTCTACCGGCTGATGGTTATAAAAACTCGCTTATTTTACGATCAAATCGAAACTGGCACACCTTGAAAAATGCGACCGCTGAGTTTACAATGTAATATAATAAATATTCTAAGAAACCTGTTTGCCCTCAGGCCAAGTTGCTGTTAAGGAGCGCCGGGGTCGCAGCCGCGGTCCAGTCGACCCTGCAACGCGTGCAGCGCGGTCCCAGAGACCCTGCCAACGAACGGATGCTCCAGCTACTTACGTACACAAACACGGTCTTACAGACCACGTGAAAAATAAGTGTGTTGCATAGAGTGATCAAAATTAATGAAGAGACTGTACCAAAATAATGCATTTATTTGTCCATTTCTGATATAATATGTAATTTCAAATTCAATAATAGAAAAAAAATCACTGTTTAGCGGCACAACTTTATTTTTATTTTTTATAGTTAAGGCCTTAAGTAGCAAAAGTAGGTCGGCAAATGTGATACCTCGTATTAAGATGGTGATTGGTATAGACGCGCTGGAAACAGTAAATTTATTTTAACTTCTGGAGTTTTCAGTCTCCCAATTTTTTTACCCGCTACGCAAGGATCTCTTATATGCATTTGGGTTGTTTGTTTGTATGATACTATTTATCTCGAAAACGACTGAACCGATAAATCCATATTTATGGATATAAGATTTTTGTATGGCTTCAATACAAAAAAGATTGCCAAAAACAGCTTCAATGATTTTTTTGTTTTGAACGGTTTGGGTTGAACGTCATTTTATCGAGTGACCAAGCATTTTATACGTATAAATGATTTTATTTATTTAGGTTCGGTATTTCGATGTATTTTAATTCTGGTATAAAATTGGACAAATTATTGCATTCTATACAACTACATACATTACAACATTCGGGTTTCCTCAAAATCATGGAGTAATCTGTTTATATGTTTCACGTGCTGAAAATGCACAAAATTTGCACAGATCAGTGTATGTACACAGATTTGTGGTTGCAATTACAATGGGCTTGTAATTAAGTTAAACTCGTGATGAGCCTCTTGCTCTTCATTAAAAGCTGTTGTCTCCTGTGAATCTTACTTGTTACGTCAAGTAATACCCACTAACAAATCACCGTAAGTCCAAATATATGAATATAGTTTTACCTAATATTTTAGGAATCGATTCTAAAATTAATTAAAATGTTAAATAGTCTAGTTTTAACGATGATAGACTATTATTTATGTTGGTAATAAAATAAACTTTTTATTTATTTTAATACAACTGTAGTTTTATTTTGGCTATGATGTTTTTATGTTCCACATAAGGTCTGGAGCTTTGTCATTTGAAATTCAAACAATAATGGTATGATTTGAATTTAGTGAAGGTACATTTATGTTGTATTTAGTGGAAAGCTCGCGACTTCGTTCGCTTTCTATGCATTGTTCAAGCCCGTTGCTTGGATTCGGGGGTTGAACTGATTATGATTTACAAAAAATATTCTATAGCGTCCAATACAATAAAATTCATAAATTCATGAAGCATTTACGAGTTTCGACCATTTGGAATGTGAATTTTCAAATGTTCTTTTAAGTACACCTCTACATAGTAAAAGGAAAATGTGGCAAATGTGTGTATAGGTCTCTTTAGTCACGAACGAAAGTGTTCAATTCTTTCTAGTTGTACCTTTTTTTTTGTGACGAGGGGGAAATCTGCTAACAGATGCCCTAAGACATTGAGGGTGTGATAGGGTTATGTGAGGTTCACGGACTCGTGGACTCACTCAAACCCCCCGGTGGCCGGCCTCGATGCATGTCAAGGGGCTCCGGGATCTCCAAAGGAACGCACCGGTGCCCCTCTCGCATAACGCCGTACGCACGTCCCAGGGGTAGTTGGAAAACCACCCCCAGCACCCTGCTAAACGGCGGCACATGCCACGATGTACCGCCGCCCTCCCGAGGCCCGCTTGAGGGTAGTCATCATTGGCCTTTAAATTTAAAGGCCAATGATGACAGTAAAAACACATCCTCCAAACTTCTAGTTTTTAAGAAAATCGACTTAAGTTTCTCTGACTGTCAATCAGTCATTTCTTCTTTTACAATGTAAATAGTACCTACTATAGTAATTTTATGTTATGGTACTTATCTAGTTTGTGGCGTACATCAAGCGTCCATTGTTTATTTATTGAACATTGTGCCGGTAGGTACTTATAATAATAAATGGAAGTAGGAAGGCGTACCCGCAGCCCCAGTGTTAAAGCTAACCGCAATACTCCGTGCGTTGGATCAGTCGCGAAGCGGCCGGTTCCGCGATAAGGTTCAACGTCGTTTATAGCGCACAATTGCGCTCGCACGCCAATACCGATTGTACGAAGTTTATCTTATCCATTATCGCCGTAAAGGGTGATAGATATTCCGCGTCTGCGCAAGCGTCAGTGCCGCTAACCGTCCTGTTCTATCATCGCTGTGTGTCTATGCCAGTTATGAATTCGCGTGTCAGTGAATCTCATATTTCTGGTTGCAAGATCGTTCGTTAAGTGCAGTGTGTGTCGGAAGGATATGTCGTCCGTAAAGTTCAGTTTCCCTCCGGAGAGCTACTCTGCCGTTTACAAGAGCGAAGGACCAGAAGTGAGTAGGTGCGGTACCGGTGCGGCGCGAAAGGCGTCGTTATCGGAGCGCGCCGGTACGCGTGTGCACATCGACAAGGTCGAGACGCCGCGGCGCGCCGCCGCACAACGTGCATTCAACTCGTTTTGGCGAACATTGTCAATATTTGCGAAGCTGCGGCCGTCCCGTTTAGATTGTTTCCGAGGTTGACTCTCGTGTAATCGCTCTAGCATCGCAGCGCCAGCAGATATAATTTTAATTTGAACCATTCTGATTTAATCCTGCTGTGCATTACTCGCGATAGTTCTAAATAAGGTATTCGTCAATGCTGCAATTGAAATCACTTACGTATAGGTATTCGGTACGGAGTAGGTACGTAGTTAGTTACTACTTAATATCTTTGTGTTGTGTATAAATAGCTCAATTGTTATGTTGCATTCATAAATAATTCGTTAACCCAAAAAGGTTACCCGAACTCTTATGTACCTACGAATAAATACCTGGTATAATATAAGCTTGTGACTCGTTACCCGCTATAGTAGGTACCTACACAGTACCCACATCTGCTAGTATTTTTTGTTCCTTCAAGGCTATCAACATATTCACAAACATTGTATCAAATCACTTATATTTTGGAACGAATACAATATGATGCTCATTCACACTAACTTGCTAAAAGAATGTGAGAATTATACTTGTCCGTTTATTGCAATGCCAAGCAAGCACTTACCCACTTATGTTTATTGTAAACCAGAACTAGATTTTTTTTCTTCCACAGCCTTGTAAAAACTCTAGTTCTGGTTTTTATAAATCCGCCGTAGTACCTGTGCATGGGTGTGGGATTAGGTAAAATTTACCTCTGCACCCAATATCTTTGCATTGTTTCAATTGCCATTCTTTTAGTTCATTAATAACATATACTTTTTTGACAGTACTTTACACATAAATAATGTAATATTGTTAAAATTATACTGACCTACCTGAATCGAATATTACCTACTTAAATGTCTGTATTGTTTCTTTCATCAATATATATGTATATAAAACTGTTCGTTACTGATTTGCGAATCAACGCACAGCCTAAACCATAAGTCCTGGAAGCATGAAACTTGGAGGGTATATTCCTCATACGGTGTAGGTTTTTTTTTTTTTTTTAAAGGGTCTTTATTTATCATAATAAAATACAATTTCAATATAATATAACTAGACACAGTTTACTAAAAACATAGCACATCACATTAAACATAACTCAGCAGACGCCTTTAGGAGTTTCTTATAAAACTAATATTTTGAGATACTACACTTGTTTTATATGGTTTTGCAATATTTTTTTACAAATATATTTTACTAATAATAATTATGTCAGCTTAGTACAGCAGACATATGTATGGTGTAGGGGTGCAATAAGAAAATAAATTGGGAAAATTATACCCCTCAGAGGGTGAAAAGGGCTGAAAACCTTTGTATATAGGGGGTGTCAAAGTCCAAGGGGTGAATCAATGCACAGCCTAAGCCATAAGTCCTAGAAGCATGAAACTTTGAGGGTATATTCCTTTTATGAAGTAGGGGTGCACTATGAAAGGAATTTGAAAAATTCTACCCCTAAGGGGGTGAAAAGGGCTGAACAACTTTGTACAAAATAACTGAATAGCCATCAGGGAATTAAAAAAAAAATGAATTGTACCCTTTATATCATTTAAATTAAATATGATTGTACCAGTGCTTTCGTTACTAGAATTATACATTAAAATGATAAAATGTTACAAGTTCATCGATATTGATATATTTTTACTAATCCTAGGGCCACTTCTAACTTAAGTGTAAGTAAAGCTATAGGCGAAGATATAATCTACCATAGGTCATTCTTACGCATTTTGACTATGTCCTTACTAGGTATATCCTCATGCCTTCGTTCATTAATTACCCAAAAGTTATGATGATTTTCTATGATAACAGGTGGTGAATAGAATCCCTTTTGAATCAGGGGAGACAGCCGCCAATGGCCATGCACCTTCGACGCTGTTCAGCTGCTTTCATTGTGCGGTAAGAGCTTTATTCCACTTCATCTTTGAAAATGTGGTTTTACTGTGATTTAATTTTCTTTATATTGTTTCATTTATAATTGTAATGTTTAGGCAAATCAGCCACTTGAAACCTGTGATTTTTACGTAGATGAACGGTTAAACTGTTGAAATTGCTATGATTATGAAAAATAAATAACGTTTTTATTCAGTTTGTTCTTTGATTTGTCTGCTGCTATACGGAATAAAAAGCTGTGACGAATTTACAATAACCAAAATTAATATAAAAAGAATTTACTTCATAAAAATAGAACTATGACGAATTTACACATACTTTTTTCTGTGGAAAATTTACTTTATGACGAATGTACAACAACCCATTTTTATAGATACTTTATTACTCGCGGCGCAAGAATCGGTATAATAGGTGACAGGTACCTACATGTTTGTTGTAAGAAGTTGCTTATTTGTTTGTTTACTTAAACAGATTTAGCGATTGTAACGCGTTTTTTTTTGCAATCGTTTAATGCGACTTCTAGGTAGGTTCAAAGAAGTTTAAGATACGCAAACCGTAGCGCAAGCAATTCCGTATTTTCATAATACCTAATTAGATATTTTGTTTTTTCTGTTACATTGCTTAAAATAATATTTATTTTTTCTCCTCTTATTCAGTTCAGAAATATCAAAGTCATTCGGAAAGAAAAACACAGGAAAGAAAAACATGCCCCCAATATTAGGGTAAGTCTCCTTTCCCATTAAAATATATAAAAGACCATACCCGTATAAGCCGTAGTAGAAAATTTAGGCTACCTTTAATGGTTAAATATTATTTCAAATATGAATTATTTCAACTTTAGCAAAATAAACGAAATACAGTTGTCGTGTTTTATAAAAAGTCACAAGTAGTGAATAGATACGCTGCGGCACGCAATTTCATGCATCTACTCTAAAAACTTAAGCCAAAACTAGGTTTTGTGCAATTTAGAAGTAAGGTTCTTAAACTTTCTCTTAAATTGACTTGTTTTAAGAAAAAAACAATATAAACTTAGCTTATCTCATTCGCCTGACTTGTAATGAAATGACCGAAAATTACAAAATGATCCGATATTTATACGAACTATTTTTCCTAAATCTATTGGGTTAGATTGTTTAAATATGTGCTAATATTAAATTGGGTAATACCCGAATGAACAAATGTTTATAAAGACTTGAAATATGTTTGGTGAATGTCTCTTAGGTGATCGGTTGGTCGTCTCATCAAACAGTAAACTACTATGTAAGTAGCTATATAATACTTACTGGTTACTAGGTATGTAGAATACTTAGGTACTGGTATTCTAATATCCCTTCAAGTACATCCTGAATATTTTGTACGGTAAATTTTGTTACAATGTAGGAAATAAAGTACCGTAGATCTATGAAAAATTGTAGTGATTCTTGGAGACCTATTATTTATCTCTGAAAAAGTCTCGACACTGGTGGCAATTCACTTGGTTCAAACCTAACTATAACTATGTAAAATAAAGTGAAGAGCTGTCAAAGTTTCGTATTCGGTTGGCGCAAACCTAACGTTAAAAATTTGATTGACAGCTCTAAAACTAAAAAAGGTTACTTAAATTAGTTAAAATGTATGTATAGTTAGCTATTATGTTGTTAACGTCAACCTTAAATAAGTTGCGATGTAGGTAAATAAAATTCAGTTGTGATTAAATGCTATTTTTTAGCAAAGAAAAGAGAAAAACTACATAAAATATGACTTAGAGGTTCTCTGTATCAATGATGTGTAGTTTGGTACTTTTACTACGTTCATGAATTTAAACTAAGAAACAACAATCATCATTATTAATCATTTATTTTTTAGCAAAAATGTCACTAATCCAACTGGTTTTCGTTTTGACTGCTAGATTTTATTAAGCAGCTCTTAAAGTTTTAATAAAGAAAGCAGGCCGCTCTTTGGGCAGCATATGTTTTTGGTTCTACAATGAACTCTATCAACCCAAATGTCTGAAAGAGATCGCTTTAAAGCGATAAGACCCATTGTACCTTTGTCTGAATGTGTTATTGTTTATTTAGTTTATATAAAATCCTAAAACTATAATTAGACATATTAAGATACCTATTTTTATAAGTAAATCAAAGATTCCAAGCGAATCGCTACCACTACCTCAAAATTAGGGTATTTAGGTTAACAGTTTATTTTTAATTAACAGGTATATTTTTTTTATTAGTTTCACACACATTTCGAACGCAATATCATTGAATTATGCCTAGATCTCAGGGCGTTCGAAAATTATTGAGAAATTTTACAAACGATTTTGTTATAAAAATCTTATAGTAAAGCTATTGTTTTAGCCCCTTAAGTAGGTAAATAACCTTTTTAGTCCACAAGTGTTAAGCAACTTTTTCAAATGTTAAATGGACATAATATTTACTTATGTTTTGAATATTATGCGTCACTCGTATTTATGGAATTTAATATTTTTTGCTCACCGTACAAACTTGGGAATTCCCTTACAAACACTAACGTTTACACACATCGTTAGATATTATGTTTTGTCTTAGCTAAGTAGTGATGATCATATAATTACATAATCTAATTGATAAATTAATTATACATGTAAGTATTAGTATGCTACGTAAATGTAACTACTTTTCATGCCTATTTGATGTCCTGCCGTTAATGACATAATTACATACATTTTATGCAAACCGTTGCTGAATTTGATGTTATATAAATATGTAACACATAGTATGCATCCTTTCGCTATACATGCAGCAGCATCCGTATCATGAAACCATCAAATTCAGCATAAAATGTAAACGACGGCAGGACATTAAATAGGCATGAAAAGTAGTTACATTTACGTAGCATTAAACGTGATTTGATATATAGGTATATAAATATGTAAGACATTGAGAAATTTCAGCTTTAAAAAATATTACACAAAGTGACTGTACTTTAAAACGCAATTTTCAGTGAAGTATTCCTTAATTATTTTATACCAGAAATAAATAAATTAAACCATCTTAATATTTTAATATTAATGGATGTTCATCACTCTGAAGTCTTACACTTTAAAAGACGTCCTCTCGTCGTTGGTAGATAATTATCGGACGAAAACAGTCAGTGACCGGGGACGATAGACGCCACATTGACGAGTAGTAAGCCAATCACGTCTCTTTCAGTCCATACCTGAATACCTATACCAAAAAGTTAGTATTTATGGTTGACCAAACTCTGATCTATATTAGATATTTTGTGTGTTCACACTGTGGCTTAATAATAGGGTCGATTGCTGGTATTTCATTTGTTACCGCACAGTATACCTACTTTAAATTTTTCAAAAAGAAACCTTTTAACCTAGTTATTTTATTTATTTTCAGACTTTGAAGATGAGTGTAGGTATTCAGGCTCATAGTATTTAGAAACTACTTTAGACAGATACGAATTAAGGCACAAACAAAAGTCGTTGACTTGCCTTCATGGAATTGTAAAAAGGACAACACCCCTTTTTACCTCCTTTTGCAAAAGTAAAGTAGGTATTACAATTTCACATTCTCTTTCGTTTTTAACCATTGATTATTATTGACTGGGAGTTCATGGTTCATGGAGTTGACGACTATGAACTCTCGGTCTATTGTTTCAAAAGCTAGCGCTAAAGTTTTGATTCTGAAGAACACGTGTATCTTTTTAAGTGTTGCTTAGATTATCCAAGAAAATATGATTTGAATTGCTAAGGTTAGTGATCGCTCGTGATTTCGAAATCTCGCTTACCTGCGTGTTACCATTTTTTACCATCTTAAACTATTGACCAGTACCTACTTACTATTTCTTACAATTTCACAATATTTTTTTAAGTAAGGTTCTAGGTTACACCAATCTTAGTGTAACCTACCTACCTAACATACTACTATAGTTTTCTTTGGGTTTAGTTAGAATATGGAATGGACTTCATAGTTCAGTACACAGACATATGACAGATTCCTTCTTCCTGTTTAAATATCGCATCGTAAGTATATTGTTCAAAACTATTATATACCTACTAATAATGAAAACGGTATTGTTTTTTTTAATTTGATAGAAGTTGAATATTTAGGAATGTAAGTAGGTACTAGGATTGGTGAATAGAAGGCTATTTAACAAGTGGAAAGAAGCTACGTTGTAAACGTTCCCAAAAAAGATAAGTGTTTATAGCTCATCCGTGTTGAATACCCACATCGTTTTATCAAGTCCAAAATGATGAGTGAAAAAGGTAAAATGATTATTCAGGAACCCAATATAGATGTCTTTATTATGAAAAAACGTATATTCGTCAATTACTGTATGATTTTTTTATGTTCTCTATAAGTTGTAATATCTTTAGCTCTAAAACGTTTTGGCCCTTAGCTGTAAGTTTAAGAGTTTGTTTTTTTAATAAATAAATAAATAAAAGCTAAACTGCCTAAAAGTTGTTAAGTACAAATATATTTATTAATAGATGTAAGTACAATATGGTTTTATGTTTTCATAGATTCTCTTATCATGGCACGTGAAGTGGCCAATAACTTGATCAAAAGATAAATACATTGCCTATCCTTGGAATGTAGGATTTAAGGAATATTTTGTTTGGTACACATCTGCTAACTTTGTGTTTTGATTCAGATTGCTGCTTTTTTGATCTATGAAAGTTACTAGGGAGAAAACTTTTAACATTATTCAGGCACATGACTTTTACTCACAAAGAAATGTCGCGTGATCTGTGCCCGGTCATAGCCTAACTGCATAATATAAGCTTTATCGTCGCACTGCGAGTACAAGGATTTTAGATCACTGCTGGATTCAGTAGTCATCTTATCTTTAAAAATGAGTTTGCTTAGAGGTTTAATGGCTAACCCGACGTCGACTTTATAGGCAGCTTGAAAGCCTCCGACATCCTCAAAAACCATATATGAAAGCATCGACATAACTTTGCAACTACCAATTTATAGACAGCTGCTATTTTTAGCGCATGGCAGTGGAGTTCAAGATCTTTGGCTGCGACCGTGTAATTCGGAATTAGCAACTTCAGTTAGGTGGTCAAGATGATTTTTGTAGATTTTACCGCAAATGTCGCAAGTTAAATAATTCATGTTACAACATTATTTTATTTAATTCGCACGGGAATTTTCATGTATCTAGTTTCTTGTAGTATATCTGAGAATCTAGAAACCGAGAAATTTTCGGAATTAATCAAAATAAGTCGGTGCCTTCATCGCTCAACTTGCACCAAATTGAATGCAGATAGCACAAAATAAAAAAAAATTGAAAATTACCGATTTTACGAAAGAAATCTTTTAGATATTTGTGAATAGTGAATCAATGTCGCACCTGTCTTTTTCGCATTGAGGTTAGCCTCTTTCCAGAGATGTAACCACACTTAGCACCTGCGTCCGGCCAAGTCGTGTGCGTCGAGTCTGCCTCGGTTTATTAGACTGAGCCGTGTCCTTAATTTTTTATATATATCGTTGTCGATGCATTCAATTACCATTTAATGATCACGCAGGTATCTGGTTGACCCTTGATTTGTGAACGCACTTGTTTCGTTGTGACAGTAGCCACAACTACCCTCATTTTATTTCTCGACGATAGCTCCGTATACTCCAATCATCCCGTGACCACGGCTTTTGCAATACAGTCGAAACGTCGGGAAAATAATAAAAAAGGTGAACGCGATAAAGACCCTAATCGGAAAAGTTATTTATAATTATTTTAAATAAGTAAACAACTGTGATCAATAAAATGCTAAACAATAACTGCGACTGAATAACAGAATTCCGGATGGTTTTAAGGATCGGAAAATCTTTATATCGCGATTACAAAGCTCCGACGTTTGTTAGAAAATGCTAGTTTTCCAGTCGTTGTGCTGTCAGTCGGACAGTAAAATTAATCTATTGATTGACAAGAATGGCCTTTTGCATTCAAATGACTGAACCTTTCAAACGAATTGACAGTGGTAGTAAATATGTATAGTTGGTATAGTATTAGTAAAGAGCCGTGTTGGCCTAGTGGGCGATACCCCGACTTCTGATCCGGAGGTCGTGGGTTCGAACCCGGTCGTTCACCAATGGATTTTTCCACTCGAAAAATTTAATGCGCATTGCGTGCTCAAAACGGTGAAGGAAAACATCGTGAGGAAACCGGCATGCCCTAGAACCAAAAATTCGAAGGCATGTGCCAACAGTTAGTGTTCCAATAAACGGCGATGGGCTTGCATCCTGTCACGTGGAATGCTTACTACTTGCAAAACGCGGACATGTACCAAATGTAAAGTTTGGACGTGCCTCTGACTACCCCCTACTTGATATCCTCAAAGATCTACTCACTGAGTATGTATCTGAGGATGTCCACCATGGGGAAGAACGTCGTGAGCGTGTTTGTTTGTTTTTTTTGGTATAGTACTCTAAAATTTCACTATATAATTTTCCATAGAAATAAATAATTTTCATATATATTGTCACATTGGGTAACTCAATTGTTCGCGAGTTTTCACCAAAGTATAATTTGATAAATTGAATCACTTGATTGTACCTCCTATAATTATGAACTTTGTATGGTTTGCATACTAGTATCTAAATATATAATGGGGAAATAAACTAATTAAAAAAAAAACATTGATTAGTAAGACACACCATTTCCCATATTTTGTTTTGTTTAATAATACCCAGCGAGGATGCATCGTAAATAATAACTACAAACTAAATAAAATTATTAAAATACTCAGTAAGGTTTTGGAAGAAGAAATATATTTGTACTCACTATGATATTCAGCGAATATTGTCGAATCAACGTTTTCTTTTTTAATGTTATAAATTTATTGTAACTAGGTACGACATAATATTTAAAACTTTCTTTGAGAGAAGCCAATGGCTCCTGGAATACAGTTTCTACTAGTTCAGGAGCCTATGGATTCATATACAATTTATAACATTTTATTATGTCAAAAATAAATATTTATATTTCTATTCAACGTAAACAAAGCGTAAGAATACGAAATTGCTCGTCTTAATAAAATATAATATAAATTTTCATGAAAGTGTATCATGCATAGTGTAGTGTAGTGTATGTTGTTGAGACAAATATTATTCCGCTCTCTCAATCTGAGTTTTCCTTGCCAATATTTTCATTATTGCTGGTTCACTTTTCCGACGTCCCTGTCCGTCCATCCTTATCAACCCTGGCAACCTTGCATCTGTCAGTCGAGGGAGAAACATCATCACAGAATCGAATTAGAATATGATCCAGTATTACCCTTGAATAGATATATTGATAATTGTTTGCATATAGCTAGTTTATTTTAGTTGTATCGAGGCAAACAGTAACCGCTGACCAATAAATGGACCGTATTCTTGTTTGCCATTTAAGTTGTATATAAAAACAGGCATACGGGTCCACCTGATGAAAAGTGATTACTGTCGTCTATTGACATCTGAAACATCTGGGGCATTGATGCGTTGCCTGATCTGCAGGACTCTTGTATTTTTTTGAAGTAGGTCATGATTTTTATAGTTGAGCGGAAACACCTAGATTATTTTTGTTTCTTTCGTTTTGCCTAAATACCATTTAGGATGGTTGTGCTAAATAAATCCATGGCTTTGGATTTATTTAGCAAAACACGATATCAGACTGAGTGAGAGTGTTGAAAAACCAAAATGGCCTACCTTTTTCTAAGGTTATTTTTTTGTTCGAGATGCAGTGTCAAAAGATATGTTTTTTATCGATAAGACCGCCTATTGTGCATTTCTTTTGGTTTGTGTTGTCTTTATTATTTTAATAGCTTATTGAAGCATGAATTCTATTAAAGTAAAATTTCGAGTTGTTATTTAGTACCTTTGTAAGTAGGTTTGTATGTTCGAAGTCAAATGTTTAAAGTTTATGTCCCTTAAATTAATTATACAGAGTACTTTATTTAAACTGAATTTCTTGCGAAATTTTCCATTAACTACATTAGCATAATGTTCAAGCATGCTAGTTTTATGCGTAGTACTGTAGGTATTTAGGTATATGTGTAGGGTATTTCGAGTCCGATAAGCAGGAGGCAGACGCGAGGCGGCCGTTGAGGTCACTATTGACGTCAATGGAGTCACGTGACCGCTTTGTACCAGTACTGTAATATACCTACCAGTGCGAACATATGGCCACAGATGAGACTGTTGCCAGTAAGCATTGTTTTAACAAAGTAGAGCAGGCAACGCTGCTAGATATGACAGTTTCATAATACAATATGAGAGGTGTAGTATGGTCGCCTTTTGTTGCGAACATTGAAAGGTCTTTGTGTCGCCAAAATAAAGGTAAGAAAAAGACGTCGTAGCTTTAAAGTACAATGCTTTGTTAAAGGTTTGTATTTTATCGCAAGGACTCCTTTTTGAATTGCATTTGTGGGACAAAGCGGTATCTGCTGAGCAACAGTATAAAATCTATTGTAATCTCAAGTAAAAGATTTCAACGCGCTACCTTTACTCTATATGTAGGTAATTGTTTTTATGTTCCTAGGTTCTAAAAACTTTTAGAATTATAATAGAATAGAAAGTAGTTCACACAACAACAAAGCACAAAAAAGATAGGTAAAAATTAAATAAAACAGGTGTGAGGTATGTAATTGTTTGTCTGTTCTTTGAACATTTTTATAAATTAAAACAACATGCTGCAAATGTCTTACTGTGTCGGTACACACTGCAAAGCTTATTGCTGCTGCATGGCATTCTGTAAATAATGCTAGAAAACTATCTAGGTAATCTGCATTGAGAATTTACTATAAAAAAACTCCTATTTCATAATAATTATTATTCATTTATAGATTTAATATTTTTGTAGGTACGTGAATAGTTTACTAAAATATAATTGGACTCGTTTATGTAGTTGTTACATGACGCATAGGAAATTAGGTAAGAATTCTGTTAAAAAAAAACTTAGTTCAAACAGTTCAGTTTAAACAGGTGAAATATTTATTGGAAACCCCAAACATTGTCTGGGTATTCCCAATCACAGTATAAGTAGCTATCTTCTCAAACAAGAAAAAAAGTTTTTACTTAACATAGCATTTTAGTGTTTATAAGTAATTAGGTTTTTTGGACTTATGACTTAGAAGCTTACTTATTTTATAAGATTGTTATTATCTTATCAACTTGGCCCACAAATAAGAATCGCCTTGCCTTTTGTAAGAGCAACAAAACGCGTCATATTCAATGGATGCTCTATCTATCCATTCAGGTGACAACTTTAAAATATTATTATCTCCAACCAGAGAGCTATTATTTGATACTAGTTGAATGCCCATGACTTCGCATAAATTAAGCTTAAGCTATTACTGCATGAACTAACAACCTTTTGTACAACTTTTGTGAGCCGTTTGAAGCTACCGAGCTTGAAACGGCTCACAAAAGTTGTACAAAAGAGTCTTAACATGACTTGTCTTCTTACAGAAGAATCATTATCTGTTATAGCTTAACGAAAAGCGGTTTATTATGTAGGTAATCCTAAAACGATCTTTTAGGAGTACCTAATTATGTTTGTCAAATAAATATATGAAAATTACTAGCCGAAAATATAGCAACAATTTTAGTGCTGTCAAATAAGATAGATTTAAGTTTTCCATACGAGTTTCGTCGTATTTTTTAAACATGCTGATTATAAACACGTAAACTGAATTGACAGGAGTAAAATTATTGACATCTCTTTTTAGTGTGCACTATCAATAAAGGAGAGCTACTGTTTAAATTAAGTTCAGTTGGTTTACAAGAGAATCGACGCCATTGTCATATTAAATCTTCAACTTAGATTTCTTTTCAAACTTTAGAACTTCAAACTTTTTAAATGTGTCAACTTCACAAAAAAAACGTCCCTCTTAGGATGACTTGATGAATTGCAAATTACATGATCTATTACAGTCAGAGATAAAACTGAAAGATAAAATACAAATTAAAAGCTTTACTTTATGGTTTATTCACAAAAAAGTCTCTTGGGTAAAGAAAATATATTAGTTAATAATTTGCTAATATGTTTTTCGTATGGTAAGTATCTTTTTACAAACCAGGTATGAGTATGAGTATTGTTCCACTGCGTTACCACGTAAAGGAAGGAAGATTAGTGAGAGTTAACGTAGTATTATTTTTAGTGTCATTCACGCGTATGGCTTTTATTTTAATACCAAAATAATTACCAATCGCAATTAAGAATCCGGTCATCAAAAACTTGAGAATGTGAGTTGATTAGGGCTAGGTAGATAGATACGTGCCCTGCCAGAAGTCACGTAGGCATAGGGCCCTGTGCGTGGCGCGTGCGGATTCAGTTTTATGCAACAATGCACACATTTGATTTTTTTGGGATCTGTAGTAAAGATAAAAGTCGTCGGCCATATAAACCAACTCCAATAAATAGACAGATAAACTCTTTATGCACATCAAAGCAAATTACAAAACACAGGAATTCATAGAAATAAAAGGTACAATATATAAAAGGACAACCTTTGGATGAACAGGATAAAATGGAATCAAAAGACGGCAGTATACGAGTAAACCTATAATAAAATATATACATATCCTATATAAAACACATAAAAATAATAATAATGTGGGATAGTAAGTATGTAATAATATGAAAACGATTAACTAGCAGCTCAGAGACATGGAAAGGAAATGGTTGTATACCATAACTTTAAAAATAGCGAGTAATTTTGATTATCTAATAGAAAAAGGTAGGGCGTTCTATAGTCATACAGCTTGCACCGTAAACGAGTTACCATACAATTTTGAACAACAGTATGAAGCTGTAGAGTTTCGGAAGAGCGAAGGTTTCGATAATGCACGTGGTGTAAAAATTCAAAACGCTTCTTGAGATAAGATGGTGACGAAGGATTAAAAAGAACACTATACATAAGGTTAAGCTTAGGCATTGCCTAAATTCATTAATTAGATATGTTTTGATGCCGTTTAAGTAAAATTAAACTCTATTGACAAGAATAGTAGAAGTAGGCGAAGCCTCTCAAACATGACAGTGTTTTGAGACGACGGGCGGCGTGACATTTCAGCCAAAGTCAAAGTCAAAATTTATTTATTCATTAAAATCACAAGGATCACTTTGAAACGTCGGTTTTAGCCAGCTGTATCAGTTCGTGAACGGGTTCTCTATGTGTGCGATATCTTGCGAAGGAGATATAAGCTTACAACAGCTGAAGATAAGTTTATATTATTTTTAGTATCAATACTTACACGAATTTATTAAATTGAATCTTTTGCATAAGGTAGTGCATCACCAAAATTACGTCAAACAACTATCCAAAGACGTTTTAATAATTAATTGTTTTGCGGTCGGTTTATTGCTAAAAGACATTAGGGCCAGTGTGATTCTTATGATCATTGCTCTCATTAGCAGGTACCTAAGTAATAGTAGGTACTTAATCTATTTATAAATTTCTGGTACATCAGGTACCTGTTAATTCGCCGCGTACGTGACAAACTGACTGGGTCAGCGCATTAAAATCAGAAGAATCAATAAATCAGTTTTTAATTGGTTCTTAATGATACAGATTTTCCCCATCCAGCTACGCAAGTATAAATAATGTTTTAGAATCGTTGCATTTCAGATTATAGTCGATCGATATCATTTTCCCCGACTCAATTCTTCGTAACTCACCTACCGCAAGCCGTGATACATATTTCATAGGGAAAATCATCAAATATAATGATAATTATTTGTGTCAGTTTTGGAAATAACATTTAAAAAAGTAGGCAACTAAGAGGACTTAATAATAGTTCAAAAATCGCAAACATCCTTCGTCATTATATATAGGTTCTACAAGTATATATAGGGTTATTCTGATAGGGTAATCGAATGTTGGTCGTCATCTATCTCAGCTATCTGGTCTCAGCTTTCGAGAATTTTACTTTGAACTACTATTTTCAGGACACCTATTTACATTCTTCTCATTATGTTCTCAGGAACTACCATCGTAATTATTTTCAAAGTCAAAGATTTTTTCATTGCATTCACAAGGATAGTATTTAATCATCATCTTATAAACTAAGTTCTAGCAGTTTATCCAATACCAATAGATTGGGCTTGGTAACGAGGGTCTGATGATGGAGCCAGGTGGTGGTTTTTTTTAAATAATAAAAATGTATTGGCTAATTAATATTAAACTGCAAATATCTTGATTAAAATGTTATTAACTTATTATGTACACGGAACATACTTAACTACGCTCCTATGGTTACAGGAGATAACGATTTATAAAACAGATAAAAACGGGCAAAATTGTCCAAAAGTAACAGTAGGGCTTCATATCCAACCTAAATCAGACTTAGTTCAAAGCCAATGTGTTTAACCATTTTCTAAGAAAAGATATTCACTCAGATGTATCCGTTATTTTTGTACCCAGTACGTATAAAAACTTCTCCATTTCAAGAGCTCTATCCTAAAAAAATAATTTGGGTTATCTATCGGCTTCACAAAAAGAAATATTTTTTTGCCTTCCCAACCCATCTGCAGCATTATTTTTGTCATTTAAAAACACCGAAAATAAAAAATAAAAATGAGCAGGGACAGAAATTAAATATTTTTGGACTGAGCAAAACTTTCCAAGAAAGTATTTTCCTGCTCCGATTACTTATTCAAGCTTATTTAAAAACTCAGACTCCAATACATTTTAAAATCGGTTTAGGGGAGAGGGCATCGCACGCCAGAATACTCAAAACAAAGTCTAATGTTGGTCTCCAAGAAATTCCATCATGTTTATTCCTTTCGAGAACTATCGCTCCTCTCCGAGGCATTGTTCCCAGTTCGTTGTAGGGCAGGGGGCATCGCACGCAAGGGTGTTCAAAACACAGACGTGTTGAGGTAAACGCACTCATTTTTTTGCATTATTCAGCTGGATGCATCACTGACCCTCGCTATGCATTTGTTACCAAGTTGTTTACATATCGGTATTCAGAAAGAAAGCTTTGGGTGACGTGGATATGTAAATCGGGGGTTATTCCGACGTAAGAATAGGTTCACAAAAAGACAGCCACATCGGTAAAGGTTTCTACTGGCTCCCAAAAGTCCCACCAGTAATAGCCATTTATATCAATTAGTCCCACTTAAAAGTTTGAGTTTAAGTTTGGAAAGCAAAGCAAGTTGATGACTGTTGTTATATTTTTAACCGACTTCAGAAAAAGGAGGTTCTTAATTCAGCTGTATTTTTTTTATCGCGTTTGTTTGTTACTTCTTCTTCAGTTTTTAACCAATTTTAATGATTCTTTTTTGTAAAAGTTCTTGAGTGATTGCTATTTTTCCCGTAATACTTAAAGAACATTATCATCTTAAGGAATCACGACTAGCCGAAACATTTTTGTGGGCGATTTTTCTTTTGTTTTTTATTCGAAAGAGGGCCATCCCGCGTTAGAAAAATAACGTAAGCACATGAGGATCTGATGATAGAGTACATGCAGGGTATAAACTGTAAACTTGGGAATACAAACGTATCGCGAATATCGTGATCTAATTATTGTCAACCGATTTCAAAAAAGGAGGAGTTTCTCCATTATTCCTATGTATGTTTTTATTTGTGTGTATGTTACGCGTTTTCTTTGTGGACCGATTTAAATGATTATTTTTTAATGGGTAGTTTATACTTAAGGATGGTCTATTATATATTTCATGAAAAAATCCATGCCTTGTCGGCCTAGTGGGCGATACCCCGACTTCTGATTCGAAGGTCGTTGGTTCGAACCCGGTCGTGCACCAATGGATTTTTCAACTCGATTAACTAAGATTTCGCGCCCCTGCCCTTTTTTAAAATTTCTTCTATAACCGCAACGCAATACGCGTAATATACCGAAGAGATCGCCGATTTCAATTCTATTTTCAAAAATAACATGTTTTTCCTTTTTTTACGAAACAGTAATATGTCGCGTCTTTAATCATGATTATTCTACTTATGAATAACGACTTTTTCGTTTTTGTAGGCTTGTTAATTACAGACAAAAAAAATACTAGAGCAATTTAGTTATGCTATTTTTTTTTCGTTGTGAAAATACAATTAGTTGCGTTCATGCTAGGGATTTATATTTACTGTCGGCCAGTATTTAAGTTGGCGTGGTTGTGTGCTCTATTCAAAATATTGTGCACACGGTCGAATAGTGTTGATTAATAAAATTTAATTATTGTAACAGTAACTGTTATTTCTACTTGTACATGAATTTATAATTTATCGACATTATAATATGACTACCTCTGTGGCGTAGTGGCCGAAAACCCGCCTGGGATGCAAAAATTTGCGGGTTCTATTCCAGCCACGGGGCGAATGTTTGTATAATCTGCAAATATTTGTCTCAGATCTGGGTGTTTTCTATGTACTCATATAATATGTTGTAAGTATAACACAAGCTTATGTTGTGGCTAGATGATGCTGTGTGAAAACGTCCAGTATCATTATTATTAATTTTATGAAGTAGGTACCTATTTATTGTGATTTTCGGATATTAAACGTAACATCCATTTAGGTATGTTCGGCAGATGAACCTATCCTACCGATAAATAAACTCAGTCAATGAAACGGTACCTTATATAACCTATACATATATTATTTTATAGGTCACAAACAATTATGCTATGTCCAACAATGGTGTTGTTTCTTATGAAGCGTGAATAATCATATGCTGGATCCATGCATTCTTAGTATTGGGCTTCGAGTATTATGTACCGTTTATTCCGTTGGCTTAACGTCGAACTTAGGGTAATGCCTATAGCATTTTTCATACAAATCTGACTCTATAAGCCCATATGCACTATACCCATCTGACAGCTTCTAAGCTCATGTCTTGTGACATTTTTTTATAGAAAATCTGTCACTAAAATCCCCAAACCTCTGCTTAAGCTTTTTTACTTTGATGCAGACTTTACCTAGTATTTAATTAAGTATAGTGCACATGGGCACTTAAAATTAATATCCATATTATGTAACGTTTTCATCTAGCAGAGCGTCCAATGCCTTTTAATTTTACGAATTCAAATTTATTTAATTAATTAAAACTCTTCTTATATTTTAGTACTTCTTATATTATATTGGTGTGGGCTAACATAGCAACCATTTGAGTGACCTATCGATGAGTGACGCCAAAGAAAAGTGAATTTAATATGCGAGCTCTATCGTCATAATTCATCTTTAGATGAGTTTGCGGAGAGTATGGCAATAAACGATAAAAAATGGTGGCCCCAAGTTAAGTTTGCTCAGCTTACAGAACTTACGCAATACACATGCTAGCTACTAAATACCTTCTGATACACGTGTTTGTAAATCGCAACCCTATATATCTTTCAGCCACACTGATTCTTTCACCATCGATCACAATGCCCTTTTCAGGAGCACTAAACTTCCACCTGGTCACTGACCTGACGCGAGGTGATCATGAAAGAGCCAGTGACAGGACGAACGAATATACAAATCACTTTCAACCTCTTCTTGTTGCCTCGTACGGGGTTCTGGGCAAAAAGCTGTCTTTCTATTTCTAGTGTCTCAACTCTGAGTTGTCGAGGTAGGTAAAATACTACGCTCGGACACCTTTCATTAGTGCGCACACCGATGCAAATTTCTTTCATCACAAGCGCGGTCGCACGTAATTAAATTAGGAGTAGTATTTTTTTGTATTACCACTGCGTGAAATTGGTATCGCATTTAATTCGTGGTTATCGAGAGCCTCGTTCCCGGGTCAACCACCCCGTGCGCATTACCATACCATGTCTACATTTCATTATCGTTCTTATCGTCCCCTGGGGACCTGGGGAGGCTTCCTATTTAATATTAAAGCGTACTGCATAATTCAGCGCGACCTCGGCCATGGACCGGTCATTCAGCCTATGTATGGTACGCTCAGCCTGAAAACTGTCATGGGACTTTAAGTAGGGACCTTTGTACTTATTACCTATAATTATAGATATTTCTAATTCAACATTTGATTTATTTTGTCAATTAGATGTTCTTTTTTGGGGGTAAATTTTTTTTATAGTGATAGTGAAATCGTTTTAATTACGGCTGTCTGCTTTGGTTGATTTGTTCGCGTGTCGTCGACAAAAATATAATAGAATAGAATTTATGTTGGGGCTAGATAATACTGTGTGAAAATGTCCAGTATCATTATTATTAATTTTCGTAGGTACGTGCTTTCATTGATCCATGAAAACGTTTTTGGGCGTAGAAACTAAGTTGTTGACGGAAGTGTAAAACTGTTTAGAAATTTAAATGCTGGAAGATTAATTTGCATTTTACTATACACCTTAGATGTAGTCGGGAGTTGTAAAGACGTTAAAAATACAGTATTCAAATAACATTTCAAGAGTAGTTAGTTCGAACGTAACTACTCTTGAAATTTTAATAAGATCTACGTACCATTTTATTACTCTATTTATAGTGAGCTTTTCGCCAAAACGTACCTTTGCCTTTTATTTTAGCAAGAAACCTAGAGTAAACCCAGAACATAAAGATTTATGAAGAAGTTAGATGTCCTCACTGTACCAAAAGTAGATTTTTCAAATGTTCTATGCTTCAAGGTGTTTACAGTTTATGCAATGACGTCTTTAGTTATATTTTTTTTTTAGTTTAAAGTTGCTATGTGTTACGCGTTTGCCCTGATATCAGCGCGGTTCAATGAAACTAGTGGTACCTACCTAGATTGTTTTTTTGAGTACGATGATTTTAGTAATCAATAATCATAGATAGTTTCAGTCCCTGTATGGACCTATTTTCACAATGAATTGTATTTGTAATTATAAATGAACAAAGTAATTGGCAGGCCTTTATAATTCTAGAACATTATCCGAAAATAGAGAATGCGTACCTATCTTGTTTTCGAACACACTCTAGTAAATCCACATTGCCATAACTCAATTATCTTAAGTTATATACCTACTTAATTTATAAAATTATGGTCATAATTTAGGAATATAGACGTCATTGCCTATATTATAATCAATACCACGGCAGCTCATGAATTTTTAATGACTTAAGTATCCTAGTTAGTCTTATTTCTGTGTCGAGAAACTATGAAGTAGTCCGTAATTTCATCGAATCACATTGTTTCCTGTTTTGTTTAGATAAGTAGGTATACCGACGTAAACCGAGCATCGCATCCTGTCACGCCCTCTGTGTGGCATAGCTATTAGTTATTTTGATTTTTAGCTAAGGCATGTTTTTAAATTCAAACACAAAAAAGCGTTTAGTATGGGCAGTGTACAATATACTTACGAAATCACTGTATTTTGTATTCCAGCGACTTGATGATGGAGTTGACATGTGTCCCGACTACTATAAATAAAGATGACATATCTCCCTGGAATTGTTGACGGCAACTAATCGACTTAATCGTAGCTAAATCAGTAAGGTCGGGAGCACGGCAAATGGAGCATTGCCTTACAAAAAATACTCTTCGCAATCTTTAACCGTATGATTAGTACTACACGGTTTAAATTTTGTTGGTGTTGTAACATAATATGCCGTCTTGTAACCATTTACAGCTCATATAATAGTAACTGGTTGCCTCATTGTTTTATTCGGTGAAGTTTTTATGACCTCTAAAACTTTCATGGAATAGGTATGATGGTTTGATTCATAAAATTCGGTTTAATCTTCCTTGTGCCTAGTTAGGATTTACGTGAGTGGATCACTATGTATTGGGATTTTACCTATGGAATTTCCGTATTTGATGGAAAATACAATGCGTTTAGCTTAATGTAAAACATTTAAAATAATTTCTTTATTTTATACCTAATAATATATTTTCCCCACGCATAGAGCATTACGGCGTAACATATATATGTATATCTATGCTCACGTCTTACCTAGAAAATAGAACACAAATTCTAGACAATAATGGGCAAAAGTCAAATACAAATAATATTTCAATGGGAGTACCTCAATGTTCTATTTTAGGGCCTCTTCTGTTTATACTCTACATAAATCACATTGTAGTTTGTGTAGAAAATGAGTTAGACATCGTCCTTTTATGCTGACGACACTACCGTGGTAGTAACTGATAAAGAAAAAGCAAATGTATGTGCCAAATTTGATAAGCTAATAAGCAACATCAAGGACTGGTTTAATTCAAATAATTTATTACTTAATGTAGAAAAGACCAACATTGTAAGATTATTTTTAGGATATTGACATGATAGTGAATTGGTTAGGAATACTATTGAGAAACACTTTATGACAACTCTTGGCAACATAAAATTTTGAGTACTAGTTATTAAACTAATATGGAATAAGCTAATTGACACTCTCGCTGGGAGACTAAAATCAGATGTATACGCAATAAAGACAATAAGAACCCTGAGTGATATAAAATCTGCATAAACTGTTTACCATGCCTATTTTAACTCTATTATGACGTATGGTATTCTTGCCTTTCGCCAGGCACGCTTCTCAGTCTAATATAATTTTTATATTGCAAAAGAGGGCAGTACGTTCTATTTTGCAAATGAAAATAATAGAATCTTGTAGACAAAAGTTTAAATATTATGAGAAAAAAAAAAAAAAAAAAAAAAAAAATATTATGAGATATGGAGAAAATATGGAGAATATATTTATCAGAGTATTATTTACATTATGTAAAAATTAATAAAAATTAATACATTTTATTTGAAATGTGGCAATCATATATATTAACTTATTCCAATATTTATTATATTAGGTTGGGGAAAAAGTCTTTTCGCATTATTGTATGTATGAACTTGTAATAAAATCTCTTTGGCTATACTATTTGTATCTGGCTGGTTTTGGTATCATTAAAAGTTTAAATTTTAAAGAAGATAATTCCAAATTCAAATTAGGAAAATGTGTGATTTTTATTTGTTTTTCGTACTGTCAAGATGAGTGAATCTAATGAAGAAATTCGATACATTTTAAAATTTTACTACAAAAAAAGGTAAAAATGCAACGCAAGCCGCGAAAAAAATTTGCGATGTTTATGGACCTAGTGCAGTGTCTGTGAGAGTAGCACAAATTTGGTTTAAGCGTTTTCAATCCGGAAATTTTGATGTCAAAGATGCACGTCGCTCTGGTCGCCCTATTACGGATAAAATGGATGCCATTTTTGAAAAAGTGGAGCAAGATCGGCATATCAGTAGTTACGACGTAGCTGAAGAACTGGGAATTGACCACAAAACAGTTTTGGCGCATTTGAAAAAAACTGGGTACACAAAAAAGCTCGATATTTGGGTACCTCACGAGCTCACTGAAAGAAACCTAATGAACCGTGTTCTCATTTGTGATTCTTTATTACGACGTAATGAAACCGAACCATTTTTGAAGAAGCTGATAACTGGTGATGAAAAGTGGATCACGTACGACAAGAACGTGCGAAAAAGGTCGTGGTCAAAGGCCGGTCAGGCTTCACAGACTGTGGCGAAACCCGGGTTAACTCGCAACAAGGTGATGCTGTGTGTGTGGTGGGATTGGAAGGGCATTATTCATTATGAGCTGTTACCACCAGGCAGGACCATCGATTCTGAACTCTACTGCGAACAACTGATGAGATTAAAACAAGAAGTTGAGAGAAAGCGGCCGGAGTTAATCAACAGAAGGGGTGTGGTTTTTCATCATGATAACGCTAGACCTCACACATCTTTAGCCACTCAGCAAAAATTAAGAGAGTTTGGCTGGGATGTGTTAATGCATCCGCCGTATAGTCCTGACCTTGCACCTTCAGATTTCCACCTGTTTCGGTCTCTTCAGAATTCTTTAGGCAGTGTCAGGTTAACATCACGAGAGGACTGCCAAAACCACTTGTCGCGGTATTTTGAACAGAAGCCCCAAAGTTTTTATAGCAATGGGATCATGTCCCTGCCTACAAAATGGCAAAAAGTTATCGAACAAAATGGTACCTACATACTTTAGTTAAATGTAAATAAACTATATTAAAAAATGTTTTGAATTTTCTTAAAAAATGCGAAGAAACTTTTTCCCCAACCTATTATATATATAATACTAGAAATAAAAATAATATTTGTCTTTCAAAAAACAGACTTACAAGGTTGGTAATAGTTTCTTACGCATCAGTATTAAACAATTCAGTAAATTAACACTTGCTCTGCGGAATACAGATGATACATATTTTAGTATAAGAGATAGAAAACTTTTACTGGACAAATCTTGTTGTAATCTTGATAGAAGCAATTGCTGATGATCTAAATAGTGTTCACTTTTAAATTATTTTATTTTCATATTGTGTTTTGACATGTTAAATTTGTATTTCATTAAAATAATAGTTACACTACCCTAAGTTTAGTTATTACCTACTTAAGTATCAAAATAGCTAAACTGATGTATACAAATTGACTTTCAAGTGTATCCAATATGTATCTAAATGGAATAAAATATTTTGAATTGAATCGAATTGAATTGAGGAGCATCGGAAACTCTGTACGCACCTGCTTCTTGTGACTCTACAAAAAAATCTTGCTAGAGGAACTGGATTTTCGTCAAATATCGACGAACATTTTTATCATAATAAAAGTTTTTACCACACGACTGACGCGACGCCAGGATCCATAGGAAATGTGTTTGAGGGAAGAGGTTGTTTGTTTATTTTTATATTTCTCTTAACTTAACCCTTTATACGGTTTAATCTTTGAATAATTCCTGTTTTTTTTTCTTAATGACCTCAATTTCTAGATTATCCTAATTATTGTTAGATCTTTTGCCTACGGAATAATAATAAAAATTTAAAAAATAGTTCTATTGTTCTTCAAGGAATGGATTATTTTTATCGACTTGTGTATCTTATCTATGCTGCCTGCTGTGTTAGTTATTGCTAACATATCACTGTTTAAATGAACACCGGCACCGCATACCGATTGCTTTATTACAAAACTATTTAATTAGCTATCGCCTCTTGACTGATAGCCCACCCAAGGCGGGTATTTCGCTTTGTCAGATTTCCTGGTAGTAAACCATAACTTCAGTTCTTACCAAAGCACTGATGAGTAATCTACTGCACATATATATCTAGTCAAGTAAATTAAGTTCGTATTAGGTACCTAGTATTATAGATACTATAATAATGTACCTACCTAGTTGCTAACTCTAGTACTTAGGCTTGTAGATTTGTATATGTATACAATCTCATGTCAAATTTTATAATTTGTATATTTGCCTATCTCAATCAGTGACGCGATTTGGTTTTATGTTCATAAAATTATTTATAGCCTAGCTTCGTTAATGGTTTTATAGCCATTAATTATCAGGTATTTGGTTAAACGATAATGTGTATTAATAAAAATACATAGGTAGTTACATTAAAGGATTATTTAGACGTATAAATTTTGGTAGCTCGCAGATTCGATATCCGCTGGGGAAGAAAGTTTATCGAATGGTGACTATGAACCAGACGACGCAGTGATGGACCGATGCTATGATCCTACTATTATACACGCGAAAGTTTGTGAGGAGTTTGTTACTCTTTCACGCAAAAACTACTGAACGGAATTTGTTGAAACTTATACAGTAATAATAGCTTGTACATCAGAATAAGTCATATTACTGTAGTTTCATCAACACATTACACATACTTTTTATCCAGGTACCACGAAGGCAAGCCGTGGACAGAAGCTTGTGTATAATATCTGTGATATCGTTAAGGTTGCGAGAAGTCGGTGGACGGAGATGGTCCAAGATATTTCGTTATTTAACTCTTTGGGAGAAGCCTATGCCCATCAGTGGACTTCCACAGACTGTTGATAATGATTATATTTATTCGGCAGTATGGAAATATATAATTATGTTTAAGGTTTTCGCGAATAATCATTTAAAAAGTGTTTAATTCAGAATGCAATATATATGTTTAAAATTCAGTGAGATTATAATGACAAAGGCTCATAATGGTCGATAACATCGCACGTTATTATCAATCGGTTCTGTTCCAGTATATTTTGTATTAGGACGCATGCAATTTTACATACTGCTACAATAAAAGAGGGTTAAGATATATAATTTAACGATTCTTTTAGGTTTGATCTCTTGCCATGATTGTGTAGGCTGGTAGGTTAGATATAACTTCAGATTTTAAACTAGTAGCAGCATTTTTATATTAAATCATATCTGCCTAACCAACCATGATTTAAACATGGGGTGGGGTTAATGATAAAAGCATTCCCTACTTACTAACGTAGTGAGAAAAAGGCATTCACTCTGCTAAAGCAGCAGAACCTGAACACCTGAAATTTTATTGTACAATGATTTTGTATAATTTTGTGGGTATATTTGGTAATACTTCTGCATAGTGTATAAGCGCAAAGGAGACCCCGCATCATATTAAGAGACCCACTCTATTCAGTGTCGGCCAAATATAATACAAACATCATTTCAAAACCGGCTACCTGTGCATTGACGTCAGCATCAGGTTACGACTATGTGAAACTTCCAAATATTAGTATGTCTGCAATTAAAAAATAGGTATTCGCATGCTCGTGAAATAATTCACCGTTCACTGCGATTATTTTTTAAATAATAGCAGTTTTAGTTGCTATTTATTAGTTTTTGTAGCTCAAAACATAGAGAAAATTGTCTTGAGTGACACGCACATTTCGTTTGAAGGTATTTCATGGAGCGATATTAATCTTTACCGGCATCCGCATGGCATGGCATGGACACTATTACGTAGAAAGCGTGTTAACCGGCGACGACTGTCAAGAACCTACTTGGACGCGGTTTTAATACATACAGCTACATTGTAGACATGCTAAAAAACTTTTGTCAATAACGCGGTGAACTAGAATTTTTGGGTGTATTTTTGTACCCAATGGTTGAGCGGTTCCGTATCGGCAACCTGATTTTGACGCTAATGTTGTCAGTAAGTAGATATGTACGGCAAGTATAAGGCAGTTTTCCCACGCATACACGTACCTACATTGTAAGTGACTCGCATCGCATTCGTGGAGAAAGTGCGGTCACCATTGACGTCAATGGTAAGTGCTGCGTTTGAGTATTCACACCACATAGGTCAAATGCACGAGCGAACTGTGGCTTATGCAGGTAAATGTGAATAACACGAACCTACGCGTAGTAGGTTTAATTCTAATAAAGTCTCTACTGTTTTTACTTTTCTAGAACTATTCCGGTCTGAACCATAACGACTGACGAGCATTTTGTTTCTAAAATTGCTTACAAGCCGTCTTTATGTGACTCTAGTAGGTACTTGAGTGACGCGACGTCACTCAAGTAAGTAAGCTTAGTAATAGGGGCCCGTTGGAACTCTTTGGGTTCCGAACCCAAAAAAACGAATTAAACCTGCTAATTCCTCTATGCGGTGCTTGGCGTGTGGTATGATCCTTCAAATTGCCGTCAGGCATTACTACAATATATCAATGAACGCAACTATAATGTAATTTGTGCAGTTTTATGTTATCGACATTTATATTCACATTAAAAGATGTGAACAACACTTTTTTCGTATTTACATCAGGAACCCAATCCCAAAGAAAAAAGCCAAGCTATTGTTTTTTTAAATACTTATTTTAGTAGTCAGCGAATTCCATTGAGCTGTCAAGTTCGGTATACTAGATAATGATTTGAGGATGAAGATGTCCAAACTAATAATTACCTAGTCAGAGGATTGTGCGAAGGATTGAATTTTTTGATAGATTAGTCATAATTGGAATCTGGATATTGAGGGATGTTGTTAAATAGTCGATAATCGATCTGCCTTTCTCGACCGTTATTTTCCCTTGACCGAATAACAGATTGTATTAAAGTGATAATCCAGCTAATCTTGTTGTCCAATCAAGGGAAAAGAAAAGTTACCAACGCGTACCAAAGGAATAGTTTAAGTTCCGAGTTCGGATGATTGTCCGCTATGTTCAGTACGTTGAACTCTGGGCATCTAGATTCAAATATGCAGGGTTTGGAATAAGTTAAACAAGCCTGCCTCACGTTGTTCTGAGGATGAGGTAGGTATACAAAATATTCAGTTAGTACTCAGCTACGTTAAGCATAACTAACTACATACATATAGGCATCACAGACATCTGACAAGATGGAACCTATATGAATTTTTTTTAATAGACTAGAGGTTATGTATATATAAGCCGTCACTAAGAACCATCGCTTAGGATAGCTTGAAGTGGACTACTATATTACTTATCGTAGTATCTACTGTAATCCTTTCTTGTTTTATTAATTGAAAGATAATCGAAAGTGTGGATTATTCTTCTTAACGGCTGAATCGATTTACACAAAATAGTATAATCGATAATCGATAGTTTGCTAACTAGAATAACACATATGCTACTTTTCTTCAGGGTAAAACGTAGACGAAGCCGTGGACAGAGGCTAGTTTAGAGATACATAGGCCACTTTTTATCCTATAACAACACTACACGAATAAATAACGCTGGCTAGTTTGATAACTTGAAATTAAAATAAGCAGTTGTAATTTGGAAGTTGTTTATTGGTATATAGCGAATGATTCGTGGGCATCACTAGACTAGAGGTAAACATATAGTAGTTCATTCATTCCATGAAGACCACCACAGCGATGGCAATCATATTGTCAATCTTAGAAATACTTAGAACTTCTAAAACTTGAAATGGTGAAACTTCATGGCTGCCAAGTATAGAAGTTATGAATATTTCTAAGAATGCCTTCGTGGAATGCATCAATTAAGTAGATAACACCATTATTTATCATAGGATTTTAAGATAAAAGTTTTTATATCGGTTAGACATAATGTTTATATATTTTGTTTTACAGAAGAAAACAGGAAACATTTTGAGGAAGGCGTCTCTTCTCTTTACCGATGCTTACAATTCATGAATGCAGCCAATTCCTGGTTTGTAACAATTGAATCCAATAAAGCTTTATTACAGAATGTAGAGGTAATATAAGCAGTTTAAGTTCCTACTTGGCAGTGCAAGCGTCAACACCACATGCATGGGTTGCGTAATGTAGAGACTACGCAAAACGCCCCTTATGCAGTCTCCGCACGTATGCTTCCTAGCCTAGCTCCGTTGCGAAGATTCATATAAATCCAGTCGTAAATATACGAGTGACGCGCGAGACAATCGGCGACTACTTTTTACGAATATATATACGTCTATAAGGGAATTGTCATAGAAAGTGTTCTTCAGGTTCTGTGGGTTACAATAATAGATGTACCAATAAGACGAATGTTCGGATCCATTCTGTTCATAGTCTACCTGAAAGATGACACATTTGATTCTTTCATAGTTATATATGTAACAAGAGTCTAGGATAAGTACCATAATAAGCAAGACAAAAATCCTCTGTGAAAATTATAAAGGTGTATACATAGGCATGTACCTATTATCATTATTTGTAGTATTCTTTTTACATAAATTTTAGCTTGTAAGTATTAAGTAATTTCAATATGTTTAACGTAAACACAATTAAACTGTTTGTGAGTAAATAAATGAATATTATATAATACTATTAATTTGTATACTATTTTCATTTGGATATAAAAAATTGTATTTTTTATATCCAAATTAGTTTCGGGCTTGATACCACTATAACTTGCACTTAGTTATTTTGCTAATTTATCATTTAACAGCGTCACTTCATAACTTTCACACGCCTTGGCTCAATTGTCTCTATCGTTTATTTTTCATTTGATTGCCAACATCCATAAAGCAAACAAGGCATTGTTTTCCCGCGTGTATACATATCTCTTATTGTTTGGCTCCGTGACTACTTGGTGAGAATCAGCTACAGATATGCTCTCAAAACAATGCCATCCTGCGATTAAACACAGACGGCATTTATCTAGGACATATTATGTATGTCGCAAATAACTGTTGGTATTCGGTGTTCATTTTAGCACAACAATAAATCTGAATGGAAGATCATAAAAAAACAAGATTTTGCTTGGTTCTACTAGGATTCGTTGCGAGGGATCTGAGTTAATGTATAATTATAAAATCTCACTTGTTCATTTATTTAATCGATCACTAACATAATGCTTGCAAAACTAATGAAAATTACATAAAACCCAAGAGCTATTTAATAATTAAAGAAAACAACTAGCAAATATTTAGCGAGTAACATACAATTAAAAATTAAAATTATACTACTTTTTACTTACAACTAATGAAACAAATTAAAATAAAGTCTAGAATTTAAATTAAATAAAATTAATAATGAATTACGGTTCTTAATCCTCGTCCTTGTGATTTTAACTTCTACTTTGAAGGTCCACTCTACACTGAGGATACTTTAAACATTTGTTTCTAGAAACTCAAGCAAGATCCTAATTACTCGAACTTCACTGGATTTGTATACTACCACTGAATTGATTCTAGGAATGCGCAATAATGCACATTATGGCCAATCTACGTAACACTCACGCATCGAGCACATCGATGCACTCACGCAAAATTATAATTTGGATACACGAGCAATTGACATGATGACCTATCTTCATTTACATCTACAGGTCAGTCAAAGTGATCAGCCTGAAAAAGTTTATCCACAGCCAAATTCGGGCATCTCATTATGGGCCAAACAATATTACTTATCTATAAGATAATATTGTTTTGCCAAGATCAAGATATTCCTTATATTTTTACACTATTTATGTTGTTCTTCAGAGAAACAATATGACTCACAGGTTTACGATAGGCTGAATGATTCTGAAAACTATCTGTTGGTACCTACTTATATTAAAACTACAAAACGAACTTTGAACCAGAATTGTTTTGTTATGTTGGATTTTCCAGTTGACATTTACGCCATCGGCGTGTTGTTATATTGAATCAGCATTCAGCAGTTCGAAGATCACTTACGGAAATGAGATGAATTTTAGTAACGTCACGTAGCCTGAAATTTTAAGATATTGTGCTTACTACATAAAAAGTAAAAAAATGCGTGTTCTATTCTAAAGTCTATTGCATATATGGTGTATCTTATAATACTAGGTACAGAGGCATCATAGACTGTTAAAATGAACAAAGGTTTGAAGAATATATAAATGTGAGACTATAGCCGCTCCACCACATATGAATTAACCATTTCTCATTACTAAGTAAAAATGCGGGGACAGGAACAGTCTGGAAGTGTGACCGGCACTCGTCTGCTCATGGCAGAGGTAAATGTCCTTTTGGAGCAGCTAGCATGTGGCATGCCACGGAGGGTCCCCGCACTCTTCCCATAATACCTAGTGCACTAGAGGCCGTTGACGTCAATACACACTTACGTTAAATCTTCCCAGTCCGCAAACATAATTATGAATTTTGTATGGGAAATAGACCTATTAGTTTAGTCAGTGACAGGTACATACATAATGTATTGATTTTACTTCCATTTTCCGGAATATTTCAAAGGTGAGACGCAGAAGACTCGTTTAAAATTCAACATTGCCTGGTGTTTTCTAAATCACTATGGCGTTTCTGGACAGCAGTTGTTTTTTTTGTTATTACACGATGTAATAAATCCACTTTCTCACATAGTACACAGTACAGATTACAACCAAGCATTTTAATAGGAAGGAAAATAGTCAATATAGTTATGATATTTATGACGTAGTATTAAATTACGTGACTTTAAACTTGTTTTGCTGAGTAAAGTAGGGAAACAAACTGTTCAATATTTACCGGAAGAAAATGCTTTTTACCATATAAGCAGAAGTTGGACAATTGTTACGTTGTATTTCGTAAGTCATTATTACTCAACTTTAAAGTTCACACCTAAAAGTATCTCAAAAGTAATATAACTAGGTACCTACTTTAACTTTCTTCTACCTCCGGCTTCGCAAAGTAGGATAGGGCATTATATAAAAGTACTTAGTTCAGTTCGCTGTTAGGGTATTTTTTCGAACAACATTAAGTTTGTATCTAAAAATATTTTTAAGTTACTTTGAATCAATAGTTATTCGTCGAAAAAATTTTGTCAATTATACTTTTTGATGTGCTTAACATTTCACACAGTTTCCAGATACCTTTTGACATTGTTTCATTACACGTCTTTAATGTAATGCAAAGCGTTGATAATTACCGTAATTGTATTCTTCTTTTAGCTCTTTTATCTACGAATGACGTCAATGGTTATTTATAAATGCGAAGCGCAGAAAATAACAATAAGCAATAGAATGTGTAACGTTAATAAAAATGTCATACGTTAAGACTAGATAAAATATATAGAAGAAGGAAGAAGATAACTGTACAAATTCTACGTTCTTATTACTTAGATTATTCATATTTTGCGACATCTATGTAGTTTGTTTAGTGAAAATTCATCAATACGTTAGCGTTACGATAAGAGAAAAAAAAAACAAAATGAAAATGCGTAGTCTTTACCTAGCATTTAGTTTTTAGTATTCGCAGCTTGTGATAGACGAAAAAGAGGGATACCTACTAAAAATATTCACCGTGACTCTACAATTAAGAATATTGAACTCTTTTTTTTTTATTTTTCTACAGAAATTATCATAATCATATTTACACTAGATCAAACCAACGATCTACTCCATAAATTATAATGATACATCATTGGTGATTAACTGTACAATGTAATCTTTCAAAGAACGTTCGCTGCTTAAGACTTTGGAGAGGGGACATAATAACAGCGAACTTGAATAATTGCACAAAAAAATATGAGAAATTTAGTACTTATCTAAACTTATAAAATCGTTTCTCCTGACTGACTGGCTGACTGCTCTATCAACGCACAGCCAAAACTAAGTCGAGAAAGCTGAAATTTGGAACATAGGTTTATTTTATAACATAAGCATCCACTAAGAAATATTTTTTGGAAATTTCAACTTTAACGGGGAATTGAGCGGCGGGCGAACTTTGTATGAAAGTCTTTGTTCTTTGAAGTTTGAGACATGAAAATTGGAATTGTAGCTTTTCATCATAAATAATAATGACGTATTTCAGGGTCCTTGTTTGTTTTTCTAAATGCGTGTTTAAAAAACTCACAGTAGTCAGAAACACGTCCAAACATTACACTTAGTTGTACTAAAACAAACACAGCCGCTGAATTGAAACCCTCCTACATTATTAACACGTTTATATTAGCTTCACTTTTAATTAACTAACAAACAATGGAATCAAATCTAGGAAGTAAATTTTCACCTACTTCTATATATGTTGCCGTATCGAAATGAAACTTTGTACATATGTATATATAGTTTGGATGACAATACTATAATTTGCTATCTTGGAGCTGATGATGATGGAGCCAGGAGGTGGATAGTGGAACTTTTCAGGCGCAACTAGTAAACCCCTCGAGTTTGGTCTCATATGATTCGTTTTGACGAGTCCAAGGGTCAAGAGTCTATTGATGGAGCCAGGAGTTGGATAGTGGAATTCTTTTTAAATTTTTTGTGCGTGATAAAGCGAGTGTTTTAGTTTTTTTATACTACACATTTTGAATACTGCCACCAGTCAGTCTACAAATCAAAGTAATAACTTTTATCAGTTAAACTATAGAGCGAATTAATCTATTTTTACCAACAGGAACAATAGAAGCTAATAGCTATTGTAACTAATGGGATGGTATTGGTTCATTGAAACAGTCCGTGCAGATGTGTGGGCCATCCTTAAACGGAGCTGCCTTAAGTAGATTATAGTGTGTGTCCTTTTGTAGTGGTAGATACAATGCCCACCCGACGTCACTGATATTGACCGGTATTATAAGTAAAGTATTTAACATAGCCTTACGCATCCGCAAACACCAAAACAATCTGTGTTTAGCGCTAAAAACAAAGTGTTGACGTCAACAAACCTTAAATTTTCGACGGTATTTTTTATGAAAGCATTTTTTTTTTCAATTTAATATTGATTTAATTAAAAAACTCACAGTTGAATGGAACATGTCAGGGCCACGATACGAGCTGCGCAGACGCAGATTAAAGGGTCGCGGCCTGTCTACAAACCCGTCTGGCACCAGAGCAGCATCACGCGTTTGATAAACTATTACACAATGCCCAATCTATCGCCCTTTCAACTTTACGTAACGGGAACATATTTTTGTTGCAATTTGTTCCCATCTACATCGATATGTACATCGATAACCAACCGATGTTGGTATTTTTTATTGGTGTTATTGATCATGAGTGCATCGTGTGATATTTAACGTGCGATGATTGCAGCAAGTCGTGTTGATAATTACCGCAGTTTATACGATCTACGTCATAAGATGTATTGAAAGGGACTGAAAAAACTCAAGGCTATCAGATATCAGCACCGTAAATGTATTATCCGCGACGCAAGAAGGTGTGTTTGTCTGTAACCATTATTACAAGCTTTTATTTAACTTGCCTTGTTAGATAGTATGTCTGGTTCAAATCTTGCATCTGAATATTAAACCATTTTAAAATTCAGATGCAAGATTTTAATCCCTAACCGATTGAAATTTTGCATAGGTATAAGTTTGGTTTGGATGACAGTGCATGGTTAGCTAAGTGACATCATTCTCAATTCAAAATGGCGGACTCCCAAAGATGGCGGACCAATCTAAGAATCTTGGAAAGGTTTTTAGATACTCTTTAATAACAAATCCCGAGGTGATTCTGGAATAGATGCTTTTAAAATTGGGTGAACATTTTCTTTTCATGAATGTTCTTCTAATGTTTTTGGTTTATTCCGGTATTATGTGTAATACCGTAATAGTTCAGTATTGCTAAAATATAACCGAAAAATATACTTACATATTAAAACAAATGTATTTATAGTACGCTATTATAATGAAAAACGTGCAGTTTCATGAGCACGATTGGTCGCACGTAACTAAAACTGCAATTTAGAAAATTATGGTCTCAAAATAACTCTTGTGCACTGATTATTTATCAAGATATCAGGGGTATCTATCGTTATTTAGCACAGTGTAGTTATGAAGTATGTCTACGCCTTAGATAATTGCGAAAATCACGACATCTATCGTGTGAAAATAGGAAAGAACACATAATATTATGATTCTTAGGTGACACATCAGATGATTGGTGATAAGGGTGAAATTTTAGTATTTACTTGTAAAAGTGCGTCCACATTTGAGAATTTTCGATTTGCATTACTCACGGTCACGGTACTTCTACCGAGACTATATGCAACTCAACAAATATTTCAAATATTTCTCGCGCACTCATGATTGTTCTGACAAAGTTCAAAACGTTTATTGTGTCCGACTGAATTAAGATGGTGCTTTCTGTAGACTGAGGTACCGTAGACTCGAATGATTGTTTTGCTGTTCCACTTCGATCAGCTCAATATTAAGACTTTGTAAGTGAACATTTACAAGCGATTCAATGGGATACGGGTTTAGAATGACAGAATCCAAAAGTTTATGCCCTAGAACCAAAAATTCGAAGGCATGTGCCAACAATTAGTGTTCCAATAAGCGGCGATGGGCTTGCAAACTGTCACGTGGAATGCTTACTACTTGCAAAACTTGGGCATGTACCAAATGTAATGTTTGGACGTGCCTCTGACTACCCCCTTCTTGGTATCCTCAAAGATCTACTCACAGAGTAAGTATCTGAGGATGTCCACCATGGGGAAGACAGTCGTGAGCGTGTTTTTTTTTTAAATCTCGTAGACGGTCTACAAAATGCTACGAAGGTCAATGATGTAATAGCACGTACAATTACTTCAGTTCATTAATTTGTATTGTTTACGTTAATCATAATTTAATATATTTGTAAGTAGTACGTGTACATTGCATTCAGCCTAGTGATGATAAAATGAACTTGCCGCGCCGGTGGAAACAGCCAGAAATGATAACCCGCGACATGCAATCATGATTACTTTATTAAGGAAAATTGGTCGGATTCGAGCGTATTTATTTTATTACAACAGCTTGTTATGGAAATATGACAGTAATTTCGATAGTATTACTGTGTGATGGAATTACACTTATCATCAAGTCTATTTTTCAATCATGGTTTCTAATTGAAAGTTAGGATATTTTGCTTGTACTAAAGGTCATCGTTACCTCTTTTATTACTTCTATCATTTTCAGGAACTTCTGAAAATATGACATTTCGTTAATCAGAATTCCCACACAGTCATAGTCATCATCCTTCGGAATAAAAGAGATTTGCCCCACCCTGTATACCGGTTTTAATCACATCTCTGACCTTAGGTATCAATGTAATTGAATAAGAAGGGTGAACTCCAAACACTTCCGTTATAAATTGACGTAGTAGATTTGTATAACGAGCCAAAGTCCCATTCTTATAGTAAATAAACATACAATTCACCTATGGTCTTACTTATCAATCTAATTAAAAATATAATATTTTTTTAATTTAAATAACCTCTGTTAATTGTAGGGTCGTTACTAAAGATTATGGACGCATTTACGTTACATGTCAGCAACATACTATAGCAACCTACTGGGTTACTTACACCGAGTGATCATCACGGGACTATTACATGTTACACTCGAGAGCAACTAAATAGAATTATCCCTGAAGTACGCGCATACAATTTTAATGGCTTCGCCGATTAATACAAAACTATATATTTTTAAAAGCTTTATCTCTAAGCCGTATCATTAAAATCAATTCAATACGTATCTGAATGGAAGTATTTGAAAATACGCTCCTCCCTGTCGCTTGTTAGAAGGAGATTTTTTATTTAACTGTTTATAAAAAAAACGTTTTCTTTCCTAAACATACAAACAACTTTTCTAATTGAGATTGCATTACCATTTAAAAAAAAATCATGATACTGATTGTACGGTTTATGCAAACCGCAAAATACCTACATGTTCTCGCGAGTCATCATTTTACGCTATGATGTGGTATTCTGACTAATTACGGTTAGTTACTCGCGACCATCAAAAACGACAACACGTAACTCTTCACAATGTGACTTCGCGATCATAACTCATTACTTTAACGATTAACTTTAACCATTAAACAGTGAACATTTAACTCTCTATTTTTACTGCTAACAGTTTACTACAGTCTATGTATCATTAAAAAGATTAGATTAGGATCAAAATATGAACATTGATGTAGCCATAAAAAAAGACTATGCGCACTTGAAGGTTGAGTCAATTAAGTTGCTCTTGAGTATATTTTTATTTAACAGTAGCACCTACCACTTTTAGATAAATATTATCATACTTAATAATTATTGTATACATATTGGATATATTGGATGTTCGGTTAGTAATGATGACATGATACATTTTCATGACTTTTATTTATTAAAATTGTACTGTATCAATCTAAATATTGATTCGACATTTTATTGACTTGTTATGTACATGAAAGCAATTAATAAACAAATAAACAAAAAAGCTTTACAACGGGTTGTGAACCATTATAACCTGATCCCCTAATTCTAGCTGCCATCAACAGCTATGCCACATACTTGAATGCCCGTATGCACTAAGCTTATAAGCAAATACGTCTTTGGTGAAATTACAAAAAAGAAAAGTACATGAGTCAGTCATGTTGTTCCCACAACACAAGCTCTGCTTACTTTGGGGCTAGATTATGCTGTGTGAAAATTTGTCTAGCATTATTATTATTATAAAAGACTTACTTTTATTTTTACATAGAAATCACTAGTAAGTGAAAAGTAGGTATTTGTCTAAGCTTAGTACAGATAGGCATAACTCATTCCCCAATTACCTAAGTAGATATGACCGTTTTCGTAGTAAGTAAGCAAAAGTTTCACCTGCATTTTTTCATTCCATTCAAGTTTAGGTACACGTAGGTACTCTATATTGTGGTGATACTTGAGTAGTAATTAAGTAATATGCCATGCGATATCCAATTGTGCGCTAATTGGATAAATAAAATATTAATTTCTTCCACTTCTTAATGCATTACCATATCTATTTTATACATTTCTATCGTCGAATTCTCATGATAATGTTAATACTTTTTGTGGTTGACACTGACACGTTATAAGAAAGGATTTTTTTCTAATCATCAGGGAGTTTCTCGACGAACGGTCTTGTGACATTCAAGACCGACTCCGCTCAAAGACTACCCTCACCTTTTACGTTATCAGTCGTAAAAGAAGTATCATTATTATTAAAAAATAGTATTGGTTTGAAATAACTATTGTAGATAATTACAACATTGTAGTGCAACGGAGCCGAATTTATGCACACGTGTTTAAATGCTTCTCAAACCTACAGATCAAGGTTATCCACAGACGTACACGTAGATCAGTGTTCTATTTGTCAACGTGCTAAGAATACGATTATCTACCGATATGCAATTTACTTCTACCCATGCTCAGACATGTATTGTTATGAGTATTAAGTAAGTACCTACACTAAAATGGTAATAACTAACGCGTGTTGCGCATCTAATGCCTACAATAGTACAGTCGAGGAGCGCTTGCTTGTCTACGCCATCTGATACTACGCTGGAACCCATGGGGAGCCCTGTATTTCGTCCGATTTTTTTTATTTTCCTTTAGCTAATTCAGAGCTGGTAGACCGATTGATCCAAGGTTGGCATCACTTTTCGTCCCCCATTTGACTTTGTATCAGATGACGTAGACCAGTAAGCGCTCCCGGCCCGTAAATCTATAACTCTGGGTATATCTTTCATACCCTACTCGCCAATTGTATGTCATTCGGCATGATGGTGACACGCTTAGCGTGAATGGCGCACAGGTTGGTGTCTTCGAAGAGACCGACGAGATTAGCCAGCCGACGAGATAAGTTTACCCAGCTGTGTCCATACCAGTCTTGCATCCCAAACAGATGAATAGAGTGAAGCGTGGCGCCTACATGCTGATAATGATTGCAGAACCGGTCGCAACTGCCCCGCATAAACAAACACATGCTAATTTTATCTCGTACGTAATATGTGATTTATAATTACTTCCACATTTTAATGGATGTTACACGCAGGTCTTGGCTTAGTTGACCTTATTTTCTGACATATATTCAAGAAACAATCTAGTTTATAATAATAATTTTAACACCAACATTCGTTTTCAGCTAGCATGAGGTTGTTTGTTCGGTAGTTTGTAACTACATACTTCGCATTACTCCGTGACCATGGCAGATAAGCGTGACAATGTCACAAGTTTGAGTTAAAAACAATAATTCGAAAATGCTTCTAACATATTAATCAAAAAGAAGCCATGAGCAATTACACGACTAAAGTAAAAATCCCCCCGTATAAATAGATCTTTAAAACACTGGGTAGGTACCTGGTTTGATAAGCTGCATCAAATATATGGATAGATTTACTATTGACTTTAAATAGATGCAAAGAACATAATTAGAATAACATATTGCAAATACCGTAAAGCGTAAATTGTTTTCGAATCATCATTGACTGGCTGAATAGCAACTTATTAACGCTTAATGACTCCAAAACGAAATTTATTTAATTTGTTTAGTATGAAAAAAAACCTCCTATTTCTTTGAGAATTATAGCACATATAGAATGTATACAATCCCAAAGCTGTAATTGTCCAGAGCTATCTTCAGTTAATAGCATAAAATACCTTGGAGTCCATAATAAATATTGATCAAAACTTAAGCTGGGTAACCAATATTAGGACGCTTTCTGGACGTACTAGAAAATAAATCTACATTTTAAAACACTTCAGCATATTTGCGATAAAATACTACTTGTAACTACACTACTCAAAAAAGTCTAGGGAACAAAGGTATTATAGTGTATATATTTATTTTTACTTTTTTTTTGTCCTAGATGTTATACATCAATAGAAGCCTAATTTATTCTTGATTTCAGTTATGTAATTAAATAAAAAGCATGCAAGTAAAAAAATGAATTTTAATTAGAAAAACTAAAATAGTGCCTAAACCGATAACAAAAACATCAAAAAATTTTATGAAAAAACATTATATGTAGTTGTTTAATAATCCGTCGGACCTCCCAGGGCATTAGCCACGGCCTTACATCGGCGTGGCATGCTGAGTATCAAGTTATCAATTGTCGCCTGTGGAATAAGGCTCCATATTCTGAAAAGATGCGATTTTGAGGGAGATCACTGAAAGCTTTTCTCCCGAGTAAATCCCATGCATGCTCAATTGGATTGAGATAGGCGGACTAAGCAGGCCACTCTAATACCGTGATATTGTGCTCGCTGAACACATTAATCAACTGCCTTGCGGTGTGTGCTCGTGTATTATCCTGCATGAACACGAAATCTTGGCCGAACTGCTGGTGGTGAGGGATGACCATAGGATGCACTATCTGCTCAATGTATTGCTGCATTCAATTGCCTCGTATGCAAACGAGATCACCCAGGCGAATTCCAGCCCACACCATGATCGTTCCGCCTTGATAAGGATGAACATCCTGAGGATTTCGGCGAGCAGGGACACACCAAACAAGCACTCCCCTTAAATCAGGATGAAATCCGAAGCGAGACTCGTCGGAAAAGAGAACACGTGCCCACTGATTGTCGGTCCATCGCAAATGTGCGTTAGCCCACAATAAACGACGCCCTCGATTTCCACGTCGCAAATCTGGAACTCTTAATGGTCTGCGAGAGCGGAGATGTACTTCATGTATATCTCCGAATGGAGATGGTTTGAATTTCGAACAAATTATTTAATCCTCTCCAGCCTAAATTTATAATTTTTAGAGGCCAGTACATTTTTTACGAGTTTTCACAAATAAGTTGAAGTATATTGCTTGTTTGACTTTGTTGAGTAGTGTATATTATTATGCTTTATGCTAATCATTGACTACCTACTGCATCACTTCTTGGGGTGGATGCCCAATGACTACCCTACTTGAACTCGAAATAGCCCAAAGCGCATAACAAAAGATGATGTTTTTAAAAAAAAAAACAGTTTCCCCACATCAGAACTTTCGCACATCAGAGTCTCGCTCTTAACCCTATGCGTCTCAGGCGGCATGTAGGTACCTAAAACTAATTTAGTTTAGGTACCTACATGTAGTTTTTAGTTATTATTCGTAAATGGTCTGTACTTTTATTGATTTCTGAAATAAAAAATATTTGATTTCATTTGAAAATATTTGATTTCACGCTAGAGAAGCAATGTGTATTATATATGTTATACACGCTCACGACTGTCTTCCCCATGGTGGACATACTCAGTGAGTTGATCTTTGAGGGTACCAAGTAGGGGGTAGTCAGAGGTACGTCCAAAAATTACATTTGGTACATGCCCGCGTTTTGCAAGTTAGTATTACACGTGACAGGTTGCAAGCCCAACCTGTCAATAAGCAGTATTATTTATGGTACATCATTATTATAATATATATCGTAAGTAATATACCCACGTCTGATGACGTAGGTATATTACTTACGATTTATTGAAAAGTCAATGCAAAAAATGCAAACTCGCATTTTTTTGAGCTACCTACTTATGATGAAGATGGACCGCTTCGTGCGGAAAGGTAGGCCGATTATAAAATAGGGATTCCGGAAAATTATTTCTTAGTGCAACTAATACCTACTAAAAAAAAAAACATAACCTCTGAATTTCAGGACTCTAGGTCTTGGGCTGAGCGTTGGTATTGTCAGTCTGTACAATAGGTATAATATATAAAAAAAACATATGAAACAGCTAGCTGGAATGTATGTACGTACCTATGCAAACTCGCATTTTTTTGAGCTACCTACTTATGATGAAGATAGACCGCTTAGTGCGGAAAGGTAGGCCGATTAAAAAATAGGGATTCCGGAAAATTATTTCATAGTGCAACTAATACCTACTTACTACAAAAAAAAACATAACCTCTGAATTTCAGGACTCTAGGTCTTGGGCTGAGCGTTGGTATTGTCAGTCTGTACAATAGGTATAATATATAAAAAAACATATGAAACAGCTAGCTGGAATGTATGTACGTACCTATGTATGTAAGGATTTAACGCTGGCTGCTATCGGGGTTAATGGATTTGCATTTTGATTAATATCCATGTTTGGAACAGGGAATTGGTAATATCGAATATGACGCAAAATATTGAAGTACCTATCTCTTTATGACAGATTCACTTAGATTAAAAATAGAGTTTCAAATCTATTACACGTAAAAAAACCTTTACTTATCTTCAAAAGTCGTAGCTTACCTACTTTAAGATTTAATCAGCTTAATGGCTTACATTATTAGGTAGGCACCTTTTGTATTATCTAAATGGTTTTCACTTTTACTGCATAACCCTAATCACCATTAACTTGGAATAGACGTCAGAGACAGTCTAAGAGAACCCTGACCTAGCTTACTACTTTTAACGTTGAAGATAGTAATAAAAGCTTTATTTTATGTACTAATTCAAAAGTTGTTTTAAAAAGGTAATAATCATATTCTAACAAAACTATTCATAAATAGGTTATCAAAAATACCTTTGTTAAAATAACCCACACGTTTGTCTAGGACCTTAACTTAATTAAAGCATACCTAAGTACCTATACCTACCCATAAAATAATAATTCGATGTTTGCCTACGTGAAGCATTTACTTATAATTGAAGGTTATTATAGATTGTCAGTGGCAATAAATGGGAAGCTAACAAAAAAACATGCAAAAATGTTATAATTACTTTATTGCACTAACTAGGTACCTAATTAATTACTAATGTGCCCAACAAAATCTGTGTTGATGAACCGCAGTGCAAAAACTGATTCATCTACAAAAACCACGCTAAACAAAATTATATTAAACTTCTACGTAGGTAGGTAGGTGGTATACCTACTTAATTATGAGTAGTTTGATGAGTTTCCACCAATTATCTCTTGTTGATTTATAAGTATGATTTATACTAAGTATGAAGTTTAGTTAGACAAATAACTGGATATATTATCTTCGATCAACTATAGTTTATCGAAGGGCTACATAAAATTACTGCGTAGATTTGTCATGAAGGTAGGTACCTAAGTATCCATACATGATCAACTGGACATTTAACTAAATACACGGCTCAAATTAATAGTAAATGCCAAATGATTTTAAATTGTATGCCTTTTCGTTAATGACTAGTTTAGTTTGTAATTAATGCCATCGTCACTGCGTGGAGCAAACACGTCTATAAAAAGAATATCTAACGGTTATATCGAGTTGACGGGAGAAGGGACGCTTCTGCCCGAGAACTGTGTGTAGTTCAGAAAGGACGAACAGATTATTTTGTGTAAACAAAATAATCTGTTGCTAAACAATTTCTATAGTGCTACAAATATGCTATAGTGTTGTTATTTTTCTACATAATATCATAAGTGATGTAACAAAACGTTGATTGGAGAAACGTTAGTGATCGTTTTACTGTAATCGGCTGCAATCGCATGCAGCTTTGAGGTTATGTTGACAAAACAACTTTGGACTCAAGTAAGTGCCTACCTACGTTTAACATAGCGTTGCTTCTCTAAGTACTTACTTATCTACTGTTTTAACATAATTTTATTCCCGAGGCACCTCTAGAATGATTAAATTTGTGAATTTATGACATTGTGGGTGTGTATTAGAGGAGCTTACAAATTCATATCCTCCTTTAGTGATGATGTGTTATGTATGTTTGATGAATTTTGCTTCATCATCTTAAGCCTATAATATTTTATTATACCTACCTATGTGGTTGTTGCGTCCTGTTGGGAGTTAGATATCTCGCGTTATGTGGTACCCCAAACCTAACTATAGTTTTTTTGTAGCTTTTTACCTTTCCTATCTCTGTTTGGAACAAAAGTGTCATTTGCTATAGAAGGTAATATTTTTTATAAATTTCGATACTACTAAAGAGGAATGTAGCTTTAACAACTTTGATGGATATCCGGCATCACTATGAAAAATGTTGTTTATGTTTCGAAAATCAATTATTTGTCTTAGGCAGAAGGTTTTATAAATTAATCTAACTGGTTTTAATGTTATCATTCTCATGTTATGTCACGTAGGCCATATCTGTGTTATATGGGTTTGCTAACTATATAAATCCTACTTATACCTACCTAGAAAAACGACACAGGGACCAGAAATAAATTACTAGCTAATAATAGCACACATGTAAATTTATTAGAATTTCCCAAATAAAAAAATAGCATAGGTCATCATTATCCACAATAACAACCTGTAAAACTTCACTGTTGGGCATAGCTTTCCCCAAAGAGTATCACGATGAACGGTCTGGAGCTATCTCCAGACCTACCTTCCGCAACCTTAAAGATGTCATCGGTCCATATCGGTTGTGGTACTTTCTCACACAAGGTCGTTTGTTCCAAGTTAATAATAGGTTGGGGAAAAAGTTTCTTCGCATTTTTTAAGAAAATTCAAAACATTTTTTAATATAGTTTATTTACATTTAACTAAAGTATGTAGGTACCATTTTGTTCGATAACTTTTTGCCATTTTGTAGGCAGGGACATGATCCCATTGCTATAAAAACTTTGGGGCTTCTGTTCAAAATACCGCGACAAGTGGTTTTGGCAGTCCTCTCGTGATGTTAACCTGACACTGCCTAAAGAATTCTGAAGAGACCGAAACAGGTGGAAATCTGAAGGTGCAAGGTCAGGACTATACGGCGGATGCATTAACACATCCCAGCCAAACTCTCTTAATTTTTGCTGAGTGGCTAAAGATGTGTGAGGTCAAAAATGGTCAAAAATTTCTTCAAAAATGGTTCGGTTTCATTACGTCGTAATAAAGAATCACAAATGAGAACACGGTTCATTAGGTTTCTTTCAGTGAGCTCGTGAGGTACCCAAATATCGAGCTTTTTTGTGTACCCAGTTTTTTTCAAATGCGCCAAAACTGTTTTGTGGTCAATTCCCAGTTCTTCAGCTACGTCGTAACTACTGATATGCCGATCTTGCTCCACTTTTTCAAAAATGGCATCCATTTTATCCGTAATAGGGCGACCAGAGCGACGTGCATCTTTGACATCAAAATTTCCGGATTGAAAACGCTTAAACCAAATTTGTGCTACTCTCACAGACACTGCACTAGGTCCATAAACATCGCAAATTTTTTTCGCGGCTTGCGTTGCATTTTTACCTTTTTTGTAGTAAAATTTTAAAATGTATCGAATTTCTTCATTAGATTCACTCATCTTAACAGTACGAAAAACAAATAAAAATCACACATTTTCCTAATTTGAATTTGGAATTATCTTCTTTAAAATTTTAACTTTTAATGATACCAAAACCAGCCAGATACAAATAGTATAGCCAAAGATATTTTATTACAAGTTCATACATACAATAATGCGAAAAGACTTTTTCCCCAACCTAATATTTATTATTATTATATATTGGCAATAGAAGTACTTCAAGTCACATCATCACCACAAAATCTCTAGAAGATTCGCAGAAATATGTCTTAAACCATCTAGTTACATGATTTAGGCTTTGGCTGCACACATAAGAGTAGTGCGAAGATATTGAGAAGCATTTCAATTATTCAAAAAATCACCAAATTCTCATATATATTCCGCAGGATGATACAGGTCTTCAGTTTTCGCAGGTGGCTTATCGTCTTGTATGCATAAATACAATTTATGATAACATTGACCGTGATTGAACTCGGTGCGATTTGTCATCTAGATAGATGGACCAAATATCGAATTTATTACATACCTACCCATCTATGCATAGGTATCTAATTATAACTGTGACTACTCTGTTTCTTACTATAAAAAGGTTAGCAGGGTCACCCATGTTATTTCACTCTTCTAATTTAATTTAATTAAATTGCCATAACTAGTTAACATTACTTGTTATGGCATAAGAACGATTAATTCATAAGAACGTGATCAATTAACGAAATCGAAGGTAATCTTTTAACGAATCTACTGGTTATAGTACACATAACTCCAAACTTGCTATTTAAACCGGTTAGGTCGGACGTGGTACCTAGATATAAAAATATAAATATAAAAAACTAGAATTCAATCAATTATTGTTCCAACAAGCGGCGATGGGAAGTCATGTAGAAGGTTAACCACTTGCAAAACGCGGTTTTCAAAACAAGCTAATTTCACTCACAATTCGTTATATTTATGAAACTTTTAAAACATATATTATCAACAGAATAATGTATATAACTTGTTATTTTAATGGTCATTAATGTATTCACCTAGAAGTCAATGCTTAAAGATACCTAGTTGAAGCATCACGTTCCGGCCAATTATAATACGTAGGTAGGTACATCATCTTATCGATTTAATTATCTGATGTTGTGGCGTGACTGACACTGATATCCTTACTACTCAGGCTCTCTCGCTTATGTTAAGTTACTATATTTATGAGGCGCAAATGCGTTATTATAAATTCATAACAATAAATGTTTCCATCTCGGCGAAAACAACTTTCAAATCACCACGTAGTTTAAAGTAAATTTGCTCCCAAAGTGTCCTTAAAGAGGGATAACGCTCGTAAAATTATATACTTTCAGTTTGATTAATAATAATCAATGATTTGCCTCGGCAAAGTCATTATTATCCTACTATCCTATCCTACTACTATTATAAACGTAAAAGTTTGTGAGGATGGATGATTGTTACTCTTTCACGCAAAAACTACTGAACGGATTTTGATGAAACTTTACAGTAATATAGATTATACATATCAGAATAACACATAGGCTACTTTTTATCCGGGTACCACGCGGGCGAAGCTGTGGGCAGAAGCTAGTAGTCAATAAAGGCTGTCATTGGCTGACGTAGGTTCCAATACCGATGCGTGTGCTTATATTTTTATAATCATTAGTATATAAATTCTAACCCGTTTGTCCAAATAAGACGTAGGTTGCAAAGTCGTATATAAATAATTGTTATCGATCTTTTTTATCCACCTTTTAGATAGTAGAACTCGTATGGGGAATTGACGCATGGATCGGTGTTAGTTCAATGCTATTAAGTTTTATCGAATGTTTCAATTAAACCTAAACAAATTGATGACCCCTTACAAATTGGTTTTAATTATCTATCACATTAACGGCGCCGTGCCGCCTTAACGAGTCTACTCTCGTGAGTACTATGAATGAACTTTCGGAAAGCTCTAGGAAGGTACTCTAGAGGCGGGTAGATTATATGGTATTCGTGATCCGGTACAGTTTATAGTAGTTTAGATGTGGTAAAAGCAGGTCAAGTCGCTAGCCGCGTTCGTTATGGAGTAGGGAAAGTCAATCAAGCTTGGCCAGTTTCTTTTTGCAACAGCGGCAAGTCATACAAGTCTAATCCGCATGCGCGGGCCGATGAATACGTCAGTGTTGCGTCCAACCAACGTTCACTTCGGACGCGCGAAACGCGCTCGTGTCCATGTCGGCCTTTGGTGTATATGAATAAACAACAAGTTCTTGTGTATCCTGGATTGCGAATTTGCTATGAGTGGAGCTGGTGTGGCGTCCCGGACCGCGGACCCCTTGCCCAGGCTCTATGACCGAGCGCTTCGGCAATATCAAAAGCTGCTTGATCTGAAACGAATAACTACTAAAGACAAAGTAAGCATCTCAGCACATCCTGTATAAGCTCGATACATCATTCATAGATGTACTGTATGATACTGGTTCACTGAATTCAGGAATCCAGTGACTTCTATTTATCTCTTCGCAACAGTTTACCGGCCTCATGCACTTAATTCTTAACGTCCTTTGTTTATTCTGAGTAGTTTGAACTTTAAAATATGTGTTTAGACATCTATGCATTCATTCTGACGTAAATAGGCGATAATTTTCCCTCTATGACTTAATACTTATCCAATATTAATATTTAATTCGTTGAAGACACATCGGACTTTGTAAGGTTATAAATGCTCATTGAACGTACAAGTCGGTAGCACTTCTAAGTAATCTAAATCAGTTTTGCTCTTGAATCTCTTTATAACAGATTACAAAGGTAGAGGTTACAAAGTATTCGATCCAACTCTAATGTTCTTGATCATTTTTGATGATCAAATTGACAATATTTCATTTTTTTAATTTAATGTGTGTATATTAAGGTAAGTTATAAATACTTACCTAAATCATAATAAAAGCCTTTTTAGTTTTTCCTTGGCATTAAAAACATTATTGATGATGTTATATTTTACTAGCTTCTGGCCACGGCTTCGCTCGCGTGGTACCCGGATAAAAAGTAGCCTATGTGTTATTTTGATGTATAAACTATATTAGTGTAAAGTTTCATCAAAATCCATTCAGTAGTTTTTGCGTGAAAGAATAACAAACATTCAACCTCACAAACTTTCGCGTCTATAATAGTAGTAGGATTTATCTTGCATTGCATAAACTATTATTAGCTTGGCTCGTTTACTGAAATTATTATCATCTTTAATAGAATCTATATAAATAAAAATACATGTATGAAAAATCATTAATTGGGAACGGCTCAACCAATTTGGCTGATTTTTCTTGTTGTGTTCGTAATTCTGTGGACAAAGTATGTACTTATGAAAGTTTATTTTTTAAATCCTCCGGTTAAGTTTGAAATTTGGATGACTCTGCGAAGCCGGGGCGCGTCGCTAGTTTTACATCAAAAGAATATTTTTATCATTCACTGTGCTCATGGGGGTCATGTTTACCCTGGAGATAGCTTTTAGAATTTGACGTCATGCATCATCGAATGATGACGAATGTTTCGTATTGATTTTAATATCAGCGGTTTCATTCAGATCGAGCCACGTAAATAGGTCTAAGCCACTTCATTATGAAAGAAATAATTGTATTCATTTGGATTATCAATTTGTATCTATGCTGTCCAAAGTAACTTTACGCAAACTTACGTCAGACTAAGAAGGGGCTATGAAGGAGCATTATGTATCGGTCAAATCATATGTTTGTAAAAAAATTTTTGTTAAAATCGTGTACAAAATTGACGAGTCTAGGCCTGTTCACGTAATTTAGGTAGCTATATTTATTACGCTTTTTTTACATGTTTCACCTATGACAATAAAGATATTCTATTCTATTCTATTCTATGTTGATGAAATAATAAAATAAAAATTCTAAAAAATAATAAGCCATGTGTAACATGTGGCTATAAAACCTATCTAAGAACAATCCTTGAAATCTTGAAGTCATACAAATCGATTTCAAAAAGTCGCATTTAATCGAATTAGCCGTTTTGGTAATGAATTGTATTATCATTTGACAAACATAAACCACCACACAGCCTGTACTCCCATACTCCCAAACGCATATACTCCCCGTTTATAGTTTTTGAATAGAAATAATAATTTTAAATGAAATTTAATTACTAATTGACATGCACACCATCTTTTTGCACGTCCAGTGAGTAGAGTATGCTTTTGCATTAGGTACGTCCTCCTAGAACTGTGTAGGTACATTGTTTGTGCGGAAATATTAATTAAATAAATAAAAAATAATGGCTTTACTTGTAGACATTCCACATGGCAGTTTGCACGCCCATCGCCGCATTATTATAACTTGGAGCACTAACCGAAACGTGTAATGAAAAATACAAAATACTTTCAATAGTTCGATAGTGAAAAAGCAAAAATATTTAATACATCATGAAGATTTAAAATATACTTTAAAACACAACTCTTATCTACAGGGTTTTTATCATGGTTGGTCCGTTGGTAATCTACCTACCTACTTTGCGACTTATCGGAAACATTCTTATCTTCAATTAGTCACGTTCAAAGTACGAACTAAAGCATTTGCCATAAAAATCAGTGGGATTTTACTTCTACTCTACACACATCAAAAAAGGTTTGCGATCAGTTTTGTTTAATGTTTTTTGTTACACACAAGCCGGATTAACGGAAAGTCTATTTCAATTCTCTTTTTCGTCTTTCACAATCTGTATGTCACTGTCATATTATTATTGGCTAAGACTAAAATTACTCTAATCTTTATCTAAAGTAATTATAATCAGATCAGTCTTCTTTATTCACAAATTTTAAACTTGGTAGGTTTTACCAAGATTAAAAGAATATTCAACTTCAAATAATTATGAGCCTAATTGGAAGGATATTTTTGAATTATGTGATCCACAAGGCTCTAAAAATACTGTGAGATAATCTAAGATTGAATAAGATTGAAAGGAAAAATAAATAAAATGCGACACATTTTTTACCCTCGTTTATGTGTAAGTCCCCTATAGGTAGGGGTAAATGTGACTTTACATAATGGAATCGGTATCTACCTATGTAGGACCTATGTAGGTACTGTATTACCGATAGTCTTCAGATTTTTATTATTAAATAATTTATCAAGTAATGTTACAATAAATATCAAATAAAAAGTCACTTCTCATTTTGGAAAATATGATCTCAAAAAACAAATCCTAATCCAATCTACTTCATAGAGAACTACCTATGTAGTCAGCGGACGAAAAGTTTCTTACTGGTTCCCTTCGATCCCGCAGGCCCTAAAATTTTACATGAATTGTTTTTTATTTGTTCATTGAATTGTTTTTTTCAACAATTGTATTACCGATAGTCTTCAGATTTTTATTATTAAATAATTTATCAAGTAATGTAACAATAAATATCTAATAAAAAGTCACTTCTCATTTTGGAAAATATGATCTCAAAAAACAAATCCTAATCCAATCTACTTCTTATAGAACTACCTATGTCGTCAGCGGACGAAAAGTTTTATACTGGTTCCCTTCGATCCCGCAGGCCCTAAAATTTTACATTAATTGTTTTTTATTTATTCATTGAATTGTTTTTTTCCTTTGTCTCCTTCTTACCTCCGTGAGCACTTTGCTTTTTTAAAGATGTGCCCTTCAGGACAGTTATATCCCCTTCTCAAAACTCCTTCGTTCCTACAGTTGTTATAGTGGTTCTTTCACTGACCACGCTATTAAACTGTGGAATGCTTTTCCCCACTCAGTCCGGGCCAGTCCACGTTAAGCATGTTCAAGCTTAGAGTAAAAGAGTATTACCTCTCCTTGTGAATATTTAATATGTACATATTATATGGATGTATGTATAATTTGAGTTATATATAAATATATATTTGTGTATATATATAAATATATAATGTTATACTTATATATGTATTTATTTATTATAGTATGTTAAAATTAGTGCTATTATTAGAATTTATCCGTTTGTGTACACGTACCAAACACTATTAATCAGAAGTCACTATCCTCAAAGGTTTGCTGGAAGAAAACTCTTTAAGCTCGCCTTTGTACATTCCCATAGGTAAGTATTAATTAATTTACATCAGTTCATTTCAACTTTTCAAAATGATCGTTAACTTTTTTTGATGTATGTATAATACCTATTAACCTCAGGGGCATGGCACGTCATGGTGCTAAGCTTGATTTTCCTTTTGAGGAGTCATCAGTTATTCCACTGCTCTCAAGGTGAGTTTTGTAACAAGATTAAATATGGGTCTCACTAATGAAGACGTTGGTACTTAGAATGCAGAATAAAAATAAAAAAGGATAAGAGATTTTTGAAAAGATAAAAGGTGCCTATTTTTGGAAGTGACTGAATTATGATATTTTGCCAAGGAAGCGAAGCAAGTAAGATCTTAGTATGATCTCCAAGTAAAATCGGGCGAATCGGCAATTTATGTTTATAGTCTGGTATTTATTATGTTTGTCCCACGATAACTTGGAGTGGTTGATACAATCGTCATTTTTAAAATGCATGGAGATGACATAAATGTTAATTAGGGATGAAATAGTTTAAAATGTAAATTCATTTCATTTGTCTTTCAAAAGACAACCTGTCTTATGAGAGGGCTTCTTATTCAATCACACAGGTAAATAGTTTTGAAGTTATTATTTAAGGTAATCATAGTCATAATTATGCGACATAATAATGCGTAAGTTTAGTTTGCCAATAATCTTCGTATCAGCTAAACCACAGAACATATTTTTTGACCGGTCAGTTCCGTTTGGTACATGGCCTTGTCAAAATCGAATCGAAAGTCATCGATGACCGATCGATGTCGATTCTAGGCGAAGGTTGCGATATTAGGGGGAACGTTGACGTTGAGATAGTCGTTAACAAAGATTTAGAACTACACTAGTCGTTATCTTCTGTGACGTACGTTCAATGTTCGTTGGCAAGGCAACGTTAATTGCCTGTAGGTACTTTTTTCAGGCTTTACAATCGATTCAAGTACAAGGCACGATTCCACTGAAATCGTGTGCACATTTGTTTACAAACATTTGGCGCAGATTTCCAAAATTGTGCAAATCTCCATCGAAAAAGCTGTGCGTAACTTTAGTAAAAATATAGGGCAGCAAATTTGTGCACGAACATGTTCATATCGAGTGTGCGCTACCTGTATTCGTTAACATGGACGGGCAGGAAATGTATTACCTCTATGGCGCAGTGGGCGAAGGCCCGCCTGAGACGCAGAAGGTTGCGGGTTCAATTTCCGCCGCGGGACGAATGTTTGTATGATCAGCAAATATTTGTCACGGGTCAAATATTTGTCCTATGTATAATATGTATGTATTTACAAAAAATCAACAAAAACAATTAAAATGTATACTTAATTAACTTTTAATAAAATTAGCCATATTTTTTTTTGAGAGGTATTTGAAATAAGGCTCGGCATATACCTAAGATCTGATCGACGTTTTTGTCTGAATATTGAATGAATGAATGAATGAATGAATGAATATATTTATTCACTATTTTATAGCATGCAATTAGTTTGTAATTATTTAGTTTGTATTTAAAGCTTAAGGTTAATAAATTCATTAATGTCATAAAAATTTCGATCAATTAGCCAATTAAACAATTTCTTCTTAAATAAATAATCATTAAGTAATTTAAATTCATTTGGAATCTTATTATAAATCTTTATACACATAGTCAGGCAGCTTTTTTGATGTTTAGCTGATTTTGAAGCGTCATTTACAATAAGCCTATTCGGGTCCCTACATTGCCTAGGATTTTTGTCACATGCCTTTTGGAACAAATATGTATGATTCTTTACAAAATTCGAAGTTTCATATATGTAGAGCGATGGTAGAGGCAACAAACCAAGATCCTTAAAAAACGGTTTGCAAGACTGATCAGGCGGGATTCCACATATTGCTCTGATGCATTTTTTTTGCGCTACAAATACTCTGTTTTTATCTGTACTATTGCCCCACATTACTAGCCCATAACTAAGTACCGATCCTATGTATTATGTTACCTCTTCGAGTTTGTTCGGATTTCTTTACCGTCCAATATAACTTTTTTTTAAACCATGTTTTATAAGCGGATACGGATACGTGACGGATGTCTTTTCTTAAACGAAATTCTGTCATGTCGGCATTTCCGGAGCAGGTACTACGTCACCCACTCCACACACCCAGCGCCCGCGCGCGTTTGAAATAATAATAATAATTCCAACTAAACAGAATCGGGACTCAAATCTATATACATAAGTCGGTCCACATATCATCAAAGTATGATGTTTCTTTAGAAATAGTATTGTATTACCTGCCTTATGTTTAGTTATAATATAATAAAGAGATTGTAAAACAAATGTATTAATAACCACAGTTTAGCATTCCGACTGTACATGCCAAATGTTAATCAGGCACTGATAGGTTGTCGTACTTATAACTTTCGAAGAAGGACTTTGTGGCAATTTAATTCTTTAGAATAATCACTTAATCACTGACTTTCTCATTCAGTTTTGGAACGTTTCATACTTACGTGATAACTACGTTTCTGTTAGGTACTCACCTCCCTGAACTTTGGAAACTTCGGCCTTTGCTTTTGTAAGTGAAATGGTAGGTTTCGATGTTTATACCTTGAGTGACTTTAAAAAGTATAGGTATTCGTTTTTGTATGTAACTCGAGTAGGTACAAGATATAAATAACAAGGTTTCAAGATTCTGCTTTAAAGCAGGTTGTGTTGCCTCATATCATTGTCAAGGTAACGAGTGAAATGTTTCATTTAATTAATTAATAAACAACTGTTGCCGGCAGCTTAAAAACAGATCAACATAGGTATACAAGTACACTTTTGTAAAACTTTAAAACGTTGGCGTTTTTTACATCGTCTGTTGCAGCGTCCTTTTGTGACTTTTGGTGATGAAACCTATCTAAGAACTATCCTTGAAGTCATACAAATCTTTTGCATAAAAACAGTATTTCAATCGGAAATGCCGCTTTCGGGCTAAATACATAGTAACAAACAAACTCTTATGGTAAATAAATCTTATGGCGCATATACAGGCTCCTTGCGTCGCGGGTAAAAATGGACAACAATATTTCATTATAGAAGAAGAGCGTTTCCAAGAGGTACTGGGAGGTGCTTCTAATAAACGATGATTATTAATAACTATTATTTATCAATTTTCTTTAAGGTGGTATTCGCTTAAAATCGAAATAAAATAATAATCTATATTTGTTTATATTGCGCATGTTATGCTTTGTTCTTTCATGTAGTATACGACATTGACAAAATAGTTATAACTGGCTCTTGATTTGAATTCGTCCTCTATCTAAACGGTGAATGACTTCCTGTTAATTCGTAAATAAGTAGTAAAGTAACAGCACCTTGTGCAAATATTATGACGGCGGTTTCAAAAGAAAATTGAAATAAAATATTTGGACTAAACTTGCCCCTATTTAATAAAGGAACTACTTACTAAGTAGTTACTTTATGGAATAGGGGCAAGTTTAGTCCAATCTAAATCTAATCGAGTTATTTTAAGTATGAAACTTGTAGCTTGTACATTCAAATCATAATACGACAATTGCGTCTGGATAGTCCTTATACCATACACACCTATCCGGTGCCATAGAAGGACCACGAATGCAAAAAATATTGGCTTGGTATGATAACGTTCATACATGGCCGTGTCAGTGATGTGTCAGTGGTCTGTCCTTTAGACGATTTTATACAAGATGTACCTACCGTAGTTTTTTTACGCAGGGGTCCCAGTCCGTGTGTATAGATGTAGTCCTGTAAGTAGGCATAAACGAGATTAGCATTCGTTCTACTTTCGCCAAAGCCCATACATAAGAATGGTTCTTTGTTTAACTTAGAATGCTAAGCAACATCTGGTAGTGTCGTTGGTTTCACTTTCCATCAACTGATAATGGTATTTACTTTTTGTGTGGGTACCGAATTGAGATACCTACTTGAAATAGATCGTGCATGCTTGAGTTTTTATAGTAAAAAGGACGGCGAGGTTAATCTGAAATTATTTTATAATTACGCCGCCGTCAAGAAAGTAACAAATATAAAATTCCGAGTAAGTAGGTACTCATAGGCAGTCATACTCCTACCGGACCTTTAGCGACACGTGTGAAAAAGACAATTGCGACAGGTAGGTAGGTATCTATCTATACTTCTAGTTGAAAATAAAACGTTTGTAGATACAGTCACATATATTATAATACTATAACAGTGTAATAGATAGATTGAATCAAAGCTCAATCTCCATATTTGTATTATATGATCCTTCATCTCTGTCTTAATGCGTTTTATTAAAAGCTGTACTTTCTACTGATATTCCACTATAACCATGTGTACGGATTATTAAAAATTAGGCATGTTTGTTTTGTCAATGTTTTTTAATTGTGTTAGAATCGAGTTATGACTTGTATTTTGCTTGGGGAATAATGAGGTATTATTTATTCTAAACTCGTACAAGCTATTTTTAAGTACCTACTTCTACATGAAAAATGCTACAGATTCTGTTGCTACTAAGTGCTGGATCATCAGGCTCTACAAAGGGCACCTAAGTAAGATTTCGGGTATTTAATTTGCTTTAGAGATAATAATTTACGACGGCTTACATCATATTGTTTAAGTAGATAAAAAAAAATTGTCATGCGACGGGGCGTGTCGCAGTGATAAATTTTTAATAAATATCTTATCAAAACTAAAATAAAACGCGTGTTTATATTCATCATCTGGCACGTATAATAATATATGTAAAAAAAGTTTTTCTTTAGTCTGCTTGATAAACGTCGCAACTTAAAATAGGATTTTTACCACCTATTTTGATTAATAATGCCTTATTTGTGCAAAATAACTTTGTTGACATTCAAAAACAGCTAAAAATACTGTCTGTCCATGTTTTTTTTATTAAAAAAAAACAAAACAAAACAAACAAACACGCTCACGACTGTTTTCCCCATGGTTTCCTCATTGGACATCCTCAGATACATACTCTGTGAGTAGATCTTTGAGGATACCAAGTCAGAGGCACGTCCAAACATTACATTTGGTACATCGTCGCTTATTGGAACACTAACTGTTGGCAGTGAAAAAACAATGTCATAATATAATTTAACTGTATTTTTATATCGATTGAATAAAAAATTACAATACCTGCAAAACTTAGCAGGCTTCTATGCAAAAATTATACAGAAAACGAAATTAAAGTAGCTAAAAAGTAATTAAATTAAAGTAGTTTATTTTTGCTTCGAAAAAAAAATCAAGGGCTCTGTTAATAAATATATTATTCTTAGTCATAAAAAAACAAAACATAATAAGAAACAACACATTTGTTTAATAATAAAAAGAGTAAACAAATACCTCATGAAAAAACATCAAATAATCGACCTTTGGTAAATCGCTTATAACTGTGAAAGATCGACTTTAATTTTATATTCTAATAACATTTTCTTCATGCTAAAATATTATCTAACGATAACAAAGCCGAGTGCCGAATGGCCGGCTCTAAATAGGCTATTTCTCAAATATTCCATAGTTAATTGAAACAAAAACTGGTTTAAATGTATCGTGGAATAGCCTCTCCAGGTTAAAGCAAAAATTGTATGCGGACAGGACCTATACAGACTAGACAAGTCGATTGATAATTGAATGGACCGTGCCGAGCCATATGGCTCGTTGACACCTATGTGAAAGTGCATGTGAAAGGATTGGCTGGTATAAGCAGATATTTTGTCATCACGACTACAACACATTCCATTGAACTATTAGGTCGGTCTTACTACTTATGTTGAAAATCCAATGTTAACATGGAAAAACATATTTTCCATGTTAACATTGTTAACACTTTATAAAGACAGACTAGTGGACTACTAGTCTGTCACTAATACGTATTTGTAATTCTGAACTCAATGTTCAGAATCAGTATATGTTTACTTCAGTTTTCTGTGACGCAAATCCTTTAGTAGCGACCTAAATGTTTTTAATTTTTATTGCATACTCTAAACGGGTAGGTACTTGCAGACCATGAATGGTTTTGTAAGAATATGTAACGGCTGTAAATATCGTAAAGCCTAATAGGTATGTCCTTACCTAGACGTTTTAACTTTCAGCTTGCCTCTTCCCGCGTTTAGCGTCATAACTCACGACGCAATAAGGTATTCCACAAAACCGAACGACAGCGCATGCCTCCAGCACATGCCAATTCAGCGTCAAAGTTATAGAAAAATCAAGTTTACGACAGTCGGATGTGAAACATACTGACCAGCCGACGCGACGTGTTGGGTGGCCGCAGTTAATATGGTAAGGTATTTAACAATTAATGCCCTAGATGCAAGCTGAGTTGAAATTTGAACGAAGTTAAAATATGTAGGCAACTTTCGGAAAGGGTAATCAATCATACTTTTGAAATTTGTTATCCCGAAAATTGTTCTAAGAACTCCCAAGTTACAAATGTTTTGTGAAATATAATTTGATTTTGATGTTTATCCGTAAATTCTTCTAACTGAAGTATTGTTTTCTAGAAACTTTATTTTCAGAATATCTCTTCCATCAAAGTAGGTATATTTTGCCATAAAATACTAACTACTATCAGCGACTATTACTGTAGACACTATCAGTTCCCTATATTTAATTTGCCAATAATAACTTGTGATAGAAATATCGGGACACCGAAGCTACTTTTGTTCAGTCTTATCGCTTAGAGCGATTTCAATCAGTATTTTTTGGATGTACACAGGATTTGGATTATTGTTTTATAGTTGATATCTAAATTTAGGAACATTATAGGGGGTACCCCCGATTTGTTATGTCGTACTGATCATAATAATTACAAATACCAAGACCTCGTATTCGTTATAATAAATGTACCTTTTACATCACATCGATAATAGCGGAAGTAGTGGTACTTCCTTCTTGGCACTTAACCCAGACTGTTTTATCTAAGACATGTAGTAATGTTAATCAACTTTTTATAGGTAGGTTCTGATGTGAACCTAAAGGTCTTAAGATATGTAGATAAAAAGAGTCAAGTCAATCTTCAAGGCAAGAGTAAATATTACTTTTTCCAGACTGTCTTCCACGCCTTTGTGATCTCGCCATGTATCATAGACCAGGTGAAAATTACTTAACGAGGAAAAGCTAAAACAGGCTGCCAACGAGGTTAGCTCACAAAAAAAATGTTGAAAAAATTAGAGGTGCACAAAAGTTTTTAACCGACTTCAAAAAAAGGAGAAGGTTCTCAATTCGACTGTATGATTTTTTTTTGCGTGTGTGTTTTTTTATCTGTTTTTTCGCCAATTGTTAACCGATTTTAATGATTCTTTTGTTTTTGTATAAATAGATCCCGAGTTGGTCCCATAAAAGTTTTATTTCTGACGGATTGCTATTTCCCGTAAAAATTAAAAACCTCATAATATCATGGCATCACGACTAATCCAAACTTTTTTCTGGGCGTTTTTTCTTTTGTTTTTTATACGAAAGAGTGAACAAAATAACGTGCCCAACGTGAGGATTTGATACTATTGAAGTAGAAGATCCTGCAGGATAGAACCCGTAAACTTGGGACTGCAAGCGTATCGCGAATATCTTAATTTAATTATTATCAACCGACTTTAAAAAAGGAATGTCTCTATTTGTCTGTATGTTTTTTGAGTGTGTGTAGGTACGCGATATGTTCGCCAATTGTAACCCGATTTTAATGATTCTTTTTTTTAAATCCTGTGTTATTGTATTCTGAGAAATACAACCTGGGAGTTATCAAATCCAAAGTAAAAAGCTCCTTTCTTGATAAGAGTGCTTCACCGCAGAATACAGCGTTGCTTAATATGAGACAAACTGTGGTCAAATGTGAATAATTAGTCTGCAGGGATGGCAGATGGGTACAGCTAGTTTTTAAATAAGTTTTTTATTGGGCGTGGGCAAGATTGTCCGTGTGGCACCAGACTGTCTCGAGGTCACTGAAGTACCGTTCACATTAAATTAAACCCAGGTAGTATTAAAACTGCCTGATACACTTTATCTTGTATCTTTTACTTCAGCATCTCATCATTAGGAATGTAGTCTACCTAGGTAAAAGTAGGTAAAAATGTGTTGTAATTTTGATATTCCCTACATGTACCTACATTATACAAAAGGATAGAAGTTTTTTAGATAATTGACTCAGTCTAAACTTTGCGGTGATCCATTCTAAGATATTCATTGCACATGACAAATATTTAGTAACTATTTCTGCTTAATCTTTCACTCTATAAATTGAAAATATGATATGTTATTATTATTATACATTCAGTTTATTAAACCGTGAAATTTAAAATTATAATTAATTTAAATTTATATTAGGTGTATCTTAGTAAAAAAACATTTGAACATTTGCATGCCAATGTGTGATTGTAAAATTATAACCACTCTCTATAAGATCTTTGTAACCATATATCTTTGTATGTATATTTCTCGCAAATAAACCATTTCATTTCTCTCTCTCTCTCTCTTTCTCCATTCAGTTCACCCCACTGCGGAAAGCGTCTTCTACGCGAGTCATTGTAGTCCTGAGGATGCTTGTGTCAGTTTTTTGTTGAGTTTTTTCTAATGTTGATGGTGTGGACGCGTTCTGCATTGTGTTGGACTTATCGGAGTGAGAGAGATTGAGCGGAATTAGATAGGTACTAAATATTACTGTCTGTTGAATATTTTAGATGTTTGTTGCGTAACGAAGATAATTAATCTTCGTTACGGCAGCACCTATTTGGAATCAATATTATTCATAATATAAAACGACATTGTAGGTAGGTATAGATTACTTTATAAGCAGGCACCATGCAGTTGAAACTGTAAGTAAAATCTAAGAAAATAATAATTGATGCTGAATCTGCTTTGACGAAATTCATTTTTCATTTTCAATTTTATTTACCTTGGGCTAATTCATCTCTCAACATTATTTACGCTTATTCTGCAAAGGCAGAATAGAAAGTAGGACATTAAATGTGTCCAAAACCCTACATATATATATTATGTATATCATTGACCTTGTTGAAGGCTACTGGGCGTCCGAGGCTTCTACTTATAGGAGTATTGAAAGCTGTTGCTGTTTATTTAATGACTTCGTTTAGGCTTTTGAACTTTATGAAGGTAACTTTCGGTTCAATAAAACCACTTGTTTATGAATAAATCGTTATTATAAAAAAATTCAAAAGGATTCTTTGAAACATGAACGGAAATGGAAGTGCAGATGCTCTCGTAAAACTTTTAAATACGTAGGTATTCCTTTATCTTGTTCCAACCGTAAGAACTGATTTTATTACGAAATAAGAATCAAACAATGCTTTTCACACATCCACACCTCAAGCCATGGTATACCATTACGAGGAAAAAAAAATCCCCACTTTACGTGTAGGTGTAACCTAATTCAGCGTGATTAATATATACTTCCTCATATTCCTCAATATAATATGATGATATTAGGATGCCTATAATATCCTCATATAAGCATCCTCAGGATTAAATTGACCCGTAGACGCCTTCCGCAGGCAAATTAAGAAATGAAGAAAGTGTGTGTGAGAGAAGGAGAGAGAGAAATGATTTTTTATTTGCGAGAAACATGGTTACAAGGTCTTATAGTAAGTAGTTATAGTTTTACATATTTCACCAAACCCATGCAAAATTACAGCTCTCAAGAAGCTAAGCCGCGGACAGACAGCCATACAGACAGACGGACGGACATGGTGAAACTAATTGTTGACCACATAATCCTAAAAAATAGTAGGAACTCGACGGATATGTGTACTAGTATGTTTTTTGTACACGATGGTTAGTCCTACTCGAATATTGTTTTCTTTGCTGGGGCATTATCTCATAAAAAAATCAAAACAAGTACCTAATCAGTTAAAAAACAAAAAAAACCCACGGCAGTTTCTTAAGCGTGGTTCTATAATCTTAATATTTCTTTATACCGAATTCATCAAGCCGTTTAGGGTACAGAATGAGCTAAAGGATTTTTGGTTCATCGGAAATCGGCTTATTACTTGATATTTTATGTCACTCTCGTGATCAAGACGAATCCGTTGAAATCTCATTTACCAAAATCCATCAAGCCGATCCATCAGGCTACAAGATGAGCTGAGGGATTTTTTTATTTTAGTGCTCAGTACACAATACGACTTTCAAAATAATCCTGCCCTATCTGTCCGCATCGCGGCAAGAAACCACGCGGTGCAGACTCTGGCTGAAGCTGGCGATAAAGAAAGTATGTACACGGCATATACACGAGTTCCAGGCCGGACGCGATTCGTCCGTGTTGTTTGCGCGCCCCATCCACACCGCATCTTGAATACCAGCGGAGCGTCTCGCCTGCCACCAATTCTTATTCTGTGTACATTGAGCCAATTAGGTAGTGGTCCTCTAGACCTACGTTGATATTTACTCGGAAGCATGGTATCTACGAGTGGACACTATTCTAAAAAACGAATGTTTTCGTACTCTTAGGCGTACTTAACATTGGCATGTTAGATTTCATAACAACGAAGCGAGACGAAACTTCATAATGTATAAAAACTTCTTAAATGTGATAATTGGCTCATAAGCACAAAGGTTTAAGGAATGATAATGAAGTCGCAATCAAAAGGCTTAATCAACGGCACGGGGAGCGGCGCCGCGTGCTGACAACCAAGCTGCACCCAAATGAAGTACCTAATCAAGCACTCAAATATTAAGCAAGTGAAATGTTATATGGGAATGGTGTAATGATATACATGTCACCCGTATAGGTTAGTCTATAGATTCCTACTAACCTTAGGCAAAGACTAAAGGCAACTCTTACTGTCATTTTTTTACACAAATCTGCCACTAAGACATACCTACTCATGTTAGTTCTTGAGCAGAAAGGTTATTAATATGCTAATTAACATAATAACTTTTATAATAATAATAATAAACAATTTTGTTACGAGATGTTACATGAGAAAAGTAAATTATCATAATCTAGCGATAAGAAATTGTAATCTCAACGTGACAAGTCGCACCTACGACGCAACGGTAGAGTTACAAAATGCTTGTTGAATTGCATAATGCATAGGCACACTCTGCTTGTTATCCTTAAGTTTAGGTTTTTAATTATAAAATTAAAAAGATAGGATTTGATCATTTCAATCCAATAAGCTGTCCTAAGATTCTAATCATAAATACACCAATGCACCGTTTTACTCAATCAAGATATTATTTGAAAATCGAATGATCGATAAGTAACTAGCCTGAATAGTCCTGCAAATCATATTGTCGTATAATCATATTTTCATATAGTCTGTGGCGCAGTGGGCGAAGGCCCGCCTGAGATGCAGTAGATTGCAGATTCAATTCCCGCCGTGGGAACAAGAGTTTGTATAATCTGCAATTTGTCTAGGTCTGAGTGTTTTCTACGTATATTATAGTAAGTAATTAAAAAAAAATGTAGGTATATGAGTAGTATATCAGTCATGAAGTTCCCATAATACAAGCTCTGCTTAGTTTGGAGCTAGATGATGCTGTGTGAAAAATTACCAGTATTACTATTATTATTATTATTTCTCTTTATTTATTCAATATCTTTATTCAAAGTCTGGGGCCTTTACGGGCTTTAGTGGAGCCGAAGCTAACACAAAGAGGTCTTTTATACAATACATTATATCACATAAAAAACGTAATCTTGTGGATGGCGACTCATTTAAACTATTATAATTATAATTAGTATTATTATTGGGGATTCAAACATTTTACAGACCTTGACGAAAACGTTTGAGTTCACGACAGGTTTACTTTGAAACATTTGAAATTGTAAAGTTATTCGCACCTATTACATATTTTGAGGATTCCTGAATATTTCAAAGAGTTTATTGATCCTGGTACTGAACAAAACAATGTAAAAACCACGAAAAAATCTGATTAATATTAATGGGGCAGGAGTCAGAGATAAATACGCTCGGTTTGGAAACAAGTTTTGAATAATGTGAAATGTGACGTAGGTTTTAGCCTCGAGGAGATGCGCCATATTTCGTAACAACAACATGTAATAGTATATTAGCTTATGCTTCGGCCACACTGTACCTAATAACAATAATTAGGGTGCTAAAATTATAGTCGTCATTTACTTATAAGCAAGGATGTACACGAAAAAATCGGCTATAATTCTAGTTTTGAAATCAATGGCATTATAAGTAGGTGCGGTCTGAGTATCACATAGCATTAACCTCTTCAAAGTAGATATTAGATATACAAGCAATTTTACTTTCGTTATTATTGTGTGTTCCATTTAAAAATAATCTAAGAAAGAAGGTATCTTGTTTAAAACATCACAAAATAGCTCTACCGCACTCGATAGGAAAAAGAGTGGTTAAATGAATTACGAACGTCTAAGGCTAACTCTTTATCTTTAGGTAAATGTATGGTCACGTAGCGAGACAGAAGTGTTAAGGCAATAGGTATACATAGTTTTTGGAACAGGTGTACCTACCTAGTTCGTGACCTAATACTTTTATCCGGATACCACACGGGTAAAGCTGGGATGTTATAAATTGCTTTAAATAATTTGTAGATAAGATATGAATACGAGTAAAAAAAAAAGTTATTTAGTTATTTTGAGCATTTCGAGCCAACTTTCCAACGATACCCATACAATTAATATTAATTACAGTTACAATCGGTCAATGTACGGTTTTTGTTTACAAATGTTTTGACAGTTTTTCTCGAGACGTCGCTAATTTAAGGCTATTGGTATCCGGAGTTACCTAATTTCATGAATTTAGGTAACTGACGTTACCTTAAATTTACAAGATCTGTGACTATAATATTTTTAAAAACATGAAATTGACGTGTTTTTAAAAATATTATTCGATCTATAGGTACTATTGTGTTTGCACAAATTGCTTGCCCAGCTTTACGAAGCACGTAAATACCTACGTAATTTATTTCTAATAACAAGTGAAATATTCCAAGAACATTTCTGATTTCCAGGTAAAGGTACGCACACGAACTTTGTTATTAATAGTAGAACATAGGTATCTTACCTTACCTTTGTCAAATATTATGTGGATTATGCGGCTTAGGTTTTGTGGATAGAGCATGCTATCTTCCAGTCAAATATTGACTCAGATATAATTTATGGTGGAAGGTGGCACTTGTTACCTTTTTCAGAAAACGCCTCATAGTTAGTGCGTTGACCACTGTTTCGCGAATGACCAAATTTACAGCGAACTTTTTCAAACCAACTTTAGTCAAGAGCTGATTAGAGGCGAAGGAAACAATGTGAAGTTTGAATTCCGCTGGGCCGAAATATTCACAAGAAATTAATGTTCTCTAAAGTCAGATTTATAAAAAAAAAAACAAACTTTGATCGTGTTTGATGCTAGGGAATCTAGGCTAGCGTAAATGGTTATATTACGTACCGTAATTATGCTTAGAAGAATGTTTGTAAACCAATATTTATCTATTATACATAAGTTTTTCCAGCAAAATAAGATAATAGGAACTGGTGAGTGTTCGCGTTTGTACTAAAGTCAAATAAATAGGATATTTATATCGATTGTCAAGAGGATACATGCAAGGATGATTGGCACTTCCCCCTTCCGCTATGTATCCTGAATTTTGATTGTATTTTACGACCTGTCAATTGATTGACAGTATTTTGCTACGCATGGTTTTTTATGATTGTCGAAAACAAACATAAAGATCTTCAATAAAACGATACATTTGATCAATCTTAGAATTGCAGGTCAAGCTTACTAGTGAAGCCAGCCTCTTAATTTTATACTTTGATTAAGTATTCATTGATTGATACCTTATACCTATACCTTAGTTAACATTGGACTTTTTGCTAATCGGTTTAACGAACTATTTGATTGAATAAAATAAATACCATTACGCTTCATTGTTAATTTCTTGACTCACTATAGTCACAATTTGTATGTATGAATAGGTTGATTACTTAGGAATTTACCTGTCTACCTTTGTACTTTCACTCTCTTTATTTACATTGAGGTCTATTTAATAGAAATCTTTAATTACATTTTCTATAATAAAACCTGAACAGTTTCCAATACACCTATTAATCACACACAAGAGACTTACCATAAACCGGGAAAATACTGTAGGCAAACATAACTCATCTCGCACTATTAAGAGCCATGGCACCTAAATAGGGTGCATGAATATGATATAACTTATAAATTAGTTGCCTGCAGTGCTGATTATAGAAGTTCGAGATACCTCTATAAATCGTAGGTATATCAGTGCTAGATAACTTAAACGATGTCAAACACCTTAGCTCACACCTTGGCCCTGTTGTGCCTTTATCCTTAAGCGACCGCGTATCTTCCGCTTAGCCCATTCTGGTAGGTACCTACTACCAATGTTATTTTGTATTCGCAAGCACAGGTTTCCGCTTGCCGATATTATTAACATCTGACCCGGAAATGTGAGTACTTAAATAAAACTCAGTACTCATAGTAAGTTATAAAAACAGAGTACAGGTTAATATTTTTAGGACCTACGACGAGCGTAGCATTAATTTTATAGAAGTAAATTTAACAAATACAGAGATACAGAGGCAATTGTATGAAGAGTTTGATGAGGATGAATGAAGCGAAAAAGATATGTCAGGATCGTAGCATGTGGAAATCTGTGGTATCTGCCTCCGGGAAACAGCGTGACTATATATGTATGTAAGTAAATTTTACAAAATTTGAGGATCCCTGACGTTTTATGATCTATTACAGCATCCATGAAGACACAAATCGATTACAAAAAAAACATATTATACCCGATAATAAGTTTCGGAGGTCCATGGTTATTGCTGAGAAATGAACAAACAGCTTTTAACTTCAAATGCAAATGAGCTCCGATCGTCGCAGGTAAAAAGCGTTAATATCATAATTATATATTATATATATTATATCATAAGTATATAAGCAGGTAATATCATAATTATATAAAGATTTTATATTATACCTAGTTCATGTGTTATTCTAAGAGTAGGTTGTGAATTATACCCGTTCCAAATTTCATCAAAATTGGTCCAGCCCTACATACAAATTTGACATATCGAATAATAGTTGGATAGGATGAACGAATCTGATTTTAAAATTGTCATAAAGAACAAAACCTTTATTTACTTGACATGATTGTAAATTGTCGTACAATAAAGCAACTCCTTTATCAAGAAATTCCAAATCAGGTTAACATGATTGTACATTTTCGTACTTAGCATTAATTTTTTTATAAATTTCCACCAGCACACCATATAGAAAATTTAAATATAAATGAATACCCTAGATCTTGACATGATTGTTAATTTAATTTATTTACTTACAAGTCACTTATTCCATTATGCAGCAGATTAACAAAACAAACCTACAAACTTAACAAAACATTAGTCATGCTTGTCCCATTGTATCATCGTGAATTGAGTAGTTTACAAGATTTTATGTTGAGCTTTTTTAATTCAGGTTTATTTAATAAAGAGGTATCTAAATGCAATGCATCACATTTAGATACCGTTGCTGGTTGGATGGTGCATCCACAATTGTTGGTGGGCAAACATACAAATATTACAAAATGAATAAATGCGTAGTCCAATTAAAAAAAATAGCTAGTAGTTTTCTGAGAATAGTGAAGCATGTTATGTCGTTAGATAAGACTATAGATACCAACGCTAGTAGAGAAAACACAACCGGACAAGTGCGAGTCTGACTTGCTTGTATGTTCACGAATATAATTAAAATTACTCTAGTTCGTAAACTATAAAAGCACCAAACATTGCTCTGACAATGGGCGGTCTTACTTTAGTTTTTTGTCCATGCATCGATATTTTTCACGGTCAATTCTGCAACAACAATAATAAATATGTAATCGCAAAAAAAAATGTGTTAAAACTACAAACATAGTTTGATATAGCAACTTGATTTTTATAGAGCTTCAAGGGACATATTTTTATCATTATTGATATCAATTTCAGTTCAACTTGATACCTCTACGCATTCCTGAGAAAAAGGGTCTTATTAGACAGACTGACTGGCGGACGGACGGACAACGAAGTGATTCTCATTCATTGAAAATCAAAAAAAGTTTGCAATCCAAATTTCTAATCATTTTGAAAAGTTAAATTTTGTCTTTGAAACACTTTTCCATAAGAATTGTTTTAAATTCATTTCATTTCAAACAAAGATTATAAATGTTATGTTTTTATTGTAAAAGTTGAATTTTTAACAATTAAAACGATTGGTGATCGCAACCCTTCCAAATAATGCGGACCTACCTAGCATTAGCCGTATAGTCCCCGGTTTGTTGGTGGTTTTGTTGATAGCAGTTATAATTTGTTTGTATTCGTTGCACGTTGCCTGGTGAATCATTGCTGGAGGTTACATTCTCGAGAACACATTGCTGTTGAACTGAACTGGCAAACCAGCTGAACCAACATCCAACACCTGTGCAGCAAACACAATCCTGCGTCATCGAACTAATTTCGACATTTTATTGAATAACATTACATTCATTAAGAAAAATAAAACTGAAGTATTAGTTTTGTTTTCATGTCATCGAACTAATTTCGACATTATATTGAATAATATTACATTCATTAAGAAAAATAAAACTGAAGTATTAGTTTTGCCCCCTGTTTTGTTTTCATGTCATCGAACTAATTTTAACATTATATTGAATAATTACATTCATTAAGAAAAGTAACATTACATTTATTAAGAAAAATAAAACTGAAGTATTAGTTTTTCCCCTGTTCTGTTTCCATTAAAGTTTATTATTTCTTCATTCATGTTGAATACTCAGACGTTACAAAAACATTCTGTCAAGGTTTCTACTATGGATGCAATGTAGACTTCATGATCATCTCCCATTCCCCTTCATACATGTTTTATGCAAAAATCCTTATCTACTCATTTTACTACATGAATTGCATCTTCAACTTGTTTACAAACAAGTATGCTGGAAAAGTTCATATTATTCTCATGAATATCAGATTTCTGTATGACGGGTGCAGCAAGGTTTAATAATTCATTAAATGAGTCCTTAGTTATAGTGATTTCATAGTGATATACCATTGGAATCCTTATCAGACAATTTTTTGGAGATGTTGGATAGCGTCATGAATGGATCAGATACTTTGAGCACTTTCGCACTAATCGTAACAACGCACGAAGCACGAATAGAATTACACCTTATGCACTAATCCTCTCAAAAATCATCTGCACTCGCACTAATCAAAGTGCAAACCGGCCTTCACTGTGTGAATTGTAGATTCACACAGTAAAGATAGATAGACTCTATAAATCACACCAAAGAAAAATACAAAAACCAGACAACCTTTGGATAGACAAGATACGGTCAAATAAAAAAAAACGGTCTATTATTATAAAATATAATATCAATAATAATATACATATTAAATAATTTACCATATACCATACAAATAATAATAACAATAATGTGAGATACTAAGTATTAACTAGCAGCACTGTGACATGGAAAGGAAAAGGTTGTAAACCATAACTTTAAAAATAGCGAGGATTTTGATGATCTTATAGAAAAAGGTAAGGCGTTCCATAGTCTTCAACAGTAAAGGAATATGAACTATGGACTGGAGTATGAGAAGAGCGAAGGTTTAAATCATGTGCGTGGTGTAAAAACTCAAAACGCTCCTTTATGTTGAATTGTATATTCAACTTTGTTACAAACAAGTCCTATTTTTGTGTATGGATATTCTTATTTCAAACAAAGACCTATGACGTTTTTTTTTCCATTGATGAATGTGATTAGTCGACATTCACGTAGGGATATTAATATTGAACGATATTATTTATGCTGGTTCCACATTCGAAAGTGCTAATGTATCATTGTCTTTTGTGCACGATTTTGGAACACCTTGAATATGAATGCACTGACGACGTTCACACTACGCAAGTTGGACACGTGTACCTACTTACTTATCGGAAATCAAAATATATAGATCATACGTATGTCAGCTATAAAAACAGGGTGTAGTATTTAGTGCGAGCTATTTAATAGTACATTATTGCACAGGCCGCGAAACAGGCCGGGAGAACTTCAATGATAAGTTACAGCAATTGCCATTTCCGCCGAGGTATATTATAAGGCTTTTCTCAAAACAATGCAAGGATTTAAAAAATGTTTCTCAAGATACGTTAACTTTTCACTCCGCTGGAAGCAGGTTTTCCATCGCTAATTTGATTTAACTTTCAGAACCTTTGGAACTCATAATTTATTTATGTAGGTTAGTATTTATTATGAAAGTAACAGTTTTTTTTTTTACTTTTATTGTTTGAGTCGTCTTGTAAAGTCGTCGTGTAAAGACGTCGTGTAAGGAAGTCGTGCACACAACTACTTGAACTCAACCTATTTGTACCAAGCACGTTAAAAGAGATCCAAATTTAAATGAGGCAAATAGAAAAAGAAAAAGTTTTGTCGTAGTTATTAATAAACGTGCAACCCAACATGCCGTCAATTGATTTCCTTACAAAATTTCAGGCGCTTTTTTTGTTCCAAATTCAAAACTAATGCGTGTTCGTTTTTTTTTTAAGTAATAACAATATAACCGCGCATATTGAGACAATTATTTTTGAAATAATTCTGAAGAGCGCGTTGATGTCTTTTTACCTACCTGTTAAGAAACCTACCTACATTATGTTTTAGTAGGTAGGCGACAGTTTTTTATCTTTTTAATTTTTATTATAAGTACCTGGGTTCCTGCTTTTAGTACAAAGATGAAGTCTTTTTTCCATTCTGCCAAAAAAATATTTCTTTTTTTTAATTAAGTAATTATAGTCTAACACAATTCGAATGCCTTGGTACTCGTATGTAATGTGTTTCAAGAATTAATAATTTTCACATTTAAATCCACTGCGTAGCTGCTGCGTAGCACTTTCATAGAACCGTTAGAATAATCGAACTACTTGTCCCTTCATCATTTTTGCATTTTTAATCAATGATTAAACGACACAAGCATTTAAAATGGAAACATTCAATATATCTGCGCGTGTCTGTGCTAGCGCAAACTGAGGGCACTATTAGCTCCTGTTAAACATACTCACATATTTGATTTGGAAATTACATACGGGCATGCTAACGCCACGGTCTGCAAACATCGGAAAAGTACGGGACGCTGTCAATGCCTGCCTACATTGCATAATATACATTCACGATTTGACATGCAATGCAGCGTAGCGTATGGCTATTATGTACCCTGATTTCTTTGTTTTGCAATCTTACACGCTGATCGCTGTTTTCGTTAACTCCAATTTGTTTTTTACATTTAAAATACTTTGTACTTATAATAAGCGTCAGGTTTTTGCCTATTTCTTTGGTCACTATCTTAATCGAGAATAACTGATTATATTTTTCTTATAACGTGAAGTATTCATTGTAAAACCGGGATTTTTCACGTACCACACTATCGGTGAAGGCACCGACTAAGTTTCGACTCATTCCGAGAGTCTTCATCAGGGAGACTGATTGCGACGCTCTCCCTCTCGAAACTTAGTCGGTGCGGTTTTACAGTGAATAATCAAATTCATTGAACCTTCATTAGATAGGTACACTGCGTCGTAGTTTTAAAAATGAATTACGCAAGTCTTGTGTTTATCATCAGAAAATAAACAGTGATACTGTAAGCTTGACGACCTCTGTGGCGCAATGGGCGAAGGCCCGCCTGGGACGCAGAAGGTTCGATTCCCGCCGCGGGATAAATGTATCTTAAAATATTTGTCTCGGGCTCTGCATGTTGTCTATGTATAATATGTATGTATTTCCAAAAAAAAGTATATCAGTCATGTAGTTCCTACAACACAAGCACTTCTTACTTTGGGGCTAGATGATGCTGTATGAAAAATGTACAGCATTATTTATTTATTTATTATTCCATTTGACTAAGTAGTTTTAGACTAAGTTTTTCATAATCATCTGTAAGAATGTTTTTTTTATTTATTTTGTATAACAAGAACGTGTAAGACAAGTTTTATAGCACCAGAAGAAATGGTAAAATAACTGGGCGCTTGGTTAATACTTTAATGATTCTGATTTACACAATAAAATCTTATTAGTGAATATAATACTTGGATCATGTTGTCTGAATAAAAAGTTATTATTATTATATTATCCCGTTTGATTTTTTTTTTACTGAGTTTGAGCAAGTTACACTTAAAATTATACTCCTTCAGGCAAGTTTTTATTGTGTTTTCCTGTGTGTCTTACAATACAGACAGTCCATAAGTAATCAAAAAGTCAAATTTTCGTAAAACAGCTAAAATAAAGTTTTGATCTCATAAACATCAAAATTAGATTTTTTATTTAAAACTAATTGACTTGTCTTCCTAAGATACACGTCAAAATCAGTATTCAGTATATAATATAATAAATAATAATAATAATGCTGGATATTTTCACACAGCATCATCTAGCTCCAAAGTAAGCAGAGCTTGTGTTATGAGAACTACATGACTAATATACCATATATATATATTTTTTTATATAGAACACACCCTGATCCACAGATAAATATTTGCAGATACAATAATTTGCCCCGCGGCGGGAATCGAACCCGCAACCTTCTGCTTATCTGGCGGTCCTTCGCCCACTGGTTGTCAATACATATTGCAACCTAAATAGAGCTTTAACACAATTTAGGTAGGTAACTACATTATCAAGATCATAAGCGGATCGAAAACAGACCAATATTAGGTATACTTATATCGAGACTTCGTTGTAAAATGTTCACAGGAACAGGGCCTCATAGTTTTTCTTGCTATTTGTGTATACTTTTATGAAATGCAGACGTCATCGTTGCAATTTTTATGCACCTAAATTATTCGCAATTCCGGCCTTGAGACATGGTCACCGCATTAAAACTACGAGCAGTCTGCGCATTAGCACTTGCGCCGCTGCAACAATACACTGCACCCGCTGGACTAGGGATGCCATTCATGGAATAGATCTTTACCGAACTCGAAACTGATATATTTTTACAGAATGGTTTACGAAGAGTCACTAGTATTAGTAGAGCTCCTTGTGAAGGGCTCGTCTGTGGAAGAACTACCACCATACCTATTTCTGCCGCTAAGCAATATTGCTCGCATTTCTGTGTTCCAGTATGGGTGCCGGTGTAATTACAGGTACATGAGACTTTTCACCCGTTCTATCTCGGCAACCAGTGAGTGATAGCTCAGGTGTCGCAAGCGATCATAGGTTACGGTAACCGCCAACCAACAGGTGGTGCGTATGCTTGTTTGCCGCTTTAGTTGTATAAATGAAAACTATAAAAACCTATAGAATCACACGGTGTTGACAAGCGTAATGCCTTTTTATTTAATAACATGATCCACCTACACTAGTTCTGTCTTACCCCAATATGGATCAATAAAATTTTTCCAATATTTTTTTTTGCAGTATGAGTAGAAAGAACCCTCTTGCTTTTCAAACAGCTTTTCACCCGCCGCGCAACCATGACCACAGAATATATATTATTTTGTGCCATAGTTCAAACTGCAGAAAATCTGCCCTATTCGTCCCTAACGAAGCTATTGGATAGGCGCTCCAAAATATGTTATCAAACGTGATTAATTGGCTGAAGGTTAGATAGATACCAACTTAATTTTGTGATCACTGGCTAATATTTGAAATTACCATTCGCGCTTGGGCCTCTGGCGCGAATTACGAGTCTTTGCTTTCCGCTGAAAATTAAAATTTTGGTTTAAATTTCGAAAACTCGAGGGTCGGATAATCAATTTTAATCCAAAAGAAAATCTTGCTGAAGTCACTATATATCGGAAATCTGTTACATCCTTATGCAGAGTACCATGACCGACCTATGTAGATAAATAGAGGAGATATCACGCATTTTTCAAGCAAATGTGACATGATCTAGCATTCAAGCTGTAGAGTTGGTTTTATTCAAAGATTATTTCGTTTTTTTTTCTTTTTATTTGCAAGATTTCACTTAGTTAACCTTTAGTTGCTTCGGAAGGAATGATAGCTTTACAGTGGGTAAATAATTATTTTAAATGCATTTTTATTATATACTCTTTATGTAGGTACCAACTGAGGTTTTTCGTCTTTCTATATTCATGTAGGTCAAATGCTTTCAAAGTCGCTTGGGTTGGTTGTCGCTTGCTTTTCTTACATCTATTAATAGTAGGTACCCTACTCGTGTAACTAAGTACATACACGAAAATATTCTTACGTAAATCTTCTTGTAAATAAATCACTTTAAACTGTTAGGTACCTAAGTAAGGTGTAGGCAGGTCAAAAAGAATCTGGATATTTCTATGGTTTCATGTTGCAACACATGTAATTTTACATTTTGTTTTTCAACATTTTGTAGAGAATTACAATAAATAAATAATAATGCTGGTCATTTTTCACACTGCATCATCTAGCCCCAAACTAAGCAGAGCTTGTATTATGGAAACTACATGACTGATGCACTACTTATATACTTTTTTTACAAATACATACATATACTTAGAAAACTCCCAGACCCGAGACAAACATTAGCTAATCGTACAAACATTTGTCCTGCAGCGGGCATCGAACCCGCAACCTTTTGCGTCTCAGGCGGGCCTTCGCCCATTGCACCACAAAGGTCGCCAATAGACATTAAAGATGTTTAAAACATAACGTTACAACTTAGTAACAAAATCGAATAAAGAGGTAGGTAGGTACCTCTACCTAGGTCAAAAGGAGAAGAGAGGTACTCGCCTAGGTACTTAAATAAATACCTATCTGATGTAGGTGTGTACTTGCTCATATAGGAGACTATATTAAGACTTGGGTATTTTAAATCTGTATAAAAATTATACGAAAGTAGTTAATCTTTGGTAGAATACTAAGTATATATATATACATATACCTAACATTAACAGAATTTACAAGGTATTTTTAATATTTTTAGATTAAAAATACCTTGAGATTGAGGCTAAGTTACCTACTAAGGAATTACAAATCTATATAAAAAATGGGCGTTGGACTCAAGACTGCCCTTGGTATGCTTAGGTGTAGACGAGCATTCAAAATAAACTTCAGAGTGAGTCATTTGTGTTTTGAAAGTACTCCAAATTGTGCAAACAGAAAACAATAGTACCTACTTAATTGGTGCCTACCTAATTACTTATTTGTCGCGTACGACTCACGCATTTTCTGGATTTATTGCGCGCATTGTTTTAGTATATCTAATTACTGAATACCTAATACGCATACCTAATTACTCCAGATTGTGAAGTTACGCGTTAGTCAGGCAAATACGTCATAAACATTGAGGCATTGAGTAGGTACCTGCTCTTGGTACTTACTGGACGTGGAATAAGAGAACGTGTCTATAGGACGCCAATGGAATATAGGACGGTAGAGGCAGAGCTGACGACTGACGTCACACGATTATGAATGGATCTAGGGACGTCCTCTTATTACGTCAGGCTTACATATGTCGTAATCTAATCTGCCTTCCTTATTGTTTTACGCATCTTCAAATATTAAATTGGTTTAGTTAATGTACTTATGTACCACGTAATATTTGGCTGTGGTTTAATATTGACGGTAAAGAATTTAAATCTGTTGGTGCTGTTTTAAAATAAAAATGTTAATTGATACACATTACACGTGACATTTATATTTATTTTTAATAAGTAAGTACTTACCTACCTAGGTAACGTTTAAAACATTTTCTTATAATTACAGCTGATGACTTAAGTAAAAAGTACTACTTACTCAGGTATTTATTTGTATCTACAATAAAAAAATAATTAGCTAAAAGTGTGTCGACACAATAATTAGGTGGGTAGGTCCCTATATTGTTTGAGGATAAATGAAATGAAATAGGTACCTAATTAGGATTAAGAACTAGGTAGGTTTTAGTGCGTTTCAGTCACATAGACCAAATTCTGAATCTATCACCAACTTTACGTTAGTAGTGTGGTGTTAAGGGACAACCAATGAGAATCCTTCTTAGTAGATATACCTACCTTTATGCAAAAATAGGCTGACCCTACATTTTGATTTATAAAAATTGAATAATAAAGAACTCTTGGCATTATTATCTTATTATACCCATATTTCACTAAATATGTTGCTCATAACGATTGAGGCGAGACGAGTGCGTTCGGTCGCGTCTAAGCAATAAATGTAATGCAGTTCGTTCGAGGTTTGTGTGAAAAATGGAGGCGCTACGTAAACCCGTCAGCATAGGCGCGGGAATGGCAAGCCAAGGGCCGCGGAGCGGGCACCGGCCGCCGGCCGACGTCACGAGAAAGCCGAGGCCTCTATATAACCACTGGCGAGCCGCCCGCGCCGCCACACTCGCAAGTTGCCAGTCCTCGTCGTCTCACGCACGTTCGCTCGCAACCCGCGCTCAATATACCCGTTATCGCTCACTTGTGTCCGCGCTTCCTACGCACGCACTCGTACACCACCATGACTGTCTCCAGCAAGATGAACAGTGTTTCCCGCCAGTCGATGCTGACTCGATTCGGTCCTGGCGGATTACTCTACGCCGCAAATAAAATTCTAGCGGTACGTCATCGAAATCAAGTGCTTAGATGATTTGTGAATGTGTTATTTTTGTGGATATCTCGTGTGATAAAATGTGGTGTTTGACCGTGTGCTTTTGGTTGTCCACAGGTCGCTGTGCCTGGTAAGGAGGAAGATCGCTGGCGCGGCAAGGATGAGGTCGCGCTATTCAAGCGCTGGAGGCGCAACATCTCCCCCGTGCCCGCCCCAGCGAGCCCTGCGCCCGCTCCTCAGGCTCAGCCATCGGAGCTGCTCAAGTTCTTAGCTATTGTAAGTATTATCCTTTAACAAAGTACTCAATACAATTTTAATTGTAATAAAATTTTCAAAGTTTTTATGAACAATCTCAGCTTTTCTAGTTTATTCAATTTATAAATAATTTGGCATTGCACATTTTTCAACATTCTCACTTAGGTAGGTAGTTGTAGGTAATTATATTTTTTGATAATGGAATGTTATATTTATTTTTTAAGATATATTTTAACTTCAATTCAATTATCATCGCAAATGGAATTACGGAATACGAACTAGTTTTTTTAATTCGTTTTGAAAGTGTTATGTACCTACCTAACCCACACTATCTGTCATGTTATGAACAAGTGGGTACTAAATAAATAAATAGGTAAATTGTACTTTTTGAGGTACTTATAATGATAATGTTCCCCAGACTTACTATAAAATGTTTGCTAATAGATTTGTTGTTTTGTCTAACAGAATGCATTGGAGCTATCGGCCCCAGCGTCAGACGCTCTACTGAAGTCCCGCTCGTCCGAGTGGTTCCAGCTGGCGGGACACCCCGGCTCGCTGGCGCCCGCCGGCCCCGGCACCGTGTGGAAGCGCCGTGCGGCCGGCGATCACCCCGCGCACCACCCTGAGCGCGACGCCTACGAGGCGCTCGCCTCTTGCCCGCACATGCGCGCCGCCATTCCCCAGTACTACCGCGAGCTTAGCTACGCCGGCGAGAGCTTCATCGAGCTGCAAGACCTGTTGCACGGCTTCCGCGACCCCTTCGTCATGGACGTCAAAATGGGCACCAGAACCTTCCTCGAGGACGAGGTCAGCAACGCGCGCGCCCGCGCGGACCTCTACGAGAAGATGGTACGCCTCGACCCGAAAGCGCCGACCGAGGCCGAGCACGCGGCCGGGGCGGTCACCAAGCTGCGCTACATGCAGTTCCGCGAGCAGCGCTCCTCGTCTGCGGAGCAAGGGTTCCGCATCGAGGCGGTGAAGGTGCCGGGACAGCCACCACGCACGGACCTGCAGAAAGTGCGCGAGCCGCAGCAACTTGCAGGCGCGGTGGCACGCTTCCTTGGTCGCAACGAACGCGCGCGCCGTGCCATCGCCGCGCGCCTGCGGCAGATCCGCGAACTTTTCGAGCGGTCCGAATTCTTCAAAACCCACGAGATCGTAGGCAGCAGCATCTTCATTATTTACGATGAAGAGCGCGTCGGCGCTTGGCTGATCGACTTCGCTAAGACGCGGCGCATCCCCGAGGGCGCCCGGGTGAACCACAGAGCGCCTTGGGAGCAGGGGAACCACGAGGAAGGTTTCCTGTATGGCTTGGATAGACTGATAGACACGATAGAGAGTGCGAAGCTACCCTCAGCACCCTCGGAGCCCGATGTCTCGCGCTGAGCGCCCGGCGAGAGGACCTTGGAATCGCCACCGTCGCCACTCGGCAGGCCTAGCGCTGCAGTGCCGCTCTTCTTGCGTCGATCCGATGCGCAACACGCGCGTGGAAGATGAACACAAAAACTAATAATTGTGCGTTTGAGAAAGAAATCGCGAATTTGTCGCCTATTTATTTTGTTCTAGTCCTAATGTAATTAATACCTACTACTTATTTTCAATAAAATATTTTTATATTGTAGAAATGCTTGCTGGATTTTGTTTTTACCCCTAGAAATTAATTTAGCAATTGCAAACAATTTAGAAAATATGTATGCCTCATAGTAAAATATATCAAAACATGATAGATTCAAGGTAATTATGAATTATTAGAGAATCCAGCTACAACGCAAGAGGTGCGGGTTCGATTCCCGCTGCTGGACAAATTTTCTGGAGATATTAGTCAGTGTTGTGGTAACAGGAAATCCTAGTGTGGGGTCAGGACTATGTATGTGTCTGTTGTTATAATTAATTACTATACAAAGGCTCAGCGGACATTAACTTAATCATGGGTTTTGTCTACAATTCAAAGATACAAAACTTAAACACATCCATAGAGTAGAAAATTATTAAAACTAAATTATATTTCGAGCAATTTCGATTTAATTAATAATATTAATTATATTAAAGTTTTATAAGTACTGGCTACTGGGTGATACACACATCAATAATAATTAACAATATCATAATTAAAAATATAGTGATTAACATAATTATGTATTAATAAAAACTAAACTAATTAAAATTAGAGGGATTAAAAAACCGATTTGTCATAAAAACTGTTCAATCAAAAAACAATAAGATAGGTCTTTAACAGAATTCAAATCCAGAGAAAATTATAATGTAAGTTTTCTAAAAATGCATCAATATTTTACCAAGGTATTCATATAGAGGCACTTATAAACAGACTAGTTTTGTGGCAATTTCTTGCTGCAATGGTATGTATGGGTGCATCTCTTTATTTTTTTATTTTTTGTTCGACGGCTATACAATTGCCGCAAGAAATTGGCACTAGCCCGTTTAAATGCGCCTTAAGATTATAGAAAAATATACATAAAAATAAGAGTTAGTAACCTATCTCATTAAATCTGTACATAACTGTGTTTGTGTTGCCGTGCCGCATAAACGCATTATGAGCGACTTTCCAAAAAATCACTAAAACCCTTGTTTCCCTCGTTCTATAAAAATTATGTTAATATTATTTAAAGCTGGTCACAGACATAATGTACAAATGTTTGCGCAATACGCCAATCCGCATGTGTGGGTCGCCATGCATTTAGCTAAGCGCCTTTATGAATGCCTTAGCAAACCCAAGTGCACATTTCTGCGACCAGATTAATACTAAAAATATAACTTTATAATCTAAAGAATACGCATAAAGTTACAATGAGTCAACCATAGACAGATTTTTCTTAGCTTTGATAGTCCTGCAACTGTTTACTTTGGTTGCAAATCGCAATGAGTTCAGAGTTTCACCAAAGCATTCATCAAATTGGTTGATATTTACCAACATTAGTGTTTTGGAGTTCCCTCCAAGGCTGGGCATCAATAAGTGTGTTAGCTTAGAGTTCCTGTATGGGATATGAGACTGGTTTGTCTGCAAAGACAGAATCACTTTGGACAGTTCAGATAATGATCTGTTGATGTGCTTCGTTTCATCCATTCTCTGTGTGGTCTTCCCACTCTCGGAACCAGCCAAGTCTACTAAATTCAGGTTACTAGTGTACTTCTCTTTACGCTTTTCGTTGATCGCCGATATCTTGATTTGCGCAACGGAGTGTGATCGAGAGCTACGTTCGTTGTTCAGAGTAGCAGCAGTTTGTCTGTTACGTTGTGCAAATATCATCAACCTGATAAAATCATGTGAGCTCTTAACTTCCTCTTCTTTCAAGTTGGACACATAAACATCTGCTCCTTTGGAGTTGACCATTTTAATGTCATGGCTTGTTTGGTCTTTACTAGAGTTCAGTAAGTCATAAATTATTTCATTGTAGATTTCTAAAAACGAGGCTCTTATAGTGAGCTCCCAGCCCATTCTCTTCAAATCTTCCATACATTCGAATATCATGTTGAAGGCGCGAGGTATGATGCCATATTGCTCTTTCCCACAGCCCCCTTCCATAGTATATGTTTTCCCAGATCCTGTTTGTCCATAGGCAAATATACAAACATTATACCCATCTAAAGCAGATTGTACCATTGCTGATACTTCAGCAAAAACATTTTCTTGAGATGAATGTGGGGTAAATATACCATCAAATGAGAAGGAATGTTTTCCTTTACGAGCAGAGTTCAATAATTCAATTTTTTCAACATCTATTGAACAGGCATCTAACACATTCAAGTTGAACAGCGGTTTATTCATCTCTGATTCCAGAGGTGGCCGCACTCTGCAGTACACTCGGATGTTGCCCTTCAGATCCTGAATGGTGTTCCTCAGGTCTCTCTGCTCTTTGTACATGGATGCCAAAATATTTTGCAGTGCTTCTGCATCGCCTTTGTACTTCTTGATAGATTCCAAGGCTTCTTTATAGTCAAGCTGTAACTTGTCATAATCCACAGATATTTTTTTGAGATGATCTGTTAGCACTCTCAATGCTTCAGTCTCTTCTCTGAGACTGCTATGACGTCTGGTCAGATCATTGAAGTCCGACTGAATCCTATCCAGTTCTGAAGTCTTCTGCTTCAGGCTGTTTGTTACTTCTTCTAGAAGTTTCGTTTTACGGTGTAAGTCTTCATTTTCATGTTTTTGTAGGTCAAAGTCAAGTTTCAATTTGTCATGCTCAGAACACTTTTCTCTTAAATCATCAAGGGTCTTCAATAACTTCTCCTTAAGCATATCCCGCTCTGTTGTACTGCTCTGGACTGAGTCCTTAATTCTTTCATAATCTTCAGATACTTCATCATGTTTGTCTCTTAAATCATTGAAATCACTTTTGATAACTTTGTGTTTTTCAAGTAAGTCATTGAATCTGGCTTTGTAGTCATAGGGGGGAATTTTGGGCCCTGTTGTGGTCTTTTTTTCTACTTTATTTTGTTTTGCTGGAACGGAAGGAACAGGAACTGTCGCTGCCCTTTTGAGTCGAGGAGCTGGTGCAGAAGTTGTTGGTGCATTTCTCAGAGGTCTTGTATGGTTCAGTATCAAATTCTTCTTGTCCAAATCACTGAGTCCATTACCAATCGTCCTTGTGGTCACGCGATTCAGTGGACGATTTTCTTTAGATGCATTTGTAGGCAATTTAGGTATTCGGGACATCCTGAAATATTACATAGTAAGTATTTATGTTCTAGTATATTATGATGTGTAAGTATAGTAAAATAGGCTCACAGAAAATGATTTAAAAAAAAACAGAACCGAAGAGTAGGCCCATTACAAGTAGGTACAACTAGAGCAACAATAAAATTATAATTTACCTGAAAGTTCAATCTTGTGCGACTATTCAATAATCCAACAATACTGAGAAGCCTGAAATAAGACAATTCTATTAGACTAGGTACATGCTAAAAGATCTAAAAGTTCGTATGAGCTGGTACCCAGGCTCAGAGGCCAACCTTAGAGGACCTATGGCTTCAGTCATGTCTTCTAGCGGAGTGCTTTCCAAATCACAGAAATGGATGTGCAACGTTTCTCGAAAGATATTGGCACCATAAGATCTCATAGATCACACAACAACTACAAATCAGAAAAATAATTCACGCTTACCGATGTTGGTTGTTTTGACCTAAACCAAAATCACTAAACTTCACCAAAACAACAACTAATCAATGAACAATGCTTAATGTTTTATTTCTTTCGTTTTCGGTGACCATCCGTTAAATTTCAATCAATTTCGTTGTTGTCAATCAACCAACTCAACTCAAGCTAACAAAACGGCTCGAATTCAAAATTCAAAAATATCACCGGAGTCCAGTGCTGCCAACTGCTACCTTTAGCCAGTAGCTAGATCTTGCGAAAAGTTGCTTGAAGTAACTAAATGTTTCGTAGTAGGTAACAATAAAATGAGAATAATTGTTTTATTGAATCAAACACGAGAGTCTTAAAAATGAGTAGATTATTATTTATTTTATTTACATTTTAATATTACCTATTAAATGTAGAAAAATGTACACTAATCAATTCAAATAGTTGAGGAGGATGATGACGAAGGATGAGGTTCAGTCTTGTTTCGAGTATTTTTAATAGTACACAGTTTTAAATGTATTTTAGGCATAATACAATTATAGCAGCATTGACCAGTTTTCCTGAGGGAGTCGTTCTTGAGGAGGATTGAGTTTAGAATTATCAAACTCATTTGACAAGACAAGGCAGAACACCGGTAGTAATTACAGTTTGAGTGTGATCTTCGTGTATCATCACGAAACATCCTCAGGTAGAGCGGATGGATGGAAGACGATTGAGAGAATGTGTTCTTGTTTTTGTGAGAGTGACTTTTGTGTAAAGTGGTGTGTTTAGGCTATTGTTAATATATCCCTAGTCCCAAACGCTACATGCGTTGTGATAATTTGTTAATGAATGACAACTAGCTTTTATTATATAATTATTATTATTTACAATTACAACGAATTAGATGTATAAGTTATCTGTAATGTTGTATTTGAATGAGTAAATAAAGAATTTGAATGAATGAAAAATGGAATTCCAGTTCTCATTTGGAATTGGTTCTAATATAGAGCACGACGTTTAGTTTTTTTAGGCCTGGTGACCTAATACGTACTCTCGATCGAAAGTATTCACATCATGTGAAAAGTTGCAAGAAAATGTAGCTAAAAAAAGCAGTAGGTAGCTGCCTGACACAAAAAAAGCTTAAATCTAGCTATAAAGTAGCTAAGTTGGCATCAGTGCCCGAGTCCGTCCGAACTCACCCGAGTCCGACCTAAACGCTTGAAATAAAGCTAAACATTCAAATGTTTGTATTAATAAAATGAACTAAATACAGTCTGTTATTGAGTAAATTCACAAACGACTATTTGTTTGTCACAAATAACTATTCTATAATAGATCAGAAAATAATATTATAATTTTGAAACCTGTAATTACTTATATTTTACATATTATGCAAATTATTATTTATATTCTATCGAAATTATTAATAACTAATATGTACAGATTAAAAATTGGTGAATATGACTGTGAATAGGCATCTTTTTTGTTTTCTTCACTGGTAACATAGTAAAAAGCTAGTTGTCTTTTATTTGAGCTTTTATCAGCCAATCATAACATAACTCGGAACACCGAGTTCTCTCAGTTATTGGGCTCAAAACTACAATTTTCAAGAGGTTATTGGCGAACAGTAATGCAGAATATTGTAAAAACCAATCAAAATATAGGTGTAGGCATGTCCACTTATTATCTTTGTTTAAATGTATGAATAAAAAGAAAATTCACTATACCAATAAAGTTTTTCACCCTATATATATATTTTGATACTCGCAACTGATACTACCCGTTGAACTAGATTCATGAAATTTTACAAGGAGCATGGTCTCACACCACAAGTAAATGAACATGTCCGAAAATTTATAATTTGTAGTTATGATTATAAATGTATTTTTTTTGTGATTACAAATTTACACTTGCAGTTAGACTGTGACGTATATCGATGTATACAGCAATGTTTGGTGCTTTACGAGCTCGTACGGAAGCCTCGGTGTGTGAGTCAGACTCGCAATTGTCCGGTTTTTTTAATAGTTAGGTTACTTTTTTAATAATTTTGTAGGTACAGTTTGTACCTCTATGCTACCGTCCTGCTCGTTCCTCTCAACATCTTCATCAACCCTGAGCATTCTACCTCTTTTTATACGGACTCTTTTACTGACACTGAGATCCGCTTGTGGAACTCTATCCTAGCACAAATCTTCACTGCTGTTTTCAAACTTTACAAAAATTCATCTCTACATATAGTCAACAAAGCATTTATTGTATATTTGTATGTATCTAAATATATATTTGGATGTATATATTTAAGTATGAATTATTTTTAGTTTTATGTATGTAGTTTACTTCTATTTTAAGAAGCTAGATAATTAATTTTAATTTTATTTTATTTTGGTAATCAGCCAAACTCATTACCTCTCCACTCTTCATTACACAAAGTTTAGCTGGAAGAAAATGCTAATTAGCATTAAGTTCGCCTATGTACTTATTTTATCATGTGCAATAAAGCATTTATATATATCTATATATCTCTGCTGTCATGTTATTGATGAATGTCTGGGATTATTAAATTAAAATCTATTATGTTGAACAAGTATCGTAGAAATATTGATGGTATCTCATTATCACCGTTTATATGGATGTTCTCGAAATCTGCGATATGGGGCATAGCTTTGAAAACATGGACAGTTCAAACGCGTTGTATCGTGATACCGTAGAAAATATAAATCTGACAGGTCACCGGTGGCTGATCCAATTTCTACTAGCAATGAAAAAAGTTATGCTCGGAATTTTACCACGTGATAATTACCGAAATGAGAAAATATAATATCCGAAATGCCTTCAAGAAGTGGTACCATTGATGGTACTATGGTGTTTTTTTTTGCAGTTGTACCATTGACGTTACTTTGGCAAAATATTTTTTTCCTAATACCATTGCATTGCGTATGTACCTATGTAATGTAAATAGAACTAGGCAATTAATAGAATTGCTAGAAGGATCACACAGAGTATAATAAAGTTGAATGCAGTGCAGTATATAAAATGACTAAGTGTTTTTACTTATATAGGTACATAAGTTTAAGTTAAAAAATATTGCAATAAACAAGTTTGAGTTTTTGAGTGTTTGAGTGACATACAACCCCGTCAAAGGTTGACTGGAGTTAATTAATTATAAGATTGGAGTTGGACATGAATTGGAAAAATTGCGAGTTCAGAGAGCATTGAAATAAAATAAATAATTGCATTTAGGGCATACCTACAACTTTAACTTTATTTTATAATAGGTACCTACACCAGTCATTTGTGTTTACAAAGAATTTAAGTAAGTTTATGAATTATAAGTAAGTAAATAAGTTGTTTTGATTTTAATTTCCTGAATGTACCACGGATAACAAAACACAATATTGGCTAAGGCACTATTGACGTAATGGTACGACGGCAAGAAAACCACGGAAAAACTACGTAGTACATACATTCTAATGGTACCACGGTAAACAAATAGATTTATCATGTTGACTTCAACAATGGGTAGTCGATATTGCTCACTGTTAGCTGGGAAAGAAAGGTTATCAAATGGCGACCGCGAACCGAACAAGGCGTTGCCGTAACGATATCGTTACGGAATGTCGGATAGAGGTGGTCCAAGATCCTACGCTCAGCAGTGGATTTCTGCAGGCTGTTGATGATGATAATTAATCATTTTGAACGAAAATGTGATAATTATGGCTCTAGTCGATTTGTGTCCATAATCCTTTTTGATATTATATCTATCCTCCACAAACTTCACGCATTACATAAGTGATAATTTTTAATTAGGGACACCCTGTCATTCTGATAGTATGATACAAATATTGTCACGTTGTATAACGATTCGGTATTGATAGTGTATCACCCACCGATTAATCGGACGAAAACCGAGCCTTGGAAGTTGGTGACTCCTCACTATCAACGACTAAAAAAAAAACAAATTGCCATCTTCTGTGTTGAATCCGAAAAACGTGAAGTGTTGAAAAATCTTGTATTTTGACTTGTTTTCAATATAGATGTGTTGCGATACTGCGTGGAATTAATTTTGGTATAAATTTATACGTACAGAATATTTATTGGACTGTATAAATACTGACATAGTGCATTGTTAACCTGTTTATTAGCACCATTGACGGATGTCCTTGTGCATTTTGCAAGAACCGGAGTGGCGGCAAATTTGATTTTGTGAAAGAATATTCGCTGTGTATTTACGATGTAAGTTTAACAATTTTTATCTAAGCGTAATGGGTAGCCCCAAAGTAAATGTTAGTGCTTGTGAGAGCAATGAACTTGAAATTGATGTAAATGAACCAGCTGATGAAGTAGCAGAAAGCGAAGTTTGCGATACCGCTGAAAATATTACGGAACCTAGTGGCACCTCCACTTGCGACCTAAATGTCTCGAAAGACAGCGATGGAACAGTGCCGGGAAGTTCGAAGAAAACAAAAAAGAAATATCGCCACGGCAAGAAAAGTCATACGCCTGCCAAAGAGCTTACAGACAGGAATGTAGTGAGAAGAGTTCACCATATTGGGGCCAAATTCAGCAAGCAGGCCAGAAAAAGAGCACCAAATTTTTCTTCGATTTCCAAATTTTTCCTACCTCATAAGAGGCCTCGTAAGGATGTCTTTATTCCACCAACAAAGTTCCTGCTAGGAGGGAATATATCTGATCCATTGAATCTGAATAGCCTACAAGATGAGGATATCAACAGGGCAATGAATGCAGTTACTCCTGAGTCATCTCCGCTGCCCACACCACCTAGGCACAAAGCTAAGATAGATGTTATAATCCCTCCCAACATCAGAGATCCACTCAACCTGATGGAGCCTCTAGACAATGATGAATATGAAAAGAGGCTTGAAATGCAGCAACGTAAACCACGGAAGAAAGCAAGGCTACGGCGCCGTACCACAGATAACACAAGCCCATCAAAAGAGGAGGCTGTTGAGAAATCTGAAGGTATTAAGGAGCCACTACCACCGGAACCATCAACATCTGCAGCTAAGTCTCGGAAAAGATCTTGCAGCGATAGTGACAACGCTTCGCAGAAAGGCAAAGATTGCAATAAGAAGGTGCGGCGTATGGATTCTCTAGATAAGATAGTGAGTCCTGTGGTGCCACAGCCAGGGGCATGGATGCGCGCGCGACAACCTCGCGCCGGCCCTTCAGAGAGGCCAGCATCTCCACACCGCACCAAGAGTTTATCAGAAGGTGACACAAAGCTACCAACATTTCATGATAAAAACTACAAGTATCAATATGGTAACTATGACAGGTAAGAATACAGTACATTTAAATTGTTATAGAGATCTTTTAATCAATTAACTCAAATTTTATTATTAAATGTATTATGAAACTGTTATCAATAATTTTTAATGCATTTCAGGTATTATGGTTATCGTAATTTGAATGCCATGATGGACATTCGCCTGCAAGTGTTTGAAATGCATCGACACCTCTTCCACAATAAGGATGTGTTGGACATTGGCTGCAATGTGGGCCACATCTCCATAGCAGTGGCTCGGACACTTGGAGCCCGTTCTGTTGTGGGCATGGATATTGATCCTGTTCTAATAAGTAAGTAATAGTAGATAACAATGCCTTGCTCAATAACTGGTAGTTTTAATGGAACTTGTTTGTCAAGATTACCCAAATTGAGAAACTAGGTGAAAAATATAGTGACAGATTTGTACCTGTCTATGTTTCAATGTCTTGTGCAAGCTGTGATCTAGGTATATTTAGTTTATTATTTCTTTGAATGATAAGTAGGTACAGTACAAATTACGCACATTCTACATGCATATGTTAAAATTTTCTTGAATCACAAAATCTTGCCTAATTTAATATTCATGTTTAATATTCATAACTAATTAGTATGAACCTCGGTTCAAACAAAACAGGCGCGTATTATAGAACGAATTTCAAACTGAATTGAGGGAATAGTGGCATTGGCCTAGATAGACTTCCGATCTGAAAGTCGTGGGTTCGAACCTTGTCGAAGCACCAATTAATTTATAAATTTATGTGCACTTCACACATGGTCGAAACGGTCAAGGAAAACATCATAAGGAAACCGGAATGCCCTAGAACCAAAAATTCGAAGGCATGTGCCATCAGTTAGTATTCCATAAGGCGGCGATAGTTTGATTTATTCATCCATGAACCTGTCACGTGGAATGTTAACTACTGTGCAAAACCCGGGATGTTATCCATAGTATGGATCATGGGAATTAAAGTCGTGAGTAGGTATTTTATTTTAATGTTAGGGATTTGCAGAGCCGTACAGGCTTATGTTCCACCTCTATTGACATCTCCCAGAGGCATGTTTTAAGGCCCTTCCATAGAGACTAAGTTGAAAAGTTTAATGTGCCTGAAATTGAAATTAAAATTTATCTAGCACCCATCATAGTCTTCAAACCAGAGCACAGTTAATGCAAGCAACTGCTTGGTGGCAGAAATAGATACAAACAATTTCTGCCACCTACACAAAAAATAGAACTCAATTGCAAATAGAAAGATACTTATTTTTTCTTTTGTCTCATTTCAGCTAGGGCGCAAAAAAACCTACGTTCATTCATACCCGTGCCGGCCGAACCTAAAATGGATGAAGACAAAAAAGATACTGATCTAGTCGACAAGAAGCCGGACTGTGAAGAGTGTAAGGAGGAGAAATGCGAGGATTGCACCGACAAACCTGATGATGCCAAGAAACGGAAGATTAAAAGGCCAAGGAAGAATAGGAAAGCATTTAATAAGGAGCAGGGGCAGTGCTTCTTTCCAATGTCTATGTCGATGTTGTTTGGACCACTTGGGGCAATGGGCAACAACTTTTCACTTCCAACATTCCCATACAATGTTAATTTTAAACAGGTGAGCTTATTTAAAAGAGCTGATTACTATAACTGTCGTTTTTTAAACAATCTTAACATAAAAGGAGGCTATAACTTAAAAAAAAAAATTGTCTAGTGGGATTGGACAGGTCATGTGACTCTAATGCATCCATATCATTGGGCAAACTTAGTTACCGAGTGGGAATAACGGAAGACCAAAGAAATTATGGCGTGACGAGCAGTTCACATGTAGAGTTCTACATGTGAACTGCTCAAATCCGTTCGTCATGGCACTCTTTGGAGGAGGTCAATGCCCAGAACTGGACTTTTTAGGGTGATGATGTTTTTTTTCCTATTATACTAATACTGAAAATTATTACTATATTATATTATTAAAAGTCATCATCACCCTAAAAAGTCCAGTTCTGGGCATTGACCTCCTCCAAAGAGTGCCATGACGAACGGATTTGAGCAGTTCACATGTAGAACTCTACATGAAAATACTAAGCTCTGAGTAAATAAAGGTATATGCTAATATTTTAACACTAAATTTTTCCAGGGCAACTACGTCCCTCGCGAGGATGTCGCGGTCGGCTCCGGCGAAAGTCCTCAGTTTGACTTAATTCTCTGCCTCTCCACCACAAAGTGGATGCATCTGAACTGGGGTGACGCCGGCATGAAGCGCGCCTTTCGACGCATGTTCGCGGATCTGCGTCCCGGCGGCAAGCTGGTACTCGAAGCGCAAAACTGGGCGAGCTATAAGAAGAAAAAGCGGTTGACGGTAAGATAAACTCGATTTTGATGTCTTGTGTCTCACCACCAAACCACAGCGGCCCTATGGTGTTGCAAGCTACCATAGGTTACGGTAACCGCTTACCAACAGGTGGGCCGTATGATTGTTTGTATAAAAAACACTTTAGTTGTATAAAAAAAATATATGGACAGTTTTTACCTCCCTCCCACACATAATAAAATTATACATAAGACCTGGATTCCCTTATCATTTGATGGATTTCGGTTTTGAAATTACAATTACTTTCTTGGAACCAAGTATTCAGCAATACTAATGTTGCATTACACCAAGCTATTGTAATAACGGACAATTATTTATAATTAGATCGACCAAATGTTGCACAGAACTTAAAAGCCGCGGGTGGTTATTGGCGATCTAAATACAGATTAATATCCGCGGAACATCTGTTTATTGATTGAAATGTGTGCGAGGGTTTCACTTTTTATTTTAGAAGCATCTGGCCGCAGTCTTGCTTATATCATACTAGCTTCTGCCCACGGCTTTGCCCGCGTTGTACCCGTATACAAAGTAGCCTATGTGGTATTCTGACGTATAAGCTATATTACTGTAATGTTTTATCAAAATCCGTTCAGTAGTTTTTGCGTGAAAGAGTAACAAACATCCATCCTCACAAACTTTCGCGTTTATAATAGTCGTAAGATTAAAAAGTAGTTACGTGTTCCAAGATATCTATGCCAATAAAAAATATATATATATATATATCATCAGTATCGATTCCGGAGTTACAAAAATCCAAAAAATTTCATTATTGTTGTGCAGTAGAAGGAAAGTAAAGGTTTTTTTTAGTATTGGAGGCATACCGTTTTTACGTACAGCCTTACTGCCCACCAGATGAACGGCGGTTATCGTCGCCTATTCACATCTGCAATATTGTTGAAAAATCTTACTAAGTAGGTACTCAAACTAAAACTTTTAATGTGTAAATGCAAGTGAGCGAGAATAGAACCCTCTTCTTCAAATCGTCATTAATGAATCGTGCTGACTTTGTGTCCGAATTTAAATCTGCTGCCATCTCGTTGGCAGTATGCTTGTTTGCCTTGAAAGAACATCAATTAACTGAATAAATCCTTGTTCCAGCCAACCATCTACGAAAACTTCAACTCCATAGAAATGTTCCCGAGCAAGTTCCGCGAGTTCCTTCTGTCCCCCGAAGTGGGTTTCAGCAAGTGCGCCATCCTAGGCGTGCCGCAACACGCCAGCAAGGGATTCCGCCGCCCGATACAGCTGTACGTGAAGGGGGATTTCACGCCGAGCAAGGCCTGCTGGTCGGATGCGCACGTCCCTTCCTCGCACCACAAGCCGACTGAGACGGAGCCGCCGCGCCGGCCGGTGTACGCGCCGGCGGCGCCCGCGTACCGCCCGAGCGACGACGCGCCATCCTGCGGCGCGGCTACGCCCTACTCGCCGAACCTGGACTGCAGCGCTGATGACTCTCCGTTCTACAACCCGCGTAGCGACTCGTACGCGCCGTCGTATCAGCCTCCGCGGCCGACGGTGTACGCGACGCTGCCGTCGCCGCTGGGCAGCGCGTCGCCCGCCGTGTCACCGGCCGCGTCGCCCGCGCCTCACGCATCGCCCGCGCCCGACCCCGCCTCGGCGCGGTGCTTCGTCGAGCCGCGCCCTCACGACGACTAGAACCCCTCGGAACACGGTCTGAATACTTCAATGAACATCCTTCAACCAGAACACTCTCGACGCGACGCCAGGACTTCAACTGTGCCGTGCGCTACTGTGCTAGCTCGTTTGACTAAGAACCTTGAACGGTCTCAGACAAGGCGTAGTCCGGCTCAGCATTATCGTAGTCGTCGCCCTGCCAAATAACACGTGATATTTTGGTTCGTTATCTTAGTTACCGAGAAAAGCTCAGTCTTCTAGTATAGATCAACCAGAAAGCGTGTATGTGCGTAGCACTAAAATTAAATATCTATGAAGATTTTAAATCTGTTACAAATTACTCCAAAAATTTGGAAAACATCGCGTTATCTCGATGGGAGGGGAGGTACAGCAACGCAGGAGTTTGCAGTGTGATTTTGGGTTTCATTCGCTATTTGTATTGTAAACGTATTCTGGTTAAATTACCATCAAACAAATTGACAAATTCAATTAACTACTTATTGCAGAGATTAATGCTCGGACATACTCGAATAAATATGGTGTGTAAATAACATTTACGCAACTAATTTGCTATACAGGATGTAGCAAGATATTGGGCTCTTAAGGAAAGTAAGCATTTTATCACTCTTTTGAATTTTTTATGGTATGGAAATATTAATTGAATGTTGAATGATGAAATATTGAAACTGCATTTTTCTATTTCCGTATTCAACAACAGTTTAAAAAATATACCTACATTATGCGGTTTTATTTTCTCCTATTATATGCACAAAACTAAAAGTTACTTTCCTTAAGAAACCTAAAATCTTGCCACACCTGTATATCCTGATAGTTCCAAATAAAAACTCATGGATAAAATCTTATGAACTATTTATAAGTGATTGTCCATTTGACTTCGCCGATCTAAGCATGAAAGTGATAAAATGCTTCATTATTTGAAATGAATCAAACGCACAGATATGTTAAGTCGAAGTAAAGTTGGAAGTAGGTATCGGATCATTGAAGTAGTTTCGCCGTAGCCCTGTTAATTTAAGCGTAACGCCGCAGAGCGGCACTTTGTCAATGAATCTAGAAATGAGGATGTGCTTTCAAATCATGTTATTTATTAGATATAGCTGGTCTCGTAGGAGCGCCTGCACTCGTGCGTGGTGTGCTCGGGACGTAGAGACCGCGCGCCAGCAAGGGACCTGGTACGCGCGGCGTAGCACACGACTTTCTATTCACTTATCTCGAATTTGGACTGATAATATAACTAGTAGGCATAAGCATAATATTTAAAGCAGGACAAATTCGCAGGATCCACAGGCGGGGCACATGGTTTTCTCATTTCTGGGTTTATGTCTCCCGCCTTTCGTATTTTTATGTAAATATCGTTTTAGAACCCATAGGATTATGTTCGATAGGCTGAAAGTATTTTATAATATTATACTCGTGCATTAATCTATTATTTACAGTATTTTATTTCACTCCTAAACTCCATCGTTATAGTTACAAAATATTCGTTATACACGAACTTGAGTTACTATGATGATGATAAATATAGGTATACAAATGTCTTTTATTAGTACCTTACTTTGCACATAAAACTTTAAAAAATTACCTTCCGAAAATTTGGTACCTACAGAAATTAAAGTTAAAAATTAATTTAGAATTGATAATGAGCCATATTCTTCCCTTTACACTACAAACTTTGTTCGTCGCCAATTGCTAGGCTAGGTAACACCATTATATAGCAAGCAAACAAATACTTGGTAGTTTATTTACGGTACTTAGCACCATATACAGTATGTAGGTAAAATCAATGGATAGCACAGCAGTGCCCAATTGCGTGAATATCTTTGTTAATAGGTACGTTCGTACTTACCTTGGCTATCTGTGATAATGTAAGCTTAAGTACCTAGGTAGGTATTAGACATACTAGGAAGGAATTAACGCATTGGTAATAGATATTAATTACCTACCTACCTTATTACTTTAAGAGCCACAAGCAAGGACGACGTAATTCATTTAAGAGCAGCCGTATCGTGAATTTCATTAAATCGAAACTTATAAAATCGTTTGCCCCCTAACTGACTGATCTATCAACGAATAACTAAAACTACTTACTAAGTCTAGAAAGCTAAAATTTGGAACATAGATTTATTTTCTCCTGGCGTCGCTGGAAAGGAGATTCAATTTATTACAATAAAATACATTATTTGACTCAAAAAAACAAACAAATGGTTAATACAATAAAGAAAAGAGATGTCAAATCAGTTCAATCTTGGGGTCAAAATAGGTCCCTAACGCAGCATCGAACGTGCAAGTTGCTTGCTTAGCTGCGCTGGTTTTCAGACAGGGCCTTTTGTGAGATCACACACATTGACAGGGGAACACAAAATCGCATAAACGACATCAATGCTTAAACATATCCTACCAAATATACTTAGGTATTAGGTATAACACTGTAGCATATACCTACCTACTTACTTACCTACTTCGTTGATGGCTAGTTATACAGTTTAACTAAAAAGTGTTTTATTTTCTTTTGTTGAATTTGATAGTAGGTAGGTACATTAGTTATCAGAAAAAAACCGTGTTTAGTTAATCAACTATGAAATAATCTTTATATGTAGGTACCTATACAGTAATTTTGTCTAGAATCGGTTTTGTTTAGTTTGAAACTAATCGCAAAATGGCAAAAATGTTTAGTATAGTGAAGTTCTTCTTGTATCAATTGGTAGGGAAGATAATTTGGTAGGATATAGTTATTATATTTATAGGTTTTTGGTTTGTGACATTCAAATTGTCACAGTTTAGTATAATAGTTACAATTGTGAATTAGTTAGGCGGTACAGGCGTACCTACATACCTTATTAACCCTAAATTAATTTGATTGTATAGGTATGGTAAGGTAGGCCCTAGGTAGGGCCTTAAGACAAAGGTTTGTGCTTCCTACGTGCCTAAATTATACTCGTAGCAACCGGTTACCCGCAGGCAATACCAATAATTTAGTGCCTATAAATGAATAGAGCTTTAATTTATAATTAGGTATACCTTAATCAGACTTAAAGGTCACGAGCCTACAATTTAATTACGCTAACTTTACTATAGGTAGGTAGGTACCTGGTTCATCTTATCTCCCGTCTAATAAAGGGCCAAAGTAAACCATTTATGGCACTTTTATACAGTAACCGTCTGTTTGTAATGGCACGTCCTAGGATTTTGTACTTAAGTAACTTCGTTTGTCTACCTACTTACGTAGCAGGTAAAAGTACCTACCCTCACTTCAGTGCTTTATTATGGCTTTTGTAACTGGTACCTACCTCATTTTAAAAGTAACATCTATTCATTCAAATTTATAATATGAGTTGCCCAAGACAAAATATATGTACGAACATTCAAAACGATGCCGTTGCCTTAAATAATGTTAGAATTATGTTTATCTACGAGCCAGATTACACTTTTATGGTTTCAAAAGTGTATGATTCCCTGTCTAGTTAGGTCTACCTAAAAGAATTAGGTATCTATACCTAATTGAGCTAAATCAGAACTTTTAACTCGGAAGGTCTCGACAATAATTCACTATAAAAAACCTAATACGATTTCAAACCATTTTTGGCTCCAATTTTTTGTGCGATTTCTTTCTAAAGCAATTAATAAAAAAAACTGTATTGAACTGAATTTTTTTTTTGTACCATTACAACAAACTACAAGTAATTTTGACGCCTTATTCTGATCCACAGGCTTCAGTTAGGAACAGTTGGCAATTACTTATTTCTTGAATATTCCAGAATAGAAGAAAAGTGTTTGTTGAAAGTAATTTATCTCGGTAGAGCTCCAATGTGAGAACGTATTATAATACATTGAGTTTAAAGGCAAAGTTAATAAGGCCTAGGTCTAGTTTTATGTAAAGCACAAGGCTATATTTAAGTACTTGACCTCTTCAACCCTTTCCCCACTCGTAAGGCTCAACCAAATAATATTCAGTAATCTTATAAGTATGTAAGTATATATTAGTATTTTATAAATAACTAGCTTTTGCCCGCGGCTTCGCCCGCGTTGTATGTTGGTAAAAGGAGTGTATGACGTCTCCAGGCTTTAGCCGTGAAACATATACCTACCCGTATGTTTATCCTACTACTATTACAAACGCGAAAGTTTGTGGAGATGGATGTTTGTTACTCTTTCACGCAAAAACTACTGAACAGATTTTGCTGAAACTTTACATGAATAAGTATAGCTTATACATCAGAATAACACATAGTCTTTTTACACGGGTACCACGTGGGCGAAGCCGTGGGCAGAGGCTAGTGTTTTATAAATATTTTCGATATAATTTTACTGACCTAATTGATACTATCGTTATATTATGGACAAATCACACAATATCATTATAAATTCTAGACTATGTGTTATTCTGATATATAAGCTATATTACTGTAAAGTTTCAGTTCAGTATTTTTTGCATAAAAGAGTAACCACCGACGTTGTCCACTAAATAAATACACTTTCTGCTAATTCAATGCGACAATTAGGCAGCAATGACGACTTTGTTATTTTTTGATAACTTGTAGGTAATGTGGCCGAAATAAACAAGCATTCAGCGCATGAGATGGAAAACGTTTCCCATTGTAGTCTTGTTTGCGTTGTTTAACCGGCACCGTTCTAACCGGAACAATTATTAAAATACCTATTACTATAATATCTGTGCCGGAACACAGCAATGCCAAATGCGAGCTGCTACCTATAATGAATAATTAATATTATGCTTGCTATACCTCTATACCTAGAAGCTATGCTGAATGCATAACTTTGGCGACATAGCTAAATAAATTGTGTGCTAGTACTACTCCAAATCATTCACAAGGGACCTCTATTAAGTAGTACTAGGCAACAAGGTAGGTACCTACTTACTCAACTATTAAACCGTAATTAGTAACTTATTTACTTTTAGTTACCTTGATGGTTAATTCGAAAGAGTAGGTAGGTATATAAGTATACCCCTTAAGTTTTAAAATAAACTTATTTACGTGTGTAATAGGTAGGTAGGTAATATATTAAGCTTCACGTGAGTAAAGATTAAAATGTCTCGAGTCCTACAAAACTCAATTTCGTTTTTGAAAGCGATCTCGTAACTCATAAGCGTTGTGATATTTTAATCCTTTATGTTCCATAATGATAAAATAACATCGTTCCATAATGATAATATAAACAATTAGGTAAAGATAACACAGGTAGGATAATTTTAGAGGATAATAATAAAGATTTTTTTACAGGAGATACAACTTTTATGGGCCTAGTTTGCAAAATTACGTGTTGCTTATATTTTGCCATGTACCTAATTACTCTCTTATTGATGACCTCTGTTGCGCAGTAGGCGAAGGCCCGCTCTGAGACGCAGAAGGTTGCGGATTCGATTCCCACAAGACAAATGTTTGTATGATCTGCATATATGTATGTATATGTCTCGAATCTGGGTGTTAACCGTCTGTCGTGTTTGACAGCGTCTGTCGCAGTGCCCCTAGTGAATTGTGGAACCATCTAAGAACTATCCATTACAATCCGATAAGCCGTTTCGTAGATTAATAGTAACAGAAAAAACAAACAAAAACGCACATTGGTACCTACGTGCTCCGATCCTCGCGTCGTAGCCGACAAAAAATATGGAACATTTGGACTAGCTAGGTAGGTAGGTATACCTACCTACTACTTTTAGTAGGTACATTAACGGTTTTGATTCATACGCCTTTTTTGGAAGTTGAAACTAATGCGACTGGACCAAAATAATTCTAGTGTGTTCTTGTAAGTGTTTTACTAGTGAAAGTGGTGGTAGTAGTTGGTAGGTTGGTAGGTTTTGTATATACTACTTTGGTAGACCATAGCATATTTAACGATCTAACTAAACATACAAAACAAAAAATGATAGAATACGTTCACGACTGCCCCATGTCCCATGATGGACATACTCTGATACAAAGGTAGGTGGTGTCAGAAACACTTGACATGAAGACGGAACCCTCCCCTCTGCGAGGCACTCTGCCTCGCACTCGAACATCAAACTTCAGGCTTCCCATCGTGGGTATCGTATCAGAGGTTAGGTACTAAATAAATACTTATTAGACCCTTAAATAAATAAATGTTTGCAGATCTCGAAATAAATCGAATATATTAATTAAAATAAAATCGAAGCCTACCTGCTTAACGTGTTTGCAGTTTTAACTAAGCTTGGTATTTTTATTTTACCGAAATACATGTAGAAGTATGTTGATGTTATTAAAATATTATAATAACTAGGTACTCGCTGGAAAAATCATAAATTATTGATTAGCCTCTTAAAGTACCTAATACTAGTATCAGACAATGATGGAGAAACAAGTAGAAATAATATCCTTTTTACTGGACAAACCTCGCAATCTCATTTCTGATTACAGTCCTAAGAATAGACATACTCGTACTTAACAACCGAGGGAATCCTTGGATCCCATTGTGATGCTCGATTGAGAGCAAGGAGATCAAGGTTTCAAACTAGCTTAGGTACCTACCTACTTGTATTGCACGTTATGTTCTTATGTAACGACAATACGTCTTTATCCGGATCGGATAAAGACGTATTGTCTATACTTTTATTATTCAAAGTAGGTACTCTAATATTATAAATGTCAAAGTTTTAACTTTAAGATTATTGGATGTTTGTTTCTAATAATTTTCGTAACGGCTCGACATATTGATATGTTATTTGGAACAGGTATAGCTTGTGACTCAGAATAACATATAGGCTACTTTCTATCCGGCTACCACGCAGGCGTACCATATAGGCTATTTATACCAAAACACGACTTGAGAGAAGAATTAGTTCGAACTTAATTGGTATATGCAATTGTGCCGAAATATCGGGACTTTTTTAATCTCACAAATCATGGTGATTGTAAAGGTATTCAACTGACCCCTGAGGCAGTGGTAAACATCTCTTTTTCTATTCCTGCTACCCTTTTTTTGCAGTTTTAAAACGTAGCTAAACTGCAAATGTATTAACCCAATTAAGTAATTGTACTTGTAACCTACTTTGGTTAAATCACAAAGAGCTATTGGTTCGTTATAACATTTTGTGGTGCTTTTGCGTCGTTGAGTATACGCTTTCAGTAGGTTGCTAATTCCGATATCTCGTTATGATTGCATAACGCCCCTCTGCCTTAGATTAAGTATAGAAACTAGTTTTGCTTGATATGCAAGCGCATTCTTAGAATGCTGATGCAGCCGTCTCTATACCACCCGGCTGCATCCTCTCATTGTACCTTCATTTTTTTACTGAAGCGTTTCCAAATCGATGCAGACGCAATCAATTAAATTAAATTTAATATTAATTAAAAATTTTGTTTTTATAAAACCCTTCGAAAGCTCCCAAATCAAGAGTGGCGCAGCCCGGAGCGGATTTTCTTAATTTTCACGAGTTTTCCGCGATTTTCCGATGTCCAAATTCGTCAGGAAAGTGAAATACTACGAGAAAAAGTGAATCCGTCGAACCAAATAAATATTATCTTTGATTGATCGGGTAAAGAAAAGCTGAGTATGGGAGTAGCGGTCGGTTGGTGAGTAAAACTTTTCGCCAATCCTTTCCCACACCCTCCTGTATTTTTTTTTTATGTTTTTTAAGAACAAACTTCGTTATTATTGAGATCAAACCTCGCTCATTTATAACGTATCTGGTTAACTTTGTATGAAATTCTATCGAGTTAACTTAGTTCTAAAAATAGAACATATCATAGAGTAGTATAAAATTAGAGAGTACAGATTTTCTAACTCAGATTTGTACTGTAAGTTATTATAAGTATAAAGTAAAGTTAAATGATCTAAAATCGGTCCTAGTTTAATTTGATCTAAGATAAAAAACTTATTTTTATATAATTAATTTTAGAGTAATTTAGATAAAGTTCTCCTTTTGTTCCAACTATTGTTGCTTTTTTTTATTGTATTTTTATTGTGTATTTTTTGTGTGTAATATTATAGACTTGTGTAGAGTGAGTTGAAGTTGCTTTCTCTGAATCGATCATTACTCTATCGAAATGTCGAAGGTAGAGCTAGTACCCAAAGAAATTATTCAAATTATACCATTGTTTAAAGGCGATCGAAGGCAGTTAAGTCTATATCTTCGTCAGTACATTATTGACAAATATAGTGGTATACATAAGGTTCAAAATTTATATGTGTTCAATGTCATAACAAGCAGACTTATAGAGAATGCAGCTGCGCTCTTATCTGAACGAGAGGATGTTGTGACTTGGTCCGCTTTAAAGGAATTGCTTATCCAACATTTTGGAGATCCGCGTAGTGAAGCGTGTATTAACATCGAATTAGAATCATTAAAGATAAAATCAGATGAAAGTTATTTGGATTATTATAATCGTGCGATCGTTATTGATGTCAAAAGTAAATACTAGTACGGACAGTAATTTAAAGAGCGCCAAGTTGATTATCTACAATAATACGGCTTTGAATGTATTTTTGTACAATCTTCCTGAAAATATGGTTTGGGTGAGACTTAAGGCGCCCGCATCGTTAGAAGCAGCTTTAAGTATCGTGCTCGAGGAAGTTAATTTCCTAGAGCAGTACTCTCCAAAATGTTTGACAGCTTCATAAATGTAACCGGAACCATTAATCAGAATACTGTTAGTTTAAATAATCGCTTAGAACAGACCGAAATAATGTTAAATGATTTAGCAGCTAAAGAAAACAGCCGAATTTTCTTTACTTACGTTTGAGGATTGTTTAATTTTTTTACAAGCATTTTTCAAAAAAAAAATTATCAGGCTAAGTGAGATTGAAACTGCTCTAGCATTAAGTAAAGTCTCTATATTACATCTATCTATTTTGATCTCAACGGAACTTTTGTATCATTTGAAATTGATTTCTAACTCTGAAAGCTTAGTATTGGCCTAATGAACTTTAAATTTAGAGGAAACAATTTCTGTAAAATCTTACATCAAGAAAAACCAGATCACATTCATTATGGAAATTCCTATTAATGATAATTGTTCTTATAACTATTTTAAAATGTACTCCTTACCAATTTTCCATCAAACCGAAAATAAAACCCTAGTCATGTTCCCCAAATATCCTTACCTCTTGGTGAAAGGAATGAAATACTTATCGATTGTGAAACCGTGCCGCCCATTATCAGCTGGCGACCATTTTCTGTGTTGCCACTTTCTGTGAGCCCACCTGTATGGAACAGCTAATGAAATTCGACGATGACCTGACTCATTGTATCATCAGGTCCATTGTATTGTACAGCATCAGGTCCAAATTGAACCGGTCAACGACAATTGGATTCTATATAGTAGACTGAAGACTACGTTACGACTAAAACTTGTGACGACGAGATCAGTAAGCAGCCTATTTTTGGGACTTACCTCGTGACAATCGACGAGCCTTGTGATTTGGAGATCAATGGAATTCGTATTCGCCACCGTATCTACATAGAATCGGACGTTGTAGAGCCAATTCCGCTCATCGCCTTACCACTGCTACTTGTGAACGTGAGTCTATCCGGTGCACACACACTTAACATGAAGGGCGTCAATTTGGACGAAGTAAAATACATGGCGTACTCTTTAAAGCATAGTGAAGTGATCGAAAGTGTTTTAAATAAAAATAATAGTTATAGCTTCAGTGAAAACTTAGGATACGCAACTTTAGGCTTAGTCATTTTAACGATTTTTGTATTCTTATTGTATGTGTTTCGGCATAAAATTGAGAAAATTTTACCATTTAAGCAAAATTATCGGAACAATTCTCAAATCGATTGCACCGATAATTTTCCTCTTAGGGATGGAGGCGTTATGATTGCATAACGCCCCTCTGCCTTAGATTAAGTATAGAAACTAGTTTTGCTTGATTTGCAAGCGCATTCTAAGAATGCTTATGCAGCCGTCTCTATACCACCCGGCTGCATCCTCTCATTGTACTTTCATTTTATTACTGAAGCGTCTCCAAATCGATGCAGACGTAATCAATTAAATTATTAATTAAATTTAATATTAATTAAAAAGTTTGTTTTTATAAAACCCTTCGAAAGCTCCCAAGAGTATCTTGTCAATATTATTAGTGTATCGCTAATAATATTGACAAGATATTAGAAATTCTGTGGTGCAGTTACATGTTTGCATGTTCTGCGAATATTAGTACCGGGCCTGGGTGTTGGTAACGAGGTGCTTGTAGTTCCTGATACCTACGATACAGGGAATTCTAGTGTAGGTCAGGACAATGTATGTGACTGAAGGATGTTTGTATTACGATAAATGACTCGTACTGAAAAAAAGAAACGAAAATATGAACCATATTATTTTGTCTGGTAAAGATTTTTTTACCTTGTTGTGTACAATAACTAAATGGATTTTCAATCATTTCAATCATTCGAAAACATTTTTAATATACAAAATCCCATTGGTATGGTGAGTCGTGATTTTAAAATAACAATGTCACTCTAAGATTGCATTTTGTAAAAAAAAATGCAATTTTTATCTTTAGGAACAAAAACTGTTAAATTTATCTTATTTAAAAATGTTAAATAAGATAAAATAGTGTTCAGATCAACTTATCCGTTTTTGCGTGTGTGTGTTTTTTACAGGGGTTTTTATTGGCAATTGCTACTAGAGTGTATTTTCCAATAATAATATTGGAGTGAAGCCCGTGGGGAATCGTGTCCCTTCACGTATTCAAATTCTTTCAGGTCTAGTCGAAGCGTCCAGACCAGAGATCTGCCTCTTATCTGGGTCATCGCATTAGCATTGCCATTCAGCGTGGCCATGCAGCCAGTATTTTGGGAACGCAGACGGAAGTCTGGTAGTGAACTGGATACGCTGTTACGTCGTTTGCAATGGTCTTTAGCTTCATCTGTAAATTTTGACAAGATTTTATATAATATTCCAAAAATATAACACAATTTTGCTTTAGTATTGACTCTATTGACTACAAATTCTACCCATCAGTCATCAGTCTAACAGTGTAACAAGTTAATGTACCTTGTACATTAACTTTTTTGAGTACGAATTAACTGTTTTTCATTATTTTTCTTCAAAGTATGATTGAAATAAGTACAATGTTTATTGTAGGGTTATTTTAATATGTATATATTAAAATAACCCTAAAATAATAAATACCTTTAGTATTGAATTGTGAAAAGCCTACACGTGTTGGGTTTCTTGCAAAAACTGTGCTCTGTATGAAGGAGCCATCAGCACGAAAATCGTATCTATTAAAACTTAGCCTATGGAATGTACTTAACTTACCCATTTCACGTTCCAAATTATCCTGAAATTTTGTGGATAAAATATTACTTTCTTCAGGTTGCTTGAAGGAATACCTACCAACATTCCGACCTCCACATTCTATGCTCGGAGCTTGTATTCTTAAATACAAGCTCCGAGCATATTATTTTTCGTCTTTTTTATTGTTTATAAGAAATAGGAAAATTCTTTTATTTTTATTTCATAAGAGTTTATGTATTTTTCTCTCAGGGGGGGAAAAATGGAATAAGACAAAATGATAAGGGGGATTTTTGTACGTTTTTTATATTAGGATTCTGTTTTCCCCTAAGGGAATTCTTTTAGGAAGGAAATTTGGAATAAGAAAAAAATATAAGTACTCATTAATGTGTTCCCGTTTGAAGAGTGCCGATGAAATTACAGGCACATAAGACTTTTCACCCGTTATATCTCGGTCGGTCACTTTAGTTGTATAAAAAAACACAGACTGTAATTAGAATAATCATCCGCAGCCAATGTTAACTATGTTTTTTTAGCAATCAGCAACTGACGTGAATTTCGTGTTAGTTGCGCAATTGTTGTCACTTTTATATTACGTTTACTTTTAGTCAAAACGCTACTTTTATAATAGGAATCGTAGCTGCATGCGACACAACCTAAATTGAATTAGAACAAGCGTTAGCCTCCTAGTAAAGCTGTGCTAGGTACTTTGTGAATTGTTTCATTGTTTTCGTGTGAATCTTGCCCAGGTTTTTGTGCGCACCGATTCATGAAATAATGATTGCCAGCCATTGGTTCGACTGAGCGGACAAAAGAGGGGTTCCAAAGTGGGCTTCCATTTCCGCTCTTTTACTTTACTTTGAATTTTAATTACATAATCTACCTTCTATGGTGAGTGGGTAGGTACTATAGCTGGCGCTGCTATCGTGAGGTCACCTCTTCAATCGTAGGTCGTATCTGAAAAAAGGCGGTACTACGCCTCGGTGGAGTACCGCCGGAAAAGATGATTCAAAAAGATCAAAAAGATCCTATATATCAGCAATAAGCTGATATACAGGGTGTAATCGTTAAGTGTGCACAGGCGATTATTTCGTAACTATTGCAGATATCAAAAAACTTTAAACTGATATCGAAAGTACTTTACCTAATGAGTAAAATGACATTAATAACTTTTTAAAAATAAAACGAGAAATATCCAAAAAAATTACATTAATCACTCCCATACATTTTATTTCTTAGTAAGTACAAAATTTTGTGTTCAAAGCATATGTTCGAAGTGACGTCCTCCTTGTGCAATACAATGACGAGCTCTATTTACAGTTTCTAAATGAACTTTCCTTAACATTTGCGGAGTAATTAAAGCAATTGCACGACGTACACGATTCTGTAACTCTTCTAGGCTGTGTACTCTCTCAGCGTACACGTGGTCTTTGACAAATCCCCATAGGAAGAAATCACAAGGCGTGAGATCCGGGGATCTGGCAGGCCAAGGGGTTGCACTATTATTGGCTATTAAGCCATTATAATTGTTTCGTAAGAAATTCATTACAACATTTGTATTATGTGCAGGTGCTCCATCTTGTTGAAAAATTATCGACCTTCTTTCATCGTCTGGAATTGGTTCTAAGAGACTTGGCATATCGTTTTGTACAAAGGAGAAATATCTCTGTCCATTTAAGGTTCCACTGTAAAAATATGGCCCAATGATCCGATCTCCAAGAATACCACACCACACATTAATTGAGAATCGCACCTGAGCTCTAACTTCAGTAGTTAAGCGAGGATTGTCAATTGACCAATAATGCGAGTTTTTTCTATTGTAAATGCCGCAGTTTGAAACATAACTTTCATCGGTCCATAAAATTGACCTTACATTGACATAATTATTGACTAGCCAATTGCAATAGACCAGCCGACGAGCAGGATCATCATTGTGCAGCGTTTGAGTAGGTTTTATCTTAAATGCTTTGAAGTTGTGTTTTTTTAATAACTTGTGTACATAATTGTGGGACACTGGAAATGATCGGGCCACTGAACGCGTTGATTCTTGTGGATTATCTACTACGTAGTTAATAATATTGTTATCTAAGTCATTATCAAATTCCGGAGCTCTTGTTCTCGAACCTTTTTTTCTGTTAAAAGATCCATAATTTATCAAATTGTTATCCAACTTACGTAAATACGTACCAGAAGGAACTTCTCTATCTGGGTACTCTCTTCTGTAGGCGATAATGGCCGCCCTATTGTTACAATCATGTTTGTAGTACATTTTTAACATGTCCCTCTTTTCTGTTTTGGAATATGCCATTTTTCAATCAATAAATGCAACAATCACGATTATTAACGCAAATTGAAAAATACAATAGATTGGCGGGAACGAGAACCCGCGATAAAGAATTTGAATTTAGAACGAACACCAAAGAGTATCTTTCTTTTTGTTTTTATTTAGTATGTTGCTTTTCAGCTAGTTCAAATCAATACAATATTGAAACAAGGTTTATTATAAATTTGAAGTGGTAAGATAATTAATCTACACGTGTATCTACTTGAAATTCATTAATACCTTCATATCGTACATAATTATAAAATGACAAGGGTAAAATGAGAATAAACCTTTCTACTATCTCATACTAAATGTATGGGAGTGATTAATGTATTTTTTTTGGATATTTCTCGTTTTATTTTTAAAAAGTTATTAATGTCATTTTACTCATTAGGTAAAGTACTTTCGATATCAGTTTAAAGTTTTTTGATATCTGCAATAGTTACGGAATAATCGCCTGTGCACACTTAACGATTACACCCTGATCTTTTTGAATCACCAACAGCATAGATCGTTAGTACCGGTACACACGTATAATACTGCTGTTGTCTGTGCTGTATCTTATGTGTCAAATAAATAACTTGGTAGCAATTCGGTTGGTTAAATAAGACTAATTAACTAAATCCATGCTAAAATTGAGTAAAATTGGATTTAGTCACCAATCGTATTCTGTGGCGCTATACTAAACCTAAATTTTTTGAGGATATCAAGTAGGGGGTAGCCAGAGGCATGTCCAAACATTAAATTTGCCTCATGCCCGCGTTTTTGCCGCCGATCGCTGCTCATAGTAGCACTAACTTATGGCACATGTCTTTGAATATTTGGTTTTACCGCCCACTAGGCCAACACGCGAATTGAACTAGGCGTTCAGTTCTAGTATATACATATATGTATGTATGTTCAGCTTAGAGGAATTAACCACGTTAACCACTACGTTGCTGCCTGTCCACAGACTTTGTGGAGATGGTAACGCATCAGAAAAATATAAAACATTTTATATGTGACTCTATTTTATTATTGTTTGGTCCAATTAAACAATGCTTCCCAAAAGTACCTACATACAAATAATTTTGCCTCCTTCCAGAATTTATGATGGGGAGATTTTTCTATCACACTTGTAGTTTCCCTTTTAAAGATTCGGTGTAGTTGCTTGCGCGTAGTCTTTCACAAGTTTAAGCACTGAAGGCACACTCCTAACTTTTTGTAAAAGTAAAATGCAAAATTTCACAGGATAAAATAAAAAATGTAATAGAAACTATCAAACAACACACACCACAGACTAAAAAAGACGTAAAAGCGTATGTGGATTAGGATAGCGCAATCATACGTCGAGTAGCGCCAAAATAAAAAAGTAAATGAACGATTTATATTATTTGTTATTTCAGTTTAGAAATGTCAGAAACAAACTTAAAGCTGTAATTTAAATGTTCCTAATTTAGTTAGATGTAACTTATTGTTCTAACAATAAGTTTTAAAGATTTGCTAACTTTATTTAGAAGTTTTAAACTAGTTAGTTTAGTTAGTTTTTAGATAATAGAATCGATAGGCACCAATTACATACTTCGTTGCGACAAAGTCAAAGTCAATAGGTTTTTATTCATTGAAATCACAAGGATCATACAGAAACGTCATCTTAAAAAATAGGTGAATTTAAAATTTTAATGTGAATTTACGCCGATTCCTACTTTGTTAAGTTGTAACAAAGTAGATGGAAGAGTATAATTGTGCTGTGGACATCCGTAGTACGAATTATCTTGTACCTATATACATATTTTTTTTTGTGTTTTTATTACTGATTGCTGACGTGATCGCGGTTGTTATTACAATTAGTATTGTAATATGTACGTAATAGGACCGTAGACGTAATTAATTGCTTCAGCGTTCAATTGCACAGCGTTCAGGTGCGGCATAAAGATACGTTTGTTACAAAGTTCTTTAAAGTAAAGCTTCATTAGCTATGCTTTGCCAGGCTTTGAACAACTTTCATATTCGTGATTCATTTCTTGGACTCCATTCGTAGTAATTAATGATGTAATTTATACATCATCATCATTATCATCATCGGCTAGAAGAAGTATAATACTGGACATTTCTCCCCAATAGAAGGCCACAACGACTACGACATATAAGTCGTATGATGTCAGGTGTGAAACGTATTAACTTTATTTCGGTAATAATCGACTTAGTTCTTATTTTACAAAAAAAAAACCGTGATTTATGGTGACTATCACTTTTCATTTATTGAAAGTAGGAAAAACTGTACTTAGCATATTATTTTTGCTTTAAAATACCATACGAACTGAAACGATTGCTCTCTTCATGAACTCAGAAGATCGCTTCAGTGTGGTTGAACCACAAACTTGGCCCGTTTACAGAACTCTTTGTGAGCGGGAAATTCTTTCATGAAATTGGACGTCCAAAGTTCCATTACCAATTCTATTTGAAATATCTTTATTCGCTTCGATGCCGCGGGGGGTGCCAGTGCTAAGGATTATTTTAAATGTTCTGTATCAAAGAAAGGAAAATGAAATCTGTTTTAGGATATTGATCAAATACCTTCCTTTAATAATAAGAATTATCCATAAAATATTAATATTATCCTTAAATTTGACTACCTATGTGGCGCAGTAGGAAAAGGCCCACCTGAGATGGATAAGGTTGCGGGTTCGTATCCCGCCGCGGGACAAGTGTTAGTATGATCTACAAATATTTGTTTCTGGTTTGGCTGTTTTTTGTATGTATAATATGTACCTAAGTTATTACAATATATATATATATATATATATATATGAATAGTATATCATTAATGTAGTTCAAGCTTTGCTTACTTTAGTGCTAGATTATGCTGTGTGGAAAATGTACAGCATTATTAGTATTATTATTATGTTAATACTATCCTTATATTGTTGTCAATTGTTTTTATATATGACAGTATGGATGTATACTAAAAGCTTAAAACAATTATTGATGGACAAACTAATATCCGTCACTTACATGAGAACAGCTGACCTTGTACCTAGTATTTAAAACCCAATTTCCGCCCTTTCACTCAACACTATCTGCTAGGAATCCAATTTGTCTGTTCATTTTACCCTGCAAATTACAGGGCCTACGATCCCTTCCAAAGTATATCGCTCCGTTCCATAGCTATGCAGACTATAAAATGTTTATGTACTTAGCATAAATCAATAGTTAGTACGTGAACATCGTTGCGTTGGTTTGCAACCTAACCAGATACAGAAAAGGCTGAAGATGATAAAAGGTAACATCGTTCAGCTAAGCCAACTCGTTGCCAGTTGGCAGCTTGCCCACATGTTAAGTGGCCACTGACCTTTGTATATATAACTAAAAAAATAAGCAGCCAACATACATTGTTGATCCCACACTAGGTTTCCCTGTGTCAGGAACTATGTGTACCTTGGTAGCACAACTCATACCCTCATTTTCAAATAGCATTGTTCAAGAAGTTTGTAATATGTTATGTTTTTAGGTGCATTCTTAAGTAGGTATCTAGGTAGAAGGTAGGTACCTAAGTATGGTGCATCACGATTTAAACCGTGCTAAATCGAAACAGTGTTCACACGTCACATGTGATTTAGGTCACCGAGCTGAAACTACTGTAGCATGGTAAAAGGGTAAAAACATGGACGTATAAAGCAGGTATTGTAAAGCCATAAAAATATGTGATGTAGTTAGACTGTTCCATTTTTATTTCTCGGCTCTAGAAAATAACAAAAACCAATTCGAATGAAGTTTTTGTTTTTGTTGATGCAAAACCAGCTAATTTTATTTTGCTTTGAGTGAGTGGTGTAATAACTTGCTTTTAAATTTGATAAACCACTTAACAATGTAAGCCACCCAATTAGTTTTAGTTATTTGAATTAAATGTTGATTAAAGCGCAGATGGACACAAGAAATTTATTGGATTTTTGTGCTTAGCTCGGGTTTACGTGTTGGCTACCAGATAATTCATCATAAGTCTGAAATATTCCAACAGCAGATACTTGGGCCTATAAATTACTCTTACTGGATCAGAAGTAAGCCACATCGCAGGTCGTGCAGTTTCGTGAAAGTACCTACGAGTGTAGGTACTGAAAACCTTTATATGAAAAATCGTATTCCTTGAACTTATAGTCTTGAATACGGCTAGTATACAATAAAAATAAAACAACAATCAAACGATAAAATAAAAAAATCATAGTTATTACACTAGTAGGTACATAAAATTTGCTATTTAGGTACGATGGTGTTACTAAGTCCAAGCCGGACACTGCGACTATGAGTATTAAGTGTGCTTTATATCTACGGGAGACATGTCTGATATTATTCATGTATGGAGAAGGATGGCGAGGGCACGAAGCTTTAACGCGTCGGTCAGTCCACATTATAATCGTGAATTCATGTCTCAACAACATTATTTCTTACTAAATAAATGTTGTTTGATAATATTAATCTGTTTATAGCCACTAAAATAAGTGAGCAATTTGCTAGTGTGCGCACATCCGTGTAAGAAAACAAACCAAACAAATACGCTCACGACTGTCTTCATGATGGACATACTCAGTGAGTGATCTTTGAGGATACCAAGTAGGGGGTAGTCAGAGGCACGTCCAAACATTACATTAGGTACATGCCCGCGTTTTGCAAGTTAGCATTAAACGTGACAGGTTGCAAGCCCATCGCCGCTTATTGAAACACTAATTGTTGGCACATGCCTTCGAGTTTTTGGTTCCTTGTAACATTAGGCGCGCATTTTCACGAACTAGTGTAGACCGACAAAAAGCTGCTGACCAACTGCTGCTTTCACGCCGCTTAATGTATGACAGCCCTATAGCTCTTTATATGATAGTTTTCTTCGCCTCCAACAGTCGCTGGGTACTCACACCACACTCACTATTTTAGTTATAGAGGTAAGGCCGTAGATTTAATATGATGTATGGAGTAGATTTCCTTACCACACTAGGGCTGCGTAACTGATTTATGAGCTTTGTTCACTAATTTATTATTGAGAATAACCCATTACATTAGACCCTAATACAGAAACGTGCAGGATCTGAAATTAAATAAAAGATATATTGACGCTGGGATCAGTCCATAAATAAGTTCGACCTAAACCTACATTTGTGATTATAAAGTAAGCAAAAAAATCACTGAGCAATCCAATGCAGGCGTATTTTTATATACATAGGTCGCACTATATGTTTCCGAAACTGGCTACTTACATAAACAATATAAACAGTAAATACAATATTTGAAAATATAACTCTTTGGCTGTAGAAAACAGTTTGTTTAATCTAGCTGTCACTTGTTTTTTAAAGTGGCGTTATTTTAAAAAATGCGTGTCTATGGATTGAATCGTGTAAATTTTTACTTCTATAAAAATACCTCAAAAGTTATAGATGACTAGATTCTGTCCACGGCTTGCCCGTTTGGAACCGGAATAAAAAGCAGCCTATGTGTTATTTTCATCGTAACAATATTGTTATGTTCAATATAATATTTTAGGGTGTTTTCTATGTATAAATATGTTTGTATTTACAAAAAAAGTACATAAGTATATCAGTCATGTATTTCCAATAATATAAGCTCTGCTTAGATGATGCTGTGTGAAAAACTACCCAGCATTATTTATATATTTGTTGTAAATTTTCGACAAAATCGGTTCTGCCATTAAGTAGATTATGCTAATAATAACATAATTATTTCTTGCCACAGATTAGGTAATAGTTATTAAGCTCCACCCCGTAAGTCATTTCACGGTGAGCAGTTTTATAATATTGTCCCGCAGCGCACCTCGCACCAACCCGCATTAATAAAAACACTCATGAGAAAACATATTAATATAATTTGTGACAACACTCCGCACCTCATATGTATTGTATGGACTGTAACCGCACAGATAGGATACTACGTATATTATCCGCTTTTACACTTTCCGCGCATGTTTGGGAAAAATATATTATTTCATTTTATTCAAAAACTATCGTGAATTTGATTATTCATAATTAATGTAAAAACGGCTTTTTTCACGTACCGCACTATCGGTCAAGGCACCGACTAAGACTCATTCCGCGTGCACGACACGACGCATAGGGAGAGCGTCGCGATTACTCACCCTGATGAAGACTCTCGGAATGTGTCGAAACTTAGTCGGTGCCTTCATCGATAGTGCGGTACGTGAAAAATCCCGTTTTTACGATTTGAATATTTTTCATGTCCTTAAAAGTACAAATCGTGTACCCATGTAATTTCATACTTATCGATATTTTAAAATACCTTTCGGATTGGTCGGATTTATATATTTTTACAGGTACTTATTAAAACAATCAATTCACATAATATTCCTTATTTGAAATAATTATTTGTCTGATCAACAGCTTTCAACTTTTTACATTTTTCGGTTTGTAGGAGTTGGCAATTATTTTCACATTCAAGGTTGTACACAAGAGACTTGTAGCGTGAGGGTCTGAGTCAAAAGTCGAAAGATTCGATGAAAATGCGTGTTCAAGCCATCAACCAAGGCTTTAGACCTTTTCGAGAGCTCTCTAGAGGTTGGTTTTAAATTTATATTTTTTATGTTGTCTTTGAGTTTTTGTGGTGAACAAGGCTCCTGTTCTATTGATTTTCTTTAGTTTTATATTAAATTGAACTATAACTTGGATCAAGAAGGTTTAAGAATCATTCTAAATTAAAAAGTTATGATACTTGATTATAAAATGTCGTATTGGCGTATTCCACAACTTTGCAAATATTAATAAAAGTAATTCATAAGTGTACACAACAGCTGATGTGCAACTATCAATTTGACTAACGTATGGTGCGTTAGTCGAATTCATACGAAATAAGTATATACCTACTTATATATACTCTCGCAAGGTCCTACTACCCTCTACAAGACTCTAGTCGTCTCTTGAAGAAAGGTAGTCTCAACTCGAGTTTAACTTGATTTCCGCCAGGGTTACTAAACCAGGGTTTTAAAACCTGAACCAGACTGAGGTCTAAAATTTATGTAAAATCAACCCTCGGAATATCCATTTTACGTACGCATACATCACACGCAGAAAACAAATTTGTTGATTTTAAAGTGAAAACGACATTTATATTACATTAAAATGTGTCCCTAAAAGCCAATATAGCGCGTCTTAATCCCGCATTTTCGCATCCATCCCTATTAGTGTTCGGGTCTGATTAAAATTAAAATTTAATTAAAAAAAAGGTACGCAATTGGCTACCAAACTAAAGTAGGTGGCCAAAAAAATCACGAGTTGTGATAAAAACAAACTGCCTGGTTTATCTTTTACCAGTTTTATGTCATCAGACCACGGTTTGTCAAACGTTAAATAGAAAGTCGGCTTCTTTATTTGAACATTCAATTTTAAACATTTCTTGCTTTGTAATAAACAATTGTCTTGAAAAATCTGGATTTAAAAGTCAGCCCCCCTGATATTCTGTATCTAAAAGTCACTCGGTGGCGAAATTCAAATGATCATCACTAGCCTGTATTCTGTAACCATGTTGATAGTAACTATGTGCATGTGATAATCGTCACTGAGTGACTTTTAGATACGGAACAGTGGAGCTGGTACGACCCTGTTGGAGATCTAAATTGAGATAAATTACCGATGATAAAACAGCTTTCGTAATGATACCCTAAGAGACACTAGACGCTTAATTTAGCGCCTTTCGAGAGAAAAACGAGAAAATAGACAGCATGTTCGGTCGCTTTGCTACACACCAGATACGTCACAAGACTTCAAGCGTCAATTCCTTTACAAGCGTTAGTTTTCTCCAAGGTAAATTTGCGAGATACGAAACTAACAGCTTGCATTCCGGCCTAGTATGCAACATGATATAAACTAGTTATTATATATAAATAGGTTATTAGTATGCTCTCAAAACATATAAGAGATACGTGAGCAAAATTCAAAATCATGGCTCTCCCATATATTAATTAGTATGTAAATTGCCGGCGTTTTAACAAGATTTAAACTTGAGTGTGATTTTGCGTCACATTTGTTTTAAATAATGGTACTTTTCAGAACTAGACCAATACAATCTGGTGCTCTGTGTGTAGAATACATTAAATATGATTCCGATGATTATCTTCCTATAATATTATTATTACTTGTAAAATAAACAAATACCACCCCACGGTATTCCCAGTCTTGCCAGTCTTGGGTAGGCAAGAGTATAAAGAAATACGGATACAGTGGTACTACGACACTAGACCCGGAACAAATATTTGCAGATTATGCAAATATCGTTCAGGCCGCGAGAATTAGGCTCTCACGAGCCCCGGCGGTCATTCAATATAAGTGACTCCGTCGTAAATGCTACTTCCTGCGATACTCGAAGCACCATCCATTATGGCGTCAGCTTACTTTAAACCATACCCTTATACATTTTTTTTCGTACAACATTCGCAACTCGACACAAAAATACAAGGACTTATTTCGTTCTTAGCGCGTATCAGAAAATAAATCCACTGCTTTCTGAATGAGATGCGAAGTAGTTATATTAATTTGATTCTCGTAGCTCCGTAGCACATTTTTCCTATCCGATCGTAGCGTATAGCAAGGTTACATAAATCTTATATATTGTTAGTTTTTCGTGTTTGTCTTGTTGTCCGTCGTTTTATCATAGACACTCTGCTTAACATCCAGTCTGTAATTGTGTTACTGGAAAGAGCCATGTGTCTAAGGAAGAAGGAATTTAAATACATGGTATCAATGGTCCATGAGAGTCTATTATTTTAGTCTAGTGCAACTCAGGCGGTGCCCTTCACACACATATTTTTTTGCATTCGCTTAAATTTTGGTAATAACTTAATAATATGTAGGTACTCGCTTCGCGAAAAACAAGTATTACCTCCCTTTATTTAGTTTTGTGTTATTAGTGGTTAGCTTTTCAAAGAAATCAGGTTTAGGTACAGTGACGCCTTGATTTATTTTTGTTTATGTAGGTACCTACCAAGTGCGATAAGGGCGCTTGTGTGCTTCATTTTTGTTGAGTTACAACAAGGCTTACATGATCTTATTTATGGAGGAGTTAATCAAAATGCCACCCTTGCTCACAATAAGGATTTATCGTGAAAGATATGAAGAGACAAGACAATGCCCCACAAATCCTCGCTGTAGAAGCTCTGCTACGCATCAGCGAAAATCTACCAGAATCATTTTACATCTGTGTCCGACGTGGCGGCGACATTGAAAACTTGAAAATTGTATTGTGCCTTGGTTAGGTACCTGATTAGAAGGAAAGTGTGGTAGGAACCTAAAAAAAAATTGGTGAATTGATTTCATTTTAGTATTATAAATCATTTGAATAGGATCGAATGGAGTAAAATTATTAGTTTGTGACTTGCGATGGGCTTGCAACCTGTCACGTGGAACGTTTCGGTACTTCGAGTCAGGCGATGTACCAGTTACTCGGTAACTTATATATGCGGTTTGTACAGCTCTAGCCACATGTAATATTTGTTCATCCTCAATCCTCACGCATTGAGTATATAGTTGAGGATATCCATCATTAGTTATGCAATCGTGAGTATGTTTTTTTAATACCATACGTACAGACATTCACAAAAACATGATGGTGGCAGACGATCGAAGCCAGTACAAAGACTAGTTTAAAATCAAATCTCTTAGTAAAGTGATATTTGTTTCTCAGAAAAATCAATTTATACCTTTTATTCATCGCATTCGCAGTATCTCCAAGAATAACATACATTGTTCTTAATCTAAGAGCAGTCAGTCAAGCTGTCCAAGATACCTTGGAGACAGGTTGAGTAAGTGCCATTTAATAAGCCACGAGAGCCTCCGACACGTGCCTGCTAGGAGAAATATATTTTTAATACTAGTTCAGTGACCTGCAAATGAAAAAGTTTACCTGGACTCTTTAACTACTTACTTACCTAGCCTTGGTGTTTATGTGTCAGAAGTAAAATAACATGATGTACTGGAAATTAAGTCCAGGGAAAAATATTACAGGATTTCTACCGCAGTACTCAAAGTCAAAGTCAAAGCCAAAAGATTGCACTGATCCCGTTAAAATAAGTTGCCGATGGAAGGCACATGACTCTTTTGTGTAAATGCGGTTTTATACGTCTTTCGCGCACGAATGTTGACTACTCAGTACTAATCTGTGATGGAATACTCATACATGTTTCCGCCACAGGTTAATGTGTAAATCCAGTATTATATGTACATTTACACATTTATCAGCAATGCCCCCAGTTGTTGCAAATTTAAATAGCTAAAACGGTAACCGCTAAGCACCTGATGAACCTTGAGCCTGATTGCCTCTAAATAGGTCAACAAATATAAAAAAAATATTTAATCACTTTTTCTAGTGGTATGTACCTATTTGAAGCCAAACCTTTGTAGTGTGTTGGTAAGTTAGTTTTAGTGTTAATGCACCTGGGCACTCCCCGTAAGTCCAATTTAATTTTAAACTCAAAAACTATTAATCTTTTAGCAGAGCTGACGGAAACTCGGTTTCACGATGAAACACAATTTAGTTTGAACAAATTAAAGCGTAAAATTACATTTTATACGTAAAAGTACTACACTATTTTTACCTCCTATTATTTTAAGAACCCCTTGTATCCTAGCCCTAGATACAATTTCAAGCATATTGCAACTGAATTTAAAGTATAAAGTATATTTATTTATTTTAAGTGACGTTTAATTACTTCTTCGTTTAAATATATATCTATCTATACTAATTATAAGGTGTGAGTATTTATGTTATTTGTTTTTTTTGTTTGATTTGAAAAATATTTTTGCATTAAATAACGAGGAAGGTTCTAAACTATTAAGCATCACACTACGACCATTAAAAGCCGAGCAAATGAAGTAATAGCACGGGCAGTGGGTCGGTCGGGGGCCAAAGGCTAGTGTTTAATATAAAGTAGTGTTATAGGCCTCCCCAAGTGTTCTTTACATATATCCCTTTTTATATGTATGTTTAGTACAATTGTCTACTCAAATTCCTTAACTTGCAGCCTCTTTTTTAGGATACCGAATTGGGTGTATCTTTTAGTGGCTTTGGTATCACTGCGGCCGTTAGGCCTATTGTGATCAATTGGGTGTATGTCAGTATTATTAATTACTCTGTGGTGCAGAGTACATACGTGTACTCTTAACACAATAAGTCAAGACATAAAATAGCTAACTATTCGCGCTCTTCTCAGAAGATGAGAAGAATTTGAGAAAATATTTTGTTTAAGCCTCTGCCCATAGATCTGTTTAATGACACACATAGGTCATTAAACAGATCTATGGTATTTTTTTATTCATTCTCCATATTTTGATTTGGTTTTCCTATCCAGGAAATGATTTCAAAGTAGTCAAAGTTGTTTTCCCCCTTATAGTTTTTAATTATGGGTCCTAGAAGTGCGGAGAGTTTAGTGAGTAGCATTCAGTAAGATCTGCCAACGAACATTGTTTTGAAGGATGTTGGATATCCTGCCGAAATTCATTAGGGTCTCGAAGTTTCGAGCCCCTAATGAATTTCGGCACGTTTTGGCTACTTTATTATTTTTCTTTGTTCTTTCTGCCCGAGGGCAAGGAATACTAGTATTACTGCGTCTTATTATATGTATGTAAATTGATGAGAAATCGAATATAAAATGATATATAAGTAAAATCACACACATATCAATTCTTTCAGGGCGACTGGTCGAAGCGACGCGTGACAAGAGAGCTGGCTCTTATCTGGGTCAACGCATTATCATTGAGCTATCCATTCAGCGTGGCAATGCGGCCAGTATTTTGGGAACGCTTCCGCCTGGTAGTGATTTGGATCAGTTAAGCTATCTATAGATCTTTTGCAACGGAATTTAGATAGCTAGCTGTTTCATCTGTATTTTTTGTATATACCTACTTGTACATAGTTGTATGAAATAATGTAATACTTAACATAAAAAAATATAATAGATTACATAAATACATAATATAATGTAGGAGATTGAAATTTGCAATTTCCAGCAAAAAAATATCTACATGCTCTGTTATAAGCTTCGATTAAACAAAAATTTTTTTTTTTGCAAAATAATAACAGGAACTTACAACTTATAAATTCAGCTTTAAAAATTTGAATGAAGTTAATAATATTAATAAATAAGCTCAAAACATGCTACAAAAGTTAAGATGAGTTTTACCTGTCTTATAAGGAGTTTACAGCTGAAACAATGTTTTAAGGTCTCTAGCGTTGCAGGAATTTTATAATCAAAACGTGCCCTAATAAAAAGATTGGAGTTTCTTTTTCACGAGACAAAAAGTTTGATATAGGCAGATATTATGTTATTTTTGGGAAATGTTTTACACAATACCATACAACCAATACCATTAGTACGTATCTAGGTACAATCAGAAAAGGTGTAAGGTGAAGTCCTTACACTTCGATGATATTGATAAATGATAAGTAAGGATGGGGTTTTGAAATGAGAACCACCCGAGTCCGTAGTTGAACGTGAACTGATTTATTGAAACTAATTAAATGATAGCACAAACAAATACAAGTTGCAAGCGCTATGGGAAGCGCCGCGTTTGCATAAAATGTACATTGACTGTAAAAAAGGGTATGGGGTGTTCCAGAATACAAATCCCATTAGGAGAGCATTCTCCACATAGTGAAGCGGCACAAAATACCTACAATACTATAGGAGTTAGGAACATCTAAGTAGGTACACAAAAATAAAACATTATATTATTGGTTTTATTTTAAACATTAACTCGACCTTATTATTATTTTTATCATTTCAATTATTCATGCTTATTGCCCTACATACAATGGTTAAGCTTAGGTCTAATGTAGCTCCAAGTAGGTTGGTAGGTACCAACCCTGATTAATAAAATAACAAGATTTAACCGTGGCTTTATTAAAAGCCAAGAGATTTTATAGTTTCTAAGTTGGTGATATGGAAGTAATGAAGTCTACACGCTAGGGTCTTTCAATTAAAATACAAATAGGTGAGTACTCGAAGTTGGTTAAATGAATTCCCTGTCTCTGAAGAACTTCTATTGCATGCAATATACACTCACTTATTAACCTTCATTATGTACACAGACTTTTTTATGACATTTATACATTTTATATATAAGTACATATAAAATGATATACAGAAACTTTCAACATTGTTATCATTTACAGCCTGTAAAAGTCCACTGCAGGCCTTCCCAAAGAGTTCCATGGCTGTCGATCTTGGCCCACCTTCTTCCACCGACTTTACGCAACATTTAGATGTCCTTGGTAGATGATTGATATGTATTTTAGGTTTAGCGAACACAGGCTAAAAAAATGATGTTTATTAGTTTTTTCTTTGCCCTATAAAATACATACCCCTCTAAATAGGTCTAAATTACTAAGGCCAAAGTTATTAAAAGATGGTGAAATACTTGACTTTCATACAAACAGCTGGAACATAACAATGTTTTTCAAACATTCCCAAAGCATTTTGCTCTGGGAAATAGGAAAACATTCCAGAAACTTTTATAAATAAATTGTGCTTCTGCTTGTGAATATAGCCATTGTAAATTTAGCTGATAAACTCTCTATAGTACCGATAAAATTCAAGATACGAGCTTGTTAAATAGGTTAACTATGTACTTTACGAGATTTTTGTTATTTTGAAGACGAATTCATATTTTACTGCGTAATTTACTCTATTACATTGTTACTATTATGCTGGCATAAAAACAAAACAAAATATTATTTTAATGTGGATACGTTTGTACAGATACCAACCAAGAAATATAGACCGGGTTGCCACAATTATCAACCCTAATTACTAGTTAAATGGGATGATAAAAGGACAGAAAATACCGCTAAAAGAATGTTCTATGCTGCCTAGGCACTGCTTTTCAGGATTTTTTCAACACTGTTTTCTTACAACTAATATGTTAAATGTTGGTTATTTGGCTTTTAAAGTGTTAACCCACACTAAAGGGAAATTGCATTCTAGTATGAAGGTACAGCCAAGGATTACTGTTTAGAAAAATCCTGGCAGCATACGTTCTTTTTGCATTATTGTGTCCTCTTTTATCCCCTGTATGACTCATCCTGGTACTCGATAGGTAAAGTTTACGGCTGAATCCTAGCCTAATAATATATACTAATAATATTGGCAATAGGTTTAGCTTCTAGGCTGTTATTTCTTCCTTGAAGGTCTTGATAATCTCTACGCGCATTTCGGCGTGTTACATCATGCGCCATATTGGCGTTGCAGCCTGCAATGCGGAGGACATATATTTATTCAATGTATACTGTTAAGTCGGAAAACCTCGTAAATAAAATAAAATATGTAACAATTTTAATAGTTCTGTGTACAAACACTAGAAACTATTTTAATTTTAATGTAAAGTAATAATTTTATGCGAGTTTTGAAATGATAACTATGGTGTAGTGGCCTAGGGGGAAAATGCCTTACAAATTACGAGATACGAGATTTCGGGTATATAACATATATTTATGCCTCAACGACTAAGGTCGTAAGTTCAACATTTTACACAACAAGGGACAGGAAACCAATTTTTGGATATAATGGGTCGACCCGTTTTATATCATCATGAAAAATGTATGACATTATAACTTATTGAATTGAAATTATCGTGATACGATATATATCACGTACTTAACTGTTCTCCTGCTGACGTTTCGTTGACCGTTTAGAGGTCCTTTCTCATAAGCAGCATTTGTGACCACGCTCGAAGATCGTGAGACGGGAATGGAACGGTCGTCGGACGGGCAGGAAAATAGTAAAGTATATGGCATAGTCGTAATAAAAATAATACATTTTTTGTATATACCTACTTGAACATAGTTGTATAACTATGTTCAAGTAGGTATATACAAAAAATACAGATGAAACAGCTATCTAAAGACCGTTGCAAACGATCTATAGATAGCTCAGACGGAAGAGTTCCCAAAATACTTACAGCATTGCCACGCTGAATGGCATGTTAATGCGTGGACCGAGATAAGAGCCAGCTCTTTGGTCACGCGTCGCTTTCGAAAACGCGTAGGGCCTCGATTCCCCTCGGACCCAGAGTCTCAACCCCAAAAGGCTCAAATAAGTAAGCTCTGTCGAGACTTCTACATTTGCGCCACTTTAGATCCTCGGCCTATGAGATGGTGCTAGGGTATCTACACATGTGGCGTCTCATACCAAAGGCCTTCCCTTCTCCCAAGGGACAAGTTTTGTGCCGTCTGGCCGCTTACTATCGTCACGTATTAGACATTCGATTTGAGAACAGCTGGAACCTTGACGATGGTAAAAGCCCGGAGTATGATATCATTAAGGCTAGCGTGGCGAGAGATCCTACCGGCGGCTCTGGTAAATAATCACTGGCACTGATGAGGGGCACAGCACTACCCACACAACCGAAGACTTAATGCAACCCGGAATGTTATAGGATCCATATATATATATATATATATATATATACAATATATATATATATACAATATATATATATATATATATATACAATATATATTATAGTACCAGTATTGTTTGACGGAAGTGCTAGCAACCAAAGTCCTGACTTCCATTTAGAAACGGCTAAATGGAAGTCAGGACTTTGTAAATTTCGGGACAAAAAGACAAAATTTTATAATTGTAAAAGCCATATTAAGCATTAATTTTGAGAAATCTGTCAGAACTTTGCACAAAACTTCGAGTTTTTAATTTCATATAGCAGAGCGCCTCTATCTACAGAATCTACCATAAAATAACCCAAACCTTTTTTAACATTTTATAAAAAAATATAAAATGTTATCTCGTTTCTAAAAATAAAACCTTATTTTCTGTAATATATATATATATATTATAACAATTCCCTCCTAACCCCTAACCCATATATTATTATTGCATACAAGTGCGATGAAGATATTTGTGTGACTCTTGCAAACTAGTTGGCTTGCAAAGCTGACACTTGAGTTATGCGAAGGACGGCCACTTTGTATGCACGGAGGTCTCATGTTTAGGTACTATACCTACGTGTTATATACTAAATAACTACTAGTTATAGGTACTAAACCTGGTAACATAATGGGGATTTCAGAATACTTTGTACACGTACCCACCATTATCAGCTTTCCTTATCCTCAAAGGTCAAAGGTTTGCTGGAAGAAAACTGGTGTCAGGGTTAAGCTAGCCTTGGTACATGTTCTTTGTGTAAGTTGTTTGTCTGTATTCTGTGTATATAGTTTTCTCTTAGTAAGAGAGTTTTTTCAATAAAGCATTCAATTGAATCTGAATAGGATAAATACATAACTTTTTTGTAAAACCAATGGTAAATTTTTGTTTGCGTTCACCGTTTCATTAGCATTACGCACATACATACGCGTGGAAATATAAATGGATTCCGAACCCACAATCTTCTATCCGAGTCGGGACCTCCAGCAGCTACACCACTAGCGCTCTAGAGAGCGCTATATCCTATCCTTCTACTATTATAAACGCGAAAGTTTGTTAGGAGGGATGGATGGATGTTTGTTACTCTTTCACACAAAATCTAATGAACTGTTTTTTATGAAACTTTACAGTAATGTAGTTTATTCAGAATAACACTTATTTAGGCTATAGTTAATAAGCTATATTAAGATATATTACTGTAAATGTTCATGAATATCCGTTTAGTAGTTTTTGCGTTAAAGGGTAACAAACATCTATCCGTCCTCACAAACTTTCGCGTTTATAATAGCAGTAGGAAGGATAGGATTGGATAGGAAGTATTGTAAAGCTTAATTGATTTACATCAATGGTGTTTATATGACGAGGAAGCAAAGTAACTGTAATATTTTTGAAGTACTAAATTAAAACGTAAAACTTCAGACTGAAATTCTTTTTAAAATGATCATGATATCAAAAAATAAATTAAACTACATATATATTTGCAAGTTTAGCAACTTTCTTTATTTAGAAACAATAAAAAGCATATTTAATGATATATTTTGAAGAAAAACAATTATGGAAGCAATCCTGTATCGGCTTGTCACTTTGCCGAACTCAGCCTTCGTCCCGCTACGGAGGTCACCGGTTCTCTTCTCTCACCAAAAGAGAGAAAGGGGCCACACGAGGGCCTCGTGTGGCTTGCTTCACTCAAGACTAGCTCCCGTATTTTTATATACTCTCACCTACCTACCAGGTATAAATTATAAATTGATTGAAAGTGTTTACTGTCACCAACTGAAATTTGTTGCCTGCGTGAATAGGGTACGGACTGATCTGCGTTTCTTCATTATAATAAAACGCTTTATTAAGTTTTATGAAGGTACTTTAGTTTTACGGCAAGTGCTAGTATTGTCTCGTACAAAATATCCCATGCTTGTATAGCTCATCAACTCAAGACACAACAAATCTTCAATCAAACTATGTTTGGGCTTACTCATGTTACCTCAAACTCAATTGCTGAAACTGCAGTATTCTCTTTGTCCGATAACTTCTGAGCTTTGGGTAAGGTAAATATTTGTTCTATCGAAGCATTGAGTGTATTTTGTGTATAGAGCTGCTGTTGTGATGTTTGCGGCTTCAACGGAATACGAATCAGCTTACACATTAGAGATACTATAGGTAGTTTTTACCTTACTTCTCAGTCAGTACAAATTTAGGCACTTTCTACGAAACATTTTGGTGTATAGATTTTTTTTAAATATATAAAAACTCTCTATATAGAACTAGGAAAATAATTTAACTTTTAAAATTGTGATGCAAGTGCACTATCCGGGCGGCCGGCGTTATGGCCGCAGGTAAATAGATTCATAAACATACATAGACTCCATAGGCCCATTAAGCCACTAGCCATCGGAACTCTTAAAGTGGCATACCCTACTTTTTTAGGGCTCTGTAGTCATCAACGGTTATAGTTTCGCCATGTCTGTCCATCTGTCTGTTTTATTTTTATTTACTACTAAAGTGGCAAACAAGCAATCGGTTACCGTAACCTACCGCCCGCAATACATGTAATTTTATTTAAAACTTTTAAGCGTCATAACTAAACCACCTATAGTTAAAAAATCATACCTCCTCCTTTTTAAAAAAAAAAAATTAGTTTAAAGAAACTACCCATCGCAAACTAGGGAGAACATTCAAAATTGTCCCAAAAACTATATTATTTTGACAGTAAAATCGTGAAAACATTCAAATGAAATAATGCTGGTTTGAGGGCACACTAAAGCGGTTTTTCAGGTTTCATAAAAATTTAACACTTTGTTTAGTGGTGATCCAGTTTCAAGACTTTCAATCATCATTAGTAAAGTAATTGTGCGGGTTTATAGATAAATATAGCGTGCAGTTCAGACCCACAGGCCTCAGTTTACACTTGGCTACACCCCTTATCTGAGTAAATAAGCTCAATGCTTTGAGAGAACCAGTGATTTGAAATAAGTAATGAGGGTCAGTCTTTTATTGCATTGTTGTATGTGTGACTACAAAAAAATAGGGGTCATTATTTTGTTGAAAATTATTAGAGCGGTTTAATAAGATTTAAAGAAGTCAAAATGTGAATGTGCCATTACTTCCTCCTATTCAATCATATTTGCTTCCAAATGTTTACTCCTCTCAAAGACAGGGTACTATTTCGATCTCATCATTTCCAGGAACAGTCAATCATGTCAACCTTTGTTACATCAAAGGAATTGCATGGGATTGATCTGTGATTGTTTTTTCTCTCATACAGAACCAATATCAAATTAATAAACCTATGAAACTTTAGACTTGTGTCCTTTTCATCAGAGATCTATCAAATACATATATCAAATTTGTGGCTTTTGTAGACGTTCAAAGTAACTACGTATGCTTACCGAGATAAGAAAGACACCGCTTCGATCTAAAAACGGTTTTATTAATAAAATACACAAATAACCCTATTCTATATTATCCTACTAATAATTAGAAATGTAAGGATGTTTAGATGTGCTGATGTTTGTTGCTTACGGAATGGCTAAACCCAATCGGATAAAACTTGGATCAGCTGTATTTTGTGACCTAAAAATAATACATAGGCTACTTTTTATACGACACGATATGACACTGGTGAGCAATTGAAAGAGGATATATAATTTGCAAAAAAATTCAAGCAAATTTTTGCAAACTGTATAACCAAGCATTGTCCACGATTTATTGCAGCGCGATAGTGACTAGCTGGACATTGCTGGTCATTTTTTCACACACAACGTCACCTAGACCCAAACTAAGCATTGCTATGGGACATGACTGATATAATACGTATTATATACTTTTAAAAAAAAAAAGATACATACATATTATACATAGAAAATACCCAGACAGAATAATAAATATATCATGCTTGAAGTCCGACCGCATTGCCATCCTATAAGGCGTTATGGAGATAAATGATAACAGACAAACAAACAAACAATATCTTATGGTAGCATATACGACCCTCCTTATATACGTCAAGGGTAAAAAGCTAAAGAGTGTCTTTCAATAGTTCATAAGGTTGTATAGGAAATCTACAGCTTGCGATTTATTGCAAAGGTGCGGAACATTATATCTATCTAAAAGTATATGATCTGTATTCAGTACTTATTCAGTTATTTATAGCTTTTCACCGTCGTACCTGCTTACAAATTTAAATATAACAATATTTAAATTTGCCAAGCATTGCAGTGCGGGGTTGAATGGAGCCCCGCACTGCAATATTCATGTAAAAAGGAGATTTTTGCTGATATTTCTGTCTGTAGGTTATGCAATGAGTTGAATGTGTTATCAGATTTCATTGTGAAAAATTACACAATTATATATTACTTATATTTTTCAGCGTCGGTCAATAGATAAAATAGATTGTAACAAAATTTATCGTTGGATTCCTGTGCTGACAATTCAAAATATAAACATCTCCTGTAAACAAACATATGAAAACGATTGAACAGGTAGAATAGTCATATTATTATATAAGTTCATCACTATTATTTCCGTTCTACTCAGTGTGAGTATGATGAAAATCTCACAATGACGGAAAACAAATCCATAGGTATTTCTTATAAATTACCGTTTTACTGAGATTCAAACTCAACCGCCATCTTTGGTTTTATTAAGAGTAATAAAAATATCCCAAACAGATGTGTCAGTCACGTCTAGCCTAGTTTTACCCATTTGTCAGCATTCATTTATTTCACTGTCGGGTTGCATCATACGCATGGCCACGCAATGTAATAGCGTTGTTTGGTACCCTACTGCCACAGAGTGTGAAAATGATTGATGGTCTTTACGGCTCGGACAGGGTAAAAATGAAACTTAGTTGCGGATTAATTTTAAAAGACAATATAGCTGTCTGCCCTGCCAGGCAAAAGGTAATGCCAGGCAACTAGATTCACTTGTTATAAAATTAATTAGGTACTTAGGTACAGTTGGTAACTAAGACTTAATTAAGTTTATCTACATACAATTTCATCTATGGTACGAATCTATACAGGTGAAATACTACAATTTGACTAAATAAATCATTCTATTATTTTTTATTATTATACATTTTGATTTTGTTCCGTTTCGTGCAAGTTACAGCCCTATAACTTTTGTAAAATTATAATTAATAAATAATGTTAGTTACAAATATTTTTATAGTTTACAAACTGGTGACACTCGTATAAAAAATAAACATCCAACTGACATACGCACCTAGTCTTTAACCCACACTAGAATTCTCTGTGTCGTGGGTATCAGGAACTATGAGTACCACAACACCCAGACAAATATCTGTGGAACAGGCAAACATATGACTCGCACCCTTGCGCCGGCTACTACTCCACCGCGCGAGGTCGCCACACTGAGGTTGCCTCACAGTGTAAAGCGTTAACATTAACATCGTCTCTATGAAATAGGGAGCACGATTCTGCCTGTACTCTATGCTAAACACCTACGTCCACACATGAAAAGCCTATTGCAAAAGCGCATAATAAAGGCCCGTATATGCGTTTGCATGTTGGAGGTTGTTTGTATGTTTGAAATAGGAATATTTTTATTTAAAAAAATGGGTGCAATACAAGATATAAAATTTTTATTTTGTCAGTTATACGGTATTAATCTCCAAAACGGCGTATTCGTTAGTTTCACTTTGTCATCAAAATATACGAGTACATAGAACATGTGTTCATTGTTTTCCGATACCAAAAACTCCTAAAATTGAGTTCAGTGTGTGACATTCTACATGATACTCGCTATGTGCTAAATCCTAACGATTTGTTTGTTTACCGACTCATTGGAATCGGGTTGGGGTGTCGGTCCTGTTTGCTTTGCAAAATAAAATAATGAACGTCTAGGGGTGTCGTTTTTGATCAAAACATATTCAAATGCACAAAATTTTATAGCGTAAACTATGATTTAAACTTAACCTTACATTCTGTGTACCGCATTCCATAAACAAGCATGCGATAGTGGAAAGACAGTACACTAATTAAATACAGTGCTAGCCACCCGTCAAAAACTGCCCTAATTATTAAAATAATACTTACCTACTACTATATTAATTATACCAGGTTTAAATTATTCCACACGAATAAAAATATGCGCTCTAATACGTTCTCAAAACGGTAAAGAAAAACATCGTTAGGAAACCGGCACGCCCGTCATGAAAGTTAAACTTAAATTCGAAAGAATGTGTCATTGGTTAGTTTTCCGATAAGCGGCGATGAGCCGGTCACGTGGGATGCGGGTAGTTACCCGCAAAACGCGGATTTGTGCCAAATGTTTGACTTCGTGCCTCTGACTACCCACAACTTGGTATCTTCAAAGATGGATCTGATGCCCAACATGGGGAATACAATCGTGAGCGTGTTTGTTGTTTTTTATAATCTTCATTTTATAACTTGCGTCTGAAACTTTTAAACAAAAATGTAATACATTGCTAATTAATAGCATGAATTTATGATAGGACTATTTTCTTTTCTCGAATAAGTACTTACATAGGTACGTCAGTTTTCATGTATGTATAATGGCTATACATATATTATTGCCGACCACAGTGATAAATGTTTGCATGTTCTGCAGATATATGTATATTTCGGATTTGGGTGTTGTACCCATGGTACCTGTAGTTCCTGATACTCACAGTAGGTACAGGGAATCCTGGAGTGGGGTCAGGACGTATAGATTATATTTAATAATTTTCATTCATTCACACGAGGCTTTTTTTTAAGTATGCTACACGCAGGTTGATTCAAGCACCATGGTCCAAAAGCAGCAGGGCGATCGTAGACTCCGTGGCCAACCCGAATTACCTCCATGTATGTTCTACGATTTTTAATAGTTCATGAGTTCTAAGGCTATATTTAAGTCCTGATTTCAATAATTTCCCGAGTAAACACTTTTACATAGAATTATGTTTTTTTACTGAAGCCGTTAGAATAACTTCATGATATTTCAGAATGAAAAGTTACTGAACTGAAAAAGTTTTTGAAAATAAAACCTGATCTACATCAGGTTTTATCTTCAGTCAGTTTATATAACTATATCCGTGGGGAACCTCGGAACGTGTTCAAAGTGACAGGTCTTCTGGACTGGTCTGACTGGTCTTGAATTCTTTCAAAGCGACTGGTCGTTGCGACGCTTGACCTGAGAGTTGGCTCTTATCTGAGTCAACGCATTAGCATTTCCATTCCATTAAGAGAACGCTTGCGACTGGTATTTATTTGAGCTATCTATTGATCGTTTTATATAGCTAGCAGTTTATGGTTTAGGTTCCTATAAAAATTAAAACAGAAACTTTTTATCTACATATCCTAATAGCCACTTAGTTAATTAGTACAAAAGTGGTAATTTTAAAATTCCGCTTTAAAATTCCATATTTTGTGGTACAATTTGAGTACCAAACTCATGTCAGAAAATTTTATCCGGGATATTTCAATTCTTTGTTATCGTTTAAAAACGTACGAGTTTTCCAGAGCCATTTTTTGCCTGAAGCCATGTTTATGCTTATTGAACTAACGACTACCTACCTGTATCTGTTTCTAAAATATTATAATTACGTAAAAAAAGCATAAATGAAGATACTTGCAACGATTTCATTAAAATTATCTGGCAAATATTTTCTTTCGTGATTGAACATACTGTACTTACGCCGTGAAAAAGTATTGTGCCGACCTCACTTGCCCTTTCCCAATATGGGATAAGGGCAAGAAGAAGAAAATTGAATATAATGTACACCACATACTTACTTTTATTCGTTGATGAGAAGCTCATTCCCTCGCTCATTTGTGTAGTGAAACCTTATCGTAAAAATAAGCATTATTTTCATTTTACCAAATTTAACCTCCCCTTGAGGAAAGTGTTACAGTAGGCAAATCTACCTTTTAATAACCAAAACAAAATAACGCTAATTTGCTTACGAAATTGTTTATAAATATTTTATAAGATTACCTTGCCTAAAAGAATTACTTATACTAAGAACCAATCTGGGAATGACGAAGGACCGGCTGAATAATTTAAAGATATTTTTTTTCTGTGAAAGCCTTCTTCGAAATTGTAAATACTCCAAGTATTTCTTAAAAATGCCAGGACCAGATTTTAGACATAATTTGCTACCTTATAATATTTACAGAGAAGAAAAAATACTAATAAACATAATCAGAACAGTATTTTAAACAAGCAAGTTTGTTGACTTTCATAGTTCTTATGATTTTTTGCTTTTGTCTATACATTTATTATCTAGGAAAAGGACCATCAGTTACAAAAGGTACAAACCTTCTAAAATTATTGCAACGTATTTACAAAGAACATGAAAATTGAAATGTATAAGGTGTGGCCTGAAAACTATCAAAAACCCACGATGTTCATGTTCATAACATTACCTAGAAAGACAAATACTAAAGGTAGGTATAGGTTTTACGATCACTAGTCACCAGGGATCGCTGTAATTGGTGATGGAAAACACGTCGACGGACTTAAAAACTTGTAAAAAAAATAACTTTTTACGTTATGAATGATCTGATTCACTAACGTTTTTGGAATAAAAATGACACTATTTCATAAATGTTTCCTCATTTATGAAATTAGAGTCCTTTTTATTCCTACGTTATATAGAGCGTTTAAAATCTGGATAATAAATCTAGCAAGTTCATTGGCATTTAACCTACTTAGGATCAGTGAGCTTCTAATTTTATGAGTTGCGACACCATATTGTATATTAACAAGGGACCAGGGGTGTGGTGGTCGGATCACACAAATTAGCCCTTCATAGGATTCATATCACAAGTGTGGGCGGCATCGCATGTCTAGACTAGTAAAAGGTATTAAGGTTTTGGTGCTTGTCAAATTGAGTTGAACGTTTAATTTCTACCCTACGAACCACGTACGCAATTAACAGAAATAAGAAATAAGAAATATTTATTTTTGACATAATGAATTGTTACAAGTTGTATATGAATCCATAGGCTCCTGAACTAGTAGAAACTGTATTTCAGGAGCCATTGGCTTCTCCCAAAGAAAGTTTTAAAAATTATGTCGTACCTACAATAAATTTACTACATTAAAAAAGAAAAACAAGCATTGGGAACAGAACTTACGCAAATAATCTGAGTAAGCAACAATCTCAAAACGTATGCAAACAAACGGCACGTTTATTTTTATAAAAGTTAACAAAAAAAAAAAAGATTTTTTTGTGTTTTTGAAAAACAATAAACAATTATTACGTTACCTATTTATTGTGTATAGATGCAAATATATAAAATATAAATAGGTATGTCTTGATTAGTAATATCCAATGATGTGTAAGTGCAACCAAAGCGCGAATGAACACCCTCCCCGCACCCTCACACGCACCTCAGCTACACCACACACCCTTAAAAGTAGAAAAAATTAGTTAGCATCGTCTCAATGCTCTCGTACTCGAATTTCTTAAGCCAAGTGAGTATTATTTTTTTAGTTTCATTATTGCCTTTCCTCTTTATTCTGCACGCTTTATTGAGAACAGTATAGAGATGTGGAACAACAACGTTGTACTGTTTCTGTGCAAATCTGGTTTTCACTTGGGACTTTTTGGTCTGGTTTTCAGAAGGGAACAATGGCCGTTAAAGAAGAAAGAAATAAAGAAAGTACCTAGGAACTTACATAATTTGTTGTATAGTAGCTATTGTTACTGGACAACTGACCGTAATTTAGTTTGCAAATATATAAATAGATTAACGATCTTAATTTCACTACAGAAATGAATCATTTTTTTTCACATCTCTCAGGTCTCTGGCATCCTACCATCCCATCCGGTCCTACAAATGTATATCATTGATTTGGATAAAAACACCTGCCTGTTTATGGAATAAAATATATAAAAAATGCAATTATTTTGAGAACTTATACATTTGGTAATTAATAAGTGTTTTTTTTTCCTATATTACGAGTATATCTAAGGATCAAAGTAACAAGATAAAAATATGAAAAAAAAAACAATAGGCAGCTTTCATCTGTTTCTGTAATTTCTTTACACTATTATTGGTTTATATTAATACAGGGTGTCTCAAAATATGTATACTATCCCCCCCAATGAGCGTTAATATTAGTCTTAAGGTTGGCACTGAGTCCACGCAACAGCTTTTGATTATTTTTCCTGAAAATAATTAGGTAATTCAAATGATTGACTGAAATCATTTTGTTAATTGGACTTATATTTTCTGGATAACTTTTTCGCTTGAATTTACAGAATCACCCGCTCTCGAGTTAGTAATACATGTTCTGGGACAGACGTGTACTATTTAGGTACTTGAAAAAATTATGCATGATTATTCACAATTACATAAATGACGACATGCGAAAGAAAGATCATTTTATTACAAAATTTTATTTGAAAATAATTTAGATATCTTAGAATAAAAATGTGGTATCAATTTTCAAAGTTAAACATACATACATAAATAAACGCCACGCCTCATTCCCGGAGGGATAGGGAGAGATTTCCACTTGTTACGATCCTGACATACCTCATTTGTTTCATTCATGTTCATTTAATTCTTCATACATGCTCGCCGGTTTAGGGTATTCTTGACCTGACCTTTATCCAGAACATCTCCAGTTTGGTCAGAGTACGTTCGCCAGGGTCTACCCTTTTCAATTATCTCATTCACGCTATCCTTATGTACATATTTCATCAATCTCTTTTCGAAAATCTTTTCTACATGCACAAACCACCTTAGAATACCTTTCTATATTCTTGTCACTACATATTCACTCTACAACGCTCTCTTATCATACTGCTCCCCATTCTATATCTCAAAGTCACGCCAATCATACTTCACAAAGCACTCATTTTAACTGCATTTATTCTACTTTCGTGTTTAATGAACACCTTTTGTCCTCCATTAAATTCATTCTTTACCATTTGTCCTTGTCGTCTTTTACTCACACCACAGACATTACTTGCAACACTCACTAATTCCTCTTTAAACGATTTCTATAAATCATAAATAGCACAAATGTTATCGAACTCATCAAACCTTTAAATCAATTTACTTTTCTTTTAATCCTTCCTCTTGTAAATTTTCAACTTTAATTATTTCTAAAACACTTTTGTGCTGATGTTCCTGCTCGATGTCGCCATCTTCTGAAAATACCTATTTGGCTTATAACCAGGGAATGCTCAGTATGTATGCCAACACCGCGATACACCCTTGTGTCTTGAACATTCTTTCTCACTCTTTCATCTACTATCACGAAGTCAATCATACTTCCTCTGACATTCTTCGCCTCTCTCGAGAGGTCTTATATGGATTTCTATGTATTCAAATATGGTGTTTGTGACATAAAGTTTTTATTCCAAGCACATATCTAGCATATGTTTACCATTCTCGTTCACTCGTTCGTTACCGTAAATTCCCTGAACTCTTTCAAATCCATCACGCTTCACATCCAACCAACCATTAAAATCACCTAGTATTATTAAAATGTTATTATTTTATCCTAAAACATCCCTCAAATCCTCCCAAAACTCCTCTCTTTCTTCCCGCGCTCGCTTCGACGTACTCGTACCCAAGTCAAGCGGAGCAAATAACCTTACAAGAATAATACGAGTTATTCCAACTTTTATTCTAATCGATAGTAATTGCGCACTCACGCATTCAAACTCATTCAGACACTCAGTCATTCGAGCGGAAAGTATATCTTTCCGCGCGAACGAGTGTGTGGAAAGGTGATATCACAACCTTTCCGCTTTATTTCATTGACACAAAGAGCATAAATCCGTCTATTATCTATCTATCATCTGGCACACTTCATCTATTTTTACTTTCATTCCTCCAACATTCAGCGTAGCAAGACGCGTTGTGCTACGCTGAATGTTGGAGCAGACGGACAGCCGAGGCTCTCCGTCTGCTAATTTTTGCCCCCCGCGGGAATAGAGACATGACGGGTGGCGGACCGCGTCGCCGCCATTGGGATACATTCTAACATTCACTGTTTAAAATATTTGAAAACTTATATGAAGATAATATTATTATTAAAATTGACTTTCGTGACAATGATGGCAAAAATCCTTGATTGCTATAAAGTATTAAAATATTATTTTAAATGCATTAGAACCATTAAAAATACATACTTAATTAATTCTAAACACCTATTACAAATAAAAATAGTTATATGAAATACAATTTGGACCCTATGTAAAAGACTACAGCATTTATTCTTACTTAAAATACTCACGTAAGTAGACAATTTGGGCTCGAACAATATTATAAATAAATAGGTAATATTAGTTAAGTAGCTAAGTATTTACAACATCATTTCAATACAAATTAGTTTTTGCGTCATGGCTCATTAGACGCAACAACTAAATGTTGTATGAAGACAGAGTTTTATTATATAGAGATTAAATACAATTTCACATTTAACTAATGATTATTATAAACATTTATTTTTAAAATTTATATAAGTATATATGTAAATAAAATCGTAACACATAAGTTATCTCTCTTAAAGTTTAAACACAAAGGACTACCTTACGTAAAAAATAATCATAGTCTGTGCAGCGCAGATTGACCTGTAAAAAAAAAGTTTATGTAGGTTCTTGTGTAAATCGTAAATTGGTTACGTTCGTGTAGTGTCCGGATATCACAAAGCACCTTTTCCCAAATTTATTCAAACGGGTTCAGCTTTTACGACGCTCATAATCTTGGTTACGAAAATCGAAATATCCAAACACAATTTTACATAATACCTGAATATAACTATTACATGGGTACCTACTGGGATGCTTTTATTTTTAAAATCTAGCAGATTGCTTATTATTGTCGGTATACTGCGCCGTTTATGTATATTATATAGCGTGAATGTAAAAAAATCGAATTAAATTATTCAAATGATCTTCATTCATTTTTACAACTGAGTTGTCGGGTTGCTTTTACGTTTTCAAGATAAACCACGCGGGTACTGAGCGATATTAGAAAAAGTAATTTGAAAGTAATTCTATTCAATATATTATTATTTTTGGCCAAATTATTATTATTGTCACTCCATGTGAAAATACGCGCAGAAAAACACAAATAAAAAGGTCTAAACTAGTAGAACAATGAGTAGATACCTAAAACAAAATCGAGTTACAGAGTTACATAACATAAAGGAATACCTCTAAGATCCTATAGATTCGATGGATGGACGCAGGTTAGCAGGTTTTTCACCAGGTTAGCAGGTCTGTCTATCATTGATTTAGATTAGGTAATTATTAAGCAACCACTGTATAATATAAAGTTTGTTACTCGAATCGTTAATAACACACACAGCGACCACAAAAAATAGGTCTCTTAGATAGGTCATTAGCTCAAGATCTTTTGAGCTTAGCTCAGGTCCTTTTTTGAGCCAGACCGACCTTTTTGTGTCTGAATTGCAAGCGTTATTACTTTTAAAATCAATTCCAAATATTTGTGGCTGATTTAGAATGATCAGCACTTTTTGCTTTTGAAGATTAGGTACCGTGGATTGGGGTGACTTTTGAACTACGGGGCGAAGTTGATGATTAACCAAATTTTTTGCATTTCGTCCTATAACTCGCGTAAATTGGAACGTAGATTAAAGGTTTTTATTTGTGTGGCAGCATTGACTTTTCGGCCATCTTGTCAGTGAGCGTCAAAGCACGGGAGCATTCAGTTTGAGAGAAAAAAAATCATAAATTTAATGTGGAAATAAGGTAAGAAATGCATACCTGAATAACTTTAAATGTGCAAGCTAAACTATAAAACCTAGACTCATGAAACTTACTAGATTTATTTGTAGTTTTATTGTTATTTTAAAGCTATTTTACTTTTTTCATTGCGTCGGCCATCTTTGTTTATTTAGAGAGTTTTAACATATGGGGTCACTATGATAGGAGGTATGGGGCTAAATTGATAGTTATCAAAGTGACCCCTTCTGAGACTTTTAAATTTTTTCAAGATTATTCTATAGACTATCAATTTAACCCCGATATTTTATTTTATAGAATGGTGCGAAACTATAAAAAACTTCCTGGGACTCGAAATTATAAAAACTACTCAGAAAGCACACTGGAAGAGGCCCTTGAAAAGATCAGAACAGAAGTTGTATTAGTTCCTAGCCTTATTGTTAAAAGTTGTTGATTTTTTTATATGTTTATACAAATGATTGATCTCTTACAAGAATGTTAGTCTGATTAGTTATAAGACATTTGATATTGTTAATGACCTATACGATTTGATTTTGAAAACCTGATGTGTCCAATGAGTCTGATTAATTTTAAGGATAATTTTGTAGTACTTATGTTTTGTTAAGATATTTTTTGATTAAACTTTAATAAAGAATATTCTGATTTTATGTATTTTTTTTTCATCAAATTGAAAATAGAGGTTAAATCAAAGTAACCCCTTCAATCATATTCGCCCCGCATTCTGAAAATTACTCATAACTCAAAAGTTATAAGTAGGAGTTTTTTTTTTTTTTTTCATTTTTGGCATGTGTAATGTGATCTCTTTCTCATTCCAAACTAAAAACGTAGGGTATCAAAGTGACCCCGAATCCAGTTTAAAGTTGATAGTATGGTTGGTTCTCAGTCCTCTCGTGTGTATATTGCACTTGCGTACCTACGTAGGTGGATGTAGCGGGTCCAAGCAGGAAAAGTAAGTAGTCCAGAGTAGGTATAATCACAGGTAAAGTTTATTACAGAATAGTTCACAAGCACACAGTTTAAAGGAGGAAGAAAACACCGATAGATATAGATAGAAGGAGTACGAAATGAGTGAAATTATAGCAGAAAGATTAAACACAGAAAACAAACGAAATGGAAGTAGGTAAGCGGTAAAAGCTCGCGCGACACGGGTACCTTGTCAGAGGTATATTTCTAACTGCCGGGCGGACCCGCGCACAGGTATCTCGCTTGCGCTTTCACCCAGGAGGCTCAGGTGGACGCGTCCCGCTCGCACTCGCGGGCGGGTGGCGGATGCCTACGCGCATCGAGTAGGTACCGGATTCCATAGCACAGCGACGATAAAATATCGTACGCGCAAGCAGATAGGTAGGTAGGTATGTAAATATGTTATAGTATTTAAGTGTAGATACAATTATTATGTAAGTAGGTATGTAATATATAGTGTGTATCTATGTGTGCATATAAAATATATGTGTAAATAAATAGATTATTATAGGTACCAATGTAGGTATACAAATAGGTAGGTAAATGTAAGATGCCTACATCACTCCCCTCCAGAGACCGTCACTACGGTCGATAGTAGTCAGGAAATCGAACCATACGGCCAGAGCGAGTTCTTCTGGCGTCTCCTTGAGCCGGGGTGTTCAGCCGTGCTTGAGGAGGATCGGATAAGGGAGTAGCAGTTGGGACGGTAGGAGTAGGATTGGAGGGGGTAGGAGATGGGTCTACGAGTAGATAGGCCGGCTTAAGGCGGTCTATGGATACCGTGACGCTCTTGCCCTTGACCAATATCTTAAATACCTTATCACTACGTTCAAGAACTTCATATGGACCGGTGTATGGAGGTTGCAAGGAGCCTCGTAATGCATCGTCCCTTAAGAAGACATGGCTTGAAGAGTTTAATTCTTTATAGACGAAGATTTTATCTTTATTATGACGCGCTGTGGGTAGAGGACGAAGTTTCGCCGCGAAGTGGCGTAGGCGAGTGGTAAAGTCCGAAACGTCGGTAGAATTGAGATCAGTCGTCGCCTGGAAAAATTCCCCAGGAAGACGTAGAGGCTCGCCATAGACCAACTCGGCAGACGAAGCTTGTAGGTCGTCTTTAAAAGAGGACCTGATGCCCAAAAGCACGAGGGGTAAGGTGTCTACCCAGTTGCAATCAGCGTGGCACATTATGGCGGCTTTCAGCTGACGGTGAAAGCGTTCCACTAAGCCGTTACAAGCCGGATGATATGCGGTTGTTCGACGATGTTTGAATCCAATCATTTTTCCAAGATATTGAAAAAGTGTGGATTCAAATTGTCGACCACGATCAGTGACGATATCGGCTGGACATCCAAATCTGGATATCCACGATATCAGCGCCTTTCCGACTGTTTCGGCTGTCATATCGACCATTGGTGTGACTTCAGGCCATCGAGTGAACCTGTCTACTGCCGTAAAACAGTAGCGGTAGCCTTGAGATGGTGGAAGGGGGCCAACAATGTCCACATGTATGAAAGAGAAACGAGCGCGGGGTAAATCAAACGTGCCTAATGGCGAGGACACATGGCGGTTTACTTTGGCGCGTTGACAGGCCAGGCATTTTCGTGACCACTCACGACAGTCTTTGCGCATCCCAGGCCAAACAAACCGCTCAGCAACCAATTTAGTAGTTGCCTTGGCGCCAGGATGGCTAAGACTATGAAGACTGTCGAAAAGTTGTTTTCGCAATAGCTTTGTCACGAAAGGCCTCGGTGATGGAGTGCTCACATCACAAAATATCTCAAGGTTGCTATTTGGGAACTTAAGCTTCGTGAGGTGGAGTGAGAAATCACCACCAAGAAATTGAAGGAGCTCCTGATCGGTAGCTTGAGATTGTGCTAGTAGGTCATAGTCGATTGGTATCTGCAGCTCATCGATACGTGACAATGTATCGGCTACGACATTGTCTTTGCCAGATATGTGTCTGATGTCGGTCGTGAACTGCGAGATATAATCGAGATGACGGTACTGACGTGGCGAACAGTTGGCTTTCCTTTCATGAAAAGCAAAAGTGATCGGCTTATGGTCAGTGTATACCACGAAATGCCTGGCCTCCAACATGTGCCGAAAGTATTTGATGCTTTCGTAAATGGCCAAGAGCTCGCGGTCATAAGGTGAATATTTTTGTTGGCAAGGGCTCAGCTTTCGCGAGAAAAATGCAAGAGGCTGCCATTCACCGTCTTTTAATTGCTGTACAACTGCACCCATTGCAAGGTCAGACGCGTCTGTAACTAGTGCGAGTTTGGCGTTGCAATCTGGGTGTGAGAGTAGCGCAGCATTAGAAAGGCTTTCTTTGCATAGCTCGAAAGCAAGAAGAGTGTCACCAGCAATGTTGACGGGATGTGATCCCTTAAGGGAACCACCAGCGAGAAGGGCGTTCAAAGGAGCTTGGATCTTAGCGGCTTGAGGCAAGAAGCGTCTATAAAAGTTAAGCATTCCTAAGAAGCGCCTGAGCTGCTTAACGGTTTTTGGGACTGGGAATTTCTTGATGGCTTCGACTTTGGATTCGAGTGGCTTAGTGCCGGATTCGGAAATGCGATAGCCTAAGAAGGTTACCTCACTGGCTCCAAAGACGCATTTCGAAGTGTTGACGAGTATACCGTATTCCTTCATGCGGGTAAAGAGTTGTTGGAGGTGGATTTCGTGTTGGGACTCGTCGCGTGAATACACTAAAAAATCGTCCAAGTAACAATACACAAAATCGAGGCCTCTCGTCATCTCGTCGACAAATCTTTGAAACGTTTGGCCAGCATTTCTTAAGCCGAAAGACATGAATGGGAATTCATACAGCCCAAAAGGGGTAGTAATGGCAGACTTCATAATATCTTCCTCGTAGACCGGGATTTGATTATAGGCTTTGACCAAATCTATTGTGGAAAAGACTTTGGAACCAGCAATACTTTGGGCAAAGTCGTGGATATGCCTAATGGGATAACGGTCTGGGATGGTCCGTGCATTAAGCATCCTATAATCGCCACAAGGCCGCCAGCCGTTATCCTTCTTAGGTGCAAGGTGCAACGGCGAAGCCCAGGAGCTTTCGGAAGGGCGCGCAGTGCCGTTAGAGAGCATGAGTTCAAATTCCTTCCTAGCTATCTGGAGTTTATCGGGGGCGAGTCTACGTGGTGTGCAAAATATGGGTGGGCCGGGTGTGGTTCTAATGTGGTGAACAGTGCTGTGCTTTGGAATCCACGGTGTGCCTGAAGTGCGTGTAATTTCCGGGTATTTACTCAGAATATCGTGGTACCTCGTGTCGCCCGATGAAACTTTAACAGAGCAAACATTAGTTTTAGCAATGGAAGCTACAGCAGATAATGTGGTAGTATTATCAATAAGACGTTGATTACGTACATCTACCATTAAATTGTAAAAACTTAAGAAATCGACGCCAATTATGGGTTTGGTTACATGAGCAACGGTAAAACGCCATGGAAAGCTACGTCTTAAGCCTAAGTTTAAATCTAGCTGGATATAACCAAAAGTCTCTATAGGTGTTCCATTTGCCGCACATAAAGTGAAGTCTGTTTGTGTGGGTCTTCGTTCGCGAAGCGCAGTGTGGGGAAAAACGCACAGATCACTGCCGGTATCAACCAGGAACTGGGTACCTGAGCTGCGGTCGGTCACGAAGAGGCGACTTGAAGAAGCGAGGCAATCGTCCGCCGCCATTAGCGACTGCCCGTGGAGTTTCCCGCCTTGTGGTAGTCACAAGGCTTGATGCAGTGGTGAGCCTTCGATCCATGCCTGGTGTGGTACCAGCATACGGGATATTTCTCGTAGTTGGACTTCGAGCGCGATCTCTGACGTGAAGATGACCGGCGATGCTGTTGTCTGGAACGGTCGTAGCGGTCATTTGAGCGGTCGTGAGAGCGGTCGTGGGAGCGGTCGTTGGAGCGGTAAGTACGAGTGTGCTCGTCGAGCTTCAACGCGAGACGCTCCACCATTTTCCTCAGCTCTGCTATCTCGCTAGATGGGCCGCCACCCATTGCAGTCCCGGATGAAGTTGATGCGACGTTGCAGGGAGAGGTGATCTCCTGAATGCGGTCAGCCAAATCCGAGAGCTGATCCAGAGAGTGGGTAGGTTGGGATGCCAGCACTGTCTGGATGTTGTTGGGCAGGCGGTTGCTCCAGATCGTCCGGATGAAGTCCTCGGGAACGGAGGGTCCAGCTAGATCCTGTAGGTGGCGCAGGAACTGCGACGGTTTCCGATCACCAAGTTCTTCATGGGTAAGAAGCTGCTTCACTTTCTTTTCATGGGAAGCGGAGAGACGACGTATCAGTTCGGTCTTGATCTTCTGATAACGGTTCCGGGCCGGAGGATTGATGATGATATCCTTCACGGCCTTCGCGTGCTGTAGATCCAAGTTTGTGATGAGATTATTAAATTTTTCATCATCGACGGTGATGTTGCGGCTCTCGAACTGACCTTCCAAAAGTGCAAACCATAATTCCGGGTCATCAGGACTAAATGGAGGAACTTTTACTTTTATTCGATGAAAGTCGGATGGTTCAGTGGAAACGCACACTTTTTTCATAGAACGCGGAGGCCGCGTGGTAACATTTCTAGCGGCGCCTATTTGCGAGTCCCCAGAATCACTCTGATCTGCGTCTGCGTCTTCTTTTGTTTGACTCATTTTCGATGTCATGAACTTATTAGGGGTCACCAGTTATGGTTGGTTCTCAGTCCTCTCGTGTGTATATTGCACTTGCGTACCTACGTAGGTGGATGTAGCGGGTCCAAGCAGGAAAAGTAAGTAGGTAGGTCCAGAGTAGGTATAATCACAGGTAAAGTTTATTACAGAATAGTTCACAAGCACACAGTTTAAAGGAGGAAGAAAACACCGATAGATATAGATAGAAGGAGTACGAAATGAGTGAAATTATAGCAGAAAGATTAAACACAGAAAACAAACGAAATGGAAGTAGGTAAGCGGTAAAAGCTCGCGCGACACGGGTACCTTGTCAGAGGTATATTTCTAACTGCCGGGCGGACCCGCGCACAGGTATCTCGCTTGCGCTTTCACCCAGGAGGCTCAGGTGGACGCGTCCCGCTCGCACTCGCGGGCGGGTGGCGGATGCCTACGCGCATCGAGTAGGTACCGGATTCCATAGCACAGCGACGATAAAATATCGTACGCGCAAGCAGATAGTTAGGTAGGTATGTAAATATGTTATAGTATTTAAGTGTAGATACAATTATTATGTAAGTAGGTATGTAATATATAGTGTGTATCTATGTGTGCATATAAAATATATGTGTAAATAAATAGATTATTATAGGTACCAATGTAGGTATACAAATAGGTAGGTAAATGTAAGATGCCTACAATAGCATCGTTTTTATTTTTTTTCTCAAAATCTAATGTGATTATTTTTTTTATACTTCGTATACCTACTCCACTGTATCTTCCCATCAGTATATGATTTTTTCAGATTTTAGTTGCCACTCATTTAAGTTTTATAACAGATTGTATCCTAAAACTTAATCAAAGTGACCCCAATCCACGGTACCTATTTAGGTTACTCATTCCACTATATTTTTTTTTCTGAAAAACATGTATGATGCTGACCAGTACTTAAGGTCTAAATAAATATCATGGTGAAAATAAAGTAATTTTGAATAAGTTTAAAAAAAAACTTGTTTTTGGGATGAGAAAAAGATTTAGCTTGTGTAGTTAATTGAAGGTTTTGTTTGGAAAATGGTAGTCCCTTATGTAAAGCACGGTTAACTTACTAGTAAAGATGTATCTATAGTACCTTTCTGTTCAGACACCGATCACAGAGTACGCACATAACTTAAATGTAAGTTCTCGTATAGATACTAAGGTAAGTATAAGTGATACTTTATCTAATGGAAACGTGTAGCACACATGTAGCAGCTTGCTTCTTGATTAAATACACTTTTTTATCGAGAAAGTTATATGTAATAAAATTATATGTAGATATCAGAACGGTGTTTACTACGTTTGTGCTCACTCAGGGTACCTTACTTTTGGTACAGCGGCAAAATATAAAACACAGTCCCATTAATGGAACTGTCTAATGGTACTACTGTAAAGATATAAGACTTGTGTTATTTTGAGAGGCTAGAGCACTATGGATGGTGGTACGGCCTTGTAAATGTTGATATTGTGAATGTAGTTCTAGAGTCCCATCACGCATGTAATGACCGTCGTAGGCATATCACTTGCTGGGTCTCTCGCAATATAACGAGGTCTTGTAATGTAAGGGTTCCAAAAATATAATACTACGTTATGTCAGTGATGCTACTTCGTTTGACGGTTAGGGACAAAATTAAGCATGAAAAGAATCGTAAAATGGCAGATGAATGTTGCTCAGATAAATCTATTAAATGTTCTATTCATCCTTCGAGATGGGGTTGTTCTGAGTTGTCGGATCTGAAGCAAAAGTATTTTTTGTGTATTCCAACAACGACACAATTTCATTTGAAAAATCTGTTCACGTTTTTTTCTTTCTTTTTTCTAGGCTACTATAGGTTACCTGCGGCATTGAACGAGTGAAGTCGTATTTAAAAAAAACGATACTTCCATTCAAACTTTCACCCCCCCCCCCCCCCCCCCCCCGTTTCCTACAACTGAAAATATGAAAATCGAAAATCGAGCAATAAAAATATGAAATACTCTGAAACATATCATTATTTATTTATACTCAGTAAGTAACTACTGTATAATACTAATACTGTATAATTCAAATGTTCATGTTTCTAACTTCAAAGATCAAACACTTTCATACAAACCTCCCCCCCCCATTACATACAAAGTTTCCTCTAATCTCTACAACAATTAACAAAGATATTAATATTTCTTGCTTTATTAATGTTGGGGTTTTGCTTTTCCTCAAATGTACGTTGAATATTTGATAGACACCGGTACTCGTTTTGTTTTGACTCCGTTTAAATTCACGAAAACACATTTGGTTAATTTCAAGGAACGATTATTAAGCTCTATTCAATAAAAATACCGTTTTTCCACAAATCTCTTTGTGAATATTAATAGCTTCTATAAGCCTACTTCAAAAGAAAATAAGGAACTCACCTCACCTTAATATTTATATGATGCTTTCCTCTTCCACCCTGACGAGGGCGGGAATCTGTCGCTATAGCGGCCCGGTCACCTGGAGACAGAAAAATCATTGTATTCAAAACAAACAAAGGTGTAAGTACGTTATATATCAATTGTAAAAGTTTGTAGATAAGTTCCGTCCTTTTGTCGGAATAGGTATATGTACCTATAAATCTATGGGTTTGAATTCTTTTGTTTTCTGTGTTCTTATTAAACATGAAAGTTGTCTTAGTAGGAATATCTGTGTCCAATTGGTTTAACCAAAAAAATATATAATTCTGGTATATATAAGTCAGCTTTCTATGTATTTTGTTTAGATAGCAATAAAGTTAATTAGCTGGTTTTCTCATGATTTTGAACTCCATAAAACTTAAAGCACAGATACAGCTTATCCTACATAGACCCCATATAAACTTTGGCTAGTGCAAATAAATCGTAGCATGGCCGAGGGACATGATTATGGTGGGGAACATTTTGGGTCTTCAAAACTAAAAGCACAACAAAAGACAACCTCTGTGGCGCAGTGGGCGAAGGCCCGCCTGGGAAGTAGTAGGTTCGATTCCCGCCGCGTGGCAAATGTTTGTACCTAGTTTCTACAAATATGTGTCTCGGATCTGGGTGTTATCTATGTATAATATGTATGAATTTACAAAAAAAAGTATTTAAGTGGTAAATAGTCATGTGTGCACCATAACACAAGGCTCTGCTTACTTTGGGGCCTAGATGATGCTATGTGAAAAGTGTCCAGTATTATTTTTTTAAGCCTTACTTACACCTAAATTAACCCTAGGTGGAATCAGAACCGCATTATTTCAAAGGATGTTCATTATCAGTTATTGTATTAGTCCTGCTATAATATTGCAGAAGCCATAAGGATTTGGAAATGCTAGGGTTAGACCGAGCATCGCAGTCTGAACGTATCGTGTAAGTTTTATGTAAACCCTGTATAGTTATGAACTCATATACGTAAGTACTAATATGTTTTACGTGAAACAGGAAACTTCCTAAAATAGGTCGGGGTTTTTCGTCGCACCCCATTTTGTAGAAGGCCACGCGACGCTACACATCAGCTACAATTTGTACCAGTCAAAGTTACAGAACTGTGTACTTATCTAGGTAATAGTTTTATTATTCTATTTTTTTAAACAAGTTAATGCGCCAAGCCCTCCCTTATGCAAATTCAATAAAAAAGTGATATAATGGTTGAAACATTAAATGTATCTGAGTAGTATGTTTTTTTCCTTAAAAATACATTCAGTCAAAAAAGTATCGGGAATGGATAATTTGTCTATGGTTCCCAATTCAATTTTTTGTTTATTTTTTTGCTGTTTGATTGGCACAACTGTTTTCCGTTTTGGCGCGGATATTGAGTTGCATCTGTTCTTTATATTTATTATAGTGCTGTTTTTAGTTAGATCATATCTAGTGTGTACTGCGAATTTCACTATGGACAAAAATATCGAACAAAGAGTTTGTCTTAAATTTAGCATCGCCAACTGAATTTCGTGTTCGGAGTCACTGAAAATGTTACAGAAGGCTTACGGTGAATCGACTTTATCAAAAACACGTGCTTATGAGTGGTACAAAACGTTTAAAAGCGGTCGAGATGTGATAGAAGATTTGAAACCGAAAAAACCACGCCAAAGTCGATCAAAAGTTAAAGTCATGTTGACTGTTTTCTTTGATTATCGAGGTGTTGTGCACTCGGAATTCTTGCCGGAAGGTGAAACGGTAAATAAAGAATATTATTTGAGCGTTATGCGGCGTTTAAGAAAGCAAAATCGGCGAAAAAGGCCAGATTTGTGGAAAGAAAATTCTTGGATTTTGCATCACGATAATGCGCCTTCGCACAAGACCATAATTGTAAACGAATTTTTGACCAAAAACTCAACAAATACTATCGAGCAACCACCTTATTCACCAGATATGGCTCCAGCCGACTTCTTCCTTTTTCCTAAACTCAAATTACCACTTCGTGGAACACGTTTTCATTCGGTAGAAGACATAAAGGAGAATTCGCGACGAGAACTGAACTCAATTCCGGAAAAAGCGTTTAAAAAATGTTTTGATGATTGGACTATTCGTTGGCGTAAGTGTATCGTTTCTAAAGGAGCATACTTTGAAGGCGATAAAATAAATTTAGATGAATAATTAACATTTTGTGTATTATTGATCTTTTCCCGGAACTTTCTTGACAGAGTAGTATATCATTATGATACCGTTACATAACATATTATGTGACGCCTGTGCATGCCCTGAGTTGATCGTCACTGAAACTAACGAATCAAATACCAATAATGTTGTGACGGTTGCAAGAAGACCGTTCGTCTTTGTACTCTTGTAGGTAGCCTAAGTTCAGTAGTTGAATTCTTTAGCCGACTATGATAATGATGATGATTTGTAAATCAGAAGCCGCGGGGTCCTACTAGTTATCTTAGAACCTATTAGGTAAATCGTTGTTATTTTTAAGAACACTCCTAAATAAATATACTGTTCGCTCTGTCCTAGATAAGATAATAATGTTTCAGATACTATTTTTTTTCTAACAATTTCGTTAACTAGTTTTAACGAAATTGTTTATTGCTTAGTAGCAATTCTATAATGCAATCTTATAAGTAAAGTATCCCTTATACCATGATGACGTGTCTGTCCACATAATATCTTCAAATATTTTGGAGGGTCTAACTTTACTAGTGCTTAATTCTATAGAAACATCACAGTACGTAGGCAGTGACAAATAAAGTGATGGATTTTCATTTTACTGAAGGGTTTTTTGGTCAATGACACTTCACCTGATGGATAGTGAGGGTGAGAGGAAAAATAGCGTTGTATAAAAATCAAAGATAAGAAGTCAATTACACGCAGCGTAACCTTTTCGTACTAAATCGCAATTTTTGACCTTACTATACATATATCGGGTCTGGGTGTTTTCTATGTATAATATGTATGTATTTACAAAAAAAAAGTATATAAGTAGTATATCAGTCATGTAGTTCCCATAATACAAGTTCTGCTTAGTTTGGGGCTAGATGATGCTGTGTGAAAAATGCCCAGCATTATTTATTTATTTATTATTTATATACTGATGGTTCAGGCGAAGGATTTACGAGTGTTAGATACTTCTTAAATAGTCGACTCCTAAATCATATTAAAGGTAAAATAGTGACTGTGCTTTGATGTTTCTAGATACAATTCCCATTTCCTACTTGACTGGTTTCTGTTATTTAATAGTGTAATTTCTAATTAAACAGAATTAAACAAAACACGGCTTAGCTAAACAGTAGCTTCAAATTAATCAACAGTAGTTAAACGAAGAAACCCTTCAACCATTATTAATTTTGTCAATAAGGCTTCTTTGGTTCTTATACGGTAGGTGTTAATGTGTTTATTTTGGGTTTGTTTATATTTTGACCTCTGAACATAAAACAAAGAAAAAATAAACGCTAAAGTAAGAGTATGAAAAATAAAGGCACATTTCGGACATTGCGAACCGAAAAACATCAAAAGGCCTTTCGGTCAGTTCTTTTTAGAAGGTCACCGGGATTGATGTAGGTACCTCTTATTTTATATTAGCGTAATATCTGATCTGATCGTTTTTTATTCCGTTCGTCATACTCGTACGTAGGTTGTTAGCCTATTTTATGAGCATGACTGTTTTTTTCACCGCTCTACTGAAACTCGTGTTAATGTTTAATCAGAGAGAGTGTGCCCATATTTGCCACACAGGCTGCTATACGCATTAATGGATGACACACATGTTAGGCTTTCAAAATCATTCTTGTTTTTACGAGCTTCTCTTTACGTTTACCGAAGAAGAGTTTTGTTGTGCCAACGTAGATTTATGCTTTTGTCTATTTTTAGAGCGTGTAGTGTAGTGGTTTGCATCGGTTTTCAAAAAAACGGACACCGGTTATGGCGAATACCGGAGCCTAATCAGTTTTTTACTTAACTACCGGTTATTTGATTGGTTATGTGCAACCAATCAAATAACATAAATGTATCAAAAATTCTAAACGAATTATTCACTCGTGGTCCGTGGTTACTCTATGCAGGGATTACCCCGTTTTTGATGAGGCTATAATGCGGCTAAATGAAAGCAACAGATATATTTTGTCCATAATTACAGACAGTTTCTTAATATAGTTGGCTATTGTTTTATTACGCGGTTGTGTTGATTAGTATTCTCTAGTATTTTCTATTCTTCTGATCTGTGTCTTCTGTGTCTGTAACTGATATTTTTTTTATTGTTAAATCTTTTTTAATTAATCATGTAGATGTTTTCTCTCATAGACCCATAACCAAGCTGAAATCTTCGCATACTGATAATTTAAACGAGTAATATTGAGGGAAAGTTAATTGCTGAGAAACTTTTATTTTTAGGCAGAAAATAAATTATTTTTGTAGCGCACAGTGTAATGCTCGCAACTGACTATGGCTATGTGTGTGTGAGTAGCACGGCCGTTTGTATTCAGTCGTTGAACTCTAGTGGTTACAGCTGACCGCGCGTTTGTGTGCGTGCTCCGGCAAACGCACAAGTCAAAGTTGTGGTGTGCGTTTAAGTTTCATATTCATTGCATATCTGCAACTTCAAATGAGTAATTTGTTAAGAAAAATTTGGATGAAAGTTTATTGGCATTCATTTCCGTAAAAAAACTCAATAAAATATTGAGACTGGAAACTTCTCGAGAAACAGTGGATTCCCAGGGTTCCCAGTGGATTCTATTTCTCAGGTGATAGACTATATCACAGTAGAAAAAAATATCCCAATGATGAATAGAATATATGGCTTTCGTTGTCGTTAAGTAGTCCGGAGATTATCCGGAGAATCTCTGGTGATTCCGGAGGCTAAAATTTGCCTCCGATACCACCTCTCCTGTCGTAGTCTGCTCTGTACACTTTAGGTACCTACTTCTACCCGTCGTATTCTTCTATCTCAAGTGGAATTATGAATTTTTCAAATACATTTTTTTTTTCTAGAAGTTATTTCTGCCTCTTCACAATTCTGTACAATCTTGCCCTTCAATTAATCTCTTTGTGTTAATTTAATGAGCGAGTTTTTATTATAGAATTTCTGTTTTTAATTATTGAAAACGAAGAGGCAAAAGCGTGAAGATAAAAGAGTAGAATCTATGTATTTTTTAAAAGTCCGTTTTAAGTATAATAACATAGAGACTATAATAAGGTTTTAATCAGGTACTTTTCTTAAAAGACTTTATTAATTACTAGCTACTGCCTACGGCTTCGCCAGCATGGCAACCGGATGAAAAGTAGCCGATGAAAGTAGAGTTCGTAAGAAACGCATTCTCACGACCGTTTTTTTGACGACTTATTGTTAAAACAAGGAATTTTCCGGAATTACGTACTGCCCGTGACGTACGTGTTGACTTGGTGATCGGTAGAATCAATTGGAACAACCGGGTTTGTAATATGAATTGTCATATATATATATATATGAAATTAATTATTTATGGATGACTTATAAATATATCAATAATAAAAGGCTCTATAAAGTTAGTACTAACTATAACCTACACCAGCTGCGTTCACCAATAAATAAGCTCACCCCCGCGGATATTCAATCAAATAATAGTTTTTACGAACAGTTAATTATCGGGGTAGTATCTATTTCATTGGACATTTTGGTATTAGTAGCTTTAAGTTTAAATTGCCATCGACGCAATCTCATTTTCATTGAACTAGAAATGTATTCACATAAATGCTGCTCCATTAATTAACACCAGATCTTGTTTACAAAATAATTTTCCTTCACAAAGTTTGTCGTTTGGAGTCATTAATTAAACTACACGTGTAACTCATGCGTACAATTTTCGTTACTTAGAGTTCGTATTATTAGAAAAGAGTGGGAGTGAAGGGAACGTTCATGAATTTCATTTCAATCCTTTTGCGTATTGTTATCCGGGATACGGATATTCCCTTTTTAAAAAGAAAAGAGAAATTAAACTGTTTCACTTAGGATTTAATTATGAAAATTATGTTTTTTAAATGCGTGTCTTCCCGAGACGGATTGAGGATAGACTGAAGTAAGTACCAAGAAAGTGTGTAAACAAGGGATGCTAGGTCAGCATACTTAGATGAAAGGTATGCCTATTTCAGTACATGGGATATAACATCTCCCCGCGTAAGAGTAAACTTACTACAAAAAAGTGAGTTTACTGGAAAATAAGCAATGAGAGATACATATAGATGAGATAGAATAAGAGAGAACACACGCTTTTATAAAAGTAAATACAAAGTTTGTTATTAAATCAATTAACTCTTAACCTAGGCATTGAAATTTCTTCTGGCTATTCTTCTTCATTTGAAGGAGACTTTTTACATAAAGAAGCAACAGGGTAATTGTTGGCTTTACAAATAAAATATATAAGAAATAGTAGGAAACAAATAACTAGAATAACAATAATAATTGGAAACTAACATGATTCGAGAAATTTAAATCATTTTTCCTAATAAAATTATCAATATCCTTATCTTCTTGATCAGCTAATATCTTTAAATCTTTCAGACTATCTAGATCTGTATAAGAAATAGTAACAACTGAAGTGTTTACATTAAGTTCTTTAAATTTACTGAAATTACAACATTTATCATTAATAAGGTTAAAGTCTGAGTTGATATGAGGTATGAGGTATGGTATGGTACTTCGAGATGGGACATTGACAACAATTTTATATTATGGCAGAATGCCACACACTGTGATTCTAATTCTAATAAGCCGGTTCCATTAATTGTTATTTCTCTAATATCAGAGTTACACTGAATTGTCAATTTTGTAGGTTGAGATTGGACAAAAATCCAACTATTACGGTCAAGGTTATGCCAAATGTCAATATTTCCATAAATGAATTTAGTTTCACACTGTGAGGGTAAGGTTTTAATAATTGTTGGATGAAAGGTATGCCTATTTCAGTACATGAGACGGGATATAACAGTATGCAAAAGGTTATTTAATAATTGCTGTTTCATAATTATGCTACGCTAGCCACATGAAAGCTGCAGAGATGAAATGTTTTTAGAATCGGCTAGTTCTTTGGATTTTGAAATAACGGTCAATACTAACATAAGGGCTAATCTGTGCCATTACCGGGTTGAGATTGAAACGAAGTGCAAATAATATCGGTAAATACATTTACATGTATATTTTATAAGTAGGTACCAACTCGTTCAGAAACGTTCGAGTCGACGCTGCAGCCTGTGAAGTATAAAAAAAAGCTTTTTAATAAATAAATAATTATAACACATGCATTTTTCAAGCAGCATCATCTAGCCCCAAACTGAGCAGAGCTTGTATTATGGGAACTACATGACTGATATACTACTCATATACCTACTTTTTTTGTAAATACATACATAATATACATAGAAAACATCCAGACCCGTGACAAATATTTGCAGTACATACAAACATTAGTCCCGCGGCGGGAATCGAACCCGTAACCTTCTGCGTCTCAGGCGGGCCTTCGCCCACTGCGCCACAGAGCTTTACCCTCAAAATACGAATGATACCTGCGTAGTGGGTTCTAGTTTGGTGGCAAATTTGGCAGGCTCCTCCGGGGCTGATAGCATCCTGCGCGCCAGCCGCGCGAATGTACACCGGAACTGACGACTCATGCTGCAGTACAACACGAAGTTGACGGAAGAAGTGAAAAGTGCCAGCACGTCCATGAGGTCACCTGGTGGAACATATCACAGTCCAAGTTTAACATCATCGAAGTTAGAATCAATATCTTATCATTAGAATCATCGTCTTACGATCTAAATCTAGATAAAAGCGTCTAAAGAATAGTTCTATTTAATTTCTATGTATCATGCCTTTGATAGAACCAGCCCGCTAAGCATTAGCACCCAAGACAAAGCTAAGAGAAGACAAAAACTATTTCTGTCGCTTATTCTGTCAAACAAAAGAGAGGGAGAAAATATTTTTATCTACGAAACGGCTTATCAAATTGTAAAGCAATTGATTGTTATGTCTTCAGGAATTGTTCTCAAATAGGTTTTATCACCATAGATATCGTTGCAAAATGCTGTAATTGATCATGGAATCATACACGTCTTTGACCGTGTGTCACTCGGATAAAAGTAGCCTGAGTGTTATTTCAGGTCATGAACTAACTTTATAATATATAATATAATATTATATATATATATTAATATAATGTATATAACTTTTATAATCCAAATCGGTCCGGCGGTTACGAAGATTATTATCAATAAACATTCTTGATCTTCTTTCTTGATGAACTATTGATTACTTTGCATCTTCAACCCTTCCCTCTCTCTGATGCCACAGCCAAATAATCTTCAAGTAATCTCACTCATTTTAGTGCCGTAAGTGTTCCAATAAACGGCGATGGGCTTGCAACCTGTCACGTGGAATGCTTACTACTTGCAAAACGCGGGCATGTACCAAATGTAATGTTTGGACGTGACTCTGACTACCCCCTACTTGGTATCCTCAAAGATCAACTCACAGAGTATGTATCTGAGGATGTCCACCATGGGGAAGACAGTCGTGAGCGTGTTTGTTTTTGTTTGTTTTTTTGTATTATACTATTCATTGATACCAAATATTATTAGCAGTAGTATATTTCTTTAGTGTATTGTACATATATAATTACCTTATGTAATTATTAATGACTAGCTGTACCCGCGACTTCGTTCGCGATTGCCATCCCTGCAGACTAATGATTCGCCAAATACCACAGTTTGACTTATATTAAGCAACGATGAATCACTCTTATCAAGAACGGTGCTATTTATTTTGGGTTTGAAAACTCCCAGGTTGTATTTCTCAGAAGACAGTAACTCAGGTAGAGAGTTGAAAACTCCCAGGTTGTATTTCTCAGAATACAGTAACTCAGGTAGAGAGTTGCTTCGCGGTTCCCACAATAAATATGAAAGCAAATTGCTTTGTGTTAGTCTTTGGGATTTCGACTGTTGAACGTCTTTTCGCCGAGTCTCTCCTCGTTTGGTAGTGGAACGAAGATGGGGATATTGGATTTTGCCATTCCATTACACAGTCTCTGAAATGTATCCCGTAAAAGACAAATTGCGGCGATGTTCCAGGTATAAAGTTTTATCTTAGTAAGGCAAGTTCTGCCCTCTTGAGCCTCTTGCCTCGTTGCCGCTCAGTTTAATCCATAGTCTCTAGATTGGTATTTTTCGTAGATGCTCATGAATAAAAATCATAAATAATATTGACTAAGATTGCAACAAAATGTTAATAAAGGGAATCAACGAAAATAATCAGTCGTTCCATACTTTCGCAGCGCGATGAACTCTTTTCTTCTCTTTTGAATTAATTCAGTAGATACTGCGTGATGCGCGGCCAATATACTTACAGACAGATAGTCATAAATTAAAAAAGTACAGTTTTGGCTGCAGTATCAATTAAAGAGTGCCCTCCAAAAGTTTTTTTCTAAGTATCTTCAATGTATAGAATTGGACCTGTTTTATATTAATATAGATTTCACTTGACACGCCACACCTTTTTTCGTACGCCCAGCATGACTGGAAGAGAATGCTTTAGCATTACGTCCGCCTTAATTGTTTGTGCGGAAGAAACGTCAATCCCTACTTTTCCATTAATAAATAATAATTAGAACATTGCTGTTATTAATTACAAATTACCTCTGTGGCGCAGTAGGTTGCGGATTCGATTTCCACTGTAGGTCAAATGTAGTATATCAGTCATGTAGTTCCCATAACGCAACTTCTGCTTACTGCTGGGTTAGCTGATGTTGTGCGAAAATGTCCAGCGTTATTATTATTAATATTGCCGATTTATTAACTGTTGTATCATTTACTCCTAACTTATATACATATTAGATATTAGATAGAGGTAATGATTACCCAAAGTACTAACGTAGGTATTTAGGTATTACGCATTAACGCTGTTTACGAAAGAGTTAATTAGGACATTGCGTAGGCGAAACTTTCAGCTGAAAACCGTTAACACGAGAATTTCGTGTAAAAAACGTGCTGAATTTGTATTGGTTTGGCATGACCAGCGAAATATATCTTACGGCTATAAGACCGCCCATTCTACAATATCTTCAAAGTTTGTAGTATATATTTATTTGGTGTGCAATAAAGTATTTTCTATATTTCTATCTAACAGGTGGATGCATGAAGATGATCTTTCTTTTACTCCATTATTCTACCCTTCCTTCACGAAATAGTATATAACCATGTGTAGAACACCAAGGTATTTCGCTGGCATTGCTCATACACATCACGCACCATCGTCTGGGGGTTTAATTACATCAAAACCTTAACATGAATTTGTATGTAAATGAGACCGACATTGTAAAAGTCAATAGCACAAGGTGACGGCTATATTACCATTTTGGTAAGAGCTAAAGTGACAGATGGCTCTAATATTATTCCGAAAGGGTCTTGAAGGGTTTTTCGCCAGTACTCAAAATTTGTTTCCTTTTGTTGGCTTTGAAGTCCTTACTGATACTGACAATAGATAGATAGATAAACTCTTTATTGTGCATAACATGATTTTACAGTAAACATCGCAGAAACATGACAAGGTCATTGACAATTAAAGGTAACTTTGTACTATTATAATAGGTTATTTAATACTATTATAAGAGATTGGGATGCGAACTTTAAGAATTTTTACGTAATGACCTTCAAGAGATTATGTATTGTTCCTGAACTGGATTAGAGGGAGCCGTTTTTAACCGAACTTTGTCTAATTTAAATTGGAACATACCACCAGATGGGATTCCGAGCAGGATGAGCGGAGCTGAAAAATACTTGAACAAGATATTCGAAAATATTTCGAATAACTTTACCTATATTTATTGTTTCAAGACTTGTGTCATAAATTGACTTGTGTCATCCGGCATAAATTAAATAATAGTTTTTACAACACACATTAATTAATAGATTAGTCGGTGCTTCAAACATTTAATTATAAAATAATTCTCAAAATATTGCAAATGCTATAATAACTCAGAGTAGTAGGTAGTAAAATAATTTCAAGAACCTTCTTTGAATGAGTAATGAAAATACTTTACTGAATACCATATAAAAAAAAATGCTGGACATTTCTCACACAGCATCTTCTAGCCCCAAAGTAAGCAGAGCTTGTATTAAGGGGACTACATGACTGATATACTACTTATATACTTTTTTTTGTAAATACATACATATTATACATAGAAAACACCCAGATCCCGAGACAAATATTTGCGGATGCAAACATTCGTCCGGCGGCGGGAATCGAACCCGCAACCTTCTGCGTCTCAGGCAGGCCTTCGCCCACTGCGCCACAGAGGTCGTCAGATACAAATAGCAAAATAAACAAAACTTATTCTTAAAGTACAATCGCTCAGAAGCGATAGAAAAACATTTAAGATATAATGTATCTTCTTTATTAGTCATTAGAAGCTGGCTCTTATCTGGGTCAACACATTAGCATTGCCATTCAGCGTGGCAATGCGGCCAGTATTTTGGGAACGCTTCCGCCTGGTAGTGATCTGGATCAGTTGAGCTATCTATAGATCGTTTGCAACGGTCTTTAGATAGCTAGCTGTTTCATCTGTATTTTTTGTATATACCTATGTACTTGTACATAGTTGTATGAGTAAGAAGTGATTATACGGTAGTAAAATTCAAATAAGCTAATAAAGATGACCGGATCATGACATGGGATAATTATCAACAACCGATTTCGTCTATCAGGCAAATAACTTTTTAGCTGAGATACTTATTCCTTATTCGTGACACAATCACAGATTTAAATCTAGATTGTTTGTAAAGTACTGGAGCGTCCTAGGCGAACATAAATCTCATTTTATTCAGAATAATCTTCGAACGAAAATTATTAAAGGATTGCTTACATTAGGAAGCCAGATTTAAGAACTTTATCTACTTGTAAAAACCAATTTTCATCTTTCATTATTCGTAAATTTTTATCAAGGTGACCTTTATATATGGTCGCGCAAAAAGGTCTATGTAGGCAACTGGTACAAATACAAAACTCTAATCTAACGTGCGTACTAAACCCAATAGGTACCTGGTAACTAGGTAGGTATATAGATAGTTGAAAATACTTTACAAATTATCAAAAACTCATCACAACTAAAGGATGGTGTTATCGTTTTGAAGCGATCTCTTCAAAGGCAAATTTTGGATGAACACCGAGGCACAGATATTATAATACCATACTCATTTTTGTTAATTAGGAATCGTCCCTAATTTTGAAGTGCTTCTGTACAATGAAAAAAAATGCTCGCCTTCCTCAGCAACATTTTATTATTTTGTAACTTGAATTTACAAAACAAAAACTAGCTTTATGCTTTTTATTTCAGTCTAAAAACGAATCCAAATCTATTTTTTAGGTTTCTGTGGTTCTATCTTTTTATATCATTATTATTATTCCTAAAGTCCATCCAAAGATTGTATTGATACCGTGCAAATCTGATGATCGTAGCCGGGTCTAGTAGACTCATCATTAGGTTATATCCAACATTCTGTGCTCGTATGAAACAGCTGACCAAGCAATTTACTGACTTTTATTGACCATTTCCTTTTTATTGGGGCACGTTCGGTATCATAAACGGTTGATATTAAATATTTGATTTGATGGTTCGTTCAAGAACACAGTGAAGTGTCTTGTTCATTTGAAAAAGGAGATGGTGAGATCATGATGTGAAAAACACAGTTCATATAATATTGAGAGGCATTCAACTTCACACACTCACAGTAATCTAAACAATTACTGACCGAACATGCTGTAACAGCTCTTGAAAAATTCTGGTGCTAACGCGCTGGCGAGACCAAGCAGACCTTGAGGCACCTCCGTGGAGAGGAACAGTCCCAGGACTGCTAACAACATCCTTGTGGTGCGGTCGGTGCGACTCGAACGGCGAGCACACGCCTCATCCGCTAGACACTGCTTCTCCGGCTGAAATAATAAAAACTCTTTATTTTATATCTCTTTTCTATGCTATTTATAGTATTCATCCAACATGTTCATGCGTCATATGTGATGTTGTGTGCCATGTGGTTTTGGGTCTCCCTCTAGATCTTCTACCGACCGATGAGTTCCAGTGCAAAGGTTGCCGACGAAGTTTGTGGCATTCTCTTGGCATGCCCGCCCCTGCTATCACAGCCCACCATTTTGTAGCTTTATTTAATACCACAAGGTAAATTAATACAAATTGCCCCTTCTAATGTGATTTTATGGCTATTATCTATTCTGACTACTATAAGAATGTTGTTGTAAAGACAATACAAAAAAATGTGATATAACCACAAATTAACGATTTTGTATTTTTCCTTTAATTGTGCTTTGCGACATTGCTTTTCGTAAAATTTCATGACCGTATTTTTTAATTGCGTTGACTTAGAAAATAGTCAATTTTCTAGGGACCGCAGACATAAATGTTTGATATCCATTTCAACAGACAGACAGACAAATAGATTGACAGACGGACAACAAAGTGATAGTATAAGGGTCCCTTTTTTTCCTTTCGAGGTTATAGCACTACAAAACATTAACAAACAAATTTCAAACAAAATTAAACGAAACGTTGAACGTTGAAATCTATTTTGTTAAGTAAGCATGCGTGGGATGTTCTCCGAAATTTCGTTATGTTGTTGATTGCTTTCGTGCTTTTTATCTATAGAGCTTTAAAGAGAACCCTGTATTTCGTTCTAAAATTAGGTGGAATATTAAGACTATACTCTCCCCCCCCCACCCACCAATTTTCGTCGAAGCGTTATCGAAATATTTGTATTCGAAAATTTGATAATGTTTTATGAGATTATGTTTTAATTAAGTAAGGTATATTTAAATATCACAAATAGCAAGTTAAAGCTGCTTGATTACACCACACAGACACACACAACATTATCAGCTGTCAATTTAATTACAAAATTTAGTCAGTCATGGATATTGTCATTAATTACGCACACGTAAGGAACCAATCAACATTAGAACCACACGAGTATATAAAAATTAAAAGGTGAAAGACACATTTATTGAACCGAACTCTGTATACTTAAGAATATTATTTAAACGAAAATTGAAGTACTCAATACGTCAAAATCATAAAAAATTAAACGGTATTTCAGTCTAAAAGATTTTTCATTTTTATTGAATCTATTCATGCACACACAAAAATAAGCCCTTTCTGTAGGTACTGTCAATAACCAAATGGGTTTATTCTAACAAAGACTTGAATAGATACCTTTTCAAATGACCGATAAATTGGACGGCCATTTCTCAATTTGCAGACCTTGTACCTCACACCTCGGTCAATGGAGTACTCTAGAGATTAAATAGAGATGAAAAACGCACACAGGCATGTGCTATAGACGTATAGAGTATTGTAAAAGAGCTGTACCATTTAATTTGGACAGTTTTTTTAAGATAAATAATAAGATCATGTACAAAATTCACACTTCTCCGTAAAGAAAACAAGACCAGATTATTTTGTTTGAGAGATTTATTGATGGAATGAGATTTTGGTAAATAAATGTTGAACTCGTTTCAGCATAGCGACGTCAAGAGTGTACCTACATTATGTATGTACACTCTTGACGTCCTACATTTGGCTCTGGAGCCAAATAGCATAAACGGAACCCTTATAGTTTCGTCATATCCCTCTGTCTGGTCTGTCCGTCCCAGTGTCACACACCCCGATTTCTAGCTCAGTATAGTAAAATTTGGTATGCATACAGGTTTTCTTAGCCGAATCAGAAAATATAATATAAATAAATGTAAGAATAAGTTTTAGTGCACCTCCTTTTGCATTTAATAATAAAAATAATGCTGGACATATTCACACAGCATCATCTAGCTCCAAAGTAAGCAAAGCTTGTGTTATGGGAACTACATACACTTATATGTATATTATAATAAATAGAAAACACCCAGACCCGAGACAAATATTTGCAGATTATACAAACATTGGTCCCGCAGTGGGAATCGATCCCGCAACACCTCCTTCTCTAACTTTTGGACCTTGAATCTGAGAAGTATAAAACAATTTTTACCGAGTTAGAAACTACCAACGAAATTAATTTAACCAATTTCAAACATAAAGGAGTTATGAGCCCTAGCACGCCTTGGGCACTTTATTGTTCATTAAATTGAATAGTCCTTTGAGTTCTGAGTATTGTTAGACCATGCCAATATAAAGCTACTCATGAAAATGACTAAATTTTATCTAGAACAAAGTTGATAAGACTTTTCATTTAAAATATATTATTTTTCGATGCATATAAATCTTCACAAGCTAGACTTTTCAAAATGGAATCGTCTTAACATTTATCCAAAAAGTTTGCCAATCTTTTTTCTCGTAATTAAAACTATGTAGAACTAGTACGAATAAACGATTGTAAGTACACTTCAGAACTACTAAGATAAATTAAGTTCTTTTAAATTATTTGAGACGTTGCTAAGTGGATATAAGCATTTTAGCTCCGGTGAAGTGCCGTGGATCGTATTGACTTCTGCTTAAAACTTTTCTCTTTGCGGACTTGTGATTAGAGAACTCTGAAGTGAATCTATGAGAACAAAAAATAAGGTTTATGAAATAATACCAAAATATTAAGAACTATGTAGATACCATTTGATTAATCGATATAATTAAACCCCTCGAGTAATTAGCTGCCGCTGGCGCCATTCCGGAACTCATTATTCATAGTTACTGGTCCTGTACATCCGGTACATATAGGCGTATGTAATTAACAGCTGGCGTTCCTCATGGACCAATCAGTATTCACAACTAGTTGTGCTATTTATTTATTTATTTATTAAGGCACACATTACACGTTACAAACATTAAAAATATAAATATAACTAGTATACAGTTTAAATCTGGTTCGGAACATAACTTATGTGCGCACACCAAAACAATAGTGTTAAGCAGACAAACAGCAACTGAGGTTTGAAAACCAGAGTAAGTTAAGGAAAACAAATAAAACAAATTAAATGTAGCAAAGTAGCTACCTACTAAAATACTTAAACAGATATTAAAAAATAAAAACATAAATGATAATACTACCTACTTATTGAATGGAGGTTTGGGCGCAACACGCTACTGTGCATGAGCAACCAATCCCCCATTAAACTGGAGGATGTCTTTAAGTGTTTTATTAAATTTACATAATTTAGAGTTAAAAATATCCAGCTCCAAATTATCCTTTGACAACACATTATACTGTCGACACATTCTTGTTAAAGGGTTATAAAATGAAATATTGTTTCTATAAACGAGTAGGGTAAAAATATTGGTTTGGTTAGATCTACGGGCACTATCCCAAATATTAGTTCCGTTAGACACAGTAGTTAGACACGTTAGTTTGCATCTGCGAATATTTGTCTCGGGTCTGGGTGTTTTCTATGTATATGTATCTATATAAAAAAATAATATATTATTTAATTATATATATATATATGTAGTATATCAGTCAAGTAGTTCCCATATCACAAGCTCTGCTTAATTTGAGGCTAGATGATGCTGTATGAACAGCATTATTTATTCCGCGCCGCGATAAGATTATTTGCTATCCCTTTCTTACACCTACCAACTTTATCAACTCTCTCTCTTTCCTCAAAGTTTTGCTGGAAGAACCCTCTTTTTAGGGTTAAGCTCGCCTTTGTGTGCCTAACCTAATATTTATTTATGTTTCTATGTCCAATAATCAATTATAAGAAACTGGATTTGAAACACCCGAGCTGTAGAAGTGTGTTCTGAATTTATAAGTTTTCTAATGGCCACCTAATATATTTCTTATTATTCGTAAATCGAACAAAAACATTTCAGTTGTTTCCTACCCTTATAAAAATGTAAAGCAAGACTTTAGCACGAGCTACGCATAAAAATAGATTTCGATTTTTATTTTTCGTAGAAGTAACTTTCCATTCTAATTATTTCTTGAAGTCAAAAACATCTATTAGGTATTCTGAGCACTAAATGTCATCTACATAATGAAACAAATCGCAACTCGTTTTTTAAAATGAACAAACTGCTTTCCCGATTAATTGTATTTAAATGGGATCAAAATGATCCAATCACATGTAGCAACAAAACACAAATAAAAGTGTAATTACAAATCCATTTTATTGACAGTGCCCCGGGATCATCTCATAAATACTCAGTAAAAAAAACCTTTGGACTTTCGTACTGAGGGGTTCTTTTGACGGCAAAGCATAAGTCATCATAGAATCAACGTCTTGTTTTAAATTTGGTATTTTACTGATATTTTAATAGAATTGTTACTTGTATCTAGGCTCCAATTATGAAATGTGTAATTATTTTTTGATGTTTTTCTTTGTACTGTGTGTTACACAACAAACCTACCTTCGTACAAAATTTTAAGGTTTACAATAACGAAAGCATTAGATATATCTAAATGACGCAGTTCGACGACGACGTGCTTTGACCAGTAATTTTATATTTGGTATTAATTTCAACCTGATATTTTCGAGAAAAAGATAAGCTTGACTAACAGAAAGACAGACGGACAACAAAGTGATCCTATGTTATATGGCTCCTATGTTATAAAAAGGTACGGAGGAAGCTTGAAAACTATTTGGTGATTTTATACATTTTGCAATTAAGGCGATGGGCTTGCAATCTGTCACGTGGAATGCTAACTACTTGCAAAACGCATTTACCAAATGTATTGTTTGGACGTGCCTCTGACTACTCCTTACTTGGTATCCTCAAAGATCTACTCACTGAGTATCTGAGAATGTCCACCATGGCTCACGAAGACAATCGTGAGCGTGTTTGTTTTTTTTGTTTTGTTTTTGCAATAACAGAAAAAATATGTCGAGGGAACCCACACACCTTAGAAACTTATTATTTTTTAACAGTTATTTCGCATAGTAGTTATCGACAATTTGATAAATAAAATAATAAAAAATATTAACATCAAAAAGAGGGGGTTGCCTGCCATGAATAAAGGTAACCGTTTTAATAACGTTGAGAACTCGCAAAGTTTTCTCAAGAGGATCTTTCTAACTAAGCAAATACTTACCCGTATCTCAAGGATGCTCGAAATAAGAAAGGAAATTTTCGTGCGAAAGTAAGAACAATGTATCTAATTTCTGCGACACGGGAGGGGGTGTTACTATTGTTTAGTAATAGGGTTACTATTGAAGACAAAAAGTAGGATATGAAAAAAAACAAACAGGAGGTCGTGTGTTCGAGCCCGGTCGGGCACCAATAGATTTAAACCCTCGAAAAAACTACGTGTACGAAAAAACTACGTGTACGTGTACGTGTACGTGTACGTGTACGTGTACGTGTACGTGTACGTGTACGTGTACGTGTACGTGTACGTGTACGTGTACGTGTACGTGTACGTGTACGTGTACGTGTACGTGTACGTGTACGTGTACGTGTACGTGTACGTGTACGTGTACGTGTACGTGTACGTGTACGTGTACGTGTACGTGTACGTGTACGTGTACGTGTACGTGAGATGTGTTTTGAGTAGGTAACTTACTATTATTCATTAACAGAATGTATTTTTTAATCAGAAAATCGTGGCAGGTTTGTGACTGATCCTATGATTGATTATCTGTTCCAGCTTAAAAAATAATGTACAAATAAACCGGTCGTACATATAGCATTGTTTGAATAATAGAGCTCTGTAGTTTCAAAGTGTTTTGATCCCACCGTCTGTCGGCATCCCTTATGCGGGAAGGCTGAACAACTGAAGAACTAACCATAGTCGTAGGAGGATATCAATCTAATCACGAAAGTTTAGTCAGCCGCAATGCAATACCCAGAACCACATGTACTGACCTGTAAGAGATTACAGGATTAAAATAAAATTTATAAGTTTTTAAATATACATTTCTTCCGATCTCCGAAAACTTAAAAATGTTTAACAAACTCAGAGTGAGACTAAAGGGAATCGGAAGAAATTTGTATTTAAAAACTTGTATTTTATACGATACAAAAGGTATCTATGCAATTGAAAACACTTACCTATTTTCAATTAACATTTTTACGGCATATATTACAATAATATTTCATTATTCAAATTGGATTCTGTCTGACCAAAAGGAAGCTGACATGGTGTGAGCATGTCTGATAAAGTATTAATTGGATTTTAAATTAGTTTCTATCGTAGAAACATCCTGAACCAGAATTGCCAAGTACAAATTATGTTCAATTTATTATATAAAACGACTAAATACAAATTTAATGATATTGAGAGGCCAATTACACGTTAATTAATTTTAGGTGTCAAATACGAGAACAGGTTTTTGAAGGGTAATTGCTTTTTTCAAACAGTGTAATGAAGTAATTTTATTTTTTAAATTGACTTACCTCATTCGGCCCAACTGTTGAACGTTTCAGCAGCTTCTGTCTCTTCCTCTCTGTTGTGGTAAGTTTGGATATTAAGCACGTACTTAATATCGATAAAGCTATGCTCGGAACCAACTTCAATATTACGCTATATATCCACATTATTGCCGTCACTAACTCAACGTTTCTAGACATCTCTAGCACGTATACAGTTCTGTTTTGTGGCAGGGATAAGTCCTCCGCGAACTCGGAATTATTTTGGGGTGTCACTTCACTGGGCACTATATTCATGGCGAAATAAATAGGCAGACACAAAAACGGGCAAATAATATAGGCGCTCACAATGGCTATACTGGTGTTCTTTTTACTGCACCAAGTCCTGTTCTTTGAGGGTAGAGCTATCGCAACGTACCGCCATACGGCTAGAGTGACCGCGAGCCAGATTGAAATAGTGTGGAAAGTTTGGCTGAATATAGAGTGGAAGTAGACGAAGATCGCCCATGCGTAAGTGTTCTTATTGACTTGCGGTCCGATCTTGATGTTCATGTGGAGTGCGTAGGGGATGTACTCAAGCATGACGAGAAGGTCGGCCACGGCAAGCCCGGTGAGGATAGAGTTGGTGGAGCTGCTCATCTCGCGGCGGCTGAGAACGGCAATGTTGATGGAGTTGGTAGCTGAGCCGACGATGCAGATGACTAGTGCTATGTACCCGTGCATGCGGCTATATGCTTTGTTAAAGTCGGTGGCGCCGGGCACACAGTATGCATCAGTCGTGTTAGCCATCCTCGTGCTATCACCTCACTAGAGTTTGTCATCGGCGCTGATATGGGAACTTATCATGTTGGCGTTGCGAATTTCTTTCGCTTGAGTGACATGATCTGTAACAATGAAACATTTTTATGTACAAACTTATTAAGAAAATTTACCATTTTGAAAACTTTAAAGAAATAAGAACCAAACTGTTACGTTCTTTTATGAAAATAATGCATCACATGTTTGTCTGACCAGACTCAATGCGTGAGTGGCTTTATTTGTGTCGGAGATTTTTGCTCTGTGATTTTTTGTAGAGATATTTTCTAACGTGTTTGTTAATATCTTACAATAGCGTCAAGGCCGACAGACGGTGGGATCAAAATTTGTATACAGAATAGTGAGGTAATAATGTGCGGTACAATCGGTATTCAGTATTTTATGTAAGTGATAAGAGTTTTCTGAAAGGCACATTTTTCGTATTTACCTCAGGGGCACCAGTGTCACAGAGTTCAATAGATACATTATTTTCGGCTGAATGTAATTTATATATTTCGATATGAACTGTGAACCGAATTTTGCTATCATGTTGCCAATTATCGCTGTTTCTTCGCAAATATTTAGTCCTTAAAATCAGAACCGAAAATTCAGTCTACTCAGCTATCAGTACATTTGTTTTAAATCAAAGGAATAGGCGATTATATATTCCAACAAGTATCATAGAACCTTTACCAAGTGGCCTCTTTGAACGTATAATGGACCAATGATGGTGACTAAGGGCACAGTAATTGAGTTACTTACTTGATCTAATAACCTAGATCCTAAAGGATTCGATTTTGCGAAGCCGGATCAAATAATCTCGGTAAATTTTGGAGCACGGCCTGCCTGTATTAGATATCATGGAATACTTTGTGATTCGTTTTTAAGTGTCCTTTAATTCCTTCGATGGTGCTCTGAACAATTTATAAGGCAAGTTGCGCACAAACATTATTTATTAGGCAGGCCATAAGAAAATATTTAAGCAAAGTCAAAATTCATTTAATAATTAAAATCACAAGGATCACTTTGAAACGTCGGTTTTATCTACTGCCTGTTCCACCGCGACCAAGCCAGGAAAGAAAGGCAAGAAAACAAGGCTATTAAGGTGAAGCGTTGTCGTGAATCCCTGCCTATGCGGTGTCCTACGTAGGTATTCGGCTAGGTAGGTAGCGGGTAGGCAGGCCAGGCGGCGTATAGAAACAGCAAGAATATTTACAGGGTTTAATGAGGATAGTCGAAAGTTACAGATGGTAGAAGATAGGTAGAAACGATACAGAACAGTTACAGAATGATAGATAGATGTAGGTATGAATTTAGCGTGATTCGCGAGTACAAAGTGCGTGAGTAGCGAGAGCAAGCGATACGTGTATCCCGTCGGAAGGCTCTGAGCGAGTGTCCCGGCGGCGCGAGCGGTATGAATATTTATTGAGCAGCCGGTGTCCTCCGCCCGCGCGCCTCTCGCATGCCCCGCAGCGCAGGCGTGCACTCGGGTGACGGACTCGGATGCGAGGATGACGCCACAGTACTCCCCCGCCGAGATCGTTACTACGATCGATAGTAGTCGGGGAATCTTACGGTTCTCCCGCTTTTCGTCTTCTTGGCGGGGATTGTAGATACCCCGTCAGGAACTGGAGCAGGATCGGAAGCGGTCATTGGCGTCGGCGTTGGCGTTGTCGTTGTCGTAGAGGTTGGCGTTAGCGTCGTGTCGTCGCTTGCGCTGTACGCTGGCTTCAGTCGATCCATGGTAACGGTAAGTACCTTGTCTTGCACTTTGATGTCGTATGTCTTGGATCCTCTCCGTACGACCATGTATGGACCAGCGTAAGGTGCTTGCAATGGACGTCGGATTGAACCTTGGCGTAGGTAGACGTGCGTCGCGGTACCCAGGTCTCTTGGTATGTAGAAGGGACGTGGTGAGTGCCACGAAGTTGGTGTTGGTGCCAGCTTGCACATGCGGCTGCGCAGGCGATCGGCGAAGTCGGTGATGTCGAGTTCTTTTTCGAGTGCAGTGGTGAAAAACTGTCCAGGCAAGCGGAGAGGCTCGCCGTAGACGAGTTCGGCGGCTGAGGATTGAATATCGTCTTTCCACGCGCTGCGGATACCCAGCAGCACAATGGGAAGTACTTCGGTCCACTGTGATGACGCATGGCAGGAGATGGCGGCCTTGAGTTGGCGATGTAGACGTTCTACAAGGCCGTTGGCGGCCGGGTGGTATGCGGTCGTCGTGAGGTGAGTGGCTCCGATTAAAGCGGCGATGGCCTTGAATAGGTGCGACTCAAATTGGCGGCCACGGTCGGTTGTGATGCGTGCGGGGCAGCCAAATCGTGCGACCCAACCAGAGATGAAGGCAGAGGCGCAGGTGGTAGCTGTGATGTCAGTAAGTGGGTACGCCTCAGGCCAACGTGTGAAGCGGTCGACTATCGTGAGGCAGTACCTGTGGGAAGCAGACAAAGGTAAAGGACCTATTATATCCATATGGACATGTTGAAAACGGGCTGAAGGTGGGTTGAATGCTGTAAACGGTGCAGTTGTGTGTCGCGTTATTTTGCAGCGCTGGCATTGATGACATTCCTTAGCCCATTGTCGACAGTTTCGCCTTATACCCGGCCATACGAATCTAGAAGTCACTAATCGTACTGAAGCTTTAGCGCCGGGATGACTCAGGTTATGTAGCGATTCGAAAACTTGACGGCGAAATGGTGGTGTGACGTATGGTCGAGGGTTCGTAGTAGAAGTATCGCAGTATACTTGCGTTTTAGCGTCGGGTAGGAAAACCTTTTGCAGCTGTAGACTGGATCCATCCACGAGTAGGGTTCGTAGCTCTGCGTCTGTCTCTTGGGCTCGGGCAAGGCTCTGGTAATCTAGGGGCATCGAAAGTTCTTCGATACGGGAAAGAGTATCAGCCACGATGTTGTCTTTGCCAGCGACGAATCTGATATCTGTCGAAAATTGAGATATGAAATCTAAGTATCTAAATTGTCGTGGCGAGCATTTGTCTCTTTTAGTGGTGAAGGCAAACGTTATAGGTTTGTGATCGGTCAGTATGATGAATGGTCTCGCTTCCACCATAAAACGAAAGTATCGTATCGCCTCATATATCGCCAGTATCTCGCGGTCGAAGGTGCTATATTTCTGTTGGGCATTATTTAGCTTTCTGGAGAAAAATGCCATAGGCTGCCAATCGTTACCTTTCCGTTGTTGCAGCACGGCTCCGATAGCTACGTTAGAAGCATCGGTCTGTATAGCGAGTTCGGCGTCGGGATCTGGATGAGCTAGCAGCGTAGCGTGAGAAATGCTCGACTTACAGTCTCTGAAGGCTTCCAGCTGTTCGGGTGTGAGGTCAATCGGCTTCGAACCTTTGCTCTGTTTTCCAGCTAGCATTGCGTTGAGAGGTGCTTGTTTCTTGGCTGCTTCTGGAATGAACCTACGATAAAAGTTTAGCGTCCCTAGAAATCTTCTGAGCTCTTTCGTATTTTTCGGTGTGGGAAAGTCCATAATAGCTTTTGTTTTCGAGTCGAGGGGACTAATTCCATCGGCAGAGACGCTAAAACCCAAGAAGGTGACCTTAGGTTGACCAAAAATACATTTCGAGGTATTTATCAGGACGCCGTAATCCTTTAGGCGTGCAAAAAGTATTCGAAGATGTTCCAAGTGTTGATCTTTATTATCTGAGTAAATGAGTACGTCGTCCAAGTAACCGTAGGTGAAGTCCAGTCCATTCAGAACTTCGTCCATGAAGCGCTGGAATGTCTGGCCCGCATTCCTCAAACCAAATGCCATGTATGGAGTAGTGATGGCAGTCTTCGGTATGTCATCCAAGAAGACTGGTATTTGATTGTATGCTCTAACTAAGTCAATAGTAGAGAATATTGTTTTACCTGTGAGCTGATTGGTAAAGTCGTGAATGTGACGCACAGGGTATCGGTCCGGGATCGTTCGGGCGTTCAGGGCTCTGTAATCCCCACAAGGTCTCCACCCGTCGTTCTTTTTCTTAGCTAGATGAAGAGGAGAAGACCAGGCGCTTTCGGACCTTCGTGCTGTCCCGCTTTGTAGCATTTCATCGAACTCTTTTTTCGCTATCTGCAATCTCTCCGGATCCAAACGACGTGGGCGACTCGAGACAGGTGGTCCAGGCGTAGTCCGGATGTGATGCACGGTACTATGCTTAGGTATGGTTGGCTTACCAGCAGGGCGAGTGATATCAGGATACTCTCGTAGCAGGTTGGTGAAAATGTTGTCGTCTGCTGTGGTTCGTATGGAGGAGATATCAGGTACGTTTTCGTTAGGCTGCGGTGCGTCAATAGAGAGCATGGTGATTCCGTCGATGAGCCGTTGCTGTCTACAGTCTACAAGTAGGTGATAAAAAATTAAAAAATCTACACCAATTATAGGCTTTGTGACGTCTGCCACAGTAAAACGCCAACTGAATGCTCGTCGTAGCCCAAAATCCAAGTTAAGTTGAATGTGACCGTAAGTAGATATAAGCGTGCCATTCGCGGCAAAAAGTTGGTACTTAGTCTTAGTTCGCGGCTCCCGTATGGCTAACTTTGGAAAGACACACAGGTCTGAACCCGTGTCGATCAGGAATTGCGCCTTCGATTTCCGGTCAGTGGCAAACAGGCGGCCTGTTGATTTTGGACAGTCAGCTACCGCCACTAGTGACTGCCGTTCGCATTTCCCGCCGATTTAAACGTACACGGCTGCCTGCATTTTATGGCACTAGATCCGTATACGTAATGGTACCAGCAATGCGGATGGTCGTCTGGGCGTTCTCGTGACCTTGATCGATTCCTGGAGTTTGAGCGGGTTCTAATATTTCGGACTTCGTTTCTGGGTCTAGGATTTCGAGTGGATAAATTTCTAACCTGTTTCGCCAGTTCGTCAACACGTTTTGCCATTGCTTCCAATGCCGACACCGTACCTGGTACTTCACATGCTGATGAACTAGCCGCTACTGATTGCTGCGTTGGGGAAGATATATCGTTTATCTTGTCCGCTAGCTCGGCCACGGTGTGTAGTGCGCTGTCTGGCTGTGAAGCAATAATCGTTTGAATTTGTGTTGGTAATCTGTTCGACCAAATCTGCCTGATAAGGCTCTCTGGTACAGTCGGTCCCGCTAAACTTTGCAAATGTCGCATAAATTGTGAAGGTTTTCTATCACCCAGCTCTTCGTGGGTAAGTAATTGTTGGATTTTACGCTCTTGAGAAGCAGACAATCGTTTGATTAACTCAGTCTTGAGCTTTTCGTATTTACCGGTTTCCGGCGGATTCAAAATAACGTCTTTTACTTCGGACGCGTACTGTGCTTCTAACTGTCCAACAACGTAGTAAAACTTTGTCTGGTCTGAAGTAATATTAGAAATCGCGAACTGACCTTCGATCTGCGCAAACCATACGGCCGGTTCCTCTGGCCAAAATGGGGGTACTCGTACACCCACTCTCCACAATCCAGGATTTTGTCCAGAAGTTCCAGGTTCTTGGGGCTGTTCCTCGGTAGACTTCCTCATCTTCTTCGTCGGGGTCACCAGTGAAGCGTTGACGTGAATCCCTGCCTATGCGGTGTCCTACGTAGGTATTCGGCTAGGTAGGTAGCGGGTAGGCAGGCCAGGCGGCGTATAGAAACAGCAAGAATATTTACAGGGTTTAATGAGGATAGTCGAAAGTTACAGATGGTAGAAGATAGGTAGAAACGATACAGAACAGTTACAGAATGATAGATAGATGTAGGTATGAATTTAGCGTGATTCGCGAGTACAAAGTGCGTGAGTAGCGAGAGCAAGCGATACGTGTATCCCGTCGGAAGGCTCTGAGCGAGTGTCCCGGCGGCGCGAGCGGTATGAATATTTATTGAGCAGCCGGTGTCCTCCGCCCGCGCGCCTCTCGCATGCCCCGCAGCGCAGGCGTGCACTCGGGTGACGGACTCGGATGCGAGGATGACGCCACAAAGGTAATAATCAGATATTTTAAATTATGCCTTTTTATAAAGTTTTTGTTTCGTTACGTTTTTTAATTTCTTAATTGTCAATTTTTGTGTATCTCTTGGGAGTTTGATAATAAAGAAAGAATAATGTGGTCAAATCTAGGTACCATATTACCAACATTTAATTTAAGCTCCTCCAGCCATAGCTTAGTCCTTCCTCACAGCAGAGAAAAATTTGAGGATAGAGATGAACCATGGTCGCCCTATATGAAATGATGAATCACGCGCTTGGACTTGTTGATTTGTGACCCCATATTTTGTGTCCCACTGTAATTGCGCCCCTTTTTCTGCATCATCTTTATTAACGTTATGGCCCACTTAGTTGCGACTCAATTACACTATCCTATATGCATGTCATCTATGCAAGTTTTGTCCTCCGCAAATAGTAGCACCCCATCAACTTTAGACATGTTTGACTTTTATAAATTTGCATCAAACAAAACTTTACTCAATATGCAGGCAAACAAGAGGTGTGCCAGGGGCGTGAGATGTTGCCTGAAAAGCTTTATTAGCAATTTAACCACAAACGACCTAAAGACAATCGACATAATAATAACGGCTATGGAAATTGCCTCAATACTTCGAAGGCTTACATTAAGTTGCTAAGGCAAAGCCCAATGATAAAAAAGGATTTCCGAAGAGTTGTTTTTCAACAAATAAATAAATTATTTATAAGCTAAAAAGTTTAAATAATATAGTCAATATTGTGACGTGCGCTGCTAGCTAACTACGGTATGCTAGCGCCATCTCTTATCAAATGGACGCACTACTCGTTCTACCGCCATCTAGTATCGCGTAGAAAGAACTAGCACGCACGTAGCGGACGCCCCGCCCCTTTATGGAACCTACTAGAACGGTCATTAACCGCGTTAGTAAGAGATAGCAAATGCGTTAGAAGGGGATAGTGCGCGCTTAGAAAGGACGGGATTGTACGAGATCTTTCTGGAAGGATCGAGGTATCGTCTTAGGGGGATTTATAAGCGCGGTGAGCGGCCCGTAGCGACAGTTCCGATCGAGATTTGGAAGTGAATTGATCAAAGTGATAAAGAAGCGATACCCAGTGATTAGTAGAGTGACTGTTTGCGTTATAGTGTTGTACCTAGTAATTCAGTGTTTTAGTGCTTTTGTTTAAGTGGTGTAATTCTGTTGTGCTGTTAGTGTCAAAGTTAATTTTATAGTGTAACCTGACTAATACAGTGTTCTTTTGGTGTTCAAGTGGACTTCATTATTTTATCCCGTACCCTAGCTTGTAACAATTTGGTGTCAGAAGTGGGATAAAATAATGCCGATTCTACCAAAGGACGACAGTATGGAGGGTGTCAGGACGAGACATCAACGACAGCAAGAAGTCGATGGAAGGCGTTTCGGAGGTTCCCCATCACAAGAACCTGGGCGGGTACCTCAGCCGGAGATGGAGTCAGCTGCTGGATCATCTGCAGAATCATCGACTGTGGCCCGATCTCCTGCTTCGTTTGATTTTGCTGCCTTAATGACTATGATGGAAAATCAGGCACGTCGGCAGGAGGAGCAACTCCGTCAGCTGGAAGCAGACCAGGCTCGTCGACAGGAGGAACAAGCTCACCTTCTGAAGGAACTAGACGTGACTATTGGAAAAGACCTCAAAGAAGTGAAGGAGCAGGTGAAGCACCACGAGAATCGTATCTCAGAGGCCGAAACTCAGATCGCCGACGTGAAGAAAGCTCTGGGTGTACTAAAATCTGGCGAAGGCAACGTGGCTCCTGTAGTAACTTCTACATCGGTTCGAGGTTTTAAGGTCCCACCCTTCGATGGAAGTTCTTCGTGGTCAGCGTACAAGATCCAGCTTGATGCTGTTGTTGAAGCAAATGGATGGACCAAGAAGCAAGCCATGACTGCACTTACACTAGGCCTTCGTGACCAGGCGCTCACCATCTTAGAAGCCCTGGGGAAGGAAGTCAGCTACGAGCAACTGCTGGAAGCTTTGGAGTCCCGATATGGCGACGCACACCTGGAGCACGTGTTCCGTGCTCAGCTAAAGGACAGAAGCCAACGGAGCACCGAGAACCTACAACAGTGGGCTTTGGAAATTGAAAAGCTGGTTCGGAAGGCGTATCAATCTTCACCTGCGCTCATTGATGGAATCTTGACCCAGGCGTTCGTCGATGGAATACGTGACCTGGAAGTACGAGCTACTGTGAGGCTTGGGCACCACGAGTCTCTGAAGAACGCCTTGGCCCATGCTTTGGAGGTAGAGGCCGTACGTCAGGACCATCGAGCGCACCGCGTCAGGGAAGTGGTGGCATCTCCTTCCAGTGACAGATTCAGCCGCCCTAAATTTAGTCCTCGATGCTACGAGTGTGGAGAAAAAGGTCACCTGAGGTCTAGCTGCCCAAAACGCACTTCGAGAGGGGAAGATCGGCCTCAAGGAGAACAGGGGGCTAGCGCCTCCGTCCAACAGCAGCAGGGAAAACGAGTAAACGCCAGGACTACGGGACGGGTGCTGGCTGGTAGTGAAAAAGTCCCAAGAATTTCGATCTCACAAGCACACGACGGGAACAGCCTGATTATCAATGGCCAAATCAATGGAACACCCTGCAAGATCACATTGGATACTGGTGCTTCTCGTACAGTGATCAGTTCCCAACTTGCAAATCGCTTACTTGGGAACTTCTTCCGTAACAGTGACCGAGTCCAACTCTTAACAGCAACCGGTCAGCACATATCCGTCCGAGGCGAGAAGCGGGTAGAGGTGAAGCTGGGTGAAAGGATTTTCCTGCATAACGTCATCGTGGCCGACGTGGTTGACGACTGTATCCTGGGTTTGGATTTCTTGCGAGAGCACCGCTGCAAGATCGACGTGAATCAAGGAGTGTTAAAATGTGGAACGGAGGAAATTTTTATGGAAGGTGGATCACCAGGGAATATTTACTGTCTACAGAAAACTGTTCTGCCTCCAAGGTCGGAAACCATTGTACCAGTAAGATTGTCACACACTGCGGGAAATAATCGATGTGTACTGATAGAGAGATTGAATACCGTCCAACCATGGATTATGTCACGAACTCTAGTGAAGGCTACGAGTACCTCAGCAGTGCGAATATTGAACTTGAGTAGTGAAGAAAACCTCATCGAAAAAGGGACGTTAATGGGAACCTGTGAGGAAGTAGCTTGCTTGCGAAGGTGTCAAGAATTGCCCAGTGGCCAAAACCTAAAGAACAAATATGATGTGTCATCGTTTCTGGAAGTTTGTCGCAAGGATCTTTCTGAACAAGAAGTTGCAATGGCTAAAAAGACGTTACTTCAGTATGCCGATGTATTCTCTTCGAATGATGCTGATATTGGAAAGACTGGACTAGTACAGCATGCGATAAACACAGGTAATGAGCTACCGATCCGCCAGCGACCTAGACGATTACCAGTAGCACGGGAGAAAGAAGTAGAAACCATGATTGAGGGAATGATGAAGGATGGTGTAATAGAACCTTCATCCAGTCCTTGGTGCTCGCCTGTCGTGCTAGTCAAGAAGAAGGACGGAACTATGCGTTTCTGTGTGGATTATCGTCGTCTCAATGAAGTAACGAAGAAAGACAGTTATCCACTACCCAGAATTGATGACACGTTAGATACACTGACAGGAATGAAGTGGTTTACTACTCTGGATTTGAAAAGTGGCTACTGGCAAGTAGAAATAGACCCTAGAGACAAGGAAAAGACTGCATTCTCTACGGGAAAGGGACTTTGGCAATTTCGAGTCATGCCGTTCGGATTATGCAACGCCCCTGCGACTTTTGAGAGGCTAATGGAGCTAGTACTTGTTGGATTGATCGGAGACGCCTGCCTTGTCTACTTGGATGACATCATCATTATTGGAAGAACATTTCAAGAACATCTTCAAAATCTGGAACGCGTGTTGTCAAAGATCCGCGCAGCAAATCTAAAGTTAAGTCCGAAAAAGTGCTCGTTCTTCAGACGGCAAGTAAGCTTCTTGGGTCATGTAGTTTCACGAAACGGTATACAAACTGACCCAGAGAAAATAGACGCTGTCAAGGATTGGCCGATTCCAATGGACAAGACACAAGTCAGAGCATTTTTAGGGTTGTGCTCCTATTACCGACGGTTTGTGAAGAACTTTGCTGATGTAGCTAAGCCTTTGCACAAGCTCACCGAGGAGAAGCGACTATTCTGCTGGGATGAAGACTGCAACCATGCTTTTCAGGAACTAAAGAAGCGTCTGTGTGAGGCACCTATTCTTGGCTTTCCTGACCTAGATAACGAGTTCATCGTGGACACAGATGCAAGTAATACCGGTATTGGTGGTGTATTATCTCAGCGCAAAGGAGATCAAGAAGTGGTGATAGCCTACTTCAGCAAATCTTTATCCAAACCGGAAAGAAATTACTGTGTCACACGAAGGGAACTGCTGGCAGTAGTAAAATCTTTGCAGCATTTCAGCAAATATCTGCTAGGACGTAAATTTCATCTGCGAACTGACCATGCTGCGTTAACATGGCTATTACAGTTCAAGAACCCCGAGGGGCAAGTGGCAAGATGGATAGAACAGCTACAGGAGTTTGATTTTCAAATTGAACATCGCAGTGGAAAATCTCACGGTAACGCGGATGCACTCTCTAGAAGACCTTGCCTGGAAAACTGTAAGCATTGTGTCAAACAGGAGTCCAAAGAAGCAGTACCCATAAGAATGCTGAGAACAGACCTTAGCGAGGAGTGGAAGGAAGCCCTGCAGCAAGCACAGCAGGAGGATAACGATCTCAAGCCAATTGTAGAACGGATCAAAGCTGGTAGCCCCAAACCTAAGTGGAGTGATGTTGCTGGAATGAGCACAACTACAAAAAGTTATTGGGCACAGTGGGACAGTCTGGTTGTCCATAATGGAGTATTGTGCCGTAAATGGGAAAATGCTCGAGGAGATCATTGTCACCTTCAAATGGTTGTCCCTAGGAACAAAATATCTGACGTTCTGAAGCTCTACCACGAGGGATGTTCGGGTGGTCATATGGGAATAAAAAGGACATTGTTGAAAATCCGCGAACGATTTTACTGGATCCATTGTCGAGATGATGTGGAGGACTGGTGCCGGAAATGTACGAGTTGTGCAGCCGTAAAAGGACCCCACACGCGCAGCAAAGGAGCATTGAAGTTATACAATGTCGGAGCGCCGTGGGAACGTATAGCGCTGGACGTTGCTGGACCGTTTCCTGTTAGTGAAAACGGGAACAAATACTTCTTGGTAGTCATGGATTATTTTACAAAATGGCCGGAAGTTTTCGCAATTCCTAACCAAGAAGCTTCGACGGTAGCGGATAAATTAGTACACGAAGTTTTCTGTCGTTTTGGAGTACCTCTGGAAATTCACAGCGACCAAGGAAGGAATTTTGAGTCCCAGGTATTTCAGGAGACATGTCGTTTAATGGGCACTCATAAGACCAGAACCACCTCCTATCACCCACAATCGGACGGAATGGTAGAAAGGTTTAATCAGACGTTGGAACATTATCTGGCAAAAGTGGTGGAGACCAATCAAAAGGATTGGGACAAGTACATTCAGCCATTTCTGCTGTCATATCGAAGTGCAGTTCACGAGAGCACAAATGCCACCCCTGCCTTTGCGAACTTTGGACGTGAACTGCGATTACCTGCGGACTTGATAACTGGCATTCCACCTGATTCTCCACGCACAATAACAGATTATGCGAGCGACTTACGAAATAAAATGAACGACGTATATGAAAACATCCGACAATCCAGCCAACAAACGTCTGAAAAGATGAAGACCCGTTATGACAGAAAACTAAACAATTTGGGATTCAACGAAGGTTCACTGGTGTGGTTGCATAATCCAGTGCGGAAAAAAGGAAAGTCTCCCAAATTACAGCCCAAATGGGACGGACCGTACCGTGTTATGACCAGGATTAACGATGTCACTTATCGGATACAGAAGGGTCTGCGAGGAGCCCCTAAGATCGTTCATGTTGACCGTTTGGCGAGGTATTACGGGTCTGACAATGCTCGGGACGAGCATGTCTAAGGAGGGGGCAGTGTGACGTGCGCTGCTAGCTAACTACGGTATGCTAGCGCCATCTCTTATCAAATGGACGCACTACTCGTTCTACCGCCATCTAGTATCGCGTAGAAAGAACTAGCACGCACGTAGCGGACGCCCCGCCCCTTTATGGAACCTACTAGAACGGTCATTAACCGCGTTAGTAAGAGATAGCAAATGCGTTAGAAGGGGATAGTGCGCGCTTAGAAAGGACGGGATTGTACGAGATCTTTCTGGAAGGATCGAGGTATCGTCTTAGGGGGATTTATAAGCGCGGTGAGCGGCCCGTAGCGACAGTTCCGATCGAGATTTGGAAGTGAATTGATCAAAGTGATAAAGAAGCGATACCCAGTGATTAGTAGAGTGACTGTTTGCGTTATAGTGTTGTACCTAGTAATTCAGTGTTTTAGTGCTTTTGTTAAAGTGGTGTAATTCTGTTGTGCTGTTAGTGTCAAAGTTAATTTTATAGTGTAACCTGACTAATACAGTGTTCTTTTGGTGTTCAAGTGGACTTCATTATTTTATCCCGTACCCTAGCTCGTAACAATATTATGTTCCAATCCGAAAGGCTTGAGAATTATGCATGAAGCTGTCAAGAAGCTGACAAGGACTGTCTGGTAAACTTTTCATTGATTCTAGGAATTTCAATCCGGGTATTCAAAGCCAGTATTCGTAGAATGTAGTAACTATCTGCTTCTGGGTGCCCACACGGCTAAGACGCAGTATAATGCGAAATAATGCCTTTATCATGGAGAAATCGAGCAACATAATAATGGTAACTAACCGATTGAACCCTTTTAATCCTAGATACCTACTAATATTATTAACGCAAAATTTAAATGTTCGGATAATTATTGCTATAACCTTCGGCTGAAACAATTTGGAAGAAATTCAGAATTGGTCAGTATAGTAAACCCATGTCATAAAGATATGGGCAACTATGGGTAACCTGGGCAGCAAACTAGTCCATAGATGAAGATACCAATCTTTTTTTTACATGTGTCTTTTCGCATCCATTACTGTTCTAAAGCAAAATAAAGGAATAACGAATGACTTATAAAATCAGTTTATTGAGACGGTAAAATGATCGAGCTAAGACTTGCAGAGCTTCTGTTAGGACTCAGTGAATGACCAACCTTACTACTCTTAAGTTCTTATCGAATATAAACAAACAAGAAATAATTACCTCACCGAGACATAACCCGTAATGTTAAGAATCTACGAATATACTAAACATTAGGAATTATCATCGGAACTACACACATGCCACGAATCTTTCACTTGTTTAACTCAGACACAGTCAGTTAACATTTACTCGAGCCTTCGATGTCTTTTGTTTGATTGTGTAACGAAGCTAGAATAACTTGAGCGTATATTATATCTAATCAACGCGTATCAGAGATGTATAAAAAGAGGATCATTTTATGCAGAAAAGTCTACTAACATGGGATGTTTCCTACCAACGCCTCAGGGCTGGTTTCATACATTAGATATCATCATAACCGATTTAGATAACAGCTCGTTTTCGTGTTGGAGGTTTTCCCATAACGATAGAGATTTGTCAGGCTTAGCGATGAAACGAAACTCTACCTATTATGAAAATAGCATTTAGTTACGCTTATCTGGAATTACTCCCAATGGCTATGAATAATACATTTGTCATCATCATCAACAACAACCCGTAGAAGTTAGTGAACTTCTACGGGTTCTTCTTCTAACTTAAGAAATAACTGTTAGCAGTGGCTAACAGTGGTCTATGACTAATCATAGGCTGTTGACCACAGTGCCATCTAAGGCTCAACTGCCGAATTACACCGCAAGGTACTTGCCATGTGAATTTCAAGAAACCTTATCACGTTAATTTATCATTAGCAAATCATAGTTCCAACCACTTCCGACAGTGGCGCTGCTCAATACTTTAATAAAAATCTAGGCCTTTTTTCACAACGATCAGTGACTGTATCAAAAACTTCTAATATATTTTACTCTGTTCAAGCTGGCCTTTCCTTACTACCTACTGCATAAAATAATATAGACCTACCTCAAAGAGTGCCATAACGGATCTTGATTCACCTGCATCCATTGACTTGACAACATGCAATACCTACAATGCCAATTGGTACAACGTAACTCAGAAATAACTTCCTTCGCTCGCTCGATAAGTTCACCAGCAATGCTGGCAGTTGTCGATAATAACGCCTGTAACCACGTATGTGTGAGATTGCGCCATTACTAAGAGCCCTGTGTGGCCAACTACCCAGTAATAATACGGTGTAATGCTGCCTGCATTACACCGATTGTTCCGAGAAGCATTTACACGAATAAATCTGTGAAAGTTTTACAAAGGTACCTCAAATAAATAACGACGTTCTAGAAATTTACAAAATATTACTTGACTAAGCCCGCGCTGATAAAAAATAGACTTAAAATTGGAAAATGAAACCACAAATCTGGTTCATTACTAACTGAGCAATTTGTTGAATAATGAAACTTCAAAATTATTAATTACCGAGAAATCCAAGACAGTCTTTAGTCTTCCTCTAGTTTCTTTGAAAAATAAAATAATAAATTTATTTGGTCCAAGGTGCCCACCGACTGTGGACCACTGTGTGGGCACCGAGTCCACTGTGTAAAATATTGCTATGAGCCTCTGCTCTTAGCATATTATGTCTTTTACAGGGTCTTCCAATAGGCACGTCCGAACTTTGGCAGTTGGTAGCGGCCATCTTGTTGAAGCTACATCTGTCAAATTGGTTGTCATTTATTCATTCTGTTTTGCCAAATCATCATGGATAGCTATAGCATTCAAGAACACGTGCAAATGATAAAATTGTTTTATCAAAATGAGTGTACTGTTCGGGCAACGCACCGCGCGCTTCGCCCATTTTACGGTCGCCATAATCGTCCTACCGAGAGGACTATTCGTCGTGTGGTGGATAAATTTGAGTCCACTGGTTCGGTAAATGTTCGACCAACACCAGTACGTCAACGAAACGCAAGGTCTGCCGAAAACAACGCCACTGTCCGTGAGAGTGTGCAGGAGAATCCGAGGCAGTAAATTTCGCGTCGCTCACAAGAACTCGGCCTTTCACAGACCACAACTGACTAGTCGTGTGACTTAACCCCGCTAGACTTTTTCTTGTGGGGTTTTCTTAAGTCGCAGTTTTATGCGAATAAACCATAAACCACAGCGGCCCTCAAAGCCAACATAACCTATGCCATAGGTCAAATTCAGCCTGATTTATGCGCAAAAGTCATGGAAAATTGGATATCTCGCATGCGCTCCACCCAGAGAAGCCGTGGCGGACATTTGAATGATGTCATATTTCACACATAATGGCATTACTACATCTTTCAAATAAATAAATAATTTCGATAATATCTGACACACACTTTGTTTTATTTAAATTTAAAGATAGGACATGCTTAATGAAAGACCTTATAGCTCTAAGAAAATAATTAATTTATGTTTCGACTCCAAAGACAGTTTCATCTACAATTCTACACGGTACCCGAATAAAAATAGCTTAAATGTCGAATTATTACCTGTTCTAAAATCAGTGCAGCCTTTACATCCAAACATTCAAACTATAAAATTTATAATAATAATTACGACATTATGATGGATATACACGTTGTCGAACTACGAAACATTCCTGTTTGTTTAATTGGTTAATTCAGCATATATTTAGGTAACCTACTTATTTATTAGTACGCAACTTACGCTTTCTGCTTAGGTTACACAAGATTATAGTTGTCTTATTACGCAACGTAGTAGTAACCGTGTTATTTTATTGATGCAAAATTTAAAACCATTGTTCTGTGACGTCTTCTGAATGTATTTTAATTGATGCAATTATATAGGTTTTGTAATTAAGCACTTTATTACAGATTAAATAATAGTACTAAGCTATGAACTAATAGGTACTCTCCTAGAAAAACATTGTCATACTGAGAAGATTTATTTCTGATGAGATAAAACGGAAATTTACTCAACTTTTTACCATGCAAAAAATACTGACCGTCGTTTTTATCTACTTTGCCTGTTCTTCCGGGACCATTTTAAGCAAGAAAGGCAAGGCTGGTTAGATAATTAACCAGCCTTACCTTTCTTTTAGAAAACAATAGGTATCTACATTATAATCGTGTTTGAACACTTTCAATCTCAAGAGTTTTTATCATCTAAATAATCAGATATTTTATACTGTGCCTTTTTATAAAGTTTTTGTTTAATTACGTTTTTAAATTTGTTAATTTTTTGTATATCTTTTGGGAGGTTGTTATAAAAGTGTACACCTTGCCTTTTAAACGATTTACCAACTTTATGGAGTCTACAAGTGGCAACAGCGAGTTTATCTTTATTCTAGTATTACAATTGCGATTATCGCTATTTTTCTAAAACAAATTATTATTTTTGTGAATACCTAACTACTATTTAAAAAAGCCTCTTTCAGTCCAAGCAAAATCGTCCTTAATCTTCTTAATGATAATGCCTCAATAAAGCATCTTCACTGAATACCTGGATCACTTTGAGCAATTTGGAACACATTGTTGTGTTAATTGCTTTGTAACTTAGATAATAAGACGTGTCGTCGTGTAGGTTTGGAAATATACCTATTAACACATTATGTATTTTTAGTGTTAGACTGATTATAAGTGTAATAAAACCAATTCCATCATGTTGGTAGGTATACTTTTACATAGGCACACATAATATACCTTTAATGTTTAGTTTAGTAAACTATTAGGTTCTTGTTTCGGTTATTCGAAGACAGAACATGTTACCTAACACTGAAGGTCGACCCTGCGTTTTTCATTCTGATAAAAAAACACTGTATAATTTCTCTTATAATGCTTATACACGTCTCTGTACTAAGGCTGACCCTCTTATTCATAATCACTCGGTAACTTATCAGGTCGAGTTTTAAGATTGATTACAAAAACATGATCCTATTTACAAAATGTAAACTACTGTTTTTACTTAACTTGGTGGCTTAAAGAAATGATACCTAATTAATTGAGAGTGAAATTGAGTAATTATTGAGGTATACAAAATCTGAACAGATCGTAGAAAAAAAATTTCCTTAGTGCAAACCATTGTGGCCCAACCAATTACTTAGCCATTTAGATAATACGAAAATATGCTTTTACCAATACATTAGCATTGATTAAAACTAGACAATATTCAGTAAACATTTTTTCATACAACTATGTACAAGTAGGTATATACAAAAAATACAGATGAAACAACTAACTAATATTCACTATAGCACGTGAACTCAGATTAGATAGTAGATTTGTTTGAAAGATTCTCAATAATAGAATCCAAAACGTTCATCTGGTTTATAAAAACATTCCATAATATATTTTTATTCCAATACGCTACCTACCTGTTTTTAAGTAACCTAATATTTAAACACACTCACTAACTTGTTTGGGATTAACCCAATCATTAGTTATTCATACAAAAGTTTTATCAGTGTCTCTGAATTTATACAAAATTCAAAACTTAAATCGCTTTTGAAAACTTCAAAATTTATCTGCTGTTATTTTAACTTCTCTTTTTATAACATGTTTTACACATGTGTTTTTAAAACAATTGAAAATTTGCAAGTGACTTCCAAAACAAAATGTGTTTATGCATATCATGAAATTTTCATGTGACTTTATTTACAGAAAAAACGAATACATACATTTTGGACTCTTTTAAATTGTTTTGTTTTTAAACTATACGTAACGATCCAGTATAATATACTACCATGCACGTAACTATCAGGGTTTGATGATAGTGTGTGAAAATGGTCGAAGGAAAAAGGATCTTTATAATGAATTACTACAGTAAAATTGTAGCGACGATAGCTACCAGCGTCCACCCAACCCTTGACGATTGCAGCGGGTTTTTGATTTTTGTGTCGAAAACCCTTTACACGAACCGAGACGTGGACTTTCCGCTAGTCTACTTAACTATATTAAATAACAATGCTATGAGTTATCAAATTATTTTCACATTTCACTGTTGTAGGAACTTAATCTTACGACTAAGCGCCCATCCGTGTCATTTTTTTTTTTTGTGAGAACAGATTTTTACAATTCTGTACAGAATACTAGAAAACCAGCTAATTAGACGAAGCAGCATAGGAAACATCATTATCAATTAAGTTGTTAGAGTTTCGTCGTATTTGCACAGCTATCGATCGAGCGAATATCACACACTCGCTTTAATTTCGGCTACGATAAGTGGAATTTTTCAAATTGATAATTTGGAGGGCTTACGACACAGTTATTCGGCATCTAATTTTGGACACGACGGAATCATGGTTATTTCATAAAGGATATGAATGTCCCTCAATTTTGATTTGCAAATAGTTTGCTGGAGGGAATTGAAACAAAGCGGTCCTGACATGTCGAGATCCGATGTTGCATGCTTCATGTTTCAATTTTATTTTGAAAATCCGTTGAATCAATTTACGGTTGTTTCATACATCCAGGAAGGCTGGACACTACTCCAGCCTTCCCGGATGTTGTAAATAAAGTAGATTTTTAGAAACCTATTTAATAAATCCTACAGAGGATTATACATTAAAAAAACCTTCCCTCACTTTTATCTACTTAGGTATAATAAAACCTGTAACAAGTCAAATTCTAAACATTGATGAAATAAAAAAAAAAAATTTTTGGAGGGTACCTAAAATCAATACCGATGCCAAAACTGTATTTTTTATGTTTGTCTTTCTTTTTGTATCTTGGCCACGCATCACGCCGAAACTAATTACTGAATGTATTCAAATGAAACTCGGCATGATTTGGTTTATTCTACGAGGTGGATACTTTTTATCGCGAAATTCAGCAGCTCTTGGGAGAGGGGATGAAAGTCAAAATGTGTACTTAGTTGTAATGTAGGTATTAACGTTTTTTTTTAGTATTACACAGTTTGGAAAACCAAGGTAACTTGAAACCTAGAATGTATAGGATATACCTAGAATGTACCTTCGAGTTACATGTGTCATCTAAAGCTGGCGTAGGATTTGTAGCTCACTTGGTAGTACTTGGTGTACGCTGAGTTGGTAGCCCTATTGTCAAAGTCAGTAACGCCACCATTAACATTTAGAAACCTAATAGGTACTCCATGGATCATCACGTAAAAAAAATTGTAGTTTTAAATAATATTTTTGGAAATAACTCTAGGCACAAGCCTACACTTTCGCCTTCAATCTTTTTTCCTCAAAAAGCAAACAAAGCGTAGAGCAGATTTTTTCTATAGTACAATATTTTCCATAATATGCAATGCTCTTAATCTAATATACGAACGAATACGAATATATCTTATAATATGAGGCCAACTCTGAAATCTCGAAAAAAACAGCTTTTCCATACTAAGAGTTCATTGACACGCGGCGAAACTATTGAACAACAGACTTTTTTCGATGACCTCCTTTCTTTCCTTTTTCCTTCTTAGCATACCCGTTCCTGATAACTCTTAATCGACATTTTATTGCATCCTTAATCAATATTATTTATGGTTTTTATTCATTGGCATCTACGTAAAAACTTTAAACTATTGGAGTTTTTGGGTTTTATCCGCTAAATACTACCTAGAGACCATAGATTCAACTGAGAGGCAACGAGGCAAGAGGCTCAAGAGGAAAAACCTGGAATATCGCCGCAATCAGTCTGTCTTTGTCTAAACTATATGTCTTTTACGGGATACATTTCGGAGCTAATATCCCCATCTTCGTTCCACCACCAAACGAGGCGAGCTACGGCGAAAAGACAACGTTTAACAGTCGAAATTTCAAAGAATTTTTGTGCGAGACAAAGCACTTTGCTTTAATATAATTGTGCGAACGCGTAGGAACTCTCTTCCTGAGTTACTGTCTTCTAAGAAATACAACCTGATTGTTTTCAAATTCAAAGTAAAAAGTTCCTTTCTTTTTAAGAGTGCTTTACTGCAGACCATCAACATCAGTATTGTATAACTGAGGCAAAAATGGTGTGGCATACATGACTATATTATAAAGGTTCCGCTATCACCATTCGGCTTGGGAACCCTTAAAATTACAGCTTCTATAATTTTACTTACTTGGTAAATACTTCTTCGTATTATTAAAGAAATGAATTAGGTAAGTTACTGCAATAGTTCAAAAAATTACTAAGTTTCTAACAGAAACGTTTCTGGTCAGTAAATATTCAGAATTCCACATTAGGTTTTCGGAATTTCTATTTTATTTCCACAAAACTATTAGCATCATAAAACTGCTTACAGTCATCGAACAATGTTGAGTTATGTATAATGTATGAAATTTTATAATCGGTATGAAATATCCACTCCATACTGTTTGTCATTCAGTGGCTCAACGCTAATCGACCAATAAGCATGTCATCGCAGACATTTCGTCAAAGAAGATCCGCCATGAGCGGTCTCGCAAAAAGTAATCTGAATTTACTAGCTTCTCCTTTTTGTGAAGTCACTAGCATTTGCTCATTATTTCCCGGACTTTCCAAGATTTACTATTTAGATGTAAACACAAATAAATATTTACAGGTTGTTCTTAGAGAATACGCAGTATGATATTACGTAGGTGGTAGGTGCAAAGTAGTTAACTAATAGGTACTGCCTGCCAAAGTAGTTAACTAATAGGTAAATTTATATAGATTATGACTACGGCACCCAAAATTCATATTTTGGGTGCCGTACTACATCAAGGAACCTTTATAGTTTAGCCATGTCCGTCCGTCTGTCCACGGCTTAGTCAGAGACTCTTAGTACTAGAAAGCTGTAATTTGGCATGGGTATTTATATGAATGACGCCGACAAAGAGGTAAAAAAAATGTAGAAGAAAATATTTTTTCATGTTCCTTGTTCACGTAAAGTGGGGATGATACTTTTTCTCGTATATCCCATAGTCGTTGGATAGATCGTTCAACAATATTTGGTGCGAGTGAAAATCATTTTTGTTATTTTTTTTTTAGGTTCAAATTGAGAACTGTTTTCAAGACAAGCAGGGCCTATTTTTGTTCGTAATTAAAACCGATGAAACTTTGTTCGAGTTTAAGTTTGTTGGGCACTGGATCGAATCCTATTCCAGTAAGTCAAGAAGATTTTGGCTCGGAACTCTTACAAGAATTTGCTTTATATGTCAAAGTCACCTTCAGTCATTTTGGGTATATAATTTTAAGTGTCCATCAACCTGTACAATGGTCTCTGGGCATGTTCAAAGAGCGAAGAAGTGACGGCACAAGGAAGGTAGACAATAACAAAGAAGCCTCACGTCACGATATAATTTCCGCCTCGCAACGGAACCAGGGCACTCTGATCACATTACACGTTCATTGTGGTCTAATTATATTTTTATTAGCGTCTTTCTATCGAGAATATAGTGTATAGCTAAAACCCCGTCCAATCCGAAAGATGTAACTACTAGGTGCAGAGCCCCAAGACAATCGCATAACACTAGATAGGTACAATCAGTGCGTGCCACCACCGGCATAGGCCACTGAGACTTGCCTACCGCTATGGTAGAAAGGTTCTCGAATAGTGACCACGTATTAATAATGGCCCGTTTAAACTGACGTGGTGGTGGTGGCGATGGCGAAGGCAATTAAAGGGAAAAAGTGGCCAAATGGTAAAAAAAAAAGTTCACGTTCATGTACTGTTCGCAATTGCTACCGTGTAGCCAGTTGATCGGGTCCTTAGTCTTCAAATTAAATAGCTTTCGCTTACTTCAAAATATGTTTCTGATATTGGTAGGTTTTGGATCGACCAGGGTTTGTATTTTACATACACTAAAATTGCGAGTCGCTCATTACTTTGAGTTTTTATCATTCTTCTGCCTATTTTTCACGCCTATTCGTTTTCTTGTCTTAAGAGAAGGTGTCACAAGGGTTCTATAGGGAAGAGCAACCATTTGTCTTCCTGCAATCTAATGAGCCTCGAAATTACGGCCCTTTTTTTAAGTTCGAAACTTTTGTTTCTTTTTTTTATTTAATACTAGCCACTCGCTCAGGCTTTGAATCGGGTCATTCAAATTTCCGATATTTACGGTGGTTTTTCCAAAACTTTTCTTTCATACAAACCTGATTATAGCAAACACAACAAAATCTGGACAAATGCGAGTCTGACTCAATACAAGCTTGTAAGACAAACTTAACTTAGTAGTTGAAAAAATGTTCGCCAATACAACGATATACGTCACGATCAATTATCTAACTGTCAGTTTGTAATCACAAAAACATATTTTTTCATATGATATAACAACAAATTAATTATTTTCAAACTTTTTCTTTTACTTGTCCTGTGAGACGAGGTAAGGCCTCGTGGAAAATTTCATTGTTCTAGGTCAACGGGAAGTAAACTATAGGTTTTGATTTAATGGCCAAGATCATGGTTTTATCAAAATATTAGGTTGGGGAAAAAGTCTTTTCGCATTATTGTATGTATGAACTTGTAATAAAATCTCTTTGGCTATACTATTTGTATCTGGCTGGTTTTGGTATCATTAAAAGTTTAAATTTTAAAGAAGATAATTCCAAATTCAAATTAGGAAAATGTGTGATTTTTATTTGTTTTTCGTACTGTTAAGATGAGTGAATCTAATGAAGAAATTCGATACATTTTAAAATTTTACTACAAAAAAGGTAAAAATGCAACGCAAGCCGCGAAAAAAATTTGCGATGTTTATGGACCTAGTGCAGTGTCTGTGAGAGTAGCACAAATTTGGTTTAAGCGTTTTCAATCCGGAAATTTTGATGTCAAAGATGCACGTCGCTCTGGTCGCCCTATTACGGATAAAATGGATGCCATTTTTGAAAAAGTGGAGCAAGATCGGCATATCAGTAGTTACGACGTAGCTGAAGAACTGGGAATTGACCACAAAACAGTTTTGGCGCATTTGAAAAAAACTGGGTACACAAAAAAGCTCGATATTTGGGTACCTCACGAGCTCACTGAAAGAAACCTAATGAACCGTGTTCTCATTTGTGATTCTTTATTACGACGTAATGAAACCGAACCATTTTTGAAGAAGCTGATAACTGGTGATGAAAAGTGGATCTTTAGCCACTCAGCAAAAATTAAGAGAGTTTGGCTGGGATGTGTTAATGCATCCGCCGTATAGTCCTGACCTTGCACCTTCAGATTTCCACCTGTTTCGGTCTCTTCAGAATTCTTTAGGCAGTGTCAGGTTAACATCACGAGAGGACTGCCAAAACCACTTGTCGCGGTATTTTGAACAGAAGCCCCAAAGTTTTTATAGCAATGGGATCATGTCCCTGCCTACAAAATGGCAAAAAGTTATCGAACAAAATGGTACCTACATACTTTAGTTAAATGTAAATAAACTATATTAAAAAATGTTTTGAATTTTCTTAAAAAATGCGAAGAAACTTTTTCCCCAACCTATTATGTCTCATAAATGACTTAGAAGCTTGATTTTTTAGAGCGCTAAGGGACCGTAGATCTATTTGTGAACGCCTGGTTGTAATTAATTTAATATTAATTTCAACCATGAAATCCTGAGAAAATGGCTCTTGACAGACAGACAGACAGACATACGGTCGGACAATGAAGATGACTAGGGTTTTGTTTTTTCCTTTTCAGGTACGGAACCCTAAAACCAGCCAAATCGGTTGAGTCGTTTTCAAGTGATGATCTCTCGCGGCAATAACTCGTATTTATTGCCGCGATAGATTACCCTAGGTGCCAATTTCCATCATAAACCGTGACGTAGCGTTTATGTTTAAAATATTCCTTTCTCAAATCTGCCGTTTGTACTCGTATGAGTACTGAGAAGTTTTTGAATCGCAATAAGCACGTCGTCGGTCGTGGTGGCCGGCTGAAAGGGTTATTTCAAATAGTTGAAAGAGGTAAACTTTGCCGCTTCGCGTTGCGTGTCGTCCCTAATGCCGAGATAATGGCCAAAGTTTCGCCAACTTATTTTATTATCCCGTAATATTATACTATTGCCTTGTGAATCATCAGCATCATCGGCAGCTTGTACCCATTGCTGGACTCTAGTCGGTTCTGGACCTTTCGCATCCAGGTCTTACCCTGTACGGCAACAATTGTTATACACCTACCTAGCTGATGGTCTGCCAAGGCTCCAGTGTTTTTTCTTCAGCTACCCACTCCTTAAACCAGGTCAAGCATGCGAAGCAGGGACAGTTAAAGTGTATTTTTTATTTTCTCTGCTCGACATGCTTTTTACTTAATTTTGTTGGTGTTGTGGTTTCCCGCAAACTTCAAAGGAGTGCCGAACTTTTAATTAATGAATGTAAACGTTATTTTCGCAAAACCACTAATTTGCGATAATAACGTGTTATCTACAAAAGACCTGTTTTTTTTTGATATTTTGGTACTGGTAGAAAAAAATAAAAACGATTATCTTTATGAATAATGTTGATCAACTAAGTAGGTATTCTATTTTATTGTAAATAACGTTTGTCATGCATTGTCATTAAAATATACTGATTTAAAAAATAGTGTTTTTTCTTTTTTTCTGCGATAATAAAAATTGCGCAGCATTCCGAGTAATTACGTTAAAAACCGACCAAGAGCGTGTCGGGCCACGCGCAGTGTAGGTTTTATATGAACTACCTGTTTTACACAACTAACAACTTCATCTAAGTAATTTTCAATGGAATTTGTACAAAATTTTCCTCATTACATTCCATTTTATTAGTTGTTCGACTATTATTCATTACCTTGTGGCCTACTTAACTGTGATAGTTTCGTTAAATATACTACTGCCGTGATTTCTTTTCACATATCCAAAAACAAACGTTTAGCTAGTAGGCGAGATACTGTAACAAAAATTAGACCTAATATTTCGCACACGGATCCCTGAATCGAAAAATTGTTTTTACACATCCGCAATATTTTTGAACAAGCCATGGCTTGTTCGTTGGATGCATCCAACGACATCCTATCCATGGAAAAGACAAGAAAAATAGAAAAAAATGTTACAACATTTTTATTTTACCCATTTTTAGCGGTATTACTATGCTAAATTACAGCTTTTCTGTACTAAGAGTCTCAGAGCTAAGCCGAGGACTGACAGACGGTGTACTTGTTGCCATGCAGTTTTTGTAATCGTTTTGTATGACTTCAAGTAAAGTTTTCAGATGGGGTGTAACGCCTAGGGGGTGCTACAATACGTGATAATAAACGTAGAGGGTTTGTTTATTTTTTAAATATCTTGTCACCAACCATTTTAGCATCGGTATTATGAGTAAACCGCTTATCTATTTCCTTAGATGACATGATAATAATTCCAATGACATATTGCCACTTTGCAAATTACAAGCGTCCCCGAGGAATTAACGCTACACAGCTTGGTACGTAGCATGTTTTTTAATTTGGTAATTTTGTAAACAACCTGGGACGTATTTGAAACTTGACGACTCGGTGGCGCTGCGGCAGCCAGCTGCGACAAACACCTCTTGGGGTTCGATTCCCGCTGCGGGACAAACGTTTGTATATATATTTGCATATTCTGCAGATATTTGTTGCGGATTCGGATGTTGTTGTACCACGGTACTTTTAGTTTCTGAAGTCCACGATAAAGAGAATCCTAGGATTCTAGGACCCCTGTGAGGGTCATGGCTATATATATACCTACCTATGTGTCTACTGGGTGTTCATTTAATTTATTTTTTTAAGTACGAGTAGTGTTATTAATTATTAGTAATTACTAACTGAAAATAGATCTGAGGGTGATTACAGTCTAGATAATGATGTTTTTTTACCATTGGACTACTCCGAGATTAACCTATAACGCAGAAAAAAATACTCAATTACATCTCAATGTAATTATTTTAGTATGTTGTCGTCCTACATACACAAAGAAATAAAAAGATCTCCCTGAATTGAGACCACCCTATTTTGATTTGAATACCTTTCAGCTGGGTTTCTGATGTTATTATGTGACATCTACTTCATCACGAGGGCCTCTATACCTATTATGGATCAATGTGATTCTATTACAAGTCGGCTCGATTTCACAAAGGAGGACCGATCGGGAAATCTATCCCTTTGTTTACTATAGGTATAGTGTTTCACATCCTACTATCCTATCCTACTTCCTACTATGTATATATATATAATATGTATAATAAATGCGAAAGTCTGGGTGTGTGAATGTTTGTTACCACGTATCTCCGTAGCTACTAAACCGGTTTTGATGTAGATAGTGGAGGTTCTGGAATAACACATAGTTTAATCTAATTTTCGAAAAACAACCCCTAAACGCCCCCCCCCTGGGGGTTAAACAGGGTAGTAAAGTTTCTATGGAAATTTTTATTCCGTGGTTAGATTCGCTCAAAACTCGGTACAAATAAACTTTAAAATACATAATAAAACACGTATTTTTTATTATTCAAAACTTATCCTAAAAGACATAAAAATATTCCCTGGAAAAAAAATACACTAAAAAGTTGGTGGTTTATCAACATAACACGCGGGAGAAGCCGCGGGCAGAAGCTAGTGATTTAATAAAATTGTAAAGTGTCACCACACCTTGACACACGTGTTTGATTTTTGCCGGGACACGCCGCTCTTTGAGCACAGTCAAAATTTTAAAATTTACGGGTCTTCCTCGTACTTGGTTATACGTACGAGGATGACCCGTAAATTTTAAAATTTTTAGGTCTTTACCATAGCAGGCACGTATGTAACTCCTTAACAGATTTTTAAACCAAATTCCTCCTTATATAAGGTCACTATTTGACAATTCTAATTTAGAAAGTTACTAAATTAACAAAACTATTTTTATCCTTACCAAAAACAGTTTGGGTTCCTCATTGTTGCCTTTCCAGTCACTTGTGATATTCGGCGCAGGTCAGCTTCCGATCTCGGAATATTGTAGGCGGGAAAACGCGCAGATCGAGCGCGCGTGCTTTCAGAGCCGAGGCGTTTATCAGACTGCCGCGGCTCTGTGAGTGCCATGCGTGCGCTTCATGCATTAACTACTGCCTATGCTATCGCCCATCTGCACTAATCTAAAGCTAAGACCAAGACAAGTTTAGTGGCAGAAGGTTATATAAACATTTCGGTAAGATGCGCCCTTATAGTGGCCTTTCACTGCGAGCAGAACGGATTCCTTACGGACTCCGATTGACTTTACGGCAAATTCAAAAAGCACCTCTTTTCGATTAAACTCTATTTAAATGGAAGACCTCTATTTTACTCCGTCTCGAACACCTGCTTTCTGCTCATTACCCTTTCGCAATAAAAAGAGATTGTTCTTTGGAGTGCTGTAACGGTTGTCGCTAAAGTTGCTTGCGGGAAAAGTATGAATTGGTGTTCAATTCTATTTGTCGGAGTTTTTAGTTCAATATGGCTTGACGGTCTACGAACCACGGAAATGCTCATTTCCAAATGGCACTAGCAGTCCATCCAAATAGTGAGTTGGCAGAAAGTCAGCCACGAACGTCTTACAGTGATGTGAGAAATAAAAAGACACAAACCGTAAACTTTTGAGAACGTAAAGGGTTATCTTGTGTGTGTATTTTTATGGAAAAGTTACACCTTCCCATTCACCAACTGACAATAAGACAAGGTGCAGTGTGATTTAAAAAAAATCATTTTTAGTTCACCTCTCCATGTACTCAAAATGAACCTCCCTTTCTCTCTGATACTTTTATAAAGCAACAATTTTATATATTTAGATTATAACAAGTTGCGTGTATATACGTGCCTACGCCACCGTTCCGTAGGGACCGTAGAGACCGTAGAGTGCTCGTAGATAATGTAGCAACCTCCTATTACCCAGATCATTTATAATTTGCTATATTTTTTATAAATATTGGCAAGCGTTTGATCACAATCTCATCTGATAGTGAAAGTGTTTTATGATCGCTTGTCAAGAATTACCTATTTACCATGAACTTGAAGATTATATATATCAGGGAAGACAGCCGCCCGGCAACGAACAATCTTTATCTGTAATGATGCTGAAAGTAGACTTAAACCGCTTTGTACGATATAACATTATTAGGCATATACCGCTGATTTCCACTTGCTACAACTTTGGCACTATTTTGCTTCATGCACCCGCATCATGTTATTTATATAGGCTCCCCTAAATTAATGGCAATAGGAAATGACTCATTTTGAAAGGCTTAGCTATGCCCAAAACTTCTAAAATTAGAAAAAGGGTCACATTTCAATCTAAACATTTCCATTTTAAGTCGATTGGCTTGTTGCCATTGTAAATTACGAGAGAGAAATTGCTTGCTTTTCAGGGAAATATTCCATCATAAATAAAAATGTGTAAAAGGGCGAAAATATGATATATTTTATCATTAAATTTGCATATTATATTACGAAATATCAAAAGTAAATATTTCTTTTGATTTTTCTGAAACGATTAAGGTTTGTATTTACTTTTTACAACACTGTATTCAAACACTCATAAAAATTAAAGACAAAAATAGCTTCTTGTGTTCTTGTTAAATATAAAATAACGCAATAGATAATTTAATCAGTTATTTTGTAGGACGTTAGGACGTTGGTATTAAAAATTCGTACATCGTAACTGTGATTTATGATGATTTATTTGATGTATCAAATAAGATTTATTTTATACATCAAAACATCAAACAAAGGTAGAATGATTTGTGCTACTAAAATGTCTACCTTGCGTTGTATACTTTTCGTGTCGTAAATAACCTATACTAATACTATTATTTATACTTATATAGTGCGACAGCGATCCACTAGGAACGCCTTGCGAAAACTTAATTTGCTCCCTGCACCCTGCAAGGTGACATTTCGAAAATTCCTTTCATTGCACCAATCGAAAATACCCTTCTAATTTCAGTTCTCTACGACTATGGTTTGGGCTCTGAGTTGACTGTCAGTCAGTTAATTAGTGTGTAATGATTTTATGTATATTATTGTTGAATAGATAAATAATTCAACTTTTCTCAAGATAATAATTAACGTGGACAGATGATTCAATTTATTTTGAATATCTCATTAAGTAAATAAATCCAACCAACTTACTAATAATCATCTTGATATTTTCGTGAAGATAAAATTTGGACGCATAGTGTAGGAGATAATGTAAAATGAAATTAATTCATGCAGATTCATCACTCATCGCAGCATTGCGCTCAAGTAACTATTGTAATCTTATCTTGACCGTCACTCCGTACAAACTTTAACATATCGCAACCCCTTTTAGGGGTAGTAGAAAAAAAACAAATTAATCCTAAATATTTGTACTAAAGAATATTAATGTTAATTTTCTAGCAAATCGCACCACGAATTAAAAAGTTCCCATATAAAATTTTAACATTGTGCCCTGTTTCAAGGGTAGTTTGAGAAGTAATTCAGAATATTATGCTTTTACCAGTCATATTTAAGAATATTTAAATCAAGTTTCAAGTTTGTATGTTATAAGAATACGATTTTCATACAAATGTTTTCCTTTTTACCCCCTTAGGGGTTGAATTTGGAAAAATACCCTTTTTAGTACCAATACAGATACCCTCCAAATTGTGTTGCGTAAATGGTAAATGTCATTAAGTGAGTCAGTCAACATAAATTTGCCGTATTCTAAAACATAAATCTTTTTCGGAATCTATTAAAATCAGCTTTAAGTATTTTTTTCGTACTTTTGCAGACTCTCTTGGATACCGAATAGCTCGCTGTAAATGTCTAATACTTTTTTTTTCATTGATTTATAATTACCTTCACGCTTATCTCTATTGAATAGTAATTAATTTATCATGTCTTTATTAAGGCGCCTATCAACCGCGGTACTAATACTTAAGTACTTATTTTACGTGAGTTTTACGCCGATTTTTCACACGCAAACAAGCCTAGAAGAATCAAGCCAATCGAGCTAAGTGAATTCACTCATTGAGAAAGAGCACTATTCAAATAATAATATATATAGTCTATAAGTATCAGAAATATGTTAGTGCGGATGCAATTTGACTGCAATTTGACTCGCAATACATATAAAGATCGGAGCTACGGAATAAAATTTACACGTCAGTTAAATAGTAATATTAACATAAACTATTCAAATGAAATAAAAAACAAACATTAAATTTTGCACGTGTAAAATAATTAATATTTTAGTATTCGATTTGTAATTTAGATACCAAGGTACTCATTTTGTTTATAAAATCATCCACGTTATAGAACGCCCTCTTGACAAGCCATGATTTTAATTTAGTCTTAAATAATGTCAGGCTAGGTGCTTGTATAACTTCACTACATCTCAAACGTTGAACGTGCATAGGCTCCCGGTCGTAAGTTCTTCGTACCGAGCAGTTAGTTTTTAGCATTTACTCAATTTATAAAAGGGCTTAGTATCCCAAAATCTGCATTATATATGATTGATATTAAAAGCTTTTATTTCAAATCGTATTTTGGTTTGGGCTGATGTGAGTCATACCTATATTTTCTCAACTCTCTATTTTATTATTCTGTGAGCATCTCTGTAATTCCATTATGGGATGAATAACAATAAGTAGGTACGGCTACTTACTCAATGAATTTTAGATTTCTGTAACCTCGACAAAATCATATAAATTTAAAAGTATTTAACTATTTATGAACTTACATACATTAATGTTGGAATTTCAATATTGACCGTTGAACCGGCAACATTTCATGTTTGCTATCTAAAGTACACAATATCTAGTAAGTTATATCATATTAAAGGTAGTTATAAATTAAACTTTATTAAACTTTATTAAATTCCAAGATCCAAGAAAAAATAAAAAGTTATTAATTACTATCTGACGCGACAGACGGTGTTCTGTCCTTGAATGTGACAGATACGAAATTTCAATTCGACAACCATAGAGGAAGTAGCCACTACTTTCGACGACCAAGAAAAAATGAATAGGTTCTCTCATTCTTTCTAGAAACGTTTTTTACATATTCCGAGCAATATTTTTTCCATAAAAACTTAATACTGACTATTACGAATTATAAAACAAAAAATACCCAGATCGGTTCAGCCGTTGTCAAGTGATGCGGTTACCAACGAACTGTATTTTATTTTAATTTATATAGAAAAAATATCAACTTACAGCTCTCCACATAACTTTGAAACAGTCATATCTGACAACACTCGGCTCTACATGCAACTATGTCCATTTTCAGCAAAACAGTGCCATCAAAACAGGCTCACACAAAACAGGTTCATGAAGTGGGTTACTATACTTATAGTTAAGGACCGTATACATTAAGAACTTATTGTGTTGAGAAAATAAACATTTATTATTTATTTATTTAAAGGACAGTACCAATGTAATCGTATATCGATATCTAATAATACCTTTTCTGATCGCCAATAATTTCGTTACATACTGTATAGCTTAATGTAACCCAGCATTGTATTTTTTGAAGCTCAATAAACGACATGCGATGCTGGTACATCAAAACGTTTGAAATATTAGTCTATGAAAAGCGCTGAAACAAATTTTCTGCGATGGGCTTGCAACCTGTCACGTGGAATGCTTACTACTTGCAAAACGCGGGCATGTACCAAATGTAAGGTTTGGACGTGCCTCTGACTATACCCTACGTGGTATCATCAAAGATCTACTCACTGAGTATGTATCTGAGAATGTCCACCATGGGGAAGACAGTCGTGAGCGTGTTTGTTTTTTTTGTTTTGTTTTTTAATATGAAATGAAGGTAGGTAGTTGCAGCTACTACCTTTATTTCTCGACAATAGTTCCATATACTCCAGTTAACCCGTGACCACGGTTGGTGCTGGTTGCAACGCAGTCGGAACGTCGAAATAACAGAAAAGGTAAACGATAAAGATCTGTATTAAACTTATAATTATAGGCGTTTTATCTATATGAATAAACTTCGTAACAACTGAACCAATTTGAGTATAGAGTTGACAAGGACAACCTGTGAAAACACAAAGACAAGTCTGTATACATTGTGTCTGTCCTGTACTGATAACAAACTTACAACTAACTATAGGTACTACCGCCCTCAGAGTAAGACAGAGTTATTTGTCCCGAGGTTAATGATCTGTACATTTATGCAAATGTTTGATTGCATACATACCGATAACGAGGATTGTGACTTTACGAATTACGACCAAATTGACTGCACAACCACATAAGCACATTAGCGACCTGCTTAAGACTCGGTGTACCAGTGCCTTAATAAAAATAAGCATAAATAACTGTCCGAGCCCCTTATTTTTTTTTTTTAATTAACAATCTTGTTTGCAATGTTACATATCTACCAATTTTAGTAGTTTAGTCGGACATTACTGAATGCTCACCGCGTAATATTTAGTATAAGCACCAAATCAATTAATCGATTAAAATTATAAAAATATTATCAGACAAAAAATAAGCTATCGATCGACCGCAAGACATGCAGAGAATGCGGACTGTAGCGAAATAAAATATATTTTGTTTCATTCAAGTAATTGGTTTATTTGTATTTATTTATCCATGGCGCAAGAAGAAAACACCCAGACCCGAGACAAATATTTTCAGATTATACAAACATTTGTCCCGCGGAGGTTGCGAACCTGCAACTTTCTGCGTCTCAGGGCACGTGTGTACATGGCACTAGCGAGCGTGGGAGCTCTGAAATCTTTAGCATCACGTCATCATTTGTGACGCTCTGCTGTGGTTAGTTGACAGCATAAAGCCCGAGTTCACCAACACTATAACGAGCGGTTAGGTCCTAATCAAAGTTATTTGACACGTGTTTTCATAGGAATCTGTCATCATAATCAATGCTGTATACATCAACATTGTCTAGGGATATTTCATTTAGAAATGATTTGCATAAAACTATTTGCTATTTAGAAAAAGTTTGTATGGAATTCATTCTCTTTTATTCTATTTTCAAATGAGATGAATAAAATAAAAGAACGCAATAAATAAAATATAGAACGGGGACTCTAATTTCAATTTTACAACGTTAATTTTGGCTGATATTTATTTACTTCTATTTAACTAATAACAAGTGTTACCTGTGCTTTTTTATTATAATTCGTATTGGTGCGCGAACCGAGATCGTTTGGATAAGAGGCAGCACGACTGCACTAAAATACCGGGACGAGGTCGTAGATTTTTGACAAGAAATTCAGCTCATTCCCACAACGCGCGACTGGTATCAGCTGCCCATTGAAAAACTCCATTGAACACGCATGGCACATGTTGAAGCGAAGAGCTTTCAGATATTTCCCGTCAAATTTGACCACAGAAGACAAACTTTTTTGTCACTTTAAAAGAATATGGAACCGCATAGAGCCAGCGAGTAATTTTAAGTATTCAAACGTAAAAATGTAATTTTATAAAGTCATAGTAACTTTTTAACTCATTCGTTTTAACCCATTATTTTATAATGGTAAATGTTGTAATATTTCGGGTTTTACGTTAATATAATTTTTATTAAAAAAATAATATCAATTAGTTGTATTTAATTGTTATTATTTTAACTGCATAAAATAAGAATTCTTACCATACCTAGTTTTCTTAAGAAATTATTTATAGTTTTTCTAAAAATCATCAATAATATGTTAAATATCCCTCGACAATTGATGTGTGTACTTGATCGTCTGTTTATTTTGTTGGTGAAATCGAGCCTTATTCTATCAGAGTAACATGTTATTCTGAATATAAAGAACCAAAGAGCACCTTGTGAGTGTGAGGCACAAATGCTCAACCCTTGAATCTTTAAACCCTATAATCCATTGTTAAATACCAATACAAAACAACTAAAATGTAGGTAGGTAACTAAGTAATTATGTTTCAAGTATAATCATTTTATTGTTTAAATCACACTCGTGTGCTTATGCCACATAATAGTATTTCTGTAAATAGCAGCAATAGCTACTACGCATTTAAATAACTCAATTTACTGTCTTAAATACATTAAACAACAAATAAAAATAGACTTAATCGCTAATGTAACGTAGCTGTCGTGAACCTACATACCGTATTAATATCTACACAATGAATTACTCTTACTGTTAAGTAATTATTGTATATTACATTTTATTTATTCCTTAATCAATCATTTATTCGTTCTCGCTTAGGTGCCTACTAAGTATTTGATTATTAGTACCTATTAGTTATTATTATGCCGAATTTTCGAACCAAAACATAGTAAAAATACACAAAAAACTAACAAAGGTGGCTGTAGTGATCCATCTTATTTGTTAAAAGCCTCTCCAATTTCATACGTTTATTTGTGCCTATTCGTGCAAAGAGACTTCGGTATATCGTGGTTGCAAAATAAGTATCAATCATCCATCTTGTATTGGTAAGAAACTCGAAAAGACCTTTGACTACTGAGTAAACTTGATTTAATTTAACTACTAAGTAAGTGAACATTACAACTACTACGTTTACCGCAAAATAAATTATTTTATACAAAACCAAATTCGCCATAAAAGCTCGTGAATTTTCAACTTATCTGCAACTGTCGATAATTTCGTAAATATTTTTGTCGACTAGCCTATGATTATTTGTCCTTACTTACAGTTCAAAATATTCGGGAAATAAATGCTCGCAAATTAATTTGTGTGGAGGTTATTTCCATTTTTAATTGACAGCCATTTTTGTTCTACTTTAGGGTACAGAATGAAATACATACATATTTTTTTGTATGTATTTTTGTTGAATGTTGTTGAACCCAACAAACATGCATGGATCGCTTACTACCGACTTAGCATATAAAAAAGGATTGTTGCTTGGGGTCAAAATGGGTCCCTAACTCAGCCGTGTCAGTGCGATACATACACTTAAATATAATAAAACACCCTCACGACTGTATTTCAAAAGATGAGGATACCAAGTAGGAGGTAGTCAGAGTTACGTTTAAACATGGAATTTGGCACGTGCCCGCGTTTTGCAAGTACTTAGCATTCGACGTGACAACTTGCAAGCCAATCGACATTTTGTAAAGAGGTACTCTATCCATAGAAAAAGCAACAGGAACAAACAAATAAATATAAATCGAACGTCATACTCGCTCCTTATTTAACCTCGATACTTTTTTCACTCGCCACAGGCTACGAACCAACTTCTTTCCATTCCAAGTTAAATCCTCGTGACTACACCTTTGATATTGATCAGACCCTGGTTAGGTATTAGGTATCCAACAAGTCACTAAACCATTCAAAAAAGTCTTAACATGACTTTTCTATTGAAATGAAAACGAATTAAATAATTCGTAAGCATCTCCATCGTCAGATCCATAAAATTAAAAAGTAATGTAAAAAATAACGTTTTTTTTCATACCTAATCATAGTTATACTCATACTTTCATAGTTACGTTACTGTGATGCTGATCAGGTCTGAGTTAGTCATGTCTCATCAAATAGCTTACAAAAACAATTAAACAGAGCTCAAATACGACTGTTTTTTATTTTTTACTAAAATTTGTCAGCCCTTATGCTGAAACACGTGTTTATTTTGTCTCGGTAGTTTATATGCAAATTTCTAATGCTTAGAAGCTATGGTATTAGAGATATGGTACTTTTGAAAGTATCAACATTATTTTGTCCGTTTATAAGCTGATCATTTTGATTATTTCTAATTGAATTTTCAGACACGTGTGATTTTTGGTAGATTGTTTATCTTCCCATGCGTAAATTGAGTGCAGATTATGGATTCAGCTGTAATCTGTTATCACCAAGTGCCAACTAAGAGCTCTAAGCCTTTGTGACCTTTGACGATCTTTGTGGCGCAGTGGGCGAAGGCCCGCAGACGCAGGCGCTGAGACGCAGATGGTTAAATGTTTGTATGATGTGCAAATATTTTATTTGTCTTGGGTCTGGGTGTTTTCTATGTATAATACGTATGTATTTAAATATGTGCTAAATGATGGGGCTAAATGATGCTTTATGAAAAATTTACAGCATTATTATCATACTAATATAATAAATGCGAAAGTCTGTGTGTGTGAATGTTTGTTACGACGTATCTCCGTAGCTACTAAACCGGTTTTGATGAAATTTGGAATGTAGATAGTTGAGGTTCTGGAATAACACATCTTATTTTCGAAAATCATCCCCTAAGTGGGTTAAACAGGGTAGTAAAGTTTCTATGGGAAATTTTATTCCTTTGTTGGATTCGCTCAAAACTCGGTACAAATAAACTTTACAATAAATAATCAAAATAATATTTTTTTATTTTTTTTAAACTACCCCTATGAGCTGTTCAATAAAGTGTGAAATTTGTATAGAATAAAAATATTACCTGGATTGACACACTCAAAAGTTGGTGGTTTATCAACATAACACGCGGGCGAAGCCGCGGGCAGAAGCAAGTAATTATTATTTTTAAACATGAATATTTCCGCATCCAAATAATTTAGTTTTATCATTCTACTAAAAGCAAATTTATACGAGCGAAGTCAGGAGCATATACACATTTGGCATTATAGGTTGTTTACTTGACAAGTAAACAACATCTAATGCCAACATTTGTCCCCGAAACTTATCCGATTGAAATAGGCACGTTTTTTGCATTCGATTTGTATAAATTCAAGGAATGTTCTTAGATAGGTTTTATCGTCCAAAGTCGCCAAGCTCCCTAGTGATTTTTGGTGTTTTTCATCGTCTATAGGGTATCGTAAAACAAGACACCCTATAGACGATGAAAAACACGTCAACGTTGCTTTGCGCTGCAACAGCGTACCGTGAGATTTAACTATAAGGTACCACAATATATGGCTCCAAGTCTCAATTTAGGGCCAGTTTTAAGAGCTGTAGGAAATCGCATGTATTCGATACCGAGTAACGGGTACATCGCCTTACTTCTATCGCGTAAAGAAACGTTACTCAAAAAAAAAAATATACTCACATTGATGCCAGTTTAATACAAACTACGAACAAAGTCATACTGTAGGTACGCGACGCGGCTCGATGTAATGCTTCATGCTAGTGCTGGATTGCATCAAATGTAACGAGTAACGTAACGATAGGTACGATAGTAACGAATGCTGATTATTTTAGTAACGAATACATACGGGTACTCTACTAATTTTGTATTGACCAAATTCACGATAAAATGGCTTTCAGAAATATTTTGGAAGCTTGAGGATGAAAGACGATTAAATGATCTACACTTGGGTGCAAAAAATTCGCACGTATGCAACATTTTGACTTTCGCTGAATTTTTATTTTTGTGATTTTAACGGTACTTCAAAATGTTACTACCATTAAATCAAAATGCACACGTAGGCTTTTGAGTGACACATCAACCTCTATAAACAATACAATAGCATACCCCGAAATCGCTCGTTACAGGTACTCGCTCGCACTACTTGTCGCAGGTATAAAATGGTGCGTTTTAAGGAAGTGGGTAGGGTACCTTTAAACCCTCCGTAGACCAAGACACGTACTTGGTGACCCCGATGGCCCATCAGCACCGCTAGTGCGGTGGTGACGTCAAGTCCCGCCAGAGTAAACACTGCACAGATACAGATTGGGTTACGATAATCGTAACCCAAAATTAAAAAATGAGTACGACACCGCACAGCTGCAACATGCGATTGAAGAAGAATGGGAGGCCATACCGCAAGATTTTATAAAAACTTTAGTTCAGTCAATGAAAAAACGCATGGAAGCAATCATTCGGGCTAGGGGAGGGAACACACCTTATTAATAAAAAAGTTTTTATGCTGATTTTCATGTTTTTAATTTAATTTCAACCCCTAACTTTTATGGTATAAATACACAAAAAACAGGTACTTCAGACATTTACCCAAAACTCACTAAGTAGACGCGGTATAAGGACAAAAAAGGTACCGCTGGATAGGTTTTGAAATAAACTTTAACATTAGATACCAAAAAAAATAAAAACAAACATGTTGTTTTTTGTTTTTTGAAAATTTGATGAAAATTTATACATGTGCGAATTTTTTGCACCCAAGTGTAGTTCTGTTTTTCATGTATTTAATTTTGTGTAAAAACAAATTTCAAACCTATTTAGCAAAATAGCAAAAAGGTTCTGTGAATTATTTCAGAGAGAACCCGATAGGTACGACCAGTCTGAAACAACGTCCTTTTATGAAGGCTTTTCTAGAACAACCTACTTAAGTAGATTTTCTTGCTTTGTAGATTGGTGGTCTATTTGTTTTATAATGGAAAGAGGCATTTGAGACAAAGCACTTGATAAAAACTCCTTATAAGTGATTGCTGGCGCGTTGTACTCTGCACAAAATAGAGTTGTTATTAATTTTTATGTAAAATGCAATATCAAATGGAATGTTCCTGAGTAGGATACAACTATTTTCCTTTTTACCCGCGACGTAAGAAGCCCTTTATGCATTTATCATAAGAGGATGTTTGTTAGTATGTTATCATTTATCTCCGCAACGGCTCCTCTTGTTGTAATGCAGTTTTTAGCAATCGATTTGTACCTATGTTTTCAAGGTTGGTTCTAAGCGTGTGGTTATATAGCCTGTTTTTAACCGACTTTAATGAAAGGAGGAGTTCCAATTATCATGTGTATCTTCGCCAATTGTTTCCCGATTTTGATGATTATTTTGTTGTTGTATAGAAAATGATCCCGAAGTGGTCCTATAAAATTTTAATTCCTGAGGGGGATTGCTATTTTTCCCATAAAGCTTCAAAAACATCATTATCTAATGGAATCAAGACTAGCCGAATCATTGTTTATTATTCGAAAGAGTAAGCAATATAACGTAGGCACGTGGGGATCTGATGATACATGTAGGATAGAAACCGTAAACTTGGGACTGCAAGCGTATCGCGAATATCGATATCAATTTAATTAATATAATCCGACTTCAAAATAGGAGTTTCTTAATTTGTCTGCATGTTTTTTGCGATATCTTCGCCAATTGATAACCGATCTTAATGATTTTTAATGGGTAGGGTATACTTCAAGGGTGGTCTCATATAAATTTTATGGGGAAAAAACACACCTAAGGGTGAAAAAATGGGTTATGAAATTGCATATTGGGCTTTTTATTAATTTCCCATTATATGAAGTCGGTCTTTTGTCATTTAATGTCTTATACATTATATCGCCACAGGTCACTAGCGGGCCAACCGACGATGTAAACACACGTCACTCGGGACTTTTCAACTTTTTACACGCGACGTAAAGGAACCCAAATATGCGTTTGGGGTTGTTTGTTTTGGTTATCTGTTACCAATTATCTCCGAAACGACATAATCATCCGACCGTAAGGGGTATTTTGCAATTGTTTTGATGTTAAAGGGTCTCTAGGGGGCGTTGCAATAGACCATGGAATGTTTAAATGCGTGACCGATTCACATGCATTTTTTTGTAATCGTTTTGTTCGACTAAAGGTTATTAGATAAGTTTAAACGGTGTATTCACTATATTCTGATTTTCTTATTTTTTATTAAATCTAAAGTTTGTGCTTATCTCAATCAGCCAGACACGCAAAGATTTTATACCTATAGATGCCGTTTTTAAAAGTTTATTTGAACTTGGATCCCTTAAAACATAGCATAATAGCTTTCAGCAGTTAGTACATTTACTAACTGCTGAAAGCCATTATACCTAGGTACCTAAGTACTTACATTCTTGATTCTCTGAAGATCGCCTGCTTTCTGTTAATTATAGCCAGACTAAGCTTTTATGATAGATGCTATCAAAGTATCAGATAGAGCCTGAGCACGCAAATATGTAATCAGTATTAACTAAAGTTATGATAAATATACCATGTTTTCATATAAGAGTATGTCTTATATTGGCTAGCAACAACGAGCAGGCCATATAGCTCGCAAAACCAACAACCGCTGGCGGAGAATGGTTCTAGAATGGAAAGATGTGGCCAAAGACCGTTTTTGAGGAGGCTATTATGTCCAGTAGTGGAATTCAAAGACTGTTAATGATGATGATGATGTAAAGAAATGATGAAAATGGTGTACTGAAAGAGTCAGACGATTATTTTGAACTCTATACATTACCTTACATTAATAAAATTTTATTAATTTATACAAATGGAAATCAAAGTCCTTACATTTGAATAAACAACTTTTAATTTCGTCTAGTCCGCCCGTTCTTTCAACATCATTATTTTTAAACATAGTACATGACATTCAGTTAGATTTCAATTTAAAAAGTCAAGTTTTAGAGCTTCCTACTCATTTATGTTAAGAAGGAATCGTGTTTTTTTACGAACTCATCCACAAGTGTGTGTTGTTAACAATAAATAAATAAGGAAATGTTTCTATCTTACTTTTTCTTTAAAAACATAAAATATTTTTTCGCAATTCTTTTAAAGCTTAAAATATGATTACATAAAAGTGGAAGTATCTTGCACATTCTTCAGGAAAGGAATGCGTGTTTTGTTTCGTTGATTGTCACAAAAGCGCAGGCCACTTACTTTGAAGCAATTCACGAGTCTTTCTTACTCGTACATTTAGGAAGTAGTTGTGCTCGTTTATTCGCTATGCCACAACCACTTGACACAAGTAGTTCCCGTGACACTAAAAAGCTTATTCCATGACACTACTCCGCAAGTGTTGCTGCTTTGCTTTTCGAACGACAAAGAAAACTTATTTCACTGTATCTTTACCTAAAAATAATTAGGTAGGTATTAATCGAGAAGCCAGAAAAATATACATATGTATAAAGCGGTTCAAAAACAACATCCTAACAAAACTGAAGTTTAATGTCATCACGCAAATTTTGCTGAGTTCTATAATTATATCCATTTGGAACAAACGTCAGTTTTGAAACTGAACGTATTGGCAAATATTATTACAGAGAAAGCTATCTATCAGGCATTATAGTTAGTATTTTCATTTGATTAACGCAATCCTAAAGTACCGTTTCTAACAATTAAAAAAATTGTCTTAACAACTTCAGACATTTTTTTTATTATGTTCGTTTTTATATGGTGGAGATTTTAAATACCGTTAATAATCATAAAATAAAGTTATATTCAGAGGTTTAAAATTAATCCAAAATAGTGAAGAAAGTGTGGTATTGGCACATATTTTGGCTTCATTTGGAACCCTCTATACATAGTTTTATTACTAATCTTACTTATTTGGAAGCCTTGTAATCACATACATATTTGCATAGGGGCACGTACGGAGTTGCACATCGTAGAAAATGGATCCTTGACTGCGGCTCGGTATATAAATTACATCTCTAAGATGGTCCCTTTGCCCCATATATCGGAGAGAATTTTAAATTAATGCAGTACAATGCGCGGCCCCACACTGTAGTTTGGGAGTATCTTCGAGAGGTCGAAATTGACGTTTTGCCGTGGCCAGCACGCTCGCCAGACTTAAACCCCATCGAACAAGTTTGGGATAAGCTCGGAAAACAAATAAAACAGTGGGATCCAGCACCAAAAAACACAGATCTCAGAAGGGTACTGGAAGAGTGAAATCGAATACCACAAGTTTTCATTGATAACTTAATCAAGAGCATGCCGAGAAGATTGCAGGCAGTTTTAACAGCTAGAGGGGGTAACACCAAATACTAAATATGCCCAAACACTAGACAAAAATCCCCGTAATGTCATAAAATAATCACATTTTCAATGTGATAATTGAAGGGTAAATTCTTCAAAACATGATTTTTGAGATTTCTGTTGATTAGACTTGTGTTTTTTACTGAACTAAGTTTTATTTTCATTCAATAGTTTCGGTTATGTTATGTTGCCTTAGCTCAGTCAGCGTTGGGATACTGTATTTCCATATGTACAACAGCAAAAAACAAATTTGTGGAAATAGAACGAGCACAACGAGTGTTGGTTAACCATATGGATTTTCCACGAGTATGCTCTACTCAATAAACCAGTTATTGTCTGTTAGAAAACTATATATTTTGCAGGTTATCCTAAAAATGCACAAAACACTAATCTATGATCCTGCTATTGTAAATTGTCGAAGAAAAAGTAAGGCTGCGAAGGTTATTGGTACTAAAACTAGTTTTGCTCGTAGTCAGTATGCAATACAATCAGCTCACTTGTATAATGTTATTAACAGAAGTTTTAATATTTACCCAATTATGATTGTAAGAAAACTTTAACTGAACTGATACAGACTAAAAACTATGAAGAGACGGAAGAATTCTTGCACATTTTATCCTAACAAGGTATTTACTGTCTATCTACAAACTATAAAAAAGGTTTATTATTCCTTATATTATAGATATTAAAAAAAAAAATATCCCAACTTACACGCGTAAACCTCCCCACACACACGCAAACACACCCGCCTTTACGCCATACATATGCCCATCTTTCTAAAATAGCTTATACAAGTAGGTACTAATAATAATAACTGTAACTATACTTACTATACTATTAGATATAAGAAGAGCGGGGCCTTCTCACACAACTATTTTCTACTTAAATGAAGGTCACGACCCTAACGAAAATTGTAAAAAACTGCTAAAGAAATAAAAAAATAACAGTTTTGAGTTCCGACCTGTCTCTTTTTGTTCCGTTCCGTTCCGTTCGAGTGTATTATCCTACGAAACTGTACTAAACTTGTAATAGCTCCTTAGTCTTATAAAACAGCTACATTTAGTAATGCATCAATCTACGTCTGAACTGTTTGTTTCGGTCGAAAGCGTTTAAACACTGAGATACCCGCGGGGGAAGGCATTTTGTTTCAGTTGCGACGAGCCACCATTTCCTTCCGTACTTATTTCAAAGTTCCAACAGTATTCAATCTTGGTAAGACTTCCCCTAAATCACTGTGTAATTACGTCATTATTTCACTGATCTCTTGTGACTTGTAGGACTAGAAATGGTGGGATTTCAGGGTTCTTCACAAAATGTAAATGAACTGATACGCTCGACACACTAGTGGTAATACTAGTGTGTTGTGTGTGAAGTCTATTATGTATTAAAATTTTATTTACAAGTTTTTATTTAACTTGCCGTGATAGTTAGTATGGGTCAAAATTTTGCAGCTGAATTTTAAACCAGTTATTCCCAACCAATTGAGCTAACATTTTGCTTTTTCGTTTGGATGACAATGCATGGTTAGCTAAGTGACATTATTTTAAATCCAAATCCAATGATGGCGGACTCCCAAAGATAAAAGCAAAAAAATACTAATTATATTTTATGCACCCCCATGATATGGGTATGAAATGAAAAGGTTTGCTGAGATAAATACGATAAAGCTTATATTTAAAAATATTTTTTTTAGTTAATAATTTTATTTTTAGGTACATAACGGCCAGCATGTAATTATTTAATTATTTCGTCTTGATTCTTACATACTAATTAATCTTTTTAAACTATTACTTTTTCAGCTCCTTTATGATATCGCATGTCAAGCTCCTACACCATATTTTTAAAAGTAGATACAGTCAAATAAATTAGTATTTTTTATAGATATACATAGATAGATGAAAAAATCTTTGTTACACATATTAACAGTAGTACAGGCGAATGCTAAAAAGTACTATCTTCCAGATAACCGTGGTGGGAAAGAGTAACGCGTTCACCAATGTGGTTCTTGTAGATTGTAACAGGAAATTCTTTATTTCTTTTAATATGATGAGATTTCTTAATTCGTATCAAACTTTTTGGTCATGAATGAGACGATATTTTGGGAACAGTTTATTTACCATGAGCACATATATAAGATTAAATACGAATAATTGTTGTAACTTTTCCTGTTTTCTTTGCTGCCCAATTCTGCTTATTTTTTTCTGGACTGTTACCTACTGTAGGTACTTAGCCTTGTGGCCAAGCTTAGCAAGCAAGCGATATAACGACCTCTCACCACAAAGGACAAAAGCTCAATTTGCTAGAAACACTAACCCCTAACTAATTCATTAACAAGCAACAATCGTTTCACTAGTGATAAATGAACAATGGCTTCCAAGTATTTACAAACAATTAACAGAATTAGGTTTTGTGTTAACAGATATGTACATAGGTATAATCTAGATTAAAGAATTTACAACTTATCTTGAAAGATAAGCTCTTCAAATTTCATTAAAATACTACTGATGTAAACTTATAAAATCTAAAATAATTAAAAAAAAGTCAAATTAATTTATTGATTAAAATCACAAAATATTCACTTTGAAACGTCGGTTTTATCTACTGCCTGTTCTACCAAGCCAGGAAAGAAAGGCAAGAAAACAAGGCTGGTTATTCTTTTTAATGATCCTTTTACAAAACAACGATTTGGAGCATTTTCAATCCCAAGAGTTTTTATCATATAAATAATGAGATATTTTATAGTATGCCTTTTTATAAAATTGTTATTTTATTACGTTTTTAAATTTGTTAATTGTTAATTTTTGTATATCTCTTGGGCGTTTGTTATAATCATTTTAGATTTTATTTTGGGAACAATGTAAAATGGCGCACATTAGAACTTCTGTAGATAAAAATATTCAATCATACATTGAAACGAACTAGGAGCACAGTACCTAAGGTCCTAAGCCGATTACAGAAGTTAATCCGATTACATTTAAGAGATAGTACTAAATGTACTATCTCTTAAATGTAAACATTGTTTTCTTTCATAGTTTGTAACTAGCATTGCGCACATATATAGAGTATAAAAATAGCTGCAGTGTATTCGTGGTTACTTGGCATCAAATTATATTTATTTAGATAATGCAAATTGATCTAAGTGGAAAGAAAATAGTTCTTGTGCACAATACTATAAAAATCGTTACTTATATACGTACCAACGACTGTGCTAGCACCCTAGATTCTTGTTTTTATTCCCCTAGCCTTTATTAAGTCACGGTCAAGCGCTATGGAGTACAGCTGAAGGCCAACAATTAAATCAAAATCTTTTAACCAAGTTTATTGCAGGACTTATAAGTTCTTCTTTAATTATAAATGTAACTACTTACATTTTTTATGGTAGCGAACGATACGTCGTCCGACGACGATAAGTAGAGTCGTATCATAGAGAAATTAGAAGATTCGCGTCTACAAGAATTATTATACTCTTAAGTACTATTTATAAACGATTAAATCTAAGATTTTCAAAATCTTATATTTAATCGTTTAAGACTTTATCGACTTTTCCAATTTATGATAAAATAAAATGAAAACATTGGAGCTCAGTTGGAAACACTCCATATATGAAATGTGTCTTTACAGGCTTAGTATGTGACATATTTTTTAATAAAATGCTGTATATAGGGTTATTCCCGGCCCCATCGGGGGACAATGGAAATTATTTTTTCCCGTTGTCCCTCGATTCACGGTTATAATGGTATCGATGGATCGATTGATTGATTGATGGATCGATTAATAAATCGATTGAACGATCGATGGATCGCAATTGATCGTTCGATGGATGGATCGAAAGACAGATAATTTGAGAGTTTGTTTATTTTATGTTCATAAACATTATACATAGATATGAATGTCAAAAGTTAAGTGAGTTTAAATCCGGTTACCAAACACTTACAACCAAAGCGCGTACCAAAGGTTTTTTCGGACTGCAGAGAGGAAAATCAAATTAACGTAGAACCCTACCTATTACTACCTATACATAAAGGCTCAAACCGCTAATTTATTCCATTATTGCGACTCCCAGTATTGTGGTGTTATTACTGAAAACTAATTAACTTTATCACTATTAATCTTCCTTCCCAGGGTCTGGACGTGTCCACATCTGCTTGAAACATTCAAGAAGCTGGTTAAACAAATGTTTGGATTTACGCAATATTGTAATAACATTGCCGAACTATTAAAGACCTTGAAACTAAACATTGTACTATGATCACAACACAGATCATCGTTTTATTAGTATTTTTTGCTCTACTTTATTCGCGCTTTTCCATCATCATGAAACACGAGTAAACTGATAAGTAGAGATGTTCCTTATTCACTTAGGACATAAAAGGCTGACAATATAATACATTTATTATTACAACTATGGATCAGTTAACTTATCTATAGATTGCAAGGGTCTTCCCTTGCAATCTATAGATAAGTTAACTGATCCAGATCACTACTAGGAAAGCGTTCCTGAAATGCCCACGTCATGTTGAATGGCAATTATGGATAATAATTGTCTATAATCTCTAACTAAAGGCGCAAAAGTTGCGATGAGCTACTGCTGAATTTTACGCTGTCGATACCTACAGATACTTTAGTGACGAACAAAACAAGAGGTGAATGTGCTTAATGATAATGTTTTTAAATCGAATATTTTATATTTGAGGTCGAAAACAACCATTTTATATTTGAGGATGATTGAAACAAAAGCTAAAGCTTTTAAAGGAGTTTTGTGCACCCGCCGCGTTAAGATGTCGATCTGACCTGGCGTCGAAACACAACAACAAAGTTGAATGCTCTGAATAAAAGAAGTTTTTATTGTATAAAAATTGTTTTTCTTTTGTGTAAAATGATAATGGATATACTTATGGTAGTAAATAATGTACTCTCCCTAAGAATACCCCACCATTCATGAATTTAAAATTAGTTATGTCGAAATAGATGAGCGAAAAGACATCATTTCCTTAGTCCTATTATATTTCCTTGGCCTTACGCTCTATTCTACTCTACAGTTAGAAAAGTAAAATGTTACAGAAAACGACGAATTTCTTAGTCTATCGTAATATATTATATATGTATGTATAACCAAGACATCATACATAATAAACACCCTAAAGACACATACATAGTCCTGAGCCCACAGGATTGTGGGAACTATGTGTACCGTAGTAACACTACGGTACACATAGTTCCCACATAGTTACCCAGTCCCGAGGTCATCAATATAACGATAGAAATATTTGAATGACTTCGTAATCTCCTTCAACTTTTTAGGTGATTGAATTTAAACCTGCGTCGGATTTCTTAAAGTAACATTTTGATCGAATAACATTTTTAGGGTTCCAAAGTTTAATCCAAAGTAAAGGTTTAATATAGCATCTCTGTCCTTCAATCTGTTCGTCTGTATCCCGATTCGCCGAGCAGTCATGCTGGCATCGCTGTGTTCCGGTTTGAGACTTTTCACTCGTTATATGACCGTTATTGGTCGGCAACGCGCTTGTGATGCTACAGTAATGTATAAGCTGTAGTAGTGCCCCCATAACCATAACCTTATAAAATGAAATCCTCTCCATCCAAAGTTTTCCTGAAAGAGATCGAGTCTAAGCAATAAGACCGCCCATTGTACTTTAGGTTTTGAAGTATATTTTATTGTGAACAATATAGTATTTTCATTCATTCGTAAAATAATTAAACGAAATATAAAGGCATGCAGTAAAAAAATGAAAACTGATTACAATAGTAATTTAGGCATGAACATGAGGAACCCTGACACAGCGTGGCTTGACACATCTTGAGCAGTTCGTCTTCGAGAGTTTGTTTTGAAAGCGATTCAAACATTTCAAATACTTTGATGATTGAATGTTTGTTTGCTAATACAAAATACTCTAGTGATTTAAATTGAGTGGATTCCAAATAAATCATAAAATAAGACGTTGTACTAACTATTCAATGATATTTATCTGTTTATTTGAAGTCGCTTGAATTTAGGTACTTGATAATTAGACCATTCCAATTGTCCCGTGAATCTATCTCTATAGTGAATTAGATTAAATTCACTATAGAGATAGATTCACGGGAGTAATAATTCTTATGATCGCACTATAGAGTGCGATCATTAGAATTATTATTAAAAATCAAGCCGGTAACTTGAAACATTGTGAACATGTGTGTGTGAATTGTTTGTGTGTATGAGGTGTATATGTGAATGTGAGTATATATGTAGTGAATGTTTGAGATTTGAAACTTCTGGGTAGGTTGCCAATAGAAAAGATAAACAGCTTATTATGGAAAAGTATGTCTTCGGTTTCCTGGTAATCCAAGGTACCAAGCCACCTTGTGATTTCGGACTTACAGTTACTTTTAACTAGGGGATAGATAGGCAAAACATTACTAACTGTATCGTAAATGTAGGGCCCCAGGTAACAGCTGAAATGGTTTGAGAATCTTGTGTTGAATGCTCTGGCTTGAAAAACTTTTCCCTGTCTACGCCTGTTTCTGAATAGGTTTTGGTCATAAACTAGTTGGAAATGTTGGGAAAGGATAATTTGCAGAACAAAATACTGCCTTACAGATAGAACGTCCCATTTTTGGCAGAGCTAAGTTGTTGGAAATTGCCACGGAAGTCCTGCACTTACTTTGAGGATCGCTCTTTGGGATTTTTCCAGGTTCAGCATATGTGTTTTTGTTGCACCACGCCATGAAGTAATGCAGTAGCCGAAGATAGCCTGGCACAGAGCCAAGTAGACCATTTTGATGGTATCGCGCTCTGCCACATGCTATAGTTCCTTAAATATATAGATGAGCTTCCGTAGTCTAGTAACCAGCATTTTAATGTGAAATGTAAAGGATAGTGTCTGGTCAATGCCTATGCCCAGATATTTAGCGTGGGCAGTCCGTTGTATGTTTGGGCATAAGCAGGCAGAAAGCCCTGTGGAGCATTTGTGTGCGATAATGGTTGAGGTAGGTAGGGGAAGACTATATGATCTGAGTGCGATATAGTTCGTTTTTGCAACATTGAGTGTAAGTACGTCACTTAGCCATGTGCAAACCTTTGTTACGCCAGTTTGAGCAGTAGCAAAAATTTCATCCCAGTGTCGTCCGCGAACGTGAGTATATTTCCGTTTCGTATCCATAAGTCGCAGAGTCCATTAAAATAAACCAGGAATAGAGACGGCCAAAGGAGGCTCAAGGAGGCTTTGAGGTACTCCGTAGCTAACTGGCAAATCTTCGCTTGTGTATTGATCGATTTTGACACGTTGTTTCCTGTTTGTCAAATAGTTTCGGAAAAGCCTTAGTGGAAGACCTCGTATACCTATAGCTTCATGTTTGTTTAGAAGTAGGGATTGAGACCGTGACCGCTTTGCCAAGTCTAGAAAAACTGTCAAACACTTCTTTTTATCATCGAGGATAGTTATGATGGAGTTGGTTAATTCTTGGACGGCATCGTTGGTTGACTTTTTGGAGCGAAAACCAAATTACGACGGTGACAAAATGTGATTCGATTCAAGATAGTTAGTTAGACTGTTGTTTATAAGTCTCTTCAAATTTTTTGACAATGCCGCCAGAACGAAATTGGTCTAAAGTTCTCGACTCTGTCTTTTTCTCTTCCTTTATGTATAGGTTTGATAACCGCAATCTTGAATGCGTTCGAAAAATCACTACTCGAGAACGCGAGATTGCAAATGTACGTAATAGGGTTTGTAAGAAAGTGACTGTGTATCGCTTGATTAAGGAGCTAGGAATCTGATCAAAACCCCATTTTAACTTTTTTTTGTTTTTTATTTAAAACCATTTAAGCCCCATTATAAGGTTATTAACTTCGCGTTCGTCTGTCGGAAGCAGTAGGAGTGAGTTAACCGGAGGAATGTAGGGAGAATTATTAGGTAACATATTTCGGTTATTATTTGGGCTTGAGCTAATCACAGCTTCAGATTACTTCCTGCCAATGTTTGTAAAATAGCTGTTAACTTCGTTGATGCTGTTAGCTTGAACATTAGGTATTAATCATTTGGCGAATGATCAATTGCTCTTTTTTGATCACTTATGACTTCCCAGAGTTGTTTCTTGTTATCTCGAACGTTTCCTTTCTGCTGTTTTACGTAATTTTATTTTAGCCTTTTTAATAAGAGAGATACAGAAGTTTCTGTATCTCTTATAAGTGATTTTAAGTACTTCGTTTGCAGGATCTCTTTTATTTTTTTTATGTAAATTATCCCTGTTCTTCATTCAGCGCAGTAGCGCTTTAGTTATCTAGGGTTGACTGACGTTTTGGGATTTTAACTACATTATTATTATTTTCCAAAGCTGTTTCATAAGAGTTTTATAAGTTTTATAACTGCATTAACGTCATTGCAGTTTAAAATTGGTTCAAAGTTCGTGTTTCAATAGAGACATCTGGATCACTATAATCAATCCTTAAATAGGTTTATTTAGGTATTCAAACTTAGTTTGCTGCACGAGACTCAAGGCTACACATTGCACGAGACTCAAAACTACGCAAATGAAACTTTCCCAATATGTCACAGGGTCGGCAACTTTTTTTATACCTGAGTTATAAAAAAAGTTTTTTTCTTTAATAAACTTACAACAAGTTGTTTTTCTTCTCCTGATTCTAAAATTATTGATCTTTTTATATTTTCACAGTTCATTAACGATATTTAGTTACATTTCATCGCGTCAAGGCACAACTTGTTCAAAAGCTTGAACAAACTTAGTAAATTACGGGGAAGGTTTCTAAACTCATCACATGCCTCCGAAAAAGCTTTCCTAAAATACGGAAAGCTTTTTTCGGACAGACTTCCATAGAATGAACTGAAGAAACAAAACGTTTCAAACAAATTTTGCAAAATTTTTTTTTCTTTGTTTTCCTTTATTAAATAAAAACCTTCAATAAACATACCATTCCAAAAACCAAAACAAACAATCACGGACATGTTTAAATATACCAAGTAGGGGTAATAATCAGAGGCAAGTCCAAACATTATATTTGGTAGGTACATGCCTGCGTTTCGTAAGCAGTCAAGTGATAGATTACAATATTTATCAATATTATCAATATTTATTTGCCATACCTCTAAATATTTCGGTTCGAATCTCTGTTCCGCAGATTGTAAGGCGGGGTACTGCCCACTAAGCCGACCCGGCTTTTACAGATGAAGATAAAAAATGATTTAACAGCAAAGTTTCCAGCAATCGGCTTTATGTGTGGTTTTCCTCACCGTGGCATTCAATAAACATCATTTGAAGGTTCCGATAAAATTCTCAGGCACAGAAATATGTAGATATATCCTATTGAAATAGGCACTTCACAAACATATCAAATGTTTGTGAAGTGCTTTCTGAAGTGTTAGTGAGTTTTCTGAACTCACTTCACAAACATTTGATATGTTTGTGAAGTGAGTTCAGAAAACAAAACAAAGTAAAGTTGAACCTCAAAGTTCAAATGAAAAGGTAATGACTTAGGAATGTTATTAGATACAAAAGTGATGCACAGTTTTATTGGATTATAGGAGATGTTTATTAAAAGGAAAGTTATGAAATTTTTATGAGAAATAAGAAAGGCTAGAATCCGCTGTTCGAAAAGTGCTTCTATTATTAAAAATGTTGTTGTTGATGTTGTTACAATTTCTTTCACGAAGGAAAAATTCTGCTCGCGACCAGTGATAAAATAACTTTAAGCTTCTTTAGTTCTCTGTTAGAAATATAATGAAATATATACTTGTTAATGTCTCAAGAGCTCGTGTAGAGATTTTAAAAGATAAAACTGAGAAATAAAAGGAATATAAATAATAGGTTTTTTTTATGAAAAATAATAGGATCTCCTACACTAGGATCTAATGTAACGTGAGTATCAGGAGCTACGAGTACCGTGTTTCCACAACATGGTTCGGAATCTCTGTAGTGCGTCGCGCGCGGCAGACGGGGCCGCAAGAGGCGCGAGTTGATCTCCGAAAAAAAATATAAAAATTATGCGGGAAAATTATTTGGGGTCTGTGGACTCGAACCCACTAAAACCGCCGTACGTAGGCGAAGTTATTGTCGGGCTTAAAGGAGGCGCACTGTCCCATAGGACTCTAACCCACTAAAACCCCCCCCGGTTAATAGACCCCCGCCGTAGTGGGGCAAGATGAGATCGTGTTAGCATTCACCATCTCATCCCGACGGGTGGCCCGGTAACCACCCGGGCCCCGGCCATGTATGGGGCCGTGAAAGCCGGCAGAGTCCCCCAATCTCCGCCAGTGACCCCACAAACGCGCCCTGATAAGGGCGCCCCCTCCAAGCCTGCCCGTTATGGATAGCCCTGCCGGTATAGCCTTGAAGATCATTGGGACACGCAAGCTGACCAGAGTAGCAAATGCCGGCCGGCACTCCCACCACAGTGCGCCCTGAAAAGGGCACACTCCGCTCGCCCGACGGACCCGTAAAGGGCCACGCCGAGTCCTCATCCGCGCCCTTAAAAGGGCGCCCCCTCCAACTTAGAACTTAGGTGTTTGGGATGCTCCGTTGAGGCTTTTTAGAAGCTATCTTACAAATAGATCTCAGAGAGTAAAGGTAGACGACTTCACTAGCGATGAAGCCTCGACTACCTACTGCCTCAGGGCAGTATTCTTGGCCCTACACTATTTCTTATCTATGTAAACGATCTCTGTAACTTCGATTTTAGCTATGGAAATTTATATTTTTTGCATACGCAGATGACACCGCTCTAATATTTAGTGCATTTACCTGGAATGAAACTATCACTTTCGCTGAGATTGGCCTGAAAGAGGTTATGTCTTGGTTAAGAATTAATCTATTAATTATTATTCTTGTTATTTAATTCCTTTTAATATTATTATTTCCTAAACTTAAATAAAACAAAATACCTCACGTTTTCTATATCCACTGCGGGTCAGCCCACAATAGAATCTATTAACTTAAAGGCTCACAACTTTTGTACGCATGACATTGGAGCCAGTCACAACTATCAAATACCTCGGAGTTATTGTTGACGAGTGTTTAAATTGGCATGAACATATTAGGATCCTCAGAGGGAGAATACGTAAACTAATTCCAGTTTTTAAAAGGCTCAGACATCTTCCGATAAAATCATTATTATGCTTTATGTAACTCGCTGCTGACCTATTGCATAATTATCTGGGGAGGTAAATTCTCATCCTTTCTAATTAGAACAGAGAGATCTCAGAGAGCGGTCCTGAAAATAATATTATCAAAACCTTACCGACTCCCAACGGCACAACTTTACTCCGAAACTGAGGTTCTGACTGTGCGTCAATCCTTTATCCAAAAGGTCATCCTAAAAACCCATTCTGAAGTAGATTTCGAGTTTGATCTGTTTTTAAAGTTAAGACGGAAAGATCGTGTCATTCTCCCGACTGAATTCACATCAGCCCTAAGCACATCGCCACGTAACGTTCTTGGGACCTCATTTATACTAATAAAATAAGCAAGAATATTACAATATATCCACTGAACCGATCCAAATGCACAAAAGCTCTTAACACATACATAATATCGTTGGATTACAAATGCACAGAAGAACTCCTACATATCGATCAATGAACTTATATATAAACATATTAAACTACGTAGGTACTATTTAATTTTTTCTTTAAACTTAAGCTTATTCTGCTTATAAGTTAATCTATCTATCTAATCAGCCGCTTATTCTGCTTATAATTAATCTATCTATCTAATCACACACTGCCTTGAGAGTTTGAAAACTTAATAATAATTTATATTTTTAAATTATGTTCCTGGTACTTAATTACTCCTGATTTTCGGTAATCACTTTATTAATTTCCGTCTCTCGAACAGAAATTTTCTTTTTAGGTCACCTCAATTCTTGTACCGTGTCACTTACACTCAGTATGAACTGTGTTTACTGTGACCGAACGCAGTCAGCTGGCTGATAACTAGTTTTATTCATGTACCCACAATTTATTGTTTTTTCGATTCCACTTTTAAATTTAATAGAAATTATCTTAAGTATCATAGCTGCATACCAACCTAATTATTTTGTTGTTTAGTTTTAAGCCTGGGCTACATTGTGGCAGGTGCAGCCCAAGCATAAGGAAGTATTTAGCAGCTGTAACACAGGTGTAACCTAGCACGGCTGCTAAAAGAAAATTGTATTTTAGGTATCTGAAATAGTTTTTTATTGAATTGTAAATGTATTTAGATTTTTTTACTTACAAGCAACTTAAATACTTACTTATCTAATAATAAAATTTTGTGAACATTTGTGTAAAATAACACAAATGTGTTATTCCACTATATTGTACTTGTTACTGAATAAAACATAATAATACTTATACTTAACTTTCGCTGTCCCTCCCTCCAAGCCTGTCCGGTATGAGTATACCTGCCAGCACAGCCTTGATTATCATTGGGACGCGCAAGCCCACCGGAGCAGCAAACACCGCCCCGGCCGTTCCATGGTGCTCCTCCACGATCCCACCATGCTTGCCCCATAGGGACACGCGGAGAGGCCCCCCTGTCAGTCCATTAGTTGCTCGACAATAAGATCCCACGTATGAGAAGTTATTATCGGGCTTAAACGAGACACACCGTCCCGTAAGCTTCCGTTAACCCCGGATCCGTCTGATCCTTAAGCGACCAGAGCCTACAAGCACACGTGGAGGTTGACTGACTGGCACCCCAACTTCGTTACACTTTTTTTTTTTTTTGAGGGGGGAAATGCCCACGCATTTCCCTTCCGCCATGGAGATGACGGAAGGGGGTATGTGGGACTAGAACCCACCTAAACCCCCCCCGGTTAAAAGTCCCCCGCCGTAGTGGGGCAAGATGGGGTCGCGTTAGCATTCACAATCTTACCCCGACGGGTGGCCCGGGCACCACCCAGGCCCCGGCCATGTGTGGGGCCGTGCAAGCCGGCGGAATTCCCCGATCTCCGCCAGTGACCCTACAGGCACACGAGAAGGTTGACCGACATGGCACCCCAACTTCGTTACTCTGACTTAACGTGTTTTGACACTTTATTTAATCATTAATCAAAGCTAAATTTTGAATCGTTTTCCTGTGCGAGCAACGCAGAGCAAAAGTTTTTAGCATCATTCAGTTCTAAGCGACATCTCTATGAGGGTTCACAAAACTCTACACAATTGTTTGTAGGGTTCAAGCCTAACGTAAAACAGCGCCATCTTCTGATTACATTCATAACAAGATTAATCCCCAGTTCTGAAGATAGGTTATTTATGAAATGGACCTATCATGGTGATAAAATAAATTCGAAGGTACTAAAATTCTCCATAAGTGGCACCACCAGTAGTTATTAGAATTAGTAAGTATTATTTATAAATAGTAAACATAAAAACAGTAAGCTTACATTAAAACACTAAAATGATAACTATCTTAGATTCAAACTTAAATATATTCCTATCGAATTAAATATTAATGTTATGCAGCCTATGATAAAATTAGGTACATTTATCAATTTTTTTTTACATTATTTAAGAACCGCCGACATGTTTCACACCACGTATTCACGACTTTTTGGAGAAAAATGAAACAAACAACTACAAACTCATTTTAGAATTATAGTCGTAATTAATAGGTTGGGGAAAAAGTTTCTTCGCATTTTTTAAGAAAATTCAAAACATTTTTTTAATATAGTTTATTTACATTTAACTAAAGTATGTAGGTACCATTTTGTTCGATAACTTTTTGCCATTTTGTAGGCAGGGACATGATCCCATTGCTATAAAAACTTTGGGGCTTCTGTTCAAAATACCGCGACAAGTGGTTTTGGCAGTCCTCTCGTGATGTTAACCTGACACTGCCTAAAGAATTCTGAAGAGACCGAAACAGGTGGAAATCTGAAGGTGCAAGGTCAGGACTATACGGCGGATGCATTAACACATCCCAGCCAAACTCTCTTAATTTTTGCTGAGTGGCTAAAGATGTGTGAGGTCTAGCGTTATCATGATGAAAAACCACACCCCTTCTGTTGATTAACTCCGGCCGCTTTCTCTCAACTTCTTGTTTTAATCTCATCAGTTGTTCGCAGTAGAGTTCAGAATCGATGGTCCTGCCTGGTGGTAACAGCTCATAATGAATAATGCCCTTCCAATCCCACCACACACACAGCATCACCTTGTTGCGAGTTAACCCGGGTTTCGCCACAGTCTGTGAAGCCTGACCGGCCTTTGACCACGACCTTTTTCGCACGTTCTTGTCGTACGTGATCCACTTTTCATCACCAGTTATCAGCTTCTTCAAAAATGGTTCGGTTTCATTACGTCGTAATAAAGAATCACAAATGAGAACACGGTTCATTAGGTTTCTTTCAGTGAGCTCGTGAGGTACCCAAATATCGAGCTTTTTTGTGTACCCAGTTTTTTTCAAATGCGCCAAAACTGTTTTGTGGTCAATTCCCAGTTCTTCAGCTACGTCGTAACTACTGATATGCCGATCTTGCTCCACTTTTTCAAAAATGGCATCCATTTTATCCGTAATAGGGCGACCAGAGCGACGTGCATCTTTGACATCAAAATTTCCGGATTGAAAACGCTTAAACCAAATTTGTGCTACTCTCACAGACACTGCACTAGGTCCATAAACATCGCAAATTTTTTTCGCGGCTTGCGTTGCATTTTTACCTTTTTTGTAGTAAAATTTTAAAATGTATCGAATTTCTTCATTAGATTCACTCATCTTGACAGTACGAAAAACAAATAAAAATCACACATTTTCCTAATTTGAATTTGGAATTATCTTCTTTAAAATTTAAACTTTTAATGATACCAAAACCAGCCAGATACAAATAGTATAGCCAAAGAGATTTTATTACAAGTTCATACATACAATAATGCGAAAAGACTTTTTCCCCAACCTAATATATTCTAAAATGATACCAAACCACGGTAATTTCGATTCCATAACTACAAACTCATTATCTTCTATATATTCTTATGTTATTGTCGAGTTTAATATTTAGCTAAAACGCAAAAAATACTGCAAATGAAGCCGTAAACTTGAAGAAAGAGTTAATATTACGGAGTCAGTTTTGAAACCTTGTTTTGAAAACTTTACCAAGGAACTTTTTATAGCTCACTTCCCACCCAAGTGCACCTACGTTGTTATCGGTCCTAATCCCTATCCGGTTTCACTTCCGACTTGGCAAAGAGGAAACTTTTCGCATTTTTGTTCAAATATATAGGGTACGTCAGTTTGGGTTGTATAGGTACAGCGTGAGGTATAAGTAATGTATAAGATTCGTAAGTAGGCATAATGTAAAACACGGTTTCGTTCGGGTATACAAAACTCGCATGTTTTGAAAAATAACATTGATACCTACTCACTTACTATGTATCATGAAAATATTATCTATTCAACGTATTCGTTCATAAATTATTTATGAATTTTTGGTTTCTAACGCGCAAAACATGAACAAAAAAGATAAAGAAGCGTGGCAGTATCTAAAACATAATAATACCTACTTACCAAACGAAATGTTTATCGTGTCATAGCTAAAGGCATAATTCTTTGACCAAAAACTCATTGCTTTCAGTGTAGTGTCAGGTTTTTAGTGATAAAAATCCACTCACCTGATAGGCAGGTTGGACTAGGGGCGAGGTACCATTAATCCACTTGTCCGCAACTTTTAATTTCCTTCCTCAAAACAAAAATAGCTTCGAATACAACCACAAAGGAATAACAAAGCACTGTTTGCAATCATTGCTTAATTTCCCTGAGTGTTGCGTCAGGTCAATGTTATGAGTATGTGTGTAACTCCTATCTATTTATTCAAAACTAGCTACTGCCCACGACTTCGCCCGCGTTGTACCTGGATAAAAAGTAGCTGATGAAACGAAGCGTTAGTAAGAAACGCATTCGCTTGACCGTTTTTTCGTCGGCTTACGTTGCAAAATTGGTCTCCACGAAAAGCCCTTTAATTTTAATCGGACAATGTCCAGCCTGAAAGTCCATTCGAAACTTTGGTGATTTTTTGAAATCGTATGAGTAGTTATGGAGATTATACCCACGACATACAAACTTTACCTCTTTATTATATAAGTGTAGATTCACATTTAATTTTATACAATGGAAAATTGATTTGAGGTATTAAAAGAACCTTCCATTTCGAGCCAAATGTGTCTGCCAAAAATACATTTTCAGATCCAGAAGTTATAAGACAATAATACTAATAATGTTGGACATTTTTCACACAACATCATTTAAGCCTAAAGCACAGATATTATAATAAAAGTAAGCAGAGCTTGTGTTATGAGAACTACATGACTGATATACTACTATATACCTATTTTTACATATTATATCCCAGATCCGAGATAAATATTTGCAGATGCATATTATGTTTCAAGAACTCATTCGATGAAAACTGCAGTTTGGTTTTTATTTTGTTTAATAACAGACCACCAACTTAGATATAATTTTATCGACTACATTGTGTTGTTACTTTGAAGCAGTTCGTCCAATTTTTACCTTTATATCCAATAAGGAAACCCATCCAATTGGTTCCAATGAAGATCGTTTTTCCTAATTAATGACACAATAAAGTGGCGTGGGAGAGATGATTTATAGCAACAAATCTTGCGTTTCCGGAGTTGGGGCAGGCGAGGCAAGCGGATACGGTCATAGCTTCCAAACGGCTGGGTGTGCGCACAGTGAACCAGATTTGTGTGAGGATTGGCAACACAGAGACTATTAAAGCGGTTAATTAACCGCAGCACATGCAGAGGCTACACACTAATCGACCTTCCACAAGAAATGGTCACGTGACTATGTGGCTAGGTATTATAAGAGGAGCAGCCTATTATAAGATCAACGTGTACCGCTGTAAGTGATCCCTCCTACATTTTGTAAAAAAGCAAAGATTCAATAATTTATGATATATATTAAATTATTATGAAACACTTGCCTACAAATCATACACATTAACTTATAGTCTATCGTTATTGCAATTTAAGACCAATTGATTTCAATTAAAAATAATTATTTAAAAATCGGTATTGACCAAAAAGTACTTCAGAATAATTTACTTAATAACCATCACGTACATATCATAGACCTTTTTCGTATGAAAAACAGTGATGTGTAGAAGCCTCTACGTGTGCCGCTGTAGATTATCTTTCATTTTGATACAAAAGCAAGCTTAGTTAACGTGCGTAGTCTGCCTGGGCGATGTTTGAAGGCCGCCCTTATCCAACTGAGTGCTCCATCTACACACTGCTGCTTGAATAGAACCTGAATCAATGCTTATTGCGATACACATCGAGTTCAAAACACTGAAACGTCGAGCCCAATAATATAATCGTTTATTGCAAAAGTACAAAGGGTACTTTGCTTGGACTGTCGTCGTTTTTGAAAATTCGTATTCAGTCTATAATAATAATAATATGTATTTCAAATTTAAACTATGCAAGTTTACAATGACACTTAGAGTCATATAAATCTAGGTATATATTTTTTTAGTAAATCAAATTTGTGGATCCTATAACAAGGATCCATTGAAGTACCAGTATTGTGTGTCGAAAGTGCTCCCATTTAAAAACGGCTAGGAGACGAGCACGATCCATGGAGCTTGAGCACGTTTGTAACTGACAATGCCGCGTCAGCTCGCACAGAGGCCCGTCCCATTGCCGTTGAGACGAATGACGGAGACGTTGAATAATCGGATGGATGTCAAAGCTGAGAATAGCCGAGACTCTCTTGGTTCTCATTTTGTTTTTTTAGCAGAGCGCCTCTCTCTAACAACATAATTAAAGTATATTATTATCCAACTTTAAAATAACCTCCCCACAAGTTTATTCCAAAAATGTACGTAAAGAGTGAACTGTGGCTTCACAGCCACCACACGAACCAAAGCCTAGCTGAACTGGTCTGAAATAGTCGCCTAGATAGGCGGCTTTTTTCAGCAGCAGACTTGAGCCTCTAAGCGGCAGTAAGTGGTGCCCACTGCTATGGGTCTTATAGCGCCGCCTTTTTAATTGAGAATTCATATTGTGCACTTTACAGGAGCTCTGTGATCGCGCTATTGACTCGACCTGACAACATCAGGTTTATTTACAAAGTGTGCAATGTAATAAATTACATTTCACACAGTATCATCTTATCTCAAAGTAGGCAAAACTTGTGTTATGGGAACAACATGACTGATATACTACATATACTCGTACATATATTTTTTTAAACACATACACATGTTTGGTTAGAAAACACCCAGAATTGAGACAAATATTTTCAGATCATGCAAACATTTGTCCCGCAATAATAAAACACAAAATAATATGTTGGTAATCTGAAACACGAGGAGATTTATTAAGCCAGGGTAAGAAAAAATGTAAGGCAAGCCCTGTCCGCGACGGAAGGAGGGGTAAGACGTTTTTGGTAAGAGAGTTATTGTCTGTTTTTCCAAATCGGTTTAATATTGTAATGCTATTTTTGTAATAGTTTTGTATGACTTCAAGAGTGTAACCAGTTGTTATTTATTTTTTTGTAATCGTTTTTTATATACCTTCAAGAAAAGTTCTCTGATAGATTTCATTTGCAATGTACACATCGGGGGTTGTGTATACTCGGATGAAAGAGAACACAAAATAACTCTGACATTTGTCGCTGACTTGGCTTCCTCGATTAAAAATCCTCCTTCACCGGGGGATATGCTCAATCGACCCAATATAATGTCTGAAGAGAGTTACGACCCAATTTTGGCACGAAGTTAAAGTTTACTGTAGGGACTAATAAACACGATCGTTCCACTGACTCAACTTCACCAACCCTTGAACAAGTGGTTAAACTAACCAACTTAGTCCATGTTCCGACAGGTCCATAAAAGCTCATTGATATTAAAAAATAAAATAAAATAAAGGAATATGTTTTATTTTCTAATATCAAATGTCATAAATATCAATATCTGGCTCTTGTCAGGGTCAACGCACCATTCAGCGTGACAATACAACCAGCATTTTGAATATTCTTCCGTCTGGTAACGACCAGACGGAAGAATATTCAAAATATCCAGATCGTTATCTGGATTAGTTGAATGGATCGTTTGCAACAGTCCCTAGATGGGTCGACTCGTTCTATCTGTATATTATACCTAGTTGTAAAGCGCAATTATAAAGCGCTTATTCCAAGTTTATTTCCTGCGATAATTTTAGATAATAGTTACAGTGGATGAACTTAGGCAATAGCCTACAAAAACATTCATTTAAAATGTAATAAAAGGTTATGTAATATACTTTAGCAAAATTATCGCAGACTTCTAATTAAAATATCTCCGCGTTTCAGCAGGCTTAATTAGGTTATTTATGTTAACCAGAATGTATTGCTGCAATATTAATTAATATTTTTTGTCAGGTATCATTAACAGCTAACTTCTATCAAAACCAAATAGGTTGGATATTTTAATTAAACCCGTGTAAGAAAATCTAGAATAAGTACTACTCTTGATAGGATAGGTACCTACTAATTTTAGCTTAAAATGTTGTCTCAAATAGATGGATCAGTTTGGTAATCATAAATTGTGTGGGTTTAAGTAAAGTGGCTTCAAGAGCTGGTATGATAGATAGAGTTAATATTTCAATTGCTGACGACTGCGGAGACCGATACCCGCGCTGTATCTCTGTCGCTTTCTTACCATCGCTATACTTTAAATAAAATATTTCAATGAAACTGCATCATAATCCTTTATTCTTTATAATAATATCCCACAAATAAACACGTACAAAAGGCAGAATTAAATGACATGTACAAAGGCGAGCTTAACTCTATAAAGAACAGTGTTACCATAATATAGTTTAATTTTTTACGAAATAGGGATATTATTTTGTGAGTCTGAATACTTCCCGAAAGTGTTTTATGCATTTATTTGCAATAAGTTATATATTTTTATGTTTTCCCCGAACCTAAAAATTGATCTTTTCACTATTGTTGCGTTAGGTCAGTGGCTTAGACAAGTTGAGGGTTTTTTAAAGGGAATCGTGACCGATAGTGAAATTACTCAGTGCCGAGGCTTATTTAACTGCAAGTAAATGGTCAATGGTCTGATTTTCCATAGAAGCAGAAGAATAAGCAGAAGGCGAACTAGAGATGACTAGTAGTTTGTGTTTATAGTCAGCGCGAAGTTAGCGGAAGGCCACCACATCCCGCATCTGTGCGATCGTTACGAATTAGAACAAAACCGGGAAGACAGAAAAACGGTGATGTAAGGGTATGTTTCAGGAAACTCTCTGAAACAAAACAGGCGTGAATATTGTCAGCAGTAAAAGTGGCTAGTAACTGCGATTTATCAATCTGATCTGAAATTAAAACTTTATGTTTTCCATCTGCCATTTGTTATGGAAAATATATCACAAAATTATCCAGAGCTGATTTATTGCATGATAGCCAAACCTTACGATAAATCAATCCCAGGCTAGCTGCGGGTACGCAAAACTGGCAAATGCGACGAGTTATCGGATCTTCTTTATTATCAGGGGCCTATATTTATGGCAGACCTGTAATATATTATAGGAATAAGGTTACTTTACTAATACATTCGAGCAAGACAAATTACTAGTGTTTTATCCTGTTCCCAGCATCACGTATGAAGCAGACAATGCTAACTCAACGGTGACGGTCCAATTCAGTCTTAAAGGGTATGTAAATCAGATCGTATTGCAAGGTAAAGTTACGAGTATAAACCATGTATGTGGTACATCAACCAACCTATTTACCTGTAAAGCAAGAAAAGCATGTCTTTTAATGTTGAAAAAGTTGCATAGGTTCGAGCTGTTGTTTTGTTCGCGGATGTAACTTTATATAGTTACTGGTGATCATCATCATCGCCATCTTACCCCTTTACTCCTGAGTTTGTTTCCTCTACGACGGAATAATGTAATTAATTGACGACCTCTGTGGCGCAGCGGGAAAAGGCCCGCCTAATACGCAGAAGGCTGCGGGTTCGACGCGAGACAAATGTTATTATCATCTGTAAATATTTACAAAAAAGTAGACTATGAGTCGTGTAGTTCCCATAATACAAGCTCTGCTTAGATTAGGGCTAGATAATGCTGAGTGACAATGTTCAGCATTACATAATTATTAATTTATTGAATGATCTGTATGAAATTTTCAATAACATTTTGTGCCCTGTAATAAAAGAGAAATAATAATATGTTTTGAGCAGACGTTGTTCAACACAACAAATTATGATTATGTCGTAATTAATCATAATTTGTAGGGTTTGTTGCCACTCTACGAAGCCGAATTAAAATAAAACCCTGTATTATTGGTCAACGTATGTAGCCGGATATCATGTAAATTTAAACGCTTTTCTATGTTAATGTCGACATCTAATAACCTAGCTGAATGGAGACATTAAATCGCAAAAATATTCATATGGCGTTACATAAAGTTGTATGTAAACAAGTCGTTCGACGGGACTTTATTCAATTTTTCATGAAAAAGATGTCAAAATATTTTAGAATTCTGCTACGTTATGTTCATTCGGTGATTGGGGTTCATTCTAGACAGAGCAGAATAGCTAACTGATTCTGCATAAGTAAAAAAATAAATGAAAACATTAAATAGAAATAAGCTAAACCAAAATAGGTATATTATTGAAAATACACCTCAAGTTTAATAAAAAAATAATCTATGTCCTCACTTTATTTTGTTATACATATAGGAAATAAACATGTCGTAGAGTGAATATAAAAGAAAAGTTTGATAGTAAAAGCGTTAACCACTCAGCTTTATGCGCTGGTGTTCCGTGACGCCTTTAGTGTGCGTGCAGCAACTGCGATTTTCTTTTAAGTACCACAAGATAAACACAAAATATAAGGTTTAAGATTTCTGTGACTCTTTTCGCATGGACGCTTGACGAGCGACATAGTTTTTAATTTTTTTACATAGTTAGTATTTCGCCATACACAGGCTTTTGAAGAAAAACTTCTTCCAATAAGTTAACTGATAAAGCTCACAAGTTGACTATTTGTGATATTGAATGCATTTGACAATGGAGTTACCCAACTTAGGATCCCCAGAGTCTAGACTGTATCAGACTCATGCCCGCTGCAAATCTAATAACTGGGGTTAAGTATTTACACGGCTGAACCCGAAACTAAGTTACACTTATCAGGGATACCCACAAGGTGTATCGTATGAGACGTACGAGTAAGGTTGACTAATTGAATTATTACTGGAATTTAGAATTGAACCAGCAGTTTGGATCTCAACCTTGTTGTCAAAACATGTGAGAACAGTTTAAGGGTTTAGGAGTTATAGTTAAGGATTGCTCACCCCGGAGAATTATAATCCAGATTGCCTTTAAGCCCAGATTGAATAATAATTGCTACGAAACCCACGGGGGTTAAATTGAACGGATAAACGTCTGCAAGTTTTACTTCTAACCATTCGTAATGACTTTTAGATTACTAACTTCTAGTATTTTTTCAAAAGAAATATTTAAAGACCTGAGCGTAAGATATCATACGTATAGTTACGTATTTAATATCATATTCTTGATAGAGCTACTAAGTTTCATCTGTTCCGTATGGTACAGTCAGTGACAAATCGATTAGCATTTTAATATCCATAACCCAAAAAATAATGGAAAACCATTCATTTTAATTTAATTTATCCATTCATTCTAATTACTGCAGAATTTCTTATATTCCAGTCAGATAATATTCATGTTATAATAAATAAAGACTAATAATAATTTTCAAATATATTTATAACATTTTACGCTTTCATATAAAAATCCATGATAGTCGATAGTACACCATCTTCAAGAATAAATGAAGAAAGTCATCAGTTCCACCAAAAGTATACAATTTTCTCCGGGTCAGCATTGTTTACACATCTGACATACGTGACAGTTCAAAAGGTCATAGCAAAATTTTTGAGATTTTTTAAAGCTTGTGTATATTACAAGCGAACACCGCTGCCTGTTTCGCCGTGCTTCGTCACTCTCTAGCGATGACAAGCCTGTGACCCCCAGGATCAACATGTTGTATATACATTTCCCTCAGAAACCCTCCGGGGGTAATCTATAAGTCTGCTGACATTATAGAAATAAAAAACATGACTTGCAACTCTTGAACGGATAAAAGTCTGCAAATTTTATTTCTAACCATTCGTAATGACTTTTGGATTAATTACTTCTAGTATTCTTTCAAAAGAAAAATTTTAAAACCTGAGGTAGCGTGGTAAGATATCATACGTATAGTTACGTATACTGAGAAAAATGAGTATTTACGTACTAAAAACAAAAAGATAAAATGAGTACTTAACTGTGTTCTTTAGATTACTGTACCTGATAATGATCCAGTTTCATTGAATCCTTAGACAATGCAATAATTAAAAGCTTTATTAAGTTTTAAATGGAAGAGATCCCTGAATTCATAGCTTACTTCAAGAGAAACATAAAAGTTTTGGTTAAATTTATAGCTAATATAAGGTAAGGTTGTGGGTTATTCTAGCAGAAATTATATATATTTGATAGTGTTAAATGATTTTATGTCGAATATAACCAATAACCCAGTACTAGCTTCCCGCTTTATAAAGCTGTCAAACAACTTTATTGGTACCGGAATGCGGAAATTGAAATGATTGAAACCCATGTCAAAAATAATGTTGTTTAGATCCAGTCAAAGACAGAAAGTGGGGTTCCCGGTATGTATTTACAGTAACAATGGATCTCAATTGACAGAATACGTAAAAAATGAAAAATTTTCTTTATTATGAATAAGTATTTAGTATAATTTAATTGAAAGCAGAAAAAATAGGACTGCTGCTCTTACCAGCTCACACAAATTTCCCAGCAAATTATTTGCAGTATATTGTAGACACTAATGAAAAGCTCGAATAAAACCAAATCTGAGAAATTTGCCGAAAACTAAATTATTTTTCTGATTAATTTTGCTCGGATGCTTGCGTAGTGAAATATTTGATCTGGAAAGCTTTGACCAATGAGAAACGTGGAATATTAATTTAGCATTCACAAAATTCCATTCAAGTATCGCAAAGGTTCCTGCGATAAATCCTGAACAGCAAGCAATTTTCGTCTGACAAAATTATTATTTACATTTCAATCGTACCTGTTCTATCTGCGAGCTTTATAAAATTATACAGATTATTTATTTTAAATTATATTCAAAGTTGATTTTTTTGCGGTACAGGGTATTTTCCCTAATTTGTGTAAAAATAGGTTTTTCTGAAATTCAACCCCTAGAGCGTGCGTGAGCGTGCAGGAAAATATAAAAAAGCTGTTGCCGGTTCACTATTATTCATATGGTACCAGTCTCTGCCTACGGCTTTGCTCGCGTGGTACCCTGTTAAAAAGTCGCATATGTCGTCAAAATCGCTTATACCGTGACACGAAAATTATTAGTTACAAACAAGGTTATTAAAATATATCAATGCATACTTCTTATTTTAATGCACGGAGATAAAAAGTCTTGCGATCCAAGATTATTTCATACTTAAGTGAGATGATGCGAACATTTATGTTGACTTCAAATCACATCATGAACTTCCGGGAAGATTTGCCAATGTCCGGGAAAGAAGGTAAGTTCACTTCCTTCCTGGCAGCTAGAATGCCACGAGAACGCCAGCAATCTCTTTTTTGTGGGACTTTTTATGTAGATGACTTTATGAGTTCCTTTTCAATCAAATACTCACTCTGCCAACTTTTGCCAGCTGTGAATGTGATCGTTCCTCAATTTTGAACTATCTCGGAAGCCACAGACTTAACTTTGAACATAATCCTACAAAGAGGTCACTCAGAACAGAAGCCAAACTATAATTCTACTAACTATTATTTCAGTCTGTTAACTCGATAAAAACCTCTTATCGAAGTCAATTTAATTTCAAGATTAATAATAGTTTATAGGACATTAAATGTCAACAAAACGACTTCAAATATCGGGAAATTTAAAAAAAAACACATATGTAATTTCATCAACATTGGTTGTTAGCAGTGGGATCTTTTCATATATTTTATAAGGGACTACCCTTGAAGTTATACCATTACTCATTAAAATAGCATCATTAAAATCGTTTCACGATTGGCGAAGATATCGCGTAACATACACAAAAAAACATACAGACGATTTGAGAAACTCATTTTTTGAAACGGTTGATAATAATTAAATCTCGATATTCTCGATACGTTTGCAGTCCCAAGTTTACGGTTTATCCTGCAGGTACTTTATAATAATATCACCTCACGTGCCCACGTTATTTTGCAGACTCTTTCGAATAAAAAAAATGTTTCAGCTAGTCGTGATTCCATAAGATGATGATGTTTATTTTAGTTTTACGGAAAAAATAGCAATCCCACTTTATGGAATCTTATGGGACCACCTTGGGATCATCCTCTATACAACAATAAAATAGTCATCAAAATCGGTTAACAACTGGAGTTAACTAAGATATTAGTTAACAAAACTCACAATTAAAAAGAAAAAAAACATACTACCATATTGGAAACAACTTTTTAAAAGTCGGTTTATAAAAACAAAGGGTCATCTCTCAACATGTGAAGGTACATATTTTTTGGTGAAATCATCTATCATAACTATGGTTCTGAAAAAAGAAACTACTATAATTAAAATCCTATTAGTTTTAGTATTTGTTTTCGAAAATACTGATAGTCTTTGCCATTTAGTAGCGAGTCGTTTAAGTTGTAAACAATGTACAACTTTCACTTTAACGTTAGCTGAAAGTTTGTTAGGGATAATTGCTTTAGTTAGTATTGTTCCGAAAAACAATAGGAATAATCATTTATCTTTGACTTGACAAAGTTAGGATTTTAGCATGTTTCCCACATTGTAAGGCATGTGCCTTGTATTGTGCTAAAATAAGCGGGCGATGTGCTTGCCTGAAGTGCTTGCTCTGCAACATAAGTTTTTTATTTGGTTTATGTCCACATAAACCAAATAAAATGATCACCAATAGAGAGAAATGGCGAGATATCGTGAGGCGAGCCACATCAGTCCTCAATAATACATAATGATGACCACGACCAGAGCGGTCGTCAAGAGCACAACGAATGAAAAGAAGAATGTTTGTTCTGTATTTAATATTATAAAAATATCTCTCTAATTTGTATATACCTAGAAAGAAAGAAAGAAATAAAGAAAGAAGTCTTTATTTAAGCATTTTAACAATAAAGGAAGCTTAGTCTAATTCCTTAAATTAACCAACACCATAATAATCTACTTAGAAATTAGAATCTACAATATTAATGCTACAAAATGGCGTCCGACTCAGCTTAATGTTGTAATAGCTATTGCGCATAGCTATCACAACGCTGATGTTCCGTCGAAACCAACCAGACGCGTCACGTACACTAACACAACATAAAAATAAAAATACAAAATACAGTTATTATTATAAAATATACCTAAATAAAATAAAAACTAGTCCGGTGGCCTAAGTGAGAGACCAGCGGTCTCTTTGGGTATTGTTACCAAAGTTGTTTATCCTGTTATTATTTTTTAACAATCACTTACCCTCATATGCTTGTTATTTATGAATAGTATCATTATACTATTCATAAATATTAATATTGTAAAATGTGAATATCGATTTAAAATAATAGCTCTCGAGTGAATGTCGAAGCTATCTAGACGTGGTCTCGATCGATTCGCATAATTACGTTTGTAAGGTTTTATTAATTTAGTATTAGGGTCTCAACATTTCATAAAGAATATCTATTTTATGTTTAGCAAAATTATTATTTAAAAACAATATTATTTTATGTGGAAGTATTATTTTTTTAAACTAATTATTGTAGGTATTTAAATTAAAGTTAATAATCAATTAACAAGCGCTGTTTTGAAAAGTTTTGCATTGGTGGCGCTTATCAATCACAGCGTCTCGGGCTGTGATTGGTTAAGCGCTTGTGACGAACCGAGTCTTGTTTTTTTAAAACGGGGCACTCGGCTGGGATTCTGTTGGAAGTGCTCGTCTCGTACGGACGTGGTTATATGATGCTCTTGGTTGATTTTAAGTTTGATTGTGGTACTGATATAAATATAAGTTTGGAATTGAACAACGAGTTGGTTATTTCTGAGTGGTCTTATATCTCAGAAGTGGGATCTTATCGCTGAAAACCACGTAAGTACACGCCTGAAATCATATTTTTGACAGTTTACGGACTACCTCCCTCCAAAAAAAAACAATTTTTGTTCAAACTGTAACTGTAATTTTTAATATGATTTTGTGAGGGATATATTAGGTTATATTTTGATGTATACTACCGAAGAGTCCACGTAACATAATTGTTATTGAAGCAGTTGAAAAGGGAGGGCTGTGTTTCGTTTTAAAATAATACAGCATAATTATGTGCTTGGGCTTTGTTTTGTATTAACACTTCCATTTTCTTTTTTGCGTCGAGTTCTACGTAATGGACGAAAATAGTGGAACAAGACAAAGCCAGGGAACTCCTAGCCGGGACCGCTCGCTCCCTACGCGACAAAGTGAGCGGCGTGGCACGTCCGAGGGTCGTAGTAGCAGCATACTGCCGTGTGCCAGGACGCGCCACAAAAGTCGCAGCCGCAGCAGGCTGCCGGGTGCTGGGTCATACCGCGAGCCTCGCAGCCGCAGCAGGCTGCCGCGTGCCAGGACGCGCCACAAGGGTCGCAGCCGCAGCAGGCTGCCGGGTGCTGGGTCACACCACGAGCCTCGCAGCCGCAGCAGGCTGCCGCGTGCCAGGACGCGCCACAAGGGTCGCAGCCGCAGCAGGCTGCCGCGTGCCAGGACGCGCCACAAGGGTCGCAGCCGCAGCAGGCTGCCGGGTGCTGGGTCACACCGCGAGCCTCGCAGCCGCAGCAGGCTGCCGGGTGCCAGGACGCGCCAGAAGAGTCGCAGCCGCAGCAGGCTGCCGGGTGCTCGGACGCGCTACAAAAGTCGGAGTCGCAGCTGCAGCCAGCTGCCTGATGCTGGGTCACGCCGCGAGTCTCGCAGCCGCACCAGGCTGCCGGGTGCCAGGACGCGCCATGAGAGTCGCAGCCGTAGCAGGCTGCCTGATGTTGGTTCGCCCCGTGAGAACCGCAGTTGCAGCAGGGTGTATGATGCGGGGAGCGATCGAGATTCTGCATGCGTCGGTCGTCACACAAAAAGGTCATGTAGCCCTACTTTTACTTCGAAAGATATATTCCAAATTATAAAATCTATAAAAGAAGTCCTACCATCCCTGCCGTCAGACCAGAGCACAACATCGTTTAATAGAGGCTTAGGCCACAAAAACATTATTCCCGAGTTTAATCCTTCAGAGAAGAACCAACGTATAGACGTATAGATCAAAAAGGTTAATGAATGTGCTAAAGTTTACGGCTGGGATGAAAGGACTGTAGTACATTTTGCTATGCAAAAACTCTCAGGGTTAGCTAAAACGTGGTTCGAAAGCCTAAATTCAATATTGTTCACGTGGGATGAATGGCAAACAAAGTTACTGAAAGCATTTCCTTGTGAGCAAAACTACGGTCAGACTTTAGAAGATATGTTGAAGCGAAAGAGTAGGCCTAACGAACTAATCGAGGTTTATTTACTACGAAAAATTTGCATTAGTAAACCAGTGCGAATTAACAGGTAGGCGGGCCGTCGATCGTATCATTCACGGCATCATTGATAGAACAATGAGGTCGAGTGCTCTGGCACTACGTTGTGGGGAGCCCGATCAGCGTTTAAAGTTCTTGTTGAGCAACAATAAGGAACTCTCCACACAACAAACGTCGTTTAGAGATAGGAATATAGGCCCATTAGAGGACAAACAGAATAATAAACAGAGTCCAAAAATTAATCCGGGCTTATATTGCTATAACTGCAAGGAGAAAGGACACCCTTTTTCTAGATGCTTCAAGCCCTTGATTAAGTGCAGCCAATGCGGCAAGGTAGGACACAGACAAGAGGGTTGTAGGCTTAAACAGAATACAGGATCATCAAAGACAGACACTGTGGCAAAAACCATGCGCATTTCAGGGTCTTAAATGTGTGATAAATTTATAAAAGATGTAATGGTTAATGGTGTACCTCAGGAAGCATTCGTTGACCTTGGAAGCGAAGTGACACTTATAAGAAAAACAAATTTTGCTAGTCTTGGACTCTGTCATGATCGTACTCCATCTGCGATGAAGGGTTTTGGCAACAGTCTAGTACATTCCTTGGGGTGGGCGATGTTGACATTGACAATTGACGGCGTATCTGCAACTGTTTCATGTAGGATCGTAGATGATCATTTTCTGTAGAAGCCGATGTTGGTGGGTCAAACTTACTCTGAACAGCCACATGTTGTTGTTTACAAAGATGTAACCAAACTCCAGTTTCTTCACATTGATACCGAATTACCTAATTTAGACGAGAATGATGAACACTTGGAAAGTATCAGGGTAATGGCCCATAGTAAAATTTATGGCGCTGCGAGTATTAGGTCTGCAACAGCGACAACATTTACGGGAAGCGTGGTAGTAAAAAAGGAGGGTGGTATTCGGTTATGCGTAGATTACAGGCTACTAAATTCAATAACCGTAAAAGAGAGGTACCCTATACCTATCATAAAGGATGAGGTAGCAAGGTTATTTGGCCAGGCATGGTTAAAGGCCAAGCTAGTTGACAGACCCGTTCTTGCCATATATGATCCCATAGCAGAAACTGAACTTCATACAGACGCCAGCAAATTAGGTATAGGTGGAATTTTTCTGCAGCGTTCCCATGGGAGTGAGGGTTCTCTTCATCCGGTGACGTACTACAGCCGCCAGACGTCACCCGAGGAGAAAAACTTTCACTCCTACGAATTGGAAACATTAGCGGTGATCTGCGCTCTTAAAAAGTTAAGGATATATCTGTTAGGCAAGTAATTTGAATTGCATTCCACTTTCGAAAAGCACGATCTCATACCTAGAATTGCTCGTTGGTGGTTGGCCATACAAGAGTATGATTGCACTGTGGAATATAGGGCTGGTAAAAAGATAGGGCATGTTGACGCACTTTCCCGGAATCCAATTAATGACGTTGAGACGCTAGACCCAGAGCAATACCCATCAGTGATGATAATAAATGACAACGATTTTCTACTTACTCTTAAGTTAGGAGACCCAGAACTGAGCAGGATCCGTGACATTGTTTATAGCGATTTAGACCCCAAAGAACTAGAATACGTGAAAAATAATTACGTTCTGAAAGACAATAAGTTATTTAGATGCGAAGGGGGAAATAAGGAATGCGCAAAATGGGTGGTTCCAAAGGGCGCATGGTGGCAATTGTGCAAGATGAATCACGATGACATAGGCCATGTAGGTTTCGATAAAACTCTAGAGCGTATAAAAAGGAATTATTGGTTCGCAAAAATGAAGCGGTTTGTAAAAAAATTTAGCTGCTTGTATTGTCTGCGCTTATGCCAAACGAACTACGGACACACATGAGGGATTATTGCATCCCATAGAAAAGTTCGCAAAGCCGTTTCACACCTTGCACATCGACCACCTTGGGCCCTTCATAAAGTCAAAGAAAGGTTATACCCACATACTGTCCGTGGTAGACTCTTTTACAAAGTTCTTGTTCATTAAGCCGGTTAGGAATACAAACGCACAAAACGGAATCAGAGTTCTACAGGACATTTTTGATACATTTAGAACTCCGGATCGACTTGTGAGTGATCGAGGTTCTTGTTTCACGTCCCACGCATTTAAAAGGTTCTGTTTAGACCGAGGGATAAAGCATATATTGAATGCAGTCGCTTGTCCATGGGCCAACGGTCAAGTGGAGCGATAAAACAGAACCATTATTGACTCTCTGACCGCACAAAACCTCAGAGACGACGAAAGAGACTGGGATACTAAGTTAGGGAGAATCCAAAGGGGATTAAATAATACCGTTCAAAAAACAATAGGTAGGTCACCGGCAGAGGTAATGTTCGGGATGGAAATGAATAGTGAGTTGAATCCAGCACTAAATGTCATAACCGAGGAAACTCTTGTGGTATCTTCGCTGACATCTATTCGTGATGAAGCCAAACGCAAAATTGACAGAGCTCAAGAGTCTCAAAAACGGTACTATGACCAAGGAAGGCGACCTGCACATATCTATAACTACGGTGACTTGGTTAAAATCAATAAGGTTGTTTTTCAAAATAATGGCAAGAGCACCAAACTTTTGCCTTCATATGAAGGTCCCTTCAGAGTTGTAAAGGTTTTAGGCAACGATCGGTATAAAATAGCTCCAATTGCAGGATTTGAAGGAATGAAAAATAAGCGAAAAACCACCGTTGCCTCAGATCGGATGAAACCGTGGCTCCATGTTGCTTCGTTAGAGATTGATCATGATACTGACACTGATGATGTAGAGAATGAAGCAAACGATGAGGAGGTGATGTCAGAATGATAGTGTATTTATACCATAGTTTTATAGTTATAATACAATAATGTTATTTGTTAATCATTTAAATAAGATTTGTCTTTAACAATAACTACACATGATTGTTTTGTATTGTTCCAGGTCAAGCTCGAGAAAGTATGGATACCGTGACTTGGCCTGGAACGCAAACGGTTAACAGATTGATGGTTAAACAAACGGATAGTTATATGGATAGATTTAACTGGTTGTTTTTGGTTAGTTGAATTGGTTGGTTAAATTGGTTGGTTGATTCGGATAGTTAAACTGGTTGGTTGAATCGGATTGTGAAATTGATTGATTAAATAGATTGTTAAGTATAGTTAATTAGAAAATTAAAATGAGGTCAGTTTTGAAAAATTTCCAACTTCGCCAAGTGTAAGGTTCCACCAGGTACGTGTATGAGGGCATACACGTTGTCAGGACGGTCGAGTGTAAGGTTTTATTAATTTAGTATTAGGGTCTCAACATTTCATAAAGAATATCTATTTTATGTTTAGCAAAATTATTATTTAAAAACAATATTATTTTATGTGGAAGTATTATTTTTTTAAACTAATTATTGTAGGTATTTAAATTAAAGTTAATAATCAATTAACAAGCGCTGTTTTGAAAAGTTTTGCATTGGTGGCGCTTATCAATCACAGCGTCTCGGGCTGTGATTGGTTAAGCGCTTGTGACGAACCGGGTCTTGTTTTTTTAAAACGGGGCACTCGGCTGGGATTCTTTTGGAAGTGCTCGTCTCGTACGGACGTGGTTATATGATGCTCTTGGTTGATTTTAAGTTTGATTGTGGTACTGATATAAATATAAGTTTGGAATTGAACAACGAGTTGGTTATTTCTGAGTGGTCTTATACGTTACACTTGTCTTTTTAGACAAGAATACAAAATAAATTAACAAATTTACCATACGTAATGAGGTAAATCAGTTCTTTTTAAAGGTTTTAAACCCAGTAATGTTTCGTGCAACTATTGCAATATTAAGAGCAATATTCCAGCGGAAACAGATAAAACCTTTCAGAGAGCACCCATTACGTCTCGGAACCACGCTCGGAACCGACCTTACCCGCAATATACTGAAACAAAACGGTACATAATCACGTTAGCAAACAAATATATGTGTAATTTGAGTTTGAGGCTTGCTCGTATACTACTTGTAAGTAATACTGTCACAGACTACTAGGTTGCTAACGCATAATAGTGTTATTTGACTCTCTCTCTCTCTCACACACACACACACCTATACACACACACATACACACCCATACATACATACATACATACACACACACACACAGTGACACTAACATAACAGAGAAGTAAAAACGTAGAAAATGAAGCCACAATCAAGATGTCAAATCAAACGTAGTGGTCTATTTTCACACCTACACGGCCAGTCAAAGTTTAATCGTTTACTTATTTCATTCGATTATGCGTCGGCATCTTAGTAGTCTATGATTCGATTGAATGATACAACTGCCCGACTGGCATAGGACATTGAACTTTGTTTCTGAAAACTTTGAATAGGTTCCGGATCACCGGAAAATAGGATGTGGTGCATTTTCTACCCGCGTTTTATACCCACAAGCTAAAATTAGTAATAATTATTAAATTTTCTACATGCAAAGTTAATGAATTCCATTTTATGTCCAAAGAAAGCATTTTGCTTTAATACCTACATCAAAGTAGAGAGGATAAATAATAGAAAAAAAATATTAAGTTTAAAAAGATCGTATAGTTACAAAATATATAAAAACAACAATGTAGGCGGCAACTATCCTAGATAGTTTATAGCAGAGTTGGTACATTACGCAAGTAGGTACTTCTAACTTTTTAACATTTATAATATGGCTAACCTTCCGTTTTGTAACCTGTTTTTATCAACTTTTTGATATTTCGTAACTACTTTAGGAGTTTAAATATTATTACTTGATGGTAGACCGGCAATAATACAAGTATTTAATTAGCATTTTTTTTTAATTTCAAAATTTCAACCACTTTAGTTAGTAGAACTAAAGTGGTTGAAATTTTAAAAGTTAGTAGAACGTACGACATTTTAATTATGTCGTACGTTCTACTAACTTTTGACGATATCAAAAAAACATATGATAATTTTATAGTATTAATGTATCCATAAAAGTTATGATAATAGGAGATAGATTTTATTGAAGTTATGTACGTCTATAAGACGTAAGTAACCAAATTCCATTTCATCGAGAGGTGTTATTTGTTGGAACTATTTTGTTTCCTTTTGCTGACGGCAAATTTCCTCGGAACTGCTGAGGAGCAATATCCGCCGGCGGGTGATCCGGCTATCGACTTGAGATTAATAAATCAAACTGTTTGTTACGATATACAAACGAAAGCTGGAGCCACTACTAGTTTACTGCTGTAAACTTTGAGTTTCAGAGTTCACAGATTGTGTGTGACAAAATATACAAATAGAAGATATTTTTGAGAGTTATAATGAATCCTTTTAAGTGACTGGTTCTTTCTACGGTATACATTTTACGGCTACCATTCCTAGAAAACGGACGACCCATTGTACGAAGGCCTATTTGATGCAAGAGTGCGGTAAGTCGTTGGATGAAGGTGAGTCAAGGTCGTTCTTCATGGCACTGTTTAAGGGATGTCTATGTGCAGCAGTGGAATTCTACAGGTATTTTTAGTGATGATGATAATGACAGGAATAGTGTCGTAAAATCAGTCAAACGATAGCAAATATACAGATGACTAGATAAAAATTAACTTATTTGATTAGTAAAATTTTTCGGTATGATTTTACAAATCTTTATCCTCAAAGAGCATTGGAAAGGTTATGTTTCAGTAAATGTTCTTGATTATCCGCTCGCTTGCTTCTGGGTGCTACAGAACCCAAGATTTTTGACGCCAAATTGCTCCTGGGTGCTGTAGGACCCAATATTTTTTTCGTTAAGTTGCTCTTGGGTCCTATGGAACCCAAAGGCATTTTATACATTTTATATTTTTTACTCTATTTCTACCATACCTAGGTGGTTTTTCACTTGTTTTATTACATGTTTATAATGTTGGGAACGTCAAGCAAGTCAATGTAGCAACCACTTGGAACAAAATAATGTCAAAACATTCGTTGTTTTGATCAGTACACTCCGTCTGTCTGTTTCTGTGAGCAGTGAAAGTGATTCGTTTTTTTAAATATCCCGTAAGTATTCAATTTTCATGGTATTATTGTGTGTTAGATATCAAAAGAATGCTAATTTCAGGTTCTACTTGGATACAGTAATATTTTTAATCGTTTTTGTTACAAACTGTTCTTAATTTCTAATTTATTTCGATGTGGTGTGGTTATGGTAACAGTAGGCCGTTTCTTGTCGACTATTTCCTGTGATAAATAAGCATTCTGCGAATTATGCATATAAAATAATTTAGTTTTATCTATTACTTATTGGTTTTAAACATAAATTTGCAGATAAATGTTGAGATTAGGACAAAACAGTTGGATTCAGACGCACATCTACTTCAAGAATCGTTTCCGTTTCGTTGGTAACAGTAGGACCCAAGAGCAATTCGCGTTTTTGGGTGGATAAGGCTATATTACACTTTTGGTTTTGGTACTTCTTAGTTTCAAATTAAAAAGTAACTACGTAGATCGCTTTTTCAGCAAGTACAACCAATCATTACTACGGTAAACTATATATTTTTTGGGGATTTTTTAAACGAACTAGGAAATCGTTTTGTCTATAGGTGAAACTAACTATATTTTTGTTTGATATTTGATATATGATATTTTTTCCCCAATCTAATAATTATTGGTATATTCATAAATTACTCCAATTGATTTCCAGTTTTTATTATGTATATTTTATAAGATTTTTAGGTAGGTATCTTTAATTTTGAGTATATTTTTTATAGGTGCCCCAAGGAAAAAGGTCAGGGAAAGAAGAGTGGCGGGCAGAGTTTGGCTCCCAAACGGCTTATTTTTATTTTGTTAAAAACACTGACTTTATTAAAATAAATTAAAAGAAATCTGCTGTTTTTTTTTGTCACTTTTATATATAAAATGCTAAGGAAACTAGGTAATCGATTAGGTAAATAGTTATTTTTAACACTCAATCTACAAAATATTTTAAATTAAACTTTTCATCTTACTACTTTATTAACTACTAATTAGGTTTAATGTACATATTTAAAAATTCGATTACCTAGGTATATTTTATAAGAAATAAATCTGGATTTATTATTATCAAAATAGTGTAAAGTAAGCCTTATCGGCGGCCATCTTGCATCTTTTGACTGGTTCAAGGTCAAAGTACGCGCAATATAAAATACTTTTTTGTTTTAATGTACATAGAAAAATAACATTACAACAAATTGTTTCCTATTTTTAAATACTTTATATATATTTTTATTCTATTGTTTCAACTTTTAGTCAAAAAGTTAAGTCTAAGTGTCTGAATTCTGCTTTTGAAAATAGCATGTTTTTTTCAATTAAATGTAGTCACATTTCCTTTTTCATACAATAGTGATACGAATTTCAAAGAAATGGTAAAACCTTATACATGATATTATAGCTATTGAACTAGTCTTTCTGTGCATGTTATTATTTTAAGTCTACACTCTCATGATATAGTGTTAATCTAGTTTCAATAACGAGCACCGTTTTGCGGCGTAATGCGCCGAACAAGAACTATTTACCAATTTTGAAAAAAATGTTTCTGGCATTTTTTTCTCACTACTTCATTTATATTTATGATTAATTAGGTCAATTATAGATTAAAGTATTTTATTAAATAAAAAAATCTATACCTCATCACTCAAAATAATTAAATAAAGCTATTTTACTAAGTCGGGCGCGAAAATATTGTAAGTGTTAACTTTCAGCGCTGATTATTTAATATTTTATGAATTGGTTCATTGAGCTAATTCTTACAATAGATTCGTTAGGGTTTTCCCTTTTAAAAACAGTTATTGGTTTTAAAATGCTCCATTTAAGACGGTCATAAATTGTATTTTATCACTAAGTGGCATCGAGTTGCGCGCGTTATTAAAACAGGGACAACTTATCGATGTGTCAAGTTTTGCGCGCATGTATTTGAGTCGTTTTGGTTTGGCGCAAAAGCAAGCGAGCGGTTATAGCTTTTGCAACTATTATTCTGACATTGACGAATATTTTATATGAATAGTCCACAGACTATTGGGATGAATAGTCTGTATGGCAGACATACTCTTTAGAGATACTACGGTATTACATAAAATTGTTCATAGCAAAAATTCCTCAATATCACTCAATAGCTATAATCACAGATAACAATTATTTTGCTCTTTTTAGAGCAAGAATTTTCTTAAGTTTTAAATTAATCATGTCTAATATTTTATGGGGTATAGGACAACTTGTAAACGATCCATCAGGGACTCTTATAAGCACGCTGCAAAAACACATATTTAGAAAACAATCTAATAGTGAAGATGTTACTATTTCAGCTGAAACTACAACCAGACAAATGCAAGATGATAAGAAAACAAACAATGCTTTTACAAAAAACAACAATATTGTTGTAAGCTCTCCTGTGCCATCGTGTTCGAATTGGCATAACGAGCTGCGATCCAAACAAACACAAGTTGGAACTGGATTAAGACGGCGGCACCAATTATCGACACAGTGCTCAGAATATCTAAATCTTCGCGAGAGAACAAGTAAGACAACAAGTGTTCCTAAAGTAAACCTTATGGATCAGAACATCGGAACCTCGAATGTTTGTTTAAACAAAGACGCTTTCATCGAAACTGAAACATTAAATATTTGTGAAGATCATCAACAAGTATTTTCTTATCTAAGAAAATGGCCTGCACAATGGAAAATAAAAGCACAAAAAGAACCTATCAAAGATAAAGTTACGCTCCTAAAAACTAAGTTACTTCAAGCGGTGAAGGTACTGAAGCTAGAGAAAATTCAAGGCATACCACAATATCGAAGCACAGATATAAAAGTTATGAAATTGTATAAAAGTGCCAGCGTAGAAGCAAATTTAACTCAACAAGACAAAACTCGCTGAATAAATAAGTAAGTTCCAAGCTATATTTTCATTTTAGAACACATTATAGTAAAGTATAACATAACTAGCAAATTATTACAATTAAATATAATCGTACCTACTTTACCTAAAGGCTAACCGAAATGAAATCGACAAAATTTGTATACTAACAAGACACTAAGTAATATCTCTCAAAATAGATACACCATTATCTATCTGGTAATACAATTAGAATTTTAAATGGAAATGGAAGTTGAATCATGAAAGTTCGTTATGGTATAAGAAAAAGTATTTTGGGGTAACAAATGAGCATACGACGCTTATTTCTTATTTCTTTCGAAAACAACCCAACACTTTGTCTCGGCTTTTTCCATGCTGAATCGCATCGATCTTCATGAAGGATTATTACGCCCTGTCGCTTTCGCAAGCCAGAGGCGTCTTCGCATTTTACAACATCTTCTTACCTACCTTAAAAATTTAGTAAAACCCCACTGCATTTTTATGCTCTTAGATATAGATAGTGCGGAGGTAGAGATGTCTATATCTCACAAAGTGCAGAGTGTGTATTGCACAAAAATAAAATTCCAATTTCACTTTTCATTACACAAAGCGAAATAAAAAAATATGATCTTAATGATCTTTACGTGGGATAATAATTGCGTGTCTATCTCTGTCACTTCCGGAAGCAAGTGGCCTTTCTATAATAAACTCCGAGTATCCTCTTCGTTGTCGCGTTTAAATATTTTTGATAAACCACATTATAATTGTTTATTCTCATAAAAAGGTTAAAGAAGAGGCTCTTGTAACATTGTTAGGGAATCACGTCTTGGAACGGTTCAACCTTTCTGCCCTCGAATGTCGCGGTCGCGTAACCGGAGGCCCGCGTCAAACAAGTGTGCTACTTTATTCGCCACATAAATTCAACATTTCACTCAGCTGTCTAATTTAAAAAATAATTTACCATTTCCGAGAAAGGAAACATTTCTTACCGGATTAGAATCCCATGCCGCCAAACTTTTCATGGCAGTAGTTAGTTACTTCGTATCTATACCAAGAAAGACATGAAACAGATTTCTAGTAGCATGCCCTAATAAACTTTTTTAGGTTTAAAACGAAATGAAGTGATAAAATTTTGCTTAAACCCAAAAAAGTATCAAAATATAAATGAGAAAAGAGCATTCAAAAGATTCATCAAAGTGTTTTTTACATCGACCGAGGGACGGTGCCGGTACAAAAGTAAATAAGATATTCTATTTAAATAAAAGTCCAACCCTTCACTTACCCTTGAGAGAATCTGATTACCCTCTATTGATGAAATCTCTATTATTATATGAGCTACCGTGACGTAACATTAGATATAGACTGTTTGTTGCCTAAGGGATTACGTAAGATAAATTGGATAGTGTATGGACGAATAAAACGTCCGTGCGTTCCTTAAAACCCAAGCGAACCCAAGTTTTACTTTTACCGTACGTTTTAATTTTATAGAAATATTTTTCTATCTTCGATCTAAGCAAGTACGTGCGTACTGCGTACGGATAAAAGGCGGTATCGTGTAAACGGGTCGAAGTCAACCGTCCAGAGAAACCGAGCAAAAAAGACTTCCTGTTACGAAGTTCGCCCTGAAATGCCTCCTTGGCGTGCCTGGTCATTATATTTTCTTTCACATTAAATTCGTATGTAGAATCCACCTATTTATCTAGTTATCTGGTAGAGATTGCTTATTAGTGATAAGACCGCCCATTGTTCAATTTTGTCAAAGAGTGGTACATTATCTAAGCTGATGTATTATTTTGTATTTTGCATCTATCTATTTATCTATCTTTACAATGTATTACAGGTTATCTAGAAGATAATGTTTTTTAGCATTAAGTTCTTTTTTTATATTTAATAATAATAAACAAATTTTGTCGAATTCGATTATTATTTTAATTTTTTGAGGTTTCCTCTACATTTTCCATCATGATCCTCATAAGCAAAATAAATTCACACATCAACGTTTTACCGCTTCAAAACCGCTTCTAAAGGTAGTCTGGAAGAGATCGCTTTAGCGATAAGACCGCCAAATTTAACTTTTATTCTTATGAATTTCTGTGTTTTTATATTTTGCTTTGGTGTGCAATAAAGAGTTTATCTATCTATCTATTTAACACAAGGTTATGTATTTTTTTCCCCACAAATATATACACTATGCATTTGTGCAATTAACCAACCTACCTATTTATTGGTGCCGTTTAATAAGAGAGGGTCTATTGAGCAATATCAGACTAACCCAGACGCGCCACCCAGTCTCCGTTAATATATGACTCGGTTTATTTCTCGCCAAGTGTGTCCGTAAGCCAGCACAGTAACAAAGAACAGATATATCAAATAATTCAAGAAATTCAATTAAAGCATCATACTAATAATTAGTCACCGACTGTGGCTGTCACCACCGGACGTGACTCGACTAAGGCCCTAAAGGCTTACAATTTGATTATGAGCCTATCCCTTACAACTGCCGCTCCACTATACTCACAAAAGGAAAATGTGTCAGATACCCATAGTGAGGTGAATAGAGACATACTGGGCCCTCGATTAACCACCGCCTCGGAGCCGCCGCCGCCGCCGCCCGCCGTGATGTAACGAACGTGCGAATGTTCCGATTACTTTTTGCGTTTATATTGAAAGTATTTTAATAGCTCAAAATAAATGAACTAGGAACCTACTTATATGAATCATTCGTTTCAAGTTTGACAATCCGAAATTTGTAAATTTTTTTGTTAACTAGTTTTCTATAAAAAAAACATCGATTTCTTCCTGCTATCAATATCAAAGTTGGAAGTTTAGTTGTTTGGAAGTTTGTTGTCAATAATCCGTATCCCGCAAATGCAGTTGTTTCCAAACACCTAACTAAATCCATTAGTCGGCTCACTTAATCAATGGTGACATTACCTTGACATGGCGCAAACAAAACCCTACGTAAATATATTAACGCGAACAAAGAATCTTCGTAATGGCTAAAACGATCGTGTTTATGATCTGGAGTACAATATAGGTTACTTTTTAACCGGGTACCACAAAGGCGAAGCTGTGGGCAGAAGTTAGTGTTATAAATATAATATACAATAAAGCTATGGTGACCTCCGCTGCTAGGTGGGCGAAGAATTGAGAGACGCCAACGATATGAATGCTCAATGGTTCTATTCCGATTGCATTACAAATGCTTAAATATCTTGTGAAAGTTTTTGTTTCGATTCAAAGTGCAATCACAGTAGAGTAGGCAAGTACTCACTGGGTCAGGAATCCAGATTACTCAGAATATAGAACAATAATGTGAGACAAATGTTTGCATGTTTTGCCTACGAGTACCGTGGTACTACAACACCCGACCCGGAACAAATATCTACAGAATATGCATATATTTGAATCGAACCCGCACCTCATACGTCGCAGCCGGCTACTCGCCCTCCACAACAACAAGGCCATCCACTACGAAATGGAATCTTAGCCTTATTTCTACTTTAAATTAGTAGATTTTCTGTATATTTGAATATAATACAGAAAATCTATTAATTTAAACTTTAGTCTCTTCCAAAGCTCTTCGCAAAAGATATCGCTTATTTATAAACTGTACTAAAAATAAATTCTGAGAGATTCTTTTGCTTCAAATTATTCAGAGTTGAATCATTTTATATATTTTCCAAACTTTTACGTACCTATAGATAAATTGACTGTTTATTCCAACATTTATTTTATATAGTTCTAAATTTCATCTAAATCGGTCGAGCCGTTACGGGCATTATTAGCAACAAACATCTAAACATCCAAACTTTGACATTTATAATAATATAAATGTTTGTAATCTATCCATATAATATAACCTGTCCACGTGACAGGTTGCAAGGGGCTTGCAACCTGTCACATGGAATACTAACTACTAGCAAAATCGCGTGCATGTGTCAAATATAATGTTTGGACGACACTCTGACTACCCCCTATTTAGGTTCCTCAAAAATATCTCCACTGAGTATGTATCTGTTATCCATCATAAGCGAAGAAGAATATAGTCGTGAGCGTATTTAAAACTATTTAATTGCAATTTGTGTAGATAATTATCTGAATTCGTCGAATAAAAACACGCAATATAACCGAAACATATACATAAATGCAATACACAAGCAAAATTCCAACTAGTCTTGGTTGCCTTGATACATAATACTTACACCTTGAAAATGTCATCTGGCACGCGGCCAATATTTACAGCCTTTTTGCAGTTTTTATGGTTGGCTTTGCGGCACATGAGACCTCCATTATTCTCTTTCTTCCTGAATTAGGTACGATTCGCCGAAACTCTCGCCATTATCGCTTTACATTACGTACCATAAGAGAGGTGTTCAACGGTCGTTGCTTCTTCTCATCATTGGACACATAAATTATCTATAAAATCTTCCCGCTGAATGATTATTTTCGGTTCCGCAAATTATATCCGTATCTGTCCCTAAAGTAACAAGTAAGTTAAAGTAAAAAGGGAAATGTCTTAAAGCTTTATCCCGACCTGCTTAGATTTTCATAAAGCTTATCAAAACATCATTAGCATAACTACTACTATAGTACCTATTATAATGTATATACGAGTAAGTCTACGCCCGAGACGTCTGTCTGTTTATCATATGGTTGTATATTTTAACCCTTTGACTGGCAAAACGAACCGCTGGAGATATCAGAATAAAACTTATATATATGAAATCGTATATGCTTTTTATTATAAATTCAGAGACCAAAATTTTTTTTTATATACCTTTTATATAAAAAAACATGATGGCAACATAGTTGCCACTATCACTCTAGGCTAGTCATAAATCACTAAGGATATTGGGGTCAAACTTCACAAATAACGCTTATAATTAGTATCCACTTTACGTATTTACATTATTGGGGTTTCTTATGGTAGTCTTTGAAACAGGGGAATGCGCACAGGGGTACCCGACATTTTTCACATTGGATTCTGGATCGTTTATTATTTGTTGCGTTACTGCACTTACGACACCTTCTAAATGAGGGTAGTTCATTTAGAACTTTAGTTCATTTAGAACGGTCGTACTTTATATAGCTTGTCATAGTTCTCGTCATCCCTACCAGGCATATTCCTGTTATCATTTAGATGTAAGTATTTCATTATCTTTTGAAATTTCTTCAACGTCATGGTCTCCGCAATTTCAACCACATGTAACAGTGGGTCAGTAGACCAATAGTCTTCAAAACTTGGTAGTTTGTGGATTCCCATTTGAACGAGCATACCTAGCAAAGCTTTGATTTCCATTTCCGATACTGGAGCCCAATTTAGGTCACCATGCTGGGATGCAAAGCGATTGGTTTCTGTTACAATTATAACTATAGCTTCTGAATCAAAAAACAGTTCAAAGTATGACAGGGGGTTACTCCGATTACTCATGTCACATGCCGGCGCTATCGTCTCGGCATCAAAAAAAGCAAGGTATGGATCCTGGGGCCATGCTCCTTTTTTCCATTCACTTTCATCACAGTCAGAATCATCTAAATCTGTGTCTTCAATTATGACTCCTCCATAGGTTTCTTGTTGTTGTTGAAATTCATCCTGTTGAGGCGGTGATTCCGGACGAGGCACTGAAGGTATACGGACATGAGTGTGGTTATTGGATGGACCAGGCTTTGGTGAAAGTGGTTCAAGGGTAGATAATAAGTTAGGAGCGGCGAGTTCCGGAAAAATTGATGAGTTGTTGGGGTCAAAATCACCTGCCGACGGAGAGGGCCCCAAATCTTCAACGTCAGAATCTTCCTGTTCGTCTTCGGATCTTGTCCCATCGGTGAAACCAAAAAGGTGCTCTAAGGCGCTCTCTATTTCATCAGGTGCTAGGTTCCTGTAATTTCCGCTCATGGTCCTGAAAAAACGGTGAAATTTAAATTTTACGAAATCGACCAAACTGGCAGTGGCAATCATATTGCCGCCATGGGTTGGACCTACATTGGTAGTGGCAAATATGTTGCCGACATAACTTTTGAATTTTTTGAAGAAAGTAAGCACTGCTTTTCTAAAATAATAAGCTCTCCTTCAAGAATGATACTAAAGCAAAAAAGTCACCATAAATTACTTACCAAAAACACCATAGGAACACCGAGATTTTTTGCGATTCGTAAACAGCCGCGAATAATCCAAATTTTTCGGGAAACTGATGACATATCTCTGACACCTGTCAGTTTTGATTGATAGGTTTTTTTTTTCATGGCTTGGCTTACTGTCCTTGAATTTAATTAGGTCAGTTCCCTATTGACCTACTTATTCGGAAGTAATAAAAATAAATCTATGGTGGCAAGTATTTTGCCTCTGCCAGGCAAAGGGTTAACCGTAATTATTATAATACAAAACCTTCGTCTATCCTGTTATTTACAAAATAATTAGTGTTGTGTGGTGTAACCTTTGTGAGTGAGTCAGCCTCACGCTTGGCTGGTTTTTTTATGTTTAAGTTTTCAGATTCATGTTTTCATAGAAAGATTTTAGCCAGCTGTTTAGCCGTATAGTGTCGTGTTTTCTCTTGTTTTTACAAGCAAGGTCCAAAAGTAATTTCTTATATTATGTAATTTGATATGATTATCAGACTTTTGATCAGCTGGTTTATCTGAACAGTTCAGTTGAACTCACTAGTTTAAAATCACATTTAGTGTTACTTGCATAAACGTATGCTAACCTATTCTACTTAATACAATAAATGCGAAAGAAATAATGTGTGATGTTAATAATCTCCTTAACGAGTGAAGCGATTTAGATTCATTTCAAACAGGTATGTAATAGGTTGGGGAAAAAGTTTCTTCGCATTTTTTAAGAAAATTCAAAACATTTTTTAATATAGTTTATTTACATTTAACTAAAGTATGTAGGTACCATTTTGTTCGATAACTTTTTGCCATTTTGTAGGCAGGGACATGATCCCATTGCTATAAAAACTTTGGGGCTTCTGTTCAAAATACCGCGACAAGTGGTTTTGGCAGTCCTCTCGTGATGTTAACCTGACACTGCCTAAAGAATTCTGAAGAGACCGAAACAGGTGGAAATCTGAAGGTGCAAGGTCAGGACTATACGGCGGATGCATTAACACATCCCAGCCAAACTCTCTTAATTTTTGCTGAGTGGCTAAAGATCCACTTTTCATCACCAGTTATCAGCTTCTTCAAAAATGGTTCGGTTTCATTACGTCGTAATAAAGAATCACAAATGAGAACACGGTTCATTAGGTTTCTTTCAGTGAGCTCGTGAGGTACCCAAATATCGAGCTTTTTTGTGTACCCAGTTTTTTTCAAATGCGCCAAAACTGTTTTGTGGTCAATTCCCAGTTCTTCAGCTACGTCGTAACTACTGATATGCCGATCTTGCTCCACTTTTTCAAAAATGGCATCCATTTTATCCGTAATAGGGCGACCAGAGCGACGTGCATCTTTGACATCAAAATTTCCGGATTGAAAACGCTTAAACCAAATTTGTGCTACTCTCACAGACACTGCACTAGGTCCATAAACATCGCAAATTTTTTTCGCGGCTTGCGTTGCATTTTTACCTTTTTTGTAGTAAAATTTTAAAATGTATCGAATTTCTTCATTAGATTCACTCATCTTAACAGTACGAAAAACAAATAAAAATCACACATTTTCCTAATTTGAATTTGGAATTATCTTCTTTAAAATTTAAACTTTTAATGATACCAAAACCAGCCAGATACAAATAGTATAGCCAAAGAGATTTTATTACAAGTTCATACATACAATAATGCGAAAAGACTTTTTCCCCAACCTAATATAATTGGTGGCATATTATGACTAGTACTTTGTAGAAGCTAGTCTTACGTAAGAATAGGCCTAATTAAACAGCTAACAGTACCAAAAACATTTACAGAACTGAAATTATTGGATGTTATTTTATCAAATATAATGCTGAGGGTTCATAACTAATTTAGAAGCTGTTCATCTTGAGCACCAAAAGCGACCGCGTGAATACGAATAATATATCGTCAAAAGATCGAAAACATAACAGTGGTAACCATTAGGCTATTAAGCCATATTTTCAATTCCAAAACCAAAACCACCTATCGAGTATTTCAAATAATAAAAATTATATTATGTGACGACCTCTGTGGCGCAGTGAGCGAAGGCCGAGGCGCACAAGGTTCAATTCCCACCGCGAGACAAAGGTTTTATGATCAGCAAATATTTATCTCGGGTCTGGGTGTTTTCTATGTATAATATGTATGTTTCAGGGCTAAACCACTGAGCCGTTTGTGATGAAATTTGCTACTTTTATCAAAATACCACGCGGTCGAAGCCGCAGGCAAAAGCTATTAAATAATAATAATATAAATAATAAATAAATGCTGGACATTTTCACACAGCATTATCTAGCCAAAATGAGCAGATCTTGGGTTATTGGAACTACATGACTGATATGCTACTCGTACTGTTTTTTTATATATACGAGTACTTACATAATTATTATACATAGAAAACACCAAACCACCGGATCATATATGTAGTATATCAGTCATGTAGTTCCCATAACACAAGCTCTGCTAAGTATGGGGCTAGATGATGTAGTGTGAAAATGTCCAGCATTTTTTTATACTACTTGTAAGATTCATAAATAAAGACCCGGTAAAATTCACGTGATGGCGGTGGCGATCAATATATTCACGCGAACTTTGACAACCACTTGACAACCATTACCCTTGGCAACCATTACTCTTGGTAACCATTAGAGACACTTGGCCAACCATGGCCGTTGTTTAATTAAATTCATAACTGTCCTTTGTTACCTGAAGTAAAGATTATTATTAAATCTCTTAATGTTTCATAGGCTGAGCTTAGTTTAATATAGAAATAAACTTTCTTTATTCTTTATTGTACACACAGAAAAAACAGACATAAAACAGGACATGTACAAAGGCGAGCTTAACCCTAACAAGAGTTTTCTTCCAGCAAACCTTTGAGGTTAAGGACAGGTGAAAAATAAAGGTGGGTATGTGTACACCGACAGATAAATTCTGATAATATAACCAATTATAACATACTATTATACCTAAATACATAATATACCTACTTATAAATATAATAAATATATATTTATTATATTTTTTATTATTATTTATTTTATTTAAGACCGTCTGTGAACTAAACAAGTTATAAAAATAAAACATGAACTTATCACATGTATGTTATACCGACACGAGATGTCGATTCAAATATTTCTTGAGCTCACTGAAATAGAAAAAGTCAATTTATGTGGCGTTTCTGAATGTTATTCGTACATCGCCTTTGAGTTCACTGTGTATCTGGGTGATGGTTTTAAATCATCCGGTTTTTGGAAAGATGGATTACATGAAGTTTATAATACCTATTCTAAGTAAAAGCATGTAAAGATTTTTGATCAAGTGAACAAAGCAAATGAAGATATCTGTGTCAACTTGGGCAATCCGGCGTGTATGTTTCTATGTATCTTCGTTTGTCCGACGACAACTGCCAAACCGTTTATTAAGTCTTGGTAAAGTTTGGTAGGAAGGTTATAGTAATAAAAATTATGGAGTTCAAAGGTCAACTTAATCGGTAAGGGATTTTTTAAACTATGTTATAGGTTGGTTTCGGTATAGTCGGGCAAAAATAGTACTTCGACAGATATCACATTTTATTTAGATAGTTAGAAAGTTTTTAGAGTATTTTTTTTTTTTTAACTTTCCCTAATTGACCATTAAAAATATGTTATTAGCTTACACTTTTATTAGGGCTTCGCACCCAAAGCGTACCAAATGGACCCTTTTACTAAGGCTCGCCGACACCGTAATTTTACCTGTTTTAATTAAAAATTCATCAGTCCGAACAACTTCAAACAAAAAAATAATTAAATGATGTGTAACACCCTTTACAATTTCAACACCTTCAAGTACTAAGTAGAATCAAACAACAAACGCGTACTAATTAATAAATGTAACTATGAAATCTGAACAAATAAGATAGTTTACAAACCATTTTGTTTTGATAGTTGTATTTCAAAACATGTTAACCTCTCTCAAAGGATAATTGTTCTATAAAAGCATTCACGAGCATTACCTGGACTGTAAAATGTTTAAGACATCGTTTGTTTGCCTACACTACTTTAGATTCTGGCACTAAGGTTATAATGTAAAGTAATCTATATAGATTGTTACATATTGCACAACAAGAAATTTTTCTGAGAGTCTGCAGATATAGTTGCGCTCCAGATCACTATGGGAATTTATCTTTTTAGGCTAAGACCTATCGCTATCTAGAATTTGGTTCTGCATAGGTACACGTATTGGTAGATTCCAATTAGGATTTGGCAGAGCATTTTGGATACAGCACTATTACAGTACTCCTACAGTAGGGGTCTTCGGTAGAGAGATTTATAGGCAAAAGAAATTAGTCTGGAGGTCAAGATTTATTATTTGGGACATAAACAAAAGCACTGAAATACTAAAAGAATGGTAATAACTGTTTGAAAAACCCCCGTCCCGAATATTAGAGCCTTCCCTCGAAAATAAACAAATGCAAATATTTTTCGACAACTACGAGTATTTGGTACTTATTAGAAAGTAAAATTATAATTAAAAACGTGCCTAATGTAATTGAGGCATAAATTAATGCAGAATAATGTGTGTAATTGTGTTCGTGTACGGAGGTGTATGTGTGTATGAGAGAGAAAGAGAGAGAGCGATGGGGTGAGTACGTGAATAAGATTGAGTAAAATATTTGTGTTACTACTACATGAAACACACCTACTATTTATAGTATGTGTATAGTGTGTGGACGAGAAAGGTCATTTAAATAGGGAAGAAGCAAAGAACCGTTTTTGTGCTATCGGTAGTGACTAGTATCCTGTTCTGATAATTTTTAATGGGGGTATGTCAAAAAACAATGCAGTTTTAGAATAATTATCGTAAACAGGCCACAAAGCTCAGCGTCCATTACACATTCTGTACAGTTTGACTACAGTAAGGGTAAATACTATTTATTTCTTATTGCTTTCAGCTAGACTGAATATTATAAGCGATGGATAGTAAAATAATAAATAATACATCCATTTGGAATAGAGCGTATCACAAAATTCAATTCAAGATAACTGATAGACAGAATATGCCGTCCAGTGTGAACGAGCTTTGAGCTTGAACTGGTTTCAATGTCGCGATGATGGATGACAAGAGCGCCCCTCATGTGGTGGGCGAGTCGTGTGCAATTTTCAGAGGTATGTACCTACTCTGAATTGAAATTTTATTAATCCATAAACAACGATTCATCATCGCCTTACAATTTGGATTTAGAAATAGACTGCTCGTCATACTCTATACTCTATACCTACCGTTATCTTTTTCTGTAATTGTACATCTCTCAAACCATCTTACACTATCCTATCCTACTCATATTATAAATGTCAAAATTTGAATGTTTGTAGCTAGCGTAAAGGCTGGATCGATTTGGAAAGAATTTCGAATATGTTGGTTCGTGAGCTAGATTAACATATAGGCTTTTTATCTGGGTACCAAGCGTGACAAGCACCCACGGATGCTAGTTAATTTAAAAAATATTAATTGATATAATCGTAATGTTTATCATTAATATCAATGGTCAGTAAAACATGTTAAAATTTAATCATCAATTGATTTTATAGTATCCGTTTCCCCTATGTTTTCAAAATGATCTAAGAGGTTTTCATTGGCTCAACTCGACTGTCTGGCCACTTACATAGACAATATTAAAAAAGTAATTAAAATATTTGAAAATATAATTCTTTGGCTGTAGAAAACAGTTTGTTTCATCTACGAGTAGCTATCACTGGTTTTTATATTGTGGCGTCATTTTAAATTTAATTGCGTATCTACATCACTAGGATTTGACTCGTGAATATTTTCGTAGTATGATTTACTACGATTTTAAATGTAATTTTACAGCTCAGCAGAGCCTAACTGCTTTTAGCAATAAAGCACTATGCAAGACGACTATTTATAGCTAGTTTGCGGAATTCAAGCGCGGTCGGCGTCCACCGCAATGACCAATGAAAACTTCGATACTGTGCGCCGTATGGTCAAAACATACAGGCATGTGACCTACGATGAGTCAGATATAATTAATACTACACAAACATTTGGGTGTGAATAAGCTGTGCTCACAATATGACTGAGGTTCAAAAAACGGATCGCGTCTCTTAGTACAGTGCCATGCTAACCAGATTCAACGAAGGGGCATCAAATTTGGTGTTGGACATAGTAATAGGCGACTTGGATTTATAGCTATGACCCCATAACAAAGCAGCAATCGACCGGATCGATTTTCATCACGAAGAGTATGAAAAACATGTTCAATCAATTTTTGACCGTTCATAGTTTTTTTTTTTTCTTATTCATTCCGGATTTTTTTAGCGCACTCTACGAATTTATATATTTTACGTTCATGTAGCTCTGGATGTGAACCGTGCATCCGATAGAAGATAAGTATCTTAATTTCATCATTTCCATCAGCAAAAGGTTGCATATGAACGGATTAGTTGCATAGTCTCGACAAATCTGGGAAGCAAACCAAGAAGTAAAGGACGGAATAAATTACAAGGTCCACGGTCCACGGGTTCATCTCGCAGTTGTACTTTGAGACCATGACCCTCCTACAGTCACTGGCATTTCGTAGTAAGTACCTAAATATAGATGCTACTCTTGATAAACGTTTGTTAAATGGAATAATCTGCGAATTATAAATACCTTTATAATATTGGCGTCCTATTCAAAAAGGGTGCATTTTTGTCTAAATTGCATTAAATAATACTAGGATGGTCAATAAAAAAGGTAAAAGTATCTGATCGTTAAATTAATTTCTACCTTTTTCATTCGTGAACAAAGATACCGATAACAAAAAAGTGGCAGAAGCGCCCATTTGTTTATCGATTTTTCATATTTTTTTCAATTAAATATATTTTTTTACTTATGAACCTTATTGAATTATTTTAGGATTTCTCCTGATCACAGGTGTTGCCGAAATATTGTTAGGTTCTCCGTATATAAGGTACTCGTATATTTTGACTTACCGTGACTTAAATATTGATAAACACAGATGTGATGTATCGTGCAAAATGTAGACTGCCTTTTTCTCTACATTGGACGTGTTTTCATCAAATCAACTTATACAATATTATAAAGAAAGTATACAAGAGTAATTTCCTTACTCTTGTAAACTTTCTTTATAATATTATAATAAATATGTAAAATAATCAATTTTCCTTTCAACCTCCAGCATTTTGACAGCTTCAAGGACGCTATATACTATATCGTCTGAATGAAAACGATTAGCCCCCGCTTTCGTAGACATTGACTCGAGATATACTCGACTCGACTCAACCTCGACTCAACCACCTTTTTTTTTTGGTATTTTAAATCAACATAATGTCCTCCACTCGATTTTTTCTTGACAGATTTTCTCGACTGAGTGTAGCAATCCAACCAACGCTTTAGGGTACCTTACGATCTACCTTGGGCATTTATCAAAGTCGCATCACTTCTACATTTTGTTGTATATCGTGAAGGTGGCTTTTGAAAACAGAAAAAAATCACTCTGATAGAGTGAAATCCACTCCGGAAGTACTCCGGAAAGTTTTAGAGGAATCCTCAATGTCGCAAATTGATAAAATTATAGCCTGTATACACTGAACAAGAGCCATCCCGAACCCTACTTCTCTTTAGGTCAAGTTTTTTATCTACTGCGATCTCTTATAATATTTTTGTAGGGATATTGCAGCATTCAAAATTATATTGGCACCTGACTTACATCCAATTCTTATCTCCGTAATAGAATTCTGCTAAGGGCATGTCATAAGTACGTAATCTGTTTCCTAGAATAGATAAATGTAATCTAATTTTGCCTATGCAAGGACAGGGTGACTTCTTGCGTAGGTTCAACAAACGTGATTTTATTTTAAGAATAGATATGGTTATTTTTTTTTTAATTAAACATATCTATTATTAAAATTATTTCCTTATTGTCTAGTGATCCACTTGAATCAATCAATGGAAATGGAAAATAAAAACAAAAAGCAAAACTTGCCTAGTCTTGTTTGATAAAGACATATTAAAATAAGAAAATTTCAAATAAATCTTAAATTATTTGAAATTTTCTTATTTACGTCATCTGTTTCCTAGAATAGATAAAGGTAATCTAACTTTGCCTATGCAAGGACAGGGTGACTTCTTGCGTAGGTTCAAGAAACGTGATTTTGTTTTATTTTAAGAATAGATATGTTTTTTTTTTCAATTAAACATATCTATTCTTAAAATTATTTGTGATCCACTTGAATCAATCAATGTAAATGGAAAATTAAATAATAAGCAAAACCTGCCTATTGTTTGATAAACATAAATATTTTTTTGAATATTTGTAATTTACGACGGTGTTCGCAATTTGATTATATTTTTTGTCTGCATTTTTTCCTGCGTCTTTGCTAATGAATTGCCTACATGATGATTTGTCATACCTACCTATCTTCTGTTATGTATGACTTGTGGCAGTGTTTATCATGTTCAGCATATTATATTACTATCCGAATGCCCCTAATCACAGGGGTGTTCTCCCCGCGCACATTTAGTACGATTTTTATATACAGAGTTCAAGCCTCCGTTGCACCCTTCAGTGAATGGTCAGACTCATTATTTTAGTAGTCACTAGACATACAGTCAAGATTACTTTATACCAGTGTCGAGATAATTGTATGAGTATAACTTGAAAAACATAATTGTCTGTTAATTACCGGATGTTCTTCCCCTTACAATGTGAACATTTTTCTCCAAAAGTAGTGTAGCAATAAATGGATCCTGATTGTGATCGTGCCTTTATTATTCTTCTATATTATTCAGGGGTGCTTTCAACTAGACAGAACCGCTACACTAATACCTAACTGTGAATATGTAAACCGGATCGGGAATCAGGGATCTAATGGAACAGTAATAGCATTCAATAATGGACTATTGACTAATATGCTGAACGAAATGACCAGACAGTTATGACAAATATGTATTGTATCTCTATGTCCAAGACCAACAATGTTTGTTTTTTTACAAATTGCTTTTTAATATTATTAAATAGGTAGATACTTATCTATAAGTAAGTACATTGTCTAGAGACTTATGTAAATACACAAACATAGAAATCTTCCCAATATCTACACCTATGGTACAAATTATTATCTACCTAAGAAAAAAATTGGCTCGCTGACTTATTTATGAAATATTTTAACTTGCCTTTGACTACCCTCGTACTTGATATCCTCACGAATCTGCGAAATGGCCAACTAACTGAGGATCCATCGTTCCTGTTGGTTTATTCTACGACACACTTTCCTAGAACTTAATTAAGTGGTAATCTAACATCGATATCTTACACAATTTCACTAATATGTCTCTTGCCTTTGGTATATATATTACATTGGATACATACTTATTCATACAACTACATACAAGTAGGTATATACAAAAATATTAGATGAAAGAGCTATCTAAAGACTTAATTTTATTTAAGATATATTTTGCATTGCCTTTCCATATTTTTAAATCAGGTTGAGCGCGTTTTAGCAATTCTCGTACCATTGAAGTTTGTTAATTATTTAATATAATTTGCTTGACACATCAACGAATAAAATTTTATGACATCACAATTGTTTTTTGCCACCGTCATATATATATTCTACCTTATATTTGAATATTTATATCTATGATCTGGATTACAAAACCTATGATAAAATGCTACTGCATTGGGTATTCCAAATTATACCTATACGATTGAATATAATATAATCTGATAGCCACTACATCTTTCAAACTTAATTAACAATCCTAATAACTACTTATTTACGACTACTCTGAAACATGGCGAGTGATGTTATGACCGGGAATACACTATTAAAAAATGAAGAAAGGAAAACTGTTATGCTAAACACATAAATTTTCGTTTTCGAATCGAACGCATTAAATTTAATCGACATTGCTCAGTAAATAACATAAATAATAGAGTTGACGACCTCTGTGGCGCAGTGGACGAAGCCCCGCCTGAGACGCAGAAGGTTGCGGGTTCGATTCCCGCTGCGGGACAAATTTTTGTACGATTAGCTGATTTGATTTTGTTTGTCTCGGGTCTGGGTGTTTTCTATGTATAATAAGCAGTGATCGGAATTAGGTGAGCTAAAATACCTAAAGTTCGAAAAATAACAGAGACTAAGTGGAGACGCCTTGCGACTAAATATTTTTCCGGGAAAATTTTCCCGGGTTTCGAGAAATTACTTAGGTCCATCTAAAATTAATACAGTAAAATAACAATCGAATTAATTTCCTCTTCTTATTATTGATAACAAGAAGAGGAAACAAGGATTGTTGTAAAAAACGGTAAGCACGATTTTTATTGTTTTCAACAAATAAAATGAACGATGTAAGTAAGCGCGGAAGCTAATGTGATTTATAAACCAGCTTTAGTAAATAGCTATAGTAATAAAAACATTTTTTTAAGCAAGGGAATAAAAAAGCCATTTTATAGTTTTTGTACCATTTATTCATTTTGTACAGATAATGGAACTCAAAATCAATAATTAAGAAAGTAACCAGTCCTACCTAAGATACACAGTCGGAACTCTAAACATTATTTCCATTGATGTTGAATTTGTCCCTTAATCTGAATCGCTAACGTTTTCATCATGGACGGAGTATAAAGAAATATCTTCGTCCGGAGAATTAAAGAAAATCATTAGGAGTTTTTCCATATTATCTATTTTCAAACGATTTCTTTTTGTACTTAAAATCCATTTATACGTAGAGAAGGACCTTTCAACATCAACTGAAGTTACAGGTACATATTTATAGAATGACAATAATTCATTTTCATTATCTAATCCTTTATCTATATTTTCACAAATGTCTCTTAATGCATCTAGATCGGGATTTCTGTCCATAACGTTTTCTAATTTTTGTTTTACTGGTTCAGAAGAACACCAGCTTAGAACAATTCTTGCTTCATCAAAAATATGGAAAGTTTCCGTCAACAATAAGTTAGACTTTTGCAATTTTTTTAATGAAATTTGAATTATTTTAAAATATTCGTCAATGTAATCTAAATCAGTTTTTAAACTTTCTTTTCCTAGGACAGTTTTAGCATGCCTGATAGACAAAGAATCAGAACTTCTTAGAAGTCTTACAATAGTTTTTATTTCTTCGTAATATTCAGCATAATACGAAGCTGCTTCTAGCCATGTACCCCACCTTGTTATGACAGGTTCAGGTGGCAATGGCAGGCTCGGAAATTTTTCCCTTAACAATTTTACTCTATTAGGAGCTTTTAAAAATATTTTTTTTACATTTGAAATTAAAGTATCCACATCCGCATATTGTGTCCGTATTTTTTCTGCAACGCGGTTAAGAGCGTGTGCTAAACAGGTAACATGTATCATATTTGGCAAGGAGTTCTTTAACATTCTTCCTGCTTTTAACATATATGCTACGCTATCAGAACATAAAACTAAAACATCTCCTACTTTGTCTTCATACGAGTCACCCCACATATTTTCTAGGCATCCAATCACAAAATGAGCTATTGTCTCTCCATTTACTTTTTCTAACATTTTGCAAGCTATTAAAAATGGTTTGTTTGTTGCGAGATTTAAAGGTTTTACAAGAAAATTTACAATATAACGACCTAAATAGTCGGTAGTTTCATCTAGAGATATCCAAAGTTTCTGATTAAGAATATGGTCATGGATTGATGCAATTTTTTTTTTAAAAACTATGTCTAAATAAACCTTTCTCAATAACGATTCATCGGGAATCCTTTTAACATTTGTACATTTACAACACATATATTTCATTAAAAAAGTTTTAAACTCTGGTCGATTTACTCGTGACCAGGGTATGTTACACCATATAAGAAATTGTATTAAATCTAAATAAAATTCTTTGTTCACTTGCCTAGCAGTACCTTGATGTTTTGGTCCGTCAATATGCCTCTGTATATTGCTTTTTTTGCATACAATAGAATTCTCACATTTAGAACAAAATATCGTGTTGCTAGCGGGGTCGTGGTACAATTCGGGGTGATCTCTAATCCACGACTGTACAATCCCGTCGGTAGGTTTGGTCGCCATTTATTTGCTAGTTGCGTTGAGGCAGAAAAATTACTGAAAACAATGAGACAAATATATAGTTTCTACACTTTTCCAGGGACGTCTTCGCGTAAAATATAGTTTGATGATAGAATTGCCAGTAGCTCCAACATTTGTGCACGAACTCAAATATAAAACACTGAATAAAATTCCATAAATAAATAGTTGCATAAAATTGTTTGAATTTGGTAAATTTATCAAAAGCAGTCTAATATTTAGAATGTTTTAAAAGTGTAGTACAAATCAAAGACTTACCAAGTAATTTGATTGCCGTAAAGCGCAGTAAATTTCTGGTTGCAGTAAATCGTAGTCCGTAAATTCAAGCCAAGGTAGATAGGTACAAGTAGTGATATGGTTGCAATAAATCGCAGTCCGTAAATTCAAGCCAAGGTAGTTATGTGAAGCAGATCCAATAAACGATACGAAAACAGGTTAATAAAATATTCACGAGTCTAAGATACACACGCTGCCGAGGTAACTATAGAAGTGATGCACGCACGCATACAAGTTATGACGCCGTTTGGATGCAAAACACCCTCACCCTTCAACCCTTTTGTCATTGTTTACTTAAACAATGATTCGTTTCCCAGAATAGCCAAAGCATGCTGTCCCTTTCTTAGCGTTTGTTGTTGTTGTTTATCACTGGTTTGCAGTGTATTGCTACAAACACTTAAAGGGACAGCATGATTTGGCTATTCTGGGAAACGAAAACATAGGCGAATCCAGTTTTTTACCTGAGTTAATAACAAAATAAATCTTATTGAAGTTTGTTAAAAAGGAAAATTAATTCAGTTAGTTTTCTGTATGAATAACATTAATATTAAATGTACTTAACTGATATCCTAAAACTTGGAACAAATTCCCAATTTCCGGGAAAGATTTCCCGGAAAAAAATGTTAATGGTAAGGAAGTCTCCATTTTTTTTGACTCTGTTCTTTGAACTTTAGGTAAATTAGCTCACCTAATTCCGATCACTGATAATAAGTATGTATTTACAAAAAAAAAGTATATAAGTTGTATAATATCAATCATGTAGTTCCCATAATACAAGCTTTGCTTAGTTTGGGGCTGGATGATACTGTGTGAAAAATGTCCAGCTTTTTTTTTTTTTTTTAAATACATAAAAATAGGATGAGGATAATCTTTCGCTTGCAGTATTTTAAGCAAGCAATATCAACCTGAACTCCAAGATATTATGTTTGCGCCATAAATTTTGTATCCATATCTTCTCATATAGGTTACTAAAGCATACTGAGTGAGCATAATTTAAAGAACCCAGGAAACGGATTTAATGAAATTATACTTTATCCAAAATATAAAGTACTTTAACAGTAAACACTATTAAGACCTTAAACACTAAAGTTAATGGCCACTTTACTAAATTTTGACACTAGACTAACCCCGTGAGAACGGTACATAGAGAACGAACGGTAGAACGGTACATACTATATATTATAAGGTACATAGAGAACACACAACGGAAACAAGGATTACTACATTAAAGTGACTGGTCTTTTTAAGGTAGATATCAGTAGGTATATGGTATTTTGTATTTATATATTTAAACAAAAAATAACAAAATAAATAAGTAAACAAATATATGTGTAAATTTACTATAGTTAATTATATAACACCTAATCTATTATTCCAATCAATCCTTGATTGGAATACGGCGAGAGCTCGGTAACTAAATTGAAACTAGGTATCTACCTATTAAGACTACGGATGTAAATCTGAATTTGATAAACCTACATCCGCCCATGTCTCGAATAGTAAATACATTCTAACTTAAATTACTTGACTTGACTCGTGACCACGTGACTGAATTCAAGTTCAAAACAAGTTCATTGGAAATTCTATTCGCATTCATGATTTTTATGCAAGTTGCCACGAAAATTTTATGTCCACAATAAAATTGGGACTTTAATTTAACATGCAAATTATATTCTGTTTTACTATGAATATTAATACATAGCATGTTTTCTGTTCACGGGGCTGCATAACAAGCCTCGGGGGTCAGTCGTCAGTGGCGGAGTAGATACGTATGATTTTAATTCATCTCAGTCCGTGTATTTGTCGCAGTCAACCAGCTTAATAAGCCTTTCAGTTAACAGCCAAACAGTGCTGTTTTCTAATCCGGCGCATTGTCCAGCCTTAACAAAGGGGCGGCCAATATTTAGCCATATTGTAAACAGATGAAAATGAATAGGTATGGTTGTTAGGCTATTTAAAAAAAACGTTATATAATTTTATTAAAAAAAATTGGTGATTAGTGTTAAAAAAAAGCCTGCCTAGTTTGGCTTCTTTGCATGAAAACTATGTAGATACCATTTCATTTAATATCGTCATTATGATGTAACTTTAAGACCAATTTTAGAATTATTTTTAGAATTTAGGTTTCAAAATTATAAGATATAAAATTTAAAGCTCAACATGTGTAAAACATTGCCAGGTATATCCCGTAAATAATTGAAATACAACATTTACACAAAACGAACCCGTTGGCTTCAGTCTATTAAAACACCCTAATTAAGAATTATAAAGTAATTGACTCATTCGTGGATTTCATTCAAAGTACATCTACCATTGTCGTACCGCTATGGAATATGGAATTATATTAGAATCCTGGTTATTTGAATACCAGTTATTTGTATCGTTTTTTAATTACATACAAAATGTTGACTTCAAACAGAGTTACAAACTTTAATGTAGGTAGATTTTACAGTTATAAATATTAATACCGAAAAACCATGTGGAATTATAGGAAACCTTATATTAAGTACCTATTGCGATATTAATCGCACAAAGTTTGGGGATTGTATTACTGCCACGAAGGTAGCGCGTGACCTGAAAGACGAAAATAATTAGACGCACAATACTCCTAGAGATATGTATCTTATAAGATAAAGGTACATACAACTCGATACATTTTCTACGTGACTGAAGTATCTGATCTATATTAATTAATGTGCGATTTCTTCCAATAGCCCCTATACTGGACTGCTTTGTGTGCTACAACTAATACCAACTAAATACTAAATGGTTTTAATAAGTAATTGGATACTTATAACATTAAGGTTATTGTATTTTTAGCCAATTAAATCTGTTTTTTTATGAAAACTTATACTACATACGTTCTAACTACTACTTGTATGTTCCTAGCTAGACTTAAATATTATTAGAGGAGATATTGTATTGAGGAAATATCAAAATGATATTGCGCATTTTGATTCAAACTGCTTGAAGAATTGCACTTCTCAATAATTAAATGATCATCTATGGGGGTACCTACCGTATTTTACATTGATTTCATAATGAAAGGCTTTTCTCAAAACGGCTATTTTAGACAGCGAGTGGTAAATTGATTAATGTTTATTAAAAAGCACCTTTTCGTCGTTAATTGATTTTCCAATAATAGGGGTTCTGCTAGGCTTTGGTGATGGGGTTCCAATTTCAACGTTGACGAGCTTCATTGTGCTATTTAACGAATTGTTCTTGACGTGGATTGGAATTGCACATAAAATATGAATACCTACCTACATATATGAGTATGCCCCCAATTCCAGGGCATAAAGGTACCCCTACGGGACAGCAACCTACAGTGCCAAATATAGGTTATAAACCGTATTTGGACCTGCCTGTGATTACCCCATATTGGATGTCCTCAAGGTTCTGCGTATTGAATATGGATCTGAAGATGTGCATAATGGAGATTAGGTACAGTCGTTAAACGTGTTTTTTACAGTGCTTAATTCAAAATTAATTAAATTATTAAGCTATTGAATTAAATTATTAAAATATTATATAATACTACAGATATTACAAACATATATGTGTTATTTACAGTACATACTTACCTATGTTACCTTAAAACTATCTTTAATTCCAACATGTAAGTACATTCAGTTTCTCAAGTTGTGTATCAGTTTTTCTGGAAATAAGAATCGGTCCTTCAGTTCAGTTTTCTCTCTGAATTGAAGAAGAGTAATCGGTAACTCTTATAATAAGTATTCGATACCGAAAAGTTATGATTTGTGTTCAATCATTATATACTAGCTACTGCCCACGGCTTCGCCTGCGTGGTACCTGGATAAAAAGTAGCCGATGAAAACTAGGCAACGTTCGTAAGAAACGCATTTACTAGACCGCTTTTTCGTCGACTAACATTGCAAAATTGGTCGCCATGAAAAGCCGTTTTATTTTAACGGGATAATGTATGTATAGCCTATATCCACCTACCCTGAATGTTAATTATAAATATTGGTGAAATAATTTTTGAAACTGTATTTTCGGAGATTACAGCCTATGTATAGCCTACCCTGAAAGTTCATTCTAAATATTGGGAAATAATTTTTGAAACTGTATAATATGTATTTTCGGAGATTACAGCCTAAAACTTTTTGTTTTAGGCTGCCTCCGACTACCCAATATGCGAAGGCGCGGCAGAAACAGAAGCAATTTTGAATAAGGCATGTGTTCCAACCCCACGACATTCAATAAATGTATAGTACCTATATACACAAACAAACTGTGTACAATATTCGCAAGCATAATGCTGAACTCGTGATCTCTAGGTATGCCAGATACAAATCTTATTTCTGAGCAGCAGATGTCGCATATTCGAGAACGTAATACAGATAAATCTAAGCTTTAGAGACGCCTTTACAAGTACCTTATCATTTTCACCAAAATGTTCACATTTTCGTAGTATTCAATTTGCACCTATACTTGTAATAAAACGTAATGTTTGACCTACCTCTGACTACCCCCTACTTGTTATCCTCAAAGACGAACTGAATATGTATCTGAGGAGGCCCATTATAGGGAAAACAGTTGTGAGCGTGTTTGTTTTTTTTTCGCTGTATAAATTGGCAATCGCTGTTTTAGAGTTCCGTTAAGAAACACAGTTTTGTCTCTGGATTTATGAATCGTCCGTCCCATTTATCCACTTTTGTTTACCTACATCACTGCACTATGCATATAGCCTTTGTCTTACAAAGTGTTATCACTTTAAAGGTGCGCGACCGAAGCTGATGAGGTGGTCGCCTGTAACCGCTACGTCAATCTGCTCTTGGTTCCATTGAGTGGCTCGCCCTCGGGCTGCGGGAGTGGTAGGACCTTGCGAGCGAGTCGCGTGAACGTGCTCCTGAACTGGCGGCTCATGCTGCAGTATAATACGAAGTTCACAGCCGACCCGACGAGCGCCATGAGGTCCATCACCTCGCCTGGGAGAAAATAAAACAGTAAGAACAAAATGTTGTTGTTAATTCAGACTTACACGGATCTAGTGTTGCCTAACACTCATATAGCCTACCAAAGACAGAGGTGGATGAGTCTTGTCGACACATCAATATGTTTTTGTTACTGTGAGTACACGATACTACAAATCCTACCTTCTTAATAATAATGCTGGACATTTTCACACAGAATCAAGCCCCAAATCAATGTTGCCCCAAAAGCCGAGAAAGTAAAATGATCGGAATATAATAATTTTCGACGTAAATTTAAAGAAATAAATCAAAATACCGTCGTTATTATTTGTTTTTCTAGGCACTTATACAATATTTCATTAAAGTATCTCTACCGACCAAAAAATTGACCGCCCTAGAATTTACCCATTTACTTTTACTTTAAAAAAAGGGTTAACAAAAATTACGAAAATAAACCTAAATTATGAACAATAATAAGTACATGGTATACCGTAAAAGAACGACTCAAAGTTTGAAAACTATATACAGACCTAGACACTAAAACACTAAAAAAAAAATTTAGTTCAGGTTTGGCGACTAGACTAAATAGGCGCGATTTGAATACTAAACTAGCTACCTTTAAATAAATAAATATCGCACGGCCGGGCCCGAGTATTTTTACATTAGTAAAAATACATTTAGTTAAATATGGTTTGTTATTTTACGTCTGGGAAAACAAAATGTAATACTATTTTTTACATTAATTATTATTTAATAAAAACCGTTTACAATATAAATAAAATGTAATTTTGTTTGCTAGCCGTAACTGAGTGAGGAAGACAAACATTTCCAAACAACATTATTCGACCGGATTAAAAAGCCACGCTTAATTAACAACTCGGAGGACAGTTTTTACAGCTCTCAGATTATTTTTATGATAATAAATTCGTTCATGTTGTAGGAAGGAAGCAATAACAAAAGCAAATGTTGCTAGGTTACGTCGCAATATAAGAAAAGTTTTTTGACAAAATGAAGTGGTACAATATTGGTTTTCCTCATCTAAAAACAACATAATCTAAATAAACGTAGCGTATTCATAAGTAATTCAATATTAGGTACTCATCATATTTTATACTAGCTACTGCCTAGAATCAAACATGAGTAAATATAGACGCGCAGCGCATGCAACGTCGCTTACGCTTTGAGCGACAAAACCTTTTCCGAACCGAATGTTTTCTTGATCTCAATCAAACGATAAAAAGCTATGACACCAATTAATATGAGAGCTTTAGCCATAGGTAATTATTTTCACTAAAAAACTAAAATCATTCCTAGTTGACAAATTCTACTATAATTATACATTAACGATTATTTAGATTAGGAGGCTAAACTACTTTCTTAAATATTATAAACTAAATAAAAAGTGCCGTAAGTACCTATTTTGACTAATAATGATTTAACAAATGCAAAATTACGTGTGAAATTTTAATAAGCAAATGACTAACTAAACCTATTTAATTATTTAATTCCAACCAAACCGCTAAAACTGGATGTTTTAGCGGTTTGTCAGCGGTTTGACTCCTACTGACTCTCATACATACAAAATAAAACAACCTACCTACTGATGCGACGTTTAATACCTACTAATAGACAAAAAATTACCTACTCCACAGGTTAGATACCTTGCCTATCTACTTAACTTTATTTTATCGTACCTAATAGTTTTGTTTATGCAAAAACTTGGCCTGCCAACCTATCTGTTGCTATACCCTATGATATGAGATACCTACCTATAAACATCATCTATGTACCTACCATGTGAAAGCAATAAATGTATTGAGTATTGAGTATTCACTCTACCAGATAATAACACTAATATCTGAAAAAAGGTTTTATTTTCTTGACTAAGGGTGCCTCAAGGTACAGTTGACTGTATCATCATAAAACTGTTTATCAGCTGTACATATAATGTTGTCTGCCTAACTACATATTTCGCATATTATAATCCGAAACCAAAACAAAGTGTAAAACCAGATTTAATCCACACAAAGAAACTTGAGCGGGGTTTAATATAGATAAATAAATTCACATAGCAATTGCGATGATAAACGAGCAGTATGAAAGTACTGAACTCGGTCCCTGTTTCAAATTAAAAATCTGTAGGTATAACAGCTCTGTTGTTTTTATATAAATAACGATCTTTATTCTAACCAAATCCTCACTCTGGTGCGTCATTCTCCAACTATCCAGCCATTCTGTGGAATTGAATTTATAAACATCCAAAATCGATTGCATCATTCTCTATAAGATTATTTTTAAACAAACATTCGTATTGGAATAAATGTTTCAGTGATCGCAAAACTAAGATCTGATTGCTGAATCAGCACGTCTAACCCGTGATAACCTACGGGTGCTGAGACGTGGACACTCACAGTAGTGCTAACCAGTTCACAGCGAGCTATAGAACGGGCTATGCTCGGGGTTTCTCTGAAAGATAAAATCCGTAACGAGATTATCCGACAGAGAACGAAAGTCATCGACATAGCACAGAGGATTACTCAAAGGAGAAGTGGCAATGGGCTGGTCATATAATATGCCGAAGAACCGACCACCGTTGGGGTTAGAGTTTTTGAGTGATGGAGACCGTGTCTGGGCCAACGTAGAGTGGAGCGCCCCCGGCTAGGTGGAGCGATGACTTTAGAAATGCGGGCGGGCAGAAAGTGGATGAAAAGAGCTCAAAACCATGTCCAGCAGTGGACTGTGGGCTGATGATGATCGCGAAACGCTGAATTTTGAACTTAGCTCAGAAGTTAGCAAATTGTTTGTTTAGCAACTCTCTCTGACCGTGAAACAGCTTACTTCGCAGATCGATCTTCTTAAAATGTCGCATTATATGGTTTCTTAAAGGACTTCAGTTTAAAATTGCCAAGTTTAGAAATGTTCGTCGTGGATAAGTAAATTACGCTGAATTATTAACTTTTTCTTTACTAAGTTAATCACAGGCAGCATATTTAATCAGTTCAAATTACAAAGAACTTTATGGAATCGAGAATAAAATTAATTCCCTAAATTTGTTTGTGGTTTTAACTTACGATAGGTATTTTATCACAAATTGATAACGATATAGAATGCTCGATCCTGAATATAGTCCCCGTTAGTCTACGAGCCATATTATGTTTGAGATAAACGTAATGTGGTATAATATAGCCACATTACGTTTATCTCAATAATAAAATCTATATTATAATAAGAATATAAGAGGTACCTTTGATGGTACGGCTCATCTTGAGTTGAGTTTGAGTTCATACTACGAGGTAGGACATTGGATACTTTTTATCCCGAGATTCAGCTCCCCTTGGGGGAGGGGATGATAGTCAAAATTTGTACTTAGTTGTAATTCATTAACGCGTAGTCCGTTTTCATTAATTCTTTTTTTGTTAGAAAGGAGGTACTTTTAAGATTGTCATTAATGCGTTGTCCAAACAAAAAACAAACACGCTCACGACTATCTTCCAAATGGTGGACATCCTCAGATGTCCACCATTGGGAAGATACTCAGTGAATAGATCTTTGAGGATACCAAGTAGGAGGTGTTAATTCTTTACGAATTAACGGTTGATAGTCAGAGGCACGTCAAAGGTTGCAAGTTCATCGCCGCTTATTTTGGCACATGCCTTCGAATTTCGGTTCTAGGGCATCCGGTTTCCTCACGATGTTTTCCTTCGCCGTTTTGAGCACGTGTTAATGCGCACATAATTTTTGCGAGTGGAAAACCCTTTGGTGCACGACCGGGTTCGAACCCACGACCTCCGGATCAGAAGTTAGGGTATCCAACTTCTGATCCCACTAGGCCAACACGGTTTAAGTCCAATTTAATTTATTAGAAAGGAGTTACTTTAAAGATTGTCCCGTAAGGATTTCAAGGTTTTGTAGTACATAAAATCATACAGAAATAGAGACACTACCTCAGTATTAGATCCAAATAACTTGAAACCAGGAACCTTTGAACATACGGCTCATCTTAAGCTGGCGTACTACTTACTAATACTTTATCGCTTAATGGATTTTAGGCATAATGGATAAGGCATACTGTCAAAGTCAGACCACTCCAAAGGAATCAGATATTGCCAAACGATCATTATACACCGTATGACGTCCAAAATACCTTGAAACCTAAAATATATAGGAACCTTCGAGTACATGTCTCATCTTAAGCTGGCGTAAGATTTGTAGTGCTCTTTGTAGTGTACGCTGAGTATGTAGTCCTATTGTCGAAGTTAGTAACGCCACCCCGAACGTAAAACCTGAACGTTTTTTTCACGTAAAAATTACAAAAGTTCAATCCCATAATTTCTGTAGTTTTAAGTCGCGGATTCAGCTAGTATACTATAAGATAAAAAAACTATTTTCTTTCGGCGCGGCGTAGTAAAAAAATGTGGGTAAACTTCGTCGTCTAAACCTCTTGTGTCAACACAACAGTTGGTATGTGAACGCGACTTACAATTTTACCTATAGTATCGTTTTCAAATTGTTTGTAGTTTTACAACCTTTTCTCGATTTTATACAGCCACATTATTTCTGAGAAATCATTGCAATGAGGGAAATGGAACATGATCGTAAAGAAGCATTATACTTTTTTAAGTTTACACACATCGTAAATTATTATATGTATATGTATAAATTGTTTATTGTGTGTTCTGTAGGTGATGTCTAATAAACGCAATGACATTTTTTTTCTAAAACACAACATTGGCTCGTTGTTCCCAGAGTATGATGATGTCGTTCAATAACGAGCTGAACGCCTTTCTTAAAGTAACTTGTATCGTTAAGATTTACATAATGAATACTTGAATACTTTTTATGCTTCAGTTATGTCGTTATTCGGATGATATTATTCGGAAAAGTGGAAAAAGCCTTGAATTAGGTAAATGTTATTTGGACAAATGAATTGGTTGTTCTTATCAACAATATCGTGAGTGTCCTTCGTCTTAAAACCACCTCAAAACTTCTTCATCTTTGTTGTTCTTCGTCCACTATTGTGTTTTAATTGTGAAAGTTGTGGTGTAGAAGCAGGCTCGATTTTTTTTTTCGCTTATGAGGCATGACTGTATGACTGTTATCGTGGCCTTTATGTTTGTACCTAGTTCTAAGACTCATCGCTACTGTTACCCTCAATACGCGGGGTAGCTAGTAAATTATGCATGTATCATAATGGCTTTAAATACCGTCGTAGTTAGAAACTTGATGCAACTTAACGTCTCAAAGTAAATTACAGACAAGTTTATAGAAGTTTTATCTTAGGCACCCGAGAAAGTTAATTAGAATTTAATCAACACTCCTCATGAATACTTAAGTTAAAATCGCATTTACAAGCAGTTTAAATTGAGAACAAAAAAACAATTACCACTTTGTTAAAGTTTTTAAAATTAAAAATTAAACAGTCATCTGAATATCATATCGTTAAATTGATGTTTTACAAACTAAAAACTGGTATTCATTTTTAGTTTGCAAAACATAAATTTATAATTTAAGAAAATATTTACCGATCTAAACATTTTGTACCATTGCAAGAATCAAGTTTTACGGTCTACACCGAGGACTCGAGAGTACTTTCAGATACATGCCAATAAAAATCGGGTCTTTTTTGGCGATCATTAGTTCCGCAACAGAACCTAAAACTCTAAGCCTGTGTGCAAACGTCGATGTCCAACACATGGAGAGGATTAGTTAGGTGCCGAATTTGAATGGTACCTAATTGTGCAAACACGTTTAGATAATGACATCCCGCTGTGCTAGGACAGTCAGTACGAAAAGTCCAGTTACACCGGCTGATGGGATAGAATTGATCATTTTAAATGGAAAAAATTTTGTGTTTATTCAGATTCGTTCGAAAAAAGCTTACAAAACATCAAATCTATTGTTTTCAGATATACAATTTAACAATGCTAGGTATTGTCAATGATTATACATCATTATGTATAATCATTGACAATACTAGTGTATAATGTTTGTGTTCTCATTGAACACAAAATACAAAAACACGCAGTGACTATAAAATCTAGGGTCACCAAGATACTTTCTATGCCTAGTTTGTATTTATGATGTAAAATAATTAATAAGGTGAAATCAAAATGTTTTAACAAAATATACGACATGTTATTAATATTGTAAATTGTATTGATCTAACAATGTAAATTAAAATAATAATTATATTAAATTGATATTAGGTTTAACTTAGACTTAGTTTAACTTGACATTTGCATGCCAATGTGTTTGGTGAAATATGTGAAATTATAACTACTTACTGTAAATTCTTTGTAACCATATTTCTCGCAATTTAACCATTTCATTTCATATCATAGTTTGGGACCCACCGCTAAAATGTAACAAAACTATTTTATAGGCACGTTCTTGCAATTCCTTTATCCTATCGCAAATAGGTACGATAAATACTGTCTTATTATTAAATAATTTTATTCTTATTCTTATGTACATAACTTATGTGGTAGTAAACTTGTACTTTTGCAGATGCCTTAATATACCTAAAACTTTATTTCGGATAAATCAACCGCTAAAAGGTGGTGAGATTTAATTAAGATTCGCTCGCGATAACATCAACTAAGCTTACGCGTCGTCCGCACTTACATCTGAACTAATTACGATACCATCATTTATGTGCTACAGAAACGTTCACGTGGACTGACAGCATCCACAACCTGCCACTTTAGGGTGCGGCGCGCGCTTATTCAACGGCTAACCTTCTGACTCTGACCGGTAAATTTATCTTTGGTGGTGCCGTAATTGTTCAGCAATCCTTTTCAGTCAGCCTCCGGGGTCTCAACACAATAGCAGGCATTCGCCCCATCAACACGTGAAGCTTTGTCGCCCAGATTGAGTGAGGCTAAAAATGTTTTTGCCTTTGAATGCAAGTTAATCCTTCGATCCCGGCCTAGGCCAAGGTTGGAGCGCAGGCTCAAGGCGCTCCTGCCTAATATCAAAAAATAAAAGGGATTTTGACAAACGATTCTAGTTTCTTTTTCACCAAATACTGAAGTATTTTCTGTTGTTCACCTAAGCATTGATATGCGTTTTTATGTCTCCATGATATGAAATTTGGTAGTTCAATAGTCAAAACGAGTACTGTTTTTATTTATTTTTATAAATAACGAATTGATCGAGCTAAGCGTACTTATAAATATTATAAATAACCTAAGAACAAAAATATGGAATTTGGTATAACATCTTTAACGACGGGTCGAAAGACAAAACTGAATCGGGTTCAGCTCTTTTTGGACCTTATCTTGGATGTAATATAAAACTTAAGATTGTTTCAGATATTTCTATAATGCAGCCCTATCATACATTGATTCAATAAATTTCGACAGATTTTTCATTTTGACTAACTCCAAAAGTTCATTGCAACATTTAGCTCGTTGTACCTCTCTTATGAGAGGCACACCGATTGCCTATCTAATATTAGAGTTAATCTTAGGCTTAAAATCTCATTATAAAAAGGTGATTCTTCAATAGATCCCATCACACATTCAGTTAAAGGAAAATAATCATGTATATTTGTTAGCTAAACAAGCGGTCGAAGACGGCGTTCCTTTTATAATCAAGCCGCTGTTCTCAGATCATATTAAATTAGTAAAAGTACAATACAGAAGGGTAGGGCAAGAGTATTTTGACGAGAGATCACGTGAGAAAGGTATTTGGTAGCGGACAATCCAACGAATATTCCAATAACCATGGATAGATAAAATGTTATTAAAACGAAATAGTTTAAAAATTGTTCTCAGATTACGCTCGGGACACATTCCTACAAATAAGTTTGCATTCTTGATGAAAAAAGTTCCATCGCCAAACTTTAATTAATGCGGTGTAATTGAAGATGTATAACACATTTTGATGTAGTGTCTTCGAAATGTGACATTTAGGATATCATGCTTTGGTAGGAACACTTTGTACTGGGCAATCGACGAGTTTTAAAATGTTGTGACACGCAAGCTTTACTTTATACAAAATGAAAACGAAAAGTTAGACATGGATAACGCAGGTACTTGATACAGATTTAAACCCTTTCATTGATACTTAAATGGTATTAAAAGTAAAACAAGTACATAGACGAACTAAATGCTAATTAGCATTTTTATCAGCCACCCATTGTGTAATGAAAAGTAGGGGCGGTAGTGGCTCACGCAAGTAGCGAGTTCTTACCAAATGCATAGTAGCAGATCTGGAAAAGGTGTGGTGCTATAGCGGTGAGCAGACCAAAGAGAGCTTGCGGCAGTTCCGTGGCCAGGAACAAACCCAGTAGTGCCACCAGCATCCTTGTGGTGCGGTCAGTTCTACCGCCGCTACTGCGCTTGCCGCTGGAATCTTCGTTCAAACGCGCCTTCTCACCCTGTTAAAAAAACAAAGTTTTTTTTTTTTTTTCGATAGAAACATGAGTTGTATGCTGCATTTAAACTTATACGGAAGACAAATACGGACGACAAATAGTTTAGGATTGTTCGAATTTAGTATTTATTGAATATGGACAATATGGTACTTAATAAATTCGATCATCTATGAACGTCTGATTATCTTATGTAGATATCTCTTTTTTTCACGTTTAAGTTATATACATCATTTTCAATAGCTGCCTATAAAGTATTTCCTAAAATAAGCAATACTTACCCTCTATGATAGTAATACTAACGAATAATAATTGAAACAACAATGTTTTGTCTCGTAGTAAGAACTCATATCCGTCCACTTTTGTTGAACGACGCCCTTAGCCTTGCCACAATAATTGTAATAAAAACGGATGAAAATATAAATATTTTTCTACAAGTACTGGGATCTGAAAAAAATATTCTACATACACGTACCTCATTCGATGTGATTGCAGACTTCTTCAACAATTTCTGTCTTCGCCTATCGCTCGATTTCATTTTCAAAATCAATAATACACTCAATATCGATAACACAACACATGGAATAAGTTTTATAAACACACTGTAAATCCAAAATATAGCAGTTAATAAATCACTGTTGTCTGTCATTTGCAGCGCATATATCGGCTCATCGGTAATAGATACGTTGACTGTATCAGTCTCATTCATAGTGCCGTTCGCACTGGCACTCTTCGGAGGCAGCACTTGTATATTCATAGCAAAATAAATAGGAAGACACAATATCGGACAAATGACATATGCCATGCCTATTGCCATGTTCGTGTTTCTTTGGTTGCACAACGTCCGGTTTTTCTGAGGAAACTTTATAGCGATGAACCTCCACACGGCGAGGGTGATCGTAAGCCAAATAGAGATCGTGTGGAAGGTCTGACTAAATATCGAGTGGAAGTAGACGAATACGGCCCACGCGTAGGAATCTCTGTTGAGTTCGGAGGCGATTCTCGTGTAGATGTGGAGCGCGAATGGTATGTAGTCAATCATGACGAGCAGGTCCGCGACAGCTAGCCCGGTTAAGATGGAGTTTGTGGAAGAGCTCATCTCCTTTCGCGAGAGTACGGCGATATTCACGGAGTTGGCCGCACAGCCGAGCAGGCAGATCACGAGTGCGATGTAGCCGTGCACTCGTACGTACACGTGCTGGAAGGCCTGCCCGCCTGGCACGCAGTACGCCACGCCTGCCTCCTCGCCACCACCACCAGACATCTTTACCTATTTTACCTCAACTGAATCCTTTCAGATATTTGCCACATTATCTGAAACAAAAAGAAGTAGGTTAACAATCGCTGATGAAGAAAGATTGTAGAATGGTGAAGTAGGAAGGCCTCCACCCGATAATAGACTTGATAAATGTTCAAATGGCAATGAAGATGATGATGTCCAGCGGTCGACTTCTAAAGGCTGTTGATGATGATGAGGTAAATACCTACTTGAAGGTAAATTTTATTAATTTAATTTTTTACCTTCATCAGTTACGACAACGTGTGACTCATAAATGTATCTTACAAAAATTCAGGATAAAATCATCAATCATCATTAAAGATCATCATATATGTAGCGCTCGATTTACTTGTGAAAAACACGTGCTTGATGTTCGGCCATTTTTTATTTGTTGTTTTAATGTTCCATAATATATTTATATTTTTGATGCAACGTCAAAATGTTTAAATTACCGACTTGTTTTCCAACGGATTGTTGTTTGCCTGTAATAGACGCTAGACTACACGACGGGTGTTTGAAATTTTGCAAAAAAATATGTTATATAAGCAGCTAAATTAAGCGCAAACATTGATTTAGAAAACATATTTTCTTGAAATACGCTTGTAGATATCGTAATATTATATGTATCGCATTTTTACAGTTATCAGCACACTAACAAACCATTGAAGGTATAAAAAATGACAGTGATGGATGATCTCATTTCTACGTATCCATATCAGTCTTTTGGGAAAGTATAGTAAACCTACCTATTCATGAGTTAATATAACATTTTCTAAGACATTTTACCTCTTTTCGACTTTTCCAATATCCTCAATTACGAACATTGAGCCAATATTTGTAAACACAAATTTGGTAATCTAAAAACAATATAAAGTAGTTGAACAGAGGGGAAAGAAAACTGCGACTAAGTTTGTCTTCTGGGTAATTTTGAGCGAATAACTTAAATGAAAGCTTTCTCGGAGCGCTTTCACTGTATCTATGTATTTTGTATTTAGTCCTAACTATGCAAAAATATTCATCTGTATTTTATCTGCTATACGAAACGCGCTTGATATAGTTACTGCATTTCTTGATCTTAGTTAAGCTTTTCAACTTTACTCGTAAGATTGTTCGTGTTGCATATTCCTTCATCTTTTGATTTGAACATCAAATAAAATGATCCACTGCCATCAATTGTATTTGTTACAATTATTGAATGGAGTGTTGTTAGCGGCCATGAAACGTTAAACAAAGGTCGGGTCATGGTAACCCGGCTTGTTTGTCGACCAACCCCGTAGCGCACAACCTAATACCAAACAACACATAAACGAATATGTACGGCCCTTATGTACGGTCCTCAAATATCGTTAGTGAATGCCGTCAATCATTATTGGGGGGAATTATAGCTTAGAGCTAAATCATTTACGCAATAGGATTGGATGGTGTTATTGCGAACCAGGTAGTTAAAATAGGTAACAGACCTGGATTCAGAGAATGTCACGCCTACAGGGCTTTTCAAGACTTTTACTAATTGTACAAAACTCAATTAGAGGCTCTTTTTATAACCGACTTCTAAAATAGGAGAAGGTTCTCAATTCGGCTGTATTGTGTGTTAAAATATATCAAGTAACAGATATTTGATATCTTCCCCTTGTTCACCGAATTTAAATAATGGTGGTCCCATAAAAGTTTTATTCCAGAGGGTTCACCATTTTCCCGTTAAATTAAAAAAACATCATCGTCGTATGGAATCGCAATTAACCGAAACATTTTTTTGTTTTTTTTTTACAGAGTGGTAAAATAACGTACTTATTTACTGCAAACGTATCGCGAATATCGTGATTTAATTATTATCAACCAACTTCAAAAAAGAGCAGGTTTCAATACGTCTGCAGGGTTGAAAAAATGGGTGATGAAATTGCATATCGGACTTTCTATCAATTTGAAGTCGGTTTTTTTATCTTATAAATTATTTAAATATGAATACACCTGTATGTTTGCGCACGTGGAACCAAAATAAAAAGTTTAGTGTTGCTTATTCACTGATTACTAATATTTATGTAGCACAAAATTTTCACGTATATTTACGAAAACAGGTGGTAATTCGCCGTATCTTCAACTTCAAAAAGATGTTTGTCAAATAGTTTTTTTGTTGTGTTGAAATAAAATCCATCCCTGGGGTGGGGGCTAATAAAACGTTCGCGTTATTGTGTTTACCTATGGCTTAATTCTTGTGGAGGTATCCGTGTCGTGCCCTATCAAATCGAATGATTAATAGTAATGAATAATGATTCACGTTTGCTCGAGCCTTGTATTATGAGCAGGCGTCGATGAAACTATTGATTTTCAATTAATCAGTCTTGCTTAGCTAATACCATCTACGACCCGTTTTTGTTTTCTATTCTATATGAACCTATTATCCCGTTTCGGTTTGCTTTCAAATTTCCGGACAGCCAATTAATTCAGTATGATAGATTCATGGTCGAAATAATTGATGGGTCTGTTAATTCAACCCTCTATTTATATGAATGTAATTATTCATTTCAATTGCTGGATAATCAGGCGCTTATGTTATCTAGAAAGATTATACATGTAGATTTTTTGAGACGAGATTATTCACTTGTTTATACGATTGATTCACTTGTTTTGTTAGAAGACAAAACTCCAGTCTTCTTGTGATGTTCTCGGTAGAGCTAGTTATAAATATACGAACAACTCAACAGCATCGAATGTTGTTGTTAGTGAGTAGTCCGCTGATTCGATTAGGGATGCACGAACTTTCAAAGTAGAGAGGGAGTTTCCTTTATTGTTTGCGTTCTGTTAGTTAGGCCACATATATTTTAATACTATAATATAGTTGTTATTGTTTCATAGATAATCAGAAACGAGCTTTCACACCATAACAGGCTCCTTTGTTTTTTTTAGCAAAGTACATTTGCAGTGAATGGCATTTGTTACCTACCTAATTTGAGTAAAGTACCTTCCTAATTACTTCAAGGGTAGACAATATACCCGCAGGACGATATAAATCTTACCCGTCAAAGTTAGTAGATTTTACCGTGATGATTACCCACGTAACTAAACGAAAAGCGGAAACTAAGCGTTTCAATACAGGTAGGTCATTTAAGATGGGGTTTAAGCCGGATTTTAAATGCATTTTTTTACGCCGGTAGAAAGGTTCTTTCATTGCAAACAATATTCCTAAAGCTTCATAAAATTAAAGTTACGCCATGGTTACGACTAAAAATGTATCTTATTTGGAAGGTTATTTCGATTTCCTTAAATATAAATCTCTATTTAAAAAACAGCCAAGTGCATGTAGGGCCACGCGCAGTGTAGGGTTCCGTAGTTGCCCATAAACAGGTAGTAAATATATCATTATTATCACAATACACAACTAACAACTTCATGTTAGTAATTTTCAATGGATTTTTTACGAAATTATCTTTTTACTTCTCCAAGTACATTTTATAAGTTGGTCGACAATTACTCGTTAACTTGTAAAGCCTACTTAGCTGTGATAGTTTTCATTTTAATTCACTATAGATACCTACTACAGCTATGATTTTTTTCAAATATCCAAAAAAACAATCGTTTAGCTGTTTTACACTTGACTCTAACAAATATTAGCACTTTAAAGCTTAATATTTCGCAAAGGGATCCCTGAATCGAAAAATGGTTAACGCACATCCGCAATTAATAACCTATCCAACGACACCTATGAGATAGACGAGAAAAAAAACATCCCAACTTTACGTGTAGGGTAGGTACCCTAAAAAAGTTGTTTTTCTACATTTTTATTATACCACTTTGTCGGCGTGATCTACAGAACTCTAAAAATTAACAATTTAATACTATATATTATATTATTTAATACTATAGCGAGAAATGATACACGGACGGACAGAGAAATAGACAGACATGACGAAACTACAAGGGTTCCGTTTTGACCATACACACGCTGAAAACCGCCAAAAACCTATAAGCCTGAAGTTATAAGCCTGAAGTTGTAAGTCTTCTTAAGCGCAGATGACTCTTTGAAAACAATTACATGTTTGTATAAGCCGTGTTTGTTTATTGAGTTATAACAATCAAGAAAATTTAAGATCTCTCGTCTTATCTTGGAACTTTACGATTGTTACCACTCGCTAAGATATAATATGATATTTACATCCTTAATTATTTCCTTCAAAGTTGAATCGTGTGAAAACAATGGAGGGCCGACGGGTTTGCAGAGGTATTAACTTTTGGTAACTAGGTACACTTGATTCCTAGCTCCAATTTCATATTCTCATACATGAATGATTATCTACTGAAGTTCAGTCATGTTGAAATTATAGAGAGTTAGTAGCCTACTTATACCTTCCCATTTTTTAACGGTTTTTACTGTTAAAGCTCTGTAATTAATTCACCACTTTTAATCTAAAAGTAAAAACATCCTTATGTACCTAATGGATTCGTTTCCACAGAACATTTATAAAAGAACAGAAAGTAATTTTATATAAAAAAAAATATCTTGCGTTTAACCTAGATTAGACTTAGAGTGCGTAAAATTCTGCATTATGAAACGTATGGGTAGGAAGTCTGAACTCTCGGATGAGACTTTGCGGTTAATGACAAAACGACGGGAAGACACAATGGCTACTTCGTCAGAGCGTTCGGCCCTCAACAAGCAAATTGCAAAGCTGGTTCGTCGTGACCTTCGGTGCTCTAGCACTCGCCGTACTGAGAAGGCTATTGAGCAGAACCAAGTCTAAAGTGTTTAACCAGCAGCTTGGGAGGAGTCATCTGACGAAGCTTAAAACAGCAAATGGCCTAACCGTCTTGTCTAAGCCGCAGATTCTCGCTGAGATTGGGGACTTCTACGGCCGACTGTACGACTCACATGCTCCCCGCCCTGAACCCGATATTCACGATTCCAGAGCCACACTTACGTGCCACTTTACGGATGAGCTGCCGGATGTTAGCGTGGATGATATCGAGATAGCTCTTAGGCAACTTAAAAATGGAAATCACATCTGAGCTTCTGAAGGCAGGGGGAGTTCCAGTGTTAAGGGAACTTCAGAAGCTCTTCAACTCTGTCATTTACCATGGGAGAACTCCGGAGGCGTGGAACAGGAGTATTGTTATCCTTTTCTTTAAGAAAGGAGACAAAACAGTTAAAGAACTGTAGGCCCATCTCACTCCTGAGCCACGTCTACAAGTTGTTTTCTAGAGTCATCACAAATCGTCTCGCAAGAAGATTCGATGAGTTCCAGCCTCCGGAACAAGCCGGGTTTCGAAGCGGCTACAGTGGACCACATCCATACAGTGCGGCAGATTATACAGAAGTCCGAGGAGTATAATCGGCCCCTGTGCTTAGCATTCGTGGACTACGACAAAGCTTTCGATTCCATCGAAACCTGGGCTGTTTTGGAATCCTTGCAGCGATGCCAAGTTGACTATCGTTATATCGAAGTGTTGAGATGTCTGTACGAAACCGCGACCAATTGCCATCCCATCCAATTGCGCATAGGAGTGAGACAGGGAGATGTCATATCTCCAAAATTGTTCACTAACGCATTGGATGGTCTGTTTAAGACGCTGGACTGGAAAAATATGGGCACCAACATAAATGGCAAGTTCATCTCACACTTACGATTTGCAGATGACATAGTCCTGATGGCGGTCGCTGCAGGAGCTGCAGGGAATACTATATGGCCTAGCCGACTCTTCTCAACGAATTGGTCTCCAAATGACCATGGATAAAACAAAAATTATGTTCAATAGGAACATAAACCTGGAGCCAATCGTCGTACAAGGCCACCCACTTGAAGTTATCCAAGAATACGTCTACCTCGGACAAATTTTGCAATTGGGTAGACACAACTTCGCGAAGGAGGCCAAGAGAAGGATCCAGCTGGGTTGGGCAGCGATCGGAAAACTACGTCGAATCTTCTCGTCACATTGTCACCACAATGCTTGAAGACTAAATTCTACAACCAGTGCGTCCTACCCGTGATGACCTACGGTGCCGAGACATGGGCACTCACAGTAGGACTAATCCACCAGTTCAAGGTTGCACAGCGAGCTATGGAACGAGCTATGCTCGGGGTTTCTCTGAAAGAGAAAAAAATCCGCAACGAGATTATCCGACATAGAACGAGAGTCATCGACATAGCTCAGATGATTAGTAAGCTGAAGTGGCAATGGGCTGGTCATATATGCCGAAGAACCGACAACCGTTGGGGTAAACGAGTTCTTGAGTGGAGACCGCGTCTGGGCAAACGTAGTCCGGCTAGGTGGAGCGATGACGTAAGAAAGGCTGCGGGCAGAAAGTGGATGATAAGAGCCGAACACCGGGCTCAGTGGCGCGTATTGGGAGAGGCCTATGTCCAGCAGTGGACTAATGTGGGCTGATGATGTTTAACCTAGATATAATTTGTATAATTGTAAGTACTAGGCACTTTACCAATATAGTGGTATCGTAAAAACTTTAAGGTATCTTACTTACTTTCTGCACTTTAATACTTATTTTTTTATTTGTATTTCGGCACAAATTGTCACTTAAGATTACATTTCTTATACCAATGGTTGCATTCATAATAGACAAGGAGTGTCCCAAGGAAGTAGCGTTAGAATGAATAAATGTTTAAGTAGGTATTGCGTTGAACTTACGCAACGCCCACTCCAGATCCTGTCTGATAGATATTTTTGCCGACAGTATCAACAAACTGAAATCCAGCTTCTCATTTAACTAACTTTATTGAAGCCCTAAATCAAAAATTATTATAAATCAATTGTATTTTTTAATGACTAATCCTATAGTTATGTAAGTTTAATATTGTATACTAATTTTTTTAAATTTTATTTTTTTCGTTTTATGTTACTGGCTCAATAGTATATATTTGCAAGTTATGTGTATTTTTTAAGTCTTGGTAGTACAAATATATTAAATTTTCTTGAGTAACAAAGTGAAAAGCGGGCTTTTGAAATAAAATTAAGTTTGAATAAAAGTGTGGAAGAGTCTTGATTATTGAGAATTTTGTGAAGGGGTGACTATATCAAATTGTTTACGACGATTTTCAAGTGATAGTAGATTGTAATGAGATAAACAATCTGTATAGGATGTGAACTATGAGAACCTCTATGTGAACGATGGAAACGGTATAATTTTAGTATTTAAATACAAACTATAACCAAAAAAAATTGTGGTACATCTGACAGATCAGTCATTTAAATAATTTGTTCTGTGAATCCATTTAGAATAGGCTAATAAAATGGCCGTAAACCAGCTAAATCGATGACGTTAAGCATTTTCAGCCCAACAACCTTTCTTTTTTCGTGATAAGGAACATATAACAATAGGAAATTGTATAACTAATGGAGGAATAAAGGAAATAAATTTATAACTTGCTCCCCGACAAATCATTAAATTAGATTTGTTTTAAGAATTTTACGACCTCAGTGGCGTAGTGGGCGAAGACCTGCCTGAGACGCAGAAGGTTGCAGGTTCAATTCCCGCCGCGAAACATTGGTTTCGCGTTTGTTCGGTCGCTTGTATGATCTGCAAATATGTCTCGGGTCTGAATGTTTTATATGTATAATATCTATGAGTTTACAAAAAAATATATCAAAGTAGTATATCAGTCATGTAGTTCCCATAATACAAGCTCTGCTTAGTTTGGGGCCAGTTGTTGCTGTGTGAAAATGATTTATTATTTATTTTATTTTAGATTACCTGAATAAGTAACTTTTGCAAGTACCTATTATTAGGTAAGGACATAGTGGTAAATACAAAAGAAAATACTTTACCGGCTTCCCGCAATACAGGATAGCCCTCGTACTAGGATCACCGGAATATCAAGATTGTACCTACTTTTGGAAAATACATATATTTTCTATAGTATTACTTTTGCGTCGGAGTGAAAGTTCCATCCAACACAAATAATAACCTATGTTATCTAATTATTTAGTATGGTCGGCTATCACCACGTGCGGTTCAAACACAATAAGTGCATAAAAGTTTCTAACGTTCCTTGTTTCCCATTTCCGTAGTTAGACGAAGATTGCTTAAGCGCATAACTTTTGCAGCACTGCGGTTTCTAGACTAAATTATAGAACCTATTCTCATGGACAAAAGGCATTGCAATCTTTGATCCTTCATGATCGCAGCAGCAAACCTCTAGTGCTACAGTAAGCTCACACTTTTTGCCGGAATTTTCATGCGTACTTACAGCAAGAGAGAGAAAAAATATTACGGCACGTAGGTAGTACTTTCAAACACATGTGAAAATATTGGAAGACTGATTCATAAACTCAAAGGAATTGAAATTGGTACTCGTATATCCTACCTCAGAGTAGGCTATGCATCGTTTCTCGAGATGGACGCTATCTCTTTTCTGACTAGTGGATAACCTTGGTGGTATCTTGTGATATCATTTTTTCTTATAGATAATTTGTGAAAAGCGAAATTGGAGGAAGTTTAGTAGGTTAGTAACCTACTTCATCCGAATGAGCCTAGTGAATAAATAAGAGCTCTTGAAACAAAACTATGAAAACTGCACCTCGTTTATCTGGCAAGGTGCCTTACTTAACATAACATGTACTGGAAAGTCATCTATGTATATCTATGTTCGATCGAGGAACATCCAAAGTCATGAATAGTTTACGTATAATCAATATACGCAATTTATACATATATCTTTCATAGTACGTCCGTTTTTGAAACATATACGTATATACTATGCATTTATTCCGAGCTCATTTTAGATTCCTACCTCCATATTTATTCATCAGGCCATACTTATTCATATAGATACCTAGACTAGAGGAACGCCTACGATTCGTGTGGGGGGGGTTCTCCATGCAAAGTTCATACTCCCGCTGCATCCGTCAAGGGTTGAACAGACCCTGGTACCTATTATCAAACAGCTCCAAACAGGACTATTTTCTTGTAATTTATTGAAGACGACCATATTCCACCCACTTGAAGTTGTCCAAGAATACGTCTACCTCGGTCAAATTTTGCAATTAGGTAGACACAACTTCGAGAAAGAGGCCAAGAGAAGGATCCAGCTGGGCTGGGCAGCGTTCGGAAAACTACGTCGAATCTTCTCGTCACCCATACCACAATGCTTGAAGACTAAAGTCTTCAACCAGTGCGTCCTACCCGTGATGACCTACGGTGCCGAGACATGGACACTCACAGTAGGGCTAATCCACCAGTTCAAGGTTGCACAGCGAGCTATGGAACGAGCTATGCTCGGGGTTTCTCTGAAAGATAAAATCCGCAACGAGATTATCCGACAGAGAACGAGAGTCATCGACATAGCTCAGAGGATTAGTAAGCTGAAGTGGCAATGGGCTGGTCATATATGCCGAAGAACCGACAAACGTTGGGGTAAACGAGTTCTTGAGTGGAGACCGCGTCTGGGCAAACGTAGTGTGGGGCGCCCTCCGGCTAGGTGGAGCGATGACGTAAGAAAGGCAGCTGGCAGTAAGTGGATGATAAGAGCCGAAGACCGGGCTCAGTGGCGCGTATTGGGAGAGGCCTATGTCCAGCAGTGGACTAATGTGGGCTGATGATGATGATGACCATATTCCTCTTTTAACCGTCTTCACACTCCACCATCAAACAATATTTCTAAAAGGGGTCAAAGGTTAAACAAAAAAGCTCTTTAGCTCCGAAACTATACGCACTTGAAGCTTGTAAATTTGCATGTAATCTACAAAAGAAATAAACAAAAAAATAAAACATTTTATGTTTTTTTTAAGAATTGAAAGAACTAAGTAAGTATGTGACTTTTTAGTACTTATGGAAAAAAACTTGTGTATAGCCTAGTTTGGGCTCTATTTAATTATTATTTGACGTGTCTAATTGGGCCTGGTGATGGAGTTGAAAGGTGATCAAAGGACACACCAAAGAAAGTACATCGCAAAAAAAAACTTAAAAGGTTTAAAGGGGTCTTATTGCTAAAAGAGATCTCTTACTGACAAGCTTTTGATGAACAGTATAAACCAAAATCAAAAGGCGGCGATGTACCAGATAATAGTACATTATTCACCGAGGGGAGAAGTGACCGATTACCAACGAATCCGTAGCAGCCGAGGGGCTTATTACACACTAGTTGGAAATCACACTTTCTACATAGTGATACATAGTGCTTTATACTAAATATACCTATGATGAAATCCTCATAATGTCTTGTTACATTTACTTTTGGATTTTTCGGGCAATCGGTTCTCAATAACTGCTTGAGCAATTTCTTTTTGGCTTCTTAAAATCTTCACTATTATTAATATTTCGAATGAAACAAAGAAAGACATCCGAGTGTAACGGTGCAGAATAGCCCATTACACTATATGACTAAATAAAATAGTTAACACTACATTATTAAAATAATTTTATATAAAAATGATATTATCGCAAAATAGTATAGATAAATTGCAACAGATCGAATTAGCGAGTAGATATAAAAATATAATACTCGCTGTCTTATGAAGTAGTTTTGTTACAAATCGACAGAGGGCGCTCTGTCCATTATTTTTTTTCTAAGTTGGTACCTGTTAAAGTAGTTTAAATATAAATTAATAGAGGGCGCTGAACTGTTGGCTTCGATCAGTAGTATGAGACAAAAATAGTAGATGGCGCTTTTGTTAAATGTTATAATTCAGTTTTGTTATATTTTTATCATTATTGTACTTCATTGATAAAGAATTGATTCCAAAGACATAGTGTAATACTAGGGGAAATATTCCTTATTTGTCTGGCCTTTGTGCTCACGTAGAAATAAGTTTTGAGTCGACCGACGTTATTTTTCTTACCAATAGGCGGGTAGATGTTTCGATATTTCGTTCGAATAAATTCGAGTGAATACATGGGGTATGCTATAATGTAGCTTAGGATAGTGAGAATAAAGTCGAGAGTCGAGTTGTATTATTATCTTGCTTAGTTGACTTTTTTTCGAGTTTGGTTGGAGATTTTCCATGCACATAAAAAGTTGTTGACTGCTGACTATAAAAGCACTGGTTATTCAACGATCGAGGCCTTTTCTCTTTTTAACTTTGTAGAGGTAAGACGTTACTCTGCCCGTTTAGAATATTATTTTGCTGTGTGAATCCCGGAAGATTCTTTGATTATTTTAATTTTGATTTGTGATTTCGTACCGCTTACGGAAGTAAAGTAAAGAAGTGAATTAAAGTGGGAGATCGCTGCTGCTACTCGGTGAGTGAGTGGATTTATTTCTGGAACAGTAGTTCTTTACTTAGAGTATTCCTTGACCAGAAAACTCATGATCTTCAAAGTCCTAGGGAAAACCTGTTGTATTTCTGGCTCTTTTCTAACTAAAGGAAATTGCTGATTCAAACTTACCTAGGATATGAATAGGCTAGGTAGGAAGAGATTTTATAGGATGGGCTTTTTTATATTTATAGAGAATTGCCTATCCGACGGTAACATGAGGGATTGTATGAGAGAGATTGTTTTGCATACATAACTAACATAAAGTAAGATCCCTTGAATGTCAGAGAAGTAAGGCCAAGCAGATTTTGATAAAAGATTATGTCCTCTAGTCCCTAGCACACAGAAAAGTAAATTCATTAATCGTCCCCTATTATAGTTATGGTACTGAGTACCTAATATACAAGACTGCGGAAGGGAGTAACCAAGTCTGGTGACGAAACTCATTGCTTAGCGCAGTGGTGGGGCGCTAAGCCATAGCCGCAATTAGATTCAGTATGAAAGACTCCAGATTATGAGACAAAACTGTAGGAAATTAGTTATTATAGTAAATATCATATAGCTACTATATTTGTATGATTTAACCTTCTTTATATTAAAGATAGGTAGATTTAACTTATGATTTGTTTATGTGCTAACGACCATCTCATTAGGTATAACTAGTTAGGTCCTGTTCGCTTCTAATTCCTTAAAAGAACTAGAGTTATTATGGTTTTCATGATGTTAGGATCCTACAATCACTCGTGGCCACTTTTTATGTTATATAGTAGGGTTATTTACAATAGCATGCCGTGATCGGGATATTTAGATCCTTCACGAGTCGCATAGCTAGTTTTAGTTTTATTACTATTATAATTAGTTGTAGTATTAGTGTTATTTGGGGGGGAGTTATACGAGCACCCGCGATTTTAACGTTTTTTTTTCTATTTTTTAAATAATGTCCAATTGAAATCATTTTTCGAACTTGATGATAAAAACTTTTTGTCTTTTGGCATAAGGCGAACTAGATCGCTCTTTTAGTTCGTTTGCTCCAGAATTCCAGAAACACAGTTCGTTCGCTTTCTTTGTTACTGCTACTGCTCGTGCTCTTTTGTTTATGTTAGTTTATTAAAATGTATATACTTGTCTAATTACCCGTATTTTGGGTAAGTATAGTTTTATTTTTTGACATTGTACTTTTGCTTTAATTCGTTTAAAATTAATCAGCTCACTCGTTTTAGAATATTATTACGATAATACCACGTACTTTACTATTCTTCTGCTGACGTTCACCGTTCCCGTCTCACGACCGTCGAGCGTGGTCGCGGACAGTGCTCATGAGGAAGGACCTCTAAACGGTTAACGAAACGTCATCAGGAGAATAGTAAAGTACGTAGTTTGTCGTAATAATGTTCTAAAATGATACCAAACCACGATAATTTTAATTCCTAGCTCACTCGTTCTCGCTATAACAAGTCGGTGTCCGGAAAACGATCGAACGAATTAACAAGCTGAGGAATGAGGAATTTGGGAACTAGTTCGCATAGTTCGTCTGTGGGAGCACTCTTCCGAACTAGTTCGTTAGTGAACGACACAAGATTACTTGGAAGGCGGGAATCTTTGCAAGATTTCACAAGAAGGAATTAAAATGGAAAATTATGTTAATTTTGAGTTTTATTCAATCTGAATTCTAGAAAGCGTTGAAGCGTTTTAATTGGTTAATCCTACTAATATAAATGCAAAAGTCTGTGTGTGTGTGTGTGTGTGTGTTAATGTTTGTTTCCTCCTAACTATACTTTACCAGTATTGATGATACACTCAAAACTCGGTTTAAATAAACTATAAAGTAAATAATTAATTACGTATTTTTACAATCCCTGGAGGTTAGTAGTACCTTAGTTTTTCGTGATTTTTTATTCCCTGGTTCGATTCACTCAGAACATGGTAAAAGTAAACCTTAAATCATATGTGTAATATTACTAAAATTGTAAAGTAAGTATTGTTTTTTATTCCCTGGTTCGATTCACCCAAAACATGGCAAAAAAAACATGAAAGCCAACGAGTTGTAGTACCTATTTTCTGTTCGATCAAGACACCAAACTTAGATCTATATACAAAATAATCGGTAGTCAAGTATCTTACTTACTATAATTTTGACTTTGACTTTATTACCTTCTCACGCAAAAACTACTGAAAGGATTTTGATAAAATTTTACAATTTTATCTATGTTAGTAAAAATTACAGCTTATACATCAAAATAACACATAGTCTACAATTTATACTGATATTGTGTGATTTGGCCATAATATACCGACAAGCCAGTAAAATAGTACTAGCTTAATGGATACTTGTCGTTATATTATGGCCAAATCTCACAATATCAGTATAAATTGTAGACTATGTGTTATTTTGATGTTTCATGGCTAAACCGCTGAGCCGTTTGTGATGAAATTTGATATGGAAATAGTTTGAAGCCGGGAGACGGTCATACGCTACTTTCATCAATATACCACCCGAGTGAAGCCAGTTTTCCAATAAGCGGAGATAGGCTTGCAACCTGTCACGTGGAAACTACTATGCAAACCGCGGACATATGGGCCAAATATAAACAGATCTGCGTACTGAATATGGATCTAAGACTCTTCATCGTGGGAATAACTCGTGAGCGTGTCTGTGTACGCGTAATTGTATTGTAATTATTATATATTTGCAGTTACAGTAATTCAGTGCGGTAATTTGGTTTTTAATTTCCCAAAAACTCAACCACGGAATTAGAACCCGCGTCCTCGAATTTCCGCGCGAATTCAACATGAGGTTGAGTTTTTAAGATGTTTTAAAATACAGTAAGTGAGTATGTATACTTAGACCGCAGATATCATAGCCCCTAGGGCTATGATATCTGCGGTCTAAGTATACGTCATTTTTGCTACCACTGGCTCAGAAACCACCATAGGCTTACGTTCTGTAGAATTATACGTGTGGCAAAGGTTTCTACTGCTTATTATTAACTTTATTAACCTGTCTTGCAATAAACCTGTCATTTTTATAGCTTCTGAATACCCATCATTATAAGACATTCATTTCTTACCAATATTTAATTTCCTGCTAGTTGAACACCCGCTGCTTTGCTCACGTTCTATAAAATATATCTTTCATACAAACTTCATCACTTAATTAGGAATTTTTTTCGAGAATTGCCATAGCCCTGCACTCACCCTCCAAATTGTAGGTTTGTAGGAAGTCGGTTCAGGCGGTACGTTCGTTGTCAGAGTGAGTGATTGAACGAGTTAGTGAGTCAGCCGTAACGCAACTATTGTATATATTTAGCAAAGACGATTGAGCTGCACGTAATTGCAATGTTTTGCACCACTTAGAAATGTCAAACATCTGTTGTCTGTTGAACAATAGAATACCAATTAAGAATGTATACCTATACCTACTACTTACGTAGGTATCTCTCATAGAATTGATGACGAGTTTACACACGGTTACGGGATGTTCGATTTACATTTTTATCTTCGTTATCATATAACATCGATAATTACCTTGCCTTTTTTGTTGCTTTTTCCCTATCTCGCTTCCGTCAATCCAAGCTTTATTCAACCTAGATATATATATAGATATATTACCTACCTACTTCGTTATGAGTATCTAGTCCTTAAAATAGTAGGTATACATTGGCACAAATTTCCTAGTCTAATCCGTACAATCTCAAAACGAATCAATCTGGCATAGCACTCTTTTTAAATTATATATTATGCCCTTAACTAATAAAGATAACCAGTTGATTCACTAAACAATGCCTTGCATATTTCTGTAATGTCCCATTTTAAATTCAACAGTATTAAAAAAAAAAGGCTGTTTAGATAAACAACTGTTTAAAAAATGTTATGAGTTGTTCAAGATGGTACAATATAACACCTTTCAATATTCAGCGTGTATTTTACATTTAAACAAAATGTTCTTCTTTTGCTGTTCTACGTTTTAGCCATCCAATATTTTTTTTTTAGATTACATATTTATTATAAAATATATGAGTAATATGAGTAAGTTATGGTTGGGATTTAGAAAGCCGTCGCACGAATTTAGGTAAAAAAAATGGATAAGGAGTGGAAGGGGTGGTCTTCCCTATTCCAATTGTACCACTCTCAAAGTTAGGAATTTGAAAGTCGAGTTTAATTTTTGTGTGTGTTTAAGTTTTTGTATTTAAATACTGAAAAATTCAAATACGAACAAACTGAGTAAGGCCTACATTCCTAATTTCCACAAAGAAGAAGTAGGGTTAAGTTCATCAATGCATTATCTTAGTTTTTAAATTAGAAGAGTGGGCTTTGATCATGTGATTTTGACCCTGAATAATTTTAAACTAGATAAATATAGATTATAGAAATAATTATTAGACATGTCGGAAATATACAGCAACTCTTCGAGTTTAAGTCCAACACGGCTTTAGCATTTGGTTCAATACTTACTAATTAGAACAAGACGTATGTTTGTATGAGTGACGTTTTTTCAGACCTGCGAGAATGTTCTCTCGCAGGTCTTATTACAATCAGCCCAAAAACCAAGGATTCTTCCTCTTTGATGACGGGGCGGCTCACGCGGGTTTCAAAAATCTGATTTCAGAACTATCTACCCACACGGCACGCACGTGTATGGGACGGGTCACGGCTTAAAAAAAATACGATTACTTTCAGTTGTTCCAGTTTGGAAAATTTCAGTTGGTCTACATTTTGTTAAAGGACACGGTACCATATCTCCTTTCAAATTTCGCGCAACCAATCGCTTAGGCACATTGATAGTTATTTAATCGCCAAATCAGCCAAATGAACGTCCTATCTCGCTAGATACCTACAGGTACGAGTATTATAGATAACACGCGCTGTACAGAAGAATCACTCGTATCTTGAACTACTCGATGCACTTTAATCGACGGTCAACATCCCCATTGCACATCAAAGGCGAAAATATAAAATATTGATATTGTATATACATCTAAGAACCATCGTTGGAGTCGTACCAAGCCATAGATAGAAATTGATTTTCATTCGGATTAGCCGTTTCGGAGATAAAATAGACAAACAAACAACATCTTACGTCAAACGCATATACGGGCTTCATAGATCGCGGTTAAAAATACAAGATAGATGATTAGGACCATGTAAATATCTACGAACAACTATTGTAGGGATGATGCCAAAAAACTTTATCTTCCAAATTGCTTAGTAGGCAGGTGTACTTACTTAGTTGAAACTTTTCAGCCCCACTTCGAAAAGGGACAATCCAATCCAGTAAGTACTTTATGTAAATATTTGTCGACACAATGAAACCTGCTAAAGTGCTTAGCTTAAAAGCCTAGCAAATTTCGTAATATTTAGAAATCGGGATCTCTTTGTGCTGTCCAAAGCAAAAGCACGATTTTTATTAGAGATAAAATCCGAGAAATACCTAACTTCCTTATACACAACCTTTTAGTTTTAGTTAGATCTCCAAAACCTTACGGACGGTATTTCGAACTGATTTTACAGTAATAGGTAATTAAAAAAAAAACTTGGAATTCCTTAAAAAAAAAATACAATTGAATACAAGAGCATGGCATTTCTATAACAATGTATTTGGGTTATATAGCTCTCGAATCTGTCCTTTTCGCATTGTGAGTATTTTTTCATAGAATGAAAGTCAATAAATATTTTTTATAAAACTACAGCCTCGAAAACTTCTGTATTCACCTATCCTATTGGAAATTTTGAACCCTGAATTTAATATAACGTAATTAAATGTATAGTCTTGGTTCCTATAAAAATGGTGTAAACATTAAAGACCGCACTTGCCTATCAAATTATATATAACATAGAAATTATCACCCAAACAGCTTTTCTGACTTGATTTAGATTTAAGTTTACCTAAGCTTCAAGAGCCGTGTTGGCCTAGTGGGCAATCCCCGACTGCTGATCCGGAGGTCGTGGGTTCGAACCCGGTCGTACACCAATGGATTTTTCCACTCGAAAAAATTATGTGCGCATTAACACGTGCTTAAAACGATGAAGGAAAACATCATGAGGAAACCGGCATGCCCTAGAACCAAAAATTCGAAGGCATGTGCCAATAGTAAGTGTTCCAATAAGCGGCGATGGCCTTGCAACCTGTCACGTGGAATGATTACTACTTGCAAAACGCGGGCATGTACCAAATGTAATGTTTGGACGTGCCTCTGACTACCCCCTATTTGGTATCCTCAAAGATCTAGTCACTGAGTATGTATCTGAGGATGTCCACCATGGGGAAGACAGTCGTGAGCGTGTTTGTTTTGGTTTTTGTAAGCTTCAATCTCAACCTGGTTTCCTGTTATGATGAATAATTTGCGAGCTTAAACCAGCCAGCCTTCTAAATTAATAACGAAAACAGAATCCATCCAAGTGTGTCATAGTAGACAGAGAATCGTGAATTCAAGTCACGTGTTTACTTACACATAAAATGTATATAAAGTGTAACTAGCTTAACTTTCGGTAGAAGCAAATTATACCTAACATGATAAAATCTTGTTGACATCTTAACCGAATGTTATGCCGTTTTCAGCAGTTCTTGGAAGTTTCATTTAAGCTACACAAGAGGCTCTATAATTATGAGGGAAATATAATTGAATAGAATGCTAACTACTATTCAAGAAGTCAGCATATGGTCAATATTATGGCTTTTCCTGAGGATGTGCACGATTGTTCTAAATTTTAGAGTTTTAAGGTTGAAAGTTCAGGCGTGAGCCTGTTTGTTTGTTTGTTAAGTTGTGAGTTTTTAAATGATCCAGCGAGTTACAGTTTAGTCTCTCCTTACGCCTCTGTAGCCACTATATGCCACGCGTTGCATATTACATTAACAATAATGTTTAACAACTTTTTCTTTGAACTTTTTCAATTATTTTGTATTCTCGAAACATTTTTCGATAGAAGCAATGTTGGCAAAGTTGCAAGCTGTTGGCATGAACAAAGGAGTAATAGGTACATATCGGTAAATTCGTTGTCATAAAACTGACAAGAAATATTACTTTTGCTATTAGTATTTCTTTCTGTTTGAATTTGTAAGTCACATAATGTGATGTACAATAAGTTATTGTTTATCTATCTATATTATATGATTTTTGCAGATGAGATTTGGAATGCTCTTTGCTACGCCCTGTAGCACCCGTAGCACCCGTAGCATATTGAAAAGTAATTTAAAAAACTGGTCAAGTACGTGTCGAGCCTCGCGCATCAACTAACAACTTTATCTAAGTAATTTTCAATTAAATTTTTACGGTATTTCCGTTTTATATTCCATCATAGATTGCAGCGCAGTGACTTCTGGTGATAAAACCATCCTTGAAGACATGCTTCCAAATCTATTGCAAAAACCGTATTACAATCCGACCCGTTTCGGAGAGAAATGATAACAGACATATAAATAAACACACGAGAAACCTCTTAGGGTAAATGTATAAATTTACGCGCCGCTTGAAATAAATAATCTGCCTACCTTTTTCTGGCAATGACATTTTATACCCGACTGCCCAAAAGGAGGGTAATGTTTTTTGAGTGTGTGTATGTATGTATGTTGCTCTCGCTGTAGCTAGAATGGCTTGATGGATTTTGATATTATGAGGTGTCATTGGATTCGTCTTGATCACGGGACTAACATAGGTTATATAAAGTGTCAAGGAATCTAATTCCTTGACACTTTAGGATTCCTTTCCGACGAACTAAAAATCCTTAAGCTTATCCTGTAGCCTAAACGGCTTGATGGATTTTGCTAAATGAGGTGTCATTAGAATCGTCTGGATCACGAAAGTGACATAGAAAACACAAAAAAAAAACGTTGGCTTTACACAGCCATAATTGTTTTTTTTAAATAAAAAAACACAATAAAAACCTGCGGATAAGTGCGGTGTCATTGAATTAGTCTTAGCCTAGAAAGTGACATAGGATATAATAATACGAAGTGTCTTTTATTATTGTGTAATAAAAGAAAAAAAAAATACGAAGCGTCATTTGATGTAAAGAAATATTAAGATTATAGAATTACGCTTCAGAAACTGCGGCCGGATTTGTTTGTTTTGAAGCTGATTATTTAATATTAATTTCTTCATCTTGTAGGATGAAGAAACTGACCTGCTTATTGTGAAACCTTCTCTTTTCACTAGAGTTTGAATTGGTGACTCAAATCTCTAATACTATCATCCTGCACCGTTGAATCCCTTGATTCGGTGGTAGTCTGTGTAGTGTAATCTGTCTAATCATGAAGGCGCACTAATGGTGTGGTATATACTCGTAATATACCATACTATTGTGTGCCTTCGTACCGTTTATATCGTGTATATATAACGTAATGCTTTCAACATTGTGCAATGTGATTCTGAATAATCCAACTAAAATGCTCTAGGGCAGAGCAATTCTACTGTCTCGGTGAGTAATTTTCATTCTAATAAATAATATAAAAGCTGGGTGTTATAATGGGTCTTTTGCAAAATCATCCTCGTCTAAAAAGTTAAAAATTCTTCTTATTCATTGTATAAATAAATTAACCTTAAGATAACCCATCAAAACATTATTGTTTCCATTTTGCTGTGAAGTTTTGCTTTGAGTGCCAAAAGTCGAGAAATATCTGAACATTAAAGCTCTGCCGTACTTTTGTGAAAAAATCCAAAAGTGGCACTGGTGAATTACTCTAAAATGTTCGCACGTTTTTGAAGGCGGTAATATGAATATACGATTAATGTAAAATTGTAAACTATGTAGATAGAACCTGCCCGTGGCTACGCCCGCATCGTTTACTAGCACAAACGTATGTAACACATTTCGGTAAAAAGTTATATTTTTTCAGCACTAGTCCAGACTAGATAACATCCTATCGTGCGTGTAACGTCATTGACCTAACCAAGTTGACGTATACCAAGTTTAATTACCCAACTTACTTGTTACCACTATGTCTGAGTCTACCATTTTTATATCTTATCCTCTTCTTTAGCTGAACGTGTGTAATTACTGTTTGAGATCTTGAAGCATATTCTTGTGAAAGATTTGGGGCGAGGTCTGTGTCCAACTTTGGATTTCTTCTGATGATGATGATATTTTCTTGTCTTAAAGAGTTGTAATAAATACTTATTAGGTTGGGGAAAAAGTCTTTTCGCATTATTGTATGTATGAACTTGTAATAAAATCTCTTTGGCTATACTATTTGTATCTAACTGGTTTTGGTATCATTAAAAGTTTAAATTTTAAAGAAGATAATTCCAAATTCAAATTAGGAAAATGTGTGATTTTTATTTGTTTTTCGTACTGTCAAGATGAGTGAATCTAATGAAGAAATTCGATACATTTTAAAATTTTACTACAAAAAAGGTAAAAATGCAACGCAAGCCGCGAAAAAAATTTGCGATGTTTATGGACCTAGTGCAGTGTCTGTGAGAGTAGCACAAATTTGGTTTAAGCGTTTTCAATCCGGAAATTTTGATGTCAAAGATGCACGTCGCTCTGGTCGCCCTATTACGGATAAAATGGATGCCATTTTTGAAAAAGTGGAGCAAGATCGGCATATCAGTAGTTACGACGTAGCTGAAGAACTGGGAATTGACCACAAAACAGTTTTGGCGCATTTGAAAAAAACTGGGTACACAAAAAAGCTCGATATTTGGGTACCTCACGAGCTCACTGAAAGAAACCTAATGAACCGTGTTCTCATTTGTGATTCTTTATTACGACGTAATGAAACCGAACCATTTTTGAAGAAGCTGATAACTGGTGATGAAAAGTGGATCACGTACGACAAGAACGTGCGAAAAAGGTCGTGGTCAAAGGCCGGTCAGGCTTCACAGACTGTGGCGAAACCCGGGTTAACTCGCAACAAGGTGATGCTGTGTGTGTGGTGGGATTGGAAGGGCATTATTCATTATGAGCTGTTACCACCAGGCAGGACCATCGATTCTGAACTCTACTGCGAACAACTGATGAGATTAAAACAAGAAGTTGAGAGAAAGCGGCCGGAGTTAATCAACAGAAGGGGTGTGGTTTTTCATCATGATAACGCTAGACCTCACACATCTTTAGCCACTCAGCAAAAATTAAGAGAGTTTGGCTGGGATGTGTTAATGCATCCGCCGTATAGTCCTGACCTTGCACCTTCAGATTTCCACCTGTTTCGGTCTCTTCAGAATTCTTTAGGCAGTGTCAGGTTAACATCACGAGAGGACTGCCAAAACCACTTGTCGCGGTATTTTGAACAGAAGCCCCAAAGTTTTTATAGCAATGGGATCATGTCCCTGCCTACAAAATGGCAAAAAGTTATCGAACAAAATGGTACCTACATACTTTAGTTAAATGTAAATAAACTATATTAAAAAATGTTTTGAATTTTCTTAAAAAATGCGAAGAAACTTTTTCCCCAACCTATTATATTTCACAAACGGCTGGAAAATGTCTACTTAATTACTAAGACAAACGAAAATACGCTTTATTTATGTAATTTAATATAAAGTTAGCTTAAAGCTTTCGAAGTAGGAGAACCAGCCGCGACCACTGAGGAGAATATAATTTATTTAATTTTCCAAAACAAAGCCTTGTCATCGTATTAAACTAAGGTTTTAATGCATCCATACATAGTGGATGACGATGATTTTAAAAGTATTATATTTTTCGAATAGTTAGGTTAGATTAGAAATATCAACCTACTCGAAGGGATGACATTTTAATATAAAAAAATTATCCTTGGTTAGATTCGCTCAAAATTTGGTACAAATAAACTTTAAAATATATAATAAAACACATTTTTTATTTATTCAAAACTACCCCTAGAAAATATTCCCTGGTTTGATACACTCAAAAGTTGGTGGTTTATCAACATAACACGTGGGCCAAGCCGCGGGCAGAGGCAATAGCTATAAATTTCTATGGTTTCTTAAATAAAACAAGAACTTGAATGACAGAACATTTTAATTATGTAAAAAGAGTGTTTAATTAAAAAAATCACGTAATAAATCAACAAAATTTGCGTTCAATCTCACCTAATCAGAGCCTAATCTCACTTTAATAAGGTTTTTTTAACTGTCATAACTGTGTAAGAGTTTTTTATAGACTTAACAAACAGATCTTTAGAAAAAATTTAATCAAACCAGCATTTACAATCTTGATGGTTGTATATGCAGAAACTGCAGAAAGGCGTCCCAGTTTCTTCAGGAATTGATAATAATAACGACTTTATTACCTGAATCAAGTTTACCGATGTATTTACCGATAAAAAAATATCAAAAAAACAATAATTCAAGTATATAACCCAAAAAAAAAACACCAAAATCAATGACAGTGCTTCAGTGGAGCGGAAGAAATAGAAGCCTGTTTTTCAGAATAAGTGCGGTATGGCACCGACCGGACCGAGTTGATCATTTGGAGGAGTATTTGTGCGTGAAGAGTAAATTCAGCCTGAGAATCGAACGACGGAGTTGGTGGTGGGAGTTCCGACCGAACACCTGTCGACTTTCATGAAGGAAGATATGTGGCCCAGCCCAGTTTTGTTTTATATAATTTTATGTATTTTAGTTTTTAATGTATTTATAATATGGGCCCTGTACGTGCACTTTACTATGTTGCAAGAAATAAATGAATTATAATTATAAACTCCAGCTACTGAGAAAAACAGCAACTTCGCTTGCGTAGTTACGAATTTGTTAAGTTGTCAAAAATGTTTTAGGTCATTTCGACCCAATCCCTTGACGCCGGGGTATGCTGCGAGGAGAAGAAAAACACGTGTCGATTTCTTGTCGACTTTTTTCTAATGTACCTTTAGTGTGGGGGCGCGTATTGGACTTCCGGAGAATATCTTATTTATATTGACGCTATTTTTTCTCACCAAACAATGATGTCGATTTATTGACTTGAACAAATAGTGCTAATATGTAATAATCTAATACTTAAAATTCCGAATGAATTAAATTAAGATAATGTTCATTAGGTCATTTTTAGTAGGTATTCCGTGGGGAATACCTACTTGGATTGCCTGATAAAATGAGAACCGTAGCACAGGGGAGACAGTAAACATTTTTTCTTCAAGAAAGAAATATTGCTTGGCATAAACGCAAATGACATTAATTTACGTTTTCATCTCTAAACTCTACCTAGGTACCACCAGTTTAGTTCCAAGTGAAAAATATAAATCTTATCAGGCTTTTGAACATCGAGGAATCAGATTGACCCTACAGAAAGTAATTTTAAATCAAATCAATTTAAATAACTTTATAAGGAATACATAGTTTATCAAAACGTCTGATCATTTAGTAATATTTACTTTTTATTCTTCTGCTCAGTGGTGGCGGCTGGTTCTCCTACTTCGAAAACTTTTCCTTGTTCTAATCGTGGCGTTTACGACATCAATTAAAAAATTTAAAAACGCACGTTTACTACCAATTAGGCAGGCACCCAAAAATCAATCCAATATTTTGTACAAAACAGCTTTATTACTTAATACAACTAATTATTTACTCTATTATAATAATCTACAAAGTATTGAAGACCTCAAATATAACCAACAATTTTATACGATTCGTATGGCAAGAGTATAATATGGTACGGTTTAATATGGTAACGTGCAATATAATCTGCTTCAAATCCTATCAAATTCCGATCAAATAGAGAGTTATTCGCATGAGCGGTCTCTGTGAAGACAACTCGAACTTGGCATCTCAATTACTTATTACCTTTCCCATCTACTGGTACAAAGCAACATTAAATATCCAGTACATTGTTTATTCCTCATGGAATAGGTACCATTTTTAAGTAATATAAGCTTTATAGCTCAATAATTTTCAATGCCATAAACATTTTACTTTTGATCGAGGTGAAATGCTATTATCATCACTTTGATATACGAATTTAAGGTTTTTAACATCAGTTATTTTATCAAAAAATATGGCCTAGTAGAAACATCATCCAATGGTCTTTGGAACCAGACCAATGAGGATTGCTGACTAAATTAATGACGATGATACTCGATTTAAATTCTTTATATCTTAGGATAAAAGGTACTACTTAGGTACCTATTGGTTCTTTACAATAATCAGAGTAATTTAGACAAAACATTGTAGGTTATAACGGCGTGGATAAGAGTTGACATAAATAAATTTTAATATATTTTGAAAGAGTCCTTTGAAAATGTGATATTAATAAAGTTTTATTAGCTTCATCGGAGAGAATACACAATTTAAGTTACCTTTTCAATAATCCTTCCAAAGCGACACTTGTAAAAGTTGTTTGCTCATTTAACAGCTTTTTAAAAGTGTAAATAACACTTTATGGTGAACATTTGAAAAAAATCTGATTCGGTGGGACTTGAACCAACATCGCCTGAGTTTATGTGGCACTTCCAATTCAGCTCAACGTTGATCCGCTGAATCGAAATGAATCATTTATAAATAGGTTACACTATGTTTCCGGAATTGGCCATTTACATAGACAACATTTAAAAAGTAAATAAAATATTTGAAACTATTACTCTTTGGCTGTAGAAAACAGTTTCATCTATGTAGATAACACTTGTTTTAATATTGTGGCGTCAATTTAAAAATTGCGTGTATACATCATCATGAATTTGACTCGTGAAAATTTTCGTAGTATGATTTACTACTACGATTTTAAATGTAATTTGACAGCTCAGCAGAGACTCTCGGCTTCAAACTGCTTTGAGCGATGAAGCACCTACACGAACATTCGGGTGTGAAAAAGCTGAGGTCGCGATGAATCTCTCACAATTTGATTGAAGTTAAAAAAACAGACCGCGCCTGTTGGTGCTGTGCCATGCTTAGCAGATACAATGAAGGGGCATCAAATTTAATGTCTGACATACCTAGTAACAGGAGGCGAAACTTGGATATATAGCTACGACCCAAAAACAAAGCGGCAATCGACTATTTGCGTCGATTTTCATCATTTTGGTGATGAAAATGGCTTATGAAGAGTATTAAAAACATGTTTCCGAGGTAACCACGGAGGAGTGGCATAAATGTTTTCAAAATTGGTTTATTCATATGAAAAAGTGCATCAAGGGTAACGGATAATATTTTGAGCAACAATGAATTCATTTTTGACCAGTTTTTTCTTAATAATTCTGGTGCGCCCCACATATTTAACTTTATTTTTTAACTAGCTTCTGCCCATGGATTCGCTCGGTAGGTACCTAGATAAAAAGCAGCCTCTGTATAGAATGACACAAACGAGAGAGGACACTTCATTTTTTATACTGTCCATATTAACAATAAACAACGAAAACAATCGGTTGATTCAAAGCAAAGTACCTACTTACGTATACCTACCTACATATCCACTAACTCGGTTGTTTCCGCAAAATGTGAAAGTACCTAAAAGATACCTAACAAAGATTTATACTTGTATCGAGATAAATACTTACTTAATTTTTGCTTTATTCTCAGTTGGTAGAGTTCGATGATAGAGTTGATTTACTCGTTTATTTGGAAAATAGGTTCTTTGATCGGTAATTTAATGTCTCAAATCTTAAAACAAGGTTAGGTACTCACCTATTTAAATGTATGTATTTTTTTTTATTAAAGTGTCTTCATCACTTATATTTGCACAAAAAGCACCCAATTCAGAACCTAAGATCGGAAAAACTTTTTTCCTTCTCTCAGTTTGCCCGACGAACTCGATTTGAAGTTTAATGACTTCACAAATATAAAGTTAGTTGTATTAAGAAAATAAGTAATCGTCATTTTCAAAAACACAGACAGAAAGTTGTTTTTTAAATTCACGCGTGTTTTAAATTCACGCAAGATGGGAGAGCGTGTTTCTCGCTCGACGGTCACAATGCGACTGGTGTTGTGATGAAGAGAGTGAAACGCACTGATAATGTAGCAAACATGTTGTCACTGTTGTGGAGAGGTTGACCACTTATTTGTTAGTCCGAAGACTGTTGACTTCAGCTTTACAGTTTGAAGAAAACGTTACGAGTTAAACTGTCGCTATTTCCCGGCTGATTGACGAGTTAGATACTTTAAAGTGAGAATTTAACTTCGTTTGCGAAAAGCTCTAAAACTTTTATTATACTCTGATAACATGTTTACCGTGTTTGTTGGTAGAAAACTTTGCATTTTGAGTTCAGTTACACCATTGTGTGATAGGTACAGAATAGGAAAATACGAAGATATTACGTAGTGATTTTATCGAATATTTGATCGAAAGAGAGAAGTGAGTCTACTTGTACAATCCGACAAGTATGTTTGTTTGTCCGATGATAACTGCCGAACCAGTTTTTCATTCATAATGAACCTTAATAGGTAAATATGTTTTTATAATTAGGTACAATTATAGTTACCTAGGTAGCATTTTAAGACATACATGTAATGTCATGTGAGACATACATGACTATCATTGTACTTTTAGTTACCTATGTAAAGTTTTTGTTTGATTTTGTAATTAAATAAATAATGCTGGACATTTTCCTAATCTAGCCCCAAAGTAAGCAGAGCTTCTGTTATGGGAACTACATGACTGATATACTACTAACCTACTTTTTTTGTAAAAACATACTTAATATACATAGAAAACACCCAGATCCCGAGACAAATATTGCAGTAGACACTTTAAATTACATAAAAACGCGCTCGCTACTTTAACTCCCATGATGGACAACCTGAGATACCTACTCAGTACCAGTGCGAAGATCTTTGACGTCAAAACATTACAGTTTTTTCAAATCCGATATTTTCTAAAGTCAGATTTTTTGTTGTCCAATTCAAGGTCACTTTTCTGTTTCGACCATTGAAAATGTTCAATTGTTATTTTAGCCCTAATGTTATTTTAGAAAAAGGACAACAAAATATCTGACCTTAGAAAATATCGGATTTGTTTTTTTTTATCTTAAATTCGGAATTTTAAGATGCGGTAAAAAGTTTGACCTGTATCGAAGGTTATATATTTTACATACCCACTATTTTGTTCACACCCCTATTACGCTCAACCTTAATCTAAATGGTGGTGCCAACTGTCACTTCAAAGTGGTGGTTATTTCCTCTAAGGTGCCTCTCTCTGACCTATAGTGGCAGCCGTCCTGGCTAAAGACTGTGTTTATCATCCACCACTGAATTATAGTTAGTGATTTTTCCTCTGTGCACTTGTGAATGTTTTCGGTACCTAACCTTACTACCTCTATCCATGCCCGGTAGAAATATCAATGTCGGTGACGTAATTCAAGCCAATACGCCAGTTAATAGAGGATAAATATTTCACGTCGCACGCCATTCGTTAAACTGTCGGTCGGCTACTTTGTACTTTAGTTTAAAAAAATAATAGCTGGAAAGTTTGGTAAGCTGTCTTGTAGTAGGTACAGTGACTTATACCTACTGAGGCAGTTCATTAAAACAGCATGTAGAAGTCCTGTGCTGGAAATAGGCCTAAAGGCCTATTCATTCTTTGGTAAACCATAGAATGTCATGCATGACGACTGACAAGTGATATTTGGCAACTTCCATCCATTGACTTTCCGCAGAGGAAGTAATCGGCACCTTGGAGATGTATAATCGGTTTATCGGGCGAGGGTCATCCCTAAAACATATCGTTTGCGGTTCATAATCGCCAGTCGAGAAACTTTCTTCCTCAGTGGATGTAGGTTTGCGAGCTCTAAGGATATGGCCTGCCTATTGCCACTTCTACAGGCTGTTGAAGATGATGATGAAGTGATGAGGTACATAGCACTAGATCATTTTATTTAGGAGATTTTCGTTATCCGACTGATCATGCTCCCTCATAAATAAGACTACGCAGCTCGGATAGGTATCAACTCACTCGCATCTGGTGTCAAAGTATAGCAAACAATAACTTTAAGTTGCCGACGTTGTAGATAGTAATGCCATCTATTGCCGAAATGTGACAGTTACCTCCCTAGCTACGCGAAGCGATATAGCAATCCTTGGTATGTATATACCCACCGACAATCCACGTACACAGGACTGACGCGTGCTAAGTTGCGTGCGCATTTTCCAGCAGTCTCAGTATGTCTGGCAGCGTGTAAATCAGCTATTTTTTTACCTTGCTCATAGCGAGCTGTACAGTACCATATTGGAGGGATTTCCTCCAAAACGTGAATATCGTAGTGTTTATTTCCTCTTTGACGTAGATGTTCTGTTGGTGGAGCAAAGTGGAGCAAGGCCGTAATATGCTGTGATCAATGTGTCTATATTGACAGTCGAGGATAGTCTATTTATGGCATATGCCTAGGTGCTTACTCTTCTACCTAAATATTTAATATTGCTTTTCCAATTTAATTTTTGGTCTTATTGCAAGCCTAAAAATCATGTAGAGTCAACTTGTTGTATTATAGTATCTCTAAATATTAAATTAATGTCAGATGGGTTTTGATTTTTTTGTTTAAAATGTTTAATAAAAAAAAGTTAAAGTTTTTGTAATTATTATTATTATCAAGCCATGAAATTATAGAAGATAAGGATTGACATTTTGACTTTACATTTCATTGAGAATCATCATATATCATCAGCAAATAATGTCATATATGTTTAGTCAATTTATTTGGGAGGTCATTTATATATGTCCAAGAACGCTTTCTCGAGGAACTGAGGAACACCATATTGTATATTTCGTTCACCCGCTTTATAAGTTACATTTAAATTGGTTTTATAGTCAAACCTTGATATTTCTGTTACTTGGTTTCGACCCGGTAGATATGAACAAATTAATTCTAAAATATTGCCTCTTATTCCATATCCTTCCAGTTTACGACTATTCTGTGATCTACGTAGTCAAATGCTTGCGTCATATCACAGAATATGGTACATGCGCGTTTTCTGTCGTTAACTTGAGAAATAACATTCTTATTAAAGTCATATATTGGCATGTTGATGGTTTTATTTTGGCGGAAACCTTTTTGCTCATTACATAAAATATGTATTTTTCTAAGTAGTCCTTAATTTCACCATAAAAATATTTCTCATATAAATTGGAAAAAAATAATAGGTCTGTAATACTCCATTAGTTCTTTATTTTCTTTTTTAAATTATGGTTTCACTATAGTCAACTTTAGACCTTGAGGAAAAGTACCTGTTGTTATACTGAGATTAATTAAGTAACTAAGATGAGAGCCTCTTTAGTAGTATTAAAAAAGTACCTAATATGAGGAATAATAAAAATAGTACGACAATTAAAGAACATAAGAGTACAGGACATAACAATATTCCCATAAAAGACAAAAATGCGTCATCGATCTCATAGTTGAAATACTCCACATAATTTACTTATTACTGTATTGAGTACGGTTGTTTCCCTGATTACCTGAAAATTGTTCATATAAAGCACTGTAAGCACAAAGGTGACATTAACAAATAAAGGCACATTGCATTGTAAACAAGATTTTCAAAAATTTTTGAAAAGGTCATTTTTCAACGCTTTATTTCGTTCTATAACTTCAACAACACCCTAAATAATTAACAATAATCAATTCGGTTTTCAAAAAGGCAAAACAAGCTTGTGATGGAATATATGTTCTATCTTTAAAACCCAAAATCCAAACTAAAAACTGACCTTTCTAAAGCTTTCGATTCACATTATATTTATTAAACAGGAGTCAGACTCCTTTCGCGATGATTGTAAACGTCCTTGGCGACGTTTACAATCGTAAAACAATAGAATAACTGAAATCACAGTCAAACAACATTTTATTAGTAGTCCCACAAGGTAGCATTCTTGGTCCATTGCTATTCTTAGTATACATAAATGAGTTGGCAAATATTACAAATCATCTAACGGTTATATTCGCAGATGATGCTACTATTTTCATAACTTTAAATAAATATTTAACAGATTTTGTACTTGAATTAAATAGAACACTAGAAACAACAATTTGTTGGTTAGAAAATATTCAAGGTAGGTATGATAAAACACTCCTTATACAATTCAGAAATTAGAAAACTCTACCACTTAATATTTATATCGAAAAGGAGGCCACAAATTTACAGAAACAATTTTTTTCCCAACTGACATCCTTGAGCAGGGTGACAGATAATTCACACAAAATTCTTGGTGGTTATCATCGATATCACAATATATAACTGAAGTAAATAATAAACTCTCAATATAGTTATGTTTTGTCTAAGTTGGTATATACTTTTATATATGATGCTGCTGGTCATTTTTCACACAGCATCATCTAGCCCCAAACTAAGCAGAGCTTGTATTATGGGAACTACATGATTGATATACTACTTAGATACTTTTTTTTGTAAATTCATAGACTCATAGAGAACACCCCGAGTCTCGAGACAAATATTTGCAGATCATAAAAACATTAGTCCCGCGGGGACTAATGTTCTGTCTCAGGCGGGCTTTCGCCCACTGCGCCACAGAGGTCGTCAAAAGAAAAAGAGGTGTTTGTGTAAATTACCTTGTCTTGACACTTGTTATTATTATTATTATCTTAACCGTTTTTTGTAAATTTGACTTGTCCAAGAATGCGCAATGTCAAAGGATGTTAATAAATGAAATGAAATATCATCCAAAACCATAGCTGTATAATGCTTATTATTGGATATGTATATCCATAGTTCTGTTTCACTGTAGATAAGGTGATTAATTTTGCAATACGCCAACGTAATCTTTGACTGTCCTAAGCCTAATACTTATACGCATGAAGGAATGAAATTAATAACTATAACCGTTCCTGTTTTTTACTGTTATTTTATAACAGGTATAATGACATAAAATCATCTTAGTGTTATATATATTAATTATGATTGCGCAGTTATGACACTAATACGACACCTCTATTTAAAAACCCTCGAGTATTTTTCGCCACAAAGATCCAAGTCAAAACCAACAAAAATGTTTCATAGCGTAAAGACTTGCATCCAAGCCAAGATAAATTTAAAAAGTAATGTGATGAGAGTAAAATATTTTTAATCTGTAGTAAACTGGTGACGTGCTGACTTGTATCTTGTGCGGTGAGTGCATGCGTTTTTGCTGTGGAATTATTTATTCAATTTTATTCGTTTCGTTGCCGCCATGTATTATAAATGGAGCCGACAATTAATTTCTTCCTGATAACTTAATAAATAATTCAGAATCACTAGTCAAAAATATTTACGTTGAATTCAAAAGACTGAAAATCGTAGTGTAATGAGCTTGAGGACAATGTTCCGGTCAATTTGTTTTACTATAATTTCCTTAGTCAGCGTTATAAAAACTGCTACTGGATTACGTGAAATAATTTATGCTATCAACGCCGGAGGACCTGCACATACGGACATTTATGGAATTCACTATGAAAAAGACTCATTGCAGGGAAGAGTCGGCACCGCTTCGGACTTCGGTAAACAGCTGGTTATGATAGGCCGAGTTAATCCAAAGGATGAATTGCTTTATCAAACTGAAAGATATCACCACAGCACTTTCGGCTACGACATTCCCGCAAAAAGTGACGGAGACTACGTGTTAGTGCTGAAATTCAGTGAAGTTTACTTTAACGCCCCAAACATGAAAGTATTTGATGTAGTTCTAAATGGAGATCATACAATCGTAGCTGACTTGGACATTTTTGATAAAGTAGGTCGCGGTATAGCTCATGATGAGTATATTCCATACTCTATTAAAAATGGTAAACTTTATTATAATGAAGAAGAATCTGATATCAGAGGAGGGAAAATCAAAGTCGAGTTCATTAAAGGTTACAGAGATAATCCTAAAATCAATGCTCTTTATGTCATGCGGGGCACCATTGATGAAGTCCCAAAACTTCCACCTCTTGTATGGCCAGAGAGTGAGACTGAAGAACAGAGGGATGAGGTTGAAGAGAAGAATATAAACTCAAAACGTGCCAGCGGGCCCAAGACACCAGACCCCTACTCAATGGATGAGAGCACGCTGCTCATTCCTGTGTTTGTTACAATTGGAGCCTTTATTCCTCTCTTGTTCTGCCTCTGTAAGCTTTGATGATCATCATACAAAAGAAATCCACTGCTGGATATATGCCTCCCCCATAGCATACACAATTTATAGTTGTGAGTTGATTACTTTTATTGATCCAAAGCCCAGACAAACTAATTTATGTTAATGTTCACAGTAGCAAGAATACCTATCTTTCAAGCAATCCCTTGTCATAGCCTAATATTTGATGATTGCATTAAAATCAATCCCATGTACATGAATCATTTGTGCCTGTGCTGCTGGGAGGGCTGGATGGGAGGAGAGCCTTCAATGTCTCTTCCGGCTAAGGTCAAGTTTGATCTTGCAATATAAATTCTATTCCTATATGACAATGTCAATATAGGTAGTTTATTCATTGACTTTTGATTGACATACCTATTTAATGCAAAGCAATTTAGCAATACATAATTAAATGAATCATTTAATAGCTAATGATTTGAAGCTTAATGGTTATAGTACAAATAAAAAAACTGCATTTAGAGAGACCGTCCTATGTTAATAACTCTAGACTATCACAGAACTTTTAATGTATATCTATAAAGACATTAAGGTATGTTTAAACCAATGCACTATTATTATGTTGATGTAATGCACTTTGGTTATAAAATAAAAAAACTATTGAGTTTAAAAACAAATTTTTATTTCTGACACTACACATCTTTATAACACTTTGGTAAAAGAAATTAAAAATGTATTCATAACCTGCTGGGTAAATTATTAGAGTAGCATTTTTTTCATTTCAATGGATCAGTCAGTCAGTCAAAAGTGTATCCTATGCAATTGTGTTGTACCAGAACACACAAAATAATTTACCCATAAAACATGGCAACTGATGTTATTTTGGAGTACCTACCTAGACAATTTGGACCACAGAATACTTATTAACATTCCTTTATACCTATTTTAGCCTGCTAGGAAAAATCATGACTTTCTAACTCCGTTTCTTCCACTGGATTTAGATTTTTGTTGTAACATTTTCAGCAATCTGAAAAAAATAAGCTATTTGAAAATATTAAGAGTAAGTGTAAAAATAATAACATGGTGGTAACAACTTCGGTACCTATACACGAAAAGGAATAATTAAATAACTAGCTTTAAGTACAGTAACAGATAATTATCATACAACGCCTAGTTGCGGGGGTCACCGATATAGGTGACCTGCGCAACTTGGCAGGCGGGCGACGGAAAAAGGTTGTAGGGTGGACCCCTCCATACAAATGCTAATGATCGCCACTGCGCCAATTTGCGCAGGCCTATATGCCTACTTACATATTAGAAGGGTTCTGCAGCTTAAGTTGGCAATTCCCTATGTTATCTCTGAAAAACCCCTTTTTGCAGTCGGAATGCGCGGTTGCGTTGTTATTTTCAGCAATCGTAGTATTAAGCGTGTTATGTCTTAGAATTGCTGTGGCGACGGTGACTGGGGTAGTTGAAGCAACGACTATTGCATCTATAGGTTCTGTAGAGGCCACGTCTGTTGTAATTGACGCATTTTCTGTAATTTGTGTGGTCAATTGATGTACCAGTGCAACTGTCGTGTTATCTTTGTTAATTTGTACAGCTGTTTCATTCATATTTAACGGTTTTATCGTTGTACTGGTTGTTCCGTTTTGTGGTTTTATTGTCATCTCTGAATAGTCGTAGGCGTAATCGTAATCCTGGAACGTGAAAAAGTTTGTACTTTTCGGTACCTTAACACAATAAACTCATCGGCACGCAACCAAAACAAATTCAACTGATTTTATATAGGTGTGCATGACATGACGAACTGGTCCATACGTAATACCACAGTCCAATTAAAGTATTACGTAGGTAAGTACTGCATTCTTGTCAAGATTCACAACTGGGCCAGTAGGTATTTAACCTACTCTTAAAACATATATATCCCATGATTTTTTCGAGAAAAGCCTTCGATGAATATGCTTAATAATTATTTATTACCTGTTGTTATTTTCAACTACAAAATGAACGTCGTTAAAATGCTTTAAAAGTTACTCTGTTTACTGTTCACAGGTGTAATTCGTAAAGGCATGAGGTGTTGTAAACAAGTAAGTACTGAAACTTTACGCTCACGGTGATTATGCACAAAAAAATACTTGAGATTCTTCTTTAAAAATGTACCTACTTACTTAAGTTTTATTTATTTTGTTTATAAACTACCTTAATTCAAGCATTTACCTATCCTGAAAAAATCAAAAGGGCTCAACCAAGGACTTCTTTACAGAAACTCGATTTCACGATCCTGGAATGGGAATTGGTCAAATTTGGCGCACAAAATTTAACATTGCTCTTGATTTTGTCGTAGAACATTACTCAGGACTAAGGGGTGGTCCTGATGGGCCATAGGTCTTCTATCTATCTCTCTGTTACTTTTGGCCCATCTGACTTGAATCACCTTTTCTGTGGCTATGCATATAGGACACTGCACTGCTACCACTGTATTAGGTGGTTTTTGACCAAGGGCAGGCGGGTGAGTTTTTATTTTGGACGGACATGAGTCCTTAGTAGTTAAGCACTTACCTACCTGTGTCTGTGTAGCTAGGTAGGTATGGTATTGTGTTAATGGTAGGAACTAATCATATATATTTATGGAGGTATATACTATTATACGTTACCTAAGATAATGTACAACTAGTTGCGATATTTTTTTTTTTTATATTTGGTTAGTTCAGCCTACCATTTTGTACAGAGTTCACAGTAGGTTCGGTATCAGGACATCGAAAATAAACTATGTAATAACTTCTTAACTTACCACATACTCCTCCTTCCCTTTAGTCAAAGCAAATAATTTAAAGTTCTTCAAATCAATCTGCACGTTCAAATCTCCCGTCTGCCTTTGATCAATACTCAAGGCCAAAACTCTTTCGAACAGAAGAACAGAAAACGCTAACAGTGTAAATGTATACATTTTTATTTTATACTGGGGATTGTAATCCCTCGCGATGATGTGCGACTGGTCTTGTCTTGTCCGGTGTACCTACTGTGTGCGCTTGACAAAGTTATTTCCATCCAAGTTAACAGTTATCCCAAGTAACCGTAGGAAGGTCGATAGCCTCTGCTGGGTGCACGGCATCATGTAGAATTGCGTAATGTGAGGACCGCAGCTCCATATCTTGAAAGCTTGCAATAATTAGAAGGTACATAATCTAGGTAGGTTCATAGTTTATCTACCCTACCTACAAACTATTATTTATATGTATAAATATATAATTATATATATTAAGTAATGTGATTAGTGAAGTACTTACATAAAATAATATCTATAATATGTATATGCTAATAAAAATTGTAGCACGCCTACCGCCAATCACAACATATTGGGTTGGCTGGTAGAAAATGCTTTAGCATTAAGTCCGCTTATTGTTAACGTTTTAATTAAATGTGCAATAAAGAGTTAATAAATAAATAAGACCCTTTATCATGTTACAGCGCATCATAGAGTTTTAGGTACTTAGGTAGACATTTACACTTACTAAATTCCTGTATACCTACGATAGTGGTACGTAGGTATAGAGGAATTTAGTAGTTCAGGAAGAAGGTACCTACTAGTTACGAAATTTTATTACGATTAGGTACCTATACAGGTAGGTAGGTACTTATATATTTAGTTTATCTACTGAAAATTAAAAAACTTTAGTTTATCTACTGATCATTGTAAAAGGTTAATTTTAATGGTAGTTGAAAGCGTCATCATGGACCTCATGGTCATCCTTCTGACCTCATGCGCTGCTTCTCACTAGGTACTGACTATTGTGCAGGGTAGCACTCAATTGAGACAGGACAGTTTTGGCCCACACGCACAGATGGGACAAATTAGCACAAAAATCTTTCTATTTGTCGCTGTGTTTTTATAAAAATCTTGAGTGCTTTGTTATTGTGCCAAATAACCCACATTCTTTCTATTCTAAATGTATTTTATAAGTAGTTACCTAAACAACCAATCTAAGAACTTTGAAATAAAAATCATACATTTCACTCGAATTATAGAAAATTAAATATAGTAACCTAGTTTTTGTAGATTTTGTATAGGCATATTTGGTTCCGAGAAACATTTCTGACATGGCCAATCCATGTATGGAGAACACGGTTGGTATTGTGTCCTCCATTTGCAAATTGGAAGATCTTCCACCGGGCTGATCCATCTGATCCGCTTGCCCGCGGTTCTAGGAACTAAAACTTAATTTAGTCCCGCAGCGGAAATCAAACTCGCAAAGCTTGCGCCGCCCCGCGCCCCACTGGCGATTAAACACACTATAAAATTAATATTTTATAGTGTGTTCGATGTATGCCGGCCTGCTGGACTTTGGTGTAAAAGCAGCATGACTATCATAATATCAGTTTTAGACTCACGATCCAACCTATCGCTAGATGGTAGTAGCAGGAACGTATACAGAGAATACCATACAACATTATACTCTTAATCTAAAAGCAGGCAGACCGAAGCGGCCTATGAGTATTGTTGTTCTGGGGAAGCGGCAGTCCAAGATCCTTAGTCGGTTATCCTAACTTCGACTCGTTTTGAAGTGCGGGTAAGAATCGAAGTAAAGGTTTGCTTTCTATCCTCAAGTTCGGGAGTAACTATTTCCGAGTCTTTAGGTGATGCCACTTTGGATGCCCTCCTGACTTACAAGGTATTTCAGTAGCGGCGATACTTTAGCGTTCGGCTGCGGTGGTCAATACTTTTTTCAGATCTTTTGGCACGATAATGTAATGACATTGACATTGAGTGACAGACACTCGCGTATCCATAATTATTAATCTGCGCTCGAGAATTCGCGTAAAGGGTGACCGTATTGTACGTCCTTGGAAAATACAACCCTGGAAAGCACAGCCAGTATTGGGTACATACCGCGTACCGCGACCCATGTACCGCGTACATGGGTTTGAATTATCTAGATGTTCTTTCCATGGTCATACAATACGCACCGTACAATGCAGACACATGACTAGAATGCACGCCCCGTATTCCGTGTACACTATTCTGGACGCTCATTGGTCGAAAGTTCGTCATATCCCTAAGCCCTCATTGGTCGGTACAAAGAAGGCGCATGACGAGGTTGAACTGAGGTGCAAAGGTTTTGATATTTTAAACTTTACCCGACACAATTGGGTTCAAAACACATTAAACTAACCTTTTATTCCTTAAAAACCAAGAAAACAAACTAATCTACTGACATTTTACGTTTGCATGAATAATATGGCAACACAGCACTAGCCCCTTGATAGCACTCTCTTATGAAAACAGAGCGCTCGTTTTCCAGGAGTGTACAATACGGGCCGTACAATTTCAATATGCCACTACGGCCAGTATATGAAATCCATGGTTTGGAATACTGGCTGTGCTTTCCAGGGTCGTGTATTGTCGGACCATTTTATCCATAGACGTACAATACAGGGACTCCACGAAAAGAAAACAATAGATTGTTTGTGTTTATTTTTGTTGAGAAAATGTTTACAATTTACTCGGTTTTTCGTACCAACGATGAATTTGTAAAAATTTAGTTTAATAGAAATTACTTGTAAACTGTATAGGCGCACACAGCAAGCTAGTTGCTGCTAGAAAATGATAAAGTTTTGGAAAAGTGCAGGTAAGTAGTGCCTTCGTTCACGGGAGGCACTACTACGTAATCATTCCATCCATTATTTGTTTCCTCGAATAGTTTATAATGTGTTTCTATCATTGTTACAGCTAAAGGTAAAACTGGATGTCCTGTAAGGCCGCCAGAACCAAGTGCTAATGTTCCTGACGTCAGATCTTTGTTACACACACAATCAGTCGATGAAAATGAAGGTAAATAATTTACGTAAACTTCTTCTTAATGTAGTTAAATTGATTAATGTTCTCATCAAGTTATGAAAACCTTTTTCGCATTCGTAGAACTTGGTGATCTCATACATTTTAAATCATAATAGTGTTTTATTTGTTTATTACAGATGTACTACTCCTATTTGAAAAAAGGTCAAAGTTATCTTTATCATTACATGACACTCTTATTGAAAAGAAAGCTCTGAAATACTTTAAACAGTTTATTGAGACAACTGATAAAACCCACCTTATGAAATGTTGGACAGATATTGAATTATTTAAAACAAAACTATTAAACTCAAGGCAAAATGTAGATAATGAGAAGCATAAAAAGATAAACCGAACTAAGAGTTCTGATCTCCATTGTAAATGTAATCAAAATGAAGAATTCAAATCTCAAAGGTTTAGTGGGAAAGATAAAAGTGATGCATGTTCTGGTTTTTGTAATCCTCCTAACGAAAATGAAAGTTCATCTAGTTCATGCAGGAATCTAGTTGAACATACATACCCAGAAAATCACAAAACCTATGAAAATAATCATGTTGCTGCTGATCTCACTGAAGAAGCTATAAATATATTCAAAACATATGTTGCATTAGAAGCTCGACATAGACTGGATGTGCCAGACAGCTTCCGGAAATCTGTAATCACAAACATCTGCGAACTTGAAGGAAACATTAAAGAAGACTGCTTCACACCACTCCAAAACATAGTATTTAGCCAATTAGAAAATCACTGCTTCAATGAATACATTCGCAGTCCTTTTTATATTAAAGCACAAATTGACATTCTAACCAATGGCTCTCTGAACCTTAATGACATTTTATTCAATGAAACAATATTGTTCTATTTCACAGAACATTTAGAACAAGAATCATGTAGGGTTCTCTTGGAATTTTTGATGGCTGTCATCCATTTTAGAGATAACATTACCAGTGAATGCCAACCAAATAGTGAGCAGATGCAAACTGATGCTATTGTTATTTATGATAAATACTTTTCTCTTCAAGCCACAAACCCTGTGGGCTTTCCAACAGATATCAGATTGAAAGTTGAAAGTGAGATATGCAGAGAAGATGGCCCTCTTTTATCATGTTTTGATTTGCCCTACCGGATAGTTTTTAAAACATTAACGCAGTATGTTAAAACATTTTTAGAATCTGAATTGTATTATAGATATCTCTCAGAAATGATCCATTCTGTGAATCAGATATGGAATAGCAATAGTAAAGCACATTCTGACTGCAGCAGTGAATTCAGTATAAGCACTCAGAACACTTTACTGGCTATGGGTGATCCAGTCTTCCGCAAAAAGAAACGTAACCTCTCTGTACCTGATATGACAATTGATTCTAATCAGCTTTATAATGCTGACTCATTGTGGCAAAGGAATAGACAAGATGGACTGAGTCTTGGTAGAGTGAACAGCCTGGGCAGATTTGAGTCAAAATTTGAACCAGACCCAGATAAAAAAGACAGATCAATGCTAAAGAAAATGGTGAGCCGATTCGTTCCATTGAATACTTCAAAAGTTGAGGAAGAAATGGCATGGCAAATAGCACACATGATAGTGAAGGATGTTACAGATCTGACAATGGCCCCACCAGATAGCTAAAGTGACAATATCTGAATATGTGATAGTTATATGTAAGAAACAATATATTTTATTAATTAACTAATAATGATACTATATAGGTATAATTTCAGTTATTAAATACTTCTACTCAACAAACCACTATGATTTGACTGTAGGGAAATGGACTCCCTTTTCTGCATTCAGAAAATATTTGACTACTTATAAATATGATAAAAATTCACATTAATTATCTAAAACAGTAAATTAAACTCAATGTCATATAAAACAGTAATATATTTGGTTACCGAAACTGTGTAAACACTATGTGTATAAATAGAAATCAATGAAATAACAATAATATCACAGGGTTGAGTATGTATTAATACTAGGAGGGATATGTGTCAACTGCAACCGAGGTGGCTCTGAACCCAATAATGGAGAATATTCATCATTGTGGCTCAGTTCTTTGGCAGAAAACTTTGGAAAAGATGGAGAAAGATAAGATTTATTTACATTCCATTTCCTGTAAACTAAAGCATTTAGTAATGCTTGCATCGGGTTCAATAATGCCTGCAAAAAATGACATACTTTAATAATTTGGTAACAATTGAAATAATTTTTAATTAATGTTAGGAAACTCACCATGATATACCAAATACTTATTATGAGCTTAACTGGCATGTTGAACCACATTGTCCATACTAAAATACCATTAATTAGATTTGGTAGCCAGCAGATATAAAATGCTCCATTGATGAAAAAAAACTTTAATCTCAATGCATCAACAAGTCTCCTCTCTTTACTGGTAAACTAAAAAAAACATATGTAATTGTTAAGTCCAGATTATCAACAGAAACATTTTTTAATAGAAAGTATACACATATTTCATTATGTTTTGCATTCATTCACATAAATTTTTAGCTCATCCAAAGGTTGTCTGGAAGCGAGCGCTATTAGCGAAAAGAACGCTCATTGTATTGTCTCGATTAATTTTTTAATTTGCTCTATTGAATTTGTAAGGAAATTGTTATCTATCTAATTTAGCGAATTGTAGCGATTAACTTAGAACCGGATGGTTCTAAGTTAATCGCTACAATTCTACAATCGCTACAATCCTACTAATATTATAAATGCGAAAGTTGTGTGAATGTTTGTAACTAATTTGTGATGAAATTTATTAAAACGTAAATAGTTTAGGATCTGGATTAACACATAAACATCTAATTTTCAAAAATCAACATCAAAGGTTGTTTAACAAGGTGGTAAAGTTTATGGAAAAATTTATTCATTGGTTCGATTCGTTCAAAACTCGGTACCAATAAACTTTAAAATAAATAATAAAACACGTATGTATTATGACAGAGTTGTAGTACCTAATGTCTGTTCAATCAAGACAATAAAATACTACAACCTATCAAAACTTTCGCGATTGGTGTGAAAGATCAATCGCGCAGTCATATGTATCCTACTACTATTATAAACGCAAAAGTTTGTGAGGATGGATTTTTGTTACTCTTTCACGCAAAAACGACTGCACGGATTTTTATGAAATTTCACGTTAATATAGCTTCTACATCAGAATAACACATCTAGTCTACAATTAATAATATTTTGTGATTTGGCAATAATATAACGTTAGGTATCAATTAAGTCAGTAAAATGATATCCGAAATATATATACCTATACGTTTCACGGCTAAACTACTGAGCCTTTTGTAATGAAATTTAATATGGCCATCGTTTGTAGCCTGGAGAAGGTCATACGCTACTTTTATCAACATACCATTCAAGCCATTTCGGAGACAAAATGGCGAACGCATGTAATATAGGGTTCTGTCATCATGGGTAAAAAATATTAATGAAAATGTTACCTGAGCAAGTGGCAATGCAACAGCAATTTCCACATTTTTACTTGACAATGTATAAATGATGGGATTAGCAACCATCACTAAAGCTATAGGAATATATGTTGCAAAATAATTTGGCAGTATTCTTATAAGGGCACTTGTAGCTGATGGCAAATTATGGCATCTGGAACAAAGTAAATTTATCGTACCAAGATAAGTAAAGCTGTTTGGGCATTTTAAATAAATGGCTTTTGCAGCTATTGTTGTTTGCTATTGTGCAATTACATAGGTAGCTGATATCATCACAGGTACTTAAGAGACATACAATTAGCACATCAGTAGACAAACAAATAAAATTCTAGGTTAGTCTAGCTAGATCATGGAATTAAAGCTCACAGCTGCATATGTAAGACCATGGTGCTAGCAAAATGAGTGCAAATCACGTTTTTGATTTGAGTATAATGAGTAGTTTTTCTTTCATGAATATCAGATTATTTGTTGCAAGTGTTATTTTAGAGGTGACCTTGTAATTTTTTTAAAGATTAATTTTAATAAAATCTGAAACAACAAGATTCTTGATAATATGGTGAATTAAAGCATATGATTACTGCCACAAACTAATATAAAAAAATATTTATAGTTAAGTGTATTTTCAGCTTTGACCCTTACTTGGTTCTAATATTTACTACATAGCTCTAAGACTTACGTAGCATTTGGAATATAGAGAATAGACAATCCAATGGCAGTTGTTGCTGCAGGCAGGCCCCAGGCAAATGAATGATAAAGGAGTAAATGTGAATCTCGTCCTTTTATAGTATTCCAAGTATCAATTGCATAGAATAGTGTCCAAAACCAAGTTGCTGTATAAAAATATTGTGTCCATGCCTGCAGATATAGTTTGAATTACAGAAACTTAGTAAAGCTTACTCCAGGATCCAGTTACAGTGATAAAAAGTCAATGCTTCCTTTTTCTTTGTTTTTTTTTACAGTTTTTCACTGAGAACACAGAAATGAGACATCTTCCCTAAAGGACTGTAATTTGAAACCTGGGTTAGTAGGATTTATATTACAATAAAGTATGTAAGACTGTTAGAACTCACAGAAATAATGCTACAAAATAGTACACTAACATCATCATCTGGCATAGGCATTATATTCTTATATTTTAGCCAAAGAGAAGAGCGAACCATTACACCTGTAAAATAAAACTTGTAAGAAAATGTACAGATTCTTAAGAAATTAAAAGAATATAAATTTAAGTGATTGGTTTCAGAGAGAAGTGTAGTGTAAGTACCAGAGAACCAAATGTTATATTACCCAATGATGCAAACAAATCTGCTAAGGCAAGCCATCTAATAATGTGACGCCCTCGTGTTATACTGAAACTGAATTGTGATTTTGTAATGTCTGGAAAAATCTGAAACACAAAGAACATTATACAACTTTGAACAGTCGGTACTATTAGTGATATGAACAATCAGAACAATTACTGTACCTACATGAAGTAAACAAAAACATTGAGTTACCTGATACAAAGCCCCTAGTATTCCTATGGTCGAAGAAACTAAACAGACAGTATTGTAGGTATCTGTATTGAATTCTTCCATGATTTTTACAGCCAAGTCCTCATTTTTACCGGTATGGTGACAGCAAAACGTTTGAATGGTAGGATCCGACATTGTTCCTTTATACGGATGCTGGGTTGATCATAATACAGCTGGTTTTCACACAGCTAGTTTGTTAAAAACACACACACTCAGGCAGCGCATCAATTCATAAACACAATAGGAAACTGAAAACACACAGCTCTTATCAATTTATGAAAATAGAAGAAAGTACAAATTTTTAATCTGTGGACAGTACGGGAGACCAGTACAGTTTTTTTTTTTATTCATTTGGCTTAGATTCAGCCTTGCGCCGTCCTGTATAGCTCAACAGTAAAGCCTACTATTGACAGTGTTGCCAGCCGGGTCTTGTCGAAAGTTACCTAAAATAGGTAAAAAAGTAAACCTTTTTTCCCCATTATATTTTACTAAAACTCTTTAAATAATAATAAGGTTAATTTGGATGCTGTTAACAGCCAGGTATAGCAAAAGGTCGTCTCGATTCAGTTATTTTTATAACAAATCAATTACTAAGTACTTACTTAATTAATTTACTTGATTAAGTAAGTACTTACATCAAAACGAAAGCCAAATTAGCGATGGAAAACCTGCTTCCAGCAAAGTCATAAGTAGAAGTATCTTACACACACTTCTACGACTTTGACTTTGCGGCTTTTATGACTTTGATTTTTTTACATTAAACCTTTTTTATTTCCTTTAATTCCCTTTTTACTATCCTTTAATTTTCTCCTACATTACTGTAGGAGGCTAATTCTTAAGAAAACGCCGAAATTAATTTGTATACGCTTGAACAACTTCAATCAAAATATTTTTAATAAAGGCAAAAATGAAATTAAAACTATTATTAAGTTTTTGTTAAAAAACTATTTAAAAAAAACGTTCAATGTCGAATTATTATCTAAAACACAGTACCGTAACAGAAACGTATAAAATCAATTTAGGCGGTCTTATAACTTTTGTCAGGACATCAGGCTACGTAGAAGGGGGCCCGCGCTCAGTTCATCTAACTAAACAGATCTTTTTAAATTTGCTAAAAATCTAATTGTTGTGCTAAATTCCGGTGTTTCGACAGAATTCAAGTACAACAACGCCGATTGTTTATAAAACCCAGGATAAATAATGCTACAATAATAGATGATATTTATAACATTCTAGTAGTAGTTCTTGTGTGAAATGTTTGCAAAAAAACATAACTACTTAAAATTAATTATCGTGGCCCAATATTTTTATAAGTATATATTTTTAAATCGGCTATTTTTAGGGTTATCTTTCAGGGGTCGAAAATTGGTTGTCGGGGGTTAAAAATGAACATGGCATGTGATGTGGTAGGTATGCCGAACGAATGACACCATGCAAAAGGTGCCAGCAAGCTTGTCAGTATGACAAAGGTATGACTAGATAAGATAATAGCGATTGCACTGCACGTGCACGCAACGGTCTGTTGTTTTTCTCTGAGAAAAACAAAGTTATGGACACTATACTAGAAAGTGAAATTGCTGAATGCGTATGCAATGAATTTGTGAGCGGATTGCTGAATCGAAAAAAGGTTTTCACGCATCCGCAATATTTTGGAACGAACTATCCAACCACACCACCACTAATAAAACACCCCCACTTTACATGTAGAGGACGCTACAGAAATTGAACCAACTTGCTCCACAACATCATAAACCATCTTAACCTTCAAACGGCCGCACGGTCATTTGAAATGGCAGTTGTCGCGCGTAACCTTAAGGGAAATTTGAGGGATTTAAAGACTAATGAATTAAATAATCATTTATTTACTATAGTTAGACAAATAATCTTTCGGTTAGGAAACTATTTGGCGATAAAACAAATTATTAAAACTACACAATCAAAGCATTATAATTAAAGAAAATTTCATACAAATTCCATTGAATATTACTTAGATGAAGTTGTTAGTTGTGTAAAACAGGTACTTATCGCATATTGTGACATGCAACTAAGGAACCCTATACATGTATTAGCTTAAATGTATAAGCTAATAAAAAATGTAGCAATGCAGAACAGTTGTCAAAACTTTGAAAATCCAAAAGTGCGGCCAGGTTCCAAAAAGATTATTTTTATTTATGACGTCAATTTTAATTTTAGGAGTATAATATTCTGGAACAATGCAGAAAAAAACCTAGAACAATCCAGCACAACTTTCAAAACTTGGAAAAGTCCAAAGTGCGGGGCCAGGTTCCAAACCGTTATTTTCATTTTCAGCTGTAATTTTCACTCAAGAGAAAAAATATTTTGGAACAATATAGAACAAACCTAGAACGATTCAGCACATGTATCAGAATTCAGGAAACGCAAAAGTGCGGGGCTAACTTCTCGTACTCGGGTTCCGTAGTTGCCCATAAACTTATAATTATTACCTGTTTTACACAACTAAATACTTGAAAAAGAAACACATTATACGAACTTTTCGACGATAGGCGTGCGTAGTCTTTTCGACGCCTATATTGCCCGCAATTAAAACAACATGATATATGCACAACAAGAGACGCGCTTGGTAGGGAGGAGTTTAGTTGTTTCAGCTCCTAGTGAACTTATGAAAGGCTACTAGAAATGGCAAATACTTATAATGAAAAAAAATATATCTTATAATCGAAATGTAAAAAGTGCGGTCGATTCGACACCGCGCGACTGCTTGAAGGTTAAATCTCGATATTTAACTTTGGCTTGTTTTTGTATATTGTTTGGAGGTGGGCGTAAATCACACAGGATACTTACTATCCTAGCTTAGACTATTAGTTGTAGCACTTAAACTAGTTACTTGTCGCCACTGCATGCACTGGCACACCTCGCAGTTCTTTCGCCTACTTAGGTATATCGGTGATTGATTAATTAATTATAATAAAACATCATTAATAGGTATAATTACATTTTTAATACTTGTCTACATAAGTATGAAAGTAAAATCTAAATAATACACGAAATACGTAGTTAAAATAATACATACTAGAACCAAATCTACCTTTGTATAGCTTTACAGGGTGAATTGTGTTCTGGGGATCTGAGACTAAAATTAAATGGTAAGTACCTAACTTTTGAAAAACTCAGAATCAAGCGGTTTGTATTATTTTGTTCTAAGATTAGCCCCGTGCTCTCTCGAACCATATTATTTGCTTTAAAATAGTAATTGATAGGTGTCAGTGATCATTATTACCGTTGTTTGAAATGTTGTCTGTGATTTGTAATGGAATAACAGTTACGTTATGTGTTACAGAGAAACAAGGGTTTATCGGGTCGCGAGTTTCATCGGACTGAAGTGTACAATTTACATTCACAGTCGTTGTGTTTTGATCTACTACACTGCTGGAAAGACTGAGAGCCGGTGGCTGATTTGGATCAATTATTGGATTTTGTTTTGAGTTGTTTATCATTGTACCGTTTATATCATCATTCATGTTTATAGGTGGTTCTGTAACGTTATTTTCTGCAGCTGTGTTCAAAAGAATTGAACAAGGGATTGTTGTCATAAATTCTTTACCAGATTTATTAACAACACTTACTGTACATTTAGTATTGTCAGATGCATTTTTGTTATCATCTGATGTTTTAATATCAGCATCAGGCGTAAATGAGGTAGCGATTGCGCATGGAATTGCTAGAACTTCCGTTTTGTCATCATTACTAATAGTCAAACTGCAGTTTACTAAATCGGCTAACATAGAGTTGGCTTCGGATACATTGCTATCTGGTGCAACAGCTACAGGCTGGCCTCTATTATCATAAACCACAGTATGATGGCGATTTCCTGTAGATCGTGCTAAATTCCATAATGCTAACCCTGTCAAAAGTGTACCAACTCCTGCTCCAGCAATGCCCACTCCGGTGAGAGCACTTCCTGAGCGACTCATGCTACCTCTGTTGCCGTAACTGGCGTAGTTTCCAAAGTATCCTGGAGATTGTGAACCATATCCAGGCATCTGTGGGCCATTGCTGGGATGATAAGAAGGATGGGCACCGTAGTTGGAACCATAGTTTGAGTATGGAGGAGGTGGCTGTGGATGTTGGTAATTGTTTCCATACCCGTTGTTACTTGGATATGTAGCTCCTCCTGGCTTGTAACCTGTATAAGGAGGTGGAGCACCAGATCCAGATAGCCCACTTCCTGGCTGTTGAGGATAGCCACCGCCTTGTTGATGTGAGATTCCAGTACCTATTTGCTGGGGGTAGCTACTGCCCTGTTGGTGCGAGATTCCACTTCCTGATTGTTGAGGATAGCCGCCTCCAGTGCTCCCGGACAAACCATTTGATGCTGGGTAAGAATGGCCTGGCTGGCTGTTGCTTTGCACGCCGGTTGCAGCTTGATGTCCATTTGAGTTCTGAGATGCACTGCTTCTCTGGATACTTTCCTGATTTGTTGTTGGTGATTTTGCTTGTTTACTACCTGATAGTCCGGTCTGACTGGAAGGATACGAGTGACCACTGGTTTGAGTATTTTGAGGCTTTGATTGCTTAGATCCTGTTTTTTCTTGCCATCCGAATAGAGAAGGTTTTGGTGCTGAAGGTTGCGGGTAACTAAGCGAAGTGGGTGCAGGGTGTGGATTGTAGCTAGTTTTCCTGCTAGATCCACGTGCAGAACTCGAACCACCTCGACCACTTAAAGACTTTTTACCATTCACGCATACTATTATTATTAATGTCAATAGAGTCACTGCAAGTTTGGTATTCATTTTGGTTTTTCACATAAAAATCATGCATATATTTCACAGATTAACCTTTGACGCTCAAGGGACACGTTAACAAAGCAGACGTCCGACAGTAAGTGCCTGGCACATTTAGTTTCTCGATCATTGGAGTTAAGTGGCAAAGTGCTGGTAGGTATGAGTTCGATTGTTGGTCGCCCACTCTACTGCGTATAACATCGGGCTGAGTTAAGGTTCATAATAAACACTTACGACCTTTAGGTTCAAACTATAGGTAACCCCTGAAACAACGCAAACATGCAAAGTAAACTCTTTCTGGAAATCAATATTTCTAAGGGCAACAAAACCGAAACATAGCTTACAGACTTACGTCATGCCTGCCTATGATTAATTTTTAAATGTTAATAGAATAGAATAGAATAATCGTTTATTGTCTTACTGTGTGTACAAAGATGGAATAAATTGGTAACATTTAGTAACAACATCTATATTTGAATATACATATAAGGTAGGTGTGCCTGCCTATCTACTTACGTACCTACATAACGTACTTTATATAAATGTATATTCCATATTATTGTATAAAGGAATTTCAAGTGTCCAGATAAATCAAAATTTCTGATTACACTGTAGAAATAACAGTGGCATAGCTGCTATAGAGTAGGATGCGAAACATAACATTGTTACATACCTAGCTGCTTTATCTTTTAGATCAGTAGATGATTCTTGCGTTGCGTGCGACTTGCCACTTACCTACGAGTAGTTCGTAGGTACATATCTACTTTGATAATTATTTGTATTTAGGTAGGTAGTAGGTAGGTACCACCTAGATATATTTTACAGGTTGAATTTTAGCTTCGGTATCGAACTAAGTACCTACCTACTTTAGTAATCAGTATAATAGAGACTTCACCACGTTTTAAATGCCTATAACGTACTTAGGTACTAAGTAGAAACATCGAGTCAAATTACGAGTCAGACATTATCCCATAATGCAACAAAGGCCCATTTTGTTAACTTCAGCAGGTCCTATCGCAGTATATATTTTAGTACCTGCCTGTTTCTTCTTACTTTAAAGGTTGAAATTTAACCTAGGTACCTTAGTACATACTACTAATTACAGAACTAAAAGAAGTAGGTAGGTACTTCTACCTTACCTGAATAACTACGTATATATTTATATTTTATTACTTTACCAATGTACCTACATAGGTACATAAAGCGACATTCCTTACTTTTATGCTAGGTAGGTACTACCTACGTGCTTTACTCATGTGTGTGTTATCTTTGAATTTCTGATTAGGTACCATTAAATATCTATGCTCATTGCTAAATATTGCACAAAAGTTTATAAGTAGGTAAGCACCTACCAGCCTACTTAATATTCATTTTAATTTTTCTTTAGATTAAATTGCTTGTCGCGGCTTGTATGCGATAAAAACTTTTTTAATAAACGCTTAAAAAGTAGTTACCTACCTTCCTGGGCACTAATCATTAATTTAAATCTCATTTCTTAGATATGCTTTAATTGTCCTTTGTGCTTGTTTGGCTGAAAATTAATAAAATTAAAAATATTATACCTATTGGTAGGTACAGACAATACCAAAAAGATGTTAAATAAAATCCTATTTGCTAAAAAAACAAATCAATTAGGTACCGCTTAGGTAGCTACCTACCTTTTTATACCTATGTACTATCTAAACTTATAAAAACGTTGGTCATAAGAATCGAAGTCGATTCCTTCCAATGTATAGGTAGGTAGGTACTAGGTACATACCTATCTACTTTACAGAACTTTCAAAAATATTTAAATAGCTTTGCTAAATTTGCGAAAATCTATTAAATTAAATATCGCTTAGGGTGTCTAACGTTTTGTGTTATTTTTTTTTCAGACACGTTGATAGTGATCTGCCTTTTCATACGTATCCGTTAGATGGAAATGGTTCAGAATGTACATATATTTTAATTATGAGAGTACAAAGAACATAGTACCTACCTCCCAGGTACTTTTGATATAAATATGTAAAAAAGTACATAACTTGATCTAGGTAGCTCCTACATATTTAAAGTTTTCCTTCAGTCAAGTTGACTGTACTTGATATGTTATCAGCGCGTCAATTCCTTATCACCTGCCTATAAACAGGTAGGTAGATAGCGTTTAAACAAATCAGTAATCATTAATCAATTAATTGAACCCCCTACTTCAAACAGCCATTTAAAACATATACTTAAAGATTGTAATATTCATTATATCGCACTCCGTCGCCAATAATGATTGGTGTATTAGTGATTTCTGCGTTTGTAGCATACGTGAGTGGGCGGCCAAGTGAGAGCATTCTCCCACAAAACGTAGTCACCGTTCCTCCTAACTGTCCTCCTGGCCAGCAATGGGTAAATGGACAGTGCCGCGATGTTTGGAACAAAGCTCAAAATCAGTAAGTGCGCATGTTTATGTAGGCCTTTATTTAGATTTTAGACACTAAAATATTTCTTATTTACAATTACGGCCATATGTTACAATGTAGGTAATATGTACCTTTCAGTCCATCGAATGAGGCGATGAACTGATGACATTGTAACGGTCGCTGAAAGTTGGTGGATAGACGCGACGCAATACCGTTTGTTTAGTTATTGATGCTACTATTAGAGTTGTCACTATTGGCTGGTTTTCACCATGCATGAGGGTCAAACTTCATACATGCTTTAGCATCTCTAGTAAATCTGTGGACTGGTGTTGACCGCAGTATCGGCCAAGCACAAAATAGGAATGCAGCGCGAGCGGAGCGAGAAGCTGTATTTTGTTTTCAATTTTAATTATTATAACCTTTACCCACTTCTTTTTCGTCTAATCGTCTCACAACGGCGTCAGATTGTTTACCACGACATTGCAACAGGGTAGGAAGGCTTCGATTAGGTAGTGGGAAGTCGGATGGTGGGAGCCCAAGATCGTTCGTCGTGACACTTTATAGGGCAAGTCTATGTTCAGCAGTGGACTTCTACAGACTGATGATGATGATTTAAAACGGTAAAGGGTAAATTCCGCGTCCTTCGTAATTTTTTGGGTAGGCAGGCACACCTACTTGAGCTTTTCAATTCCTAAGAAATTAATTTTAATTTTGCAGAGAACTGGGAAACTTTGTTACTGTGCCGTCTAATTGCCCGGCAGGTGAAGAGTTCATAGGCGGAGTTTGTCGTGTTGTTTGGAGAAGCGGTTTAGACAATCTGAACGTTATTACTGTGCCGACTAACTGCCCAGAAGGTCAAGAATACGTAAACGGAGCGTGCCGTGAGGTTTGGAAAAGGTAACATAAGAAGAAAATCAAACATTTAACTTTTAGATACAAGTTTTTCTATTATAGCGAGAAGCTGTATTTTGTTTTCAATTTTAATTATTATAACTTTTACCCACTTCTTTTTCGTTTAATCGTCTCACAACCGCGTCAGATTGTTTACCACGACATTGCAACAGGGTAGGAAGGCTTCGATTAGGTAGTGGGAAGTCGGATGGTGGGAGCCCAAGATCGTTCGTCGTGACACTTTATAGGGCAAGTCTATGTTCAGCAGTGGACTTCTACAAATTGATGATGATGATTTAAAACGGTAAAGGGTAAATTCCGCGTCCTTCGTAATTTTTTGGGTAGGCAGGCACACCTACTTGAGCTTTTCAATTCCTAAGAAATAAATTTTAATTTTGCAGAGAACTGGGAAACTTTGTTACTGTGCCGTCTAATTGCCCGGCAGGTGAAGAGTTCATAGGCGGATTTTGTCGTGTTGTTTGGAGAAGCGGTTTAGACAATCTGAACGTTATTACTGTGCCGACTAACTGCCCAGAAGGTCAAGAATACGTAAACGGAGCGTGCCGTGAGGTTTGGAAAAGGTAACATAAGAAGAAAATCAAACATTTAACTTTTAGATACAAGTTTTTCTATTATGCCTAGCCAAATACTTACGTTCAGGTTTTAACTACTCCAGGTTAGGTTTATAATAATACAAAAAAATAACATTTGTTGCAGGAGCTTCAATAACATCGAGCCTCATAACACAGTCACTGTACCATCCAATTGCAAGCCGGGTCAGCAATGGATAAATGGATCCTGTCGAGATGTATGGGTAATCGGTTTTGACAATATGAACCCTATTACTGTGGCGTCTAACTGCCCTGCAAGTCAAGAATACGTGAACGGAGCGTGTCGTGATGTTTGGAACTACAGGTACCTACAAACATAAGTCACAACAGTTTGCAACAATTTTGTGATAGGTATACCTTATGTGATATTAATTTCATTCCGTTTGTATCTTACTAGTTTTTTAATTACATGACAGTTAGATTAAATAAATAAATAATGCTAGAGATTTTCACACAGCAACACCTTGGCCCAAACTAAGCAGAGCTTGTATTATGGGAACTACATGACTGATAAACTACTTTTAAAATAAAATGTAAGTACATTTTATTTTGTAAATACATACATATTAAGTATACATAGAACACCCAGACCCGAGACAAATATTTGCAGATCATACAAACATTTAGGATCAAAACAATAGGTACCTTTGTACAAAGATAAAAATATATATATAACAACGTTTACTAGATCGAGCTAAACTATAATAGGCAAGAGATAGTATCGTTCAGCGGATTCCTAATTTGTTTGTCAAATGCTTTATATAACTGCAGTTCGACACCTAGGTATCTAACACTGACTTTCTAAGATTCGTTTTCAAAAAACCTAATTAGGTAGGTACCTACCTATTTGAATGACACTGCAGGTTGCACTTACGAGAATATGAGTAATGGAACAATAACGTAGGTACCTAACTAGGTAAATAGATACCCAGGTAGCTAGGTATTATCTTCTTACAATGATCAATCTTTCTGTGTGAGCCAGTATGAAACCCTTCACCTACCAATTAAATAAATCCAAGCCTTGGTTGTGCTTTTTGGCTTTGATGATAGTGATACTATCATCAACGCTATTTACATAGGTAGGTACGCTGCCGCTTTTAAAATGTGCAATAAGTTTTATTTTTCTTAAAAAATAGAATTTTATAACTTATGAAACGAGCAAAATTGGTTCTCTCGTTTTCTTTTTCTGCTTTCACACACAACAAATGGGCACGTAAAAAATACGTCTAGGTGTGGTAAGTAGATAACGCACCTTGACGTATTTTTCGCGTGTATTTGCTAAATACTCGCCTTGATAATGATTTTATGAGGGTTAGGTACCACCTAGTTGAAACAATGGTTCACTTATTTTGGATATTATTGCGACTATACCACGGTCACCTACGGTCAACGGTCCTCTAAACGGTCAACGAAACGTAGTAAAGTACGTGGTATAATCGTAATTATATCAAAACACGATAATTAATTATGTGTTTCATTATTTGATTCAGAGTCATAATTAATTTGCATTACAGGAGATCTGACGCCAAGATAAAGTCGGTACTATCAACCAGGTTATCCAATAAAAATGTGATAAGCGTGCCCAGTCAGTGCCCAGCAGGCTACAAAGCAGATGCCCTTGGAGTATGCCGGGAGATATTCCCTTAAAGTTAAGCATTGGGTATTTAACTTATTTCTACATAGAAGGAAAAACGCCACCGCCCACTATAAAGCATGCATTGAAAATTATCTCCTTGTTTTATTTTCTAGAAATAAACACCAACGACTTAGTTACACTGACGATAGTTACACCACGATACACTGGTTAATACCTTCTGTATTTACGTTAATACTGCAAATTTCACCAGACAGATTAAGTGTATGATAGACAGAAGTTAGCTAAGTAGGTACAACATTACTTGTGCCAGCCAATAGTAATAATGAGTTTGTGTGACCTCATAAGTCATAATCATAACAGTCTTAGCACACGGGAACAATACCGACAGCAGGAACTATACTATCGTAGCTACATAGCATTTTCATTGAGTTATTAACAAAATAAAAAAAAATATAAAAATGTAAATACAGCATCTATAGAGTTATACTGGAGTTTTCTCTAAGAGACTTATTCCTTAAAATAGGGGATGGGAGGGTGGATGTGAGTGAGCGTACAATCTAGATTTTGTATAATTATGTATGCTAGTTTGATTGCCTGATGCTTAGTAATAATAAGTACCTAATGCTGGACATTTTCACTCAGCATCATCTAGCAGAGCTTGTGTTAAGGGACATGACTGATATACTTCTTTTTCGTAATAACATTCATACCTACTATACATAGAAAATCACCCAGACCCGAAACAAATTTGCAGATCTTACAGTATTTGTCCCGTGGCGGGAATTCAACCCGCAAACCTTCTGCGTCTCAGACGGGCTTTCGTCTACTGCGCCACATGGGTCGTTTGTTCAACATTGATACAACTTGCTTAATATCTACTTGCTTATTAATACTCTTAATAGCCGGAGGTCGTGTGTTCGAACCCGGTCATGTACCAATGGATTTTTCCACACAAAAATGTATCTGTGTATGTTCATCATGGGGAATACAGTTGTAAGCGTGTTTGTTTTTTTTTTATAAAACTTGGTAGGTGATTAAAAGAATATTCAACTTCAAATAATTATGAGCTTAATCGGAGGGAAATTTTTGAATTATGTGGTCCTCAAGGCTCTAAAAATACTGTGAGATAATCTATACCTAGATTGAAAGGAAAAAAAAATGCGACAACATTTTTTACCCTCGTTAATGTGTAAGTCCCCTAGGACTAGGTAGGGGTAAATGTGACTTTACATAATGGAGTCGGTACCTACCTATGTAGGAATTTCATTTTGTCGATCACATCGATACTCTTCCTTCGAGCAAAAATATTGTTACAAGCTAGGGTACGGGATAAAATAATGAAGTCCACTTGAACACCAAAAGAACACTGTATTAGTCAGGTTACACTATAAACTTAACTTTGACACTAACAGCACAACAGAATTACACCACTTAAACAAAAGCACTAAAACACTGAATTACTAGGTACAACACTATAACACAAACAGTCACTCTACTTAATCACTGGGTATCGCTTCTTTATCACTTTGATCAATTCACTTCCAAATCTCGATCGGAACTGTCACTACGGGCCGCTCACCGCGCTTATAAATCCCCCTAAGACGATACCTCGATCCTTCCAGAAAGATCTCGCACAATCCCGTCCTTTCTAAGCGCGTGATATCCCCTTCTAACGCATTTGCTATCTCTTACTAACGCGGTTAATGATCGATCTAGTCGGTTCCATAAGGGGCGGGGCGTCCGCTACGTGCGTGCTAGTTCTTTCTACGCGATATTAGATGGCGGTAGAACGAGTAGTGCGTCCATTTGATAAGAGATGGCGCTAGCATACCGTAGTTAGCTAGCAGCGCACGTCACACTGCCCCCTCCTTAGACATGCTCGTCCCGAGCATTGTCAGACCCGTAATACCTCGCCAAACGGTCAACATGAACGATCTTAGGGGCTCCTCGCAGACCCTTCTGTATCCGATAAGTGACATCGTTAATCCTGGTCATAACACGGTACGGTCCGTCCCATTTGGGCTGTAATTTGGGAGACTTTCCTTTTTTTCGCACTGGATTATGCAACCAAACCAGTGAACCTTCGTTGAATCCCAAATTGTTTAGTTTTCTGTCATAACGGGTCTTCATCTTTTCAGACGTTTGTTGGCTGGATTGTCGGATGTTTTCATATACGTCGTTCATTTTATTTCGTAAGTCGCTCGCATAATCTGTTATTGTGCGAGGAGAATCAGGTGGAATGCCAGTTATCAAGTCCGCAGGTAATCGCAGTTCACGTCCAAAGTTCGCAAAGGCAGGGGTGACATTTGTGCTCTCGTGAACTGCACTTCGATATGACAGCAGAAATGGCTGAATGTACTTGTCCCAATCCTTTTGATTGGTCTCCACCACTTTTGCCAGATAATGTTCCAACGTCTGATTAAACCTTTCTACCATTCCGTCCGATTGTGGGTGATAGGAGGTGGTTCTGGTCTTATGAGTGCCCATTAAACGACATGTCTCCTGAAATACCTGGGACTCAAAATTCCTTCCTTGGTCGCTGTGAATTTCCAGAGGTACTCCAAAACGACAGAAAACTTCGTGTACTAATTTATCCGCTACCGTCGAAGCTTCTTGGTTAGGAATTGCGAAAACTTCCGGCCATTTTGTAAAATAATCCATGACTACCAAGAAGTATTTGTTCCCGTTTTCACTAACAGGAAACGGTCCAGCAACGTCCAGCGCTATACGTTCCCACGGCGCTCCGACATTGTATAACTTCAATGCTCCTTTGCTGCGCGTGTGGGGTCCTTTTACGGCTGCACAACTCCTACATTTCCGGCACCAGTCCTCCACATCATCTCGACAATGGATCCAGTAAAATCGTTCGCGGATTTTTAACAATGTCCTTTTTATTCCCATATGACCACCCGAACATCCCTCGTGGTAGAGCTTCAGAACGTCAGATATTTTGTTCCTAGGGACAACCATTTGAAGGTGACAATGATCTCCTCGAGCATTTTCCCATTTACGGCACAATACTCCATTATGGACAACCAGACTGTCCCACTGTGCCCAATAACTTTTTGTAGTTGTGCTCATTCCAGCAACATCACTCCACTTAGGTTTGGGGCTACCAGCTTTGATCCGTTCTACAATTGGCTTGAGATCGTTATCCTCCTGCTGTGCTTGCTGCAGGGCTTCCTTCCACTCCTCGCTAAGGTCTGTTCTCAGCATTCTTATGGGTACTGCTTCTTTGGCCTCCTGTTTGACACAATGCTTACAGTTTTCCAGGCAAGGTCTTCTAGAGAGTGCATCCGCGTTACCGTGAGATTTTCCACTGCGATGTTCAATTTGAAAATCAAACTCCTGTAGCTGTTGGACGGAGGCGCTAGCCCCCTGTTCTCCTTGAGGCCGATCTTCCCCTCTCAAAGTGCGTTTTGGGCAGCTAGACCTCAGGTGACCTTTTTCTCCACACTCGTAGCATCGAGGACTAAATTTAGGGCGGCTGAATCTGTCACTGGAAGGAGATGCCACCACTTCCCTGACGCGGTGCGCTCGATGGTCCTGACGTACGGCCTCTACCTCCAAGCATGGGCCAAGGCGTTTTTCAGAGACTCGTGGTGCCCAAGCCTCACAGTAGCTCGTACTTCCAGGTCACGTATTCCATCGACGAACGCCTGGATCAAGATTCCATCAATGAGCGCAGGTGAAGATTGATACGCCTTCCGAACCAGCTTTTCAATTTCCAAAGCCCACTGTTGTAGGTTCTCGGTGCTCCGTTGGCTTCTGTCCTTTAGCTGAGCACGGAACACGTGCTCCAGGTGTGCGTCGCCATATCGGGACTCCAAAGCTTCCAGCAGTTGCTCGTAGCTGACTTCCTTCCCCAGGGCTTCTAAGATGGTGAGCGCCTGGTCACGAAGGCCTAGTGTAAGTGCAGTCATGGCTTGCTTCTTGGTCCATCCATTTGCTTCAACAACAGCATCAAGCTGGATCTTGTACGCTGACCACGAAGAACTTCCATCGAAGGGTGGGACCTTAAAACCTCGAACCGATGTAGAAGTTACTACAGGAGCCACGTTGCCGTCGCCAGATTTTAGTACACCCAGAGCTTTCTTCACGTCGGCGATCTGAGTTTCGGCCTCTGAGATACGATTCTCGTGGTGCTTCACCTGCTCCTTCACTTCTTTGAGGTCTTTTCCAATAGTCACGTGTAGTTCCTTCAGAAGGTGAGCTTGTTCCTCCTGTCGACGAGCCTGGTCTGCTTCCAGCTGACGGAGTTGCTCCTCCTGCCGACGAGCCTGCTCCTCTTGCCGACGAGCCTGCTCCTCTTGACGACGTACTTGGTCCGCTTGCAGACGTGCCTGGTCTTCCATCATAGCCATTAAGGCAGCAAAATCAAACGAAGCAGGAGATCGGGCCACAGTCGATGATTCTGCAGATGATCCAGCAGCTGACTCCATCTCCGGCTGAGGTACCCGCCCAGGTTCTTGTGATGGGGAACCTCCGAAACGCCTTCCATCGACTTCTTGCTGTCGTTGATGTCTCGTCCTGACACCCTCCATACTGTCGTCCTTTGGTAGAATCGGCATTATTTTATCCCACTTCTGACACCAAATTGTTACAACCTAGGGTACGGGATAAAATAATGAAGTCCACTTGAACACCAAAAGAACACTGTATTAGTCAGGTTACACTATAAAATTAACTTTGACACTAACAGCACAACAGAATTACACCACTTAAACAAAAGCACTAAAACACTGAATTACTAGGTACAACACTATAACACAAACAGTCACTCTACTTAATCACTGGGTATCGCTTCTTTATCACTTTGATCAATTCACTTCCAAATCTCGATCGGAACTGTCACTACGGGCCGCTCACCGCGCTTATAAATCCCCCTAAGACGATACCTCGACTCCTGTAGCTGTTCTATCCATCTTGCCACTTGCCCCTCGGGGTTCTTGAACTGTAATAGCCATGTTAACGCAGCATGGTCAGTTCGCAGATGAAATTTACGTCCTAGCAGATATTTGCTGAAATGCTGCAAAGATTTTACTACTGCCAGCAGTTCCCTTCGTGTGACACAGTAATTTCTTTCCGGTTTGGATAAAGATTTGCTGAAGTAGGCTATCACCACTTCTTGATCTCCTTTGCGCTGAGATAATACACCACCAATACCGGTATTACTTGCATCTGTGTCCACGATGAACTCGTTATCTAGGTCAGGAAAGCCAAGAATAGGTGCTTCACACAGACGCTTCTTTAGTTCCTGAAAAGCATGGTTGCAGTCTTCATCCCAGCAGAATAGTCGCTTCTCCTCGGTGAGCTTGTGCAAAGGCTTAGCTACATCAGCAAAGTTCTTCACAAACCGTCGGTAATAGGAGCAGAACCCTAAAAATGCTCTGACTTGTGTCTTGTCCATTGGAATCGGCCAATCCTTGACAGCGTCTTTTTTCTCTGGGTCAGTTTGTATACCGTTTCGTGAAACTACATGACCCAAGAAGCTTACTTGCCGTCTGAAGAACGAGCACTTTTTCGGACTTAACTTTAGATTTGCTGCGCGGATCTTTGACAACACGCGTTCCAGATTTTGAAGATGTTCTTGAAACGTTCTTCCAATAATGATGATGTCATCCAAGTAGACAAGGCAGGCGTCTCCGATCAATCCAACAAGTACTAGCTCCATTAGCCTCTCAAAAGTCGCAGGGGCGTTGCATAATCCGAACGGCATGACTCGAAATTGCCAAAGTCCCTTTCCCGTAGAGAATGCAGTCTTTTCCTTGTCTCTAGGGTCTATTTCTACTTGCCAGTAGCCACTTTTCAAATCCAGAGTAGTAAACCACTTCATTCCTGTCAGTGTATCTAACGTGTCATCAATTCTTGGTAGTGGATAACTGTCTTTCTTCGTTACTTCATTGAGACGACGATAATCCACACAGAAACGCATAGTTCCGTCCTTCTTCTTGACTAGCACGACAGGCGAGCACCAAGGACTGGATGAAGGTTCTATTACACCATCCTTCATCATTCCCTCAATCATGGTTTCTACTTCTTTCTCCCGTGCTACTGGTAATCGTCTAGGTCGCTGGTGGATCGGTAGCTCATTACCAGTGTTTATCGCATGCTGTACTAGTCCAGTCTTTCCAATATCAGCATCATTCGAAGAGAATACATCGGCATACTGAAGTAACGTCTTTTTAGCCATTGCAACTTCTTGTTCAGAAAGATCCTTGCGACAAACTTCCAGAAACGATGACACATCATATTTGTTCTTTAGGTTTTGACCACTGGGCAATTCTTGACACCTTCGCAAGCAAGCTACTTCCTCACAGGTTCCCATTAACGTCCCTTTTTCGATGAGGTTTTCTTCACTACTCAAGTTCAATATTCGCACTGCTGAGGTACTCGTAGCCTTCACTAGAGTTCGCGACATAATCCATGGTTGGACGGTATCCAATCTCTCTATCAGTACACATCGATTATTTCCCGCAGTGTGTGGCAATCTTACTGGTACAATGGTTTCCGACCTTGGAGGCAGAACAGTTTTCTGTAGACAGTAAATATTCCCTGGTGATCCACCTTCCATAAAAATTTCCTCCGTTCCACATTTTAACACTCCTTGATTCACGTCGATCTTGCAGCGGTGCTCTCGCAAGAAATCCAAACCCAGGATACAGTCGTCAACCACGTCGGCCACGATGACGTTATGCAGGAAAATCCTTTCACCCAGCTTCACCTCTACCCGCTTCTCGCCTCGGACGGATATGTGCTGACCGGTTGCTGTTAAGAGTTGGACTCGGTCACTGTTACGGAAGAAGTTCCCAAGTAAGCGATTTGCAAGTTGGGAACTGACCACTGTACGAGAAGCACCAGTATCCAATGTGATCTTGCAGGGTGTTCCATTGATTTGGCCATTGATAATCAGGCTGTTCCCGTCGTGTGCTTGTGAGATCGAAATTCTTGGGACTTTTTCACTACCAGCCAGCACCTGTCCCGTAGTCCTGGCGTTTACTCGTTTTCCCTGCTGCTGTTTGGACGGATATAGCAAATGCGTTAGAAGGGGATAGCACGCGCTTAGAAAGGACGGGATTGTGCGAGATCTTTCTACGCGATATTAGATGGCGGTAGAACGAGTAGTGCGTCCATTTGATAAGAGATGGCGCTAGCATACCGTAGTTAGCTAGCAGCGCACGTCACAATATTGCAATAATGAAAGGAGAGAACGATTTAGATAACATAGAATAAGTTACTTATGTATTGTATCTATGATTTAATGAAAGAAAAATATAGGCCATACTGTACAAATAAATGTTTTTTTTATTCCCCTATAAATAAAATATCAAACATTATATTACTTAAAATTGTATTCCCTACAAATAACATTAGAATATTAAGCAATGCGAAGCCAAATCCGTGAAGTTTGACATTGACAATCAACTTCATTTAATTTGATTTTGATTGATTGGTCGGAAATTCCAAATCGCCAAGTCGCCAAATAACCACAAAATCAAGACTGAAGTGAAGTGAACCACAATTTTGCGTAAAAAATTGGGATTGTGATGAAAATATTTGAATTTCCAAAACAAATCACTTAATGAAATTATCTTTACTAATTACATAATTCCTTACTAGACGGCTTCAATCATGACGACGACGTGAGTTTCCAGATTTTACCAAACGCTACAATGTCTGAAAGAAAAGGCACAAAAGCCCTAGAGCTATGGTGCAAGCGTTTAGTCAGGGATTGTCCTGACGTACAGATAGAAAATATGACAACATCATGGAGAGATGGAATGGCATTTTGCGCTTTGGTTCATCACTTTAGACCAGATCTGATGTAAGTAGTTTCACTATATTTATAAAGATCCAACTTGCTCCATAATACCTTAGCAAAAATGTACAAAAATTATGTATGGATGTACAAAAATTATGTATTTAGTTTCGTAACTATTTATTATTTATCAACAAGGGAGCCCACATCCACCAGTGAACTTCTACAGGTGTAGAAACCACATCCATTCACTGACTTCCTGCAAACTTTTGATGACATTGGTCCATCCGGTAGGAGCCTTCCTACACTGTTGTCCAGTTCATGATTGCCATTTGAAAACCTTTCTTCCCTAGTGGTTGTCAGTTTTGCAAGCTATATGGCCTGTCCATTGCTACTTCCACTTGCTAATTCTAACAGCTATGATGGTAACTTATAGCTCTGCATAGGCTTGGTCACTACAATAAATCATGCAGTTGTTCCTGTTGAGGGAAAACAATGTTGAAGTGTGATATGTTCTAAAACATATTGCTCTTCAAAATTGTTCCTTTTAGTAATATCCTGTCATTTGACTGCATTCTTTATGCTTTTACAAACTTTTGAGCGATCCTGTGAAAGTACAAAAAGAATACATATACATGACATTTAGTTTTTGCCTTCTATGTCTCAACCATCCCACTCATTGAAAAACCTTGCAGTTTGTATTACATTGACATTGTTAGTTCTCAGTCTGTAGCATCTCCAAATATGCTTAATCAAACATATATTGCTTACTTATTTTAATGGACAAGTCATACTTAATTAACATTCATTATTTTTATGTATTCTTAATTATTACTTTTACCTATCTAGATTTTAATATTTCAGTGATATGTCAAAATTGAAACGTGAAAACATCTATGAAAATAATCAGTTGGCATTTAATGTTGCTGAGAAATATTTAGGTATTCCTGCCCTTCTGGACCCTGAGGATATGGTGGAAAATGATGTGCCTGACCGCCTGTCAATTTTAACATACTTGTCACAGTTTTATCAAAGACTTGGTCATACTGGTAAGTTTTTATTCTAGCATCTAGAATAAAAACATCTAGAATTTAGATTATAGATAAGTAAATAAAGAAAATATTTATTGAATACACCTACATATCACCTGAAAAAAATATTAAAGGTAGTTTTAACAATTGCTAAAACCTGGATGGCAATCTTAGGATGAATAGTAAAACGAGATTTTACAACTTAAGTGGCAAACAACAATGCAACCTACCTGTTGGTAAGCGGTTACCATAACCTATTGATGCTTGTAACACCAGAGGTATCACTCGTGCAGTCACGCTTTGCCAACTCTGAGACAACAGGTAAAAATTCTCATGTGCCTGTAATTTCACCAGCATCAATACACTTCATTTCGCAACAAGGTTAGGAGAGCATTACTGCTTGGTGGCAGATATAGGTATGGTCATAGTAATTCCCTGTACTTGATCTTAAATTCTGATTATGAATTCTGATGTAAGATTATTCTCTATTATTTCTGATGCAGCCAAACCTTATTATGTATGGTATGACTCTATTTTACCCATATAAGTACAATATCACCTAGTACCTCATAATTTGGTACCTGATTATTTTATACATAATTGGTTTTTCAGTCACCACAAAAGTATCTGAAACTGAATCTAAAACAACTAAAACAGCATCAGAAACAGCAGAACCCTCAGTATGTATAAAATTGTTGAATATTGTGTGCTTTTCTTTCATACTTATGTGTGTTATGTGTGCAAAAGCTTTATGTTGATGATTCTGTAATTCTTTGGCATGTATTTTAAATCTTCTTATCACTTCATAGGCACCAATAAAATTTGGCAAGACTGGCTTAGACAAATGCACGGCATGTGGTCTGCCCGTCTACCTGGCACAACGTCTTATGGTATCTCACAAACTTTATCACAGGAGATGTTTCCGATGCTCAAAGTGTTCTGGGCATTTGAACCCTAAAAACTACCATGTTATTGAAGGATCTGAGTTTTTATGTGATAGTTGCAAAAACGATAAGACTTTAATGAAATATCTCAATAATAATGTTCATGATCAAATGGGAATGTTAGCATTTGATGATAATTTACCAGATACAAAAGCACATATTGTATCAACTGGAGATGATGTTAGTTCTAAACAGACACCGAGACCTACATCGATTCTAGGTGAGTGTGGTTACTATAAATGCTTCAAAGAAAATTTTCATTAAATTTGGGTGCATATTTTGACTTTAGTTGAATCTCGAAGTGCACCCACAAACAGCACTACTTTGACAACACTTAAATCTTGTTTAAAATATGGATTTTAGAGGTGCATGTACCTGCTTATATTTAAATTTAAAATAATAAATATGGAATGTTCTCTATTAAAATGCTTATCTGTGTTGTCTAACTAATTTTCAAAGATCTTATCTAATGTCAATGTCCTCATCTTTCTGAATTATCTGATTATGTAAGAATTTTCGAAATAATTAAATTGTTCAACTGAAAAGTTGCATTATGTTAATATGCATTTATTTATCTAGTTATAAGACATCAAGACCACAATAAATAATAAATAGGTAACAGAGTTTTGATTATGTTTACAATCAATCAACCTAAAGATTGTTTTAATTATTACTCATATTTACTTTTCAGATAAAATAAACATGTTTGAAAAAAATACAAATACCGATCAAGATATTAATAGTAAAGTAGCTAATATTTCCTTAAAATACACTTTCAATACTAGATGTAAGGACCTTAGTAGTACTAGTGGAATGCAAAGTGAAACAGACTCTAAACAAGTGCTAGATATTAAGAATGATAGCATTAACAATGAAAGTCCACTGTACAAAGATACTGGCTCCATAAACATGGAAGATAAAATTAATGAAAGTTCTCTGCACAAAGACATTCCAGAAAAAGTTTATAAAAGCAATATAGAAAAGTTCAATTTTCTTCAAACACAGCTATCAGGTTACGCGATAGATTTGAATGAGACTGAAAATATTGAACCCCTTCAAGAAATTAAACACAAAGAAATAGACTCCAAAATGGATATTGAAAATGATGTTAAAGAACAGGAAGAAATCAAAGACTGTTCTGTTGATGTAATCAAAGAGGACCGTAACATTACAGATGATAACAGAATTGCTAAAATACCTCCAACTTTTCCTATAAACGTTGCTAAAGAACCTGAAGAACTGAGTAAAATAGAACAAGAAATAAAGATAAGTGTTCCTCCAAGAAGGAAAAAGCAAATTGCTTCAGAGAAAAAACCAGCTGCTAATACAGTTGTAAAATCACCTAAACAGTACCCAGATCATTTGAATCCATTTTCTGATGGTGAGGAAGAGGTATGATTAAAAACTTCTAAATTTTTGGAGTAGGGTAAGGTGTGTTTACTGCATTAAAAAAAACTGTACTTTCCAACAGGAGCCAAATGAATCATCCAAGAAGGTCAGTACAAACCCTTTTGGCAGCAGCGACGAGGAAAATGACGACTTGCCGCTTAAAGAGCTTCCTCTGAAAGTACCAGGCATTAATACATCCACGCCTGTGTAAGTTTCACACCCATACAATTTTAAGTGTAATTTGCCCAGTTCGTTGTATATTTCAATGTGAGAAAATTGCTGGAAGTAATCGTATATCGTTTCAGAAAGAGACTGATTGCCGTCAATCCTTTTTGGTCTGACGGTGAAGAACCCTCCTCAGATGAAGAAGATGTTAATAGCAAAAGGTATTTTTTTAACTAAGTATCTTAAAATATCTTAGTTGATGAAAACTGCTGGTAAATATTTCAACAGCCAACTTGTGGCAATCAGAGATGCGAGTAGGTAGGTACATATCTCGTCTACACACATGGATACTTTTTATTGTTGATTTTTAGAAAAACCTATAATTTATTTCTTTAGAAAACTAGATATGGTAAAAAAATCTTATTTATGCAGTTTTAAAACACAACTGCTCGATATTATTCTTTTAATATAAATTATATTACCGAAAACCCGAAATATTACAAAATTTTCCAGTATTAATAAATGGATTAAAACTATTTTTTAAGTTTCCATTACTTTATAAAATTACTTTTTTACGGTTAAATAATTGGTGTTACCAATTATTAAATGTCTTCTCTTTCTTGAGCCCAAACAAGTCGCCTTCCGCGATTGCCTCGTCTTAGACCGCTTGAGAGATGCAAGTTGATGATAAAAGAGCACAGAATGACCATCATTTTAAAAACCTTTTCTTTGTCACACAGCTCAAAGAGTACGTACTCTTCGATGGCTACGAGCATGCAGAACTTGCCGTCGGGAACGCCGCGTCGCATGAAGGCTAAAGCGCCGCCCCCGCCCGTCGTCACCGTCACGGAGGTATCGCGCTCGCACACCACGTCCATGGATGACGTCAGCATCTCATCTCTTAGCTCTTACAGCTCCACTTTCAACTCTGAACAGGTAATAATAACGTTAACTCAGGGCGGGCGGCGGTCTTAAACAAAAATACTCTCGATAGCTTGCCAATTGCATATCTGTACTAACATAGAGTGGCGGATCCTGGATTTGGGCTTGGGAGGGGCTTGACCCAGCTAAGGTAGACTTTATCAAGGTAAACAAAACTGTTTAACAGTTTTGTTTGTCAGGGCTGATCTTAAATGCTATTGGGGGGTGGCTTGAGCCCCTTAGCCCCCTCTCGACTACTGCTAACATATTTTACCATTAAAGGGTCAAGAGTACCCTGACAATGAATCAAAACACCTATTTACTTTGACTTTGGCAATGTATCTGGACAACAGAGCACTATGCATGATATAAATGTGGAATTTATATTCTCAATGATTCCAACAAAATCGATGAAGTTTACTATTTATAAACACTTCATAACTATACCTAGAGTAACATCTATCTTATCTGTGGTATTTACTTGCCTCTCTCATAATAGTGTATTGTTGCTTGGTTCAGAGAACACCGACCATGAGAAAGAAAACACTGGCACCGACGCCGCCGGACAGTCTCTCCACAGTCTCCGAAGGCGGGTCCTTGGACAAGGGAGCAGACACTTCGGACCTTAGGAACGCATCGGGCTCCGACTGTAATATACATTTTGTTTTTAATGCAGTTTAAAGAAACCTTTTAAAATAACCTTTTGTGATTAATCAGAACTGCAAGCTATTGCTATTGTAAGTGACCTCAAATACTGTGACTTTAATATTTGAGGAGTTCCATTATCTACTTCTCATGTCCTTCTTAGCTCAGCCCACTGTCGCCATGATATTGTATTGAATATCATGAACAGAAGCGCACGCGTGGCATAGCTATTGACTACTCGCTCTAACAGATCAGCAATTTTAAGCATCTTTCCGCCTGGTCACTATAGGTATGGGTGACCAGGTATTACTATTGACCATTTAGAACGTAATCTTTTCCGTGCTTTGGAAGGCACGTTGTTATATGAGACGCTAGGTGCCGAGCATAGCGTCTCGCTAAAAAAACACAGCACTTTCGCTAACCGTCTGCGCAATGCGGCCGGTCCCGTCCACATTTACAGTTATTTTTGTCTATAATAATAAAAAGTTTATTGACAAAAAGAACAAGTTTTGTAATAGAAAACAAAAATGATTATAATATGCAGATAACAGTAATGCGGACTTTTTTAAAAGACGGTGCGGACTCCTTGATTCCTAAACTAAGTTTAAAACTTGTATGTTAGGAGTCAGTGTTCCTCTTTCAACGATAGATGCAGTTACAATACTCAACTTATACAATAAATCTTTACAATCTTTCGCGATAAGTGAACAACAACGTGTTCACTCATGACCCGTCTTTAACCGCGACGACTAGAGCCATTTATCTGTAAAACGTCTACCTATTGATTTTTTTTTTGTTTTTGCTATTTATCTATGTGACTTCGAGGGTGGTTCTTAGATAAGGTTGTATCGCCACAAGTCAGTAAGAGACACATCAATTAACGATGGAATATGAAAGGACAACGTAAACAATTGCTATTTCCCGCTGCCAAATGGTGAAAATGGAACCCTTAGTTTCGTTATGTCCTTCTGTCCGTCCGTATGTCACACCCCGATTTCTCGCTCAGTTCTTTCTAAAACCCAAAAACTAAAATTAAAATATATGAGTATAATTTTCGAGCAATTTTGTATTAAAAAATAACTACATGTAATAATAATGTCATTGTAAAAGGTGGCAAGAAATCGAAAGGCCCAGCGCCCGGGTTGCCGCTTCCCGAGCGCCGCGAAGTGAAACTCCAGATGTCCCCGGAAGAGCTGCAAGTCCAGCTCGACCTGCTGGAGACGCAGCAGCTGGGCCTGGAGCGGCAGGGCGTCCTTATCGAGCGGATGATACGCGACAAGTGTGAGGGTAAACATCTTCAACGCACATACCTGTCTGTACCGCACAAACTGCACTTTTCTCTCCACTAGACACTTACTGTCTTCTACGTCGCCGACTCGGAGCTCGTAAAGTCTTAAGGAAATAACGTAAAACCTCATACACCCCAACTGATTTTCATATTTTTTATTTATTTATTTAACCAAAAGACAATGCTCATTTCAATTAAATTAAGGCACTTAATAGGGCAATTTAGAAATTATAAATTGATCTAAGTATCAATAAGTTACTTGCTTCAAAATGATATGCTTATTTTTTTTCTTTCTTCATTTAAATATTGTAGAAGATATTCGTATATAGGTAGGATATTCGTATTCTTGTATAGGTAATCTACGAATCTTATCTGTGACGCGCACGCCGGTCGTTCCTCGGTTCAGCTGTTATGAAGGTATAATAAAGACTTCCATTCACAGCATGAAAGTGGATATGATGCTGGAATTTCCATGGTGGGTTTTTATACAGATGGACAATAATTAACCTTGTGTAGATACGCAATTATAGTTTTATTGGCCGCTCTGAATGAAGCTACAGGTGTGGCTTTAGTAGCTTTATTGTTCACAAATCATTGCAACACCGTACCTACCTAATCCAATATCTTCACCTTGTTATCTCAAAAGGTTTCAATTGGATAATTGGTTTTGAGTACAAAGACCTTCTACAATATCCATGGGAGACCCTAAGAGGAAACATATACAGTAAAGTGAAGAAGGCAAATTTTGGTTCAATTCTATTTGTACGATTATTTATTATCTGCAGATGTTCATACCTATAGATAATTTTCCGCTTTACGTGAAAATACACTCAATATATTAATGTTGGCTATGTAATAATCGACATTTTGGTTCAATTCTCTTTTTATGATTAATTATTGTGCAGATGTTCATACCTATAGATAATTTTCCGCTTTACGTGAAAATACACTCAATATATTAATGTTGGCTATATAATAATCGCATAAAAAACTAATAAATTTCAATAATTTATTTCGTTCTGTAATTTAATTTCTATAATTTATTTCTTGCGAGTATTTGTTTTAAAATAACAGTAAATGAAAAGGAAATAAATATATAGATACCGTTTGTACAAAAGCAATGTAAAAAAAACTAATTAATTTCAATTTAGGCATCAAACATAAGAATCAAGTTCCAAGCTCCCATGCCTTTTTGTCATCGGAATCACTGATTATTGACGCATGGTATAGTATTTTTCCTCCGAGATTTGACATAGATTGTTGTCTGTGTAGGTGATGAAGTTTGCACCGCGCCCCAAGAGGAAGTGGAAGATTTAGTAATACAACTCTGCGAGCTAGTCAATGAGAAAAACGATCTGTTCAGGAAACAGACTGAATTGATGTACATGTGAGTGCTATATTTAATATTGTATGCTTTGATTTGTGAACTCTAATATGATTGAGCGCAGTGTAACACAAACAACATGCTGAAAATTCATTTAAAAACTTTGAAAGAGTTTGACATGAAACTGCCCGCGACCGAGTCCGACTTTTTTTTATCGCAAATACGATATCTCGAGAAGCAGGACTAAAACAAAAAGTCATAGATTAAAATTCCTAAATTCGCCAAAGCGAAGGAAAGCAATCTTGCTATGGCACATGGCCTTTGTAGGGTGGCTGTACCTATGCGTTCGTATTCAACAACCCACCAACATGTGCTTGGGACCATGAACCGACCGACGTCGCAGTGTAGGACCCGCCCGATAGACAGATGACGTCTTAAAGGTTGCGGGAAGTCGGTGTATGAAGGTGGCCTAAGATCCTTCGTCTCGGCACGTTTTGTAAAAGTCCAGTGCTGGATATAGCATTGCACTTTTACAGCCGAATGACGAACTCGGTGGCGCGGTGGGCGTCTAGCCGTCTGGGACGCACGAGATGTGGGTTCGATTGCCGCTGCTGGACAAATTATTGCATGCTCTGCAATTTTTAGTCCCGGGTCTGTGGTACCATGGTACTCGTAGCTCCTGATACCTACGATACAGGGAATCTCAAGACTATATACTCGTATATGGCAGTTGGGGGTTTATTTATAATGATTAATGCTGAGCATTCGATGTTTCAGACGGAGACAGCAAAGATTGGAACAGGAGCAAGCTGATATTGAACACGAGATAAGGATCATACAATCTAGACCAGCTGTGAACAGAATTGATGCTGATAAGGTAACAAGTACATTTTTACAAATTCCAAACCTTAAGCCGTTATTACATAACTAGCTTCTGCCCGCGGCTTGGTGTGTTGATAAACCACCAACTTTTGAGTGTATCAAACTAGGGAATATTTTTTTCCTTGCAAATTTCAGAACTTAATTGCACACCTTCTAAGGGTAAAAGTACCCTTAGGAGGTATGCTATCATTAAAGTTCTATTATTTATTTTAAAGTTTATTTGTACCGAGTTTTGAGTGAACCTAACCAAAAATAAAAAAAAACCATAGAAACTTTATCATTTATTTCTCTCGCAAGTACATATAACTTTATGCTTAACTTGATAACAAACACATATCTGTTGATATCCTTTAGTTGGTACAATTATTTATACTTAATCTTGGTAACAGAATTATTCCGTCTTGGAAATAGATAGCAATTTAGCGATATCTTCACATGTGACCAGCGGTGCCTGTATGCAAGAAGTAACAGCCGCGGTGTTTTATTTGAGGACTTAGTGATGATATTAGATTACCTAGACCTACTACCCGACCCTAGGCCTAGCTTCTCCACCTGCTTGGAAGTCCTAGGTGGCATGAAGTGATTACAAGATTTCCTAAAAAACTAATAGATTTTTTCTGTTAGAGAACCCGCTAACTAATCAGCCGTTTTTTGGGTCAACTGGAAAACTTTTATCAAAAATTTCGACATCGGGTACCTAAATTTATTGAAGGAGATAGTGGTGAAAAAATTGGCTGATTTTCACCACTATCTCCTTCAATAAATAATAGCTGAATTTCGACAAGTCGTTAACCGCACTAATAAATTAAAAAATAAAATATTTATTTTCTCGCAATAACTCCCTTTCGGAGAGGAAATATAATACATATTTTGGGACAACTTGCAGAGTATGCATAAATTATATGACGGAAGAATTGTTATGTTGTATGTCTTTATTATTTGGGTACCTAAGCCCGGCTTGCCACTCTTAATCCCGACCGATATTTTTACAGGCCCGTGAAGAACAGTTGGTGTCTCGCTTGGTGGAAATAGTGCGCATGCGCGACGAATTGGTGCAACAACTCGACGCAGAGAGACGCCGCGAACGGCAGGAAGACCTTGCCATCGCTGCTTCTATAGCTAGCAAGAGAGGTTAGTACTGAGTGACTTTCGACGCCACAGCCAAGTGACGGTCGCAATTTTACCGTCAATAGATTAGAAAGTGACTACCATAATCTGCTCAATCCAAACACATATACCTATTAAAAGTATCAGAGTAGGTACCGCTAATAATTGCTTTTAAAAATGTCATTTCGTATAAGACCGCGGGCTTTTCTAGTATTAGCCAAGGTCTCAGCGAGAATCACAGGCACAGTTACTTTTTTTATTTTTTTACAGCCCAAAGAAATTTTGACTCTTCATTGAATTCGGCTGATGTTGCGACGACGCACAAGAAGAATAAAGTGAAAGACAAAGTCAAAAAGCAATTGAAGAAAGCCAAGCACACGCTCTATTTGAAGAAGAAAGATGACTCTGCTGAACGCAAAGAGGGCAAGGAAGCCAAATCGTAAAAAGATAGATCAAACTAATCACTGCACGAATTTTGTTTCTGATAATATAATTTTAATGCCACTTTGATATTATCCTGTTTAAGTGCTAAAAGTACTTAAGACTAAAACATTCCATTGGAAGTTCACATTAAATTTATTATTTGATAGATATGTTGACAATGAAAATATTTTTATGTTTGAAAGATTTTATTTTTATTACGCTTTCGAATTTTTATATGTAAATAAAAGACTGCATGTATAAAAAACTTGATTTAGAACAAAAAAACGTGTAGCAATTAAAGGTATTAGCTAGGGTATTATACCTTTAACGATTATCACCATTCAGGCATTGTTACACTTGTTTTGAATCACTCTTAATAACTTTTATTATTTACCTAGGTATTTTGTAAACGTTTCAAACTTGATTTATTTACAAGGAGAAAGATAATGAAAAAAAAAGTTTCTTATGTGCCAGATTTAATAATGTAACTCTGTAGGAAGATCTGTTACTATACATGATACTGCAAGCAATGAGGTATATGTTATTTATAGAAAATTATTTAAATGATTTTTATAACACTTGGGGTCATTTTTTTTTTAGTTTTACATGTTTTGTAATTAAATATTTTACAAGGTATCCGTCAAGCTAGCTAGTTCAACGACACTACGAGTTTATCTTACATCCCACAAATATTCTGACTTTGTTGCCATAAATTCAACTATTATATTTGAAATAGAAGAGATGGCGATATTTTAGATTATATATATTGCTGTCATTGTGTTGGTACTATAGTGTATAAATTCTTTAGTGATGAGCTAGTGCACGAGTAATTTAAATGAAAGTGCCAATTGAAAAAAAACAGTTATACTCATACTCATTTATTAACCGTAGGAACTACATAGTACACTTGGTTTTGTCAAATTGCTTTATTTAAGTCCATAGGTATAATACATCTGGTAAAATATGTACTTATTAAATGGTCAGTTACAAGCCATTAAAACAGACAAGCACAGTGATATAAGATGTGTTAGAGTCATGCAATTTATAAAAGTATCATACATTCTATGTACTGATGCTATTCAATTCAATAAAATTTCAAATTATTATGCTACTGTAAAGAGGTATTGTCAAATCATAATTATGAACTAAAACTAAAATATCGTAAAATAAATTATGTTCATGTTTTGAACATAATATCGTGTCACAAGAAAGATAAATCTTCTATATCGATGCTGGTTCTATGGCATGTAGGATAAACGCCTAAGTTTAGCAAACGCATTGCGATAGTATCGGCCGGTAAAACGCAGACGTGTAGGGAAGCCTTAATTAAAGGCTCCCCCACATCACTGTGTTATTGTTTACTTTTTTGCATCTCATTTATTTTGACAATACAAAATTGCAAAAATGCCAGGTTCAACGCAGCTAATGTCCAGCATTATTTTATATGGTTTGTAAAAAAATACCTGCTCAGAGACGGTTGCTGTCGCTAGCTTGACGGACAAACTAACAAAGGCTTATTTTTTATTATTTATAGAAGCACGTACTTAACTAATCTTATAACATTGTACTAACCGATGTAAACAAATAGGTATGTACCTAACAGTATTATTATGTAACATTTCTCATGATGAACAGACAGATAGGTTAGAATAATGTAGTTTTCACAGCTTATAAGTAAAATTATGAAATACGAGTACTTTCGTTTATTTTACAAACAACATACTAATTATGTATTTTATAAATGTCACCGTAATAAATATTTTTATTTAATTTGATGTCTTCTGTCAACTTCGCTTTACTAACACTGTTATTAACATCTATATTAAAAGTTAATACTAAATAATTGACACTCGAAAATCTACATACTTTTTTGTTTTTCGAAATTATTACAGGATACACATTTTTAAAATGGGTTGCAATGTTTAAAAAGCAAGATAAATGATAGTAATTTTTTTTGTAGATTTTTATACATTGAACATCTGTCATCAGGAGCACTTAAATAGCACAAAGATAACTTGATTTTATAATCACAGAATTTTGTTTTATTTTATTCTATTTATTCCATGCAGACCTTTGATCATACTTATACATAAAAATAACCTCTCAAGAAACTATACAGGTTTTTTTTTTCAAGACCTCGTAAGGCTAAAATTAAACTCAAATTTAAATAGCAGAGCTTCTGTGGGCTTTTCCTGGGAAGTGCTACCACCATGCCTATTTCTGCCGCCAAGCAGTAATGTTCTCATTGCTGGGTTCTGATTAAACGGGTAAGGTTGCCGGTGAAATTACAGGCACAGTAGTATTAGGTTCATATATAAGGGAGGCAATGTGTAAGTGATATCTTTGCAAGCGTCCAAGGCTATGGTACGGCTACGGCCACTTACCGCCTGGTCGTTAGTTTGATTGCATCTTAAGAAGGCATCAAATAAAAAACCTATTATAGATATAGGATTTTGAAATAAATGTACATTTAAAAAATACATGAGATATTCCAAATTTCAGAATTGATTAGGTTAATTAGACCTGATTTTTAAAAACAAGTTTTTTTATTTTTTTTGAATATTAATTATATTCAAAACTGAGCCCAATTTTACTTAAATTCTATTTTCCCAACTATAATAGTTAAGATTTTAGCCTCCAAGGTCCTTGAAAAAAACTCTCCCATGTATTATGTTTTAAAAACTATAATTATGTGGATAAAAAACAAGTTGCTACAGAGTGGGACGCACACCACTACAGAACAGACCACAGATGGCAACAATTGACTGAAATCGAAACTATAACACACACACATTCACTTATGATTGTGGACAACACAACTCATATAAGCTTGAGAAAAATCTCAAAATAATTAAAAGTTCTTTAAAAAAATTAAAAAGGACCAATGAGTTCATTTCTTTAAAATATACAAAATTCATCAAAATGATGCATTATGGACATAAAATATTATTGATAAATCCTCCTCAATCATCATCACTATAATGGTTATTATCTATTTCTATACGTAAATTGGCAGGTTTTGATTTACCTAATCTGCCCCTTAAATCATTACTTCGTGATTTGTTTTGATTAGTTCTAGATTTCAAGATTTGTCGCAAGTCACTTTGGGCACTCGATTGTCTCTGTTGAGTTTCTAACCTTGACCACACACTACCAGATTTACTATTGACTTTTTGAACTTGACTCATCAGATTGTGATCAGAATCTTCTTTTGATGACTCATCACTTGATGCCTCACTTTGACTGAATTTTTTGTCAGAAGGTCCAACTTTTTCTCCCAATCGTGATTGAACACTGCTTTTTTTATTGCCTCCGTGAAATTTAAATTTATCAGATAATTTGGTGTGTTCTTTTTTGACATAAGTGTTTTGTGAATTCACCACTTCTATAGATAAAGGTGCATACTTTTCATGTTGGTCCTGTTCTGGCTTGATTGTTTTAGAAACAAGTTTCTTCTTCAGTTTTGATTCTTCATCATCAGCATGCATCCTCATTCGAGGAGTTTTAGATTTTGATTTCCATTCAGAGTCAGAGCCACTCTCTTCTGATTGTTCCAAATGGTTCTGATGTCTTTTTCCAAGTCTCATTGCCAGCTTCCTGTTTCTTATTTGTATGGGTTTCTTGGGTTCTTCAACTACATCAATTTCATCCTCAAAATCATTTTTGGGAAGTTTACGCTGGAACACTTCCTGGTGATCATAAACACCCCAGGACTTACATAAATCTCCCCATGGATTTTTGCTTGCAGAGTCCATAGTCTGATCATAATATTGATCTATATTTTTAGATTCAGGCTTCTTCTTTAATTTTTTCTTCTCTCCATTTGTAGCAAACCGAATGAGTATTAAATCTTGTTTTGGATGTGGCATCCCTTCTCTCCAATGATGGTTAGATTTATCACCAAGCATTTCCTTCAACTGCTCATTTTTTATTTCTCGCGAATGAACCAACAATGCTAGTGCTGCAGAGATGTGGTCCTGACAGACTACATTGCCTGAAAAATTAAAATATATTTTAGCATATTCATTTTTAATTGTAAAAGTTACATTAATTGTTACATTACTTACATGAAACATCATCTATCCATTCCAAAGACAAAGGCTTATAATCCTCCAAATATTCAAATATTTCTTTTGTTGTGAGACCATCAACACCATTCAAGTAAAGGGCATCAAAACGAAAATGTCTTTCATTTCCACTTTCAATTCCAAAATTTGCATAGAGTTCATCAATTTGCCTCTGAGTGATCACCTGATTTCCAGTTAAGTTCAATCCAAACCTCTTAGCTCTTTCCTCTAGCTTTGCAGCATCTACTTTCTCCAGTTGTTTCACAACAAGTCCATTCTTTTCAGCTTTAAACAACTGCAAAATAAAACAAAACAATTATATATGTAGATGTGTCTTAAAATATTCCAATCCAATGGGCCAAAAGCATAATAATTAATAGGTAAATCATTTGGTCTATGAAGGCTGGTTTTCATCTGATGAGCTCTTGATGAATTTATATTATTCTATTTTAGAACACATGCAATTATGTAGCTAGGTAGGTACCTAGTTTCAAACCATAGAATAGGAATTTGAACCTATTGTAAAAGTCTTATTCTGTACTGTTTTAAAGTACTCACCACCGTGCAATCTTCTGCAACGGTAATATTGGTTTTGGGAACCGTGGCAACAGGTTCATCATTATCGACAAGCATCGTGTGGTCGTCACTCATTTCACCGTCTTCCTTTTCCATGATTATGATGTTTTGTTGAGTAGTAAAAGTATGTTTTTCAAAAGACTACTTTCCCTTTTGTAAAAAAATTGTCTTAGAACAAAAACAAACTACCACGACCAAGAATTAGACACGAACGCCATTTTGTAAATTTAAGCTCGCCCTTTACTTTTGTTTGACATTTTGACAATTGACATTCTGTAACACTGTCGGCATGAAAATAATTTGACAGTCATGAATCGTTCCTGCAGCAGCACAATCTTTGGATCACTGTATCTATCTAAGCGAAATGCTAGTTAGCACTTCGCATATAGGTACTTTTGATTTTAAAATGTGTTACGATTACAAATCTTAAAATCAAAAACACAGAAAGATAGCTAGTCAAGTAATGTACCGCACGCGGCTGGCTTCAAAGTCAAAATTCATTTATTCATTAAAATCACAAGGATCACTTTGAAACGTCGGTTTTATCTACTGCCTGTTCTTCCCCGACCAAGCCAGGAAAGAAAGGCAAGAAAACAAGGCTGGTTATTCTTTTTAATGATCCTTTTACAAAAAAACGAGTTGCAGCATTTTCAATCCCAAGAGCTTTAATCATCTAAATAATCATATATCTTAAAGTACTTATACCTTTTTATAAAGTTGTTATTTAATTACGTTCTTAAATTTATTAATTTTAAATTTTTGTACATCTCTTGGGAGTTTGTTATAAAAGCGTACACCTTGCCCTTTAAACGATTTACCTACTTTATGGAGTCTACAAGTGGCAACAGCGAGTTTATCTTTATTTCTGGTTTACATTGTGATTATCTGGGACCCATATTATAAATTGCTCGAACAGCCCTCTTCTGCAGCACAAAAACGTTATTTATATCTGCAGCACTCCCCCTCAGCAGTATACCGTACGACATAGTGCTGTGGAAGTAGCTGAAGTAAACTAGTCTAGCTGTGTCTACGTCTGTATAAAGACGGATCTTTTTGACTGCATATGCCGCAGAAGTCTCTTCGATAACTTATCAATGTGAGGGCCCCATTGAAGCTTATTATCTAGGGTGATACCTAAGAATACGGTGGTGTCCACAAAAGACAACTCTTCATCTTTGATTTTGATAATTGCCTTATCTTGTGTAACATTATTTTACAACCTTATAGATTGCATTGCTTGCTGGTACGGTAACGCCATCTAATTATTAGTGCCACTAATGCGCAAATAAGAGATAGCAATATGTCGGAGACATCCTTTTTTCGGCATCGTTATGTATTAAAATACTATTTAATATAGTCACAGGTATATTATATCCATACGCTACAGCGGGCGTGTACCTACTGAAATCGAGACGTCCTAGATTTTGGCGACATATTTAAGCGCATTCCACGACTCTAGTCCTGACCAAGGCGCCAAAGCCATCTGCAGCCTGGACTTATGAAATTATGAGTGTCAGCGATCTAAGCAATTTCATTATATTTTTACCCGTGATGCAAGGAGCTCGTGTATGCATTTGGGGTAAGAAGTAAGAGACACTCACACACCAAAACAAACATCCACAGGCTTAGTAGGTGCTAACGCATCAAACGTCTTACCTGTTACTCCAAGAGCGGTTGTTGTACCCAGCGCAGCGCATGCTGTGATACCCTCTGATTGCGGGAAAACTGTATTTAAAATATTTTTGTGTGCACGGTGTAATTATTAACAATTTTAGGTGCTAAGGTAAAAAATAATAATCTGAGGATAGCAGACAGAAGTTGCTAAATTGCACGCGCATACATAACGGCTATCTGCCTAGCGTGTAACCAGCCAGTAGCAAGCAAGAGTTCAAACTTTGTTGAAAGCAAATTAATTGTAATTCGGAAGCAATACCTAGTGATAGTGTGTAATTTGCGTTGTATTGATAAAGTTTGAAGTGTTTTTTTTTAGTTGCGTATTTTGGATAACGTTATCTTATTGTCAAATTGAACTTCATTATTTTATCCTGAACCTCCCTCGCCTCATAAGGCGTGATTTTCCGACTAAATTGTTGGTACCTACCTATCTGATAGCAGGTAGTGGTAGAAGCACTTTTTAGACTTTATTTAAATTTTGACTAATACTTTTATTCTATAAACGAGTTCACCTTGTTCGATTGGCACCACACTAAAGCTGAATGAAGGATCATAAAAAAAAAATAACCAAGCAGAGTTTCATGGAATTAAAATAATCGTGGTGTGGTATCATTTTAGAATATTATTACGATTATACCACGTACTTTACTATTCTTGCTGACGTTTCGTTGACCGTTTAGAGGTCCTTCCTCATGAGCACCGTCCGCGACCACGCTCGACGGTCTTGAGACGGGAACTGACTTGGCTTCGACGCTCTGCCCTTTGCGCGCGACTGGATAGCGGCGGCGCGAGCGGTGGAGAGGAGGCAGCTACCCGTTCTTCGTCGCATACATCGGTGACGTAAGTTTGCGTACACACGCGCTGACCGTGTCGCTCTCCAGACGAACCTGAACACTGTCCTGATTAGCTGTAGTGGCATTCAGTAGCGGTCTCCAAGAAGGTGAAATCTCCCATCCCTGGTCTCGGTTGAAATTCGGGTGCCGGCTAATCTCGATTGCCTCGCGAATTTTTCGGGGGACGAAGAACTTCTCTCTGGCTAAAACCGAAGTCTTATCAAACCGTATGTAGTGAACCGAGGCCTGGGTGAGAGCATTTTCTGCTACTGCTGATTTATTCGTGTCCAGGTTTTTCACACCCGTATGTGTTCCGTCAGTCTGGTAGCGATGTTGCGTCGAGTTTCACCTATATAACTCTTGCCACAGTCGCACGGAATATTATATACACCAGGTACGCTTAGAGGATCACTGTCTTTTGGGGACCTTAGGTGATGTCGTATCTGGCCCGGAGGTCGAAAAATAGGCTTGATATTATATTTTAGGCGCAGGAAATAACCGACCTTGTCCGTTACTCCGCGTATAAACGGAAGATAGACCGGAGAACGTTCTACTATGGGAATAGTAAAGTACGTGGTATAGTCGTAATAATATTCTAAAACAAGCAGAGTTTGTTGCCTGATTATAGGCTTGCCCGCGCGCGAGGAATCGGCGTAAATACACTTTAATTTTACGTAGTTTTTAAGTTTACGTTTCTATATGATCCTTGTGATTTCAATGAATAAAAACCTATTTTGACTTTGCACGGTTCATTATCTTATTAGGCTAGCTAAAACTCTAAATTGGCTAGATTCAGCTGACAATCACACAGATACCAATTTAAAAAAAAATAATAATTTCAAAAAATAAAAAAGTTATTTATCATTGAAGATTTATTTCACAGGACTCAAAAACATGGTTTTATAAGGTATGCAAGTAGTAAGTAACCAAATTACATAGCGCAATATTTATTTCTTCTAGTAGTGCAATATACTGCGGATTCAATGCAGTGGTGTAAGTAATTTCTTCTCAAGACCTACCGTTTAATATATAATTTGAGAACCCAATACAATACCTTAAACTAGATTTACACACAAGCTTAAAATCTTATTGAGTTTTCATCAAAAGGATACTCATACATAAGTACTACATACTACCTACTGATTATTGAACATTACTTTGAGGAAAGTTGTAGCATCTGGTTCCACATTGGAGTTGGTGCTGTATAAAGCTGGTTTATTAGCGTTTCTGTAAAAGAAAGATTCTAATTGAGGTTAAAAATACTAGTACATTCAATATTGTATTTTGGCATTAGTGGCCTTGTTTTTACTAAGATTGTTAGCAACAAACAACCAAAACTTTTGCATTATTAATAATTGCTTGTTGAATTATAATAGGCTAAACAATTTTATTAGTACCTACTCCAATTTATTTTATTATATCATGGCAAACAGACATCTGCCATTCTGGCCCAAATGGTATTTTCCATTTGGCCTAGTTCTAAACAAAGCTAGGTTACTAGTTCTAATAGAAAACAGACCTTTGCATAGCTGTCGGCGATCGTGGGGTGACAAGAAGACAATTCATTGGCTGGCCATCAAGCTGGCGGTTGTGGTACAAATCCACCGCCTTCTGAGCATTGTCCTGTGTGTTGTAAATCACTTCAGCAGTTCCAGGCCTGACTAAGCGAGATTCTACCATGCCCCCAATATCTCCAAACAGCTCCTGAAATAGCATACAAAAAGTATAAAGTTTTAGTCCCATCATAAGACACTAAAGCTAAATTAAAAATCGACAAAAAATAAGTTGTGTTTGTAGACTGATTCTTATAAGCTTGGTCAAGAGGAAACGGCGTTAATTCCATTAATTAAAAAATATAAGTTGTCGTCTTATAAGTTGACGATTCTATATGGTCTTTAGAAATACATGAATCAATCCTTCACAAACAATCTAACTGAACCAATACACTAGGTACATATCTAAATTCTGACTTTAATATTAGCTTTAATAACTTGTCCAAAGTAAAACCCAGGTTGGGTTTTATAAGTATAAATGTATTTTACTGTGAGATAATGAGAAAAATTTACTAATTTTATTCAAGCATTTTTAGGTCTGTATTCATAGTTATGTATTCATTGCATACACACTTTGATTGTTAGCTTTGATCTTAAATTTGCATGTTAGTAAGTACCCTGTCAGGGCACTGCAATCCAGCTTGAGGCTATGAACGTGATATATTTAATTACTAACCAAATATTTAACTACAATTATGGTGATGATCAAACTTTAACTAAAAATTATTGTAAGACGTGTGTTAACGTTAAATGGACATTTTGTGGTTTTATTTTTACATTATAATTTTGGGCATTAGTAGCTTTAAAATGACATTGCTTTTCGATGAGGTCTATATTTACACCTTGCTTAAGTGGCCCAACTGAACTTGTTTTCGTAATGTTTATGGACAAAAAAAAAGATTCATCAATACTCACTTCAATGTCACCTCCTGTTACAGTGTTTCTTAAATTGCTTACAATGATTCTGTATTCCAGTGTAGTTTTTTCGATTTTCGGAACAATTTTTTCACTTCTCATGGCTGCCATCGGACGTTTCTTAAGGATTGATGGCGGCCGCGGAGGGCTTTGCTCTCTAACAGGCATAGCACTCCTGAAAATCAATTTCAAATACAAATTACTAATGGTCAGAAGAAGGCTAAAACTCACTTAACTTACTCAAATAAAGATATATCTCGGGATATGGCAGATCAAATTTACTGTTTGCTATACTTGTATTGTGTTTTGTTTCGAGTCTGGGTTTTTTCTATGTATTATATTATGTATGTATTTACAAATAATAATAATAATAATAATGCTGGACATTTTTCACACAGCATCATTTAGCCCTAAACTAAGCAGTTGCAAGTATTTACAAAAAAAAAGCATATAAGTAGTATATCAGTCATGTAGTTCCCATAATACAAGCTCTGCTTAGTTTGGGGCTAGATGATGCTGTGTGAAAAATGTCTGGCATTATTATTATTATGTATGCTATTATTAGGTAACACGTAAATTATAGTTAATTTTTAGGTCTAGCGGCTTCATCTAGAGAGCAGTATGCTAATGACGAGGCTCGCGACGTGTAGCAAAGCGACCGAATATTATAATTAATAAATAAGCAACAGACACATAAACATAATTATAACACACTAATTAGTCTGTTTAATCACACACTAATTAACAGCAACAAGGTCGACAAACTACTCGCACTGGAAGGCCACGTCAAACCTGAACTCGACCATCTCTGTCACTCACTGACACAACATTTTGTGCCAGTGAGTCTCAGAGGTGGTCGAGTTATTTGCCACATTGGCCAGGACAGCCTTCTCAAACCAAAAGCGGAGGTATTCAAGCCTAACGATGTCATAAGCAACAACGATTCTGATATTGAAGCCACTTTAAACAAGGACTTTCAGTTAAACGTGCCCATAAAGCCAACCAACCCTAGAGAAGTCCTTAGAAATCTTTCAAAACGACCTCTGTGGCGCAGTGGACGAAGGCCCGTCTGAGACGCAGAAGGTTGCGAGTTCGATTCCCGATGCGGTAATTTTTTTTTTATGATCTGCAAATATTTGTCTCGGGTCTGGGTATTTTCTATGTATATTACGTATTTACAAAAAAAAGTAGTATATCAGTCATGTAGTTCCCATAACACAAGCTCTGCTTACCTTCGGGCTAGATGATGCTGTGTGAAAATGTCTAGCATTATTTATTTTTATTTTAAAAACTTGACCACAAAAAAGCCCCTGGATTCGACCAAATAACCAAAGAGATCCTGATTCAGCTACCAAAGAAAGGAATAGTTTTCCTTGCAACACTATTCAATGGAATCTTGTGAGTTGGACATTTTCCAAGTGCTTGGGTAATTTCATAAATAATTATTATCCACAAAGAGGGTAAACCTGCCAACGAGATTGGCTCGTATAGAATGATTGCTACCAGTTACCACAAAACTATTCGAAAAAATTCTAATCTAAAAACCCTGATCTGAATTTGGATTCCGACAGGAGCATGGTACCGTAGAACATGGTCATTGACCAGATAAGAAAATCCCTGGAACTCAAAGAGCTGCTCGGCTGCTTTCGTTGACATACAACAAGCCTTTGATAAAATCAGGCATAAAGGTCTTCTTAGTAAAATTAAGAACTTACTCACACACTCGTTTTTTGTAATACTGAACTCATATATCTCCAGAAAAATATTCCAAGTAAAGGATGGCGAATACACGCATACATATTTTACATGATATACAAGCAGGAGTACCACAAGGATCAGTACTGGGTCCTGTCTTGTATACTATCTTTACATCGGACCTACCCGAAACCCCAGGTGTAGTAACTGCCACATTTGCGGATGACACAGCCATCCTGGCTAGTAGCAAGGACCCAAACGAAGCATCGCAATCCCTTCAAATTCGGTTAGATAAAATAGAGCAGTGGCTGACGAAGTGGAGAATTAAAGCCAGTGCTTCGAAATCGACCCACGCCTGTCAACCTATGAGTAAATATACTAGCACGCAGCGAAATACCTGGAAATGTATCTTGATCATCTGAACTGCACACCAAACTGGGTATCAACACTGTCAGCAAAGAAATCAAACAATACTCGAACAAATACAAAGAACGCCTGAACACACCCTAATCACTTGGCATCACAGCTAACCATCATCAGCTACCCAAAGAGACTATGCATCTTGGAACTCGAAAGACATGATACCTGAAGAAAAGGAGAAATGATCACTGGACCCCTTTCCTAACAAGCCTGATTACCCATATCAAACCTGCTTATAATCTGAAGACTGATCGCAGATGTACAAAGAAAAAAAAAAGTTTAATTAGCTTTCTAATATTTCTATTTAAAGATGACAAGCTAGGTGCCTAGCGTCTCGCTGATGCGGCCCCCATGTACTGTAATAAGCTATCTAGATGCCTAACTGTCGAGCTGCCTGCAGAGCAGCCATGTAAGGCAGGCCGCCTAGCTGCATGCTAGCTGCCTTTTAACTAGCAGCCTAGACCGCGCGGCCTTACAAATGCCAAATATAAGTTAACCAGCATGTTTAAAGGACTCATTGCAGCTCTCGCTTCCAGATACCAACCTGCGGCTGCTGCCGTATCTGTTTTGAACTGCATCATTATGGGCAATGATTCTGAGCTCCAGACTGGCTTTTCTGTTGTGCAATGTTGGTTTTGGCGGAGAGTATTCTTCCCCCATTGGATCATCAATCATTTCAATATCATTCTCCACAGTTCTCACAATCGGTCTTCTATCTATCTTATCTAAAAACAGTAATGGATCGAGAATAAGTTGATGACCTCAGCAGATGGTTCTTGATACTCTCAATATCATCAAGGAGGAAACTTCAGGGGTCAGGTCTATGTAAGTGAAAATTAGAAAAAAATAAATTTCACATACATAGACCTGACCTACCCGACCTGACCCAGGTTAGGTTAGTTCCAGGTTAGGAACCCTAACCTGGGGTCAGGTCTATGTATGTGAAATTTGCGTGTTTATTTTAGTTACAATAGAATGTTAATGTTTTTGTCATTGAGCATTTTTACATTTGGTTTAAATGTAAAAATGCTACAAAAACTAATAATGAGGAAAAGGATAACCTTATATAAAGAATTATGCTTATTGAAAATGTAACAAGTATTTTTTTCTTTAGGAAAATATAAAAACTAACTTCAATTAACAGAAAGTTGAGAAAAAGTCCAATATGAAATTTCATACACTTTTTAGGAATGAGATTATTTACATAAAATTTATACAGTACCCTAACCATTATAAAATAGAATCTTTAAAATCTGTTAACAATTGAGAAGGTGAAGATATTGAGTATGTACACAAAAAAAATATGATCCTCCTTCTTTTTATAAGTCTGTTGAAAATGCTACAAAATGTATGTGGGTACATCCACTGCTGTTGCATCACTCCATGATCAAGGCTGAAGCTTAAAAGTCAACTCAGCTAAAAGTGATATTTGTACAAACATTGTACCTTGGCAAACAACTTACCATAAAGTTTACTCCCAATAGTTCTAGTTTCCAGAAATTTCTTAGGATTGATTGGGTGCTTGTTTAGAATCCTTGCAGGGCCCGGCATTTGATATGCAACTTGTCTTGTGGGATCAACAAATGCTGTAAAACCATACAGTTTAGCTTTGTTTGTAAATGATTTATGCTTTTGTGTTTCAAAATAAAGTCAATTAATTTGGTAAGTTTACCTCTTGCAGCCTTTGGAACAGTCCGGATCTGATTACCATGATTACGGTCAAAAAGCCTTCCTTGCCCTCGGAACCCGGCAGGGCCTGATAAATGTGCCTGCCACAAATTGAACTAATGTTTAGCCTATGTGGAATTACTGGTCTTTCACAATCAAACACCATTGAACCTAGCCTACTCAAGTTCATGCCCCACAGATATCTTGTACTTAATTTTTACTTTTTAATGTAACAAATGATATTAGTGTAGGGGGTTCCGCCTGGACCCCCTCAACCCTAACATAGTCATCACAACACCTCAAGGTAGCTTGATTATAAATCTACCCCATTTCCTTTTATGTATACTGAAATACTAAAAGATTTAAGCAGAGTTGGCCCTGTAGGGTTGATTAAACAGTGTTTAATTTTGTAAGGTGGTTGACTGAAGTAAAGTCAGCAAAGTACCTGAGTTACCTTTTCTTGCCTCAGCTTGTTAAGCTTCAGTCTGGCATCTTTTTGCTTAGCAAGTGCAGCTAATTTATCTCTTGCATCTATGATTTGCGTTCTTTTCTTTGTTATTATTTTATTTCTAGCGTCAGTAATCGGAACTTTCTTGAGTGAAGGTTTGAGATCATTGGGAGGTTTGTTCGACAGCTGATTAACGACGGTTTTAGGTTTACTGTAAGGAAAATGATCGTAAATTTAATTATGTACCTACTTACTATTCGAATATCATACTTTGGGCCTAGATTACTTTGATATTTCACACTGCTTGCGGCGGCAATGTGATTGCTGTTGAAGATTACCTGGGTCTTTCTCTCTTCTTTTTCTTTATGATCTCGTCCAAACTCATCTCAACATAAGAAGCCATTTGAAAAATATTTCACACGAGCTAAAAATGAATAAAATAACAATACGAAAAAATAAATTACTCGAGCACTAACGAAAAAACGTAGGGCACAGCGTTAGCATCCCTAGAATTGATACTACCTACTTATTTATACTCTAGAGACTAAAAGTCTGTGAATGTATATAAAAAATACTCTGTAATCCGTCCCTAGTATACAACCAAAGACTTTGATACTTATTGCATAAACAATCAACTAAACACTTGCCCTCTTCTTTAACTGAAAGTCGACGTTTGACAAGTTAGATGATTTTCACTTGCATATAGTTACTGTCATTAGAGCCACAGAATACGGGCTTGTAATGACATTTAATTTTGACTTCAAACAAACATTTTACTCCAAATGTTCGTCACCGAGTTTCAGATACAGAATAGAGGTACCTAAAATACCAACTAGGTGTATGTTTAGATTTTGTATCACAAACTTATTAAGGGCTAATACACAGACTTACAAGATTATGCTATATCAAGATATATTGTATTAAGTGCCACCCATTTTAGGTACTATTTTTTTTAAATCTGTTTAAGGAAGTCTTTTGTTAGATAGATACATACATAACTCTTTATTGCATACACCAGGATTAAAAACCAAACACTTTTCAAAGAATCTTAAAACTAGGTTGTGGTGATACAATTTGCGGCCTTATCGCTAAGAGCTTTCTCTTTCAGACAACCTTTAGATGGACTTGATCTAAAGTATGTGAAGAGTAGTTTAACTGCAATATAAATTTACAGTACATACAATAAAATATGGTATAATATATATAATATATTATATAAAATACAGTAATATACACTTGCTAGCTTTAAACTGGAATCGCTTCGGGTTGTTCAAGACTAATTTTTAAAATTTCTATGTAGTGAACAATGAATTGTGGTATATCATTTGTATATTATATGAAGGTAATTTTGTAAGCTTATTCAAGTGATATCAATAAACTTTAAATTAATAAAATTTCCTACCTAAATTTAAAGAATTATTGCAATAAGTCGATTTGGTGGACGTCTAAATGAATAGGCAGTAATATGAAAAATACAATTTTGATTTACAATGTTTATGTTAAACCCCCTCAATATTTTGTGTTAACACAAAACCCCGTTTTATCGAGAATACTTTGTCGTATGTCGACTTTTATCTTTCGATACAACCATGCACGGGACCCAGAAAGGAGATACTGGCCGTGCATTTGCATTGTCGGCCTTGGTCGTATACGGTACTGTCTGTCTGTGGTGTAGTCATTTAAAAATTAAGAATTCTATACATTCTTTCTTTTGAAAGAATGAATGATTTCAAAGAACCCTGTGATTGATTGTACGAGCATAAACTTCATAATCTGTGCATTCTTTTCTCTCGTGTCGTGCGTGGCGTGGTTACCATTGATTTTTTCTGTAACAATTTGTTCGATAAATAAAGATGGGAGATCGTAAGTTTCTATACACTCTAGCCACAAATTGAGTTTACTTGCGTAGCTAATATGTTAAATGGTTTTATTTACGACACAGCCTACGCTTCTGGCGACTACAGTAGCGGCGGCGGTGGAGGCTATGCCGCCCAGCAGTACTCTGTGCCACCGCCGACAATGGCTACCAGTGATAATTACGGTAATGGCGGCGGTGGAACGCAAGGCGGCGGTTATAGTGCAGCAAATTATGGAAGTGGCCAAACTCCAGAATGGAATACTCAGAGCTCAGGTACATATCTACCATCTTGTTTTTCTTGCGTCTGACTTTATAATTGCGCTACAACCAATTGTTATCAGCAGGTGGAAATTCCTACGGAAGCAGTCAGGGTGCCCCAACGGGTAACACTTACGGGCAGAATTACAATAACAGTAGCTCAAATTATGGTTCGAGCGGCGGTTATGATCGTAATAATGGCGGTAATGGCGGGTACAATGCTAGCGGTGGCGACCGTGGTGGTAACAGCTATGGCAGCGGGGACCGTGGAAGCAATAGCTATGGCGGAGACAGAGGAGGGAACAGCTACGGAGGAGACCGGGGAAACAGCGGATACTCGGGAGGAGACCGCGGGGGGTACGGCGGCGGCGACCGGCCAAGCTTCAATAGAGACGGGGGGAATAGAGATGGTGGATATGGGTAAGTGTCATTAACTCGTGTGATAGTTTAATTTTGTTGTATTTTTAGATTCAAACACACATATAGTGTAAACAAAACATTATCTGTAGGACTCAAGTAACACAGGTTCTAAAAGGTTGTTAGGAAGACTTTATTAGTACAACTAGCAAACGGTACATCTTGCACCTCTTGCAGCTGGCTACTTGTCTCTGAGATTTTGTGGTGGACACTTAGCCAGTTGGGATGCAAGAGGTACTGGTTCGATTCGAGTCTGCGGGATAATAGTTTGCATGTTCTGCAGATATTTTCCAGATCTGGGTGTTGTGGTACCATGCCACTCTTAAGTTTCTGATACCACATGAAATCTTAGTGTGTTTATTGTTATTTATTACTATGATTATAAAAAAAACCTGCTAAGGAATGCAGGGAGTGGGTGCGGAGATTGAAGCACACAAGCTTTAAAAATGTTTTTTCTGCATTACAACTTCTGTTACATGGTCCTTCTGGTGTTGCTAATTGATTAGTTATGACAGTAGAAGGCTACAAATGAGTTGGTTTAGTTATATTATATTAAGGGATCACAGTTGGTTGGTGGAAATAAGACATCATAATAATGAAAATTACATGTTTTACAAAGATGCATTTGTAATAGGTACTAGGAGTTTGACATTAACTTTAAGGGTAACTTTAGGAAGAAACCTATTCCTGTTATATTGAATTTGGGGAGAAGTATTACAAAGGTATGTGTCGGGTACATCAAAATCTACTTTTGTGCTTATTCATAAAAATCTGTCAAAGGATAATCCAGATGATGAAGATGATGATGATTAAGGCTTATTTTAAACTTTGTTACAATTTAAACAGATTTATGCATAAGGCCCTTCACTTGATTAATTTCAAGTGTTACAAACCTGTAATTTTTAATGTCCAAAGTTTGCATACAATGACTATTGCAATTTCAATAGTATTTTTTGAATATTTATATTTGAGGATAACAAATTGATACAATAACAAAATAGTTCATTTAGTATCACAATAGTTTGTTTCATTTTGAAAAATTATAATTGTCATGGAGCCTCTGATTATTCAACTTTTTAAAATAGCTATACTCTTTCATTGTATGCAAGTCTTTTGGCTTTATGTTTATAAATCAATAACTCAACACACATCATTTAGTCTTCAAAAAATAATTGACATTAATCTGTCTGATGTCTGGATTGAAGATAAACTATTTTAAAAATAATGTATTGGGACTAAACAAACATCCTGCTAATATTTTTGTATTTGCTTTTCTATTATGTATGTCTATTCCACTGAAAAACTTCAATGAAGTATTAAGGTTTATGTTGTGTCATACTGCAGAATATTGAAGTACCAATCTATGTTCTGTGGTGAAAATCCCATGTGAACGCTGCATCTTTTTAATACTGGTACTAACTGCAGACAACAATTGTACATGCTGGGGCTAGATGATCACTTACCCCCCAAATAAGAGAAGTAAAGAAGATAATTATTAATAATCAAAGTAAATGATGCAAAACAAACCTTTAAATTCTCAGATATAATTTCAAATATGGTTTGTTTAGTCCCTGAGTTTCGAAAAAGATATCAATTTAGATGTTTTTTTAATTCCACAAACTAAGTATCTTTTTTGCTATATCTTTAGTATTTTCTTGATTGTCATGTAATGGTTGCATACACATGTTTCATATGAATGCATGTCTACAAATACATATACTGCTAATTGTGTCAACAAACATTCTAAGATTTTTAAGGTGTCAAGGTAATAACATATTGGTAAAGAAAAGGATGCATCACTTGGAGTAAGGTCACCTAAAAGTGTGCCTAGGTGTTGGATCTGCGCGCTCCATACAATGTATCCCGGCCTGCCAGTGTGCTAAAAGCTCTTCTTATTGTTTTAGTGGCGGCGGCAGGGGGGGTGGTTTTAACAAAGGTAAAGCTCCTCGCTAAGCGAGTGGTGCTATTGACATTATTTTTAATTTGTATTTACATGAGGGCTGCCAAACCTGGTATTCTACTAGTTCACTGGTAAAGGAGACAAAAACAGCCACACTGTCGACAGATTTTTTAGTACTTAATAATATGTATGTTAGCAACATTGGAATAAAATTGAATATTAGGGGTGCAAAAACTTCACCTGGACCAAAACTTACAAAATAGGAACAAGGTTTTATTTAACTAAAATTGGGTGTGTTTAATACATTTACTTTTAAGGACACACAGCATGAGTAATACGAGCCCGCACTATATACCTATTGGTTTTTTTTAGTGGCTTTGGTATCGCTGCGGCCGTTAGGCCTATTGTGATCGCTATATACTATATACCTATGTCTGTCTCAGAATATTTTACCATCCAAAATGTTTAGCCTGGACCAAAATAAATAGGAATGAGGTTTTATATTGTTGCAATTACTGAAATTGGGCGCGTTCAATACTTCATTTAATTTACATTGACCCACAACATGGTGACAGCACCCTACGCCCACCTGAGAATATTTTCGTACAAAACAGTGAACTTCTTCAAGGTTTCTTCAATGGCAAGTTTGTTGAAGTCAAGTGTGTCAAAATGGGTAAACAGGACCTGCTGGAAGATTTTTGTCTTCGTTTAATTTTCGACAATACTACTGCAACTTGTACTATGTATGGATTACTTGTACTTCAGAAGGGATTATTATATTGTGTTTCAAGGGTATAAATTGTTGTCAACAAGGGCAAATAGGTTTACAGTGCAATGGTTATGTTCAAATACAAGTCAATTCAAAGCGTCAACTTCAATTCATCATATTGTTCCTGAGTTTGAGATACAAGCATTGAAGAATGTTACCCTATTCAAAGAATTCTATTTTTATTGCCCCGTAACAACAGATAATGCCTGGTATTTTTTCATCGAATGTAAACTAAAAAGGTGTAATTGAACTGTACCAGAAACAGATATCGTTTTGGCAGCCCTGTGGTTGTGTTATTAAATTGATTATTTAGGATATGGTCTATTTTGTTAGCATCATGGTTACTCAAAGTGCTGATGCAATTATCATCATCATTGGTTTAAATTAGAATAAGGTGTTCCAATAAAATAAATTTCATACAACATTGTGCTGAAATGGTTGTAGTTTACACAGCGTATATTTAGTGGGAAGTTATAAAAAAAAACTACGAAGGAGTTTCCTTATTACAGGGTTTCCTAACATGATTCGACAATCGAAAAAGATGTCTCAAACAAACTTCATAAGAAACATCGTGTGTTACGAACATCGGAAGTAAACATTTACTTCCTTTTGCACCTTCAGTTTAGACTAATGGATGACCTTTGTTAATCCCGTCGACGTTCAGGAGCAGTTCAAAATCTCAAGATCAATTTTATAAATCAATACGAACTGAAGGCATGCTTCTTTGATAAACATTCTTCGGGTTCTTATTTGTCGATTTATTTTCTAAAAAGGTCCTATACTGTCAGTCGTCAAGGAAAAGGGAATAACGTTATCAATTTTATAGGATACATTCTAAAATATTTTAGCAATACTAATGGGTAGCCAATCATAGAGACTCGTGTTTGCAAAATCGGCGGGTTCGAGCCCTGTCAGCTATATGTAATAATAATTAGAATAAAGACGAAAATAAAACAAATTGCTTATATACAAATATCTTAAACCTGTGTTCTAAAAAAAAATTACCTATAGGTGGAGGCGGCTACGGGGGCGATCGTGGCGGCGGCGGGGGTGCTGGTGATATGGTCACTCAGGAAGATACGATCTTCATTCAAGGCATGAACCCAGACACCTCCGAAGATGAAATATGTCAGCACTTTGGCGCCATCGGAATAATTAAGGTTCACATCGCCTATACTAATTACAACTAGTGGAACGCTTCGCGTCCAGTTTTTTACATACAAATTTCGTCTCCGAAATTTCACCTTGAGATGGATCCTGCTGTACCATCTCAAGGTGAAATTTCGGAATATCCTTGTGCACTCAGGATTTTACGACTTCCAGTGTAGGATGTGTGTTTGTCGATTGTAAGTGGCACCGATTCTCTAGCTCTCTTTTACTGATAGTGCAGGCATGAAAGTGATTGCAAGAATTTTATTCCTGTCAAATTTGTTTACTTGTCGCTCTTTTTCGTGTTTATAGTCAGCATGTTTTGAAATCACGTTTGAACTAGTATGGATAACAAATTTGACAGCACTAAAATTATTGCTTTAAGTTTAGTTTGTGTACAAGAGAATCGACGCCATTGTGTCATGCAACGAAAAACTTAGTAAAATAAGTCGAATCTTTTCAGATGGACAAGAAGACTCAAAGACCCAAGGTTTGGATGTACAAAGACAAAGCGACAGGAGCGCCAAAGGGTGAAGCAACAGTCACATATGAAGACTCAAACGCTGCATCCTCGGCTATTCAGTGGTTCGATGGGAAAGACTTCAATGGTGCTACGATCAAAGTATCACTGGCACAGCGGCAGAACACATGGGCCGGTGGCAAACCGAGCGGTGGAGGAGGTGGCGGCGGCGGCGGCGGATTCCGCGGTGGGCGTGGCGGCGGCGGTGGCGGTCGCGGGGGCGGAGGCGGTGGGCGCGGTGGTGGTGGCGGCGGCGGTGGCGGTGGGCCTCCGTCCGGCAACCGAGAAGGCGATTGGAGATGCACCAACTCTAACTGTGGAAACACTAACTTCTCATGGAGGAAAGCTTGTAATAGGTAAGTCAATTGCAGTTATTAATCAAACTTTGTAAAACACAGTTTTAAAATCTGTGGAGGTTCATAAACCATAACAGTAATCATTGAAGCGATCACAGTCTCTGAGTCAAGTTTGACAAATCATTTAGTATGTATTATTGCCAAGTGATATTATTTTATGGTGGATTTAACCACTGCGGTTGAAAAAAAAAAAGACAGGCATATCATTTATTTTCCACCACAATATATAAATTAACAATTTTGAAATTAGCATTAAAAAGGTACATAATCATAGGTTACACAATAAATAAAACATAGGGACAATAGGTTGAAAAAGGAATTAACATTATGTAAATAAATAAATAAGTAGGTGTCTAAATACTAAGATCACGTTCAAAAGACCAGTCCAAAGTATATAAATAGATGAACAGAGCTTGATTTTGGAAATAATAATATTGCATTCTCTCCAAACAGAACATCGAGATATAGCAGTTATATGTGGTCACCACAGTTCTAAAACAAGTTAATTTTACAAACTTTTAAAACTATCTAGACATTTATTTCTATCATCAATTGTGTGTATATTCATTCTGGAAGACATACAATTCAACTGTGAAAACAGCAATCTGATAAGCCATTCATACTCGAGATACAAAAGGCTAGTTTTTCAAAGCTAAGATAGCAAGCTAGAACCTCAGTACTGGCTTGGCAAATGTTAGTGCTGTTTACATGATGCCTGATAATTTAAGGCCAGTACCATTGCAGATTTTTTACGATGGATTCATAAAAAACAATTGAATACTAGCTTTGCCGGCCACATGAAGCTATTACACAAGCCAGGATAGTAAAATAAATGGTGGAAGGTGCTACTAGCTCAAAAATAGAACTTCATCTTATTAAAAAACCTAGCTTTCTCACTAGCTTACTAGCCTAGAAATGAAGCTGTATAATACAAAGCCAGAGTTACAAGCTTCCTAGCTTACTATCCTGGCTTCTGAAACTAGCCTCGTGTATTTCGGATATTAGATAAATGGTAACAGACAACTTTTTTTGGAAAAAATATATACGGGCTCCTTACGTCTCGTTTATTGATCAAATTTGATGTGCAGATGTAACGAGGAGAAGCCTGGTGGCGGCGGCGGTGGCGCTCCGTCTGGCGGCGGTGGTCGCGGCGGGCCGCCCGGTCGGGGTGGACGCGGTGGTGGCGGCCGGGGCGGCAGCGACCGCGGCTGGGGCGGCCGGGGCGGAGACGACCGAGGAGGCGATCGCGGGGGCGACCGCGGCGGTGACAGGGGTGGCGAGCGCAGGGGGTACAGTGGCGGAGGCGACCGCAACAGCAGCGGCGGTGGCGCGATGCGAGGCGATGCCGGGTAAATAACGAGCAAGAAATTCTATACAAACTAAGTATAAACGAACATAGCACTGCACACTAGAATGAAAATAAAATTAAACTATTTTATTACAAGTTAATATGAATTCAAAATAACTTATCAAAAAAGGTCTCAACCTCAATAGAGGGGCCTCTAGTTAGTAGTCAGGGAACCTGTCTTAGTTGTACTTTTACAATTCAAAGCTAAGAATCATATAGAACATAATTTCCTATGCCTTGCTATCGTTAAAGCACTCTGTTTTTTTTTTCAGCAGCAGAGGAGACAGGCAGAGACCATATTAGTAGTTTTTATTTTAAGTTTGTAAGATATTTTGTAAGGTTTGTTTTTTATTTTGACTGAACCTAGGTCTTAGGTTATCAATGAATTCAATGTTCTCTAGAGTTTCAGTGTATGTAGTTAATGTGTTAGTTAGATTTCGTGGATTATAGTGAGTGAACATTAGTTTTTTCTTTGTGAGTAAATTCTGTTATTACTATGTACAGTGAAAGCATGATTTTTACGAGAAATCATGCCCTGAATCCGTAATTATTTGAATGAAAACATTTCCAGATTGTATTTTATATAATAAGACTAGGATACCCAAGTGTAATAAATCTTACTTTAAAAATGAAGATACTTGTTTGAAGCATCGGCGATATACACTGCCAATGAATTTGTTTTGAGGAAGACACTTAAATTATTTTTGACGACCTCTGTGGCGCAGTGGGCAAAGGCCCGCCTGAGACGCAGAAGGTTGCGGGTATATAAGTAGTATATCAGTCATGTAATTCCCATAATACAAGCTCTGCTTAGTTTGGGGCTAGATGATGCTGTGTGAAAATTACCAGCATTATTATTATTATTATTTTTACCTGCAAAGCAAAGAGCTTTTGTAGAAGATTGTTTGTCTGATTATATCCGAAACAGCTTATTTAATAGAAATGTGATTTTTGCTGCATGTCACTGGTCAAATGTCCAGTCCTATGTGAATTTGATCAAATAAATTGGATGTTCTTGGATGAATTCATCATCACCAAGCCTGTAAAAGTCCACTGCTGAACATAGGCTTGCGGAATGATATTAAGCCATCCACCGACTTACCGCATCGGTCTATTGTCCTTCCTACACTGCGTCGCCCTGTTCGTGGTCACCATTTGAGAACCTTTCTCTGCGGTTGTCGGTTCTGCAAGCATGCCCACTTTAGCTTGCTTAATTCTTAGAGCTATGTTGATGACTTTAGTTTCGGACTTGTATAACATAGTGAAACTCTGAGCATAGCTCTTTTCATAGTCCGCGGTGCGACCTTCGGTTCGATAAAAATATGAAAAAATGGTGCAAATAGATCTTGGTTCTTTATATATATAAAGTGACATGAGGCAATCTTAAAAATATTTAATCCGACATTAAAAAAATTCCAGTGGCATATCAAACTAGGTTTATTCGCCTCAAGTCTGTAATACAATATGAAAAACATGGTCCACCAAAACTTTTGCAAGATTATTGTCGATTTTTTTTAACAAAAATCAGGGAATGTGAGCTTAGCTCTGATTCTAGAGAAAACAAACAAAAAGGACAATATAGGTAATTAAATTATATTTTATTTACAACTGAAAACCGCTATAATTCAGAAGAATCTTTGGTTTCTAAAATAATAGATGCATGTGATACTCAATACTATTTCAAATTATCTTATTTACAACAGCAAATGCAGTGTGAACGTTTATCGCTTTTGAAAGCTAAATACTTTAATTAGGAGAAGTCCTACGACTGTCGCAGCGGCGACTCCGATGCCCGCCTTCCACCACGAAGAGTTGTCACCAGTGAAACTTGCAAAATGCTTCAGGTGCCTGAAAATAAAAAACAAATAACTTTATATTATATTAAAAGCTTGACCACATAATTATCGCTGATTTCGAAATGAACTTCATCTCCATAATCGGCATACAAATTAGTCTAAAGTGAACCCTATCGAATTTATTAATAATTAAATTCGTGTCATCTTTGATTTCAAACTACATGGCAAAAGTGTGAATCAGGGGTCAATGGGAAAGTTCTTCCCTCTGTCCCCCGATGGGTCCGAAGACCGGCGGACAACGGCAATAACCCCACGATACACAAGACCCTGTGGACGCACTGCATGCATCTAATAAGGCAGCTTGCCACGATACAAGGTGGTCGATAGGAGAGACGCTAGGCAAATATATCGCAAGCTCTGTTAATAAGTCAAAGTCAATATGTTTTTTTTTTGAAATTACAAGGATCATACATGAATTTAAGATTTTATATATTATTATTACGCTGATTCCTCGCGTCCAAGCGTAAGATACGTGATGTGTGTAACTTTGCCGTGTGATGGTATTAACGAAAAGGAATCTTGCCAATTTTTAGGTACAAATGTAAGTGCGTAGAAATAATGTGTACTAACCTGTGCTTGCTGAATAAAATCCAAGCAGCTTGAAATTGACTGATAAAAACAATTAAAATAACAGTCCAAATAGTTTGATGTAGTTACGGAGTAATTATATTACACATTAGCTCACTACTAGGTATACATATCATACAAAATATTATGGATTTTCAAAGAATATTTTTGTAAATGAAATAATCTTGCATAAAACCTAAAGAAGCGCGGCGGAAACAGATACTTAATAGATATTATGTGGTTTTCAAAGTTCTATATTGTTTTTCATCACATTGCAGTATTCAATCCAAATTCATTAAATTAAAGTTAAAGAACAAAACAGCAAATAGAACTATTTTGTCTGATAATTAATAACACCGATATTTCGAAAAGCTACCTACATATTGGTGTCTAAAACGCCGCGCTCCTCAAGGTCAAATAGCGAGCCAAATATCCACCACTACATCAAAAAGAGGTACTCACGGGAACGCGGCCATCGTGGCCAATTTCACGAAGACATCGTGTTTATTCTCTCGGATGTTGAAGAACTGTGGCGGGAGTAATTGATACTTGTTACAGAAGACCTCGGGCTGCAGGATGTAGTCCTGACGGGCGGGCAGCGCGTCGCCGCGGGTGCCCACTATCAGCACTGGGATGTGACTCTCCGCAAAGTATTTCTGGAAAGGACACAATAAAAATATGTCACATACATAGTCCTGATCCCAAACTAGGATTCCCAGTATCGTGGGTATTAGGAACTACGAGTATAATGGTAACATAACAAGCAGATCAGAAAAAAATATCTACAGGACATGCAAAGTGCAAACATAATCACTAAAAGCGGTCTCAGACAACCTTTGTATGGACAGGATACAATAGAATCAAAAGACAGTGGTGTATTAGTTAACCTATTATTATAAAATATATTATTCATAATATATACCTGCACACGTTAAATAATATACATATTTTATACAATATAATTTAAAAAAAAACACGCTCACTACTGTCTTCCCCATGGTGGACATACTCAGTGAGTAGAATTTTGAGGATACCAAGGGTAGTCTAAACATTTGGTACATGCCCGCGTTTTGCTAGTTAGCTTACCACGTGACAGGTTGCAAGTTCATCGCCGCTAATAGGAACACTAAGTTTTGTATACCATAGCTTTGAAAATAGAGAGTGATTTTGATGATCTTATAGAATTGTTAGTTATGGACAGGAGTATGAAGCTAGAGTTTCGATCATTAAAAACTCAAAACGCTCCTTTGGTTAGGATTCCACAGCTCCAATTATTCGTATGGGAATCTGATAAGACTCATACTTAAATTCTAATTTACATACAAAATATGGAGTACCTAATGTCGTCGTTATCTGTTCGAGCGTCAATGTTGTAAAACCCACAATCAACACTCAGCAGGGCGATCTTACTAACACATGGCTATAGAGATGGAAATCAATCCACAAATGGATGTGCCATAGATGGACAATGCGATTGAACGAAATTGGTTCCCCTTTGGACTTTCCGTTTTTTACATAATTTATGATCAGATAATTTGTGGATTTATTGCCATCTCGATAGCTGTGGGTTAGTGTGATCGCCCTGCAGGTCTTGCAACTACTCACAATGTATATCCTAGCGATGTACTCGAAGGACCGACTGGCCGCGACATCGTACACTAGACATGCGACGTCGCAGTTGACCTCGTGCGGCTGCAGGGGATCCGACACCCGCGTTATGGGTATCTCCTTCAGAACCAAGTACTTTTCTTGTCCGTAAACTAATACTGTGTTTATGCAGGAGTTCTCTATGGAGTTACTGTCACCTCTCTCGTTGGCGTGCGGCTTTATTTTCTGCAAAAGAAATGGCATTCTTTTTTAAGTATAAAGCTAAAAAAATATCACACTTTGCAAATAATTTGCACGTCATCAATTGTTGATGACGTGCCTTACATTTTTAGATGAAAACAAACCTTATGCGCGATGCCGAGAAAGCTCCGACAGATGGAGGTCTTCCCGCACGACCTTGGGCCGATCACGTGGCACTGATACACATTGCGGCTGGACTGTTTCTTGGCAATGTCCACCTTTTTCTCGCGAGTAACTGAAAAAAATCACAGGAATTAGTCCAAAGTAATTTGTTCAGCTAAAATACCAGATGACCTAAACACTTTAAACAAATGTGATCATTGACATGCAGAGTTGACAAACATCACATTTTGAATATTTTTCCAGGGTAATGAAAAAGATAATAAAAACCTTCGGTAATAATATCCCGCTCCTTTTCTAATGCGTGAAATTATGAAAAGGAGACATAAACGGCAACTGTAGTCTCAGTAAAATTAAGGAGGGCAGCTAAATTATTGTCTTGTTTGAAGCAGCAGCATAATCTTTGAATCCTGAACTACAGTCATAATTCTGTCACTTAAAATAACTCACTATGTATTGCGCTTTTTTGAGTGTCGTTTTCAAGGAAGTTATAGCCCAGATATGCTAAATAGGCGCTGGTGTTTTGAAGGTCTAGTAAGGTCATGACTGTCCAGCGACACATCCAGCCTTGTAGCGTCAGATAGCCCTGAAAATAGTATAATTTTAAACTCTTCAAGGTTTATTAAAACATATTGATTATCTTGGTACTAAAGTTCGTAAGCTAATAGCTCTGGTGTCAGAGTTTTTAGACGGTCAGAAGGTATTGCCTTGGCTTGAAGACTTATAATAGAAAGGTATCTTAACATATGCTCTAAGCATGGAATAGAATCTAGTAAATAAATGATAATAAATATTCATCACTCATAGTGGCTTAATTTCTCTATCTAGAATTTATTATCATTATAATATATGATTGGGTATCCTTGTCACAATAGCTTTGTAAACTTAAGAAAATGTTAGGTACCTTATCATTAGTAGGTACAGTATATCTCAAATTGTGCCACGGTATTCGAGGGCAGCATGAGAAAACATTCTTAAGCTCCGTGGGATTGAGCATGCCATCTTTGTCCCGGTCATACTTTTCAAATATCTGAGTAAGGAACTGCTGTCCTTTATATGACAATTCTGTAGTACAACCAACTGGTACTTTGACACTGTAACAAAAATGGCTATGATAATGGCAATTGCAATTCTTGATGCTATCAAGATTGCTAAGCATGGAAGCATTGAGCTGCTATTCTAACATATTGAAAATATAATAATAGATGTCATGTGGGTACCATGTATATTTATAACAAATTCCAAGGTCTCATTGACGTTAGTAATCTCTACACATTATTAAAAGCATGTTTTCAAACATTGGCTATCTGCATCCACTGTAAGGCTTAACCGAGCACAGAGTTGTCTTACTAAAGATATTAAACTAAACAAATTATGTATTTAGCACTTTTGATATTAAAGTATTTCATTTAACTTACCAAGCATACAGATAACTATGATTCAACTCTAAACTCTCATCATAGCCAAACTTCCGTAACACTGTCCAAGTGGTCTCATTCCGTCCTCTTTGTATGAACAAACAATGAAGGAAAATAAACCCTTTTATTGTTATACAATCATTTTCAATACCACCGGCAATGTTCTGGGCAATTACAGATTTCACTTCATCTAAAACCTGAATTAAATAAAGCATTTATTAATTGATGAATACTTCTGCACAGGTAATGTTGTGATTGGATTCTCCACTAGTCATCCGGTGCAGCACATATTAATTATAATGCACTATATATTATTATCTACATAGACCTAGCCTCTGTTATAATTATAAAATAATCACAAGTTGAGTTTAGATTCATTGTAATCAATCCATCAAGCTTTGTATAATTTTATAGGAACATTCAGGTTTAATTGTTACATAATTGTATAAACCGCCCTTGTAATATTATGTGGTGATTAGAGGCATATTAGAGGCTAATATGAAATATATTTTGCTTGGTACTTTATCTTTGCTCAATCTGATATTTAAGAATGTGCTTTCATTGTATGAAATTACCCTTATACTTTTATCATTCAATAAAATAAATAGATTATACCAGACCCTGTATAATCTAAGATAGAGTAAGATAAATGGACTAAGAATTGAAAAAAACCTACAAGGAAAGTACCTTTTCTTTAGTAGTTAGACAGTTTTATTCTTTTGTTTTAGGCTGATTACAATTTTCCACAAATCTTAATCTACATTTTTAGTTTCATCTACAATTAAGGTGCACCAAACTTTCTAACTATTAAGTTAATGTGAATTTTGATGAAAATAAAAATGCTTTCCTTGAGTCCCATTGTCTTACCACAGCCTGTACATGTAATTATTTGCCTTTTGCAGTCTCTGTTTTCAATACAAACCTGTAATTGTAGTGGAGATTCAAAACACTTTTTTTGAAACATTGTGATTTCATAATCATCTAGGATGCCATCTCCATCCAAGTCACAGATTTTAAATATTCTTGTAAGCGCTCTTTTGCATTTCTCTGTCAACTGAATTAAAAGAAAATCAATGATGTATTTCTTATTTTGTTTCAATTATTATTATTATCATCATCATCATCATCATCAAAGACTTGTAGAATTATTTATTTTTATGTGTCAAAAGTCTTACCTCCTGTTCATCTATTGAATAAATTGGATTTATTGGATGCAATACTGCTTTTTGGGCATTGTAAAACATTTCTGATACATTAACAAGGGATTTAGCTGAGCATTCAATGCATCTATCAACCTCTGGATACTCTTCTGCTATGTCCCAAATATTCTAGAAGGAAAAGTTTCAGATTAGATAGTTTTCCAAGGGTGAAGCCATAGGATATATTATGAGAATCTTGTAAGACTTACATCAATGACTGAATAATCAATTAAATCTATCTTGTTTCCAACAAGAATAACTGGCTTCCTGTAATCATCTTGGCAGTTTTCTCTGACAAATGGCAACCAGTATGAAGCTATTCTGTTCAGAGTTTCTTGTTTTTCTACTGAGAATACAATGCAGATAACATGGGCTCTTTCAATTTCCTCTGCTACTTGCTCCAATGACTGCTCCGCTACTGAAATAAGTACCATGTTATACAACAAGAATAGCAGCCTAAAAAACATCAATAGAACAATAGAAAATACATTCCAAATTCCCATACTTTCCAATCTGCCTGCTCATATTGATTCTAGTCATTGAGGTAAAGATAAGGTTACAATGCTATGTTATCAAAACATAGATAGATAGAAAATACTTTATGGCATACCAAATATTTGAGCTTAGTACCTACTACAAACTTTGTCAAAATTGTAAAATGGGTGCTAATTCTCTCCTCTCATTGCTATTTAACATTCTTTACCAGACAACCTTTACATATCATTGCCAGATGCATCTGACTCAATAACTGCCAATCAATACACAGCCTAAACTGTCCTAAAAACCTGAAATTTGGAGATTGTGTTCCTTTGGGTGTGTAGGGGTGGACTAGGAAAGTATTTTCCAAAATGCCACCCCTAGAGTGTGCAGCGAGAATATGATTTTTGGATGGAAAAAACTCTTGTGGACAAAGTTGCAGGGCTTTCCACTAGTACATAATATTTTGATGATTCTAATGGACTTTATACTAATAGTATATTTGAATTGAGTACCACCTAATTGTTACCAAACTGTTGTTAGTTTAGTTTATCACCTCTTCTGGTCTTAAACAATAAAATATCAAGTAATTACAGTATAGCTTACCACAAATATCAACAATGTTGGTCGGAACTTGTTCAGGCGTTACATCCGCTGGTATTGTAATTTCTTCCGCTTTAGGGGGCACATGTTCCGTAAACTCTTCAGTCACTAATGAAAGTATAAGAGATGTTTTCCCAACACCAGGATCACCGAGTAGCAGGATCCGTACATTTCGCGAAACCGATTCAAAAACCATTTTGTTCACAAACTCTAAAATAATTATTTTGATAATTTGTCAGAACTTCGTAACATTCACATTTTTATGAACGGTATGATAATATTTTGATGAGATTTCTATTGCCAAATTTACGTTTTTTTTACCATTTTGCGGCAGCCAAGCAAGAACCATAGATTAAAATTATTTTGCCTATAGACCAAAGAGAATGTAACGCTACGTTAAGCTGTCTTAGATCAGAAAGAACGCCAGAGCACAGATAAAAAAAAAATAACGTGCTCAAAACGGTGAAGGAAAACCATGAGAAAACCGGCATGCCCTAGTACCAAATAATCGAAGGCATGTGCCAACAGTCAATAAGCGGTGATGGGCTTGTAACCTGCCACGTGGAATGCTAACTTACAAAACGTGGCATGTACCAAATGTAATGTTTGGACGTGCCTCTGACTACCCCCTACTTGTTAACCTCAAATATCTACTCACTGAGTATGTATCTGAGGGAAGACATGGGAAAGACAGTCGTGAACGATTTTTTCGATTAAATTTTTGCCTTTTGACAATTGATATTTGAACCAGTTTGAATCACATAAAATCAAACCTCAAAAAATAGATTTCAGACTTTTTCAATTTGTTTTGCTCCTATGTTGAGAAATAAATATGTATTGTATGTAATAAGGGTATAAGGGTGAAATTGTATTACTAATGCTGGTCTAATTAAAATATTTCATACATAATTAAGGTAAACTTTACAGTTTCCAGTAATTCACATTTGAGGGAAAAAAGTCTTATCTATTGATAACCGATTTCTCTGTTGGCTTCCAATGTAACCGAAAATCCTACTACTACTCTAAACGCGAAAATGGATGTTTGTTACTCTTTCACGCAAAAACTACTGAACGGATTATACATCAGAATTACACATAGGCTACTTTTTTTCCTCATTATACCACGCGGTCGAAGCCGTGGGCAGAAGCTAGTTATTGCATAAAAGGAATAGATGATCGCCACAATGCACCTAACGAATGCATTCAAATACTTTACAATAATTTTAAGGTTGCGGTCATGAAACAATAAGTGAATCGAAAGTCGAGTTATGAGTGTCTAAGATCGATTAAAAAATCGAACTTTTTGACCCAAAAAAAAAACGATTTTTTATAAATCGGTCTCAGATTGACATCCCTACTTTGTTTTTATGATGGCGTTTTTCATTTTCAGACTTTTTCGGTTTCTATATTTCAATGAACATGTAATATTTATCAAGCCAATCAACTTTCAAGTTCCATCGTAGAACATGGGAGAATTGAATAAGAAACAAAATGACTGGGAATCGGGCAAAGGTTTACGAGAACCTGTTAAATGTTTGGAGGTTAGTACTTATTGAATTCCTTTCGGCTTTGAACAATACATTTTTTTACGCAAACTATCCTCTTTTATATATTAAAAATTTTGTATCCAGGTCACTTTTATAAACATAATACTAGACACCTAACAGTCGCCCATATTCATAGTCCTGACCCCACAATAGGATTCCCTGTATCATCGGTATCATAAACTACGTGTACCATCTTCAGTACCACAACACCCAGACCAGAAACATATATCTACAGAACATACAAACACTTGTCCCGCAGTAGGAATCGAACCTGCACCTTGCTTCTCAGCAGGCTACTCGTCCACCGCGCCTGTAAACATGTTTTTTTTATACAATTAAAGTAGCAAGTAGTGGTAAGCTGTAACCATACCATATGGATGCTTGCAACACCAGAAGCATCCCTCACATGTTGCCGATCTTGATATAAAACGGGTGAAAAGACCCATGCCTGTAAATTCACCAGCACCAGCAATTACCCTTCAAAACAGAACACAGCAGAACATTACTGCTTGTCTTTAGAAATAGGTATGTTGGAAGATCATCCCTGGACAAGCTCTTACACAAGGAGTTCTACTTCTTCTTTAATTATAACCAAATTTTTACGCTTCCATCTTTCAGGACAAATGGAAACTGGTTCCATCTTTCCTGCAAGTCAAAGGTCTTGTTAAGCAACACATAGACTCCTTCAATTACTTTATAAATGTTGAAATCAAAAAGATAGTGAAAGCAAATGAAAAAGTCTTCTGCGATGCTGACCCTTTATTTTATATAAAATATTTGAATGCTTATGTTGGAACACCAGATCTTGAAGAAGGTTTCAATGTATCTAAACCAACAACTCCCCATGAATGCAGACTTCGAGACATGACATATTCAGCTCCAATTACAGTTGATATTGAATACATAAGAGGCAATCAGCGGGTTATTAAAAACAAACAATTGATTGGAAGGTACATATCTATATTTTTTTTTAAAGCACAATACAACCCTTTGCGGGACTCTAGTGCAGACCTTAGTTCCCCCACTTAGAATTAGAATTACATATATATTTATTCAAAGTAACCTTGGCTTCACCATCATCATCAACAGCCTGTAGAAGTCCACTGCTGGAAATAGGCCTTCCTCAATGAGTGCCATGATGCATGCAACTTCCTGCTACCTTTAAGATGTCATTGACATATTGGAGCCTTCCTGCACTGCATCATCTGGTTTGTGGTTGCAATTCAAGAACATTTATTTCCCAGTGGTTGTCACTTAGCTTCAGTACCTAATCAATATTTTGATGACCTAATTAATGTTTTCCCACAGGATGCCTCTAATGCTACGATCATCAAATTGTGTCTTAACTAATAAATCAGACTATGAACTGGCGAAACTGAATGAGTGTCCTCATGACCCTGGTGGTTACTTCATCATCAGAGGTAAATCAATTAATCCTTCAATTTATAAATTTCGATCAGTAAACATAATTATTAGATTATTAATTATTAGCAATGCAACAAAGACCCAGTTTTTGTTGCTCTTTCACTTGTTATTTTGGTGGTGTTGGTGGGCTATCAACCTGGCACATGGAATACTTAGGGGCCGTTCAAGTATTACGTAAGCACTATTGGGGGGCGGAGGGGTCTTTGTTTTGCTTATTTTGGATGACATGGGGGGTAGGGGAGTCTAGATGATGATTACGTCATCGGTAGTTATTTACTTTTTTACACGAATGGCAACCCTCACATTATCTATGCTTGAAAACGAAACGCATTTTCGAGGATTCCCGCAAGTAATGCATACGTTTAGGCACTCGCTTTAGAACCGATTAGGGGAATTACCGCGCGCTATTCACTTGTCTAAATTTCCTCTGTCAGTGTATTGTTTTGTTTGGATACTATAGCGCGTAGACGTATTGTAACCATAGCAAAACAAGTTAACATTTGTGTTACCATTGATTCCATTAGCCAAAGTTTGACGTTTAAATAAGATGTCGTTTCAAATAGACAAATCCAAGTTATACCAAAAATTGTTTGAAAGTTTTAAAAAATCTCATACAAGTACGAAAGTACAAAATGTACAAAAGTTAGTTAACGAAGTGTGGCGAAATTATAAAAATATGTGTACCAAAAATTTAAAATAAGTTTGTTATGTTCATAAGATTATAATATTTTTGTCCCTTACTCTATGTTGAATACTGTATCAGTAAAATCTAATCTCTATCCTAAATCTATTCTTATTTTTGAAATTATAAATATAACATTATAATCATAAATAAAAAAAAATACATTTATAATTGAAAAATGTTTACGTAAGCATAGGGGGAAGGGGTAAGAGCTTTGCTTACTTTTGCTGACAAGGGGGATGGGGGGGTAAATAATTGTAATAAATCTGCTTACGTAATATTTGAACGGCCCCTTATTGCACATTAGTGCAAAATGGTTTGTGTGGAATGGGATTATCCCTTGCTTGGTAACCTCACGGATGTATGAACTGAGGATGCCCATGGGGAAATACAGTTGTGTTTTTTTAAATATTATTATTTTTAACAGTCCTAACATGTCCGGCAATGGCACTTATTTTGCCAGGCTTATTGAAAGGTTCCAAAAAATATTTTGCTGAAAACATATTTGCCGCATTGCAGGCACTTAGCTTCGCGTCTTCCTAGGTAACTTGCTACGATACATGGTGGCTGTACAGTAGATAAACGAGGAAACAGACAGCACATTTGTTGATCGCACACCAGACATGGAAACAGTTTCAGAAATACGGAAAAGTGAGACTGCTGTCTTAAACACTTATTACTATGATGTGTAATAGTGTACATTCAATACATGCTGAGCAGAACACCATTTTGTTACAGACAGACTTACTCAGGCATATGTATGAGCTGAACAATTTTGTAATTGTTTTAGATTTAATTTCATACCTAACTAAATATAAATAAAGATCTTTCCATTGTTTGTGCCAAATAAACGTTTATTAAATTATATATTTTTTGCTGTTGGTTTTTAGGCCAAGAAAAAGTGATATTGATTCAGGAGCAACTCTCTAGAAACAGGATGATTGTTGATGAATTCAAAGGTGCCATACAGTGTCAAGTGATCAGTTCTACCCATGAAAAGAAAACCAGAACAAATGTTATTGTGAAGAATGGGAAATATGTCCTGAGACACAATGCATTGTCTGATGTAAGTGGGTACATTTTGCATGATGAAATTATACACTTTTAATAACTCAAATTTCAATATTTGTTCTAAACTAAGGAGTTAGCGAACAATACAAAGCGAGCCACCTCATATTCCATGGTTTGCCGAAATTAATTTTGATAGGAAAAACATTGTAATTTTACATAGACTGCGCTCCGGACATTGCCACTACATAGTTTCAAATTTCTAATGAAGAAAGTAGATAGTCCTAACTGTGAAGCCTGTGGAGTTAATTAAGACATGTAACACCTTTTAGAGGAGTTTGTCTGGAGTGCATTGATGAGGGAGAATATAGTTAGGAATTTTAATGTTAACCAACTCTTTATGGGCCTGTTTCAGGACATGTTAGCTGCGCAAACCTCAAGCACAGCTATCATGCTCTACCGGTCCATATAGGACCTGGTTTATGAAAATGTTTGATGTAGTCTATGAGTGTACAATAGTACTGAAATCGTCTAAATTAGACGAAAGTTCTTAAAAAAGAAGGATAAATAAAATTAATAAAAAGGCGTGAATTATCCACAGATATATGCTCCGTCATAGTACCAAGTAAGGTACAGTCAGAGGCACGTCCATGTGTTTATTTGGCCAAGTCCATAGTTTCCATATTGCAAGCTCATTGCCGGTATCACTAACCAATGTTGCATGCCTTGGAATGTTTTATTACATGGCATATCAGTTTCCTTACATGTTTTCCTTCACCGTTTTAAGCACGTGTTAGTACGCTTGTAAATTTTCCAAATAGATAAATAAGACTTAGTATGAGAAAAAGAACAATTCGGTATTGCTGCTGGTTTGTGAGGTCCAGAAAGTTCATTGTGATTTTCCAGGATATACCAATTGCAGTGGCTTTCAAAGCAATGGGGATCTGCAGTGACCAAGAAATAATGCAATTGATCGGAACTGAAGACAACACAGTGAAGAAGATGGCCCCTTGCATCATGGACTGTCACAACTTGAAGATCTTTACACAGAATCAGGCTCTCACTTATATTGGCAGTAAATTGAAAGTTAAAAGGTAACCCTCATTAACATATTCTTTGTTCTTTATTGTACACACAAATAAACACTTACAAAAGGCAGAATTAAATGACATGTATAAAAGCGAGCTTAACCCTAAACAGTTTTCTTCCAGCAATACTTGAGCTAGAGAGAGGTATTTATAGAAGTAGGATAGTGTACAGAGAAAAAAAAACCTAAAAATAACTAAACATATATAAATATATATATACATATATAAACCATGTTAAAATATATAGATACTTAACTTTAACTTTTCTCCTGAAGACACCGATTGAAGGATTATCACATATTGTATGTGGTAGGGCATTCCAACGCTTAACCGCATAAACAGTAAATGATTCGCTGTAGCGGCTAGATGAGTGAGAGGGAGTTTTAAGTAGAAGGGACTTGGAGGACCGACACGGCATACCACTAGGGACCAGAAATGGAAAACGCTCACGTAGGAGATAGAGGGCTATAAAAGATTCTTATAGAGAAGTGTCAGAACGTGAAGATCACGACGACGACGAATAGGGAGCCATTTGAGTTGGGATCTAAACTCGGATACGTGATCAAACTTGCGCAATCCGAATATAAAACGGATGCACAGGTTTTGTAGACGCTAAATTATTATCAGTAGGGAACTTCTTAAAAAGCCATTTCAACATAGCCTTGTTTAGAGACGGCGATAGCCAAGGAGCAGGGGCATGTTTGACCTTCACAACTTTGAGCGGTGCATATGACGAAGTTTAGCGGTGAAATTAAAAAATTCTACGAACGTCTACTTATCGGCATTTATGCTCGTGTTACTGATGGAACGCAGTAAATAAAAACCGAAACATATTTGCATTTCGCGGCACACTTTTCACCACTCATAGGGCCAAGTTAAAACAGTATGTCATTTTTATGACATACTGTTTATTTTTTAGAATTGTTTCTTACTTTCTATAACATCATAACAGCTCACTAAAAAATATAATATAGGTACTATTAATACTCCTTCTACATATCTTTAAATAGATTTCAGACTTCAAACTCCAAAAACCGGACTCCAGTGGACGAAGCAAGAGAGCTCCTAGCCACTACAATCCTTGCGCACGTCGTCGTCGAAAACTACAACTTCTACGTGAAAGCAATCTATCTCGCCATCATGGTGAAACGTGTTATCGAAGCTGAAACAAATAAAACGGCTATAGACGACCCAGATTACTACGGAAACAAGAGGCTCGAACTTGCGGGCTCCTTACTAGCTTTGATGTTTGAGGATCTGTTCAAAAGATTCAACTGGGAAATGAAGATGACAGCCGATAAACTAATACCGAAAATCAAAGTCGCGCCTTTCGATATGGTCAAGTACATGAGGCCTGATTTAATTGCTAACGGACTTTTCGCTGCTATCTCCAGTGTAAGTTACTGTATTTGACGTCATACAAAAAACATCTCTTTTCTTAATTTTATAAAAGTATAAGATGCAACCTCAAGTGAACTTCTTGCCCTTACCAAATTTCATCAACCTATTATTTACAGGAACAGGAAGTGACAATTTAACATAAGTCGTATATGTGTGTGTAAAGGTTTTTCGTCCCAAAATTTGTTGACTGATTTTTTTTTCCTAGTGAGAATTGGGGTGCTGTGTATAAATATCTAAATGGAATTAATGATTCAGAAGTAAGTTTGTGTGTACCGTCTGACACAACTCTGGTGTCGAGGTTGTTAAGCCGCCCTAAGACCTCTGATATGGCTTACATGTTATAGCCGGGAATGCTATTACGGTTAGCCATTTAAAATCACCTGACGAAATTTTCTTGTTCTTCTGTATAATATCTATGATTAGGCAAGCTACGCCACCAGCGGACCTGTTGTAGTTTTTACGGAAGTTTTAGTAGTTTGACACCTCATTGATCATTTATTCACTCAACTATGAACAAGTATACATAATTGTACAAAAAATATAGATGAAACAGATATCTATTTAAAGACCGTTGCAAACGATCATTAGATAGGTCGAGTGATCCAAATCACTACCAGAGGGAAGCGTTCCTACAATGCTGGCTGCATTGCCACGCCGAATGGCAATGCGTTGACCCAAATAAGAGCTAGCCCTCTGTCTGGTCACGTGCTTCGACCAGTCCCTGAAAGAATTTTGAATATACAAAGGGCCCCGGTTCCCCACTGCCCATTGATAATTATTATGGCGAATACAATACAAACCGGACGACGCAGTGTAGGAAGGCCCACCACCAAATGGATGGATGACATCTCGAAGGTTGCGGCAAGTTGCTAGATGAAAGTGGCTTAAGATCGTTAGTCATATCACTCTTTGGGGGAGGCTTATGTCCAGCAGTGGACATACTGGAGTTTATTTTCAGAGCTTTATACATCATTTGCCAATTACACCTACTGAAACGCATTACATTTTCAGGGTAACTGGACAATCAAAAGATTCAAAATGGAAAGGCACGGCGTGACTCAAGTCCTCTCGCGTCTCTCCTACATTTCAGCGTTGGGTATGATGACCAGAGTCAACTCCCAGTTCGAGAAGACCAGGAAGGTATCCGGCCCGCGATCTCTCCAGCCTTCTCAGTGGGGCATGCTGTGTCCTAGCGACACTCCCGAGGGCGAGGCTTGCGGTCTGGTGAAGAACTTGGCTCTAATGACGCATATTACCACGGAGTGCTCCGAGGAGCCGATTGCAAGACTGGCTTGTAACGCGGGCGTGGAGGACGTGAGGCTCTTGGGCGGGGAGGAGATCAATCACCCTGCTGTTTACATGGTGTTTCTTAATGGTAAGATTACACATTCATCCATTAAACAACTATTTCATGCCAACTTATGTTTTCAGGAGCTAAATTTATACTATTAAGTAAAACATGGGCTCATAAACTATCTATAATTGTGTCTAAACACAAGTTTTATACTTAGTTAGAGCAAGGAACCCAATTATTATTATTATAGAATGGTAGGTTCTTTATTAAGTGTCACCCGTTCTGTCGAACGCCTGTCTTTCGGAGGTTCTTTCGCAAATTCTCCAGTTTGGTCAATAAACCTGTGATAGAATAGTGAGGGAACATTTGTTTAAAAAATATAAGTTTTAAGCTATGGGTGTGTAGACAAGAGAATTCATTTTTCCTTTGCAAAATATCAACTCTAGAGATATACACGTAATTTGTAACACGTGGTTCTTCTAACCGATATTCAAAGTATAAGAGCGGTGACAGCATTACAGGGCGCCTGATCAGTCAAGCCCATAACAAGTTTTACTTATTTTCAGGTAACATTCTAGGAGTGACAAGACAATACAAAAGACTGATTAGAGTCTTCAGAATGTTCAGGCGGCGCGGCCTCATTTCTGCGTTCGTGTCAATCTATCCTAACCACAACCAAAGAACAGTCTACATATGCAGTGACGGCGGCAGACTCTGTCGACCATACATTATCGTCGAGAAAGGATACCCGCTGGTTCTACAACACCATATAAACGAACTTAACAGAGGAATCAGAAAGTTCCAAGACTTTTTAAATGATGGTCTGATTGAGTACCTAGATGTGAATGAAGAGAATGACAGTTATATTGCCACTACTGAAATTGAAATAGATCCGTATGTGACGACGCATTTGGAGGTAGAGCCTTTTACTATTTTGGGAGTTTGCGCGGGTCTCGTGCCGTACCCGCATCATAACCAGAGTCCTAGGAATACGTACCAATGTGCTATGGGCAAACAAGCCATGGGTAAGTGCTTTATATGTATGTACAGTATGTACTTATTATTTAAAATGGTAATGGAACTGGATTCTTTACCAACTGTGGGACTTTGATAGATCCATCTATACCACGATTGGTATTACAATAAAGTTAAAGAATCTTTAAACAAAACAAAGCTGTGTTTATTGCCTGATTCTTCTAGTTTTGAAACGTAAGAATCGGAGTAAATTCACTTAGTCTAAATACGTCAACACAAACACAGAAATTAAAAAAAAAAAATTAATTATTTTGATTTTTACAAGGATCATTAAAAACTATTGACTTTGACCTTAATCAAACTCCATTTAAAGCCAGTTTTAACGAAACTTTAAAAGTTTTTTTTATTGTGTATCTTAAATTATGATATCATTTTAGGAACAATTGCATACAACCAGAGAAACAGAATAGACACACTCATGTACAACTTAGTCTACCCGCAATGTCCTATGGTCAAAACTAGAACCATAGAGCTCACTAACTTCGACAAGCTACCAGCCGGGCAGAACGCTACCGTAGCTGTCATGAGCTACAGTGGTTATGATATCGAAGACGCATTGATTCTCAACAAGGCCTCGATCGATCGAGGATACGGTCGATGCCTCGTCTACAAAAGTGCCAAAACAACAATGAAACGATACAGCAATCAAACGTCCGACAGAATTTTGGGCCCGTCAAGAGACGGGACCACAGGGAAAATCATAAAATCCCACGATATATTAGACGCGGATGGCATTGCGTCCCCTGGAGAAATGGTAGAAAACAGACAAGTGCTTATAAACAAGCAGATGCCGCCGGCCAACGTAAGCAGTGTCTCTCAAGGACAACCACAACCTCAAGTTATCGAATACAAGGACGTACCGGTCTCATACAAAGGACCCGTCGAATCTTACATAGAAACCGTCATGGTTTCATCCAATTCGGAGGACGCGTTTCTCATTAAAATATTATTGCGGCAAACTCGAATTCCGGAAATAGGTGACAAGTTCAGTTCGCGGCATGGACAGAAGGGTGTGACGGGGTTGATAGTACAACAGGAAGATATGCCGTTCAATGACAAAGGGATTTGTCCTGATATGATCATGAACCCGCACGGGTTTCCATCTCGGATGACGGTCGGGAAAACTATTGAATTGCTGGCGGGGAAAGCGGGGTTGATGGAAGGGAAATTCCACTATGGTATGTTGTCAAACGAAATTAAATGCACCTTTGTGATTTCCTGATTGGTTTCCTTTGAAACTAAATCTAATTCTCTGTTTTCAGGTACAGCGTTCGGAGGGTCAAAAGTGCGCGATGTTTGCAAAGAGCTGGAAAAGCATGGATACAACTATCACGGCAAAGACATTTTCTATTCGGGTCTGACTGGGGAGCCTCTTGAAGCTTATATTTATTCGGGGCCGGTAAGCATCGTTCTTAGACCCAACTCCCAAGCATGCACGATGCGTGTGAATTTACCGTAGGGTCATGATAGCGAGAGAAGATTCTAGTCACTGACACCGTTGTTTCAAATCTTTAAATTTGATTGGTTATCATTGTTAATTCACCGCTGTTTTCTTCAATAGCATATATAAATGAATATAAAAAAAATACTGTAATAACTAAATGGCTTTTTCGACTCGTTCCGTGAAAAGTCAAAGATGTTTTGACTACAAACAGGGGAAAGATCAAGCGAGCGAATTACTAGTTTAAAGTTTGTTCCGTAGGTCTACTACCAAAAACTGAAGCACATGGTGCAGGACAAAATGCATGCGCGCGCCCGCGGTCCCCGCGCGGTGCTGACGCGACAGCCGACGGAGGGCAGGTCGCGAGACGGAGGCCTGCGGCTCGGCGAGATGGAGCGCGATTGCCTAATCGGTTATGGAGCTAGGTAAATACAAGTTCTGTAAGAGTTTACAACCCCGACTTGTTCTACCGTCTATTGCAGCGCCATAACCATTTACCTCCGGCTTATCTGATTGAAGTTCGGTTTTGGTAATAGACGATAGAAAACACGTTTTTAAAATTTCGCTAAAATAAACTTGTTTACCGAAAAACGTATTGTTTTGTAGGACTCAAAGCTTAGGTTTTACTGTCACACGCCAGGGGCACTGCAATAGAGGATGACGGGTTTTTATTTGTGTAAAATGTACTTGTTCACAGTATGTTGCTGATGGAACGGCTCATGCTGGCCTCGGACGCGTTCAGCGCTCACATCTGCGGCGCGTGCGGGCGACTGGCGAGCCGCGCGTGGTGCCACGCCTGCCGCTCCTCCGCCGCCGTCTCCAGCGTGGACATGCCCTATGCGTGCAAGCTGCTCTTTCAAGAGCTAACCTCCATGAATATTGTGCCTAAGCTTACCTTGAAGAAGTACTGTTAAGTTATTAAATGTTTCACCTTGTTTTATTTTATAGCAGAAGTTTTAACATAATTTAGCAAACTCGTCCCGAGCTCCAAGGCTTGTAGCTCGACAGAAAAAGGAAATTCCAATAAGCTAATCAAAGCGAGTCGAGCCATGAGGCCATAAAGTAATCAATAACAATCTAGTTATTGTATTATCTAATTAGTAATAAGAACTATGGTCCTCACTATAGTTATTACTCGAAGCTCGAAGACGCGAGCGATGAGACTAATGTGCGTACGCATTCTATATGGCGTACGCTATTTGGTATAAAACCCTATTCATCAACCAACAGCATACGATTCCTTTTACCATTATTTCAGTTTGAGTTTACCCACAAACAGACTAAGAAACCTAACTTATTTGCGAAATACGACTTATTAACCAAGTTGTAGAAATCGAAGCTAGTAAAAGTACAATGCACTTTCTCTCTTAGAGAGGCGATCTAGAATGCTAGAGCCTCCTTATAGTGCCGTAGATTTATTATGAAGATCTAATGACTTGAGCTTCAGAGTCTAGAACCACTTCCGCATGCATAAATATTTTCTCACAATCATACATACATACAATTCAGTTCCAAGTGATGGTTCTGTATATGTAAATAATTATAATAATGATGGTGATTATAAAAATAATTTATTCAAAAACAACATAGCTTATTGAATCTAAATCACAATTTTCAACATATTCAGACTTGCTCTCACTAGCACGTAGGTCATCCACATAGTAAGCAGGACAAATACGTAAAAAAAGCCGCTATATGAAAACGTTCGGAACAAGACATATCCTATAGTGAACCACACCACGACGGCCTGCGAGCCAAGTCTTCGTAGCGAAAGACGCGCAGGCAGGTCCTGCGTCGCCACGCTTTGGTAGTTGGCTACGTCTTTTACGTAGTTATGTATCCTGCATGGTTTCTGTAGCACTTCTCTTGCTACAAACCCCCAAAAGTCGTTTCTTTCCCATAGATTTGTGAACTGGTGCTGGTACTGGAATACAAAGGCCTTATTAATATATTTTTTTCAAGAAATTTCGTCATTTTTCGTCTTTGTATGATAATACATAAACAACATCATACATTTATATTAACCAGCTCGTTTAAGGACTCTTCAATATAACAGTATAGCTAACTAATAGTTATAAAGTACCTATAAATCGTAGCCAAGTGGCTAAATGGTTGTTGGATCTACCACATAATTTACAAGCCAATAATTATGAAATTATATACCAAATACTAGTCGGAATTAAAATAGCAGGTCTAATACATACCAATTCATTTATTCTTAACGTAATTTGATACAGCATCCTAACTAAGATCGTGCTTTCGTAAGACGTTATAGGCTTTAGATCAGGGTCCCCCATGTAATGTACTGACGCCGTACTGCGGAGCTAAAACATGAGATAAGTAAGAACTAAAACTATAATGTTCTAAACTAATAATATCAAACATACATCAAATACATTTTAAAAATAAGTGTGTCTTAAAATAGGTTTTGGATTACCTTGTTGGTGATGGTACTAGGAAACGTCGATGAATTAGCGAACGAAGAGTTCTCCAGCGATTCTTCAACTACGGGTTCTGATTGAACAAGGGTACTTTTGTTGAGCTGTAAACCAAAAGATTACTCAATAATCATGTTTTCTAATAAATAAAAAAACAATATATAACTGGAAGAGGTAAACAAGCTAATAAGTATAAATTAAGATGAATTCATATTTTACTCTATAAACTCACACCAAATATCGTAGAGTAGTATTGCACAGAATCCTTTAAAAAACCGGGAACTTTTTCGTACTCTTCCAACAACAGTTTATCTCCTTTGCCAGACCACATAAACCGGCGTTTTATGCCAGACCACAGTCCTGAAAAATATAGCAAATTATTATTGAATCTTCATGGCATGACCTTATATGTGACCAATATAATCATTTGTATGTATAATATGTACGTATTTACAAAAAAAAACGTATATAAGTAATATATCAGTCATGTAGTTCCCATAACACAAGCTCTGCTTACTTTGGGGCTAGATGATGCTGTGTGAAAAATGTCCAGCATTATTTATTTATTTGTAACGCGGTTTTATCCCCCGACTAGAAGGGTGTTTGACAGCGTGTTGTTAAGTGTGTCCGTACCGTTTTGTATGTTGCCTACGAAACGCATTAGATTATTATATAATCTAATGCGGTCATTCCATAAAACCAAAATGACGTTATCCAATACATCAAAGCTAACATGAAAAACTTTCGTGTCATGTTTTCAGTTTTTATGAAAAGGATAACTTTATGTTCCATTACTCTAAGCTTCAGATAATCGATATCGGTGTTCAATATGTATTTTTTCCGACTATAAATAGTCGAATTACTTATTTTTTCTTCTTTTTTTTGGGAACTATGTCGAAATTCGTCAATGTTCCCATCAAGCCACGTCTTCGTTCAATAGCTCATATACGAACCGTTAGAGCATGCTTGCCGCGCAGTATAGATACTTACCGCTATTTTGTGCATTCACTTTCCTAGTAAACTCTTCTTTGTTTCTGGTAGCAGTTGTTACGGCATTCTGTATTTTTTGTACGAACTCGACTGCAAATTGGCGCGTGCTCTCGGTCCACAGCGGCTGGTACTCGAAATTTGCAGATAAGTTGAACTCCGACAATGCTTGTTTGGCAATAACAGCCCATTTGAGAGACAGGCCGTTGTATGCGTAGCTGGAAATAAACACACATTTTTTTGACACATACCTGCAATGAATGTCGAAACATCGCAGTTTATTTGAATAATGCCAGAAAAGGACAGAGATAATTTTATCGATGTTAGTCAGTCGCAAATAAGTCGCCGGATTATCATAGTGCACCAGCAGAAGTACAGCAGCAGCAATTCTAACGCATCATGGTAGTCGCCATCCTCTTCAATTTGACACTACAGACTCTTTCAACTCTTTTTGGAGGAATTAACGTTCATTTCAAATTCCACCAATAAAAATCCTTGACAACCACTGATAATCGTTTTGAAGTTCAAGTACTCTGTTCACGGAGACAGGTAATACGAAAATTAGGGGAATACATGTCACTGGTCGCCACTGAACAATCACGGTGCACTGCTGGCCGCGGACCAAATATTGATTACTCAAGTAGTGCGTCATTTTCGCACCTATGTAAGAGCGGCCCTATATTAGTAGTTATCTGTGAACAGACTGTTTTGTAAGAAACAACCAGTTAAGTGTCAAAAAGTAAACAAACCTTTCATATCCAGAATGATTGAAACTAGTGTCAGGACTGTGTTGCAATCCGGCGCCACTGTCTACAATAGCTTGTTCCAAATTCTTTAGTATCGGGACCAGATGGGGCTGCGCAAACACTTTTCCCAATCTGAGCAGCATAACGGTGTTTTTGTATACTGTCAGGTCAAGCCGGACGAATCTCGGCAACACCAGTTGGAAGATGCATATGTATGAGGGGAAGTTCTCCGCTATGAACTGAGTGAAGCCAGGATCTAGGGCGCTGGTCTTGAATCTAGGGGGAAGATCAGCTTCTTGTTTTATTGATAATCTGGAGATAAGGGAAATAATAATGCAAAACAAACGACTAGAGTTAGTTCCATCGTCTATTGTAGCGGCTCCTACTTGTGACAGAAAACCTATGTATATAAGAAACATCCCTTACATAAGTCATATAAATCGATTGCTAAAAAAGCGCGTTTAATCGGATTAGCCCTTTAGAAATACATGGTAACAGACAGCAAACGCATATACGGGCTCCTAACGTCGTCGCAAGTAAAAACAACTAAAAATGTTCTCTATGATTTTGCTGATGGTATAAGTAATATCAAATATTGCAGTTATATATCACCTATCTTTGATAATGCTGATGTTGACATATCTCCAAGGCTGAATAAAGCTGAGCCACAGCTCCAATACCAGTCTGAAGGATGCGTCCAGGGGCCAAGTGGTGACGAGATGCTTCACGTAGTGGTATGCTCGCGCGCACGTCATCTGACGCGCGTACTTGCGAAGCGCCGACGAGCGGATTGCGGGGTCAGATACATGTCTCGCAGAGAACGCGTGGAGATGCTTGATCAGAACTCTCACTGTTCGTACTCTTTCTGGGCTCGAGAACTGGACCGGATAGTTTCTTTGATACATCTGTGTAGTTATTTTTTTACATTTTAAAAGCAGCGACGGTTTTCCATCACGCAAGTAGCGCATCCTACTGACGTAAAACCTACCTGCAGCGTCCCCTAGTGACTTGTGTCACGAAGAACATACAAAAGTAGATTAACAGTTTCGATTATTATCTGTTATAAAAATGGTTATTTTTTAACCAGGAGATTACCATTCAGCGTGGCAATGCGGCCAGTATTTTGGGGACGCTTCCGCCTGGTAGTGATCTGGATCAGTTGAGCTATCTATAGATCGTTTGCAACGGTCTTTAGATAGCTAGCTGTTTCATCTGTATTTTTTTATACCTAAAACGTCCCTAACACATAACACATATTTTGTGTGTGTTAGGCACGTATTCACGAACGGAACGGCATACTTAAGGCGCTTCACTTTTGAAGTTAGTGTTGCAGGTTTTTTGTCACCCGTGGGACTTACATTATTATTTGGTCCATTGAATTGTTCAACACTCATCCATATATCAATGAACACTTGTAGAACAGTCTCTGATCGCCACACTTCGTTTCTTGACTGTGTTTGTGAGGAAGGTTGGTTGCTCATGATTGCTCCAGACAGGTCTTGGATTAGTAGTAAGGATGGTGAATAAGGCCTGAAAATGAATAAATAAATAACCAACAGACACATTGACCCCACACTAGGATTTCCTGTGTCTTAGCTATCAGGAACTATGAGTATTGTGGTACCACAATAACTAAATCTGAGACATATATCTTCAAAGTATGCAAACATTTGTACCGCAGCGGGAACACTGGCCTTCACTGTTGATGATGATAAAACTTTAATAATCAAAGATCTCTTAGTCTACTTGTATATATGTATGATTGTTTGTCCTTAGATAATTGTCAGATCGAGGCGCACAACTTAAAGGAAGAGAGGCCTATTCCCAACAGTGGGATGAGACAGGGGATGATGGTGGTGATGATGTGATAATGTGATTATAAATTTTAGTCTGTTTATTATAGGAACTTTACCTGTTGGCAGTTTGCAATGGTGCAGCCATAGGTACCTTGCCCGTATAATTGGGTATAACAGGTAGCACCAGGTCATTGGGGTCCACAGGCAGGAAATGCAGGAGGTAGTCGCAAGCCAGTGCAAAGTACACACTGTTCCAGCTCTCACAATACATACTTGTCTGGTTATTGTTTACTACATGGAGCGCAAAGTTGAACATGTAGTAATCAAATGGATCTGGACACCTGTTAAGGAACATTATTTGACAAACAAAAATGTACATACACAAATGTAGAAATATAATAAAATACAAACACGCTCACTACTGTATTCCCCATAATGGACATCATCAGATTTATACTCAGTCCGTGGATCTCGGAGGATACCAAGTACGGGGTAGTTAGAGGCACATCTTAAAATTACTTTTGGCACATGGCAGCATTTTGTGATTAGTTAGCATTCCGAGTGGCAGGTTGCAAGCCAGGTTTGAACTGTCAACGTCAGGATTGGAAGTTGGGGTACCGGCCACTAGGCCTACTATTATTATAAATAAAGTAAAGTTACAAAAACAAACTATTTCAAAAAAGTTATATCCCAAACAAAATTCTTAACCATGTCAACCATGGTAATGGTAACATTACAACCAGACAGTCAGAGGTTTGGCCAAAGATTATAGTGATAGTAATCAGCACATGCACACTTGACAGGTCCAATATTGTTTCAGAGCGGCACATATGTTTGAACTTTTGGTACTAGCAAGAGCATGCTTTACTGACAGTGTTTTCTATATCTATTTCGTGTGTTAGGTATAAGTAATATTCTACTAATACAAAAAACACATGCTCATATCTATCCCAGCTAGGCTTCCCTTCCTCCATTTAGGGGTTTAGGGGTTTTGTTTTCATAAAAGGATACTTAGCATGAGTGCTGTAACATTCATTGTTTGTGGGTCAGTAACAAGCATATCGGCATAGAACTGAGGACATCTGCCTCTTTCTATGGTCATTTGAAGGTCTAACTGAAACAGAAATTAAAAATTTATTATACATATGGTGGACTTCTCAGATGGTTGATAATGATGATGAACGGGGTAGACTACATTTTCAAATTGAAAATATGGAAAATAATAAATTATTTACCAAGAAACATAATAATAGATTACTAATAGTTTATAAAACTTTCAATGTTTCCCATATAACAAAAGAAAAACTGGGCAAAATAACCAGTTGCTGATGCTTCATAGCCCTTAATTATGAGGACCACCCACCATATTAATTTGAAATTATTTCCAAACACTATTAAAGTTTCCACTATAGAACATTATTTTTCACTTAGTGAAAAATAATGATAGCATAGGTGACTAGGTAATCACCTATGCTAGTATTTGAATAAATGTAAATTATGATCAGTCTAACACAAAAAATAAATAGTTTGTATACTTACTGGTAGCGAACTTAAAGGCAACTGGTACTTCAACTGAGGATCTGCGAGCAATTTGTAGCATAAACAAAACAGTGGCCCAAGCGGGTGAAGAAAACCTATTAGAGCCTCATAGTTATATTTATTTGATTCCACAGTGATTGTCTTTAAGCCCCAGCCATTACTGAATGATGTGTCAAATATATTGTCAATGAGCTCTGGAAATAAAGCCTGCAGTTCTTTGTTTGGGTTGTTTTGTTCTATTATATCAGACAATGCTTGGAGTTTTTCATTCAGCGGACAGTTGAGACATGTGTAAAATTTACTCTGAAACATACCGAAACCACCTAAATGAAAAATACAGAATTTTTGTAACAAGGCTGCTGCAAGGCACAATAGTTGAAGATGGCAAAAACTCACCAATAAATCGTGAGCCATGATGTTTGAAGTAAACTGGTTCTCTCTTTTTATGTAGGTACTGCAGTACTTATCTAATAAAATTTTACGTTCCCATAAAAATAAATAAATAAAACGTGATTTTCGGCAACCGTCTTCGGCCGGAGGACACAGATTAAAAAATGTTTTTTTTTTTTATAATTAATGGCAACTGATTCCTCTGTGTTGTGAGGAATATTACTGCCAACTTCACGTAGCTCGTTCACGGTACGGTTAAAATGGATATATACAAGAATGACTATACAATTATTGTGGCTGAAATCTAGTGTTATAACTAAGACAAATAATAGTTTTATAAGTAATTTATAATTTAATATTATAAAGGGTTAAAAATTTTAATAATGCTTTCGTTGAATTTTTTTCTTTAAGGGAGAGATGGGAAAATACGTTAGATGGAAGTGGAGCTTTAAGATGGGCTAAAATATCATAAAGAGATGGGTTAGAGTATCTAGGGCAGGAGAACAGTATGTGAGCAATAGAACCCTCGTCTAGACCACATTCACACAGAGCTGAATCTCTAACTCTTATTTTGCGTAAATGGACCGGTGAAGAACAGTGATTAATTCGCATTCTGCAGATTGATGATGTAATTTGCTTTGTAGCTTTAATTTTGGTGAACCAAGGCCTAAAGGTAACAAACGGTTGGATCTGATAAAGGTGATAGTGCACTATGAAAGGAATTTGGAAAATTCTACCCCTAAGGCGGTGAAAAGGACTGAAAACCTTTGTATGAAAATTTGTATTCCTTGAACCTAATACTTGAAACTTCGCATACCTGAATATTTTTTAATAGTTATAATAAAATACTTATATAATTATTTTCCCAAACTAATCCTCAAAGGAAGTAAAATGGTGTGATTAGTTTGTATGGTTAATGATTAACACGTAGTGATTTAAAAAAATATGGTGTGCCTATCAGTATATTCGGGTGGGATTTAAAAGCCGTCACATGAATTTCGATAAATAAAACACAGGGGGTGGAAGGGGCGGACTACCCTATTCCATTGGTACCACCTCCTATCCATTTTTTACCTAAATTGGTGCAACGGCTTTCTAAATCCAAACCGGATATTCAAAAAAACCTATAGGTGTGCAAGACCCTTATAGGTTATTTTGAATATCCGGTTGATGATTCAATGATTTTTGATGAACCTATCAATTATCTACTCTAAGCGCGTAAAACCGCGGGCAACGGTAAGTTAAATTATGAAAATAATTGACAGTTGACATTTTCTCTTATCGTTTCCAGTGAACAACTAGGAACGAAACAGAAGTAGCGGAATAGCCATGCCACAGTATAGTATAATACTAATACTATAATATAATACTAGTAACCAAGAGTTTGATCCAGAGATTAGTACTAAGTACAACATTAGTATTTATACTAAAGTAAAGACACTCGCTGCCAACTGGAATATGTGAAGATGAAATCAACTTCCATTATGTCTGTGCCTTGTTCAGTCAGAAGGTTAAGTGTGTACCTTCATAAATACATCTAATACTTTTAACTTAAAATTATTAGAATCGAAAATCAAATTCGTAGTGGGACTATTTAAAAAAAAAACAAAATAGAATAAGCTTAAAAAAACTGCTGAGCGAATTAAACACTATTCATATAAGCAAAAGGTTAAAATTTAAGAAGCACAACAATTTCCTACGCCAGTACACATCGGTGTGGCTGCGGTTATAAGGTATAGTCTATGGCTGGCTGTTTCTTCACTTTTCTAGGTTAAACAAAATATAATTAAGAAGCTTTTTGGAAATGTCTCATGATCGTGAATGGTTTCAAAATATTGGCAGTCCCCGTTATGTAGTTGCGCCCATGGTAGATGCTAGTGAGCTTGCATGGCGGCTTCTATGTCGGAGATATAGTGCTACGCTGTGCTACACACCAATGTTTCACAGCCAGGTATTCACAAAAGACCCTAAATATAGAAAAGAAAACATGCAAACATGTGAAGAAGATCGCCCTTTGATTGTGCAGGTTAGTTCAAAGTCCATCATAGTTAAGTAAAATTATATTTTGTACATTATGATCATTGTCTTTTTCTTCAGTGGCCACATCCAAGGAATGTGAATGTGAAAGAGAGCAAATTATGAGCTCTGAAGAGAGCTGGGCTTAAATTTAATTGGTTTTTGAACTTGATTGACTCTTGAGTGATAATGCACTACAACAACTCTCCCATACCATTCATGATCATTAACACATTTTTCCCCGATGCTTTTAGAATTTAATACTACAACTCTCCCATACCATTCAAGATCATTAACACAGTTTTTCCCGATGCTTTTAGAATTTAATACTAAAACTCTCCCATACCATTCATGATTATTAACACAGTTTTTCTTGAAGCTTTAGTTTTTAAATAAATGAATGTCTTCCTGTTTTCTCATTGCCACATAAGTTGTGTTATATTGCAGGATCATAAAATATTTAATAAATTATCCATAACAGTTCTGCGGGAATGATCCTGAAACAATGGCAGCTGCAGCTAAAATGGTGGAGCCATACTGTGATGCTATTGATATAAATTTGGGATGTCCCCAATCAATTGCTAAACGAGGTCATTATGGGTCATTTCTTCAAGATGAATGGGAGCTTCTACAAAAGATAGGTAAGCTTTTCTCAATAATTAATATACCATAATATATATAATAACTTTTGAAACTTGTAACATAACATCTACTATAAATGTGATATTAACCATGATTAGTGAGTTTAAATATTTCCTGATATTTCAACACATTTGCATGTACCAAAATTGCAGGAGGAACTGAACAGGATCCTGTGGTGAGATTGTGCAAGTTTTAGAGGATATTATTACGACTATTTCACATACTTTACTATACTCCTGCTGACATTTCACTGACTTTTTAGAGGTCCTTCCTTATGACCACCTGAATTGGCTTCACCAATCTACCCTTTGCTGGAGTGGCATAATAGTGGATAGTGCACAATAGAGCTGGATAGTGCATGGCGTGGATGGTGGCAGGGAGGCAGCTTCCCACAATTATGCCAATTCTTAGATTGTGCAAGAATTGAAAAATCATGCTACCAGCTGCAAGCACAAGTGGTATTGTTTGTTTGCCAATAACCATCTTCCACCCACACACACTTCTGTTCCTCCCTCGATCATGGGACATCCAACTGCAAAAATATCAGGAAACATTCAAATTCACAAATCATTAAAAATAGAATGTTCCATACATTTTATTGTTGTTTAAATTTTAATATTCTCAACTTCAGTCGCAACAATGTCTGAAGCTGTCTCAATTCCAATCACTTGTAAAGTACGGATTTTTGAGAATATTGAGAAGTCTGTTGAGTATGCTCTCATGCTGCAAAAAGCTGGCTGCAAATTGCTCACAGTTCATGGCAGGACTAGAGAGCAGAAGGGACCTCTCACAGGAATTGCAAGCTGGAAACATATAAAAGCTGTAAGGTTTGTACTGAAACTTACCTTCAATATCTTATCTTAACCAATTTAGATGAAATTTGGTTTATTTGGGTGGGCGAAGCTGTAGGCAGAGACTAGTCAATCATATTTAAAAAGTACTAAATAATTCGAAAAACTAGCTTCAGAAACCATGTTTATTTTCTAGAGAAGCTGTCACCTTGCCAATGTTTGCAAATGGGAATATCCAGTGCTTAGAAGATGTACACAGATGTATAGAATACACAAAAGTGGATGGAGTGATGAGTGCCGAGGGAAATCTAACAAACCCAGCAATATTCAAAGGCATCAATCCAGTCTCATGGGAAATCGCCAAAGAGTACTTGGATCTTGTTGAAAAATATCCTTGTCCTATGTCATTCATAAGAGGCCATCTGTTCAAGATATTCCACAAAATGTAAGGTTCCTAACTTCCTAGGTATACCTACCTATCTCTATCTACCTACCTATACCTATCTATGTTTCATGTTACATATTAATTGAATCATAGAAATTTCTAGCTTCACATTTAAAGAGAACAATGATGATCGAGAAATCCTTGCAACAGGGCAAAACCTTGGTGACTTTATAAAAGTTTGTGGAAACATAAGGGATAAATATTTACCATACCATGAAGGGCAAGAACAGTTTGAAAATCTTGAAAACATTACTAGGTGTGGGTATAACTTGATTTTGCCTCCTTGGATATGCCAGCCATATGTACGAATGTCTCCTGAAACTTACACACAGAAGATGGAAAATTTATGCAGCAGTCTGGTAAAACAATTTCTGAAATTGCAAATCACAACAATAATCATTGTACCTTGATTATATAAAGTAATGATTTCAGGAAAGTGACCAAGTTAAAAGAAATTACGAGGATCCAGATGGAAATGTCATATCAAGGAAGAAAATGAAAAAAATGTTAAGAACTTCAAGAAAACCAGTAAATCCAGCACAACAGACACAAAGAAATACAGAAATATGTGAAAGAGACACATGTTTTAATCCAAAGGTCAGTATCATTCTTGGGACAGTTCTAAGTAGTTAAATAATGGTATCAGTAATTTTTGCAACATAAAACTAAAATAGTAGTTCGCTTCGAACTGATATCTCTCTACTGAAACCTCATAATCCAAAAACCCACCTACTGAGTAAGCTTGTCTTCGAACTCCAAAATTATATTAGTATCTATGGTTATACCTACCTACCAAGTTTCATTAAAATTGAATAAATGATTCGGCAGTTATCGTCGGACTAAAACATGCATAGGTACAAACACTGGATTTCTCAAGTAGACTCGAGAGATCTTTGTTCGCCATAGATAGCTTCACGCACTCAATCAATAATCAAAGGTAGTAATAATGTAAGTGTAACTTTATTTTCAGGGAGGAAAGTGTGTCTATAAATTATGTAAAAAGTGCTGCAGGAATAAATGTTTTGAAGAAGAGCTTGACTGTACTGGACACAAAATATTAGTGTTTACCAGAAGACAAATAGCAAAGAAATTCGCAAACAAAGATATAGTCAGTGAAGCCATGGCTGTAGATAATGTAAGCCCACAAAATCGTTACCAGTAAGAATTAAGTAAGATTCAAATTTTAATTAATTTATCAACATTTATGTTACGTTTTTATACAAATATACCTACATATTAGTTTACAAATCTTTTATTGTGCATGTTAAAATCTACACCATCTATTTCGTAGTTTGAAAATATTAGATACTACTACTAAACTTCCTACTATATAATCAAATACACAGGTTGTGAAGGGTCAACTTCATACAAAGCCTTCATAATTGCAATGTTGTTACAACTTTATCTCCATAGAAACACAGGATTTATATAGTTCAGTTGCGTGCCTTTGTCGCTAAAATAAATAAAGAAAACAGCAATATTCATCACGAAAGGTCGTAATTTTGCCGTATTTGTTATTTACAGATAGGTAAGGTAATTGATGACTGAATGCCCATCAATTAGAGAAGTCTAATTTTATTAGATTTGCGCGCGCATTGTGAGGCTAGGCTGGGTTTATAAACAGAACATCGATTCGATATTCTCGTCGAAATGTACTGTGGAAATCACTCAGACAAAGCTGAAACAAAATATTGTATCAAAAGAGAAGTTTTAATCATCAGTGATTCGAAGTCGTGATTACTTTCACAGAAAGATGTTATAACTACGAACTTAGGTATCTGTGCTAAAATGTAAGCGTTATAAACTGGAATTTGGAATCTATGCAAATGGATAAATACTGTGCAGAAGATAATCCATCTCCGAGACGGCAGAGAAGACTCAACGGTTTGCAATTACCATTAAATTACCTGCAAGTTGCCGGGTGGATCGTATACGCAATCACTGCCTTACTGAATTTTATCATTCTTATACAAATTCAATTCGAAGAGCTGAAAACGGTGGCCTTAGTTCTTTACATTATTCTCTACGTAGCCCATACAGCATGCCATGTTACTGCTTCGTGGGTAGACCCTAGCGAGAAGGAACTGAGACAATTTGCCGTGAATAACGTGCCAGAATTCGACCGCAATATTCACGCCCACGTTATCGAAAACGGGAGGTGCCACCTCTGTAACATACATACTAGCAGCAAAATGACGAAGCACTGTAGCCTCTGCAATAAGTGCGTGGACCACTTCGACCATCACTGCAAGTGGCTCAACAACTGCGTCGGCCGCAGAAACTACGCGGCGTTCATGGCGAGCGTTGTCACCGCCCTGATGATATCATCCCTCACCTCATCTCTATGTATAGCGGACTTTGTGATATTTTTCAAGGACAGTAGCTACTTAAGCTTACCTGCACAAAACTTTATTAATTGTACTCTTATGTCGGACGTTGCTTCTAAATACTGTAAATCATCAATTTATTTTTTGGTGTTTTTGATAATTTTCGGTCTAAGTGCCTTAGCCATCGCGTGCCCATTGTTGCATCTATTTTGTTTCCATGTGTATATTTCGATTTTAGGAGTTTCTACATATGCATATATGGTGCGCAGTGGTCCTTCAGATGTATTGCGACCCTGCTACATGAGCAGATGTGGCTGTGGAAGATTGACAAAACAATTAAACAAGTATAGAATTAGCAAACAAAAAGACAGAAACATGGAAAATCTAAGCAATTCTAGACAAAATGAAGCAATAGACCAGAAGCCGAATGTCTCACTATCAGAAGTCGCAAAATCCAGTCACGATGATGGCTCAAATTCAAATGTCGCCAATTTGATAAGCATATTCATAAACAACGAATTAGATAGAGCTAAGAATATTTTGCTTAAAAATAAAATACATCCTCATGAAGTTGATACGCCCATGACATAATATTTATACCGGATATTTGGTAGGAACTTAGGTATTTTCTCTTTAAATCTGTGTTTTTATGCAGTTGGTAAATATTGCACTAATCTTATGAAAATGCCTTATTATGCTAGAAGTTGTTATTAATCCCTTTTTTATTACGATGTTTACCTATGGTAGGTACATACTGAAAGAATGATTTCTGGAGTTAAGTTTAAGTTACCTCAAGGTATTTTATTACGTATAATATAAGCGATAAGCAGGTGTTCTGCTGTTTGTGTTTGCAGATGTATTTTATTATAGACTAGTTGTTTTGCACGCGTGGTGTCGTGTTTAAAAAAACAATATTACCATAAGTTTTTACCCCCATTCCCCCCCCCTTAGAATGTGAAAATTCAAAAACCCTGAAACACGTAATATTTTTTTTTGTTCTTTCTTATCCCCCCCCCCCATCCCTCCCTAAAAGTAGAAATTTCCAAAAATCCTTTGTTAGTACATGCTTACGTTATAAAATAAATCTGTTCCAAATTTCAGCTTTCCTGACTTAGTAGTTCTGGATGTGCGTTGATAGATCAGTCAGTCAGGACAAACGATTTTATTATTATAGATAGCGAGTAGCAATGACGCTGTTTTTGTGAACGAGTAGGTACTTACCTCTAATACTACCTACCTACCTACACTATGTAGGGTGAAGCAGATAATGTATTCTGATAATGGCATAGATGCCAAAACCTACCTACCTACTTATATAGATATAAGGGGCCGTTCAAATATTACGTAAGCAGATTTATTACAATTATTTACCCCCCCATCCCCCTTGTCAGCAAAAGTAAGCAAAGCTCTTACCCCTTCCCCCTATGCTTACGTAAACATTTTTCAATTATAAATGTATCTTTTTTTATTTAAGAGAACTTTGTAACTAAAATGTAAAGAGAAACTTTTTGGCGATTTCTAATATTTCTAGTACTCATAAGTACCTAAAATGATTTCGTCACTCACCTTGGAAAAAAAATGTAGTAGATTGGATTTATTCTTAGTCGCCGCTTGCAATTCTTCTTCAATTCTCTTAGATACAATAATATCTAGTTCCTTGTCGGACTTTGCTTGTAATTTATAATTTCGCCACACTTCGTTAACTAACTTTTGTACATTTTGTACTTTCGTACTTGTATGAGATTTTTTAAAACTTTCAAACAATTTTTGGTATAACTTGGATTTGTCTATTTGAAACGACATCTTATTTAAACGTCAAACTTTGGCTAATGGAATCAATGGTAACACAAATGTTAACTTGCTTTGCTATGCTTACAATACGTCTACGCGCTATAGTATCCAAACAAAACAATACACTGACAGAGGAAATTTAGACAAGTGAATAGCGCGCGGTAATTCCCCTAATCGGTTCTAAAGCGAGTGCCTAAACGTATGCATTACTTGCGGGAATCCTCGAAAATGCGTTTCGTTTTCAAGCATAGATAATATGAGGGTTGCCATTCGTGTAAAAAAGTAAATAACTACCGATGACGTAATCATCATCTAGACTCCCCTACCCCCCATGTCATCCAAAATAAGCAAAACAAAGACCCCTCCGCCCCCCAATAGTGCTTACGTAATACTTGAACGGCCCCTAAGTAGGTAGGTAGGTACTTGCCATTCATCATTATAAAGTACTGACAATATCTTAAAAACAATGAATATGTGAAACCAAATTAAATAAAATCCTTAACTCTGCAAAGCCTTGTTTATTTTTGTATGAATATACGTATTTTATTTAGTACAAAATTTACGTCATGCATCAAAATAAAATGCTATGACGTAGGTACTACTTTGTTTAAAGTATCGTCGACACCTTTGTAATTGAAAAACAAAATGTCCAGTTACTGTTTATTTCTAGATTATAAGTTTTATAATAACATTTAATTTAGTTCATTTTAGTACACAACAAAATAATAATAATGATAACACCAGAAGAGTATGTATCCAATTTCCCCATGAGATGTGATGCTTTGCCGATCTTAATCACGCTTGCGGCGGCGATTCTGCTCCTGTAACCAGATATAAACTACAATGTTGTGTTTGTGCCTTCTTGCAGTCCCCATATCTGAGACTATGCACTTAGAAAACCAACAAAAACTAACCCTATGACTAAAATGGCAATTTGATAAATGCCAATTAGGGTTTGGATTTCTTTGCATTATAGATCTGTCCTGTGTGTATGTCAATGCAAAAAATAAAATATTTAAGTAAAAGGCATGCACAAGCCGGAAATCGCAAGACAGGGTAATGGATTACAAAAATCATAAAGGTTGCAGAAAGTTTGTGGATAGGCTCTAAACCATTTACACTGGTAATCTTTGGGGAGCCAGGTCCAGAAGTTGATTTCTTCCAACTGGTGATGAAATCAGTGGATTTTAGATGCAGAACACAGTTATAGGTAGGAGGTGTAAATATACCTCCTTCTGGGTGAGGATGATGAGCAGTCTCTTGAAGATGCCAATGAAGTCAATGAACAGCTCCAGCGCATGCAGCACAAAGTCCTTGCTGCCCATGCGGCGCTTCTCGATGATCAGCTGTGTGTCGTACAGCACGAATCCGCACATCAGCATCAGACCAAGGTAGATGTGAGTCTGGATACACAAGTTTTTGAAGTTAATTTTATGATTCTCCTGAATGTGCTAGATATACTCAATGGAGTACAGTCCAACACACTCAACAAGTCTACTTATAGCAACCAGCTGATTGTAGATGAACCAAATTAAAGGTAAAATCCTTCATCCTTTTATTAAGATAGATAGATATGTTATTGCCTACAGTTTGTACATTAAAATTACAGAATTTTATCCTACCATCACTACAGAATAGAAAATGATCTATTCTCCTTTCCTATCCTGTCCTGCTAATTACTATGTACATAATGCTAACAAATAATGGTATCTTGCATTCTATTCACTGCTGATAAAACTTATATAAACCTGTGAAAGTGTTAAATAAAATAAATAAATAATGGTGGGCATTTTTCACAGTAGCATCATCTAGCCTTGGGGTTGATATAATGATGTAATTCTTCCTACATGACTGATATACTACTTTATAGAATGCGCTACCTTCTGCTTCTCAGGTAGGCTTTCACCCACTGCACTGCTGTGTTCATGTGACACTTAGCATTACAATTCATAATGACTCAGCATGAATGACAAGTTAAAATGGTTCTTGAACATTAATTTAAAATGTGCACTTTGCCTCAAGGAGCAAAGATTAAGATTTACATAGGCATGAACTAACACAGGGCAATTCTGATGAGTCATTTCATAAACCTGCTCACATGACGAAATTTTAACAATATTTGTGTATAGGCATAGGCTGCCTACAAAACAGTTAATCTGAATTATAACTTGCCTTATTTAATTTTAGTTATTAGGTACATAATTTTACCCAAGGTAAAGGCTTGCACAGAAGTGGCTTATTGCCCTAATAGGGAAGTAATACTATGGCCTCTTTAAGTAAAGGGAAACCTTAAACGAAAATGAATAATTATGAATGCTAATTTACCTGGTACAAGAAATGAGATTGGACGAATAGGTTGACCACAGTCATCAGGAACATGGAGGATAGCAGGGTCATCAGAGTTCCACCCAGGAACAGCCAGCTGCCACGGTCAGCTAGCATGGCTGTGATGGAGAAGCATACGAAGACGAGGGTAGTCCCCATCAGAGCAGTCACGATGATAGAGGGATCCAAGACACTGACATAGTCCAGGAGTGGGCCCATACTCATACCTAGGTAATTTATAAACATTTTAGTAACATTAACACTGAAATTACTGTTGTTTAGTATCATTTTAGGATATTATTATAAATATACTGAATAAAATGCCAGCAGGAAAGTAGTAAAAGATGTTGTATAGTCATAGTAATATTCTAAAATGTTAGTAGTTGTACATATGCCTTGTTTCCTTAAAATGTTACAAGGCTAAATTTATTGTGTTGGTACATTGACTTTCTTATTATAATGTAACACCTACTCTGAAGGAAATACAATAACTAGTGGAACCTCTACCACTTTGTCCTAGGTGGAATTCTTTAGAAAATCCTTTCTAAGTGAACCCCTACACATCAAAGGACCCTATGCTCCAAATCTTCAGGTATCTGATGATATTACTGAACCTGGTCTTATTCTAAATGCTCAGATTCTCACCCACCAATGATTCAACTATGTTCCTGAACACACTTCAGCTTATGATAACAGTGTTTATACCTGAAGTAAGACCGAATCCAAGAAGGTACCCCAGCCTCTGCTTAGTGTTCTTGCCATTGTCAGGAGTAGCAACCAGCATCAGCATGAGACCAGCTCCAATGATCATGGAAAGGAATCCAGCTTGGAACTGAGTGAACATGTCTACGCACACTCCTACAGAGGCGGTGCCACATGTCATCATCAGTGTACCGTAAACATTTTTCAGATGTTGTCGTACCGGCGCCTCCCTGTAAACAACAGCATTTCAAAATGTACTCAAGGTTAAAACATTGTCAATTATGACCTTGTCTTCACAAAAATGATAACTAATGAAATAATTAGTAATCATGTTTGTCAAGAATTCGAGAAACATAGGATCCTAGGCTGATGATGGTAGAATCCCTTTTAGCAAGCACCAATGAGAATTCAATGCACGCACTTTACTGGGTGGCCTACTTAAAACAAAGTTCTAGAACGTTGGAGAAATAAAATTAGTAATTGAATAGATTTTTTGATGGATTACTTCCAACAGACCATAGCATCTGCATAGGCAGGGCAGACGATGATTCCCAAAATGAACAAAATACTCACAGCCGATTCTGAAAACTGTTGATGAAAGTCTGGATATTGGGTGTCATGTTGCTTTCCAAAACAGGGTCTCTCCAAGAATCCTTTGTTTATGAAATCTCGGTAACAACTCCCTCAAACTAATTTTACCACTATTGCTCACAATAGTACGACAAAATTATTGAATTTTATGACGCAATTCAGGAAGAAATCCACACTATTGTATGAAACAAACAGCAAAACAGAAAACAACACGTCAGATTTCTCAAATTAATGACCAAAGAACACATTAAGTATGCACAATTCCACAGACTTACTAGAGATGTTGAAATATCCCTAACTAGTCTGTGGTGATAGTTACAAAAGCCATATTCATGAGAAGTGACGTGGATAGTGATAGGATTTAAAACATCACGTTGAGGTTATATAGAACGGACATTGTATCAAAATGTCGTAATTTCCGACTGAGGCACAGATGTGCCACCAAGACGAGCCAAAAAAAAAGCAGTGCATTACCTACCTTTTCTAGAAGCGTTTCGTCAGCTTATAACATTCCACAATTTTTACAGCACTTGAAAATCAGGAAATAGGATAAATTTCATAAACCTCATCAAATCTATTTGTAACACAGCCTATATAAAACTAACAACATCTGGTTCACATTTTATAATAGACAAAGACGTGAAGTAGGAAGACCCACTCGCTCCAAATCTGTTCATAACTCTTGAGGAAATTTTCTGAAACTTGGCAGTCTCTTGGTATTAAAAAGACATATCAATTGGAAACTTGAAGTCGACAAATCGCAGAATTATTCTCTAACTCCTGATCGTTAAGGAGTGCTATGGTTTACATAATTAACTCGGCAGCATGAGATCATGACTCCCAGACTCAAACACCTGAATAAGTTATGATAAATTAAACAAACACCATACGTAATATTTGAGGATTTCCGTCGATTTCCCTCAGATTCCATTATCAGATACCACCATTATCAGACCACCTAAAGAGCCTAAATATTTTTTCTATTACAAAAGAAAAAATATTTTCTATAATTGGTCCACAATTGACGAATATATACACATTATGCCTCATATTAGTACTAAGCGTAGCGCTAAATTCTCTTTACTACTTACTACTTGTACTTGTATGTACTACTTGTACTTTGGTACATGCATAATAAGTGGTAGGTAAATATTCGTCAAACATTCGTACGCGAATGACGTTTATGTAAACGCGGATATCTCTTTTCTTGTGACTGTAGGCGGATACGGTGAAATCTCTAGATGGAGGGTTCTTTGGCTTTGGTGGCTTTGGGGTATCTACGCCAAAGATCTTGAACAAATTTACGCTTGTGACTTGTGACCATAGAATACATAGAGCCTAACCTTGTATGCGAAATGTATGTCTGTCATAGATAAGGTCGTCATAGTTTAGTCACTCACTCAATTCACATCCACAGATAAAAAAAATGTCACATCACATGTAATGTGAGAAACGAGACAAGAGGTGAAGGAAATGGAATATAACCTAAAATTATTTTGAACATAGAAAGTGTAAACACGCTTCACAGTTTTAAAAATTCAATAGGTGTTCAAAATGGGAAAAAAGACTAAAATTGGAAAACAGCGTAAAGATAAATATTATCAACTAGCTAAAGAAACAGGTAAGTTCATACCTCGTCTAGACAAATTATTTTTTTATACTAAAAATACCTCATGTTAATATAATTGTCTGGCCATATAGCAGTAAAGTAAGCAGTTAACAAACATTTCCGAATCAGCACAGTATGTGTAACAACTGGACCATCATTAGATTACTTTTCATTCCAGGTTATCGCTCCAGAGCTGCCTTCAAATTAATTCAGCTAAATAGAAAGTTCGGGTTCTTACAAAAGTCTCGAGTATGTATCGATCTATGCGCGGCGCCGGGCGGATGGATGCAGGTGGCCCACCAGAATATGCCTGTCTCTAGTGTAGTTATTGGAGTGGACTTGTTCCCGATAAAACAAGTACCAGGCTGCATTGGCCTTACAGAAGATATAACTACGGATAAATGTAAAACTGCTATCAAGAAAGAAATCAAAACATGGAAAGCTGATGTGGTGCTCCATGATGGAGCCCCTAATGTTGGTTTGAACTGGATCCATGATGCCTACCAGCAAACATGCCTCACGCTTAGTGCCATGAAACTGGCTACCACCTTTTTGAGGGAAGGTGGTTGGTTTGTGACCAAAGTTTTCAGGTCTAAAGATTACCATGCACTTCTGTGGGTATTGAAACAATTTTTCAAAAAGGTTCATGCCACTAAACCTCAGGCTTCCCGTAATGAGTCCTCTGAAATTTTTGTTGTGTGTCAGGGTTACATTGCTCCTGACACTATAGATCCCAAGTTCTTAGATCCAAAACATGTGTTTGAAGATTTGGACATTGTGAAGAAACAACACACTAATCTGTTACATCCTGAGAAACAAAAGAAGGCTAAAGCTGAGGGTTACCAGGAGAATGATTATACCACACATCACAAGGTGTTGCTTACAGAGTTTTTGAAAGAAGACAGTGATGCCATTGATCTTCTTCAGGGATGTTCACAGGTATATTTAGACAAACAATAATGTTTATAAAAAAAAAACTAAATATTACTTATATCATGAATATTGCATCTTATAAAGAAAGTCCTTCAAAGCAGGCAATGCATCAGCAATGCCTCAGGTATTGTAAATGTCAATAGGCGATGGCAACCTCTTTCCGTCAGGTGGGCAATCCTGTTTGTCTCATCATGACATAAAACAGCTTAGATAATGACTTAGGTGTATCTATCATTTTGTAATAGAAATCCGTTCCTGAGATATGCTTAAGTATTTGCTTGTATTTATAACAAACAGGCATTAGTATCTTAGGTCTTAAGCCACAAGCCATGGCTCATATTCTCATATATCTTAACAACCTGCACATGAGAGGACTTCAACACAGATTCTATGCTTCTTTTTAGTTGGATAAAGCTTTGTGTCATTATTAGCCATTTACAAGAAAGAATAAACATCTATTAGGCACCTGTCATTTCTTTCCTTTGCTTGTTATCTTTGCCTATTTTTTAATATTTTTGATGAAGTCAGTTTAATCTATCTTGCTTTCTATACTCATCAAGAAAACTTTAACCATCTGTTTGAGCAGGAAATCTGCATCATATTGGTATACATAACATTAAAGCATCCTCCCTCATAAGCACATTTTGGACGCACTTATCTTTTCCACAGATTGTAATAAATGATCAAACTATTGAGGAGCATGCCAAAACAACAGAGGAAATAAAGGAATGCTGCAAGGACATTAAAGTGCTTGGCAGGAAAGATCTGAAAGCTCTGCTGTCATGGTTAAAGCACATGAAGGAATGGAAGGGACCACAGAAGGTATGAAGCTATTATTGTTCATTGTTAGACATTTAGTGGTGGGCCTTATATGTAATTGCGTGGTATATTAATTGCGTTTTAATTTTAATTGTTTGTTCACTTTTCTCTTATTGCCAACCATCTTTTTCACAGAAAACTGAAACAGAAGAGAAACTAGCAGATTCAGCTACAATAGATGAAACAGAAGAGGCTGATGATGAAGAAGATGTTGATTCAAAAATTGCCGAACTACAGGTTGGATTTTATTTATTTACTAGCTTTGTTCGCGATTGCCATCCCTGCCGACTAATTGTTCGCATTTGACTACAGTTTGTCTCATATTAAGCAACACTGTAGACTGCGGCGAAGCACTCTTATCAAAAAAGGAGCTTTTTAATTTGGATTTGTAAACTCCCAGGTTGTATTTCTCAGAAGACAGTAACCCAGGATTCACATAAAGAATCATTATAATCTGTTTACAATTATCGAAGATATCGCGTATCAAAACACACGATAAAAAAAAACATACAGTCGAATTCACCTCCTCTTTTTTTGAAGTCGGTTAAAAACTACAAAAATAATGGAATTGAAATTTTGAAATTTTTAACGTGCAAAAACGTTCAGGTTTTACGTTCGGGGTGGCGTTACTTATTTTGACAATAGGACTACCTACTCAGCGTACACTACAAAGAGAGTGCAGAATAATCAATTTATTGGTAAATAAAAATTTACATGTCAGTCAGTTAACATAAAATAAAATAAAAAAATAAACATAAAAATTGTGCATTAAAATTAATATAATCTAATATTGTAGATAACATTTATTTATTATATTATAAAAATTTTAATAGTCTAAGGTACTCATCGGATTTTCCCTTATAAAATCCTCCACGTTATAGAACGCCCTCTCGACAAGCCATGATTTTTATTTAGTCTTAAATACTGTCAGGCTAGGTGCTTGTATAACTTGTGCCTCTGGCTATCAACCTTTAATTCGTGAAGAATTAACACCCCCAACTTGGTATCCTCAAAGAGCTACTCATTGAGTATGTATCTGAGGATGTCCGCCACTGGGAAGACAGTCGTGAGCGTGTTTATGTTTTTGTTTGGACTACGCATTCATGATTATCTTTAAAGTACCTCCTTACTAACAAAAAAAGATTTAATGAAATCGGACTACGCGTTAATGAATTAAGACTAAGTACACATTTTGACTTTCATCCCCTCTCCCAAGGGAACCGTGCTTTATTTCGGGATAAAAAGTATTTTATGTCCTGCCCCGTAGTATTAACTCAAATCATGCCAAGTTTCATTTCAATTCATTCAGTAGTTTCGGCGTGATGCGCGTTCCAGATACAGCCAGACAGACAGACAGAGAGACATAAATGAAAAAAAATTACATTTTTGGATTCAGTATAGATTATAGAGTACTCTCAAAAAATAAAAATAAAATATCTCTAATGTACAGAATTTGACCTGTTACATTCTTATTATAATATAATATAGATTATACATGAGCAGTTTTCACTGATATCTACATTGCACAGTATCAGGATTGGAAGAGGGTAATTCACAAACACTTTACTTGTTTGTGAATTACTAAATTATGTCTGTTGGTTAGCTTAACTGTATATAAATAAAAAAAACTGAAAATATTTTATAATTGTGGCTGTATAACTAAATTAGTGCACCTAAAAGCCACTTTTCACCCAGGTTTGCTTGCAATTTTACAAATAAATCTACTTACTTGATAAAACAACTTTTTAAAACAACATTTAATGGATTTTCAGGATGAAGAGCGACGTTCATCGAAACGGAAGAGGAAACAATTGAACAAACAAAGACAGAAATTGGCAGAGAAAATGAATCTTAAAATGGTGCTCAAAGGTGATGGTGGACCTATTCTGGAAAGCAATGACATGTTCAGCTTATCTGACATCAAAAATGCTGAGGTAAATATTACTTAGTTTATTAATATATTATCGTTAATGTAGGTATGTGCACATCAGAAATTATGTATTTTTTGTGACAGGAATTATCAAGAATTATAGACCAGGCACCAGATCTAGTTGCCAACGCTGATGATGACTCTGATGATGAGTTAAAAGTGAAACAAAAATTCGTCAAGTATGACGTGGAAGCTTCCAAGCTTGATTCCTCTGGACTGTACTATAAAGATTCTGACAGTGAACTGGAGATGGAATCAGATTCTGATACAGAAAAAGAAAAGGATTCTTTGGGTAAGAAAACAGTACACAGTTTAATTAAGATTTGGAAGGTTCTCGATTGGGCCATCAGCCAGTTCCTTCACTTTCTCAAATTCATGCTAATGTATGTATGCTTAGAGATTTACTGGCCATAATCTTTGTAACAGCTGTAGGTATTTTTAAACCGGATTCCTCTTTGTGATTAGAGTTTCAATTTTAATCACATTTTTTGAATGAGCCGAGTGATAAAATATTACTATTTTTGGGCATGATCCTTTGGAATATCTACATATTATGGAGGTCATAGAATTACATAGACAGGCCACAAGAGCCTTGGCTGTCTGTCTGTCTGTTGTAGCTAGTAGGATATAAAATCATAAGATCCTTCTGACCTGGAAGAACAAAACCATCTGGCAAATCCATGATTCAAGTTTTCTTCTTTTTTACAGCATTCTCAGATTCGGACGATGATTCGAAAAAGAAGAAAAGAAAAATTGACAAAATAACTGAACAGAATACTTTGAGAAACAGCAAACTAAGCAAGACTCCAACAATACCCAAGAACAATCCACTGCTGACAGATTTGGACAACACAGACCCAGTTTCAAGGAGATCCATGAAAGCCGAACTTTGGTTCCAGAAGGACATTTTCAAGGACATTGACGAGGCAGACGATGAAGGCGCGGATTTGGATAAGTTAGCTGAAACTTACACTGAGAAAGGTAGATAATGAATAATTTTAAACTATTATTATGAACCTTAATATGAACGCTTTTCTAAAGGCGTCACTTATAATTTAGCAATGACACTGTTTGTGATAATTCTGTTGTAAGAGATGGTAACACTTCAATTGTGAAATGTCACTACGCCAAAATTCTAAAAGAAAATTATCTGAATTTATTAATTGATATTCCATTACGACACACTGATCCCTAAAAATAGTCTACTGCTAGAGTTTGTCCTCTAGAGTTTGTCCTCTAGCAGTAGACAGAAACATTTGTCTATGCCCATCTCCTATGTTTTAACCAAGCAAACCTTCAATATTATTTTTTTACTATTTATTGCAGGCAAAAAAGTGATTGATAAAAACTTAACATCCGATGAAGAAGGAAAAGGCGTAGGTGTAAAGAGGAAACACACTGAAGAGAGTTCAGACGACGATTCATCAGACAGTGACTACGAGGTTGAGGGTACCGTGGCGCCCAACGCTGCGTCCGGCGGCGGCGCCAAGGGGAACAAGGACGGGTTCGAAGTCGTCTCTCAGGACCCAGGTAGGAATCTTCTAGAAAATCTCTAAACACGGTTTTTTAATTATTTATTTATTTTAGTAAAACCTTCGGCCTATGAGGCTATGAGGCCATTATACAGCTGATGATGAAAGAACCAGTGTGGTGAAAGATTTCAGTGTGCCTCACAGAGGGTCCTTTCATGTATGTATCACATGTCTTCTGATTTTTGGTTCCTGGACAAGTCGATTTACTCTCAATGTTTGCCTTCACCATTTGAGAGCACAATATTATGCGCACATTCATTTTTACAATGGAAAAATCCATTTGTGCACGTCGAGATTCCAACCTATGGCCTTCAAATCAAAAGTCGGGGTCTCTATTTATTAAAAATTAATCACAACTTTTTATTTTTTGTGGATGTGTTTCTTCCAGATTTAAAAAGGCTGAAGAAGAACCTGAAAATGGATGCGGAAACCTTAGCTTTAGGCACAATGATCGCGACGTCGAAAAAGTTTAAACGTGATTTATACGATGACGCCTGGAATCGATACGCATTCAACGATAAGAATCTGCCGGATTGGTTCGCGGAAGACGAGAAAAAACACATGACGAGACCAGTTACAATTCCTGAGGTATGTATGAATAATTTTTCATGATTCAGTTACGATGATCTACTTCATCAATAACGGATGACTCATGGTGAAAAACACTTGTAAGTAACATGTGCATTCAATTCGCAGAAATACACAGATGAATACAAGAACCGCCTGCAAGACATAAACGCTAGGCCCATCAAGAAAGTGATAGAGGCTAAAGCTAGGAAGAAGAAGCGTATGGTCAAGAAAATGGAACGCGCAAAGAAGAAGGTCGAAGCAGTCATGGAGAACGCGGACATGTCCGAGCGAGAGAAGGCGCAGCAAGTCAGGCAACTGTACAAAAAGGCACAGGCAGACCCCAAAAAGAAAGTAACCTATGTTGTAGCCAAAAAACACACATCGGCTAAAAGAATGAAGCGGCCGAACGGAGTCAAAGGCCAGTACAAGGTGGTCGACTCGCGCATGAAGAAAGATATGCGGGCGGCAAAAGCGAAAGAAAAAACCAAGGGCCGCAGTAAGAAAGGCAAAGCATCCAAAGGCAAAGCTAATAATAAGCAAAAGACGCCGCCTAAAAAGAAAGGTAAGAAAGTGAAGTAAATATATTCGTACTTGCGCAAAATTTCAATGTAAAATTGATTGATTCTTATGTAAAAACTTATTTTATAAGAATAAAGTTTCATATACACTATTTATACCTACTATTAATTTTTTTTGATCATAAAAACGGCGTAGTGCGTTTCGACTCTAAATGTTCTGTACCACCACACAATGTAAACACAAAATCTATCTAAATAAAGCGGACTTGTATGTTTTTTTTTTTAAATAGAAAAAATGTTTATGAAAGTATGAGACTTTACTATTGTTTGCCACGATACAGTCAAAGTAACGTGTAAAAAGATACAGTCCAGTAGTGTCCCTTCGACAAAATTTGAGTACCATTAAAAAAATGAACACGCTCACGACTGATCTAAGATCCTCAGATCTAATACTGGGTACGTTAATCCGTGAGGATACCAAGTGAAGTGGACATCGAGAAAAACGTCGAAAAATATAGTTGGCCCACGTCTTGAATGGAAGTTAGCATTCCTAACTCTAAAAATGTGTACACCGTGATAATGTAATAAATAAGGTAACAACTATTTATATAAGTAATTCATGTTACCTATAAGCACAGGTTAATTAATAATACTATAAAGTTAGAAGCACCGAGCACATAACCGTAGTTAGTAGTTATTGGTCGAAAGGCGGTAAAGTGTTCGGGTCTCGGGTGGTGCGGGTGGAAAGCAGACCCATTAGGCGGTATTACAAAGACTATTTTTACGACTAAGGTAAGGGTGATATTTGAATTCACGTGCGTCACTTGGAGTTCAGGGTCAATCCCGCCACGTAATGATATCACTTCTAGTGGCCTTCACGTCTAATTCCGATTCGCTCCAACTACGTTGTCTGCCTACTAAATAACGTGGAGCGATTTCGCACGAAGTCTGTCACAATCATTTTAATACATACAATAATCCTTGCGTTAATGTTAAAAACAATGTTAAATGAAGGACACGTGAAGTCACTGGTATATTATTCGCGACAAGGTCGTTTCAATACTTTTTGCACTTTATGATATTGTTTTGCTAAATTTTATTTTAATTGTTGAGATAATTATCGTTTATCCTTATAATTATGTGATGATCTTGTGTGAATAATATTTTGATCTTGACTTTTCGGTTCAGGGCAGTATGCAATGCAACCGTTTCAATAAATTGTAAATTTGGAGGATTATAAGATTATTAATGTCATGATGAAAGTTCTTCCATTAAATTGGTTAATCATTACGTAGGACCTAACGCATACTCTATCTAGTCAGAGGCTGATCTAGAAACTTTATAATTGGTTCATGCCCAAATATACATTGCAGCTTTGGTAGGTATTCCGCGTGACATGTTGGAAGCCATTGCAAGCTTGTAAGCCCATTGCCGCATCGGAACACTAACTGATGGAATATTCCGGTCTGTTTTAGTCTAAAGCGCCTACAATCTTTTAAATAACAACATTTAGAACGTATAGATCCCGCTTGAGTTCCAGGCGATGGTGCTGCCACCTGGAAGTAACTGAATTAAGATTACAGATGTAATAAACTTTTTGATTTTACTTACATAACTGATGGGTACTTATTCTTATTCTCAATAACTAAAATTTTATTATGGTCTGGGTGGGACTCATTATCTTGGATGAGACAATACTGTATAATTCCAGTCTCCAACACTTAGAGAGTAAGTTATTGGTTATCAAAAATAACTTTATGGTTGGAAATATCTGAAGTAGATGAGATAATATTTAAAAGGTATTGGGTGGAGTGTGGTTGGAGGCAGAGGGTGGTAGGTGACGAGGTGCGGGGTGGCGTGGCGGTCGGTACAGGCGGCCGGCTATATCGAGCGCGATCACGGCCAAGGCCGCGCACGCCGTCATCGCACCCGAGCCGACCGCCCGTGCCCCATGCTCGAGAGTACCTACACAATATACCTAACGCCTACCCTCCACCGCCTTATTGCGTCGTAAGCTCTGGCTTGATCCATTTCAAGGCACCTACCATTCGTCACCTTAGTTGTCTTTTCAGTGATACCTTTGTATAGTAAGTAAGTACCTTTGCTTTCATATAATTATGATGAATGTGCCTTTAAAAAGATGATTTTATTTCCTACATTCTTGACAAACTCACAGAATGTCATTATTTTCTAAAAAACTTGCGACAATTATGGACCGTTAATTATTTTGTATTAGGGATGTCTTAGGAATCGGAGCACCAAAGTACCCTTTTTTATTTTAAAAGATATGTGTGACACAGATATCAACAGTCAAAATGTACCTTATGCACGAAATATACACCTACTACCTCAATTACGTATATGCGCTGCAATAAAAATATTACAAAAGGTTAAGGTGAGCTTGACCTTAGAAATTGGAGTAGGCATTTCGTGTTTGCTATAAGTAGCTAACCCGGGGGGTTTGAAATGACGTCCGCAGCAGGTAGAGGCTGCGGAAAGCGGGGGACGACCTCGCCCTCGCAAGGTCGCGGGTTCCATTCCACTCGACCACGTCACCTTACCTACCACCACTCGGCTCAGTATTCTTCCATAATTGCTCCTCTCGGTTCCCGATATACATGTGTACCTATGCCACATTTTAAGCACTGTGTATGGAAACGTTTGTGTTATATCAACACCCACCACAATGTGTCAGAAAGGTACTTTTCTAGTATTTATTAAAGGTAGTTGTGATTAGATTTAAGAGCTATGCTCTTATCGGTGCAACTGACGCCATTTTTCCATTTTCATTAGTTTCAAATGAGAATTCTTGTGCTTTCTGCACCACAATTCGAGTATTGTAGCTATATATGAGTACCTAATATATATCTGTATTATGTAAATACTTGTATGTTTGATATTGTGAGGGCAGTAGGTGAGCAGTGGATTCGGCTGGCACAAGACCGCCAGGAGTGGCGTAATAGAGAAGAGGCCTTTACTCAACAGTGGGTGTTACCGGCTGATTAGATAGATAGATATTTACACCATTTTAGGCGTAACTATTTTAGCCCATTAGTTACGCCTAACTTAATTATATCAAAATTTTTTTGCAGATATATTAGGTTGGGGAAAAAGTCTTTTCGCATTATTGTATGTATGAACTTGTAATAAAATCTCTTTGGCTATACTATTTGTATCTGGCTGGTTTTGGTATCATTAAAAGTTTAAATTTTAAAGAAGATAATTACAAATTCAAATTAGGAAAATGTGTGATTTTTATTTGTTTTTCGTACTGTTAAGATGAGTGAATCTAATGAAGAAATTCGATACATTTTAAAATTTTACTACAAAAAAGGTAAAAATGCAACGCAAGCCGCGAAAAAAATTTGCGATGTTTATGGACCTAGTGCAGTGTCTGTGAGAGTAGCACAAATTTGGTTTAAGCGTTTTCAATCCGGAAATTTTGATGTCAAAGATGCACGTCGCTCTGGTCGCCCTATTACGGATAAAATTGATGCCATTTTTGAAAAAGTGGAGCAAGATCGGCATATCAGTAGTTACGACGTAGCTGAAGAACTGGGAATTGACCACAAAACAGTTTTGGCGCATTTGAAAAAAACTGGGTACACAAAAAAGCTCGATATTTGGGTACCTCACGAGCTCACTGAAAGAAACCTAATGAACCGTGTTCTCATTTGTGATTCTTTATTACGACGTAATGAAACCGAACCATTTTTGAAGAAGCTGATAACTGGTGATGAAAAGTGGATCACGTACGACAAGAACGTGCGAAAAAGGTCGTGGTCAAAGGCCGGTCAGGCTTCACAGACTGTGGCGAAACCCGGGTTAACTCGCAACAAGGTGATGCTGTGTGTGTGGTGGGATTGGAAGGGCATTATTCATTATGAGCTGTTACCACCAGGCAGGACCATCGATTCTGAACTCTACTGCGAACAACTGATGAGATTAAAACAAGAAGTTGAGAGAAAGCGGCCGGAGTTAATCAACAGAAGGGGTGTGGTTTTTCATCATGATAACGCTAGACCTCACACATCTTTAGCCACTCAGCAAAAATTAAGAGAGTTTGGCTGGGATGTGTTAATGCATCCGCCGTATAGTCCTGACCTTGCACCTTCAGATTTCCACCTGTTTCGGTCTCTTCAGAATTCTTTAGGCAGTGTCAGGTTAACATCACGAGAGGACTGCCAAAACCACTTGTCGCGGTATTTTGAACAGAAGCCCCAAAGTTTTTATAGCAATGGGATCATGTCCCTGCCTACAAAATGGCAAAAAGTTATCGAACAAAATGGTACCTACATACTTTAGTTAAATGTAAATAAACTATATTAAAAAATGTTTTGAATTTTCTTAAAAAATGCGAAGAAACTTTTTCCCCAACCTATTATAATAGAGGTGGTTATAATTTGGGGGCTGTTGTTTTTTGCAGGTATGTGCCTACGTCGATTACTCCGCGATACTTAGATACGTCATAGATATATAGAAAAAACTTAATTGCACAACTAAAAAATACTGTATATGTAGCTAGGTGAATTGAATGCATACTTGATCCATATTTGAATATTTTTTTGACCTGAAAAACTGTATGTTTCTAGACCTTCAAGGGACTCGAGGGAGTACCTATTTGCTATTGAAAAAATATAGAATACGACGTAGAACCATAACCTTGAGTTTCGCGACCTTTCTCCCTTCAAATATGTAACTAGGTCTATAGATAATATGACTCCTGAGGCGTGCCCTCCTCTCTGAAAGGAGCACAAAGCCACAACACCACCTTCCCACTCCACACCTCGATTTGATTGCTTGAGCACTCATTGATTAGGTGCGAACTACGAACGTTTTACATTTACTAGCATCGTCGTAGTTATGTTTATAATGATTGTGTTTATTCAATATACTGAATCGTTATTAAATAATATGTTATAGGTAAGTACTCGTAGTAATTCAAATATTTATTTCAATTTCGAAACAGTGGAAGTAAAGCGGCTGATGTTGAAAAGATCGTGATGTCGATTGTCGAGCTCCTAAAGCTTTTATTGTTTCCCGTTAATCTTCGTTTTATCGAAAACATTTCAATTAAAGCTCTCAACAATCCAGCATTGTTCTAGAACTTCGGTGAGTCAAATCGTCGTCATCTGTTTCGAATTTACCTTTATTTTGTTGTTCGTTGGTTTACCGGTGACGGGAGTCATCGAGTCGCGGATAGATTGTCCGTTTGCGGGGACGTTACACAAATCTCGTGGACATATTGTCGCCCCCGCACCATAAAGAGTTGAGTTTAGTGCTTGTGGCGCGGGTGAGTGACCATATTCACGGCCAACTGGCGTAACACCACGACGACTGGAAGCCGAAGCGCAGGCCACAGGTGAACCGAACGGTCATTATTCCAATTGGTTTCATAAATAGAAACGGCGAAAGAGCCGCCGAATTTGCAAGTAACTTCCAAACATATAGCCACGTTGCTCCAGTAAAACATTGTGATGGACTACGGCTCCCGCGTCTCCTTTCCACTTTTGATTGTAATTTTGTCGTCAGTATAGGTAGGTTCCTTTTCAGGTTATTCTTGGGTATATTTATTAACAAGATGTTCTCTGATGTTTTGGCACATAAATTTAATATGTTATTGGATAGCGATCTACGAGTACCTAACTACCTATCTTCTGGCAACCCTATTGAAAAACATTAAAAACTGCATCACAAAATAATACACATGTGCTTGTATGATACTTTTATAAGTTGAATGATGCAAAATCTCCTTCAGGTAAGTAAGTATTGCTAACTAAACGCTTTTAAACCTATCAATTTTTGTATTCTTGTTATAAGTTTAATTACTTAGGTAGTAGTTTTTTTATTTGAAACGATTAATTAATTTTGATTTAAATCATGATTTAAATCACGATTTGAACCAAATGATTTTAATAAGTCAAATAAATGTGCTTTAATAGATATAAATTTAAAAATCGATGTTATTATTTTATTGATTAAGTAAACTAATTTTCTAGCTTTGTTATTGCTCAGTCGGTTGCATAATTTCGTATACGCTTAACTATAGGGAAATCTTTGACAGTTGACACTATTTGGAAATCTTTGATAGTTGATTCAGATTTAAGTTTTACTAACGGTAGAAAAAAACATTATTAATCAAGATTTATTTCAAAATTATGCTTTATGGGATTTAATCAAAATATTATGATTTTTTACAACCCTGGTTACTTGCGTTAACCATGTATGTCAGTTGCTTTAAATTTTATTTTATGCCAATAAATATATTATTTTTCCTATAACGTTTGTAAATACGAACGTTATAAGAATAAATTATGTCATTAATTGATAAATTTTATCTTGGATGCAAGTCTAAATCTAACCTGCATAAAATACCTAACTGTGTTTGTCGTCTTGCGTTTGTTTACCGGTGACGGGGGACATTCATTCATTACCCATCCGAACTATATACTTTTTAATGAATATATTATATTGAGATGAACGGAGTGCCAGCCAGCACGCAATAAATAGCAGTTGGTACCTAGTAGATGTATTGCGCTCGGTGGTTCGATGACCGACCGTGGCAGGCCGTCCGCCCCACTTGCACGCCACATTACTTGACCGATTAGACTCCGCTGCAGTTTACTCAATGAAAACCCACTATTAACGCTCGCACGCGCGTGTGGGCATTATGTAGTAAATGTCTATAAATAACTATTGTATATTTTATCATTCATGAAACGTATCATTGTTTGTCGGAAAAATATTAATATACATAATTAACGAGTAAACCGCCCTTTTACTTGGAAATATAATACAAACATTTGAAATATTTAAATGCAAAAGAAGAGTTCAATGTAAGACGTAACTTGAATTGCATATCTAGAAAAAAATAAGTGGGCTTTAAAAAGCGTCCTAAGAATTAATCAAGTTCCATGACTAAGTAGGTAAATAAAAATCCACCTCCTAAATTGTACAATATAGAATAAAATATATTTTAAAAATGATCTGCATCAGCGCCCGGCCACCCAAGAAATTATTTATCTTCGTTATTTTCACCTCAAGTGTATCTCATTCGATGAAGTAGGCTTGTCTTCAGGGTATATCAAAATTAAATTATAATTTTACTAGGTACGAGTAACTTAGACATTCCGAAATAGGCTTACGGAATTTCTATAGGAATAAAGTTGCGGATCTACATAGAAGTTATGGTTTATTTAGTAACGGTTTAGTGTAGTGACCTTATTTGGTTTGTCGCACATTCGTATAGTAGCTAACGGGTATGATTCACGTGTGGGAAATTGTAAGCTCTATGAAAGATTTTCATCAACTGTGATAAATTATGATATGTACTCGTAATATCTATATCTCGATATCATCTACTCAACATACTCGTAGTGTCTTACCCCGAAGTCATTACACGTTGAGGCAGATTCTATTTTATACATTCATTTATATGTATAATATAATAAACACCCAACAGTTGCACAGTCCTGGGGCTTAACAATCAAGTCTTATTGCGATTAAATTCAGGTAAAGATGTAATCCCGTTTTGTGAATGACAGAGATTTAACAACACCATAGCGTCCTCAATCGCAAAAGAAAAGTGACATCTTTGCCTGAACTGAATCGCTGTAAGACTTCATGGTTAGGCCCCTGATGCCCTACTAGGATTCCCTGTGTCGTGGGTAAGTATCAAGAACTACAAGTAAAGTAATAACCCTCTTCACGTCTTGCAGCATTCTGTAGTCTTGTGGCATATTTATCTTAGAACCACAAGTCATAACGAAATAATTCCAAAAAAGGTATAACAATCGTTTCGGCCCTTTTGAAGAGAAATGGTAACAGATAAACAAACAACCTCTTACTCCAAACACATACTTACACCGGTTAGTATAATTTCCTTGTCAATTACGACAATTATATTATTATAGGTAGGTACCTACCGACTGGCTCATGACTTATGAAGTCATGCTGTAACTAAGTGTCACCAAATAATATTAATACAGTTTAAGATTACAAAGAACGACAGGGAACTAGTAAATTGTTAAGTGGCCTGACCGTTTTATGTGTGTATTGTGGCGAAACCCGGGCCGCGCGGTCGTCGACCGAGGCCCTTGACTCGCGCGGGTTCAGCGACACCGCCGCCCGCTGACGCTCGCTGTCACCGCTACCGCTCCTTCCTTGCCCGTGAGATTTCTCACAATCGCTAAGTAGATATGCTATTCGAAAATCATATGCACAAAACTCACTAAAGTCTTATCTCGTTCATCAGAACGAGGTGTAAGTAATGTAGAGCATGACGTAAGGTTGAAATAAGTATACCTAACTAACTTCTGGTACATCTCCAGGCCACTGCCTTTCCGTACCGAATGGTTTTCACATTTTCCTGACGGTTGGTATGAGGTGCTGTTAACCGATTCCGTGCGGATGGCACCGCAGTGGCGCCATGGAAAACTTTTGTGTATGGCGCGTGGCACCCGAGAGGTGCCAAAATTTTAACCAATAAAACTCGTATAATTTGACGTTTATCAAAGGTGTTCTGTGAACAAAAGTGTCTTTATTTGTCACACAGATCCTTCCTCGAGTGTCAGTTTCAGGATATCGCGTGATTTCGCACACTTCAGAGATTGTAAACCTTTTCAATAAAAAAAATATGCCGTTTTGCAAATTTATTATAATAGCTAGTTTGTTCAAATCTGTGTTGTAAGTACCTACTTACCAGCTTAAAAAATCATAACCATAGCCAGGAATGTCAGATGTACCCGGACTGCCGATCCAAGTCAATATAGTTTATTTTTGATGAGTAGGTACAACAAAAGCGATTCTTAGAAAAGAGAATTATTGTTAGCTATGCGGTCATCTCAAAAAGTCAGCCTATGTAATCTGTTTACATATTCGTTTAGAAAGAAATTAAACAATTAAGATTAAACCATAAATAAACGTCTCGCACTGATTGATGTGCCGCGTTCGAAACCAAAACAAAAGACTTAACAGAAGCCGACACCGACTATGAGAAGCACGGCATTATTTTGCATAAACAAACTATTGTTAAGTGCATAGTATGTAAGGTTAAAACGAGATAGGTAGGTATGCGTATTTTTTATGACTTGTATCGCTGGGGTGGTTCTTCACCCAAAGTCCAACGTTGGGTATTTGTTTCTGTTTTTACTTCTGGTTTGCTTTCTGTAGTGATCAGACGTAGTACTCTCATTGTGACTCTGCTGTTTTTCATACCAACATGTAACGCGTGCTCCTGGACTCTCGTGATTTGATTGATTCCAAGCAAAACAATAGAAAATAACTATCATAGCGCTCTGCATATTTAAATTGTTCATAATTAATTGTACAGTAACACTAAATCAATTAATCCATGAAAAAACTACAAAAATGTTTACAACACCTGATTGAAATCATGTACTTACCTTCCATTTCCGTTAATACACGAAGATAGTCACTTTTATATGTATTAATCGAAAAGTTGAACCGTTTACGTTCGGTTTCGAGTGGCGACTAAACTTACAGCACGTTTAAACAGGAACCGTTAACTAGAACCAGAAGTTTTTCACCCATACATCGATCAATTCTCCATCTGCAAATTTAAGTTTCTAATCGTTATTACTGTTTTTTATAAAACAGTAGTGCATGTATGCTGTTAACGGCTTTCGTACATAGAGGTTTTTGTCCCGATCTGTAAAGATATATAATTATACCAATAGAGTGTAAAATCAATTGAGCAAGCATTTTGAGTTTTGATAAGCAGGTCCTAATATCTGTTTTGCAAATCTTAACCTATCTTACTTTAAATAACTGTAGATATATTGAACATGTTTTTAACCGAATTCAAAAAAAGGACGAGGTTTTGTTACTTGATATATTCGACAATTGTTAACCGATTTTGATGATTGTTTCGATGATGTATGGAGAATGATCCCGAAGTGGTCCCATTTTATTCCTGAGGGATTGACTCTTTTCCCGTAAAACTCTAAAAACATCGTGGAACTACGACTAGCCTTACAAACAATATACATTATTATACTATTTTTAACATAAACAAACATATTCAAAAAGTAAAAATTCGTTTGTGTGTGTTGCAGCATAACAAAAAGGTCATGGCTCAGTGAAAATTGTTAGCTTATTTTCAGCCAAAAACCTGTTGAGAACAAGCAGAACGAGTTGCACGTGTACCTAGCTACGAATTATTGTGGTTGTGTTGCAAGTAGTATTCATAAATTTTAAAAGAATCAAATTATCATTATTTATAAAAATATCCTATGCATTTAAATTTAAAAAAAAAAATTGTTTTGGTCTTTTGTCATCGTAAATATTATTATTTACGATGACAACATTGCAAATGCGATAACTGACGGCAGTTTCATTTTTGGCATACGAAGTGCTTGTGAATACCTTCTATTTGCTTTTGCAATAAAAACTTTTAGAAATTGTTTTTAAATGTTTAATTATTGTTAACATTGCAGATAGGGGGTGGAATATTGTTCCAGCACTTCGTTGCCGAATACCTAAAACTTCCCCTGAAAGCTGCAGTCTTGTGATTGTGATAGGAAAGTGCAGATCTTACTGACCGTAACCTTTCACCATAGACAAAGTTTATAAGAATCAATTAGAACAATTATATGAATAAATGAAACCAATATTGAGAAAAAATAACTTACTGATTCAGGTCAGTTCTTCGTCTCTTTGTGCGGTTGGACGCAAAATCCGGCGCGCGTTGATGTCTTTTTTCAAACAGAATGAGCTCCGGTCACTGAACCTAGAGGCACGTATTATTATCAGAACTTTATACAGTAATTCTCTTTTGTGGACTCAATGTTTTCTAGAACATAGATGTACTCGTATATATACACTGTTTAAAGTTTAGTACATTTCTCACATTCTCTAGACGAGATTGAGCTTCGGCCTACACATATTATAGAGCCAATTATTTGCCTTTTGTCAAAGTAGAACCATCAAATCCAATCAAATTAGATCCAAAATAGATCATGGATAGATCGGTACATTACATCGGTAAAACATATTAATAAATTAGTTCAAAATAGTGAAACAAGTTGTAGTTGTGAGCTTTTTGCGCTTCATAACAAATAAATCGTTGAAACATTTCTACTCTTTGCTGCGCTTTATTTCATTAAAGATTAATTTTAATGAAACCAAATTACTGTTTCCCCATTAAGCGACATCCTCAGATTCATAGGCACTCAGTTCGTAGATCGGTAACGATACCAAGTAAGACGTAGTCAAAGGCAATTCCAAACATATTTTGGCAAATTAAAGGTTCAAATGTTACATATGTTTATTATAGTAACTTAATCTACATAAACATACTTAGGTTTGAGATCTCCTATTAAGTATATAGGTGCCTGTGGTATGGGGATATCGCACTTTCAAGACAAAATTGTTAACTTTTACTTTATTGTTTTTAAACCTTGTGTTAAACACAGCTTTTCTAGCTTAGCTTTTTTTGAGTAGGTAAGGTAGCTTTTCGGAACAAGAATACACACTGTATTCTTGTCCTCGTTTTTAATTAGCTATAGGTAGCTAAGTCTAAGGTATTTTTTAAGTGTATTGCCCTAACAATTAATGAAACAAAAAAAAAACAAGAATCAGCAAGGGTGGTCAAAAGCACGTCCAAAAGTTTGTAAGGAATGTGATATTTCATATAAACTTGTGTTAAATTTAGACATAAAAAGCTACACTCCAAATTTCATCATCTTTTAACTACGCTGTTTGGGCTGTGCGCAAACAAATTAAAACTTTGAAAAATCGTAAAACAGGTGTTCAATTATTTTGCAATTTTAGTACCCGTACGAAGTTTCAAGCAAATCGAACCATGCGTTTAAAAGTTCCCATACAAATTTAATCACCCCTTTGAACTCAACTAATTAGTAGTATGATAGAAAAATTTACAAAAAGTATAATGTTTTCAAGTTTAAGGAATACGATTATTAATAGAATGGTTTTCATCCCTATTAGACCGTTTAGGAGGTGAGTTTCCTAAAATCCCTTCGTAGTGGGTGGTTTTGCTATAAACCGAAGCTTCACTCCGAACTTCAGCTTTAGCTTTAGCTTTAGCTTTAGTTTTAGCGGTTTAGGCTGTGCGTTGCTTCCAGAAAAAGGCTTATTGTTTTATATATACAGATTAATATTAATTGTATTCATGGAACGGCTTATGAATGTATTCGATACATAATTGGTAATAACCATGTGAGGATGAAATAATTGATTCATTCTAGAATTGACTTCTGTGCATTAAGTAAAAACACTTAAGTTAATTAAGTTAAAATGGATGGAGAATAAGGCTATTCACCATTTTGTATACAAATACTTATCACGTACAATTCTTCTGTCCTTTATAGCGTTAATTGACCCAGTCAATGGTAACTATCGTACAAAAGATCGATACTCCAAGTTTATTAAACTTTCTGTGTATTTTCTTAATTTGATCAATATAAACTTTGTATTGCGGATTCTATAAAATATAAGCTTAGTTTTTTTTTTTTTTTTTTTTACATTTTTCACACAGCATCATCTAGCCCCAAAGTAAGCAGAGCTTGTGTTATGGGAACTACATGACTGGTATACTACTTATATCCTTAGATTAAAAAAACTATATTAAGATCTAACGTAACGTAGGCCTCCTTGTAGTTGATGCTTCAAGGCTCTTTATATTTTTTTTTATTTATAGAGTAGTTAGCAGCATAACTTTTTAGCTTTTTATGAAAATAAGCATGAGTTGGTTGCCGTAATCAGCGTTAATTGCACTCTTTGAGGGAGGCTTATGTCCAGCAGTGGACTTCCCTAGGCTGTTGATGATGATATTGGTGAATACCGTTCAGTAGGTAAATTACGTAATTAGATAGACGAGTCTTGCATAACTAGAATTCGTTGTGAGATTTATTAATAAGAGAAAATATTTACCTTATTTATTATATTTTAATTTAAATTAGTATTCAAATGCAATAAATTACATTAGTTAGTAGAAAGTTTACATCGCACTGAAAGAGAAAAGTATAGAAATAAAACAAAACCAGAATTCTAGATTTCATAAGCTAGTTTAATTTCTCTTCAGAACGCGTGGGAGAAACTAAGTTTATACCCTGACTTTGCACCAACACAAAGCTCGCAGAGTTAGGCACTTTTGATTGGTGGCCCTAAGTAACTATAAGAGAAAATATTTAGTCAAAAATTAAAGTTATAAGTCCAGCATTATTATTTATTTAAAAAAAACTCGAATATAAACTTTAGTTCCGACATGTAAGAGGAAACGTTACGACGACATGTTCGAACATTCGATTACCTTGATATCGATTCATACCATATTAAATTTTAATAAAATCAGGGTAAATTACCTTTAATCCTAAACATGCCCAATTTAGATTTTTAGCGTTTTGAATTTAATTTTTGAATACGTAACCAAGTGGTTACATATTATAAGGAAAATCACGCCATTTGCGTCTGTCTCGTGTGTCACACCCCAATTTCTCGTTCAGTTTAAAGCGTATCGAGGTAGGTATCATCGTTTTATAACAAAAATCTAAAAATAAAAAATAAGAATAGCCTTTTTTGCGCACTTTTTCTTTATCATTAAATAGGCCTTAAAACACTGCTATATAACTTTTTAGCTAAAATATAGGGATATTTTTTAGGACATATAGGTTTTAAAAGTTTTAAAATTTGTGTTCCCATCTCTAACTTTTCTTCCTAGAAGCATGAAACAAAGTTTACCAAATAGCGCTTAAGAACTACTTACGAAAATGTATTCTGGAAGGATTTCCAATGGTAACTTTAGAAGTTATGAGGCAACTTCGGAACCCTATTTTTTATACCGGACTTATTTTTATACTCATTTTAGAGGGCTTTAAGCAAATTATTTTAAGGTACTATTTTGAAGAGATCCTATATGATATAGATTTATTTTTGTACAATAATCCAATCCATTTTATTTGTAGATAGATAGATAGATAGACAGATAACACTTTATTGTACACCACATAATAAGTTGCTTACAAATAATACAGGAACTTACAATCTAATTGCGGAAGTACAATGGGCGGTCTTATCGCTTATAGCGATCTATTCCAGACAACCTTTGGGTGGACAGGAAATTGACATGCACGATAAAGGACGGTGGTGTATAGACAATAAAAACATACAAAGTGACGTAATATTAGATAAAACATATATACATACATACATACATTCATATATATACAATATGATAGAAACTCATCAGCTTTGAGATATGGACAGATAGTGACTGTGCAATAGCTTTTTGAAGATAAGAAGAGATTTGGCAGTTCTGATATTGAGGGGTAGAGCATTCCATAGGCGGATAGCTTGTACAGTAAAATAATTATTATAGAAGTTAGAAGTGTGCACAGGAGTTTTAAGTTGCAAGGTCTCAGAGGAGCGCATTAAACGAGAGTTGGATAGATGAAGATATTCAAAACGCTCCTTGAGATATGGTGGGGAAGAAGGGTTAAATAAAATACTGTACAAGAGTGAGAGAAGGTGAGTATTCCTGCGTTGGCGGATTGACAACCACTTGAGCTTAGTGCGGAATTCGGAGACGTGGTCATATTTACGTAAGCCTTATATAAACCTAATACTAAAGTTTTGTAGGCGCTCAAGCTTGTCAAGTTGTTTCTCAGTAAGGTCAGGATAGCAGGCATCGGCGTAATCGAGAAAAACTGTAAAAATACTTGAGACTATTTGAGCCTAAATTCTGCGAAGAGAGTAAGAGGTAGGAAAATTGAGACATTTGGCAACATATCAAAAAAATGAAAAGGTAAAGAAACATGTCAGTTGCCGTAAATAATTGCTCCAGTTTAGTTTTTTAGTCCAAGGAATAAGTAGGAAAATATCTTTATAGGGAAAAAATCCGGCCGCATTTTATATTTATTGAATGAATGAATGAATATATTTATTGCATATTATATTTTTTTTAGTTTTAGTCGACTAGATTTTTTAGTCTGTGTTTACTCAAAGTTGTCTATGTCAACCTAATTACGTTTCTTATAGTCGTGCCCACAAATAAGCTTTCTCGAGCCTTACCTACCTTTAACATTGCAAGGGTGCAGGCTGTTTCTAGAGCTACACAGTACCGGCACGAGGCCAGCCCAGTGCGGATTGGTCTAGATCTCAATCCCTCCTACATAGGTTTCACCTTCACCTGGTTGGTTGGTATAAAATTCTACACTTTCTCTTACGAGCATTGGTATGTATTCCAAGTTACTTTTTTATTATTATCTCCATAACAATAATCACAATTTGGTACAATGGCGCGTACACGCAATCACAATCAGCAAACAAGCTTGTTTGCCTACTTACAGGCTTTCCCGGCGCCCGCGCAGTGTAGGGCGCGAGTGGTGTGGGCGATGCGGCGTGCGCCTGCGCACCAGAGCAGTGAAAGTGGGTTGAATGCGGCGCCATTACTTTCAGTTTCTCTTGCGCACGCGCCCGATACCTGCCTCGTTACAATAAACATCGCATCCCGCCGATTTCTTCGAAGTTTCACCTTTTCCACTAGGCTACAGACACTACAGCTACGACATTTAGCTGCACTTTTTGACCTGACTCTTTGTAGAAAGTTAATGTCTTAGGTATTAAAGGTTTATAAGGTAGTTCTCATCTACATTAGTAGGGCATTGCAATCAAAGGCCTGGAGCTATGCTTGAGCACACGCTGTGCTGGCTCTAGTTGATTGACTTATACTTTAAATATTGGCATCGGAGAGAAAGCGGCGAGTCCTTAAAAGTCAAAGTTAAATCTTTCTCACATTTAATGGTTGAAGCTTTGATGAAGTCTATGATAAGGTACATAATGCATAATTACAATACCTCTCTTTAAATAATTGTACCAATCGCCAACTGTAAGAAACACGAGTTGCACAAAAAGGTAATTGTATCAAACGTGAATTGGACCAAATTTGAATTCGTTGATTTCGACCAAACGCGACTAAGGCGACATACAGTATTGCATTGAGGACTCTCCTGTATTATATACCAACTTATGTAAAAAACATGAAGTTGTAACAAAAATATATCCTTTGTATCTAGTTTTTTTAGGCATTTATCTACCTACCAATTACTTTTATGTCTAAGTACAAGTTCCAGGCGTGTATATACAAAAATATAAGCATTTTACTTCCATTTGCTAACAATGAGATAATGTCGCTTAAAATTGCGTTAACATTTCTTAGTTGACGCACTAAGTTATTTTAAGAAACTAGGTTATTTACAATCGCAATAATATAAACCTGGTTGTATTTAGTTATATTTATTTTTTAGTAATATTTCACTGATAATTTTCCAGTATGAGTTACCCACTAAGTATACACTTCATATAGAGCGGAAATGAGGGTAGTTATTGCTACTGCCAACGTTTTTCTACGGTATGTAGCTTTATTAAATTCAGTCAACCCGTGATCGCGCAGCTGTTGCACGGTAAACTATGAAAAGATAAACGCGTACAAGGTACTTTTATTTTAAATAACCATGAATCCACAAGTGGACAGAAGGATCATAACTATCCATGATAAAAATATTACAGGCGACGTGACGAGTGGATTGTGAGCGGTTAGTTTGTTGGTTCATTATGCTTGCAAAATACACACATCTCACGCTTTCTCCGTTATACTTGGCGGGTTCTTTTCTTTAAAATCTGAATCCAGAACCAGGGCTTCCGGCCTTCTACTTAATCTGCGGCGAAGTACCTATTATTCTAGTAGGTACTCCTTTAGTACGCACTCGGAACACAAAATTCTTCCTGGTTGTTCCTTTGTTCGCCTTCCTAGCTCTGCAAAAAAAGTCATACAGGTCGAAGTAAAAATCTTTTAACTGAGTGAAGTGATTGCATTTTTCGTTCAGAATGAACTTCATATAAAACATGATCGAAGCACCATAAATGTACCTAATTGTCTTCTAATAAATAGTCCATGTCGTCCAATAAGATAGTTCTCGTTGACGCACTAATGAAAGTCACTTTACCTATTAGTTCCGTTGTACATTAGAAAACTCTTGTGTTATAAAAATGCGTGATTAGCGTGACTCGAAGAGTAGCCTAGAAAGTGCACTTTCGACTGCGCCGCGACGATCGGCTACGCCTGCGTTCTCTTGTGAACTAATCATCTAAAAGCCGGTTCTCATTTTAATATACGGCGAAACATATTTTTTCGATATTTTATTTATTATTAATCGCGTTGGGTATTCATTACTTTAAAATATCATTGCGGATATACTACAATAACATTGTCCGTCTGTCAGTCTGTCAAGACCCTTTTTCTCAGGAACGCGTGGAGGTATCAAGTTGAAATTAATATCAAATACGGAGGTCTACGGTCCATCAGAGCTCTAAAATCAAGCTTCTTAGTCAAAGCTACAAAAAATACGGCTATTTATGCATGCTCGCAAATAAATCAAAACCTATAGTATATTCCCATTGACCAAGAATAATTAAATTTGACAAGAAGCAAGGTCTCATAGCATAAGTAAAGGGAAAAGTTTTTTTTTTCTAAATATTAAATTGAAATATTTTTTTGTGATTTTAAACTTACACTTGCAGTTTTATAATGACCGTGACCTATATTTTTTCAACTACAAAGTTTAATAAGAGCAATGTTTGGTGATTTATAAACTTGTATGGAAACCTCGGTGCGCGTGTCTCGCACTAATTTACTCATACCAAAATATTATTATCGACAAATAAACATGTTCTGGACTAATTGCACTTTTAATTTTTTACTGGATGTCATTCCTGAAAGATACACTCTGAGTTTAGACCTGCGTGCATGTTCACAACTTAGTCAAAAGTACTTCCACTTTATGGGAGATATTTACATTCAAATAAAATAAAATTATAAATCGACCTACTAATTAAACGTAAACCAAATTAAAAGAGCATATCGGAACCGAGTCCCACTAATAAGTGCAAAGAAAGGAGGTAATGGATACGTGCTAAGCAGCACAGCAAATGTTCGACGCGTTGCATCCGAAAAGAAATGAACGAAAATGAAAGTGTCCCACTTTCGCCCCCTCTAGCTTTCTACCACTTTTTTTCAACCTAATCTATTAGTTACAGTCGTTTGTTATTTTGGTTCCGGATGTCGGAATTTCTTTTTACTATGTTTGGTGAATTTGAAGGTAGGAAATCAGGTCAATAAAAAGTTATTATTAGTTTTACTTTTAGGTCGTGAATAGAATTGAAAAATAAGGAGAGAAAATATAAAATGATCCTTCAAAACTTGATTATTATTGAAATGCATATTTTGAAACCTTTCTCCTAAGTACCTATATGTATAATAAAATATTGCGAAGGTATGGCAAACTGAACTGACCATCAACGCACAATCACACTAGCTAGTGTGGTAAAAGAAATTATTGCTAGCAACTGAATTGAAAAAGAATTTAGGGGTTTCTGATTACCGGCCTAATAATAGTTTAGGTACAGAATAATGTATTCTGACCTACACAAAAAAATATACCTAATATATTTTTGGAGTCTACGGTAGCTATATTTAATAATAAAGTACAGTTAGGTGCTCGAACGTAAAGCTGTTGGTAAGTCAGCCAAATCGTACGGTCACTAGGAGACTGATGTTAGACAACTGCTTTACATTGTATTAAATACGCTTCATATCTTTTTTAAATTCGAGCTCAAGGTTTTTAAGACCATTTTCCCATAATTGGAATAGTTTAGATTTAAGTCTCAGAGGTCTTTGTTAAAAAACTCAACTTGTAGATCCAGGTTTGGGTGTTATATTCCTACGTATTACCTACTGTCCAAGGAGTTGTGTATGTTTTTCACGGGTAGATAAGGTGTGTATGTGAGTGGTTTTCTTTATTACCTATACCTAGTAGCATACCCGATTTCAATAAAAGTTGTTTGTTTAGACACGTCTTAATTCTGAGATTGATAGAGGCTACATGGTGTTAAAAAAAAAAGAATAAGCCGGGCCGCCCATTGAAATTTATAAATAAATATATTTATTTACTACAACATTAGGTGGAATAAATCAGTCCTATAAGTATTTCCAAATGTTTTTTTAGTTTATATCTTACAAGATCGTGAATAGAATTGAAAAATAAGGAGATAAAATATAAAATGATCCTTCAAAACTTGAATTTTACTAAAATGCATATTTTCATTTCTTTTTCTCCTAAGTACCTACATATATGTATAATAAAATATTGCGTAGGTATGGCAAACTGAACTGACAATCAACGCACAATAACACTAGTGTGTTAAAATAAATTATTGCTAGCAACTGAATTGAAAATGAGACCTCCTGTCATACCTGAATGTAATAAATCTACTACTTTTATTCCTAGTAATGGAATTAGTTAAATATTAATAATACATACACCTACAAACTTATCCAACCAAGGTAGTGTGTAAAGCCAACAAGCTTACTATGTAGGTTCACATTGGCCGCTCATCAATATTCACGATCCGTGAGAAAGTGACGTCTTTTGGCAAACTTATAAATTATATAGTCGTAATAAGTTATGAAAGGGCCCATATCCGGTATCAACGTTTAATCTATTAGTACCCACGCATATAGGTAGATACGTGTATCAATCAACACACCTTAAATTGTAAGTTCTAGACCAAGTAAGTTAGGTGCACTAACTAAGGATTTTCGGAAATTCAACCTTTAAGGTGCAATCAAGATGAAGTTTGTATGGGAAAGACTCAACGCGGACAAAGTCGCGGGTGGTCCACTAGTTTCGTTTGTCATTTTAGAAAAAAAAGGCGAAATTTCAGAACCGTAGCTAAACTCAGTTAACTTCTAAAATAGGTACCTACTTTCTCACTATGCTCCAATAACCATTTTTCGCTAACTTTCTGTAACAAAAGCGAGAAAGTCGACTCTATGCCTAACATATAAAATTGACTAAACAATAAGTAGTGAACCACCTTGTAAGTTGAGTTCATTTACTTATACTTAAAGCCTACCTAATTAATAGAAAGATACTAATCTAAACAAAGATATTACTACATTTTGACTTAAGTCATCAAGTGCTTTATTCCATAGAGCAAAATGAACGGTATAATTTCCCGTAAAAATAGATTGCTGTAGGTATATACACACACCTGTCTAGGTAAGGTATGGACCTATAGTTCAGCGGTTCAACCGTTGCGATATAGAAGAACTGTGTAAGAATGAGGTCGACAACCTCTGTAGAGGCGGGTGACACCGATCAAATTAAGTCGGATTCACACAACAAACATATAATATGTTTTTTTGGTAATATTGCTAGTTTTTTTAACAATAATAGAAATCACTAAAAACATAGTCTCGGGTAGAAAATGCAGGTAAATGGAGATTTGTGTTACAATTAAATTGCAAGAACATAAAAATCTCATAGGGAAGACAGGGCAGTGAAGATTATTTTTGTAACAAGGATTACTAGAACCTAGATCCTCTCAGGGAACGGAAAACGATAAAGAAGATTTTTGGTCTGAGTGGGGAGGAGATGTCAATGAAGTTGTGAGTATTTACCTAAACTGCATAGTTTATAAGTTAAGTTAAGAGAACAGTAAAGATGTTTGTTTGTATAACCAAAATTGCTAGAACGGGGTAGGAAGGAGAGTTCAATGACGATTTTAGTAACACTACAATTAATAGAACGTTCAGTCACTGAGTGGAAGTAGAGGCTGTAGAGGTTCACAGTAAAGTATCGGAAAGAAATAGCTTTTTGTGCTCTATGGATGGATCCAGACGTCCTTTGAATGCAATGAGACATCGGAATCTTTGAATGCAATCGGAATTCAGGAACCAGAAGCTTAGGTCGAGTTTCAGTAGTCTCTACGTAACTCTAGACTTCTTTCTATCATTATATATTTATTTATTTGAATGCAATCGGAATTCAGGAACTAGAAAATAGGGCGAGTTTCAGTAGTCTCTACGTAACTCTAGACTTCTTTCTATCTTATGGTACTTTTTTAAAAATTGAGATAAAAATAGATCAATAAGGATGTATGCACCTACTTGGTATAGGTGGATGTGTGCGTATATGCGCGTGCGACTAGCCGCGCTAGAGATAGCCGCGGGTCATCGAACGCCGCGAGGCCGACGCCCGCTGACGTAACGTTACGCGAATTCCACGTCCCCCGCACGCCGCCCTCACGCCCGCCACTCGCACCGACCCAATTCCTTCGAAGCCACTTCATATGTGCATCGCTAATTATAAAACAGCGTTGCATCGCACTGCCAAACGCGTTCTATTTCTAATTCACTTAACGTTTATTTGCGGCTGGTTATGAAGGAGTTGGGTTGTGTTGATTTCCCTATTTGACAAGATGATCTGCCTTGTATACCTAAAGGATTCTCAATTATTTTAAGGAGAAACTTAACGCCATTTTCTAGGTAGATACTTAAATCTGGACAAATAAAAGGTCGATTTTGTTAATCGTGTGTTATCTTTCGTTAACAGAATTGAATTCACAAAATTGAGACCTACCACAATATCCTGAAACCTAATCCCCCGGTCTTTTATCAACTTAAAATAACTTTGTTATCGGTATAAATTATTTAGAGTGAGTAAAAGGTACTTAATATATTAATATTACCTGGTCATTTTTCACACAGCATTATCTAGCCTAGAAAACATCAAGATCTAAGAACAAATATTTGCAGATCATACAAACATTTGCCCAACGGCGGGAATCGAACCCGCAACCTTCTGGCCTCGCCCACTGCACCACCGAGGTCGCCAGAAAGGAGGTATACCGTAAACCCGAATACAATTAATTATTTTTCATACAATGGACATCAGCGCGTTCGATTTAAAGCAAAATGTAAATAAAATAAAATCTGTTAAGACTATGAACTATGAAAGCTACTTGAAGGAGATTTACCTAACTCTTGAATATTTGATTTACAAGACAAGTCCATAAATTCACTATTCACTCATTAGACAAACAGGAATACCTAATATATATCTACCAATAATTTACTTTACAAATCATTGATTGGTGTCATTGATTCGGTTCCACATAACTACTTCCAAAACGCTAACACATAGGAAAATCCGCTAGATTCTTGCCAGCACCGGTCATGCTTGTGGGAGACTACCAATATACCTATTACTTGCCAACTACTGCATTGCCTTAAATGATTCATTATAAGCATAGAGGAAAACTGTACCTAAACCAATGAGTAGATAAGGCGATACAAGCCTTTCTGTGGGCATGCACCTATGTGTTTTATGATTGAATTATGCTTTCAAGTCGTGTAGATTTACAGCTAGGTAGTACATTGTTTGCGCTGCATTGACGCAAGTGGCCGATAAACGCAGTATTATTTGCCAGTGAGTCAATATATGCGAGCATTATTGATAGCCGTACAGTGATCCATTCAACACAATGTGAAGGACCTATAAGTTGACAGATACTGCTGAAGATGGACAGACAGAGCTTTCAGCTTGCTTTATAATCTACACATTGAATGAACAGATAAAAAAACTATGGTTGACGAATTGAAACTGACCATGTGACAATCAACGTCTGAAACACCGTAATTTTGGACATCTATGGAAATAGACTTCTTAGCTGAAACACGATAAAAATAAGAACAAAAAAATACAATATGAACAATATGATGTTTAGGTTTCTAGATGCTAATTTACTAATTATAGTTGGATGTAAGAGTATAATCAATCACCTCTCACTAGCCTCGAAGGTTTGCTGGATTCTGCCATGAACTGTTTATTTGTGTAACAATAAAGAAAATAGGATATAGTTTTTTTATTATATTGCTAAAGTGAGAACACAATGCCATACCTAGAAATATAGATGGAATTAAATAGATATATTTCGAAAATCTCTGAGTACCATGGCCCGAAATGGAATAGAAATCGCTTATTATTTTTAAGCTAATTTTAATCGTGCTTAAAAATAGGTGCCTTATATTTTCGTATCCACGTTTTGGATCCAATTGAAGTTGTTCAGGAATACGTCTACCTCGGGCAATATTTGCAATTGGGTAGATACAACTTCGAGAAGGAGGCCAAGAGAAGGATCCAGTTGGGCTGGGCAGCGTTCGGAAAACTACGCAGAACACCACAATGCCTGAAGACTAGTCTTCAATCAGTGCGTTCTACCCGTGATGACCTACGGTGCCGAGACGTGGACACTCGCAGTAGGGCTAATCCACCAGTTCAAGGTCGCACAGCGTGTTATGGAACGGGCTATGCTCAGGGTTTCTCGGAAGGATAAAATTCGTAATGAGTTTATCCGACAGAGAACGAGAGTCATCGACATAGCTCAAAGGATTAGTAAGTTGAAGTGGCAATGGGCTTTAAATATATGCCGAAGAAACGACAACCGTTGGGGTAAACGAGTTCTTGAGTGGAGACCGCGTTTGGGCAAAAGTAGTGTGGGGCGACCCCCGGCTATGTGGAGCGATGACTTAAGAAAGGCGGCGGGCAGAAAGTGGATGAGAAGAGCCGAACACGGGGCTCAGTGGCACGTATTGGAAGAGGCCTATGTCCAGCAGTGGACCGATGTGGGCTGATGATTATGATGATGATATTTTCGCTGTTGACTTGTTGACTTTAAGCTGTTGGTGTTTTCGTGGTAGCTTGATGGACTTGGCAGACATGTACAATGTTTATTTCGAGTATTCCGAAGAGACGTGAAAATGATTACAAATGTAATAGTGTTATACGGTTCTGTTGTCACACCACAGAGTACCTACTTTTGGTCACACCATACATGAATAAGGAAGATGCCGGCACATCATTCAAACAAATAAAAAACAAAGAACAACACCACCTCCACCTTTTATGCACTACATGTTATTTCATTTTATTTTTAGACTGGATGATAATTAATGTGTTTTATTTATTACTCGTATAATAAATAAAACACATTAATTATACCAATACACCAATATAATACAGAGGTCAAATTCGTTTGTTTTAGGGGATACTCTCTATGGAACTACTGAACCGATTCTACAAAATATACCTATATACATATTTCTGGTTAGTATCTATAAGCTATATTTTAATTTGATAAACATATGTTTTTAGTTCTCAATCTGAATATTAATAAGTAATTTAAGTCAGAAAAGTCTGCTTTGCTTTATCAGCGTGTTCTGCCCAAAATTATAAAACAAAAAAACAAACGCGCTCACGACTGTCATCCCCATGGTGGACATCCTCAGATATATACATACTCAGTGAGTAGATCTTTGAGGATACCAAGTAGGGGGTAGTCAGAGGCACGTCCAAACATTTCATTTGGTACATGCCCGCGTTTTGCAAGTAGTAAGCATTCCACGTGACAGGTTGCAAGCCCATCGCCGCTTATTGGAACACTAACTGTTGGCACATGCCTTCGAATTTTTGGTTGCCGGTTTCCTCACGATGTTTTCCTTCACTTTTTTGAGCACGTGTAATGCGCATATAATTTTTTCGAGTTGAAAATTCCATTGGTGCACGACCGGTTTCGAACCCACGACCTCCGGATCAGAAGTCGGGGTATCGCCCACTATGCCAACACGGCTCATTCTGCCCAAAATTGGTTATACTTACGTAAAAATAATATAACAGAAATGTTAGTCTTGTCTTCAGTAGATCTAAAAAAAGACGCGATGTAAAGTGTCGTGTCGTTTTAATATAAAAGCTAGGTATAACTGACTTTTACATATATCCACAATAACGTTAAAAATTAATAACTCGGCCAAAGTCGCGGGGCAACCACTTGTTAATAATAAAAACACATAAAACACCACCTCTACAATGCTCGCAAACTTCATAATAGAAAAAGATTAATTAGATTTGTTAATAGTCTACCATTTATGTTAAACAATTCGCACATTAAAACCGACCTTGTAGTAGCAGACGTTTTGCGTCAGCGTATCTTGAAACAGCGGGTATAAAAACACTGCGGTCACGCAATGTCACCCCCCATCCGGCAAGTCGCGGCGTCCGCTGCTGCGCGGTCACATTCAACAAAACATCAATTGACAACTCGACCTATACTACCTGCCCTGACCTTCTCCAAGTCATCTTGTGGTAGGTCGATCCAATTATATTCTCACTTATTTTTGATAACTAGTTAAGTACACAAGTATATCCTGTCCTACAAATATCATAAATGACAAAGTTTGGATGTTTAGATGTTGATTGCTATAATCTCTGTAACGGCTGGACCGATTTGGATAAAATTTGGTTGGTGACCTAGAATAACACATAGACTTTTCAACCGGGTGTCATGCGAGCGAAGCCGTTCACGCTCATATGTGTCAATGGGGATAACCAACCTCAATTTTTTTGGGACACATTTTAATTTAATTGACGCCCTCTGTGGCGCAGTGGGCGAAGGCCCGCCTGATACGTAGAAGGTTTCGGGTTCGATGCACGCCGCGGGACAAATGTTTGCAAATATTTGTCTCGGGGTCTGGGTATTTTCTATGTATACCTCCTGTACTTTCAGTACAGGAGGTGTGGTATAGGTACTTTACATCGATATCGCTATTATTCAACAGTCCACAACACATCGGGCACCCAAAATAAAAGGCAAAAAAATATATGCATGCCGTTTATACGGTATCGTCAATTGCTCGCGACACACGACATCCGCGACATTTTCCCATAAGCTATCGTTGCTCTACACGAGCAACCTGTGACTGTTTACCAACATAAAAATATTTAGAAGGTATTATTTTTCCTTGCCCACATTCAGTAAAGTTACTTGAAAGTTACGTGGTTGTTCAGGGAGAAAAATCTTGGCCAGTTGAATATTTTAACACAGACGTTGTAGTTACAAGTTTTTCAAGTAGAAGTTACGTAAATGTATTATATATATATATATTCATTTTATTATATTATGTACATAAGTAGTTGAGCTATTACATATAGGTTCATCGACAAGGCAGAAAACATGTTTTTTTATGATTTCAACATTAGCTGGCTACTTAGCTACTCATTTCTGATAAGAAACAATCGATTTCGTTCCAAGTTTCTATAGCGATTACTCTGCAACTACGATAGAGTTGCAACGAATATTCGGTAACTATTCGGTATTCAGCGTATTTGGTAAAATTTTGATATTCGACCGAATACCGAATATTGAATTACTATTCGGTTGAATACCAAATACCTACTTATAACTTCTGTTACAGTATTCGTGTTAACATTTACATTGCTAGTTCGAGAAAGCGTAAGTTTTTCCTTTATGTAGGTATCTAAAATATGAATAGAAAGTTACATACGTAAATATTTTTCTACCGTTGAGATATATTGCTGTATCTTCTGATACTCTTGTTTGTGCTTGTTCTTTAAATGATTTATCAAACCCGACGTCGAAGTTTTTCCCCCAAGAAAATTTTATATCAAAATTACTCGAATTGTTGTCATTTTCTTCAACGTAACCATTTTAAACTAATCATAATTTTACAAAGTCACAAATCTTTTCAAAATATATATTGCCCGCCAATTTTCGAGCGTGCATTGCCGAATAGCCGAATATTCGGCCAGTTGCGTGCATTGCAGACTTATATACGACTTACGCAGTAAATTGTATTTAGATAAGTCAATCAATTTGCCAAAATTACGAATTCGTTTCGTATAAGTAGTCGATTTATATCAAGTGAGACTCGTCTTCCTCTTCATACAAAGCCCGTGCATAATGATTAATGAAATAACAAAGTCACCCTTACGTGTATGTACATACAATTGTTTGTAAAGTAGGTAGATAGGTAGGTACTCGTAATGAAAGCGATAACACGTGTTGGTTTATTGCAGAAAGGTGCACGCGCGGCCTTGTAGTCCACGTCAAACGCAAATCATTGCAAACGTAGTTACAAAGAAATGCAACTACAGCTCTCACCTACGCACAAATGTCGTCGGCAGTTGTGCGTAGGTGAGGTCGTGGGTTCGGATCCAGTCGTGCTCCGGCGGATTTTTCCACTCGGAACGGCGAAGGAAAACACGGTGAGGAAACCTACATGCCCTAGGAGCAAAAAATTCGAAGGCATGTGTAAGGTGGTTATGAAGACCTGTGGAAAGCCTAATGGAGTTTTTTCCATATAGACTTCATCTTCCCGCTGCAACCTCAAGGGCTGGAATATCAGGAAATCCTTTCTTAGTGGACCTCTACACACCAAAACGAACATACCCTCCTTTTAAGTATCTGGAAATTACGGTTTAATTTGCATGCAAGTTGATTGTCAGAGAGTGAGTCAGTCAGTCAGTGTTCACGCAATAATTTTATGTTGCGGGAGATCGTCAGAGACCCTCACCGCGAAGTTGAATTTTCCAACCTAATGAGCCACCCCGGTTTAATTTTTATTTCTAGATTCGTCAAAAAAAATCTAAAGCAAACTTAAAGATGAAAAAGTTAAAAATATAAAGGACTTTTTTCCAAAGTTTTGCAGGGGGATACCCAAGACTTCAATGATTGTTCATAGATAGTTTTTATGGCGATACAAACTATCTAAGAACCATCATTGCAGATATACAAATCAATTGCAAACCGCATTACAATCCGATAATGCGTTTCGGATATAAATAGAAAAGTAAACAAACACACAAACAAACTACCTCCTTATGGGAAATGCAAATACGAGCTCCTGTCGTCGCGGGTACAAATATGTGGATAATTTTTATTTTATTAAAGTACCTATGGCATGAATTGAAGCTGTCTGTTTGATGAACATGGTAGGTAATATGCAGTATGTATGTATGGCCAATGTGCTACGTTGTTGTGGCAGATGTTAATAGGCGACGGTAACCGTTTTCCATCAAGTTTGCCGCCAGTTTGCTTCAAAATAGCATTAAAAAAAATTAGAAACCTTTCCATCTACACGCAGTACCCATAGGTACTTATATGTTTATGAAGTTATGTTATAATCAACAATGCCACGTGTAATGTTTATAGCATAATAGTGCATGCGCGGCCTAACAAGCGCAGGCGCAAAGGAAAATAGCAAGAACAGAGAGAAATGAGCGAGCGTGCGTGACGCGTCGCGTTATCAGCGGATACAGCTTATCGCAAGGTCGCGGTACACTTACTACTGGTTACTCTGTGGTTCCGGGCCACGTGTTGCTGAAACTGACCGCTTACAGTTCATGTCATACCTATTTTTAACATGAAATTCATATTTATTTGTTTTTTTATATATTTTTTTATGTGTACGATATACTGTTCCACAAATATTGTAAGTTAATTACAACACCGATTAGTTAGGAAGGGGTAGGTATACCTACTTTACTACTAAGCGATAATACCTTCGTTGTATAACATAGTTCGAAAGGTTTACACAGTTCCTTATTTTTATGGAGTGATAGATCAACTCTTTATTGCACACCAAGTGCTTGTGCAATACAGAACTTTTTTGGTGTGCAATTTTATACTACTCTCTCGACTGCTACGCACAGATATTATAATACTTTACGAGACCGTGGTAGGTATTGGTCGGTTTAGTAATATAGGCTGGCACATGCAAAGTCCCACAAACCAAACGTGATCGAGACAATACCTACAGTTCTTTTTCCTGTCAGAATGTTAAGAAAACAACATCTCGCCAGGTGTATTGTTTTTAGCGCTCGACAACGTTTTCCGTAAAATTAAAGCTATGAAATCTCAGTGCGCGAGTTATCGCAAGGTCGCAGGCCACGTGTTGCTAAACCTGACTAGTTTTCAGCATATTATTATACCAAGGCTAGGTACCTACCTACTTAACTAAATTAGCACTTTTCTGAGTTAGGGCGCCAACTGACACCATCGCGACTTACCATCGCGAATATAATTTTAAATGAAGTAATATCATATGGAAAATCAAGCAAACTATGACTAATTTGTGATAGTAGCTAAATTTTGCTCTAAAAACGGACGCTCGCTACGTTTGTGGAGATAATGGTTATCTGAGCTTCAGTTATTATGGTAGTTCTAAGAACGACTTCAGCAAGCAAATAGGGATTGTATCAGATCAGATAAAATAAATCCATGTTCACCTGAAAACAGCACACAAACAATATCAAACAATACCGCATGTATACTTACAAAAAACTAAAATGAATAACCTGACGAATGTTTCGTGTCTTTCATAGAATAAAGTGTAATCTTGTTCATACTAACATAGAAGGGGGAGGGAGGCTCCTATGAACTGAATATTATTCAGTTGTTATCGCAAAATATGCTAGACTTAGTACCTACCTACTAAGTATTTTATTTATCTTTAATGTGAAATCGTTTAACATAATATTTAATGAGCAGATTGTTATTCCTAATTAGCCAGGACAACAATTATTAAGTACGTGGAACGTTTTTAGGGTTCCGTAGTCAACAAGGAACCATAAAAACGTAGGTCTTTTAAACGGTTATTTTAAAAGACCATACCCATACTTTTTGGGTATGTGAATTCAAAGCAGTTATATATAACGAATTTAAAGGACAGATAAGTAGACTTTAAAAGTTAACGTGTAATAGTCGACCAACTTATAAAATGACTAGGATAATTTCGTACAAATTCCTTACATGAAGTTGTTAGTTATCTCAAACAGGAGGTAAATATACCTTATGGTCAACTAAGGAACCCTACACTGCGCGTGTCCCGACACGCACTTGACCGGTTTTTATTAGTTAGGTTAGGTAGTTACCAAATTTGGTACCTCAGCATAAATTTTAGCAGCATTAGCATCAGTATTTTAGCTATAGGTACCAATAAGTCTAAGCCTGTCTCGAAAATGACTAAGAATCGTTCTGCCTTTTTGAAGATTTGAGCGGTAGGTATATCAGTAATTCGAAAGATTAATGTCATGTTTCGTTTACTGCTGTTTCCCGCTTCTTAAATTTTTTCGCACCATGTACCTAGGTAGGTACCTAGGTAGGTACCTAGTAGTATTTGCCAATCACCTAACACATATCTATGTATAATAGATACACACCGTTTTGCGTTTTAGAAATAATACAATGCACACAAACTATATCCATTATAATTTGGTAAACGGTATTAATACGGTATTAAACGGTAGTAAACGGTACCTACTAGGTAATTATAAAGTTATATACTTACAGTAGGTACTAATACCGTTTTGCCCTTGGCCCAAAAAAAGACTCTTTATCCTTGTGGGCAAAGTCACGGTGATCTTGCCATCGAAAAATACAGCAGCAAAGTCTAAAGCATCTCTCAGCTCTTTGTGGCGGTCGTTCATTTTGACAAGGAAATGGTGCAATTGCAATCTTGAGCCTTTAGGTATCACACACAATGGATATTACAATGGGTGTCGATCTCGTTTGCGTGGCGGCCGACTCGGCGAGGGCGCGAAGCCTGCCGGTCGTCTCAAGATCAAGGTTGTGCGGCGGACGCGCGGCAAGGTCACCTCCCGCCGCGCGCCTCTCACACGCGCAAATATTTGCGACCGTCTGTCCTCCGCGACCGATACGCCGAGGTCAGCTCGCAAACAGACCTTGAAGCAATATTATCCGACCTGTCCTGTTTGAAAGACGAACCAGAATTTTATCGGTCATTTAAGAATCATTAAGTACCTACCTACCTCTGAAACTGTAAACACATTTTAACAAACAAACTACCTTTTACGATAACCGATACATAAAGAGCAGGTTTCGAGATGCATGCAATTTAATTTGAAAGCATAGGTACTTTACCTAATTGTTTGAAGAACTAAGATAGGTATTTGTTTAAAGCGTGGTCTAATATGAATATTTAACGCTTTGAATTCCATAGTTTTATTCAATCGCTGATGATCCCCCTCCACTTAGACTTGCATTGACGCATTCAATAAAGATAATAATTATGTTTTACACCTACTTAAAAACCTAGAACTACCTCGAACAGCCCAAATAAATTTATTTAACATGGATTACACAACTCACCAAATGAATAAGAGCCTAGAAAAGACGAGTCTAAAGGTAATTGTTTCATGTATTTTGGCTCCGGATGTCAATTTAGTTGGTCTAAATAGCGGCAGTTAGGTCAATTTCAAGACCTATGTAATGAAGCTAAATAGAGCTCAGGGTCGTCTTTGTGAAGTGGTTTTGTCAAATCCACTGAATTATCACGTGCATCACGCTTCAAAGTGACAAAGTTCAAGTGTGTAACAAAGTCAAACATCTATAGGTTTTTATAAATTGAATTAAAAATATTAAATTAGTATATTTTTAGATAGTTAAAAATCCATAGCATTGTTGGTAAAGATTTTAAAACGTATAGGTATCTATGTTGTATTATATAATTAAAGAAATGTATCTATATTATTATAATCAGAATGTAATAGGTCACTGTACATAGAAGATATTTTTTTTTATGGCACTTTATAATCGATACTGAATCTAAAAATGTTTATTTTTTTATTTTTGTCTGTTTGTCACGCCGAAACCCTTGGTCTCCCATGCGCGTTACAAACATCCTCTCTCCCCCTACCCTCTCGGGTATGAAAGTCAAAATATGTACTTAGTTGTAATACATTAACGCGTTGTACGATTTCATTCATTCTTTTTTTGTTAGTGAGGAGGTATACCTTAAAGATTGTCCCGAAAATATTTCAAGGTCATCGGTTTTGTAGTTCAGAAAAAACAGACATTCCAACCCTCAGTAAAAGGTCTAAATTACTTGAAACCCGGAATGTACAGGAACCATTGAAAGTACGGCTCATCTTAAGCTGGCGTAAGCACTTTACCGTATAAGTGTCTAATTAATTTCTTTCGTACCAACTTTAGAGGTAAAAAAGTGTGTAAAAAATAAATTAGATTTCGCTGCTAAATTTAAAACATTTCTAGAACGCGCTATCGAAGTGTTTCGGTAAATCAGTAAGAAATGATAGATTGCTGGTTAACGTGAGTTCGATTGGTGTCTTACTACTGAAGCAATACATTTTCGTTGCTAAGTTAAAGTGCCTTTTTAATATATTTATTAGGAGCGACCTTTACATATAGGCATAATTAGATAGCCCTATTAACGCCTTATTTAGAAAGCCTAACTTTTGCAGTTTTTAACCGACTTCAAAAAAGGAGGTTTTCAATTCGGTTGTAGTTTTCTTTTGTTTTTTATTCTAAAGAGTTAATAATGTGGGCACGTGAGGATCTGATGCTATTAGAGTACCTGCAGGATAGAACCATAAAATTGGGACTGCAAGCGTACATATTGCGAATATCACAATTTAATTAAAATCACCTAAAAAGGAGGTTGGTACTATAACGACTGTCGGACAAATTAAAGCCATTTTCAATAATTTCTGAATAGTTAGGTAGGTACCTACCATAGTTCTTTGAATATTACAATTAAAAGAAAACACACGGCTCTATCTCTGGGTCTCTGGTTATGGGGGTCTAGGTCTACAAAAAAAAAAAAAAAATATCAGTCATGTAGTTCTCATAACGCAAGCTCTGCTAACATGGGTTAGATGATGGTGTGTGCATTAATTATTTATTTATTTATTTATCTCTAATATAACCGTAACATAATAATCTGACTTTTCTGAAATTCTCGTATATAATGTGGGTCTCCTTAAGGTAAGACTGAATTTTATGCTCCATCGTCGGCCATATCATGCCTTACCATCAGGTGAGAATTAAATATTGAGAGAGAGCCAAATGAAGTTCTACTATTGATAAAAAAAACATTGATTTAAAAAAAAAGTTTTTTTATTAGACCTATTTTCGACTATATTTATTTTTGTTGATAATATTTCATAAGGTGCTATGATCGTAAACTATAAATAACCTACAATGTAGGTTATTCTGGTAAATAGCCAAAGCATACCGCGTCATGTTTTCCAACGTTTTCATTTGGCTGTGCGCTTTGCACATGGAGCTATAGGTACTTGATTATATAAATTTGTATAAATCTCCTCCTATAATAGAAAATAAACATTGACACGTCTTTGTTTGTGTCGTTGTGTGCAAAAATGAAGGTTGTTTTTGAATAAAATTCATGGCATTTTTTATATTTTATACTTTATATATAGGTACATTACCTACAACATTTTTAAAACTTTGTTTCACTGACCTCTCCTTAGAGACATAATATTTAGATATTGCAGTTATGTTACCTGTTTGGTAACGACAAGAGTAATATTGTTTTTACGATGGTGATTTTTGAAATCTACGTGGTGTTTTTTTAAATTGACGTACTTAGGGTTTAAGTGTGTCAGTATTTCTTCATTTTGTTAAGACTAGACGATCTGTATTTTTCTGACTTTCCGAAATGGTAATAATCCTAAAATTACGTTATTTTTTCATACAAATTCATGTAATGGTTTCTAAGAACAAAACTTCTTCAAAATAGGAGTAGGTGGGTAGGTGGTAGTAGGAATAGTCTGTATTTTTTATGTATGTTCATCGATATTTCCGTCAATTATGAACCAATTAGAAAAAACTTTTTTGTTTATAAAGTTATACTCCTGAGATAGTGGGACTTTTTACCAAGTCAGGATCTAATGATGATTCTCAGGAAAATCGAGGGTAATCCTCAAAAATTATAGACAAGAATAGTGAGTAATTTCGTAACTTATTCAGTTGTTTGCGTGTGGGAGTAATAATCTTATGCTGCTGAGTTGATGTTGTAAGTGACAGCACTGTTTTACGATAAGAGTTAGGGGATAATACTGCGAGTAATGAACAGAAACTATAGTTACATGTGCAGACACTCGGCGGTTACCATCAGGTGCGTTGTTATTCCCGTTGTCCCCGATTCATATTTATAATGGTATCGATGGATCGATTGATTGATTGGTGGCTGAATCGATGGATCGATCGATGAATCGATGGATCGTTGGATGGATCGCTGGATCGATACTTCGATTACGGGTTTCGTTCCAAAACATAATTAAAAATCATAGCGGAAAGTTGTTGACTTAGCCAATCATTATAAATATCTTAAACTTTCATTTTCTCGTAATGCCTTTTCATCATGTCTGGTAGGTCATTTATGTGGTTCTAAAACACAAAGTGTAATACCGTCTGATGTCTTTACTAGACTTAGAGCAACACTTACACTAGGTACTTATAGAATTATTTCATAATATTTATAAGGGACCACTATTGAAGTATACCTTAAAAGTAATCATTAAACGGTCCACAATATAAGGAAGAATTGAGAAGATCCTCCTTTTTTGAAGTCGGTTGAAAGGAACCATAAATTTGCACTTCAGTAGGTAGTAAATTATTTTTCTCTGTTTAGTACCTCTTGTTGTTATTTTTGATAGAATTATGAGGGTTTAATTTTTATTTATCTAATTATAATCTAAACGACATTATTTTATGTGTTTGGTTTGGATAGAGATGATACGTTTATTTTGACACGGTGAAATTATAGTAACTTGTACCTATAATTAATTCTATGCTACTATCGATCTAACTTTTCGATAGACCAAAATTTAATTTATGTTTTATTTTCTCTTTTTCAATGCGAATTACCGATTTTTAAAAAGGAATAAACTGACTACTTGATTTGCTTTCTTTGTCCACATCTACACTCTACAATAATATTTACATATTACTGTCTTTCATTTCTTAATAACTTAAGAAAGCAAACTTTTACATAAGTATTTCTTAAAAATGCATTTTGAATTTCATATCAAATCATGTTTTTCAACTATTCTCGGTGTTGTAATATAACATTTTCAGGTATAGAATGTGGTAATAATAGATGGAAAATAATAATACCTAGTTTCAAACTATTTAAATTTATAATATTATTCAATTTCATAATCAATAACCTAATCTTAGCAATAGTACATCATATAATGCTTCGTTAAAACGAATTTTGAATACTTCTGAACAACATTGTACCTCGTAGGTTTTGGCGCAGATTTTCTAGTTCACCAACTAAACTTAATTTAAAATGTCACTTTTTTACTGATAGTACATGCAATAATTTTATTCCTGTCAAATTAGTTAACGTGTTGAATCTAAAACCTAGATACTTGATCTGTATGTATCTAATTTTGATCGATAAATCCTTTAGTTTCGTGTAGATATAAAAGCGAAGTACACTCAACCGAACAAAATTCAAGCAAATTCACTACACACTGAACTGACATCCTAGGCCGATTGAACTAGCATTCCTGTGCGCGACGGCGCCGCACTTGTGTCAAGAGTGAACGAGAGAGCGATAGATACGGGTGGATTGTTTGTATGCGCGAATTTCATACATGACATTCGCGGTATGAATGGGAAAGATTACAGAAAACCTTCATAAATTTATCGTTCATCGGAATTTTTGGTAAATTTTCATATCGGTTTGTATGCGTATAATACCTATACAGTATACCTAAAGGTATGACACAGTATTTCACACGCTGACTGTGCTTGATAAGCTCACGTAGGCAGATCAATAGGTAAGTATTTTGTTTAAACAAATGTTTTCTGACTAAGGACATCCTTTATTATATTCAAGGATTTTATTAAGTATAACTAAAAACAATAAATGCCTTCATACAAAGGTCGCTTCAGAATAATAATTCTAAATACATATTGCTCTCTACCACACCTTGATCTCTGCTAAGTCAAGAATACGTTTTGACTTCAGAGGTAACATTTTTAGCTACATTTTATACCTACCTACTATAAAAATGGGGGTTTGTGATTATTTATATTCAATATTTATTTGTCATATTGTGTAAAACGATTCGGATAAAGAAAATTTAGAGCACGCAGTTAGGCACGCACTCACTCACAACACAAGACAACTTATCATGATAGCATTATGAAAATAGTAGGTACCTAAGTCCTAACGCTGTGATAGCAAGTTATTTTTATTATATAGGTAGATAACTATTGTCCATTTTCCACACAAATGTGTGTGATGTGTGGTAAATGGTTCATAATTTAAATTTACATAGTTTCCACGGAACGGGAAATAGTCCTCGTGTCTGTGTCTGGGTTGATGTAGCATTGGGGCCAAGGTTCCTTTGTATTATGGATTACCTAGTTACTTATATGATAATGGTGTTATTCGGGCCGATGTATGTCACTGCTCCGATTTCACGGTCGTAACGTTTAATAATAGCAGCTGAAGGTTCCATTCGACATCAGGAGGTCACTTCTCCCACGATCTGTTTCCGGATGCATTGTTTCTCACTATTTGAAGTATTTGAGAACAGTGGCAATTTGATATTGAAACAAGCAAAGGCGTTTAAAATCCAAGTTAACGAACCAATGACAAGTACGTACGTATATAGATCACACCATATTTTATTTATACCTATAATAACAATATGTATTTTATTTATACCTTCATACCTAGATAGATAGTGTCATGATATTTCGATAAATATAAAAAAAATCCACAAAAGCGGAATGTTCATTGTTCCAAAATTGTAGGACAGTGGCAAACTAGGACATATTCGTATGAAAGGCGAGCTCTCGACAACGCGGTCGGCAGCAGTCAAATGAGGTCAGTGGAACGCGAAGCATTACACTTGACCTCTTTCTGCCGAGTCCTTACCTCCGCCAGACCTTCACACTTTTTACAACGCTTTTAAGAGCTAGGTCGGGCCAATTAAGTTTCGTCGAACACCGGCCGTAACAATGACGCCCCCGTTTCAAAGACAGATGCACGCTGCTGCTGGTGCTGCCAGCTTTTAGATATAGTTTGTTACTAACGCAAGCTTTGTGGACACGTATTCAAGAATGAATTAATTCGTTATGACTGGTTATTGGTCAATATTTAAGAAAGGCAATTCTAGCACAGTTTTTCAATTGATTTGGACGGGTTCCATATAAACATCACTTATGTTTTATAAGGATATAATTTAGGAGATCTTTTCATTTTGAAAGGCACATCTGATGCTATCTTAGTAGATAATGCCTGGATAATTGCATAAGTTGATCATGGCTGTACAACACTATTATTTTTATACCTTCCATCTACTGTAATAACTCGTATTATCGCAAAATAAAGTGAATTTTGATACGGATATAGCTTTTATTTGAGATTAATTTAGCATTTTTTTTACACTAGTTGGCAACAATGCCGTTACCAATGCCGCCCCCGATTCGACGGCAGATGCAGCGAGCCGACTGTGCTGTGACACAGAACCATCAACAGTCACTACGCAAGCTGTGGCTCTACGTCCGCACACTCTTGACACACATTCGTTCAATGCCTATTGATATTTGTTTCTTTTTTAGTTGACCGTGATACGAATGTTAAAAAATATTATTTATTGATTGTAGTTAAATATTCAGAGTTAGTCTATCCTTAGTCTGTAATTATTTAAAGCAAATATAGTACTTATCTCTGTTTCAAGTCAAGACAGTCAGTGAAAAAAGTTAGATACCTAAGACAGTATTATAAATAGGTACGTCGTCACTTATTTTTTTTAATTCGCTCTATTCCTTATTTATGTTTTGGATGATTGTATATAGAACAAAAAATGGCAATAAAGCCTATCCCATGTAGGTATACAGGCGTCTCGCGCCATAGCTACATTTCAAGTAGGTCTACTGCTTTATCTTACATAGGTACAAAAAATTTACCCCTTTAATAATAATTCATTTTATAATTTCACGAGCTTCCTTAACGTTTTAGAGCGGTACCGACCATAAAAATACAAAACATTTATATTTTTCTGATTTGGCCGATTCAGGCAATATACAGCTTAGGCAAGCGAATAGTTTACAGATAATTAAAATTAATATAAAGTATTCTTCCATTGAGCAGATCTTCCTATATTTTCAATATTTATAGACCTACCCTACCTACCCTATTTGTTTTATATGTGGTATTGGCGTGAGACACTGCATAGCATTACCAACACCACCTCCTATAGAATTGTTACTATTGTATTTTTTAAAACTTTCGCTCAGTCAGTTAACATAATTAATACGTTTTACGGGTCTTTATATCGTTTACCTTTCTAAACAGGTCAGCCCGTGACCACGTCTGATGCATTAGGTAAATTGGAAACGACGAGAAAAAAAAAAAGTAAAAGCGATAAAGACCCGTAATAAGCTTATATATTGTTTATTGTACTGATATCAAAAGTAATTAGAATAACCTATAGGTCTTCTATCACACAGTTTTTTTGGGCTACGTTGTTTGAATCAGTCAGAAGATTCAAACGACACGATGATGTAATCGTAAATAATACTTTCCTACATACCTAATCTGACACATCGGTCTATAGTAAACAAGGTCACAATGACCTTGTCATTGGTAGGTAATTTTATAAATTTGCAAAAATAAGAGCACAAAGACAAACAAGGAAGTCGGCAGTCTCTGCGAGTCGATTGCTTGAATCTCAGAAACATGATTATCAAGCAGCTAGCTACTGAAAGCACAGGTATGAACACCTATGATGAAAACCACGTGATCAGAGCATAAGAGATGAGGCAGTCGCATCCGCTGAGACGGTGCCTATGCGTAGGTAGGTACTTTCGATGAGCGAGCGCGATACAGGGCTGTATGCGGTGGGTTCGGTTTGAAAAGCAAGCCCTTTCAAATCATGAAATGAATGACATGACATGTCGTCTCAGTATTTAGATAAATTAGCGCATTTTGGTCGCTGCGCTAATTTGTATTTTTGGTATTTTTTGATAACCGTTTTAGTGTTGGAGTTGTATTAAAATTAGGGACCAGATTTACTATTTATTCGTGGAGTGATTACTTATTTTATTTACCTACTCTGGGATAACAATCATCAGCTCAGGATATTGTTTGTCCAGGGTTGATGAATCAATGAATAAATGTACATAAAAATATGTGAGCTTACTAAAACGTACAAGTAGAGTGAAAAGCGCAATTGTATGCCAACTAAATTTTCCCCTATTAGGATAGTGCCAGTGAGTGTTGTTGTTTGTCAGCAGTAAAGATAAGTAGGTAGCGATTTAGCCACCGATAAAATACTCTTGGGTAAAATGTGTTTTTCGTTATATAGCCATTTATAACTTTCATTTAAACAGGGTATTTTTGAAATAAGACTTGGTGAAACGGAACGGCCTCGTGAGTAATTTTATTATCATTAATAAGTCTATTCACTATGTTAAAACGGGAATCTTTACGTACCATCCTACCGGTGAATTCACAGACTAAGTTTCGATTTATTCCGAGCGGCAATCGCGATCACTCGCCCTTCACGTGGCGTCTTGCGTTTTGTCTAATAAGTTTTAATCTAAGGATAACACACTCGTACTAGTTTGGTTGAATAAACGCTTAACATTGGCAACTTATTTACTAGCAGAGCTACCTTGCTTGTTATTACTCTGTCTTGTACTGTGGAGTTTGTGGTGTACCAATAATGATCCTCAGGGCCAACATGAGTGACGTACATGTGACGTACATGTGAGTTACGAGTACGGGATCGCGCTATTTTAGATAGGAACGTACGTAAAAAATAGTTAGTTATTATTATTATGTTCTAACTTTCTCTTCTTTGGGCAGAACCAACAGATGACTTTCTACTAATACTAAACTCTGGTACAAGACCTTCATTCAGGCCTTGTTCTAAAACTGTTTGCTAACATGCAACTGTTGTCTGTCCCTGAATCCATTATTGTCTTTCTACTGCTATTGTCGATCCCTAAACGATCAATCCGTCTGACAACTCTAGGTCTGACTAATCTAGGTCTGACTGAATTGATGTTTATATTTGGTCTTGAATATATTCTAATTTATTATATTCACCCTGTGGCTTATTCATTTAGCCAAATACCTCATACTCATATTAAAGCACGAAAACTGATTGATAACAGTTACCGACATACACGTATTTATATCAGTATTCAGTACTACTTACATTACTTATTTGTTGTTTTTTGTCAACTGGCGCCAATAGACAAATATTTTTTTTATAGAGTAGGTACTTACCTAAATAGTGTTGGACTCAGTATCAAAATTCAATGGTATAATAAATACGTTACGCGTGTGTTATCTACAATATCATGAACAGTTGTTAATTTGCGACAAAGGGCTCAAACAGTGTCTTCCAGGAATAAATGGCAGTTAGGTATATATTTATATACGGCACAATGCAAGCTTTGTTAAATTCCACAAAGTCGATGCTGTTTGTATACTTGTTTCCTATAACTTTGTATTGTCAGTTTCAACTTAGGTACTTTGAATAAGAAAACATGTGTACATAATGTGGTTTCTAGTTAAAAAAAATGTATGTCACCATTTTTCTAGAAAGTATCAGGCACATAATGACTTTATTTTAGATCCAGACAAATAATAATGCCACTGAAAAATAAAGGCCTCGTCATAAATTATTTATTTGGTATATTTTATGAATTCTAAGAAGGGTAAATTATGTATAGTAGAAGGATACTGCCTGTGCACACGTATCGCCAAACCTTTTCCCAGAAGCCTGGCACCGGTGCATCGTGTCTGTATTTTAAATTGGAAATATTTTTAATAAAACCATAACATTTTATGGAATAAAATATTTTTTTTGACGTTAAAATAACTTCATGGAAGTTTGGGATAAGAAATTTCTAAAACGCACCCTCGATAAAATCAAAGAATAGGTACAAGTTTTTTTGCAAATTGAAATTCCTATTACTATGAATAAAAAAAACACAGTTATAGTGCCGCAATGAGTGGCTGGAATTACTCTCAGCTTCTATTGTGAATTTGATGGTGACAGTAGGTGGTAATTACAGATTCCTGTAGCCTAGGACTTGTCCTTCCTAGCTCTGCCCGATATTCATTAGGGTTACTACTCCTGCATGTTTCTGTCATCAACATAAAGTCTGCCAAATGATCAAAAACATAGCATGCTGAAACTGAACCAAATAACCCTGTAAATGCGTGATGTAAAACAGGCGATGGCACAGAATAATTGCCAGTAAGTAATACGGCGACAGGCAACAAGTATCTGATAAGGCGGGGGGGCGGCTCTATCGTTCAAGATTAAGGTCGAACCTTAACGAGCAGGTTCATTATGTTTATACTCGTTCGCTTACCTATTTGTATAGTGAAAGGAAACTGTCCTGTGTATCCGCATTTGCGTGGTGGTTTTCATTGATGCGGATGCTGGCATGATTCGATATTCATAAGTTGTAGTGTTTCTCATGTTGATGATGCAAGATATTTTCAGTTTTGTCTAGAATTTCCTGGCTCACTTGCACAAATGAGCGTTACCAAATAATTTACTCTGCGCCATAATAGTAGAGTTCGATCGTATAACCATGGGTACGACCGTTATAATGACGTCCATATTGAATCTATGCCTTATCTAGTTAAATAATAATAATAATAATGTTGGAAATTTTCACACAGCATCATCTAGCCCCAAAGTAAGCAGAGCTTGTGTTGTGGGAACTACATGACTGATATACTACTTACATACATATATTTTTTGTAAATATATACATATTATACATAGAAAATACCCAGATCCCGAGACAAATATTTGCAGATACAAAGATTTGTCCCGCGGCGGGAATCGAACCCGCGACTTTTTGCTTGTCAGGCGGGCCTTCGCCCCCTGAGCCACAGAGGTCGTCGAAATATAACAGTTATATCGAAACGCTATCTATAGATCGTTTGCAACGATCTTTAGATAGCTAGCTGTTTCATCTGTATTTTTTGTATATATCTACTTGTACATAGTTATATCGATGGTCATAACAAATTTAGCCAAATCATGACAGACGTCAAAATAATTTATAATGCACCCTTCTGGTGCATTATAAATTAAATTCATCATCCACAGTATTATTGAGGAAACGGTCGTGCTACTTTTATAATTGAAAATGCGCAATGACACTGCCTATAACAGATTTATAAAAAATCTGCAGGTGTTATAAATTATAATTTTGTTTACATTGTTTATAATGTTTTCGATCTAATTATATCGTCTCTATTCTTTTTATAGATTTAAACAATTTAACTAAAGACTCAAAAAAAAATCCACAGTTGAGCCATTTGAATTTGATCGTTGCAAACGATTTTAGATAATACTTTATTACGATTTTAGATATTACTTAACTGATTGAGATCACTACTAGATTTCAGTTTTTTAGTGATCTATGCAATAGGTACAACCAAAAATGTAATCAATGTTTTGGGGACGCAATGGCAAAGCTAATGCTAATAATTATTTGTTTGATCTAATACTTTACTCTGCATAGTTCACTTCAACTTATCATTCATTATCACTAAGATGTTTACTGCCTGTTGGGCGTTGGTCGTTCGCCAACGTATGCTATATTAGGTAGGTATAAATAGGCACTTTACTGTTTACTTAGTAAATGAAAACAGTGCAGTTTCTATATTTATAAAACAGTTTTGCGTAAGAGATCGAGAACAATGGCAAAGGTGAATATTGCCATAATACCAAGCGACTGTTGATAACGAGTCATGCGTGGTTGTTACGGGTGCTTCTAAGATATAAATCTAATCATGACATCATGCGCTCACGTCCCCATCATTATTACGGTTTTTAGATAAAGTAAAATAAGTATTACGACTATACCAGGTGCTTTACTATTCTCCAGCCGACATTTAATATGCTCCTGGTGGTGCTCATAAGGAAGGTTTATAGGTCCTTCCTTATGAGCACCATCCACGAGCAGGCTGTGTCCGTCTGTGTGTGCTGTGACCGTTGAGCGTGGTCTCGAACAGTGCTTATGAGGAAGGACCTTTAAAAGTAATCGATACGTCATCAGCAAGAGAATACGTAGTATAGTGATGTGGTACTACGGTACACGACACATATATTCTTATAGGAAGGACGTTTAATAACGTTTTCAAACTTGTTAATTATGTGTGGTTTCAAAGTCAAAGTCAAGTCAAAAAACAACATTCATAATTTTATTCGTTGAAATCACAAGGATCACTTAAAAATGTAAATTTTATTGCCTATTCCTCCACGACTAAGCCATTCATTCCTGAAAGGCAAGAAACAAGGCTGGTCATTCTTTTTAATTTTCTTTTAACAAAATAATACGTACATACAATTAAGAAAGTATTGTCTAAATTGTAATATTTTTCATCAAGGTGAAGCAACTTCGATCCTATGATTTTTTGTCATCTAAATAATCCGATGAGATATAGTAGACCTTCTTTAAAAATATTTAATAACGTTGAATTTGTTTATTATCAATATCTTGGAAGTTTATTATGCAAGCGTTCAGCTTTTCTTTTGTTTGTATTTAATCCTACATTTTGTATTTATTATACTAAGGAAGTACATTGTCACATACCTAGAAACATTTCGAAAGATTGACGCTATCCGTCAAGAAGAAGGTAGGTACAGACTTAATAAAGTGTTTGTCTGGTGGGTGAGTCACTGCATAACGCGGCAAAGACGTCCTAGTAACATAATTTAACTAATTTACCACATGACTATACTACTTATACCGTTTAGGTATAGTATACCTAACTATTATGCCACATCACTTCCTTGTATGATAATTCGCATTATTTGCCACAAAGATTATTATTTGACCTTCAATCTTTTCCGCGATACGACTAATCTTTTTTCAAATGTAACATTTGCTTACGACAAAATATTTATTTGAAATAGGTTACTAATTTAATATTACATTGTCACTATTTTATTATTTAAATTTCAAACCCTTTAATGTACCAGGGACTTTTTTGTCAAATCCCGCTTTGATTAATTATGACAATGTGTTATATTATAACAATAATATTAATTATATCAGTTATACATACTTTATACTACACAAGAGATTCGTAAAAATATTTGTCCGAATTTTTTGCTTTGGTTGAGGTTGTAAAAGTAAGTAGGTACCTACGTCGCGTCGGCGCGCGTGGGCGTAGGCGTTTGCTGAATATATTTTTCGCACACACAAGGTCGAGTCCGAATTGTTTGACTTCCTAGATCGGTATTCAGCAGCGAGCGACCTCGCCCTGCTGTAGCCGCCGCTGTTGCCGCCGCCGCCACGAAGCCCGCCGCGCCGCGCTCATCCGATCGCCTGAAATTATCAACGTGGTTTTACTTCCAGTAAGCGTTAGTACCAAAGTTCTTAGTTTTACTGAGGAATATTTTGATGTTTACATAATGAGATTGGTAAAATACAAATGCATATGAGGAAACTCAAACTACTCTTTCAGAACCGCTTCCTACAATATGTGTGATGATAACATTAATTATTGCGGTCTTTGTAAACATAATAATTTGTAGAAAAATTATGTTATTTGTTATCTACAGTTTTTATCTGATTGTGCAAAAATAAGTGTTATTTACACCAGTAGTGCCATACGGCAACGTGATGAGGAACACGGTGTTGCGTAGGTATCTACTCGCGAAATGTATGCGGATAAAAATATCCAGGGTCAGGCTCAAGGTCTTGGTGCTTTTCTGATTAGGAGTGATGCCGATAAAAACACACATATCTGCTAATGAAATCTCAATCCTTTACCAGTACACATAAGCCTCATTTCAGATTACACACAATACAGGAACAATAACTGTAATACCGCTGATTTCTTGCTTCACAAGGTTACAGTTTATATTCTGGAAATCATAGGTACTTGTAATTAGATATCATACGTAGGCAAGCAGTGTTAGTCGGTCGGTAACGACTCATTTCAGTTTAAGTCTGGTGTAATCTGTTTTACATTTATGAAAATGTCTTTTGCAAAGCAAATTTAGTGGTACTTATTTAGTGGTAAAATTCTAGGAGGGTTGAAAATAGAAAACAAGCCAGTGGATTGATGATTGGTCTATAAGGTTGGATTAAGTTACATATTTCTTAGATTTTTACCCAAAGTTCAATTGTTTTAATTGAAATAAAAAACAAATGGGTAGGTACATATTACAGAGATATTCAAGATGATCCCAAGCTTTAGAGTTATGCTGGTTTTTCCAATGCTTAAAATTTTTTAAATATTTACTAAGGAACAGGATTCAATTACCTAGTTTCAGTGATGGAGGTGTCATCGGGTTAGCGCAATGAAATTTGTAAGGAAGCTAGTTCACAAAACAGGAAAGTTATTGACGAAAAAGTTACACACATAGATCAACCTATCAAGTACAGTTTATCAGATTAACCATTCGAGAGTTAACGTCGGACGAACATTGGTACACATTATAAAGATATTTGAACTTGACTCTGAAATCTATAGGTATAGTTTGTGAACACACAAGCTACATTTTCGGGTATCACGTGAGCGAAGCCGTGGGCAGAAGCTTATCTATCGTTAAAACAAATGCAACCATTCCAAAGACAACTTACTACAAAAGAATAAAAATCAATCCATCCCTCAATATATTTAGTAGCCATGACTATAGGGAGAAAAGCAAACAAGAGGGAAGAGGTATCGGGGGAACAGGGTAGAATGCAAATGGTTTCTGGAGATGGATCACCCTGTAGGTAGGAGGGGCGGGCGCGGGCGACGGGGGACGGGCGGGCAGTGACGATGCGCGACCTTGCAGTGTGACATTGGCGCGACACGGACGCTTCCTGTTATCTCATTTGCGATACTCCTCGCCTCTCGGTCGGCATTAATCATTATTGGAACAAAGAATGTCCACTCACGGTAATTGTAATTAACACGCGTTGGCCTTGGCTTGCGCATTATCTCGACTCTCGGCAGAGACCGTGCTAGGCGAAACTGTAGCCAGGTGTGTCTGATTTGTTTAAAAATCCCCCAAGAGTAGTCGCAGTTGCTTTGTTGCGATGAATCGGGGTAAAACTGGTAATAAATAAGGTGGCGATTTTAAATCATTCTTGTGATTTAAAATAAAAATAGGTACTTACCACCTACTGTGTCCTATGCATTTATTGTAGGAAATTATATCGGCCACATGTAGCTACTTTTGTATGAGAGATTGATATCACTACAATGCCATCACAGTTTGATTGCAAAAATTACGATATTAGCAGTTTTGCATCGTTTGTAATAAGTTCCCCTAAAACCTGTCCCTATTGCAACCCCCTAGCAACGTGGCTGCCCCTCGTCACCATAGCCCGGCACGTCACAAAGAACTGTATTAAACACTTACGTACGCAAACTGGAATATTTTCCTCGATCATTGTTTTTTTGCTATTTACTCGTATTATGATGATGTTCACAATGATGGGGAAGTATTTGATTCAAGATAAAATAACGGGTTTTCATTTGATAATAATATGATAAATATTTGCAGAATATAATAATAATAGTGGAGGAGAATATTTTTATAAATAACTAGCTATCCGCACGCGACAGCATCCGCGCTGACGTATGTAGATAGTAATGTTTTATTTATTATTTTTATTGAAAAATATTTATGCGAAGTTTCATGTTTGTAGGTTCAAGGAATACGATGCAATGGATTTCAGCCCTTTTGACCCCTTTAGTGGTAGAATTTTCCTAATTCCTTTCTTAGTTCCTAATTATTACATCACAATATAATTATATTGTGATTCGACCTGGCAGATTCCGTTTTGTTTTGCTTCCGCCTGGTAGTGATCTGGATCAGTTGAGCTATCTATAGATCGTTTGCAACGGTCTTTAGATAGCTAGCTGTTTCATCTGTATTTTTTGTATATACCTACTTGTACATAGTTGTATGAATAAATGTTATTTATATAATTATGTATACTTACTCTCCAAGTTTCATATTACTAGGACTTACGGGTTTGGCTGTGCGTTGATCGATCAGTCAGTAACGGACAAGTTTTATATATACTGATAAAAACAGTTTTATATATTTCGATTATAGAAAATGTTATTACTGAGATAATAATACTAACCAAAACCTCATGCCTTATATATGAAGAGACAGCCGATAATGATATTTCATTTAGGGTACCTACCTAAATGAAATATAATTATCGGCTGTCCTAAGTAGGTAGGTACCCAATTTACTACACATCCAAATATTCGCATTTATAATATTAGTTGCATGATGGATTGGATTGGATAGGATAAGTACTTGCTACATTTATTTGCCTATAGACATGTATTTCTAACCTTTAAATATTTATGGTTTTGTAGGATAAGTTTAGCACTTAATTAAAAGTCGTAATCATCAGAAAAGAAGACTATCTTTTCTAGCATAACACACAGCCCTGTCTTTTGAATTAACAAAAGTAAAATAAGGGAGCGCTCTCTATTTATGGAAACTAGTTCTAAGGTAAATTGCAAGCCACGTGCCAAACATAACGGAATCTGCCAGGTAAATAAAAAGGTGAAGTTTATAATGGTACCTACTACGGGGCAAAGTGAGACGTCACAAAATGAGTGCGCAGTGGGTTGTGCGCAAACATGTTTGCCGCGCGCTAACAAAGTTCAAGGCCCGGGGCAAGCCTGCCGTAGTAAATACAGTATTATTCTGTGCTCGGGGTAACGACAGTGGAACGTACAGGCCCTTTATATGGAGGACTCGAGGACAGCTGCCTGTGTCCAATGACATTCATTTAATCAGTTCACTTAGTGCAATATGCATTCGATTGTGGTCTGGCATTACCCACTCAGCGAACCTTTAGGATGGCGAATTAAAATTATGTCTGCGACTCACACAATGCAAATAACTACACTGAGTGTAGCTTTTGTGCTTGATTGTCGGGTTTTGAAATATCCGTTCTTTTAGATTTGAAGGAAAATGGCAAACAAGTATCATTATTTTCAGGAAAAAAAATAAACCAACTTTAAATAAGGAAATATGAAATTTCATCCTCCATTTTTTACCCTTAGAGGTGGAATTTTTATATAAAATGTATATGGGAACATCCTTGAAGTATCCATTAAAAATAAAATCATTGAAATCGGTTCACAGTTGGCGAAGATATATTCTTAAAATACACAAAAACATACAGATGAATTGAAAACCTTCCCCTTTTTTGAAGTCGGTTAAAAAGTTTTACCTATATCCTGCCAAGCTGCGTCAAGGCTACATAAGTTATTGGGCGTTACGCTTCACCTAAACCTCGATGAGCAGGCTGGACAGCAAAGGTCGTTTCCCCGATCTAAACGTATCAGCTTTGTCATGCCAAAATAGATAGATAGAGTTGATGATCATTTTCGATTATTCATATTAATTCTACTGGTTTTAGTTCAAGTTATGGAAATGTATCAGTATAAATAAGTTGTCGACAAATTAAACATAATATCATAAAGCAAATGACGCTACGTACGAGTACATTAAGGTTATCATGTACTATCCTTTTTAGTTCTCGTGACCATAACTCACTGCCTTTTAGGGCATAGCATTTAGGTACTTCCTCTATACATGCACGTGCATTTGCGCAGAGTCAGCAGGTGCAATGCACACCACCTGCAAGGGTGAGCATTCACGTGTCACCGTCCCGTATCAGTGACGTGATATGTACTTAATCCATAGTTACGTTTTCTGTGAATCAGGCCCGACGTTCCGTGGTTACCTGGTCGCATGGTGTAAAGCATTTATCTCAGAACCTGGGCCAAGTCATATATCATATCGATATTCAAGTATTTTGTTTGAACCCAGCTCTTAAAAGTCAGAAAAGATTTGTTACTTTAACTGATTCCAGTTCCTGGAGTCAGTGTCGCACGAGTTCCATTAAATTCTCAGAAATCTATAAATATATTTCTATGGAAAAAGCAGGAAAAGCTTTTCAGATAGAGATAACTTTTTACTTTTTTTACATTTATTAACAGAACGAACAATACAACAAGTTAGGTTAGTGTATACAAAATATGATATAGAAATCACTGATCGAAACGGTCCTGAGATGTGTGAGTGATCAGCCCAAAGGCTTGCCAAATGTAGGCAGATTACGTGTCTCAATAAACTACGACAAGCCAGGTGTGTCGGTATCTGTGACAGATGACACCGTTATAACTAACAAAGAAGTCAGATTCTTTTGTACTTACTGTAGTGACCTTCATTAATTACAATTACACACATCTTCGAAAACCTTCGAAGCCTTCGTAATTATTTGTATATTTTGCCTGCTTCCGTGAATTAAATATAGTTATTTCATAGAGTTCCCTCTCAGGATATATATGTATGCCTGAAAAGATTTCTATTTACGTTCTGTAATTTAAAAAGTTGATGTACGTAAAATCAGTTGTGTCAACGAATCAATAACAAACCGGCCAAGTTTCGGTTGGAACACGTACTAGAGAAAGAGTTTCGTAGTTTTAAACGCCATATAAATCGAAAGGTGTTCATATTAATAAATAAATTAAATAATAAATAATGCTGGACATTTTCTCACAATATCATCTAGCACCAAACTAAGCAGAGCTTGTGTTATGGGAATAACATGACTGATATTAACACGGATGAATTTGTGATGCGAATAAATATAGCTTTGTGATGCAAAATGTCTCCATCTTAGAAAATAAAAAATCCTTATATAGGCAATTGGTACAATTGAAAATATACTTTCGCAAGTTTTTTTTACAAGAGAACAAAAATATTTAGTAAAGTATGTTTAATATAAAAAAATAGAACAAAAATACAGAAGATCCTTTACCCAATTATGAGAAAACAAGAATTCAGACTCGACTTAGTTGTCTTAGTTGTAATGCCACTTGACCTGCAGTTTTTATACTGAAACAATCTTTTTTTTTTGTATGGGCGGTGCGGTCTATGCAGTGGACTTCTTTCTACAGGCTGTTGATGATGATCGGTGCGTAATTGAGCTCTACAACTGTGCCAGATGTTGATATCTATAGAAGTTGTTGAGTAACAACTGCTAACACAGACAGAGACATACGCTGGTGACACCATGGGTTTATTTTTACCTTTTGGGTTAAGAAACCCCAAAGATTATCCTGTTTCACCATCGACCTCGAAGTTTGAACAAACTTTACTGCGAGCCATTAAAATATGTAGTTAAAATATTGAATTGGCTCCTGACATTGTATGGGCTTCCTGTCTATTTTACTTGACTATAGGTTACCTTCACACAAGCGGGTTGAGGTCACAAGAACTCACCGCAACTTCAAGAACGCGGTCATTGTAGATGCTTTTGTAAATGTATGCATTGTTATGATTAACAAGCGCTGTTGGTATTAGCAAACCACATTCAATATTCCAGTTAGACGACTGAAAAATAAATCGGCACCAGAACCTTGAACGCCTAATGTTAGGTTATGCTTAGCCTTCATAAAACGATAAAATTAAACCTGAAACTTCCGCGTAATGTATTTGTATACTACGCGGAAGAGAGCTGATTTATGTGTGTAAATCGTTTTATTTATTAAAATGATTACGTCATTCCTTAGTGTTTCCATTGCAAAGCAACAGTAGAAATTAGATAATTAGGGTGGTCGCGTCAGTTTCAGGAAACCTGACACCAATCGTGACGCCGCCACGAGCCAGGCGCGGGCGCGGGGGACGGGCGCCGTACGACCCTGGCTCTTGAAATAGTCTTCCGTATTAACGTCGAGAACAAAAATATCGCATGATGTTGCTTCAAGGTCACAAACACTACTACACCCCCGCCGCACCTTAAATGGTCTTAAAACTTAATAAAACTGCTGGCCAGTCTGTTAATTGAGCGGGCTTTGTGTTTTGTCACATTTTATGAATAATCAGTACACCAGCTTATGTTTTATAAAATGTTAAAAGCCCCACTCATGTCTTCCATTGACATTGACTGACGAGCTATGAAAAATCGGTAAAGGGCGGGATCGGCCCTCTCCCGATCTCCTATTTCAGAAATAAATTATCAAATGAAAACCATAGCAAGGTTCGAAGACTTGCAATGAGAATTGTTAATAATCCCAAACTCACAAGCGGTATTTGTTCCAAGCCTGCGGAGAGACCTTCGCCTTTCTATGCGAGTACTACCGCTTGTAATTGGGTTATGTTCTGAGGAATTGTTTGATATGATGCCTACCAGCTACCTTCTATCTGAACATTCAGTTTATGAAATGATCTCCCGGAATAATCCCAAGTGACTACAGTAGGTATAATGTTCTTTAAAAAGGACGTTTTGAATTTTTTCTAACTGTAACAATTCTGCTCCATGAATCAAAGATAAAAACTTATATTAATCAGACCCTGTTGGCACCGATCTAAGGCCGAAGTTTACGATCTAAGCCTGACAAATACCTATATGCTGTAAATAAGCTATAATATTGGTAAGTAGCGTGATTGTAGTTTTCACTAACTATCGACAAAATCTAAAAAAACGTTAATTCTTTGAAATTATTAGGTACGTAATAGGAACGACAAGTTGATCAAAATGAATTCAAACATTATTATAAAGCATTATTATTCTACTATTAATTCATCGATGAGTACTTACCTGTTATTGCATTGTCTTTGGAATTGAGTTAGCAATAAATTTAACGTGAGAATGGTTTCGCAACAGTTGAAAAACACAACTTACAACAAATATACAAATAAGCTAGTTATAGCAAATAGCTAGTTCAAGAAAAGTCTCTTAGATCTTGCATCTTCACAAATCATCAAAAAGTTTTAATCAAAAAGTATGTTGATACAATGTTATCTTAACAAAGGAGTGCAAAGAGTTTTTATTTATTTCAGTGGTAAACTTGACCGTTTAACTGTGGTCTTGAACTTGCAGCGGATTTTCCTGCCTGTACATCATGTTGGATCACGTTGCAGTGACATGGCGTCCGCACGCACGTTCGCCACGTGTACGCTACGCCCGATAAACGGTTTTGCGTCGCAATCCATATACTCATGACTTTTCACTCCTGTGTGCCCTCGAGTATTATATACCTACCTACATATAGTCGTCAATGTCAGCGAAGACATTGTAGGTAGGTACTATTGGTACTGTAGCCTAGAACTCGTCGACCACGTGTCGATTATTACTATTACAGTACAAGACATGCTTTTCATCAGACTATTGCTTATCGCACGCAAGTATGAAAATCACATAGGAACAAATAGGTTAGTTACTTTTGATACCGAATAGTCACTCAAAAACAACTAAAAATAATGGGATAATCATCACTTCACCTCATCAACGCGCGCGGTTTCTGACAAATCGTACTCAAGACTGTCTAAAGACCGAGTAGCAAAGTGTGTCTCTGACCACTGCAGTCCGCAACAAAAATTCTAAAAATTTAAATAAAATTCTATTGGTCAGCTACCGATGGGGGTCAGTAGCTAACAAATTTTAATTCATTTCTCAAAACATTGTGTGTACCGACGACGAAACGTCAGCAACAGTCAACGAGGATTAAAACGATATTAATATATTTTTATTTAGGCTGTTTATAAATCTTCATGTTGAATTATAACTCTGATTCTTTATTGTTAAAAATGTTATTTTAAATTTCTAATTCTGTGAACAATCATGACGAATTGTTCTTCGGTTCACTGTCCGTTTGTCTTTTTCTTTGTGAGAATTTTAAAAACAAGTCGATTGAAAAACGCTTTCTACGCGGCGGCTGCGCAGCGTCAGCATGAACTGCGGGTCAGTGCCCGCTAATTAAACAAAGTTAATATTTTTGTATTTTACAAAATATGAGACCACATGAAATATGAGAATTTGTTATTGTATTTGAAAAGTACAATACTGCTGAGCTAAAGTTCACCTGCTGTATTTAAATAGGTATTTAATACGCTTTTAACAAGTACCTACTTTGTTATTATTTACTCTTTTCTTCTGTACACGATCCTACTACCTCTATAATTATAACCTCTCTCTAGCCTCAATGGTTTGCTGGAAGAAAACTCTTTTTTGGGTTAAGCTCGTCTTTGTAAATGTCATGTCATTCTGTCTTTTGACAGTGTTAATTTGTATGTACAACAATGAATAAAGAATTATATTAAGATAGTAATGTATAACATGACAATTAAAATATCAAATTTAGAGCACCTTTCTGATTACAAACAAAAAATCAAATATTTCTTTGAAGGCAATTACTTACTTTCTGAACGAACGAGTTCATGAATATGACTCTAGCAATCCTCATTTTTGCATGACAATGAGATTGGGTGCGCTCTTAAATAATACTTATTACATATTAAACGAATAAATAATCTTAATAAACGAATTTTAATTTTAATTAATTTTCAAGATTATGTAATTAATTGAATTGTCTTGTATATGATATGTATTAATTATTATTCATTAAAATATAATCATATTTATTGTTCTTATGTAGCATGAATATTGACTGGTATGCTTTATTGATGTTTGTATCTATACCTAAAAAAACACAATAAGATTTATTTTTAATTGTTATGTTTGATTTTATGTTGAAGGATTTGCGCGCAGCCGCTCGGCCCACTGCCCTGACCTACACCGCTGATGATTGTATGTAGATTCTGTAAGCCATAAGTCATCGAGGCTCGAGAGTGTGATGACAGCAGCCGGTCGTTTTCTCTTTCCATTGTGCGTGTTGTCTCTGAGTCCGACGTCAGATTGTACGCTACGCAGATATCCCCGCCGCGCCCTCGCTTTTTCCACAAGAGAAATTGAGGCGATATCACTTATAATACGACCATATGTAAGTACTTGCTGTCCCACTGACCGACAAAGATGCTACCTATGATCTAGTTTTCTGAGAGCACTAGCTATCTCTAATTAGTTTAAGGGCTGAACTGCCGCTTAAATTTATAAAATTCATATAGTATGAATATCCCTATCAAAATAGGGAGGCACTTTTTTATTTAAATATTTAAATATGTGGATATGAAAAGCGTCGGTATAATGAATTTAAGCTAAGAAATGGTTTGTTTGTTACCTATTTCCTCAACTTCGGTTTAAACGATTGTAATGTGGTTTTGGAATCGATTTGTTTAACTTCCAGTAAGAATCTTATGTAGGTTTTATCGCCACACGTGACTATGGGCGCTGCAAGCGGTGATGGAATACACGAGTCGCTTACCAAAACTCGAAATTCAAACTCGTTCCTGGAGATAGGGTAATCTGGGCATTTTACTCACGGTAAATGAATACGATTCTTATCTTAACTAGGGAAAGTTGTGATAGTAATTAGGCGTAGTCGTCTACATTGACATCTGTGGGCGCACAGATGTTTTGACCATAAAGGAAGAGATCCTTTCTCCGTGCTGCATCGCCCACCGCATGCATGTTCGCGCCATCTGCAGTCGTAGATTTCTCTCTCTCGTGAGGTGATATTATGACCTGAATCCCAATACGGGCGGGCAGTATCTCAAAAACCTACTCTAGTTGGCTTTTGCTGCTTTTCAATGGTAAGTAGACAAGGATGATCTATCGTTTAAATTAAAAGAGGATTGTTTTACGACAAAAGTTTTATAATGTAAAGTACTATGTTGCAAGCACATGACACGTTGTTATCTGTACCACGGTGTGTGAATTTCTTATCGATTGGAACATAGTATTGTTTCATGTTACCTTTATGATTTGTTTCATATAAACAACGGTAAGGAAAAAAGAAAACTAAATAAATACACAGGTAAAAAATATTTTTGCACAACGCAAATATCTTATAGGTACATTCTAAACATTGACCTCGTGGCGTGAGTAATGGTTAATGTTGACCGCATGCTTCCTGGTTAGCAACTCAAAGATCGGGAAATCGTTTAGAATGTCAAGTTGATATTTTAGCACGGCCATGAATACACAAGGCCGACACAATATTTTGCGGACGGTCACCGATAGTACGTAGAAAGTGATTTCGATCGGTCGACGCCAACACTATGGATCTGGCTGTATTCCAACTGGATGAAATATATTTCTTACTAACTCTGACAAGACCGTGCAGTTTTAGCTATTATTAAGGCCTATACACAGTCAGAAAGTAGCAATACTACTTTCGAATGTAATATTATTTAAATATTACATTCCGCACTGATAAAAGAGGTTCAAAAACACTCAGGCGACAGGTAACCCTATCTACGACTCCAATACGGACGGTACTATAATGATGTGTGGCCACGACTGACAAAAAAGTGTAACACCACGTACGAGCTTTCTATTCAGTCATCATTTGGTTGATTGGGGTGCCACATGTTTACATCGCGAGAAGTTTGCCAGGTCACGATAAAAAAAATAAAAACCATGAGGTGCAATGACGTCATCGGTGGTGACTCAACGTAACTGTCGCAATTGTGCACAATTCATGATAAATAGTGCTACAGAAATGAAAGTGACATTATTTTATAACACATAAAATGGTGTATTGTATGATTAGTGCCATTCAATAAACTGTAAATCTGAGAAAGATTACACTTACCTAGGAACTGTGGAAAGTGAACGTTGAAAATACAACAATGGCGTCACTATAAAGCACATCCGATTCTGAATAAAGATAACAAACATTAAAAACAATTATGGCTGCAAATTCGACTCAAGAGTTATTAAATTAAGACAAAATCGGTCAAGAAAATAATATTTATTTCTAACAAAAACATTTTTTTTTTGTTTTATTTAAAAAGATTATTAACATTTCAATAAAACGAAAAGTTTATTGATAGAATGTCAAATATAATTTATTTCGAACATTTATAATGCCTTATCAGGTTGATAATTTTGTAGCCTGTAGGTCACGCTGAGTAAGTAGGTTAAATATGTATTATGTTATGTATGTACAATGTACCTGTGTCTATGAAGCTACTCAAAAAAGGTGCCAAATAAAATTTAAAAATATCGAATATTATCGTCTTTTCTTTTTTGGCTTTTATATCCAAGGCAACATTAATAGCATTACCTCAATGGTTTACTTGTAAATCGTTTATCCGGGTATTTAAGTATTTTTGGTAGGATTGTGCATGGCTGCGTCGCGTCGGCGTAGCATCATAAGTAGCATATTGACGCGGAAACGTGTCGAGTCGCGGGGCGAGAGGCGGGCGCGGGGTGCGCAGGCGACGCCGCGCTATCGGTCGCCATCGGTTGGTATCTAGCGTTATCTCACGGGCACCTCAGTGGAGGTCACGCGTTGACGTCACGCTGATAACGATATGCGCGATGACCTTGTCGCGCGCGCCAAATCTCAAGGTTGCCGCTATTTGTACAGTCAGTTAGGCATGCCCGCGCCCGCGCCCGATCCACCGCCCGCTACTGCCCGTCGCCCGAACTATTTGCGTCACCCGGATTTGCCACTTTATTCACTACTAGCTGTGCCATGGCCGCCCTCTGCCTCCGACCGACCCATCGCGTCACATCGCGATATTACTTCTTTTGCTCGGCTCTTAGGGGTCATCGCGTGATGTTAAATAGCCTTTAACCTTCCTTATGAATTACACTATCATAATATGCAAAAATATTTTTTCAAATCATACTGGTTGTTTCAGAGATTAAAACGTTCAAACAAAAAACCAAAGATAACAAAAAAAAACAAACGCTTTATTTTTAGTATAGATTATTGAATAAAGATAAATTGGAAAAGTGTATGTATGTGCGCATTAACACGTTCTCCAAACGGTGAAAGAAAACGGGAGGAAACCGGTATAGCCTAAAACCAAAAATTCGGAGGCATATGCCATTGATTAGTGTTCCAATAAGCGGCGATGGGCTTGCAACATGTCACGTGAAATACTAACTACTTGCAAAACGCGGGTAAGTACCAAATATAGCGTTCGGACGTGCCTCTGACTACCCCCTACTTGGTATCCTTAACGATATACGCACTGACCATCTTAAGGATGCCCATCATGGGAAATACAGTCGTGAGTGTGTTTGCTTTGTTGTTTTAGTATTTGCAGATCGCGAAGGCCACCCGGTCTACTCGTCACATTTAGGTAGGCACAGTTTTTTTGTGAGGTACCTAAGTAAAAGATTTGGTAACTAATTTTGGGGATATTTGGAATATTTTTTCCGTAAATCTCCACCTGCCATGCTGTAGCGTAGCAGTGGTATTCCTGGAATAAAACTTACAATCCCTACCAGGTGGAATAATTTGGTGGGATTTCCGAAATAATACAATTTATTGCAAGTATCTTGTATAAAATGCCAAAAATATGTCGAAAGAATTACCTATTTTTGCATGATTCAGTTCTCATTACAATAACCTGTAAGATACGATATCAATAAAGTAAATAGGGTTGGTACGACGACGACGTCATGATTTGTCAAATTTCAATTGTAGAGCATTTGTTTTTTCATACATGTGTAGTGAAAATACGTTTGGAAGGCTGTTGTAGGTAAGAGTTTGTCCACAAATGGACCAAACAGGCTATTAATTTATAATACTTATGAATTGCGGAAACTAGCAAGATGAGGCCGCGCGGTCGTCGCCTCGCCTGCGACCGCCAGCTCTTTACTAGTAAATATCGCTGTTACAATACACAAGGTAGGTTGACCTCGCGGCACTCGCGGAAGCGATGCGCAAATTACTATAATATATATCCAAGGACGAAACGGACACCGAACAGACACAATTAATTATCAACATAAATACGTACAAAACAAAGCACAGTTTCGTATATAACACATGGAAATGTTGTATGAATAAGCATTAATATAACTACGCCACAATTATAGATCTTATGCATTCAAGAACTTGTACGACATTTTTTGCGTAAACAGCGTTAAATAGCACGTATATATATATATGTATATATACATATACATATTTATACGACTTCAACAATATCATTATGTTATTGAGGTTAATATTCATTGAGTGAACTAAAGACTATCGAAAGAAAATGCTGTTTATCACAAAATAAAAAGTATACTCGCCTAAATAAATTATCTTAGAAGGATACATTTTATCTACGGATATAGATAGTTGGTTGTTTGTTTGTCTGAGATTTTGTGGAATTGTTTTATATGACCTCAAAAATGTTTATGTATAGTAATGTTTGTTTTTGTTGTAAACAACTGAACTTTTGAACGCAAAATCATTGGATCAGCATACGCAAGACATTTTCGATAACGCGCTGACAAAAATGCGAGAAGACTTTTTTTTTTTGGTTTTTTAAATAAATAAATAATGTTGATATTTTTTCACACAGAGCCTTCTAGACCCAAACTAAGCAAGGCTTGTATTATGGGAACTACATGTACTATTTTTTTTTCGGAATTGGTATTGTAGTGGTAAACTTTGAATTGCTTTATCAACAAAAAAATTGTTTTCGAAACAACAAAACTTCTGATATGCTGAATTATTAAAATATATTTTTCCTACAACAACCGAAACCAATTTTGAGAACTAAAATAAAATTAGTTGGAAACACGATTTTATTTTATCGTTCACGATCTTTGCCAAAATGTCAAATAAATTCTTCAAATACCGCAGATATTCAGTACATTGTTTTTATGACCGCGGCGCTGAAGGGTTTGCCAAGCGCCGCGACTAGTCAGCCAAGCCCTGGCTGTGGTCAATGTCAATGTCATTGGTAAATTATTACTCCTCAGAACATTGTCTCTTAGCTGCTAATATTATCATGGCCATTGAACACGTGTTCGCGACGCTTCAATTTTTTATCTCGCAGCCTTGACCGATGCCTTATGTTATAGAAACATGTTTTTATGACAGCGATTTCATCATCTACATTGCTAATTCTATTAACTTTGTTAGCCCTATTAAGGTGCGTTCACATTTGTGATATTTCATCTTATATTACTTCTAGACCGTGGAAGATACGTGTCAATGACGACCTCTGTGGCGCAGTGACGAAGGCCCGCCTGAGACGCAGAAGGTTGCGAGTTCGATTCCGCCTCGGGACAAATGTTTGCATATACAAATATTTGTCTCGGGATCTGGGTGTTTTCTATGTATAATATGTATGTATTTACAAAATAAAAAGTATATAATACTACTTATATACTTTTTATTTTGTCAGTCATTAAGTTCCCATAACACAAGCTCTGCTTACTTTGGGGCTAGATGATGCTGTGTGAAAATGTCCAGCATTATTTATTTATTTTATTTAATGACACTAGTGCGGATAGGGTCTGTCACGCGGATAAATGATGCGATCTGTGACATCGAAGCATTCAATCCAGCATCAGTAGCACTAGCAATGAAAACAACGATTTTGACGACTGAAGAGAAGAATCATTTCAGCCCTCATTTTTGTCTGACGTAAAAAGAGAAACAGAAGTAATATTTGTCTTCTCTTCCGTCGACAAAAGGGTTGTCTTGGTGCCCATGCTAAGCCTACAGGGCTTCGTTGAGATACCTACAAACAAACAAGCCAAAAAATGGCAAATGACAAATTAAGGATCGGTAAATAAAGGCACTCGTAGGTACATGTTAAGACTGGATAGCCAACACAAGGTTTTATTTGAACAATATCTACTACTTTCCCCTCCCCTCCCCCTTAATTTTGTTATACTTTACTAACTAATTTTATCCAGCTGAGACGCGATAGTACGAATTTGTTTGATTGTAGAGACGAATCTATCAACGAGCTCGTGTGAAGTCGTAGTGTGCTTGGGTTACGCAACTAGTGCGCCGCCGCGTGAAGTGTGAAGTTCAATGTCACACACACACACGCGCTTCTTCTGTATGCCTACACGACCTGACCAGATATCCATCCACTCACACAAGTACACTATCACTAATTTCAGAATAATAGTAACCAACCCGTTATTCGCCTCTGTCCGCATTTCCCGGAATAATTTGCGAAAATAAAATTTTCTTTGCACTGAGCAATATTGATGTAACTTTGTGTAAGGTCAGTGTAAAGTCAAATGACTATTTTCAGTGGGAGTTATTTATTGATTCTGGTTTTATTCTGTGACAATTTGTGTCACACAATGCTATTCGTATTCTGAAATAAAATTAAATATTGTTACGTCTCCAATTCTTATCTCGATCTAATATTTTATTTATGAAGTTTTGTATAGGTATGTGTATAATAGTACCCACTGTAATTCACTGCTTCTGTCAATAATATTACTGAAGTGAGGTTCCTATAAGGAAATGAAAAGGTGCCACGTGCTCGCTTAGACATTATAACGAACAAATATTTTGTTTGTAGATTATTATGTAATCAACATACACCAATACGTTATCAAAATAAAATTAACATCCCAGACAATTATGATTAATACCGAGTCTAGGAATTTCAATCTAAAATTCTACTCGCTCCTATATAACATTATTTTTATTGGCAACAAAAAGTCTGTATTGAAATGTCCGCCCTTGTCTTGTCGTTATTCGGAGTTTGCTGAAGGGCACGCCCTAGGTCAAGGGCACGTCTTGCTGACCTACATCCTCTCTAATATGCCCTTACAAGGTCGACGCGACCGATAGTCCTACATGCCTACTCAACTGTTAATTAGACGCTCTTTTGATCTAGCTAACAGACCGTACAGGTAGTATAATGTACCTAATCTCTCCCTACTTGTATTTTGTTAGCAGTATATTTGAAGTGATATTTTGATTTGATTTAACATTTCTTGCACGACTGATCCATCTGCAATAGGCAACCACCTTATTAACATACTTTCACAGGTTCAAAATAATAAATGATACCATGGTTTCCTACTAAACGGACATGTTGTCCCAAAAAGGGGTGATTCTGACTATGAAAGGAATCAAGTCATCTAAAAGAGATATAATTTTTATTTTTCGCAGAATTAATTTATCAATATATACGCTGCTTTCTGGCCTTTTGGCATGTCTTAAGATCGTTATTAAACCAGCAAGATATTTGTCATATTGATGGTTTATTGGATTTTATCCAAAACAGTCAGCTGTTTTGAAACTCAGGCTTTACCAAATTTTTCTTCTTTTTTATTAATTAAGTCAAATCTACAAATGTGTAGTAAACTACCAAAAAAAGTAGTTTATGCAAAACTTGTCCTGACAATTACGGGCACTACAAAAACAGCCAAATTGGCTCAAGTGATGATCTTTTATACAATTGATTTTTATTTACATATATATCTTTTATCATTATAAAATGTACAGTTACATGATTATGCTAAGTATATATAGTGCTTTGTCTAATGTTCTAATGTGCATGTAAGTACCGATTCCTCATTAAATAGTCAGAATAATTATTTATACCTAACAAGCAAGCATGCATACAAGCAAGCAAACTTTTCAGGGTTTTAAAAAAAACATAACATACTAACTTATCCGAGTCGGATCTGTCCTGGATGGTTTTTTCAGACTTCAAGCAAGCAGGTAAGCAAACATACATTATTGCAAACAGATACAACAACTAACATTCATACCTTTATAAGGTAGTAACATAAGATTGTGACTAGGTTTGTGTATTTTGAAACGCAATTTTTTATCCAAGCAATAAGACCTATCTAATGTTTGCAGACAATATCGGACGACCTCGCGGTGACCTTGTTGCGACCTTACGCCACCCTCGTTACCCTCAGCTCAGCCCTCAATCCTCCCAGGACATCGTATTTAGTACGCAGCCTTGAAACCATCAGGGAAGTTGTAGGTATCAACTTCAATATACCTACTACCTTTCGAACATTCAAGGATTCAATACCATGTTTAAAGGATTAGGGACTCACTAAGTAAGAATCTTGTGCTTAGATTGAACCGAAACATGTTTTTTGACTTACAAACCTGATGATCATTACTTCTACTCAAATGTTATAACTTGAATATACAATTTTATAACTAGAATATTTTTTTTTGTATTTATTCTGTTTTACAACTAAAGTCGGATCACTTAAATTTCTACATTAAAGTTGAAAGCCTAAGCCATTCAAGATCTTTGATTGGCTTTTCACAGAATTGCACGTAAATATACTTCAATACAAACTAAGCTTATTGCGCCCACACATGCACACCTGAAACCCCATGGCTTATTGCCAGTCTAAGCATCTACATACATAGCAAATCTTGATGTAGCAAATGTCGATACGAGTAGTTATTCAAGGGATGTCTAAATTGAATTGACAAAAGCGCCATACAAATCCGTATAACGATGGTTCATGCTTTTCGTATCTCATGTCATGTCTAATGTAGAGTTGTTAACAAAGTGATCATAATACTGCCTTCGTATTTAGGCCAAAACACAAGCGGCTTACTTACTTTCTAACCTTGCCGTACTTGCTTGTCTTTAGAGCAATAAATATTTGAGATCTGGGTCGCTCCATTCTACTTAGCGCTGCTGCCTTCCCTTCGCCTCCGCGTGGCCTAGATTCCTGTCCGAAATGCCTAGTATCAAGGACAGTAAGGGGCATATTATATATAGCCGTATAGCTGCTAGTCCCGTTCAACACAAACAACTATTATTCGCAAGTCCACATTGTTGTCCAAATTGAACCAAATTAATAGGCAGTATTCTGTGGGAAAATTAAATTATTTTGCAATTTTAATGTTTTCTGCCATCGACCAACATGATTATTTATCGTAAAAGTAGTTTCGTGGGTATTAAACTTTATGTATATGCAAAGTCTTCCTGACGGTTTCAATTTATACATTTCTGTGATTTTGTACGAAATTAAACCAAGCCCCTAGAAGTAATAAACCAAACTGGCAAAATATATTAATTTTGCGCCACAACTATGCCCGTTCACCAAGGCTTACATGTTGAGATATTCTGCTAATATTGGAATATTTAGACAAGGTTACCTGCCCGAGAACACAATATAAGCACTCATTTTACTGCCTATAAAGTAGGGCTTCTTTAATTTGCAATGAACATTTCCGGCTTTTTGTTAATTTAGTACTAATATTAACTAATACGTTAATTAGTATAAAATACTTTTTATAAATCATCATCACCTCAGTCACGTCGCTTTTGTCAGCATTTCCAGTTCTAATCCAATTTTGTCTGGTGAAATTAGGTGTCCGATTTTTGTTATATAGGTACCTACATGGAGTCTTTGTTCCAGTATATTTTCAACGTTTCCGATAATCTATTTGACAGCCCTATTACGGTAAATAGGACAACAGGGCTTTTTTTTTTTTTTTTTTTTTATTGGTTTTTAGTGGCTTTGGTATTGCTGCGGCCGTATTGTGATCGCTTACGGTAAATAGGACAACAGGGCTTATTCATTTGACAAAATTTATTGTGGGTAATTAATACGATATACTCATCGGACACGTTTGCGAAAACGGTTACAATGGATTTGTAACCTTTTCTATGTATCTATGATATTGGTGCTAGCTCCGATTTATAACCCCGAACATTTCTGTGTCTAGGTACCAAAATTATAAGTATTTTATTTTCGTCGTGCGTCTCTTTCAACATTAAATGATTAGGATAATATAAAGTAGAACACTTGGTACAGTCTAGTCGTTTACATTTAAAATGGAGTCTTGTATTTTCATATTTTGAAGCCATTGCCATGTTTAATGAAAACTGTAATACGTACCTACATTATTTATTAGATTACATTTAAAACAATTATTTAGTTATGCATATTGACGAAAACCTTGAAAATACGTCAAAGAATGAATGCCGCATGTAAAACAAGGCGGTTCTGGAGGTCAAGGCCTGAAAGAGCTTTATCTTTGTCTCGGGTTACGCAACCTTCGATACAGTTTCCGCACAAAACTTATCAAAATCGACAAACATTTAAGTAAAATCGTTGCGTGATTGACACACAGCGGAAGCCATAAGTCCAAGAAGTTAGATAGAGCGGACACATGAAGTTTTTATGAAAAATCAACGCGATATAGGTTCTGGGGTGGCTGTTTTTTTTATAAGAGACAAGTCTGTGTTTATACCAAAATGTATCTCAATTCTTTAAAGCTGAAAGAGGGATCAGGATATTTACCTCACACGTACGTACCAACAAAAGCGAGCCTACCAAAGTAAGAGTTAGGATAGGATTTTGTTCATTTATTTCATATAATATAATAGTTCCTTATAGTTTATAGTAGAAAAATATATAAAAATTGTTATATAAATAATAAAGTAGGAGTAGAGTCTAATGTTCCGCACGCTGTTTTGAACAGTAGCTACCTAAAAGGTTAAAAGGTTACATCTGTGTTCCAGGAACGTGGAGCCGGGTGGAGGGAGTAGGCGGATTGATGGGAGAGTCGAAGCGCAACGCCACAGAATAAAACATAACTAGTAACAGCGCGTGTATGCCCGAGGTCGAGCGCCATCCCGTGAAACCTCCTATTACCTCCTGATACAAACTGTGAGTTCAATATAACTTGTATAGGAGCACATCGCCATATAGAGCGCATTGTAGTGTGTATAATGTTTCATTCCGACCTCCACAAACCTACGACAAAGTAAAGACTTCCATCGACTTTAGATGAAAGATCATCGAAAAAAACCCAGTTTGTTGCCTGATAATCTTGGCCGCGTGGAATTGCCTAAATTCGCTTCGATTCTATGTTTCTTGTGATTTTCTTCAATTCTATTAATGTATCTATTGACTTTGACTTATAATTTGAGTCATAGTATCTACAATTCACTTTTGTTATTAAAACATTTGATTTTCATATGGGGAATTTTATCAGAAACTCGAGTTTTAAAGAGTAAAAAAGATATTATGTATTTTCACAATTAATTCTTCAGAGCGTGGATAAAGGTCACGTCCCACGCAAATCTAGGGGGTGAAGAGTGCGGGGCGAGGAGGCTCGGGCACGCGCGGGCACTGCGACCTTGCCCGGCTGTGACTCTGCGACCCTGGAGCCGGCTTCGCTCCCCGCACCCTTCTCCGCCGCTACCACCCTCGCGCCCACGCGCACCCCTCTATCTCCCGCCGCCCACACCTACGCTTCTTGCAAAATTTAATATCTTCCTAACGGGCGCGGAACTGAAATACAAAATGACCGAGTTTTGATGAATTCGATGAAGTTACATTACAAGGACCTCGTGTCCACCTCAGGAAGAAGACATGTGTGACGATAAAACATATCTAAAAATATTCTGAATTCATACTTCATAAGTACTTACCCAAACTCATCATAACGGCTCCTTGCACAAAACTTTTTCAAACAATGTTTGTGTTTTTCTGGAATCGCTTTAGCCCAAGTAGTTGACTGAAACAGTTTTTGATCGGTGATGAGTAGGTGGTTCGTTTACGAGGTGTCCTATTCCCGTGTGAGCCGACCTTGCGGCGCAAGGTTGCGGGCGGGTTCGGGGGTTTCCGTAAGGTCTGTGACATTGAACGCACAACATATATTTACAGTTTATGTAACAAACAATGCGTAACAATAATATGGCCATGAAAAGCAATTTACATCACAATTTTATCAGTCAAAAATGTTATGTTGGTACTTGGTTAGCGTAGTTTATATTCAATAGGTACTTAGTTTATTTTAGGGCGTATGGTGGAAGTTGATATAGGTGGTCTGGTCTGGCTAAAAACAATAGCCATTATAACACCATTCAGCGGGGTAATGCAAGCAGCATTTTGGGGATGCTTCCGTAAGGATGATACCATTGCAAACCTATCATTGTAGTGATATTATTCAAAATCCGAACTATAACATTTATTGCTAAATAGTGATGGTACCTAATGCTATTGCGACTACCAGTACGAGTTTTGAAAAATAATAAACAAAAACAAAACCGTATATAGGTATAGGTTTTGACGCTTTACCAGTCCCTACTTTTCATCTCAACAGGTATAATCAAAGGAAAAACTTAGTAAAAAAAAAGAAAGTAAAAGTTTATTGTTCTATATAAGTGTGTCGGTACAAACATAACTTAATGATGAGCGATGGACTTTAATGTTAAAAATTGTACATAGGTTATCTTTGTTCCCCATACTAGGACTGAAAAGCCTGTATCACAATGTAGTCACAATGATTCGCCGAATACTAATAAATTATATTTTAAGTCTTATTGCTTAAACGTATATAAGTATTATATCAGTCATGTAGTTCCCATAGTACAAGCTAAGCTTAGTTTGGGGCTAGATGACGTTGTGGAAAAAAATGACCAGAATTATTTATTTATTTAATCTAGATTAAAAATAATGATGAAGCTCTAGGCTCAGTTATAAATGTTATAATATATAATATCACCTTATTTTGTATTCTCAAGATCAATTAAATTAATTCTTTGTTGCCAATTATTAATAACAATGATGCCATAATTTATGCAATATAGCATGAAGTCTAGACGACACAGTACCAACTAATGAGATTACAGGCAGTTAGAACGCTTCTCGGAAAACCCCGATAATCTGAAACAGGAAGTAGGAGAATTCCCGACACTGTTGATTCAGCTGAAAGAAGGTTACTCGGATACTGATTGTAAAATAGATTTTTATGTAGGTAAATTGTTTGGGCTGAGCTGCAATCTACCAACGGGGCCCACGGTGGCGAATAGTGGAACAGCCATCAAATAATCGCTGTGAAAATAATTATTAAATGAGTAATCACCGAACCACGCAGGGTATACGCAGGGTCAACAAGAAGGTAGTGGGAGATTTGGTAGGACCGACTTACTCGTAAAGTGCAATTTAGTCCTATGAACCAATCAAATATTGCAGTATATAATTATTCCAGTCATGTGGCGAGCTGTGGGTATCAGTATCTGACATGAAGGAGCGGAACGCCGGATCTCGAACTGCGGTGCAGAGAACAACGGGAAACTACTGCTCAAGCATTCAAGTAACTGATGAAAATGGAAGAGTTGCATCAGAAAGTGAATGTAAAATGTTTTAGAACACGAACGACACAATTTCAAATTCTCTTTCAAAGAAGTCATTTGCAAACTACACGAGTAAAGAAAGTAAATGCTGTGAAATTGTAGTTTGCAATGTTGTGTGTTTCCACTTTAGACCTTTTTCAATTTTGTGATTTTTCAGTAAAAAAAAAACATTATAATTATATTGCTTTAAAATTGTAAGCGAGACTGCTTTTGTTCAGTTTTTTATAGATTTATAGCAGTCTCACTTTTAATTGCTTGTAAAATATATGTAAAACATGTGAAACCGGATGGAAAATGTCACGAAGAAGTCTGAGGTATACCTACATTAAATATTTTAAAATGAAATATTTTGTAAAATACTATATTGATATGTGTTTTTTTTATACGCGTACCTGTTGTTATTAAAACGAGAAGAAATGTAAAAGCTGGAGAAAACACAAAGACGACAAAGAGTAACTGAGGACGACCTCTGTTGTGAAGTGGGCGAAGGACCGCCTGAAACACATAAGGTTGCGGATTCGATTCCCGTCGCGAGACAAATGTTTGTATGATCTGCAAATATTTGTCTCAGGTCTTAGTGTCACACAAAAACTGAAACAAGAGTGTCTAGTGTCAAGAGTAGCCAATCTTTCTTTCTTCTAACTTTGTAGAACCTACACAGTCACCCATCACAAATAAGCACCGTTTGATTGATGTATTGTTTAACTTAAAAGTTTCAAAAATTGCAGGTGCTTCTCGACCTTTTTAAAGCTGGTTGGCAAATCCCGAAGTTTTTGGCGTTTAATAGGCTTTCGCGGAGAGGCTTTTCCTTTTTCAAGCACCCAAAAAAATACTGAACATAATATTGTTATTTTTTGTATTTTTACTGAATCTACGTATCATAGTAGTCATAGTTTAATAGTATACCTATGAAGTCGGTGTTCTATTAAGTATTTTAAGTATTTTGTTAAAATATAAGTAAGTTTAACTGACCCTTTTCTATTTTCTGGAACCGCTAGATAACATACGTATAGCATAAAAAAAAAAAAAACTATGATGTTAATTCGCATTTCTATTTGTTACTGGTATTATGGGCATTAATTAATATTCCTGGAAGAAATTATATATGTAGATTGGCATGTGCCATAGAAATTAGATGGTATAGCGTCATAGGTAGGCACTGTGAAAGCGGCACCCTCTTCCTGGAATCGTGCTGGTGCGAGATGAGGGGTAGGTAGGTGGCTTTAAGATTAAAGGTAGGTATGGTTGTGGTACAGTGTAAGTCTATCAGTAAATACATTTCTGAAAAATATGTGCTCGCCCAAATATATTTTTGATATTGATAAAGCTTGTATGGGTTAAACGGTTTTTAGAAAGTAGAAAAAAATATCTAACATATCATAGTAAATATAAAAAATCAATAAAATGGGTATGTAAAACATGCACTTTGACTGAAAGAGCTGCAATGTTGTTTCTGGCAGGTTTCAAAGAAATATAAAAATAAATAAATAAATATTGCTGGACATTTTCACACAGCATCATCTAGCCCCAAACTAAGCAAAGTTTGTATTATGGGAACTACATGACTGATATACTTAGATCTTAGACTGAGACTTAGATACAAAAAAAGGTATCTAAGTAGTAGATACCTTTTTTTTCCAGAAACAGTTTTGTATAAACTAATAAGTTTATACTATTCAAACGGCGAATCACAGCCTTGTTGGCGTGCGAGTCATATAAATTAAAAGCTAGTATGTATTTCGCTTCCATGAAATAACCTTACTGACATATAGCATGCACTATGGCCGGGTTGGCGAGGCTGCGTTGGAGGATGGGTTCAGAGAGGGTGGCGTAGGCGGTGGCCGGTGGGGGAGGTTATCCGAGTACACGGGCACTCCGGCCGATGCACCGAGCGAGGCGAGTCAAGTGCATGGCCGACCACGAACCCGCATGCGCGACTACCCGGTCAATAACATCCTATCTATCTTTTAAAGGAGACACATTGAAGCTATATATTATAAAGCCTATTGCGTAACATTTTGAAACGAGACCTATCTTGTGCTACCTACATTCACCGATTTCCCTAAACCTTTGAGGTATCATTAGTCCATTGCGTGGAAGAATACACTGTGTTGTCCAGTCCCTCGATTTCGAGAGCCCCTGCGACATACATAACGCGGCCTTCGATATGCCGCGCGACATACGTTGGCCCAATAATGTAAGAATTCCCGTTTTAGTAAATAAATATAATTTATGAGTAGATAGGTAAATAGGTATTTTTATATAATCGAAGGTTTTTTAACTTGCTAATATAAATACCTACTTCTATACGAGAAGTGTGCTAAGAAGTAGTATATCAGTTATGTAGTTTCCATAATACAAGCTCTGCTTAGTTTGGGGCTAGATGATGCTGTGTGAAAAAAAATATCTACTTCTATACCTTCTACACAAAAATATACATAGAATTGAGAAACTTATTTTTTGAAGTTGGTAATCATTAAATCGTCATATTCGCGATACGCTTGCAGTTCCAAGTTTACGGTTTCTATCCTGCAGTTACATACTCTATCATCAGATGCTCACGTGCCCTTGTTATTTTGCTTACTCTTTTGAATAATAAACAAAAGAAAGATCGCCCACAAAAAACAATTGACGATGATATCAGGTAACAAACACACGATAAAACATTCAGCCTAATTGAAAACCTCCTCTTTTTTTTAAGTCGGTTAAAAAATATGGGATTTCCAATGGATTCTTCTTTATTCTTCATTATTCTATGAAAAAAAAAGAAGTCGAAGACGGGAAATACCGAAAACTCCAAGCGAATTCGTTCAACGAAAAGTCTAGGAATATGTGGAATTAAGATGTAGGCGCAGTCTTTATAATCTCAAAACAACATAGTACATGTTTAATAGTAGTTGCAGTAAAAAAAACATATTAAAGTCGAGAATGGTGACTAAAAATTATATATCGTGATGTTCACTGCTGGACTTAGGCATCCCCTAAAGAGTGACTGGTAAACGACGAATCTTCTCCACACACCAAATTTCCACAACCTTCACGATAAATAATAAGCAGGCGATAAATTACCGGCCACCTGTTTATCATCTACTTATTTCATAATACCGAATTATGTCAAATATTCAACCAGTGACGATCGTGAAATCTATAAACAACTTAACCATAATAGGCGTACATATTTTTTTACTATGTTTGTCTCCACGTCACGCAATCTTTTCATATTTCCACACAGATTATCCTTTTAACGTTTTATTTACTGCCTAATGGAACATTTTATTCTACGTCATCAAACAATTTAATAACATCTTTATATAAATTTTGTTTGTGGAAACTTGTTTCCGGCGATAAAGCTTCCTGACATTTTATATTAGCAGTAATCACTCAGGTTTTTGGCAGAAGCTCTTTTTGATTTTCTCTTCCTATGTTTAGACAATGTTATGAATTTAATGGTTTTAGAATAACATATATACCTATTGATATACTCATAAATAAAGATAAACCATTCATATTTTTAACAAATACTTTATCAATCATTAAATTAAATAATAATTTCTTAACAAAGTAGGTTAAGTAGCAAAAAAATGCATAATTATTGTTCTTCATTGTACACACAAATTAACGCTTACAACAAGACAAAATGATATGACATACAAAGGCGAGCTAAAACCTTAAACGAGTTTCTTGAAACCATGACTAGGTTTGCTGGAAAAAAACTCTTACTACAGAGAGTCATTAATTAGGTAAAATAGTACGTAGTATACATTTTATATGATGGAGCATTGAAGTTCGCATAACTGTATCACGAATTTCAGCGCCCTCCAACCGACTTTTGCTCGTCTGCACTCGTGTCTTATCATAAGTCATCAACTTAGGAGCTGCCATGGTGCGACGCAAACAGGCCCAGTGGTTTGTAGAAGCCCTGATTTGAACGTCTGGTTTAGGTAGCAGTAGAAGTCAATAAAAGGCCTATTAATAATAGCCAGGTATATGTAGATCATCATCAGAATGTTTTGTCTGAGATGTTAACTTTTTAATTAGCTACCGACGCCATGGCTTAAATCCCTGGACCCAAATGTAAAATCCACGATAGAAAATACGGCCGAATGTAATTCAATACGAATTGATTATCGTCCTGTCGTCTGTACATTTTCTGACGATATTTATTCAAGGGCAAGATCGCAGAGTCGTCAAAACAAATTTAAGTAGGTGAACAGTGAACAATGTGCCATCCTATCACATGAAAGACACACATGACTATATTATACTGTCACCTACTTTAGATCTAATAGGTATTAATTCGAATACCGTCGTTTTTTTTTTTTTTTTTTAGTATATTTATTTCACCCAACTGACTTATACATAGTCCTGACCCCGTACTAGAATTCCCGGTGTCGTGGGTATCAGGAACTACGAGTACCGTGGTCCGTGGTACCACAACACCCAGACATGGAACAAAGCTGCAGAACATGCAAACATTTGTTTGCATGTTCATGTTCGAGAATCGAACCCGCAAATCATGGGTCTTAGTCCGCTACTCGAAAACATTATATGTATATGGCACATGTCCGCGTAATGCAAGTAGTAAGCATTCAACGTGACAAGTTGCAAGCCCATCGCCGCTTATTGGAACACTAACTGTTGGCACATTCCTTCGAATTTTCGATTTTAGGGCATGTCGGTTTCCTCAAAATGCTTTCCTTCACTGTTTTGCTTGAATTTTAAAATTAAAAAAAGTATGTGTGCAATGATTTTATGCTCTCTAAAGCTAAGAAAATCATGTTGCGGTAAACATAAATCCGAAGACAGTACGTATGTAGAAGGAGTTTCCTGGGAGCGGCTTTGAATCCTTCACGACAATGTTTTTTTTCGATTGGTCCTTAGACCCAAGGGATATCATGCCTCTTAATAACACTAACAAAACGGTTATGTCAAACGAAACACTTTGTTAGTGTTTTTAAGGGGCTGGTTGACTTAATTATGGGCAATGATTCCAAATAACAGATGATAAAAATTACAACAATTTAAAATATTGACCACATTAACTTAAGAAGTAAATTATATTATTTGTTTAAGTGAAATAAATATAATACTGTTATTATAATTGGTTTTAATTTTATAACATTATATTATTCTAAAATGGTATGTACTACATAATAATATGTCCGGAATTTAGTCACTTACTAATACAATTAGTAAGTGAGTGGCAATGGGCAGGCCATAATTATAGCTCGCAGAACCGACAACCGCTGGAGAAGAAAGGTTCTCGATTGGCGACCAAGAACCAGTGGTTGTGGTAGTTCCATATTTTATCGCGTATAAAGAATATTTTTTACAGAAAACCACACTAACAAACACATAAATAACAGCTTTTTACCCCAATCACTCACCTACGTATGCTCTTCTGAGCTAAAGTCAAAACAGTTTTAGCAAAGACTTGCTTTAGTAACAGTTTCCTATAGAAATGTCACTAGGCATCAAATTAGGAGCTGTCTGTCTGGTGCAAACGAGTCTTATACGGGTCCCGCCCCTAGTAATTTATCCATCTATCTTATGATGATGATAGTTTGCGACCTAGAATAACACATAGGCTACTTTTTATCACCACACAGGCGAAGTCACTAGATAGTATACTGGACGCAGAGAATGATGGTAAAGTTTGTATGAAAAAAAAACACGCGGACTAGCTTTTCAATAGTAGAATGATATAGTTTATAGATAAGTAACGAGTAGGTGGCGGGCACGTGGCGTGCTACGAACGCGGAAAGGCCCTAGTAGTCGTAGGGTCGACCAGTGGAAGCGGTAGCGCGCCGGCCGGAAGCGCCGCAGGTGGCGCTCAGCTGGGTCGACGACCGCACGCCCTTCTAGTTTTTTACCTCCGTGTTTTATTTAACCTCCAATACAATATGACATAGCATTCTATTATTTTCCCACTGCACCCAATAGAAGGGAATTGAACTTCGAAAAATCCTTTCTTAGTGCACCCCTACACTCAGGCAACAACAATTACACAACACACCCACAGGCGACTCTATTTATATTTGTATACTATTTATTTTTATATTTGTTTGTGTAGGGATGTTTTCTCTTTTAACAATTCTTGGCACAGGATTGAGAATTGCACCACGCATCTCTCACCCATTTTGTTTGTTTACTAACATAACTAGTAGGTATCTAATTATTATTAGTAGGTATGTTTCTCTTCATGTACCTACTAACATTATGGGTCTTTGTATTCCAAAATAAATAATATTTTATTTAATTACATTTATTCTGCAGTCCACATCTAGGTATCTGTTGTAAACATTGGTGTAGATGTTTTGGTTTTAGCGAATTGCCATAGTAAAAATATAAAATGAGTTATCCAAGCCTAGGTTTCCGCCCGCGACTTCGTTCGCGCTGAGGTATGTAGATAATATGAGTGCCTTTCGCCCCTCGCCCCCCGCTTCCTGCCCTACCTCATCCACTTAGTCACATCGCACTGCCCGTATTATCTATAGAGCGGCAATACCTACTTGTCTTCATTAAATTACAATATTCATCGTACGGAACCCTCACGCGAGTTTAACTTGCACTTGCGGCGTTTTTGTTTTATTTTTGTGCCTGATACGATAAATTAAGCGTTATCATGTTGTATTTAAAGAATTCAAACCAATTTCAAGCAAATCTGACCACGCGTTAAAAATATCCCATACAAACTTTAACAACCCACGCACTTCAAGGGTAGTTTTGGAAATATATTTTCATAAACATTTACCAAATGTATTAAAAAAAAAATGCTGAACATTCCCTATATTATTTCTTAGTGTGCGTACGTCTACAATGCACTCTCCAAATTACAAAGCTCTATGACCAGCGGTTTAGCTCTACGTTGTCTGTCAATACATAGGTCAGTCAGTCAACCACGACACGGCGGATGCCTATATTTTAAACGCGTTAAAATAACGATTCCAAAGAGCCACACACGACAACTTTACTACTGCAAGTTGAAGAGTTCCGTCGACCTTCATTTGACAGCCTGGTCATAAAAAGACAATACTTTGGAATCCAAACACAATTGTAATTTTCTACCGAAAAATCCCCTTAGGCATCTCCCTACTCCATCATCAGATCTTGGTAACCACGGTTCTTGAACTGCCTCGTTAAAATATTAAATAATGACCAAAAACTACAATTATCTAAAGACTATTATTAATTTCATAAATAAAAAACGCCCCACCCCCCTCCCTCTGTTTTTAATTAATCAAAAATACCTAACAACTTACTACTATTCAATAAAAAATTTACCACAATTTTGGACCTCTTAGAGAGAGAATTCCAAAATATTTTTTTTAGTGTGCTAAAAGGAATGCCCCCTTCAAAAAGGACGAGGAGCGATTAAGGCTCTGCGTTGTCTGTCATTAGGTATGTCACGACAAACTTCTTTGAAAGTATTAGGATTGATATTAGCATAAAAGTTTTACACTTACACTTATTTTCAGGAAATATGTCCACTGCTTTGAAGATTTATTTTACTTTTCCATCTTACCACCAGAACACAGGCATGAATAATATAACACTCGATTGATAGTTCTTCGGAGTGAAAGTATTTCATGTCAATATTTTGAAGTAGCGTTTCCATTATGCAACTACTTGCATGAATCTGAATGCATACATGAATTACGTGTATGTGACGTCATACGCGTTATTTTTCACGTAAATCGGACTGGTTTGCATGACAGTAGAAGTTTTAATAAGTCATATTGGCAATTTTTAATACATGCTACGTGAATAAAGCTCATTTCCTACTCATTTTAGAACTATCTAAAAAATTGATCACTTTTGATTTTGTTCTGACTCCTAAGTCAGACAAAAAGTAAATTCAGGACCTATCCTGTGAATTTACTTAAGAATGCGGAACTTTATACTTATATCAGTTTTTAGTAGAATTTAAATGATGTAGATCAAATGCTGACTTTCAGCCCTAATATATTTACAAAAAAGTACGAGGGAGTAGGTGTGATATAGAATAAAATTCAAAATAATTTTTACAATTTTGTTTTATTTTAATTCGACAACCTGTCATTATATTAACAAACAAATGACTGAGCACGCTCACATACGCACATACAATACACACACAAACACACCGCGACCGGCGCTGCATTGCATTATAAATTACACTTATATAGTTTCTTAAATTAATTGATTCAGTCTATTGCGCTCTCCTCGTCCTGCGCCGGCCACGCTCGCACGCGTCCTAAACGAATTATCACATATAATATATTAAAACGATCTGCGAACGATTACTATCGCTAAGTTTTTAATTTAAAGTAGGTCGGGGTGGGGGGTGGCGGAGGCGAACGACTCCGCGGGCCAACCTCACGCCTCCAGCATCTGCGGCATGTAGGGGCGCGGCGGCGACGGAGACTTCTTGGAGAGGTTCAGCGGCTCCGGAGTCACGTCCACCTGCAGAGCCAGCACCGAGGGCGGTGCCGCGAGCGGGGCGGCGGGAGAGGCGGTCGCGCCGCGGTAGCAGGCGAGCAGCGTGCCCGAGCGCATCGGGCACTCCGCCGCGCTCGAGCCGCTCTCGCTGCGCCGCATGTACTGCTGGATGATGTCGGTGCGCTTCAGCTGCTCGGGCGTCATGCGCGGCCCTTCCATGAGGCTCTTAGCGAGCACGGAGTGCGTCGAGGATAGGGAGGCGCGTACGGGGCGCGGCGAGAGCGCGGGGTGAGCAGCGTGCAGGGGCTGCGGTGAGGGCGTCGGCCGCACGGGCCGCGCCTCCGCCTCACCTGTGTCGCGCCGCATCGCGCGGAACTTCTTGTGCGGCTTGTAGGCCTCGTCCATGAGCGAGGAGGCGTCGTACAGCGGCGGCGCCTCGAGCACGCGCTTCAGTACGGGCATGTCGTCGGAGGGCGCGGACTGGTGCCGTCGCTCGTCCGCGTGCTCTTCGAGCGAGGAACGCGGGCTGGAGCAGCCGGAGCCTGGGCCCACTATCCGCTCGTGCTTCTCGTTGCCGGACTCGATTCCGGAGTCGGTAGGCGAGTCTAGTTTGCGGTAGCGCGGTGGTGGGCGTACCGGAGTTACCGTCAGGCCGCCGTGCGCGAGGTGCGCCACGCCGAGCGCCTCCTCGTCTACGGAGCCACGCGAGTCAAGCCGACGGCGGCAGCCGGCCAGAGTGGCGGCCAGCAGCGGCGTGCCGCAGTCGCCGGCGGGCTCGCTGGACTCGCTGCTCGACACCGAGCCGATGGGGCTGCGCGCAGACTCGTCGGCGCCAGAGTCCATCCAGTGATGGCCGTCATCATCACCCCACATCTGCTGCCTCAAGTATTCCTTGTGTTCCGTTCGGAAAACTACGAGTTTTTCCGTATGAAGCGTACTGAGCGTACGGAGATCAGGAAGGGTGTCCATCAGCTCTCTCAGGAAGCCGGGCCGGTCGGGTCTGTTCTGTGCGATTACTGTTTGCAGGCAGGCCTTGAGGCGCGAGTGCATGCGTTCCACTAGCTCGATGTTGCGCAGGCCGGGCCGGTCTGGAGTGATCAGGACTATGGCACAGAAGAGTCCGATCTCGGCATCGGTGAGTTCCATGGAGTTCATACGCTCGGCGAACTTGAAAGTGGAATCGACGAGGAATCTTGCGTTTGCTCCGTTTTGTATGGAATCTCTCCTCATGAGTTGTCCGTTTAGGCAAATAATGCTGTTGAGCGGCGCATCGAACATGCAGATAAGCCGTACGAATAGTGCATCGAAGAGACCGCTTTTTAGGAGGGTGAATTTGTCATCCTGTGTCAGGAGTTGGAAGCCGGGAATCAAACCGGCGAAATCAATCACGCCACGGATAACGTGGGCGAAACGTTGAGAGAACTCCTTTTCCGATTGTAATTCTGGGGCAGGGTTGAGAGGGCATGCCTACGACAAAGAAAGAGTTTATTAGTTGGATGTTGATATGTCTAGTTGTTTTGTAAATGCCATGTGCTCGTATATTAATGATGCGGTGATTAATAGTTGAGTTGAGATGCTCACCAGAGTTGGTTGAGAGTAGGTGGGACAGTCGCGCGCGCGGCTGCGCATGGCGGCCACTCGGTCGCGCGTGAACTCGCAGGTGTCGAGGTGGGCGCGCATCACGCGGGCCATGAGCCGCGGCGCATCGTCCAGCTCAGCAGCGGCGGCTTGCTCGTGCGCCCGCGACGATGACGACTGCTGCATCGCAGCGAGGATGCGAGCTTTCTCGCGCTTCGGTACACGTCCGAATCGCACGGCTGCAACAAAAGAGACACCGGTTTAATAAAATGCATAAAAGGTTCCAACGTTCTAAAATTAAATCGATATACAAAGCGGTCGCAAATAATGATGGGGATGTTGTGCAAGGTCGCGGCTAAACATACGTCGGTCGTCGGGTTGCAGCTGTCGCTAGGTACGCATGCGGGCGCGCGGCGAGCCATGTGCATGCGCAGCTGACGGCGAGAGGGTAGAGTTCATCGCCCGTCGCGCCGGTCGTGACCCACCCCTGTCTGGCAAGCCTTTACAAAATCCGTCCGGTCCCCCCCGATCGCGTTGCTTTCCACTGAACTAGTTTGAATGACAAGTGACAGAGCGCGAACCGCGAGGTCATGCTAAAAAGTGTTACGACTTTCTCGCGCTAGGCAGCAGCGGGCCGCCGAGAGAAACGTATTATGCGCCGGAGGTTCGCGCGTCGCTTGCGGCGTCCGTGCGCGCGCACCGGTGAAAGTGTTTGCGCGCACAGCTCACGGTTGAAAACGAAAGCGGAGAGCGCCCTCTCGCCATTTCTCCCGACTTTCGCTGCACAATGTGGGCCGCACCAGATGCGCGATCCCATTGTTCGTGATCGATGAATAATCTCTCTTTTATGCTTTCATATGCTTTTGTGTATTATACCTACAATAGGTATGCAATATGCAAATTGATGTTTTTTGCACCGAGTCTTTAGTGGAGTTTTTTAGCCTAATATGTGTAATGCTCCAAGTTGCATCAACTAAGATTTATTTTTATTGTATAAGTTACGTTAAATTTATAAATCAAAATCTCGTTGACTAAGGCTTTGGTATACTTATAATGTTAATTTATTGTTTATCTCTTAAAAAGATGATTTATAAATTGCACGTATCGCATATACCTATGGCCTATCACTCGCATGTTTAATACTGATAATAGAGCTCTAGCATTATAAAATGCTTTTTATATATATTCATTGAAAAAGTCTAAAATACTAACCATCTTAATAAATAATTCTTAAAAATATGTAAAATTATTAAATGAAACGTAGCCGAAAAAGCGTCTTCTAACTCAAGTATAAAACCAATTATTGACCAAAACATTATTTAAATATTCCAATAATCCTAAAATATTAACAAAAATACATACGTGCATTGTGATATTTCACGACCCCATTCAAGATCCCCTTCAGAATCGGCAAATCTTCACCCATGTTTGATACTAATAAAGTTTTATTCACTAACAACTAGTTCACAGCCTATGGCCACAGATAATTATATGTTGGTAACTTCAAGTTTTTGACTAATAATTAAAATGTTTTCACTAAGTGTCACATATCACTCGCAGAAGAATTAGCACTAGCACTGTAATCCGAATCAGTTGCAATCCAATGTGAGAGCAGCGATGTTCAGCGTCGTGGCGCGGTAGCGGAGCTGTTGCCGTGATAGAGGCGCGCGTGTTCTGTGCGAACTGGTGAGATTGTCATAGCGCTCGCGATAGCTGGCAATGAGGGCTGACGACCGGAGCGCGGGCCGGACTCCCTCGCACTGCGCCGCGGCGCGCGCCACCACAACCTTGAACTTGAAGCGCCGCGCGCGGGGAGGGGCGCCGTCAATAAACTCCGCGCAGGCCCCTGCCCCCGCTGCTTCCCCGCCCCCCACTACCCCACTCAACAGAACAATATTCGCGCTACATTATAACTTGTCGATTTGACAACTATTTTAAATTATTCATAACAAAGCTACTTTGGTAGAGTACTACCTAATGCAAGGATTTCCGTTTCATAATTAAGCCGATCGGTCCTATTTGGAAGAGTTATAATTTTGATAGAGAAATAAATGTTACTCTATTGGAACCCGCGTTGAGTTTTTTCTTTACAAATTTTATTTTCTTCACTGCAGCCCCGTAGAATAAACAAACCCTTTCCCATTAATAGAATAATCAGTGTATACAAAAAAAATAACCTATTATATTTAATTTAATTGAGATAACATTATATTTTATTTAATGTAGTAATCATAAAAAAATATTTTTCAAAAAAATTATTGTGATCAACAGACTTTTTCATTCTTTTTTTGACTAATTGTAGTTGATTGTTTACTGCATATTATGTACTTAGTAGACTTTTGTACCAACACGATTTTTTTAATGAATGAAAAGTTATGATTTTAATGACCTACCTATATTTTATTTTATCTTAATTAAATATTTGAGTTATTGATATTTGCATTAATGGACGATGAAATATTTTTTTATCGAGTTTCGACATAAAGTTCAAGTTCCGTTCACCGCGGCCGTGTGGCGCTAAGGTAGCTTGATGCTTCCAGTGAGCGCCATCTGTTGACGAGTAGCAGAACTATGCAAATGCTACGAGTCTACGATGGTTCTACGTTAGCGCTACGATACTGCGACGCGCTACGGGTTCGTATAGAGACAAGACGCTTTGACCAACTACAGTTTACCCGATACAGTTTTATGGACTTTGTTTTAGAAACAAAGTTTAAGGTGCGAATGATACTTAAAAATTATATTGTCTGTTATTTTGTGACAAATATTTTTGAACGCGCCCTTATTTGCTTGAATTATTTCCTACTGAATAGTTTTAAATGGATTTTAGAAGAAGTTACGTTAATTGAATTTGAATCAAAATTTGTACGGATTATAATCATAACATCAGCATACAAATAAAAACATCTATCACGGAGAAGAGAAGGTACATAGCCTGCGATTTGACGATCACCTCTATTTGAACTCGGCCAAACATTATCAGTTATGAATTTACGAATAGAATGATAAGCCAATTTCTTTCATATCCCACAGCGCGGGGTCATTCAACTGCATTACGAAAGTGAAAATATAAATTTCACTCTCGCGCTTACGAAATGCCTTTCTCTGGTGCTTTCACCGAGTGCGCTCGGCGGGCGGTGGCGGTGGTAGTGGCGGGTGTAGAGCAGCGCGGCGAGTGTCGCAACAGCACTGCCGCGGCCGTCGACCCGCTTAGCGAGCGCTCACCCGTGCTTGCATAACCGACCAACACTGCGGCCAGCGCTCGCCCCTCCACCGCCGATACCCCCACTGCCCGCGCTGCTGCGAAATAGGATCTGCGAGCGCTGCGCACGAGAGCTGAGCGTTCCACTTGGCGAGCTGCAACCGCCCAGCGCCAGCGCCAGAGCCCTGGCGCATCCGCGACGTGCGGCCCTCCCGGCTAATTACGTATGCATACTGCAACCCGCCGTGCGTACATTCATACGCAATCAATTAGCGCCACTTGCGTAATTTTTACACACATACATTTTCTTTAAAAATATGTAACATTTCCTACCAAATAAAATAAACTTATTTTTGAGTAAGAAATAGGATAAGCATTTGTTTTTTTACATGATATTTATATATAACACAAATATAGAAATATGTTTATCCGATTTCCTGCAAAATTTGATAGAAACGGATAAATTCAACTCACCATCTCTGCTCATGCCGACGGCGATGCATTTTTTCAATCTGCAGTACTGGCATCTGTTTCTGTTAATCCTGAGGATGGAGCACTGCTGGTTTTTGGTGCAGGGTCTGTACTGGATCTTCTGTTGTATGGAGCGGCGGAAGAAACCCTGGGGATCACAGCGGCATTTAGCTTCTCGCTCGTTGTCTGAGCTGTCGTCGCTGGAGCAGCCCGAGTCGCTAGACTCGGTCCGTCCCTCCAGCATGCTCACCAGCACCGAGTGCCGCTCGCGCAGCTCGGCACCGCACGACATTGCACGCACACTTCACAAGCGCAGCGGTCACTAGCCGAACACTACCACTGCCACTGTCCTCGTCACAAATCTCACACTACAGTATACTGGGACGAGGTTTTCGCGCTGCACCGATACGGATGGCGGCCGACGGCGAACTGTGCGGGCTCCGCTTCGCGCGGCGCACAGTTAACCGCGCGACCTAGTTGCCGGCCGCCGACCCAACCGAGAAAGTGAGAGTGCCCCCGGCCCCCGCACCCGCGCCCGCGTTCGCGCTCCTAACGGTCCACGCCGCTCTAGAATGCGCCGCTGCCGCTGCACCGGTGCGCCGGATATAGGCCGGGCGCATCCCGGCGGGCGTCGCGGCGCGCGGCCGTTCACCCCGGGTCGTCGACCGTTCGATTGCACAACCGCACTACTCCCCGCGCGGCCCTCGCGCTCCCGGGAGCTAGGGCCAGCGCGATCGGGTCTCCGACCGACTCTACGCGCCCGCCCGGTGACGTCACCCATGCGTCACGGCACGGCCTACCTCAATGCGCGGGCGCTCCTCTGGGGGATGCACTGATCCAATTTAATAACCCATTAAACGCATTCGTTTCCAGCTCTCTAGCATTACGTGAAGTATATAGCGAGTCTACGAGTATGATTGTTAAGCAAACAGTTTAAATAATTTAATTCCTATCACACTATTTACCTAGTTTTCAAAACGTTAATTTGTTATGCACTGAAAGCTATTTTGTTCATAGAATTATAAAACTTTGTATTGTTACTAACTCAATTATGGTTCAAACAAAATATCTCCACCTAATCGTAACGTAATAATTCGTTTTTCAGGTTACGGGGACGCGAAAGATTGTATGTAGTAAGAGCTCATTAGGTAAGGTAGGAGCGAAGAGGCTGCGCGGGGCGGGCCGGGTCGGTGGCCCAATTTCGCGCTGCCATCGATCCATTGTGCGCTGTGCGAGTGGCCCATAATTGGTCGCAGCGGGCACTGACCGACCGTGCGGTCGTTGACCTGGTGCCGCGAAAACAAAACCTTTACCGCCTCACCCCGCACTACACTCGTGCCTACATTTCTCAAGCTACGAAAATATATTCGATTTTCTTGAAATATAAATGAAAAACTTTTTTTATCAGGTAACCCAATGCACTTAATCAGAGAGACAATTATTAACCACAACCAAACTACTTAATCAATATTTTCCTGTAAATTATTTTAATAACAAAGGTCAACGACCGCTAACTAATTAACACGGTGACTTCCTTTCGAGTTCTAAAAAATAGAATAACAAATTCTGTTTGGTATTGGAAACGTACCTAAATTCCACTTAGCCATTATGTAGTTCAGTTTGAATCAGGTCATTTGATAATTCGATGAGTATTTATTCGTGCGTTATGTGTCGATCTATATTTAACAAAGGAATTATGATTTGTGGTTTATATTTCACCTCATTCAAACATTTACTACTTTTAAAATAAGGATAAGGGATTTACCTACTAATCTAGACACCTACTTATATGAAACAGTAATAGTAATTTCCTTTAATGCATTTACAAAATAACGCATTTGGTTCTATTAAAAATGTTATAGGCAATGACAGACAGGTCGCACGACGCATTTTGTTAGTCGCGTGAGTCAAAGAACAGGTATATTAATAAACTGAGACATAAATATACACATAGCGAGGATTTCGTAAGTGTTATGTGGGTCGCACCCGCCATCTACATTTTTCAACACAGCATTGCCGAAGCTCGCGATAAGCGATCGCCAACACTTTTTGTCGTTAACGTTACATTGACACACTTCTCCGGTTTTATTGTAGCTGATTTAGGTCGTTCAACTCAACATTTACAACATACTTTTGAGTTTTGATGCTTGGTAATTGTTGTTGTTGTTGTTGTTTTAAGCATTTGGTTTAGGGTGGAATTATTACTCTAGTGATTTGGTTGATACCCTTAGCCTTAGAGGAAATAACGACGTTACCAATTACCATGTTTGACTACATAGACCATGCAGATAACCAAGTCTAGCTGTCTACCGAATTTGTAATTTAAAAAAGCTATTAAACTTTTGCCATGAAATTCAGTTCTTCGGCAAATGATGCAGTTGAAAATAAGAGCGATGAATTTTTGGATATACATAGGTAATTCAACCGTCTTTTTGCTAAATCCAATAGCAATCAAATTAGAGCGTTTGTTACGAAACGTATCAATAAGAATCTAGTAAGAGATATTATTGACTCAAAGATTTGTTTGAGGTGAATTATTAATTTTATGAATGATTTGGTAACATTGTTTCGCGAGATAGAAATCAATTTTTCACACGCGAGCTTTCATAATGACGGTAATTCGGCCGGGAGGCGTCACCGAGAGTAACGGTGCAGCGGCCAACGACTCTGCTTTAAAGCTGACGCACACTTCTGAGGGAGCGACCTCAACAGACCACTGCACCACAGTGTAAGCTAAAGTTACTATGATACATGCCGCAGCATAAACAATTTTTAGTATGCTACGTGACGCAGTATATACAATAGTTTGTATGATACGTGCCTGTCCTGCACAGATGTTGGCGATAACACATGAAAATCGCTGACTCATGCGTGATTCATATCCCGTTCTCGTATTTGCTATATTTAAGAACTTTAGATAAAGTGCCAAATACCTTGTTTATTGAGTGTGATAAGAAACTCTTTATTTGAAAATGTTCGATGACATATGGTAGGTCGTACTTATTTAACTTATATAAAATATTAAGTAAATAAAAACTTTCAAATTTGCGTTAGTTACCTCCACTTGTTGAGGATGAGAAGAATGAGAAGGTTCATCAAGGTTCAATAGTTGACAAGCAAATTCTAAACGACTCGTCAACTCCTAACTTTAATGAATGTTCCATCTACGCACTTTAATGAAACCATAAAAGCCTACACGTGAAAATGTAGAGCGTTCCAAAATATATGCTGCTATTAGCATAACCGTAAACCGAAATTCAATAAATCACTATTTAGACTTTAATTAGCCAGAGTCAAGTTCGTTAAACACATAGGCATTGTGTGGAACAGGAAATCGTAGTCGCAACAGTCGGCTCACGATGTTCTCAATAAATATGACCGGCGAGGGATCAACGAACCTCAGAGCTGACAGTTCAAAAATAATGTGGGTTACGTTCACGTTGCGCGTACATTCGATGCCCGTAAAAGTTGTTTACAGCGAGAAAAGGCAGGCGTGCGGTGCTAGCGAGCGAGGTCGACGCCCTCGCATTGCTGTAGATTGCTGCCGAAAAAATGAGTGACCTAGAATACGCGAAAATTATGTCGGCCGCGGAACAAAGAGCCCAAACGCGCTGCCGTGCCCACTGTGTGCTCTACATCCCTAATTATTCTCCTAAATCCCGATATGCTTACGTAATTATAAAGAAGTACATACCTATATCAATAATAAGTAAGATATGTTTACTTGAGCCTACATAAATTCATCGAGTCAAATGCGTTATGAAAATCTATAACCTCGTTCGTATTTGATGACACTAAAATATTTAACCTAATTATTTAACTACATAAACAACAAAGTTTTAAAAGTGTATTATATTTCAATATGAATGTCTAATTAAAAAGATGTACTTATAAGCAGAGTTCGTTGACATCGATGCGTACGCTGGAACGCCCCACACTTCTTAGCGAGTTATAAAATTACACGCTTCGTCGTCATTCATCGAAAGTAGCTTCTGTTCGTAGCCGTATCGCGTAGTAGCAGCACCGTCGCGATAAATTGGTGGCGCCATCTAGCAACGAGTGGCTGAACTTATGAGGCATGTTTCTCTATTTTGTCGCTAGATAGCGTCATAGGTCACGATAACGTAATATGTTAATTGTGATCGTGATTCATTTTTAGGATGAATGATAATATAATTGTGTATTTTAAGTTTGAGTATGAACGACAAAATAACAAATAAACAACGGATCAAAAATCGTATGTCTTTTGATTTTATTTTCTGTAAGCAAAGAAGCTTAGTGATTCAATTTGAGCATAATTGAAATGACAAAAGACGAAAAGAAAAGGGGCGATGGCCGGTCGGGCCGGTCTCCGAGTTTATCGTCTGAAAGTCGTCTCATTCTGCTGCACAATGCACCAGACATCCGCGCCTGAAGGACACGCTTTGTCCCGCGGAGGCGGAGTCTCGACTGCGCCCCGCTGAACTTGAAGTCCAAACCAGTTTACGTATACTTGCACTTCTATACCAGACATCCTCGCATCGCTTTCACGCTCATGAATACGACCTTTGTTTAATGACTACATTTATTACGAATTTGCAAAACGTGTTATGGAAATTTAAATGATCACGTAAATCGCATTTCTATGACAGTCTAGCAAAGCCCTAAGCTGAAAAGGTCGTAAAAGTCTCAATAGAACGAGGAAGTAAGAATGTACTATGTTCTTGAGCATTTGCCGGTCACGTAATTTTGAAGAATTACCGCGAAACCAAGTTTTTAAGTAAGTTTAAGTTTTTAGGCACAAAATTAGTTTCAAAATGCCCCATTTGAGACAGCTACCCCACCCCAATCATCTTGTCGGTGTGGCAATAAGAACAGTTTTATTGATCAGTATAATTGTGTTCATCAACCTTGTATTGAGTTATGTAAGTCGATACTGATAGATCCAACGCTCATTGTCTGGCTAAGCGAAATAGTGAGCATTGGTGTAGTTTCAGGTTCTTTGTTTCTACAAACTCCCTTCTGGTAAAATAGGGTTGATTATATGGTACCCGGAAATGTACGGCACGAGCTGCACATGACAAAGAGCATATTAAAATAATAGACAACACGGGAAGGAGACGGTAAGATACCATTTAACCTTAACGCATTCGAGCTGACCCCGACCCTTACACATCGCTACAATGCAAGTCTACCTACACTCAAAATGACTCGGCGTTCCCGTGTGATAGCACAAGGAAAGGTCACAAAAAAAAAATAGGGGCGCAAAGGGTCTGACCGGCGCGCGGCGGTGGCCGATAAAGGCCAGCAGGTATTCGACCCAAAAACCGCTTTCGACGCAACAAGTTCACACGATATATTGTTTTACTGTAGGTATGTACTATCAATGAGATTGTGATATCTGTAACGATATTGTCTGCAACGGATTTAAATTTAGTTAATAAGGTCATCTGGTCTGAATGCACAGAGATTGTCTTCCGCGTGTCTCAGCCTTGGCGCTGGAATGGCACCTCAAAACAGCTAGATAGGGGGCGAAGGGATCCATGTCACCCACATATATAAGCTTCCTACTTCTGAGACTACCCGCATACGTGACTCAATTAGGTTTCCACTTAACAATTGTGTTCAGACGTTCCCTTTTTATAAATCTTACGCAGAGAGTGGCAGTGGTATGGTGGCATTTATGTTTGCTGTAAGTGCTGGTGAACATGTAGATAAATAGGACAGCTCGTAAAATATGTTTAATACGGTAACATCAGTAAGCATATTTACCTTGCAGCCCTCACAGGAATGAACTCCGTAGTGGAAGCCACTCGCTTTGTCACCGCATACGCGACACAGCACTGTGGTGCCGTCAAATTCTGCAACAAGACAGGAATTCATTTTAGAAAATCATTAGTATAACCTATACACGAATCGCGCATGCATCATATTCATAAATAAGTCAACTTATTTTATGGATATTGTAAAGATTATGGTGCTAGCGCGTGCCAAACATCCTGAGTTTTGGTTGTGCTACCGGCATGTATAACAAACAATCTTGTTCGTACACGTAATTTTAGTGATTATGGTAACCTTGCTCGCACCTTGCGAACTGTTTATGGATTGCTAATAATAGAGGTAATGAATTGTGCACTGAACTTCTCAAACGGACAAAATAAAAAAGACGTGAAGTGAAGTGAAGACCTAACGAACTGATGGAGGTAATCTCGCTTGGATTACATTTAACGATAAACCATAGTTTAGTTTATCGATCAAAATGTACTTAGGCTTAGGGAGCCATGCCCACAGATAAATAACTTCATTAGTTCATATTAAAACGCTAAACAAAACAATCTCACTAATGAAATCTGTGACGCAACCTCATGTTGCGTGCGTCAAGGTGACAGTGAATAGTTATTTTAGAAAGTGTTTAGTCTCTCTACTCCACGTTACTAGAGTCAACGACCTTAAATAACACACCACAACAAGGTAAAAAAAAGTGATTTAAATAAATCGGTTATCGTCCACCGTATTATAGCCAGCGATGCTATGCAAAGGTCAAACGTTCCTTGGTTTGATCATATATAGGTAAATAAACTACTCATAATTGGATACGATATCAGAATATTATTTTATCGTCATTGTCAAACATGGTTTGACTAATGAGCTAAGCAATTTAGTTAGTAGGTCAGTGATATGTAGAGTTCCCTCGGAAATAACAGGTGTCGTGTTGAATTAAAGGCGCTGGGGGCGACGACGGGAGCGGCCGTCTCGTCCCGTGAACTGGTTTGAGCGTTCCCGACTGCTCTCACTTTCCTGATCCGTTTGTTTATTTGTTAAGGGAGCACAACCGTGCCTTTTGGAAGGAACTTTCTATTTCTGGCGAGCACTCAAGCTGGGTCGACGCACGGACCCGTCGCTTTCTATACATACTTTCTTTTCTCTAACTAAAGACATGCGCTATAGGCCTCTAAGTAATTTCGGTATCATCTTGAGTAACGTGGGTGCGTCGGCGTTGAGCAGTGGGGATCACAATGGATCAGGGAAAGCGCAAAACGTAACCGGTGCAGTTGCAACAGAGTCGGTAGCGTGCAGCCATTTCTCCGTGTGATGCAACACGCGCGTTTTTTCACCGGGGCGTGTGAGAGTCGCTGCTCGTTACGTCAATTAAGTGGCGAGGAAAGTGCGCGAGAAAGTCTCTCGTCCACGTAACGCAAAGCGGCTGGTATCTGCGACCGTGCAGAACCTGACGCGGCCATTCCAGCCACAGATCTGTGTCACGGCGATGTTTGTTTGTAAATAATTCACTCTTATATATCACGTTTCGTTATCTGTTTCCTTGATGACGAGCACGTCTGTTGTGACTTCCTTGTTAATTCTCTTGTAATCAGCGATACAATAGTATTCCTTTCAATTCATTGCTAATTTAATTTACTGCACTGGTTTGATTAAAAGTTTTAAATTAGATGATAGATAGATTAGATATGAAATTTATCTAATCTATTGGCTGGTTGTTAACATAATCCAATAATAAAGTTTAAGTTCTTTAAGACAAATATGTATAACATCTCCACATTACATTATACCGTGAAAAGCCGGACTTTTCGAAATGCATTCTAAGCCGTTCATTCAACTGGTTGGCTGGCGTCGTAAGTCGAGAGAAAAGTAAAAGTAGTGTGGTGGCATGGTGGGAGCCACCGGCTGAAGCCACGTGGAGCCAGCTCGTCGAGCTATTACTACTATTATAGTTGTTCTTACATCATTTCTCAAACGACTGTCAACAATCATTAATTTTTATTTAGAAAGGGGTACCAACGGTACTCTTTTGTTAATTCGGCTTCAAATTTCACGATAGAAAACGATAAGATCATTAGGCATCGAGCGCAAATCAATAAGTGTTCCCCTGCAGTCAGGGTCCTTTAAGCCCCATCGATTTGCACAGGGATTTTATCGATTATACCATGGAGTGTTCATATTTTGCACAATGCCTTTATCTAATTGTTTTTCGGCGAACCCTTCCGAGCGGAAATGCTCAACAGTCAATCGATCAACAATTCGCTCTGCAAACGAGTAATCGTTAAAGTCAAACTACCTATTTTGTAACTTTAATTTTCTACCCGTTGCTGGATCATTAATCAAGAAAAAATAATTGACAAATCCAGCGAAAAATATTTCATACTTTTTTAAATTATAGAATTGACGTTTCAATGCGAAGTTTGCGTTGTAGTGTAGAGTTAAGTTGCTCAGATTTTGTTTCAAGGAACCCCCTGAAGTAGTAGGACAAAAATTGTTATCAATATTAATCGGATATTGAACCACTTTCTGATTTTATTAATATGGACAATTGTGTTAGTATAACTTAAAAATTCTATAGGTAATTAATTATTATATAAATATAATAAATTATTCAGGTAAAGATATTGATGGATTTATACAAATAGGAATATGGTTTGCTACAGGTAATATTTAGGAAGCGGAGGGCTAGTAAACAAATAAAATCATTAACGACACTCAAAATAAAAAAGTACTGCAGTAAGTACTAGGTATTACCAAGGTTGTACCGGATGAAAAAATAACCTACCTATTACAAAAAATACTCATACCTATTCAAAAGTAAAAATTTCTCCTACTTTCCCGATGTAAAGGGTAAGGTAAGGGTAATCTTAAGGTAGGTAAGGTAAGGAAAAGTTAAATCACCTTGAAAGAGCCCTTATTTTTGATGCATTTATGTATGTTATTATGGGTAAAATATAAACAACTGCATGATACCTACCTATATAAATTGACTCGCAATATTTTTTATGAAGTTCTGAAATGCTAGTATTTTAATACAACCATGTTAAACATAAAAATAAATAGCTAAGAAAGAGAAGAATGTATGACAGCTGAGGTCTACCTATATGCAGCTCTGGTTCTCGCTCCTTATGCGGCGGACTCATGAGACTGTGGTCCACCGGCGTAGGCGCATCATAGCGTCCGTAGCTGCTGTCTGGAGACATTACCGATGTCATTTGGATATCCTTCAAACGATATAATTGTTTCTACCTCTCACTGCACAACACGGTAAGCACATCCGCTGTCAAACATAAATCGTCCTGCGCACTCTATCACTGAATAAATAGGACAGGAGTGCATGGGCCTCGGTAGCCGGCACGTTGCGAGGGATGAAGGTCGCGCGATCGCTACACTGTTACTGAACGCGCGCGTGCTTCTCTTTCGAGCTCGATCGACGAACTGAGCGAGCGCCGCGCGCGCTCCTTCTCCGAGCCATGCGAGCCTCTCCTTAAGAGTGAAAGTCTGCAAAAAGATCAGCGCTCCGTGCGATACAATCGGTTCGACGGCGGAGCCGGCATCGTCGAGCGAATATCACCTCTATCAGCGAGCGAAGCCCGACGGTCTGCGCTTCGATGCGAGGATCGACGCGCTTCGAACTCCGGTCTCCGAGGTCATTGCCGCGCTGACGGAGGACCAATAGCGAGCACGCTCAGGCGAGCGCGGCGAGCGATTGGAGGAGCGGCAGCCCCGCACCCCGCGGTCCCCGCAGTCCGCGCGCGAGTTGGAGTTCGAAGACCCGAACCTTGCGGCTCACCGCGGCCAAGGTCGCGCGAGAGCGGCACCGATGTGATGAAGAGCCAGCCGCGGGCCGAGCGTTCGAGTGGGACGTAGCCGCTCTCAGTTGCGTCACACTACCAAAATATTTTTGGTGATGGAACGCGAGTGAACTTGAACACGAATTCGAGCTAATGGTTGGCGAGCGGCGCCGCTGGTCGGTGTGTAGGTCGCGCTGAGTGATCCGTTGTCGCTCGGCCTAATACCCTCCTATAGGTAAGGTAGATAACCAAGCGGATATTTCCGGAATTGCTATGTGAAATGGTGCCTTGAGATAGGTACCTACATACCTATAGGTTTACCAGCCCTAACGATGCCTGAGTGTGATCAAAATTAAATGCTCAACCTTACCACGATATCTACGACTTTTACAATATACATATACCCAGGTAGGTACAAACAATAGATAACGTATTGGGCGACTGAGCATTGCTTGATAACCTAGAAATTCCAAAAATGTCTTAGTAGGTACCTACTTTAGTTTTGTTACCTAACTCATTATACTTATCTATAATGAGTAACAAAATCTTGAGAGCCGTTTTCAGAAAATAGTGCGAGTTTATAGGTAGGTGCCTACATAATTTTAACCTACCTAGTATGTTAAAATTATGTAGGCAGGAATCTACCTACCAGGTTCTACAGTAGGTATTTAATTTTATTGCTTATCCTGAAAGATCATAGGTTAGTGACATCCAAATAATGTCGCGTCATACCTACCGAGTGATCAAAAATTTAATTTAATTTAATTATGCGACAATATACCTAACTAGTTAGGTACCTATGCTTCTGTAACGTATAGTAATTAAATAGGTAGGTAGGCCCATCATAGAGCACACGTAATGCTTTCATAAAGTAGTGCAGTAACACATACCTACCTACCTAATTGCTGTATGTAGGTAGACCGTAGCTATCAACTTGTTATTGATAAACAAGTTTCTTTTAACAAAAGGTAGGCACATAAACACGTCTTTAAATTATAACATCAATGGTCCGCGTTCGCATCGTGCTATTTTGAGTGTTATAGCTATTAGAATGGAGTGCAGAGTCTTTTGGTTCGAGGGCTATTTATGCGAGATTAAACGAGTGGCGGTGGGCGTCGTGGCGGGTGAATGACCTGGAAATTTTGGCGCAGGCCGGTCAAGGCCACTAGCGCGCATGCGCGGGCGCTTCTCTTCGCAATCCTACTGAACCTATTCTACGTCCACTATTGCCCCCAATCACGTGCACATAATACCCAAATATACTTATAACTTATCTACGTTAAATCCCCGATTAATCGCAATACTTCCTGAGGTGTTCCACGAAGAACACCAATTTGTCGGCGCACCAATTATCTTCCATAGTATCTATTTACTTGCTAATAGTATGGTATGGCATGGGATCTTCGTGACAAATTAATAAATATATAGATATAATATTCTTTAATGATAAAGTTTGTAAGTTTGTGTGTATCTCCGAAACTATACTCATCCGATTTCAATAATTCTATCTCCAATATTTAGAAAGAACTATCAGGGTGGGCATGGGTCCAATAGTAAGAATTAAATTACGAATTAAGAATTTGCAACATAATTTTTCGTTCGATGAAAAAACGGTCGAGCGAATGTGTTTTTACGAACGCTACTTTTTATCGGCTACTTGTTGACCGCGAAACTAGTTAATAATACCTGTGTCATGCATGGGTATGAGTAACTACGAATACCATAACACAACACCCAGATACGGAATAGAACCCGCACCTTAGCGCGTCAGCCGGCTACTGGTCCACCGCGCCGCTGAGGTTTTGAGAATTTGTAACTACTTAGATTGTTATTTCAGTTTATTCGTGCTAGTTCCAATTTTGATTCTTAAAATCGAAACTATGCAAGTGAAACATAATATTGTTATTTTTACATACCAACACAATATGATCAAATGGATATAAAAAAGTCAAAGTCAACAATATGGTGTGTCAATAACTAGAACAAAATCTCGCCCAACAAATTCTCAAGCAAAATTAACATTTTTTTCAATTATTTAGGTTTTTATGTTAGTACCACGCTAGCGAAGCTGGGGCATGGGTATATAATATTATAACTAACTAATTTTATTATAAAAAATAATATAATATATATAATAAATGGGAATAACCCAAAAAGACAATCAATAATTGAACCTTACTAGAAGACTAGTTTTTATTTAGAAAAAATGTATTTATTCATACAACATAATAATTGATTAATTTAAAGAATCATGCCATATTTCTAAGTTGATTTAGGAAGGTAACTTCAAAAGACAGATGCGTTATTTTTAATTGCAATTGATTATGCCGAAAAAAACCCGAATTTTAAGCAAAGGGTTGCAAACATCTGACAAAGGTGTTCGTTCTTTGCCTGTATTTACACTTTTTTGTCCCAATTATTTCGCTCCAATACTTTCCCTTTTGCACAATAGGAAGCTTTTTAAAAGGCTTCGCAAATATCCTCCCACACGTGCACATTGCACATGAATTTTTTGTAGCATTGTAAGGACTCTACCAGTGAGTTCACTCTTTCATATATTTAGATAAAATGAATAGAATGCTCTATTATTATATTTTATTTACTATCATTATTACTAAGATCTAAGATAAGAAGCATTTCGAATGAAATTATTATAATCATAATTTATTTATTTTGAAATTTTGTGGCATAATTTTAACCGAGTTCTTTGAGGAGAAATTAAGGGTATATTTATTTATTTATTTTATTTAAGGATATCAGTAAGTTACACTTTCAAAGGTTCGTATTTTTAAACAAAAAATGTGTATTTATTGCTGGAGGTATTCAATAATCCTGAATGAGTTTTATTCATATAAGGTCATTTATTTTCCTCTAAAAGTATGACGCAGAGTTGACGGTCACATTTTACTGACCATTGTAAAATGTATGTTTAAATAATGGAAATAATTATGAAACCGATAACATTAAAAAAAAGAAATAGGCATGCGACATGTGTGCACTTCGATTAAAACATGAAAGTGAATAGGAACCCACTTTTTTACTTCCTTCCGCTGCCCTCACTTTTAATGTCGGGGTGCGAATATCAAATTTCAGAGCCAGTTTAAACATTAGCTAAAGCAACATGACTTTCTACTTTACGATTACTAGATAAAGTTGATAATAGCTTGTATTATAAAAAGTGCAGAGCGGGTATCGTCAGTCGGTAGCCACATGTATAGTGTATTGTTCTTTGTGACCGCAGCCGATGAGATCAACTCGCTTTTGATGGTCTCGATTGATCGGCTGCTTTTTTTTTATAAAAAGTAAAAAGCGTACCATATTGTTTGCAAATTTTTTATAGTTTCCGGATTATTGTTTCATCCTGTACCTAGCAAAAAGGGTCAACTTTTTATTAAAACTCACGTTAGGCTTCTCAGGAAAAAGCATGAGGAAAGCAAAAACATTGACTAAGAATGGAATAAATAATCCATTGCAAGAAGACCACCATACCATGTCAAATCACAATCAAGTGTGAACTGCATTAAAACGGTAATGATAAACAGATGCATAACAATACTCATTTAAAAACTACACGGGAACTTGTATGAAAAAAAAATACGAACCAAATAAATAAAATAGAAGTTTAATGGAGTGGTCGGCCTTCTCACGTTAGCCGAAGGACACAGGACAATAGGGCAGGCGTGTGGCCACTGGCCAGAACTGGCACAACGGGACATGCTTGTAGCACTTCATAAGTTCCAAATGCGTAGAATACATTATTCCCCTCATAAAAACTTTACAACTTTCTGTTCAGGGAATATTGCCAAGGATCCCCTTGGTTATTCACCATTGTTGACCGCAAGCTACATTGTCAAGAAATGACCTTAATACGCTTTTATTTAAGTACTTAGTATAGCAAGTAGTTAAGAATGTTATTTGAATACCTATAATTATTATAAAATGGTAAGTGAGATTTACTGCATTCGAGTACTTTTTTCTTATTTTAATTGGAAGGTATGATTCGAATTTATACTTATTTATGTATTAGCTTTTCTAGTTCTGAATTAATATATATGATATATATAATATATGTATACTTACTCACTACTTATATCAATTCATAAATATCAATAAAAGTGAATAAAAGTTGTTTTCTAAACCCGAAAGCTGAAGGATGAAGCTAAGTACATCATAGACTAAAATGATGTAAGTACCTACTTAAACTCATCCCTCGACTTCTCCTGCATCAATCTCGGATTTATTGACATCAAATATCCCATACCAAACTTCATCTTCTATTCTAGTATTAACATAGGAAGTATAATATAATATTAGCAGCTGTAACAATGTTTATATCAACAATTACGTGTTCTCATGTAAAATACAACATTTATAAAGGTAAGTTGAGTGATTAATAACACTTTGTTTAATCATCAAAAATATGTTGTCACCCCACTGTAGGTACTTGAGCAATTAGTAAGTCAAGGTTACAAACACATTGTACTTTTAATATTGAATGTAGGCAAAAATAATGTCCGCGTGTTTCTTTTATAGGAAATAAACGACGCAATAAAACGTAACATAGGCAGAGGATTGGATTCGGTAGAACTTCTACGAAGTGAAGTCACGAGGAGCGACGTTGCCAAATTGGCAAAGTGACTATCACGTCTTCTGTGTTCGTGGGCCCGAAACCCGAATGCCGACAGCGGTCAAGGCCTCGCTGAGCAAACGAGCCGTCGCGCATCGGAAACCCGACCTGACGAACTGTTATTGTTCGCCATATTGGACCATATTAGTCGCAGTAACCTGACATAATTGTCTTTATTACGTTTAGTTTGGGTTTCGTTCTTGGAAAACTCTGTAGCAAGGTATGATATTGATTGTTATTAGGGTTTCGTACTAACCAAAAGGTCCGAACGGAACCTTGTTATCGCGTCATCGCTCGTTCGTTCGTCCGACTATAAGAGGTTGCTGTCTTCTCAACGAAATAAGGTTATCTTTGGAAATATGTAAATGTATGGACCAAACACAAAAACAAATACCTTTAAAAAATATGGCGAAAAGGGCCTATAAAACGCAAATCTTAGATTCAAAAATTATTTTCAACCACCTACGCTACGAGTTTTCTAAAATATTATACAATTTAATCTACTGGGATTTGAAACTCAACAAGTATATTTTTTCAGGATAAAATATAAACCGACTTCAAGTAACGGGTAGTTGATAAAAAGTCCAAATACGAAACCTCATTCACCATTTTTTCATAAACCTTGAAGATTATAACCATTCAAAAAGGAGTCATTTTAATAACTCTTTTTTGAATGGTTATAACACAATTGGCTCACAATTGCTCACAATTGGCGAAGATATCGCGTAAAATACACACAAAAAACATATACAGTCGAATTGAGAACCTCCTCCTGTTTTGAAGTCGGTTGAATCTGCGTAGGCGCTGGGATCGGCAGCAGCGAGAAGCGCCGAAGCCGAGCGAGTTTTTCCGAAGCAGCGCGAGGTCAGCCCGAGTCAATTACCCCGTGGTTGCTGCGGAGTCGACGTTGTCGAAGACACAAGTTGGCGTGCCACTTTTCCTACTCCAATTATAATCGTAATATATAATGCTGGACATTTTCACACAGCATCATCTAGCTCCAAAGTAAGCAGAGCTTGTGTTATGGGAACTACATTGATGTACTACTTATATTTTTTGTAAATATATAGGTTAATATTATACATAGAGAACACACGGACCCGAGACAAATATTTGCAGATCATACAAACATTTGCCCCGCGTTGAGAATCGAACCCCCAACCTTCAGCGTCTCGGGCGGGCAGCGTCCAGGAAGGTGCAGTGGGCGAAACACTACACCTTCCTGGAATAGATTCCAGTTGCTGGTATGATGAATTTTTAATAATGTGGACGTACCTAATGCTAGAAGCTAGAAGTATACGTTAGATTAACTATTATTGATAGATTGAAAACCATCTGGTAAGTAGTTTTTTGTTACCTAAACTATTGATCTGCTTGATCGTTTATATAATAAAAAATGTTGTACCATTTAATTAGCTAAACATTACAATATTACATCTCTGGTCGAACCAAGATCTGATTCATAATTTTGTTCAATATATTCTTGCTTATAGACCTTTATGATGGGACTATTACAGGTAACATGAACCTGGGATCATAGAACTTACTGTAAAATCAGAATAAGGTGCATATATTTTGCAAACTATTTCAGCCATGGAGCCCAATCTAATGACATACGATCCGTGTGATCCGGACGCTCTCAATCGCGGTCGACCTCAGTTGATTCGGCAACCGGTGCCAAGGCCAAGGTCAACGCCGGGTGCGTCCAATTATCAAATGCTTCTGGTTTTGGGGCCCCATGTGTCATCAATGACATGGACATAAATTAGATTAAAATGATTCTGTAAAATTACTATGAAGTAAGTAATCATTCCTGTTAGTAGTAAAAGTACCACCCTGTTGTATTATTTGGAAACCATAAAGATGCAATTTCAATTTCAATTTCAATATTTTTATATTTCCGTATAAAAAAATAATCTCCGTTTGTTTCAGCCAGGGCAAATGTGAGCATGATTTATAAATGATCGGTAGACGATTTACGCTTTCTTAGTACACTAATTATTAAATACCAACAATGCTTTTAATTTTTTGACCCCTTTTACTAGTTCGACATTTTAGTATTTCCAGGTATAACACACAACTTGTCTGTCCGTAATAACAAAATGGTAACATCCATCATTTGTTGAAACCGTCAAACAGCATGACGCAATCTGGCCTTCGAATCCCGGGCAAAAAATAATAATATCCACAGAAAACCAGAAGATGTCTCCAAATGCCGTAATACATTAAATATTCATATATTATGAAAACAACTGTTTAGAAAAAAAAACATTCAACAGATACATACATTATTATGAAGATAAATACAAAGGTTCGAGTAAATTAATAGAGTGGAAAAGCCATACGTCAGGTATGGAAATGTCTGCTGCAGAAAAAAATTGTCTAGTGACATTACAAGTATACATTTAGGAAATAAAATAAATTGAAAATTGCATGTGACCCCGCCGAATAAACTAGAGAACTTCCTCGTCCAAATATCGGAACATGTCAATGTCGGAGTGCTGAATTAGCCGCAATGTCAGCCTCAAGGTGAAGCCACGAGGAAACCGAACTGTTAACCGACTCTAATAATACTAAACACTAGACCTCGCAAAAAACAGCCAACTGTGTTATTAAATAAACTTAAGTTTTAAACTAGCTAAATCTGACCTTTTCTTGATTGAGTTATGTGGCTTTATTCAAGCTAGTTTTTTTATGTTATCTGGACGCTATAAAGCGTATGACGCTATAAACGTGCTATATAAAGCCCAACTGGAAAGCGGTTACCGTCGCCTATTGACAACAGCAGATTGCCTGCCTAAAAACAAAGTTGAGAAGTCAGGTGTGTAATATCATAGGCACCTACATACCAGAAGAGGCAATGCGAACATTACTGCTTGAGGGCAGAAATGGTTATGATACAGTGCGATGGGAGTACTTCTCCGGATGAAATCTTTCACAAAAGAACACTACTAGAGGGGGTTTTCATTAGGGATCAGGGAGAGTCACTTTTCAAACTATCTTATTTTTACTAAAAACGGAATGATTACCATGATTTGTGAGTTTGAATGTGACCCGATATTTCGGCACAGTACTATATAACAAGACGAACTGAAGTCTATGCGGGTAGCTGTTACTGGGGAGAATAAATTGAATTGTAACTTTTTGAAAGGTTATTATGATAACCTTCAATTTTTCCTTCCTTCAATTTTTGGAATGCTAAAAAAGCGTTTCCATGTTGAAATAGTTGTAAAGTGAGCTATGTGTAAAAACAGTACAGACGAAGGGGAACCTTTCTCATTTACTTCATTTTACCTTGATATTTACATCGGCTTCCTGCACCTGATAGAGGACATCTACTGCAACTCGCTAATCTTAGCAATTTATGAGCTAATTGTTTGTTTGACCATCGTCTCCGACAAAAGTAAATGTCTATAAATCGAAGTATAAGCATGAGAGAAACAACAAGACCTCAGCAAGTAGAGCATTGTAATAGGATATTGGTCGTATCTTCGGTTTAACTTAACTTTATATTATCTCGTTATATAGTATATAGGTGTAAGTGGATGTATTGCATAGTGAGGCTGTTAATCAGAGCATCGCGGTGTCCCCGCTCGGTGATGATGCGCCGGTTGTATAATCTCCGCGAATGTTTTGCGCGCGCGCAACTTCAGCGTAACGTTGCACTACTCTACTCACCTACCTACACAGCGCGCGCAAGAATGAGGAAGCACAGCCACCATTTCCTTGTTATATTTTAATCGTCCTCGGTGTAGATAGATTTATGATGTCAGTAAATATCTTAATACCTCCTTTCAAAATCGCAGGAGCACCATCTGATGTTGGAATAATTGAGTATTGATAGCTCCAAATGCTTTCGACGTAAAAGAAAATATTTCCACATGGAACATAAATAACTTTGGCCCCATTTAAATGTATCACCGAAATTATTCCACGTCGTTCTGTTTTTCGCTGTGTGGTGTATCTATCCATATGCAATTAGGTAGCTTGAACTCGAACCAAATACATTTTAAAATAAATTATAAAGAAAAACAAGATATTAGGTTACACCATAAAAAAAAACTTTTCTAACATTCTAATAGGTTCAAATTTAAGCCACAAACAACATTTCATAACCTAAAAATATAAACCCAAAAAATAACATCAGTTTTATTTTCATCGGTTTACTATCTCTACGTTTAATTCAATTTGTCACAGTCACGAATTCTCGATTAGAAAAGCGATTGGAGGACAGATGGAGGCTGAGATGGGGGGGGGGGGGGATGGGGCCCCATCGTCGAATATTGCGCAGCATTTGCTCCTGAAAACATGTCCGTAGAAAGTTCACGGCCGCGCATTGACGCTACCACCTGCCGTCCCGCGCCTCACTCTGAACACCGACCATGTACTCATAGAATAGTATTTCAACTCTGTGTAACAATCTTTTTTAAAGAGCTTACTTGCTTTTTGGGGCCTATATGTTTAAATGTACTCCATGTCATTAACGTCTCCACTAATTATAATGGCTTGTAACTGACCAGATTTATTTTTAGCAATTTGACAAAACCAAGTGTATTACTCGTATGTACCTAGTTCCTACGGTATTTAAATGAGAATGAGTATAATTATTCCTTTGTAAAATAGTACGTAAATTAACTGTACGGCCATTATACTTTCTACTTTGTAACATCTATATAGGACAAAAAATATATTTTATTTTAGTAGTTTAGTTTTATGAGCTGTCTTTTCCCTCACTGTTGGTAAGTCGCAAATAAAACTAGAATAAAAATAACAGTCCTATATTTCAAGGACATGCTTTACCAAGCAGTACCTTTGTTGATGTACTGGCAGAAATTGTACGATGCCCGCTCAAAGGTACATGCTTCCGCTCTGGCTTCTCTCTGGCAACGCCCACACGTCATGGCAACATCCAAATGTTATTGCTTATTATCGAACACCAATTACACGCATTATGTGTTTGCGTTACGAAATCACGAGGGAAGGAGGGCATGTGATTCACCGCGTTTCTTAAAAGTCATGCTTTCGCTCATAAAAAGGAAATGGTTATCTAGATTTCTTTTGGCAAGTGATATTATAGAGAATTTAAAATTAAAAACAAACCGACTCGCCATTATGTTCCTCTTGATGGACATCCACAAATACTTTTGCAGTACATAAGGATGCTAAGAGGTAAACAGATTGTTTTACAATTAATATTATAAAACAAAAAAAAACCAAACCCCCTAGGGAAAGGCCCTATTTTCTAAGTTGGCAATATGTTTAGTATTTAATAACTACATAGTATACACGATTTAGATTTTTTGTTTCTAGCGCATGCCGGTTTCTTTACGATGGTTTCCTTTACCGTTTAGAGCACCAACAATTTCAAAGTTATTTATATCGTTAGTCGTTATCTCTGAATGTTCTATCTACGACGTAGCAGCGTAGCAAGAATCAACCCAACGGTTCCTGTAGCCCTGAACAAACATTAATTTGAGTCTGGGGTTCCCATAGAAAAACCAAGGTTATAATACAAAAGGGTGGTAATCGATTTGGTGGCAAGATATTAGGCGGAAACAGGCGCGGGGAGTTGGCCTTGGCTCGTTCGTTGGCCGCAGCGACTCGTGTACGCCGCGCGATAATTTCGGCAGTGGCCGGGTCTACTGACCCCGTCGACGTTGTTCGCAACACGAATGATCCCCTTGAGTTTATTTAAATCACCTACTCCATCAACCGTCTGTCACTCCAACGGTTAGGTAGAAATCATTGTATTTACAGCATAGCGTTTATGTCATATTCAACTACCATAATAGACAGTTACCATTATGTTTGAGATCATCATCATCAACAGACTGTAGAAGTGCACTGCTAGGCATACGGTCTCCACCAAGGAGTGCCTTGACGAACAATCTTGGGTCATCTCCTTCCACGAATTTCCCTGTATTCATCTGTACATTAGGTGAGGGTGCTTGCCACACCGCGTCGGTTTACCTAGCGATTGTCGATTCTGCGAGCTATATGGATTAAATAATAAATAATGTTATACATTTTCTATGTATAACATGTATGTATTTACAAAATCATATTAGTATATCAGTCATGTAGTTCCCATAACACAAGCTCTGCTTACTTTTGGGCTAGATGATACTGTGAGAAAATGTTCAGCATTATTATTATTATTATTATTACTAAGGATTTCCTCGTTTTGGATAACGTAGTAAAACTTGTACATTGATTTATTCTATGAAAATAAACACCAGTGATTGCAACATGATTTTATGAGAATCGAGTAAACGGTTCAATAACAATAATTTACAGATTTGTAATGAGGGACTTAGTTACTAATTTACTCTAATCTATCTAGAACACTACTGTCCTAATTCTTGAAATCCAAGTCGTTTTACCCATTACGAAGTTCACTGGAGCCAATAAGGTATGGATTATAACATCGGTAGGGACCTTTCCTACTGGGTAAAAAGGATATTTATTCGATTTCGATAATCGTTTTCAAAATTCCAAGGCATGTCATCAGTAAGTGTTCTATCAAGCGGTGATGGGCTTGCAATCTGTCACGTGGAATGCTAACTACTTGCAAAACGCGGGCATGTTCCAAATTTATACCTCTAACTACCCTCTACTTGATATTTTGTAATGACACACTGAGTATGTATCTGAGGCTGTGTATTATCATGGGCAATATGTGAGCGTGTTTGTTTTGTTTCGGTAGATAAGTGTAGATGAAGTTAACATGACGTCATTGTACTCAAACAGTTTATAAGTAGTAGGTACACACGCACGTAATCATCATATGTAATGTATGATGATTTTTCTATAATCTAAAAGTATTTTACGTGGGATCGCTCTAGCCATTTTAGGAATTGATGTTATGATATTATAACAGAGAATAATACGATGCTTATTACACATATACCATCTAATTTGGACTTTGATAATAGGATCTAAGATGGATTTTCGCGCGCGCTGACCTGAGTCTGTGCCGATAAAAAATAACAATAAAGCAGTCGTTCAACTTAGAATATACATTATGAAAGGTAAAATGCACTGCAAAATGTTCTTGGATAAAGAGAAACTAACCACATTATTGGACGGCTGTCGATTTTTTGGCAAAAGGCAATTTGCGTCTCGGCCATTGTACGCACACTTCCTGATCATCCAGCTGCCGGAGAAACGCAGTACCAGACTGCACCTTGTTATTAATAAAAAGTGAATTGGCAGAGAAATCGACATTTACATAGTTTGAGGTTTTATGGTACTTTTTTGTGTGAAGGGAGGTGCTCGCATGTCATACGCACGCCCTGCCTTGCGCGTGCCACCCGTCCTTTGGTTTGAAAGGACCGAAGGTGTTCGATTGCATATAATGTTTTTTCTCTGTGTATCTTATAAACAATATTGTGGTCTGACTGAAGCAGGGGGACGTGGGTAACGATGGTGGTGTCGGCGACCGCTGGTACGTGCACTCAACTCCGCGAGTGCGTGTAACTGTGCATCACATTCTCGCAATGCAACAATTGCACTGATTGATGAAGAATTAGATGACAATACCTTGCAGAACTTGCGAGAAATTTTAGAAAAAATCCTAAAAATTCAAAGAACAAAATACCGATAATGACCGCAACGGTTTGTAACAAAAAAAGGTTTTGTAGAGTCCGAAGCTGTTATTCCCCAAACAAACGCTTTGGAAGATTTATTAAAGAAATTATTACTAATAACGAGTTCTAAGGAAAGGCAATAGTCTTTTGTTTCATCGCTTCAAGCAAAACGATTGTTTTACCACAGAACGAAATGTGGAATAATAGATACGCTTACGATAAAGAGGGCATTGTGTCCTTTTTCGAATATTTGATGTGGGTTAAGGGATATTGTTATGCCTGACTGGTCGGGAATCATGACCCACATTGTCGTGAGATCAGGGAGCAACTAGCCAATTTAATACCCTTACTACTGAATCACAATGTACCAAAGAAATCCACTAACCCTTAAGCTGACGACTTCCTTTTGAGCAAAGGTTTACGAGTTCAAATTTTTAGATTTTTTGTAAATGCAGGTAAACTCAGTCTTTGTTAAAAGCGATGCGATTCAACCTACCCTTTCTTTTTATCTCAGATTTCACGAACAGGTAAATGTCCAACTTTTTGCCGAACGTGAATCTTTGCGCAACATCGCGATTTCTAACTTTTCTGTGAACTTGTGAAAAAGTGCAGGGTTATTGTTTAATCGAACCTTTTTGATGACAAAAAATGGATGGATTGAACTTTTTATACATTCGTTTTTTAACATCCTTTTGTCAAACGAATTCGTAACCGACATTCCCAGATATGCGATGCATTGTGTCTTCGCTAAATGATAAAGGCGAAGGGATGCCTTTTCAAATCTTCGACTTAATGATAAAATATCAGCGGGATATAGCGCAATATTTTCACAATATTATATTATTATCATTTAGGTATTTCTGATCTTAATGTCAAATCTCTATCTTAATAAATCAGTTGGCTGTAAGTATTTTTTTAACTATTTGGGCTTTATGTGAGCGCACTTTGCCAAATGCAGCCAGGGAAACCCTGATTGCGTGCAACGAATGCGTCCTATGTCCAAGTATATAGCCGCTGCGTTGATTCCAAGCTGTACCAATGTTGTAACAAAAAGTCCGTAAAATTTACTAATTACTGAAAAAAAAACTTTAACTAAAAGCCCTCTGGTGTTCTTTATAACAATGAAGTTGTATACTTCATTGTTATAAAGAACGAATGTGGTACTTATTTGCAGTTGCATCGGCGAATGTCGTGGCAGTGCGGCGGCGGCATGGCCGATGATGGCAGCTCGCAAGCGGGCATAGGGCAAGCCCCGTTAGGACGGGGTGACTGACTTCACCATTGCAACCTGGTGCATTGTGCTCTAACGAGAACACAGCATTACGTGCAATCATAACAAGCGAGCCAGCAAATATTACCGATACCACTCGTTTTGCCCTTGACAGGCCGCGTCCCGTGATGCGATAGCTGGGTCAGCTGAGACCACGCTGGCACTTACCTGCAACAAGAATAATTATTCAACATTAGAATTGAACTTCAATACAATGTAAAATTGACTAATGCTATATTTTGGTAACTTTAAGTCATTATTTTAGTAAGAGCTGAGGTCATTAACACCTCACATAATCGCTCTATATGCATTAGCTTCAAAATGCTAATGCTGGTATTGTTTCTAAGACAAAGTCGATTAAATGGTGCATTTATTAGCCATTCAAAATAGGAATTTCAACCATTTCATCGGGTGTTTTTTTCAGTTGGCGCAGGAAATGGGTGGGTGGGGTCAACGCTCGAAATTGTGTCGTTAACCGTCGGCTTGCTACTGAACCTGAGCTGGTTGTCCTTGAAACCACCACGAAAATTGCCATTCACCAACACTCTGTGTCTTTTAAAGAGTACAAGCACACACACAAAAATATCGCTTGCTTATGAAAGCTAACCCACACTAATGTTGACTGTACCATGGAATTTGGTAACTAACACACACAAGTTGAAGTCAACGGACCATGATGTAAAAATGTTTGCGTACAAGTGTGGCAAAAAACTTAAGACAAATTTTGCACACTATTGCCTAAAATAAAGCTGACATGACAGTTACTTTATGAGAAAAAATTATGTTTTTTGTTCTGAAGAAACTTAGCGTCATCCACGACGTTTTGACATTCTCATCAAAACTTCATTACAGAGTACATTATTCTTGAAGGAATCGGACTAAAGCATATATGTCCATTGAAAACTGTAAAAAATATATGCTTGATTCTTTGGAATACATGTCATATAGTGTAACGTTAGGTGGTAACACATAGTTTTTTTGTGAAAGCAGCTTAAAAATGTGATATGTACACGAGGCCTGGGGCTGACAGGGCCAGTGACCGCTGCCGAATCTCAAGGTCTGCACTGGCGGTAAACAAGAGTCAACGTCGACATAGATACAGCTCAACTCACGTATTTCAATCTATATATTTAAACAGAATTATTTTCCTTTACTTTTTACTTTAGAGCATGTCTTATGGGGTATTCAGATATATTACCATATCACCTATGTCCAGCAATGGACTTCTACTGCCTCTTGATGATTATAACAAACTTAATTATTTGAAATTTGAATGATACCTAATGTTGATAGCCTACAGTCAAAGTTATAACTAGAATATTTTTAAATTTTAAATAAACATTTTTAAATTTTATATGGATGTAAGTTCTTAAAAATCTATTAAATGTGCGATAAAACAAAGGGTAGAACAAGGGAGAGTTAACTCTAAGTAACGACATTCGCCTCAATAGAAAATTGCTCATGCAATTACCTATGAGTATGTGATCATTAATCACCTTATTGAAAAAGTTGTATTTACGCAAGAGGTGTTTTTGTATGAACATCATAAGTCATACATTTGATAATACGAACTGCAAGCACCATAAAACATTGTTATTTGATAATGATGGTATGTAACTAATTTTCAAACATTTGTAAACGTATCTACTAATAGATTTTTATAAAATTCTCACTAAATACACAACCTAACATTTTGTGCATGTTAGTAGGAACATGCCTATAAAGTCTAACTAAACCAAACCAAACGTGTGAAAGAATGCTATGGTCATCATATTTTAAATATTATTTACCTTAATTAATTTTAAATACTAATGTTACAAGAGCTGATAAAGTATTATCTACATACAGTATCGACAAAAATGTAAAGTAGGTTTTTAATATTTTTGCCAAAGTTCTAATCCAATTTTGACAATTATGGGACCACTTCGGAATAGTAGAATAAAAAACAATTTGCGTAGGAAACCGTCACGGGAACATACAGAGATAAAAACAAGTCCCCGATTTTTTTTTTCTGTATTTAATTAAAGTCGGCCAAAATATAACAAAGGCTAATTAAAGCTAAGTTCAGTTGCGGAAGTGCTACGAGCCGCTACAAGAGCGCTACGCCACTACAGTATTGAGGGCGAGTGTACAGAATAACAAGCAGTTAGTTCTAGTATTGAGGAGCGGTCAGTGAGCCAGTATATCTGTGAGCCAGTGTAGCAGTGTAGTAGAGTAGTTTAGTCAGGTCTGTGGGAAAGGCGAACGCGCGATTTGGGGAAATGGTACAGCGCAGCGGTCACACGGCGGCCGCACGATACGGCCTCTGCACATAGGTCGTAGAGTGCCTGAATTTCAATTTTATTTAACATTTGATCATAACAATATGATGTTAGTTATAGATTCCTTATTCTAAATTAGTAAGCACATTCCGTACTTAAACTGTTTGGCTACATATTAAGAAAAATAATAATAATACAAATCAACAAGTGAACAAAGAAATAAGTAAATAAAATTGTAAATGTCAAAAAAATATTTTAATAGAAACAAAAAAATCGAATTGGAATGGTCAGAATTACTATGTCAAAAAGTTAAAATATCAGTGCAGCTAGAAAAAAAAGATTTAGAAAGTTTATTATTCAAATGGATCATAGAACAATGGTAATGGATAAGTGGAGTCCCCTTGAATACCCTCAGAATACTGATTACCCTCAGAATTAATAGATATCATCCGGATTTTACAAACAAATTCTTGATTTCTTCAGTTTAGATTCGTTTATTTCATATATAGTTTCTTATATTTTTTTATAAATGAATGTCTTGTAGAAAAGTAATGGTTATTCCATTACTTTACTTTACCCACAAAATAAATAAAATGTAATTTCTTTCTTTTCATGAAGTTCAATTACTCTTTATCTATAGCCTTGAATTTATCGCTGTTGTCTACCAAATAATTGAAGTAGTTTAAAGAGTTTTTGCGATAAGTATAATCATGGTCACGTTTTTTGACGGCAAGTGTTTAAATTAGATTACTTTGTGAAAGTAATACATAATGCAAAATAAATATATTTTTTACTTAATCCCTAGTTAACAAGAATGTGTTTAAATTTAAATGTGTCCCCGATAATTCAGATTTAGTTGGACTCGAACTCTAATCGGCAATGTGCTTACCAATTCCAAATGAATCAATTCAAGACTCTATCCATGGCGAAATTGGACAACGCATTGTCGATGAGAGGCGAAGGTGTGAGTTCAAGTCCCGATATATCGGGTTTTCAAAAAAGTTCTTAAAAATTAACAACTTTAAGAATCTTTTGCTTAAAACTTATTAATTCTACAATTCATTTGAACAAAAAAAATATATAAAGTTATTCGAATATAGATATAATTTAAATGTAGAAGGGCATAATATAGTATATTACTAACATATTTGAATGCACTGACGTTGAAATAACAAGAGTTTTTGAAAACGCGTTTTTTTCTTTTTTACCGACTTCAAAGGAGGTTCTTTGAAGTAACCGACTTTGTGTAAACACCTGATAAACGAGACACTGCTTTCCGATGTATTATTTCAAATCAAGGGCACCTAACAAAACACTGGTTAGCTAAACAACTAGCTTAGTAATCATGTAAATGATTTTCGGATCCAAGAACCCTTTGATCTGAAACCTTTCACATTGACAGGATTGACACACAATGTTGTGGATGGAAAACTGCGTGACCCTTTCACGCAGTTTTCCATCCACAACATTATAAAGTGCAATGCCGATGCTTAAAGTCCAAGAGGTTCGAGTCATTTTACGTATTAGGATGATGCTGTGACTAGAAAGAGAAAGATAATCTTAGCTAAAGTTTCATAGATAATAATCTAAAGCTCTTCCTGGTTCAAGAACCTAACACCTGCGACGCGCGCGACAAGATGCGATCAAGTAACGCGATTTTCCACCGAGTGAGCGACAAAGTACCGCCAGGGTGTCGTTTGATGCCGTTGCCCTCCATGAACTTTCCACTCGTTAAACTTGATCATCGGCAATGTTGAGCGGTTACACGCGATTATGTAACAGGTGGATAAAGTTACCAGCTCTAGCTTTCTGTGAGAGAGTTCTTAACTATATCGAAACCGAAGTTTTGGTCGCTTCCTTATTTCCCGTGTCATTAAAGACATGGCAGGTCATGAATACTCAATATTCTTGAAAAGATGGTGTGATACGTGAAATATCTAAGCGGATTTCCCACTGCGCAGGATTCTGAATCAATGACCCGCAGTAACCTAACCTATCCAATGCACTTTTGCATTGCCTATGTTTTCCTGCTCATTATTATTCTTGCACTGTGCTGCATAGGTATATATAACGCACTTATACCGGTTTACGTGTTCCATAGTTAGCTGCTCGTAGATAATGTCATACGCATGCGTAGCGCGTAATCAGACAGGCAGGATTCGCACGGTGAAGAGAGCAGTGGATGCGTCGCTGAGTGCAGCGAGTAAGCGGGATGGAGTGAGTTCACTGGTATTTGATATAGTGCACCAGAGTTCTTTAACCCCTTAGCCTACCTGCGTTTCTTGCGAATGAGGCAGCTCGGCCGTTGTCCCTGACTGCATCACTATCAAGCACGTATCTTTATAGGTCGCTGCTAGGCGATGTACCGACAGCAACGGCAGCCTAATCCTTTAAAGTATTTCGAATGTATGAACCTTTTAAAAATGTTTTAAAGGAAAACCGTTTAAAAAACCAAATAATCTCTTCTTGGAAGAGAGTTGTTTACGTAAACTTGAAATCAGATTGAACAAAGTGCGATGAACTTTATACGACGCTAAAGTTTAACTGTATAACGCAGGCTTCGCAGGTTTGATCATGGTATAAAATGTTGTTTTATTTTGAATCCTTTAACCTTAATACAAAACATCAAATAAAACAGCATACTTAGTAAACATGATCATGGTAAATATTTTAGTGAAATTTTTTTAATAATAAAAGAAACATTGGTGCAAACTGCATCAGATAATGATGTAACCACTAGAAACGCACATGCCAATCACGTTTTGTGGGAGCTGGCCGCATGTCAACTATAATCTAGGATTTTAAGAATTCGCGGCAGGTGGGGCTGCGCTGGACTGGTTTCCGTTGTTTCGCAATAGCCATTGGGTTCAATGACGCCTCCACTTCACGGCTTGATTGTGGACCTGTCATATGTGACCACACTTTTACAAGACAACGTACTACGTAAATGTTGCGCATACTACACAAAATAATAAATAAAATAACATATAAAATATGGCTATCATTTTTCTAGTAGTGGTAGAGATAAATTGAGCGATACCTCATTTGTCAAAAACAGTTCGATGTAGCTCTCAGGTTCCGTGTTATTTTTACGTTGCTTATTGTAATGCGGTATTGCAAAGCACACAAGAAGTCCGATGTCTTTTCATACAAAGTTACAGAAGTTACCCGAAATGAAGCGGCGTGTGTTAACCCCTAAGTGGTAACACATCGATAGTCGTCCAGTCATTGAAATTCAGACAAATAGTCATGTTTTATGTATCAACGTTCAAAATCGGCCGTCGATATGAAATGTGTATCTAGTCCATTAATCTGAAAGTAATCTGGTTTTCGTTTTCAAAATGACTAAATTATTCAGGTGATGTAATGCTAACTTTTATCGTAAAAATACAATAAATATTGTTTTCAGTTACTCAAGTATTAATTGTGTACAAAATCTAGTTTTATTCCATTATACAGTTTAATTTTGAATACCTACTTAATAATTTAGTTGAGAGATAATGCGGTGATAGTTTCAAAGGGCATCAGGCAAATATTTACGTTTCTAGTGACCCTCAAAAATGATTACAAAGAATGTAAACAGATATAGACAACAAGTAATTCATATTAGGGATTCAAAATAAATACTCGATTGTTGTTTTGATACTGACCCATTTAAGACACGACAAGAACTTTCCATATTCGATAGCATCATTTTGGAGTCAGACTTTTATTCTGGAAAAAAATGTTTATGTAACCTACAAAATAGGTAATAGTATTCCAGATTAGTGTTCTTTGAATTGAATGATGAATATACAAAGATGTTCTTATATTTTTTATAGCAATTGTAATCATACGTCCACGAGGACTGGCACAAACAAATAAAAACACTAGTTCACTTAGGCCAACAAAACGAAAGCGACTTTTAAGAATCGGCTCATGTGTTGATTTCGATAGTGCATTTGATATACCAATCGTAAGTAAAACAATAAGAGGCATGGGCTATGTCTAAATCGTGAAAGCAGGCGGGCGGTGCCGCGGCGATGACCTCGGAGCTGCGAGCGTCGACCCACCACTCCGCTGCCAACCGTCCAGAGCACGGCTATACTAACGATACGTCTGATAGACCTGTCAATGATTACCAGCCATATTACATTAAACTTGTTGCAGAAAAAACATTTTTATATCGCATTCTACACACACAACGTATATTGGCGATAATGCCAGTATGTTAAAATTGTGTTTAATCTGTTTTATTGAAAGATAATTGTTAATCGTGCCTCTGAATACATGCTGAACGGTTGCATTAATGCAGAAATAATATGTACTGACCTAGGTAAGAGTTAGTAATAATATCTCATGGCGAACGTCCGGGTTAGCAGCCAAAGAGTGTAATTTCGTAAGCGGCCGTGGTCGATGACTCCGAGCGCGAACGTTCTAGTACCTTCTCACTTCAGAATTTTATCGTTACGTAACCGCGAGAAAGTTGACATCCGGCCGAACAATCTGGCAGCCATGGATGTCGTAGTCCATTGATGGAGTCAATGGACTACGATGCAACCCAATTAGCACGATGCAAGTGACTCGCATAACTTACTGCTGTTGTAAAAAAGTTTAACTTAAACTGAGTATAAACTTGAACCTTAAGAAATAGACAAGCAATCTAGGCGCTCGTGTGTCATGTGCCCTGATTCAAAGTACCTACATAAATGTGTATTCGTGTTATCTTACTCGTATTATCAAACGAACATAAAAACGGAAATTCTTCGGTAGGTTAACATGATTTGACCCAATGCCTATAATGTGGAGGACCCGGTCATGAAAAAGGACGCAAACATGTAGGTACTCGCGTTATCTTTTCATGGAGTAAATTATAATAGAGTACCCAGCAATATATAATATAATATAACGAGGCCGTCATGAAATGTCAGTGTTACAGTGTTATCAAAATCGAGGACATTTTTATATAACTCTGGGTCAATGTACCGAGGCGATGTTTTGTTCGGGCTTATCTCTCGTGTTGCTATCGAGTGAGCTATGTATGTCACTGATTGTACACTGTAGATTATTCCTTTGTTTACTAGAATAAAACCACGTAACATCTAATGTTACTAAGTTCATACAATCCATGGTTAACTAATAAATGAGATAATCCATGTGATGCAAGTTCTGTTCCATTCTGTTTTATCATATTAAAATAATATATGATACAACAGAATGGAAACTATAGTGTCTAAAAAAACAAATACGGCTTATTATGAAGTAGAGTAGATCAATTACAGTTTGGTAAGCCATGGTTCGTTATCAGTTTCAAGTTTTAAACTAAATTCCGTTGCAATAGGATATATCAAACTTTTAACAAAAGTTAAAAGTACCTACTCACATCAACCGAGGACATAGTATGATAATTATTTTCATCTTAACATTTACAGTGAAAAGGTTTCAAGTAAGTTAGAAGCTTAACAACACGGGTAACTCCTATTAATCTGCTTATAACTTAACCTTAGTATACATTTCGGCCACCTATTATTAAGCCTAAAGTTTGCAACAAACTACTAAGCCGGGTGTCAATGCACTTCTCTAACTGACATGACTCAGTGGTTGATGTGCGATGGCCGCATAGCGGAACCTACTGTCACAATCGTACCTACTTGTAGAGCACTCTTGTCAACATATTATTTCATAGTCATTTAAATAATATTCAGCCAAACATAATTTATTATGTCTTCACTCATACAAGCGGAAACAAAATAAAAAAGTGAATCTTCAAAATTTACAATTTAAATTCACCATTTTGCCACGTTTAACACGTGGAAAGATGATGAATTTATCAATTTTCTTTTAATGTAATAAAATAATCTGCCTGTCTTAAAAAATCGTGTGTTGAAATGAACTATAGAATGTAAATTAGCTATATCCGTAAATAGGTAGAACACTATAGGGATAAATGTATAAGAAATATATATATCTCAAATAAAAAAGACACGAAGTCAATTTAGACTTTATCACCTAAGACTTATTGGACAAATAGGAACATTGCGTATTTGAACGTAAACATGTTTACGTTAATCTAGAAAGGTGAATGTTCCCTACGACTTGGGCCTTGAATTCAAAAAACATTTACTCCAAACCAGTTACCGAAATTGCGCATTTGTTATCGATGTGTGAATTATAGGTAATTATAGTTTTCTTTTTAGTAAAGACTTTCTATATTTTACATAGTCGAAAGAAGACTCAGCTATATGATTTCATCCATCTTGTTTGTTATGTAGAACAAATTATAAGTTACGACGTAACTTATAATGATTGAGATAAAACGTGTTTTTACGGGTTATTTGAATCATTAATGTTATTGTCACTTACGTGTGTTCGCTCTATGGTAAGCATCATGCTGGCTTCACCGAGTCAATTATTAAAGTTTTTTTTTTATAAATAACTCGAGTATAATCATTTATTTAATAGAACAAAATAAATCATTTCAAACTATATTATCTAACAATGTTCAGTATTATTATTAAATTAAAACTAATAACGTAATGTTCAAATAAGGCACACAACAAACGAATTTAGTAGGTAGGTTTATTTTGTTAAAAACCTAAGAAGTGGGTTTCGTGTAAGAGGTTGTTTATGTGTTTGTATTAAAACGGTTTATCCAATAATATTTTTTTAAAGGGACTTTAGGTTTTTTGCAAAGGACCCTATAAAGACCTCATTAGAGTCCTATTACTATTTCTATACACAAATCGTCCATCTGCCTGTCACAGGCCGTAAAAGACAGTTTAAATACATATAGAATACGTGTGTACTGGACTTTATCATGACAAATGATTAAAAAATCAACAAGTGGGCAGAGCGTTGAAAAATGTTACAATTTTATTATTTGTCAAAGAATTGGTGTTTATATTGTGTGGTCGTAAGGGACCTGTAGTGCGCGAGTCCGACTTGTTCTTGGACAATTACTTGTAATAAACTGGTCAGATTTGTATGAAAGGTAGGCGTTGCAGTAGAAGTTCAGATATTAAATACTATACTAGGTAGAAGATAGCTATTAGAACAGAGTATTCAATTAAAATTTAAGAAATACGTTGATTTAGATGTTTACATAGTCAAGAAACAAAAGTCTAGCTAGAATAAAAACAAACTATAATTATTTGTACTTCGTCGTATTTTGTAATAGGTAAGCGGTCGGAGGTGATAGCGAACAAGGAAAATAGCGTGGGCAGTCCTATACTGAAGCGCCGAAATGAAGCTCGCATGTTGGGGGTGACTGACCTACTCGCAGCAGATATTTGAACAATTGTGTTTGTAGATTCGCTTCAAGGACGCGGCTTATGTCATTCCCGGCATTAACTACTAATGTATGATCGAACGATTTTTACCTCTTATAATGTACAAATAAAGGCGCTTTTTTTAAACGCCTCGATATAAACTAAGAATGACGGTTTTTTTCATTGTCTGCTAAAATTACAGCGAATACGGACTAAACTAAAACAGCAATTTTTAAGATAAACAATTCCGTAGCCAGTGTTTCAACTCTACATGTTGTAATTTTTCCAACGTTTACTGATATACTACCAAACGAATAAGCATTAGTCTTCAATAGTCATATCATATCTATTCTAATCGCGTGCAATGTGCACACAAGCGAAGTAGACCCGGTCGTCATCACCCGACTGAACTCGCACGACATCGCGACAGGAACGGTCGTTCACCTCACTCCACCCTCATTCACCCCTACACAACCCTCGCATTCATGGCATTTTCACAAAACAAACTTTGTGCTAAATTTAGTTTAAGGGAAGATTTTGTCCTATTCGTTTGATGCTTCACAACTAACAACTCGAGATCTAATTGGATGGATCCATGATTTTATCGCTTTTTTTTTCAAAAACCTTTCCTTGCCCAAGTAACAGACAGTAAGACTGTTATTTAGTAATTTATCGAGATAAATACGATTACATGAAAATAAGCGAAAGAAATTAATAGTTTGAAATTGAACATTCATAAACCAATTTTTTATTAACTTGTTCTTAAGAACAAGCTTCAGCTGCTTAAGCTGAGTTAGACATACAGTCAACAAATAGAAATGAGGATAAACCAACAGTTAGCAGGTGTAGTTTGCCAAGCATATTTTACTGGGCAACGTCGTCAGGAGCGTGGTGACCGCACCAACACAATCTATCAAGATCAAACATAGGATAGTCTATCAGGAATAATAATGATAATCAGAGAGTCTGAAATGTGTTCACAGAAACAATATTTTAGATACTGTTATCGTTTTTTATCGAAAATGATGTAAGAAAAACTGATCAATGATAGTCATCTTGATAGTTCTGACTGATTCAAAGCACGAACTCACATAATATTTCATCACGTTTATACGTAGAATAATCAATAAACATTTATAAAATATTATGTTGGTACTTATATCATTTAAGCCGATACTCATCAATTCAGGACGTGTCGCCCGATTCTATCGGCATAGCCAGCACAGGATTGTTCTAAACTAGAGACTCGTACAGTTAGTACCTAACGGCACCCGCCCGTTTCCGCGTTCACGCATTTATATCTCCTTTGTGTCGTTCAATATTTCGCAGTAATCTTAAATTGGGCAGCCGTAATTGGCAGCAATATCTTCCTCATCACACGAAACAATAAAAGAATTAAACCGACTGTGATTAAACTTATTTCCAGCTAAAGAAAACTTGTGAGCAGTTCAAGACTTTGAGAGAAATACCTTATTCAACTGGAGTTAAATTTACACCAAAAATAATGCAAGTTATTTCTAATTGGAATGCCAAAGCTAGACTGCAGTACATTATGTCGACTTGTACAAGGGCTAAGTTTTCGCGCCACAGTTAAACCGATATAAAGTAGGGGAGTCTCGCACATCGGGCGGGCAACGACCGCGGGAACTTGTAACTACATCTACCGCCGCGCGCCCTATTACCGAGCGCTTTGAACCCGCACTCGACGGGGCATAGGCGTTCTTCGCAATACTGATAGGCCTAGCTTCCGCGTTATAGGACATCATACAAATTGGTTCACTTATCTGATCGAACTTATTCTATTTCAAGTAGGTAGTATTTTCTATTCAAATATATACATTTCTTATAAGCTCTAAATATAATTCTTACAAGTAGAATGATATTTAGAGCTTATAAGAAATTGAAAGACAACACCAAGGTTTTATTTCATTTTTCAAATTGGTTTTTGTTATTATTCAAATTCAAAAGGTATTTTTGTTATATTCAATTGGGATTCCGTTTATTACCACAAAATAAAGAAGGCAGTTAACTTAACCAGCACAGCTGAAAGATTGTTATGAGTAGGTATGAACGAGCTTTAATAATGTTGTTTAATATTAATGGGCTGCGTGAACGCCCTTTGCCAGACGACGAGGAGAAAGGCCTGATAAATTTTCCCGCGTTACGACATCGGGCCCAGCCGAGCCAAGAACCCACACCGCTGGAATTAGCGAGCGGCCACGATGGAAATGGAAAATCGCGAAGTGCATCAGGGGGAGGCAGGGCTGGGGGGAGGGGTCCGGGCATTCGCGTGCACTGGCCTATATGCGGTGCGACGACACCGGCCCCGGGAGCGATGCACTCCAAGTACATGCTCGTAGTGCCGCGTACTCTACACACACTCGTGCACACACCTATTTCTCCTATGTGCTTGTATAGGGCTTTACAAAACAGTTTACATGAAAAGAATACTTTAAGAGCTGAAGGAGATTGAAACGCGCTTTGAATTCCTGCGGCTTTGGAAAGAGTAATGTCTTAGTTTCTTTAAGACTGTTGCATGTATAACTTTGATTTGTTCCTGTAGTTACATCGCGGCCTACTTCGTTATTGTTACATAAGCTGTTATAAGTCTTGTAACTGATGACTTCAGAAGTAAACCAAGCCAAGGAGGATGTAAACATAGATATTAAAAGTGAATTTAGCTGGGGAAATTATGACATGCAGATGAGGTTTTTGCGCTTCAGGGTAACGTAATATCACAGTGGTGTAAACTTAAGACTTTCAGCGTGTCTATTTAAACATACAACTAATATGGGCTATCTCATCAACGTAATCATCATCAGTAGCCTGTAGAAATTCACTGCTGGGCACCCTCAAAGAGGTCCATGACGAACGATATTGGCTATCGCTATTCTCCGACTTCCCGGCTACCTTCAAGATATCATCAGTCCATCGGGTGGGGGGCTTTTCACACTGCATCGTCCGGTTTGTGGTCGTTATTCGAGAACCTTTCTTCCCCAGCGGTTGTCGGTTCTGCGGACTATATGGCCCGATCATTGCGACTTCAACTTGCTAATTCAATAAGAGCTAATTTGTGACTATAGATCTTCTTTAGATTTCCTCTTGAATGGGCCATCATCCATCATTTATTTAAATCGTTCTGAATAGTATCTTATTGAGAGGAAGACTTTGAGCTCAAGTTTCGTAAAAGTCACACAGAATCAAAAGTTTATAGAATGACCTGTGAAGAAAGTCTATTTAAAGTATAGGTCCCAGTTAGCTTTCAATAAATAAGATGTGTTCGACAGTGTGGTCGTAAAAGTGGAACGGATATCGATTGTATGGAATATGCACGGGCAGTGGAGCGAGGTGACCGTACAGGGTGCAAGCGCGGTTCCGCTCTGAATGCGCCTGAGTCACCGCCGCCCCAGACCAACTTCACTTTACTTTTTAATTAAGAGGCAGACAGCTGCCTAATCAAAAATTATCCGTAGAAACGCGAGATTATTGAATTTAAGTTTTAGCAGCATACGCCATAATGTGCCGTGGCGCTTACGACATGCACACCCCGCTGGCCAAAAATGAGCATTTTCTCTCTCAAACTAAGAAAAATTGTTCTTAAAATGTACAACAACTAAAAATAATGTTGTTGTAATTCATCTAAATTGCATCAATATATGTTGTTATATTCGATTTTTTTATCGCAAGTGTCTTTATAGAAGTGACTATTTCAGAAATTGTTACTTAGTTTTTTTTTTCAATCGTGTTTTAATTAATATTAACATGATTTTCCTACTGTCACAAACTAGACCGAATTTGCTAAAAACTTTTTAAGTACAGCGTATTTTTCTAGGGGCTTCAGCCCCTTAATTGGGCAAACGGACAAATATGTGCCTGTTGGCTTTAAACGGCTAAATTGAATAATGTAGTATTTCTTATATATGCAACAGCTTGTTGAGATTAAAAATAATAACTAATATTTTTAGTTATAAGTAACTAATATTTTTGAGTACCTTGTAAGTATAATTGCACCTTTTTACCGACCAACCCTATTTGATACAGCTTTTCGTAAACTTTTAATCTGTTATGAATGTATCCGTACATAAGATTTTATAATAACTCAAAAATAAATATCAACCCCGGCACGAATCAAACCACTCACCTCCCGCTTGATTATCGCGGGTAATGTAATCACTCAGCCATTAGATCCGAACCCAGCCTAGTCGAAATTCTTGAAATTTTGCTTAGAGTGCTCCGTAGCCATAAGTGTTTGTTTTACACTTAAAAAAACCCAAAATATCCGATTCATACCCGTAATAATTCATGCATGAATGATACTAAATTAATAATGAATGGTTTAAAAATAACATTGCATCGAAACAATTATATTAACTATTGATGAAAAGATGTTAAACGATGTGAACTTGCATGTTATTGAAAAGGTACGTTTGAATCAATATAGTATTAATATATGATATATAAAATAAATCATTTATTTGAATGATAGTCAATATACCTAAGTCATACTATTTTTTGCCAGGTAGCTAAGAGCCCCTTAAATTATTGCTGAAAACAAGAGGGTAAAGTTCAATGACCGCATATTGAAGTTCATAAATTGTTTGAGCTTTCATATTCATGTTATGTAAGAAGTATGTCGTTGTGTTAGTTGCTCACCTGCTACTGCGCTTGGAGAGGCAAGTTTGCTTCCTGGCTCCATCATTATTCACTCACACATCAAAATATTACACACGTCTCGTAAAGTGAGGTTATGACCGGCGCGCGATTCAGACAGCTTTGGCGCGAAACAAGCAGAGAGCGTGGAACGAGCGAGCGCCAGGCGGTCACAGCGCATGCGCCTCGCTGTGACGTCAATAGACTACCCCCTACACCCACTCTTTATAATCATTTTAACACCCCAACAGACACATACATTATTACTGTTCTTTAAAAACTTTTGGCTATTCAGGCTTCTCGATAAGGGCTCTCGATTGGCTGATTAAAGTAGGTACAGTGAACTAATGAAAAAAGATTGACAGTCCGATACGTTTTGACGTTTCAATGACTGCAAATGAAAGATAAAATCCATGTCAAGTAAGAACTAAGTTTTTATAGGTCGATATTTTTTATCGGTTTACTTTTTACGTTTTTATGTCATATCCATATTAACCTACTGGATTAAATAAATGCATAACACAAAATGTATGACGAGGCTAAAAGACAACACTTCCCATAAACTATCAATATGATACTAAAATCTCACATCACCAAATCTGAATAAGCTAGAACAAATAAATGTCATTCAGTTCAGGTAATGTTGTAAGGGAAGTGGTCGCTGTGTGTGTAGGCGGCGGGGTGAAGAGAGTTCACGGCCGACGCCCGCCACCCTGCAACCCCAGCTGCACACACCGAGCCTGCTTCTATTTTTACCACAGAGCTTTTCTAAAAAAATCACTACCAGGAATGCTTTTATAGACAATGTTACAGAAAAATGTATAAAAACTAAATTACGTGTGATTTTTTCTCCTCTTGTGATGAGGTCCAATGAAAATATCTTAATAAAATAAAGGTCTACAATACATTTTCAAACTACATATATATAAATTAAGGATATTTTAAATAAAAATATAAAACATTTTATAGCGGATGGTAATAACAGTTGAAAAAATGCCGATTTAGTCAAACTAATAAAATAGTATTAAGTTTTTGCCTCCTCTTGAATCTTATTAAAATTTTATCTGCATAATGTCGTTCTAGAGTACAAATCTCGTTAACGGGAGACAAGGCGATTTCAGGAAGCTCCTGCAGGCGACATCTATCGAACGTTCTATGCACTAGCTACTAATAACTACTCGACGCCAGATGGCGCTTACTTCCCGTAGCGTATTTAAGATTCGTAGCATGGTGCTACGAGACTTGTTTGTTTGCATTATTTGGTAAACCACCAAATGCAACACTGTATAATATAAAACATAAATCTGATAAAGAAAATCGTTTATCACGAATTTACAATGTTACCCCTCTGATATAATCTACGAATATATTTTTTGGTAAATATTTCAAAATACTTACATAGTTTTTTAAATTATTTTTTTACACTAATACTGACTTAAATTTGGAATTTCCAAGTAAAAATAATTATCATCTGCATAAATGCATCGATCGATCCTGCTATCACGCACTAATCGATCAACATTTACAAAAATACATACCTAACCATCCAATTAAAAAACTCCTTTGTTTTGAAGACGTTTCAAAATCAGAATAGATACGTATTTTTTATTAATAATTATATTAAACATATTGGTGCGAATTATGACTCCCAACACATTATTATTAGCCATATATATATTAATTGAGCCTTAAAAATATTATCAAATTATTTTTCTCTAATAATAATAAAGTAATATCTAATAATGATAAACCTATAAAGAAAGTGGATAAATTTGTCAAACAAAAATTCATAAGAAGTAGTAGAGCTCCTTGTGAAGAGCTCGTCTTATTTCTGGCGCCAAGCAGCGATGCGCGAATTGCCATTTTAGTTGTATATAAAATAACATTTTCCGCTGTTCCCTATTACTCACATAGTATTTAACTTCCTCATTGTTATTTTCCGTCGAATTCATATATAATTTTTTTAGTGATGTTACTAACTTTTAATACAGACGCATCGTTACCACCATTTTTACTACCAATGTAACTTTTCGAAATTGCTCAAATAAGATGATAGAAAATTCGACCAAATTCTACTTGACACACAAGTGCCTGATGACCCGGAAGGTTCGGAGGGGTAGGTAGGCACAGCCTGCTGCCTGAGGTCGTCGACTCCGCTCCCTAACCTACTCTGGATATTTAGAGCAAGTACCGATACAGCCTACCGCATCTGGGTCAACACTGACTCATGACATGACCCACTACGCTTATTCATCAACTTACACTTAGTGAGCGATTACCAACAAATAAGTATTTGAATGTCCATGTTGTAAAATCTCGTCCTATTTTTGCGAGGTCGTTGTGATATAATAACATACTAAACATAACCTTCACAGTCAAGACTGAAGCGACATTTTAAAATGACGTAATGTAATGTTAAACTAACTTAATATCATTAGTGCCTTTATATTCTCACTTAAATGAACATCATGCTCGAACAAATATTAAAATATTATTTAATGTTATACGTTATATACTAACTTGTTTCCAAAAAATTATTTGCAATATTTATTTTTTATACGAGGTTAACTTCTTTTTATTGCTATCAACTCCTTTTTAACTTATCATCATATTCAATAATTAGACTTATCACTTAACCGTTCTTGTATTTTGCTGGTCAACTCGAGCCTCTATCAAAAAATAATATCTTAAAGTTAAAGTTATATTCATAAAAACCGGGCGGTATTTATTGATGTATACAGTTAACTGTACATTGAAAACATTTTATTTCAATATTGTTTTCCTGGAATTCCCCTGCATATTTTTATATAATCTCCAGTCTTGCCCTAATAATTTATAGATCACTATCTAGATCAAGTATATAAATATAAGACTTATAGATAGATCAAGAAGTAAAAACTTATTCAGCAAACAAATGTATTGTAAAAATGCAATTTTCGAGGTTTTATAATTTATGGCGTCAGTGTTTTTTTTGAACCTTGTTAAGTTGTAATAATTACTTAGTTGAAAGTAAACGGTTTTATGTAGTTCAACAAACCAAGTCATGACCTACTGTGCACAAAATAACGTAAGCAATCGCATATGGACATTGTTTTTATAGATTGCTCGTAAAATAAAATTGATGTAACAAAATAAACAATAGCAGGCTTCTCAGTGTAGGGAACTGTTAATAGAACAAACATGCGAATCTTTGTATAAATACTTTTTATCCATAAATATTGAATAAACAAATAATGAGCTCACATTAATATAAAGCATCTTTGTTACCTAGGCAACGTGTGTAGCATAGGTATACTTTTATATAATAACGTAGATATACCTACATCACATAGGTAATAAAGTAATGTTGAAACAATAATGTATATTTTCCGCTGAGTTGCCTGGACGAGAGTCCGTGGCATGACGCGAGCGCAGAGAGAATTGAGGTCAGGGCGGCGCGGGCGTCGACCTGCCAGCCTCTCGCATTCTGTACCTGCCCCCTCCCTCCACCTCTTACCCCGCTCTTACCCCTTATGTCAAACACCACTTACCCCAACTACCCTTATGGTTGGTTGGATGCAAGCATTCACTACGTGGATGAAGGGAGATAAAAAATAAAAATTTAAGTTTTTTCTCTTTAATATTATACATATTAACGTTTTTTTTTATATAATAAATTGAAAATATATTTACTAGGCACCTAGTATAGTACAGTTTAAATGTATATAAGTAGTATAACAGTCATGTAGTTCTCCCATAACACAAGCTATGCTTACTTTGGAGCTAGATGATGCTGTGTAAAATGGCCAGCATTATTTATTTATTGTAAGTTTTTATCTACAGAAAATAGGTAATCATTGTAACCTAGCAGGTTTACTTGATCCAATGGAGCTTAATATGCAATATATATTTTACCGTGTTAGTGTTCCTTTGTATTAAAAAAAATGTGATCCAATTCTATTATTGAATTAGATCGTTCTCATTTAGAGAGCAGCTTAATAAAAGACTACCTGGTTTTCCTCAAAATAATATAATTAAGGTTACCTACATACCTACTGTGACGTTACAGGCGCGGATTTAGTGTGATTTAAACAGTTATTTGTGTGTGCGAAGCGGGGAACTGGCTGGTGGCGTGACCCAATTGTCGGCGGGTGAACGAACTCGGGGCCTTGATCGCAATACCGCGCGCTCCCCGCTCCCCGCTCGCCGCGTCCGCGCCGTACGCCCGTACGTCACCGCATCCTACCAACGTACTATCTTTTATTCTGCGTGCCGTAACGCACGAAACGCAACACATTGTTATAATATTTTTCTTGAATATCTTCTTCATACCTCAAATGTGTAAATATTATAGGTACAACACACCACATTTAAAAAACGAGAGCGGTTGAGTGATTGATTTGTGTAATTAATTATTTTCCTATAGGTAGTTATATACCTAAAGCTGAGTTGGACTAAATATGTCATTAATATCTGTGCTGTTGGTTTTGTTTACAAATATTTTTTTAGATTTTTTTACCTTACAAAATAATGTTATATCCTTAACTATTTAGGGCCTTAATTATTAAAATTCATCAGTTAAAAAAAATTTTAAGCTAAACAATTGTTTCAAAAACCTTATAAGTAAGGCACATATTCTACCTACTGGTTTCAAGCCCTTTAAGCTTTAAAGTGGGTTTCGTATAAATTTAGTTAATTCAGGTATTATGTAAACTTTTGGGCCGGCGTCCAATCACCTGAACTATAAAAGATTTGCTTAATCCGCCTAGAATTTCAGTAAGGAGTAAAATAAAAAACTGTCTCAATCTAATGAGCTGCTTCGCATAATCTGAAGCTGTTACGAAATAATCTGTTGTCGCCGTTAGCGGGCGCAAAAGTGTCGCTAGCTAGAGTGGGACAACGGTATGCTCCAAGGCTTCGCGTGGATTATTATTAGAGTATCGGCGCTAGGTTATTCTGAGTCGACCTAGATAACGCGTGGGGCCGTTGACCGCGGGCCCTCCGACAGCGCGAACGGCCTCCAAAATAAAATGGCATTCAGCGATGGGCTCCACTTGCGAAACACGCCTCGGCCATGATGTCGAGCGCAGAGACTCACTCGCTCCTCTCTGAGATTGCAAATAGTGCAATCTCTATTAATTGAGTAATCATGTCTACACATAGGTTCTACCTTTTCGTACAAGTGCCTTGGTTCTGAGTTTAAAAGCTTAGACAACTAGCAGTTAGTTATACAATATCAATGAGTAAAATGAACATTTTATGGTGTTAAAATTCTTTACATTCTAAATTAATAATTATTGTGTGTGCATTCCTGATTGTCTTCATCATCATCTCAGATTAGATCAGCCATTGCTGGTATGATATAGGCCTTTTTCTATGCCATCTTCCTGTATCATCTCCTCGTCTAGGTGTTTCCTGTGACCGATGTCGGTAACATATCTTGCTTTCGTATAAGTACTCGTTTTGGGAGTAAATAACTCCCAGTAATTAAAATTCAATTATGTAATTTAAATAGATTGATAGATAAACTCTGTATTGCACACCAAAGGAAAATATAAAAACACAAAAACACAGGAAACAGGGTTCAATGGACGGTCTTATTGCTAAAAGCGTCCTCTTCCAGACAACTTTTGAGTGGACAGGACAGGCAGTGTTGCCAACTGCTACTTTTCGCCAGTAGCTAGAAATCTTAGATTGCTCGATTTTGTTATCCAGAAAATTTGCTTGAAAAGTTGCTACTTAATGTTTCATAGTAGGTAACAATAACATGGCTAATTATGACAATCATTATTTAATTAAATCAAACATGAGAGTATTAAAAATCAGCAGAGTATTTGTTATTATTAAAATGTACAATATTTTTCAACAGTACTCATTTTTTTAAGTACTTCTTTAGGTGAAATACAATTATGGAGTCAATGATGCAGAGGATTGAGTTAAATATCAAACTCATTCAACTAGACTAGGCAGAACACAGGTGAACAGTTGAACATATTATGGTTTGAGTGTATAAATGAAACGCGACCCTATCATAGATAGAGCAGAGCATCTATGGTATTGGTTCTAAGATTCACGTTTAGTTTTTTTAGGCCTGGTGACCTACTACTAACTCTCGATGGAAAGTATTCAAGTGATGTGAAAAGTTGCTTTAAAATATAGCTACAAGTTTTATAAAATTATACCTGATTGAATATTGTGCCTGACACCAAAAAATAGCTAAATCTAGCTATAAAGTATCACTGAGGTCATAAAATAGAATGTTTAGTTTTAGAAGAAAAGTTACATTGGACCTAAGATCTAATATCCTGAGTCCGCCCCTGTTTCTCGCTCAGCTACGAGGCGAGAGCGGGGTGCACGAGGGCAGCGGGCGGCGGCGGTGATTAGCGACGTCGAATATAGCCGGGAAGGCCGAGGGCAACGAACTCCGCTTGACCTAGATCCGTGTACACCCCGCTCGCCCCACTTCCCCCCGCACACGGCGAGCAATCACTATTCGCAGGAAAGTGAAAATGTAATTTTTACAACATGACTATGATCCAACATTATAGTACCTACGATACATCGATTAGATTTGAACCGTTAACAACAAACTAGGTGCATCTTCAGCAAGTCCGTTACAAAAATCGAGGAGCATGTTAGTAGTCCCTAGCTTGCAAAATCGAGTGCAGTGATTAATTGCATTATGAATAATTACTACAAGTTTAGGAAGTTCAAAAAAGGTTAGTGAACCGTCTCACACCGTCATATAGTAAACAATGGCTGTCAGAATCAGCTGATCGGTCTCACCTGCCAGGACTCGGCCGAGGAGGACTTCAGCGTCATTGGGGGTTGTTCCAGCCGCATTGTTGGGATCCAGGTGGTGGCACTCTGTCACAGTCATGTCGTTTGGGAGACGCATAGGAACCGCGCGAGAGGAGCGCGTGCGGCCGGCGGCGGCGTCAACGCGAATGGCGCGAGCCCGCTCGCTACGCCGCGCCGCCCGTCTACTCGTAGACACAGGCTCTACGCGCCGCCCGCCCCTAACACCTTTACAACCCTTTGTACAATTAAGTATTATTGAAAGAATATAAAAAATTGCCTCATGTAAACTTAATGTACATACTCGCATGTGGAATAGCTCGCCTTGAAATATTGGAAATCTAAATTTGAAGGCAAAAATAAAATGATTAAAAAGCAGTATATTCCTTAATAAAAAACAAATTAAAATAAATAGATACTAATAACTATATTTGACTAAGACAAATTATAGTGTGTTATTTCTGATTGAGGGGGTCCTTCGGATCAAGGCCTCTTCTTCCATGTTTCCCTACTCTTTCCTAGACTCAACTAGTTCTCACCAGTGATTTGAGTAATGTCATCTTCCCACCGTAGCGTCTGTTTGTTTTTCCTGGTGGTCCTATCCAGTGTGTTGTTGTGTGGTCCATCTGTTATTACTGTAGCGTGATACATGGCCTGCCCATTGACACTTGTTAGTTATGCTTTCATTCATTTCTAAATAAATTATGGAACTTTCTCGGTCGAGTGAACCTATCAGTTCTTCTAGTTCCGCAGGTGATTCTGCTAACACCACTATGTCATCTGCGAATCTAAGGTGATAAGGCTGATATTGCAGTCATCCACTTTTATACCATTGTTATAAAAGTGGATGAAGTCTTCTAGTTCAGGTTTCGAAATATATTTTCTAGTACAGAAATAAAAAGTTTTGGTGAGAGGATAGAAAGAGGAGTCAGGCAAGGAGACCCCGCCTGACTCCTCTTTCTATACTAATCTCTTCTCCCCTTTTTTCTAGTATAACCTTGCTTGTGCTGCTTTTATAAATATATTATTTAGGATCCTAATGTATTTTTTTTTTCGACGTTAAAGGACACTAGAATATTCAGATATATGGCTGATATTATTGAAGGATTTGCTATCAATAAAGGCCACATACAGCGGCCTATTAAACTCTTTGTATTTTTCGATCAATTATTCAAGTGTATGTATGTGGTCAGTAGTGCTAAAACAAGACCGGAAGCCCATCTGTTCTATAGGTTGTAAGGAGTCAGTTTTTTCAGTAACACGTTCCAATAGGATTAACGCGAAAAACTTGTATGTACTAGTCAGTATACTAGTGGGCCTATAGTTTCCTATATCTAATGGGTGACCTTTTCTATATAGTAATATTATGTGTGATATGCACCATTGCTTTGGTACTGACTCTGTGTCCAACACCATGTTGAATAGCTGTGTCAAATGACTAAGCAGAAACGGCGTACCCAGTCTGAGAACCTCATTGTTCAGCCCATCAGGTCCTGGATTTCCAACTTCAAGCCCCATTATATGATCGTAGATATCTTTCTCATCTTTTGGCAAAACTACGCCTGTACAGGTACTGACAGTAACCAAGTCCTCAGTTTCACTTTCATCTCTTTTACTTTTGTACAGTTTTTCGTAGAAATGCAATCCGTTCCAAGTCCATTTTCGACTTTCCTCCAGTACCATATATATCCATCATTATGTGTAAATCATCACACATGGCGAGTATCGAAGATATAATGGTAGTCAAGATTTTGTTCTTTACTTGAATAATCCAGAATCGATAATAATAAGAATCGATAGAATATTATCACCATCGGTTAATCTCACGCATATTCTCACTACAAAGCGTGCGTGAAACTCTATCCATGTAAATGGGTCATAACTTATAAAGATTATTAAACAGTTAATTAACTAAACACTCCCTAGTCTTTTTTTGATAAGTGTAATTTCAAAGTCAATTGTAGAATGAAAATAACTGTTTAAAATCTTTAAAGGTAAAGGTAAACCAGTTAAAATGAAAATGTTTTGTCTCTTTTGATCCATTTAAAACCAACCTCGGTGGCGCGACGGGCGAGTAGCTGTGACGCAAGAGGATTCGATTCCCGCTGCGGGACTGGTGGTTTTGTTTGCAGCTGTTTTTTTCGGGTCTGGGTGTTGATACCACGGTACTCATGGGGAATCCTAGTGTGGGGTAAATACTGTGTGTATGTGTCTGTTTTTTTTATTTATCAAGACGTCTAATCCCATAAAAGCATGTATTACGTTGATCTAAGTTACGGCTGTTTGGTCTAAATCGGAAGCGGCCCATCTCAACCCAGTGAACTGAAAACCTAAATCTAGAATTGGCGAATCGGGCAGTGAGCGGAGAAGCGAGTTTATAGGCCAAGGCGACCAATTATACAGCTAGTAGCCCGTTCCGTACATTATCGCCACGCTGGAAATAATGTGTTTTGTACAGTGCGTCACAGATTACCTTGTTGCTTACTACGTGCGTTGGATAACAACTAAACATTTTATCACTCCATTGATGAAAATTAATCGCGGAAAAAAACACACTAGCTTTATCCCAAATGAAGGACATCAAAAATATAATCAGTGCTTCGATCTTTAGAGGACACCAAGTGGGGATTGCGAGACGCACGTCCAAACATTATATTTGGTTTGCAAGTAGTAACCATTCCACGTGACAGGTTGAAAGCCGCAAGAAAAAAAAAATATAAATGATGTGTCTGGTCTGGTATAGCTTGTTATTGAACAAGGGTATATAATAGAGTCGAAGTAACAATTAAAACGAACACTTTCTCCGTATTTGCAAAACATTAAACTTTTGGCTACCGTTATCTTTTCTAGTGAATTCAACACTTCCCTACTCTTCTAGTTTATCTCTCGTAGAGTTCGCTTTCGAATAAAATCGCACTAGGCAAACCTGAATTAAAACCTGTCATGAAACCTATCTGCATTTCATACGTCCCCCGACTGAAATACAGTGACTGAGGTCATAGTTCGGGTTAAGCTGCAACCGGCCCGGGCCAGCATCAGGTCGCGCTGACGTCAGCAGCGGTCGTCTACCTCCCCACACCTTCGTTCCATATCCAGAACTAGTTCCCAGAACCGTAAGTACAAAAGAAATTTCGAAAATTTTGAAAAAATAACAAAACAAGAAGTTTGGAGCCTCATGACGTATAAAAGGATCGTACCTTTTATACGTCATGATGCTAAGAAACTTTTGTACCTTTTCAGACAATTCCCGGCTATCGGCCTGCTGATTCGAACCAACCAGTTTACAAGTAGTAGAGCTCCTGTGAAAGAGCTCGTCCGGGGATTTCTGCCAGCAAGCAATAATGCTCGTATTGCTATGTTCCGGTTTGAAGGGATATGGATACCGTTGAATTTACAGGCACTAGGACTTAGAGCTCCTGTGAAACAGCTCGTCCGGGGATTTCTGTCAGCAAGCAATAATGCTCGTATTGCTATGTTCCGGTTTGAAGGGATATGGATACCGTTGAATTTACAGGCACTAGGACTTAGAGCTCCTGTGAAACAGCTCGTCCGGGGATTTCTGCCAGCAAGCAATAATGCTCGTATTGCTATGTTCCGGTTTGAAGGGATATGGATACCGTTGAATTTACAGGCACTAGGACTTAGAGCTCCTGTGAAACAGCTCGTCCGGGGATTTCTGTCAGCAAGCAATAATGCTCGTATTGCTATGTTCCGGTTTGAAGGGATATTGGATACCGTTGAAATTACAGGCACATAAGACTTAGAGCTCCTGTGAAACAGCTCGTCCGGGGATTTCTGTCAGCAAGCAATAATGCTCGTATTGCTATGTTCCGGTTTGAAGGGATATGGATACCGTTGAATTTACAGGCACATAAGACTTAGAGCTCCTGTGAAACAGCTCGTCCGGGGATTTCTGTCAGCAAGCAATAATGCTCGTATTGCTATGTTCCGGTTTGAAGGGATATGGATACCGTTGAAATTACAGGCACATAAGACTTTTCACTCGTTATGTCTCAGGGTCAGCAACGCGCGATACCTCTGGTATTGCAAGCGTCCTTAGGTTACGGTAACCGCTTAGACCGTATGCCTGTTTGCGATATTAGTATTTTGTTACCTTATAGTAAAATAAGTTAGCAAAATAGAATTTAAAGTAAAGTAAGTACCAATTCCTATATTTGGGAAAAATTAGTACTCCATTCGTTCCCGAAGCATGATTATTAGTCATAATGCAACAATAGCAATATTTGTTTCTGTTGGTTATGTTTTCATGAAAAATTGAGCTGCATTTGCTGACTTGAACCATATTTGAATAGAAAGTTTTACTGGTTACCTATACCTGCATCTGTCAAGTCCAATACGTTACAGCATAATGTATACACGGTAAATACGTAAGTTCCAATAGTCATCGAACAGGCTTAGAACTGGCTAGGTTCTTGAGCTCGTCGTGGAAAGTGGACCATAATGACAGCACCACTTTCATTTTCGCACAACTCTCACCGACGCGAGTCGAGATCGAAAGTGTACCACATTTGTTGCTGCGTGCGCGCAGTCCCCTCCCCTCTCGATTCAACTTTCCTATGTTGGACGCGCTTTCTTCTGAGCCGTAGTGCGAACAGCACTTGTGCAATTCGCTTTCTAATTGCATTGTGATCGCAGTGTGACTGATGACTGCTAAACATCATCTCACTGCCCTACTTTCTTATGAAAAGATATCACTCAATAAGATTGATTGATGCGCTTGGACCTCTTTCAATATCTCTATTTGTACATGAAAGTGTTCATGGAGCTAGTGGCGATTGTCAAACCACCATCGTGGAGTACCAGTGTACGTCGTACATGGGGTAACAAGGAAAAACAGTTACCGTTATTAAAAATGCTTGCAGGAAAAAAGGAGCACCACAGCTTGTCAGGATTTTTAAACAAATGTGAATTGTACAGCGAAACTAAGCGAAAATAAAAGCCAGATGGTTAAAACCAATTCATAGACAATTGGGACAATTATAAAGAAGTGTTGTCAAAACAGCCCTGAGTGACAACTGTTCTGCATTCAATGTAAATCTATTTTTTCCCTGACGTATTATCGTTTGCATATGCATTGTATTCAAGTGACACAGGAAATGGCTTAAACTGTGCCATATGTGCCCGCCTTTTGTCTTCTATAACGGGACTTTACTAACAATCAGGACCAATAAAATGATGTTACTGGTATGTAGGCTACAGCAGCTAAAATGAAGGGTCTACTGATCAACAAGAAACTTAATATAAAGGAAGACGTCAATTATGGTGACTGTTAACTGCCTCGAGTGAGTCGTTGCCAGGAAACTCACCATGACTATAATAATTTAATTTTCGATTTTATTCAGAGTAATTTGGTTAAGATACTATATCATGCCGTATAATATTTTTGCAGGCATTTAGATTAGATTTCGAGATTAGTAAGTATCTTAAAATCTATGTTAGGTTTGTCTAGACACCAGGTTCTCGAAGTGTTATTGTATCCGAAACAAAGGCGCACAACAAAAATATGAGTAATAAGTAGGTAGGCATTGAGATGAATATGATAATGTAGGTAACAGCATGTAGGCTGAAAGTCCCTCAGAGCAAAATGCATATTATTATATGCAAAATATATATCTAGTATGACGTCCAAATGAAAAAGCAACGCAACAACCCGTAAACATTGCAATACTTTAATTTACTTACAATATAATAATTTATTATGAATATAATATTTCACATAAAAACATTATCGTAATGCATATTTACAGATAGTAGGCACGCATATGCCCCTAGGCAATATATTGGATCGCAGCAGATAATGTTAACCGTGTCGCGATGAGGATCTAGGTTTTGAGCACGTTACTTTGTAGGTCTGATGTCGGCTGAAATGTAAAACTATGTCATAACGTAAAAAGTATGACCACGCAACCTCTGTGGCTTTTAGAGTTCCGACGACAAAAGTCGAAAATGGAACCCTTGTAGTTTCATCATGCCCGTGTTATTTCCGCTTGTCCGTATGTATGTTACGCCCTTATTGTTTCCTTACAATTGTATAAAAACCTGTTTTAACAAACAAAAAACAGGAACAAAAATCGATAAAAAAAAATTGGGGTCATCCATACATACTAACTAACACGGCAAGTTAAATAAAAGCTTGTAATATTTAAAAAAAGTGGAAAGTAGTAAGTACCTAAAGTGGTGTATCCCCACCCTGTTACTTTTAACATCTTATCTTAAGTATCGAATCGCATGCACTGAAGAATATTTTTATGTTAATAGGTTTAGGAAATAGGAAATATAAGCTACTTCGGGACCCTAACATCTGGACACATCTTTGTCAGTTTACTATCAGACTCGCCACACCGAGTGTGAAATTACATAGAGTAGTAATGTCCGTTCAATCCGTTCAGTAGTTTCATGGTTATTTCATAACGTCGTACGTTGTATAAACTATTTATGTATAACAAGGCGATCAAGAAGGCAGCTAATGCTCATACTGCTTGTAGGCATAGGCGAGTGCGATAAGATTTATAACAAACTGTAAACAATCATGGCCATGCCGTCCCATTGTACGTAACCTTGTGAAAAGGAACACAGAATAGTGCACAAAGAATAATACAATAATTTGTTGAACTGAAAGTATTGCCAGATGTATTGGACTGGCAAGGCAGTGGCTGACCTCGGAACCAATACGATTGTGAATGTGTAAACAAGTTATTTATTTATTTTCAGAGAAGTACATGAGATTGAATCACCTGTTCCAGGTGTTTTGAAGAAAACAAGAACCTACTTGAAGTGAACTACCAAAATATTTTTTTTTATGAAAACTTACGCTTTGGCGCCATAATACTAGTCGGTGACTTCATTCGTGCATTTTTTTCTATTAAAATGTATCGCTTCTAGCTGCACCTGAAGGAAGGGGTTTCAGGAATTCCTTTCTTAGCGCATTAAAATTCAAACACAAAAAATGACAACTTTCCGAATTCTGGTCTCTGGGATTTACAATTTGTGTTTAGACCGTAAATTAGTACGCAAAAATATACATTCCGATACAAAATATTTTCTGTGTTCAATTTAAAGTAGTTGAATGCAAACAGTATTATAATGTTATGGTACTCAGATTATGCTACGAATTCAAATCTGCGACTTAAAGCCTATGTATGCGTTTCCCGTAAGAGTTGTCACATTTTTTTCCAAATCCGCTAACCGATTGTAATGCTGCTTTTGTTTTTTTTTTTATTATCTCTAGGATAGTTCTTTAATGCCACATAGGGGGAACTGCGCATGATGGAATAAAAACTGAGTGTTTTTTCTTACCTGTGTATACTTAAAGCCATTCCTTTGTATGGAACCTGATTTATAATAAGGAATCAGCCTATATAATCTCATAAACGGTAATTAAACTGAGTATTTAATAAAAATAATGTGAAAAAGCATGCAGTGCAATGTGTGGACGATTTTTCCTCGCAACTAAAAGTAAGAGGCTTTGGTGGCGCGCAGCCTTGATCGCACTGAATTTGCAATATCCTGGAGCTAGAGAAGCCCGATTGGCGAAACCTTGCGACCTGCAAAAGTCGGTCGATGAACTCAACAAGGCCGGCCTGCAGCCGCTTTCTTTGTTTGCCTGTCGCAACTCTGGGTCCGCTTCAGCCTCGGATCATTTTATTAAGCCTTCACTCATCTGAATTACAATCGCTGTATGTACTATCAGCGTTTAGTGGACGCATTGATATATACATAACTACGCATGTTTGTTGTTAGTATGATATATCCTCATACAAAATTTAAACAATGATGTATTTTAAATATTTACACAAAAAAATCATTTTTATATTTTTCGACTAACTCATAGTCTAAAAATTTTATTAATTTTGTATTTTTAACCAGCTGATTCCCTAAGAGGGACGAAATAGTCCTCCACTAAGCGCCCACCGCAGACTCGCCATCCGCACGAACCAGTCCAAGACTATCCTCGTGTGCGTTTGCTTTATTTAACGCACATGAGGATAGTTTTAATGGAAATAGTTTAAGAGTAACCCGCTTTGAGTTCATCACCCTGTTAAGTAATAGGGAAAGTTTTACGTGCTGGTGATTTCGCTAAACACCATGGTTTTACGAATCATTATTTATTATATAACGTTAAAGTGATACAGGAATAAAGTAATTATAATACTAGTGATGGTATTTATCATTAAGATAAAGCAATTAGCTATCCAGTGAAATTACAGGTTTATGAGACTTTTCAACTTTGCAGGGCAAGTAATGCATCAACAATCCCCTGGTGCAGCAGATGTCAATTGGCGGCGGTTACCACCTGTCATACGTAAAGACAATGTGTAGAAATTATTATAGACTAGCCTCTGCCCACGGCTTCGGCCGCGTGGTACCCGGATAAATAGTAACATATGTGGTGTTATTCTAGGTCGCAAACCCTACTTGAGCCAAATCGGTCCAGACGTTACGAAGTTTTTTAGCAACAAACATCTAAACAAACAAAGATCGTTTGCAACGGTCTTTAGATATATCTAAAGACTGATCCAGATCACTACCAGACGGAAGCGTTCCCAAAATACTGGCCGCATTATCACTTTCTGATAAATTTGGAAAAACAAACAAAGTGTTCTCTTGAATAGAATAGAGTATCTGCCATTGGCTAATAACATTTGGACTTGTTTTTGCAATACTCCGGATACGAAAGCGAATTGATATTCTCTTCGTAGCAAAAGGGGATTGAACTGAAATATGTGTCAAGTGAAAATACTGAAACGTTACATAAATCGCACTTAATATGTGCGCAAGTACGCTATATTTTACGTAAGATGAGGCCTATTCAATCACTACCGTCTGCCGGTTACATAAAACGATTCGAGTATCTTTTCTTTACTAGCGATAAACGAGCTATTGTTTCTACTGAACTATATTGTGCTGGTGATATCATTTTAAGGAAAACTATTTTTATAACTGAGCACTAAAATATGAATAAGTAAACATATGCCATATGCCACGTACTGCATATTGCTCATGTACGTGAAGGATTCTATGAATCATGGGACGATAGTAATCATGATACACTTACAAGAATGATTAATGATACAAATCAGAAACAGTTATTATTCGAGGCCAATAATGTAACCGAGTTTAAATTCAAGACAAATTATGAATCAATCATGCTATTATAAACTATTCGTAGCGTGTAGACGTGCTACGGCATTAGCTACGAGCAAGCTCTACAAAGGTCTACGGTTTTATAAAACCTGTTTGGTTTTTATTATTGAAAAACATAGTAAATAAAACATAGTAACAAGTAAATAAAATGTCTTAAGTATGTAGGAAAATAAGGTAAATGTAAATATTTCACAGTACAATCTAACGAAAAATGTGCCACAGATATATGTACTGATTCTTATAGAATATATATTATTGTATATTTAATATATTTTTTGTTTTGTTTTGTGTTACAATGAGTGTAAATTTGTAACAGATGTTATACACAATAAAAAGTGTATCTATCTGAGTAAGGAATGTAAGAGAATGTCCTGCACTTAACCACGTCGTGTGATTGAGCACAAATAAAGGCCATGCATTTACATTTGCCGCTGAATCGTTGTTTCGCTGTTATCGTTATAGGTTCCATGGCCAAGTTGCAAAAAAGCAAGCGCGTGCGCAGGTAACTCAACGCGCTTACCGCCATCGTTACGGGGAGGGGCACTTTCACCCGCCGAGGCTGCGCGGGCGTCGACCCCCGGTGCCCTACTCTGCTGACCTACTGCGAACCGAAACACTTCACTTTCATTTCGGAGAGTATGATTAGGTAGGCCCGAGGATGCGTCTTGCGCCGTCTCGTTAAACCATTATTGCGAGAGTTATGTTCTGGAGCTTTCTTCGAAGCAGTAACGCGACGCGCGGTGACTTCTAGAGAGTTGTGACGACGTCGCTTGCGTAACACTTGTTATTGGCGAGAGTGAAAGTGGTGAGCGCTGTCTCCATACCAATGGCCAAACGGGTGCGTTGGACTAGCTGGCTCCGGAGTAGCACTGGGTTAAAGTGTCACTACGCTTTCGCGATTATGTAACTTACTTTTGCTTTTTAATGGGACAATTACAATCACTTTAATCACGCTGGCTGTGTAAACAAGAAAAGTAAGAAATACTCATAGTTTATTACATACTATATACCTAATTTAGAAGTAATTAATGAGATTAACTAGAAATTGTTTATGGTTATTATAGATAACCCACGAAAATATACAATAGAATAGTTATGTTTATACGAATTTAAATTGGTCACTTCGTTTCTCTTTCAATAAAAGGTCTATAAATATCTTGCATGAAACCTCAACCAACTATGCTTGATGCTAGAATCAGCGGGACGCTCCCCTGATTTTAGGTCACACTGAGTCCTGCTCCCACTCAATTTGTATATCAAAATTATATTATCAATAGCATATATTTTGTACTCTGAATTGGGACAAATTTCGAAACGTTAAAAGATTCGATTTGCCGCCAACTCCGTTCGTGAATTTCCGTGGGTTCTCGTGTTAGTTCGCGGCGGAGTCTCTTGGAGGGCTATGTGGCGCTGAGCGACCTCGAGCAGCGCGGGGCAACGAACGCTGACTAGGCCGAATGTATTACAAAGTCCGAGTCAGTCGCGGCCGCTCCCTGTACTCTGCCTTTGAGATCCAGCCTAGGCTCGCCACTTACTGCACGCCAATGCCTGCAACCTATGTCTAACTAATTACGCCAAGGTGAAACAGACAGCCTCTATCATTGCTGGCTTGCAAAGATACAATTATAATCCATCTTACTACCTCAGAAGTAATACTGCACGAGAAATGACAAATTAAGTTATAGTTTGATGTAATAAAACTGACTGATCTTTCTTATAATAAAGTGGATAATGATAGCTTTAACACACCTCCTTGGAGAAAACAAACGGACTGCAACGATGCGCACTCTGAAGAAGAATCCGATACATTTCTAGACTAGTGCATTTCATACACCAAAGTCAGTTTTCAATAAGTACCTACGTTCCAATAAAACGAATACATTATACTTTAAGTACAAATGTCATATTGATATTTTATTTCAACCGTCCACGCCTACTAATAGATTTAGGCCGAGGTTACATTAATCCGCGATACGCGAAGTGAGACAATGTGACCTAAATAGAAGAAAAAACAATACGTTATCTATACAGAATTAATAAAACTAATAATAATATTTTGTTTTTTACAAAAAATCATATAGGCTTTTTGTGAGTGAGCCTGTTTCGTGAGTTATAAAATAACGCAATGTGTTATTATCTGACTGAATGTGGAATTCCAATACAAAGGTATCGTTAATTGTAACACGGTGTAGCCCGGCCTAATTCGTGGCCCGGGAAAAGCGGTCAAGTAGGCCATACACCTTATATTTAGGTTAAGGAATTAAAAATAAGAGTCCTCGGTTTCTTGTGGGTTAATTATATTGTATGATGTTGTAGAGCCGTGTTGGCTTAATGGACTGTACACTGACTTCCGTTCCAAAGATTGTGGGTTGGAACCCGGTTATAACACACCATTAGATTTATCACACTAAAAATGCATGTGCGCATTAACACGTGCTTAAAAACGGTGAAGAAAACATAGGGAGGAAACTGGCATGCCCTAGAACCCGAAGGCATCGGCCATTTGCATTTGGCAGATTTCCATCAAATCTGTCACGTGGAATGCTAGCTACTGTGTAAACCGTGAGCATATGCCAAATGTAATAATGTTTGTACTCGCCTCTGACTACCCCCAGCTTGGTACCCTCACGGAACTGCGTACCTACTGAGTATGAACCTGATGATGTCGATTATGGGGAATACACTAGTTTGAGCGTGTTTGGTTTTTTAAAACTCTTGGTACACTTTCATTAAATAGATAGATAAATCCAAAAAGAAAACCTACATCTAAAAGTAACTAGCTGTTAGAGATAGTTATCTCATAAATGTTTTAATGTATGCTCTTACGCTATTCGTATAATCCATCCATTAAATATACAAATTGCTGTGATTTCTTGAGATAAAAGTGTTATATGTGCTTATTTTTTATACACCTCTTATCGCTTATATAAGTATATTATATTTATATATATAATATACTTATATATATAATACCTATATTTACAATAAAATAATAAATAAAATATGATTTTTTCTATTAGGATATTTTTGTTTTGTTATTTATTTGTCCTGTTTATTATGATATTTTTTATTACTATGTCGCGTGATTTTGAGTCGCACTTGGCCAGATTTATTTTAACCAGCTATAAACGGCTGCATTGCAGGTTTGCTTTCAACATTGTGCATAAAGTGACAGTGCAACAAGGAACGTACTTGAAATGTACCAAGTACAGAACAATGATAATTGCAAAACAACGTCAATCAAGGTTCTCGATAACTTATCCGTTGATTATAATAATAATGGTTATTTAAAGCGTTATTTAAATAAAACGTTGTTTAAGTAACAAATTAAGGTACGAATCCGAACCTATCTATATCTGCTGTCCGTAATCAATAACCTTCCTTAGTCGGGTAAAAATATATCTTAGCTTATCTGTTGTGTTCTTGATTGTCAATTGGGTATCAAAATTGGCAACAAAAACAAAAGATAACATTATATATAATCTTCTCCAAAACAATAGTTTCTGACATTAAAACACGACCTTAATCACTTTTAAAAATGACTGGTATTGCAGCGTCGTCTAGACAGACGTAAAAAAGTGGGCATTGCAGTCAGAGTAAATATTTGTTTTTTTTATCTAATTACATATATTCATCAGGAATAAATTCAAGATGGTTCTGTTGTTATTTTTTTTTCGAAATAATATCATTTTCTAATAAAAATATGATTCTACATTTATATGTTTAAATATTGTAACATCATATCTAGAATTTGGAAGAGTACCCGGCGACTTCTTCTTATAAAAAAAAATGGCCAAAAGGACGAGAAACAAGGGCAGTTAAATTTAAAAGAAGTTGATAGAAAGATAACGTTATCTTTCGCTTCAATACCAGTCATTTTTAAAAGTGATTAAGGTCGTGTTTTTATGTCTGGAACTATTGTTTTGGAGAAGATTATATCATTTTATTTTTCACTACCCGTATAGTAAACGTGTGAAAATGTTATTTTAGGACTGTTCAAAATTTTCTTAAAATCGATTTAAACGTTATGAAGATTAACATTTAAAAGAAACCAACCACCCATTCATCCATACTTTCGCATTCATAACATTAATAGGGAGGAAGTTATGAATTATGGCCTCATTTATGACATCATGATACTCATAGGTACAAGAAGATCAGACACACTTTTCATCGGATGATAAGAAAAATTGTAAAACTGAGTAAGTTAATTTAATTTTAATGTAACCGGCCTAAGCTTTCAACAAAATAATTTATTAAGACTAGAAACATCTCAATTAGAGCAAGAAGCATGCATAACGTTCCGACTCGCTCGCAATGCCAGTAGCAGTTACGATAAAACCGAGGACTATTATGATCAATGTTCGACAATAATCCATGGCTTGTTAAATTTGCCAGCATTAGAATTTGCGCTCGGCGCACGTTCGCAAGATAAGTCAGTCAGGGTCGACGCGGTGCCGACGGCCGGCCATGCACCCGGGCCACAGAAAACCAGCAACTAACAACACAGTATTACAACTACACACTTAAGCCCACAAGACCTTTCGTAAACAAACTCAGGCACTAGTTTGTTTATAAAACATATAGAACATAGCTCGGCATATAGAAACAGCTGCAAAGTAACCTTCCGCGCGTTTGCTATATCTGAGCTTGCCATGAGTAAGGCACTAAAGCTAGTCAGTTTGTAGAAGAATTCTAGGCAGAACGAATCTGTCAGTAAACTTTCTCAGATAGGACATTAAAGTGAGATGTGACACTTCGTCCAGTAGTTGAAGTTAGTATCCCGCTGATCCCGAGTCACGAACGTTATAGCCAGGTGCCGGTGTACCAGTGAGGTGCAAGTGTATAGTAATCAAATCCAGGAAGAGGAGTCACTGTACAGTTGACACACTGTTTTTTGCACACTATGCTTGCTTGCGACACCCGCCCCGCGCCCGCTCCAGCCGAGCTCGCCAGCCAGCCATGGGGAAAACAACAACACCCACGTTGCTGACGTGGCCTTACTCAATTTGAAATGAATGCAATCATGCATTGTACTATATATTTGTAGAAACTTTCAGGTCTAAAAACTTTTTCCAGAACCACGTTAAAAAGTTGAGTTATATTCAGGGTTCAGAAGCCGAAATCAAAACTTTATAATTACGTCTTGTCTTGTCCGTTGTTTGTCCATCACACCCGTCTCGCAGCAATATAAATAAATAGCAATAATTTTTATATATAAATGTATCAATTTAATTTTAGTATGAATACGTTCTGCGTTAAAGAAGTAAATTCTTATATCCTACTATAAAAAATAGTAATAATCCATATTTTTAAAGTAGAGGAGGATAAAACAATTTTTCTTTCCAACTGATGGTAAAATATTATGAAGAAATCATAAAGAATCGCGTTAATTTAGAACAACCACACTCATAAATATTAATATGCTCCGTTTATTACAGTAACAAGGTAGGTAGCGCTGAAAGAGAGTCATTACTGCACTGTGAAATTAAATTACAAAGAAAATAATAAAGCCGAATGGAAGATTAATAGGTAGGTAGCGTTTATAGATATGATTATTGAGGGTGGTTCCCGAGGGAGCGCCCTGGTTCCCGGTCGGTGACCGGACTATATTTAGCCCAGCCGGGTGCATGCTGCATCAGAATTACATTCGGTATCTACCACTATATAAATCATGTTGATACTACGTTTTTTTGTACCATTCTATTAACCAGTTCCAGTATGTGAGTTCCAATTTGTTGACAAACTTTAGAGTTTGTCAACAAATTGTGAAAATTGGTTACATCAGGAAAGAAGGCACAGATAGCATTTCAAAATCAATCATATCAGTATTCCTTTTAGTGACGGTGTACAATAAATTAGTTAAAAAAATATTAAAGATAAGAGTTTTTTTTCGTAGGTATAAACGTTATCCTAGGTCAATCGTTCCATTGATATGAAAAATTAAATGGCTCACCTTTCTCCGATCGATAACGACATAAAAGTAACTCGTCCCTTACCTGAAACAACATAAAATGAGATATTAATTAGTGAAAGATATCCTTATACATCATCATGTTAGTGTAGTAATTTTTAAATAAATAGTAATTTGATAGAAATTTTTACGAACAAAATTCACAAAACAGTTAAATTTTCTTAAAATAATCTAACCCCACCCTGGGGTAGTCGTTACAGATAATCCTGTAGCTATGTTATGATGACACATTATCTCTAAGCTTTAATCTTGCATTAGAGTAAAATAAAGGAATGAAATATTTTTTCTGTTTAATTCTAAAGTAGTTCACAAAATTCAAAATGTTTTTTTTTTAATTTCAGTAAAATTTTCTGAAAATTTTGAAACAAAAAATTAAAGTCATTTTTATGTATAAGAAAGTAGGTATGTATTTTTTTATCATATTTCGTTAATATATACGAGGGGGCGTTTTTAAGTTCGCGGAATGGGGGGGAGGGGATAACAATAGGTCATTGTCGGGATGGCCACAACTTCAGCCACTCAATATTAGTATAAATACCAGGTTTTATCTTAATTGGATTATTAGTCTTTGAACTATCGTCAAGCAAACAACTCAATTGGGAAGAAAGTGTGAATTATGGAAAAAATCGAGTACCGTGCCGTAATAAAGTTCCTTACCAAGCAAGGAAAGTCAGCTCAAAATATACTGGAAGAGATGGAATCCGTTTACGGGGACTCTTGCCCGGGTAAACCATGGTTTACAAGTGGCACAGTCTCTTTAAACAAGGCAGGACCTCACTTGAAGACGACCCACGGCCCGGACGGTCGATCGAGGTGACTACTCCGGAAATCATTAAAAAAGTCGAAAAAATAATATTGGAAGATGCCAGACTAAAGAAGAAACAGCTTGCAGAAATGGTTGGAGTATCGGATACGACAATTTTCAAAATTCTTCACGATCATCTTGGCATGACAAAAGTCAGTGCAAGATGGGTGCCAAGAATGCTCACACCGCCTCAAAAACAACGCCGCGTGGAGTGTTCTCGCACGTTTTTGGACCTCTGTAACGAAGATAAGGATGGACTATTAAGTCGAATTGTTACTGGAGATGAAACTTGGGTTCATCATTATGAACCTGAGTCGAAACAAGACTCTATGCAGTGGCACAAAAAAGGCACACCATCACCCAAGATTTTTAAAGTGTCACAATCGGCTGGAAAAATCATGGCAACAGTGTTTTGGGATTCAGAAGGGATCCTGTTGACCGATTATAAAGATAAAGGCGTTTCTATAACCGGAGAATACTATGCTTCTCTCCTCGAGAGGTTGAAAGAAAGCATTAAAGAAAAAAGGAGGGGTAAATTGAACAAAGGTGTCCTTCTTCTTCACGATAACGCGCCTGTTCACAAGAGCCGTGTTGCGTTGGCTGCCCTGCATAAGGGGGGCTACGATATTTTAGGCCATCCACCCTACAGCCCAGATCTGGCTCCCAGTGATTATTACCTCTTCCCAAAACTGAAAAAAGAACTTCGTGGGAAGAAATTTTCAACTGATGAAGAAGTGAAGGACGCGGTTTCAGCTTATTTTTCGGACAAAGACAAAAAAATTTTTTATGAAGGTAAACATAAGCTTATTGAAAGATCTGAAAAATGTATAAGGGTAGCAGGTGAATATATTGAAAAAGAAAAATAATTTAGTATTATTATTTTCACTTCTCACCCTCCATTCCGCGAACTTAAAAACGCGCCCTCGTATGTGTTCTGGAACCTGCCGTTGTTTAAATCTAGTCTACCAAGATCTATTTTGAACTCAGCTATTGTTTGGTTTTACGAGCACTATTAAAGCAAACCTGAAAAATATATTCAGCGGAGAGCAAATACCGATTTACTTAGATTCTCAGAATAAATCTGAACCTACTATCATTGTACAGAGAAACACTTCGAGCTAGATCACTTTGGAGTCAGCGTATTTGCCTAATTGATCAAATACATGTTGTTCTATCTGTTACCGTGAGCAATTGTGTTTCGTATAATAACGAAACTTAAGTCTACATTCGTATGCTGCAATCGGGCGCTCAAGTCATTACGTTGTCATCGTCCTAATTTTGCAGTGTCCTCGTTTTTGAGGTCAGCCTCTACCGGAGCAACGAACCCGTGCCCTTATCGAGGGGGAGGCGCGGGGCGGCGGGCGACGGCGAACGGCTCTCAGCTTTAAAAGTATCACAATCCACGGACAGATGGCGCTTTTAAACTTTAATATTTCAACAATCAAGAAGTGCGCGTTCGATTCCGACTGTGGGACAATTGTTAGCATAGTCTGCAGTTTTTTGTCTGCGTGTGGGTGTTGTGGTATCATGGTACTCGTAGTTCTTGATATCCACAGCACAGGGACTATTGTGGCGATGAGGACAATGTTTGAGTCAGTTGGGTGTTAAGAACCTTTTAATAAACATTACACACTACTGATTAGTAGGTAATAAAGTCTGCTCTAGTTATTTCAATAAATACTGACGTAGCTACACGATCGTCGACAAAAAAACTTGTTTTACATATAAATACGTTACGTAAGGAAACGTATAGTAACAGTCCCCGACCTAACGTAAATTACCCCGATGCATCCCTATCAGTGAAGTACCTATAGTAGGAGTAACTACGTCAGTCACACACAGACTGGTAGCATGTGGTTATAGTCGGAGCTCGCACACAGGCGCACGTGAACTGTAGGCGAGTACGGCGCGGGTCGTTGGCCGACAACCGGGGCAGCCTTGCTCTGTCCTCCGCGCCCTATTTCTGTTACCACAGAGCGCTCCGCTCCCCACCCTACAGCTCTAAACCCTCTCTAAAAATTACTTATCCAATTTACAGCCACTTCACCGATTTCAGGAATTTGCGTTTCGATATAAACAGACGAAAAATATAAAATTTACTTCTTTAACACAGAACAATTTTACATATTTGTATGTGTAAATGGCATTTTAAAATTAACAGTAATATACCTACTTAATGTAACAGTTTACATTAAGTCACAAAGGTGTAAGTAAAAGGTTTTTTTATTATTTATATACACATAATAATGAAATATTTCACATTAAATTGAGGACATGAATCTTATCACAACATGAATCTGATAATCTATGGTATATCTGATAAATACATAAACATAATAGCAGGACAGGTAGATGGTTAGATGTATCTTGTCTCTTGGTTGGATGTATCTTTTAAAAATAAACAATGAATCTAGAACATGTTGCAACAACGCAACGCAACAAAGTAAGCGTTACTCAAAATAAACTATGGTATTTTGCATCTATTCTGCGAAGTTAATCATTTTACATTGGTTTGAAAAGTTGAATGAATTTCAGATATTTTGCATAGCAATCCTATAAATTAAATAAATAAAAAACCCTCTACTGGTTACCCGTGATGGACATCCTCGAGGATTCAACATTATATTGTTTTGTTAGATGCATTGGGTTGTTGATTGCCATACTGGCAACTATGATAGAAATTACATTACTGAATGTAAGATTCACACTTTCTTAACGTATCACACGAGCAAAGATCTAATTTTCATTCTATCGAGATGTATTAATTTCCACATTTGTACATTAAAATGAAAGATTAAAAATTATTCATTATTGCTGCCATGTGTGAATTCCTGTGGGATCTTGTGGCAAGATGATAATATGTTTTTTTTACACTATAGCATTAGTAGGTATGTGCTAAATGTAATGTTTGGACGTACCTCTGACTACCCCCTACTTGTAATCCTCAATGATCTACGCACTGAATATGCATCTGAGGATGTTTATCATGGAGAAGACAGTCGTGAGATTGTTTGTTTGTTTGCTTTTTAGTTTTATCTACCGTTTTGTGAACTTCAGTAGGAATGAGTTATGTAAGTTTTCTATTAAGTAAATAAAATTGTATAACACATCGATTGTGAACAAGTATCGTCAATGCATGACACATACGAGCACATAATAGTACACGCACACATGCTCAGGCGTGTGTGTGTGTGACGTGGCGAAGTGAGTGGTGTGACGTGGGTTGCGTCAACTTTTACTCGCACTTTCTCGTCGGCGGCGCTTGCGCAACCACTCCGACGCAGTACAGGTTCAGTCACCCGCCGTGTCATGGTGACAGTGACAGCATTTCACTTACTAGACATGCTACAATATAATTCACAAGCTGGCATTATGATACAATCACTCAAGAATCTATGCAGCATGGTTTTGTATAAACAGTCTCTTTATAACACGAATACGACCTTACAGTAACAATTAATTCAGACATGTCTCAAGACAATATCGGAAAAGCGAGAATGTCTACCGCTCTAGTCTTATACCGTGCTATTTTCAAATAGTAAAATTGACTTGTTCGGTACTTTAGTTATAAGAAGCTACAAGAGAGAGATTTCTATTACCATGGAATTACATTTTCAACAGTATAACTAATAGAATCATTTTCATTGAAAGCTATGGTAGGTAACAGAATGGCGGCGCGGCGAGCGGCGGGGGAGCACACTGTACGTGCCCCAGTTTCGCGCGGGTGCACGAACTCAAACGAGGTAAGGCCACCGACCGAAGCCGTATTCAATGGAAAATGCACTTTATACTGTAAAGTTACGTATTGCTTTTGTCTGAGGAGTATGACGGCCGGTTATATCGTCACAAAGCGCCTAGCAAGCGGTACCACATGGAGGAGCTGGGCGTGATGCTAGATCCAGCTGCGGACCGACCTTCGTAATAATCACCTTCTCGAGGTCTGATATGCCGTTTCCTTTGATAAATCCAGAAACAGTGAACTCCTTTGTTTTATAAACTTATTTGTGCGTATTATTATATCTGTGCTTATGTTTTAGTATCATGACAATGGTTTTTCTTGGTTTTGCAAGTTGGTAGGAAGAAATTATGCAGAGAATTAATTTGGGTGCGGTAGGTAGGTACTAAAAAAAACTAAAATTTTTTAAAGGAAAAAAATAAATCCTACTTCTTGTTGATAAAAAGTCCATTTTAAAATTTCATCGCTTACTTTTTCACCATTAGGGGTGGCCATAAAATTTTAATAGTATTAAAATAAGAATCATTCATTAGTGTATTATGGATGATTGAGATAAAATATAGAACAAAAAATACGTGACAAACTCAATCTCGCAAGTAGACACAAATCCACATTTAGGTCAACGGGAGTGAACGGAACGACAATATTCGAAAACAAACAACAAAAATTATTCAAGTTTGATATCTCCGTCACTTAAAAGCTATTTTCAGATAAACTTTCCATGCCATGTGACTGCTTTATTCTATTTTCTACCTACTAAGTAAATTTTCAAATTGTAAACATGAATTTATGCTTGTACAGGAACATCCCTTTTTCCACAAAATAAGTTTATTTATTAATTATATAACTTTACACCTACAGGTCGGTATTAATAAAACGTGCCTACAATTATGTAGGTAGTACCACAGACATTATAATACTGTTTTGCTGAGCACAAAGGCACAGAGTGACAGGCTCATGAATAACACAATTGTAGTGGTAAGTATATAGGTCATGCCGGCGGATACGTAAACAGCTAAGGCTCAGAGGGACGATGGAATCTCCACTAAGCTATATGAATTTGTATAAAATCTAGGACACCCAGCTAGCGGCGATAGCATTTTGTTTCTATATCCATAATATTTGAAGTGTTTCAATAGAAATGTACACAAATTTGTATCGTAAGATACGTAATTGAACATACCAATTGTTCTTTTAAAAAAATCCATGAAATTATAATTTAAACGCACGTTTTAATTTCATAAATTACAGTACAAAAATACAAAGAGTGTCAAAATATTGTAATATGAATTGCACTTATTTTATTGCTCATTGTTTGTTAAACATCCTGTTTATAATAAAATTTGAATGTGCATTATAATTTATGAATGATATTAATACAGTGAAACAATGCAGTAAGCAGAGCTCGAGTAAACAACCTGTATTTGGGGCAATAAACTTCATCAAGAACACCAGATAATTTTGTTCGATAGTTAAGTAATTATCTCATTATGTTTTCGAGTCGATAGGCGTTTATCTTCGAATTTGCATACAGATGCATGCATGCCAGAACAAAAATGTGTTATGAGCATTCGATACAGTGAACCCTGTTGTTGCCTTCGATGTACACTGAAGGCTGGTTGGTACCTACACGCGTAAATTAAACCCTTTTTGCATATTTCAAGAACAACCTGTACTGTCATGGATTTATATTGAGTACCATTGTGTATTTTCATCTACGTCTACTTTTGTGACTATTGCTGCATGGAACCTCATCACATTACTTAAAAATAAATATCTCATACACAAATTTAGGTTAGATAGTAAGACTACTGTACACCACATTGAATGAATGCAAATACTTTATTGTACACCTTATGATATAAACAAAATATACAATAACACATTAATACAAAGGTACTATGTGCGGTCTTATCGCTTAAAATCTTTTCCAGACAACCTTTGAATTGAGAGGATTATATGTGATATTGAAGTTGCCGGGGGTGTACTATTAATATTATTATTATAAAACGTACTACTCCAAAATAAACCATATAATAACATATACAAACAACTAAATAAATAAATAAGAAACTCTTTTTAGGTTAAGCTCGCTTAAGTACATGCCTCACCTAATATTTTATTTTATATTTCTGTGTACAATAAAGAATTATAAAGAAAAAAAAAGATCAAGATCAATAAAAAAGATCATTTTATTTTTATAAAAAATAATGTAGTATTTAATTGTTTTCATTTTAGTTTGGTACACCAATAGTTTGGTACTTCGTTATCTTTATTAGATGATATCGTCATACTACATACGTGGTATCGTGCAGAGACCATGTCACTGGAGGTTATACCTCCCTGCCCCTTGCCCCCTCTCTGCAGGAGCAACAAACTCTGCAAGGTTGCACACCGACCGACTGCGCTGTCTTTGGCTCGTTGGCTACAGTTAGTCCCAGTACACATTACCACCTTTTCCTTTTTCAAACCCTTAAGTTCTAACCACTAGATGCATTGATGAGTGCAGCAGACTACAATAAGTCAACAATTTCAGCAACTACACTGAATAGCTTGGTCAATTTTAATGGGTATTATCGCTGATTGAAAGACTGAAAAACATAGTTCTCTGAGAACATAATGCCAAGAAGCAGAATACAAATGATCTTAAAAATATATGATAAATATCGGAATTGTAAGTAGTGTGCACGTTGACTCTACTAACGAATGTATAATCGTAACGATATCGCTCGCCCTTCTCCTTAAAAACTATTTAGTATTTTGTTATGGCGTTTCTGAAGGCCCTTTTATTTTGAAATAAAATAAAAAGTAAATATATTTGATACTATGGAATATTTGCGATAAATCCACGTTTAGTTTTTCCCGCTGCCGACCGGTTATACGACGAATAAATAACTTCATGACTCGCCGTTTGCGCTGTGTTTGTTGAGTAAGATGAGTCAGTATGTAACGCAACGATAGATATAGGGTACGTAAATATAATTGTATAATACAGGGTCATTTGTAAATCTCGCTAAAGCTCTCGGACCATAATTCCTACCACCAAACCAAACCGTAATTTTAATAAAATTCTTTGAAATATGTTAAACTTATTTTTTTTAACAGTTACCAACTCGAAAAAAAAATATGACTACTTTTGTGGCATTTCAAACATTCTTAGGACACAGGTTAAAAAATACGGGGAGAGACACAATTTAGACCAAATGTCAAAAATATAACATAGAAATATACACCCATTAGTCTTGACACCACATCACCGAAACTCTTATTTCCTAATTTTAGTACCTAGTTTATCCACAAGATCATGCCATGTTTTATTCCGGTAACTCATTTAAACTCATTTCAGTATTCTCATAACTTAAAAGCTGTTTTACGAAACAACTCTTGGATTGGGTCTCATAACGCCATCTAGGGGCGAGTAGCTGAACTCAAAAATTCTGTTATAATCAATCAACATTAAATATCTTCTAATGCAATTAAAAATGCCCTTACACGTAACATATATTTTCCACTATGTGGAAAATAAATTGTGTGATAAAAAACGAAAGTTCAATTTAGTTTGGCCAAATCCAAATGACACAGTCTGTAATTTATTAAGCAAAATATTATAATTATTGATGTGTTTTTTCGTTAAACGAAACATAACAGGTATTCTGGTTATTGGTAAAATTGGTTATATGCACTACAATAAATTTTAAGCAAATGACGCTCAACAAATCCCCGAAACAAAAAGTAGAGTAAGTGACTCAAAGTACATTATTTTTCTAAATGGGAACGTTGACCATGCGGCATCAGTGACTGATGAGTCACTTTACGATAAGACGTAAACATATTTTCCAAATCGAATGATAAGGATAAATTTAAATAATTTTGGTGTAAGTATATAAATATCTGAACAGAACAAAACATCTCTTAAACCGGACCAGTTATATTAGAGAAGTTGGTATTTACCTATTATCCCGCTGTGTCCAGTCGAGCTAGCACAGGTGTAGCGCACTTTTCTTGAAACAACCTCAGGATAATCATATTAAAAACATGAAAATTTTCACGTACCTACTGTACTATCATCAGATATCAATAGAATATGGTTTATTTGATACACATACAATGCACATGAAAGTCAAGATATGATGAACTTTTCGTAGCAATCGCGATACGTGCGTCGCGATCGCTTCATTTTATGGTGATTTTCGAAAGGAGTCGAAACAAATATGTGCTGAACCGAAACTACAGTGGCTGGAAATCATATTTAAAAACGGAAATAAGCTACGTCAGCAGATTCAATGAAAAACAATGATAACTAGCCGTATTTACGGTAGGTAAAAAACTCCGTGCTTACAATATGAATGGTTTCATATCACGGCAGTTTTTTTAAATAAAACTCCAGGCCACATTTGGGAGAAAAAGCATTCCATATCGCTTTAAAACAAATTTCTGTTACGTGAGTACACCAACTTGCATACTCAACTAAACCACTTGCATATAAAATGTTATGTGAGTGATATATTTTTTAAGAACAAATTTTTGTTCTGGATATTACATATATCAGGATGTCCTGATATTTTGACACAGTTTCATGAGTTTCTCCAGTGATCAGGGTGGGATATATTGACGCCCATTTATGACATCACACAACTTTTCGGGTTTTATTTAATATAATTCTTTATTGTACACAGAAGTAAATGAAAGCAATAAAAAACTACATCAGAGATACTTCGGTGAAAGTGGTAAGCTCTTTTTCAAGTTCATAACAAGTAGCGCCATCTCGGGCAAGTGACTAGAAGCTTTCAACTTGCTGTGAACCTTTGCTTGGAGTGCCATCTAGCGGAATTTTCTTGAACTAAGTAGGCTTTGGAGGCTTGAAGCTCAAGCTGATATCGTAGGTTGGAAGAACGCTACTAGAGTCCGCTTTTCTTCATTTATCAGAAATACTGGATACAATTCGTCTTTTTTTATTAGTACTACATAAATCAGCAAGCAAATCGAATTGGACAAATTTTAACCACTATCTTGGAGCATATTAAAATCTTAAAAAACCTTTTTCAATTAAGTATATTATTGTCTAATTGGTCGATTGTTTCGAAAACGGCTTCTTGAATTCTGTTTTGTAACTCCAGGCCACATCACATATATTTGCATACTAGAATAATAGCCCAGATCAATAATACATACGAATCAACTGATGTGTTACTTAGTACTGGAATTTCTGGAATCCATTACAGTTTAATATCAGGTAGGTAATGAAAGAAGGTTGTGAAAACAAGGGAAAACCTGGCCTAGGTTTTATTATTTCTACGACATTAATGATTTTGTTTAGCTTGGTCAACCTAGGTTATTTGCAAGGCTTATATCTTGTTTCATCAAAATTGAGAGTTTTTTTAGTTTTTTATATCTAGCGGCAGGCATAAAAAAATATTAGCTTTTCTTATAAATAGATAAATTTAAAAAAAATGCATCATCTAGCCCCAAAGTAAGCTAGTGTTATGGGAACTATATCACTGATTTACTACTTATCTACATTTGTTTTTGTAATTTCATACATAGAACATAGAAAACATCCAGACCCGAGACAAATATTTGCAAATCATACAAACATCTGTCCCGCGGCGGGAATTGAAGCCGCAACTTTCTGCGTCTCAGGTGGGCCCTCGCCCACTGTGCCACAGAGTTGGTCAAAAATAAAATAAGTACAAAATTAGTTGTAGACCAGCATAACCACCTTTTGGTGAACGTTTACCGTAAACTATAGACGCTTGTAGCACCAAAGGTATCATTCGCGCGTTGCCGACCCTGAGGCCGGCACCTGTATCTTCAAACCAATGAACAGTACTACTACTAATAGGTTACCTACCTAAGTTGCTCATAAATTATCGGCATTTGATTCAACAGGTTTGATTATATTTGCTGACATGCTAACGTGTAGGTAAACAACACGTAATGTAACCTCCAGCCGACTTTCGGACTATCGTCCGGAACAGACACACGACTGACCTACAAACAGTCGCGAACATTGAAAGATAACATTCCATCCTTTTCATACATGAGCATGCAGTAATACAGAGCCGAGATGGAGAATCTCGGTGCGATGACGAGCCTCTGATGCTCCGCTCAATGTCAAGTTCACCGGTTATTATTAGTGCTCAATGCCACAAAATACACGCAAACATGACGGAACGCCTGCGCTGCCAGCCCGACATTATACTTGGGAAACTTCTGCGATTGTTTGTTCGTTGGTAATATTTACCTAATATTTTATTATCATCATATAGTTACATTAAATCTGTGCCTGACGAACTCACTGTCTGGCAACAACGCGCAGAAATTTAAATTTCGTAGGACATTTTTATTTTTACCCGCGTCGTAAATGTTTATACACGATTCCGTAAGAGGTTGTTTGTTTATATGTTTTTTACCAGTTATCAACAACTTACTGAATAATGTGGTTAATTTATAATCGATTTGTAGGACATCAAAGATATTTCATAAATAGGTTTTATAAATTAACTTGATGGGCACATGTACCACGTCACAACAAATTAGTGATGAATATTCATACCAAAGCTCCACGCGGGAAAAGTGTGGGCGGTCAACTAGTTTATCATAAACTTAATATGAATTTCTCTAATCAACTTTACATGCTTTTATATCTTCCTACAAACATTTAAACAATGGATCTAACGATAGTATATGTGATGATATTTTCCTTATACCTACTAACTGGAACTGTTTCCTTTTTTATCTTCCGTTTTATTCTAGATTTCCTTAAAAATCCCCCAAAGTATTTTCTTTCGTCTATTGCAGCATCTCCTAGTGACTTGTGATGATAAAATCAATCTAAAACCATCCTTTAAGCCATAAAAATCGATTACAAAAGCAGCATTTAAATCGAATAAGCCGTTTTGGACATAAATGGTATCGCATATAAAAACTCCTAAAGTCGAGGGTAAAAATGAACATACAATAGGGGTTGAAAATCATTTCTAATTTAAAAATACACTGTTTTCGGCAATTTAATCACGTCTCATAACTAGTAGAATATGGGCACTTCAAAATAAATATATTTCCTTTAAGATAAATAAAATATACCTTATACCTTCTCAAGACTCATTTTCAAGTTCAATGTTAGGCTAAGTTTGATACGGATGTTGTCATGATAAATACAATTTATTGTAGTTGTTGGTAAAGGGGGGTTGTTCTTTGAAGTTATAAAATGAAAATTGGAATTGAAGCTACACATAACAAAAAAAAACGCGTTTCAGAGTTTTTGGATTTTCACATTTTAAGGGGGGAAATGGGGGTGAAAGTCGCCAGGAGGCGATGCAAAACTCGATCGATAATACGTCTGTAGTTATCGAATTAGAGGCCCTTTATGTATTTCTTAAGTAAGTAGTACCTACATGTAGTAATAGCCCGCGTGTTGTCCCATTAGTGGCCTTCCCCCTGCCCCCTCTATGATCTTGAGCCATCGTGGTCCATCCTCGTTTATATATTACTAAAATCTTGTTATTCCCATAATTATCTAGAAGTAGTAGAAATTAACACGGGGACTCTACAACGGGGAACGCTTACGGCCAAATGGCACGCATCCAGGGTGCGCATGCCAACTTATTTTCCGCTGCGTTGCTCCCCAAAAAGTCTACTTAGATTCTCATGAAATTTACGTGTTTCCATTATTTTACATTTTATTTGAAAACCGCATTTATATTCGTAAATTGTACAAACAGGCAGACGGTGTATTTTGTAATAGATACATTAAAAAAATATGGTTATAAATAGATCATCTTATAAACCTACCGAGGTGGTAAAAAAATACTTGTACTCTAAACTCTACTTTGCTGACCCAAGTTATATCACCCAGGTGAATAACGTGTTATAAACCCACTTGTATACATTCAACCTACTAATAATTATTGAGATAATCACTCAAACATGTGTTTTTAGAATAACCAGGATAATACATTTATTGGTAAATAAAATTTACACGTAAAAAGAGAGAAGGAAGAGACAGACTCTTACCTAAGCACAGATAATGCAGTATGTTAGGGCAGAAGAAGATATGTCCGTATAAATTACCAACTCCCTAAACCTACATTGCAACAATGCTTCGTGACTTGTGCAGTAGCGAATTCGGCCAGTATCCCGAATACAATCAGCTACTGTCTGCACGCATTCCCTCGCATCCCCGCTGCCACCCCCGCTGCAGTATTGATCGCGGCCGTGACTCACGCCCTTGCCCGACATTCAACTACCCGTCTACCCCATTCTACTCCATGACACCCCCACCATGCCAGCCCACTGCACGTTATCAAACCTATTATCTAAAATAAAAGCAATTACCATAAATCGTGACTTAGGCAATTTAAATGGAAATATTTGAATTGAATTGGAAATATTTTGACATTGAATTTATAAAATCTACTTTCGAAAGCAGTGGCTCGGCGAGCATAATCTAGAGATAAATCTGAGCAAAACTAAATTAATCCAATTTAAAACATATCAAAGAACTCCTCTGAACCCTTCAATTTTGACTAATACCTTTCAAATAGAAGAAACTACTGAATTTAAGTTTCTTGGACTAATATTGGACACACATATAAACTGGAAAAACACTGGAAAATCTCTTAATCTTTAAAAACAAAACTTGCAAGATTTACGTATGCTCTAAGTATTATTAAGGGAATACCACCACGAAAACGCATTATCAGCATAATATGAAAATGCATACGCCTGGTTTAATTATTCCATTGTTTTATGGGGGTCACCGCATATACCCCCATACACTGTTTAGTGTATGTTATGTATGGGGTGTCCAGAGACGCAGAAGGTTGCGGGTTAAATTCCCATCGCCAGACAAATGTTTGCATCTGCAAATATTTGTCTCGGGTTTGGGTGTTTCTATCTATAATAAGTATAATATTTATACTATAATAAAGGTAATATTTACAAAAAATGTATATAAAATAGTATATCAGTCATGTTGTTCCCATAACACAAGCTCTGCTTACTTTGGGGCTAGATGATGTTGTGTGAAAATGTCCAGCATTATTTATTTATTATTATTTACTTCAGTGGTATATTTATTAAAAAAAAAACTTATTGGTATTCTAGTAAACATCAAACAAAAAATAAGCTGCAGACAGCATTACAAGAAAATCAAATTGTTAACATTACCATGTATATACATATTGCAAATTGCGATTTTTGTAAGAAGATACAGATATTTTTTTGTATCCAAGAAAGGAAATAACAAAAAAATACAATAGACCATTTAATTTTACCCCCTATCCACAACAGTCCAAAAATTAGGCTAGTTAGAACTTTAATAAAATTCCAAATAATATTAAAAATGAACAAAATGACAGAACTTTTCATAATATATTACGTGTTACTTGACTATTTCATTAAAATAAAATGTATTAATAACACTATTATTGACATTGCGAGTGCATCGAACTCAAATTGCTGCGCCCTAACGGGGTTCATGTACCCACCTGTTACTATGTATATAATTTTAAGACCACTGAGTATGTTCATGAAGGCAATAAATTAATATGCATATGAAGGGTTTGAATTAATGTAAAACATTGTATTAAAAAAAAAACCCTAAAATATTTAATACAATAAAGCTAAAATTTCTTTTGATTGTTTAATCAAAATAAATTTAGAAATAATATTTGTTCTTGATGCTCGATTCAAACTCTGACCAAAAATACCAAAATACTTTGAAGTTACCTAACATGTTTGTATTACTCGGGGTTATGAACGATCTACTTCCCATCTCATTACTAATAGGTTTAACTTGGATTATGATGATTTTTTCTTTGTAAAATGCTTGTTAGGAAAAATATTTATTTTTATCTAAGCACATTCAATCAAAAACTTCAGCATTCGGTTCGCGAGTTTTCCGAGTTCCCCTACCGTTTCCCCACATCTCTATAGCAATTCATATCACGTAATGCGGCCCCTGTGACCAGAGCACCCTACTAACTTTTATTTCGTTATTAGATCGAAGGGATAGAGGGTAAGAGGGAATGAGGGCCCAAGCCGTCTCGACTACCCTTCGTATTCCTTACGATAAATCTAAGTCTTTGTTGATGTAATATATGTCTTCTGGTAAAATATCGTGTACAAAGAATGTAACATGCGTATTTATGTGAAACAATTTGTACTAGAGAATCCATAGTCTTAATTTAAATTCTACTTTCTAGATTTATTAAATTATTCCATGACTGATTGACTGACAGTCAATAAGAGTCCTAAAATATGGAAGGTAGGCTGTTTGAGATGTGTTGGGGTGAATAAAATATTTCCCGAAATTCCACCCCTAGAGGCGTACAGAAAAAAAGCTCGTGGACGAAATCACGAGGCGTTCTACTAGTTCATAATATTTGTAAAATCTGTCATTGTTTTCACCTAAAATGTTATCCTATACTTCTATTATGTTACTACATTTGGGTAATGAAAATACAAGTAAATTTGTCCAACATTTTAAAACCCCTACGTATATTTTCATCATCGCTTGTGCCCTCTAGTGATTTGTGCCGATAAAACTTATCTAAGAACCACCGATAGTAAATCTGTTTGGTAACAGACAAACAAACAAACTCACAATAAAACAACCTCCAATGGCAAACGCATATACGCAGATACTACAACAAAAATAAGGTTGTGTCTACGAAATAATTAATTTGAATACAATTAGTGAGGACTATATCGCATAAGAATCGAGTGAGCATCGAGTTAGCATGGCACACACTTTCCGTTGCGCGAGGGTATGGCCACCCGAATCGATACCGCCCCACGTTCACGGTCATCGCCCTCCGCCCGCCCTACGCTTCCGCGTCACCGCGCTCCGCAACCCGCAGCTTCCCCCTTAGAGCCCCTCGCTAAATATAGGTACTGTGGCCCTACAGATCGACGTAACAAAACACAAATTAGTCTCACTACTTACGTATTACTCTGCAACTATTTGATCTCTGGAATGTCTTCAGCGTTTGCTAATTTGTTTGCATAACAGAACTCTAAGAAGCAGAAGTCAATCAGTAAATAATATTTATTTTTTCCCTTCGAAAATCTTATTACCAAGGTTTTCCCTTTAGAAATATTTTAATTAAACTGGGAGTTCACATTCGTCCATTCTATCTATAGAGTACCAGGACGAGTTAAAGAGAACACAAAATTAATGTATGTTGCTAGGTCGCAGCTTAGCAGGATTTTAAAAATCTTTTTTTTTCCTTGAAAGCTAGCCGGCTGCGCTTAGGCAATGTAATGTTTTTCTTTTTTTTTGTGTCTTATATTATTGCATGCATATCTCAGGCATTGAAATGACGAAAGTGCCAATTTGCTCTCGACCCGACTACTCAAAGAACCCCATCTTATTGAGTACAAAGTTGAAACAAACATAAGTTAAAAAAATTGCCTTCAGGCAGCAAGTCTTGATAAGGTGCAGTCAAGAAAAAACGTGTTTAATTTTTGTTGCCTAACAGCGCCCTAGCAGCAAGGTTATTACGTAATTTTTGTCATCTTTAACCCCATCTCTGACTCAACCTGATAGAGCTTAGATTACTGTAAACATAGTCATCTACTCTCTCTACCAAGTCTCGGCCTCGGTATAAAAAGTATAAATAGTTATCCTTCTATCTTGCTCCTCGTGTAAGTATGAATATGTTTAATTTAACCCCAAAAAAATTGTTAAAGGTGAACCGATAATTTGTATGGAAAATACATTTAGTTTTTTTTTGTATTTTCGAGTTTATTTGAAGTCAACCTAACCTCCTTTATAATTTTTAGCATTCTCAGGGCCTTTACTTGTAGTAGGACTAATATTTTTTTTGAATATTAAACAATCTTCGGAATGTTCTGATTTTGTTTTCATCTAGGACATATCTAGGGATACTTGCTTTAATTTTTAAAAGATCTTATTACACCCAAGATACTCTAAATCACGCAGAATTGAAAAGAATTACCCTCGTAGCGCGTATGATCGATTTCAACAAACGCAGTACCAGTAAGTTTGTTCTGGGGTATGTAACTGGAAGCCGGGAAATGTTGCTGAATGTGATATATTTAACAATATTTTAAAATTGTAAAAATAAAGGGTCAATGGCATTACACAAACTAGCTTTTTAAAAACATTTTGCACAGCCTTTACTTTATTAGTTTATAAAGGTAGGTATTGCGCTTTATAGAATATTGATACCTTACATATATTTCGAAGTATCTATCAGTAATCTCTACTTATTTGCAATACTATTGTAGCTCAGTGTCACAAAGCCCCGTTACAAGGAATCAATGCGTTACGGCCTATTGTTCTTAATTCATAGACTATCCTATGAACTTTGAATGAGCTGTTTAGCTTGCAATAGGATCCTTAGCCTCCTAGAAACTGCACTGGTATCCGATAGGTAAAGTGATGACATACATATGTATTATTTGTATATATATAAAAGGGCTTGGAAATATCAATGCTCTAAAAAACTGTTCAACCACACTAATACCATCTTTCAAGCAACAATTAAACTCATTTACATTTTCCTACGAAATATCCTAACTAGTCGTGATCTTATCACGTAATAGGTTAATTGTAGCCACGCAAAGACTATCAGCTAAAACGCAACCGTATCGATCCAGCACGCTTCAGACTTCCCCTACTGACATGAGCTTGGCTGTATACTAAACCTACATATCAAATAGCTCTGAAACTGCGTCGGACGCGACAAGTGTACTAGAGGACCCGGGGGTGGGTGGGATACCATACCGAGTATATCTATACCCGAGTATACTTATACATTTTGTAAGTATATTGCAGTGAGTGGGTGAGCAGACTGCAGGCAAAGCCGACTGAATCCCGGAAAACTACCGACCCAGTCTAGACATGGGGGCACTTCCCCTCTTTACCGTCCTCACCCGCGCACCTCGCCATGCCCTGATGCTTTCACCACAGACTTGCAGACATTTAAAAAAAGAACACACCCCAGCTTTTTAAGTGATGCGGTGTGTGACAAGGAATAAAAACCTAGGGAAATGGATATGAAAAATTACAAAAGGATTTTTTACGTTGCAGAGGAACAAGGAGTGATGCTGACACCACAGCCTGCACACTTGTACATTCTAACATTTTTGATTGAAAAAATGTTTTCGTTACAATTAACGAAACTATTCGGACTTTTCATTGGATTTATTAAGACATGCCATGTGAGCAGCATGGGAACTCTTTGGAATTAATAAGGCATATGGTACATGGTATAAAGTATCGTTCATTCGTTCGTTAAGCTAGTGGCCAGTTAGCTAGGTATTATAAAAGGGATACATTTTACAAAAATTCTAGCAATTTTTCCTCTCATTCAAGGAACGAGACAAAACAAACATACTAATGTATGCCCATTAAGGACACACTCAGGTTCAACCGTCGACGCAGATCCGTGTGGATAACAAGTACGGGATAGTCAGAGGCACCTCCACATCCTGCATATTGGGCACATGCACATGCACTGAAATCGAAATCATATTAAATACTTTATAATTTAAAAAACAGTAAAATATTCTTGTTTTTATCAGGACGTGAACTAAGTTTTAATTTTGAGGTTTATTACTTCACCGGCTAAGCATTGGCTGATCAGCCGATATAGAATTAGGGTGCTTTTACATTCGCATCACCTTGAATTAGACAACACAATATGCAAGATTGACTGTGCTGCAGTAGGTTAGTGAGAGTGAATTACATCCGATGAGGGGGGTTTGCAGCGGGTGGGGGGTATGGGGGGGGGTGGTTCTTGCAGACAGGGCGGGCTGTGGTGTGGGGCCAGACGGGAGAAGCCAACGCTGCGTCGCACTTCGTTTCTGCAGCCAAGTGTAATAACCAAACATACCTATAAGAAAAATACTGACACTGGCTAGACAATGCAGTACCAAGAGTAAGCTTTACAGGAGACATTCTGTAACGTTTTCAAATTATAGATGGGAACTGATGACGGCTAGTAGTACCTATAAAGATTTATAAGATCCTAGTTTTTATTATATTCAGAACATATTTGTGTGATATTATTCCACATTTTATAGTAAAAGCATGTTTTATTATAACTTTCATATATCTCTATACCTATATTTTAAATAATATCTTAATCTATAATAAAACTGAAGCATTTGTTTTTTTTTGTTTGAACGCGCTCTCTGGAACTAACAGTCGTATTTGAAAAAATATTATCACGGTACAACCCTTAGGAACCGAAAAGATGAAATAATAGCGCGCGCGGGCGATGCGGCTCGGTGGGCTGAGGACCGAGGGCGCCGTGACACGCTAGTGTTTTATAACCATGAAAATCTATAATAATTAATGTTACCTTAAAAATATAAATTACAAGGACTGCTAATCACTATCACTAGAATAGGTTGCGAGGAACGCAGCGATGAGTATTGGCTGAATGGTGTAAAAACCAAGAGCGAAGCGGACCGCGGTAGAGTGAACTTTGTAGACAAAAAGACTTGAACTCTGTAGTCATATACAGGGAGAAACAGATTCCTAGTTCAATATTATGTAGATAGTTAAATTGATTTTAATCTGATTTTAAATTAGTTATATGTAAATAAAATGTCACCTTTTTTCATGTTATAGCAACTGACACTTATATTAGTTGAAATTTCGTGTTATATCATGTGCACTATTATACCAATTGATAATTATTAAAAGTAAACACACACAAAAACACACAAAATACCGTTACAGCAAATTACTGTTATATCTAGTTTAGTTATACAACATTCAATTAGTACATTTAGCTTCAGATAATTCATCAGAGAACTAAGTAGCTTCAGTGAAATCAGAGTAAAAGTTGATTCATAATAATAGAGTAGTGAAACAACAAAGAACATTGCATTGTTCTTATCTAATGCTTACCAGAGCTCGTAGAGATGGTCTCCACGATCGAATTAGATATCGCGTCCCTGACCGCCGGGCCTTGGCCGAGGCCGTCGACTCTCCCTAGGCATATAGTACTACATATATTGATATGAGTCTACGATAGCGATACTGGCACTTGTATTTAAATGTATTCTGAATATCATTCCCCGATTCGACCCAATCACGAAAGAGCGACCGGGATAACAACCACTCGAAAATACTAAATTGACATTGATGCACTGTCATTATATTAAAACACTGGCTGTGCAATAGCCGCCCTCGGCCCCCTAACCCACCGCGTCGCATTGCCCGACCGCACTTTTACTTCTTTTATTCGGCGTCTAAGGGTCGTATCGTGATGTATATCAAGAATTGGGCTATCAAATATAAAAATATTTTTTCAAACTCAACTTGTAGTGAGTTTGAAAAATTATTTATTAGCGCATTCAAACTTAAAAACAAGCTCTTTTTTATTAGTATAAATACAGATTGGCATTAACATGTGCTCAAAACGGTGAAGAAAAACACCGAGAGGAAACCAGCATGCCCTAAAACCAAACATTCGACGGCATGTGTCAACAGTTAGTGTTCTAATAAGCGGCGACCTGTCACGTGGAATGCTAACTTTTAAAACGCGGGCATGTACCAAATATAATGTTTGGGCATGCTTCTAACTACCCCCTGCTTGGTTTACTCAAAGATCTAGTCACTGAATATGTATCTGAGGATGTCCACCATAGGGTAGACATTCGTGTTTGTTTTGTTTTATAGATTGATAGCCACTTGAGCCGCCTCACAATAACTGCCTACCGTCCCCCGCTCCCGTGACTCACACGCTTTTGAGAAGGATTCACATCAGTACTAATGATTCGATGAGAATTTGAATGCACTGAATATTTACACGTATAATCTATCCAATAAGCGTGTAATATATTTAATAATATAACATTGCTAGAATTTTTTCACACAGCATCATCTAGCCCCAAAGTAAGCAGAGCTTGTGTTATGGGAACTAGATGACTGGTATTTTTTTTGTAAATACATACGTATTATACGTAAAAAACACCCAGACCTGAGACAAATATTCGCAGATACAAACATTTGTCCCGCGGCGGGAATCGAACCCGCAACCTTCCGCGTCTCAGGCGAGCCTTTGCCCACTGCGCCACAGAGGTCGTCATAGAGTTCATATTTAGTTTCTTCTACAACCGGCGGATGGCTTTGGTACGCCATCACACAAGGAATCCAAGTTTGGGTACCAATGTTATACATCAAGAAATATCATGTATTTTAATATCGTACTGATGAACTGTAATATTTGTTAATCGCAATAAAAAAAACACAAAATTAAAAATTGAATTTGTAATACGCAAAAATTGATTTTTTTTTTTTCTTCAAACATAGTACTTACCTACACTACAAGTTTGACAATTAGGTCCACACTAGGATCTTGTATCTAGACTTTTTGAGTTTAACAAAAAGAGATTTAATATAGATAAACAAGCAATAACTACAAAGTACATTATTTTAGAATTTTTAGAATGATTTGCAAATACTTGCCCCGGTTGTTTGTACTCGGCCTGGTTGTTTTCTATGTTTATAAATGTATTTAAAAAAATATATATCTATCAGAATAATCTATTTTATTGTAAAAATTTACATGATAGTCAAAATGTAATATTAACATAAAATATTCAAATGAAATAAAAAAACAAACATAAAATTTTGCATGTGTAATATAATTGATATTGTAGTTTTTTTTTTGTTTATTTATTAAATTTATTGTATATTTTTTTGAACAGGCAGTTACCAAGGTACTCATCGGATTTTGTTTATAAAATCCTCCACGTTATAGAACGCCCTCTCGACAAGCCATGATTTTAATTTAGTCTTAAATAATGTCAGGCTAGGTGCTTGTATAACTTGGGGCAAGCATGGTGGGCTCGTGGAGGAGCACCATGGGAGGGCCGGGGCAGTGTAAGCTGCTCCGGTGGGCTTGCGCGTTCCAATGATCTTCAAGGCTATACCGGCAGGGTTACCCATACCGGGCAGGCTTGGAGGGAGGGACAGCGTAAGTTGGAGGGGGCGCCCTTTTCAGGGCGCGGATTAGGGCCCGGCGAGGCCCTTTTCAGGGCCCGTCGGGCGGACGGAGTGTGCCCTTTTCAGGGCGCACTGTGGAGGGAGGGCCGGGGCAGCATTTGCTGCTCTGGTCGGCTTGCGTGTCCCAATGATCTTTAAGGCTATACCGGCAGGGCTACCCATACCGGGCAGGCTTGGAGGGAGGGACAGCGTAAGTTGGAGGGGGCGCCCTTTTCAGGGTGCGTTTGTGGGGTCACTGGCGGAGATCGGGGGACTCTGCCGGCTTGCACGGCCCCACACATGGCCGGGGCCCGGCTGGTTTCCGGGCCACCCGTCGGGGTGAGATGGTGAATGCTAACGCGACCCCATCTTGCCCCACTACGGCGGGGGACTTCTAACCGGGGGGGTTTTAGTGGGTTCGAGTCCCACATACCTCCTTCCATCATCCCCATGGCGGAAGGTAAATGCGTGGGAATTTCCCCCCTCAAAAAAAAAAAAGGTGCTTGTATAACTTGCTCCGGCAGGTTGTTATATACTGTAGGTCCTCAGACATGTAATTAATTAGTAATTAGTAAGCGTTATTATTATCTTTGTCTTATCTTATCTTATATAATAAGGATACTTCGTAATCCTAGGTCGTCGTATTGACCAACATTAAATTGACTAACATTTAGCCAAGCGTTTTTCATTTTCTAATTCAAAGAAAAGTAGTAAGGTGAGCAGTACGGGTGGGGCTGGGATAGCTGCTGGGTGCAGCGAGGTCAAGCGCCGGCCCGGGGCGGGTCGTCAACCGCGGCCCGCTCGCAGTCGCATCGCATCTATATGCGCGCCCGCAGAGATGGCAAAAACTGCGCCTGCCCCGGCCTGCATTGCATCCATATCGCGATATATAACTCCATTATCATCTTTACTGCGCTTCAAGAACGTGAACGAAATAAATAACAAACGATACGCAACAACATTGACAACAACAGTTGCTCAAATGTTCCTAGATATATATTTTTAGGGGTCCCTTGTCAAAATATTTTTTTATGAAAATGTTTGACTAAAATGTATTATTCATACACCTTGGCACCAATGAACAGCTACTTGCGCATCATACCCCAATCATTTACGTGACTTACCTAACGCAAGGTGACCAAGAAAGAATATATGAAACAACAAACGCACTTGCGTAACGACTGAAACAATTTCAATGACGAATTGATTTATTCGGGACTCGAAAAACACGTAGGCTACTTTTTAATCAGGGTAGAGACCACGCGAGCGAAGGGTCTTTCTAAGGCTAGTACTTCAATAATTGTAATGGAACCATTCATAAAAGAGTCAGATTCGCACTTAGCTGAATATCTTTATTTTCCAGGGTGCAATTACTTTTATTGTCATAATGTACGTACCATATACCACACTTACCCATATCTTTACCAGCTGACCGGTCGGAACAATTTTTTTTTAATTGTGCCTGAACTAAAAAGGTGTTGACATTACAAGTTGAATTCAAAGCGAGGAGCCATATATCTACCTTACCTTCCTAGGTTATGGTGCATGGCAGGTACGGAGTCTGTAAAGACAAACTCCAAAGCTTGAGAAAATGAAACAAATTCTGATGTGTTTTACAAAAGCTATGCAAAATGCCATACTCTTGGAGTTGGGGCAACAAAAATATCCTGTTATGTTATATATACCTCAGCAATAAAGTACCAAAACGGTTGTAAAATTTGATGTATATGTGACGTCAGTTACCGAATACACTTTATTTTTAGCTTAATATTGCGCATGAAACATATCTACGTAGATGGACACTACGTACATATCAACGATTTAAAAGTGAAACGTTTATAATTGCCGTAGATGTAGTGAATTGCTGGAAATAGCTCAAAGCTAATCACAGAGTAGTTTTCCGGATAACGTAGTCTACCAGTTAAGTTTAACTCTATGTTTTCACCCGTCGGGGTTCAGCTTCGTAGTTCGCTTCGCTTTCTAATCTGCACCTTACTCATTGATATTCTAAAGTACTTATATCAAAGCAGATTTATACGTACGAGTAACTGGGGAGTGAAAGTGATATCTGAAATATCATATTAAGTATATTGTCATCTCTAAAAATATAAACATCCGGTGAACAAAATAATAAAAAAAAAATAGGTACCTATGGAAAACACATAGATACAAACCCCTGAAGTACTATGACTATGATATGAATTGAAATATTATATGTTTCGTATCTGACACGTGCATATCAAAAAAGCGTATTGGCATTCGCATCGTTTCTGCGTGTGCATGTTTTTATAGAAACTAGTAGTCCGCTTCAGATTGACCGTGAATTGGTTCAGACACGTCAGACAGGTCACGCGGGAACATCAAGGATTTAACATCAAGTCAAGCCTAAAATAAAATCGTAGGTCATGTAAAATGGATGTCGTCAAGTTGACATCACGCGAGTCACGATGCCCAGCGGTCACTGCATCGCAAATCACCCTCTGATTTTATGAATAAGTAAAGACCTACTTTATATTGTTTCTGGGAATTTTATTTGTATTTTTTTTGCCTGAATTACAATTTCAAGTTTCTAGGTAAATATTTTTCGTCGCCAATATAAAAAACACGCGATAAAAACCCGTAAAACTTATATTTAAAATTATTTTCAAGATTGTGACGAACTTTTTCAGTTTAACGAATATAAATATCAAAATGCAAAGAAATAACAAAAACATGCTGTTGAAGAAAAAAACAAAAACGTTTATCAATGAATCAATGTATATACAGTTATATATATCTATAACTGTAATATATATATATACTGTTTATAAATATATATCATTAAAAAATGTCGTCAGACACCCGTCTGAAGTTTATAGTCGTTTCATTTTGAAAGTTGTATAAGTTGCCAGCCTGCATGATTTTCTAACTTTACATTGATGATTCATCGTTTCAGGAGGCTCCCGGGATTTCCTGAAAACTTACACGGCATTGTCCCCAGCCACGAAAATACTATGATTCATACTTTTCCTGAAAGCAGAAATTATAATCCAGTGAATGTTTCTCTCATAGAGCATTGTTGTTTACTCATTTTATCGGTAAGGGTTTTTCCATGGCTTAGTCATCCCGTCGCCATGTAGTTATAAAATATATAAAAACCTGAAAAGTAGTTTCTAGCATCCTATAACATTCCGGGTTGCAGTAAGTCTACGGTTGGGTGCGCAGTGCTGTGCCCCTCATCAGTGCCAGTGCGGTACGGCGGTCGAACAGCTTGGTCATCAAGGATTATCGTGCACCAGAGCCGCCGGTAGGATCACTCGCCACGCTAGCCTTAATGATATCATACGCCGGGTTTTACCAGCGTCAACGTTCCAGCTATTCTCGAACCGAATGGTCTACTACGTGACGATAGTAAGCGGCCTGACGGCATGACTATTGTCCCTTGGGAGAAGGAAAGGCCTTTGGTATGGGACGCCACATGCGACCCTAGCACCATCTCATCTGTCGGGGACTTCAGTTAGAGCCGGTGCAGCGGCTGATTCGGCCGAGGATCTCAAGAGACGCAAATATAGAAGTCTCGACAGAGCTTACTTATTTGAGCCTTTTGGGGTTGAGACTCTGGGTCCGTGGGGAACCAGGGCCCTTCGCGTTTTCAAAATTATTTCAGGGCGACTGGTCGAAGCGACGCGTGACAAGAGAGCTGGCTCTTATCAGGGTCAACGCATTAGCATTGCCATTCAGCGTGGCAATGCGGCCAGTATTTTGGGAACGCTTCCGCCTGGTAGTGATCTGGATCATTTGAGCTATCTATAGATCGTTTGCATGGTCTTTAGATAGCTAGCTGTTTCATCTGTATTTTTTGTATATACCTACTTGTACATAGTTGTATGAATAAATGTATTAATTAAGTTTACTTGTGAATCTTAACATTAACCAATATGATTTAGCTAATATAATGGCGCTCGTAATAGGGCTAGTTTTTTTGCAATATCTTGCTGCAATTTTTTAACCATCGCACAAAACAGAGAGCATAGATAAGAGCATTTTATAAGTGTATAATTTCATAAAAAAAAATAGGTATTACAAAAATAGCCCGTTTACGAGATTGAGAAAGCGAAAGCCTTTCCTGTACTTTTAAAGATTTGTTAGAGTTTAATACGTCATACGACGATTTACCCAACCGATTTCTACATCCATAAAAATATGCCGGCAAATCTTTGCACCTTAAAGCGACCCAATAATGATTTTGTTTTTTTAATTTTATTATTACAGTTGCACATATTACGATATGATAAATATTTATAGGGATATAAATCCCTTACAAAACAAAAACACAACCATCACGGAATAATCGATGTAACTTCTATGCAAACAAAAAAAACTTTCTTATAATTCAATAAGTAATAATTCAAGTAAAAAAGTTTTTACAACGACTTAGGAAAGAACTCACGCTCGACATGTCCTATAAACAACTACTGAACCCGCCCGTAACCGCATGGGATTCTCATGCTCCATTAATAATGCTGAGAATCCTAAGCTTTATTTTCAAGGTTCTTAACCTTATTTCTTGAATGAGAAACATAAAACAAGTTAACGCACGGCGAAAAAAGCGCGGTCACGCTTTTTTCTCGTAGCTGTTTCGTAGCAGCGCGCTACGTTGGTTCTCGCGCGTCCTACGAGCTTTGCTCGCTTGCAGGTCACTGGCTCTAGTCGGCCACTGCACCCGACCAGCTTAGATACTTGTCTTCTAACATTGCAGCTTTTTTTTTCTATCGCTCACATTCCCAGCTCGTTGCGTTCAAACAACTTTAATGTAACTAGATATCACATAGCGACTTTATAATTAAACTGCGATGTGAAGTTTTATAAATAATTAGAGTTATTTGTTTTGGTCTGTTATATTATAATAACTTTGGTAAAACATAAGAATATTGAAAAAAATATTCAATGGAAATTTTTGAATTATATTTCGAAAAAACATAGCTTATTTCTAGAATACTTATTTTTTTAAGAAATTAAGTTTCTCTTCTACTTCTAAAATATGAGTATAATAACGTAGAGTCATATTATTTGTAGTACAAGTGAAACATTACTACATAAAAGTGCATACAAAGATTAATTGAACGTGTCCAGTGAAACCACGTAAATGTAGCCTAAAGGGAGGTAGATAACATCTATTTTTGATGTGATCTACATCCCTTTAATATACTGCACCAAGCACACTATTGAGGCGCAAGTATCACTTCAAATAGTGCTTCTCAGAAATGAAACTTATTCGATTAAATATGGATTGGATTTGGGAATTCTAAATATTAATAAAAATTTGGATGACTGCAAGCGCTGATTGTCTTACAAATGGATCGGTAACATCTGTACGTGTTGACAGATATCAATTTCGTTTGCCAACTGTCTGTGATTTTTAACCGGTATCAAAATAAGAAGGAGGTTATCAAAATGGAGGCTATGTTTCTTTGTGTATTCTTATTAATAGTTCTTAGGAATAGTTGACACACGAAAATATAATATGCAACGCATAATTAGTTTTCCTAAGATCTTAAGACTTGAGAATTGGTCGTTCAGTTACATGGATGCATTTTTTTATTTTGTACATTTTTGTGTCGGAACTCCAAATCGAAGTTGGTTTTTATTCTTAAAAATAATGCGATTGGAGTGAAACCTCTGTTCAAATACCTAGTACTATTATTTATTCCACGCTATGAATCACTTTCGCGTGGATGCGCGAGCGCAGCCGATTCGCATCGAAAGTGCAACGGCCTGGTGAACTTCGCGCTACTTTGTGGGACGCCTATATTTACTCGCACATTTACTCGTACGACAGCATGGAAAGTAATTTAACGTTATTTATAATTTAAATTTATTGCTGATTAAGTATTTATTTATAACTACCCCTTTAAGAACTCAAAAATCATCTGGAGAATAAACCATCGTTTTCTTAAATAACAATTCCCGCCTACTCCTTAAAATTTAATCAAAACTTACAATAAATTATTTGTAAAAATACAGACAATAACATCATGCTTTTGTAGACCATTTCTGTGCGAAGGATAGGAATATGAATATTTCAGATGAATTTTATTACTAAAAAGCCATTTATTATATTTCAGATGTGAAAACTTGAACTCCACACGCAACAAATGATACGATATTAGTACAAAACTGATCAGCCGATATATTAAAACGTCGAGCACATATTTTATGTTAATGCACGGGCCACGCCATGTTTTTTTCATGACGGCTTCTCACATTACAGGTAAGTCGTTAGTTAAAAGCTATGCGCAGGAGTCTCCGTATCTGCTATACAAGCAAACGTGCTCTGAAATAGTCAGGACGGGATCTATTTCCCGGGCAGCTGCATGCGTTCGTTGCCCCTATACGGAGGGCGTTAGAAGTGCAACGATCTCTGCAATTATCGCTGTGCTCGCGCAACTAAACTTGAACTGGCAACGAGCGCCGGCGCGGGCGTGCACCTCACCTTCACTGCTTAGAAAGCAACACCTATAACGTCTAAGCTACGAGTACCACTTCGATATCGAGTAAAAACGAGAGCAGTTGTTATTCAATTCATCACAGCTTGTTTAAACTGCACCAGTAGCTACTTAAAAGGTATACAACTCCAGAAACTGATTATCCAAAGACATGTTTTAAATACTTCGCACGCTTTCGCATGCTCGAAGTCATCTCAATGTTAATGAATACTAAGCACCGCGATGACAATAAAGAAAAACATTTGCACAAGAGACTGTTATGACTTCTTGAACAAATTGGGTGGTGTCGGTCGCTATTTATAATTCAATGGGTGTTATTCAAAATATTTTGGTGCAAGATGCGTTGATTGTTACAGCGGTCATTTAACAATTCAATTATGTATGTAGGTAAGATAAAATGATAACAAAAAGTGCAAACAGATTTCTTATGATTATTATTATATCGATATCTCCTAGGTTTGGCCTAGTGAGCGGTACCCCGACGTCTAATCCGGAGTTTGTGGGTTCGAACCCGGTCGTGAAAGCATGGGGCAACAGAAAATTATTGTGTCTGCCAATCATATGTCATCATTTTGTCATAAAAAAAAAAGAAGATAAGTACCGTAATTGTACAATGCAAAATGAAGAATGCAGTTCAACCTCCTGCGTTGTATTGGGAGCCTGGTAGTCAGTTGCACTGAAATGCATTTCTCGACGCCCGCGCACTGCTTTGCATGCGTCACAAATTCACAATCGCAATAACGTATATAAATTTATATAACCAACTGTATCTACAAGAGATTGATTATTATTTTATAGGATTAAGCGTGATTATGTTTATGTTGTACTACTTAAACATCGAGGTAAAAGTACTACGAGTACGTACGCTAGTACATTCTAATTCAATTTAAACAAATTGCTGTTATAAATAAATGTTGCAACCAACTAATATCAAGTACCTACTCAGATTATGATTAAAAACTCTATTTGAAACTTTAAATTCTTATTCTAATGGGAATGAGGCCAGTGATAATTGCAGTTACAAAATTGTTAAAGCAATTTCTAAAATAATATTTAAGAGCTACACCCTCCCTATGTATCAAGGTTCAAGAACAATATGAACTGATAAGTTTGGTTGTAATCTACCAGGGCAGCCGAGCCAGCGAGGAGATTGCTCGTGCCACAAGAAAATGGCGCGATGCATTCTTATGCAGTTAGTGACTGTTACAACTGCGAGTGCGATAAGGACGTCTATATATTGTGCATCTGTTTGCTATAGTGACGTACTCACTATAGTACTCATTTATCAAGTGCAGTTGCATACAAAATGCATTTAAAATAATTAATTAATGATTGATGATTTTAAAACGCCCGACAGTATTGTTTTGTACTTGTCTGTTTAAACATTTTGATTAATAGTCAATAGGTAACACCTAGTATACTTCTCGTTACAGAACAGACTGTTACTGATCTTGTGTAACTGAACGCATGGTTGACGATCTCGGTGGCGCGGTGAGCGAGTAGCCGGTTTATATTATATTATTTACAGCCAAAAAATTATGATAGAAAAAAGCCTCGAACTGCAAATGCCAAGTACTGCTAAGCTCGACTGTACTTGTGAAATTACCCAATGCATTTGACGTCGCGCTGTGACTGTGACGTAGCAAGGGCGACGTGTGCGCAATAAAGCAACTCTTTGCGCACACTGCTCTCCTGGTGACGAAGGTTCATTTAGTGCACAACCCTTTTCTGGTCCTAAAACTGATTCTCTGAAAAGGACTACGTAGGAATTCATTGTTTGTAAATCAATCCAACCAAGGTGTGAACGTCCAACCAAGACGGTTGAACAACCAATCTCAACCATTTATTGAATATTTTCCGTATGTGACTGTCGTCGTCTGATAGATATGCCTTGTTGCTAGTTATATATTTTTTTCGGCAAAGACCGACATCATTGAACCTCTAGCTAGTATGGAGCAACAACAATTCCGCAAGAACATCAACAGTACATTACTGTAGAGGCCGCGAAATAGGCAATTGCAGGTCAATCAGTTTGAAGGCTGAGCTGCAGGCGAGTACTTCAATCATACGAGACAGGCAATTGCCATTTCCGCCGAGGGATATATAGTGCCTTTCTCAAAAGAAATCCAAGGAAATTAAAGAGCTTGTGTTATGGGAACTATAGACTAGACTGATATACTACTTAAACACATTGTTTTTTTGTAAATACATACATATTATACATAGAAAATAACTAGACCCGAGACAAATATTTGCAGATCTTACAAACATTTGTCCCGCAGCGAGAAATGAACCCACAACCTTTGGTGGGCCTTCGCCCACTACGCTCAGAGGTCGACAAGTAATGCAGTTTCATCGTAGTCGTATTAAACGTATAACCCCACAAGCTGGCAATGGATATTCAAACAACATTGCCGGCGCGTTTTTTGTTCCTAATTCAAAGCTTATTCTATGTACTTAGATACGATACTTATCTTTTTTTGAGAAATTAATGACAATATTTCCAAGCATATTTGAAAAAATTGAATATATTTTTTATTTAAAATTTATCCTCGTCCCTTTTTTTAGGTAGTTCCAAGACACGTGCAATAGCGGTTGCTACTGCGGGATCGTTCACTCGTTTCCTCAATCTCGCTGCCATATTTTGGGAGCTCTTTATTTTTACCCGTGCGTCCGTTGACCCCTCCATACTAACTACATCGTAATATCGTTACAGCTTGTTATTTTTCAAGAAACTACAAGAATGATACAATAGTAGACAGTTTTCTATAGATATTTTTTTCTATATATATATATTTTGGCCCTTTGTAATCATATTTTGTGTGTGCACATGTTACCTGAAATAAACGTTACATAATAATGATAATAAAGCTTGACATTTTCACACACCATCATTTAGCCCCAAAGTAAGCAGAGCTTGTGTTATGGGAACTACGTGACTGTTAAACTACAAATATATAGTCTTTTTTACTATTGTAATATTGATCATATATATTGATGAGGTTAGTAGTTTAACTTTCTCCTTTACAATGCTAACACAACCTTATCTTCAAAGCAGAATTAGATTCATCTGCTTGTATATTAGAAAAATGTTTTTATTTTCTGTAAGCAATAGGTAGTAGACTAATCATGAACAAGGAAAAATTAATTAAGTTTGTAAGAAGATTGGCAGGTGCCGTATTTGTGTTAGTGAACCTTGAAAGTGGATATTATAATAGTTCCGGGTGCATCCTTCTCCGGCATTGATCGACCGTGACCATGGCAACGCAGAGCTGAGTGAGAGGGTCAGGGGCGCACGGGTTTGAGAATATGAGAGGTTCTGAATTAGGAAGCAAAATTTCGTATACGTTTTTTTTAGCGTCTGTTATATAACTTCAAGTAACATTCTAAGATAGATTGTATCACACATCACTAGGGGCCACTTGTATAACTGAAGATATTGTATAATTTTACAATGGGAGTATTTTACAATACTCCCATTGTAAAATTATTTTTAAGGTTAGCAGCAAAAACAGAACCAACTTTGTGTCTCAAGGGTGCCCGGGTAGTAGAGCTTCATAATGAAATAGTTCGTCCGTGGAAGTACTACCAACTATTTCTGCAGCCAAGCTATATTGCTCGCATTCTAGTGTTCCGGTTTGAAGGATATAGGTCCCTGTAAAATTACAGCCACTTACAGAGCTTCGACAAAATTTATGCGCTTCGGTAATCTTTGTATGTCTTCGCGATTTTTATAAGTGTTAATTTCAACCTTTTATTTAGGATAGACAACGCCATTCACGAGTGTTGCACAGATGCCAATAGACCACGGTAACCGCTTACCGTCCGTAGGTTGCCTCCAATTAAGAAATATTCGAATGTTAAAGGATGTCTGAGAACCATTAGCTGAAACTTTGGCACAAAGACCGGGAAGGGGCATCTGGGCTCAATAATCTTGCCAATGTTTTTTTCTTACAATAGCGACTTCTAAATCTGTTTTCGTTTCTTGGATCTAATAAAATAGTCGTAGAACGGATTGGGTGCCTGATTAAATACTTTAGATAATAAAATCACTTCCAGATCTAATCATGTAAGTCAAGCAGGAGTACTCACACGAGCGTAATTTAAATTATGTAGCCTATTATAAAATACAGGAATTTTCCGCTAAAGAAATGAACTCTACCAGTTTTCGTTGTTATCGATAAACTGGCCGACATCAGCTTGGCAATGGAAAGCTTAGGTCAAGGGCGACATTGTTACCTTGTCGGACTGGGCCAACTGTGCCCCACTAACACGCTACAGTTTTAGAACTCATTAATATTTGAAACTATTCTAAACTATTCTCTAAAACAATATTTTTTAAAAACACCTCAAAAACTGGGCATAATTTTCATCTCTTAAAATCTTCTGATCAAGACTTTGACTTGGAGACAAAATTTTGTAGATATATCACGAAGAAAAACAAGGCTGATGGCGGTCACATTTGTGTATCAAAGTATGATAGTACCCTGTGTACACCTATGTCAATTTCAAGATCATGACTTGTCTAACGATACCTCAATCGTTAAAACGTTTGCTTGAGTGCTACGAGCTACTCTAAATAAAGAACCATTAACTTTCAAGCATACCTAACACTTACATTCTTACCCTGAATTTCAGCTCCTGTATTTAAATTTACTTTATGCTATAATATCGATAGTGGGCGTTTAAACCTGAACATTACGTTTTGCTTCTTTTCAGTGACAGGCATTCATTGGACTTTAAGATTAGTGGTAACTATAACAAGTAAACCAAAGGGTTCAAAGTCGGGTTAGGCAATGGGTACTTCTGAGTCGTTCCTGCCTGAGCAAATAGAAATTGCGTTGCGTGTGCACCGCCGCGGCGGCATTGATCGGCCGTGACCATGGCAGTGGCAGCAGTGTGCGCCGCTCAGGGGCGTCGCGCACCCGACATGCAGAGTCCACCAGGCAGATAGGAATTAAATCACCTGCTTGCACTGAATCAAATTCATTATATATTACTAGCCATTTTTCAGAGAATAATAAAGGTTGACTTTGATAATATCAATGTTGATATTGAACATGAAAATGTGTGGCTGGTGTGCAGATGTAGGTACCTTTAGAGGAGCCTGCGCTCTGAAGTTCAGGGCCGCGTCAACAATCGATGGTAGATATATTTCCAAGGTATCTATGACGATTGCGTAGATTAATAACAATGTTTATCATTGCTTCTATTTGATAACTAACGCCTTTGAATTCTTACAAGGTTAAAAACTAATTTCATACATTATCAGAAAAAAATAACCATGTAATATAATACTGTTTTATTACGTCGAAGCATATAAGGCACCTCAACCGGCTGTAACATTGCTCATTTCTTATCAACGACCTTCATGCAACTCTTGGACTTGCACAATCGAATAAAGTAAATTTTGCTGATACGATTATTGTCTTGTTGATTGGTTACGTTAACTTTGAGATGCAGCAGTACCAAAGAATTGACAATATACTTAAATAGGTTACTAATGAGAAGAATAAAGTCACCTTCTTCTTGGAAATCAATCAATCAATCTGCGTCGTTACTTCTAAAGTCTTGTTGTTACCCGAGTTCAGTATACTAATCAGTTCATGATTATTGTGATAAGCGTTAAGATATACTATCTACATGTACTCGTATATTCATTCTGTTCTCTTCTAAACAAATTTATTGCGTCATAACGATGCATTTTGACATCATATTATGATGGGTACGTACTGGTTTTCATTGAACCTCTTGCAATAGCCTTTATGGTCTTTATTAAAAAAATGATGGGACACGGGCTTGGAAAACATGCGTCCGTGACCTCAGCTCGGTCATGTCAGAGGGTAGCGGTGTGAGGTAAGGGACGGGGTCAAAACAAAGGACGCGCGGGATGTCGCTGGAACAACGCAGAACACAGATTCCAAATCCAGTTGTTTCCATACGGTAACTGAGAGGGTTTTCAAGAAATTACTTACGGTAGCATTTTGCAATTACTCTTATTTACGAAAGAGTAGTTGTTATGAAACCGTTCATAAGTGCGACCTCGAGCAAGGTTGCGGACGCCACTTCCCTGTGTGCTCAGTCGTTTATATCATGGATGCTTACATAAATCTATACACTGTTTGTATATTCATAATGAGCTATAAAATCTCTGTATATTGTTTTCCGGGGTGCTTTAATAAAGGGTAGTGTGTTACTTGATATACCAACCTACTATCAGTAGCTATCTACTGGAAATTATCTACACTAGACACTTGTATTTGATATTTATTCTCTATACGTTTTTAAATCTATATCGCCCCGTCCCATTCTTTCACATAGTTTACTCCGTCCAAAGGTTGTCTGGAATAAATATATTTAAGGGGTTTTTCTTATCGCTTTTTTATGTAGTACTGTAAATTGTGTTATTCACAATCTAGAGTATTAGTCTATCAATCTAGAGTAGAATTGTGTTAAAATGTGTAAAAAAATGTTACTTTAAGCGTAAAGCAAGTTTAATTATACAGTTACAGTAAGTACTAGACTTGTACCGAAGTACATTTGTATGCAGGTAGGTAGTAGACACCCAGAAAATTGCATTCTTGTTCCGTATTTTAAATATGTTCTGCGTATTTAAGATGTTATTATTGAAATATAAAAAAATGCAATTCATTCTGACCTAAATACTCAAAGTATTATAAAAATAATTCCACGTGTGGAAACTATGTCGCAATTTTCCATCAGATATATCACAGGCCTTAGATAGATACCGTACGAGTACGTGCAGGAAGTAATTTGCTCGCACAGAAGGTTATGTTGATAACACATCATGTCGCACACTTGGAATAGTTTTAATATTGCCTGTTCCTGATTTGTAACGGTAAAAAATAATTTGGTGCCATCAATAGAAAGGTTAGGATTAGGATCAATCAATCATGACCTACTGATTTGGGTGTTGTATGATAATTTTTGTGATTGATTCACTGGTGTGAGTAATATCTATCTGACGGATATATGTAACTCGCACCAGTAGGTGTAGTAGGGTGCAGGGGTCGCAATCACCTGCGCCCGCGCCGCTGACATTGCCAGATAAGATAGGTACTGCTATTATTTTGTCACTGTATAAAGCCAATGTCACAGTGACCTTAATGACACTGAATGACGTGCTAGCACGAGTTTGCCGTACTGACCTTGCTATTTATCTAATCTCGTTCGCGAAAATATTTTAGCAGGATTATTTTCCTTTAACATACTTTGACATACATTCTAATACAAATGTGATTTGTTTTGTGCTGAGGTAAAGATCAGGCAAATAACGTTGTTGAGACTCGTTGACTTGGGGATTGGACCTCCCAGATGTGTAGGGTAGAGTGAGCACACTTCGGTAAGTCATTATAACTCCAAAGAAGTGTTTAGAAGAAATGTCGATTTCTCAAGAGACCGTGTTGCAACTAATACTTCATATGTTAAGTTTTTAACATATGAAATCTAGGCTCTAGATTTATAAACTAAAAAACTGCGCAGTCTATAAACGCTACTCTCAGAAAGTTGCAATTGGCTACGTTTTCGATAGACATTTGGATATAATGTAAGTACTCAAATCAAAACTACTGTGCGCGTTTCCAGCCAATCTAGTCATACATGCTGGATGAACCCAAATATACCCATATGCAGACGACGACGGCAAACGACGACAATTTTCCAATTTTAGCGCCAAGGCAGCCTAGGTCTATCTTTAGAGAGTATACATTTCCTTCTTTTATCTATCAGCATTCTCATTTGTATTGGGTGTTATTCGAGCCTTTAAACAAATCGGTCACACAATTTTTAAGACATAACATGATCAAGCCCAGGTTCGCCTTTGTAAATGCACGTTTTTGTACAAATCTGTGTTAACATAAAAAATAAAAATAATATAGAGTTTTTTTTTTTCTATTTTATCAAAAAGTTTAATCCTATTTAGATTAAATTTCCACGGGACTACTACTGGATCACCCCTTACCACTATCATAAAGAAATTGTTGTAGATAAAAAAAACATACTCGTATCTCACAAAATTAAATCACCAATATAATTTTCTATAGAGCTCAAAATATTTTATGTAGGTAAACAAATAAAACAATAAGTGGAATTAAAATTATCGTGGTTTGGTATCATTTTAGAATATTATAACGACTATACCACGTACTTTATTATACTCCTGCTGACGTTTCGTTGACCGTTTAGGAAGGATCAATTTGAAGTTCAAATTGACCTGAGCGTTTAGTTACATTAAGCATTTTGGACTTCAATAAAATGAGGATATCTAAATAGCCAGTTATAAATAAATAATCAACGTTGTATATTATTGATAACCTATTTAACAAACATTTAACTTAGTTATTTTTTCTAGTAGCTTGTTCACAATGCAACGGACTGACCTTCAAATTCCATCACTCATTTTATAGCATCATCAAAAGTATTCTGGAATACGTTATTTTTATTGTTGAGCAAGCATCTAACATTGCTTGCTTGCTTTTGTTGTGTGATAATAGATGTAGGTATATCGGGTACCATTATGTAAATATTAACGTATAATAGAACGCCCCGCGTCTTCGGCCGCGTCGAGTTTTGTCCATAAAAACTTCATTTTCCCGTTGCACCCTCTATAGGTAGAATTTCGAAAATCAGGTCTTTATTGGAACCCTAAATACCAAACGGAGCATACCCTCGAAATTACAGGTCTCTACGACTTCTAGTTTAGGCAGTGCGTTGATTGTCAACCAGTGAGTCAGTCAGTCAGTGTGACACGCAACGATTCTATATGTATATTGATAATATGTAATTTATTAAGTATGACCTTCATTAGACGCCGTCATCACCCGGAAATTATTGTGTAGCTGTAAATGCTCTGTTACAGTTTTCCGAAGGAGGAAGTATCATTCACAGCGGCCAAGGCGAAGCAAAATTATAGGCAACATTCAATAACATAACTAGGTAGATATATTTAATATGCACTCTTTATAATATCAAGGTTGACAACATGATAGGTAAAGTAATACACATGATTGGTATCTACTGGTTAATATGGGTATTAATACATATATTTATTTATGAACTATCAACAAACGGAAAATTAACTGCAGTAGATCATACATTTAAATCATACCTACTTCTTAGTTACTCTAAAATGTTCCACCTCTGAACAGTCTAAAAACATTATTTCTACGCATTTCCTATTCTCCTTTTAAAGACAAGTAATTATTATTATTTGCAGTACTAACCTAATTTGTATATCTCGTAGCATTGTTTTTTTTTTTTTTTTTTTCTTTTTGATGAACGCGGCCATCTACAGGGTGTCTGGAAGATATCACTTTTAGCGATAAAGTGGCCCGTCGTACTTTTGATTTAAAACATGTATCCATTAAAATGCCTAATCATTTTCCATTTACCACATTGTATAGTGACCGTGGGTTATATTAAAAAATATTCTTGAATATCTTCTTTATACAATTTAAATACCAGGTGGGTACAATATACTATATGTTAGGCAAGAAGTTGTTTATTTATGTGATGGTTGGTTGTAACCATTTATCTCTGAAACATCATAACGGATTGTTATGCGGTTTTTTACAATCGTTGTATATGTCGTCCAGGAGGGTTCTCAGATAGGTTTTATCGCCATAATTCATAATTCACTCGCTGCATGCGATTATGTAAAATACGTAAAAAACATGATTTACCACAAAGACTATAAGATAAATAATAATGAAATCGTTTTCTTGTAGAACTGTTTTAGTCCTATTGAAAAGTATACAAGGATATAAATGATCTTACCTAAATCTGGAATGGAGCTGGTGGGTTCCTCGAACATGGAGGGCATGGGTGGCTTGAGAAGGCGCGGCGGGTGCGGTGGCGGTGGCGGTGGCGGGCGCATGCACTGGATGACCGAGTGCTGCTGCGGCATCACCAACGGAGGGCCCAGCAACACAGGTGCCCGGAACTCCTTGCCTGGAGGTGCTGGCAGCTCCAGCCTCCTCGCTGGCATCATCTCCGGCTCCACATGCCCATACACCACCTCCATAGGCTCTCGTTTCGGCGACAAATCAGAATAACACTGCATCGTTCCTTATAAAATATTGCTCAGTCACTCACGAATAAAAAATATAAATATCAAACAATCCAAATAGTGTTCATCACAAACTCGTAAAAATATCTCAAGAAAGACTCAAAACGTCCAACACGTGTTCAAAAATATTCACTAAAAATGCGGAAATCTTCTTTCAATTATATAGACATTTCGGCGCAACTTTTGAATGAGTGGAGATGCAAGGGCGGGCTATGCCAGGCGCCGGGAGATCGCGTATCATGCGTGCGCCGCGCGCCGCTCTGTCCGCGAGTCGTTCGCTCGCCACGGCCAACTTTCTCTCACTGGCTTGGCGGGCGGTCGCAGCCGGGCGAAAGTGAATCTGCAGTGTGCGCCCCTCGCCCTCCGTCCTCAGGTGACTCTGCACCGCCGCCCGCCGAAGAACCGCCCGCCCAGCGTCGTCGATGCCGCCGCGTGGCTGCAACGCCCATAAGACATCAACTATAACCTTTTCCGACCTTTACTACACGGAGCACTGCACTTTAATACCTCTGTGAGTATTCAACTCAATAAATTAGCCAGTCTAAAAAAATGTGTCTTCGGTGTGTATTAGAAGCTCCCTAGGAGACAGGAAAACAATTATATCCGGAGACCTTTTTTAAATCAAATAGGTTTCTTTTAATGAAAAAATATATTAAATAGTCACCTAACAACAACAAACAAATATCTATAGGAAGCTGAGATGCATAATGATGACATGTTTATAAAATCCGAGTCAAGTCACGGTCATTTCTAGGACAACAAAGGTCGAGGTGAGGTTGGTTTAGTTGTGTGGAATTTAAAAACTAAATTTTGTTTTATTTTTATATTTAGGTAATATGCTTGTTTGGAGAACTTATTCACACTACGGTCCTCTGGTCAGCAGTTTTATTTCTAAATATTTATGTAAGTTTTTGTTGGATTCTAGTTTAAATTCCTATGATATCTTAACTAGTAAACGGCCTGCGACTTCGTCCGCGTTGAGTTGCACACTCTGGGTTTAAATTTCGTAAATTCTTTCTCAAATCATAAGGACACCAAAACACCCAAAGGACACATACATAATCCTAACGCCACATAGGATTCCCTGTGTCGTGGGTATCAGGAACTACAAGTACCGTGGTTCCACAACACCTAGACTCGGAACAAACATTTGTCTCGCAGGGGGAATCGTACCCGCACCCCCTGCGTCATAGCTGGCTTGCCGCGCCATCGAGGTCGTATGAAGTTACTTTGAAATCCTCTCCATCTTAAGGTTGGCTGGAAGAGATCACTTCTAAGCGATATGACCGCCCATTGTACTTTAAGTTTTTTTTAGTTTTGTTTAGTCATATATTCATACAACTATGTACAAGTAGGTATATACAAAAAATACAGATGAAACAATTAGCTATCTAAAGCTATCGTTGCAAACGATCTATAGATAGCTTAACTGATCCAGATCACTACCAAACGGAAGCGTTCCCAAAATACTGGCCGAATTGCCGCACTGAATGGCAATGCTAATGCGTTCACCCAGATAAGAGCCAGCTCACTGGTCATGAAATAATTTTGAAAACGCGGAAGGTTCCCCACGAACCCAGAATCACAACCCAAAAAGGCTCAAATAAGTAAGCTCTGTCAAGACTTCTATATTTGCGTCTCTTGAGATCCTCGGCCGAATCAGCCGCTGCACTATGTATCTATGCATGTGGCGTCCCATACCAAAGGCCTTACCCTCTCCCAAGGGACAAGGGTCATGCCGTCAGGCCGCTTACCATCGTCACGTAGTAGACCATTCGGTTCGAGAAGAGCTGGAACGTTGACATCTTGTTAAGTTATATATATTTTCTTATGGTGTACAATAAAGTATTTCATTTATTCATTCAAACATCAATTTGAAAATTATCGCGACAAGTCTCGTTTATCATCCATAACCGACTCCATCTCCCACGTCCACCCCGAATGAACTCTATAGTAAAACAGAGAAATCAACACAATTTTGATTCTCTATGTCCTTAGTACACTAGTAGTCTCGACATGCATTTGATTGGTTTACTCATCTAATTTCGAATTGATCAAAGGAGAACATTTTATTCCGCTTGTTTACCTGAGATAATAGATAAATAACTCTTTTTTGCATACACCAAAATAAAAATAAGACTTTATAAACTACTAGCTTTCCGCCCGCGACTTCGTCTGCGCTATTGTAGGTAGATAATATGAGTGTCTCTCGCCCCTCGCGCCCCGTTCTCCGTCCTACCTAAAGGGCCGCAATACCCACTAGTTTTCATTTCACATTAACTCTTAAACTATTCCATCAAATGATATGCTGTAAAAGGCAAACTTAACTAAAATTAAATTTTCATAATGACTAAGTTATTCTTTTTTATAATAATTCATATAGAATACTTGAAAACCTTCATCTTGTAATATTTCTTTCGTTGCGAATATAACGTGTCGCGGACTTTTTTGTAAAACTATTAAAAGCCAACATTTTTTCTTTACATTTTATTCATTTCAAACCGTTTTTTAGCGCACTTCGATAATGCAGCCAGATTGATTGTTTTTTCTAACTTGAATTACAGATACAGGTGATTTCTTCCTGAAAATTCATCTTTATTGTATTGGATGGGGAAATAGTATATAAGACTTCAAGTTCAAGGAATACGTTTTTTCATACAAAGGTTTTTAGCCCTTTTCACCCCCTTAGTGGTACAATTTACCAAGTTCCTTTCTTAGTGTACCCCTACACCATAGGAGGAATATACCCTCCAAGTTTCATGCTCCTAGGACTCATGGTTTAGGCTGTGCGTTGATCCGCCAATCAGTAACGGAACAGTTTTATGTATTTAGATTTTGCTGTGATATAATGCGGTGATGTGGTCGCTCCGCTCCTTCGATCTTACTTGTCAAATCGCATATCTGTAGGAATATAGTTCTTAACATTAAGCACGTATCTGGTGTCTTAAGAACGTAGGTTGATACTTTTTTGACTTTATTGAATTTAAGGAATTCGACGAGTACTCTTTTTTAGATAAATGAGTTCAACTTGTTCAATTGGCACCACACTATAGCTGGAAGAAGGATCAAAAAATAAGCTGAGTGTGTTGCCTGATTCTTCTAGGCTTGGTCGCGCGCAGGGAATCAGCCTATATTCACTTTACATTTTAAATTCACGTAGTTTTTAAGCTGACGTTTCTATACGATCCTTGTGATTTCAATGAATAAAAACCTTTTGACTTTGATTTTTAATAGGCGGCCTTATCGCTATAAAAGCACCGAAAATTGATGTAACGAAAAGATAAGTCGGAGTGAAGGACAATCTTAACTTTGTAGTTGAAAAAAAACCGCCTATACATCGATATACGTCATGGACAATTCTCCAACTGCAAAAGTTACTATGTAATCGAAAAAAAAATGTGATAAAACTACAAATTAAGTTTCCTTTACTTTTGCTGTGACACAGTAATTGTCAGTAATATTTGCGAGGATCAAAATATGTCGCATAAATCACCGTTTTTTTTTTGGTTAACTCACAAGCTTTATTTTGTGTGACCTACGTATTTTATACTAATTTCAACTGGATACGCGTTCTTGAAAGCCCTGACGAATGGACGATGGCGAAGTGAGCCTAAGGGTTCCGTTTTTTTCCTTTTGAAGTACAGAACCCTAAAAAAGTGAAGAGAGATGGCGTAACTTCAATAAAAACAATTTAAAATATAATAAAAAGACAATATTGAATAAAATATAGTATCTTTCAAACTCTCTAAACATGTTTATGTACAAATCTTTATACGGGTTTGTTCAATGTAAAGTAAGTAGGGAATAGATACGCTGAGTGTTAAAAGTTTATGTAAATTAAAACTAGATGGCGCTGTTAAAAATCGCGGTATCGAAGTGTTTCGACCATACTATGACCTCAGCTCTATTGGAATAAAATTTAAGCTTATTTCTACCGAGTTCGTTTTATTACACAAACCTACCTCACCTATTTGATTTGGATTTATACAGGGTTGTCATCGCTTCTATACAAACGTTTTGTCTTTGTTGCAACAGCCGTGGTCAAGGGTTGCCTGGAGTACATGCAGTTCTCCAGACTACTATCGAGAAATAATGGCAGGCAGTATCCGCAACTACCATCATTTCATCTTCAGATTCAGAAAAGTCCATGTTCACATTACGACACATTAAACTAACCGTCTTTACGAATGATAGGTAAGATAGCATAAAGATATCACCCAGGTACACAATGTGGAATAAACCATAATTTCATGTTAGTCTCGATATTGTTGTCACGCTAATTTTCTTCTGTTTTACATTATACATAACCTTGTGCGATTGACCTTGGGTTCATATAAATTGTTCATTTTTCCATAACTAATTTATGACACGGTCAACAGAAGTAACGAGTATGCATGAAACGATAGAGGCTTTCTCGCATTTTCTCGCTTTTGTGGCACACTCATTATTTTCTCGATATTAATTTTAATTACTACCTACCAAACTATTCTAGTTTATGTTTTTATTAGGTATTTTTTTCCCAGAATGCCACGAGTTATTCATTTATAATATGTTTTAATTTTTGAGTCTTAGCGATTTAAATCATCGAAATACATATGAACCTACTATATCCGAGTATGTAAAAATATTAATAATTTTATAAAAAATAAAATATTTAGTGCCAAGCTGTTGTCTTTGCAGTCTCAAAATATTGCATAACATTTCCATTAACTCGGTCAATGTTAGTATCAAGAAGATACCGCGGACGGACGCTATCTCTTCCGTATTCTCCGATAGAGTAACACAGAATAACACAGTAGCAGTCAGCCCGATCGATTGCCGCTGACCGTTCGGGCACGCATGATGATAACAAGATAAGCATCTTCTAGATAGCACAGACTTGGACACCCGTTATAACAGTTTTGTGCCCGAAACAAGAGTACCTACTCACTTATCGCTCATGGAAGATAGTACACGATTTTTTTATCAACTATTTAGATGCATCATGCATGAATCGAAATAAGACGGTTTGTTCGAAACCGTGATGAAAAAAGTTATAGTTTTTCTGATTGATATACTCGTAACTTTTAACGGACCGTATGATGTACTTTCTAGTGTACCTAACCCACACAGGTGGTGTCTCGAAAATAAACATTTGATCTTGCCTTTATTTAAATTATAATAACCCGAATGTTATTACCTGTAACCCGAATGTTACAGGTCAAATTCTGTAGATTGAAGATATTTTGTATATATTTTTTTACTTAGTCGTAATTCATTAACGCGTAGTCCAATTTCATTCATTCTTTTTTTGCTAGAAAGGAGGTACTTTAAAGATTGTCCCGTAAATATTTCAAGATCAGTATTAGGTCCAAATAACTTGAACCCCGGAATGTACAGGAACCTTTGAACGTATGGCTCTTTTTAAGCTGGCGTGCGCACTTTATCGTATACGCTTAATTGATAAGGCATATTGTCAAAGACAGACAACTCCAAAGAAGTCACATATTGTTAAACGATCGTTATACACAGTATGAGCGTCCAAAATGTATAGGAACTTAAAGCCTAGAATGTAACCTAAGAGTATATGTCTCATCTTAAGCTAGCATAAGTTTTGTATTGTACTTTGTGTGAGTAGGTAGCCATTGTCAAAGTTATTAACGCCACCCTGAACGTTAAACCTGAATGATACGTAAAAAATACTTAATTTCCATGCCATGTTTTTTTTAGTTTTTAACCGACTTCAAAATTCGACTGTACATATGTTTTTTTTTTGTCTGGTGTGTTTCTAACCCCGCACATATATCTTCGCCAATTGTTAACCGATTAAGATGATTATTTTGTTGTTGTATATAAACTGGTCACGAGGTGCTCCAATAAAATATGTATTCCTGAGGGATTGCTATTTTTCACGTAAAACTTAAAAAAACATCATCATCTCATGGAATCACGACTAGCCGAAATATTTTTGTGGGCCCTTTTCTTTTGTTTTTTATTCCAAAGTAAAGTGGTCTCATGATCTGATGCTATTAGAGTACCTGCAGTATATAAACCGTAAACTAGAGACTGAAAGAGTACCTATCGCGAATATCGCAATTTCATTATTAGATAGATAACACTTTATTGTACACCACATAATAAGTTTCTTACAAATAACACAGCAAATTACAATCTAATCGCGGAAGTACAATGGGCGGTCTTATCGCTATATTATATTATTATCAACCGACTTCAAAAAAGGAGTTTCTCAATTTGTCTATATGTTTTTTTTGTATGTAGGTTTGTTTTTAATGGGAAGGGTAAACTTCAAGGGTGGTCTCATATATTTATATATTAAAAAAAAACAAACACACCTAAGGGGGGGAAACGGGAGATGAAATTGCATATTGGATTTTTTATAAATTTCCCGTTGTATGAATTCGGTTTTTGTTTTTAATGGGAAGGGTAAACTTCAAGGGTGGTCTCATATATTTATATATTAAAAAAAACAAACACACCTAAGGGGGGGAAACGGGAGATGAAATTGCATATTGGATTTTTTATAAATTTCCCGTTGTATGAATTCGGTTTTTGACCATATTTTTTCTATAAAACAATATGTTTTCCATAATATGCAATGCTCGACGAATACGAATACGAACAACTTTTACCATGAGGACCAAAAAATCGCGAGAAAAATCAACTGTTCCGTACTAAAAGTTCATTGACGTGCGTCGAAATTATGGAACAACTGATTTTTTTCGTTGACTCCCTTACCTGATAACTCTATGTTGTCATTTTGCTGCAATCTTACTCGATATTATTCATGGGCATCTACGAAAAAACATTAAACTATTGGAGTATTTTAGGATTTATCTGCTAAAAACGAGCTAGAGACTATGGATTCAACTGAGAGGCAAGAGACTCAAGAGGGCAACACTTGCCTTGCTAAGATAAAACTCTAAAACCTGGAGCATCGCCGCGCCGCAATTATTCTGTCTTTGTTTAATTTATCTGTCTTTTACGGCATACATTTCAGAGACTGTGTAATGGAACTGCACCAACAAACGAGAAGAGCCTCGGCGAAAAACACCCTTTAACAGTCGAAATTCCAAAGACACACAAAGCACTTTGCTTCGATATATATTGTGCGAACCGCGAAGGAACTCTCTACCTGAGTGAGAAATACAACCTAGGAGTTTTCAAATATAAAGTAAGAAGCTCCTTACTTGATAAGATTCACTTCTGCGTTGCTTAATATGAGACAAACTGTGGTCAAATGCGAATACTTAGTCTGCAGGGATGGCAATCGCGACCAACTAGTAATAAAATATGTACACACAAACACAAACCTATGTCTACAATCGGAAGACAGAAAATACACAAGAAAACAGTTTCGCAGTATTGTTTAAATAAAATCTGCGACTTTGTAGTCTATCTGCGTCTTCAACAGAATTCCAGTAATTCGTAATTTTTCGAAATTTTCCCAAAGAGGGCACTGTGCGAGGGTGTAACGGCATTAACGTGCGAGGTGACTCCAGGGTGTGGCAGGGGAGGGATAAGTTGCAGTCTGTTGGTATATTAACTGCTAACTGTGCTGTGGCCAGGGTGCGCCGGGGTCACTGCCACCGGCGCGGCGGCTCACGGCCGAGACCGACGACCCTCACGAATATTTTGGCAACAGTCTCAATGACCCGTTATGGCTTCAGCAATCGTGGAGGCGTGTGCAAGTTACAGAGCCTTGTCTAGCTTGGATGTATTTAATAACCAAAAAAAATTGCAAAACATGTTAGGAAAACTTGTTGTTAACAAGGTAGTGCAGTGTGTTAAATACCTGACCTTTGTTAAAGCTCCTCAATTTCTATATGCTAAGAAGAGAAGAACGCCCAATGATACTTTTATTATAGTTTTGATATACGAGTATATCTATGGAAGTTTCATTTATTTTTTCAAGCCAGATGTTCTGAATTGGTGATACACAACAGCCACAAGATGTATTCTTCAGATTTTACATTATGTGAACGCCTCGAACGATTTTTAATTAACTGTTTCGATGACGAAAACATTTTCTATATATGTCGCTGGGAAAAATCGCAGAGCTATAAACATGTAACGGTTTCTGGTATATTTGTTCGCTATCTTTTTCCTTCCCTTGCCCACATCAGGTGGAGTTGGCATAACGTGTACTCAATCCTTTCGTACCCATGTTATTTTTTCACACAATTTATATAATTTTTCACATTTACTCGCTACTACTTATACTAAAGTTTTTTATAGAGCATTTTGCTAACTGAAATTGACTTTTTTCATCTCGTTATAAATGTAGCTTACCTTAAATTTATCTCTCAACGTGGTATGAATAAGAAAATCAATAGAAAAGTACTTATCGCAAGTTGAGATTCTCAACCCAAGCACGAAGCACATAATAGTTATATTTTTGCATGATTTTAATACTTAACATTAATTTTTTTTTTTTTGATGGGATACTTATTACATGAGATGATTTAGAAGGAGTCTTAAATGTTTAGTTCACTTGTTTCGCAAAAAACTTGTGCCTGTCACAGGTTTAGCAAAATCTGAAATAGGTAGTTAAATGCAACAAATTCTGCTTCTTCTAAAATTATTTTTCATTTGGTTGGCCACAGTTATAGAACAATATAGTTGACCGGTTCGTAAAAGTGTTTCTAAAAAGTTAGGTTAAACGTGTTTAAAGCTTCTTTGAATTTTTATCGATAGACAAAAATAATATCTGATTTCGTTTGGGAGTGAAAGTTGTATGGGGCGGTAAGGGCACCGGGACACGCGTCCGTCGGTCGGGGTGCATTAGGGTGGAGCGCGCCTGCGCTCTACCGCACGCACCATGGTGCGGTCACACCAAAACACATGGATTTTTTAAAAATACGAACCATAATAGAGGAAAGAAAAAAACATTCAAGTTGAACTGATATGGAATAATTTACATAACATAAAAAAATAGACACTCTTACTCCTACTCTTTTTTTAACAGCACTGTAAAATATTTTGTCTTAACTAGAGAACGCTAATACAGTATTTCTGTATCGCTTGAACTCGCCTAGCTTTCTGAATCAAAATCTGTAATTTTTATACAGACATATCTACAAACACCCACGCTAATTTCCCGGAGGGGTAGCAGACACCACGGATTTTTACTTGATACAATCATGACATATCTATTTTGCTTCTTTCACTCTCATCATTCTTGCATTTATAGTACGTTTGACCTCTAGATCTCCAATTTGATAATTTTTCATTTCACAAATATTTTACAGTTCCACCTTATCTTTTAAACAATAAGATAATAGATCTACTTAAATATACATAAATACCTAGTCAATTTACCTTTTGTAGAGTCGATGAAAAATCCACCTTTAATTGCAAAGGTTATTTTCGATCGTTCGATCGTGCACTAATAAGTTCAATGACGTGACCCGTAGGTAGATAGGAGATAGGTTCAATGATTTGTTAGATTTATAAATGGAAAAGCAGTTCAGCTAGAGTATAAAAAAGTGAAATTAATAAATTCAATCCAACCACATTCGAACGATTTCAATTCTCCAACTCAGCAGCTTCAGTCATTTATTTTCTGTTATTTGTAGACCATTATGTATATGCAACGTTGGTTTTCAGATATATTTTGTTCAACATGTACTCGTACAAAACCAGTATGTAACAAACCCAGTTCGATCCGAAAGAGTTATTAAAGCAGGCAAAATAAATGCTCTATGCAAGAAAATACCTACTTATTTGTTTGCCTTTGTTTTGATTACATAGTACGTACTCATTGTTAAAGAAGACATGCCTGCTGACGAAGCAAAGCAGAACAGAAGTTTATATTGATGAATTTAATCGTATCAATAACACAGTAGCATGAGCAATTGGCCTAAGACAGCGGTTTTAGTACGCGAAGATAAAACACAATAATTATATTTGTTTCTTTCGTCTGAAGGAAAGAAGAAACAGAAGTAACTTTCGTATTTTCTTCTGAAGACAAAACGGCTGTCTTTGTGTTCAATGCTCATACTAAAGCCGTCCTCGCTGTGTTAAAAACTCATCATTGTAAGAATATCTTTTCAACTTACCCCTTAGATTGGTGTGAACGCATTCTTCACGCGGAGGCGCAAGAAGGCGCGTGGGGGTGAGTTTGTTGCGATCGATATGCACCGGCTAGACATATATTTCTTCTCCCACTGAACATCCCAGTAGATAATACTTACCACACATTACACTATATCCCATCAATGCTACTTTGACAGTTACGCATATTTGAAACCTCGTCTTTAGACAAGTTGCTTTTATGATATTTGATAATCATAATCATAATTTTTATTTATCTTTTGACATATTACATGTATTTAGATTCATCAAAACAAAATTACAAAAGTACTTAAGGTAGGTTACAAATCGGACATAAATATTAAAATTTGTTAACAACACAAAAAAAAAAATATCAGCAAAGTCTTCGTCAATTTTGTAATAGCTTTTAAATATTAATTTATTTTTTCATTGTAAATTTCAATGTCACTCTTATTTCATGTGTCAATAGGAATACAATTATACAATTTAATAGAAATAGAAATAAAACTTTTCCCAGTTTTTGCAAGTCTAGTGCGTGACACTACAATGTTATATGTTATACAATGTTTATAAGGTTTTTTACCAGCGACGCAAGGGGATAGAACCTAGGTAGGTTCTGGGAATTCACGGGTAGTTTGAGTGTTAATTTTTTTGTTTGTTGGCCGATAATCCGACTGCAATGATGAATGAAAATCGATTGAAGGGTGGTATAAGATTGATCGCGTCAAGTTACTAGGAGTTCCTAGTGACTTGTGACTTGAATTTGTAGTTAGAAATTGGAAAAAACGTCAGACCATTTAAAATTTAGCAATTTAACTTGCAATATCTTCGATAAAATGTTGGAAATTAAACTTTTAGTCAGAATAATTAATCATATCCGTGTGATAATCTATCGGTCCATCTGTGTGTCCCAGTGTAAGAGTAACAGCTACCGCATAGCCAGGCTCGACACGTCTTGATTAATGTATAAATAAATCGATCTGAAGACTTTGTAGAAGCAAATATTTTATAAAAATAATTTACTTTGTACAAAAAATTCAAACTGTCAGCCGACCGCGGCGCTCACAAGGGTTGACAGATCTAGGTAGATATTATTTTTATTGTTCATCTTTAGTTGAACTTATAAAGTTCAGAGCCCCTGAGAACCCTAAATGCAGTGGAATGCCCTCGTAAGGGATTACTTAAATACCCTCAAGATACCAATTACAAAAATAGTTTTTAAACTTAGATTTAGAAATTGTTTTAACATCGAAGTTTGCCAAAATATTTCAAAATGATTTTCTACAAGTTAAGGCGATAAATTAGAGAGAAAATAAAATTTTATATTTTTGCCAAGTATCTCGAATTGAACCTTGCATGAAGTTCATAATCCCTGAGAACCTTGTGGAGAGTGCAGTGGAATGCCCTTGCGAGGGTAGCTCAATGTCGGCCTGTAGGTGGCAGTCGACGCCCTCGTACAGCTTATACCACGGGTGACGCACCCCAACAGAATCAACGTATTTCTAAATAAACAAAATAATACTAGTAAAATTATTACACTCAGGTACAGATATTTCGTTACGTATATTTTTTATATAACGTGAAACCATTCAAATCGTCTACATATTAAAAATAACATGTTACAACATTTTTGTGGCGATTTCTTCTTTTTTATACTATTATATCTGGAAAACCAGTTAGTCGTTTTAAAAAGTAAAATATTAAAAAAAATTTTTTTTTTTTTTTCAAAAAAATAAATAAAATAAATCCCTAATATCATTTTAAATCATCGACTACACCACCTCCTAGTAAAGTTTGACGCTAAAACCATAATATACTCAAAGCGATTGCAAAAAAAAACCGAATTCCAATCCTATAAACGTTTCTGAGATTAATGATAAGAGACAAACAAAAAACCACATCTTATATCAAATACCAAACATTCAAAGGCATGTGCCAACAGTTAGTGTTCCAATAAGCGGCGATGGGCTTGCAACCTGTCACGTGTCATGCTTACTACTTGTAAAACGCGGGCATGTACCAAATGTAATGTTTGGACGTGTCTCTGACTACCCCCCCCCCCTACTTGGTATTCTCAAAAATCTACTCACTGAGTATGTATCTAAGAATGTCACCATGGGGAAGACAGTCGTGAGCGTGTTTGTTTGTTTTTATTATTAACAAACGAATTAAAAGACTAGGTACCAAGTAAGTACCCATCTCGTAGAATTCGTAGCAATATTTATTGATACAACAAGCTTACGACCTCGGTGGCGCGGCGGTGAGCAGCCGGCTGCGATGCAAGACGGTTCAATTCACGCTGCGGGAGAAATGTTTTTATTATTTTAATATATTTGTTTCGGGTCTGGGTGTTGCCGTACCACGATACTCGTGGTTCCTGATATCCACGACACAGGGAATTTTAGTGTGGGGTCAGGACTATGTACCTATGTGCCTGTTATTTACTGTTTTTACCTGTTTATTTACTTATTTACATATTCCGGAAATCTTCACGACGGCTTCCCCACAAGTAGGTATGTGTCACCGTTTTACCATACCATACCTAGAAAATAATCGGAGCAAAGCATATTTTGTGACAACCTTTTAACTTCGCAACGGGCTCAATCTCAATAACTTCGTTTTATTTATAAAAGCCAGTTAGATTCGTACATCTACAGCTCGAGTTCATTAAATTTCTGGTAATCGGCAGGGGGTTCGAAGGGTGGCTACCCCCTGAAGGGTACGGGGAGCGGGACGAAGCACGAGGCGAGGCCGCGGTCTTCGCTGTCATTGACACGGGCCGAGGACGCACTCCAAGGTCGCAAGGCAACTGCGTCCCTGAATAAATCCCTTCCCAAACTTTTACACCAGAAATGGTAGAATCGGCCAACAAAAGCAGCGTTATGAGATTTTCTTCATGCATTTAGGTGGTCTATCCACCACAGTGCCTCTCTTTTCATACTAATGTACTTCAAGGCAAAAAGAGCGAGTTTTGATCGTTGCTTTAGAATTGAACTTCTATTAAGACTAAGCTTTCCAAAATCTTTTTCAGCTGCCCTTTCAATTCTTAGTTTTAAAAGTATGTAAGTTTACACAAAAAACCGGTACAAGCGTTTTGTAACTAATGGCCTTAGATACTTACAAAGATTTTCAAACAGTTAATTACCTAAACACTTTTATGTTTCTTACTAATATTGTGCAATTTCTAAATAAACAGAAGAATCAAAACACTGTTTAGCTGTCTATTCTAAATCAAAAAATTTACTCAATGTCTGATATGGCAACTTTACCTCTAGCGTTGAGTGTACGCTGGAGACTACGGCAAGGTGACCTTAGGGATTAGGTACCTCCCACACTATGAATGCTTTATCGAATCTAAATGACGTAGATGTTTTTCTTACTAGTACAAGATAGCGACTCCCATTATAATTTAATAGTTACCGCTTCCTTTTGTGAAATTATTACTCACAACATTTTATCAGGTAATTTTGATTTTAGATTTGATAAATTAACCATAATATTATAACATACATTTAGTTGTCACAAGTCAAGTCAAGTTAATTATCTCAAAAACATATGCTAGTACTTAACTTTAGTAAAAATTATAAATTGTATATTTGTAAGGTGTATATTTATTTATTATTAACAAGTAACTCTATTTACACATAATTACGTAAAAGGATCACTGTATTTTAGTTTATCATATAAAGAATATGAGTCAAGAGGACAGTGAGTAGGAACAATGCACGCTTTTAAGAACTGTGTACAAAAAACAACCAACAGCCAATTCTGCCTGTCCTAGAAACTAATTAAAATAAGCTAAGTAACAAACAACTCAGCTATTTTTCTACGAAGCAATCACGCCTTGACATGATGGAATAGTAGACATAATTCTATATTCTAAGACCCAAGCATGAATAGAGCCATCATCTATACATAGTTTACTTAAATAGGTAGATGTATGAAGAGAAGCTCGTTATAAACAATACTCAATAAACAATGGCTGACAACGTGAATGTCCTTACTTCACAGGTTCAAGGTTTGCCACTCATGACTTATGTATTATCACACGTATCAAAACAATTATAACAATACGAAACATAATTTATAACAATTACATTCAATCAGGCGCCTGCTTTCTTTGTTTTATGAGACTCTTCTATATAAGAGTATCTACTGCATTTAGCTCCATTTATGATTTAAATGTGCGTGTACCAACATTGTCAAAAATGTGTAGGTGCCTTGCGACATTACCAAATAAACAAAATCATATGGGTTTTATGCAAGTCTCTTGCTCACCAGAATGGCTCTATATTATTTTTTTATCTCTATATCTAATTGAATACTTTTATCATTGTAGTTTCAGGTCACCGACCTGTATGAAAACATGTTTACTTTCTTATTATTTCAGGTCAACAGATTCTGGAATAAAGCGCACAGGGGGTTGCAGTTGTCTGTTGGGGGTGGAAGGTGCAAGGACTAAAGGGCACTGCAGATAAGACAGGCTGAGTCCAGAGCCAGACAGTCAACGTCCCGATGCACTCCCGCAGTGCTCGGCCGCGCTTTCCCTCCCCCTTCAGCACCCCTGCTTCCCCTCGTCATCCAGGACCCGTATCCGGAGCCACCGCCGCGCCGCGCATCGAGCATGTTAACAAGCTAATTTGTTAAATGGTACAGAGTTCTAGGAGAGTTTGTAGGCGACGTTTTTTGGTTCGTTAATCACCAACCTATGTAAAAAAATCTAAAGAAAAGCTGTTTTAAGCAGAAAAGTGACAAGATCCTGAAAAATGACAGAAGGCATTAAATGTCAAAAAACCGTCTTCCCACGTGCTCGAATAAAAAACAAAAGAAAAATACAATTTATAGACCACAATTTTTTTTTCGGCTAATTGTTATTACGTAATCTTACAAACTTTAACGGGAAAAGTAGCAATCCCACTGGAACCAAACTTTTATGGGAGATCTTCGGGATCATTCTCTATCCAAAAACAAAAGAATCATCAAAATCGCTTAACAATTGGCGAAGATATCAAGGCACAAACATTAAAATTCCTTTAAAGTTTAATCCTACTTTTTTTGAAGTCGGTTAAATATACCTTCTTACCTTTGTAAATATGCGAAAAAGGGCGTTTTTCTAACATTTTGGAAGCGCGGAGGCCATGCTTTTGCGTTCTAAATTCGTACTACAATCTGACGTGTTAATGTAGTTCGTGCCACAATCAAGGAAAATAAAGGAATTGTATGCATATAGCGGTGAAAAGCTCGATATAACGACGAGAAGGTCTCCTCATGTCCATATTTTTATATGGCATGTCACTTTTGCCATGACCAATCACCCATTATAAAAAAAAAAAATTTGAACTCTTTATGTCGGGTAAACCGATTCGCTCAATAATATTTTGTAAAATATGGTTTACGATGTTTGCGAATCTCTTTCAGTATGCAGTACGTACCTACCTTATTCCTTAAACATTTATTGCTTAATAATTATCAAATTTATACCAAAATATTTGCTGTAGGCAAATATTTTCATAATAACAAAATTGGCTCCATTATTCCACTGCAGGCATTAAAACACTTCACGCAGTTCGTCACAGTATCACGAATAAAAACTGATTCAGATTGCATGAAACCGGTAGGTACCTTACCTTGTAGAAAAGATTACAACAAAACTTGCCCTGATAGCTTACATTTTCAGCAAGAAAAGGAGAAAACTAAACTAAATACAAAGCTTGCGTGTTGCAAGTGAGTGAGATCATTATCATCACAGAAGTTTCTTTCATATGAATTAGGATAAAATTGTAGATACTCGTAGATACTCTTATACCGAACTATTTGTACAAGTGTAAAAAACATACCATTTATAGGGCACCATTTGATAAATATCTTCACAATGTTTGTTTTAAGTTAAACAAACAGTACCACTTACATACTGAAGTGTTAGAACTTCTTTAAATCACCTTAGCCATATAATCACTTTAGCCTTATAATGCAAAGAATACTCATGCCCTCTCGTGGAGGTAGAATTTATAAACATCACTAACATTTGACATTTGTAATATATTAGTAGGGTATGATTGTCAATATATAATTTTATTTAAATATCTATTGATATTACATAGATATCAATAGATATTTAAATAAAAAAATGATTTCCTACAATAAGCGTCACCAATGGGTTACCCCTCTGAGGTTAAAAGATCGAGCTTTAGATGAGTTGAAAAGTGTTAGGTAATCTTAATTTTTTTTATCTTTGTGGTGAAATTTGGCTACATTTTTGCCTGTGATATTGTAATTGTATTGTACGCCGAAGCTGAGAGAAATATAGGGAAGTCAAGCCTTCGCGAGCTTTACGCAGTACGTGGAGGCTGCGCGCGCGTGTCAAGGCCGAGTACTCGGCCGTGACCTCCGCCCCGCGGCCTTCGCCTCCCAGTTGGTATACAAAATATATTAAATCATATATCCTAATAATGTTCTCATGGAACCACACCTGGATCATCCCCTACACAATAAAGATAACATTAGGACCAAATATCACCTGGACAAAAAAAACATAGCCTCCGAATGAGCTTTTCAGTGAAGATTAAAAAAGGTCATATTTGGTACTGACTTGACGAGGGCAATCAAAATTGTTGTTTTTGGGCGATTGTTTGTTAAATTCACATTATCAAAATTACAACATGACAATGGTTGTTCAATGCTCTGCAGAGCAACGCCATCTGTTTTCAACGCTGAAAGCTTGATTCGGCATGGCCGTGAACATAACTTTTTCAATGATTTAAAATCAGCTTGTACTACCTGGGCAAAGCTTAATTGTTTTTGACTAAAAATATAAATATGTAAGACAGCAACACAGATTTGTTCAGTAAATCATCGAATTACCCGCGTAACGCCCACTCAGATATTACACGTGCCAAGCTGAGGGTTGCGACTCGGTGAAGGTCGCGGGTCCCAAACTCCCTGAAATCGGCCTCGGCCATCAACCTAGGAAATCTTCCAGGGCAGCTGACCTTGACCTTTACACGCGCAAGCGCCATACCATTTACCCAGTACCCTGACCCTGTTAGGAAAATATCTTATGTACAAACGCCGAATACACTTAGGTGTATAATAATAAATTATTCGGTACAGAAGTTTCTGGAAAAATATACCGAGCGGCGATGGGCTAACAACCTGCCATGTGGAATATTATTTCTATGCAAAGTCCAATTCAAAATTCATTTATTCATTAAAATCACAAGGATCACTTTGAAACGTCGATTTTATCTACTGCCCGCTCTTCCGCGACCAAGCCAGGTAAGAAAGGCAATAAAACAAGGATTGTTATTCTTTTTAATGATCATTTAACAAAACAACGAGTTGGAGCGTTTTCAATCTCAAGAGTTTTTATCATCTAAATAATCAGATATTTTATAGTATGCCTTTTTATAAAGTTGTTTTTTAATTACGTTTTTAAATTTATTAATTGTCAATTATTGTTTATCTCTTGGGAGTTTGTTATAAAAGCGTACACATTGCCCTTTAAACGTGGGCATGTGTAAGTATAATGTATAATGTCGGTCAGTTTGGACGTTAGGACGTGACGCCCGCCCCGCTGCTCCGGTTCAACTATCATTTTAACTACATACTGTTTTTTACAATAGAATTCCAACTCAATTGGAAGACCCAGAATTCGAAATCCAAAATTCCAAAATCGTCTCACAAGCAAGTTCATTTTTTATGAAGCTAGGAGGTATTATGCGGCAACCCGGAAAATCCCAGGTAGAAAAATAGTAGAGCATCTGTGCTCTACTCTACTAATTTTAAAAAATAGTAGCACAGAACATCGAAATACACAACAGTGATGTTATACTATCGGGGTTATGTTCTCGTTAAGTTATACCTACAATATAAGATCCGAGGCACGAAACTGGCCCCATACCGGTGTGGCTATTTGAGGAACCAATGCATATCACATGACAAGTTTAATTTTTGCAAAGTATTAAAACTTCAAAACATAGGAGCAGTTACCGTAACCTATGGACTCTTGCAACACCAAAGGTATCACTCGTGGGTTACCGAACCTGAGACAAAATGGGTGAAAATCTCAAGTGCCTGTAATTTCACCGGCACCCATGCCCGGAACACAGCAATGCGAGCATTACTGTTTGGCGGCAGAAATAGGTATGGTGGTACTACTTCCCAAGACGAGCTCTTCACAGGGAGCTTTACTACTGTGAAACGGTGACTGTATCGACGAGATTTCCATATACAAAATTATCGGAACGCCACTGTTTCGACATATTACAAAACAGCAATATGGCTCTGTAGAACTTCTATAATATGTAAGAAAACTAAAGGAAGGTAGATAATAAAGAAACGCAGAATTTTTTAAATTATATTTTAAGGCTAGAGTTTCTAGCAGCTGCAAGTATTTATATAACGGATGAGTACAACATTAGGGTTCTATTTGACACAGATGTACAAAAACCTGTACGGATGGATTCTCCCAGGTATATTGTTTTTATCAATGTATTATCATTGTTATTATCATTATTATCTAAAATTATCATTATAAAATATGTTTATGCCATACTGTTAAAATTTGCATCTGTAATTGGTATTACATGCAAATTAAATCCTAAAATAGAAACTATAAGCAATTATTCATGTAAATAAATTTAAAAAAAAAAATTCTTTTAATATCTAGGTACTTATAAAATAATAAGTACCTCATTGTTTTACTGATATTTTTTATAAGTTACGCTCGCGCAATATCTTTTATCTCCTATCTTAGACTATGCCGAAGCCAGCTTCCCCGATCTTACATAAGAGCAACTAAATAAGCGGCTTCAAAATTTCTGCATTTGATTCATATTTGGTTTGCGCAAATATGATCATATATCCGAGTATCGCCTTAAGCTCAAGTCCAATCCGTCTTCGCCGGGATGCTTATATTCTCACCCTTTTGTACAAAGTATTATTTATTCCATCTTCTCCACCTTACCTTAAGCAACTCTTCGAATTCTTACATCTCTTTAACCCTCGCAACCTGCGCTACTTAGATTCTCTCCAGCTGAAGACTCCACTCCATAACTCCATTTCTTTAGTAACGTTTTTACTGTGCGTGCGGTCCGACTATGGAACGTCATATTATGAAAGATATTTCCATTAGAAATGCAAAATCACATTCAATATTTAAAAATTAGGTTTTTATTTTATACTTTGCAGCATCGTTAAACTAAGTGTTATCATTTTCTTAGTCCAGTCATTGCATTTGTAACTGTATACCACGATATGTATACCACGATATGTATTTAATTAAATATGTATTTTATTGTACTGTACATTATTTTTAATGCAGTTACACCACCTCTCTTGACATTCTTATGTATCAAGTCCATCCAGGAGATCCTTTGTAAAGTGTTTTTAATCCTGGTGTATGCAATAGAGTTATCTATCTATCTATAAGCTATATTGATATATTTTTTTCTGCTGTTAATCTACTCGTAATCCGTAATATGCCTCCGTTAAAGTATGGTTACGTCTAACGATGCCAATTAAGTGACGCCAGTTCAGGGGTCTGTGGACACATACAAAATTTGAAAACCCCCGACGTGTACTTCCATTATCTATTAATCCCTATTCCCTAGCCACTGGTGGTGGTAAAACCTATCTAAGAACCATCTTTGATGACATAAAAAATCATATAACAATCCGATAAGCAGTTTCGGATTAAAGTGGTATTAGACAAATAAACAAACAAATATCACCTTATGGTAAACGCATAATATACGGCCTCCTATCGTCGCGGGTAACAAGTCAGGCACTTGCCTGACTTATTACCCGCGACATAAGACATTGGAGGCGAGACTAACTTTGCTTACAGTCTAGTCTAAGCTCCTCGCAATAAAACATTCACATCAGTAAGACCAAAATAATTTAGGTGGTAAAATTGTGGTTCTATTGTCTGATTTAAACAATAAGCTTCTAAATACAATTTGTTTTGCGCCTCACTGTTTGTCGCTTAAGTAACACTGAATTATTCGATGCTTTACTCCACTTGTTGAAATAGGTATACAAGTATTTATGTCGATATTTGGAAACACAACAAACAACACCTATCTAATTACTATAGAGTAAAAAATCATTCGACATAAGTCATGCACATAAGTCGAATGATTTTGTAATTAAAGACATAACTTTGTTGCCACCGCTCAATAAGGGATAACTAGTACCTTCTCCGCCGTAGTGTACGGTTTGACATATCAGATAGACATGATGGGTAAGAAAGTAAGGTAGGTACCCAGGTAAATAGTGTTGGATTGCATGAGTATGTGCCTGTGGCAAGCGTGCAGTCTGGTCGGCGGCGACGGGGGTGGTGGGAGAGCTGTTGGGGTGAGGCCAGACGGCGAATGAACTGCAGAAAGCATGAGCGCCTCTAGGATGAAATCGGAGGTGCACGGCATTGAACTGGAACGTACCTATCTACTTTTAGCTCAATGATGCATGGCTGGTACTATTAGAAATCCAAAAAGCTGAAAGGTATTTAAAAGTCGAAAAATTAAAGCTCGACCTCCTCTCCTGCCAATCGTTTCAAATAATAAAATTCATCGATTCTCTGAATTTTTACGTTGTTCAAAATCTTTGTTCCATGTTCAAAATTCAAATCACTTGTTTACTCTTGAAAACAAAAACGCAATACTTGAAATTATTATTTTTTTATTAAAAATCACTTACGTAGCCCTGACCCTACACATACTAGGATTCGCTATATCGTGAGTATTGGGAACTATGAGTACTGCTTATCATGGTACCACAAAGATACTTAGGTACCTACGCACTAACTATAACAAGGTTCCGTTAACTTTAGAAACCCAAAAACAATTTAACCTCGCCCGATTAAATAGCTAGGTACCTCCATCCCACAGGATATACTTTCTTACTTTTTAGTAATAATTAATAGGGGTGCATTTGCACTCCCGGCCATGCCCCTGCCGGCGTCCATGGCAGAAAGGGTTAACGTTCGCTTCCCTTACAGTCGCGGAGCCCGCCCACGGTCTACGCTTACTTAAATGATGATAGGTACACTGCAGGTAGATACTACCTACGCATATTGATTAAGAAAGCACCTAACCTGAAAACAGTTACAGTAGAGAATGATTCAGGTACTATGGTCCAAAAGCAGAAGGGCAATGGGAGACCTGGTCGACCCGAATCAATTCGAAGTACTCGAATGTTCTACGATTTATTATAGTACAGAAGCAGACTATAACTCTGATTACGAATTAAATCCTGATTACGCTCTAGTTATAAGGAAAACGATTTACGTAGAATTAGAAATTTTGTTCAAGTTATTACTTTTCAATAACTTTGTAAAAATTTCAGAATAAGCAGTTATTGTTTTTTATTTTTTTTACTATAAGAAAATAATAAACATATTACTTATGTTATTTTTTATTTAATCAAAACTTTAATAAGTATTTATTTTAATTCTTACTTTTATTTAGGTTGGCTCCAGAAGTTTTGGAATAATGAACAAAATACACGTCAATCCTTTGTCAATCTTGCTTAACTCGTTCATATTCGTCCCTAGTATTAAAACTTACTTACCGACTTAATTTTAAGACTGAAAAATTGATATAATTATTATCATTTTTCCATACCTACCGAAAATATCTGTTTTTTTAATTTTATTCTCAGTACCAGTTCAATATCTGCTTATTCTGAAACTTCTGAATCTAGTTATTCCATTCCAATGGCTGGTAATTGCTTTTTTTTTTTAAAGCACCTTTGATTTCCTTTTAGTACCTACTAGGAGATTCCTACAGAGCGAGTGACTGACTTATGAATATTTTATAACTAAATATACATAGGTACTTACCTAGTTGAAAAAATATTATCAAATGCAAAATATAACCCTCATACGTAGTATCTCTAACTAGTCTGTGTAAAACTCTGTGGAAACTCTCGAATCGGCTACATCATCATCATTTTATAACAAAAATCATTCAGATGCTTCGCTTCGGTGGGCAGAAGTAATTTCCTTGCTGGAAATCATACAAAGGTAGTTAATCCTACTTCTATCTACTAATATTATAAACGTGAAAGTTTCTGAGGACGGATGTTTGTTACTCTTTCACGCAATAACTACTGAACGGATTTTGATGAAACTTTACAGTAATATAGCTTGTACATCAGAATAACAAATATGATACTTTTAATCCGGGTACCATGCGGGCGAAGCCTTATTCAGAAGCTAGCAAATATTATTTATTACATTACGTACTAACTAACACAGACTTATTAGAAATATCTTAAGTCTGTGTACGTTCTAAACCCATTCATTGTATACATACTAACGATACATACTGATTTGGATGTAAAGCACATATTAAACCCTGTTTGGATGGAAATGAGTTCAAATGAGTGCATTGCGCGCAAGAGTGCCGCCATCTTGTCGTTTATGTCAGGTGCATTAATTAACTCTGTGCTGTGGTCAGATGAAGGTATAGTCTATGGTCAGGTGTCAGCGCGCAAGTTGTATCTCTGCGCGCGACTGATGGCGTACTTAATGTTGCCAGCAAAACTAATCCTTTTTCCTTCACTAAATCAAATATAATCTATCGTTACTAAAACTATAAATCCAGAAAGAAGTTTACCAGTTAGGTTTAATTCATGATTAATAATAGCATATAATATAAAAAAGCAAATTGAAAGTCCATGAGCAGCTATTAAGTGTTTTATTGAATACCTGGGTCAATGCCTTTTATTCGAATATCTTCATCAGAATCCATGCTACAGTCTTTGTCAGAAGAGTCCGATATGTCGCCTGTAACATTAATTATAAATTTGTCCAATTCCACATCCATTAGCCAGTCTGATTCGAAATATTTGTCTTAAATTTTTTCTACATGTAGACATATATTGAGCCACTCTTCTGCTGTTACTGTTCTGAATGCCGCCTCAGTAATTGCAGATATTTCGCTAGGAGCTTGAGCGATATTTCTCTGCAATACGCCTCTTTACGATTTCCCAAGTTCATTTAACATTTGCTCTTTTTCATAATGTTGGTCTCCTTTGTGTCTTTTGATTAATTCAATACCATTTTTTGTAAGCCACTCTAGGAGCTCTACTTTTATATATCCCATATAGGCACCTTGTTCATCTGTATGCAGTGGTATGACGCATTATCCATCACTACAATGCAATCCGATGGTAGATTCGGCACTATTTTTTTCTTCATCCACCGCATGAAGTTCGCGGAATTCATATCGTTATGATAGTCACTCGATTTGGATTTAGACTTGAACAGTAGCAGTCCGTTTTCAACAAACCCAGTTTTACCTTGAGCATTATCCATCTTGCACCGACGCTTTCCGAAGCAAGCTGTTCTCCAGATAGCCAACATTTTTGGAGGTATGAAGCATGTAAAAAAAATAATATGAAATAATATGTTTCGTCAAGATAAATGACAGGTCTATTTTCTTCCTGACGATTCTTGCGCAGCCTCAGAATATATATTGCTCTCCGAGCTGCAATATCGCTGCGTTCTATTAATACTTTTCGTTTAGACTGGCACTTTTTGTATTTGTGCCCATAGTTTTTATAAAATACTCCTCTAGGATGTTCTGCCATATTTAAAACAATATCAGCTTTCAATTCCAACCAAAGTTTATGTATGGTAGGAATCTCTTTCTTCACGACGTAAAACGATTGAATTATATGCCTTATAATCAAAATCGTTTAATTCATCAATTTTATTTTTCCCGGGGTCACAATTTTTAAAGTAGAAGCTGCTGCCCTCTTGAGTTATTTGGGTGAGACGGTGCGTTCGGAAACGCCTAAAATAATATAACAACAATGCTTTATATAGGTCTATTATTATTGCATGATATTTATATTAACAAGATGAAAGCTACAAACAAATAACAAATCGATAAAATGCGGGGAGTTTTTATGCAACGCGGTCTCTAACTTTGGAAAATGGTATCGTTGGCCCGGCATTGTCTCGTTCTTCTTCGCACGTTTGACCTTCATGATAATATGTCTGCCAGCACTTTTAATCACTTTCGGCATAATGATGGCTATTATTTACTTTGAAAACGAATACAAACAAGGAACCGACTACTAGAGTGCGCGCTCCATCCAATCCACAAACTACTAAGATGCTAACGCATATCTAATCTCTTTAGTGACTAAAATCATTTCATTTCATTTCATCATTTCATTGGATGGAGTGGTCGAATTCTTTATATTAAAATATATCCAAAAAAAATATATTCGAAGTTACCTCCTAATTTTTTTATGATAAATTTACCCTACAAAAGAATAATAGAATAACGACGTTGTGTCATACTGTGTATGCTTCTTTTGTACAAATACCGAGAATGTTGTCAAAGCATAGACAATCATACTTGTATTGAAGGTTGATGTTGTGTTTATGCTCTGTGAAATTCAACAAATTCTACTCAATCAACATAGAAAAAAAAACTTATCTGTCAAAAACCAGACATTTGGCAGCAAACTCATGAGATTTTCGTAGTTTTAACGTCTAGGTTTGTACTCAAGATTATATAAATTATGCCGAAGAACAAAGGAAAAGGAGGTAAAAACAGGAGGAGGGGAAAGAACGAAAATGAAACTGAAAAACGTGAGTTGGTCTTCAAAGAAGACGGTCAAGAGTACGCCCAAGTCACAAAGATGCTCGGTAATGGCCGCTTGGAGGCCATGTGCTTTGATGGCATAAAACGTCTATGCCATATCCGAGGGAAACTGAGAAAAAAAGTATGGATAAACCAGGGAGACATCATATTAATAGGTTTACGAGACTACCAAGACGCCAAGGCTGATGTCATCTTGAAATACACACCTGATGAGGCCAGGAATCTGAAGACTTATGGAGAGTTCCCTGAGACAGTACGCATCAACGAGACTGTTGTCTATTCTGTGGATGGCCTGGATGAGGATATTGAGTTTGGTGATGAAGTCAGCTCAGAAGATGAGGCAGATGCCGTGGATAATATCTAAGATCACTAGCACTATGTATCTACTACTACAGTAAGTTTGTGTAAATTTATTTTGCTGTTACAAATAAACATGACTTTGTGATTTTTATATTAGTTTTCAACATTATTTCATACTTACACCTAAATTGTAAAGTTTATTTATGTCAGTACAACCTTACTAAACAATTAATGATGTAAGTGTTTGTAACACATTCATATTAGGTATACCTTTATTTATTTACTATGTAAAGATTAATACCTACCATTATTTTCATCGGTCAAATTGTTATAGTAAAACATTCCTTGAATTGTTCTCAGTTAAGACCATTGAAAGTATTTTTAAAAGTTTAAGGAATGTATATAAATTAAATAATTGTATCATACAGAATATTGCTATTTTTTCCTTTGTGGATGATGTTACAGTTTTTTTTTCCTAGCAGCTAGGATGTTTGTCTAGATAAGACGATGGAGATTATAAGAAACTTCTATTTCTCTATTGACCTGCTGACATTAAGGCCTGCAAATATATTCTTACATCACATTTTATGAACAAATAGAGCTATATTATACAAATACATTTATTTCAGAATAACTTCTGCCCACAACTTCCATGGTGTTGCACCCAAATAGAATGTAACCTTTGTGATATTCTAGAACTATATTTATTACAAATTTCATTCAAATCTGTTATCATTATAAAGCCTCTTAATCAGTAGGGGACAAATATCACTTGACACATGTCTCTTGAGATGTCCAGAGACTTTGGTTGACTTCACCAAACATTGCACAACAAGTCGAGCAACATTTCCTGACATTTTCCTTGCCGCTGTGTCGCTTCAGCAGAGTATAGACATCTGTTGAGTAACAATGTGGATGAATAAGGTAGTGCTGCAACTTAAGACCATTATTGGTCCAATGAGTGTTAGTTATTGAAATGCAGTAAACAATAACTATAAGAGTAAAAATAACATACCTACATACTAGCATCTTACATACTTCTGGATAAAATTGAATTACTTACCTACATAGTTTATGGGTCAGGCACCAACTTAGTAGGGATACTAAATTACATTAGTAATTTGCATACCCCTATAAAAGCTTAAAACTAAATATCATGTTGATATGAATTAGGTATGCTTGCTTACTTGAGAAAATAAATAAATGCTTCAACCACCATAGACCATAGCTCTTGCTTTATCAAGCACTAGTCACTGCTCACGGCTTTGCCTGTGTGGTTTTTTTCTGGATAAAAAGTACCTAACCGATGAAAAGTAGCTCTTACTGCTAAGGCAGTGTTCATAAGAAACACATTTGCTTCAGCGATTTTCGTTGCAAAATCGAAAGGCGGGTAATAAAAGGGTTTATCATGGAGACCACCATGATAAACCCTTTTATTACCCGACTGTTCAAAAGGATGGCTATGTTTTTCAGGAGTATGTATGTCTGTTCCTCTGGCTCTCGCTGTAGCCTAAAAGGCTTGATGGATTTTGATAAATGAGGTGTCATTGGATTCATTTTGATCACATGACTAAAAATAAGGTGTAAAGTAATTTAAAAAAAGTGGTTTGTAACCGTTTTTTTGGATTTTTGGCTTTCCGACAAACCAAAAATCCTTTAGCTAATCCTGTATCTGTGATTTTGATATTTAAAGGAATATTGAGACTATAGAACCAAGCTTACTAAAATGCAGTCAGGTTTTTTGATACTACATTCTACCCAAACCCATTTTTGTATTTTCTGACGTGTTGCTAAGTAAAACAAACTAGGTGCTTTATCTGTCGCTCATTTTGACCCTAAACAACTTGTCCTGTGTCTGACTCCGAGTGGGCTACCGCAATGCTTTAGCATCTTAGTAGTCTGTGCTCCCGCAAGAAGCTCTTGTGGTCGCCACCACCCTTGAGTGTCGCTTAGCAACACTCACCCTTCCTCGAGCTTCTGGCTTGTCTCTAAGTCTTGTGCGTCACGCACAAGACTTCTATTATATACATATTAGGTGGAGTCGGGGTAATCTGTATCGGATCTGCCACACTTTCGAAAAAACTAAAAAAAAACATCTTCGAAAGGAAGGAACTCCTTACCATCTCCTTCACATTGAAGGTCCAACACCTTCCACGATTACAATCAAATCACCTCACGACCCTAAATTCATACGGCCCGACCATTAAATAGATTGATAGATAAATAAACTCGTTATTGTTAATAACACCATTTTATTTGTATTTCGTACAGTAAATGGTGTAAGTACTGTAAAATGGTGAGGAAAAACAAAAGAAATGCACAATGGGCGATCTTATTGTTGAAAGCTATTTCTTCCAGACAGCCATAGGATGGAGAGGACTATGTAAAATAATGACGGTGATATTGCCTTATCTACTGAAAGATAAAGACACAAGAACATAAAAAACAAATGAATAACATATAAACTAGGTAAAACATTATAATATGTAGGTACATCTTTTTGTACAATACCTACCTATAACTACCAAAAAATATTATATCATAAATATAAGTAAGGTCTCGTCTCTAGCCATATTTAAAGCTCTCGTTAAATTATATTATCTATCCCAGAATTCATCGTTTTAGCTTGATCCTGTTTTGCTGAGTTGCGACTGTTCGTATGTATAAGTAGGTACCTATTGTATGTATTTGTAGCATGTTTTATAATATTATTTAAGGTTTACACAAGTTATTAAGTACACCCCGGCCACTTCAAAAGCATATAAAATCCTCTCCATCCAAAGGTTGTCTGGAAGAGATCGCTTTTAAGCGATAAGACCGTCCATTGAACTTTTTCTTAATGTGTTTTGTTTAATTTTTTAATTATTTTGTTTTGTTTAATGTTAAATCATATGGTGTACCATAAAGTATTTTCCTTCATTCATAATATTTAAATTACATGATTAAATAATTGAACCTATACCTACAGAACATATAAAATATGGTCAACAGATAAATTTAACAGGAACAATTAGTGGAATCTGGAAGTGGTTTACCTCGAACCATGAGAGCACAGACTGGGAGGCATGAGAGCCGTTTGAATTTCTCGGTTCGAGGATTAAATCACTAAGTTTATAGATAATAAATGGTGACTCCAAACCAGTGCTGCCAACCCTATCTAAGAGAAAAACTGCCTAAAAGCTCAAAAAAAAAAACTGAATGTATCAAAGAAAATTTAAGATTAAACTTTTAATCAGATTAACGAAATAAATGACATACACAATAATTATAACATATTTATTAGTTACAAACTCATTTTCAATTTGCAAAACTTCTTGTTTTTCCGTTTCATCTTTTTTTTTAATCGTATGTATGTATACTATAATTATACTTACTTTACTGAAATTTTTAAATCAATTGTCGCATTGAGTTCGAAACTTTTTTTTCCTCCCGATCGAGTGCCCACTTCATTTCGACAGTTTGTTACATATTTCGACACGTCGTCGTCGCCGTCGCTAACTTCGAAAAAACAGTACAAGTCATTGTTTCGACTGAATATACTTCGACAACACACACCTTCGAAAGACTACTGCGACATCCACTTGCTCGGTATCAATCAGAGCCCATGAGCTTTGAGTCGGCATGAAAGGCCATAAAAGGCTGAGGATTCTGGCTGATTGATCAGAGCCTGTTAGCTTTGAGTCTGCATGGAAAATCCAGGCTATAAAAGGTTTCGAGTAGCCTCCTTATTTAACCTTTTATAGCCTGGATGATTGATCAGAGTCTGTAGCTTTGAGTCCGCATCTGGCCTTGCAAGGCATAAGTATGCTTAATTTATGAGAACAAAATAAGACGTATAGAGAATAAGATCTTTCATCCTGATCCAATTTTGCAGTAGATCGATTTGTGATGAAGCTGAACAGTAAACTAACAAACAAACAGAGTCCCCATGCTAGAAGACTTCAGATATGAAACTTATCTTATTATTCCAATGCTTTACAATCATGATTAATTTAGCTAGGGCTCGTATGCATGCTTGTAGGTGACATGTTTTCTATGAAAGCTTATTATACGGAGAAAAGTAGGCAATGAAACAGTTTTGTTGCAATAAAATAAAAAAACTATTTTAAATGTTAAAAAATAGTTTAAAATAAATACATATACATATGTATGTGTTAATAGAACTACCTTCACGCATAATTTGTACATAAATTGTGATTATTTCATTATACGTGAAATGATGGTATTAAATTAATCACTATTACAAGCGTTCCTTTTATTTGACTGTTATTTTATAACAGGTACCTATTATAACATATTTAATACTACCGTGATTACGAAGTCATGACCCTAATATTAGAGAACCTTTAGCTCTCTATTAAGAATATGGTTGGGAAAACCAACCAAACAACCCTCTACTGTCCTTTACATAGACAATATCACAAATTGGACGAAGACAAGATATTGGAATATTGTCTTTATCTATGGTCACAGACAGCCATTGCCAATAGTGTTATAAACGAAAATTGTTATAGTCTGTGGTGTGATGCCATGCTTTGCTCGTAGATGTGTTAGCTCTAGCTGCCAGCGCTATTCATCCGCCATATTGAATTTTGTTGTGCTTCGAAAACATTGTGAGCACGTGGATCGTTAGAAAAAATTGGTGAAATTCAGCAGTAATATCAGCTAATTCAACGTTTCGGAATACATTCAATATCCTGTCAAAAAGTGCAGACTCTTTTTTTGGAAAATCTTCGTAAGTATACCATCTGTATGTTGCCGGTGGCATGATTCCAGATTTGGATCATGCATGCTCGGAATAGTACTGTCACAGGCTGGTAGGTCGCGGTTGTAAGTTTATTTTTATGATGCGCCTATTCGTTGACCATATAGAACTTTCAACGATCATCACCAATTTTGTGTTATGCTTTATTTTCGTATCAAGCTATCATTAAAGGTGTAATTGCGTAACCTTTCATTTACCATACCACATTTGCTTACGTGTTGCTTCGTGAAGGTTTCCTCATTCCGCTTGTGACCCTCACCAGTTCTAAACAGTGAATCTACATACGAATTGCACATAATAACACTAACTTTTGTAGAATTATATTACGATACTCTTGTTTATGTAAATAAATACATAGCGGGTGGACTAGCTAAAATTATAGAATTCAGTTGATCAATTTCATTTATTTATAGTCCATTATTCTTTACAATAATGATACTATTAGGTACTTTCCATGTATCTACTGTGTACCATATTTTGATAATTATTTTGAGTACACTAATTTTAGTTGCCATGTGCCAATTTAGATTGTAAATAAACACGCGGGACAATAACCTATTTACGTTTAATCAATGGTACCTACAATCTAGCTATGTCAAAAGTTTACAATAAATCTATGTGATGATAAGAAATATGCTTTGCAAAATGGAGTGTTCACATGTAAGTATGTCAACTGCTTATCTAGAAGTTATCAAATTGGCAGACTAGTCTACAGCATTTTTTTTAAATGTGCAAACTAGGTTGGAAAACTTTAGATATTAATCAAACCAAAATGTAAAAATTGTGATACAAAAATATTTTGATTCATACTATGCCGCTGCAGTTATTGGGGAGAAATGTCTGAATAATTTGTTTGTTTTAGAATAATTCTAAAAGTGGCTCAACAAAATGGCACCTTGTCGTCAGTTACTTATGTGGTCTGTGCCATCAATAGCCGTATTGCTGGGAATATTTTGGTTCAAGAAAAAAAGGGAATATGCCAAATCTGACCCAGGTGGAAGAGAAAGGTTGAAAAGCTTAAAAGAAGAACTTGCGGAAGCTCTTAATGCTCATGCTGAGGCTCAAAAGGCATCTCCTGTAGGGAAAGCTGATCGCTCCGTCATCAAATCTGCTCCCATTGATATCAAAGTCAACGGAATTAACTCCCAGAGATCTTCTCCACTGGAATTGACTGATGAAGAAGTGGATATAGAAATAGAAAAAATTATAAGCAGAAAAAAATCTGTTGTAAATGAGCAAAGAAAGTCAGCTGGTTTTGACAATCAAAATTTGGTGGTGAGCTCATCCACAATTAAACCCTCATTCATTGTGAAAGAATCACCACCCAATATGTGTTCACCGCTCAAAACAGCAATGTCTTGTATAGAAGATGTTCATATTTCTTCATTGACTAATGAAGATTGTACAAATGATATAGATTTAAATGCTGAGAAAACTGATGTGTCCCAGCAAGCCAGCACAAAGTCTGAGGTGACTTCAGAAGTGAACACAAATGAAGAGAGTACAAGTGCTGAGCCAGAAGATTTAAATGTTGACAATGTTATTGATGAACCTAGTGATAGTAATGACAGTGACAATAGATTCTCCACAGCACAAAGTAGACACATCTCTGAAAGGGATTCTGCTAACCACAGCCCTGTGGATCCAATGCTTGCGAGTCCTTCAATGTGTCACTTCTCTGATAATCACAGTGAGGTAATTCTTATACTTTTATTTTTATTTATTTGACTGTGTTTCTGTGTATACTGGCAAGAAATCTATTTTTGAATAATTTGCAGGGTTCAAGTGACAGTGGTAAGGGTTGCTCAGAAGCTGCTAGCCCCCCACCAGCCAACATAGTTCCATCTGAAGCAACTTTAAGAATACACCAATTCCTCATATCACAGAGCCTGGTTGGGCTACTCATAGGCAAACTTGGCTCATTTGTTACCTATTTAAAATCTAAAACTGGGGCAACAGTGTATGTGAGGAGACATCCTGATGCAGTCAAACTAAAAATATGTACTGTTGAAGGTAAATAATATAAGAATGAATAATTGTTTATTTGAATGAACTGGGTTTGTACTAAATCCTCGTTACTTTTCAAGGAACTCAGAGTGAGATTGAAGCAGCTTTGGATATGATTAGAGAAAAATTCCCTGAAAAGAAATTCCCCACTTTCTCTCTCGAAGAAATCAGTGCAGAGCTTTATCAAAGGCTAACTCCTCTTGTGCCTGAATTCCTTCAAGTAAGTGCTAAATTTAATTGTACCTTCTAATCAAGTAGCTAACATTCGACCAAGTCCTACATATTCCTTACTGTTTAAATAACAGCTAAACAAACCATGCTTAAGTAGATATTCAACATCAGTAAAAAATATATTATGTTCATTTAAATAATTGAGGACATATACTAGTTATTAAAATCAACATAATTAATCTGTTTGAAGGCAATAATCAATAAACAAAACTTGTTCCTAATCTACATGCAATAGAATAAGTTGGGCTAGATAAGTTTTATTATTGCTGTTCTAAATTATAGTTAACTAGATTCGCCAGTGTTTGTTTCTAGGTAAAAAGTAGCACGTGTTAAACTATTTCACAAACTATACATGTTTAAAGTTTAAATTAGTATATCTATTACGAAGATTATTAGCAATAAATATCAAAACCCTCCTTACTTTCGCAATTATATAGAGGATATTTAATTTATTCAAGAACTGATAAATAATAAATAATACTTCCATTTCGATTCAATTATTTAGTTTAATAATTAACATAACTATAACCTATCTACATTATAGGTAGGCGTCGTCGTTACAATCTCGTAGATTAAAATATGACGTATGGTCCATAATGTTCACTAGAGACATTTCCCGCGATTTTGTAGTTTGTAGGTTGTGAAAATGTTCGATTTTATTTATCACGTTAAACAGAATGTAACCTAATAATGTATTGACCTTTTAAGCTTCGCAAAAGTAGGTGTCGGACTAAGCCTATTGTGAAGCGTGAGTGTAATAAATAAAATTAAAATGTACATCTGCGCTAAGAATAGACAGACTTGTGACAGATTTCTATGAAAAACATATAGTAAGTTATACCTATGTGGCTAAGTTTAGTGCAGACTGGCATAATGGCTCATATACACCATGTCCAATAAGCTTGCCCGTCGAAGGCGGTATAACCTTCTGGATTAAACGCCTTCTCGTTTTGACGACTCGGCTCGCAGCCGACACTTTCGGCGAGCTGCGGTCGTGGACCGAACCGGTTTATACGGGATACTTTATTTATCAAGTATTCAAACTGGTCTTTGTCTAAAATAATCACAAAACTGTCATAGATCATTAGATCTATTTTTGTGATTATTTTAGATTAGTAAAAATTTCTGGTGATTTAAAGATTTATGATTTACCTTAGTTTTATTGTACATAAACATAAAAAAAACAATTAACACATTGTGTAATCACAATACATTTGTCTTTTTTTTTCATTGTACAGTGTAACTAGTCCAACGCTTTAGAATGTAAAACTAAGGTAAATCATAAATCTTTAAATCACCAGAAAATTTTACTAGTAGGTACTTAGGTTAGGTAATAAAAAAAAAATATCTTAAAAGAGATATTCGAATTATTTTGCGAACTATTCCTATTTACTTTTGTAGCATGTGACTTGGTGACTTGTTCGCACCGACATGGTCCTTTGGCCAATTCGTATGGCGGCAGTCACTCGGTATAAACAGCGCTCCGACAAGCCGAAGTCTCTTAAATTAGCCATGGTGTTCTACTCATCAGCTGTCGACGCTGTCCCATTAGTGACCCTCGCGATGTATCATTTCAGCTAGTGGAGTCTGTGAACAATGACACAATAATGACATGCATAGTGAGCGCTGGGCATTTCTTCCTGCAACAGCCGCTGCACCCGACTTTCCCGTCGCTACACGCGCTGCATCGCCTCATGGCCTCAACATACCAGACGCCGGATGTGCCCTCCTTGCCGCGCCCTGTGAAAGGTAATGTCAGAACCAGTAAGCGGTTACGAAATAGCATTGACGTCAAAACTTGACTTGCTCTCCTTTTCCCGTGGCTTATGTTGCCGCATATTTGTCGATTGAAATTATGTGCAACTTATTTAAAGTTGATCCCTTTTACCATCAGATAGGTTTCTAGCAACATACATCGATTCTTTTGCATTTATTAATATTATTAATTATTGATGCTTATTATGTCCACACTCTTATACAATGTCTGGTAGTGCCTTGTAGCTTCTTAACATGTCACGGTCATTATCAGTTCCCATGTCGCAGTTTCTCTGTTAGCTATGCATAATACAAGTATTTTCATATTTTGTTGTATTTGAAGTATCTATGGAAGTTAGCAATCTTCACCTCGCGTAAGCTTCCTTTTAAATTGTAAAACATGTTTTATTATGGAAATATCGTCGATTTCGACTATGTCACTTCCATAGTTCGTTAACCAGCCCCTATATGGGCCAGTTATTCATGTAAGCCGCCAGATGATATTAGACACATGTCCTGAACTTATAAATATTATGAACTTTCTCTCTCATAGGGGCAATCCAGACACATCCCGTTAAAAGATGGTAGACATCTTTGACCACAGCCCTTACAGTGATATTTATTTTCAGAGGGGTCAATCTGCGCCGCGCCGACTGAGAACAACTGGTACCGCGCGCAAGTGATATCTACCTCTGAGGAGAATGACACGTCTGTGGTGAAACTGGTCGACTTCGGCGGCTACCTCACCGTCGATAACGACCAGCTCAAGCAGATCCGCTCCGACTTCATGACGCTGCCTTTCCAGGCGACAGAGGCGCTGCTCGCGTTCGTCAAACCCGCCAATAACGGTTAATATCATTTACCTACCTATTCTTACATTCTCTTTTCCTTCACTATCACCCTTCTTCCCGTTCCGAGCGGCCCCTCAGTTACACTAACACAATCGCAATGGCTAACAATCATTTTAACAGGCTTAGCAATGTCCAAAACTTAAAAAGTGGACATTTCTCGACCTAAACATTCTCAAGAAGTTTAAGCGCAAAGTGTTAAACATTGCTTAGTCCAGTAAATTGAGACTGTTTGTCTCGTTACGATTTATATTTTGTAAGTGTATAGTGTAGGGGGCCGCTCTCTTCGCTAGTGCACTGTGTCATCTGGTGCTAAATGATTATACTATCTTATCGGACCAGCTCTATACCCTCGTGCGCCCATAAGCCGAACTGAAGGATTATTTTAATTAAATACTAATACGATTATTTTATTATTGTAGTAGAAATCTGTCATTCAAACATGCTTTTTAAGACCTTTTGCACCTTTTGCGTCTTAAGGTGTCTTCTGCCATTGTCAGATAGAAGGATAACACTTTTTTGTACACCACATTATATTGCTTACAAATCCTAACAGCAAATTGGAAGCTAATCGCGGGAGTACAATGCGGTCTTTTATAGCGGTTGTTAATAGATATCTCCAGACAACCTTGGGTTGGACTGGATTTGATATGAACAATAAAGGGTGGTGGTGCAGATATGTGGCTGCTGGTAGTCTATGCAGGAGTTTAGATTGTTGGTATACTTTTCAAGCTCTTTCACTAGCCACTTTTATCTAGCTATGATACCAGTTTATGGCCAAGCCTGGCTAGTGGAGCTATAGACAGCTATCAATCATTATAAAGGATCTTTTGCTGTCCTGTTATCAACAAATCATTAAAAAAGTCCTTCAAACTTCAATCACTATATCTAAATTGTTCAGTTCAGTTATATCTAAATTGTTGCTTCACTTTCTTCGTCACATAGGATTCAGTTTAGTAAAATAACAAGAGACACTGCCCATAGACTATTATTTTTATGATGCCTAGTTAAAATTTCATAATATTTGTAGCAGAAATACCATAAAAAATTACTGCTTATCAGCGTGACATTGCAATTACATTCCGCTATTTCTATTTTACATAATTATATCCTTATTTAAACTGAATTTGTATGTTTGCTCTTGGCAGGACACCCTACTAAACTACTGTATGAATTAAAAACCTAATCGATAGTAGGCACCGATCAGGGTGAGTGATCGCGACGCTCTCGTTGTCCGAGCATATTATGCAAGACGCGACTCTGAGGGATGTTTTTCACATCTTAGTTTTTCGGGATGTCATATCCAAAAAAGTATTTCGTAATGAATAATTTACGTTGGTAGAAGCTGAATGGAGCGGTGAGGCGCTACGTATCATGGCCGGCCTGACCGCGGGGCAGTTGTTGCACGCACAAGTCGCTGGCTACGACGAGGCGGGCCTTCCCCTCGTACACCTCTACCTAACACTCCATCCCCAGGTAAGAACTGTTCCTACTTAGAATATTACAAACCTTTACTATACTTTTTATCGTTCTCATACCCTTGTGTGTAATACAAGGTGTAACAGAAAGCCCCTATAAGCCCCAAAGAGGGATGTTCACCCGTCGCGTCTTCATGGCGAACTACGTTTGTTCAACGACTTTAGAAATTCCGAAGTTATTCATTCATGAATTGCCTCATAAACTTTTCTCCAAAATGTACCTTGAGGCAGCCCGTATTTTAGTATGTATACAGCTGTTTTTTTGTTGTGTTATTCTAGAATTATTGGAGGTCCTATTTAGTTTTCAGATACAACCTCCTTCAAACTATGCTCAACATAAAGTTTGTTTTCGTATTTATTATGCAAAACTATCAAATACAAATATTGGGTATACAAAAAGGGGTATAAAGTACCCGGATAACCGATTTTCTATTTACATGTTTCATAAGTTCGCACGCCAAATTAATTTCAGTAAATTGAAATGTTTACCATGACCACTTCCTTATAGTTAGACATCACGATTTTCATTACAAAATAAAATAACGTTTATAAGATAACGTAACATACATCTCTGAGAGCTGTCTCATAGTGATTCCGATTATTATTTTTTACTCTTTTTTATCAATGTCACTGTCTCAAACCGCGTGCGATCTGTGAAATGATGTCGCAAATGACCTCTAGTAAATAAATCGAAGGCCGTCTACTAAACCGTAATATATTTACAATGAAACAACGTTTATCTCTAAAAGATCAAGGTTCCACCAAGATTAACCACATAAAAAAATTGGCATCACTTCAATGTTAAATATATCTGGTTTTCGTCATTTCAGCAAGTAATATTCCTGAACAGAGAGCTTGTCGACCGTGGCCTAGCGGATTGGGACATCCCGCCGGACTCGTGAGCGCCAGCCGCGCCGGCTCAGCTATACCTACTTCGATAAATAACGACGCTGACTAGTTGTATATTGGAGTAAATTGCATTTCATTTCATTGACTCATGTACATAATTATACACTCGAGACTATACCGGCTACCTAAAAGTAAAAAGCCAGGTCTCAATGGCTATGCTTTTAGTCTCACCCTGATGAGTTGTGACACATAGCTGATAAATTAATAAATGTTTATTTTCTATAGACATATTATTTTGATGTAGATTTAAATTGTTTATGGTCTGTTAATACTGAATCGGTTTTGATGAAGTAGTATACAAACAAATTATATAGGATTAAAAACATCACTTGTTGACCTGATCCACTATAATTATTGTTATAACAGGTACTAATTCGTCTTAGCTCCCACATTAATAACATCGTTAATACAGTATGCTTGTGAAAAAACTGTTTGATTGGTAGAAATCATTTGGAAAATTAATGTAGAGTTAAATTAATGGTCTGGTGTTAACTAGCACCAGAAATATGGGTCAATTCTTAAATGATTTAATGATTACAGTTTCATAGTGAGGTTAAAATATAAGAAGTTCAGGATGCTCATTATAAATAGATACTGCCAATTTGCATTTTAACTAAATTTAAGTTTCAAATCTTGTTGTGCTGTCTTCCAAACATGTTTTATGCATTTTAAATTTAACAAAGCTCTTAGTGCCAAATTTATGGTACAATAATTACAGTGTTCTAGAGAAAAATATAATCGTTTATAGTTCCCCTGGCTTATGCCGTATTACAATGTGCCTTTGGATCTCAGTGCTACCTTTTTTGTGATAAAGCTGTAAGTCACAAAATGTACATTTGAAACAGTGAAGTGTGTCCTCACTTTATTTTTAAAGCCTATTATTTCTCTTGTGCGTAAAGACTGAAAATGTATAGTAATGTACAGTTATACGAAGTATAGAATAATGTGTAAAAAGAAGATACAACATGGAACTTGTATGCCTGCCTGTGTCGATATGCTGCTGGTATGAAAGCATTTCATGATGTTCTTCAGTGCAGATGGCTATGAAGATGGCTGAAATGTTTGCAGTGAAATCTTAATAAATAATTTCACCTGAGTTTATCTGGTTGTATTTATATTTTCTGTGCTTATTTGCAAAGATAAGCATAAAATAATCTGCTGCAAATATTCTAGTCATCTACAATAACATCCTCTTTGGGGGTCAGTGCTTCCATTTTTCCTTTCAGATGGCACTAAACATATTATATTCAGAAGTATTCAGCTGTCTACGTCACTATCAAAATCTTGAGTAATTGACAGTTATAATGAGCACTTGCGTATCCTGACTTGTTGAATAAATTAATTAGTGTATTGTAAAAAGTAGATTATAGCAATTTCATATTTCAATGTTTTAAGTAAATTCAGTATTTTGATAAGTTAAATGTTTGTTTTAGTTTTTTAGTTTGGCAAGCTTTTTTCCTAGATTGTGATTTGGACCGTTATTATTTAGAAGTCAAGACTATCTTAGATTATTTTGGAAGTATGAATCCAGTTTAGATGTGTATTCGAATATTTGGTCAATACACATTATGTGTAATCTCAAAAGAAGGATTACAAACCAAGTTTTGTAATAATTATTGTACATTATTCGAATACATCCAAACTACTGGTCGTGCGTTTGCATTTTGTTGACGTCCTTATTTTTGTACATAAACTAATATATTTGCGGTTAAATCAATAAATTATCGTTTAAAAAACATAATTTTGTTTTTCATATATAATTCAAATTAGCAAGTAGTTATGAAGCTGGAGCTCCTCGACATGATACAAAGGAGTCGTTCATGAACTCTCCACGAAGCACTCTCCTCTTTTTGGAACGACTGCGACTTGACCAGTTACAAAAATATTAATACCTATAAATGAATTGTTGACCAACTCGTCCCAGTTAAACTCACCCGGGATGTAGAGGTCTTAACTAAAACAGCGCCTAGTCGCATGCACGGAACTAAAGAATTATCGAAGGCAAGGAGCAGTATTTTCTACAGATTCATTTTAATTCTACAAAAAGTGGAATTTCTATATTTTGAGTATGCGTAAAAATTAGACCGAAATTTAAAATTTGTGCGCTAACCGCTTATTCAAGAGAAATTTAGTGTTTGTTGGAACGAATTTCGTTTGTGGTTGAGCTTGTAGAATAAAAAATAGAACAATACCTCTTCATTTGTACCACGTGTACCCTATATTATGTATTTGTGCCTCCTAATTCTACAGAGTTATTTGAGTTTTTGATGGGGCGCCCCAACATAAACTAAAATAACTCCGATATCGCAAATAATTTTTGGCAGTTTTATTTGCATAAAAAAGGTCATGGTCACGAATACGAGCCCATCAAAGGGAAAGTTCGCGTGATCAATACATATTGATCGCCACTGTGTCAGTTTCAAATGGCCTTTATAAGGCATTGAAAATACAATTAAAGCTTTAGCTCTCAACCATGAAAGCGAAATGGCGTTTTGAACTCTATGCCACAAAATCTCGTGAAATTTGATAAACGCACTCTTAGCCGTCACAACTCAAACGGTAGGTAGCTGAGTTGTGACGACTTCAACATTTATGAGGGCTGACATTATTTTAACCTAATACTCTTTGAGCTGTCGTTTGAGATACCTATATTTTTATATGGCCTTTAATTCAGCACGTGTGTTGGTTCATTATGTATGTATATATTTTTTACAATGGTGTAAAAAATTACTTGTTAATTTTGTCGTGTTTATTCAGTCTCATTATTATTATTTACTCCCTCCGTGGCGCAGTAGGCGAAGACCCGCCTGAGACGCAGTTTGCGGGTTCTATTCCCGCCGCGGGAAAAATGTTTATATGCTCCGCAAATATTTTGTCGGGGGTGTTTTCTATGTATAATAAGTATGTACGTAATTACAAATAAAAATGTATATCAGTCATGTAATTCCCATAACACAAGCTCTGCTTACTTTGGGGCTAGATGATGTTGTGTGAAAATGATCAGCATTATTTATTTTTAAGGATCAAGATCTGAATGTACTGCTTTCGAGAGTAGTCCGATTTCGAAATAATATTAATTTTGTGATAAAATCATCAAGTGACGACGCGAAGAGCTCTTTTTCTTACTCTAGCTAGAAGTGATAAAAAGGTCGTAATTAGCCGCATTTTAGCGTGTGTAAAAATTAGGAACACAATTATTGATATAAAATATATATATGAAAATTACATTAACTTACACTTATATGCCCAGTCCACTTACATAAAATATATTAACAAATATAAATACATTAACTTGAAAATTCGACAACAGAATCAAATCTTAGATTTGATCATTACCAGATGGTAACATAGGTACATATCCTTATATTATCATAAATCAATTGTTATATGTATACTTTTGTCAAAATATGTATTATATTGGTACATCTTTTAACAAAACTGATTAACATTAAATCATCTGACCCTGTTCTTGTCAAGATAAAGTTATATTGTGATAAAACACGTGCACTATCATTGTAATATATTTTCAAACTGATAATTTATCATCACCTAGATAAAAACTATACTATCACAATCCTAAACATAACTTTAACAAGGAATAATTACCACGTTTTGAGCTAGACAAAAATTTACAATTGAGAATAACTTGTGGACACTGAACTTAATTTAACATACGGTCACGTTTCGTTCTGAAGGCAGAGCAGCTTCACTTTTGCATACATTTATATAGTTACAGTTTCAGCTAAGTTCAGTCAGTGTGGCACAGTGGAGACACTTATTAAGGTCTTGAACAAGCCTACACAACTCAATCGTCTTTGTACATTATGACTTCATTTCTAAACCCGACCATACCTAAATGTTCACAATTCTCAATGTAATTGAACTAAATAAATATTATGCAGTTATTAACTTATTTGATTCAGTGCCCTTAAATTGCTAAATGTAACGTTTGATAGCTTAGCTCCATACATCTGCAGAATATTTCTTCATTGACTCAAGTTTCTTGAGGTACTGGATAGCGTCAGCCTCCGTCTTGCCGCCTTTTTCAATGATTGCTTTTAGAACTAAGTTTCTCACATCAACAGCCATGTTCTTTGCATCGCTGAAATATGGAAAGTTGCAAGTCACAGAAATATTCTCATTGGTATGCATACTGGTTTGGTACAGCAGTTGAAGTCAATTGAGCAGTGTTGCCAGCCGGGTCTTGTCAAAAGTTACCTTGAATAGATTAAAAAGTATCCTTTTGGTGTAAAAAGTAACCTTTCATATTTTCCCTAAAAAATAAGGGACTAAAAGTTGATAGACAGATGTTGGTTGTATTAACTTTTATTATATAGATGTGTTTTCTAATTTAAGTAGCATTTCATGATGTTCCTTTTTTTTTGCAATGTTTTGCTAACATTGCAAAAAATATACTACAAAGAGCGCTTCTATGTTCCATTTCATTTTGGTAATTTTTTTTTTTTAAGTAACTTATTCAGTGGTTAGTTTTAAGTGATTGAAAGCCTTTATAAGGGCTTTTATAGAAACTTTAATGAATTAAAATGTATGTACTTCCTGAGAGCAGTGTGGGTAGTAGTTTTCCAAAGCCAAGAATCTTGAACGAATGTTTATATGTTGAATAGCTCTGACAATTGACAGCCCTTATCATAGCTCTGGCAGTGGGTAGCCTATAAGACGGTTCTTGCGTGGTGACCACTCGGTGGACCAGTGACATTGTAATTGTTACAGGAATTCGGTGGGTGTAGGTAGGTTAGAACCGGGAGGTCTTTTTCCAGCAGTACACATCTACCAGAAACCTGGAGCTTCTTATGACTCCAAGCCGTGTGCTGAGCAAATAACAAAGGATCTGACAATCTGGGTGGCGGGGTGGGCGAGTAGCCGCAAGCTGCTCTGCGATGCAAGATATGCGGGTTCAAGAACTTTGTTCCGTGTCTAGGTGTTGTGGTACCGTAGTACTCGTAGTTCCTGATACCCACGATGCAGGAAATCCTAGTGTGGGTTCAGGACTATGTATGTGTCTGTTGGGTGTTTATCTAGAATGATCCTTGTGATTTCGAAGAAAGAATCAAATTGCAAGACGCTTTGCAAAGAGAGTGCGTCGCTAACACTCATCCTGATGAAGAAAAAATCTTCCTTTCATCAGGATGTGTGTTAGCGTAATTAATCGAAATAGTCGATGTCTCCACCGATAGGTTTATTTTTTTATATTATGAACGAAGTTCTATTGATTTTGATAAACTGATTCATTTAGAAGCTCACCCGCAAATATAGAAGTGTCCGTTACGATTCCCGAGAATGTCCCATAACTGCTCCAGTTTCTTCTCCAGTAGATGCGAGACGTATATCTTATGCGGCTGGTCGCGCGAGAAAGCCAGGTTTAACTGCACATCGCCGTTCTGCTCATACTTCTCCAGTTCCTAAAAATGGTGACCAGGTTTTATACAATGTTTCTTTTGGTATGTAATTTGTGTTGTATTTTCTATTCACAGAAAGAATAATAGCACTATTTACAAGATATACACAAAACAGGTGAGCCAATTAAATTTGTAATAAAAAATATTCAAATTCAAGGTAATATTGTATGTAGGTATCCATCCTACTAATATAATAATAATTGAGGAATTCACACAATAACGTCATAATGGCAGAAACGATTAGGACGGGAAAAAAAATAAAAATCTGAGGAAAACAACATAATTTTCCCATAGAATTGAATATGAAACAATCAGGCCAGACAAAGGTCGCTTCGATTGCCTCAATGTTTAGAAAGGTTAGTTCAAAGAAACTATTCCCAGCCAGGACAGTCACACACGAGAACAAAATAATTTCCAGTTACGCGCCGGTAGGTATAGATAGTATTATTGTAGCAGTGAAAGGTTGTTCGTGAAATATTATATTGCTACAATCGGCTTGAATTCACCGAACTTCACCGCACCTTTTATATCAGTAGTTAGGTAGTTTATTATAAAGCAGAGTTATTGACTTTTTGTAAGGTAGGTATTGAATGCACAAATAACACGTTTAGTTGAGAATGTTGAAATCGAAATGAAACTTAAGTCTATCTTAGATCCCACGGAACATTTGCGCCGGGTTCCAATTATAGTCGTAAAATGACATACCTTGAAAAAAATATATAGTTAATTGGATTGGCGTTTCTCGGAACCCAGCGTAACCCGAAGACGTATCGTTACTCTATATAAACTTTAAATTATTTGAGGGAAAAACGAGTCATTGGCTGTCTACGACTGTACCTAATTGTAACCCGATATTAGTCGATCGGATTTTTCCTACGACACAAACAGAACTGCCTACCAATCTGTTGTTAAACCTTTAGGGTTAATATGAAATACCTACCTATGAACACCATCTATGAACCTACCATGTGAAATCAATAAAACAATTGAGTAACTACCTCTTGGTAGATGTAGTCCTGGTCGCGATGCCTGCACCCGAAGTACAGGATATTCTCGCCGACTTCCTTCCCGTTGGCGCGGGCGAAGGCGCGCTCCTGCAGGAATCCTCGGAAAGGTGCCAGACCCGTGCCGGGACCCACCATAACGATCGGGGTTTGTGTCTGCATCGGCAGCCTGAAACCAAAATGTTTTGCTACTAGAGGTCCTTCCTCATGAGCACTGTCCGCGACCACGCTCGACGGTTGTGAGACGGCTAAACGGTCAACTAAACGTCAGCAGGAGAATAGTTAAGTACGTGGTATAGTCGTAATAATATCCTAAAATTATACCAAACCATAGCATTGAAATGTTGCTATTGTGGTGGTTGGTGGTTTAATACCACCGACTAAAGAGAAATTAAATCACAGACATAGCTATAAGAATTAGCAAGTTGAAGTGACAATGATCAGGTCATATATTCTTTTCCGAGAGCTTAGCTCCGCTTAACAACCGCTGGTGAAGAAAGTTTCGTGAATGGCGACCACGAACCGGAAGATGCAGTTTAGGAAGACTGATGATGCAACGTACTCGTAAAGTTGCGGGAACCCGGTGGATGGGGGTGGCCCAAGATCGTTTGTCGTAGCACTCTTTGGGGGAGACCTATGTCCAGCAGTGGATTTCTGAGGCTGATGATGACGCAAGAAGTCGTTATGCATTTAGGGCAAGTGGTTGTTTGCATGTTTCTAAGTGTATACTTTTCTCCAAAACGGCCTATCCGAAAGAAAAAAAATATGTAACTATGTAGTATATCAGTCATGTAGTTCCCATAACACAAGCTCTGCTTACTTTGAGGCTAGATAACGCTGTGAGAAAAATAAGCAGCATTCAAAAAAACAGCGTTTAACAATTAGTTATTATCTATGTAAGCTAACATACATAGAATAGATAACTTTGTAGAAAAATCTGTTAGTTTTTTAATAAGTACTTATAAACAACAACCGCTTTCGGTAAATTCATACACGGGTTCCTTAGTACGATATGTGAATTCTAAGTAGATCTATTGCATACGTATCGAAATAAACACCACCTATTTCAACAAAATGAGGACAGAACGTCTGTTTACTGTAAACAAATGACATATGTAGCTGCTGTAATTATTAGTACCTACTTTGGAAGTAATTTGTCTTTGCCTTTTCACGGCAGCGTTCATCCTTGTCCATGACTTTTGTAAATAAACCCGCTTATATTAGATAAATGACTTATTATCTAAAGACACTTTTAAACAGTTGATTAACTGATTCCGGTATGTCTCTTTCTGATATAATAGCCATTTCAAGTAGAATATCAGTACTTGAAATAACACATTAGACACATAACAAAAACTAAACAACTGTAATAAATCTTTATAATAATAATTATAATGCTGGAAATTTTCACACAGCATCAACTAGCCATAAAGTAAGCAGAACTTATGTTATGGGAATTACATGACTGATATACTACTTATATACTTTTTCTTGTATATACAAACATTCATAATAAAACACCCAGAAACGAGACAAATATTTGCAGATCATAAAAATATTGTCCCGCGGCGAGAATCGAACCCGCAACTTTCTACGTCTCAGGCGGGCCTTAGCCCACTGCGCGACAGAGGTCGTTATAAGTACTTAAATCTGAGCACGTAATAAGAAAATGCGACAAAGAAAAAATATTTGCTTGACATACCACTAAACACTTTAGTCAACGATTTATGTACTTACCTTAAAGTAGGTACCTAAGAACGCGCCACTTGTCCTAGAGATGCTTCATGTAGCAACATTAAGTAAGGTGGCAGGAAACTATAGTACTAGCACGAACATTGCTTGAGGAAAATACCTAATAACTAGTTGCAGTGCCACATAGTTGTAGCTATTTCCTGTTAACTGTTTCATTATAAAAATAAACAATTATAGACAACTCAGGTTCTGTCGTATATTATTATTATCTTTTTTTTTAGTTAACGTGTATCGTCTCACGGCTGAGCAAAGTTCTACCCCAAAATCATAATATTCAAAGAGCAGAATAAAATTGTTATAAATTGGTTCTATCCATGAAATTATACTTTTTAACTTTGTATATCTTCTTATATAATGTAGTCCTGATTTTCGTAAATAATAGGTTGGGGAAAAAGTTTCTTCGCATTTTTTAAGAAAATTCAAAACATTTTTTAATATAGTTTATTTACATTTAACTAAAGTATGTAGGTACCATTTTGTTCGATAACTTTTTGCCATTTTGTAGGCAGGGACATGATCCCATTGCTATAAAAACTTTGGGGCTTCTGTTCAAAATACCGCGACAAGTGGTTTTGGCAGTCCTCTCGTGATGTTAACCTGACACTGCCTAAAGAATTCTGAAGAGACCGAAACAGGTGGAAATCTGAAGGTGCAAGGTCAGGACTATACGGCGGATGCATTAACACATCCCAGCCAAACTCTCTTAATTTTTGCTGAGTGGCTAAAGATGTGTGAGGTCAAAAATGGTCAAAAATTTCTTCAAAAATGGTTCGGTTTCATTACGTCGTAATAAAGAATCACAAATGAGAACACGGTTCATTAGGTTTCTTTCAGTGAGCTCGTGAGGTACCCAAATATCGAGCTTTTTTGTGTACCCAGTTTTTTTCAAATGCGCCAAAACTGTTTTGTGGTCAATTCCCAGTTCTTCAGCTACGTCGTAACTACTGATATGCCGATCTTGCTCCACTTTTTCAAAAATGGCATCCATTTTATCCGTAATAGGGCGACCAGAGCGACGTGCATCTTTGACATCAAAATTTCCGGATTGAAAACGCTTAAACCAAATTTGTGCTACTCTCACAGACACTGCACTAGGTCCATAAACATCGCAAATTTTTTTCGCGGCTTGCGTTGCATTTTTACCTTTTTTGTAGTAAAATTTTAAAATATATCGAATTTCTTCATTAGATTCACTCATCTTAACAGTACGAAAAACAAATAAAAATCACACATTTTCCTAATTTGAATTTGGAATTATCTTCTTTAAAATTTAAACTTTTAATGATACCAAAACCAGCCAGATACAAATAGTATAGCCAAAGAGATTTTATTACAAGTTCATACATACAATAATGCGAAAAGACTTTTTCCCCAACCTAATACATACATATTATTATTATAGACCCGAGACAAATATTTGCAGATCATACAAACATTTGTCCCGCGGCGGCAATCGAATTATATTTGTTTTAATAATCCATATAAAATATATGGATCAATTAAAAAAAAAACAAAAAACAAATATCTTAAAAATTTTGCCAGAATAAACTACAAAGTCTTCATATAATTTTTTTTCATATAAAAAACTACTTATGGTATCGAAAAGCCGTTATTCAACTTGCTTAAAACAGGTTATTCGCGTCAGATATGAAGGCATCAATTAAGACAATTTGAACTGGCCCCGAATTTATTTTTAACCGTGAAGACAAGAACCCGTATACGCATTACCATAAGATGTTGTCTGTCTGTTACCATTTACCGCCGAAACAGCTAATCGGATCATTATGCGGTTATTTTTGGCGATTGTTGATTGCCAATCGTATGTCTTCTAAGATATTACGTAAGTTTTATCGACACACATTACTGCGATGTAGAAAAAAAACAACAAGGTGAATTGAAATTTTGAAAAATATACTTGTGATTGACCTTCTTCCTTTGTGTAGATTGTGGTGTTACAGAGGATGTCTATCACGTGTTGATGGAATGTGCTCGGAGCGCACATCGACGCACATCGCCGTAACTTCTGGTTTAGTGAAGTAGGGATTTGTAAGTTTTTTGGCTTCACCAGCATCTGGCGAGACTAGACAAATGATTTATTTGTATTTTATCCTCATTGGAGGATTTCTTGTTGTAGTTAGTTTTGTGTTTTAATTGTGGTGTTTTATTATGTTTGTTTTATAGGGGTGACACTCCCTTTGTCTGAAACTCCCTGATAAATAAAGCATAAAAATAACTTTCTTCCTTACCTAAACTGTGATTTCCTTATGTAGACGGGCACGCGCGGCAGGGGCTTGCCCGCCTCCGGCTTGTGCGCCGCCAGCCACGTTGTCGCCACACCTTTGTTCACGCGCCCGGTCGGCGTCTTGTACTCCACCACCACAGCTGTCACGTGCACTGTCTCGGGGTGGAGCTGCAACACCAAATCATGCTAAATCCACACGTACAAGAACACTATCTTCGGATCCCACGTCCAAACTTGCTTAAAAGTTTTAACGTGGGATCCGATGATCTATGCCGAGTTCAACCACAAGTCGAAACAGTGGTCGTATCGACATCAGCATCCGATGACTCAGTAAATCTAAAGCTTCAAAGTACGATTCCAAAGGCGGCGACAACGACGGCAAGAAGCTGTAGTAACTGTTAATTAATCAGTGGCTGAGCAACAGAAACTTTGTATGGAATTGACAGTTGGTAGCTGTATTGTCGCTGCGGTAGTCAGCCCTAATGGTTATAATGCGTGATGTAGCAAAGTTCAGCCGTTGACGTCATAATGAGTTAATCGATGAGCATATACAAACGTGTACGTCGAGCATCATTAGCTTTTAAAATATATTTTTAAAATTAAAATATCGTGACTATAACTCTTTTTCGAAGCCAATTCAGAAGCTCTATAAGCTTCCAAACAGAAAACGCAACAAAAAGTTGTTGTAATGAGGCGGATTATCATATCAAAACGATTTATATTCAGTATATCAATTCTGTAAACTTATCTTCTTACTATATTTTAAATATAGAGAATAGTTGACAAACTGACAATAAACGCACAACAAGTCCTAAAAACCTGATATTCGGAGAGTATCCTTTTGATGTATAGGGATGCACTATTGCTGCTACCAAATTTTAGGCAGTTGAAGTAAAAAAACATCGAAAAAAAAACATTAGAAGGATTTTTAGAAATTCAGCCTCTGTCAATTTCTTTAGCTGCGCATTGCTGCACTCGCCATGTTTTTCGCCACAAACTTGAGAACGCACGTCATACATGTGCATATATAAGTATCTACTATATGTACGTATTGGCTTACACAAGAACTTTGTCTTGTCTTACCTTAGGACTGGACGAAATTGAATAATATCTAGGCTGGAGACGAGGTAACAGCTCGCAAATGTGATCCAGCGGTGGTTTACACGACGGAATGTCTTCCAGAATGTGTACAATATTCCTACAAGCTTCTGCGATGAACGATTGGTACAACGCCTTGCCTTCTGTGGAGTTCGTCGCCATAAGGATCAGTTTTTTCTTGTCCTGCAATCATAACAAATAAGCACAAGTTATTTTTTTAAAATATAAATGCCTAATGTTTGTATTCAATCAGTTTTGCAGCGCCCTCTTGGTAACTGGTGGTAAAACCTATCTAAGAACCATCTCCATTGAACCACGAATTTTGAACTACGAAGTCACAGACGCAAAGACTTACACTCCTCTTTTTGCACACATTTCAGAATGTGGTACACATTTCAGAAAGATAACAAAAAAAAAGACTTTAAAATACAAATGTATCTGTATTTTGTAGTCTATCTTACTACAAAATGTTAATAAAGTAACATAAAGAAAAATTCAAAAATATAAAAATAAGAGGATTTTTAGGAGTCAGTAAATACGTTGTAAAAACTCTGTCTAACGCGGCCTTGCGCCAAGCTACTCGCAAATCATTTCCTTGTCTTTATCGTAACGATAAGTTCAGTAATCGCTTATCTATTAATCATTCGTTTTATCGTGTACCTACCTACCTACATACTTTTACCAATACATAAATAATGCTGGACATTTTGCACATAGCATCATCTAGCCCCAAACTAAGCAGAGCTTGTATTATGCGAACTAAATGACTGTTAAATTATATGCTATTTTTGTAAATACATACATATTATAATATATAGAAAACACCCAGACCCCGAGACAAATATTTAAAGGACATACAAACATTTGTGAAATCAAACCCGCAACCTTCTGCGTCTCATGCGGGCCTTCGCCCACTGCGCCACAGAGGTCGTCAACATTAATAACCGTCTAGAATTTTTCAGTTACAGCTACACACAAAAGAAAAAAAATTATCTGCACGTACTCCGTTTCAGAATCAGATAAGATGGTGCAAATAATGGAAGCATAAGTTTCAAACAAAGCATAGTGTTCGTCCATTTCCGTATTCTGTATCATATTTGCGGTCTCAAAACATACGATAGAGAACAAGGTCGTCAATATAAGAATAAGAATAAAACAGACAGAATAAGAAATCTGAACTGAATCAACTGAGATGGGCACATTATTATACCGCAGAAGGGATCCATTTTATAACTAAGAGAGAGTGAGTCACGACAATCAAGATCTTTTACGTTGAACATAACTCGAGAGCAATTTTGAGTGTACTAGAAATATTTCAACAGCGATATTGAAATTGTTTCTTACGTAAGATCAACCTCAAGAGTTGTTTGATTAATTAACAATAACAGCCAAATGCTGAAATGCTACTCAAGATTTAAGTAGAGTTAGAAAGAGAGGTTATAATTATGCCATTTTCATACAATTCAACCTTTCGGCAGGCGTTAATGCCAACAGAATATGGTTGTTGTTTAAAGGGCCTAACCATCAAGTCTTATTGCAATTCAATTCAGGAAAAAAATTACAAATCCCGCTTTGCGAATGACAAAGCTTTAACAGCGCCATAGCGTCCTCAAGTGAAAAGTGACATATTTGCCTGAATCGCTGTAAGACTTCATGGTTAGGCGCCTGGTCGGATCGAGTCCGTTCGTACAGTCAATTACTTCTCTATCTATATGAGTTTATTATGCCGTACGCTGCAGTAGGGGCGGGCGGATACCCGCGACACGTATACCTGACACGCGCCACGTCACTGCGTGAGCGCCACTTTGCTCTTGATATTTTCAAAAACAGACTTGCGACACGCTCCTAAGGACGGCCTTAAGCTGTAAAGCCACCGTATCCGATTATATCTGATTTCACTGATGAAACACTTTTGACTTTGCCTTGACTTTGACGTATTGAATCGATATTGAGGCGGAAAATCACGTACGTACGTAACATTTATAAATAGCAATACTAACTTCCTCATCCGTACAATACTCCGCAAGCTCCCTCAGGATGTGCGTACGCGGCAGCGCCGTGATCTCGATGTAATGAGACAACGCGGTGCGGTACGACGTCGGGCACGGGAAAGGATTCTTCTTACTGCTCTCTTGGTCGGTGTTGATGAGAGAGAAGATCTCGTCCAAGTTGGCCCCCGATAGTTCGCCGAGCCTGTTCACGAGATCGCTGTCGTTGATCGGATAGATAGCCACGTGGTCACCTGAAAATGTAATTAGTTACACTTAAACACCCAACGGTCACATAATCCTGAACACATGCTAGGGTTCCCTGAGTCGCGGGTATCAGGAACTACGAGTAGCATGGTGCTAGCTACAAAACCTGAACAAATATTCAGAACATGCAAACATTTGTCCCGATGCGGGCATCAAACCCGCACCTCTTGCGTCTCAGCCAGCTACTCGCCCGTCGCACGAAATAGGTCGTCACTATGTAATTTATGTATAGCATTATGAAAAACCAACGATTGAACATAATATTAACTTGTTTTGCTATATAATATAGTCTCTTTCTTTAGTCTTGCTAATCTCTTTAGAAATAAGTTTGTAAGAGTTAGAAAGAGGCCAACCCTGGTTCCGGAGTGCCGCACGAAAACTGGCAACACGAATTAACGACACTATTACCGGATACGACAGCTTATGGTGTCCACAGAAGCACGGATGCGTTCAAATTTCAATACTACTAATAGTCACTCGTGCTTGCTTGCTTGTAGAACAACCAAGCAAGCCACAAACACTGAATTCTAAATTAAATGCATTATGAAAAACCTCGTTACTCCTTGCAGCTCAGCAGAGTTAATTTCTATGACTAAGGAGATATCTAAATAAAAATTCAGTTTTTGGGTTAAGATTCATGGTATTTCCAGAGTAGGTAACTATTTTCAGCTTGGTGTCCATACATTTTAAATATTTGTCGAGGGGCATACATAGTTCAAAAACTACTCACGTGTTAATAATCACGTACTATCAAATTGATAAGTGAAACAGGTTCAACTTATGTAATTGATAAGCAAATGTCGGTGTAAAAACGATTTACATACAATAGAAAAGGTTAACTATACCGTAATGTAATGAGTATATTTAGTACTGGACTGAACTCGGCAATAAACAGTTGACAATGGGAGTACAAAAAATACCACTGTCCAGCAGTGGTATTTTTTTGTATTTTAAATATGCCCGGGCAAACTGACGCGGTGGCCGCTTGGCGCATGCAGGCGCGGTCCGAGGGGGGTGTCGACTACGACCACTAGGTCATGACCCCGCCAAAATCGTACACGTCAAATTCTCAATCCCTTATATAGTAATTTACGCAAAATAGGTAGTTAGGTTGGTTCAAAATATTGAAAATTTTTAATCTGAATATACAAAAGAAGTTCTTCTTAACATGAAGAAAGCATCGGAATTTTATTCCCATTTAAAGAGGTTGTTTATTCGTCTATCTGTTACCATTTATCTCAAAAGACTTTATCGAAATGAGGTTTTTTGCAAAAGATTTGTATTACTTCAAGAATGGTTCTTAAATAAGTTTTATCGCCACAAGTCACTAGGGGGCGCTGCAATAGACACTGGGTAACACGTCAGGGGTTTTTAATTATGAAAAATTTACTTGTTGTACCTTTAAATTACATTAAAGGTAAATAATAATAATAGTTGATAATAATGCTGGTCATTTTTCACACAGCATCATCTAGACCCAAAGTAAGCAGTGCTTGTGTTATGGGAACTAAAAGATTGATATACTACTAAAAATACATTTTTTTTTGTAAATTCATACATATTATAAATACCACAGGTTATACTCATAGACTAGAAATTCATAATTTAATTTGCCTCGCATTGAGATAGAGTAGTGGAAACATTATGGAATGAGTACGCTTACCTACGCGAAATAGATAGATAGATAGATAGATAAACTCTTTATTGCACACCAAAGTAAAGTACAAAAACACACGAATTAAACAAAAAAAAGAATATAAGAGGTACAATGGGCGGTCTTATCGCTTAAAGCGATCTCTTCCAGACAACCTTTGGATGGACAGGATAAAATGGAATCAAAAGACGGCGGTGTACAAGTAAACCTATATTAAAAATATAATATTAATAATAATAAATACCTACATAACTTTAAATATGTATTTAAATATCCTATATAATATACATACAAATAATAATAGTGTGAGATAATAATTATGTAACGATTAACTAGCAACTCTGAGACATGGAAAGGAAATGGTTGTATACCATAACTTTAAATATAGCGTGAGATTTTGATGTTCTAATAGAAAGAGGTAAGGCGTTCCATAGTCGTACAGCTTGCACCGTAAAGGAATTACTATAAAATTGTGAACTATGGACAGGAGTATGAAGTTGTAGAGTTTCGGAGGAGCGAAGGTTTCGGTCATGGGCGTAGTGTAAAAATTCAAAACGCTCCTTCAGATAAGATGGTGAGGAAGGATTAAAAAGAACACTATAAAGAAGGGAAAGAATATGTGCATTCCGGCGAAGGCGGATGGGAAGCCACTTGAGTTTTGCGCGAAATACTGAGATATGATCATACTTACGTAGGCCAAATATGAATCGGATACAAAGATTTTGAAGGCGCTCAAGTTTGTTTAACTGGGCTTCGTTGAGGTCGAGGTAGCTGGCGTCAGCATAATCTAATATAGGGAGTAAAAGGGATTGTGCAAGCGTAACTTTGGTAGTGGTGGGCAAAAAGTTACGAAGTCTTCGCAGCGAAGCTGAAGACGCAAACATCTTACGACTGATCTCGGCAATGCAAGGCTCCCATGACAGCTTGGAATCCATAATAATACCCAAGTTTTTCACCGATTTGCTGATAGGTATCGGCGTGCCATCAAAAAGTATTTGCGGAAGTTGTGCGAAATTTAGCTTGGGTATCATTTTGTGACTACCAATGACAATAACTTGCGTCTTTTTAGGGTTTACTGTAAGGCCAAAAGATTTACTCCAGTCACAAATTAGGTCCAAATCAGAATTAATTAAGTTAATTGCTCTGTGCATATTTTCAATTGTTGACTGTGTGTAAATTTGTAAATCATCCGCATACAGGTGGTAGGAAGAAGATATATTTTTAGATATAGAATGAATAAATATGGCGAAGAGAAGTGGAGATAAAACGCCGCCTTGAGGAACACCAGCAGAGAGGCTGCACCATGAAGATAAATTATCTTCAATACGGATGCGTTGCCGGCGCCCAAACAAGTAACTACGAAACCAGTCAATAGCCGTCGGAGATATGTTAAGAGAGCGTAATACAGCCAGAAGTATTTCGAAATCAACGTTATTAAAGGCGTTGCTGAAATCTAGGAGTGACAGTATCGTCAACTTCCCACTATCCATTCCACAGCGAATATCATCTGTTATCTTGACGAGTGCTGTTACTGTGCTATGTCCTGGACGAAAACCGGATTGGTTTGGATTAAAGAGGATATTTTTGGAGAGGAAGTTGCTTAATTGTTGGTGTATTAGGCGTTCTAAGACTTTAGATAAAAAGGGAAGAATGGATATGGGACGGTATTCGGAGAAGGAAACTGGATTGGACTTTTTAGGTAAAGGAATAATTTGTGCTTCTTTCCAAACGTCAGGAAATGAGCCAGTATCTATTGAAGCGTTTAGAATATGCCTGATGATAGGAATGATTTCGTCGAGGATTGGCAAAATCATATTGCGGCTGATACTGTCACTGCCTACCGCATTTGAAGTAATAGCTGTAATACTCTTCTTAACATCACAATCGGCAAAATGACTAAAATGAAAAGAAGGAAAGTCTGGGGTTGGTTGAGAAGAAAGATTGTTAACTGTATTGATTTTAGTAGTTCCATCGATATTGGAAGAATTTGTGAAATGCTGATTAAGAAGATTGATGTCTAAGTTTTGAGGAATATTTTCTTGTTTAGATTTACCAACTCCCAGTGTTTTAAGAAATCTCCATACCTTAGATGGATCATTGTTGTCTACAGACTCATGAATGTATCGGCGTTGTGCGTCCCTACACAACCTGTTGCAGTGATTTCGGCGATCGTGGTATTTGGCCTTATTATTGTCAGTTGGTTTACACCTCATCCGAACTTTTGCCATAGCCTTCCTATGCATTGCCGAGCGGATTTCATCAGTAAGCCATGGTGCTGGGAGATGTTTCAGTTTAATGGCACGTATGGGGGCATGTGTGTCATATAATGAAATTATTTTTTTGTTAAAAGCACCCACCATGTCATCAACGCTGCACATACCCATGACGTCCTCCCAGTCGATTTGATGAGCATCCGCACGGAGGCTCTCCAAATTCATTCTGCCAAAGTTACGCTGCAGAACAATTTGAGGCTTAGCTTTCGGCGGTCGGACTTTGTAGGACAAAAATATCAAATCATGGTAGGAAAAGGCGGCCGCCGAAGTTTGACTATGTTTAGCGACATTATTCGGCGAGGACACTAATATTAGGTCAAGAAGAGATGGTGTACAATTAGGGAAGAAATGTGTAGCAGTTAAAGGGAGAATAGTCAAGTTGCTAGCCTTACAGAGTGTTTCAAGAGCGATAGAACGGGAATCCTGCTTGAGAAGACAAGTGTTAAGGTCACCCATAATAATGGTGTGGCTATAGGAAGGAGTAAGGTCTTCAAGAAGCCTTTCGAAGGAAGGAAAATAGTTATTGCGAAGATGATTGCTATAGTAGACTCCGAGTAATACCTTGCTATGTGAAAGTAGGACTTCAATAAATATATGTTCACCTGTACCAGGAGACGGTGGCTGTGGAGACATATGAACCACAGCATAAGGTAAGTGAGAGCGCAAGTATATGGCAACGCCTCCACCACGACCATCAGTGCGGTCGTTTCTGATAAGAATGAAGCCTGGTAACGAGTAAGAAGTAGAAGGTAAACATGGTTTTAACCATGACTCGGAGACTAGTACAGCATGAATGTTTTTATGACAAAAGGACGCCAGCATATCGGGATAATGAGCCGGAATGCTCTGTGCATTAATATGCACAACATTAAAATTTTTAGACACATCAGAGAGCTGAGTCTCAAGTGTTTGGAAGAGCGTTGGTATACTACAGAAACTATCATCATCACTACTTATGTTATCGTTGTCACAGGAAGAAAAAGATAAAAAATGTTCACTATCACAGCTAGCTATAGACATAAATATATATATATATATAAAATTAAATAAACCTACTTATTAATAAAAAACTACCTATTACCTAAACTAAAGTACCTACTTATGGTAGGTAGGTATGGCTATTTTTTTAATTACTACAAAATCCCAACAAGCCTGTCCACCTGCCAGTTGTGTTAAAAGAGATTAAACAGCGTTAAAAAAAGAATAAACAACACAGAGAGAAAACAAATAAATGATTGTAGAAGTATGTAACCAAGACAAACACAGCTTATCCGCTTTATGCTAAAAATGGTCTAGAATATAAATTATGGTCTGGAACATTTAGTTCTTTTATCGATGACAGCGTGATGACATAATTTACTATTTGATGTTGACTTTGACAGGTTAAGGAAATTGATAGTAATTGATTAAAAAAAACAGTAAATAATAATGTGATTTACGGTAGAAATAATCATTAAAATAGAAAGAGTGCGGGTAAAATATGTCATACTATTCACGCCTGTTATCTAACGGGGTAGGCACAGACCACGAATCTCTAGTGAAAAATGTTTACAAAGAGACCATTGGATCATTGGATGAGTCTTCATCGCGACACATAAACACTCAATCGGACACTATCGCTTGGCCGCCGCCGCGCGCTTCGCTTTCGGTGCCACAGGCTCCTTGACCACAACCGCTGGCCTCGCTGGTGCTGCCGCCGATGGAGACGGCAGCGTCGCCTGCGATCCTTTAATTTTGTCGAGCTCAGCTAGACTACTCACACGACGCCTGGTGTCATCCGGCCCGACCACGAAGACGTAGCCCTCACGGGTCCAGCTCTTGTTGATGCCGAAACGTTGCCTTGCCTGCATGAAAACCTCGTGACGTGCTCGTGTTAAGAACTCTGAGAGAGTGATGCCGGTGTCTTTAAGATTGGTCTTGGCAAACCATATTCTATCACGAACACCCACATCCCGAAGCTTGATCAGTATTGGTCGGGGGCGGTTCAAAGTTAAGCGACCCATCCTATGGCAACGATTGATGTCTCCAGCTACAAATCCAGCCATCTTCAGGTTATTCACTACAACCCTTGCAACAGTGGCAGTGGTGTCTTCTTTCTTCTCCTCTGGGACACCATGAAGAAGAAGATGCTTGCGTCGGCTTCTCATTTCAAGCTGGTCTACAGCCTGTGCTGTGGCCTGGATTTGATCCTGGAGGGCTCGCATGGCAGTTAGCACAAAGGACTTGAAAGCAGCAAACTCTGCAGCTAGGCTGACTGCGGTGGCTGGTGCCTCAGACTGCTTCTGCAGCTTACCTTCATACACAGCCATCTGTTCAATAAAGACAGCCTGCATTTGTGCCATAGAACCTTTTATTTCCTGTAGATCTTCCATTTTGAATGTTGTAGTAAGTGATGATGTGTACAGAAATTTTAGGTTGTGTTTTCTGTGTTGATTCTAAAGTGATGTGGGAGATAACACTTTATGGCAGGTACTGTGCCTCAAACTTTATTTGTAAACATAAATAATTGTATTTTATGTATGAATTGTATATTATTAACAAAATTAAAAAATTAAAACTAGGAATTCTAGTAATAAGTAATGGTTGTTGTAAATAATGGTCAACATATTTTTCATTATAATCGTTATAGCCGTTCCAGATGTCCCGTACAAACAGAAAAACATCACGCTCCTCATTTAAAATCTACACCTATCTATGCTGAGTACCTGCCGTGACGTGGCGCAAATTAAATATCAGTCGGTTCATTTTATCCAAATTAGTTACACGAAAAAATATATGATTTCAAATATCTAAATATATTATAGACTCACATCTGAAAAATCAACGTACGTTATTGTTCCATTTGACATGTAGGTAGGGGTGCACTAAGAAAAGATTCCGAAATTTCACTTTTCTAAGGTATATAATTGTATGTAAAAACATACAACCTTTATATTTCCTTTAAAAACTTTAAACACGAGGTCACTCCGCGAAGCATGCGGGCCCCAGGAAACTTCTGTACCTCTAGGCGGAGCTAGGCTGGCCATCCATCTAGGCACCTCCCACGTATAATGAACCAACTTAGAGTTTGAATGCAGAAATGGGAATCTACCTACAAACAGCAAAATAATAGTAGGAGTACATACCAGCTTCATATCGCATTTTGGAGTCGGAAATGTCCAATTCAACATGCAGGCATGATCTGCCTCCCCCGTGGTGCAACTCTCTGTTGACGGTGATTTGAGCAAGGAACGGGTTCTTCGCGTCATACGGCCTGGTAACAAATTATAAATAAATAGGTTGATCTTGCCTGATCAGTAATAAGATGCCCAATAAATACTTCGGGAGTCTTATCCCACTTGCCAGGTACTGCGTGACCCAAATACTCAAGTGTTGAAGATGATATTCTGCAGTAGATGTAGAAAAATGCACTAAACACCATCCATCGTGACTCTTTTTACTGATTTATTTATGTTACGTACATTTTTGGCGATGTTTCATCGTTCCCTATGAAGCGGCTAACATACAGGATGTTAGCCGCATCAAATAAATAAATAAATAATGCTGGTCATTTTTCTCACTGCGTCATCTAGCCCCAAGGTAAGCAGAGCTTGTGTTATGTGAACTACATGACTGATATACTACTTATATACGTTTTTTTTGTAAATACATACATATTATACATAGAAAACACCCAGAGACAAATATTTGCATATGCAAACATTTGTCCCACGGCGGGAATCGAACCCGCAACGTTCTGCGTCTCAGGCGGGCCTTCGCCCACTGCGCTACAGCTAGCACATCTAGGAACAGGCCCATATCAAGATTTTGTAATTTTAAATTCCTGAAAACGACCTCCCTCATCAACGCAGTCTGGACACACTCCCTCAATGGACTACTATACAGGGTGTAATCGTTAAGTGTGCACAGGCGATTATTCCGTAACTATTGCAGATATCAAAAAACTTTAAACTGATATCGAAAGTACTTTACCTAATGAGTAAAATGACATTAATAACTTTTTAAAAATAAAACGAGAAATATCCAAAAAAATTACATTAATCACTCCCATACATTTTATTTCTTAGTAAGTACCAAATTTTGTGTTCAAAGCGAAGTGACGTCCTCCTTGTGCAATACAATGACGAGCTCTATTTACAGTTTCTAAATGAACTTTCCTTAACATTTGCGGAGTAATTAAAGCAATTGCACGACGTACACGATTCTGTAACTCTTCTAGGCTGTGTACTCTCTCAGCGTACACGTGGTCTTTGACAAATCCCCATAGGAAGAAATCACAAGGCGTGAGATCCGGGGATCTGGCAGGCCAAGGGGTTGCACTATTATTGGCTATTAAGCCATTATAATTGTTTCGTAAGAAATTCATTACAACATTTGTATTATGTGCAGGTGCTCCATCTTGTTGAAAAATTATCGACCTTCTTTCATCGTCTGGAATTGGTTCTAAGAGACTTGGCATATCGTTTTGTACAAAGGAGAAATATCTCTGTCCATTTAAGGTTCCACTGTAAAAATATGGCCCAATGATCCGATCTCCAAGAATACCACACCACACATTAATTGAGAATCGCACCTGAGCTCTAACTTCAGTAGTTAAGCGAGGATTGTCAATTGACCAATAATGCGAGTTTTTTCTATTGTAAATGCCGCAGTTTGAAACATTACTTTCATCGGTCCATAAAATTGACCTTACATTGACATAATTATTGACTAGCCAATTGCAATAGACCAGCCGACGAGCAGGATCATCATTGTGCAGCGTTTGAGTAGGTTTTATCTTAAATGCTTTGAAGTTGTGTTTTTTTAATAACTTGTGTACATAATTGTGGGACACTGGAAATGATCGGGCCACTGAACGCGTTGATTCTTGTGGATTATCTACTACGTAGTTAATAATATTGTTATCTAAGTCATTATCAAATTCCGGAGCTCTTGTTCTCGAACCTTTTTTTCTGTTAAAAGATCCATAATTTATCAAATTGTTATCCAACTTACGTAAATACGTACCAGAAGGAACTTCTCTATCTGGGTACTCTCTTCTGTAGGCGATAATGGCCGCCCTATTGTTACAATCATGTTTGTAGTACATTTTTAACATGTCCCTCTTTTCTGTATTGGAATATGCCATTTTTCAATCAATAAATGCAACAATCACGATTATTAACGCAAATTGAAAAATACAATAAATTGGCGGGAACGAGAACCCGCGATAAAGAATTTGAATTTAGAACGAACACCAAAGAGTATCTTTCTTTTTGTTTTTATTTAGTATGTTGCTTTTCAGCTAGTTCAAATCAATACAATATTGAAACAAGGTTTATTATAAATTTGAAGTGGTAAGATAATTAATCTACACGTGTATCTACTTGAAATTCATTAATACCTTCATATCGTACATAATTATAAAATGACAAGGGTAAAATGAGTAGGTACTATTCCACTTAAAATAAGGAAACTAAAACCTTTCTACTATCTCATACTAAATGTATGGGAGTGATTAATGTATTTTTTTTGGATATTTCTCGTTTTATTTTTAAAAAGTTATTAATGTCATTTTACTCATTAGGTAAAGTACTTTCGATATCAGTTTAAAGTTTTTTGATATCTGCAATAGTTACGGAATAATCGACTGTGCACACTTAACGATTACACCCTGTATATACGGTTTTTTTTATACAACTAAAGTGGCACACCAGCATACGGGCCACCTATACGTAGCATACGGTAAGCGGTTACCGTAACCTATTGTCGCTTGCAAAACCATAGGTATCACTCGCGCGCTAACGGGTGAAAAGTCTCATATTGTCAAGACTTTGACCCCACAAACCTCACAATTAGAACTATCCACTTACAAAATCAAGTACTATAGGGAAGGTGTCTAGTTTTTTGATTGGTTTCGGGAATCACGTTCGTTCACAAATAGAAGGTAGACTAAGTTCGCCATCGCGGATACGTCGAGCAGATCTTAATACGTCAAAGATGGCAAATATTGTTAAATAACTTACGGCTTTTGAACTTGTAGTGAGTGCAGCCTTGCAATTTCGCCGGAGAATACATTCTTGGTTTCTATCTCGCCTGGAGGGTGGAGTACTAGACTGAACTGGCGAGTCAGCTCTTCCTCGCCCGTGCTCTTAATATCAAACTTCTCGCACACGGCCGGCCAGAATTTATCTTTCCATGTAATGAAATCATCTTCAATACTGAAATGAGAGGTCTAAATATATTTAAGAGAATTTTTGTCTAGATCAACTAATTTGGAATATTTTTAATTGTATAAAATAGTTCGGCTTGAATATTCATACATAATTTTAGACGCAAACCAGACAAATAGCGCTACTATTACATTATAATGGAATGGCAAGACATGGCCATGTCATCGCCATACTTCATATCTCTGTGGCTTGCGTCTTAGAATTTGCTAAATATTGGAATTCTATATCTTCTATTGAATATTGTAACAAATTTTACTGTATCAATATATTGAATAATAGAAGACGTGTTAGCGGCTTGCACCATGTCATGTGGAAAGCTAATACATGCTCTGCAATGTAATGTGTGGTAGATCTACCACCTACTTTGTATCCTCAAAAATCTATGCACTGAGTATGTATCTGAATTTTCAAATCTTGAACTTACTTGGCATCATCGTCTCCGAGCCCAAGTTCATACACACGAGTAGCACCAAGCTCTTCCAACCTCTTGTCCAAATATATTGCTACAGAGTTAAAGTGTTCATAAGTTTTGTTTCCTAAGCCAAACACCTGAAAATCATATTGAATATTTATATTGCTTAATCTACATAAAATTATTAAAAGATAATAATTACCACACAGTTAAGTGCACATACAAATATAGCCCATATGACTATGTTAATGAAAACTGTGTAAATTTCAGTTTTGACATCCTACTAATGATGCTACCTTTTCTGCTAATTTTTCTGATAGAAAAACGAAGTATAGATTGCCTAAAATGCCACACACCAATCCGCTAGCAAGAGCGCTTATAGAAAATCCCAGCAACACAAGAGGTTGAAATTTCAAGAGAATAGCCTGAATAACCTACTTAACTAGAAGGAAAAACATCTAATGAGTCTGAAAATCACCTAAAGAGTTTGAACCTAAATTGCAGCCAGGAAAGAATGTGTTAATTCCATTAACTTCAATGTTCTGTTCTATGCGGCATGGTTTAACCCATGCAGACAGTACAGTTCATGATTTGAATTAAAAAATAATGAGTGAAAAATGAAAATGAATTCTTAAATCTCCACATTCTGGTTTTGTTATTTATTGTTAAAACATAGGCAGCTTAAAACTGACACATATAGTTATATCTTGTTATTTGTCGGTAAACTATAAATGTTTGTCCAATCTATTTTTAAAAGAGTTCACAATTGGAGGACTTATCAACCAATTAGAAATAAACCAATTCTAATTGTGAATGATACAGTTGCAAAGTGTGCTTTCTTGGATTGCTAGGACCTAGCCAGCTTTAGAGAGAGTTATTTAGTTTCTTGTTATTATTATTTTAGTTGTTGTTTAGCTACATTATACAACTGTATTAAAAAATTTTTTTGTAAGGCCTCTATTTCTTACCAAGTTAGAAACACTGATGTCTGTCTGTACTAATCAGTGCAGTATCAGTGTAAATGCATACTTTTTCATTTACAATGCTATAAATGCAAAAAGGTTTATTTTCAGAAACATTGGAACAGGCAAGGCTGAATCAATTTGGATAAGGCTGGACCACACATAGGCTGTATATGAACCCATTATATTAGGTACAGGTGACTGACCAAGGTATAGTTAACTAGGTACAGCATATGTTTTGGATAAAGTGATTGACATAGTTGTTATATCCTTATCATGTGTAGAGTTTAACAAAATAATAGACTAGGTATTTTTTATCCAAGCTAGAGCAGCCAGCAGTAGAAGCTAGTAGGTTATAAAATTTGGCATACCTACTCAAATCTCTTGCTTGTTTTTGTTTCACTATAAATAATAGGCAATTCATACCATGTATTGCAATTTTGAAATAGTCGTCACGAACTGTCGTCGTTTTAGCACTCGTGGTAGTATTCCAATAAAAACACTCATTATATAGTCCAACTAATGAATAAAGAGTATAGATTCATTCATAAATTAGAATAAATTTACAAAACAAATATGATGTAACTAACGCACAAGGTTGTTGGCGATCAATCGGTCTCACTCAGCACGCACTGACGACTGGTGACTTAGTTCATTCAAGATTTTACACTGTAAACCATTATTCAATATCAGAAAATTACTTTCTACTTTCAGTTATTCAAATTACCTACTCCCATTTTTTTATTTTATAGCTATTGTTTCAGTCAGAATCAGCTGGCGTATTCACACCAGGGTTTCCAACTCTAAAATAAATGTTATCCATTTACCTGCTAAAACGGGAAAAAGCCTTGTCAAAAAGCAGTTCGTACATAACATAAATGAGCCGTAAAAGTGAAGAAGACCTTGTACGTAGCAGCAAAAACAACTATAATATTAATTTATACCAATTCCAAGTAAGGTAATTGTTATTTAAGTAAAAATGGTAACATTTACACAATGAATCTCTATTCCGACAATCCAGATTAATCTAGATTAATATGGAACATTCCGTTATTATATAAAGCCAAACAAAAAATCTATAGTTTTATTTTTTGAGGGTTGGTCTATATTTTAACATTGGGTCAACTTAAAATAAAAATAACAAGTTTGCAACACTTGAAACAAGCCAACATGTGTTCACCTTCGGTGACAGATGTCAAGAATGACGTTGACATTTCACTTGACGTTACGGAATTTGACTAGATAACGGAGCAGCCTAAAATCCTTGACCAAACAGGTCAACAGCCAACAAATGACTGAAATGAAGCGACGAATAAAGTTTACTATTCAACTGTAGGTATGATTGAGCACCTTATTTTTGTTTGCAACCTCTTTGGTGCAACTTTGCAACTAGCAAAAATAACTAACAATTGGACTCAGAGTCCATATTAACAACGTAGACCGTAGTGCAACAAATTAAATCATGCATAGAATACATACCAAACAAAAGCCGCAATGCAATCAATATATTCTTTGCTCCTTGGTGCAACGAACGCTTAATCACACTGTCATGTCGTATCGCACGATTCGCACGGTCGCTCTACTAACTATTATCAAACTAACTGGGAAGTTATACCTACCTAAAATGCGCTTTGTACCTATAAGTAGGTAGGTACCACACAAATGTTACTACAAAACACAAATAACAAGAATATTAATTACATACCCTATTTATTGCTGTCGGTATTTATATCTCAAGGTACCCACTACTTATCTACCATAATCACTAGTACAAACAAGAGAAAAAAAAATATCTTCCGTGTAGGAAGTAGGGTACGAAAACTATCATCAACGTTTTTGCCGATGACGCAACATTGATTTTAAGTTAAAGTCTAAAGTTAAACAAAATCATATCGAATATCTAGTAAGTACCTAACTACTTTACAGATTTCTGTGAAAATATTCGTGACACAATGAAATCCCTAGTTTTCATGTTCTTGGTAATTTAATAAGTACATGTTTATTTAATGTGAAAAACTAAAAACACAAATTGAAAATATGAGTAAAAGTAGGTAACTACTTAAGGTAGGTGTGATGGCTTACCGCATAATTTAATCCGGTTAGATCAGGATCTCCATTCTTCAACCATTCGTAAAATTCCATAGCGTTGTCGGTTGGATCTCCTTCACCGTACGTCGCCATGCAGAATACGGCCAGTGAATTGGATATGTCTTGTAATTTTGTTAGTTCTTCCTGTAAAATGCACTCCGGTAAGCTACCCTATAAAACAACCTACTCTTCCTACCTAGCATGAATATTGACATTGATACCAACTTGTAACGTAACGATGACGAATCATAATTAAGGTACCTACCGTTGTTGGTACCTACCTGCCTAGTTGAATGGTAAGTAGGTATTTCTTGATATTACTGCATCATGCAGACTTTCAATAGATAAGAACCTACGTTATAAATTAAAAAAACATCCAACAGTCACACAGTCACCTACCTCCAACTTATGATCTCGGACTACGTAATTGTTGTTAAATTACCTATTTTAAGGCAAAAGTTACTTCGGTTCGGTCATTCAAATGAGACATCTGTTACTTACTTATGTATAGGTATACAAAATAATGTTTATAAAATGATCTGAAACTTGATAATTCTATCAATCGTTTTCTAGCATTAACACATTCAAACATAAAACAACTAACGTAAAAGCGTTTTTACGTTTGTTTGGTACTTGTAATTATTATGGGCGCGTGCCCATAGTAATTACAAGTACCAAACAAATCCATAAAAATACCTATTTAAATAAGTCATCTACTGTTTAGGTACCTACCTACTAATTTTATACCAACCATATCACATTCCTCAGGATCGGCAACCATCCCCTTCATCTTATAACGCATGCCTTCCTTGGCCAGACGGCCTGCAAATTCTTCTCCTGTGCCCGTCTGGGATCCATAGAACACCACTAGACTTCTTCCCGAAGTTTTCAGTTTGTTTATGAATGAATTTTCGGTGACTTGTATCGACCCGGCTGGCCTGCAAAGAGGAAAAATCTGTATTTTAATATAATAAATTAGAGCTTATCATAAAATAAAAATAAGGTTGGTAATTTGAATATAGTGTGCCATGGGCGCCGCCAGTATTACTTTAAGGGAGGTGCATCTGCATCTACACATTAAAATAATATAAAAAATAAAAATAAAATAAATAATGCTGGACGTTTTTCACACAACATCATCTAGCCCCAAAGTAAGCAGAGCTTGTGTTATGGGAACTACATGACTGATATACTACTTTACTTATATTTTTTTTTTGTAAATACATACTTAATATACATAGAAAACAGACCCGAGACAAATTTTTAGTATTCCAGATGCAAACATTTGTCCCGCGACGGGAATCGAACCCGCAACCTTCTGCGTCTCAGGCGGACCTTCACCCACTGCGCCACAGAGGTCGTCACATTATACTATTAACAAAGATAAAATATAGACTTATATGTACATGTACATTAAGTAGATAAATGTAAATGTGTAATGTAATGAACGTAGGTTTACGCATTTAGCACGTTACAGCGACATGTCAAGACGTGGAATCGTCACGCTGGCACGAGGCACGCTGGGAGGCTAAGCGGCCTGTGGATTTGTTCCGTGTTCGCCCCGCAGAGTTTTGTCCACATGTAAAATTCCACGTTCGCCCCACATTATATTCCTTGTCTGCCCCGAAAATATTGTTTTCTTTATTTTTATAATTTTGTTCCACGTTTGCCCCATTTTGTATACCTGTTTTGACTCACATTTTTTTGTAATACACTTTAGTACAGTCAGAATATAAAATGCTTGAAGCATTGAAACATTTTAATGGTAAAATACGCAAATAATACTTTGTTATGGTATTTTTTAAACTTAGAACTCAGCAGGTAAACAATTCCGGGCCTGGTAAATGGGATTTCTTTGGGTATATTTACAGAACAAATAATCCAGCCAAAGGCTGTAATCCTAAGTTAAATAGAACATTTACAGGAAACTAAAATTTTTACTGGTTTTTAAAAACTATTCAAAAGTATGCTGAACTCTCTCTGAGCCGATTCCGAGGGCAAGGAAAACCAAGACAGCCTAATGTTATTCAGATGGATAAAGTTATTAACGACTCAATAACATGAATGTAAAATGGGTTTATTTTATTGGGTCATAGCTTAGAAAAAATATGCCCCTTTGTTTTTTAAACCAGCTACTTACTCATAAAAATCTATATGATCGTATATAATATATTTGTATTGATTTTGCTAGATATTTTCTCGTTCAATTTTAATTATTTAACAAATGTATCTTGTAAGTTGCCTTACTGTAATATAAATATTTAATTTACAGTATTGATTTACATATTCAAAGATTTTTTTTTAATAGTTTAGATTTTTTGAACTTTTATTTAGGTACTTATAATAAACTTTTCCATGATTTTCATTGTGTTTTAAGGTTATGAGACTGTTTGATTGAATCATACTACTTTATAATAATTAGCATTGATATGAAGATATTTTATGAAAAACTATATTTATATTTTAGGTTTACCTTGGCACAACATAACCGTTGATTATTTAAAATTTTATCTAATTAATAACTTCTGCGATTTATGATTAAATTACAGTATGATTAAGTACATATGTACATGTTTTTACAAACATAGATCAGTTGGTTTTATTTGTCAACTGTACTTTGCCTCTGTAATGTGTACCTTTTGTAATGTGGGGCGAAACCAGAAATATTTTTGACATGGGGCAGAAGCAGAATTTTTTGGAATGTGGGGCAAACAAGTGGGGCGAACGTGGAACAAATCGGCCTGTGCATGATCATTGTTCACAGGAAAAGAGTAGAGGGGCATACTGAATTTATTGACAAGGTGATTAACAAATTTGGAAAGCAACCTAGGCGCCTTCAGTTTTTATTCAACAAGTTACTTAATAAAAAAAACTATGATATTTCTTTCTTGACAGGGGGGTGCAGGTGCACCCCCTTGCACCCTACTGCCGGCGCCCATGAGTATGCTTATATATTATAATAGGTTAGTACGTTTCAGGGTGACCTCTGAAGCTAAAATTTAAACAATTATAGTTATGGGAAAATAGTTATATAGATTCTGAAAAAAATATGATGTGCATAGGAAAATGAAAAGATCTTGTGATGAGAAAAAGAGATTAATTAAAAAAAAATGGTAGCCAGACACGTCCGTGAATTAGATGTTTGGTGATCGCTGGCTTGGAACTCATAGCAATTACCCGACCTAACCTTTATGAGGTTATGTGATTCATATCATTAAGTAAACTAAATAAAAACTACCAAAATAGCGGTTTTACAGCTTGGTCCCTTAGTTTTGATAGTTGTGTTGTATTTTTCTAGGTTTGTTCTGCATTGTTCCAAAGTAAAAACGTTCTAAGATGAAAATTGAAGGAGAAAATCTAAAATAACTGGTTTCCATCCGCTATCTACTACATTTCTACAAATAATTATTACTGTTTTTTTATTGTTCTGGTGTTGTGCTGTAATTATTCTAGCTTAGTTCTAGGCTGTTCTATTGTAATACATATGAAAAACGACTTGGATTTTCCAAAATAAATTTCATAAGACCATACATTTTACCAAACATACGTAAGAAAAGCCTATTTACCTAACTAGTGCATTACATAATTTAGTTAGGTTTCCTAGAGCATTTCTAGACATAAATACTGAACCAGCTAGCAAAACTGGTGAAATTATGAAAACTATATAAATAAAAATCAACTGCCGCTTGTATGAAAGATCATTACTTGAGAACTGCTCGACCGATTTGGCATGGATATGGCTGTTTTTTTTTGTGTTCGTAAATGTCAGTACCTACAAGTTTTGTATATTAAATATTTTTTTTATAACCAACCTATATTTCGATTACCCGTGCGAAGCCAGGGCGGGTCGCTTGCTAGCAATATTATTCTAAATTCAATTTGTTCTAAATTTCGTAATGTAGCTTTGATGTGAGGTATATCGTCAAATATATTGAGAATTACCTACCTAGATAGGTAATAACAAAAATCACGTTTCTAGTTTAGCTAGGTAGGTACTTCATTCGGACTGTAGTACCTAGATACCGACTAACTAATTTAATTTTAATCGAAGAGTGGCAATTTTGTCAACTAACGATGAGCCTCAAACATTGTTGTTGAAAATATATTTTACTCACTGATTGAGCTAAATCCGGAGATAAACTAGGGGGTTGGCTGGTTTAATTCTAAACCACACGCAGTTTTTGGCTCAATTTTCTAAAACCATAGACTTAATCCGAGTTTTTCTTAAACTTGACTTAAACCACGTTTCGTAATGAGAACGACTATATTTTTCATGTTATTGTGTTTTGCCAATTTTAAATTATAAGATGTCGTTAGCAGTGACGATTATAGGATAGTGGATCAGATTAAATAAATAAACACCCAACAGTCACATAGCTACCAATATATTCCTGACCCCACACTAGATCGTACCCAAGATACAGGGAATCATAGTACCTACCTTCCTAAACTTCGAAGACCTACCATAGTACATACCACACACAAAACAACACTCAGACCCGGAGCAGCAGATTTCACCTTGCGTCCAACGTTAGATTAGTAGCAACAAACATACAAACCATACTAGTACCTTTTATAATATCTGTGCTAGTACCTATAGTACTCATCATTCGACTTGGCGAGGGCTCTGCCTTGCCCCAGATAATATCTGTATCCAAACTTTTGCATTTATAATAATAGGTATTAGAAGGTATACACGGAAGTAGGAATTTATATTTTTACATTATCAAGGTGTGTGGTTCTTGTAATCATGATTATGTTATCATCAGCTGGCTGCTTGTATATTTATTAAACTTGTTGATTAACTAAACACTATATTGATATGACAATATGTCATTTCAAATTCAAACAGAAGAAAACAAAACACAGTTTAAAATATATATATAAAAAAATATATAAAATATTTACCTATTATTAAGCATTCAAGTAGGTAAACTGGATAGGATCTAGTAGGTATGCGTTGAATTATTGGTTTTAGTTTTAAATTGTTTACCTACAATAATTAAAACAGCATTAACGAATACATATCTTGTATTCGTTACCTACACGTGTCCTCCAACGAGCAGCACTCAAGGTATCTAGGTAAGTAATTATGTTTTCTAAAAGTCCCAATCACAATGAAAATAAATATATGCATGCTGAAGGTAAAAATAAGATGTATTAGTTACGTATTAGACTAGTTAGGTAGGTACCTACGTAAGTAGGTACCTCCCTAAGTATATAATAAGTAGGCAGGTAGGCTACCTGCCTAGCCTACCTGGCTACCTGCAGGTAGGCTACCTTATTATAACTGCCCAACCGTTTATTAAATCTTGATGAAACTTGGTAGAACAAAACAAATTATTCAAGTGGTAGAACACGCATAGAATGTAGGTGAAGTCTTAACCACAGACGTGAGTTTGCGGAGAGACGAGCCATTAAGGGCTTGTGAGACTCGTGAGCTTAGGATTGTCAACAATTCTCATTGGACGTATTTTAACCAAGTCAAAAGATCCTAGCTGGTATCCAGGAGCCGCTGCCCAATGGTGACGACACAGTACTCCATGTGTACACATAACATGTGGTGTGTTATCTTATAGATGAGTCTTTGCGCATTTTTTTTTAAATACGCACTGATCTTTTTGGAGTCCACCTTTTGTTCTTGACTATGGAAAAGAAATGTCGATGCCTTTCTTAGAGAGAGTAAGAAGTGTGTCCCGGAAATGTGGAGCTACAGTAAATTATGTTATTTAAAGGGGTTTAGCGGGAAACGAGCTGACTTGTTTCTTTATAGGGTTAAACTAAATCAGCTTTCAAACTCTTCAATCGGAGTCTTTGGTTAATATACCCTCAATTTCAGACACAAATTGTCTACGGCTCTACAATTTGACAAGGGATGTTTAATTGTCCGTGGAAAAAGTGTGGTGACACTTTTTACAAGGGATGTTAATTTTAGCTATATTTGCTGTTATTATGCTGTCGTCTGCATAATAATAAATTTCGTTAATGGATAGTATATCATTTATATGCAGCAAAACAGCATTGGTGACAGTACGGAGCCTTGCGGGACGCCAGCATTGATGTCCATGCAATCGAAGGGTATATTCCCATCTGTCACCCAGCTCTGTCCCCCTAGGGTGACAGATGGGAAAAAAAAGTTCGATCTGTCCCCCTATTGCAAAAAGGGGGACAGATCGAACTTTTTTTAATTGAAAAAGTTCTATCTGTCCCCTCATCATTAACAGGGGGACAGACAGAACTATTTATTCCCATCTGTCCTCCAATAAAAAAAACATTTAATAGGTACACTATGTATCTATGTACACATAAAGCTTTATATACACATTCCGTTTGTTTCGATATTACATAATATAATGTCAAGCCATCAGTTACTGTCCCTACTAGTACTAATTTTGCTTAGATTCCTTACGAATTAAGCTGATCATTATTTATGATTTGAAATTATAGATAACGTTGCATTTATAGGAAAAAAGGTGTAACTGAAATAAAATGGTTTTTCAAGTTTTAATATATACATTTTTAATACAGATATTTTTCCCTTATCATTGAATCACAGTTCGATAAATCACAGTATATAATTATTATCAGGTTTCTGATTTGACAACCTAATTTTAAATAACAACTTTTACATGGCAATAGTATTACTCATAATAACTAAGTATTTGCTTAAAATACAATCACAGCTTCTCAGGTAATTATTTTGTAACAACGTAAATAAACTAAGGTAAACGATCACTATAAACTATAAATAAACATAAATAAAAAAATTAAATACCAATAATCGACAACCAATCATATTAAAACTTCTCTGAAGTTTCTATCGATCAAAATTTCTATCGCAGCTTTTCCAGCAAATGACCGATGGTTATTTCACCATTTACAAACTGCATTTGACAGTTATGTATATATTCGTCTTTCATAATATTACTTTTAGTGCGACAGTTCGACGCCGGATTTAACTGGTTTTGTATCTGTTGTGAGATGACACAATAAAACGCAGCATCTTTTTCTAAAATAACCAGCAACTTAAATAAGTTGGGTTTCTTTTTCCCGATTGAATTATTTAATCCATGATGCCAGCCTTCTAGAAAGTTTGTTGTCCGATGACGTTCATCAAAAACACACCATGTTTTTCTAAAATCATCATTGTTTACTTTAATCCATTGTTTGATCATATATAAACGGAATTTCTTACTCTGATTATCATCTGGACTTCCTGATGCGATGTATGCCCATCCATTTAGGATTGCATTTTCAGGAACCAATGGAAGCGCGGCACTTAATGCTACCTGTCTTTTTAAAATTTTTGACTTGGTTAGCCCAAGAGCAGCTCCCTTCTTCCATATAGCTTTATTGTAGTGAAAGAAGCAACCTTTAACTATTACTTCTGGAAACACTTTTTTGATAGCTTTCATTGCCGCAGTTTCGTAGTCCGTTTTGTAAGTTTTAGGTTTCCACTCCGGAATTTGTGACTTTATCATATTGAACAAAATTTCGTAACTCTTTTGATCCTGACGATTCATTAATGCGTATGCTACCGGCACAATGTTGGCAGTGATATTTTTACAGCCGAAGTCTGCATGCAGTGTATATAACTGTTGAAATGGTTCAGGGCAACTCTTAAATGTTCCGTCACTTAGGAAATCTTCTAATATACACAAAAGGTTTCTCATGTCTTGAGCACAAAACACTGTTATTCTATAATCTTCGTGATTATAATCGCCTAGTAGAAAAGGTTCAAATTTGGGAGGTATCTCTACTTCTTCCACATCACTGAAACTTATTTTCTTCAAATGCATTGCTTCGTTCCGGGCTCTGTACAAATTGCTTTTTACATTTTTGAAGGGTTGTATTTTTTTTATTAAATCCAGGCCCTCATCTTTCATAGAAGACACGGCTTCTTTATAAATTTCTGGGACACTCTTAGATGCTTGAGATGCGATAACATTTTGTTTAACTTCATGTAATTTTTGATCCAAAATATTTTTGGCGAAATCGGGCGCATGTGAATGTGGAGTTTCTTTAATAATAGCACCATGCTGTAAAAAAAGCATTTGGTTGGAAAAACTGAATGTGGGTAGAAAAATATATATTAATAAGCAGAATTAAATAAATTTTCTCAAAAGAGAGACTTAGTACATTAATTTTATTATTATTATTAGTTTTAATTTTGCGTTTATTTTATAAGTAGGATGTGTAATTATATGTAAGTAGGTTGGTAGGTAGGGACTATATTTAATTATTATTTTATGTACTTCGCTATCACTAAATATCATAAGTCTATGCTTTTAGTTATTATAGCATTGGGTAGGATATGTTTATTACTTACCAGAATGTTTATCGATCCATAGCAACGTTGTCTTCTTTGGTTACATTCATAAGCAGTGATTCCACTTTTGTACATCTTCTTTTTATAATATTGATGACCGGCACGTAAAAGCACCTGACCACCGCCTCTGTTTATGAATGAGAATGAAACTTCTCCTGTAGAAGAAAGCGCTGCGCCTTTCAATTCTGACATGTTAATAACAATCTGTAAATAAGTACGTAGATAAGGATTAAAAATTATAGTAATATGATTAAAGTATAATATTTTGAAAAAGCTGGCGGTACTCAACAATATTTTTCTTTAACATTTAATGATTTGCAATAAAACTTGTACTAAGAAGCTAAAATTAAAATAAAGACATGCTATGTGAACTTACCCCTAAAACGTAATCTCGATTTATATATAATATCCATTAATAAATCACTGATAAACAATATAAAATGTACATAAAACAAACTATAACACTCCACTCAAATTATCACGAACTAGTAATTCCTCCTCATACGGGGCGTTAATTGTTTACCACGCATACAAACAGCTAACTTCACGTTTGTTCCGCCAATAGACCTTAGCTGAGAAAATTCCAGGAAGTGCATGGCCGGCTTCTTTGTTAGTACAGTACATAGTATTTTCGACCTTATTTTTTTATGTTACTAACTAAAATTGCAGATTTTAACTCTCAGCTACTATCAGCTACTAAAATTCCAGGAAGTGCATGGCCGGCTTCTTTGTAAGTACAGTACATAGTATTTTCGACCTTATTTTATTTATGTTACTAACTAAAATTGCAGATTTTAACTCTCAGCTACTATCATTCTGGGTGTACACTGTACAATAGTTCTTAGTGCGTTAAAATAAATATCATGTAAAATGGATCGGTTATTATTCAATACAAATTGCATATTATGCTATAATTTTATACACCATAGGTTGGCAAACAGGCTGAATTTTGCATTATTAGTTCGTTAATAATTTATAAGCCTGATTCTTCAGGAATTTAATTACAAGAAAAAATAGTTTAGTAGTGACTGTGACCGATGGTTTTATATAATATGTAATTTTGCGATTTTAATACCTAAACAGACTGAATATATACATCTTTATGTGTGCATAGTGTACCTATTAAATGTTTTTTTTATTGGAGGACAGATGGGAATAAATAGTTCTGTCTGTCCCCCTGTTAATGATGAGGGGACAGATAGAACTTTTTCAATTAAAAAAAGTTCGATCTGTCCCCCTGTTGCAAAAAGGGGGACAGATCGAACTTTTTTGTCCCATCTGTCACCCTAGGGGGACAGAGCTGGGTGACAGATGGGAATATACCAATCGAAGCTGCCACCGTCGACTATGGCTCTTATGCTTCTGCCAGACAAAATGACTTCGAGCCATTTGCACCAACCCTCAGACAGGCCGTATGATGACAACTTCGATAAGATCTAGATGCCAGACCCGATCAAAAGCCTTCACAGACTTTTTCCAGCTGTGGACTTCTACAGGCGGCTGTTGATGATGCTTTTTCTGAAGTCTGACTGATTCTAATAGTTTATCCATGTCGTTCAGCCAACCGTGTTGGATATCGTTAAATAGCTCTAATAAACTTAATAAATTTTAATTTTATTTTTTTATAAGTATAAAGCGCTAATTTAGTAATTATCACATCAATTAGCAATATTATTTCAGTAAAGCTTATACAGCACGTAAGAATGTAGCGCCGCGCTAACAAAAATAATATGAGCATTAATCACACATTTTTGGCAATTTATCTCTTAAAACTATGTAGGTAACTACATGCTCGAACCTTTTCCAAAATGTAAAACAACAAGCACAGGTAGGTATATTTTTGGGCAAGTGTTATTTTAGAGGTAAATTTGCCATTTATTTTTATTAAAAAAATTGCCCATGTAGGCATGTGTTTTGGAAACAACAAGATTCTTGGTAATAATGATGAGTTGGGTATAACATATTTTTCCAACAGCCAAAAAATAAAACAAATTTATAAAAAAAAAATTGCCTCTTTTCGGTTAGTCTCATAAACACTAACCAAATGGTGGTTACCTATGTTAGTAAATAGCTCACTAGTTATGGTACCTACCTACCTACCTAATGTTAGTTACTAACATACCTACCATAACTGGGTATGTAATTTTTAACCGAATTTCAAAAAAAGGAGGACCTTCTCAATTTCTTTGTTTTTTTTACGTTTGTTACTTGATATCTTCGCCAATTGTTAACCGATTTTGATAATTATTTTGGTGTTGTATAGAGAATGATCTCGAAGTAATCACATCCTGCGGGATTGCTACTTTTCCAGTAAAACTAAAAAAAACACCATCATGGAATCACGACTAGCCAAAACATTTTTTGTGGGCTATTTTACTTTTGTAGCCAGTTGGTTGAAATTTTTTGTTTGCCCGTTTTAATCGCACTTGCCCCGTTTCATTGGGAAAGTACCTATGCCACTAAAATAGGAACGATAAGGTCCGAATTCATACAGAACATAGCTAGGTACGTAGGTTCTACCAAGTGTCAAGTAAAATATTCCTAGCTTAAAAAAAATCTAGATGTAGAAGAAATAAAGGGAAGGTAGGTACTTACTGTATCGAATATTTGCTAAGCAAAATCTCATCTTTCTTGTTTTCCTTCTTGGAATTGTAGAGCCACCAAATAGTGCCACCCAGTAAAATGACAAGTACTATTATGTCAAATGTGCTGAAGAGCGAGCTAGCAGCGGCTACGGCGGCTGCACCTGTGGCTGTATCTTTAAGCACGTCCTGTGCATTATCTGACATTTTGTAGGTAAACTATTTTAACACAACTTTTAACGAGATAATCACTCCAAATGCGAGGGTACAAGGTCACTCAACAAATAGTTTAAATACGCTTGATAATTTAGCACGCCCGGCGACCACGCGCCCCACATACAAATACTATACTACACTAAACTGCACAGCACAGACTGACACTGAATGACGTGTGACGTGATGTAAATGTGAACATTATTACAGGGCACTAGGATCCGGTTTGGTCGGCGCAAACGCGAAGTGGCCGAGTGAAAGAGAACGAAAAGTTTCATCGACGCATAAACTACATACGAATGGAGCCGATTTGTACCGAATGACATAAAGTTTGTCATAAGTGAGCAAAACCAAACCTGTGACCAAACTGAGAACAACCCGAATCGAATAATTTTATTGGGTGGCACAACCCAAGTCCAATACGCGTTTGTTCAACTGAAGTAGGTATTCGTGTTTGTATTGCGTGTGGACTGGCACGCTTGGTTACGTCGAATTCTGATTTCATACTGGTGCTGCTTGAAAACTAAGTAGATAGGTACCTACTCCACGTTAGAACGAGCGAACGAACTGATTTGCTTGCTTTGCTTCATGGCTAGCAAGTCGCCGCCCGCGCCGACGCGAGGAATATAGGTAGTCATTTTGTTCGTTGTAATTAGCCAACCATTAGCAATTGAAATACTCGCAATCTATCTAATGTCTGGAAGCCGATTTTTGGCTGTATGCATACCAAACCAGTCTCTATAAAATGTAGAGTTCAAGATTTTCCAAGTTCGTAGGTACCTACCTGCCTAGTTAGTTTAATAATTAAACTAACTACTTAGTAAATCAGATTCTACTCCTAGAGATAGTGGTTGGCAATGTTTTTGCCTTTGTTTTGTCTTCGTATCTAGTACAAATTTTACATGCAGTTTGTAGGAGACATTTTGGAAATCAGAACCCTTGCAAGTACCTAGGTACTACACTATCCATGGTACCTACCTACCTACCTACAATGTCTGTCAGTCCGTCCATGTCATTGTGTCAAACTCATAGAATAGATACCAACCTACATACCAAAACCTAACGAGTCGCACTGCTCACATCAGATTTTTTTGTTCCACTATACCTACCTATTATATTTTAGGTAGGTTATTATATTATCCCTACTTAACCCTTGACTACCTACCCTTTGTTTTAACGAAACAACCACCTAACCTCGGTCAGACAGAACGCTATAATGTGATTGGCTTTTTTTAGTTGTAGTTTGCTGGTAAATAAAAATTAAGGAAAAAAAATACTAGTCAAGGGTTTTTACTGTTATATTAGGACAAAAATCAATATTTAACTATTAAATCTTGCGAAAATATAATTAGTTCTCTTGTACCTACATGACATTTAGAGATAATCATCACTACTTATACAAAATGAGGTCTAGAACACAATTATAACAAAATAACTATTGTACGGTACTCCGACAATGGACACCTAATGATCGACACACTATAAAGGTACAAAAATCATCTTTACCTGTGTTTGTGGCCAATTGATATTAAGTATCAATTGCTAAATAAAATTTTTAAGCATTTATTATTTGAAAGTTTTGTTACAAAAAGTAAAATTTCGCAACTGATAAATTATAACGCCACAAACATTTAGTGGCAGTCAGTTCTAAAGCAATTGCCCTTTTAGCATATAATTATGTGATTGTACTAATCAAAAGCTTTTTGAGATCTCAAAGTTTATGTTTACTAGGTAGTATATTTTTTTTAAGTATAGGTACATATACATAATTTTTAAATTCTGACATTTTACTTAGGTAGGTACCTACAGAGGGAAATAGTTCCAGGAAGTGTCGGCATTCGTCCCTACCTTATTAATCTGCTCCTTCGATCTTTCAAAAGCACTGTCACAGTTAGTGTTCCACTTATTGGAACACTAACTTATAATTTACATTATAAGGAACATGCCTTATAATTTATGGTTCTAGGGCATGCCGGTTTCCTTACGATGTTTTCCTTCACCGTTTTGAGCACTTGTTATTGCGCACATACATTTATCGAGTGGAAAAATCCATTGGTGCACGACCGGGTTCGAACCCACGACCTCCGGATCAGGATCATAGTGAGTCCTAGAGGGAATAATGTTCTATTTTAAACTCGCATCAAGTACCTAGGTATGTTTATCGAATCCGCCCCGTCTACTCTTAAGTTATAGATCCTCAGGGCTCATTGACTAATGTTTCTCGTGTTTTGTAGATATCCTTATTTTTTACTCATTAAGCTAAGCATCATTAACGAGTATACGAAATCACGAGTAAACGGTACTTTGAAATATACTTTATAAACTCCATTACTACTTGCATAGTTTAATTCTAACTCAATTTATAAAGACCACAATGATGCGGAAAAAACAACGCCCTCGATTTTAATATTGTATAAATTGTGACGCAATAGGAGGTCAGCCACTCAAGGTGAGGGCCAGTCAGGCCACACAAGCGTGCTTGTTTGACGGCATCTTTATGGCTACTGCTATGTTCCTATCAGTCAAAATTCAACTTTAGACACATCATATAGTTAATTGAGTACAAGCATAGGTAGGTAGCGCAAGTTTTATTCGTGCCAAATGTTTGCGGGCCGACATTTTTTTATCTACGATTTTTAACGAAAATCTGTACATAATACCTACCTAGTTCGTAAACCAACATTTTTCAATAGAACAAAATAACCTACCTACCTACATAGACGAACTTGATGATATCTAGCATATTATTTAAATTTTATTTGGTTCCTTATTGGATAATGTTTCGTTCCAATTTCGCCCCCACCTAGATTCGGACCTGCCAAACATACTTATTTTCTGTATAGTAAATAAAGAGAAATATCGGTAGCGTATCAAGCCTGGATCTAGCGGTTTCGATTCCCTCTGTGGGACAAATGTTTACATGTTCTGCAGATATTTTTTTGGTCCGGGTCTGGGTTTTGTGGTACCGTAAAATGCATGGTACTCGTATTTTACCTGATACCCGCCACACAGGGAATCCTAGAGTTAGGTCAAGACTATGGTGTTTTCTCTATCATGCGCGGATTATTGTCATTACTTTTGAAAAAAGAACACGCGAAATATCGTTTTCACGTACACAGCCTGTTTTGAATTTGCAACAAAAAACGAGCCGGCAATTTTGTATGGAAATCCTTTGCCGGCGTGCTGGGTGCATGCTCAAATTTGAATATGGATCTCTTTCATCGAGCTTGGTACAAATAGGTTACGTTTATGTGACTGTAGGTATGCAGACGCCATTAGCGATGTAAATCCTGCTTCCAGCTAAGTCAAAAGTAAAATACGTTAAAGTATCTCACACAGGAGCCTTTGCATTTTTTTTTAGAAAAGCAGTTACCTTTATACTCTAAGCAGTTGCCTATTTTGCGGGCTCTGCAATAATGTACTATTTGGCCTTCTCATCAAAATTACGTTATCTTCCCGCAAAGCAACTGCTGAGAAGGAAGCTAAATGCTACAAGCTTTGGGGAAGTTCGCAACGCCCCGTCTGTAAGAGGGTCTTACAGACAGACGGCGTTTGCCAATCTGTGGACGTCTGTGAGTAGCAATCTCGACGAAGATCTTGGAATTTGCTCATCTTATTTCTCTCTACCACAGAACATAGGTAGTTCCTATTCGCCTATGCACGTACGTACTTGTTTTATGTTGTGCAATAAAATATTTTTATAGTCATCTATTCGTCGAACCCACCGACAGAACGGTGGGGGTCCTTCGCTGTTATGTGAACCCACTCATTGCGTCTCTGCCGGTTACACGCCCGCCTCGCAATTGTTATGAGAGAGCTGGAAAAAACGCATTTAGTCGTACTTACAAATACCTACCTACTTACCACAGAGCATTCGGAAGACATTTCTGTGGAGTACCTACTATAGGTACAGTCTGTTAAGTAGGTAATTACATAGGTACGTTTTTTCTTAACCCACGACATTTGTTACCATTTTACTCTGCTGCTTAATTCATTGAAACGCGGTTTTTTTATAGACTTTATAGATGGTTGTTTGATATATTTAAACGGTACAAGTCACTCAGGGGCGCTGCAGTTATAGATAAATAACAGGTCGGGATTAAGTTTTATTTTTAATTTCCTTATTTCTAAACCTGTAAACAAACAAACAGGTACCTACAGGTGATTAAAGCCCGATTGATGGTCCAAGGCTACAAGCCGTTGGACAAAGCGCTTTGAATTTTTAAGGATAAGCATAGGGTATGAAGTAGTTCCTTAAAAAAAATATGCATGGGACTAACCACAAAACAAAATGTACAATATTTTATTTATATTTCCTCAGACACATTATCCTGTTTTGATGTTAACTCCCCCAAGCATAAACATTCTATAGCTTCCTTATTTTTTTCCTAACGTGTTTGGATAAACTGTTTCTAAATTGGTAATACAAACTACATTCCAGTTCAGTACATAGGCTCATTTATAAATGTCTATTAATCGCAGGGCTTGTATGTAATGTATGTATGAGGATGATCCGTTTTTCCTCTATCCAATGTTTCTCACAATAAACTATAAGAATTTTTTCATGGTCCCTTTGAGTAAAATAAAAAATATTTGTAATTTTTGTATGTTTTTTATTCTTATAAATAAAATATAGCATTTTGCTTATGATGCCGATCTTGTTGGCAGACACACCATCAGATCTGAAAAGAAAATAGAAATGTAAAACTTCCACTGTAAAACAGCAAAGGCAGTTTGAAATATGAATGATCAGAATTGTGTAATTTTTATTTCATTCTCTATCAATGAGATTCCCACAAAGATTTCATCATAAATATGTTTTGAGGACAATTGTTTTCAAATGAGTTACATTATTAAATAAAATAAATTATAGTAATGGGTACCTACTTAGTATACAAATAGTACACAAGAGATGTAAGAACCCGTTCAACAAAACACCCAATCTCATTTACAGCGAAAACCTAACAGTTTCATATGACTTCAACTGAGGTAAATACTATGTCAACTTAAGATTATAATAAACATGGTTGGTAGAAAACTTACAGCAACTTGCTTATATGATGCCAATTTTGTTTGCGACATCTAGTGCGTCATAATCCCTGGCTAGCCTGACATAAGCCTTCTTCTTGCCATCGGGCCTGCAATAAGAAACGGTTTTATTTTCTGTAGCAAATTTAGCACTATCTTCAGAGGTTATCTGGAATAATGATCAGAGTTGTGTATTTTTATTTCATTCTAAATCAATGAGATTCCCACAAGATTTCATCATTTATGTCAAAACCTTTATATGTATTCTGAATTTAGTTGGAGCACTGAATTCTTTCAAAAACAGGTTATAACATCCATCAGTCGCTAGGCCCCTGACTTAATGCAGCAAGACCAAGAAACAGTAACAAAACTAACTAACATAGAAGATATTATCTAAGAAAAAACTATTTCTAAAAAGGATTATGTACCGGATAAGGGTGTTAACTTTAGCAACATTGATGTCGTAAAGCTTCTTGACTGCTGCCTTGATGTGGTGTTTGTTTGAGGTGGTGTGGACAATGAATACCAATGTATTGTTGTCCTCAATCTTCTTCATGGCTGCTTCAGAGGTGAGCGGGTACTTGATGATGTTGTAAGCATCCATACTGAAACATACAAAAACCAGATTCATGTAACAATACTGGCTAATGTACTTTTTCATTCAATATGCATGTATTAATAGCTTCTACCCTCAACCAAATGTGATTCTGACAACCTCTGTGGCACTGTGGGCGAAGTCCCACCTGGACGCATAAAGTTGCAGGTTCAATTATCTAATGTTTGTCTCTGGTCTAGGTGTTTTCTATGTAAAATTTGTATGTATTTACAATATATATCTCAGCCATGTAGTTCCCATAATACAAACTCTGCTTAGTTTGGGGCTAGATGATGCTGTGTGAAAAATGTTCAGCATTATTCTGCTATTCTAAAGTCATTTGCCAAAAAAAAACCAACAAGTTTATAAAATTTGTAGGTTATGTAGGTAGTACAACCAAACAGTGTAAAATCAGTTATTTAATGCTTTATATTTTTAATTAAGCCTGCTGTTCATTTACCTCAAATATTCTGGCCTCTTGTGACCCCATATTATGATTTAATTTTGTAGGTTTAGTGTGTACCAAAACAACACTTGCATTGCAATCCTTTTAAAAATATTTGCTCTTAGTCAGTTTTTGTGATTATTTGTACTTAGCTCCCTCACTACTAAACTAAAAGCAATATTTTACCTTTTAAGACCAAGACCAAGGAGTAAGTTGTTTTACAACCCCACCAATGAAAACCTTTATTCTGGTATTAGATATTATAGAAATAAATCAATAATTATGACTTACCGGTTCCTCTTAGGCAGAGATTTTCTAGGGTATTTGGGTTGCCGGGGAGGCTCAAAGGTCTTCGGCCTGCGGAAGTGCACCGAGGTGCGGATTTGACGGATACGCTTGCCATGTTCCCCTTTGACAACCTAAAACATAATTAAATTAAAATATGAGTTTTTGTAGCATAGCTTGCATAATCATTCTTAATAGCTTGGTTACACAACTTTCTGCCAGTTCACTATTAGGAGTCATAACCAGTGGCATTTAGATCTAAGAGCTTCCATAGTTCAGAGAGCATGTTAAAATGTTGGTCCCGGTTGTGAGCCAGCATGCTCCATTACCAGAATTTGCTACTAGATCATGCTTAACCTATTAAAATATTGGGATATGGAAATACCAGTTATCTCAATTCAAAAGTTTTTGAATCACATCACCAATGCATTTGTGATGATTTAGGTAGATTTGTAGGTATATTTATTATTTGCCCTGCTCATTTGCATGGGACACAGGTAAGTCTTAATTGTAATTCCAAGATAGTAACATACATACTATATTTACTTAAAATTCCATACAAATTAAAATTTTAAATACAAGATTATTAGTCGACTAGCATTGCGCCGAAGCCTGCAGCAACTGCCAAGACCCCGGCGCCCGCTTCCAAAGAGGCCAAGATGGCATATACTGCCTGCCGCTACAATAATAGTAAGATTTTATAAGATTTATTAATGGTAAATCTTTAAAAATCTTACTATTATTTTTGAATGTTTGTTTCTAAAGATATCTGTAATCTATTATCCTGGTACTCAATCCTATTTGATGCCAAGCATATGATGTACTTTATAAATATCTCACCTTCCTTTGGGCTTTGAGTGCCTTGGCAACAGGTTTCACAACTTGTTTCTTTTGTCCCTTGATGCCTGTCTTCTTGGGCTTAGGAGCAATCTTCAGCTTGGCCACTGCTGGCTTAGGCTTAGTGGCTCCTGCTGCCTTTTTCACTGAAGGCTTTGCACTGGACTTGGTTTTCAGGGCAGCAGACTTCGCGGAGCCAGGTTTGGCGGTGGGAGCAGATGCGGGCTTCTTTTCCGCGGGCTTAGCGGCAGGCGCAGATGCAGGCTTGGCCGCTTTGGGCGCCGCAGCCTTGGGAGCGGGCGCCGGGGTCTTGGCAGTCGCTGCAGGCTTCGGCGCACTGCTAGTCGATGCAGCCTTGGGTGCAGGTGCAGGGGTTTTAGCAGTGCTCTTCTTTTCAGCGGGTTTGGACCCGCTTGAAGCTGGAAGTCACAAAAAGTAATATGATCAAAATATAACCTCAACTAGTTCAATCAAACAAGTTATGATAACAGCGAATTATGGTGTAAAACCACAATGCATCGCACTACTTCTCGTTCGTAGTATTTTTAAACTGGTGATTGTAACATTTTACACTCTGTTCATCCTACTCACAACATGTTTTACCGCGTGGCCATTCATGACACTTCAACAAACACTGAACACTAATGTCCACCAAATTATCACTTGGATTAATGATGAATTACTGCAAGATTAGACTACATAAATGTAATTCTGCGATTATCCATGCCTTTTTGCACAAAATGATTTACGTACCGGATTTCTCTGGTTGCTTCTTGGGAGGCATCGTGACGAAAAGATGGTGTCCAAAGATCCACAGACTAACTAGACGGATGGATCAAAGATTATAATATCAGACCATAACGTTCGTTATCTATGGTAATATGCAAAACAAGTTGCAGTATCTAAGACAGCCGTGTCTAGTTGCAAAAGCCATAATCAAGAAGTGAAGTAAGACAGCCGTGCGTCGAGGCAGCGCCAAAGATTATAGTAACAGACCATGGGTAGCGCCGCCCCGGGGCGCGTCCGACGCCTGCCGCCTGTCGGATTGCGTGCAAAGCAACGCATTATAATACATTTATTCTTATGGCAACATCAACTTTGAAAATTACTAATTGAATTTTTGTCTTCAAATGAGTTGTGAAGTTGGCAGTAATATTCCTCACAACTCAACTGAGGAATCAGTAGCCATTATTAAAAAAAAAAATCTTTACATGTCTATGGATGGCACTTGGTAATTTACTATTACTACCCGCTCGCTTGCTTCTGGGTGCTACAGAGCCCAAGATTTTTGACGTCAAATTGCTCCTGGGTGCTGTAGGACCCAATATTTTTTTCGTTAAGTTGCTCTTGGGTCCTGTGGAACCCAAAGGCATTTTATACATTTTATATTTTTTACTATTTGTACCATTCGTAGGTGGTTTTTCACTTGTTTTATTACATGTTTATAATGTTGGGAACGTCAGGCAAGTCAATTTAGCAACCACTTGGAACAAAATAATGTCAAAACATTCGTTGTTTTGATCAGTACACGCCGTCTGTCTGTTTCTGTGAGTAGTGAAAGTGATTCGTTTTTTTAAATATCCCGTAAGTATTCAATTTTCATGGTATTATTGTGTGTTAGATATCAAAAGAATGCTAATTTCAGGTTCTACTTGGATACAGTTATATTTTTAATCGTTTTTGTTACAAACTGTTCTTAATTTCTAATTTATTTCGACGTGGTGTGGTTATGGTAACAGTAGGCCGTTTCTTGTCGACTATTTCCTGTGATAAATAAGCATTCTGCGAATTATGCATATAAAATAATTTAGTTTAATCTATTAGTTATTGATTTTAAACATAAACTTGCAGATAAATGTTGAGATTAGGACAAAACAGTTGGATTCAGACGCAAGGATTGTTTCCGTTTCGTTGGTAACAGTAGGACCCAAGAGCAATTTGCGTTTTTGGGTGGATAAGGCTATATTACACCTTTTTTGGTTTTGGTACTTCTTAGTTACTGCTGTTAGATGCTCAAATTAAAAAGTAACTACGTAGATCGCTTTTTCAGCAAATACAACCAATAATTACTACGGTAGACTATATTTTTTTTTCGGGATTTTTTAAACGAACTAGGAAATCGTTTTGTTTATAGGTGAAAGTAACTATATTTTTGTTTGGTAGATGATATTTTTTCACCAATCTAATAATTAATGGTATTTCCATAAATTACTCCAATTAATTTCCAGTTTATATTATGTACATTTTATAAAAATTTTAGGTAGGTATCTTTAATTTTGAGTATATTTTTATAGATGACCAAAGGAAAAAGGTCAGGGAAAGAAGAGCGGCGGGCAGAGTTTGGCTCCCAAACGGCTTATGTTTAGAACCAATACATAATATGTATATTTTGTTAAAGACACTGACTTTATTTACATTAATTAAAATAAATCTGCTGTTTTTTTGTCACCCTTATATATAAAATGCTAAGGAAACTAGGTAATCGATTATGTAAATAGTTATTTTTAACACTCAATCTACAAAATATTTAAAATTAAACTTTTCTTCTTACTACTAGTTAGGTTTAATGTACATATTCAAAAAATCGATTACCTAGGTATATTTTATTTATAAGAAATAGTTTTGGATTTATTATTATCAAAATAGTGTATAGCAAGCCTTATCGGCGGCCATCTTGCACCTTTTGACTGGTTCAAGGTCAAAGTACGCGCAAAATAATATTCTATTTTGTTTAAATGTACATGGAAAAATAACATTACAACAAATTGTTTCCTATTTTTAAATACTTTAAGTATATATATTTTTATTCTATTGTTTTAACTTTTAGTCAAAAAATTAAGTCTAAATGTCTGAATTCTGCTTTTGTAAATAGCATGTTTTTTTTCAATTAAATGTAGTCACATTTCCTTTTTCATACAATAGTGATACGAATTTCAAAGAAATGGTAAAACCTTATACATGATATTATAGCTATTGAACTAGTCTTTCTTTGCATGTTATTATTTTTAGTCTACACCCTCATGATATAGTGTTAATCTAGTTTCAATAACGAGCACCGTTTTGCGGCGTAATACGCCAAACAAGAACTATTTACCAATTTTGAAAAAAAGTTTCTGGCATTTTTTTCTTACTACTTCATTTATATTTATGATTAATTAGGACAACTATAGATTAAAGTATTTTATTAAATAAAAAAATATATACCTCATCACTCAAAATAATAAAATAAAGCTATTTTACTAAGTCGGGTGCGAAAATATTGTAAGTGTTAACTTTCAGCGCGGATTATTTAATATTTTATTAAAAGGTTCATTGAGCTAATGCTTACGATAGATTCATTAGGGTTTTCCCTTTTAAAAACAGTTATTGGTTTTAAAATGCTACATTTAAGACGGTCATAAATTGTATTTTATCACTAAGTGGCATCGAGTTGCGCGCGTTATTAAAACAGGGACAACTTAGCGGTGTGTCAAGTTTTGTGCGCGTGTATTTGAGTCGTTTTGGTTTGGCGCAAAAGCAAGCGAGCGGCTACCAGGATTTTGCCAAAATGGTTATATTTTATCAGCACAAAACCCCTCCGGGGCATCTGGAGAGATTCGCAGCTGGAAAGATTTGTAACTGAACAGAAAGTGTGTACAGTCAATATTTTACAGAATAGTAGATTGTGTCACAAGGGACCAAAATAATGTATTGAGGGCGAGAACGATTGCTCGAATCCAGAGCGAAACGAAGGATTCTAGAGTAGAATCCTAAGCGTAGCGAGGGATCCAGAGTACGTCACTCGAGGATAAATAATTTTGGTACCGTGTGGCATACTCTGCTTTTCGTCCCCCTCTATGAGAAAAATAAATAAGAGATGCTTTTAGTAGTGACGAATATTTATATTTACATATCCAAATTACAAATTTATATTAATACTCTACTTTTTTACATTGTTACAGCTATTTAGAACTGCGGGTGTAACATTCGTGAACGACGCGTCGGCGAGGAATATCATCCAGATTGCGTGGTTTCCACTGTTAAACATGGGGGAGGCAGTATTATGGTCTGGGACTGCATGACAGCTGATGGTGTCGACGAAATGTTCGTTTGCGAAGGTCGTATGAACAGTGAAAAGTACATAAATGTGCTCGAAACTGCGCTAATGCCTTCGTTTACACGCATTTTCAGCGATACAAACATGGATGGCGTTCCAACAAGACAATGCGCCTTGCCATAAATCAGCGACCACCATGCGCTGGTTTAGAAACAACAATATTGTCTTGTTAGAATGGCCGGTGCAATCCCCAGATCTGAACCCTATCATAAGCAGCATGTCCCGAAGAATTGCTGCTGTGATCAATGCAAAGGCGAGGGGGCAACTAAATATTAGTGATTTTTGTAATTTTATGTTAATATAGTAATTTGGAAAACAATTTATTAGTTTCATTTTTCATCTTAAACACGAAAAACTCAGTAAATTTTAGGGTGCCTAATACTTTTGGCCAAGGCTGTATAATTATATTTGTAAATACATACATATTATATGTAGAAAACACCCAGACACGACACAAATATTTGCAGATGATTTAAACATTTGTCTCGCGGCGGGAATCGCAACCTTCTGCGTCTCAGAAGCAGAAGGTTGCGATTCGCCCACTGCGCCACAGAGGTCGTATTTTGGCAATTTCTGTTTTAAAGTAATTACTCAAAGATTGCAAAACCGTAGATAAGGCTAAATAAAAAATAAACAAACAACCTCTTACCTTACGCCAAACTCATAAACGGGCTCCAGTCGTCGCGGGTAACAAAATTTACCGTTAAGAACTCTCAGAATTAGCTTGTTGAAGTTAATGAACCTGACAACCGCAGCGGGGACAAAAAGGGTTTATTCCGACCACGAATCGGACGACTTAGTACAGTAGGAATGCCTCTCGCCAGATAAGAATCGAAATCATGGTTTGTGGGAAGATGGAGATAGGCATAAGCATACGTAGTATAAATAGCTAGTCTGTAGACATAAGACAATCGATAAGGCACGTTTAAGTGACCTTCTACAGACTGTTGATTATGATAAGAGGTACCAAATTTGAATTCACTAGGTACACCTTTGGCAATTGATCGATCAATAAATGTATGAGTATTGAAATAATACAAACACATCTCACATAAAATAATTTTATTTTTATACGTTTTATATCTAGTTACAGTTTACTAATACAGTGACCTACCCACATGGTAGTGGGTATTTAGTTATCTACTCATGTACTTTGTACGTAATAACGTATATAGTACGTACTTACTTAACTCACACAGAGAACAAAATTAGATATTATGTTTACTTATTTTTTGTAATTATACCTACATGGTTCACTGATCTGTTAACTAACTTTTTGAGCCTTCTAAACGAATTTGTCTTGAACTCCATTCATAATGGTTCATAAAATGCAATCCACGTGAGGCCTGCCTACAAATACCAACATATTTGACACAAACTAATTATATTTTAACATATTATGCTTTTCTATGTCAATGTACATTGACATCTGAAAATATTGTAACTATTTAATTTTGCTATCGCATCGCAACATTAACATGCAAGTGCAAAGCATCCATTGAGAAGATACCATTATTTAAGCACAAATAAAACATATCTTTCTGTTCTTAAATTAAATTAATTGATAATCAATACAACTTTTACATTGCATTGTAGTCACTGTGAGCTTGACTAGAACCAGCAGTTGTACGATGAAAAGACCCAAAATTAAGTAAAGGAGTGCTGTAATTTGCAGCAACAGAACCTTGATGTGGTGATGCTATGTTACTAGCTACTGCAACAGGTCTCTTTCCAATTATTAACGGAAAGCATTCATCGGGGATACAAGACAGCGCCATCTGTATCCTTTTTATGCGATTTGAGCACTCCTCAAAATGATCAGTAATATACTTCAGTTCTGGAACTGTGGACAAATTATGATGTGTCTTCAAACTTTTATCAATAACTCTTAGCCCTTCAGTAGCTGTAAATGTTACTTTTTCGCCACTATAGAAAAATAAATCAATATCTGTCCCATTTTCCATGAGCTGGCATTTTGCTAATGAAGAGTACAAAGTAATTTTTGGTGTTTTTGCCTTAACAAGGTCAACAAAACGAGATGCATATAAATATTTTTTCCAATGCTTTTGGGGTAAGTTGTGATAAGAAAACACTTCATCTGGGTGAGGGTCATATTCCATATTTCCATTTTTACCTCTATTATTATCTACCATGTAAATTACAATTTTCATGCCATCTTTTGATATTTTACATATTTCCACAACTTTTTCTTCCCGTTCCTTTCCTTTCTTTTTTATAAATTCTACAATCACACCTGAAAGTTCTATTTTCAAGATCGCATTGCGGGTCTTGTGAGATATTGATGGTAATCTGTCTGCACAAAGTGGTGGCACACTCAATACATTAGATGTAACCCCGGCACCAGGCTTTGGTATATTTTCCTTATTTTCGTCATCAACAGCCTTATGTTGAACATCTGTGCCTTTTTTGCTTTTAATCACAACTTTATTCATGCTTTCTATCAATTCTGCTCCAGTGCCACTATCTATTTTACGCAGATGTAATTGATTACTTTGGTATTTTAAATCAAATAAATCTGCTGAAGGATTTTGACTTTGTACATTTTTGTAACCGAGTGCAACATTGCTACCACATGAATGAATGCTGTTGTCTTGCATCCCATTAAACACATTAAATGACCTGGGCCTACTTTCCAGAGGCTTCTGTTCCCGACACAAACCAAGACAGTCAGAATTAGTTTTTTCATTGTATCTTATTTTATTACTATGTTGGGTGCTGTGTAATGTGGTGAGGAATCCTGAATCTCTAGATAGATCTTGTTTACATGGTGTAGTACTTATAAATGAATGATCCATGACTTCTTTCAGAGTGATCCTCTTTGTTGGGTCTTTGCATAAAAGTTTTTGCAATAAATCTTGAGCATGAATGGATAATTCTGCAGGAATCTTGTAATCAGCATTAATAACTTTGTTCAAGGTAGTCTTTACATGTTGAGTATGAAATGGTGGGCTACCGACTAATAATGTGTATAACATGCAGCCCAATCCCCACACGTCTGCTGGTAGACCATGCACTTCTCTGGAGGCCACTTCTGGTGATATATAATTGGGAGTACCACACATGGTAACATGTTTTTCATCTGGTCCATTTAATTGTGTTGCTAGTCCAAAATCTGCTATTTTAACATTCAGGTCTTTTGTCAGCAATAGATTGTTCAGTGACAAATCTCTATGAATAATGTTATGTGCATGGAGGTATAATACACCACATAGAACTTGTCTAAATATATCAGCAGCAGCCTTCTCTGAAAGGCCACGAGTTCCTAGCTTGAAGTGCTTAGCTAATTCACCATTGTGAGCTAATTCTAAAACTAAATACACATAATGTGTGTCTTCAAAGAAAGTGTGCAATTCTAGAATGGCAGGGTGCTTAAGCCGTGAGTGTATAGTGACTTCTTGTCTTACTCTTCCTATCATGCCTGCACTCGCCATCAATGCCTTGTCTATCATCTTGATAGCAACAAATAATCCAGTGCGCCGACATCTTGCTCTATACACATGTGCAAATCCTCCTTTTCCAAGATGTTCAAATATTTCATATTCTTCTATTTTCTCTCCAAACATACTCATAATTGCTACAGTATGCGAATGTCGTGAATAAAGCTGAGCTGACTATCTGGCAAACTCATGCATATCTTCGTAGACATGTCCATTATTGCTGTGTATACTAAAACAGAGATAAATCAAAATTATGCATGGTGAGCCAAATTATAAGTTTTATACAGGTATTTATTGCATTTACCTTTTTAATTAATTTCCTAACATTTTGGTTGTGTTGTAACAGCAATAGCCATGGGTTGACTGGACTATATTGAGTAGAAGTACCATATAAAACTTATTAATATGTTTACTGATTGGGAAAGTTGGAAAATACTGCTGAATCATAAGCTAAATGGATTCTAAATATTTCTGTTCATCATGGCACATTTTGGGTGAGGCCATTATTTCCTCTAGGTATGGGTGAGGCCTCAGTCCAGGAATGGACTTTTCAACCTGAGAAATAGAAGAAAATGTTTATGATTTCATACCTTATTCACAATCCATTTGGAATCCTCAATACTCTTACTGATAATTTCTTTGACTCTTTGAGGATCAGGTTCAAACTTATGTTGGATAAAACTCTGCAAAAGTAAAAACATACAAAATAACTAAGTAATGAAGATAAGTACTTACCTATTTTTAAATAAAAAAAAATGAGAGGTGTCAAGGGACACCCGATGGAACGAAGTTCTTTTATTTAATTTGAATTAATTAGTGAAGGAATTGTAATAAAATTTTATATTTTTTTAGCAAGCCAACTTAAAAAAATAATAATAATAATAAAATAAATGAAAATATCTGGCTTGTTTCTATAAGAGAGAGAGAGAGACAGACAGAGAAACATGCGCACGCCGCACAGCTTACAATAGCTTACTATAGCAAAAAGTGTCGTTACAACTTTTCGTGAGATTTTTTTCCGTCTAGCCCCCTTTCACAACGCGCGCTAAAGAACTTCGTTCCAAAAACTGACTTTGTTTCATGGCTAAAGTAGTGTAATATTGTAATAAAGTTAAATACTTAAACATAACAGTGTAAACTCTAAACCAAGAACAACCCAAATCACAAACTTACTTTAGATAAATACAAAAATTCAAGTAAAAAACTTATTTTCCTACCTGTTTTACAGCGAATTTGTAATGTTTACAAGCGTCAGGAGGTAACCTTTCACACTGACGTAACAAATATTTGTATAACTTCAAAGATGTCATAACAACATTGGAATCGTTTGACGATTGTGCTAGCAGGCGAATAAATTTTAAAAACATTCGTCAGTTTTACTTTTCAATCACCAGCCACCTGCCACTCTAGGGTCTGTTACTATAAATAATATTTGCCATAGACCACTCACAAACGAATCGACCCGAGCACCGCAAAACCGTAACGTCACAGTTTTTTTTTTTCGTTGTATTCAAAGAGAATGTACCGCTACGCTAAGAGTGGAACGTAACCCCACAGACTCGTAAGCACGTAGTATCTTTAACTAGTCTGTTTTCGGAAGCTCTTAACACACAGGCTGCAACCTCAACACGTGCCGCACCGCACTTACACTTGTGCATTCGCACTCTTTTGGGCAATGGGCAATGGTTTTCGTCGATGGTTACCACCACGGGAGATGAATGACGACGGTTTTCCGGCAATTGTGGCAAGAAGCGTGCTGTGGTTACTGCAATCAATAGATTGTACTCATATTACATAGGTAGATAATACAAGACAAATTCGATATAAAAAACATGCTTTACTTAATTATGTAGGTATGAATAAAATAAAATAAAAAATCACTTAAGTATAGGTTTTGCTTGAGATACTTACATACGTCTTTAACTTATAGTTCCAATATAGTTTTGTTTGTAATTGAGTACTTAATGAAACTTTCGGGTTCGCAATCAGAATAGGACCACAATTTTTTAAATAGGTACCTGCCTAGTTTATTTTTCGTGTGTTAACTTTTATTGGTCCTTTTGTTGGTTTTGACGTACTATATATTATTATTTGGTATTCTCAAAGATCTACTTACTTAATATGTCCTTCGTGGGGAATACAGTCGTGAGCGTGTTAGTTTCTGTTGTTTTAGTGTGTACCTATCTACTGTAATTGATGTAGGTAACGGGTTGTATGTACAATTTATCAGTTGATATTGTACCTACTTACGGTAACTGATGTAGATGTACTTTCTTGGGTGTATAATTTATCTGTTTATGTAAGTAGGTACTTCTTTATACATAAATAATTGAATTTTACTCGACACAGATCACTGGAACATAGTATGTACACGCGTTGTGAGGTCGGGTGCTTTTGTATTTGCTGCCAATTCATCTATGCACAAATGCTCGTATAGATTGCAAGTTGCGTGACATCACTCGTCCTTTGACTTGCGTCCAAAAAACCGTCTCTGACGCGAGCGCGCGAGTTATGTGACGAATGATGAGGTTGGTGACGAACGTGCTGTTCACCTAAGCGAGTTTCGTCAAAGATAGTTACAAAGTTGCAGCCAATTGTCATTTGGCTCCACCCGCGTCTCATGTGTAAACAGATATTTGTTAAGCGGTATTGGAAAACGTGCCGTAGTCGCAAACGAATTGGTGTAATCACGAAGTGACATATCTGTGATTTACAAAGATTTTGAACTCTTTTGCAAAGTGTTCAAATGAATGAAGGTAATGAGAAATATAAGGTTACGTTAATGCATGTTTTACATGAAGCCAGAACGCTGGTATGTTGCCCGTTGTATATAATCATAGAGTTGTGTGCGCGTGCCAAAGATTATAGTAATAAACAAGCGCGTGCGCAACTAGTTTACTGTCTCGACCAACTTGATTTTAATAAGTAATCAGTCAGATAAGTAAGTCAACTGTCCACCTAGCTAATGAATAAATCGTTTATTTGAAACTATACCTACTCAAAGTACTTACATAATTTTAGTAGTTATGTATAATTAAGTCTGGGATTAAGCACATCCTATCTTATCCTACTTCCTACTAATAATAAATGCGAAAGGCTGTGTTTGAATGGTTGATACCACTTATCTCCGTAACTAATTAAACATAACGGGTTTTGATAAACCCGTACTACTCTGGGGGGCTGGAATTGAGTTCTAAAGTTTGTATGGAAAATTGTAATCCTTTGTTCGATTCATTCAAAACTCGGTTTAAATAATCTATTAAGTAAATAAGGAATTACGTATATTTTTATTTAAAAAAATACCCTTACATAATAATGCAATAAAGTTCTGAAATTTGTATGGAAAAAAAACCCTGGTTATATTCACTCAAAAGTTGGTGAAAATAAACTTTTACGGAAATAATGAAATACCTAAATAATATATTTTTTTTAATTACCCTTTATTATGCAGTGTGTAATATTACGAAAGTCGTAAAGGTAGTATTGTTTTATTTATTCCCTGGCTCCATTCACTCAAAACATAGTAAAAACAAACCTTAAAGTAAACGACATAGTTGTAGTACCTATTCTTTGTTCGACCAACACAATAAATACTACAACCGACTTATCAAAATTGTCGCGATCAGTATGAAAGATCAATCGCGCAGTCATATTATACAGACACTGAAAAACTGCTACCACCACTTGGATAAACAAAACTACCATTCGCCTCTAATACCAACCAGCCAACCTCACATCAAACGTTAATCTTTTGTTGTGAGGATTAAATAAACGTGAAAGTTTTTGAGGATGGATGTTCTTCTACTCATTTTTCTCTTGGAACTCTTTTTTTGATTTTGATGAAACTTTACAGTCATTTTGCTTATACATCAGAATAAAATTTTATGTTAATTGATCGTGAAAGTTTTAAAAATACAGTAGGTACCTACATAAAGTCCCCACGCCCGCGCACCCATCAAGTTTAAATACCTACACAAATATAGTTATTAAAATCTTTATTTTTTTGGACCTACCTACCTAACACCTACGAGTACCGATTCCTCATCTAAATAGATAGGTAAGTATAATTTCCGTAAACAGAAGGAAGTAATTAATCACAGCCCTCAAACGGTACAGGTATATACTTTGGCGTGTAACTTAAAGCTAAATGACATATCTCTGGCTTCGTGTGAATCAGCCATGGTTATAGAACGAGTAGAATCAAGGGAACGGAAGCTAAAAGGAAGGATATTTTTTTTATCTGTGGAGTTGAGACGAGCGAGAGAGACCGAGCGAGACACTTTTTGTAATTTTTCTATTTTCATCTTGCAGAAAAGCAACAAAATGAGAAAAATGTACTGGTAGCTGTTCAGTTTTCTTCAGAATCAATAATGTATATTTTGATCGTAACTCATGCTATGTGTTTTTTAATATTTTGTGACCGTCTATGATTCATGTATGGATTAGTGTTTTGATAAGTCAGTGTACCATTTCTCCAAAGTTTATGATTGCTGCTTTACGTAGCTCTATAATGATTCGTAAATGGTAATGTGGTATGGCACTCGTTACTATTAGACGTTCTCCGAGTGTGCAAACACCAAGGAAAACGGTGAGTACGAAACAAAGAGGATGATAGAATAAATCCATTGTTGACGATAGTCCAGCAGAATAGAACTAGCAAGTGGTCAGATATTGCATGTAGCCAACAAGTAAACATAATAGAAGTGTCATATAAATAAGTCATATCAACATGCTGCATGATTTCGTGGTAATGTGCACAGGTACCTACTAAATGACATGGTTTGTGTACCTAATTGTAAGTTCCTTTTTATAAAACCTTAAAATATTGCATCAGTTAGGTTATTTCCCAAAGTTCCTGATTGCAGCACCTTACCATAGGACACTGGTAACTTGTTCTACAATTAATTTGCTAGCATAGAATTTTGCTCTCACAAGTCCTTGAGAACAGTAACTATTAAGTAAATGCTCCAGAGAATTTTAACAGTATTGGTAAACAACTAAAGCCTGTATGATGTAGTAAAATATTTACATCAAGGGTAACATAAAATACTTTATAATATGTAGATTATTGAACCCTTGTATATTAGTTGTATTACCTAATTTTGTAATTGTCCATTATAAATCTAATTATCTTTATGTGGGTCAACTGGTCTGTATCTAATGTCAAAAAATAATACGTACATTTTTTGTGACCATACTTTGTCTAAATAAGATTTTACATTGTTTTAGGATGAGGAGGAAAAGACTGATGAGCTCATTGAAAATGATGTTGGAAACCGTTTCAGTAAAAGGTAAGAAGATAAGATAAATATAGTAGGTAAACTACCATAACCAGGAGAAGTATTTACTGGTTATCATTGCAGTGATTTTTTCCTTCTATTTTTTGTGGGAATATAAATGCCCATTTTAGACAATTTGTCTTCAACCTAAAAAGCATAAATTTGCAATCTGGCTGTTTTAACATTTGTTAGATTTGGTTGCGAAAAATGTTGAAATTTATTTAATTTTCTGATTTCATTTTCATGTTCATTTTGCTATGTGCCCTTTTTGGAGTTTAAATCTCTAGTGGCGGAAATGAAACCTGTTTAATTTTATAATTTCATACTCAGTAATTTGACAAATAGTCGAAGAGCTGAAAAGCAACAACCAGGTAATTTTTATCATCAATAAAACTCAGGTAAATTTATCTGAGTGTTGACCCTATTGTGAAAAGGGCCATTAAATCCTGAGTTTTATCGATATTAAAATTACCTGGCCATTTTGGTTGTCAGTTCTTAGACTAAAACAGTTTTCCCACCAGTTAAAAGATATAAATAAACATTCACTTATTATGTACCTTAATAACTTTTATTTTGCTGCTATTAGCACCCCTGAGCTAGTTAATGACTACAAAATTTTTAATCACTGATTTATTATTATTTTTTAACCAGATTTTATCATACAAACAAACCTAACTATGCTACTAAAATCATAAGTATGGAGTTTTTCTTATGATCTTGAAATTGTAGCCCTTCATAGTAACTGTAGTGGTGTGCCCTTCTGTGTTCTAGAATTATATGTTGCATCACTAATGCAACAATACTACCTTTGCAAATATGAATATGATTACTGAAGATAACTATTTCGCGAATGATCAGATGAAAAAGTAAACAAAAGTAGATAGACTCTATCAATTTAAATCAACTTCTGGTAGATTTTTGTTTGATTAAAACTCGCTCAATATTTTACAAATATTTAGGGGATAAACAACTTAAACTTGGTTTTGGTCAAAAACTTATGAGCAGGTCCAGCAGATGGCAATTGATTTGAGGGTTTGAGATAGGCAACAAATTTGTTTCTGTTACTAATTGTCACTTTTCTTGCGTTTTCTGGACGACATTTTATTTTGACAAAATGATAGACTTTTTTTATACAATAGAATATATTGATAGACGACGCAGGACAAATATTTGTATGATTTGCAAATATTTGTCTTGGTTTTTTCGGGTTTTTCTATGTATAATATGTATGTATTTAAAACAAAAAAAGGATATAAGTAGTACATCAGGCTCTGAAACCACTCTAAACGAAAACAACATGACAAAATAAAATCTGTTGAGTTGTAGTCGAGCTGCTTACTGGTGCGATTGGTTTTAATCATTTTTTTAGCCTTTAACAATCTATAATCGGCAAATACTGTAATTCTGTAATATGCTAATAATCATATTCGTTGCATGGCTTGACTTATCTTGGACAGTTTATGGCGTTCATATTAGGTCACTTTAATTACATGGATTATCAAATACTATTCGAAATAACTATGAATATTGATGGAATACCGAATATTTTCTGAAATTGTCAAGCGTTACCTTGATATCTCTCGACGTCAGTCGTCGTATTATTGTCTGACGGCCACAGACTAGGCATATCAAATTAAATACGAGTACCTACTTTGTTAGCTGTTATAAATAAGTTACGTGGCCTCAACAGTTGGTACGATGTTGACTGGTCCTGGATGCACTTTCGAAACAAACTAACTGTTAACTTAATTTTTTTGCTCAATATAATTATAATAAAATATATTAAAATACTGTGTATAACGACTTCAAATAAACAAATAACGATCCTTGATTGATACAATAATATTAATCTTTAAGTAAGCAAAATTTAGTTCACTATTTGATTATTTTTTCAGTTTGACGGAAATAATATATTTTAATGTGGTTGTTTAGCAGGGTAGTGTAGTAACCCATTCATAAGACCACTTTGATTTTCCCGCTGACAAAGAAGTATCTTCGTAGTGAATTTGAAGTTTATGCGTTGAATAGTTTCTAAGAAAATCGCGTGTGGCAGGCGAACCGAACGGATAAACACCAAAGATATTTAACAAGTTTTCTGTTTTAAAATTGGCAAAATTTTACAACAATTAAAGGTTTTGATTTATCTATGAATTAAATGATACATGTGTGTGAAATTTATATTTTAACTAGCTGTACCCGCGACAGGGATGGCAATCGTTCGCGATTGCCATCCCTGTCGACTAAATATTCGCATATTTTGTATACAATTGGCGAAGATATCGAGTAACAAACACACACGATAAAAAAAAACATAGTCGAATTGAGAACCTCCTCCTTTTTTTTTGAAGTCGGTTAAAAACAACAAAATGTTGTAATTGAAATTTTAAATTTTACGTGAAAAAAAACGTTCAGATTTTACGTTCGGAGTGGCGTTACTAACTTTGACAATAGGACTACCTACTCAGCGTAAGTGCCCTACAAATCTTACGCCAGCTTAAGATGAGACATGTACTCGAAGGTTCCTATACATTCCTGGTTTCAAGTTATTTGGACCTAATACTAAGGGTTATAATGTCTGTATTTTCTGAACTACAAAACCGATGACCGTGAAATATTTACAGGACCATCTTTAAAGTACCTCCTTTCTAACAAAAAAAATAAATGAAATCGGACTAAACGCCGTGTTGGCCTAGTGGGCGATACCCCAAATTCTGATTGGGAGGTCGTGGGTTCGAACCCGGTCGTGCACCAATGGTTTTTTTCCACTCGAAAAATGTATGTGCACATTAACACATTCTCAAAACGGTGAAGGAAAACATCGTGAGGAAACCGGCATGATTTAGAACCAAAAATTCGAAGGCATGTGCCAAAATAAGCGGCGATGGGCTTGCAACCTGTCACGTTGAAAGCTAACTGGCAAAACGTGGGCATGTACTAAATGTAATGTTTGGACGTGCCTCTGACTATCAACCGTTGTCAAATGTCTACCATTGGGAAGACAGTCGTGAGCGTGTTTGTTTTTTGTTTGGACTATGCATTAATGACAATCTTTAAAGTACCAAAAAAAGATTGAATGAAATCGGACTACGTGTTAATGAATCACAACTAAGTACACATTTTGCCTTTCATCAATTTTGATTTGCATTTACATTTTCAATTTTGTAAAGAATCATGCATATTTGTTCCAAAAGGCATGTGACAAAAATCCTAGGCAATGTAGGGACCTATATTCATTCATTCATCCCTTCTCCCAAGGGAACCGTGCTGAATTTCGGGATAAAAAGTATCCTATGTTCTGCTCAGTAGTATTAACTCAAATCATGCCAAGTTTCATTTGAATTTATTCATTAGTTTCGGCGTGATGCGCGTTACAGATACAGATAGACAGGCAGAAAGTCAGACAAAAATTAAAAAAAAATACATTTTTGGATTCAGTATCGATTATAGAGAGTACCCTCCAAATGTTGTTTTTTAAATATCTTAAATGTACTGAATTTGGCCTGTTACATTTTTATTATAATATAGATTATGTATCTGCTAGCTTATCTGAAGCAGAGAATAATATAATACCCCAATAAGTAGGCCTTAAACGTGGCCGCGTCTGTGACTTATCGCCAGAGCTAGTGTAGGTTGATTGAAGCTGGACTCTGTTATTTAAAAAGCCGAAACAGTGTCGGTGTAGTGTAGACTCAGCGTAGCTCCGTAGCCTCGGAATAGTGTTTCCTCTCCCTTTTGTTTCTGTGTCAGACAGGGAGAAAGAACTATTCCGAGGTTACGCTGACTACAGCTTGTTCCGGATTTTTTTTTACCTGCGACACAAAAAAAGTTGTTTGTCTGTTACCATTTAATTTCCAAAACGGTTTAAGCGAATGCAATGCGTTTTTTTTTTCAATTGTTTTTAAGAGACTTCATTGCACGTCTTGAATAGGTTTTAACTCCACACGCCACATTAGGAGACGTTGTAATACCTACTTGATATAACACTTGTTACCAATGATAACTAATACAAGTTTTTAAGAGATATTGTAATCTCGATTTCTAATTCAACTTACCTTGAGGTAAGCAAATTGAATAAGCGACTGAAACTGCGAATCTAATGCGGTCATTCTTTGACCTCAATTAATTTGGTATCTTTGATATGATCAGGTAGTACGGCCGGATTTGTTGTAAGGACTAAATTTGGAGAATGGTTTCTTTTACGCTAAGCTTTAGGAATAGAATGAACCTACCTATCACCATTTCATCAAACTTGAAAAAATGGTGGATAATTTTCACACAGCATCATCTAGCCCCGAAGTAAGCAGAGCTTGTGTTATGGGAACTACATGACTGATATACTACTTATATAATTTAAAATTTGTTAATACATACATATTATACAAAGAAAACACCCAGACTCGGGACAAATATTTGCAGATCATACAAATAATTTGTCCCGCGAAGGGAATCGAACCCGCAACCTTCTGCGTCTTAGTCGGGCCTGCGCCTACTGCGCTACAAAGCTCGTCAATTATTTGATAGTATGCTTATAAATTAAGAATATATTTCAAACCAACCATAAGCAATCATTTTCTTTAAGATTTCGATTAAACCTTTAAAAATAAAAACAATTCATCAAAACAGTTATTTTCTTTGTTTACTTTTAAGTTATCAAACGTAATTAACATTACTCATATTTTGTGTTCGCAATAAACACTTTAGTAATGTAAGGCGCGTGTGTATTAAAAGTGTATTCCTTTCCTCATCGCCTCGTGTTCCTGTTCGGTGGCGTTTCTATATTTACACGGCAGTTTGCGCCGAGTTCAGAGGGAAGCTGCGATTGCTATGACGTCGTCGAGTTCGGGCTCGTCGGCACACCAATCAAGCTGTGTACTGAGTAGGTAGTGTATGGAGTGTAGTATGCGCCAGCGACACGCTCGGGGCGCGCGCGCGTCTGCCGGACGGCTGCGGCTATACGGCTGGCGCATCGCGTATTCGCTCCTCGGACGGTTCGGTGTACGGATAGGATACGCACTTCGCCCACTACCGCATCCGTAGGAAAATCGCAACCACAGGACCACAACGTTTTTTGTGTGGATGTTATTATGTGACGCGATAGCTGTGCGAACTTGTGCGGCATTCGTTACTCGGATTTCCTACCTTTTGTCTTCAACATGGTTGCTTTCAGGTAAACAATGCGCTTTAAGTACATATATTGTAACGCCGGGAATATTATTAAAAGGTAGACGCGATAAAGATTAAAGATCCATGTTATAATAATGATGCATACACTTGCTAAGAAATTTGTACCTATTAAGTATTGTACTTTTGAAATGTTAACAAATTCTTGCTTTGTTTACGTTATAGTCACATTTTACAAGTTACAATTCATGGATCGATACGATAAGATTTATTTTTGATAAGGTTCTAGTGATAATGAACGACATACACTCTGTTTGATGAGAATTAGTACATACATTTTGGTTAAAAGTATATGTACTATGTAAAGGTATATATGAGCTTCGTTATCGCCTTCTAGTATACACGATAGACCCATGACATAGTCTTGGAAAATCGGTTGATGATAGGTTGTTTTGACCGTTCGTCATGGTAATCTTTGGGGTGGATTGTAGTGGAATAGTGGTGATGATGATTTTTTTCTGGTTTGTAAAAGGATCAATTGTGAAAGTGACTTTGAACTCATAGGCCTAACATCCTTGCAATTGCAATTGCTTGCACTTCAATCCAAATGTCATGACGCATATAACAAACACTACTGTAGAACGTATAGTTATACCTTTTAGGTATTTTTTTGACTTCGCTTTCATTAAATCTTTTAGCTTTGACGAGTGCATCGGTAGCATGTTGGCCATGTCGCTCACGATTGTAATCACCGTGGTGACATCCTCCCAATATGCAGATCCGTGAGGAAGAAAACGAAGGACAAGTAACCAAACATTATATTTGACACATGCCCACGTTTTGCTTATTAGTTAACATGCAACGTGACAGGTTGCAATCCCATAGCCGCTTTATTGGAACACTAACCGAGATGGGTTTAGAACTTTTTGTTTCTAGTTCTAGGGCGTACCGGTTTCATCACGATGTTTTCCTTTTTTCCAAGTTTACTCTATGATGTAAATTTACTACTTCATTCTTCACATAAGTACATCTCCTTGGAAGTTCGACTTATAAAAACAACTAAGCTTCTTCATTAGATCACGTCTCTTCAAATAAGCTTTGCTTTGAAATATGTTACTATGATTCGTTATAACTTATAATCTAGAATAAATCATTCTACACTACGAATTCGTTATAATTTGCTAATAATTACAAGCAATTGCTCGTGTCCTTGTTTGATATTTAGAAATATTATCTTTGAGTTCCACAAAATGATCAATGCAAATAAAATAAAGCATCTACTTACAGACAGTTTCGTTTCCTATAACTGTATCAACAATGTTGAATAAAATAATGTTATAATTAAGATAGAAAATAACTAGCAATTCGCTTTAAATACCTGGAAAATTGTGACGTGAACAAAAGAAGAATCACGTCATTTAATTTCCCTTAATCTTAACCGACTTATATAGACCGAAACCTGTCGTATACAAAAGTGTTCGAAGTTCCGCCAGACAATAATAAAAGCGTTTGTTTCAACTCCAAACAGAACTTCATTGTATAAGGAATTAAAGAGTTCCATATAACAATGATTCCCAGAAACGTGAATTTTGCAAACGCACTAAATAACTGAGATTTTATCTCTTGCGCCATATGCGGTGCGTGATGTGTAGAAGCGCGGTCTAACTCGAGCGCGGTATATCGCGCTCCGAATTGGGTAAAGATGATGATATCGATGGGCGACCGCCGCGTTTTGCGCTCAGGCGCCCATACTATACGTGGTCAGCCTCCTACAGTATGGGCGGGCGGGCTACGTTTTGGCAACACGCCGTCCGTCGGTCGCGCGTACACGCTATTTTTAATGAACCTTGAGAGAAACCGCCCTTGCCGTTTAAATACAAGTTAACATTTGGTAATTGTCGCGTATCATTTATTCTAGCTCTATTATTATCCGCCACTTCACCCTCCGCTCCTTCCTTGTAAGAGTATGGCTGAATTTACTCATCCCACATGTTCCCGCAGAGCTATTTTCAGATGACCTCATCATGCATTTTACGCCCAATATACTACAGCTACCTATCCTTTTAAAAGGCATTCGACCCGTATGAAGCTAAATGTCATCGTGGTTCGTGAAACCATAATGGCTTCTTTATCTCGATAAAGGGTAAAGTATTGGTACTTTAGGTAGTATCGCTCGTTAGATGCTACGCTTCACGTTTTTGTTATGTGAAGCGTTTTAAACAAAAATAGCTGCGCGTATAATTTCCGCTAGATCTTTGCATTGTGAATCGTTTAGCGGAGTTTGAAGGTGCAATATGCGAGAATGAAGATTTATGATTTGGGAAGCGGTGAGTGTACGACTGAGAGTGGCAGGCAGCATGCCAGCCAGCGCGTCGTCGAACTCCGCGGCCGTCGAACGTGTCGACTTTAAAGTCTCCGACACCCGTACCTGGTGAAAGGGAGGTTAAACGCGCCGCCTGCAAGACGAATTGCCGCAACTTTACTAAAAATGGCGTCATTCATACATTTCGCGGTTACATTATGTCTTTAAATAATTACAGTACAATTCATCTGACGAATATCGTGCGGCTTTGTTGAAGAACCTGTTCATATTCAGTATGTTGAAATGTGTAATAAGTTAATGTTAAGTTCATGCTGAATGATTGTAGAGCTATGCTTACTCGTACATTTAATGATTTAAAAAATACTACGTTATATGATTTGTATAATTAAATAAGACATTGGAAACGCCTCTTTTCTAATGATGACGTATTATTGTTGCAGTCTCAATGAGTGCTATTTTGCGAACAAGGGCGCCGCAGTGGTACTGGGCGGGTCGGAGCGCGGTTGCGGAGACCAGTGCGCGTCGCCGGTGCGCGCCCATCCTCCCTCAGATATACAGAACCACCTCCAGTCAATGTTCTACTTGTTGCGCCCCGAGGAAACGCTCAAAATGGTACTTATTACACTACTCTCCAACTGCCTGACTCTTGAGACTCTTCGAGATGGATTAATTTTAGTCAGCAATAATAGCACATTATTGCAGAGGCCGCGAAATTCATTCGTCTCGTATCATTGAAGTCCTCGACTGCGGCTCGGCCTTCAAACTGATAACCTGACCTGCAATTGCCATTTCCGCCGAGGCACATAATTATAGTGCTTTTCTCAAAAAAAAAAAAGTTTCTTATTAAGATACTTTTACGTATTTTTCTTTTGACTTCGTTGGAAGCAGGTTTTCCATCGCTAATCTGGCTTCGGACATTTGATCTGGTTTATTTATTATCAAAATAACAGAATCGAGACAACTCCTCTCTTTACCTCCATTTTTTTTTCAATTTAAAAAAAAATGCTAACTGCTTGTGCAGTTAGCATACATTCACTTAAACGTTACCTATTTGTACCAAACTTGTTGAAAGAGATCCAAATTCAAAGGAGTTGAATTAAAAAGTTTTGTTTTAGTCATAACTGCCAGCGTGCTGGGTGCATTGGACATGTACCCAGCAAACCGGCAATGGATTTCCATACAAAATTGCCGGCGTGTTTTTTGTTCTAAATTCAAAACTGATGTACGTGAATACGATACTTCGCGTGTTCTTTTTTCGAAAGTAATGTCAATATTTCCGCGCATGTTTAAGAAAAGGATAATTTATTTAGCTATTTAAGGTTTAGAGAGTTGTTAGTTTTGAACGCTAAAGTTACCAGTTATATCAACCCAACTCGCTTTCGGATGACCAGGATTTCTTCGGCCCGTCATCGGCCACCACACGGCTAAGGCTTTGCTCCACCGGCCATCACCACGATCATTATCAGGCTACGGCAAATTTTCGCGTTGTCTATGTACTGCGAGAAGTGAATTGTGCACATCGCGGTGGTTTGGTTCGGCATACGGGTTCTTAAACCTAAATAATATGGTATGTTATCGACGTAGGCGGTGAAATTGGAGAGCGCCCATGCGGGCCGCACTCGGTACCTGGTGGTGGTGTGTCGCAGCGAGGAGGCGGCGCTGCTCGGCATCGACTGCAACGAGCGCACATCCGTCGGCCTCGTGCTGCGCGTGCTGGCCGACACCTCCATCAAGCTGGACGGCGACGGGTGAGTAAGCAGAGCTCATTATCGGGATAAGTACAATAAGGCTCGGGTTCACAAACACGATAGCGATTAGAGAGGTCCTAATCAAATGAGAATTCAGGTAGATTATGAGGATGCTAATAATTAATTATCAAATATTACTGCTAAGGGTTAGTTATGATTACATTTAAGTTACTGAGAAATGTTGTTTCTTTTAATTAATATGTTCCTATCAGTGGAGAACTACAGCAGCGGATCCAGGGGGGCTAAGGGGCTGAAGCCCTCCTCCCCCAAAAGCATTTTCAAAACTTACATGTGTAGTTCGTATGTAATACATTTCCCGATATTTTAGTGCTATAAAAAACATATTACATGTTATTTACATGTTAAATTTAGTAAGAATATTTTAAAGTGCAATACTAACCACAAAATGTAATATGTACTACTTTTAGATGAAATTTCAACAAATCACATTGCATTTTGTTCATATTTTTTAAGTACGAGTATTTTAGTGTTCCAATAAGCGGCGATGGGCTTGCAACCTGTCACGTGGAATGCTGACCACTATGCAAAACGTGGACATGTAGAATAGAAAATAATAGTTTATTGCTCAAACATGTAGGTACATTAAACTAAATGTTGCTGAATTATTTCTAATCACATTAAAATAATATTTAAACTAGGTAGGTACTAATACAAACAACTCGATTATTCTATTCTATTCTATTATATAACTAGTATCTAACAATCGATCGTATGATTAAGTAATTGTGTATGAATAATTGGGGTACACATTTGATGAGATGGTGCGTTTGGGGTCGGATGAGAATAACTGTATCCCGACTCCCAGCGCCCTCCTTCGGAATTTAGCTCGCCTGCACCAAACTCCTAAAGCTAAAGCAAAGACATGTCTTAGTAGCAGATTTTCTATAGAAACTTGTAGCCAGGCATATACTTTGGCGCTGAATGTGCCAAATATAATGTTTGGATTCGTCTCTGACTACCCCCTACTTGGTATCATCACAGATCTGCGTACTGAATATGGATCAGAAGGATGATGGAGATCATGGGGATTACAGTGAGCGTGTTTGTTTTTTGTTTATAACTCCAGTGAGTTGAATTCTTCCATACATGGCCGATCAGATCAAGTTAATACCAGAGCTGGACGGAAATATCGATAGTTACTTCACTACTACTTAATGAAACATGAAAACACAGAAGAAAATGTTTTGTTCTTTTATCGCAAAGAGGAAGTCGTTGCCTAAACCGGCTCAATTTAAATTAACCTTATCTGTCTGTGGAAGTTCGTAACAATACAATACGAAATGACTCATTACAATTGCCAGTTTATCGACTACAAAAGAGCAATATGGCATGTAAGCCTGCAGGTAAGATAAATAGACATAACTTAGAGTGGGTTCGACAATTGTAGTTGTTAAATGTTGGCGCCTCGTTTTCCTTTAAATGATGCTGAAAGTTTCACGGTTTTTCACAGAGAACCGAAACATCATTCGTAGAAAGTTATAGATGTTTGTCTACCGGTGTTAGCCAGCGCTAATGCTTACCATTGCCCTTTTAAACCGGGACGGACTTTTACGCCCGTAAATACCGACTTGTTTGTGTGTTTGTTTGTCCATTATCATTTACCTTCGAAACAGCCGTAAAAAAATCGTAAAATGAAGACGCCCCTTTTTTTCTCTCGAAACATTTACAAAGTTTTGATAGGTTTTCACAGCGCAACGAAACGTCACCTGTATGAGGATGTAATTGGAACCCTGTTATGCGTTGTTTTGCAATTGATTAGTATGTACCTATTCAAGAATGATTCGTCGAGGGTTTTCAGCGTTTGTAATAATTGACTTGTCACAGAAATGTCAAAACCTCTTGAGTATTGTTTTTTTTGGGGTCAAAACTCTCGTGGTAGAGTGACAGCGATAATGCTAGGCAGGCACATGCCCTATAGCATTGTTTTTAGTCTCAGCCCCTGACTCTAATACATAATCTATTTATTTGTTCCTAATTAGGCTCATATTTGATAAACAATGCGCTGTGTGTGTAACGATATGCAATGAAACTAGTTACGAAATACGTATCCTACTAATATAATATAATAGATGCAAAAGGCTGTGTGTGTATATACACAGTATGTGTGAATGTTTGTTACCACGTATCTCCTTAACTACTAAACCGGTTTTGATGAAATTTGGAACGTAGGTAGTTTAGGTTCTGTTAAAACACATAGGCTACACATATTTAAAACACATATTTTCGCCCTGTAGGGCGAAAATTACATTAGAAAATTACATTAGAAAATTACATTAATTAATTAAAATTACATTAGGCTAAAAATCAACCCCTAGAGGGTTTTAAACAGGGTGGTAAATTTTCTATGGAAAATTTTATACCTTGGTTAGATTTGCTCAAAACTCGGTAAAAAGCTTTAAAACAAATAATACGTATTTTAGTTTTTTTTAAAGGAGTAGTTTTTGTGTGGATTTTATTATTCCTTTTCGATTCACTCAAAACTCGGTTTAAATGAACAATAAAGCAAATAATTAATTATGTATTTTTAATTTTTTACAAAACTAACCCAAGGGGTGTGCAATAAAGTTCAGAAATTTGTATGGAAAACAATAATCCCTGGTTCGATTCAGTCAAAAGTTGGTGAAAATAAACTTTAACGTAAATATTCATTATTACACGCATTTTTTTTTTCAAAATTACCCTTAGCGAGTTTATAATATTACTAAGGTTGTAACGTTAGTATTAATGTTTTATTCCCTGTTTCGATTTACTCAAAACATTATAAAAATCAACCTTAAAGCAAATAACAGAGTTTTAGTACCTATTATCAAGACAGTAAATGCTAAATTTTCGCAATCAGTATGAAAGATCAATCGCGCAGTCATATCCTGCTTACTAAAAACGTGAAAGTTTTTGAGGATTGATGGATAGATGTATAGGTAACTCTTTCACGCAGAAACTACTGAAGGGATTTTGATGAAACTTTACAGTAATATAGCTTATACATCAGAATACATATAGTCTACATATTGTGGCCATAATATAACGATAAGTTTCAATTAAGTCAATAAAATTTGATCGGATATATCTATACCTATTTATTTCAAGACTAAATCGCTGAGTCGTTTGTTATGAAATTTGATATGGACATAGTTTGAAGTCTGGAGACGACCATACGCTACTTTTACCAACAAACCACGCGGGCGAAGCCGCGGGCAGACGCTAGTACAAAATATATTTCAGTTACATCATAATGGATAACGAATGATCATCCTGACAGATCAGACTAGAAATAGCGTTCGGTAGTAGTTCAAGTAGATACTGGTGGTAATCAATAATGTCTGGTTTGCGGTGTCTTATTAAGCTCCTGATACACGACGACATTAGACACTGAACACTGGAAAGATTATAATGCCCGAGCATTATAATCTTTATGATATTGGACAATACAAAGTCAACAGAAGAAAACAAAACACTGTTAGTTAGTTTAAATATTAGTAAGTGTACCGACCGAGTGTCAAAGTCTGTCACTGAGTTGCAGACCTATTAAAGCTTCGCTGTTGCAGAGTGTTGAGTAATCGAATAACAAGCTTTTTTTAAACTCTATATTACATTTTGACGTTTTTTTCATCTCGTATTGCAGCGAGAACCACTTTCTTGGTAATTTTTTTATTATAATTTTTTAGTCTAAGAACCTTTATTAAAGTCATACTAGACATTATTATTTCGTGTGTCTTAAGGTTGATAATTATTTTTTTTGCTTTATTGAATTCTTTGTCGAGTACTCTTTTTTAGATAAATGAGTTTATCATGTTCGATTGGCACCACACTTTAGCTGATAAAGGATCATCAAAAAATAAAACTAAGAGTTTTTTGGCTAAATCTTCTAGGCTTGGTCGCGCGCGAGAAACTGGCGTAAATTCACTTTAACATTTTAAATTCACGTAGTTTTTAAGCTGACGTTTCTATATGATACTTGTGATTTCAATGAATAAAAACCTTTTGACTTTGACTAAACGATTACAAAAAACTGCATGAAAATCGGTTTCCGTTTTACATTTAATAATTTATTGCAGTGCTCCAACAGTCGTATACATAGTGTATTATAATATCTGTGACATAGTCCTGACCCCACACTAGGATTCCCTGTGTCGTAGGTATCAGGAACTACGAGCATCATGATACCATAACACCCAGACTCGGCACAAATATCTGCAGTCAATGCAAAAACCTGTGTGGTTGTTAAATGTTGGCGCCGCTTGAGACGCAGAAGGTTGCGGGTACGATTCCCGTCGCGGGACAAATTTTTGTATGATCTGCAAATATTTGTTTCGGGTCTGGGTGTTTTCTATGTATAATATGTATGTCTTTACAAAAAATGTATATTATTAGTATATTAGTCATGAAGTTCCCATAATACAAGCTATGGTTAGTGTGGGGCTAGATGATGCTGTATGAAAAATGTCAAGCATTATTTATTTATAATAGGTTGGGGAAAAAGTTTCTTCGCATTTTTTAAGAAAATTCAAAACATTTTTTAATATAGTTTATTTACATTTAACTAAAGTATGTAGGTACCATTTTGTTCGATAACTTTTTGCCATTTTGTAGGCAGGGACATGATCCCATTGCTATAAAAACTTTGGGGCTTCTGTTCAAAATACCGCGACAAGTGGTTTTGGCAGTCCTCTCGTGATGTTAACCTGACACTGCCTAAAGAATTCTGAAGAGACCGAAACAGGTGGAAATCTGAAGGTGCAAGGTCAGGACTATACGGCGGATGCATTAACACATCCCAGCCAAACTCTCTTAATTTTTGCTGAGTGGCTAAAGATGTGTGAGGTCTAGCGTTATCATGATGAAAAACCACACCCCTTCTGTTGATTAACTCCGGCCGCTTTCTCTCAACTTCTTGTTTTAATCTCATCAGTTGTTCGCAGTAGAGTTCAGAATCGATGGTCCTGCCTGGTGGTAACAGCTCATAATGAATAATGCCCTTCCAATCCCACCACACACACAGCATCACCTTGTTGCGAGTTAACCCGGGTTTCGCCACAGTCTGTGAAGCCTGACCGGCCTTTGACCACGACCTTTTTCGCACGTTCTTGTCGTACGTGATCCACTTTTCATCACCAGTTATCAGCTTCTTCAAAAATGGTTCGGTTTCATTACGTCGTAATAAAGAATCACAAATGAGAACACGGTTCATTAGGTTTCTTTCAGTGAGCTCGTGAGGTACCCAAATATCGAGCTTTTTTGTGTACCCAGTTTTTTTAAAATGCGCCAAAACTGTTTTGTGGTCAATTCCCAGTTCTTCAGCTACGTCGTAACTACTGATATGCCGATCTTGCTCCACTTTTTCAAAAATGGCATCCATTTTATCCGTAATAGGGCGACCAGAGCGACGTGCATCTTTGACATCAAAATTTCCGGATTGAAAACGCTTAAACCAAATTTGTGCTACTCTCACAGACACTGCACTAGGTCCATAAACATCGCAAATTTTTTTCGCGGCTTGCGTTGCATTTTTACCTTTTTTGTAGTAAAATTTTAAAATGTATCGAATTTCTTCATTAGATTCACTCATCTTAACAGTACGAAAAACAAATAAAAATCACACATTTTCCTAATTTGAATTTGGAATTATCTTCTTTAAAATTTAAACTTTTAATGATACCAAAACCAGCCAGATACAAATAGTATAGCCAAAGAGATTTTATTACAAGTTCATACATACAATAATGCGAAAAGACTTTTTCCCCAACCTAATATAATAACACATATAAGTTGCAGATAAAATATTGCTTGTCGATGTATGTATCTAACATACATCGACAGACACTAGTGAAGATTAGTGCTGCGTTGTCGTGCAACCTTAGCTTTGCACAAAAGTTGGCATTAATCCATTTCGAATCCTTAGAAGCCGTCCGAGGTCATATTACTTGAGAACAAACATATAAAATGCTTATATCGTAGGCATGTTCCATCGGTTACTGTTCCTAAAAGCGGCGATAGGATTGCACTCTGTCACGTGGAATACTAAATACTTGCAAAACACGGGAAAATATAATGTTTGGACGTGCGTCTGTTTACCCCCTAAATGGTATCCTCTAAGATCTACGCACTGAGTTTGTATCTGAGAATGTCGATCATGGGAAATGATCGACAGTTTGTTTACTCGTGAGTGTGTATGTTTTTAACAAAATAAATCGTCTTCGTATTTTTCCGATTACACATTCTTGACCTGACCAGACAGTTATAGTCCATACTAAGAAGAGACCGCTCAACTAATGAATTCTTTTAAGCACAGAACAATAACTAATTAAGTATTCATTGTCCGCAGAGGGTTCAGCGTGCGTGTGTGCAACCAGCAACACATATTCAAGCCGGTATCCGTACAAGCCATGTGGTGAGTACGACTCCATACATCAGTCATTTTCATATGATAATGCATTTTCTTTTAGAGCGTATCGGATTTCATTCCGCTAGGTGGAGCGATGATTTATGAAGGGCGGCGGGTGGAAAGTGGATGAGAAGTTGCGATGAGCGTTGAATAAACGAATTAGTTGAATCAACCGTTCATTTTGAATAAACGCATCGACGGTTCACTGTCACTCAATCGACTAGTCGAATTCTGAGACGGCTAAACTGAGGCTTCATAACGTCAATATCGACGGGCAACGCGATTAATCCATCCAGACGAGTTTATAATGAACCTACCTACCTATTCAACCAGCCTAACCTAACCTATTAAGCCTGGAAAAGTATGAACGGAAGTTCAATTTGATTGCAAATAAATAGATACATATCTATAAACAGTTTGCAACGATATTTAAGTAGCTAGTTTGATCTGTATTTTTTGTAGGTATTTACCTTGTATGATTTTTTTTTGCAAATAGGCGCGCTTAAATCGCAAAATAGTAAGTAGGTATTATGTTTTACGGCACATTTCTTCGAAATTTATTTCAATGAAACGAGGTAATAAGACTACCTAACAACGTTCGTCAACATAACGAAGTTGAAACATCGACCTGACGACGAATTTAACTAGTCGATGGCCTTGTCGATGAACGAAAAGGAACGGTCTAGTTTCGTTTACGATAATTACGTCGACGACCCATCGCTAATGAGAAGAGCCGACCACCGTGCTCGATGGCGCGTATTTTGAGAGACCTATGCCCAACAGTGAACTGATGTAGGCTGATGATGGTGATGTATTTTAATCTTTTTTAGCCCGTTATTTCATACAAACGTAGTCAAGTCCTGTTTTCTGTGTTTATCCACTAAGGTGCCTGAGCATTGTCTCCTTTAAGTATTGTTTTGTTGATAAAACTATTGAGTTTTGTATACACAATCTCGAGACTTTTTATGCATGTTTCTGGAATGGATGGACAGTTTTCGGATACTTACAAAAAACATTTAGGTATCCCATGATCTTTAACTCTATAACTGTAAACATGATAATATGACTAATGAAATTGTAGAAGCTGGGAGGGTCTGAGCTAAGGACCGAGCAGCATAACAATGATAAATAAAGGTTAGTTTATTATGGAAACCCAAAAACTACCGGAACAAATTCCTTGCGCTTGTGCCATTTCTTCGCGTCCACACAAGTAGTTTTTGAGTTATTTAGGATTATTGCCAGGAGAAAGTAATAAAGCTATTGTACAATAAGTACTAAAATTTTAAATGCACTTTATCTGTTACGATAATCGTTGCTAAGCTTGTAATAAATCTACATATGTCTCTGTCTAACACTGAAAAAAAGTGGAGGGCCCTATGGGACAACATGTCATGTCACTCCATGACAAAAAAAAAACAAGTTACCAATATAGACACCTACTGCAGTGACTTGGACTTGTTTGTCGCAGGTCTGCATTGCAAACCTTGCATCGAGCAAGTGGCCGGGCTAGGGAGCTGAACCACTTCGCCGGCGGAACGTCGCACGCTTGGTGCTCCTACTACGAGAGCCATGTGGACTCGGACCGGTCCTGCCTCAACGAGTGGCATGCCATGGACAGTATCGAGTCCCGGCGGCCGCCTTCACCGGACTCACTAAGGCACAAGTATGTATAACATAGGCCGGAGATCTAGAGCCCTAATGCTCCACCAGAGATGTGCGTGGATGTGTGCGATACCCACAAAAAGGATCCCTTCATTTTAATAGATTAAACGAGGGATGCGAGCGATGGATGCGAGCGGGGGAAATACAGATGGATGCGAGCGAGGGATGTGTGCCAGAGATGCGAGTGTTGGATGAAAGCGAGGAATTTGCAAGAGGCATGCGAACGAGAGATGCGAGGGATGTGTGCTAGAGATGCGAGCAAAGGATGTGTGAGCGATAGAAGCGAGCGATGCGAGGGATGTGTGCTAGAGATGCGAGCAAAGGATGTGTGAGCGATAGAAGCGAGCGAGGGATGTTAGCGAGGAAGTTGAGCGAAAGGTGTATGCCAGAGATGTGAGAGATGTGAGTTGTGTAGCTATGCCTGGGTAAGGAGCAGAATTAATCGGCATGCTAAGACTCATACAGACATCTTGGTACCAGTACTGTCGTCTAGCCTAAACTAATGCGGCCCAATGCCTTTAAAATCTTGTACCAATTGACTCCATAACCTATTGACCTAGTCCCAAGTAGTTGCTAAACATTAATCAAACTGTAATGCAAATGAAATACCGCAAACAATACAAGTTGATGAACTTTATGACGCACCAGTGATTCTAACAACGCACGCCTTGTTAGATCTCGATGATCAATAAATAGAAAAACTAATTATCATTGTTGATTTGTTTACGTAGGTCTGTCTGTTTGTAAGCATGTCTATGTTTTTTCGCCAAGACCTAGTTTCTTGGCCTCTAAAAGAATTGCGTTTCCGCTGAAGCGCTAATTAAGACGTGTTATGTGCATGCGAACCTCAAGGGTAATAATACTATGATTCATTGTGATTTTTTGGCAAGCAATTGTAAAATATGTTAGGCCTCAGTGTAAAAAAAGAAAATCAGTTCACGACTGTATTCCCCGTGATGGATATCCACAGATACATTCTGAGTGCATGGATCATTGAGGATACTAAGTAGGGGATAGTCAGAGGCACGCGTTTTGCATGTAGTTAGCTTTCCACGTGACAGGTTGCAAACCAACACATAAACTTAATCTGTTTTTCTATATAAAAAGCCCTTACATGGGTTGACTCGAATCTTGGGCTCAATCTTTTAGATGCAACTAAGTTATAAAAAATATCTAAAAAATAAATATAATAAAATATATTTATTTGGAGAATTATACATAGCGCCTGTCTATGTCTTGGTATGTTACTCAATCTCGATGTATCGGTTGAACTAGATTTGTATTTTCAAATTAAATAAAGTCAGTAAATCAATGGCTATATTATCGGAGTACTAAAGGAGCTAATGAATCGGTACACCATTTTGTACCAACTTCAAAAAAAGGAAGAAAAGGAAGACGCAAAAAGTGGGGTGGTCAAGTTTAGCGTGTGTAGCTGTGTGTCTGTCTATGGCATCGTACATTCTAAACGGAAGAACCGATTTTGATTTAGATTTTTTGTTTGAAAGGTGACTTGATCGAGAGTGTATATTATGATTAAAGATTGGGTTATCAAATGCAAAATCTAATTCATCTGGTAGTCCCAAAGATAAGCGCGTTCAAAAAGCTTTATTTAATAATAAATATTATTTAGAAGCTTCTATCTTCTTCTTTAATATTCTCTTTGTTACAGGCCACGTGAAAGGGACGAAACTGAACGCGTGATACGTTGCACACTGAAGGAGATTATGATGAGCGTAGATCTAGACGAGGTGACGAGCAAAGCGATCCGCGGCCGCCTCGAGGACGAGCTAGACATGGACTTGGCAGAATACAAGTCGTTCATAGACCAGGAGATGCTCACGATACTTGGACAGATGGACGCGCCCACCGAAATATTCGACCACGTCTACCTCGGCTCCGAATGGAACGCAAGCAATTTAGAAGAATTACAACGGAACGGGTACGTATCTAAATGTTAAATTTTTTGTTAAAAAAGACATGGACTCAGATCCAAACTCGTTACGCAGATCCGTAAGGATAAATAGATAGAAGATAGAAAGACATGATAGGCAGTAAAACACTGTCATGAAATTGCTTTAAAAAAAAGTTTTATATTATCTGTGCCTAGGTTGTTGCCAACCTAGGCTCAGATAATATAACACTTTTTTTTTAAATAAATAAATATACTAGTATAGATACCTCATCTTATTACAAAGAAATACGATCGCCATAACTCGGGTTATTCTTCGTGCTATTGTGTTAGGCCTGTATATGTCTAGATGTTCTGATAGCGAGCGCCATAGATGAGCGCTAGAGCTCGTATTGTAAGTTGTTTCCATTTTTAACCAACTTCAAAATAAAATTATAAATTAAAAAGCTATTTAAAAACTAGCTTTCCGTATTCTTATCGACAAACCTTTTTATTTAATACCCATGTCATGGGAGTGCATAAAGAATAATTGGTCCGCCATCTTTGGGAGTCCGCCATACTCTTGATTTAGAATTATGTCAATATCAATAACTTATTCATGCAATATCATCCAAACCAAATGTGTATGCAAAATTTCAGCTCAATCGTTTGGGGATAACTTGTTTAAAATTAAATTTCAAGATAAGACCCATACATACTAACTAACAAGGCAAGTTAAATAAAAGCTTGTTAAAAGGAGGAGGTTCTCAATTAGTTTTTTTTTCGTGTTTGTTGATGTCTTCGCCAATCGTTAACGGATTTTGAGGATTATTTTGTTGTATAGATCCCCAGGTGGTCCCATAAAAGTTGTTTTTTTTTTTTTTTTTAAAAGATCCCACTTCAAAAGGGTGCAAAAATGGGTGGCGAAATTTAATATTGGACTTTATATCAATTACCCGTTATTTGAAGTCGGTTTTTTGGCATTCAATGTAATATAAATTATGAAATTAATGATAAATAAATAATGCTGGACATTTTCAACACAGCATCTAGCCCCAAACTAAGCAGAGCTTGTATTATGGGAACGACATGACCGAAAGTATACTTTTTTATATATACATATTATGCATAGAAAACATCCAGGTCCGAAACAAATATTTGCTGATCATACAAACATTTTTCCCGCGGCGGGAATCGAACCCGCAATCTTCAGGCGCCCACTGCGCCACAGAGGACGTCAAAGATGGCACATACTTAATTTTTTTGTGATGACATTGGTATAGTTTTTGACTAATTTGGAGATGCTGATTATGGAAATGGACCAAAGCTAGCAATTACTAGCTTAAGGATAGCTTATACATTCCAAAATGAAGTTTTTCTTTGAAACTGTCACGAAATTAGGGATAAAAACACAAACTAGGTTAAAAGTGAGTTGGCGCAATCAAACACTATTGTTTGTGCCATATTATTATTTAATATTGGCTTCATTTTAAATTGTTCTCTACAGTTATAGCTTTATAGCTTTGTTTAAAATAAACAAAAACATAAAAACGTAAAGTTCGTTGATAAATCTGATTAAGTAGGTATACCTAGTTCTCAAGAAAAAAAATAGTAACATGTTTGTATTTTTATTCCAGGGTTAGACACATTCTGAACGTGACCAGAGAGATAGACAACTTCTTCCCTGGTATGTTCGATTATCTCAACATAAGAGTGTATGACGACGAAAAGACTGACTTACTTAAACATTGGGATAACACTTTCAAGTACATTAACAAAGCGAGAAACGAGGGTTCGAAAGTTCTCGTCCATTGCAAGATGGGCATCAGCAGATCTGCCTCAGTCGTGATCGCTTACGCCATGAAGGCTTTTAACTGGAACTTTGACAAAGCTCTGAAACACGTCAAATGGAAAAGGAGCTGCATCAAACCGAACACGAACTTTCTGAACCAGCTAGAAACTTACCAGGGGATACTCGACGCGATGAAAAATAAAGAGAAGCTGCAGAGATCCAAATCCGAGACGAATCTGAAAGCTCCCAAAACGACTTCGAAAACGGAAAACAAAGTGTCGGATCCGACGCCTCTAGTCCTGGCGCTGACGGGCTCGTACAGCGGGCGGCCGCGCTCCTGGTCGCCCGACACCAAACTGACAGCGGAGCTGGTGCCACCGCCTCCGCCTACCTCCGTGTCGCTTGAGAACCTCGCCTTCGAGAGCATCGAGACTCGACACATGCTCATGCCCTGCGCTAACGGCAGCTACAGCGTCTCGCCGAACCAGATCATCCGCCTCAAGGAGGAGGGCGCGCCCTCCGTGCGGCACATCGTCAGCGAGATCGAGAACGCCGCCTCCAGTGACCGCAGGGAGTCCAGCAGACGATATCAAAGGCTAATAAACTGTCTCCGCTCGGACCCCCCCACCAACAAAGCCTCCGAGCTCGCGGTGGGGCCGGCCAACACCGCGGACGCACTCAGCAGATCTCTGCAGACGTCGCCGTCGAGAAACATGTGTCACAAAAGTCCCCAGTCGAATTTCGAACCGGAAAAAATTCACACGTGGGATCCTGGGGAGGCGCCCTGGCCCCGAGACGAAGAGAGTCGCCCGACCGGCGACGCCGACATTATAGTGAAAAGTGACAGTGGTATAATAGACGTAAAAACTAAAGTGATAGTGGCCGAAAACACGGTTGAGCGCAATGTAGATTACGAGCGAGCGGCTGACGAGGAGGCGCCGCCGCCGAGCCGGCAGAGCTCGTGCAGCTCCTTAGACAGTGCCGTAGTGCTGGACTTGTCGCGGCACTCCTCGTGGGGCTCGTACGAGACGCGCGCCGCCCGGCCGCAGCTCGTCGCCGCGCCCCGCGACGAGCAGAAGCGCGCCAAGGAGCCGACCGGCGAGCTCGGCGCCTGCGCCGCCGCGCCCAAGCCCGCATGCGACCTCGGCATCATCACCGAGCATCGAGAGACGCGCGCGCGCGCCGCCCTGCAGATGCCGCCAGCGCACATCGCCGACAACGAACGCAAGTTCAACGAAACCTGTGCCATATTGAAGGAGCTTGCGAGTGCGGCGGCACGCATGGAGAGCGCGCGCGATCGCGGCGCCTCCACGTGGAGCGGGCGGATGTCGGCCTCCGCGCCCGCGGACACGTGGCTGCGCGCTGGCGCCGGCCTGCGCCGTCGCCGCCCTGCGTGCTCATCGCACGGCGACCTGCCGCGCGCTCCCGCCGCCTCGCCCGTCGGCCTTGTCAGCAACCTCAAGAAGGAGTTTGAGCGGCGTTCGGAGCCCCGAGGTCGCGGCGCCGCCCCCGCCCCCGCCGAGGACCTCTCGGTGCGCGTGCTCGTGGACCGGTACGACCGACCGGGGCCCTCGAGCGAGCAGGGCGCGGGCGCGGTCGCTAGCGCGGACTCCAAGAAGAGCAGGCTGTCGGAGGGCGAGGGGCGTGCGCGCTCGCGGCCGGCGCTGCGAAACTCGTTCTGCGGCGCGGGGCGGGGCGCGGGCGGCGGCGCGCCAAGCGGGGAGCGCCCGCCGCCCGCTCCTACCGTAGTGTCGATAGCGCCGATTGACTATAGCGATGTGGTCGTATCAACTGTGATGTCGAAAGCTCAAAACAAAAAACAATTACAACACGGGAAGACTCATCCGTTGACGAGGCTCAACCTGAATCGGTCGAATAATAGATGTTCAAATCCTGTATACAATACCATGTAGTAGTATTTTATGTTTTTTATTTATTATGAATTCTTGCCAAACTCGATATTTTATCTTCTAGAGTTTTATAAACTATATTTACAAAATTAAATCACTATATTTGTCTTTCACATAATTTGTATTAAGCGGCTGTTTTGAGTAGAGAAATGTTAAAGAGAATAAAATTAGTACAACTGATGTACAACTTTTAGGAGTGGGTTTCTTATTTTGCATTGATCATCACAGCAAAAACATTGTATAAAATGGGGATTTCTAGCCGAAGTCCACTGTTTGCAGCCTTTTTCCAGTCACGAATGAAACTCTAGGAACATTCTGTATTTCACTTATCTTTTTGTATGTTTCTGGCACTTTTTGTGGTTTTCTTCTTACAGTTCCGAAATCGAAAGAGTAAATACCACCTGGATTGTTTCGTATACTGCACTCAGTCTGTGGAAAGAGAATCAGCTGAGCCACGCCACTAATAGACCACTAGATATCGAAACGAGAAGCGACACGAAAGCTCTGTGTAGATATGACATAAAATCTATAAAGTTTTTAACACTGTTTAACTATTAATTGGACTGAGAACTGAATTACTGAATTGAACAAAATGCATTACAATTTTCATGTTGGTGTCCACAACGCGCAGTACGTTCGAGTCGGAGCCCCCACAAACCACTAGATTAGTCTGTGGTACCAGCTTTCCGCAGTACAGTTTAGATTGGTGGCTATCTGGCACTATAGTTTCAATCAGTTTACATGATCCGTAGTCCCACAGCTGAATGCAATCCTTTTCTTGCCAAGAGCATGTTAGTATCTACAATAAGTTTCATGTTAGAATTGTATGTAACTACATATGCTGAAAGCATCTTTCCTGGTTGTGGCTTTAAATTAAATTACGGGACAACTTTAGCTACTTTGAAGCCTAATTCCCGGGATGGTTCAGGAAAGCTCTAGTTGTTTTATAATGTACGTAACCTTCTGCGCCACAGAGGTCGTCTAATAGAAGTACAATGTATTACCTGTTTTCCTGGTTTGTCAAAATCCAAGCCTTCCCCGCACATGTGCACACCTAAGAAATAGCGCGTCGCATACGGCTGCCGATCATCCCAGCACATAACCGTGTTGTCCCATCCGCCGGATATCAACTCGTGGTGGGATTTTGGATTGAACGCACACGCGAATATTCTGGATGTATGACCATTGATGACGTTCTTCATTCCACTATTGGGTATATGAATATTACACAAAGTTGGACAAGAACACCACCAAACTTTTCTCAACTGATACCAGCTAGTGCTAAAGCTTTGTCTTCCCAAAATCGTTGAAACCGTTTTCGTAAGGTTTTGTACAAACATTTAGCCATCATTTGCTAGTCAGCCCTGTGCCCTGCGCCTTAATTACACTAACAAAATGGCTATGGAGAACGCTTAATTTTGACAGACGACTATGTAAACTATAATATTTTAAAATAAAATGAGAAACTAGGTCGAATGTCCTCTTTTGAATTTAAGGAAGTTTTCAATAAAACATAGCAATCTAAATCTTGAAAAATGAGTACAATAAGTCCCCATAGCCGTTTTGCTAGTGTAATTAGGGGGCTGACTACCCTACTAACTACTAAGGAGACCTGCTACGATTCCTTGTGTCGTGGGTATCAGAAACTACGAGCACCATATTACAACATCACCCAGTCCAGAAACTGCTCGTATTTACAGATCATACAGGTAATTAATAAAAAGGAAGATTATGTAGGTACCTAGAATAGAAAGCCCTTTCCTGGGTCTGCGCTTCTTCGTCATACATATTCAACTTGGCATCATCTCCGTAGGTTACGAACTTGCTATAACGAGGATGGTAGTTCAACCCAAGAGTCTGTCTCTTCTCTCGGATTGTGTACAAGCACTGGTCATATTTATATTTCCAGCATTTAATGCAACCATTTACATCTGAAAGAATATATTTTAAAATGAGATGTTATGACGACCTCTGTACCTACCTCTGACCTCACGGCGCAGTGGGCGAAGGCCCGCCTGTGACACAGAAGGTTGCGGGTTCGATTCCCGCTGCGGGACAAATGTTTGTACGATTAGCCAATGTTTATCTCGGGTCTGGGTGTTTTCTATGTATAATATGTATGTATTTACAAAATTTAAAGTATATCAGTCATGTAGTTCCCATAATACAAGCTCTGCTTAGTTTGGGGCTAGGTGGTACTGTGTGAAAAATGTCCAGCATTATTTATTTATGAGATCCTGACCAATGGGTTATAGATGCATACGGGTTCTACATTTTATAACTATTATCACTACTACTCACCAATAGATGGAGCGACTTTCATTTAGTTTACAGAACCAAAGAATAACGACTGTTTGCCTTTGGGGTAGGCAGATGCAGATACTTTACAAAATATTTTTTTCTATACGACGGTCAACGTACGTTATAGAATAGTATTTAAAATAGTATAATTTTGCGGCAAGAAAATGAATACGCCAACTAATTATCAGACTTAAAGATATTTGGCTATGAGTATGGATGCAATACTAACAAGATGAAAGCAGCATATTGGTGATCGGATGCGCCTTACTGACTGGCCGATGCTTGATAGCGGTGACAGGACCAGGGTACGCCCGACATTCATCGTCCACGAGCGTGTGAGAACAGTTGCCGGTGTTGCAGTTAAAAAGTCGTATTGTGCCATCAGTGAAGCCAGCCGCTATGTCGTTTACATCCTCAGTGTACTTACAACACATTATATCTTTGTTTGTATCACTGGAACAAGTTGCAGGATAATTAGGTACTTAGTTCAAATGATTGATTAGGCGAGCGAAGCGAGAGAGAACCCAGAATCATGTTGAAAAAATCAGCACTCTGTGTGGATGATAACCCTCGAATTGTTTCTTCGTGCAATTTAAAATGTGTACAGATAACAAAAAGAGTATTCGATTGTAGCGGCGGCTGCGCTTTTGGAATAAGTGAGGCGGAGTTAAAAAATAATCAGGTAAGGGGTGGAATACATTACAGTAGGTACTGTAATATGAAGCTTCTCTTTAAAAAAAGTCGAAAAGTGCTATAAAACTTTTCGATTACTTTACAATAAAATGTGGTCTGAGCAAGAAGCAAAAGTTGTGAAGAGTGACAACATTTGTATTGAATAAATAAATTAATAATTATTACTAAATTACTGTTTATTTTTCATCATTTTAAATTTTTACATCATCTAAGTACCTACTACTTATACATATACATATATTTTAATATGAACATATATATTTTACATAGAAATCACTCGAACACGAGACAAATACTTGCAGATCGTACAAACATTTGTCCCACGGCGGTAATCGAACCCGGAACCTGCGTCTCAGGCGGGCATCGCCGACTGCACCACAGAGGTAAATTTATAAAAAAAAACATTGAAAACTTAGTTAGGTACCTACACCACATAAAAAACTCCGCGAATATTAGTTCGAGGCGAACAATTAGTCCCTAGTTATTATGCAACAACGGTACCCAAATAGTCACCAATTAAGGTACGGTCTGACCCTTCATTAGGGTTCCTTGTGTCTTCATCAGGTATCAGAACGGGACAAAACAAATTATATAAAATATTTTAGCAGGAATGGATATCCCGCTAATATGGTATAAAATGAGTACCTTACGTAAAACTATTTCTACTGAACATTATGAGAGATAGAAGGAACTCACACTATTGAAAGAACATTTACGTCGCCTTGATAGACTTGGTTTTGCTCGGCATGAAAAGAACGCTTTTCAACATGAGGCGTGCTCGTGTGCACTGTAACAATTTCTTTCTCAGGGGCATTGCTTTTAACAAAGGTATTGGTAACGGCAAAACTTTTCCGTGCTGTTTTCATACTAGATGGAGCCATTGGACCAGCTGCAATCTTTCTTTGTGGGTCCATAGTATGAAACCATGTGCATTGTGAACAAAATATTCATAGATCACTTTGTATAAACGGTAAATAAAATACAAAACGCAAGTGGCAAGCACAGATTAGGATATTATTATGGTCATAGTATTCTGTGATTATGGTGAAAAGTGGTGAAACTGCCATGCACAGACTACTAGGATGCTACTGCCATAATTAACGTAGTTTCTCTATGCTGTCATGTGATTATTTTCAAAGAGGATTTCAATGAGGATACAACACATATGTTGTTATTTTTTCTGTGGATATAAATAAAGTTATATAAATCGCCCAAAAAGACTCATAAACATCGTCAAGTTTCTATGATCAGACATTTTGGCTATGCAGTAGCTGTACTAGGTATTATGACGTATTGGACAAGAGCCAGATGAAATGTATGTTTATTCGTTTACGTTTTCACCTACCTATTCGATTGAAATGCAGTTTTGTATAAACAAAACGATTGATATATTGTATGTTTTACTTACATACAATAGACCGTGGCATGTGAAATGGCGTAACCGGATATCATGATGTTTTTGTAGTATTGTTATGAGGTTTTTTTAATTTTGTAACATGTACGTTAAACCACAAATCGGAGCATCCGTTGCACTCTAGTTTCTATTAATCGTAGGTATGCTGATCATTAGACCCTATAGTCTCAACTCCAGTCGTCACCAAAACGATTTTTGAGCTGAACCAAGGCCTCTCCGAAAGAAGTTTGAGCGCTGGAAATGGCTGCACCAATTTCCAACAAACAGTTAAGAATTATCTTGCAAAATTCAGCTTACTTAGGTACCTACAAAAAAAACCAGACAAGTGCGAGTCTGACTCGCGCACCATGGCTTCCGTACAAGCTTATATGTTCACCAAAATTAGCATTACTCATGTTCATCAATTATGAAAGCACCAAACATTGCTCTAACGAAAATATAAGTCGGATTATAAGACAAACTTAACTTAGTAGATGCCAAAATTTTAGCCCATACATCGATATACGTCATGGTCAATTCTCCGCAGACCTATGTATTTGATATCAATTTCAACTTGATACGACGCATTCCTACGATAAAAAAAACTTAACAGACAGACAGAGAGACGGGCGGACAACGAAGTGACCCTCTATGGGTTCCTTTTCAGGTACGGAACCCAAAAATAACTGTTGCTGGTTTTTTTTTTCAAATTCATAATTCGTTTATTAGAATTTAATATTTATCATAAAATGGTTGTTATGAAAACCGCACTCCTTTTAAATACTGTACCCGGTAGGTACCGGAATTACGCGGTCAGACAAACAACAATAGTCTTTGCTATTGCCTCAAAATTATAACACGCCTTTTTTAGTGGAAGTTGATAAATTAACTTTCATTCATTTATCAACTTGATTTAATTAGCATCACAATCTTTAACATCCATTGCATATTGACGTATCTACCTATGCCGTCTTTTTTCATAAGATAATTATTTTAATGAATAATGAAACTAAATTGCAACGCTAAATAAATTTTATTTCATGTCAATTGGTATTTTCACACACAAAATATAATGTACTTACATCTTACACTAACAAACAACGTCGAATCTGTAAAGCGGTTAAAGTAGGTAGGTATATAAATTAAATCATGGAGCAGCAACAACAAAGTGCAATTTACAAAATGTACAGTGCTGTTTTGTGTGAATCCTATCGATATAACTCAAAATGGAAGAATATTGACTTCAGTTTCTCTGTACGTTACCAATGTAATTACAATAATAACCTACATCATTTTATTTTAGGTACAGTAGAATGGGTTGGAAAGAGATGCAGGGTTTAATAGAGACAAACGGGGTGTGAAATTTCTCCAATAATTTCCTCTACAAAACCAACTCTATACAACAATATAATATCTAGATACTAGTATTGTTGCAGTATAGTATGGTGGTTTTCTAGAGGTAATTATTTCAGTTTCCGTTTTGTCTTGATTCACCCCATTTTACATTTTCGAATCTACCACCTTATTATAATAATGACTCATAGGCCCACTTGCGCGAGCGAGGATTTGCAAATTACTTGACGGTGCAGTACAAAATGACTGCGTGATTAATTAACTCTTGCTAACCCTGAGTTGCGTAAGTGGTGCTGAATTATCTCAGAAAGATCAATGATTTATTGATGAGTTATTTCTTACAATAATAACATTTAAAAAATATCAAATTATTTAGTTATGTAGGTACTTGCACACAGGTGAATTAGAATACAGACGAGTACAAGATTAGTAGCAGGATGGCGTTGCAGGTACAGTCAGCCATTAAAATATTAACAATATATTTCTTCGATTTATAACTGGTTTTAACAAAGGAAAGGTACATAATTTTGGTGCGCTTATAGCAATGGGTTAGTGTGGTTCTTCAAATATTTCCCATAAATAATATATGTTTTGAATAGAGTGATAAAACTCTTTTTTCAATGGTTGTACATTTTCGTATTGTCTGATTAGATAGTAAACAGTCAAGTCAAATAAAATATGCCTCATCATTACAAATTACCGACGTCAATGTTATCGAACTATTACGAATATATAAAAAAGGTAGTGCTTCTGATGAATAATTTGGTAGGTAAGTAGCACTATAATGGTAGGTATTTGTATGCATTTACCAAACAATTTATTTTCTACAAGAATAGGTAGGTACCCACATATTATATTAAATACTATAATGAGGAATTTAGACATTTTTATTTATCAAACTTTTTCTTCGATTTGGTCGAACCACCTCACTTAAAATAGTGATGTAGGTGTCCCTATAGATTTCCATATTATGTGAAGGAGGGTACTTACTAATAATCTATGAGTAGAAAAGTACATATTTGATTTGTACATAATCAAATATATTGCATCGTTGTCAAACAATTGTTTAGGTTTATCATTATTTTTATCGGTTCTAATCATAACTCAGCAAAATTACATACTTACGACAGGCAAGTATATAAGTAATTAATTTATTCCAAAAGATTAAGTTAATCGTCGCTGATGAAATTTACTTTCTTGATAACTCGATTATATTTCAAAATTGCTCGGAAGGGTTCAAATAATTATATGAATGTATACAGACAATTTCCCGCGGAATCTTTTACCATTCGACATGTTCATTATATTATACATCAATTAGAACCAAACAACAAATAGCCAAATAAGTTAATAAAATCAAAATCAAGCAAAACCATACACAAACACAATAAATAGAGTACGAATCCCACCTCGATTAGGTACTATAACTATAGTTTAGGAAGTTTGTAGTACAAACATACTAAGTTGAAAATGATTAACTATTGTATGTCGCAGTAAGATATATTTATAGGTAGGCTAGTACCTGTAATCGAAGGAGATAGTTCAAAACAAGTAGGTAGCCGTTAACAAATTTGAACCAATCTAAAGTACATAGTTCGGCTTGGTTCTGTTTTATAAAAGCTATATATATCTTGCGAGTTCTATCTTACTGCGACATATAATAAATATCTAATATAAATAGCTCAACGAATATATAAAAATACCGCATTGTATATCGATCGATGTTAAGGTTCGTATTTATAATAATTTATTTATTCATCATTTTGTCATTTTGTTAGTAACATTTTTTTAATAATAGTCCCTTTTGTATTTTCTGTTCTTAGTAGCGTAATTTTATCAATGTACCTACATACTAATATATGTACATTGGATGTAGAGTATACATAAACCAAATTTATTGAGCCACATTATATTTGAATAGGTAGAAAGTAAGTACATTCGTACGATTGATATAAACTATAAGGTTCATAATTTAATATACCTATAATTGATAATTCATCAAATAGTAACAATGAACATACAATATTTTAATGGACGTCGCATGCGCTATGCCTTTGCTATACATTGCGACTTGCATACAATCAAGAAACTTTAGTTTCATTTTATATTCTTTAGATTTAAGGCGCGTAATAAATTAGGTACAGCAGTAGCAAATGAAAGATTCACATTTGAATTGTGTATATTACTTGTTATGATTCCATTAAAAAAGTAACAGTGTTGATAGATAAAATGGCAAAGCAAGTCGCAAGAAAGTATTTTACGGGCGATCACCTAGTCAATGTTTAACCGACTGAAGTGTTATTATAATTTAGTTACTCTGTTTGTAAGATTTTTTTAAACTGGTGTTTGCAATAGATTTATCTATTTATAATATTGCGGACTATGGAATAGGAAGTAATTATAGTGTGGATATGGGTTCGATCTGGTTGAGGGAAGTACCAGCATATTGCATATTTCGCTCAGATATCTACATTGCTAGTCGCGCCTTTGTTCCAATCCATACACATTTAAATTAATTTTGGGCAAACACATCTTTACATTTCACAAAATATATTTATCTAATATTACCATAATTACGTGCAATGCGCATAGAAAATTAGAATGTACATTTTCCTAATAAGTATGTATATTATATACAATTATGAGGTTTGTTTTGTACTTCATATTTCGGGTAACGATAACACTATCTACAATTCCATAACTAACCAACTTTAATGGATTGTAAACAATTTAAACCAACAGCATTTATAAATACAATACAACACATTTATTAAGAACACAAATTTTAACTTCAACATCCCACCATCCATCTGCTTCTCACTGTGCATTTTTTATGGTTTGAAATATTGATTCAAATACTTTGTAAGTGAATAATGCATTTTATGCAGATTAAATATTTTACTGATAAATAATACTTGCTCATTAGTAATGGTGTGGTGTCGCAAGAAGAATGCAATGTTCTCAATTGCAATTTTCATCAAAACAAAATTTCATTGGTTTACATTTGTTGACAATTTAGTTCTTTATCCTCTAGATATATTTTAGAATAATTTATATGTTAAACCACATCTGTATTTGATTGATCACATCTTAAGACAGAGTAAACTTTAAGTTTTATTTCCAGTAGATAAGTAAATTATATACATAATTATAAGTTTAACGGGTCTTTATCGCGTTTACCTTTTTTATTATATTCACGACGTTTCAACTGTATTGCAACAGCCGTGGTCACGGGATGACATCCCATAGAGTCATCCCGTTAAACTTATAATTATGTTATCTAATCGCGAAAGTTTGAAAAATTATATACAGTCTTGCAATTTTAGAACCATCCCTATGATTTCCCTATGTATTTACAATGGCTATATCATTGCACTATAGTTATTTATGTATATACCCATTCAGTAAACAATCCCACATCACATAGTAACAAAAATATTCTATTTATTTCATGAAAAATAGACATCTGACTATATTTTCATACCCACATCCACCTGAAGAAACACACAATATAATTTATAATATTCAACATTTTTTGTTAGACAATGATAACAATCAATAGATTTTCTATTTTATTATAATATGGTTTCATTCCTAACAGTCTGTAGTCGCAATCTAAATATTTGCTTATAAATTTATGGTTTTTAATCAAAGGTAAAGTTAACATATTATACTTACTAGTAGGTATAATAAGTTAGTTATTTCAACAGTTAATAAAAATAATAATCACATTTTATGATCATTAATTAGCTAACCTGATAGTAGTAATTAAATTACTGCACTATAAGAATTTTAAATGGAATACATATGCACCATCTTTTGTTAAGTATTATTTGTGATGACTTCATAGCTATATTTTTACTACACAAAGTAAGTTTAGTAAGTATATAAAAAGCAAAGACCCAAGAAAAAAATAAAATTATGAAGCTATTCAAGCTGTTTTAATGACTAAGCATAATGCTTCTTGACTTTGCTGTGATTTAGATTACAGCTTTTAAAAGAAAAATCTAATGAGTTAACACTCTTCATTTTTAAGTATCTATGCAAAGTGTTTTACCTTTGTTTTTAAAACAGAATGTAGGAAAAAATTGTCTAAAATGTTATACACTGTTGTTATACAAAGGTGGTGATTAAAGGCCTTTCTATATTGAATTGACAAACAAAGCACAAAAAAACAATAATTAATATTTTCATAAATAACAAGTTACATAATTTTATCTATCTAAAAGGCTGCTATTTGTAATATGGCTGATCCATTATAACACAGTATAATTCAATAAAATATTTAATATGGTTTCAAGAAAGTCAACAAAACACAAGCAATTCCATAGTAAATAAAAATATCAGTAGCAAACCAGGTACCAGCACCTAGTAGACCTCTTCAGCAACAAAATATTTGTATGTAGATAAAAACATAGGATAAAATTATCTAGTTGTTGCTACAATCACAGAGATTATTGTGAGCTTGTTGCATCAGGTAATAAGATCAAACTGAGTGGCCCTGGGATTGGTGTCGCTGTCCCCATTGACTAGAAGGTCCCTGTGCAGAGTTACCTTGTTGCATCCATGAGAGAAAGTTAGGTGGGGCAGGAGGCGCCGATGATGCTGGACCTGCGAACCCACCTTGGACTGCCTCTGATCCACCGGATGGTATGTTGTTAATGAGGCCCCAGCCAGCAGCTTGGTTCAGGGCAGCTGCCACAAGAGCTTGATTTACAGGCATCCCACCCATACCTAGTGGCATACTACCGCCTTGGCCTTGACCACCCCCTCCAGGCACAGTGGTTTGCCCGTGCTGACCAGACATACTTAATGCTTGCATGTTCACCATGTCCATGTTGCGACTGCTCCATGAGTTATTATTGGAAGAACTGTGAGGGTGTACTTCTTCATAATTTCCTCTTGACATATTGCGCTGATTCGCTGCACCTTTATTTTGCTTTGGTGAGGCATTTGAAACATTCACAGAGACACCTTTTATTATATGATCTTGACCGCACAAGCTTTGTGCTACTTCAGGGTCCAAAAAGGTTATGAAACTGAAAGCTCTGAATGGTTTTGGTATAAAAACATCAGTTACTTCACCAAACTGTGAGAAATATTCTCTTAGATCATTAGATGATAAATCTTCAGTACAACGGCCAACAAACACTTTACAGGGCATTGATGCAACTGAGCCTTCTTTTGAATTGGGTATCCTCACATCACACCATCTACCGTCGATCATGTGCCTCTGTGCTAACACCCTCATTTGTGAGGTGTAAGAGGCAAATCGGATGAAAGCAAAACCTTTAGACATACCAGTTTTAGGATCTCGTTTCAGTTGCGCCATCAATACCTCTCCGAACTTCTCGAAATACTCTCGCACAGTTTGCTCTGTGGCTTTCCATGGCAGACCCAACACAATCAGGTCAGAGCAAAGATTGTCGTTCCTTTTGTTTTTAGAGCTAGAAGCATCAGAGTTCTCTCCGTTCTTGCGTTTACTTTCTTTTGGAAAGCTACAAATGTACAGCTGATTACCCCATCCTTCAGGGGGAGGATACAGTCTGCCATCTCTTAGCCGGATGCCCCGGAAAGTTTTTGTATCGGGGTGGCGATATTTGAGTCCGCAGCAGCCAGGAAATTGCGCGGACACTGTCGTCAACATCAACGTACCATCTTCTTCGACTGGAAGTTCTATGGGTTCCTCGTTTTCGTCTTCAGCCACAGGCAAGTATTCGTATGACATTATTTCTTAGTCATGAACAATAATTGTTAGAAAATGATTAGAATATACACAGATTTTACACTTATTGCTATAAACTGTACAATTTGTATGCCATAAAATAAATAAAATTATACGTCACCTACGGGTTACGAACCCATTGCTTTCGAGAGAGAGGGAGAGGTGATTACGAGGATGAGGTTGAAAACATAGATAAAATAAACCACTTTGATCTTTTATGAAGGTCAAATCAAAGAAAAATTAGGTATTTTAAAGTATCAAATCTACAAAATCGTACTGTACCTATAATCAACTTCTTTGACGTTGACGTGTTGATTTAGTATTACCATTCCCAAAATTGAGGTTTATATAAAAAAAAATTGCGTGGCTACAAGAGCAATTAATGACGATTAAGCTATACGCACACGTGCCTGCACTAAGAGTGGGCGTTGCATAGAAAAACCGTTTTAAACACGTTTTAAAGAAACGTTTTCTATGCTGAGATGGCAGAACCATTTTTCTGCGTTCCACAATCCGATGTACGGAACGACCGACGGCAAACGATGGCAATCGACAGACGAACAAAAACATAAAGCTTCTTTTCTTTATGAAATGTGTGAAAATGTCCTGCATTATTTATATTGACATTTAAGGAAAATTTGCTGGATGCAATTTCGTAACGTAAAGATTACTTTGCGAAAAAATCTTCGGTCTTCCGTCAAAACAGGTTTTTCGTCGTCAACATCAAAGATAAAGTGGTTCATAAAAAAATTGGGTCTTAACTGAGTGGTGTCCTGACACTGCGTAAAGACCGTAAACCAAGATTGAGGTAGAGGGATGAGCTTAAAAAGTTCCGAGCAGGTTGGCTCTTTTTTGTGCAGGAACAAATGGAATGAAGAAGTGGGGGGGAGGCCCTTGCCCAGCAATGGGCATAATAATAATGCTGACCATTTTCCACACGGCACCATCTAGCCCCAAACTAAGCAGAGCTTGTATTATGAGAACTACTTTTTTTTTGTAAATACATTTTATACATAGAAAACACCTAGACCCGAGACAAATATTTGCAGATCATACACACATTTGTCCCGTGGCGGGGATCGAACCCGCAAAAAGATGTTCTGCGTCCCAGATGTGCCTTCACCCACTGCGCCACAGAGGTAGTCCAATGAGGTATGTACATGGAGGGTTGAATATAAATATTAATAAATAATGTGCGCGTAAAGCATCGTCCGTTTGGTTCGTTCTACTTCAAACCGGCTATGGTCAAAACCGTTTCGTAGACTCGTTTTCGTCGTCGCAGGGAAACTTTCTGTTTTTTTTGGTTTTCGAAAAATTCAACAACGACCCACTCCTAGTCTGCACCCACTGTACCTCGCCTATATTGCGTACGTTGGTAACAATGATAATGACAACCTCGATAGGTGAGAGTTGGCTGCGACGCAATAGTAGCGGGTTCGATTCCTGTTCAGGACAAATGTTTGTATGTTTTTCAGATATTTTGTTGCGGGTCTGAGTATTGTGGTACCACGGTACTCGTAGTTTCTTATACCCACGACAAAACAGGTAGGTAACTTTATTTATTCAAAAGCTGTTTTGTTTTGAAGTAGGTGTGTAACCCACTTTTTATTTCAATTCTGTGTTTGTTGATTAGTTATACTTTTTATTATTTGTATTGTTTGTAATGTTATTATTAATGCATGTGTTTAATTAAGTGGCGTAGCGCGTTAGATTGGTTGGATTTACTTAAGCGAGGTATAATTATAAAAAAATTTATTGACTATATAGTTATTATTAATGTAAGTGTATAATTTAGTGGCGTAACTAAATACTTTAGAAACTAAACGTTAGAAATTTTCTGTAATGCTACTCTCTTACTCTGAATAAACTTGAATTACTAAGAACGTAGCGCTGCGTTTACGTTTATTATTTACACGATTTTTGATAAACAAATACCTATAGTTTTTGGTCTAATGGTGTAAAAAAATCAAAAAGCCTTCAGGCTAAAAAGCTAGCGAAAGATCCCTCGAACGAGAACAAGAGTTCTAACACGCGTTAAACAGTGCAAGGATGCCATTTTTCACCCCTTTTTATGCATCTACGCACGGTGGTTTAGCCGAACTACACTATACTTTTCTGTGGCTTGTTGGAGCCATGACTGGCTTGAGATTTTGTTGTAGCTCTTCATCAAGCCAGTCAAAATAAAATTTAAAGTACCTATTTATTATTATCTCTATGGTCTAATGATTGATTGATTGAATGACCTGCTTGATTTGATTGCTTGCTTCTTGACTTGTGAACTGTTGTGAACTGAACTGAACGAGAACGGAAGCACTGAATGAAAAATATAGAAATCATTGGATGGATGGATGCGAAAATCCGAAAAAGTGGAATAAATATAGATAAAGTGGTTGTTTTAAACAAGTAGGCACTACTAAATTTTTGTTGAATTCTGCATGAGCTGTTGTTCATCCGGTAAATCTTCACCCGAATTTTATAAAACTAACCTTCTAGTACTGTGTGTGTATATTCCAAGCATTATGTTTTACTAGGTTTTCGTTCTAATCGTGTAGCTAGGGTTTCATGATTTGATTTGTTGAATTGCTATGGATGATGATTTGGAATACAAAAGAAATAAACCACAACAAAGATTGTATAAACCCGGTAGTGGTCCTTTGAGACGATCATGTTATGGTTTTGATACAAAAATGGATACATACAATACTGATATTGTTAAAAGAGAAAAATATCAAAACCACTATGGGTCTCAAAACTCTGTAAACAGTGTAAGTGTTGGAAATACTAATATGCGTCAGAAAAAGCCAGAGCAGCAACTTTATGTAGCTAAGTCAAGTGATTATTCTTCTGAAACTGATCGACAGGCTAGAGGTTCAATGAGAAGTGACAATACTTGTCAATACAACAGTAGAGGAACCCATAATGATTCTGATAAATCATACAATACAACCAAACACCTTCGAGGGACACCTAAAGGTGACAGGAAATTCAAGAATTCAGGGAAAGAGGGACCGAGCAATGATTTGAACTATAATAGATCCTTTCGACAAACATCTGAAACTAGATCTACATCTCCTACTCATTTTCAAGCAAAAGAACAAAACTCCTTGGACAGAAATCGAGACAGTAGAAGTATGGAAACTTCAGCAGTAAGACATTCATCAATGGCTGGTGGTAAACCTCCTTCAGGAAGACGAAACTCTGCAGGGTATGTGTCTGATACATCAAGGCCCAAGTACATGTTTAACTTAGATAATATACCTCCAAGATTTAGAAAGAAGTTTTTAGAACAGTCTGGACATTACAGTTCAAAAAGTGTGGACCAAATAAACAGAGATAAGCATTCATTGAACCCTTCCATTCCACCTTCATCTCAAGAACATTATAGTAATCCTGGACCAAACTGGTCTCAGACACTGCCCTCACGAGGAAGAGGCAGGTTACGTGACAGTGAAAGTTTTGACAGGGAGAAGTTTATGAATCATTACTTAAAACATCAAGAACAATCTAGAAAATCAACTCCTAGTGGTTCATATGCTAATTTATATGATGGACATGCAATAAATAACTTGCACATAAATGAAAAACCTGATATAATGGATAATAGCATAGATAGCCAGAGAGATATAAGTGAAAGTGGTAAGTTTTTTCCAACAACTATTTTATAATGTAATTTTCAAGCAAACTGATGGAGCTGCTTAGGGTGCCTACTCTTTAAATGATAGAAGCAGGATCTTCAAGAAGCATGATTGAAAAAGACAAAAAAATATACAATTGAGTAAAAAAGTCTTTTTACAAAATGTTTACTCCTTTGTACTCCTTTTTAAACATAGTTTTGATTTCCGTTTCACAGACATGCTGATAAAGCTTGCAGAAACTAGCTAATGTTAATCTTATGAAACTAAACAGAAAACTGTTAGAACTGTAAAGTTCTGTTGACTTTTTGTACCCAAGCTGAATAAATGTTTTTGGTGTATCTTACACTGGCATTAACAATATCTTCCCTGTTCATCCTCAACAAAAAAAGAGTTGTTTTGGAAAGTCTATTGAAAACTTGTTCAACAAGTGGTGTTGATCCAAAACTTTTAGTGTGAACATTTCACTTGCTATAATTAAGGCAACTTGACACTTGGTCGTTTAGATGGGTTACCATTAGTGGCATATGAAACTGAGAGCTTCCATGCTTCAACATCAACATGTTGTGTTTCAGCATATGAAAGGGTATTCCATTTCAGAGGCCTGTTTAAAGACCAACTACAGAGTTGGTTGATGGGTGTAAATATACAGTTATTGTATATTTACATATAATTATGCTCTTAATAATGATCATTTCAAAAGTTGTAGAAACTTATTACAATCTTTTTCAGCATCCCTGAATGGAATCAGTATAAGATCTGACACTGCATCAGGCACTCACATGGATTCTCACAGGCAGGAATCTGATAATGATCATGACAGTGAAACTACTTCTCAGATATCATCAACTCTTCTTGATGTGACAAATCTGGTAAGTAGAACATCATTCATTTAGGCTTGCTGTGAATCCATTTGTGTCAATAATAAATATTTATTTCTTTTTGTAGGATTGGACAGAAGAAGTGGAGAAAAATATAAAATTGGATGATGATTCGTCTATCAGTTTTTCTCAAAATACAAAACCATCTAAAATAGAAGATTTGAAACCAGCTGAACACAGAGAATCTAAAAGGAGCGGCAGATCGCGGCGTAAAGATAGAAGGTAAAATATAATATCTTCACACCTGTCCTTTACACACACTAAATAGCATTTCTGCCTGATTTCATATATTATTGTCTATTAATAAAAATGGCGGAATACCTAGCCTATGTGATCAGACCAATGGTCTAGTGTCTTTAACTCTGGTTTGTTATTTCAATTACAGGAGCTCTAGCAGAAGTTTAAAAAACAATGAGAAAAAACCAGATAGGAATAGAAAGGACAGTACAGCAAGTGTACACACAGAGACTGAGATAATCAGAAAGGATAGTAATGCTAGCATTCCACATGAGTCTATCCCTATCCTCCCTATTATTAGAAACAGGGAGAGAAGAGACAGTCACAGAAGCAATCGCTCATCTACAATAGGAAACAGCAGGGATGACTTGGATCGTTGGCGTTCCTTGAGGTCCTATAGCAGGGAACAGAGCACTGAAGGGTACGATTTCACACATAAAATTCAACATTTACCCGTATTAAACTGCCAACAATCTTTTTCACTGCTATTTTCAAATAATGCAAAATAGTTGAAAGGTAGTTGACAACAAGCTTTTGCCATAGAACTTAGAAATATAACACTAAATTGCGCCGTGTGCTCATGCAATTGTTTTGTGTTTCAGGAGAATAGTGTCTCAATGTAACAGCAGAGATGGTTCAACAAATCGTGGCACAAGTCCCAGAGATAATGACGGATTTAGAGTGCCGTCGGCAGTCAATAAATCAGCTGCTTGGATTTCTAGTAACCAGGTATGTGATTAATTTACTCTAGGTATGATGATTAGAAGATTATTAATCTAATTGGGGGAAAACATATTTTTTAAATAGTACCTCTATTTAAAAAATATGTTTTCCCCCCAATTATTAGTCAAGTCAAACTGTGATTTGCCAGATTTTCTTAAGCAAAACCAGCAATTATGCGTTGTCAATGGCAAATATGGGAAATCCCTTATTGTTGTGATTTTTTATTAGATTGTGTTAATAGAATCTACAACTTTACTAGAGACAGAGTATGCTTCTGCCCTTATTTATTAAAAATACATATGTTTTTTGTGTAGAAGAAAAATAACGGGACCTGGGCTAATGGGCGTACGCCCAGCATAGAGCGAGGACGCCAGTCGCCAGCGCCCAGCGTGGCGTCCATCGAGCCTAGTTCCGGAGGCGGTTCGCGTCGGAGCAAGAAACGTAGCGGGAGGAAACGCTCACGTGCTTCGGACGCCCACCCCCCACCTAACGTCCCTGCTGTTTCGCACGCTCCACCCGCGCCCCATAACTCCTCCACAACTATGAACTGGCGTGAGGAAATATTGGCTACCAAGGGCTCACATGACAAGTAAATACAAATTGCATTGAAAAAACCTACTGTGTCGTGCAAAGTTTACGCGGTCACGCTTTTAATGGATGCAATGTTAAGAATTTTATCAGCGACTTACCAGCATTATTTGCATTGAATAATGCAAATAACAATGATTCAACGTCATTGTTTTGAATTTGATTTCTATATTGACAATCACAACAAATCACTGTAACCTAAATGTACCTTAATGCCTGGAAATGTAATTTCTAATAGGATTTTTATTATTTCATCTGTTAATAGAAGGGACGATGGGAGATGGAAGAATGGCTTTATAAAGCAGAGGCGCATACCCAACAGTAGGTGCAGAAGAGCTATATGATGAGGATGATCATGAATATTATGTATATAAAAAGGAACACGAAAGTTCCAGTCACGTGGACTGGAACTTTTATGCTCCTTCTGCTTTGTGAAAGTTATGTATTGAAATCATGACAATGTGTTATTTCAGACAAGAACCCACTCATCAGCGCAACAGATTGAACAGCACTGTATCAGAAAAATCTAATTCTGATTCTGGCACTACACAACCTGGGCTGATCATGCTGCCGCAGAGTTCTATCAATCATTTACAAAAAGATCTAGGGTGAGTGTGCCTATAATATTTTTTTTAAATTATTAGCGTTTTGTTCACTAATACTATTTTGTTGTTTCAGACGAGGAACCGCAGACACCCAAAAAACGCTGTTTGACCATCACAATCCTTCCAAACCTATCATTGTTCAATCAAATCCTTCTAAAGGAGATATGAGAATGGAACAAGGTAAGTTAAATTACGTCATAAAATATAAATCAAGCCTGTTCACACGGACCAGGAAATAAAATCACAATCAATTAAGAAAGAAGATCATTACGAATATTATCGGTACTTCCTAACATCCCTACTTTCGTATTTATAATAGTAGGATTTTAGTGGATTAAACTGGATTTTTATTATATATTTTTGTACAACCATACCTAGAACAATTATTTATTAGTTTTTAGGGTTCCGTACCTCAAAAGGAAAAAAACGGAACCCGTATAGGATCACTTCGTTGTCCGTCTGTCAGTCTGTCAAGACCTTATTTCTCAGGAACGCGTGGAGGTATTAAGTTGAAATTAATTATCAGATAAAATCAAGTTTCTAAGTCAACGCAATAAAAAAATACGGCATTTTCTGCGACACATTTTGATACTCGCAAATAAATCCAAAACCCATTGGGTACTCCCGTTGACTTGGAATCATGAAAATTAACAAGAAGCAAGGTCTCACATAAACAAGTAAAGGAAAAAGTCCGAGCTTCGTTAATTTTTAGTTACCTATATCGTATGTTTTTTTTTGTGATAACAAACTTACACTTAACTTACGCAAATACGATCATGTTAGTCATTTCCGTGCTAAACTTAAATGGGAAGACATTCGTGAACGTAGAAACGTAAGAATCCTATGTCTCCTCTTTTCCGTTCTAAAAGATCCACGCATCCCTAGTTATTTGAAGGATCGTTTCAGATATCTGACTGACGCACATTACAGACAACTTAGGTCGGCTGACATTCTTCTCCTTCACACTCCTTTACTTAATACCTCTTTTCGGACTAATTCGTTTTCAGTCGTGGCAATTTGGCTGTGGAACGCTTTGAAAATAAAACAGTCGACAGAAAAATCGACTCACGATAAATCATTTAAAAAAACAGTCCGGGAACTCTTTCTTGGGGAGTTAAACCATTACTTTGTCTCTTCAACCCTCCCTCCATCTGATCCCACTACCAATTTCTTTATTTGTATATTTTATATATTTTTATTATATTGGATATATACATATGTTATATTTATTGTATTAGGCATTTTATTATTTATAATCATTACTGTACACGCCAAACCATCTTTTTGTACGCCCAGGATGGCTGGCAGAAAATGCTTTAGGATTAAGTCCTCCAAGCACTACATTGTTTGTGCGGAAGTATAAATAAATAAATGTATGGGCCAACATTTTTTCAACTACAAAGCTAAGTTTGTCTTTCAATCCGACGCATTGTTTGGTGTTTTACAAGCTTGTACGGAAGCCTCGGTGCGCGAGTAGACTCGCACTTGTCCGGTTTTTTACAGAAACCAGCTGATTTTCACTACCATTTTCTTCAATGAAGAACATACTTTTTCTGCAAGAAAGTATGTAAACGGTCTTATTGTATGCATTTTAGTGGTTAAAGAAACATCGTCTCGCGGCGGGCCCGGTTACGAGGCGAACGACGTGGCCCGAGCGGCGCGGCATCGCGCGCTTCTACAGGAGGTGGACCGCGCAGACGTCATACTGCAGACCCACTCCATAAGGGGACCGCTCTCTCTTGCTAGCCACTGGAGCGATGTCACTAACACTAGGTAAAACACATTATAATAGTCAATAGTATACACATAAAAAAACATTACCCTCCTTCGGGTAAAAAAAATGTGACGAATTGTTTGAACACAACCAAAAGAAATATAATGTTTTCTTTAATTCTAATTGATGTATTTTTACATCATTGAATGATGAATTCCATAAAGAGATTTAAAAAACTATATCAACTTTTCAAAAAGATCGCTAACTTTCTTGTTGTGTGTATATTGGCCCGGTCGGGGATGCAGCGTCCTCTAGTACAGCCGATAATACCTAAAAACCTTCCTTGAAGTCCCCCCGCAATAATGATCGGCCAATCCGTTTCCGACAAAAGTGGTAATATAATCTCATACCCGAACAAACATAATCTCATACCCGAAACACATAATGAGTACTGCGCCACGGGTAAGAAGTGGGATAAGTTAACATATTTTTTTGTTCACAGAATATTTTTGCAAGGTGCACTTCAGAAACTCCTCATGTCAGATTTGAAATATTGCCAGGCAGACAATATAGAGCACCATTTTTGGAAAATTTTATACTACAACTTCATCGAAGTACTAAGGAAGAGCTTTACGCAAATATCTCCAGAAGATAAACCAAAAGTAGTAAAGTTGATAAACACAATCATAGAAGAAGGAAATATTTATTTTGAGAATTTGGTGCAAATGTTGGAGAAAACATATAAGTTTAACATTGACGATTACATAAATGACAATCATATTTTACCCCCGAAAGGGCTGGGCTACTTAGGACTGGCTTTGATCTCAGTTCAGAAGCTGTATGTATTTTTGGGAGATCTAGCAAGGTATAAGGAACAAGTGAACGATACGAATAACTATGCTAAGAGTAAATTTTGGTATACAAAAGCTCAACAAATCAATCCTAAGAACGGACGGCCATACAATCAATTAGCCATATTAGCCATTTACGCAGTAAGTGTAGTTATTAAAAAGTTATTTGATCTATGGATATGGACTTACATAAAAAAAAAAAAACTTTGTTTTTGTTGCAGAGAAGAAAACTTGATGCAGTATACTATTACATGAGGAGTCTAATGTCATCTAATCCCTTTTATTCAGCACGGGAAAGTTTATTATCACTATTTGAAGAAAATAGGAAAAAGGTAAGTCATTGCAATCAATAATTCTGTATAATTCTTAAGAGAAGAATTTTCTTTATTATTTTCTGTTATGTGTAGCATACTTTGAAGTGGCATGACTAAACTGAGTTTAGGATATCGATCCTGTACAGTAACTAAAATATGTATATCAAATGAATATTTGAATGTATTTCAAAGTTAGGCACCCACTAACTAGATGAGCTCACCCAATGGGTACCGTGAGCTAGAAATTATAATATAAAAACACTTATAATCAGAATAAATATTTTAACTTAAGAGGCCAGCAAATAATTTGTTATTAGAGGTCATTTCCACCATATTATGCTATTATTTGTATTCAAATAGTATTTATCTAGGTACCTGGATACCTATATATTTTTTCAAAATACTTACCAAAATGAAATGACGATCTCTGTGGCGCAGTGGGCGAAGCCCGCCAGAGACGCAGAAGGTTGTGGGTTTGATTCCCGCCGCTGGCCAAATGTTTGCATCTGCAAATATTTGTCTCGGGATCTGGGTGTTTACTATGTATAATATGTATGTATTTAAAAAAAAAGTTGTATATAAGTAGTATATCAGTCATGTAGTTCCCATAACACAAGCTCTGCTTACTTTGGTGCTAGATGATGCTGTGTGAAAAATGTCCAGCATATTATACAGTGGTGGACATATAATTAAAAACACTACCCACGGAACTTAACATTATACAAGATTACAAGGGACCTTAATACTTTTTATTTGGAAATGAAACCACAAATAGCATAAAATATGTTCAATAACTAATCATTTATTTAAAAAAACAACAAAATATCAACTAAACAAGTACAGATTCAATATTACATTTCATACAAACAACTAAATGAGTTTTGAAGTACCAACAGTAATGGACAACTAATTAGAAACAATACAAAAAAATAAAAGATAAATCATATTTTATTGGTTTAATTATTTAGAATTATATAATTTAGGTAAAAGATACTGTGTATAGGCTACTAAAACTTATAATTAATATTTTGTTGCGTATCCTTTATTATCAATCACAGCTCTACAACGACGTGGCATTGATTCAAGCAATTTCATACATTTTTCTAGTGGGATTGAATTCCATGCTTCTACAAAAGCTTCGTAGAGTTCGTTGTGACTGGAGTTACGTTTGTTTGAGACTTTCTTTTTTACGACATGCCACAGATTTTCTATGGGATTTAAATCAGGGCTATTTGCAGGCCAGTCTAAGACGGAAATACGCTGTTCCCTAAGATAATATTTTACACTGTTGGCAGTGTGTTTAGGGTCATTATCATGCTGAAAGATTTTTGTACTACAGTTGATTCATTGTACCTTCAATCTTATGAACGGGTCCAACTCCACATCCAGAAAAACATCCCCATATATATATATATTGCCGTTTCCGTGCTTGACTATGCTTCTGAATTTACCATGTTTATTTTAGTTTCATCTGAAAATAAGTATTTTTTCCAATCTCGGACCGTCCAATTGACATACTTTTTAGCGAATAATAATAGCTTCTCTCGATGTTTCTTGGTAAGAAGCGGCACCTTTCGAGAAACCCTCCCAAACAATTTTGATTCCACTAATCTACGACGTACTAGTCTTGACGAGATATTTCTAGGGTAATCAGGCGAAAAAACTTCATTTTTAATCTGGTTGGAGCCTTTAAAAGGGTCTTTCTTAGCAATACGTACGATTAGCTTATCTTCTCTGGGCGAAGTTTTCCTCGGTCGAGCCTTTCTAGGAATATTTTCAATAGTTCCGTGTCTTTTGTAATGGTCAATAGCATTGAAAACTTTCTTTACCGAACATTTTAAATGATTAGCTATTCTCCTGTACTTCCATTCTTGGTCGATGTGCAAATTAACAATTATTTGCCTAGTTGACGCGTCACAACTTTTATTTTTGCCCATTTTGAACAAAAAATTGTAAACTGATTTTCAATTTTATGGTCACCGCCAAAACGATAGAAAATAGCTAAGAAAAAAGTTTTATTTTTTTCAATTTCAAAAAATGGAATGTGCCGTGGATGCTTTTATAAAGTGTTTCTAATTAGGCGTCCAAGAGGCCAGTAACAGAAAATAAGCTATGTATGCTTTAAACTCTTTTTATGATGAAGTTTAGATAGTTTTGTTTTTTTAATGTATTCTATGAGTATTCTAAATTGAGCGGCTATATTGTTGCATGATTATTAAAAATTGAATTTATATATTTTTCAAGAATGGATGACATGGACTTCAAACTTTCGTAATTCATATGAAGTGTTTCTAATTATATGACCACCGCTGTTATAGTTATTTATTGATTTAATGTAGACGAATCGCATTTTACATTTTTTTACGTCATACATGACATGTTTTCATCTTATTTGTTTCTAATTAAAAACAACAATATTTTACGTATTTTTAATATTAGGTACATAGCTTATATTGTCTAGTTACAGAATAACACCACGTTGTGAAAAATACAACAAGTTTACAGAAATCATTTTTGGTATTACGGAACACCACCGAATTTATAACAAATTCTGAACAGCTAATATCGCGCAAGCACGGACGGGCCTGCATCAGTCAAAAATACATATTCGGGCCGATTTTTGGACGCTCGAATTGAAGTTGCGAGCGGCGTTTGCCGCATCCTTAAGTACTTTATTTCTTTAGATAGATAGATAGATAGAAAATTCTTTATTGCACATAAAAATATAAGTACATAGGCGAACTTAATGCTAAAAAGCATTCTCTTCCAGATAACCTCATATTTTATAAGATCCTACTACTATTATAAATGCGAAAGTTTGTGAGGATGGATGTTTGTTACTCTTTCACGCAAAAACTACTGATCAGATTTTGTTGATAATTTTCAGTAATATAGTTATTACATCAGAATAACACATAGGCTACTTTTTATCCGGTATCAACGCGGGCGAAGTTGTGGGCAGAGGCTAGAAAATAAATAATGCTGCAAATTTTCACACAGCATCATCTAGCCCTAAAGTAAGCGGAGCTACATATTATACATAGAAAACACCCAGAACCGAGACAAATATTTGCATACCATACAAACATTTGTCTCGCGGTTGGAAGTGACCCGGGGCCCGGCGGGCCTTCGCCCACTGCGCCACATAGGTCGTCAAGAAGGCAGGTTTGAGCGAGTCGAACTCGACTGAACTTCGTGAAACGTTCACGAGCCACTCTTCCAAACATCGGAAGTTTGGACGACCAGTTTGATAGTTGGACGATAGTCTGGAGCCACCATATGACATGTGCTACTAATTCACGGTTTTCTTTTAGTATGAAGCGGCAGAGCGTAAACGCCGCGCGGCAATAGAAAGTAAAAACTCCGAGAGTGCGTCCAATGACGCGGTCGACGCGAAAACCACAGTGCAAGGGAATCGTAAGGAGGTGTGGGTGCGGCCTAGCGGGGACCGAACCACCACCACGCCGCGAATAGATCCGGAAACCGAACAGCTGGCTGCGATGTCTTCTGTGGAGGTAACTGATTAGTAAGAATCTAAGCTGAGAAGTGTTAAGTGACCTTAGCAGATAGGCGTGCATCCGAAAAAACGATAATATCGGACACAGCAAATCTCCTAGCAAAGGTCGAGTGAACGAATCATTTGGATTTACATTATTATGTCGATTCGGTTACATACTGTAACCGAACTTCATAGCGTTTCTTCCTGAGGCTTATGTAACTAAAATTATGTAAGTTTCGCTTACATAAGCCTCAGGAAGGTTTTAGAATTAAATCCCTGTAGGTGGAGCAATCACTACTTGTACGGTGACCGAACGCGTCGCCAATTGGCGAAGGTGTAATCTCGATTCCCTTTAACGAGATAATGTTCATGTTATGAACTAAAGAAAGTTACACTTAAAAAATGTGTAAAATGAGTCCTTTAGAGCAGGCAACGCATCGGCAATGCCCCAAGTGTTGTAGATTCCCATGCCTCGATAGGTACAATAAAAAAATGGGTCGTATTTTAAATTAAACAGAAATAATGGCAAATACATAAAGCGAGGCCCTCCGAATCACAGGAGCAAATGCCTTCCAGGGAATAAACATGACATCATAATGATCATACATTATTGAACGTCGCAATTTGGTATACAATTTGAGGTAAACAAAGGATGGAGGTCTAAGTAGCCGTAGAGTACCTAAGGGCACGTGGTACCTGGGACATGCCTTTGTCTTATTTACCTCTAATGGCACCAGCACCAATATCAATATTTTGGCGATAATTTGCAGCTACCCAATGTAGAGGCTTATGCGTCATTTAATTAAAACACATTATTATGTTCAATGAGCTAGTGGCCCTCTCTGTTGTCAGAGTTTTTAGACATCCCAAAAGATTCGGACTGGTACTGATATCTAAACGTACCATCCAAAGGATGGTGGTCTAAGTAAACAATGCTAAAGTAATATTCACAGCGACACTATGATGACTGGTAGAAAAAGCTTTTATTGGACTATTAAACATTTTGTTATTGTTACAGCTAAACAAAACCTTCATAACGAGTTATCTCCACGTTCACGGGAAACTGATTACGAAAATAGGGTATGTATTCAATTATCACTATCGAACTTCGTAAAAGATATATTATAGCGACTATGCTTAAAGGGTTTAAGATATATTGACGTGGAGTCGAAGCGTGTAGAAAAAAAAACAGTATTCTACGTAACTTAAATAACACGTTATTTTTTATTAAATTTCAAACCCCTTCGTGTATTTCATCAGCTATTGCAGCGCCCCCTGATGCAATTAAACCTGTATATGGTTTATAATTATACCAATTTAACCTGTCTTGAAACAATAAAACGATTGCAAAAAACGGCATTGTAATCGGTTTTGGAGAAAAATGCTAACAGAACTTCTTATCCAGTAAATACATAACGCCCAATAAATTCGGACTCAGCGTCACTCGAGTCATTAGAGGCGAAGATGTGGGTTCTAGTCCCGCTGAATCGGATGTTTAGGACATATCAATGTTCAATTCGTGGCTACTTACCTCATCAGCAGTCCAACCATATTAGTTTTATACTTAATTATTTAATAAGAAGTTCCAAATAAATGATTTATCTATCTTATATATCTATAAGATAGAGCCATTTTATGCGTTTTACGGTAAAAGGTTGTTTGTTACCATTTACCACCGAAACGGCTTATCCGATTTGAATGCGGCTTTTTGCATTCGATTTGTATAACTTCAATGATGGTTCTTAAATGTCTTTTATCGCCATAATTCACAAGGGGGTGCTGCAATCGATGATTTAAAAACAGATCGGGGTTTTTCAAAAGTTGTAGACTAGTAGTTCACCACGAACTACGATCTCGCGATGTACGGGCCTATTGAACTCCTACGAGCCATAGTTCAAAAGTCCTCTTACCCATTGAGCTCATATTCGACTCAAACATTCTATTAAAATAACCTAATTAGCTACCAAGTTTCATCAAGTTTGATTAAATGGTTAGATAGTTATGAATTTTGACAAGATTGAATGGTGTGTATGTATTACCAAAAAAAAAAGTATGTAAGTAGTATATCACAAGAGTTTGTTTTATGGGAAGTAGTTCCTATATCACAAGCTCTGCTTAGTTTGGGGCTAGATGGTGCTGTGTGAAAAATGTCCTGCATTATTTATTTATAGTTATCGTCTGTTAAACAATACATTCATATGTATGTTTTTTTATATTTTTTTTTATTTATTTAGGCACACTTGACATGTTACAAACATAATATATAACTAGTATACAGTTTTTATCTGGTTAGGAACAAAACTTATGTGCTAAACGAAAACAAAACAATAAATAGTGTTGAGCAGACAAACACCAACTGAGGTGTATGTTTGAAACCAGATTCATAAAAAAATATAAAAAAAGTCAAGAAAAATAAGTGTAGCAAAGTACCTACCTACTAAGGTAATTAGGACGAAACAGATATTAAAGAAAAAAACATAAACTATGATACTACCCTTCAATGGACCTTTGGACTCAAGACGCTACTGTGTATGAGCAACTAATCCCCCGTTAAAATGGAGGATGTCTTTAAGTGTTTTAATAAATTGACATAATTTAGAGTTAAAAATATCCAGCTCTAAATTATCCTTTGACAACTCATGATACTGTCGACACATTCTTGTTAAAGGAATATAACAAGAAATATTGTTTCTATAAACGCGTAGTGTAAAAATATTGTTTGTTTCTACTTACAATCCGGCGTTTGTACACCGGCTTGTCTGATCTGCGCTCGCTTCGCTTGCTCGATCTAAATGAACGTGTTGGTTTAAAATAGTGGTACTTGTTGTAACAGAATGGAGACTTTTCACGAGTGCGCGAGCCAGATGCTCCGTCAGTTCCGCAGTTTGCTGCACCGTAAGCCGCTGCCGACTCCCTCCGCGCGCCTCCTGCAGCTCACCGCGCTCAACATGTTCGCCGTCGAGAGTACAGCCGCCGCCTCGCTAAAAGGTAAAACAAACACACACAATCTGAAAATACTAGTAGTTCGCCACGAACTGAGATCTCGCGATGTACCGGTTTTACACCGTTATACCAACTTACCTACCAAGTTTCATTAAGATTTGATAAAAAAATCGGCAGTTATCGTCGGACAAACAATTATACAACATAACAATACACTGGATTAATAAAAAAACCGTTTATTCGAAAACACCAATGTATTCTGTTTTTTTTTCGTCGATCGCCATCTGTATTATCTCACTCTATCCTTACACTCCATTTCCTTAACGTTCCATTTCAATTATGCATCACGCTCCAGATTGCCCAAGCTGAGTCTGAAGATCATAGTTCGCTTCGCTCACTCGATGACCTACATCGTTGCGTTACTTTCTTACCCGCAAGGAATTGCCCGTTTGACGTGAGAATAATCAATAGTAATAACGTACAGAAGACTCACTCCACGATGACCGTACGTTATTTTGAATTTAGTTATCGCTTGGATTAGTTCCACCACTCATCCACTCTGGCCTTCGAACGCGGCACGTTCTACCTATTCGAGACGGAACTAGATATATTTTTGTACATAAACTGCCTGGTAAGAGGCTGTTTGTTTATCTGTTTGTTACCATTTATCTCAAAAAACGGCTTATCCCTACATACATACATAAACTCACGCCTGTTTCCCAGTGGTATAGTCAGAGAACACGGATTTGCACTTGCTGCGCTCCTGTCATACTTGTGTTGCTTCCCTCACTCTCATCATATTCTTCATGCACATGCATGCCTGTCGGTTTTGGGTTCTCTTGACCTGGCTTTCTCTAGGGCGTTTCCGTTCGTTGGGGGAGCAACTTTAGCTTTCGCACGCTCATCAGTCTCATAAAAAAATACGTTTTAAATTAATGTTCTTAGTACCTTACAATTCAATAGTACCTGTAATAGATCCTGTTCATTATCAGCCCCTGAAGTCTGACTTCCAGCCGGATGTCGTCTTAATTAAATATTTTGTTCTAAATACTATCATAATCTAGTCAATGAGGAAATAATTACTTATTATATAAAATGTCATAGTGTATTAATTTAGCAGCAATAATGCTCAGGAGATGTATTATGAACTCAGCCAGTAAGCGGTCACGTGGTACTTCAACGGTTTTCTGCCTGGATTTTGGCTATTTCGTATTAAGAGCTTAATTTTGACATAATGCTAGCGTGTTTTAGCCGTCAAAATGTTACTACTAAAACCCATTCAGTTTGAGGTATTTAATATGGTTTTATTATACTATAACGTACTAAGTACGTACTTATACTATATTGTAACTTCTTTCGAATTTCCGCCGAACTTTTTCATCTGATGGGGACCGAAATGTTTTCTTTCGGAAACATAACTCGCGCACTGAATATATAATAGGGAATCCGTGCTAACATTTAATTACGCGAAATTTCAACATAAAAACTGCACGTGAATCAGAAAAATGACACAATATGCGTTATTAAGGAGTTAAAATAATAGATAATTATTATTTAATTAATAATTTGATCATAACAGGATAAAAAATAAAACCGTACCTTTCCGCTAAAAAACTAATAACATTTCCGAACGATCCTAACCATCGTAGACAATTTAGCCAGGCAGTAGTCAGTTTGATAAATGGATGTTATAATACGAAAAATACGATGTACTGCCTGGAACTTGTCTGGTTTTAGATAAGTTCATAGTTTTTTCTTTGAAAAAGACTGTAGACGTACTATGACTCTTTTTTGAGAGCTGAAGATCCTGGAAACGGCTATACTAATTCCACCAATTATAGCTAAGAACCATTCCGCAAACACCAGCTTTAAAATGAAATCGAAATCGAAGCGACTGTTCCCGAGCTACAAGGCCACAGACAAATAATTAAACACTTTATGTCCTTAAACTTATAAAACCCATATTTTTTGTCGGGGTTTAAATATAGAATGTAGATATTACTTGAAGTAAGTGGTGCCGTTAGACCCGTCTGCTCCATAAGGTATGAATCACCTTGAGATGTAAGATAAAAGTCAAAGACGTCAGGCCTCAAAATAACTGGGTCTGCTCATTAATTTCTGTAATTGGTTTTTCCATATTGGTGCCGATACCGTTTGACCAACTGACCCTTTATATTTAGTTGAGTTGCGTTAGTTGGTCTTAACCTAAGCGGGACCATTGTGTCCCTAGCCTCTTAATGCAAAAATAGTTTTTTTGATTTTATCTTTGCGTAAGTATTAAATTAGCATTTAATTAACTTCGAAATCATAACTCCTAGATAAAACCAGTATATGGTGTTTGTACCAGTAACTGATCACAATAATCTTGCTATCAATATTCGGGCATCATTCCAAACCCAGTAGCCTGTTTATTGCCCAAAGTTATTTATTGATATGCTTTTATCGTATCTTTACTAAAGTGTTTCACACTAAAATTAAGTTCGAACAAATTGACAGTTAGCTGCCAATTATGTGATGGAGAAATATGCATTTTATGGCGCATAAAATAATAATAATAACGGTTTTGATTAAAAAACGTCCAATATAGGCTTGTTTTATTTTTACAGTTACCATTTTTAGTTTGAAACGTACCAATCCATTTCTGAGGCTGTAAAATGAGGATAGTTTATTCGTTTATAGCCAAGGTAAATTATTTTCAAGTGCAGCTTAAGACTTCAATATATTCTAAAGATACTTTTGTTATGCTTGAATAGCCATGTCAAAGAAAATAAGTTTTGCCTTAATCGGCTGCTTAATTGCGCATTTTAATAGCTTTAATTTAAATTTTACAGGTTTTTTTAATAAAACGTGTAATAAAACCAGCTTCTCTTCAATTTTTTGTCTCGATAATAAATGGATGTGGATGAGAATATGGCAAGATATAGGGAAAATAGATAATTCATTATTGCATTTACCAGAATTCATAAAAGTACTTTTTTTTTGTTAAAAATAAATAATTTGTTCATGTCAGATGAGTTTTGGCAAAAATAAAAACAAAATTATTGTGTTTTTAACGGAAGGTAAAGGCAGAAAAACTACTTATAAGCAGAACCTTAACTGCACATGGCTCAAAAATGTAAAAGTGTTAAACAGTATGATGTCCAGGGTTTGATGCGGACGGATAACCAAATATCGTACGTTTCGTACTAAAGGATAGTATTTATCAAAAAAAGATCGTAAATCTTAAAGAACTATTTTTTTTTACTCTGTAGAAAACACGAAATTTTCGTGTTTACTACTATATGAAGAAAATATAAAGTATCAAAGAAAGTCAAGAAGACAAAATTTAATCATCATTATACATTATCATCATTATAAACCTACAACTTTAAAAAATATAAACTTGCATTTATGAAACATTTACTTAGATTTTTGCAATCTGTTACACTGCATTCCGTAGTCATTATTTTTTGTCATTGATGTATATTTCATTCATTCATTTGGGACAGTAAGTGAACCTCCATAACATACATTTAGGGAAAGTCCCGAGTACCAAACCCATCGAACTATGTCTATAGTCTAGAGTAATGAGGTATGAATTTTATAGGTACTTTATTATTGAAAATAGCTTGTCATCATATAAATTATAGTTTTTTGCGTAATGACAAATTATCGTACGAAAACCAACCTGGGGGGGTCTAGATGATGTCTCTACATAAAAGTATTTAAGACTTATTCCTATCCTATATTTATCTATTCATTACATTTTATTACTCTGTGTAATATTTCTCATAACAGAACGGTATGAAATGGTTATTTATTAAATAGTATAATCTATTATCATTCTTAATTTTCACAGGAACATATTATATTTAGTAATTGAATTAATAGCACGTAGCTCGATCTTATTCAATTTACAAAATTAATACATAACGTGAGCTTGTAAGTGTGGCTATTTCCTGTGGCCCCGTCCGGGCGCAGTGGAGGTTTGTAATTACAAATTACAAGTTATCGGAGGTTGATGCACTGGGTCTCTTCCCCGCTTGCCGCAGCCCCGCTCCTCACAAATGCACACATTTGATGGAGACAGGTTCAACAAACTGTGATGACGACGAACATCGCGCCTGGAGAGGCGACCGCACTTTTACGCCATTACTTGTAATGATGTTTTGAATTATTGTAGAGAAATTACGGCGCACGAGACCCTTAATTACGGCGTTTGGTAAGGCGATGCCCTGTGGCAAAAACTTTTACGTTGACTTTCCAGGAAAGATATTCAGATAACAATGTTTTGTATGCGTCGCGTCCTGTTGCATAATTTTTAATGAGTTCTGTCTTTTCTTTGGTAAGGAACGCATTCAATTTGCAATAATTAAACTGATATTATCGCTACAAGACATTAATAGACAGTATCGACATTTACGTGTATAATTTTCGCGTAAAGTGTTTCATAGTACAATGTCAAGATAATAAGATGGTGCTTCGTATTGCAAAGAAGTGTCATTATGTAAAAAAACATGTTGCGTGACGTAGATGGCTGTTTTTGTTGTTATTGTTAAGCACTGTAGGTGTTTGCAGGTGCAATCTGTTCTATGTATTTTTAGACACTCTCTATTTATAACAGACCGGATCGTCGAGACCGGTAGCTGCCGATGTACTATGATCCGACGAGTAAACGACATACCTATGTAATATCATTATCATTTAAGCCTTGGCTTGAGCCTTCCTTCAGGTTACAACATTTATTTTTAGAGCGTATCTCTGTAATGCACGTAATGGGCTAAGTATTGCGAAAGTGGATAACATGAAAATTTCTTCCGCTTATCAATGTTATGGTAATGGCCGCATTTACGATGTCGTAGTCATCGTAATGGATTTGAGGATTTAAATTTATTGAGATCGGATCGTTATCTCATAACTTTAAAGCGACGAGTTGAATTTGCATCTACAAACCTAGCAAAGATCCGAGAGAACTGTAAAAAAGAGAGGTAGGGTATTGCCCTACACTAGAACAATATGGGATCTTGATAAATACTAATATCGAAATATGTGATGACGTTGTACAACTTAGTGGCTTCTACTTCTAAAAATCTTACGAAATCTTAAACTCTTTTATTATTACTAGTAGTTCGCCACGAATTGAGGTCTCGCGAAGTACCGTTTTTATCCGATTACCGGAACCCCACCGAAAGCGCATCTCCAAACTCTAAAATTGTATTAGTATAATCTGCCAAGTTTCATGAAGATTGAATAAACGGTTCGGAAGTTATCGCCGGACAAACGAACATACACACAAACGCGGGATTGCCCAAAATAGACTCACTCGATTAATAAATTGACAATACATTTAGTAAACTTACTTGAATTCAATAGATGGTAGTTTTAAATGCATTGTATGTATTTCCCATAGTGAGTGTTGACTAGACAGTAAGTAGCTCGTACAAATTATTTATTCCTGATCGACGATTAATGCAAACTGATTTGTGTGGACATGAGGACTCCGATGGTTAGCAATTGATGTTTGCTTAGATGAAAAGATCTGCTATGTTTGCCCACGGATTATCATTTGTACTGATGTCGTATTTGGCACATGCAAAAACAACACATTTGGTATATGTTTAAGATCATGTTATAAAGCTTTTTGGAGTTTCGAAGCCAGATTGCGAAAACGGAACCCTTATAGTTTCATAATGTCCGTTTATCTGTTTGTCCGGCCGTGTGTCGAATACGAAAATAACAAAATATTTTTCGTAACAACCTCCTGTGTTTTGAACAGGACATCATTGAACAGGACTTTAAAAAAATGCCGGCGACGAACAATATAATGTTTCCGTAAGCCTTAACGCCAACAGAAAGTGGTATTTGTCTAGACAACCTTGTTTGCGTTTGCCATCAGGTGTTTTGTCTGTTCCCATTTATCTCCGAAACGGCTTATCCGATTGAAATACGGTTATTTGCAATCCATTTGTATGACTTCAGGTAGTTCTTAGATGGATTTTCGTCACAAGCAAGGTGGCGCTGTATTAGCCGATGGAAAACACGTCGGGGGTTTTAATTTTGCATTATTTTTTTTGAAGATAAAAGTAGTAACGGCGAGCGGTCGGCATGGCTGGAGTGTGCCACGAGCGTCTCTCTGCTAATGTTTGGCGCCTTGCTCGAGAGATGTTGCGCGCTGTTGCCCGAGCCGGCGGACACTCAGCAACACTCGGATGCCTTACTGATGCTGCCTGCGATCAAGGTACGCACCTACGGCTAACTATTGCAGTTTTTAGATACTATTGGTTTGTTTTTGGATATGTAAAAAAAATTACAGCAGTTGTATTAAAGGAAAACTATCACAGCTAAGTTGGCTTTACAAGTTAACGATTCGACCAACTCAAACTCTTTTGTGCAGTGGGCGCAGGCCGGCCTGAGACGCAGTAGGTTGCGGGTTCGATTCTCGCCGCGGGACTAATGTTTGTATGATCTGCAAATATTTGTCTCGGGTCTGGGTGTTTTATGTATGCCGTTTTTGTTAGGTGGTTAATCAGCTTTCTGTCGAGTCTGCTGACTTGGTTAGGTTATCGGTAGTGACATTTAGAACTGAGCGCTTCCGTGATTTGGAAGGCACATTAAGATGTTGGTCTCGGCTATACCTGCGAGTTATCGTGTGCTTATTCCGATTATTAGAGATTTTGATGTGGTTTGACAGCGTTATGTTAATTTTGCCCGAAACAAAATGTTAATGTGTAAAACCACGAGAGTGGGTAAGATAACTTGAGTTTACGTGTGAAGTGTAGACTATATCAACAAAAAGTAAGTAAAAATTTGAAATGTCACAAAGTACAGTATGGAATTAAATCCTTGACGGACGTTGCAGTAGGCTACCGTTATGGCCGGCTGGCTATTTGCGAGGAACTGGCTAGGTTGTCGTAAAATAATAGGGAACTGCGATAGGAATTTTGTTAATATTGCTAAACGGTTAGTGCCTAGCGTAGGTAGCTACAAAAGTACTGCGCTGGTCCATTGCCGATACAAAACACTTAACTCCATAGTCGTTAAATATTATTAATACCGCAGTTTTTGTAGTGCACAACGATTTACAGACAGCTTTAACAACACTCGACAATGCGCAGAAAAAGACGTGTTACATGTCTCACGACTCGTTCTATATATTTGCGAGCCGTAATCATACGTTTGTATGAATTATTTATCGCGCCGGCATTAAATTGAATTGAATTAAATTATACGTATTTACTTTTATTGCAGGTGTGGTCTGACTGGATGCTTTGCCACAGTAGTATATGGAATCCACCTCCGACGTTTGAAAATTTCGAAACTGAGTAAGTGCAATTACTGCGTTTGTTTTTTTTTTCTGTAAAATGCACATATTTTATGTCTTGCTCTTTGTTTTATAGCTCTGAAAACGACCCATGGGATTGGCTTGCGAAGCTTATGAACATTCTAGAAGCTCTAGATGACAAGACAATAGAATTAGAAAATAAACCTAAAGAAGGTGAGTTATGTTTTCTAACTATGGTAACCAGTTTAGTAAACTTAGCTCGTACTAATTTAGTTGGCTAATTAGTTCGTAATAAATGTTTGCGAGGGCGGCGCGGTGCGGCGTGTTTTACGCAGAAATGATTGACTAACAAAACGCATTACCGCAAATGGCTGGCTCATACAAATTCAATGGGACCGATTGAGTTGCACGTCTACATATCCTTCCAGCTATAGTAATAGTCCTACGTGACTCATATGCAGATTTTTTTTATTTTCTAGTAAAAAGTAAATTACTATAAAACTCCAGCCATAAAATGATGAGTAAGATTTCCATAGAAATGGATGTTATAAACAGAAACGTTTTATAAAGCTTTTTATATCTGTATTAAGCTTTTATTTGTAAGAAGGGGCATTGTTATTGTTTTCTGCTCCGATCCTTTCTGCTTATAGCTTCAATTATCGTCTTTGGAGAATTAATTAGCTTCTCGAGAAAGAAATAAACTTTACTAGAAAGTAAAGATGTTTGGATCTCCGTAACGGCTGAACCGATTTGTAAGAAATTTGGAATACATATATAATTTGTGCTCTACAATGACACAAAAGTTTATGCCGAGAATCTGTGGGAAGATTATGTTATCTAACATGTCTGGGGATTATGTCTGTTGTTGTACACAGTTTGATAAGGAAGTTCATAAACTGGGAACAGAGGAAATATACATTTGTATGAAGCAAGCTAGAAAGTCGTATGAGAAGTATATACAATTATTTGTTTGTTTGTATGTCTCAAAAAATCCTCTGTGTAGGCCACAATATCTAATGATTTTGATCTAATTTAGGGCGTTTTCGATGCACATTGAACAGTTTAGCATAGCAAGTAATTTTGACTAAGTAGAAGTAGGTCGTGTGAGGCTTCCACTAGGCGTCTCGCGTGGTTTACCTAGTCAGTGCATATTCGACTAGCGGTTGAGCCACTCATCAGATTTTCTTCATCAATTAGCATAAAGTAAGCTCAGTGAAATGTCAAATCCATCCAAGATCTATCATCATCTAAACTACACTTAGGGCGTTTCCCGATATTGATTGCGTAGTAGGCACGGAAGCCCCCCAGGCCTTTAGGACGTGAACCTAACTATTCGGACATGGAGTGCATCTCAAACATGGGGGTCATTGGAGGTAGGTGAATTTAACCACAGTTAACGTGACAGTTAGTACGGTTAGTCGGGAACTTATTCTTGTGACTTGAGGATACCGTATGTGAGCATCGGAGCCAAGTCACGAATGTGCTAATGACGTGATTAACCGCGAATCCGTGTGGTGCGTGTGCAAATAGCGGCATCCTCAATCGCGGGGCGGGTGGGAACACTTCTCGTCCTGTGTTCCATCGGGACAATTAACACGTTTCCTGATGCTAGGTGTTTTGGATTCTTAATCGTTTCGTAGGAGACGTTAAAGCCAAGTGAAATGGGATTTTATGAAGATTTACACGAAACTGCATTTTACTATTTTTTTTTAACCCCCGACGCAAACAGAGATGTTATAAGTTTAATGTGTGTATCTGTATGTGGCATCGTAGCTCCCAAACGGATGAACCGATTTTTATTTCGTTTTTTTTTAATGGTGACTTGGCCAAGGGTGTTTTTAGTTATGAATCAAGAAAATCTGTTCAGCCGGTTCTTTACCATCAGCTTTTTTGTCTGTTAGAATTGATTTACGTAACGGCTTATTATATAGAATTTCGTTTTTTTTTATTTGTGTTGCAAGATTTGGACCACAAGTGCCCCTAGAGGACTGCAATAGACGTAAACGCGTCGGGGTTTACAGTTTTCCAAAAAATTACTTGTCTCGCTTGTCTTTATTCTATTCACACACCTTTGAGGCCGTTCCCTGCGTTAAGCGGGCTTTGCGCGCGTGTGGTGGTCGCGGTTCACGCGGGGTACCCGCTTCACGCAGCGCCGCGAGTTCTTATCTCGTAACTATACTATCATGCCGAGCTGGGGGCTCCGTCCTGATACCTGATACCGTTCAATATTTTTCCCTGTTGTTCCCCGGCAGTGGGATTTTTCCCAGCTATGAGACTCACATAAATCGTTTTTTCGTTCTCAAAACTTCCCCTGCTTTCCTGAAAATCGTTCTATCCGCTTTCGCGTTTTTTTACATCATAGATGGTCAAATATATAATAGTTAACAACTTGATACTTTCTTTATGTTGATCTAAATAACTTGAAATGTATTTAATTGTGTATAATTCTAATAAAATTGTCTCTACAGGTCTAATATGCGTGCGGTTGCCGGAGGACGCTACGCTTGGCGGTTTCACGCCTCTCATGTACATGGAATCGGGCGTGGCGTGGGTGCGCTCCGAGCCCGCGGTGCCTTATCACGCGGCTGAGCATGCACTGCGGACGCAGAAACTGCTTTTCTTTGGTACAGAGTAAGTACTCATCTTAAATAACTAATGTTATGAATTAATGTTATCTGATAATACGAAGACGTAAAACTTCATGAGCTTATTGCCTACTGACAAAACGAGTTAAAAATAAACTCGATCATCGTTGTTTTTGAGACCGATTACTATACCAACTCCGAGCCTTATCGCCTCTGGCTAATAACAGCCAGAAATATTATCAACGCTAATAAGCCCGTTTATTTTACAATACAGCTTCCAAGTAAGATAAGTTGGGCTCATGCGAATATTCGTAAGTTTAATTCGAATAGTTAGTTTCAATGAGAAAGTCACACTAACAAAGGATACAATGATGCAGAATTGAAATTGAATGATAGATTTGGTCATTTGAATTATTATTCTTTCTGTTTGTGTAGGTAGGTCCCCATTCATATTGCTCTCACTGCATCTTAGTACCTACTTGTTAAGTTGTATAAGATAATAGTGATTTCACAGTAAGCGATTCAAATTGTAAATAAAATAAAAATGATCTTATACCGTAAACCGTAGATTGTCCCAAAATTATAAAGATGTAATTATAGGGATGGATGATAGTGTTATCTCTTTCCGTTGCAGATACCTAGTAGGCGTGGAGCCCCCCGTGCTGCGACTCGAGTACCCGGCGAACGCGGCGCCGCGGTACGTCAGCGCGGTGCAAAAGGCGCAGCCCGATCATCCACCGCTACAGAACTTGGTATGATATCTCAGTCACATATACAGCCCTGACCGTACACACGAGGATTCCTTTGTGATATCACAAAAATATCAAGCCCGATCGGAGTGAAATCCGCTACGTCAAATGTTAAGCGGGGATGACGTGATGCCATTTGAAACGTTTACGTGTCTTTTTTAAGTTTTGCCATTGTTTTCTGAATTGGCGTAACTAACCGTTGTATACTGAAATGTTAATCACGACTCAGGGGAGATAAAAAAATACAGCTACATTGCAAATGCGTCACCTCTTTCCGACTCATAACATAAATCTTGATTACCGTTCCAGTTTTTTTAAGAATTTGATCATCCATATAATCACCATTTCAGCAGTTTGTGATTCCTTCTGGATTAGAGGCCAAGTATTCCCTGATCAAAAAAATAATAATATTAATAACAATATGAATGATTTAAATACCTCTGCTCCGCTCAGTAAAGGTGGATGTTTGGCTCTTTGTTACCTCATTAGTTTCTGTGATTTTCAGATTGAAGATTTCGAGGAGGATGACAGCGCCAGTGCTGGTGCCAGCGGGCCGGCCAGCCTCACGGACGGCGCGGCTGCGGACGGCGCCGACGCGGTCACTCGGAAACTACTGCGTAGGAAAGAAATACTCGAGACGAGGAAGGCTAACTTGGACCGCCAGCGTCAACGAGTGCAGGTAACATTATATATATGTATAACACCCAAAATACATACATAATGCTAACCATCATACTAGGATGTGTTTTGGGTATCAGGGACTATTACTCAATGCGAGAAAAGCTACCTAAATGTTTTCTGCGCGGGAAAAAAGATCTGGCGATAAAGGTCGTCTCGATTCCGTAATTTTGATAATGAATACATAAATTAAAATGAGTTTCGAAAGTTCCGAAAGTGAAATGGATATTGACTGCACTACAACAGATCTAAAGTCGGAAGCGATGGAAAATCTGCTTCCAGCGAAGTAAAAAAAAAAACAAAAAATACGTAAAAATTATCTTACATAAAAATATTTTTATTGAAATAGTCTCGTATCATTGAAGTCCTCGCTTGCGGCTTGGCCTTAAAACTGATATTCGACTTGTAATTAATTGCCTATTTCGCGGCCTCTGCAATAATTCATGAAAATAATACAAAGGGGTGAATTTACCCATGAAATGAGAGATCAAAACTCACAACGGAGCCAAATGCAAATTGAACCTTTCAATTAAAAGGCAAAATAATTGGACCGTTGTTTAACCATCGAACCTATCGTATATTTAACATTTTTTCAGTGACCAAGCATAAATTGAACCTTTCGCAAACTGAACCAAACGCGCATTGGTCAATAGCATGAAGCAATTACGAATCGGATCTTTCGCATTGGACCTAACGCTAATTAAACCATTTTTAGCCATCGAACCAACCACGAATTGGAAATATCGCAAATAGGAACAAACACGCATCGGTCTTTACTAATTTAGAGTATTTTAGCCATTGGATGAACGCCAATCGGGCCAACATCTACTAAATCTTCCCGTGATATTGTTGCAGGAGATATTGCGCTGTGTGGAAATAGAGGTGCGACCAAGATGGCTGGTGCCCGACACCAACTGCTTCATCGACCATCTGCCGCTACTGCGAGCGGTTGCCGCTGCGCCTACCCAGCCATACTTGTTCGCTGTACCGCTAGTCGGTAAGCCACCTCAGCGTCAAGGCAAACGCAGCTAATCGTAGTTTTTGATGACACAGTAAAAAACCTGAATACATCCAACGGAATTGGATGTATTCAGGAGTTATTATTGGAACGGTATAATAAGAAGAGCATGCTTAACGAGACAATAAGAAGGTATGCCCATATATTCCACGCGCTGCGTACGCGTGTACGCAATGCGTGAGTACTCGATGTTAGACTGACGATCAATCCACAGCCTAAACTAACTAAACCGTTACTGAAAGGAGTATAATTCCTTTTAATATAAGGGGGTGCAAAGTAAGGATTTTCCGAAATTCAACCCTTAATGGGTGCGGAGGATGAAGTCTGTATGTAATAAAAAAGACAAATAAAAAAAAACACGTGACTGTTAAATTAGAAAGTAACATTAATTGAATAAAGATCCGTTTATGTTACAGTTATGACGGAATTAGAAGGGCTACAAAAATGCGCCCGCGTCGGCGGCAACGCTACCATGGCTCTGTCCTGGGTATCGAGCGCCGGGTCCGGGGTTCGACTCGCCACTTCCCTCGGCTCCCTGCTTGCATCGCGCGCTTTCACTGACGAGAAGGAACAATCGCGGTCTACAAACGACGATAAAGTGCTGGCGACTGCACTCAATCTGCACACTAACCTCACTAACGCCGATTCGGGTGAGATAAACAACATCATTATCATTATTCGCGAACAGTCCTGTGCCACCTCCCTTCCGCAAACAGTAAGATGCTATCGAAAAAAAAAAAACATTGAATTCAATCCCCATAATATAATTAAATACCTTCAGATCTGTACTCAGCAAGCAAACCCTCAGTAGACGCAGAGAAACCATGCATCTTCAGATGAATGATGCATTCCCTCATTTGCAGCTTTTTTTAGAAATAGCCCTGTATTGTCATCATTTGGAAGTTTTGTGGCTTAAGACCGTGGGCTGCCGACGATATTGGCTTTAAAATTTGCTGAACGGTGGCCATTTATGATATTCATTATTAATGATATGGAATAACATTTTCCATATTTAGTTTGTTCGTAATTTTTTGCGTACAATTGTTACGTTACATAACGCACGTTACCTACGTCGCATTCGTCGAATTGGTATCCATTCGCTGTGGTACTCGTTAAATGGATTATTGGTTCGCTTCACATAATAACGCATTAGGAATGCTTATTATAAGGTTATACTTATTGCGAGGTTATCGTTCCAGAATGCCGCGGTGACGATAGCGACCCTTCGTGCTTGAAGCGCGTGCGCGAAGTTGTGCTGCTGACGGACGATCGTAACTTGCGCGTCAAAGCGCTGGCGGCTGAATTGCCGACACGTGACTTGCCTTCCTTCGTACTGTGGGCAGGTTTGCTTCGTGACGATGCCACTACGGTGAGTATTTACTACTCTTTTATCCGATAATTGACGTTTCTAATCAATCATTCAGATATAATTACTGAGCACGAGTAAGTCGTATGCTTTGCATGTTTGGATTTACATCGAATACGCATATTCTAATCCATAAAGTAGGTTTGGGTTTCGGATTACAATTGGGAGGTTTCGTCGGTTTATATAGAAGTACTTTATTATAGTGTGGATGGTATTGAGTTTTTGACTGGTTTCTCTGCTCTTTATTATATATCCATTGCAAACTTAATCTAGAGTCTCGAAGTTTAAGATTCGTTATGGAATAAAGGTCTTAAGCTGCTTTCATTAATTTGATTATTTTGAACCAAAAATTCACTCAATTAACTTTGTCTGAGTTAGATTTTACAAACATGAAAACTTTAAAAAACGAATATTTTTTTATTAACAAAATATTTTAAGATGTTTTCTTGTGCTTTTTTACAGAACAAAAAAGCCACATAAAGGAACGTCTCTAGCTGTCAATGAGAGTCTGAGGATAGGACTAGAAAAGCAATTCGCACCATTTTCATCATGCGATGCGACCTCATTGAAGGTGCGGAAACGACATTGCTTAAATGAATAATAGCATTCTCTTCCGGTTGTAGCAAATTGCACGCGGAACCGGAACCGTGTACGGATGCACCTCACTAGAGCATAGGAATTGAATAGATTAAGTGAAATTACACCAATAGACGATCGGCACATTGATTTCAAAAAGCTCTCAGGATTCCACTTCTGTGCTTCTGATAAAACAATATTGGTATCATTTGCTTATTGTTAGATTATATCGCATCATCAATAAATGCGGAATATACTTGGAAGAGCTACCCTTTTTGTAGCTATTGTTTCTTTGCTTGCCTGTCAAGTTGCGACCGGACTGCTAGCTTCGCGTCTCGCGGCTTCCCCTGAAGAAAACAAACGTATCTAAATAGACGGGATCGGCCTCACTGCGCGCTTGGTCTCCAAACGAGTCGTCCGATGGTAGGCGCGCAAAAAGCAGTCTGCTTTTTGCGCGCCTACCATGCAGCCGCCAAGACGAGTAATCATTAAAAACTTTCTGTTGTCCCCGGATGAGGGCCGACTATCGAGAGGCAGTGGAGAAGTTTTTAGGCGTCTAAAGTGCGCTTAGGGTAATCTTTTCCAAGGGTAATGCGCCTTTATACGTAATGCACAGACGGTTCAGTATCACATAAATGCCTAACCCTAGCCTAACCATAGTTGACTGACGTTTGCATACATTATCCGTCATCGAAACCAATTATTAGATCCCGTTTATGTGTTGGTGAACTGGGTCCTACAAATAATTAAGTCTAGGTGATATCGATTCAGTGTTGCTGAGCTTTTATTTTTATTTACTTTTTGTAATATACTAAGTATACCTTTTATTTTTGTAGCTAGGTTTAAAGTAATTAAATTGTAATTACGAATCTATAGTCAAGTACAGGTTGCATGGTCTCAATTCAATTACACTATTATTGAATACTTTATGACTAATGAATTTATAATGTATTTGCACGTTTCATATTCGAACGATTCTTAACTTTTAGACTCTTAACTTTTAACTTTTAGAGCTTTTCAAAAGTACATTAAGCGTGTGTTTCACGTTTGTGTGGTACATTCTCGTGCCATTCCCTCGCTTAAGTTGTGTGCAGAGATTGCCAGATGCTAGCTTTTATGTTAGATGATTTTTAATATTATGCCTATTAACTTTTTAAACACGTTGTTTTCAAATAAAGTAAAATTAGTTGAATTTAGTTATTATTTGCAAAAGAAACTTAGTACAAAGTATTTGACATTATTGTTAAGTATCAATCAATTGAAGTTTGTATGAACGTAGTTATCATTTTTATAAAGTTTCTCAAATATTTTATCATTGGTTCAATAAGTTCTGAATAATTACAAATGTAATTGCAAATACTTACAGATTATTGTTATTATAATATTATCTAAGAGAGCTTTTAAACAATGATCATCATGTTTATCGGTTTAACGAAACACTATATTCTCAGTAAGATATGGGCTACACTTGATTAAACTCGTAGATTTGCCAACGTTATTGTAGATCTTGGAAAATACAACTATACCCATTCAAGGCTGCATGAATAGTCCATTATTTTGAGCTTCAATCATCTGTTGATAAATTGTTACAAAATAATAATAAAAAAAACCTTAATACTTAAGGTACATAATTTTCTTTTGATGAAGATATTAAATATATTGTATAAAAACAAATTATGAATAACTATGTAATAACATTTTTTTCATTTTTGGAACAAATGACGCTGTTACTTTTAATCATGACGTTTTAAATAAAGATTTATTTCAAAAGTATCAAACATTTTATTTCTAAATAAAAAACATGTTTGTGTTTTTTATTTCAAAACCCCGACTAGCTTATCATATCACTATCGGATAGGCCGTTAACAAACAAACAACCCTTTACCCCAAAGCTAATAGACGAAATAATTGGCCTTTATAACACTAGTACCATTGGACAGTACCTTTGATGGTACAGGCGACACTATTATATAACCAGTATCATCAATGGTACTAGTGACACTACTTTATATCGCTAGTACTATCAAATGTGCGAACAAAGAAGGTTCTTAATACATTTAGCACTGGCCACTTGAATATATTTTCCTAAATTGTCATTAGAACATAGTGATTAATTTATATCCGTGATGCGACGTACTTTAAAAAAAAAAAAGATTTAAATGAGCCTCTGTAGTCTTGAGTTCGTCACGCTTCCAACGGTCACGTTGATAACCTAATAATATACTATGTAATTTTTAAATTTATTGCTGTGAAATATAAGTAGGTATGTTTAGATTATAGAAAAGGCCAGATTAGCCTTGTATAAACAAAAATTATATACAATGCTCGTGAATGCTGGGGTTAGATTATTGAAAGGCAAGAAATCATGCATTACATTAGTGTAGATAATCCTTACTTCGGCAATGAGGCAAAGGTTGCTGAGTGGCCAGCAATCAAAATGTAGGTATCTAATGTGTTAGAACTGAATAGTTAATCTATTCATGTCCGTACAAGAGAAATTCCAATGTTAGTCTTAAGTCTTGAGGTCTTGAGCAATGGGAATTGGCAAGGTTCCGAGGCGAAGCTATAGACGCATGCCGGTGCCGCGGTTATAAAAGCCCCGTTATTCTTATTTACCGTGCACATCTTGCTTTAGGCGCTGCGTTTACTTTATTTGAAAGTAAGTACCAAGCACGACGTAAATGCACATGCGATTTACTGGGCCCATAACATTTTTTTAATTTACGATGCTACGATGAATTATCAGACATGTTATTTTTTTTTGATATTACGAACTTGTAGATACCCTTTTGATGTTTAAAAGCCATAACATTAAATTAATAGAAACTGAAGTTAAAAATAAAAATAAACAAGTTTCAGATGTTGGTAGGTTATTACATAAACGTATATGAGCCACTTATTAGCCGACTCTGGAGTTAGAGTTTATAATTCACCCGAAGACATCCTACATAGTTTAAAAGTGACTTCATGCCGGAACCGACCTCTTAAGGTTTCCTTCTAAGCATGAAAGCGCTAAGTTATAAATGTACGTCACGAGCGCCTGCCAATTTTGTATTTTTTTAAGATTAAAGTGTGTTAAATCCATATTTTCAGCACAGGAACTGACAAATTAATTCTGTAAAATCTTAGGTCTTGGGTTTTATCCATATTTATTTAAAACTTATAGGCTACTTGCAGATCTACAAAGGGATGTGCACTAAGGTAGAGTAGATAATTAATATCCAGCAATTACTTAATGTTTGTAAGGGTATCGTATTCACAGTGCACAAGTAGCGAGCACGCGTTTCTGTTTATTTTGAGCTGTGGTTGGGCGGCTTGGTTACACTTACGTACTTCGTACTGTCTAATCTACAATCATAATCAAACAAGCGCAGAGCTTATTACTACTGGGTGTCCCAGAACATATATGTCATCCCGAAGGGATGAGTCTGCCAATGACAGTAAACAAAATTTCCGAAAAAAAAATACCAAAAAAAAAATTATGTAAATAATACAGTTACTAATAATCAGTTTGGTAAGGTTTGGCCTTATGCCTGCCCAAGGCAAGATGTTTGACATCGGATGCCGCAGCCATATTGTGTAATGATAAGTACAGTAGATTTCAAAAACTGTTACCACCATTTTCTTTAATGAAAAAGACAATTTCTTTTTTTAATGGGCTTTTCCAGCAAGTACGGAGCAAGAGTCATCCCCATGTACGATAGGTCTCCGTATTTATTATGCCGTTGCATCATAAATAGATTTGTTATTTAGGCCGCTACGCCTACATGGTAGGTTTTTCAGTACATAGCGAATGCATAAGATACCTAAATAATGCTATCATAATGAAAAAGTCAAGCTAGCGATAAAAATTAAGGGAGAAGCAAAAAATACGATTCCTATGCAGCAAACAATCTCTGAAACTATAATTAAAATTGGTCTACATGCAAAATTGAACATGAGGTAGCCCTGAAATAAAGTACGGTTGGTACCTTGGTAGATATAATACCTACCTACCTAATAGCAACCCTAGTTTGAACCCGCATCGGATCCCTCAATTCACCTCAATTTGATAGTTGGATCCTTGCTCTACGAGGCCGATGTAATAAGTTACCTTCCTGTTCCGGTAAACTTACCTGAGAAAACCATGTTCAGCGTAAGTAACTAGGTAATAATAAAATCCAATCGCCCGCCGCTTTATTGTAGGGTAGGAAGCGATAGGTACCTACTGTATCTATTGCTACAGTGGTAGCAGTGGCAGTGCTGGTATTTTACGCTATAAGAGCGTAAAATAAAAATACCTACGAGAGGTCTTTTCGCAGTACCTAATTTCCTACCTACTTCTAATTTATTTGTAGCGGAGGCAATATCCCTTTGAAATAGTCACAGAACTTATCGGGTTTCAAAACCATTATTTGATGTTGGCCAAGCTGACTGCTAAGCTTACGCAGCCTTCAGTCAGACAAAGCTAATTCACAATTTAATGGATTATTTACAGAATTGTACCCATACTAAAGCAAACATAAATAAAGTCTGGTGGTCTTGACGTTGACTGTAGGTACTTATTTGACTAACCAAGGTTGGAATAGCATATTAAAAAATGTAGCATTAGGCCAAAAACATTATGGCGGACCATGACTGTTTATCCAAATCACTCCAAATGGACGGAGAGCTGACGACCGAAATGATGATCAAATTACCTGGCAATTTGATCATCGATAAAGCTTTTGGTATAAGAGGTAATCTTACTCAAAGATTTATAACATTGTGCATCTCACAAGATATTGGACCTACCACAGAGAAAGATTCGCACTGAAATGAACACACTCAACATAAACTAGGATTTCCTTATTGGAGTCTAATTGGTTTAAGTTCCTACGCGTCGTCATCGGTATTGTGACAGGATTTCATTAGCTAAGATAAGTTTACGACGTAATTTCATATTAGATACCTTATAAGGCCTATATTGTTATACCTGCTTTATACAAAGCTAAAGTCGCGAACTTTGATTTCTAGTCCACAATCCACAAACTAATGTCCGAGACTGTACCAGTTAAAGACCGTGTAGGTATACCTACTAAGGTATTTTTTTGAAAATCTATAGATCTTGAAACGTAAGCACTGGTGGTAGGTATAGTAGCCAGTGACTGACTTCATAGTTGGTTCGATTCTGTACATAGTAAATCTCGTCACACGTGAGGTACCTACTCGCAACCAACAGCTAGGATAGGTTCTTCGTAACTGTCAAGAATTCCGGCGATGTAAGGCCCAGCAATAAATGTTATATTTTAATCACGACTAGCCGATTTACGAGGGAACATCATGATGTTAAAACAATAAACTTTGCCTATTAATTAATTTGACTTTTCCAATATGTCTTATATTATTATTCGAAATTTCAGCATGAGAGTAAAATAGTCAGATAGTTCTACGGCTCTGACTAAGGACGGAGATATAGACTTGGAGAAACCATGAGTTTCTCGTCGGCTAGACTCCGGAACTCAAAAGCAGGTTCCGATAAGTAAGAGCTGTGGCGCAGATTAACCAAGTAACGCATTTTCTGATGATGTCAGCTGACTGTACCTACAAGGTGTCCCAGAATATGTATATTATCCCAAAACATTAACTATTTATAATATTCCGGCTATTGAAAAACTGGAAAAATAAAATGTTTTTCCAAAAATTATTGTAAAAATCTGCGGTTTTCTGAAAAATTACAAATCAGCTGTTTAAATAATAAAAGAAAAATATATTACCTGAATTGAATTATGTTTCAGGGATACTTTGTCACTTTTTCGGGCATAATCATCCCCCTTTGGGATATTATACATATTCTGAGACACCCTGTCTTGGCAAACGTGCGTAATCTAACATCAACAAGTCACCGTTTGTATGATTGTGTCAATAGACTCAAAGTTTAATGTCAACAAAACTATTTGCTTGGCTACAATTTTCGACAAGTATTATCATCATCACCATTATTTCACCGTCTCGCTACACCTGTCTTAATGGTTAGTTCCTATATGACCTAAATAAATAAGTAATCGAAACCGAACACGCGCGGGGGGACACTGGAACATCTATTTACCTACATACTTTTAAATTATGTTATACGAGTACCCTCTCTCTACTGGAGGTGGGTTTAATTATGTGTACCGAAGATTCGTTCCAAACAATAAAGTGAACACAATCTACCTTTCGTGAATAACATGCACAAATAAAAAGACAGGTTCTTTATTCTATTTTGTGCACATATAAACACTAATAGTTTCTTCCAGAAAACTTTTAAGTCTAGTTAGAGGTTCTTAGGATATACACAAGCTCAGATGCTCAAGTTATAATAATATAAGTTTAGTTTACTAAGTAACGAGAGCTTTTTGCGTTGTGATTATGCCCCTGGAAGACGTCATCATGTTGACATCAGCATGGAACATTATGAATAGTATCCGGTTCGTCTGCACGATGATCCCGCGATGGATCCATGAATCATCGTTCATTTTAGGGTTCAATCTATAAGGTCTTGACCCTCGACTCATGCCTAGCTCACGTTTCCACGAAGAGCCACTAATAAACATCATTATAGAAAAACTTTATCGAACTTCTCCACGTAAAGTTTTTCTTGTGCCACTTATTTTTCGACTTCCGCTTCAAGTATAGTTCCTACTTCTTAGTAAAGGAACATCATTACTTTTACTTGCTAAGTAGCATGTGTTTACTTTGTATTGAATGAGTTGAGATAATAATTAAGATTCTTAAGACTTCGACATATTCAATACAATAGTAGTGCAAGTCTATTCATAAGCTCATACATAGGCATAGGTTAATGGGCATGCAGCTTTGTTCTTTGTTTCGCATTGATGATTTCCGCGGATTATACAATACACCTCATAGAATCGGAATGATAGAATTTGATGGTTCTGTTGGGGATATTAATTTTAGCCGATGATTGAGTTTTTTTACAAGGTAATCAAATCAATGAGTCGTGCGCTAGGACGGGGCGGGTTAGCTCATCGCCAAGCAGTTTGGTGGTTTTTGTGACCAAGCTGTGCGAGGAAGGCCTCAGTCGACACGATTTTTAAAAACAAATGACGACATAAGCTCTTGCTTTTCTCGGTAAATATGTATAAATCCTAGATTTATTAATAGTTAATTAATAGATTTATTAGTACTGTTTTTGAGTAGTGATACATCTTAATTTTTAATTATGCAAACAGCAAAGGTTAATTTTATGTAGACACAGCACAGCTAATAAAATAAATATACGTAAACAACACAACATTTTGAATGTATTGGATTTTAGATTAAAACAATGTTTTATGTAGATATTCATTAAAATTAACGAGTTAGCAATTAAATCGTATGAAATGGGTAGATTGTGAAGTGGCGTCGTATCATTATGTGCTACAATTGCACTTCTTTTGTTTATTAAACTTCTATTATAACTTTGTTATAAGCTTTTGTGGAATGAGCTATAGTAATTAAAACTATCTCGTGTTTCATAAACGTTTCTTTAGCAAGAAAACCTCTTGTAATTAGCCGAAACTTTATATATACCTACTACTAATGATAATAAGCTATTCTACAGAAAGATTTCACAACTTAACTCACTTCGGAAAACATAGTGAAACTTTACTATGTTTTCCGAAATACATGATCCGTTACTAGATTACTATTACAACTGATAACACAATTAAGTACCTGATAATCATACAATGTTGTGGCGACGTGATGTGCGTGCGCATCAGGCGAGTTCAGGTTCTACTGTGCAGAAGGCTTGATACATTTCCCCCTGTCACGTCCAACCACTCATTAATAAGCTTAGTTATAAAATAACCCAAGGGTTCTTAACTGCCATCCTGCAAATTGCTTTTCGTGGTCGACGTCTAATAATAGTTATTTATAGGCAAAACATAAAGAATTCCATAGAACAGTTTGTGATGAACGTCCGAAGACAATGCGTCATACTCAGAGGTGCATCATTCCCCTGAGAATTACTTACTTCTGATAAACGAGATAGGCTTTTCGTTCAGCTAAACACTTTGTGGATGATGTAACTAGATGTAGGTATGTAGATTGCGCTCTTTAAAGTATTGCTCATCCAAAGTAGGAGAAGCGGATATATCATACGTTTCTACTGCCATAGTTTTTTCATAGCTATTAATTAAAATCGACGCTGTTTACGATCTATCCGATGGGTCTGTCGATAAAGATAACGGTGACTGCACTTCATATTATTTGGTAAAAAATTATAGGGTTCTCGTATGATAGAGCCCAGGCGTTATTTAACATATGCCTTCCTACACTACGTTACAGTTACAGTAACTTAGTGTAGTTTAGAGTTGAGTTTCTTATTTATGATATTCTGTAGTTCATAACTATAATCCAATAAAATTTATGATAAGATTTGAAATTAATGTTCTGGTGTAAAAAAACAAAGCACACGGATGAAATACAAAAAGAAGGTATAAATTTGTGAAACACAAGCACAATCAATTTTATGCATCTTTTTGCATATTCTTCAAAATTAATGACAGTTTACATTTCCTTTATCCGTGGATAGCAATACAAGGGAGCTTTAATATTTGCATTTTGTTTACCGTTTGTGTTATTGCATATTTTATGGACTATCAATCAAAGAGAACGGTCTCGCGGGGCTAATTAGCGAAAATGACAACAGTTATTTCGAGTGGTATTCGACGTTCCATCCTGTACCAAAGATACTGTAATTACAAACGTAAACGTGTACTTTATAATGTATCCAGTCATGCTAATGCACTCCATTCGATTCATATAATATTAATATTTTTGTTTACGCACATAATACTTGGAAACACCTCGTGGTATCTGGGAGATCGATTTTCAAGCATGCTAAAAGAATACAAAATTATACTTTGCTGAAAACCAGTAAAACACATTTTTTTTACTAGAAGAAGGCTTTATTTTAAATGAAACTTATGTTTCAGGAAATGGCAAATATGATATTGCATTGCGTTTGTTACCTTGAGTTGCTCTTAAGTACGCTTTGATAACTTTGCGGTATTTAAGTTCAGTGAAGGTTACATACCTAACAAACATCAGTAAAGTTAAGCATCCTTCTAATTACCTATTCAGAAAAATCTGTCAATCAAACTTTATTCCCTTTCAAGATTTCAATATATTTTTTTCCATTTTATTTTTTTAAATTAATACTATAATAATCAATAACAATAATAATAAAGCCTTTTCATTTCCTTTCCAACTAGATTTACAAATATTTTTTAGGTAGAGTTAGGTATAGAAACTAACCTAGGAACCCACCCTTCTTTGTGTATACACTTTCTCCGGTTTACTCCTGTCTTTAGCAATGAGCATCCACTGTTTGCTCCGCAATCCATAATAATACTATAAAAACAATAATATAGGTATTATTGTAGTAGTGAACGGACATATTTATTGGAGGCGTATTTTGGTAATCTTGATCGCACCTTTTATAAGTAGTTTGTTGTAAAGAGCTCATTTTTACAATAAACTACTTATTTCAAAAGTTATTTAAAAATAAGTACAAAATTCTTGTACTAGTTGCTTACTACAAAGTAACATCAGTCATTCGACTGAAAAACCGGTAGAGTCAATCTCAGGAGTAGATTAGTAATTGATAGCCTTCGTAAGATGAAACCTTACAAAAAGTAGAGTGTTATGTAAAATCGATTAGCGAAGCGCAAGCGCACCTATGATGACAAATTAGCTAATGCGCTAGACGTGAGAGAACGCTAATGACAAAGAACAGCAAAATTGACGTCGGTTTACATGGCGCTGTATGCTGATCCTACAATTGAGTTTGTTAATCCTTTAGGTACCTACTTTACTTGGTTTTAATATCAGTTATAAAGGAACATAACTTCTGTTTATTTTTCAATCTTCTCGTTCTTTTTGTAAAAGAACTCTTCTTGGAATGTTTATCACAGAAACCTGTCTATTTAACGGCTAAAACTTGTAGCTAACTTTTAAATAAAATGAAAAATATCAGCGTAGAAAGCCTAAGTTGTCAGCAACCAGCTGCGGTATTACGTTTATTTATTGTCTTGTGTTTAATAAATAATATTAATTAAACAACCAAATTTATTTTGTTGTTTTATTAATATTGTTGTTTGGCTAGAGTAGAATACAAAACACATTTACATAGTGGCTTGGTTATTTAAAAATATCGCAAAGTACTCGTCTCAAAATTTAGCGTTTTGCTGTTCTCAAGAATTTAAGATAAGTTACGGAACAGATAAGAAAAAAATACTTTAAATGGTCAAAAATGAATTATTTATTTCTCAAACTAATACCAAATAAACAATTTTGAAATATTTATGCCCGTCCTCTGTGGTGACCTGGGAAAATATTTTTCATTTGGTGATGAAAATAGTTGACCGCGTATTTGGTTCTTAATTTGCAAGGTACCAGGTTCTACGTTTTTCATCTTAAAAAAATCGTTTGTGAGAGCTGGCATCGTTTACGGTTATTTTTACTAAGTTTGTCAATAACTTCTGGTAAAAAAATGTTTACCAATCACTATTCACTGTAGGACGATTCTCCAAAACAACAAAAGCCACCGGTCCAGTTTTATTAAAAAAAAAAATTAAAAAAAATTGCCTTTGTTAAAATTGCCGGCGCGTTATTTATTCCAAATTCAAAACTGATGCTGTGTACGTATATACGAAACTTCGCATGTTCTATTTTAGAAAATAATGTAATGTTTGAGAAAATGTAATTTTATGAACAGGCTGAATTGATAATAATAATAATGCTGGCGCCTTAGACGCGTTTATTTACTTTGTTCCTGAGCAAAGTAAATAAACTTTTAATAATAAAAATGCGCAGGAAGATACAATAGCTAGTGATAGCTACGCAAATGTATCGATGCAGTGCAGTGGCGGCATGTAGCCCCACCTTAGTACCCTTGAACCTAAAGTGGCAGCTCTTGGCCGCCTTGCCAATGACCCCGCTGGTAGGCGCCCGCGCCCGCCACGTTTCGGACCAACTCACTCGCTAATTGTTATGTAACACAGAAAACTTACGTGCATCGCACCTGAATATCTGATACATGCCAATTTTACCTTGCTCTACCGACAAGAACGCTTAATTGGCCTCCGAAATCCCCACAACTGCGGTATTGGGATACGCAAACAGGTTCGGACCGCGAATGCAGCTTCTTGCCGATCCCGAAGGAAAGGTAGAGTCACTGAACTTGCACGTCGCATGCTAGGTACATCTCGCTCCTTACTTCATAGTTCTTGTGATTGTAAAATCATTCTTTGTGAGATGCTGTTATTATTATTACACAGGGAGATAGGAATTTGCAGGCACGACTTAGACGGTTTTAAGGTAACTTCACTATAAATAGCGTGGAATATAGAAAGCATTATGTGAATAAAGTTTCTTGGTTTTCTATTTCTATGGTACTAAGTTGACGGTATTTCATACTAAGTTTGGGAAAATGGAACTGTTTATAGTCCTTATTCAATATGTCTATTTGTCTGTCATCACCTCCTAGAGCTAAATTATAGAATTTAGTAAGTAAATGTTAAAGTTTACAATATTTAAAGAGTTTGGATACAAAAAAAGCAACGAAACTCTTATATTTTCGTCGGTCTGTCTGTCCATGTGTCAAACCCCGATTTTAGTATTTAACAAATTAAGATATATTTAGGTGTAGACGTGACCTTTGCTCTATATATAAACTCATAAAAATACGTGTTACTTTATACCCGTATAAGTCCAAAGGGGATTTTTTTCCGACCAATCAGATAAATTCTTTGACAAAGGTTGTGCAAAGGTTGAATACATCGTATTTAAAATTCCCATACAAAAGTAAAATTATAATCATCTTAGAAGTTTGCGACAACCCTAAGTGTTTATTTACTATTTGCGTAGTGTAAGATTATTCTATCAATGATTTCTTCTTTATATCAATGATTTCCTGTAAATTCTCACGGCGGATGGAAGATTCTGTTTCTTTTAACTATTTTAGACGGAAAATCCATTTTTCGACGTATTTAACCCAAAAACATGAGACGCGAGAGCAGATTTTTCATTTTTAATTCGCTTTTCTGAAAACTAATGTTTTTCTAATTGACAGTATCTGATGATATCTATCAGATTTCGCCACAACTTTTTTTTATTTTTGATAGTTTAAAAAGATTTCATGAATAGATTAGAATAGAATAGAATAGTACAATCTTTCAGCTCTATAGGTACATTCTGAAACAGCCTGTATAAATTAGAACCTTGTTACCATTTAATTCTCGTAAAAAGTAAAATTAGATCTTGTAAACCATCGGTAAAATATACATATAGGGTTCAAAGTCATAGTTAAACTTATCAAACTTGTGTCCTAGAAGCATCAAACAAAATACGAAAATTGGTTCGACAGAATTCCATGAGACATCTTGACGGAACGAAAACTTAGCGTGCCTGTCACGTGATTGGCAATTATTTATGAAATATATCTATTTAATAAATAATTGCCAATCACGTACGTGACAAAATTGTAAATGGGTGAAAACATTAAATAATTGTAAAAGATAAGGTAGGTCTAGGAACTTTCAATCTCTATGTTACGATGGATTTGTACGCATTTCATGAAAAAACAAGTTCTATAAGGTTGTGGTGCTAAAACGCATAGAAATTCTCGTGCATCCGTTGAGCAAGAGACTGCTCGAGTGCCTCGGGCTTTTGTGCTAGAATTTTGATTGATATTTTTTGTCAGTAACTCGGTCACAATAAGATGACAGCGGTAACAAGAGAAGTGCAAAATAGACTTAGCCGTCGTAACTGAAAGTATCAAGGTTAGGCGGTGGCGTGGCGGGGCGGCCGAAAGTCGGCTAACAGTAACAGTACGAACGGGGCAAAAACCGGGCACCCAGAGCGCCTTACATAAACGCTTACTTTTGTGCTTCGCCGTTCGATCTAATCTCTCCAAACTAGTCAATGGACGAAAGACATACTTTGAATCAATGAACAGGATTTAATTAGCGATACGTTCACTTGTAACATGTATGTTTTTTTTTTTGCACGTTTTTTTTCTCTGAATAATAGCGGAGAGAGCTCTGGATGACAAGTGACCTGGCTTTTTAATGAATTGGCAAATATTGCAGTTCGACAATAACATTATTCGGTATGTGGGTGAGATAAATTAACATTTATGAATGTTTAAATGGATGGAAAAATACAGGCATTTTGGTGGTACGGACCGCTGCTCTTTTGGCCGCGCGGGAGAGTGCTTCGTGCTTGAGGTTCGGCGCCGCTTTCTCGACCTCATTCTTGTCCGAGAGCCAGAAAGCGACGTGTTCTCATAGTCGACAAAATGATGTATCTATGTCGATTGCTTGTAGGCGGCCTTGAACGCAACCATTAATTTGTGTGCGGAGCCGCCAGCGGGATACCGTTAGCCAGCGCCTGAATCTCTGACCACTCGTTCATATCTGCAGACAAACCTACTCAGACGACCATCTTGTAAACCCTGTAAATAAAAGGGTTTATGATGAAATTTATGTATACATGGTCCTTATTCTGCAAATCAAAAAATATTGTGCTTGATTGTTTCTTATAGCATGTGATATACATTTTTATAATTATCAAATAGACTAATAAACCCTGGATGAAAAGTAACACAACTGTTCATTATGTAGTTATTGATATTTGATATTTTTTTACGAAATATTTCCTTTCTTCTCCTTAGGTAAATGTGTTCCCGGTGAACTACATGACCCGCTGCAGAAAATATGAAAAAATAGTCCTTTAGAACCGGTCACGCATCAGATGTCAATAGGCAAATGTCAATAGGCGACGGTAACTGCTTTCCATCAGGTTTTCCCACCTGTTTGTCACGTCATAATATTAAAAAACAGTATCTAGGTAGTCATTGCCAGTGCTCCAGGATCATTTTGCTAAAGTGGAGAATATCACATTCTAAACAGCATGCGATGTGATAAGTTCAATGTGCAAAGGTTGCGCCGAGATACCGTGTGATCTGAATTCGTATCGCAGCCTGGGAATTGCTCAGAGAGCGCTCTCAATTGGCCAGGGAAAATCCTTAGCATTTTTAACCGTACGCTTTGAAACTACAGATGGAACTGTGATTTTAAAACCGTAGACACTGTTTAACATAAAAAGAAAATAACGATAGGTATAATTTGTATTATGTAGAACTGATATAACTTAACCTTACAGTTTATTATTTAATTCGAGTTCACTTTTGTAACGATTTTTTAATAAAAACTTTTACGGCATGGAAAATTTGCAAAGATTTTATTTATGGTCCCAGGATATATATATACTATCCCGAAAGGGGGTTATACACATTTAAACTTTGTTCTGCGTCTTTTAGAAATGGTAATAAAAAGCAGGATGTGACGAAGAATTTCAAATTACTTTCTATCAATTGTTGAGATTATTTTTAGAAAATGTTGATTACTATTTTGGGCAAAATCTTCCTTCTTTTGGAATATTTTTTGCAGCATGTAATAATTAATTTCCCTGCATAGTGACCCTTCCGAAAGCTTCCTATGCAATGCACGACAGGAACGAAAAATTTTGTGCGACACGACGCCCGAAGGTGACGTGAGGCCATTGTTGGCTTAATAAATAATTAGTTAGGTACCTAACGATCTAATCGTCATCGTCACCGGCCAATATTACCAGCAAGGATGATTGGTATCAAAATTTGCACTAGTGCGAATAAAGTAAAATGAAAATTTGCAGTGCCAAATTGGACTTGTTTATTGGTACTACTGCGAATGATCCTTCATATGGTAGGAAGGCACACTTGGCAACAACACTAGCCCCTGTTTGCGATCATCCTATACATCGTACTGCACACAAGGTTTATCAAACGATACCGGTAAACTAGAGCACCACACGCTCTACATTTTTGGAATTTTCAGCACAGGCTGTCGTACATATTCAATTGATTTCTTTCAAATTGGAGTGCTTGATCGCTCAGACCGTTGATACTTGTCACCGTTACTGACTGTTAAAGATTTTTGAACCGTGTTTTGATTGCCTGTTTTATAATTTTTCATCAATTTTGAACTAAAAGTGTGGTATGGGTGCGCTATTTGCAAAGCCATAATTCGTCAATTGAGTCATACAAAGATGCTTACTTTTATTGCTCTACGCTAGCCGTAATTAGCACTTGGCTCACACAATACGTAGTTTTTTGATCACCTGAATGAATCTAATTCTCACGACATTTAAATTGTAACAGGACATTATTGTCTGGCTGCGGAACACCAACAAAAGTTATGTTGAGGAAGTAAAATCGAGCTTTTATAATTAGACTTAGGGCTTTATAAAGATTTTTGAACAGTTGATGACCTAACTGAACAGTGCTTTGTCTCTTAACAGAAGAAAAATAAACATAATTTTTTAATTTTTGTAAGTAATGCTATTAGATATTTCTCAACATACGACAAAACAATTTGATAGTAGAGATATATGTAGCTTAATAGTTTATGATGCTAATAAATTACAGCAGTGGCTCTCCGTGCTTCCAAATACAGCAAGACGTTAAAAGCTCGCAATTGAGATGCCGTAGCAAAAGAGCACTCATTATTGGTGTGATATTGAACTTAGATAGATAGATAACACTTTATTGTACACCACATAATAAGTTTCTTACAAATAACACAGAAAATTACAATCTAATCGCGGAAGTACAATGGGCGGTCTTATCGCTTAAAGCGATCTCTTCCAGACAACCTTTGGATGGACAGGAATTGACATGCACGATAAAGGACGGTGGTGTATAGACAATAAAAAAAACAAACAAAGTGACGTTATATTAGATAAAAAATATATACATACATACATACATTATTACATATACAATTTGATAGAAATTCATCAGCTTTGAGATATGGACAGATAGTGACTGTGCAATAGCTTTTTGAAGATAGGAAGAGATTTGGCAGTTCTGATATTTAGGGGTAGAGCATTCCATAGGCGGATAGCTTGTACAGTAAAATAATTATTATAGAAGTTAGAAGTGTGCACAGGAGTTTTAAGTTGCAAGGTCTCAGAGGAGCGCATTAAACGAGAACTTTTACAGTATCTAAATATTTTTATTTGAATAGAAGCGAAGTAATCTCCACATCATAAAGAAGTGCAAGCAGTAGAAATCTTCTTGCAAGTCAAAGGTTGCAATTGTAAGGGATCGTAAACATACAATATAATATATAAGCACCCATAGATAAACCTATTCACGTTTTTATTCGAGTATATGCGTTAGGTATACAGCCTGATATCACGAGCAATAGTAAGAATGTAGCGCGTTCACTAATCAGTATCTCAGAAAAATCCGAAACATAGTAGGCCCATGACTGTAATCCCCACGATGGACATCCTCACTTCAAAATAAATTTAAATGAGCTTAATGAATGAATGAATGAATGAAAATTCTTTATTGTACACCACAAGATAACAAAAAAGAATATAACTAAAAGTACAATAGGCGGTCTTATTTCTTCAAAGCGATCTCTTCCAGACAACCTTTAACCATATATATATAAATATAAATATATATAATCAATATAAAAAAAATACAGTTTTACTCATTGGTAAAAAGTCGAATTGAATATGCCTTGCGATGGGGCCTAATTGACACCGGTAATGTATTCCACAGACGCACTACTTCAACTGTAAAAGACTTATCGTAGAATCTAGTGCTGTGAACAGGGGTTTTCAGCAAGAGATTTTCCGAAGATCGAAGGATACGGGGAGGATGACAACTATGTAGATACTCAAATTGGGTTTTCAAATAGGAGGGAGTCAAGAGATTACTAAGAATATTATATAAGAGAAAGGATGTGAGTTTTACGGCGAAGGCGAATAGGAAGCCACTTAAGCTTTACACGAAATACAGAGATGTGGTCAAATTTACACAATCCGAAGATGATCCTAATACAGACATTTTGGAGACGCTCAAGGACAGGGAGAAGGAGAGATTGTACTAGCGCAATTTTAGTAGCAGTAGGCAGGAAATTGCGCAGCTTCCTAAGAGAGCCTGCAGATGCAAACAGTTTCCGACTCACTGCATCTAATTGTGGACCCCACGACAGGTGATTATCCATAAATAACCCTAGGTTTTTACCGATTTGCTGAACGGAATAGTCACTCCGTTAAACTCTACTTGGGGAAGAGTTGTCCAATCTATTTTTACTGTAGTGCAAGAGCTTCCCACAATTATAACTTGGTTTTTATTTGGGTTAATTTTAAGACCGAAAGCCTTACTCCAGTCACTAATACGGATAAGGTCATTGTTCATTACTTATGTCTCTTATTGGCATACATTTAATGCCGTCTGCATTTAACGTAGGAACATACTTAGGTATGTCTTAGTGACAGATTATATGCAAAATGTGAGTAGAAGATCCTTAGTCTTTGCCTAAACATAGTGCATACACTCTTTAGGTACGGAGTGTACAACTCGCAATATACTTACGGCTAAAAAATATTATATTTTTCTGAGAAATTAAAATAGCACTCAGCATTCAGTTCGTAGTAAAATATTGTATTAATATAATATTAGCGTAAAGTCATTCTGTAGGTACTTATGAAGATCTGGTCATGACCATGATTCGATGATGAGTCACAGTACAAGGAAGATCTGGAAGCAATGCCGTCATCACCGCCGCTGCCACCGACCTTTTCACGACCTCCTCACGATTTACCATTTATATCACAACAAAACAGATAATCCATTAATAAAATCACATTATCACCGATTACGTAGTAAATCCAGTCAACATTGGTCGGCATTGACTTGTTATTCACTTTCCATTAATTTATTATTAAACTTTTGCTTTTATCTTTTATAACAACTTGTCAATTGGTAGTGTAGAACAAATTGTATGTGAGCAATAAGCATAAAGCCTTTTCCAATAATAACTTTTCTATACCATAGTGTCCAAGTACCATTGGAAATATGGATTATCTCGTATACTCTAGTGAGTCTGCAAACTTTGTTCTGGGGTAATATTACAGGATTATGTTCAGTTTAGTTTCCCTTGTACCTACCAAACTCAAGTTTGTTTTGGTGATTCACCACAAGAGGTATGGTATGCGTTTAGTTCTTTATTTTTAAGGATAAATGTTACGTGTGCTTGTTATTAGCGAGCAAAGGATATAAGAAATGCCTGTGTCATGTGATCTCATCGAGGTTTTATTTTCAGAAACCAGACTGATCCCTTCCGTCTCTTTTCCTGCTACTGCCACATGTTCTTCGAAAAATATTTTAGAATAAACATGCAGTTCTTTATAATTACAGGGCACATACAATTCTACTTTTTGAAATGAGCATCTAATTTTAGTTTTTTCAAAACATTTCCTGTAGTCAAAGTGCGCAATGAGTGGTCGTTTTTTGTCCCGAATATCAAGTTTTCTTACTAGCGCCCCACGTAGAAGTAGGACGTGATAATTTTGAAATACACCGGCAATTACGTTAGTAACCAGTAGGTAACCATATTTTCTCCATTCTAAGATGAGTGGCAATGAAGTAATATTCCATATTTTCTCCGTAATTAGATGTTCCGATTTAGCGTAGTCTCGACAATTTACACTTCTCGCGGCGTCAGTGGCGTGAGTGCTAGCACTTCCATCTATTGTTCTACTTTACAGTTTCAGCTATTAAGATGTTAGGAACTTGTGAGAATTGAGATTTGTGGCATTACCCGCACGATAGGTAGGTATTCTACTTTTTTATTTCATTCAAAGTTCATTGAGGAGTCTTGACAAATGTGATTACTGCGGGTATGAATTTTATTATTGCATAGCGGATATTTTAATAACTGCATCGTTCTCTTGAAACAGATGCTGAACTTATACCTATGCTTAGTTATTTTAGACTAAAGATTATTACGCTTTCTCTAATTTATTTTGGCAATGAAGTAATTAATATATTTTGTAGGTATCTACTGACAGATGGAGCAGCACATTCGACCTAGACATTGATACTAAAAATGTATTATCAAGGTATATTATTTTGCCCATTATAAACTCATTAGTGTACCGGGCAACGGCACTCACGGGCGCCAAATTACCAACATTATCAATTTATTCTGACCGTACAAACAAAAAAGATGAATGTAGATGACCGGTTCCCGTTAACAAATTCGTATTGTGCAATGTGGAAGAAAAATTGTAACGCATGTTTGTGGGTTATTACCGCTACAGTTGGACGTATCTACATCCATAGTTATATGCTTTCACTGCACCCAACATCAATCATGGCTACAGTGCGCGGAACGTAGCCGCACATGCTACCTATATATACTAAATAGGTACTATATTTATGAATTGAAGCAGATACTACCGGTTCTCATATAGGTGAAGATCTTACCTCAATAAAACTAGATTTGGAAGCTTTTTAAAGCTATTAATAAATTGTTGTGTTTGTTTGTTATTTATGTATGTACAATGTATGTCATGTAAATTTGCCTCTAAATTTCTTTAAGAAATAATTCATTTTAATTTAAAACATTTTAATAGAGATGTGAAGATGATAATATTGATTTGATTTTTGGCTTTTTTTGGCAATTTTGATTTGAATAAATAAATAAATAAAGCTGGAAATATTTTACACAGCATCATCTAGCTCCACACTAAGCAGAGCTTGTATTATGGGAACTACATGACTGATATACGACTTTTAATATTTTTTTGTGTTAAAAGTAACAGTAACTTTTTATTCGGGTACTACCCGTAGTACCCGAATAAAAAGTAGCCTGTGTTATTCTGATGTATAATCTATATTACTGTAAAGTTTCATCAAAATACGTTTTTGCGTGAAAGAGTAACAAACATCAATCCTCACAAACTTTCACGTTTATAATAGTAGTAGGATAGGATAGAACAAACATTTTTTTAAACTATTATACAAATATTTTTTTATTTGTGACTTAGTTCTATCGTTTTTTTTTTCCTGCTGGTTTCCATTCGCAACGCCATTTACTACGGTAACAGCGATAATAATATAAGTACTGGCAGTGTTAGGGGCCATTTTCATTATTTGGTAATAACCTGGTGTTATGAAAAATATTTTTCAAAAAATTTAAAATAGCTTATTTTATAAAAATGTGTGTATTTAAGGCTGTGTGTAGGTACACAGCCTTAAATGATGAGACATGTTTTTACAAGCAAAGTCAATAGCGCGTACTGTTGCTGCCAGCAGCTTTTTGCTTTTGACAAAGTAAAGTTAAAATCGTCAATATAAGTTTTTCCATTCGCATACTATTAATAACTGAGTTTTATTGTAAACTTGCTTTATTGTGGAAACTTTGATGTTGAAAGCTGTGGTAAAAATGGAGTTCTGTAGCAATAACAGTAGGTGAAAGACGATACCACTACGAAACAGATATGTCAAAGTTTCTACCAGTATAAAATATGATGGTCAAGATTTTGTCAATTGACTCCTCCTTGCTGTAAACTAGGCTTAAAATGAGAATTCGGTACAATGCAGTTATATCACTGCATGTTGGCACACTGAAGCCCTCTCCGTACCATCGCGCCCTGGACACTCTACACTAAAATACATTTAAATACACAAGTAATTTGTTATATACGAGTAGGTACTAGACATTTGCTTAATTGTTTTAGGATTATGGTGCACTCTGCTGCAGCTACAAAATTGACAATGTTTTATGAAAAGGCAAGAGATTTATCTCCGCAGTCTTTCCAATCAGTGGGCAGAAAACTATAATCAATACCTCAATACCTATAATGGCAGAGGTCATCATTATAGGTATGGCGCAGTGGGCGAAGGTCCGCTTGAGACGCAGAAGGTTACGGGTTTTATTCCCAAAATTTTTGTATGATCTGCAAATATTAGATAGATAGATAAAATCTTTATTGCACGCCAAAGAAAAATACAAAAACACAGGAATTAAAAAATAATAATATAAAAGGTTCACTGGGCGTTCTTATCGCTTAAAGCGATCTCCTCCAGACAACCTTTGGATGGACGGTATAAAATGGAATCAAAAGTAGGCGGCGTACAAGTAAACCTATATTAAAATATAATATAAATAATAATAAATACCTTCATAAATAACATATTTACATATCTTATTTAATATACATACAAACATTTTCTCCTTAATTAAGTATTTCGAATAACAAACGGAAACCAATCAGCAGTCAAGTTTATTTATGTTTTACGGTGATTTTTTGAAATAAACAAGGTAAATATAAATATTTTATTAAAATTCGTGCGTATCAAACCCACCTACTAAATAAATACGCGTGTGTTTTAACAGTTTAAACATCAAAGGTTACTTCCTTATGTCTAGTTCATCATGTTTGCGTAGTGCTTACAAGAACTCGTCACGCATACATCGATTATAATTTATTCTATTCAAATGATCGACCTTTACAAGGACGCCAAACCGTTAACAATATCCATGTATCTACATTACAGGGCGGGTGCACAAGTAGAGTCACAAGTCTCTGAGATCGATTAGTTTAGTTTGTCGTGTTGAAGGTTGAACCTATATTATATTCATATAAGATAGGGTTTATCTTATAAGTTTTAAGATACTACTAACTTACAAATGTACCTACTCAGTTTGATAAATAAATCTAAATTAAAAAATAAAAACATTACCATCATTTTAATAAATATGAATAGAATGATTTTCGTTGCTTTTTATAACGACATTTTATATTATACACTTTACTCACATCAGACCCGTATAAAAGTAGCCTATGTCAACACATTTACTACTTTTACTACCTGATCCTATCAGGTCACAAACTTGTCTATTGCAAATTTATTCGAATCGAGTTAACCATTTTCTTAATTATGGGTTACAAAATACTGTCACATTTCTTAAAGAGTGGGATAATTACCTAGACGTATGAAGTTGCAATTATTACACTCAACTTGATAAAAAAGCAATTTGCGGTTCGATACTCGTCCAGGGGAATGAAATGGAACCGACGGTTCATAAGCCGTCGGTTCCATTTGATTCCCCTCCATTGTAAGCCCCTCTCGCTCCTGGCCGAAGCTAATCTGAAACTTCCACCTGAACCCCATTTCCATAAAGTGCTCGCTTACGGCCTTGATCACGACCCTGTGATAACTTTTAGGGTTTTGTTACCAAATATGTAAAAAGATACTCTTATGGTTAGAATCCAGTGTCGGTCCGTCTGTTTGCAATACAAATATATGAAAAAGAATGAAAACCAAGTCAAGTGAAGCGTCCTACGCAAGTTGTATTGATAGTTTTTGTTAAAATTGCTGGATTTTTTTTAGAAAAAAAAAAACCCTGTAAAAAGATTATCTTTGTTTTTTTTTTATTCAATTCCCCATGTCTGAAAATTGTGCATTTTCAAAATTTAATACGAAAAAAACTCTTGTTACCCTTGTTACTCTTACTTACTCTTGTTACTCGCGCTTGGCCGAATTTATTGATCTCTATGCGCACTCTACCAGATTTATTTCCAAAGTCACTTAACATTTTTGCTTTTGAAGTCAACCTACCTACTTACTCGAGTGACTGTATCAGCATCGGAAGGGGGAAACAAACAAAAACAAACGTGGAAAATCTTATGTGATTGGGCTCCATTACATGTGAAAAATTAATCTCTGTTCTCCGATACAATCGACTACGATAAGAGAGAAGGTTGATATTTGTTATTTGGCCCAGATTCATCTTTCCTACTTCGAACTAGATATTAATATAGGGTGTCCCAAAATATATTTATTTTCCCGTAAGGGGATTATTCTTCACAGGTTAAATAGGTAACAACTTTTTTTCTACAAACAACTCTAGTATTTCTTAAAATACTAGCTAAAAATCGAATTATTTTATAAACTTATCTTAAGGTTAGCACAGTATCCATAAAGCAGCTAATTAAAACTTAAAATTATTTTCCTTTACACAATTTTGAATCAGTGTTTGATACCCTGTATCTGCAGAACATGCAAACATTTGTCCCGCAGCGGGAATAGCACCCGCACCTTTTGCGTCGTAGCTGGCTCGCCCACTCGACCGCCGCGCCAGCGACGTCGTCAAATCTCCTACTACTTGTGTGATACAGGTAATGAATGTGTTATATACATAATATCACATTGCACTTGAGCGCTTGAATCACTATGTTTTTAAGTTTATCTAAAGACTTGATTGTTCGCTTACGGAACACGAAATTGTATGGGTTGTCAAGTTGCATTTAACCTATCTGCACAAGTTTGTCGTTTAAAGATTTGTGAGATACTCGTAATCAATATTGGTTAGTCGTAAGCATGCTTTGAAACTCTTTTGTTACGCTTTACTATTACAATGTAAAAGTTTAAAGAAAACTAAAACATAAGAAAAGGTGACCGAATTTTTTTCTTTATATATAAGCGGAATTCAAAGTTAGGTAAATGCCGAAGGAATAAACGTTTCCAGGGTTTCGTTAAGCATGATAAAAAAAAAACAAATAATCCGATATTCGACGTATGTCTGTCTATCTCCAACCACTCATATATCTATCACCCGTACATTTGTACAAGATTTTACACCTATGTATATCCAAACCAGACAAAACACACGAAATCCAATTTACGGGGGAAATTGGGAAGATGAACTTTGTATGAAAGTCTTTGTTATTTAAAGTAAGTAACATGAATATTTGAGTTACAGATACTGAGTATAATAAATAGTCACAGGTTTCAGAGTTTTTGCAGCTAGTACAAAGTATAAGGGTTTAAATGAAAAAGAGTGTCTCGAAATATACTTTCAGAGTCAAGAGAATAAAAAAGTTCTACCAAGGCACTTTCTTCTCGACGGGTAACATACATGTTTCAATTGATACTTTCAATCATGCCGTACAAAACATGTCAGTGAAAGTAATCTACCAACGGTTGATTAATTTTTGAATTGAATATAATCGTGTTACTTGAATTTCATTTTAATTGTATGGAGTTTTCTCTTGTGATCTCATCGTTGAAAATATAAAATGGAATAAAGTTAAAACTTAAGTTCGAATGAGAAATCATGAGATATTTCTTTCTGTTAAAGGCCTACTCAATTATCAACAAAAATACTGTCCACACCCAATGTGGTACGGTTAACTGCAGTTGATTGACAGATCGCTTCACTCACACACACATAAGTAAGGAGATATTGCATGATATGGCATTCAATAAGCTGCAAAAGTTTGCTAAAACTTAGTATACGTATCAATCATGTGTTATGAACCTTTGTTCGGGTAAGGGCAGATTCTGTTTAGGACAGATTCTGGATATGGCAGATTCGTTTTAAAGCAGTATTTGTACAGTCGAGTAATCAAGATGCAAAGAACGTGTAGGTACTAACTTAGGTAACCCTATATTACCTACAGGTCACTTTACGAATGACTATCGACTCCATAATCTGACCACTCTCTATGGCGTATACAGAATAACAGACACAAACAAATACTGAGTTGATAAATGACCTCGTTATTATAACGGTTACAATTGCTGCATGGATTTTGATTTCTAGGCCACTTTATTTCTTTATGAAGCATGTTACATGCTTTTTAGGCAGATCATGATTTGAATGGTTTTTTGCTGCAAAGTGTTGAATGTTTTTCTGAAAATAAAGCTTTAATAGAATTATAATTTTGAATTAGCCGTAATTACATTGACATAATTAAATTTAAATGTCATTTCTTGCGAAAACTTAACAGTCAAGGACAGATATAGAATAGGACTGAATAGAAGCTTAGACACGTCACATCTTCAGCTGACCTCATCCTCACCTTCACCTCATAACCAATAACCAAATAAATTTTCACAATAATATCTTTAAAGACCTTCTAATGAATATAATGTTCACGTAAACATGTGGTAAACTCACGTTATTCTAAAACATAAAAGATTTTGCGCATAATGCCTTTTGTGACTCAGCCCTTAGTCCCTGACGTTCTCACAAAAGTATTCGCAGGAAAAACTTATTAAGATAATGTCACCGTGGGATTCAAAGACAGAATGACCTGTTATGGTGATGGTTATGTTAGATTTGACACGCTATCCTTCCTACAATTAGAGAAATCTCGGCGATGTTAATCGAGATTCCAATTTCAAAGACGTTTTTTATTAAAATTATAATTGAACTTGAATCGTAGTTGACACAGAAACATAACCTACATGTACACATGCGAGAGCATTCATAACTGTTAGTGTATGAAGATAAATACAGGGTGTCCGGCAGAGCAGGTACATTAGCGTATGTTTCGCCGAAAGAAGGTCGTGTTGCGACCTTCCAAATTGTGGGCACCGATCGTTGACCGGACGGTGGATCGCTTCGTCACACTCAACTGCCCAAATGATGCCAGCCTCAAGCTTGGGCGCCGCGGTACCTGGCCTGTATTTTAATTAACAGACAGTCTACATCCGCATCGCAATTTTCTACATAATTTTAGGGTTTTATCTGAATTTTTGAGATATCTATCATCCAATCAAGTCATTATAGAATGATTATGATTGATCGTTTTGTTCGATGAAATAAACCGGAAAGATCTTCACTTTTTTGAGCACGAAATGGTTGTTTCTTTATAGGTAATGCAAATAAAAATTAAGTAAAGTTATGGTACGCTAGCTCGTTACTGTTTGAAGAGGTATATTGGTAAGCTCCATTCAAGCTTTATGAGTTTGTGAGTGAATATATCTTTGTTAAAAATTATATATTTAAAACTCGCCGAAAGCCATATATACATACCACGTGACTCAGTAGGTATAAAGTTAATGTTTACCACAGGCTGTATACCTTTGAATTTTAATGATTGTAGCTTAACAAATATTTCATTGGCGAATGCTGATCAAAGTAGCTGATTAGGTTTGCAAAATGCATGCATAGTATTATCCGTCCGCATAAGATAACATTTTAAGGAAGTCGAAGGTATCTTTAAATTATCTCAACTTATCACTGATTCTGTTTTAAGAGACAAACAGCTGCCGAATTAGCACATAAAAGCCGTACGAATCTCGAACGCAAGATCATCTAATTAAAGCTTCGCAACGCTTACGACACCGCTCTAGCGAACAAATGAGCAAAAATCATACGGTTTCTGCATTTTCCCTATTATTTTTTCTAAATGATCACCTTTAGAAAGTATAAATCAACAAGATTCTATGTTTTTTTTTCAAAAAAACATAAAATTATGAAATTATGATCTGTTGGCTAACTATATATTTTTTGATATTTTATATTTTTTGGCATAAAGTGTAATTTTACCATTAAAGCTTTAACATTATTTGTAACAAAAAAAAAGCAGTCCTGTATCAGACTTGCCAACGCAAAACGGGTAGTTAGTCAGATTGAGCAAATGTATATAATATAAAAAAAACGCGTAACGCAGATAAGCATTACTGTTAATTACCTATTACACAAGTACTTACAAAAAACAACAGAACAAACAAACACGCTCACGACTGTTCTCCCGTTGGCCATGATGGACATTCTCAGACACATACTCAGATATATGCTCATCTTTGACGATACCAAGTAGGGTGTAGTCAGAGGCATGTCCAAACATTAAGCACTTGCCCGCGTTTTGCAAGGTAGCATTCCACGTGACAGGTTGCAAGCCCATCGCCGTTTATTGGAACACTGTTGGCACATGCCTTCGAATTTTTGGTTCTAGGGCATGCCGGTTTTCTCACGATGTTTTTCTTCGCCGTTTTATGCACGTGCTAATGCGCACATAAATCTTTCGAGTAGAAAAATCCATTGGTGCTCGACCGGGTTCGAACCCACGACCTTCGGATCAGAAGTCGGGGTACCTCCCACTAGGCGACACGGCTTTCTCTACATTTTGACTTAATCTTTATAAGTATTAAGATATTTAAACAATAATGTAATTTGATGCTTTTTAGTGGTAATGTTGTGTTTTGGTTCAAGGTACAGAGACTAGGAATAACATACAGGGAACAAAATATTGTACTCACTTTGCATTGATGCAAAGAAGTTTCAAAGCTTCAAAGAAGAAATAAAGCCTTCTGTGACACTCAAACGCGAGTACCTATAATAGTCTTAATACCTAGTCTTACGGAAGTTTAAATTTATTCATAAACAATAACACCGCATTCATCAATAATTTTCAACTATAATTGCTCCCTTTTGGACTACATCGGTCTTAAATCAGCACATGAAGCTAGTTTCACTTTGAGCTGATTTTATGTGGCCTAGGCCTACAAAAGCATTTGAGGTTTATCCCACGTTCCAGGATGAAGAATTCAATACAATATCGCGAATTCATAATGAGCCGAGGATTTTTTTTACACTATGTATGATTTTGGTGTGAAAAACAATTGGAATCTGTCGTATCAATTTTCTTAGAAGTTTTAATCGAATTCTTCTTGCTTGGCATTGCAGTACATAACTTACGTATAATGATATGAAGCATTATATTTCCTAAATAATGACTATGAGTGTGAAATGCTTCAAACTAAGACGAACAAAAGACGTATATGAAGGTGGCGACTAACCGGAGCATTTCATCGTATCGATGCAAGCATTAGTATAGTCAGTACACAGAGAACCGAGCCGCTCGCCGCTCGGCGCTCGCCGCTCGCCGCTCGCCGCTCGCCGCTCGCCGCTGTCGTTATTTTTACGAATCCCTTTGAGTGTTACGTTACGTCTCAATTTTAGATCGGAGGAGTAACACGCGTATCGAGCCTCAAAAGTTACAAAAAGTATCAGTATGTTTTTTGTAGCTGTTACATAAAACAATGCCCACACCAGCGTGCAAGGACACTCATAAGGAAAAAAAAACTCTGTTATTCCTTGAAAAATATAGGAATAGTTTTTTAACAGTATTTTATGGGTTCCATAAAATATCCAGTATCCAGAGTATTGCAATAAATTAACCCGACTGCGATTTCAGAGCACGGCCGAGAACAGAGTTCAAAACAAGAGATGACACCGGTCAGTCGGAAAATACCGTAACGTATCAATCTCGTCGCGAATGGTACGTTACGATAAAATTGTCCGTCAGTCGCCACCTTTAGAGTTCCGTTTTTGACTTGTATAAATATTTTACTACAATTAGTACTCAGCGAGTTTTTTTGTTTCGTTGCTCGCTTATAGGAAAACACTGAAAATAATAAAATATATTGTGTCTACATTTTATCGTGTTTATTAGAATAACTCTATGAAACATAATCAATTTCGTAATTGCGATGTACATCATGAGGCAAGATTTGTTTTTAACCGACTTCAAAAAATGGGAGGTTCTCAATTCGGCTGTATTTTTTTATCATGTATGTTTGTTATTTGATATCTTCGTCAATTGTTAACCGATTTTGATGATTTTTTTGTTGTTGTATATAAAATGATTCCGAGGTTGTCCCATAAATATAAGAAGTTTTTGACATTTATTGTCTTATAAATTACTGGATATTATTAGTCAGGGAAGTATGAAAATAATTATGTGAAATTAAATATGAAAAAACGTATATACGAGCGTAGTTTATATCAATAGCTCGTCCACTTTATGTCATAACAATTAATTTGTAAATGTTTTCACGATTTGTTACTTACTTGTTAACGCGTTCTCTCGGTCTATTGTGCTGGTGAATTGTGATAATTTGATGATAGGTGCGACTGCAGTGATGTCGAAGTGACAACACGCGTCTCGCTGGACGAGCTTATTACAGTGTAGGAGCCTAGTGGAAGGCTCAACACGATACAATTTATAGCTGTAGCTATACATGTTTAAATACATAGGTTTTCAATATTATGTTCAAAATGAAATTATTTCAAGAGTATTTAAGGATGCTCACGGAGTCTCTTTTTATACAAACGTATAAAAGAGAGTTATATCCAGCATAAGAATTCTTGCTGGCCCTTGCACTATTAGTCTCGATGTTTACTTATAGAGTGTAACGCCCTTTGTGTTTCTTGTTTTGTTACAAAATATTGAACACCGTTTTATTTAACACCAACACACAAATTAGATATGACAAAGTGCTGACAGCAAAAGCAGTTTCACACACAGTTAAAAAGAGGTTACGAAACGAATGGGCTAAAGTTAAAGTAGGAAGCAATATTTATCGTAAACGATTCTGGATATTTCGTTCTACGTCGGACTCTTAAAATAATTGGTTTAACGGTTTTGTAGAATTGAAATATTTTGAATGTCTACAGAGGCGAAGTTGTCATTGCAAAGTAAATATTACACTGCTATCACACCTTAGCCAGTCGAAGTAAATTGAATGCAAATATGAACACTTTTGTTCAAATCAATCAACGTTTAAATTAAATTAAATGAAAAAAATCATTTGTTTTTTTACTCAATGAGTTTTTTTTAAATTCTACTTGCTCATGTAGTAAGTAACAGAGTAGGCTTATATTTTTTTAGTAACGATAGTAAAGCATTTGACCGCTATCTCACCTGATGGTAAGTGGCGATGCAGTCTAAGATGGAGCACGCTTGCCTGTGTATTCACTGTTGACTTGTATTGTATTCTTAAAAAAGAGTCCCAAATTCTAGTTAAATAAGTACAAATTTGTACTTATTTAACTAGAAGCTCGAAGTGTTTTTATTTTAGGAAAATCATCATGGCTCTCTGAAAGATCGATAAAAAATAAAACTATTGTGTTATATTGTGGGATCTGGTGAATATTGGAAGCTGCTCTCAAGTAATTTAAGCGTTTAACAAACTGAACGTTGTTAAGCTCTTGTTGAGCACAATAATTTTGTATTTAATGTGTAAACAAGCTAATGGCATACCAAAGATCATGTTACGAGAGTGTATACCAGTTTGGTGGGTCCCTTAACAAATGCTATTGCAATGCACAAATCTACGCGATGGTGCACTAAAGTGGGAGTGCCAATGAACTTAGGACGGCTATTGACAGGTATTGCGTTAAGACAAATAGAGGTTCCGGCGGCTAAGACGGACCTCCGTTCACTTGACCATATACGAGTGTAGTTAGGTACCTACGACCGCAAGCCTCCTGAGAACTTCTATGTAAATAATCACCTATGGTAAATACGGAATTCTTGTAAGCTTGTAAGTACCTACCTTAATTTTCTAACTGTACGTCGTGGTGGTATAGCGTTATATATATAATGTTCAACGGAAATACGATTTAGGTCAAAAAAGTTTGGCAGTCTTTGACTTTTGTACTAAGATTTATGACAATTGGGAACTCAATGATAGGTGAGATGATTACTTCTTACAAAGGCCTTTCAACTTTCTTCTATTGGTATATTGATTGAACGACATTATAAAACGGTTCCATTATTGCATTGCAGGTTAATTATACCTGGCACTAGTTCAAGATACTTTTCTCAAGTCATTTCTTATGTTCTTGCATTTACTTATAAATAACTTGAAGTCCCGTTTATTTCCTTTATATATTTAATACTACATCTGTATGGCCCTGTTTAATCCAAGCGCGAGAAATCCAATGTAAGATTCCAATTTTGCATCTCACACTGTTTTACGGACCACTGCATTCAATTTATTCGGTTATAAGACAGTTCAAATAACACTGTCATAATGTAACATTATGGTGTAACTGCTGCTATTTTATGCTCTCAGTTTAAATAGGTTCTGTTCCAGATGTATCTTAAATAATACTTAATAGTTTACAATTTATATGATGTGGGGACATCTCTGAAGCTAACTAACATACAAACTAAATATGTTCTGTTTCAATAACTCGGGAGGATGGTTTGGGGTGGCGCCGGCGACGCGCACTGCGGCGTTGTTTCTGATGGCATTGCGGCTGACTGGCAGAATTCATCAGTCTAGCGACTGATGAATTCTGCCAGTCAATTATGGTTGTTATTGATTGTGACACGGTAATGGACCAGTCGGTGCGTGGCAATAAATCACTCGTAGGTACCCGGCATACACGCCCTACGGATAGCACACAAGTTCAGCGTCCACCAATAAACTTTACAGGCTTTTCTTTATCGCGTACAACTCGTTAGGTTTCTCATGTGAACTCTGCGGAGCGGCTGTAAAATATGATAGTTTATTCAAACGAAGATATCATGCATGACCAACGATACGTCAGTAAAATGAGACATGGCTATAGACGACCTTATGAATTCATCAAATAAAAGAACTCATACAGTACAATTTACCTACCTATACAGTTTTTTTATTAAAATAAACCAAAATACAACTACTTAGGTTAGTATATACCAGTACATAACCTTTGTTAGTTCGAACTTTATGTGCTATACACACATCTTATTAATGCATAATTACAGTTTATTATTATTTTACAATAATGTGTAGTTATACAAAGTGCCGTTAAAAAGGTCCTTGCTCAGCATAATGATGCAGTTGGGCGTTTATTTACATGTTTATTTAATCATTTAAATTTACGCCCAACAGCCATATACATACATAGTCCTGTATATGTCTGTTGGGACCACCCCACACTAGGATTCCCTGTGTTGTAGGTATCAAGAACTACGAGTACCATGGTACCACAAGACCCAGACCCGTAACAAATAACTGCAGAACTTGCGAATATTTGTTCGTCGTGCGTAGTGGGAATCGAACCCTCACTCTCGGACATAGAATATAAAAGAACAAAAAGTAAGTTAAGCTCGTATCACTACAGCTAAATGGCAAGGCATGAAAGCCATTAGAAAGTTGCTAAACCATGTACTCAGGTAGGTAGGATTTTAATATTTTGAATGATGATAATTGTGTAAGTAGATATTTAACTTCTATTGGATGTAAATGTCCAGCATTATTATTATTATTATTATAAAGACATTTCAGTCATCAGTTTCCAATATTTCATTTCAATCATGTGATCAAAATTTCAAATACCACATTTGCATTAAAGTTACGGTTAATTTTACTAGGGCTAATATAAAACCAATTAAAATCAATTGGTTTGGTGTTAGGTATTTTTGTTCCAACCCAGAAAGCATTTACATCGAGAAAATATTCTGTCATATTTAGGTACTACGAATAGGCAGCTCAGTTATATTTACCGGAAGCTTATTGTAGAAGCGTACCGAGTTTCCCATAAAATACCCATTGGAAGAAACCACCCAATGTGACGAAACCATGTAAAAATCCATTTAAAGAGCGTTGCCATTTATACCTACATAAAATATAATCAGAAAATACTACGTGAACATCATTTTGAGTGAAAAACATGATCAATTCATTATTGATCATAGAGCTGGTTTAAAAGGTATTAACGTAAACTTATCGGAAGGACATTAATGTTTTTCAAATCCCGTTATTGACATAGATATGTCTTTTCTATTGAAAATTCCAAGCAGATAGACTACAAAGTGTGTACAGGAAGAGTAAAGGCAATTTATGGCGAAAGGTCAGTCTACGTAGGGTCAAGTCAGTTTTGCGGCAAGTAGCACTGAGCATTGTCTGAGCCTCCATTCCTTCGTTTATCAGTACTGCTATAAGCAGTAGCGAGCTGCTACACCGTAGCAGGTCGCTACTGCTCATAGCTCGCGTCCGCTGTCCACGTGACATCCTAAAGGGGTATATTAATCGTTGCGTTGCCAACCCTATAACATGGAGTTGTTGAAGCAATACTGTCGTTTGAAATATTTTTTATTGCTTTCCAGACATCTTCTTGAGCCAATGACCCATAGTCGCTTACGGTACTTCCTAGATTTGCTGTATACATTCCTAGAGTCGTTATTACTAGCATTTAGGTACCTACTACTGCAATATTATTATGGGTCTGAACGGACCATACAAACACTTTCTTTACTTTGTTACACACTAATCTCTTAATTCATAAAAAATAGACTCGAATTGGCGACTACAATTGTGTAAGTGCAATAAAGTATTCTAGGGTGTAAACTGTTTTCGATTGCAACTTAGTTAGAGCATTACCGTTTCATCTCGGTGTTAGGCATAGGCTATACTGGTACAGTTACATAAACGACAAATTTGCAGTCGACAAACGTAAAGCCTAGACGCTTAAAAATATAAATAAGAGATTAGGTGCCAGCCTCATTTGAATTCACAGGTTCAACTTTCGTATTCAGCAGATTTAAATCTCAAGCTGAGAATGTAAGAAGTAAATTGTGTTAAGTGTGAAACGAGAACCACAGATAAAGCCACAATAAATCCTTTATTTTGAGAAGCCGCTTTATTTATCAGATATTATTAATTATTATTGATACAAGGAACTATGTGGGGACTATGTGACTTTAGGAATTATTATTTTATTTTGAATTTTAAATTGTGTACAAACTTTACCACTTAGAGGTAATATTGAACGGAAACAACTTATTGCCATAAATAGCATATTGAGATGAAGTAAAAAAAAGCTTTCTTGGTTCAAATCACGAACGTTTCCATTTTCATTGTGTCATGGAACCTTTACATTGATCAGGTCATGCTCCAACGGGTTTTATGATGTCATCACAAATAGACACAAATCGTTATCAATAAAAAATGCAATGGTGCTATTATTTTTTTGTTTTCGGTTTCAGATCAATCAGTTTTCTAATCAAATTTTAATGCCTTAAAATCAAGTCAAACAATCAAGTGATTGGATCATTTATACAAATTATCATACGATCTTCAAATAGCGTGGAGCTATTTGCAGTTCCATATAAAATTGAATAGAGATCTTTCAAAGGTGTCATTGACATACGACACGTCCGCTGCAAATGTAATGTAACACAAGGGCTGGTTGATGGTTTGAACTGGCCAAATTAATTCGCTGAACTCTGAGCGAACATGAGGACAGAGTAAAAAGTATAAAGAAGACGGAAGTACTCGCATAAACCATTCCCATGTGTGGACCATATGCTTTGCTGAACCATGCTTTGGTCTTTTTGAATTTGTGCGTCAATGGTTTATAAAAGGTTTTCTTTGAAGCTACAACAGCGGTAACGTCCTTTATCAAGGTCAAGTGAGTAGTTATCATGTTCAAATTATAATTTATAAGACCTACTTCAAATAACGGGAAATTCATAAAAAGTCCAAGAACAAAATTTCGTGACCAATTTTTTCACCCTTAGGAGTGTGATTTTATCATAAAATTTATATGGGAAGTATTACCCTTGAAGTAAAATTCTCATTAAAATTTCATCATTCAAATCAATTCACAAAAATACATAAACACGAATTGAGAACCGCTTCCTTTTTTGAAGTTAGTTAATAATAATTAGATCTCGATATTCGCGATACGTTGCAGTAACAAGTTTACGGCTTCTATCCTGCAGCTAGGTACTCTATCATCAGATTGCATATTTACGGTATTTTGCTTACTTAGGATGACACTATTTCGAATAATAAATAACAAAAGAAAAGCACATACAATAAATGTAAGGGCTAGTCGTGATTCCATAAGATTTTGATGTTTATTAAATATTACGGAAAAATAGCAATTCCTCAGGCATAAAACTTTTATGAGACTCATTCTCTAGACAACAACAAAATAATCATCAAAATCGGTTAACAATTGGCGAAGATATCAAATTCATCATTGAAAACTTCCTTTTATAAGTCGATTAAAAATTAACGATTAATTGGATAATTAAAATTTATCGTGTTATTATATTAAAATGTACATACTTTATAATAGTGTTTCATATGAAATGTGATGAATATTCATCCACCCTTTAAAAACAATTTATTAAATAATATTTATCGTGAAACTTGAACATTTGAACGTAATTAAATTAGAAATAATGAGAAATGAGCAGAAAGGCGTCCGTTGACACTGCGGAATATGATACAGCGAGACCGGCACCAATCGAGCGTTTGTTCCTTTTTCACGTTCATTACTCCAAAGCTCATCTATACTTATAAAATCGTTTTTCCTGACTGACTGATCTATCAACACAAAGCCAAATTTAAACATATTTTTATTTTATAACGTAAGCACGTGCTAAGATTTTTTTGTTTGAAATTTCCACTTTTATGTGGGGAAATGGGGTCTGAACTTTTTATGAAAGTCTTTGTTCTTTGAAGTTAGAAACGTGAAAATCGGAATTATAGCTACTCATCATAAATAAATAATGACGTTATTCACGGTTTTTGGATTTTCACATTAAATAGGGGTGAAAGAGTGTATGGGTTTTTTAAACACGACTTCACGCGTGCAAAGACGCTGGCAACATCTTATAAAATCACAAAAGTTTACAAACTTTTGTGACTTGACCTCCTTCCTTCAATAGCAAGGAATATTTAAGCAAGGTAAAATACCACATTACATATGAATCAATCGGAACCATGAATGTTCTATGATTATTGATAGTAAAACTAATTGACGACCTCGGTGGCGTTTCGGGCGAGTTTACGCAAGAGGGTTCGATTCCCACTGCGGGGCAAATGTTTCTATGTTCGAAAGATATTTGTTCTGGATCCGGGTGTTGTTGTACCATGGTACTCGTAGTTCTTGATACCCACGACACAGGTAATCCTAGTGTGGGGGCAGGACTGTGTATGTGACTATTGTGTTAAAACTATTTAATTTTTATGGAAATGAGTGGGACTTTCTTTACTGACAAAATTAAATAGTCCTAAAATATACATTTACTTGGAATCTAGCAGGCTGTGTCCTAGCTAGGCTAGATACAGACAATAATAATAAAATGTGTAGTTAAAAAAAAGCTAAAAATACACGCTTGTACCACACTCTAAAAATTATAAAAAATGATTCCACCAACCACTTACTGTCTCTATCATCGTTACCAAGCCCAATCTTTTGGACTCGTCAAAATGAATCATATGAGCCCAAACTCGAGGGGCTTACTGCCACTGAAGAGTTCCACTATCCACCTCCTGGCCGAGGTAAAAATTATTTTCCAAGATTTGTCATCTTTTATTACATTGGGTTGTAAAATTCGCTAATTAGCAATAAGACCGCCCATTGTACAACAATGTTAAAGTTTGTACTATTTATTTAAGCTGAAATATTTGGTGTGCAATAAAGTATTTTCTATCTATCTATATTTAGTTAGTTAGATGCAAATGTCGCTTACATTAGCTTCACTTTTTGTTAAAAAGAGTTTAAAAAATCCTGTCAACCAGCGTCCTGGCAGCATACGTTATTTTTTACGTTTTTAATCCGGGATTTGTTCGCTAGTGTGAGGTATCTGTACAGGACTATTTTCAACAGTTTTTTTTGACTCCAAAAGAGAAACAAATAACGGCCTACCTGGTTTCCGTATATGGACGCTTTTAATACCAGAGGTATCACTCACGCGTTGCCTCCCTGAGATATGAAGATGAAAGATCTCAAGTGCCTGTCATTTCACTGGCATACCCTTCAAAAAAGAAGGAAGTTTTCAATTCGTTTTTATGTTTTTTTGTGTGTGTATGTTACGCGATATTATAACAACAATTGGTATAATATGAATTTATCAACTTTAAAATGATATTTTTTTTAAACAAAAGCCTTGGATTACAGGATAAATAATCCAAGCATTATTTTACGGTATTATTGAATAATAATTATGGTCTGAGAGATTTATGGCATAACTAAACTTACACATGTATACATTTGTTTCAGGAAAAATAAAAACTGACTTCAAACAAACGGGAAGTTGATAAAAAGTTCAATATGTTGACATATTTTTTCATCCTTATGATTTTCTCATAAAATTTGTATGGGATCTTAAAGTATAACACTACCCTATTGAAAAAAAACTCATAAATATCCGTTCGTAAAATCCGTAAAATATTACAATATACCAATTGTTTATATAATATCGCGTAACATATACACAAAACATACCTTTTTGAAGTCGGTTGAATAGTCCTGTACAGATACCTCACGCTAGCGCACAAATCCCGGATTAAAAAGTCAATGTGGCAATCTTTCAAAGAGCCCACCGGGTTTGAAAGCGCTTATGAAGTTGTGAAATGGCTCGTAATTTATCCATATTCACAAACACGCATGAGTGTGTAGGAGGCAAATCCGCGAGCTCCGGTGCGAGCCGGCTACACCTCGCGCCGCGCTATTTGAGACCCCCCGACCAACGCAGCGGTCAGCTTCCGTCTAGACAGAGATTATGTAAAATGGAACATAAACTCATCCGTTTTTCACGTCTTTTATCGCTTTCTATTGCACGCCCTGGATAATAGTTATCTCGTTTTATTTTATTACGTGTTATTCCGAAGATTTTATGTGTGTTATCTTATTTAAACGCCCTTATTTACTTTGTGACAGCCTTTGCATTTCGACATTGAATAAAAACAGACTATCCTACGCTAAACGTCGTTTTGCTTGTCGCCATAACTGTAAACGTGTCGAATGGCTGTGAGCTTGAATAAATCGAGTCGCATACATAACAACGGCAAATGCGAATTGTTTGTGAGAACAAATCTCTAATGCAACAGATGGCCAGTATTGATAGGAAATTAGCCAACTAATATAACGCATTGTCATTATTAATGACGGCTGATCGGCAGACTGCCCTTCCCCGGGTTTACAAAGGAGCAAACTCGCAGGGCCAATGTTTATCTCTCTTTCTCGATCCCTCTGAACGAAAATTGCGGAAACTTAATATAAATCGAATAATCCATTTTTGCAGGGGATGTTTCGGGAGGATAAATCTAAATCGGGGTGAGGGGGCGGCGTTGCAGCGGGGCGGGGAGGGCAGACACGGACGGGTCTAGAGCCGGCCATCTGCCGCGCCATAAAATCGATATTATTTAGCAACCGACTTATATTGTTCATGTGATTCTATGGTGTTAAGTCAAGTTACACCCACGTACCACACCCGAGCGCTATCACCCGGCATAAGCCCGGCCTACCTGCAATATTTACTCTGCCGGCACAAAGAGTCAGGAAATAGTCTGTTACGATGTAAAACTGTAAGTTTATTGAACATCTCAGAATTACTAGCTGAAACAAATAAAACAATTTACTTCGTAGGCGATGGATATTCGGTTACACAAATTATACTATATAGGTATGTGTTGAATTTGTTTAGTTTTTCCCTGAGTAGAAAATATGTTTAAGTTAGTTTTCCGTTAAATTCATTTCATAAAAGAGTATACAAATTCATTCATAATAAAAATAAATAGCTATTCCCAAGGTTAAATATAAAATTACTGATTATATAAATGAATAAATCCAGGGGATTCAAAATCAGATATAATATGTATACCAGATGTAGATAAAAACTTTGTTATTCTAGAAAAATAAAAAAAGGTTCCTTAAACGCTAAAAATAGATACGGGGCTCCATATCTATTTTTAGCTTCCATTATTTGTAATCAATGTTCCATTATTTGCATTTTATAACTTCAAGGATGGTTTTTACTTAGTTTTTATCACTACAAGTCACTAGGGGCGCTGTAATAGCAGAAGGAAAGGAGGTCGTGGGTTTTTTTTTAAATTAGCAGTCGACATGACCAACATATTTATTCTTTATTATATACCCAGAGTACTTACATAAAGGACATGTACAAAGGATCAAATTCGGAATAGGTATAATTCGTGACCAAAAATAACACATATGCCTAATATAATACTTTTTATCCGCAGGTTAAGACGTGGCTGGTAATTTTATAGATAAGTACAAAGTCTGTAGTAAGTACCTGCTGCTAGCAGTTTTGTTCCTGTTAAATAATTTCAATCATTTAACCGGTTACCTTCCCACTTAAATAAACTTTTTTGATTGACTTTGGGAAATGCGAGGATTCGATCCTGACGCGTGACATGTGAGCAAAGTCCATTTCTTGATTAGACAGACATGTTTTCAACACTGAAAGTTAATGAATTATTAGCTTGTTATAAATAAACCTGCGTATACTCATACCGTTTTTCACACCCCTGAATTTAAACAATAACAAACACAATGTTGGTGGACATACAATAGTTCCCAATCGAAAAATTGTACATTATGTAAATATAATGAAAAACCGACCAAATGCATGTCGAACCATGCGCAGTGTAGGGTTTCCGAAGTTGCCTATAATCTTATATTTACTACCTGTTTACACAACTAACAACTTCATCTGATATAACAAAATGTTTACAAAAAAACGGGACAAATCATGGTAAATATCCCGTTTTTTAGTAAACATTTTTAACTTCATCTGAGTAATTTCCAATTGAATTTATGTGAAATTATCGTTTTTTTTTAATGTTTATATTTTATAAGTTGGTCGACTATTACTCGTTAACTTGTAAAGCCTACTTTGTGATTGGGGACGCTTGACTCTAACAAAAATTTACACTTAATATTTCGCAAACGGATCCCTGAATCGAAGAGTAGTTTACCATGCTAAATTACAGCTTTCTAGTATTTAGAATCTCTGAGCTAAGCCGCGGACAGACAGACAGACGGACGGACCTTGCGAAACTATAAAGGTGCCTTGTTGACTACGGAATCCTAAAAAGGCTAACTATTAGTTATTATCAAAACATCTTTGTGAATAGTGAAACAATAAAGTCTTAACATATTCTGTTATATAATGTTTAAATAAATAAATGCAAATTGGTTCCTAATAAAAGAACATGCCTAAAATGTCTCCGTCTAAACAAGTTACCGAATCACATTTGGCAGCAAGCATTTACTAATGTTGAATAATCAAATTGCATCCAAACAAGCTTCCAAATTGCAGTTCGGGGGTTCAGTATAATGTCAGTGGCCTCAGCGAATTATTTGGGGATTCTTCACTCCAAAAATTAAAGGAAGAATTTTTATATCGGATGATTCATCCTCCGGAGGAAAAATCGAGTTCGTAATTGATCTCCGTTAAACCTACACTGACGTCAAAGCGGTCATGTAGCGTTGCAAGAAATTATCTACCTAATTCCCCAATCTTACGTGGAAAGAGGTGACTCACAGCACAGTAGAACGAAGATCGGTGTCTCAAGTCCTAAGTGTGACCTTGGAATTGCTGTTTTGCTCCCTTTTAGATACATCAACTTCTATGTCACATTCCATTTGCCTATAGTACCTATAGTATAGGTAAAGCAGCCTCTGAGAAAAGGTATCATTGTAAATTTAACTACCTTAATAGTTTTATAAAAAGTTTCTGCTCTCATGAAAATGTTTAAATGTAAACGTAAATTCCACACTTCGTTCCAGCCAATTCAGATCCGGCAAACCGATCGATCCAAGCTCATCATCACTTTTTGACGATTCTCCTTTTGTTTCATCGTGTTATCAGATAACAACGGTATACTTACCGCCCCTCTATTGGATTATGGTTTACGTTTGAGACCATTATAAAATTTTATTAGCGGTGCAGTAGTAAGTACTTCCATTAATTATGGATGTGTGTACGAAAATGAATGACTTTTTAAGTTAAGGATGTGATGAGAGCGAAAGGCGCTGGCGGAAGCGTGTCGGCACGGTGGCGGCACCTTGAGCGTGGTGCGTGGCCAAGCTTGCGCCCGCGCTTCGTCCGTCGCGTCGTCGCCCGCCGACATTCCGTGCGAACGTTGCCTCCCTCATTTGCAGCCTTCTGATGCAATATTCAACTTTACTGCGTCCTTGCAATGCCGTAATTCATTATAACAAGTTTAATCGCTGTGAAGTCATTTTTATCATTTTCTTCTGTTAACTATACAGGTTCTATGATGTTCATCCAAGGCCACTTCGAAGACCTTAATTACCGGCAGACTGACGCTTCACTATGGATTATGATAAGTTTAAAAATATCAAGGATAGGTAGGTACATAAGAAGATCTCAAAATATAATTTATTCTACTTGTCTTACGAGACTGAACTGACAGGTTATATAGGAGTTAGATGAAACGCTCAAAGAAAAGTAAAATCAAAAAGTCGTTTTCTTGTAGTATAAACACATGTTGATCTCATTTAAGGAGGATGTGTTGGAACATATAGCCCGCTAATATGTATTGGGCACAGAAACAAATATACTAGATCTAGTGGTCTAGTAGAGCATGTTAACGTTATACAAATAAGGTGGCGAGCGTCTGTCATGTTGAGTGGCAAATTGGCGTCGTCTCCGCATTTGTTCCAGGCCGCCGGTCGCCGGCCGGTGTCGTCGGTCGTAGATCGCGCCACATTCAGCCTTGTGGCTCCTCACCAATGACTTTGCCATTGTCGCACGTTTCTCGGTAATTGGTTCACAAAATAAAACAACACAGGCTATTTAGGTAATTTACTGATTCACTTTTCTGATTGGTCGAGCGCTTTAGAGGTATAGCCCTGCGAAGTGGCTGGGTTTATTTTATGAGATCTACAGATTATTTGCGATTTCGCACAAACGTTGGTGTATTGTATACGAACTAGAATTGTTATGCCGTATGTATCTTACTATTATACTATATATCTCTATATATAGACGGCTCGATAGAAGATAACCTCTTGGCATCGAAGGAACTCCGTTCGATAGCTTCGGTTAGAACTGCCGTTACTTGTAAAATCACACGCACAATCCTCATAGCATTGTGCCGCAGCGTGCTAAACACTTTTCAAATATTACGAGTATATTCAATGCCCTTATTTAAGGTTGAGTACGGTTTTACGTGCTTGTTTTGGTTTCGAGTTTGTTTATGGTGGTGAAGTTGATAAACAAATTGAACTTACCTACCTATTTACATTTTGTCTCCAAAGATGCCTTTATAGTTAATTTCACAAAAAATGACAGGATGTGCAGTCGAAGGCGTGTCGAGTACTGGCGACTTCATAGGGTTGGCAGAGGAGTCATTGAATTGAATGCAATTTTGCTTTATGACATCAAAATAATAAGAAAGATTTTAGTTCAGAACAAAAACGTATTTGCAACAAATGATTTTCAAAGAGATTAATAAATACAATATTAAATACTTTGTAGTATTATTTAATACTCTGAATAAAATTTGAAAGCTTGTTTCTCACAATGGGGATAGTGGCTTTAAGTTACCGGGATGGTGGGCTATTAAGATAGAGGATGCCAACCCTGGAGGAATGGCGGAGGCGGTGGTGCGGAGGGCAACAGGGAGGGGGAGGAGTGAGGCTGCTGCGAGTGTCCGCGGCTGTCGGGCCGGACTAACCCGTCGCTCCAGGTCAGCGCTCCAGCCGGCTATTTATAGAGGTGCCCCTTAAACAGAGTAATTATTCATTGATTAGCACTGCGAGGAATAGAGGATTGCGCTTCTGATAGCCATCGCGCAAACGAGAATCTTCGCTGGCGCCGCGCCTCGTCGACCCACCTCGCGTACCACCGCCCGACGGCACTTCAATGTTTTACTGCTTCATATTATTGTGTAGGTATATTCGTACCTCCAGGACACGCAATTTTTTTTACAGTTTCTCAGCACACACATTTTGTAAGCACGCTATCATATTTTACTCTGCAAAATTGAGCTTAACAGACTACATTTTTATTTTAGTAGTTGTCTATGCTCGTAAATTATCCGAAGAATACGACCTCTGTGAGCTCTTTGGCGCAGTGGGCAAAGGCCCGCCTGAGAAGCAGTAGGTTGTGGGTTCGATTCCCGCCGCGAGTCAAAAACATTTTTTGTTTTCTAATTTTTTATAATACGTTCCATAAAATGTATATATGTAGTATATCAGTATTGTAATACATGATGTGAATTAAAAAGGTAGGTATAGCCAATTTAAGGGTTGGAGTTTTAGGCCACCCTCTGTTTATCGAACGTGCCAGGAATGATGTATAAGCATAAATTGATTCCGTACGTTCCTTGGAGGAACGTTCTGTGAGGCTGTATGAAATAAAGGTATTTCTTCATTTGTAGGTTTCCCTAATATTCATTTGAATTTAGCCAAATTGTCTTTAGGAAATAACAGAATTTGTTCACATAAGAAAGTAATGTATTTAAAATACATAATAAACTATCTAAAATAGAAGAACATACTTTAGGATGATGGGCCTTAGGGTTTCTTTAGGACCGTGTTGCTTGAATCACGATACATCCATGCTCGCACTCAATAAATATAGCAGAAATATTCCATGAATTATAATGAAGTTATTTTAGTAGGCAGTTGGCAAAAGTTAGTTGAATGCCCAAATTTAGGGTAAAAAGTAGGCATAAAATAAATAGTCGATCTTGTTATGCATATCAATGACTCATCAATGTAGTTGTCAGCCTAGTCTATAAAAGTAGCCTATTTTTAATAGTCATGCTAATGGTTAAGTTATAAGTAAAATCGAAGGAAGTTTCATATTATGAATCATTTTGGTTTTCTTGGGGTTTTTACATAGATGAATAGCTTTTTTACAAGAGTATTGATGAATTAGATAACTAGAACTAGGTAATTTTGCGCGAAATGCAAATGCATACCTTCAGTTATATTTTATATATATAAGACATTGATTCCGAAGTAGCTCGTAGATACTCACTTAGGAGATAACCATATAGGAAAATAACTTTCTCTAATATATTTAGCTTGTACTCTTGTAAAAGTAAAATTAATATTTGATATTTCTTAATAATAATCGAGATTCCTTTAAGCACCCACCTATGTATTAAAACATATCGGGCCAGCACCCAATACCAGGCTTGGTCGGTTTTATAATCGGGAAATTCGTGGAAGGCTCGATTTGACTCAGTTGAGGGTTTTGAATTTCGTTTGACCCTTCGAATACTTTAAGTATTTTTATCGTTTGCGGTAAAAAAAATGATCAAGGTTAAAGCAATACTATAATATACGACGCCTACAAGTATGCATACTTATACAGGATGTAGCGAAATACCTCCTCTTTGTATTTAGAAAGGTTTCTGGAAAAACCAAGACTTTTGGAGAAAACATAGGAACAAATATTTAGTAATTTTGTAAATGAAATAGCTATTCCTATTAAAGCCATTATTAGGTATGTAGCTATATATTAATATTTTGAGCATAAAACACAACTTTTATCTTAGGTCCATGATATCTAGAATACGAAATAAAACTTTTCCGATTTCTTTGAAGAGGATGCCGCGCCACACGGCCATGTGGCCACGTAGGTACATGATTTTAAAAGAACAAAACGTTAGTTACTACCATAAAAAATAGTTTTTATTTTCATTGTAAGTAATCCACCAAATATTTTCTGACTACAAAAAAAAAAGGTAGTTTCCTTTAAAGTCCCATTACGTTTTCTCTCCCTTTAACAATTAAACAGGAAACAACGGAATGTAAGGTCATCGAAGAGAAAAAATAACTTATCTAATGTTCAGCAAAGAGACAAGTTAATAAAACTAATTATAATACTATAATCAGAGATCGTATTTTGATCATCTGCTAAGTTGGGAGGATTAATAAATTTATAGTAAAGTGTGTTTGAGCAATTCACTTGACAAAAAACTGGTTACTGCCGGCTGTCCGGTCGGCTGTGGACAAACTCGAATTAAAACGCAAACACGTTAGTATGGTAAATGGTACGGAATCGTGACGATTATACCTCTCTTCGTCAATGCCAAAACCAGCAAAATCCTTTCAACCTATCTTACCTCCTAAATAGAAACAGAACAAACAAGTTTTCAAAACTGAAAATAATATGTAAAAGCTGATGTTTCTATTTTTAATTGAAAAACTCTAGTTTTTTCTTGGAATGCACTCTTTATTAGATACGATAAAAAAATAGATTAGTTAATATCCGCCACATTGAATTTATAATTTTAAGCCATAAAATTAATCGATATAACCCGGTATATCCCCAGGACTTCAACGTACTGGGCTTGGCGTTGGCCATTCTGATGCGGCCAACACCAAGCCCAGTACGTTGGAACAGTATACGTTATACCATTTCAATTTATTTCTAAGTGGGCCTTAAGCACCGGTCAGCAGTCGGCGCCGGCAACCTGTATCATTCGTAAATGCACCCTTAGGCACATAGTTCGATGCAGTTCGGCGTGTGGTCTGGGGTGGACAAAATCAATAGTCGCTCCGAATAGCTACCACTACATCCATGAAATCTGCACACATCGCGATTCTTTATTCAGAGTACGCCCGACCCCGAACATCCAAAATTATCTTCGGAACAGGTGGTGTCTACGATGAACTTTATGTCGAGGGTCGGTCGGAAATTCTATTATGAAGTCACTTAAATTACAATGTTATAAGAACATAAAGAAGAGAAATACTTTTATGAACGTTTATGGGTAGTCGATCGATTAAGGTGCGCTGTTTGCTTTTCGTTTTGAACTAAATACTGTGATTTTCAGTTCACTGGTTCAGTTAGTGGTTGTAATTTTTTGGCTGCTGCGAATCTAAAATATTTATCGTAAAGCTAAACTTTACTAAAAACAATGTAATAGGGTAATCGTTTTTACCCAAGACTGTGAGCCATGGCACTCTTTGAGAGCAGTGGATTTAGAAAGATTGATGATAATGATGATTATTTATTCTTACGACTTCTGTAGCTCAGTGGGCGAAGGGCCGCTTGAGACGCTGAAGATTGCGGGTTCGATTCCCGCCGGAGGACAAATGTTTGTATCATGTGAAAATATTTGTCTCTGGTCTTGGTGTTTATGTATAACATGTACGTATTTACAAAAATACATGTATTTAAGTAGTACATAAAATATAGTCAATAAAACTTCCCGTTGTCCCCCGATATGGCTGAAGATCGGGAATAACCCTTAGCTTGGGGCTATATGATGCTGTGTGAAAAGTGACCAGCGATATTTATTTTATTTATCTATTCAAACTACAAATTTGGTTTGTAAAACCAAAACCTTGAAAATAACACTTAATCATAATCAAGCATTTAGGATTAAGTTTCCGATTTATAATGATTTAATGCACATCAATTCACCCATAAATATACTACAATAAGAAACGATTAGTTCTTTAAAATAAATAGCGGAGCGCTGATGATAAATGCAATGAACTCCTTGATGTAGAGCGTAGATTAAAATTTGCACCGAAAGCACCAAGCAGGAGACAACTGAAGCATACTTAAACGGTCAACTATCAATCATATTTCCGCTACAGTTACGTCGCACAAATGTGTGTCACATTGCGGATGCTGAGAAAATACCCTAATAATAAATTAGCATAGTAATGCCTGCGGCCGTTACATTAGGATTGGGCCCGCTTTAATTAATGTAAAAAAGCGGCGCTTGGCCGGGGTCACTGGCCTTCGGCTTAGAAGGATAAATATTTCATTGTGGTAGGTACTACGATCATAAAAATTATGTGATAATTGGCAATGGCAGCCTCCTCCCTCCTACCGTATTTTGTACCTAATGATTGTAATGACTGACGATTTCCTTCAAATAATACATCAAAAGATGAATGAAAACGTATGTACTGATCATCATCTCCACGTTATCCCATACTCCCTTCAAAGTCAAGTCAGTTAAAATTTATTTATTCATTAAAATCACAAGGATCACTTTGAAACGTCGATTTTATCTACTGCCTGTTCCTCCGCGACCAAGCCAGGAAAGAAAGGCAAGAAAACAAAGGTGAACTTTTTAATGATCCTTTTACAAAACAACGAGTTGGAGCATTTTCAATCCCAAGAGTTTTTATCATCTAAATAATCAGATATTTTATAGTTTGTACGTTTTTAATTTGTTAATTGTTTGTATATATCTTGGGAGTTTGTTATAAAAGCGTACGCCTTGCCCTTTAAACGATTTATTTCTATTTTTTATTTCTAGATGTATTGACAAGGAAATGTCATTATATTTATTTCTTTAAACTTCTGATGAAGTGATTCTCTGGGATCCATATTATAAATTGCTCGAACAGCTCTCTTCTGCAGCACATAAACGTTATTTATATCTGCAGCATACTCCCCCACAGCAGTATACCGTACGAAATAATGACATCTGCAAACAATACAACCTCATGATCGTCCCATCATTAATGTATACTAAGAATAAAAATGGTCCAATAATTGATCCCTGCGGTACACCCACAGTAACCAGAGTAACCCACAGTAACCCCGGAGAACGCTTTCCATTCACGTCAACTCTTTGTACTCTGTCACTTAAATAGGAAGTGAGAAAGTCGAGAGTAACGCCCCTAATACCATAATGGGGTAGTTTTCTGATTAATGTGTTATGGTCTACGCAATCAAATGCCTTGGACAAATCACAAAAAACGCCTAAGGTTTCATGCGATTCGTCCCAGGCATAAAATATGTGCAATATTAACTCAATACCAGCATCAGTGGTTGAGCGACCCTTAGTAAATCCGAATTGTTTATTGTGCAGTAAATTATTTAATTTTAAATGTCTATGCAATAGATTTAAAATTTGTTTTTCAAAATTTTTACTAAATGTAGGGAGTACTGAGATATGTCTAAAATTACCAGGGTGAAAACAAGTACCCGATTTGAAAAGTGGACTGTGTTTCATTCGACCACTCACTCAATACCCTCGTTAAATATTAAAGCTAGTTTGGGCGCAATTATGCCATAAATGTTTTCACAATGCTAACAGAGACGCCCCCCCAGAGGTCTGTGGTTTTCTTAACATTTATGAGTTTGAAAGCTTTTATGATGTCATCACTATTTACATAATCAAATTTGAATTGTATTTTGCATTTCATTAAGTTTACTTTTAACAATGACTCTGCTTCTATAGGAGAGGAGTTTAAGGACTTTGTGGTAGGGACTGGAATGTCAGTAAAAAAGTTTTCGAACGCATTAGCTACATCACCATCCTGATTGACGGTGGCGTTGCTAATGTTCTTAGTTGTGACTCTTCCAGTCTCACTGTTTATTACTTTCCAAGTGGCTTTCACTTTGTCTTGGCTATTTTTAATTTTTAAAATCAAATGCTTCACGACAAAAATGTAGAATAATTTTTGACTTTTTCTTGAAACTCCTAAATAAAATTATATTGCATTACAGCATTTTTTTGCTTTTATGTATTCCCGCTGTTGCCCAGTCACTGAATTTTATACCGTCAGAGACCATGACCAATTTCGATGTAAAAATTGAATTGAACACATCACTAAATTTCTTAAAAAATGTGTTGTATAAATTATTTGGATTATTATTACCATATAAACATAGAAATACACAAGTTAAATTCAATTTTAGTTTGTCCAATGGATCTTTGGTCATAGGCATACAATATTTTTTTCTTTTTTCCAGTTTTTTTGTTTAAATCTCTATTTTAATTATTTGACCAAGATATTCCCGCTGTTGCCCAGTCACTGAATTTTATACTGTCAGAGACCATGACCAATTTCGATGTAAAAATTGAATTGAACACATCACTAAATTTCTTAAAAAAATGTGTTGTTTAATATATTTGGATTAATATTACCATATAAACGTAGAAATACACAAGTTAAATTCAATTTTAGTTTGTCCAATGGATCTTTGGTCATAGGCATACAATATTTTTTTCTTTTTTCCATTTTTTTTGTTTAAATCTCTATTTTAATTATTTGGCCAAGATGATCCGACTTAATATTGCTAATGAAACTTCTATTTAAACTATAAAAATGTTCACATTGGCAAAGATTGTCTATACATGTAACCGAAGTGTCAGTTATTCGAGTAGGCTCCATAAATTGAGGCTTCAAATCAAATGATTGAAATAAACTAAGTATTAGTCGTGGACTCGAATCCGGTCTTGCACCAATGGATTTTTCCACTCGAAAAAATTATGTACACGTGGTCAAAACGGTGAAGGAAAACATCGTGAGGAAAACGTGTTTTCAGCATAAGCCCCTTAATATCAAGCGAAGAATAGGGCGTACTCATCCATAGATACGAACGAGAATATAAGTTTCCCACCCTTCAATATTTACAATCTCGAAGAGTTTTTATTTATTTATTTATTTACACTTCCGCACAAAAAAAAATGTAGTGCTAGGAGGACTTAAAGCATTTTCTACCAGTCATCCTGGGCGTGCATTAAGATGGTTTGGCGTGTCCAGTATGACTTTAGATAACATAAAAAAATAATATATATAAAATATAATGTAATATAAAATATATATATATATATATACTTATAAAAAAGAACTTAAATATCGAATGGTAGTGGCATCAGATGGGGTAGAGAGAGAGAGATAGTTTTTGTCTTACTGAGACAATAAAAAACATGATTTTATTTCGTCCAAAGATCCAAATCACGATTTTACAATTGAAAAATATAACCGTTAAAGTCTGAAAGCGATTGAGTTTCGCTATGATAGTTATTTTAACAGCTAGGACAATATCATTCTCAGCTTCTTATAATTCTCGCGGTCGATTCTGTCACATCGTTACAAAATAAATAGTCTGAAATATTGAATTTTCTTTCAGTTAATGTGAATAGGTGAATTGTTGATGACCAAGTCACAACAATGTGAACGTGAAATTGCTGATAAGGTAGGAGTACCTTATATAAAATGAGGAAAGCGAATTGCTTTACATTCGTCAAGCTATGACGTCGGTCAGTCTCGTGAGTTCTCGTTTTATGACTGTATCTACTGATTAATTCATTTAATAAACTAGTACGAAAGCTAGTATGTTTTTTTGTATAAATATATATTTATATATATATATATAATATAATGCTGGACATTTTTCACATAGCCCCAAAGTAAGCAGAGCTTGTGTTATGGGAACTACATGACTGATATACTACTTATATACTTTTCTTTTTGCAAATACATATATATTATAAAATAGAATATTTGCAGATGCAAACATTTGTCCCGCAGCGAGAATCGAACCCGCAACCTTCTGCGTCTCAAGCGGGCCTTCGCCCACTGCCACAGAGGTCGTCAAAGCTTTTGCACTAGTACGAAAACACTCAGATAAAAATTTGCAATAGTTCCATTGCATTTTTTGTTTTAATTATGATATTATTGTTAACAGAGAGCATTTATAGTTAATTTGCAATGAGTTATTTGACAATATTTATTCTGATGATGCAGGTATCTATGAAAGAAGATACGTGGTTCATGAATGGTTGCAATTTACATTACTTTACTGACATCATATGCCTCAAAACTGGCCAAATGCGTGTCATTCATACGAATGGATACCATAACTATGGCAGCAACGTAAACAAGTTATTTAATTCTGTAATTATGCAGAATCACGACACGGCCGTAACGCAATTTCACGACATATCACGAACTTGATAGATTAAAAAATAATCAATGTCATCAAATATAATAATTAGTTATCAAATAATGAAATATTTTGGTGCATGACTTTATGGCATTTTGATAAATTTATTGTTGTAGGTCGCTAGGTATTAGATATACCTTGCGACCTACAACAATAAAATAACTACTAGAGGGTACTTTAATCAAAGTTACGGTTTATTCCCGCTGTGCCCTATAAGATCTTCTTGGAGCATTTTCTATTTGAACATTTTTACCTATAATTGTAGGTATATGTTGCTTCAAATGCTAAACAAAAAGTATTTAAGTTGACAGCTGAACGTGTGATGCAAACAAAACTCAAATCTCAACAAAAATGCTGTTAATCATGCTGAGATATTAGCATAGTCCACAGGGTGTCCCAGAATATGTAGGTAAACTATTCCGAAAAAGGTTCCATTCTACACAAAATATAACATTTATGACTTCGATGGCGAGTATTTTTCAGATTTTGTATTAACAATATTTTCAGGATTACTACATGTTTTCGAGCACCCTCTATATCTTAAATTTCATGAAAACTTGATATTCCAATCTGTGAAAATATGAAGACGAAACTGAATTGCTTGATCCGGAAATGGAAACATGACCCGTAGTTTCGCCTGCGGCTGCTCAACCGCTATAGAGACGCCGGTCGATAAGATCACATACATTAATCCTGTTACTATGTTGCACTGCAAAACTAGTCAGTAAGTATTAACTCAGGCAGTTTTATTCATTAATAAATAGTGATAAACTAAAGTATAAAGACCTACCTTATGATCATATCCCAGCGCACCTTATGCTTTTATGATCCTTTTGCTCAAGTACCAAAAGTCTGTGTTACGGCCTTTTATATTATCATAGATCTAATACAGATAAGGTTTATCTAGGATAATACAAAGAGGTAAAATTTATTTGTAGGGCGTAATCTCTGAAATTACAAACCGATTATTTAAGTTCCTACACAAACAGAACCCTATTACCGATTTATTAACGATTCTGATAAAAATAAGACTTCAGTTCGAAATCTCAATGTATTTAAATCAAGTAGGTAGAAAAAGCGCTGATTGGCTGCTTCTTCTGCGTGGAAGGACCAAAGGGTTGATATACGTGAAAATAATATAATCCAGAAATATTAGTAATCGGATCTAAAAAAAAGTATTCACATGATAAACCTAGCTTTAAGTATAGGCCAGAAAAACGTTTTTGATGTTAAAAATAAGTTTCGCAGACGAAATCGCGAGTCATTTTACTGGTTATTTAAATAAGTCTGATTTTTTATCAAACATACATGGTTTGATCAAAAGAATAACCAAGCCTAGTTTATTGCCTGAATCTTCTAGGCTTGGTCAAGGCGACAACCCGCTTATACGTAAATGAACGCTTTGCTACGAGTTTGTCGCTTCATTAAACTTTTATAGGGTCGACTTTTAAAAATATCTACTTAAAAAAACGTTATGTTTTATTAAGGTATTTCTCTCACAAACTAGTTAATCGAGTGGTGTTTAATCACTAATTTATGCAAATAAATTATTTACAGCGTCCTTCCGGATAATTTTATTGGGAAAAAAGGAGCTGCTTTAATTTTAACGGTTATTTGGCAAGAATCGTGCTGGGGTACAAAAACTGTAAAATCAATATACTGGAACAGACAAATTTATAAGCCACAATAACTAACAATGAATCCACGAGTAATATAATAACTTGATGTTCATAACCCATGGTCTCATCGAACGTGACCGTGATAGTGATGATAATACCAAGGTACCACGGTGCTTCGCTGAAGTGGTTCATGTGTTTGAAGCTTTGTTAAAAAAACAACTACAAATTAGGCAATATCTCTCGCTGCTGTAAATTTAATGATTTTTCATAGAAAATGCGATAAAATCACCTGAACTAACAATAGGTGTATCGTATTGTATTTAGTCAACAAAGTATTTGAGTTACCAAGTATCTATGTAGGTAACCACTATCGGTTACGATGGCATCTACCTGCAGTAATATTAATTTATTACTTAAATAATGGTGACTTAACATAAATGTTCCATACATTATAAACCTTATGGTTAGCCTTCTTAGATATTCATATAGTAACAGTCATCTAAGTCGATTCATATTGGTGCAATAAGGGTTCCGTCGGGCACCACCAAACAATGAAAACACGAATTATTTGTGAATAGTTGTATTTTCAACGTTTTCATAGATATATAAACTCTTTATGCATAACACCAATTTACAGTACAAAACACAGAAACATAATAAAATAAAAAAAAATAAAAAAAATGCACAATAGTTGGCGCTGAAAGCGATTTCTTCCAGGCAACCTTAGGACACAAATCGGGAAAAACTCTCGAACGGTTTCAGAAGCTAAAGCGTATAGCTTCCGGCTCGACAATGACACGTAGTATTGTAGGCACCACATTTTGAGGGCATCAGTGTGTAGTGTCTATCCTAGCTCTCGGACAAAGCTCGTTCATCTACTATACGATGTGTAGAACCGGTACACGTACTCATGACTTTAATAAGACTTTAAGAGTAGAATGTCATCTGCAATCACATCAGTCACAAAATGCATCCTCAGCGTAAATTAAAGCTGTGCTTCATTGTCCAAAACAGGATTCCATCATATTATTAAAAGACGGAGTAAAAAGTAATCGGTAAGTGATGTGTTCGTTCATGCCGTAACGAATTACGAAGCATTGCATGTACTTTTATGCACGCAGGACACAGACGGTACCGACTATCTCTTCTTTCAAAAGCTTTTATTCTACTTAAACTTGCTTATAGGTTATTTGTTGCTGAACAAGGTACGACTATAATAGATGATCCAAATTAATAGTGTACGTAACAAATATAGTAGAATCATCCCCATAAATGTAACGAGTAATTTTTTGCAAAAAAACCCTAGACGTGTTTTCCATCGCCTTTTGCGCGCCTTAGAAATTGTGGCAAAGAAATCTAGCTAAAACCATCCTAAAATTCATACAAACTGATTGCAAATACTCTTATTTCAATCGGTCAAAAACCATTTCGTAGATTTCATACTAAACGTACCAATAATCAATATCTTATGGCAAACGCATATACGTATATATGCGTTTGCCATGAGAGATTTTTCACCATTAAAACTCTTTTTATGACACTTTTTTTTATACATACTTTTCATTGCTCACTTAAGTTATTTTGATTTGTCCTTAAGGACAAATCAAAATAACACATGCCATGAAAGAGGGAACTTTATTTAAAATAAATAATTGCAACAAGTTGTTCAACAAGAATAATGTACCTGCTTATGTACTTATTTTTTTTCCGGTAAGCTGCACTTTGGATGATTAGCGGGTAATCTTGGGCTATAATAAAGAAATTATGGCATCCATAACATTGAAAATGAATCCATGACAATCTACGGGCCTTGACATAAAGATGCTAGGAACTAGTTATAGCTTATACGTAACATGCGCATCGCTTACGAGTAAAAGTCACGACTGGCGTAGCATTTAAGTGAGAATTCAGCTAATTGGTTGTATCTCTTAGATAGGCAATACAATCAATGGGTAGGACACTAGCTGCATCTTGAATTTATGCCTCTTTGGATTTGCGATGCGCCGGGGACCAACGCCGGCCCCCGCCACTGGACCTCATATTTATACGCTAAAGCGGACGCCGCAAAGAGTTCAAACGTGCGTTGAGCGTTCGGAACAGTAGACGGTCGAGAGAATCGCAACGCGTGGGTAGACGAGGGCGAGTGCAGTGTGCAAGTGCGTGCGGGTCGTGTGTCGCTGAAAGCTCGCGCCGCGCCGTGCCGCGAAGCCTCCGGAGGAGCGTCTAGCGGGGCATCGCGCGAGCGCCCACCGCCCGCCTCGCGTCAGTGCCGGCCCGGCCGCGCCGTTAGCACCACGCTCCGGCTTTATACGAACAAGAATACTCTGGACACTGGACTCTCACATTGTATCGACAATTTTGCATTTTTCTCTATCGCTACTTCAACAGATCGAGAATATATTCATTGTGCAGAACTGGTATGTTAATTTTTGTTTTATTTGTTATGAAGTGTTCATATTGCTCAAGAATTTTGAATTTTTCACGGTGTTTTGGCTGTTTTTCTTGAAAAATAATGGCAATATCAATACTTTTAGAATAACTGTTTACAAAATAGCTGACAATGAGTACCATTTAAGTAATTCAAGTGAAATAAATCACTGACCGCACATGAGCGTAGCGTCTGAAAAAGCCGGTCGGCGAGCTTTTCCGCTGTTGCACTTCAGAGAAAAGCCAATCACAAAGACCAACGCGCTAAGATTATAAGGTTACGTTCATCTAGCAATTTTATTATTGTATTTACTGATTTTTTACATTTATACATACATATCACATATGAAAATAATATATTATAAGGATTTATTTTTTTCAAAAAAAACTATTTTTCTCCAAGATTGATGAAGATATATTCATAGGTACAAAATGATTAACAAATTTGTCCTTTATTGTCGATAATCGCACTTTTAAAAGAGACTTGATTTCGAAATAGTCAATAAGTTTATCTTAACAGTTATACATACTGTTAAGATAAAATATAAACATACGAAGTACATACTTATGTACTTCTATTAAAAAATACAGACATTAGTAGTTTAATGTGGACAAGTATTATGCTTATTTGTGGCTTATAGTTTTTTTTTTCAAGTTGGTGAAACAAAGATAAGGTTATATAGTATAATTTATTTTCATTATAATTTCAATATACGCGTATATGTTCATGACCGAAAAATTGCAAACTTCTAAATTATTGATTGTTTGTATTTGAATAAAAATTAAAATAACAATAAAAATTAGAGCGAAATTCCGTATGATTGGTTAAATGTATTTGAATTCGTAATAAATACTATAATAGCGAACAATATACCTACCTAGCATGAGTGGATCCGATAGAGACGCGTGCCGATACAACGAGCGTAGCCGATTCAATATTTCACACTCGCCACTGCTAATCATTTACGATTATACTTAGAAAGTAGATTAAAAACCAAATACAATACTGTACTTACCTAAAAAATAAATTCCAAGCAATATTAAATATTTGCATCGAAATAAACATATTTTTCTCCAAACAAAATCGGAATGAGTCGAAACTATATCAGTTACAGTGCGTAGATGCGTGAAAATTCCCCTTTTTGTAATATATATATATAAATAAAACCTTTTTTAAAACTGTTACAGAATTAAAGATATTTATGATCTAATTTAGTTTCCGAACACATTCTCATCGTTGTTTTTTAACACTTGATACAGTTTCTGTGTAATAGCATTTTGAGGCAATAATACAAAGTGTTATGCGCCAATCTATTTGTAATTGAATTGAGAGTCTTTCCATCCGAAAAGCCTTCTCTGGGTGTCGGTACTACATCGCTACGTGAGAGCGCGCGTTGCACGTACACCTCGGTGTGAAGCGGACAAACTCTTGGATGCAGACACTTTAACAATTTAACTGTATATGTTTATTCAATCTAAATAAATACAGATAGCACACATCAAATATAGCATTTTCTCCGAACATCATTTCAATTTCAAAGCAAACTTTTTAATTATGAGTTATATGATTATATGGACATATATTATACAGCCATGTTCATAATTTCGTTCACGGAAACGACTAGAATACCTACTCAGAATAATGCATCCTGCTAGTGTGGTTTTCCCTGCATATCTGTTAAGTTTAGTCCACTCAGAGTCGTGATTACGAATATTATATAAGTGTCGTGAATTACCGCAGTTTGTCTGATAGCTAAGCGGTTGAGCACGACGAAGTAACTTCAAACTGCAAAGTTAATCTAGACGATAGGCAATTTGGTCCCTGTTTGTGTCGCGGTCCGCAAAATATACTGCTCTCCCCTCGACGCAGGCGGTTGGCCTTTATTCACCTGGCTTATAACTTTTCCCCAGTTTTGCCTGTGCCATCTTGTTTTTGTTGTTTCCCTTCCGCTAAGTTAACGAAGGCAGTTTGCGAGATACTGAACCCGACGCCTCCTATTTCCTTTTGTTGTTTCTTTTTAAATATCGTTAAGTCGCGCTTACACCGGAGTTTTGATAGGTACCGTAACTTTTAATTTAAAGTTTTGAATAAAGAAAAGTTATAGTTATAAAAGCTTGATAAAATTAATCTAATAACAATAAGCTTATCAATAATATGTTTCTAATAATATAAACATAGGATACAGCAATATTTTCATATTATTGCTGACTATCTAACAACTATATGCCATAAATCCAATGAAAAATGAAAAAGTATGGATGTGTTTATTAATTTCGTAACGGCAGAAACGATTTGGGTTGATAGTACATAAACTACTTTTTACCAAAGCCGTGGGCTATTTTATAATATATGAAGTAATTCTAGTGTCGAACAGAAAAGTTATACTTTAAAGGCAATTTATGTAAAAATCTATTGGATCAAGTACAAGAATGAGTGGGTAAACATAATCTTATGGATATATTATTATTATTATTAGTTTATGTTATTAGGGTGCAAATACATCGAAGACTTTGTTGCAGCGAGATTAGGTACTTGAGATACCTGATGCAACTAAACTAAATAAGTCGAATAAGTCACTCAATATTTAAATATAAGTGAAGTAAATAATCATATAGGTAATTAGAACAGGTTGGTAAGTTTGTAGTCTGAGGGCCAATTTCACCACCGCCAGTGGTAAAAACTGTTACTCTCTTTGTCTTTTTATTCACTGTAGGTACTTATACCTTGCTTGTAGGTGGTGAAATTTTCGCTTCGATTTTCGCTTGCAGTCCACCTATAACTGGTTGTGTAATCACCTACCATAATAGGCTTGTTATTTATAGATAGTATCATAGTATCACCCACAGGTAGACCAAAAAATAAAACAAAAGACACAAACCACCTTCATCACACAGAGGTAAGGGGACCGCTCTGATGCGCGCAAATTTTTTATTAAAAAAAACACAACTGAAAACAGATAAAAGAAAACTTTGCAGATAAAGTATAGTAAACACTTGTCATTAAATAATATGAAAACATTATGAGTGTGAAACCGATGACGGCGTGCGGATGATTGCGCAAGGCTCCGAGTTCAAGTACAGGGTGAAGGTTTCATACTATTACATCCACGTATTCCGGCAATTTGGGAAACCAACCTCATATCTGTCCCCTAATTACACTAACAAAATGATAATGGAGAACGGCTCTGGTAGAAATGTCCTTCTCGATATATTTATGTAGTGTAATTACATTAATAAAATGCCATAAAATGCAAATACCAAAGGGGTGCATTATGTAGTGCTACGTAAGCTTTTTAAACTATAAAAATTACTCATTATAAAGTTATCACTGTTATTTGTCAATTTCATTGGCGCCAGGTGGTAGGCCGTCAAATGCGGTCGTGGACGATTCCCATGATGAAGAACTTCAAAATAACTTTCAAAGCTTCAAAAAAATTGATCAGAATGTTTAATTACCCTTATATTCATTTAAATATCTCCGTTTTTTGCAATGAAAAAGGCGTTGAACCGCTGTGCAGATAGCACTGTGGTTGGGTACAAGTAAACGCTCTAAATAGTGTGAAGACATTAGGAGTGCGAATCCGGCGCGGGCGCGGCCGGTGCTCGGTTGATTGCGCAAAGCTCCGAGTTCAATTCCAGGGTGAAGGTTTTGCGGTTAGCGCGGCTTACTCGTAGATTTGCCTCCAATAAAAGATATGGCCATTTAAGATAGGTATTTATTTTTAACCAACTTAATACTAAACACACTCGCATAAAAGTATGTACCTAATGAAATTATTTATGTTCATAGGTATTGTGTGTTTTCTATAATAATTATCTATTATAGAAAAGACAAACTGCTGACTTACTCAATGACTTATCCCGATATCTCAATAAATACAAGGACTACACATTTTAAATTTGCAATGAAACATCTTTTAGATTGGAAACGCGCACAATGAAACGATTTTTTGAAATTCCACTCCAAATGTGTTTAAATGGGGGTAAGAGGATTGTATGATTTTTAAAAACCACCAATTTGAAAATAAGTTGTTATTTTCATATTAGGGGTTGTGGCGGGTCAGCTAATGTACGTATATATATTGTACCATCCAGCGTGGTATAGGTAAGTACCTAAAACTAGGAAATACAAACTCAAAATATCAGCAAGTACTGATACTTTGAGTTTGTATTTCCTGTGATTATACCAAATTTTAACTTCTTAACCTCTGTCTATCCTTTTTCAGGGTTTTGAGGGTTTTCCGGAAAAAACTAGTTTAATGTCTAGTGAATATTTTTATTTTTAAATAATTGAAATAATCTGATTACCAAAGATTATTAGAATCATAAAAGGGTGTAAAGTTTTTAACGGTTTTGTGTTTTTTTCAACTCTCTCTTCTTTGTCTTATTCACTACTAAACCTACCTTATACTTGTTCCGTCACCTTGAGATTCAGCCGATCCATTTTTAGTTATTTGTGCTTATCAGAAACAAATAAGAAATAAGTGATTTGATATGCACTGGGACGCTTAAGAAACCGCATGAAGTCAGTCCTTTGTAGTTTGCATTTTATAAGTCGAATTCATAAATATCAATCAATATTTATTGAAATTACTTAAACTGTATAGACCAATGATGTTAGAGAATTACAAAACATTAGTATGACTATAGGGTAGACGACTGTGATCTCTCGGTCATTAATGAATTGTGAATGTCGACATCCTTCCTTAAAACGTGGCAATCAATAATTTAACAAAGGTTTTTTATTAAATCATAACTATATCATATTCATTTAATTGAAGCTAAAACCAAATTGTTGCAATCATCGATGATATCTTCGGCAAGGTCGGTATGCTTCCCACTATTTTGTTTAACGATTTGCGCCAGGAAACACGCTTAGTTGACGGGAGCTAAGTGGCTGGATGACGCTCTTCCTTAACACCTCACGACCGTGATGTTCACTTAGTTCTTAAACAAAAAATATAACAATGCAAATGTTTACCACTCAGTCATGAGATTTGTAAAAAAATACTCAACAGTCATAGCCGGTGTAGATCCTAAACTGAAAGTCACTAACTGAATGGGAGGCAGTGATAAAATGATATGGTATCTTTTCCATTCCTCTGCGATCGGACGGTTATTAAGAAATAACAGCTATAAAATGAACGCTCTCAAAAGTCAGCAATGTCTGTGGTGAGTCCGGTGAGTTCGCATTAATGCGTTCGCACGTGAATATGCGCGCGTGAGTCCCGTCGTGACAGAATGCGTCGCCGGCAACGTCACGCGCCCGAGCCGCGCCCGCTCCGCGCCCCCACCGCGCTTGCCGTCTGTTTCCTGAGAAAATGGCAACTTATGGGGAACTGAATCTGGGCCTCGCAGGTGCCATTGACCCGCGCAACCTGCCACACTCGACGCACATGTGTTGCCATTCACATTTCATATTTACACACATAGCTGCAATATATAGGTTTATAGTCTCGTAAGAATCAAAAGCCACAATGGGGTGGAACGGCCAATGGTTTTAATGACGACTGCGGTGAATCGAGTTAACAGGCATAACAATCTGCAATGAAAGGTTTCTCTTGAATGCTTTAGTACTGGTCATGATTTATCCTGTCTTTCGCGCTGTCTGTAGTAAATACTTGCTTGTCTGCTTAAAGTCTGTGTAAAAGTATTGGGATGGATCATAATCGCGACGCTGCCGGTGTAATGTGGTCTAGTCTGGCCTGACCGGTGACAGCAAACCTCGTCTGCGCCCGGCTTTAGGAGCTAAAACCGTTACTTTACCACAAAAATGTCGCAAAAAGCTCTTAAACCGTATTTTCATCACTTGTTAGGTGTTATCTGCCATTTCGTGATGTGACTTTCTATGAATTAGTAAGCAGTTCTTAAATTTATATTTAAATAGGAACTCGAACGTAAATATCTAATGCAAAACAAGATATTAAACTGATTCATCTAGGATAGAATGACCTGAGGTGTTTTAACGGACATAGCATAAGTACCAACCTAGTTTTGCTAACAACGTGAGAAAGTAAAGACCTAAATTTACAAAAATTGGCTCAATTTGCAAACAATGAAAAAACATTGTTTTACCAGTTGATGGTTATTGGTCTCTGATGTACTCTGTGGCAGTAAGCGTGTAAGAAGCCTCGACACGGGTCGCCGCCTGAATATCAATATCAGAATATAGACAAGCTGCGATGCCGGCCACAATGACCGATAAACAGATACATACGAATATGACCCTACGTAGACTCTCTTTAAAATTTACATTCAAAGATGTAGTGCTTGGTGCTCGGTGCGACCAAATGGAATGTAGGTTATGATGTTACTTAGCTCAAGTTTTTTGCCGGTCAAACTTTTTATTAGATACAAAAGCGAGCTGATATCTCCTTTCGCGTCAATCAGATACGTTTATGGGGAGAAAGTAGTGACATCACTGCGCCATAATTTAGTTCTTTAAATTTCCCGTATCTATTACCGAGATATTTTTATGAAATGCTTTATTATTGCCATCATTTAGTATTGTTTATTGTTAAAAAAAAATTCATTTCAAGTCATTTTTTTTCAAGTCAGTTTCTTTTATGTTCTTTTTAGTTAGACATAATGCTCTTACTTGCAAATTGAATACAGTAAATGGTGGTAAGAATGGCCGTATAGTCTAGGTAGATTATATATAGCTACACTATTATACCATAGAAGGTATAATAGTGCAATATTTTCTTGAGAGTGATGTTAGTAAAATTCATTGAAATAATAAATGTCTTGAAATCCTTGCCAGTTTTGATTTACCGCAGTGTAAAAGAGCTTGAAGCCTCCATAAATCGCTACGCATTGTGTGGTATGCCAAGTCCGGATATTAACAATGAGGACCATAATATCAATGCGCACTGACCGTCACTTTTTGTTGCTAAGAATTAAACTGCAAGGTGTAAATAACCATTTATAATACCTCTATTACTTAAACATAAGATCCAGCGCATCGGGTGAGCTAGAATGCATTATTTATAGGAGATCTCAATATTTTGATAAATAGAATCCGGTTGCGATTGCCCGTCGCGTGAAGAGATGCGGTTGCTACCTCCCTAAAGAGCCTGCCTCGGTGCCCACGCTCATACCACCCACACTCTAAATAACAAGACAAATAGACATGTCCACTTTACCATTAACCGAGTAAAAATTCTCATGTTATGTTTGAATAGGTCTTTTACCAATTAGTATTTGTACCGATATGTATGACGTTTGACTCGGTTAAGGTTTGTCTGTAGCACTCAGGCCACTTTGAGTAGTGCCCGACACCCTCCCGGGTCGAAAGTGAAGTGGGAGAGAATAAGGAATCTGCCTAACTTCTAACAACCCATTGTTTGTGCTCAAATACTGGCCCTTTCGAGCTTTTATGTATAATAAGAGTATTAGAGATGTTCACGCCACAAAATAACATTTGTAGATTTCTGCGATTAAGTTCAAACATATTTAGGTAAGCTAAGACAAACAAAGAAAAAATGTATTCGTGTCCCGTCCGATAGCTGTTTTAAATACAAATCGATGTTTCATGCATTAAAGAGAACCTTTACCTCCATTCGTGACCGAGAAACCAGATTTTGGGTCTTTTATTGCATGTGTGTGATTGAGTATCGCATCGCACATCGCTTCCCGGTTCCAGTGAACAACGCTCCACAACAGTTTAGCGTTCGCAAAGCATATTATCCACAACGGTTACAGACGCTATTATTGTGCGTTTGTCTAGGTTTATGTGCGAATAAGAGTCGGTAACAGTCCATAATGTCCAGGTTATTTTATCGTGCGGAACGTGCGATGTCATTGTCCTACGAGTGGCCGAGGCGCATACCTAACATTACCACCTCCGTCCGCTCCGCCACGCTGCGCTCCGCTGCCAACGAAAGAGTCTCGCACTTTTGATCTTTATGCGAATTATCATACGCAATAAAACCCCAAATATTGCATTAAATTAATTCTTACTTTGACAAAATACTTTCTTCTCGTGGTTATATGAGTTAATAACTAAAGATTATCCTTTTAGAAGTTTCAATTTATTCAAGTCCCATATAAGTTAAAACATTGGCATTTTTGGAAACTTTGTACAACCTCCCTACCCGTTAAAAAGCCTACATAATTTTAAATGTTCAAAAACATGCGAGTAAGTGCTTAGGAAAAATTCACCCCCGTACTTACCGGTACGCAGCCGGTCCTTCTTTGTTTTCCTTTAATCTTGAGAGAAGGGTCTCTTTGGGAAGTAATATGTCAACTGAATCCCCACATTCATTATTCACTCTTAGAATGCCCAAAGGACAGGAGCACGAATATGATCAAACGAAAACTGATTATTACGAATGGCAAGCTTTAATGCCATCTTGAACATTTAATCTGCCAATGGCCAATATAGTATCGAAAAGTTAGAAGGCGCAACACAGCTTTATTATTTTGACAAATAAATAGTCTATTTACACGTACATTACTTATAATACCTACCTACCTAAACTACTTAACTTGATACAACTTAAATATTAGAAATCGACTGCATTATATATATTATTAAGTGAATTATTTTACATAACCAGTTTAATCAGATATACAGGTTTACAGGTGCTAGAGATTTAGCATGACTTATAAAACTAAGTAACGAACTTTACAACTGTGTCTACTTTATTTTAAACTTGTACAGTCTGCTACTTTGTTAATGTACCGCTATTTAAATAACAAAAGAGTGTATAATTCTAGAAGTTCTAATAATATTTAAACGGCCGTTAGACTTAAAGTATTAATTTGAAGCCACTTCCTGATTCACCGCTTCCCTGAATCAGCTTTTAAGCATTCGTGAGCTAACATCTTCACCTTGAAAGAACATAGGCATTTTTTCACCGTCTGTTTTTTCCCACATCAATAATGATAATAAATTTTTGTATTCAATATCATGATTCTAGAGCTAATCACGACTGTTTCTATTCTTTATAACACTTTATTATCAAATGCTTTATGGCGACTTTAGCTATAACTTTAACTATAGAGATTAGCTGACGTAATATTTTACTTCCTTGCTTGGATTCCATTAATTATATCTTAATGTATATATTTGTTATTTACACACTTACAAGACTTTTTTAATAATGATGTCATTAAATACGCATTGAGTGCCCATTGAACTTAACAAAATCCTGTTTTTAAATCATGATTAAACATAACATTATTCCAAAAAACTATCGTGAATTTGATTATTCATTGTAAAAACGGGATTTTTCACGTACCGTACTATCGGAAAATAAAATCTACTAAATAGTAGGTAGGTACTTCAAAAATAAAGAACTGCAAAAAAATACAAGAGAGTTGTGAAGAAGTCAAGAGATCAGCATTTCGCTGTGAAGTCGGGGCGATAATAGAGCCCATGGTAAGATTCATACCGCGATCAAATATCACTGATACACTGTATCTTTGGTAAGCAATCTCAAGTTTTGTATCTGTCTAATGCACTATCTCGATCGATTATCACAGCGTATAAGCCATTGAATCTGCCGTTGATAACCAATTTTCGCAAAAAATATACAGACAGATGGATAGCGTTGCCACAACAATAGATTTTGAACCTTAGATATACTACAGAAATACTATATAAATTATTTTAAGCCAAGAATAAAACTTTTCCATGCGTCACAGCTGCTTTTTATAATACAAATTGTAACGGTAAAAAAACTCTATATACATTATACAGACGATGGTTTGTGTCTGGCAATTTGTTGCGTATGCATCCGTAAAATAATGCCCTCTTATTATTGCACGTAAAAGCACATCATTTAGTTAAGTGGTTGTTTAAAAATTGCAGCATTGCCGTAACGGTACCAAACCACCATCAACTTCTTATGCATTACATAACAAATAAGCGAAACAAGATAATTTCCTGCTGTGGATTCTCTTTTCATGATTATTGGATATTAAACTGTACACTTGGTGGAAATACAGCTTGTCCGGTTGGTGCCGTGTTTTATTGTCCTTCCCTACACGCGGGTTAACGAGTCTTGTATGATTGGATGTCGGAGATTTGCTGATTATTACTATCTTGCTAATAGTTAATAAGAAAATCCAGTACTACCTAAAATAACAAATCGTATTTACAATTTGCAGTTACCAGTACGACTAAGTTCATTTTGCTAGTCTTCTGTGTAACAATCCACAATTAGATATTACTAGCTGTAGATTGTCACATGCATGTAAAGGTACTTTTAGTTTGCTAAGACTGTTTTACAATGATAGCAAAGCAATAATAATATTGATTCCGTGTTAATTGAAAAGTATTACGTATCGACCGTGAGAAAGTGTTTGACGTATTATTTGCCAGCGATCGATTATATTGGTTATGGGTAACTGAAAGAATGGTAATCTTGATGTGTTGGTTGGTTCTCGCGAGCCGTTGCGCGGGCGCGGCCCAGCCGCCATTGTAGCTCCGACTTACTAAATCAATATTTGCGCAGATGTCGGCACAAGAGCATGCTATGCTTGTAGTGACCTAAAATTCATACAGCTTATATGGCAATGTTAGCGGTAAATTTTCTCGGCAGCTACTTGTAATCCTTCAGATGTGGGTCGGTGTTGCACGCACAAGCTGACCCCAGCCGTGCTCTGCTGAAGGGTAATTCATTCAAATCGATGCTCGTTGCTCGATCTCGAAAGCTTAGATGCTGTCTCTAAGGCAAGCAAACGCCTATCTGGAACTGCCGACTCGCTAAACCTACCGCAAACTATTTTATAAACCCCTGGCTAAACTTTTACAATATTAGAGCATAATTAATACATAACGTTGTCTGTGCTTTTGATTTTTGCCAATATGATTGTCAAGGATGATTTTGTCTAAACAACCCTTTTTTATTTTATATCAGAGCAAACTCAGTTAGGTTAGATTCTTTAGTAGTGTTTAACATATTGAATTATCTCCGTACCTTGAAAAGTAAAATAAGTTCCCAGGCATGTAACCAGGAAATTTTTAAGTTCATCGTTTGTCTTGGTTATATTAGCGAAGCACTATATCACGGAGGAATAATCCTTTGGTTCCGAGCGTAATGAGCTATAACTCTTGGGTTTACGAGTTTAGATAGCTGTACCTATATGTTGCTTCACCCACAACAGGCACCCAGTGTTATATAGGATGATCACAAATACGTACAAGATGTTTTACAACGCCATGAATAACAGACAGTTGATTAAAAACTCACTTTTATGGCCCTTGTTTTATAGCACTAAATAATACTAAACCTAGGTCTATCTAAATAATTATGGTTTCAGGATATATCGTTAAGTCATTAAGTAATCATAATTGCTACGTCTCAATTGCCGGCTTGCAAGAACAACATATTTATAATTTCTAAGCGAGCAGGATACGGGAAAGCAATACCCTCTCGCAAGCAAGCTTATCTAAAAAAAACATACGCTCTTTTTTCTCTGACGGTGCTTTCCAAGTGAAAACGAATAGCATAATTTTCTAAGCGATGACCACGATTCCCTTGTAATATGATAATGCGATGTATAAATATTTCATGTCTGGGGCTTTTATTATCGTTTTTGCGCTATAACCAGTTTCCTTCCATCCAGTCCCACAGCGAAAATAGGAGCCTTTGCCACTATTGTTATTTTTATACTCGAGTCATTTCATGCGATGCAATTCCGTTCCCCTTAACAAAAAAATCACATACCATTCTACGATACTTATAATACTATATAATTATTATACAACACCCATTTGATGTGAATTTAAGTCTTGAGTTAAACGTTTCGCGTACCTACCTATTTTAGATCAGACTGATAAGGGTTTGGTACTTTACACATGTATACATAAAACAATCTAAATGGCTAACGGAAAATTGCAATATTACTACCTATACGTGCCTGCGCCCGCTCGTTTAAAGCTAAGCTGTGACGTTCGTTTGTAAGCGCTCGCCATTCATTCTTCGCATAGAGATATGGCTCGTAATGACTGGCCGGCCAGCTATCGGCCAGACGCTCGTAAACAGTGTTCGACACGAAGCATTCCAACGGAGCTGTGAATGCAACTCAATAGACATCAGGCCGGGTCCTTGCTTCCTGGGAACATAATGGAACTAATGGAAACCCATACAATCACGTCCCGGCGATAACAAAAGTTCTGCGACAGAATGTTATTAATTAGATTTCGCTTTAAAAGGGCATGGGGCTCAAAGGTCACTGATTTTGTTGCCGATGGGACACATGGGTTAGCGTGTGCGTGCATAAGGGGTGTTCGGGCAGCACGGGTCAGCGCTCGCCCTAATAGACAGAGCAGCGTGATTAACGTTAAAACGTGCTCTACGGGCTGGCTAATACGGGGTTAAGCGCTCGCTGCTAAACATCACTCACAAGAAATTCCGTAACTGCTCGTGTTACCCACAGTTTGTATCATTCTAATAATTGCAAAAGATAACCTAAGATTGAAGGCAATTAAAGAAACAATGAACAGCAAAACGTGGGAGATTTGAGTAAACGGCAACCCTGGAGTGGATTGCAGGGGCAGGCGGCACATGGCACAGTATAGCTAGGAGCACGGCGCGAGGGCAACGCTCATCGTGTGAGCGACGCGCCCGCGCGCTCTAACAATCGCGAATTCAACGTATGCCTAGCAACAGCCACTCACACTAACGGTGGCTTTCTTCGAACACACAGACATAGAATGCACTCACAGGCCGAGGCTTTGACGGACTTTAAACGTTACAGCCGGCTTTTCTCGTGAAGTAATGCGAACTCCGAAAGCAGCTAAGTCCATTTGCAAATTTTTCAAGAGCACGTTTGCAATTTACATCACACCTACTTTCAGGTGGAATCAAGACAGTATGCGTATGAAATTTTAATGATTACTTAGGAAAACCCCAAAATAAGCATTGTAGATCGAATCGAAATCACGAAATAGCATGGAAATAAGATAATTCGTAGTGCTCGGGCAGAATGCTAACGCGAACTAACGGTGGTGATGATGTCTAGATCTACCTGAATTATTCGGAATTCTGACTTCGTTGAAGTTTGCGGGCCGTTGCAAACGATTCTATCACTGTCTCTATCTAGCCCCATCAGCCGCACATACACAATAACTATCAGTTTTATTGTAACCTCATTTTTAAGGTGATGATGTCTAGATCTACCTGAATTATTCGGAATTCTGACTTCGTTGAAGTTTGCGGGCCGTTGCAAACGATTCTATCACTGTCTCTATCTAGCCCCATCAGCCGCACATACACAATAACTATCAGTTTTATTGTAACCTCATTTTTAAGGTTGATTTATTAATATATAAAATAAATTAGGACTAAATTCAAATAGTAGTAAATAATTAGTAAATAAGTAGTAAATAATTTTATTATAGTAAATTCTATAATAAAAAAAATGCATTAGGTAAACATTAAACATGTAAATGCGATGTATTTGGGTCAATCAGATGAGTTTCATAACCATTAGTTAATAATTGTGCAATAAAATAAAGAACTGTTATGTGGTAAAGTTTTGAAACGGTTTCCTCAATCTAAATGTTTTGACCAAATTTGCGCGGGTCAATGAACCGCGAGATTCAGGCTCATGGAGGAAACTAATATTTGCTATCTTCCTACGTATTCCCTTGGCACAAACCCTGCCACGTCGAGTTACTTCCGCGCGACTAAAGATTGCTCTACATGTATCGTGATATAACCTCACCTACCTACTTCATACACTCATTAGTAGATAAGTATTAAGATAGAGTAATCTAAGCATTCAATCATTTGTATGTGAATATCAATTATATTTTAAGAACATTCCATTTAAGTGGTTAAGTGACAGTTAGATACCTATGCTGTATGCACGTCGTACATGAGTCGGCTGCTTAAAGTGTACGTGACCGGTCGAGTCTGCCGTTAATCGACCGCTACACTTCACTGACAATTATCACCTAATAACGATGTAGTGTCACCGTGTAGCCGAATCTAATAACGAACCGAGCCTCGGCGTCGCATGTCCACGACTCTATGCTAATCGCAGGTAATTTACGACGGCCGATAATCGCGACATGCGTACGTGAGCGCATTGTGCAATGTGCGCGCTTTTTGCCTCTGAGACCTCGACAAACTAATTTCTTCGAGAGCTTCATACCTTCCCGTGAGAATCACTAATCGGTGCATTAAGACAATTTCATATGCATAAACTCTGATCATAATCTACGATTAGAATATAAGTGTCGGTACACACGTAGCTTTCGCGAAGTAGGCGGGAGCTGTGCCCTCCTGCCAGGTGACCCTCGGGTCATCGCGTCTCGCATCTATTGCGCTGCTTTTTAGCATAACTACTTATTCCCGTCTACTAAAGAACTTTAATTATCTGAGCTATTTTATGGTGTCAGAGAGCATGGTGTATTTCCCTTTTCTTTGGCTACGAAAATGAACTAAGATCAAGACTATTTTCTTGCTGATGCAAACCTTAGGTTTACATTAATGTAATAAGTAATTAAGGCCCATAAATTAAAGGAGCGTGGTTTAGTATTTTTTTAGGGTATGAAAATATCTATCCCACGTACCTCTTCTGCTGTCTTTTCATGACCGTTTTTTCATTATAATAATAGCTCCCGATCTCGGAACAGTTGTCCAATGTTCAAGAAATTGGTGTCAATGCTCGCTGCGGTTGCAGTGTTCCGAAATTATGTGTTGGGCAACATCTCAGTCAGGCAGACATGCCGCTACGTCAGGCGGACACCGACCCACCGTCAGTCACTCACTGCCCAATAACGCCCTTCTGATCGAATCACTTTAACTATCGCGACCATATCTAATAACAGACAAAACATAACAAGATCTCCTTCAACTCGCCATTTGTTTAGAGAGATGTAGAGATACTGCCTCGTAGCGTCGTAGCACTTTAGAATCATTTGAAATGTCGTTGTTATTGTACGAGGCGACGTCTCGGTAGCGAATGCATTCTATAACAATATCGTTGGAATCTTTTTGAGTGCATATACATTAATCAAAGTAACTGTTACTTTTGTTGTTTACAGCGCTGGAGCAAACGGTACGCCAAATTATGCTTGAGAATTGGGTTCGCATTGTTTACAATGAAAAAAATCTGTTCCCTTTACTAACTTCGTAATTAAACTACTCTTTTAGTAGGTTTATTATTGCAAGTTACTTTTAAATAATGTGAACATTAATTGCTATCATAAAATATAAAATGAGTACCGCAGATTGAATTTGAAGAATTCCATCTTTTTTTATAACCAAAACTGAAAATGCGAAAAATATTTCTTACAATTTGCTAAGGCTCTCGATGTCTGGCACACGTGGTACTTTAGTAAAGCAAATAAATAGATAGTGGTGAACTCCCTACACCCTCACCCTCCCGAGAGGTGACTTGCAGAGAGCGTCTAGACGGAGGGACCCCTGCAGATACCCACATAACTATATCACTTATAGATTTTAATGTATTTGCGCACGTAAGAGACTTCTTCCTTTCGAATAAATCTAATATCTATGCAAATATATATTGGGTACCTATGCTTTAGTATGAAGCTTTGTGACTGGCGCCTTTGTAAAGCAGTGAATTGGACAAAACACTTAGGCGTATAGGCAGGTGTCGTGACAAGGGAGAAAATAAAGGAAGTCTCCCTAGGAGAGTGTAGTGGCAAGGGTGGCTCTTGAAAAATGCGTGTAAGAGGAAGTATGTGGTTGAGGAAGTAGATATGAGTATCGCAGTGGATATCATATTTTTGTGGAATGATATGGTAGGTTATTTATGTGTCACAACGGGTGCGGGCGTATGTGTTCTCACGGTAATGATTAGGCTCAGCCAAATACGTTAAAAACATGTTGAAACGGTGACAGTTCGTCAATTTTTGTATGGAAATCTTGACGATGCGGTCACTGTTTTGACATGTCATAAAATCAATATAGACCCTCTGGTCTATTTTGCTCTACTATCTTATTTTAAATCAAATAAGATAGTAAATAAATAGACTTATTCCCTAAATGTCTGATTACCATACCATATAACAGTTGCTTCTCATTAGCCAAAATAAGATTGTCAGGCGAAAATACCGGTAGAGTTATTTTATCCAAATTATTATAAGTTCAGAGTCAAACCAGATTTGCCAATGCTGATGGTTATTGATTATAGGTACTTAACATTATTGTTAAGTACCAAATCCTTGATATCAAGCAAACCCCGCTTTGTCGCAATGTCGCATCAGACAGTTTTATTACAATAAATGACAACCAATAATCTCAATTTCAATTTTGTTACTCATGACATGAACTGGTAAAGTCGTGATAAATAAGCAATTTTATTATTAATAAAATGAAATAACTGAATGAAATTATATTATATAATTATGGTATGCACCACGTATTGAAAGCCTTTTTCAAATGCAATAAAGCTTTGCTTACCTTGTGAACCTTTACTTAGCAAATACCAACATTGTTTAGAATAGCTGCCCGTTTGAATGGACAGTTAAACTCCCTATTCACTCAAAGCTAAACGGTCACATTTTTGCTCGAACCTCACGTTTCCGCGTTCTCCGTAGGTAGCCAGAATACATTGAGAACTACCATAGAAGTTCACTCATCGATACAAATTGTTACGACTGCTGATAACCGCGGCAAGCAAATTGTAGGTTATTTGACAATGTTCACACAATATTTCAGAATATTCACGGAACTGAAATAAGATTTTATCTGGTTTCATGGGTTTCAGACTACGACTACGTGTATTGCTTATAGCCTCTGTAACGGTTGAACCGATTTGAATGAAATTTGGAACAGGTATAGTTCGTGACCTAGAATAACACATAGGCTATTTCTATTACTAGATAAATAAGTTAGATATTTTCAAGCAAATACCACCCATTTTGCTTTTAGTTATATTTAGTTTATAAGTAGTTGAAGTATTTTCATTGATTAATTAATTCACAATACATCTCGACACAGTAATGTAAACGCGCCTTCATGCAACCGCACCGACGATATAGTTGGTATTAAGTAAAGTACTAGTGGATAGAAAGGACGTTTCCTCGATCCTTGTCTGACATCCACTCAAGCACGAGCGACTCTTACACTCGCGACACATTTTGCAGAGTCCCGTGTCATCCCATTATATAGCCCCTTTTATGCTCCCTCTGAGACTATACTAACAGGAAAACAAATCTACGCCAACTCTTGAGGAAATAAATACGAATTAATTTCAAAGTGGAACTTCTTTGTTTCTTTTGGAATGACCCGCGGCGGTTACTGAACTTTGGTATTTTGCAAACGTTGGTTGAGATTGGGGTGATGCATCCGCAAAAACAACGATATCACAAGAAGTTTTAATAGCTCTTAGTATATCTAAACTACCGAGTTTTTTGTTGTAGACTTGTTACGAAGTTAAAATTTGGTTTTGTACGCATCATTAGATCTATGTCTTTGCACCGGCTGTTACAAGGCAAGAATAAAGCTTTATTGATGGTGGGTAAACGCATCTATTCTAAACAGACGAGGCGTGAAAATTTATCGTTTTTAATACACCGCACCGTAGCGAGAATCACTTAGGTATAGATAGAACATAAGTGTCCTGGCTTTGTATCACATATCATCTTATTCTCTGGTGCAGATACTGAACTAACATTCACTTCATATATTTCAAATAAATTGATCACCAACCTCAACTATGGCTCATTTAGACGAATTTAAATTGGCATGCGGCGAAATACGAGTAGAAAAGGGGGTTATTAAAGTGGCAGGTGCGGCGCGGACGGTTTTTATTCGAGATGAACCATTATTATTGGCTTTTTACCCACAAGTGACGTAAGATGCCTAAAGGTTTATGCGTTTGCCATAAGAGGTTGTTTGTTTGTCAGTTACACATTTATTTCGGGAGCAGCTTATCAGATTGATTGTGATGCGGATTTTTGAAATAAATTTGAATGTCTTCAAGGATGGTTTTAGATAGGTTTTATCGCCACAAGCATAGATGATGGAAAAGCACTTAGGGGTTTTCAAATGTTGTATAAATGTACTTGTGTTGTTGCAGAAGGACGGGGTCAGATGGATTGGCGGCGCGTGGCGGCGGTCCTGCTCGCGCTGGCCGCGTGTGTCGGCTACGCGACTGCGGGTAAGTTATCATAAGAAGAACATAAATTAATTAAATGAACGTGAAATAATGAAACACACAACCATCTACAATCCACTAGCATCTGTCTTTCCTAAATAGATAGGTATCGTCTAGACCTTCATGCTCCATCGACTATCATATCATCACTTATCATCAGGTGAGATTATGGTCTATGATAGATAAAGAAAGGAACAAACTGTCAAATTACCGACGATATAGAGCTGTAGTCTCTATTTGTTAGTGCAAGCAACTGCAAGAAATAAAGCTGCCCAAGACTTGTCAAGACACACTGTGTTAGGGTCCCGAAGTTGCTCATACCTTCTAAAGTTATCATTGGAAATCCGTCGAGCTTATTATAATTGGCAGTACTCGTTACACTTGTTTTATACTTTTAGGAGATGTACTTCTCATGTACTACGCGATTTTTTTTTTTTTTTTGCGAGAATATAGGATGTGACTCATAGACGGACATACAGACAGACGAACATGACTTTTCTATAAGGGATCCCTTTTTACCATTCGGCTTCAGAACCCAAATAAACCCTACATATTTCTGAACCAAGCCCTATAACGCGTTAGACAAGCGGCAGTTTAATCTACGTACTAGTTCTAATATATTCAAGTTCCATAAACTGAAATAACATTTACAAAATAATAACAATACAACTACACGTTTCGATTTTCCTAAATCGAAACGTGTAGCAACCAAATCGACTCAACCTTCTAACTTGTTAATACCGAATGGGAAACATTTTACTTAGCACTATTTAAGAAATAAAAAATGTTAAAAAGTTGATACAAATAAAATAATTTAACGCCTAACTGTAACATCAGGGAGATTAACTGTTAAAGAACCTCGATTTCCAATTACCTGGGCTATCAAATTCAACAGAATATGGACGCGGGTATGTAGCAATAAATAACTATTCCTTCATTCAATAAATATTTTATGAAATGTGAGTTATAAAACACTCGTAACTACAATGAATAACGGAGAAAATAGTGTGAAAGAATGACAGGTGTAATAATATGTTAATGGGATTAGGTATATCGGTATCGCAGTGATTCTTATTTATTGAGATTAACCTGACAGCGAGGAACAATTCTCTACCGTTGTTTCGTTTCGTGACCCGGAATACATTGCCTGCTGTTCGTGAGAAGATTTCCGCATTTGATTACCCGTATGCATACTCGGTAATCGGTGACTTCAGCTAAAGCTGTACCAAACAACATTTTCGATTGGATGGTGTTAATAAAAAATGTAAGGTGATTTTGTGTAGCGTTGGTATTCCAAGGCTATACAAAATCTTCACTGTTCCAGCTTTTCAAGTAATAGAGGATATTACTTTCAACTAGCTGAAAATAAACTTGCACGGTGCAGTAGATGGAGAAAACATTCAAAATCACATCGGAATGTCCTGCTTTACAATTTATTAGGTTAGAGGTTACATATATGATATTTATATAAGGGAAAAAAACATCCTTATTCCACATAATGGAAATTCTCAGATACATAGTGAGTAGATTTTTGAGGATACCAAGAAGGGGGTAGTTAGAGGCACGTCCAAATATTACATTTGGCAGATGCCCGCGTTTTGCAAGTTAGCATTCCACGTGACAGTTTGCAAGCCTATCGCCGCGTATTAGAACACTAACTGTTAGCACATGCCTTCGATTTTTTGGTTCTAGGGCATACCGGTTTTCCTGTACCGTTTTCAGCACGTTTTAATGTGCACATACATTTTTCATATAGGATCACATATTAAAAAAAAAAACCCTCTCACCTAAGAAATTGTGAAACAGGACATTGCGATGTGAATCTTCAGTCTTAAAATAGACTGAGTAGATAAGTACATATCTATTTCTTAAGAAATAATTGACAAGTGAAGCCCGTAAAATAAAACGATACTTAATTATAATAATGCATTCGTATGGAAACGCGGGCGTCTCATATCGATTTGCATCGAATGTTTAGGCATGACTTATCTTGAATGCTTAGCCCAGATTATTTATGTGTTATAAAAATGACGTTTCGATGCAAATAAAAACCTCTCCGAGGTTCCATACAATAAATTATACATAAATCAAATTCAATGCGCAAGTTATTTGTAACCTAAGTATGTTTAACCAATTAAGAGCCGTGGTCTTAAACGGATCTTAACTCAAAACGCCACATAAAATAAATAAATAAATAATGTTGGACATTTTTCACACAGCATCATCTTGTCCCAAAGTAAGGAGAGCTTGTTTTATGGGAACTACATTACTGATATACTACTTACAGACGTTTTTTTTAAATACTTACATATTATACATAGAAAACACCCAGAACCCGAGACAAATATTTGCATATGCAAACATTTGTCCGGCAGTGGGAATCGAACCCGCAACCTTCTGCGTCTCAGGCGGGCCTTTGCCAACTGCGCCACAGAGATCGTCAACAAATATCTATTTGGCGCTGTAATTTTGAGTGACAAGTGTATTATTAATTTATTGTCAGTGTAATAAAATAGTTATATTCATATTGTTGTATGTTATCAATATGTTAATATCTACCCAAGATTTAGCAATTTTTCTTTAAATCGAGTATATCTCAGAGTGAATTCCTAAACATAATAAATATTTCCAGAAATGCACTATTTATACGTTATTATTTCTATAACAAAATGGAATACTTATTAACAAAATTAGCAAACTAGAATTATTAAGTACATAAAATATGTTACATAACCTCATTTTCTAATGAAAAGGTAATAAATGAATACATAAATAAAAACCTTCACACAGAAAATGTTATTCGCTTGTTGTTTACTTGGAAATGTTTTTACATGTGAAATGCTTAATTTTCACGCAATAATCAAACTAGCACGCTGTACATCGCGTATAATGTTCTAAATAAAGAATGAGAAGTAGGAATCGCCGAGCAGTGATTCACTCAGGACGTGATTTTATGAAACGGCTCTTTAGTTTTTTTATGGACAGGAAGTAGGTATTCCATATTCAAAAGTGCCATAAAAAAATAAAACCATAAAGTTGAGACATTTCTCTTTTTTTTTAGGATAATAGTTTTATCATCCCATTACGAAATGAGAAAATAATAATGTTTTACACCAAATTTTATCTCAATACGCTTTGACTGGGGGAGAAATCGGGGTGTGACGCACACGTACAGACAGGACATAACGAAACGAAGAGTTCCATTTTTGCCATTTGGCTGCGGAACCATAGTGGGTACATTATGGGTGAAAAACATGCAATTCACTGCGTAATATAACATATCCGAATTACACATGTATGATAAAAGGAGATTGGACTCATTTGTCAACTGTCACTCTTACAATAAGTCGGGGAGAGCCTAGCGTGGAGGAAGTGAAGTGCCAGCTCTGCCGGTCCTCCGACGATCCCTGCGCCTAACTGTACCTGCACCTGTGTGCGTGTATCTTTCGCGATGCATGTTATTAGATGATGCTATTTTTGTACCAACAGATTTAGTATCCTTAGCACGGTTACTTCAAAGAAATTCACTTGAATTTATATTATACATAGGAAGTATATTTAAATGAGACCTACAATGTTTAGGTCTACCCGTGTGAACTTCATCACGAATGGCAACCACGGCGACATTCATTCATTGAAACGACGATCCATATTAATGTAGTGCAAATTTTAAATTCATGCTGTCTCCTCGTTTCGATAGCCCGGGTCCATGTTCCTAAGCGCACGATTTTGCATTAAGTGGTTTTTTGTTCGTGCAAAGCCTTCTACAACGTCACATTTATACGTAAAAACGATTCATTAGGCATCGAGAAAATTAGAGATGCTACGTCCGTAAAGCCACGGTATGATCGGTAATTGTTATTCACTTAGGCATTTCGGAATTTGGACACTTGGTCGCGCCATGCCTGCGCGTGAGAGTAACCTACATCGAGCATTTTTGTGTCTAGAACTGTTGTCTCCGCGATGAAATCGCCGTGAAACAGGATGTGGTATTTTATAGTTGTGGCTTTGAAGGTATCAATCGTGAGAGTGAATTGTAGATATATTATAATTGAAATAAAGACTAGCAAAAACTGGATGGTAACGACATTCCTGCCGACCGTTAGGTGGACGATCTCGCGGCGAGGCGGCGACGGCGCCACACGAGGCCATGTTCCACTCAGGCCCGCCATATACAGGTGACTCGAGCTGCGCCCTAACGGTCCGATGCTGCGTCGCCAACGATAAGCTCCTACCACTCCCACATTTCATGACACCAACTTTTGGCACACGCAATCCATCTATTCAGCAACTCTTATACTTATATCTGATTGAATATATTTAACTACTGAATAATTACTTCTTTACAAAATATATTATTGAATCGCGGTAATAGATTTATAAACAGTGTATCACGATCAATAATTTAAGCTCGTGTTTCTATAATTTACAAAACCGTGCAATCATGTTCGTACACTCGAGAGGAAATAACTTTTAATTTATTATCTGCAATCATCTTTAAAGTTATGAGTATAGATAACAGAACCCTATTAATTGGTTTGTACTTGTATTTGTAGGTAGGTGCTTAGCTTTAATGGAAAACATTTTTGGAATGTAACTGCGCTCATGCCGTAAGTTAATAATTATAATTACAATCATTTAGAGTTCGTGTAGACAATAAAAGGCAGTTCGCTGCAGTTAACGCGAGAAGAACGGTATTTCGAGTGTGTGGTGGTATATAGGGTGTCCTTGAATATGGTATGGTACTGTCCTGCATTGGTGCATAACAGTAAACTAAAAAAAATCTTACACTTGTATTCCAAAAACTATCGTGAATTTGATAATTAATATTTTAAAACGGGAATGTCCGCGTAAATTCCCGTTTTACATTGTATTGGGTGTTTGGAACACCCTTAAATATAATCCCTTTTTCACTTTTTGCCTGTAAGACAAGTTATTTGACATCGAGTTATGCACCCCAAACATTTGCAGCAGATTTTTACCACCTTTTATAAGCGGAATTTATAATACTTGTAAAACCAACGTTGTTGTTTTTATGTATAGAATGAGACATGTTCCGTTTCTGGACAGTATACATATTCTGGGATACCCTGCATACCCGTCAATCGATTACATACAAGGCGTTTTGTGAAGTTATGACTTCTGCCCTGAGCGGGGAAACGCAGTAAAGCTGCGGTTTCGATGTTAACGACGCGCTCCGTTAGTTTAATTACAGCTTTGTCGCGTCGCCGCTCGGCTTGGTTTCAGTATCTAATTATACGCAGTAAAACGGATATGTAAAATGACTTGAGACGATGACCGATCACTGGTTTGAGCGATTTGCAGCTAATATCCTACCAGCTGTGACGAGCTTAATGAGTTCGACCGTAAAACTGCTGTAAAATTCGGGGAATACTCGTCTCATGTTAACATCGCGATCACTTTTAGGAAAAGCTCCTTTTATTATGTCGCCGAAAGACTGACGAACGCTCGGTCTCACCTTTTTAATTATAACGGTTTGAGTAGGTTTGCATATGCACGTGTGCCATGTGATAAATAGGCATGAATAAATATGTAGACTATGAAATGCAATTAAGTATCTACAATGTTTTCGATTACTACCTAATGTAAGGTACATTAGATGAAGTTGAAGTAAACAAATATTTTCCGACAATAATGCAGGCGGAACTTATTGTACACGAGTTGTTTCGGCACATGTGCTGATAAGAGAAATACAAATACTTCGTCATTGCTATTTTATTTTACTTACCTTAATGTTACTCTGTTTACTGATATTATTATGACAAAATATTATTTTGCAGGGGGTAAGCTTTTTCTGTCACTGTTTGTACCAAAATACAATGTGATGCAAAAATTCAATTTCAGTGGTACCTAAATCAGCATCTCTGCTTTTATCATAATATACCGCCTTACATGAAAATATTTGTAAATAGTTGTTCAGCTAAACAGTGTTTTCTTTGAAATTGAGGTGACATATCAGAAAGAGACAAAGCTGTGCTTAGTTAATCAGCTATTTCTAAATATATTTAGGTAAAGTCAGAGTGTAAATCATCAACGCATCTTTGTTTCTTATCAGCGAAGCCTCGTATCATTCGACCGATTAGGTAAATGTTCTTATGTTCTAACGAACGTCTAAGAAAGTTTTTATATATATTTTTATTAATAATAATTTAATGTTTTCTTTCTTTTTCCAGCACCTACAGCTAGCAATCACACGTCATTAGATTTATACGATGGTGAGTTATTTTTTCATGGATATACTTAAATCTCATATTTATGACTGGTCCGATTTGAATGTTTTTCATTTACCAACTGATTTGTACAGAGTTAGCCCGAGGTGGTTCATTATAAATCATGCATTCATAAAAAAAACTGAAATTCCAGGAGCCCCAGACGGTTGCTACTACAACTTCCAGCATTACGGAGAAAGTGACCGTATCATGACAAACGAGCCCTGCCTGAACTGTACCTGCCACAATCGAATGCTGATGTGCTACTTGCGGGTCTGTCCGTTCACCAAGCCCATCGGCCAGGACTGCACCATCGAGAAACGAGCGGACCAGTGCTGTCCTATCGTGACTTGTCCAGATGGTAAGCTTCACCATCACCAGCCTTGTTTTACTGCTATAACTAACACTTTTAACACTATAACTACTATACAGTTCTAACAATAAACAAACAGGCTCGGTCTGAACCTACTTTTAATTTTAAACATCTGCTTTGATATTTCCACGCATTGATACTCCTTTTGATTTTTAGCAAGGCATTTTGGTTTGAAATTACACAATTGGTTCTTGTGCATAAGATATATACATCTGCATAAGATGCCAACAGAATGTTGTTTTCTTAATCTTGCCCGGGTAAATGTATGTCAAAGTAAAATCAATACATTTTTATTCATTGAAATCACAAAGATCATATATGAAAACGTCAAAATAGCGAATTAATTTACGCCGATTCACGGCCTTACTTGGGATGCTAACGCAGGCTTGGTTAAGTCTAGAAGATTCAGTCAACACACTGGTTTATTTGATACTTCATTCAGATATAGTGTGGTGCCACTCGAACAAGGTGAACACATTTATTGAAAAAGAGTATGAGTATTGCTAATAATTCGTCAAACCATTCAAATTAAAATTAACGAGAATTTTATAGAAAATAACATGGCCAAAGTAAATCTAGTACTACAATATTCTTAAAATTAAATTGCCATTGAAAAGACACGTTGCTAAGCACGTGCAAAAACAATATATAAACAATAGTACATACCATATTTATTTTATATCCTTTTGTATTCACAAGATTTTGTGTTTAGTTCCAGTGGACTTGTTGACCTCAACAACGACGTCACCAGCGGAGTATGGAAGCACTGGTCTCGGCAAACTGGACAAATACGGTTGCAGCATTCATGGAAAATACTTCCCAGAAGGCTCCAAAGTACCTCCAACTCCAAACAAACCCTGCGAACACTGCTACTGCATACGAAACATGACGACTTGCGTGATGCAAGAATGTACTCTCCACGTCGATGGCTGCACGCCTATCTACCACAAAGACGTCTGTTGCCCGGTCCGATACTCTTGTGGTATGGTATATTTCCTACTATGTTGCCCGATGTCCATAACATTTTTTTTCTTAATGTATTCAATCGTTATTAACCGACTTCATTTTACATTTCAGATCACCCCGAGGATGAAATGCCACTTCTGGATGATTTATCAACGACAGTGCGGCCCACGCCTGGGTTCTTGCTGACGACGACTACTCTTTCACCAGTCACACAGATGTCACAGGATTGTCTTTATGAAAATCAAATCATACCTGACGGTTCACTAATAAAGACTGAAAAGGCTTGTGACCACTGCTATTGCATGAAAGGGGATATTGTATGTGTCGTACAAGAATGCGGAACACCGATGGAAAATGAAGGAAAGAACTGCTCCGCGTTAGCGCCACGTGAGGGCGTGTGCTGTCCAGATACATATATTTGTGAAGGTGATGAACCAACCACAGGAATATACGAAGGACTAGATTATACTACTGAATTGGAAAAAGAAATACATACTACTTTATTACCACCCAGAAGGGCTGGATCAGAAGGAAGCGGGTACAGAAATGAACCTGACGATATTCCAAAAACTGAGTTGCCATCAATTGAAACTGAAACAGAAGGAAGTGGATTTGAACAAGCAACCATTTCTTCAACTGTTGTAACCGAAACATTACCAGAAAGCCATAAAATGGGACTCACCGATACGATTTCGTCTAGTACAGAAGAACCTCATGAATTCATTACTTTCACTACTTCTAGGGCACCTGTTTCAGAATATGAAGATGCCCCTACTGAAAGCGATAAACACACCACTAGTACTTATATTTCCCAACAAAGTGAAGAATTATCAACTACTAAACCTCAAGATGGAGATGTTGGCTCAGGTGAGGAGGAAATACCTACTATTGATGAGAGTGAACCAGCAGTCACGATTGAACAAGATTTTACAACTGTGTCAAACAAAGAAGATAGTTATGAATCTATGACAAGCGCACCTACAGTAGTTGAAGACCAAACAAATCTTCCAAAAGAACAAAGTATAACTTCGGATGGCAGTATCGTAGATATAACCACTGAAATACATCATCATCTTGATGAAGATGAAAGCGTTAAATCAACTACCACAATTGAAGAATCTGAACAAAGTTCTCTACGAACTACTACCAGCGTTCCAAATATCGACGAAGATGAAAAAATAACCATGGCGTCAGTAGAAAAAGATAAAATGGATGTTCATTATGAAACTGATAAAACGTTTAACCCACAACATTATTTAACATCTTCAACAAGTTCCCCAAGTTTAGAAGATGAAATTGCTACTGATTCACAAATCACTGTGACTGACAGCTTTGAGGGAGCTGAAGCTGACTTTGATCCTCATCATCAAATAACGATGACAGCAAGCACCCCATTATTAGAAGAAATTGAAAAAGATACTACTGAACAAGAAAATATACTGGATGAAAGTACTCTTGATAAACATAATACCAGAACAACTTCAACAAACATTTTTATTGAGGATACAACTGATAAAAACAGTCTGAAACCTAATTTATTAGATGAAAATATTGCAACTAACAGCCTCACAACTATATCTCCATTTGATAATGATGATGTGACAACTGCTGAACCTCAAACAAGTCAAGAAGCAGAAGTTGAAGAAAGTTCAGAATCTCAACATTATGTTCCTATAACCAGTGCTCCTGCTTTTGATGAAGAAAGCAAGAAAACTACACCATTCGATTCTTCAAACATTTCTCAAAAGGGTCAAGCAATAGAAGTTGAAGAAAGTTCGGAACCTCAACAATACTCTTCTACAACCAGTGCTGCTGTTTTAGAAGATGAAAGCAAGAAAACTACATTCTCAGATTTCATAAATACCTCTGAGCCTCAAAAAGCCCAAGAGTCTGACATTGAAGATAGTTCAGAATCACAGCAATATGATCCTACAACCACCGCTTCTGATGTTGACGATAAAACTAAAGAATCTGATTCGTTAACTACTTTAGAGCCTCAAATAACAGATGTTGAAGGAAGTTCTGAACCTCAACAACTTGCTACCATAACTAGTGCTCCTACGTCTGATGAAGAAATCAAGCAATCTTTACTATCAGAATCTCTAACTACTTCTAAGCCTACAAAGAGTCAAGAAACAAATGTTGAAGAAAGTTCAGAAACTCAACAATATAATCCAACAACCAGTGCTTCTGCTTTTATAGATGAAAGCAAGAAAACTACATTATTAGAATCTGTTACTACTTTAGAGCCACAAAAATCCCAAGAAACAGATACCAAGGAAAGTTCAGAACCCGAACAATATGCTACTACAATCAGTGCTCCTGCGATTGATAATGAAGCCCAGAAAACTACAGCATCAGAATATATAACAACTCAAAAATCTCAAAAAGAACACGAAACAGACTTCGAAGAAAGTTCAGAATCTCAGCTTTACTCTCCCACAACCAATGCTCCTGCTTTTGGAGACGAAAGCAAGAAAACTACACCTTTAGAGTCGATTTATACTTCTGAACCGCAAAAGGGACAAGAAACAGATGTTGAAGAAAGTTCAGTTCCCCAACTTTATGCTCCCACAACCAACGCTGTATTAGAAGGTGAAAGTAAGATATCTACACAACCTGATATACAATATACAACTGATGGCATTTTTGAAGATAACGACGTTCATGAAGCCAATAGTGAAACCACATTTGAACAGAATAAAATCACAACTGCTGAACCCGATAAAGGATTGAATACTATACCAAGTGGATCTGTGGAAGAGGAAACTACAGAATCTGCAGAAGTAGAAAAATACACTCAAGTAGGTGAGATAATTACTGAAAAAACAACAGAATTTGAAAATAAGTTTGGTGACGAGACAACAATGACAGACCAATACAAATTCACTACTTTAATACCACACACATCAGCATCTCAAGAAGATCAATTAGGCCTGACTACTGAATCAATAGTGAATGAAAACGTAGATAGCATAGGTTCGACAGCAACTCATGATATTGCTGAACAGACAACTGTTCTATTCGATATTTCTGAAGAAGGAATGACACATCCATCAAGCACAAAATCTCATGTATACCAAGGAACTGGTACGACTCTTGTACCTTTGAACACAGAAAAAATAAAACAAACAACAGATTCTATGGAACCAATCACCACTGTTACTTATGAATCTTCAACTAAAGCTACAGCACCAGAAGATACAACATCTGAAAAACATGAAATTACAACCCTGTCTTACGCAACAGTGCCTGAATCTTCAACTGCTAATTTAGAAGAAAATGAAATATTCAATGAACCTAGAATTCCGGGTGAAGGAGACTGTCTTCTAAATGGAGTGACTTACAAAAACAAAAGTGCTGTACCAAGTACAAACAAATGTCAATCAGGTTGCAGATGTAGCAGTAGCATTATCAAATGTAATCCTATACTTTGTAGCCCACCTCCAGAGTACATGAATAACTGTCAAACCACATACGATTCACCGGATTCTTGCTGTCCCACATATGTTTGCGATCATAAAACTGAAACAATGCCTCCACAGTCACATAGCCAAATGTCTGGAACTGAAGCACCGGTTATGTCGTCTGTAGAATGTAATGGTGATGAATGTGTAATCAGCCAGGATAAAAACCAATCTGTAGAAACACCTGCGTTATGTGATTTCGGTAGCTGTATTAACCAAGATGAAACAAGCTCACACCAATCGAATATACCAGTACAACCTGTCGTAGACCAACAAGAAGGATGCACAGGAGATAAATGCTCATCAAAGTCTTCTGATCAATTATGCAGCCCAGAGACTGGCTGTCAAGCGTCAGTTATACCATGCGAAGGAACTGATTGTGAAATCAGACCTGATACTATTCTGCCACATAAACAACAACCATGTGCAGACGGTGACAATTGTGACATACCAGTAAAAGATTGTAGTGCAGGGAAATGTAGTCCTGATGTTTTAAGCGCTGAAAAGAAACCAAATGAAAAAATATGTGTAAACAAAGAAAACTGTGAAGATCAACTTGACATTGAAATAGAATGTTCTGAAAAATCTTGCAAGAGAAAAGATAATTTCCCATCAGAACAACAACCACCTAAAAAGTGTTCAGGCAATGAGTGTCAATCAACAGAGTTCATTTCTGGCGTAGAGTTGACGACAGCATCTCCTTTAGCAACAACACAAAAAGAAGTTGAACGTGAAGAACAAACTCAATCCACGGATAATTTTGAAAGTGAAACTGAAAAATCTTCTGAATTACCCTCGATAGATTCAGATCGTACTACAGGGCCTATAAAAGACGTAACTGAAGAACCAGGCCAACAAGAATCTATTCAACCTGGTGAAATTTCTGAAAAAACCACAACCATAGTGCTTTCAGATATAACAACGAAACTTCCTGATTTGGATGACAACGTCAAAATAAGTACAGTTTCTGAATCTGCTACTTTAAATGGAGGTCAAGACGTTACTGATAGTCCGGCACCATACTTACCAGAATCAACTAAACTTTTTGAAAATGATATAAATACTGAAGCACCAATTAACCCATCAGATATTTATAAAACAGAGAAAAACGATGATAGGACGACTGAAACTGGGAATAATGCACAAACTGATAGTTCAACAATGGCTACAAAAGAAAGTGAAACTGAATACACTAAAATACATGACACAGAACCACAAGTTACAAAATCACCAGAAGTTTCGGAAGAAGCGGCTACATCAAATCCAGAAGTGATGTTCACTGACCAACCAAAAACTCAAGACACAGAATTTTCTGAAACCTTCAAACCTACTGAGATAGAAGAATCAATAAATACAATTGCTGATACAATAACAACTATATCATATTTCGATACAGAAAAACAAGAAGTTAATAAATCGCCAATAGATATTCAAACTGATGAAATCACAACAAAAATACCAGATTTTGACTTGGAACCACAAGAAGTAACTAAATCACCAAAGGATAATGAACACGAAGGAACTACGATTAAGATAACTGAGGAAATTGGCAGCACCACATCAAAAACATACGACTCAGATTTACACGAAGCTACAGAATCTCCAGAGGTTACTGTCATTGTAGAAGTGACAACACAAATAGCTGATGGCGCAGACATATTTGAATCTAATGATACGGACCATCAAGGAATAACTAAAGCTCCAGAAGATTATCAAAGTGAAGAAAAAACTACACCAAAATCAATGGATGAAATTACCACAAAACCTGAAGTCTTGATTGTTGATGAAACTTCAAAAACGCCGATAGAAGAAGAAAACGATGAAATAACTACACATTCAATTGAAAAACTGACTACTGATTCATCTAAGTCTTACGACGCCGAAGAAAAAGAAGTAACAAAATCAACAGATAGTTCCCTTCATGAAAAAACTACAATATCAATAGACGATATGCGTACAGAGACATCGATACAATCAGATACAGAAGAGACCACTCGATCTTCTTTCAAACCTGATAAAAAAGAAACAGCAACTAAGATAGCGGAACAAGTTGTAACAGAAAAATGGGAACCTCAGAATACGGAAATACAAGAGAGTGAGGAAGCTACTAAAAAATCAACTATCACAGAGCCCTCAACTGCTGTTGATATTGAAGAACAAAAAGCTACAAAATCTCCAGACACCTTTGAAGTTACAACAATAGAGGAAACTGGCACAGAATCACCAAAGCATGATGATTTATCAAACGACACAGCAGTACCTCAACAAGAGACTGAAAAAGACCTTTCTCCAAGCAAAAATAACGAGGAAGCTGGCACTGAATCACCACAACCTGTTTACTATGAACCACTCAGTACTACTAAACCTCCGGATGGTTTTGATAGTGAAGAAACGACGGCAAAGGTTACAAAAGAAAGTGATGCAGAACCACCAAAATCACAAGAAGTTACCCAATCTTCAGAATCTGAATCAATACCTACGACCGATACTATAACGTCTATATCTATCGAAGATAAACACAAAGATCCCTCTGAATCACACCCGCTGGAAATAGATACAACCTCACAAGCTGACTTACTTTTTGAACCAACGACGCAGTCTATTTTAGTGCCAGATTTAAAGAGTACTGAACCGGAGAGAACCATCAATGAAATTACAACACAACTTCAAGAACAGTCACAAACCACTGAATCTCCAACGCAATCAGTAACAGAGTCTTTATATCATGAAACAACTACTTCATCGTTATCACCTATTCATAAAGATGAAGATGTTACATCAATATCAGATCAAAATATGTTAACAGAGACTCCATTGAACCTTGTAACGAAACCTGAGCCACATTCTGAAATAACTACATCTGATAAAATAATGGAAGACGAGGCAACTGCAGTGGAAATAGATCTAAGCTCCGTTACAGATTTACCAAAAGAACAAGAGACTAAAATCCCAGACGAAGACAGGAAAACGACAGAAGCAATAGTAGAGTTGGAAGAAATCACTAAGAAACCTACACGAACAAGTACTCTTGATGATAAGTTACATGACGCTAAAACTGAAGTTCCAATTTTATATGAAACTGAAAAAGAGACAATATCTGAAGTAACAACATCAAAACCAGTTGATGAAACCTATGATATTGACAAGAAAACATACCTACCAGAGACGACTATGCCTCCTAAAGAACTTGCAGAAACAGACATAAGCACTGAAAAGCCTTATAATGCAGAAAAAGCAACTACAGAAGCAATTACAGAGGAACCCAAAACCAAAATTCCCGTTGATTCCGAAATAGAAGAAGAGAACCAAACAGATAAATCCATAATTCGCGAACAAGAACCTTTATCTACTACACCTTCTGAAATAGATACTAAAGAAAAAGATAAATTAGAAACTGAAATTCCTTCTATCACTGAATTGATCACATTTATGCCTGTAGATGAAGAAAAACTCACAGAAAGGCCGATCGAAATAATAAAAGAAACTGAAACAACACAGAGTCCAGACTTAAGTACTAAATCCACTGAGCCCGAAGAAGAAATATACACCAAAACACCTTTGCAAGGTACTTCTGAAGCTGTTGACACAGAAACTCCTTATAAACCCGGACCAAGTGTTGATGAAGAATTGACTTCACCTGCAATTCAGATATACGATTCAACTACAGAACTCTCAAAGATAACTTCCATCTCATCTGACGTATTCACAGAAAAACCAGCTGTAACCTCTTCTCACAAAGAATTTTCGGAGCCTGCAGTAACTGAACAAAGTGAACTTGTATCTAGCACAAGTAGAAGTGGCGTAGGGGATCGAGAGACTGAAACTATCCTAGAAATATCTACTCTACCAGAATCGAGCATAAAAGATCAATTGTCAACTGAATCACCTAAGAAAACTTACACTGCAGCTTCAGAAGAAAAAATAACAACTGAAGGGTCTTTGATGATGGAAACGGAAAAAATATATGAATATTTTACAGAATCTGAAGAAAAAATAACAAAAGATACGGAATTAAAAATCCCTGAACAAGACAATTTAGAACCAACAGCAACAGAATCTACAGAAAAAATTACCAAGGCACAAGACCACGGAGATAATGAAAATGTTGAAGTAGCAACAGGCCACACTTCGTCTCAGGAAACATCTACAAGCCCTTCAGGACTGAAAATTACTGAAGCAATAGAAGCCATCGAAACGAGCACGAAACTCTCAGATATAATTACAAGCCAACCAGTTGAAGATATTGAAAAATTATCGGATCACGAACATCCCTCAACATCCAAACAAGAACTTACCGAAACCACAAGTTTTGTCCATATTGATGACGAAAATACTTCACCCATAAATAAGGAAAGTACAGAAACACCTATTACAACATCTGATCAACAGGTTGTGGAAATCGTCACAGAACGTCAACCTGATTTAATCGATACGGCAACAACAAAACAAGAACCTGCCCCAGACTCAATGGAAGATGAATTTACAACGAGCAAAACGTCAAGGCCAGAAATGTATCCAACCACTTTACCTGCTGCCGAAGAATCTGAAAAACCAACATCATCATCGGTTATTGTAGAAGTATCAACAGCACCAGACCAATCTATGATGACTTCGACTAAGCCTAATGTATCAGAGGGAGAGCTATCAGCTTTCACTGTTGGTTCTGAAATGGATAAAGCATCAACACTTATCCCTGAATACGAAGAACACACAGAAAAAGTTACCACGTCTAAAATAATACCCGAACCATCTCCAGAAACATTAGCGCCTGAAGAAGAAATACCAACAACACCTAAAGCAGAAGAAATATCCTCAGTATCTCCAGTGTTTGACAAGTTCACTGAGCCAACACAGAAACCTACAGAAGCACCAGCAACTGAGCAATCGAGACCCGTTACAACCGATGAACAGCCTACAGAAGATCTCTTGACCCCAGATGAAGAGCCATCCATTCCACCAAGCGGAACTAGTGGTTACGGAACCGATCCTGATTATATGGAAGAAGATCAGACATTTGGCCCCGGAACCTGTCGCTATGGAGGCAAAGTCTACGTGTCTGCTCAACAGATACCCAGAGACGACCCGTGTGATTTCTGTTTCTGCTTTAGAAGTGACATTATTTGCTTACAACAGAGCTGCCCTCCACCCATACATGGATGTCATGAGGAACCTATCTCAGGATTCTGCTGTCCTCGATACGAATGTCCCGTATCGATGGCAACCACCGTCAACGTCACCACGACGACGACGACGACAACGACAACACTGCCACCTCACTTCCCAGTCCACTCGTACAAGGGATCCGCGCAGAAGCGAGGCTGCCTCATAAAGGGACACACTTACAAAGTAGGAGAAGTCGTTCGCGCATCATCAGGGCCATGTTTACATTGCACGTAAGTTAATTAATTATTATATACTCAAAAGCTCCTACCTAAGGGTTATCACATCTCTGCCTAATCAAACCACACAGAGTGTTAAGACTCTGTGTGGTTTGATTGTAAATCTTTAGCTTTTGTACGTAATTGAACTGTTCATTGTATGATAAAATAATATTTATATTGTTTAACAGATGCGGAGGGGACGGTCAAATGAAATGCGATCCCAAACAGTGCACTCCAGAACCCATGCTGAGACAAATGATAGCGGCTGCAGTGTCTGCAAAACGACGAAGATGAAAACATAACGATAAGTCATTATTTGTTTCGAAAGTCATCACAAGGAAGAACCTATGTGATCATAATTTCCATCTTCTATTCATTGCACAAGAATAATGCTCAACTCAAAATATACCGATGGAATAGTATAAGATTTCGTGTCATAATATGTAGTGATCGATTTATTTTAAATATTGTTATTTACCTTCCGTAAAAAGTCGTGGCACGCACAACTCAGAAATGAATCATGACTGTGATTAAAATGTTTTACAAGGTAATGATTTCTGCTTATGAACTTTGTCTCCAGTTAAGGCTAATTTATTTTATTATTTTACATTGTCTAAAGTGCCAAACGATAGTGCTAAGTTGTAAACGACTATGCCTTTATGATAAAGAGGTTCAAAATGTATCAGTAACGTCAATCGAAATTTCTGACCAAACGAGCTCCTGTTTTCGCAAAATGCATTCAAGCTTCGAGGTCAACTACGAGATCGCCGAAATCTTGACCATTTTACAAGTAAACTTATTTGTTTTTACCCTTGTAAGTTTAGTCAATTCCTTTATTATTACACGATGTTACATATACTTTTCTAGTATCGTGTAAATATAAAGTAACGTTAAGAATCCCTGATGTAAATGCCTTACTTAATTTGTAATAATTTATATATTTTAGGTGTATAGTACATAAGCCATGTTTTGAGACCAGTGACTATTATAATTTTAGAGGTAAAACGAAGGCCCTGAAAAGCGGCGGTTGAAGTGTGGGCCTAAGTGGCGCCGCACCATTCACCGGTGCTTTTCCATCTTGCACGTCTTACAGAAAGTGACCAGAAATCTTGTTTTCTTTAATTCGTGGAAGACCAACTTAAGCTACCTAGCACTCATCAGTGATTTGTGGCCGATGTTATCGTTTTTAAAGATTTTTACAATATGATAATGATACAACATATTGTAGGATTTTTTGTAACTTTTGATATTGAAGTGCTGGTAGAATTGAACATTAGAGCAGATTGAGGTGGGTACGAAAGTCAGTAGGGCTTTTGTGACTGCTTTTGGTTTAGATAATCTAAGTAGATGTATTCTAGCGGTCACATTAATTCGTACAAATCTTTTTCTGTACACACAGGTTGTAGGTATAGCTATAATTCTTCTTATTTATTTAAAGTCTTAGAAGTAAACATTTGATTTTTTAAATTAAATACTATTTACTGTCAACCGAAAATGATTTAACAAAATAATGACTCCCTTAGAAACAATGCAACATCATAGCATTTCGTAATGAAAATATGAAATGAACCCCTTTTTGTTAAATGACGTTTACCGGTTTACTTAGCTATCTGTACAAGCGTGGAAATGACTTTATAATAAAATATTCCAAATGAATTGTCTACTTTTTTTATTCCTTTATGTACTTAGTTAAATAGAGGCTTATAAATAACATACGGGAGATAACACATTTCAAAAGACAAGAATATTTCTTTGCTTTGCTTTGCAAGAGCGCTCAAATATAGTATTTGCGTTACAAATTTTCGCAATGTAATGTTATTTTTTTTTTATTAATAGACAACATATGAATTATTGATTTATACATTTTTGCGAACAAAAATTAATTGCCTGGCTTGCATAAGGTCTTTCAAGGATATGATTATCAGGTAGAATTCATGTTCTCATTTTGACAGACAGACAGGTTGGTCACAAATAGTAGGATTCCGTTTGGTTAGACCCCTAAAAATTGCGAAGCGTAGATGTACCTACTTAGATTAAAACTAGACTACAGACATGCAGCGTCAAAATAGTGTTATATCTCAGTATCATTCCTAAAATGACGATAAATCAATATTAGGTCCTTATCTAGGTAATTTCGAGCCTCAGTGTAGGTACACCTACATACGCCTCAAATAATTTTGGTAGCAATAGTGCTTTGACGCAACGAAAATATAAGAGCAAACGTTTTTGGGGAGATTCCGATTCATCCAAAAGGCAAGCTCTCAAACATAAAATAAGAATAAAAATAACTTTCCTACTTGGACGATGTTTATTTAACCATATAGATACTTATTCTGTTGAAATATTTATGGCGTATAGAATAAAATATTTCTTACAATAATCTTGGAGTACATGCAGTGGGTATATGGGAACCAAAGTGTGGGAACCCCACTTTATGTTGCTTTTTAGGCGGGCGCTAGATTATTTATATTTGGGTATAATTTGTGCTTTGTCAATAAATAGTTTTAATTGTTTTATTATAAAGAACCTGTTAGGTATAATATTTATATAATTAGATACAAAGAAATCAAGTACTAGCCAATTACGTAATAAACTGCCCAAGACGTGAGAGACACGTTATGGTAAGTATTAAATTTTATTGAGTACATACCTATTTCACTTATTGTTTAAAGTTTAAAAACGGATTACAAATTAGACCACTTTTAATACTTATTCATATTTTCTAGATGGGGTCTTTATATCAAAGAAAGGAATTCATCCTTTGATTGTGAAAGAGCAACTTGCTTTATTATACCTACATATTTGATTTTTCTCAGTTTTTATTGTTCTTGGTTTTCAAATCGACGGATATGCAGACGATATGTTCGTCTGTGTGTCTGGTTTCGTTTACAACATTTGGCTTCGGAACCCCGAAGTTGAAAAATGCAACTAATGGAGGGCTCTGTCTACGCAACACGATGACGGTCAGGACGCCACAGGAATACACAGGATTGGTGGGTTCTCTGTTTGATAAAAGATACGACTCTTTTATCATAGATGTCGTTCTAAATGAGAAATCATTGAACTTGCAAATAATCTGTTTTTCTATTTTATATACAAAGGTAATATTAAACAGATTACCTGTATAGGTGCCAGGTCTTTGCTGATCGTAGCACTACTTTTTAAAATAAGAAAAAAAAATGATGTCTGACGAATATAAAAATATTATAGACCTACTAAAAATGGTCATTTTGATTAACATACACAATACATTACATGCCTGGTTTCCACCTGAAAATCTAAATAATTTAAGATACCCAATAAGAACTAATTCATTATGTATTTTTTAAAAATGAAGAGTTTACTTATTACCAGTTTTAGGAAATAACATATGTTGTGAAGCACAAAAAAACCTATAATTCTAAACAACAAGCACAATCTAGTTACATTAAAACAGTGTAGGTAAATACAAGTTCTTGAAGCTGCCCCTGCAACTCTCATCTACCTTTATACTTTTTGTTCAATAAAATCATAACATGGAAATACCATTTGTGGAACGTCATTTGAGGTCAATAAAGAACACTTGTATATTTCATAAAATATGTCCCTTGGATATACTTCTAGATATACATAGATATAGGGTTTAGTTTTATTATGTAGGTATAATAAATCTAAATTCCAAATATAGATTACTTAAATTATAAATTTAGGTAACATTTGATAAGGATGAGTGTTAATAAGCTTCGTAACGGCAAAACTTGTTAAGATTAAATCCCTAAAAAAACTGAATTGGGGAAAATATAGCCTGTATGTACCTACCTAATGAAAGTAGAAAATATCTACAAATCACCTAAATAGAAGTAGGTACTTACTTAGTAACGGTACGATGATAAATGTGCCAATTTACTTGTAAGTGATTCATAACCCTAATTCCGCGACCGGAATGTCCATACTTTTCTCAACAAGCTATTTGTTACCTATGTAGAAATATGTACCCTCAATTTGAATAACTTCCTCTCGCTCGTACAAACGGTCGTATACGTTTTCCGTTTCACTCTATCCCATTACTTTTATATTGTTCGCTAACTTTCTTGTTTGTATAAGCAAATACACGTATTTGAAAGTTTTTATTTGTAGATTGTATTGTACAGTAATAAGTAGACTGTAGGTACCTACTTATTATGTAAAATAGATATATTTTTGTATTGTTTATTTTCCTTAAGTCAAACTAGTTTGAAGTAATTCAATCTTCAAAGGCGGTCAAAAGCCTGATAATATATACATTATTGTATATTTTACTTAATTAAGATATACTTAAATAAATAATGAATAATAAACACCCACTTACATATTCCTGACCACACACTAATATTCCCTGTGTCATTGGTATCAGGAACTGCGAGTACCGCGGTACCAGAACACCAAGACCTGAATCAAATATCGGCAGAACATACAATCATTTGTCAAACGGGAATCGAACCCGCACCTCTTGCGTTGCAGCTGACTACTCGCATGCTGCGCCACCGAGATCGTCATAATTTAATATTCGCATTTAGAAACCCCGCCGTGCTTTCACATTTAATTATCTAATGCAGTGTCCAATAGAGGTTTTGTAATAAAACCTATTTGTGATCCACCCTGAAAATTATACAAATTGAATGCAAAAAACCGTAATTTAAATCAGATGACGTTTTGGAGATAAATGGTAACAAACAATCTTCAAACGCTTGAATGCATTACAACTCTTTCCTACGTTTGTATGAGCTATAGTGTCGGAGTTAAGCCTGAAGACCGCCAACATGGCTTACAGCAGTATACCGAGTCCAATAGTATTCGTACAGGAAAAACATTTATTTGTTTTACAATCTCATATATTTAGACGATAACGTTCATTGACGGCCACTGGACAACCTTTTTCCGCGTCAGTTTTCTGGCAGATTTTACAGCGAAGAGTGCAATTCAATGTACGGCCTAGCTGAGTCCACAGACTAAACTAGTGATGCTACTAACGCATGGTGAGTTCATAGATCGGAACCTAGATCCCATTCCAATACAAGCCGCAGACACAATTATAACTGCTAGACTGTTAATTGTTTCTGGTTTAAGAATTTATTCTCATAAGAATTTATAATTCACTTAAATGAGAACTTATAACTAACAAAAAACATTGCGTAGGTAGGTAGGTACCTACTTAAATAGATGCAATACGCGAGCGTGCGTTATGAACTAATCTAGAATAGGTAAAACTAAGTGACAAAAACTAATTATTACTACGTTAGATAATACCATACCTAACAAAAGATTCGCAACTAGCATTGTTTAGGTTCAATATAGGTGGGTAGATTTGAAAAATATTTCTTAATATTTTTTAAAATATTTATTTATTGTTTGCACAAGTAATTGATAAAGCAGTCAACTAAAAGGCTTTATTGCATTGAAGTGATTAATTAGCAGCAGGTACCTAGGTACCTGGATGGATGGATAGATGGATAGATAATTGTTTATTTGACACATACAGTGCTCTACCTTCTTGTTTAGCGGCCAATATACTCGTTATATACTCGAGCCAATATACTCTAGTTTTAATGATAGCGGCTGCTGTTCTCTTTTTAAAAGCTTTCATGATACTTAACGAATGCGGTGGCGTAGCGGGTGAGTAGCCAACAAAGATGCAGATATTTACCACAGCACCAAGACCCGATACAGTCCTGACGTGTAAATAAATATAAATTAAAATGGAAGAAAAGTTTTACGAAATTTTTAGACTCGGACGTCAAATTAAGTATTGTGATTGAGTTATTCAATAGTTATATGGTCGAAAAGCCGAGGTCGCATCTTTGGGATATTATCAAAAATCTTGTGATTTCCCTTAAGTGTAGGTTAACACTTTAAAAACAAAATTACTAATATTGACATATTTTTTCAAAACAAAAACAAATTGACAGGTTGTTTACGCAACCACCAAACATTATACAAAATAACCCTTTCAAATAATTAGTTTTTAAAAGTTTGATATATTCTATCTAAAAGCAATTTTCCTGCAAAACCTCTATAATGATCATAGAAATTCATGAATTATTTCCAAGAAGCTATTCCTGAGTCCATAAACTACGTTTTACCCATATCACGTCAAAATTAATGGAAGTGGGCAGCTGCGTACACTTAACTGCAAGTTCATCTAAACTTATTTAACTTAACATTTTTTTTTAAATATGTACTATTAGTGGAACGCCAACGTCCACATGAATTCCGGAAAATCCTTTAACTTCTGGATAATTCTCAGTACACCCTTTTTGTAAGTATACATTAAATGAACAGGGTATGTTCATTGTATTTCAGGACTTTCAGCTTAGGCTGTGCGTTGAGAAAGTCACGCAAAAATATAAATTTAGAAGAAGCTTCGTTTAAAGCGTTAAAATATATTCACGAATTTTAGAACCTAACAGACTTATGATATTTCTATCATCGATTGGAACGCCCCCTAATAATCTGTAGCGATACAACTTTTCGAAGAACCATCCTTGAAGACATACAAATCGATTGCAGAAGACCGCATTATTATTTGATGAGCCATCTCAGAGATATATGGAAACAGAGAAACATACAAACAGACAACCTCTTAATGGAAAACGAATAAACGGGCTCATTGCACGGGGTTAATAAAAGAAACAAGGACTTTTTTGTGTGAAATCCAGCATGTCAAATATACAATCCAACTGATAGAAGTTGTACAACGTTGTTCTAAATCTTCGGATACGAGGACACTAACGTTAGTGTTAATGTAACTCGATTCCTCTCTGCTGAGGGTCACGACCTCTCGTCATAATTTTCTCATTTATAAGGGCACAGAACGTTCCTCCTTCTGTGTAAAAGGCATAGATTTAGGAATATATGGGTATTCTTTGTCTGTCTCTCGACTTTCCTTCTTAGGTTTAAAATTATATAAAATGAAATTTTGCTTATCTTATCATAAAAATTCCATATAAAAATAAATACCTTAATAAAGTTATCTTAAACTTTCGTAATGAAAACTTGAAAGGAACGCTGCGAATTTTTATACAGGGATTTGTCCCAAATGAGGTTGTATCTATTTTTTGATTTGGGCCCGCGGTTTCCGCGGAGTCCTGTGCACCATCCCAAGGCGCGGCGCCGCCCCGCCAGTCCGCGGTATCCATGGCGACCGGCTCAAATGACGTATCGATCCCGCGGAGGGGAGCCCTCCCTCGCGGGGTGGCGCCGCTTCACCCGCTCGCGACCCCCTTGCACCCCTGCTGCTGCCTGCCACCACTCGACCGTTGCCGTTGGCCCATGCAAAATGACGGATGTAAACTTTGGATGTACCTCCTTGGAAGAAAATATTTTTCATCAAAATGAATGATAAAAGTAATGATAGATACTTTTTTATCTAACAGTACGAAAAATAAAAAATAAAGGACTCTCTAAACCAGTGGCAGGTCAGGCTTGTTCCCTAAAGATTACTAAGTAGATAGTACTCGTATTGTATATGACAGGATATGTCTGGAAAACAATAAGAAGCCAGACTTTTACACTTATGTCACATAATATTTGACAGCAGCTAGATCAACCCAAAGATTAATCAACTTTTCGTGTTTTTTTTTCGTTTCGTTCGGCCACAGGCTATGTTTGCGTATGTGCGTGAGAATTTCGCCGGCATGGCTTGTAAGTTGCAATGACGGCCGAACAACATACTATTTTATTTGTGTGCGAGCCGGCATACTTTAGATGCTTCACTTTTTAAGTTTGAAACGTCCGCGACGTAGCACATTACAAAAAAACAATTCGAAGCTTGTTACGTGAATGCGGGTGCTGAAAGAATTCAGATAAGTCTACTAGGAAAATCTATTTACTGCTAAGAAATTTAGGAAACTCTGCGTGATTGGTCGCCACTGACCACTCATGGTCACTAACTTGCAACCTGTCACGTGGAATGCTTACTACTTGCAAAACGCGGGCATGTACCAAATGTAATGTTTGGACGTGCCTCTGATTACCCCCTACTTGGTATCCTCAAAGATCTTCTCACTGAGTATGTATCTGAGGATGCCCACCATGAGGAAGACAGTCGTGAGCGTGTTTGTTTTTAGTAAGAATAATTATTTTACAAAATTAGCCGATTTGTTTTCCGTCGTATATTGTGGAACCATTCTTCATACAAATCGATTGCAAAAAAACACACTCCAATCGTTAAGGCCGTTTATGAGATAAATTGTTATAGACAAACAAACAACATCTTACGACAAACGTATATACAGGGTCCTAACGTCACTGGTTAAAAAAAAACTTATTCAACAACCAAAATAATGCCTACTTTAAGCATAAAGTAGGTACTTAATTAAAGTTGATGCCTAAATTGAGTATGAGTAAGTAGTTTACACTAAATATAAAGTAATATATTATTAACTCATCAGATAGAGAACCAAGTTCTGAAACAACGGCTAACTTTGATTAGTTTCTGATATTCATTTCCTACGAATGTTTAAATGCAATCAGGACTTAGTAATATGATTTTCCTGGTTGGGTGGCAGGTTATATTGGAATGGAACCAAATGCTTTTAATAAATCACAGATTATCCTGACACTGACATGCAATATAGGTCTTTTTTTTTATAGCGGTTTGATTAATGGTTCTTGTAACTTTGAATAGAAAACTGATTTTATTTATTCGTTTATTTGAACTACAAACAGAAGATACACAGAATTACACAGAAGGAAAAGTTACATAGAGTTTTACAGGCTAGTGGCCCTCAATTATATTAAATAATTATAATATAATTATTTATTTCGTCTATAGCAGAAACGTGGAAGGAATCCAAATCAAATATTTAATTTTCCAACACCAACAAAAGTATAGTGCTTCTCAAAGATGATCATATGTGGATCATCTTTGAGAAGCACTATACTTTGAGTTAGTTACACCACACTTTCATACTATTTTTTACTTTCATATTACCTTGGACAACAATTTATCTCAAGATTTTTTTGTAATTCTATTTTCTTTATCAAGTAGGTATAAGACCTAAACTTTATAGTATAGGAGTGCAGAACGGTAAGTAAATAGCCGTATTTATTTATTACACATACAATGCTTTAAATCAGGGATGTAATGAACCTGTACAGGGTGAAAACGCGCCCTAAATACATCTATGTATCCTAATAAGATCATTACTAAACACGCGGCCTTCACAAACGTACAAAACTACAGTTTTAAATTAAATCATTGTCATGTTTAAACGTTTCTTCTAAAATTTTGTTTCAAACATTAACATAATTAAGTGGTTCTCAAAGTTTTCCCATTATAAACTTAGCAAGAAATTTTATTTTTCCCTCAAGTCATGTGTCTATGTGTGCGCTCGTGTGGACGACACGGCGAATTGGATTTTCCGTAGTGTGAGTAAACCTACTTTTGCTGAGAGAACAGGGAAACCTTGGAGATTCATGAAATATTAATATCAAACGACTGAGAACTTATTCCAAAGGTAATTTAAGCTCATGCTGCTAACAACATTTTCTGCATGTGGAGCTTGAATTATTTTATAAAAGCTATAAATATGAAAATCAGTATGGGTGAAATTATGTTTTTAATGTCGGTCTGTATCAGGGGCACACAAAAATGCACATAATGGTAATAATAATTAATAATGGACATTTTCACACTGCGTCATCTAGCCCCAAACTAAGCAGAGAACTAAGACCTTGTATTATGGGAACTACATGACTACATGATACAAACATTTGTCTCGCGGCGGGAATCGAACCTGCAACCTTATGCGTCTCAGGCGGGCCTTCGCCCACTGCTCCACAGAGGTCATGACCTGGGGATGTCCGTCAGGGAGAATACTGTACATGTCCATAATCAGTACGCCTTTATGGCACATGCCCTCGTTTTGCATAGTCCTGCAGTAAGCTACAGTTACACCTCCGATTTTTTGGTTCGATGACATGCCAGTTTCCTCACTATGTTTTCCTTCGCCGTTTGAGCACATACAAGCTGATTTAGTGTTTTAATATTTATCTTAATATAGTAAGTTTTGCCTTAACACATGTATGGTAATAGAAAACGGTTTTGGAACAAGCTTCCTTCGCTCGTCGCTATTTACGTAGGCCTTACAACCAATAGAAACACATTTTAGTGAAGATACCTACTTTTCATAAATATTTAAAAAATAAACAGGATTAACTATTCCAAAGCTTTAAGTTTCAGTCATAACGTCTTCCCTCGATGCGAACTAAGAAATATAGACGCTCGCGAGCAAAACCTGTACTAAATCACTAGCCAGCATTATTACACACACATTATTCCACGATCAGCGGAATTTATTTACCGTCGATAGATAAGTTCCCATAACAATATGTATTTTGGGAAAAAAATATACATGATGCAATCAATATAAATATTCGCGAAACAATGAGTTTTTTTATGTTCGCGTGATGTAAAAGAGACATAATTACTACTCTTTCTGTGTAAAATGGCAAAATTTTAAACTTCTCCCGTTGTCCGTTGCACCCCCTAGTAACTTATGCTAGGGTCACAAGTCACTAGAGGGTGCAAAATGAAATCTATCTGAGAACCATCTTTGAAGTCATTATAACTGATTACAAAATAAAACGCCGTTTAAACCGGATAAACCGTTTTGGACAAACAACCTTAACTTATAATAATAAATAAATAAATAATGCTGGACATTTTTCACACAGCATCATCTAGCCCCAAACTTAGCAGAACTTGTATTATGGGAACTACATGATTAATATACTACTTATATACTTTTTTTTGTAAATGCTCACTTATTATACATAGGACACACCCAGACCCGGGACAAACATTACAAACATTTGTCCCGCCGCGGGAATCGAACCCGCAACCTTTTGCGTCTCAGGCGGGCCTTCGCCCACTGCGACACAGAGGTCGTCAATAATAAATTTATGATATGGCAAATTCATATTATAAGGGATTCTTACGTCAGGTGAGTTTAATATGGTTTTTATGATTATTAATATGATAAGGGAAAACGTGATATTGTTTTCACCTAGGGTTACTATATGACTAGCTGTACTACTAGTAAGTAGTCTTGTTACACCCGATATTCTTAAACAGATTAACTACAAAAACTTGTCACTAATTATAAGTAAAATTCAACGTTTCCTTTAAATTACACTTTTTTTAATCACAATTTATAATTTAAATTATTAAAATCATCACTTACCTATATATTTTTCTACTTACTCTGGCATAAACTAACTTCATCATACTCTTATGTGTTTAACAAAGTCATTAAGTACAGTTAACAATTTCTCCTCGGACCGGTTCTTGAGTTAAGTACAACAAACACATTTTTATTGCTGGTTATTTTACTAATCAAGACATTATTTAACTTAATGCTACACATAGAGACGGTACTAAAATAAGTTGAGCACGTACTGATTGATTCTGTAAATACCCATACATATAACAAATAAAATAAAATACTATTAATTTGTTATAAAACATATTTTTAACCCTGAGTGCAGCAACCATGTCATAGTAAAACTTAAAACCAGCTTTCAGAATAAAATGCGTACACAAAATTTGTCTGTGCTATTGACTGATCTAGAGTTAATCCTGGTCACGCTTACCATAAAAACGCATTGTCATCGGAACTGAACCAACAGTAAAAATTCAACTCCGTAGGGTAAGGAGATAAAGGTAATTCAGCTTACAAGATTTTACCTAAACTAACATACAAACATTGCAAGTTAAAAAAATGCCTTGAAGTCTATTCCATCATCCATGGCTTTTCTACCAAATAATCTTCCTTGAAGACCGTATTAGAATCACTTAAGAAATGGGTAAAATAAAATTATAAAACCATTTTATTTATGAATGAAGCGATCGTTCTTTTATTCTCATTGAAACCCGCTCACCTATATCTGCATATTCTTATCAATTGAAACGAGGGAAATGTTTTACTTCAGCCGGCGTTATCATTTTATCGTAAAGCAGACATCCGATCGCGACGCACGCATGGGCGACGCACGCGTATGCGTTGCTTTATATCATAATAACGGCCACGAAGTGACACACGAAGAGGCTACGCACGGGTGAATAGCAAACTTAGACTATTGAAAATTGTAGTGAGCTGTATACTGACTTACGATTTGAAGGTCGTAGGTTTGAATCCGGTGGATTTTTCCACTCCAGGAAAAAGTATGTGCGCATTAACATGTGCTCTAAAATCCAACGAATGTGACATCTGTTAGTATTCCAAGCGGCGATAAAATATGATGTTTGGACATCTCTCTGACTACCCCCTTCTTGGTATCTTCACACATCTGCGTACTAAGTATAGATCTGAGGATCTCCATGATGGGGATTACAGTCGTTAGCGAATATTTTTATATACTATTCTAAAATTAGTAAACTAGCTACTGCCCGCGGCTTATTCCGCGTGGTACATCATCAGGTATTCTGACATATAAGCTGTAAAGTTTCATCAAAATCCGTTCAGTAGTTTTTTGCGTGAAAGAGTTACAAGAATCCATCCTCACAAACTTTCGCGTTTATAATAGTAGTAGGATATGATAATAAAATTGGGTTCCGACGTCGTATGCTTCATATTATTATAGCAAATTATCCGAACAACTTTTCGTTGACTGGCAGGCCTATCGAATGTAACTCGTTAAATTTTGTTACATATTTATACATATTATACATAGAAAACACCCGGACCCGAGACAAATACCGAGATATTTGCAGATCATACAAGCATTTGTCCGCAGCAGCGGGAATCGAACCCACAACTTTCTGCGTCTCAGGCGGACCTTCGCCCGCTACGCGACAGAGGTCACTATATTCACTTCAAAACCCGAAAATGAAGTACCTACGGGATTTCTCGCGTCTCAACCGGCTACTTGCCGCCTAGCCCCTACACACATATTCGTCACACAAATTAGTCTTCTGTTTTTCCTAAACAATAGAATACACACACGATCGTCCCAAATGTTTAGTTGAATTTGTGTGTGACAATAACACGGCACAGCGTTCGGATAGGCAGTCATTGACACAGTTCTGTGGGTGATTACGATACAGCTATATAGAACATTTTGTATGGGATTCGTATTCCGTAGGTGACAATGATACGGCTATTTACAGAGTATTCATTTCTATAACATAACAAAACGTATGAATCAACACCAAGTACTAGAACTATTCGAAAACATTTCTTCTACAAACTGATGTGAGAAAATGAGGATTTGTAATATAGGCCGGTCATCAGATTGTGTACATAATGTATTATAATATCTGTGACAAAAGTAACTTCTTTAATACATATCTTGGTAGGCATACTTGTATTTCAATAAAATCTTACTAACTGATATCATCAATTTTTAAAATGTGGATTATTGATGCTAATATTATTCGTAACGGCTGAACTAATTTAAATAAAATTTCCTCCTCCTCGCGTCGTATTCCTCAATACTGAGGGTCGTGACCCCTTCCCCGGTAGATTTTTTCTTGGACGATGGTGCGTCATCGTGATCCGTTGTTGGCACACTGCATGGTTTCGTGAAGATTTGAGTTTTTGAGTCGAGGGTGGTGCGGATCTAGTCGGACCAACTCAACGGGTTCCGGCCTCATCCCTTCGATCTCACTGTTTTTCAACAGGAGGCAGATTGAAGATAACCTATTGGTTTGTACATTTATTCATACAACTATGTACAAGTAGGTATATACAAAAAATACAGATGAAACAGCTAGCTATCTAAAGACCGTTGCAAACGATCTATAGATAGCTCAACTGATCCAGATCACTACCAGGCGGAAGCGTATGTAACCGATAACCTATTGGTTATCTTGAGTTCCTTGGGTACTGACAAATTTGTTCTTCGGCAAGTCCAAGGGATTCGCAGCAATGCATGCTTATACGCATCATACAGGTATAAAGAAAAGACTAGGCTTCGTATGAGTTTAACTCCGTATGAAATGAAAGTTTTTTTTTATTTATATTTTTACAATTATTTTTACACATAGTCTACATATCCAGGTAAGCGAAGCTGTGGGCAGAAGCTAGTTAAACATGGAGCAAGCACGTGGCAGTTTGCGGAATAAAATCATTACGTCCCGATAAAACCACAGGGTTGTTATTATCATCATGCATTCAGAGCCCGTTCACACGGACGTTTCACCAGCGTCCGCGCTTCCACACTACAGCGACAAAATAGTGATCGGTAACGAAATCGTACGTAAATAATAATTATTATTATTTTTGGCAAGAATATGAACAACATTTAAAATGATGGGAATAGGCCCTTAACACCTTAGAGACTAACATACATACATACATAATAGTATGACTTATCGCTACTAATGTTAACACGTAAATTCTGCGACGTGTTACGCATTTGCGCAGTGTCCAGTAGTCACCCGAAAAAACGACGTAACAGCACATTTTTCGGCCAAAATACCTCACTCATAAAGGTCGAAAGATGGGTGAATAATAATAGTAATAAATTAGATTTTTTGTACTAAAATACTATTACAATAGGTATTTATTTACTAAGTTACGAAAACAACTGAATAGGTACAACACTCAATTAGGTTCAGTAAATGCGTAGTTTTGGAAGTCCCATGATCTCAAACTAGAGACAAAAAATTGCATACGTGTGATCGGGATTTTAAAAGTAAGTTTGGTCTAGCGAGCCATACCAGGGCTCACGATAGGCAGTAATTTAAGTTTCGTAGAATCTTTTTAGATTTAGTTAGGGTCGCCGTCATCGAAATCGATGAGGACTATATATACAGGGTGTAATCGTTAAGTGTGCACAGGCGATTATTCCGTAACTATTGCAGATATCAAAAAACTTTAAACTGATATCGAAAGTACTTTACCTAATGAGTAAAATGACATTAATAACTTTTTAAAAATAAAACGAGAAATATCCAAAAAAATTACATTAATCACTCCCATACATTTTATTTCTTAGTAAGTACAAAATTTTGTGTTCAAAGCATATGTTCGAAGTGACGTCCTCCTTGTGCAATACAATGACGAGCTCTATTTACAGTTTCTAAATGAACTTTCCTTAACATTTGCGGAGTAATTAAAGCAATTGCACGACGTACACGATTCTGTAACTCTTCTAGGCTGTGTACTCTCTGAGCGTACACGTGGTCTTTGACAAATCCCCATAGGAAGAAATCACAAGGCGTGAGATCCGGGGATCTGGCAGGCCAAGGGGTTGCACTATTATTGGCTATTAAGCCATTATAATTGTTTCGTAAGAAATTCATTACAACATTTGTATTATGTGCAGGTGCTCCATCTTGTTGAAAAATTATCGACCTTCTTTCATCGTCTGGAATTGGTTCTAAGACACTTGGCATATCGTTTTGTACAAAGGAGAAATATCTCTGTCCATTTAAGGTTCCACTGTAAAAATATGGCCCAATGATCCGATCTCCAAGAATACCACACCACACATTAATTGAGAATCGCACCTGAGCTCTAACTTCAGTAGTTAAGCGAGGATTGTCAATTGACCAATAATGCGAGTTTTTTCTATTGTAAATGCCGCAGTTTGAAACATTACTTTCATCGGTCCATAAAATTGACCTTACATTGACATAATTATTGACTAGCCAATTGCAATAGACCAGCCGACGAGCAGGATCATCATTGTGCAGCGTTTGAGTAGGTTTTATCTTAAATGCTTTGAAGTTGTGTTTTTTTAATAACTTGTGTACATAATTGTGGGACACTGGAAATGATCGGGCCACTGAACGCGTTGATTCTTGTGGATTATCTACTACGTAGTTAATAATATTGTTATCTAAGTCATTATCAAATTCCGGAGCTCTTGTTCTCGAACCTTTTTTTCTGTTAAAAGATCCATAATTTATCAAATTGTTATCCAACTTACGTAAATACGTACCAGAAGGAACTTCTCTATCTGGGTACTCTCTTCTGTAGGCGATAATGGCCGCCCTATTGTTACAATCATGTTTGTAGTACATTTTTAACATGTCCCTCTTTTTTGTATTGGAATATGCCATTTTTCAATCAATAAATGCAACAATCACGATTATTAACGCAAATTGAAAAATACAATAAATTGGCGGGAACGAGAACCCGCGATAAAGAATTTGAATTTAGAACGAACACCTAAGAGTATCTTTCTTTTTGTTTTTATTTAGTATGTTGCTTTTCAGCTAGTTCAAATCAATACAATATTGAAACAAGGTTTATTATAAATTTGAAGTGGTAAGATAATTAATCTACACGTGTATCTACTTGAAATTCATTAATACCTTCATATCGTACATAATTATAAAATGACAAGGGTAAAATGAGTAGGTACTATTCCACTTAAAATAAGGAAACTAAAACCTTTCTACTATCTCATACTAAATGTATGGGAGTGATTAATGTAATTTTTTTGGATATTTCTCGTTTTATTTTTAAAAAGTTATTAATGTCATTTTACTCATTAGGTAAAGTACTTTCGATATCAGTTTAAAGTTTTTTGATATCTGCAATAGTTACGGAATAATCGCCTGTGCACACTTAACGATTACACCCTGTATATATATATGAATATAGTTCCATTCTACCATACTCGCAGTCGCTTCAAACGTCTGTCGCCAGCGTGTCGATGAAACCAATCAAAACGTGACCAAATCGCAGCAAATACCTAAGTAAGACATGCTACGAGCGATAGACTTCACAATCAGCAATCACAGAAGTCTGTCCCATAAAAATGACACGACAACGCAAACTTAGGCAGCTGCAGCGACTATGACTGCCGACTGCCAGACGTTTTATTTACAGCTGCGCTGTGGTAACGCTGACGTCCGTGTGAATATACTCTTACTTTTATTAATAAGTTGTTGTCTGGGACAGCGTTGACTTGCACAATGGGATAGGATGGTCCCGTCCCCCACTCCAGCCTGGCGGCTGGAATGCCCATTGTCCCGCGCCGTAGGTTGTTCCACATTTGACTCACTTTAAATTGAATTTCAATGTAAAATTTTACTTAATAACGTACACGTTGCTTTTAGTTTCGTATCACTTACCCTTATTGGCTGAAAATACGATGAATAAATGAAAATACTTTATTGTACACCACAAGATAACGAAATAAATAAAACCTTAATATAACTAATATAAGCGGTCTTATCGCTTAAAAGCTTCGATGACTAACGTCAGTCCCTGTAGGTCCCACTCGAAACAAAACTAAAAAATAAAGCGTATTTATTTTGTATAAGTACACATCTAAGTCTAGCCCGTCAAGTCGCAAAATTTATTGTTGCATTATTTATTGCACTCCCATTATTAACTAAGGACGCTTCTTAAAATCACACAAAAAGTCCGAAATATCCGGTACTAAGGAGACTTTCGTTTCGATATTCTCACCACCTAATTACTAAATACGAATAAACATGAATACAGTTTTTATATTATGGTGAAGAAACAAAATCAAATTTGATTCTGAAATATACCTACATTAGCCATACATTAGATTACGCAAATATTTTAGGTATCTTTTTAATTCAACTCTTTTCGATAGAAGTCATGTTTATTTCAGAGTTGAAATTCCCTTTCGGAATAACATACATGTTCTGGGACACCTTGAATACAAGTCAATAAATGATAAATCTGAATTTCAAAAGTACATTTCTTACATTTCAGCAGAAGTGTTGGTTAGTGCTTGCGTTGCCTAGTCAAAAGTAGCTTTGACTGCCCTTCGGGCTTTGACTGTAACATATCGATATAATTATGTATATCTACACTCGGCTGCTGCGTACATCATCAATGGCGAATTTAATTTGCGAGCTTTCAGTTTACAAGCACTTTATGAAATGAAATGCATTCAATACGTTTGTGTATTATTTAATTCAAGATACCTATTGTAATGCAGACAATGAATTGTGTATCGTGCTCTTTTCAGAATATTTTAGTTGAAAATGGTGATTTATAAATATATTCATCGGTATAAGTTCTACGTGTCTTTATCGCGTTTACCTTTTTTATTATTTTTGCGACGTTGCATCAGCCGTGGTCACGGGACTGGTGACAGAAGTATATGGAGCTATAGTAGCCGCAACTACCCTCATTTCATCTTCGGAATCAGAAACGTCCATGTTCACATTACGACACATTACACAAACCGTATAACCGCACTACACAATCGGATCGCGACGTGAACTGATGCTGATCACCTCCAGATCGATGGCGTGGCCATGGGCAGCCCGGTGGTTCCGGTGTTGGCAAACATCTGGATGTAACATTTCGAAGGACTTTTAGATTTTTCAGGTAGCGGTCTAAAGTTGTGGAAACTATGCGTAGATGATGTTTTCTGCATTATGAAGGGTAATAAACGGGAAGTAGAACAATTAACATTGCTTTTAAACTTCATTAACCCAAAGGTCCGGTTCACTCATGAAATGATGAGTAGCAGGACATTGGCTTTTCTCGATGTCAAAGTGATGGTGAAAACAGATGGTCTCAAAATGATGACTTCCTGCTATAGAATCAACTGAACCAAACTAAAAAAAGCAAGGCTTACTTGCATCTATCTTCAGTCATCTTCAGTTTGTTGGAGGATACTTGAGTAACCCTGGGTTCCAATTGCAGTCGCAGCCGAACGACTCGTTTTTCCTTGAAAAACACCTCAGTTTTGACAGCTTTTAATAGAGAAACCAGACGTCAGCCGCTTACGGTTGTGATTGGAACCCGGGGTTACTCAAGTATCCTCCAACAAACTGAAGATGGCAATTTTACGCCTGATATTGGAACCCGCCCTAGAGGTTTTCTTATAGGTCGGCTTCCCATGCTGTAAAAGTAAATAAATAATGCTGGTCATTTTTTTTACATAGCATCATCATAGCCCCAAACTAAGCAGTACTTTTATTATGGGAACTACATGACTCATATACTACTTATATAAATTTTTTTTGTAAATACATACATATTATACATGGAAAACACCAGACGCGAGACAAATATTTGCAGGATCTTACAAACATTTATACCGCGGCGGGAATCGAACCCGCAACCTTTTGCGTCTCAGGCGGGCCTTCGCCCACTGCACCACAGAGGTCGTCAAACTGGGCTCAAAAATTAACAATACTTAATTGTAAATCGATGTCTCGTTTTCTATGAAAAACTGTTAACACATTTTTTTAAGGAAAGGTAGTTGTCGCCTACTTTTATTACTATTTAATAAATAAATATACGTTCTATTTGACAATTGGAACCGGTGGGTAATATGTATCGCTACGCTTTTTTAGACAAAAATGGAACCCTAATAGTTTCGTCATGTCCGTTTGTCTGTATGTCTGTGCTTGTGTCACACCCCGATTCTTAGTTCAGTTTAAAGCATATTTAAATTTAATTTGGACCAAGATAGGTGTGTTTTCATAACCCAAAAACGAAAAAAGTAAAATACATTATATGTACAACAACTATTACATTATTGAATAGGCCTCAAAAAATTACTTTGAGATTTGTCTAAATATATTTAATTACAAACCATCGTCTAAGAAATATAAGACTTCAAAGCAGCATAAATGGTGTCCTGTCCATAATAAGCAGTTTATTTTTTAATGTTGATTCCTAGATTTATAAAACAAATTTTAGCGAGATGGAAATTATCAACAAGAACTAGTCCAAAGAATTTCAAATGGTCATTTTAGAAGATATAACTTTAGGATTCCTAATATAGCGTGTCTGGACACGTCTTGGGCATTTTATTTAAACATATTATATCACCAATAAATTTAACATAAAGACAACATACGAGAGTAAAGAAGACATAAAAAGCTCTATTTAGATACTTTACGAAGATAAACGAGCATCGACAAATCATGTTTTGAAGAGATGATACAGAGTCGCGTTGCGTCGTGTCGTGTCGGTCGGATCGTGTCGAGGCGACACATTCTAAGTACGTAACACATTATTGTAACGCATAGTTGCATCGGCATTATAATGTAGGGGAGTTATTAGTGGTTGAATCGAGAGGCTCTCGAAGCGAGCCCAGCTGTCAAGGCCAACTGAGGTCACTCCTCCGACGCTCTCCGCACCACGATACCAGACCGGTTCTACAATTTTTAGTCTCTTTTTATTTTCATTTTTGTATACACAGCGCTGAGACTAAACAATGTTTATACGAGTCAACATGGAATTAACTTTTATTGCATACGACTGAAATAATTTGAAACATGCTTTTATATTTTACTAAAACGGAGACAGGAATTATTTTTTGGTTGGAATTGTTTTAAAGTTATCCATCATAGTACGGTTAGTAGCAAAATACGAACGTACTTTTTACCAGCTTGAGAAATGGGATTATTTTTACTATTACGATTACTCCGTCAATTTATTTTTCTTTGTGCGAGCGAGTTCGCGCTCATCGGGCCTGGTTGCAAAGGGTTATATCGACTTAGAACTTTTTCAGAAATACCTAACTTTCTACCACAAAATTTGCTCACATATTACGCAGATAACTTCGTAAAGCGGGGTACTGTAGTTCTGGGAAAAACAAGTTGAAGTCTTTGACTTAAAAAAATACTTACTAAATTAAAACTAAACAAGTAGAGCTTTTTTAGCTCTAGACTAACCCACAGGTTTATCTGTAGAACTGAGATTTCCTTCAACTAGACCTAGCTATTTTTATTTTGTTTCTTGTTGTAAGAACCACCATGTATATTTTATCAAAATTCTTAGAGCTGTTTTTACTTGTTTGTATAGATAAATTTTTTAGCCGAAGCTTTTCATATCTATTAGTCACCCTGTTTAACTGATTTTCAATTGGTTGTGTGACAGGAGAAACCCTTAAAGTGAAGTTTCAGTTTTACCAGAATGAGGAACATTAACATTTCATAAATTCCAACACTGTCTATTTATAATAGCCACGTTTGTTTACTTTTACAAAAAGTTTGTTTTTTCTCCAATGTTTGATGGCCGCCAGATGGCGCAAGTATAGTCTTTATGTTGTAGATTCTGTATGGTTTCAATTCTTAACAGCTATAAACAGGCACCCTCGCCGTCTATGGAATTTCTACACTTACTTTAAATAGCTTCACAATTTACTCAAACACAGCCATTAAGATTCGTGTTTTCCAATGAATCTGATAATCTAATTATAGGGAATTAGGGACACAAAACTAGAAGTGAACTAAAGCTTTAGTAGTTTAAAAACGAGGGTTGTTTGGACTAGGTAGGTTATTACTTTCTGTTGAATAACTTAGGAGGTAGCGCGACTCCTAAAAAAAAGCTTCTTTGATATTTCCCCAAAATGTATCAAGCTACTCTATGTTTGGGTCCCAAAGTTTACCTGCCCTAAATTAGGGCATGCTTCTTTAGCTACAAATTGTTCTATACCTCTAAGAAAATTAATATGGAGGATACAGCTCTAGTTATTATAAAGCCGAATCGTCAATTAGATTTTTATATACACAAAATAGTCACATACATACTCACCCCAAACTATAAACTAGTTTTAAGAGACCTGTTGAATCATAACCTGCTCAAAGAGGTTTGATGATAAAGCTTATATCCCACCTGGTATACATTTTGGTTACTTTGCAAATATTTTAATAGGTAATACGGTCTCTGAACAATAACAAAAATATTTAGTGAACAGATTGTCTTCACTTATAGGCACTGTGATAATAAGGTGAACTTCAGGTCCGAACCAAACTTTTCTGATCTTTATCTTATTCAATTTTTTCTTTATTTTTTCCATTAAAACCATGTATATGAAAGCAAATTGTTGGAGGTTATCGAGAGGTATTCTAATGGCGGGAGAGCCATTTCTTTATATATTTGACTTGAAAGATGAAAAATCACATACTGGCACTGTTAATAATGCATCAAAATTAAGTTAGCATACAATTTTACTTTTCACTCCAATGAACAACTGTTATATTAATAATCACTGATTAGCATTATTCGTTCATTCATCTACCCTAGAGTAACAATACCCAGTAGGTACTCAGTCGACCCTACATTTGCGATGGAAAAACACTAACGATGATAGGTAATATATTTTTTAAGGATGTGTTCTCGCTTTGGATTATCTGTCTATTTAACATATTTAGCTAATTAAATAATTTTAGTTGATTCAGTTGAATTCATATTAATGTAACTAAAGGTACTTACATTATAATGTAAGTTACAGGTAAAACGCAAGCAATCAAAAATATCTGCAGCAAGAGTCATCCAAACTTCAAAACAAAAGACTTCAACGCGTGCGCGTACGCATTTAAATTATTTAAGAATCAATGTATTTTTTTCTACAATAAAGTATGCATGTAATTCGTACTTTGCGTGTCATAAAAATCTCAATTAGAAGGCAGGAAAAAAATATTTATATAAATAAACAAAAGTTGAAAGTAAACGATGTTAAATAATTATGAGTCATATAATTGCCAACTGTAACATTGTTTTATGGTATTCATGCTTCGCTTGGTATATGTATCACTTAAATAGCGTCCAAGCGTTGAAAATACACGAGAAATATAAACGAACTGAAGAACAATGGCGTATTATGTGGTAATATTAGAAATATATTCGTTTACTTATGCGTGGAAAAAGTATCTAAACAAATCGCAGCATTGTTTTAATATACTTGACGCAGGGTTGAAGCGGCTCATACATATGGAAACATTCCATAATAGGTGCCTCTGCATTTGTTTTCGATTTTTATTCAGAACAAAATCATCATTTTATCTATAAGTTATGGAATCCTATTTTCATCGTCGTCCCTGTAGTAAATGTTCTTAAAACCCTTTCTGTATTTAAGTAGCATTTCTAAATATTACCCACCTAAGATTCTGTCAATTCCATCCTTGTAATATATGACTTTTGTCACTTTAAATATCAAGATAGGTATTTTTATCTTATCCTCGTTTGGGTTAGAAGGGATCGTGGCTGCAGCCATCTTAGTAAGAGCTCCTGCCTTGCCTGAAAGTTGAATGGAAACAGGGTGTTTCACTAAGGTTCTGGGTCTTTTGGTATGGTTACATCCGAGGCTTCGAACGAGTAACTTGTCGGGGTCATAACCTGTTTGCGACCCCTCCCGACGGGACCGAGGCTCTGCTTGGATGTACTCTAGTGACCTGTAGGCGAAGAGCTCTGACTTATAAAAAGATAAAAACAATAATCTGTAGGAGAGTGAAATGATTTAAAGATTGCTTAATTCAAGCTTTGCTTTGTGACAATGAACTCTGTTGCATTTTTTCAGTGAAGCTGTAAACATTTGCAAAATATGACGTACTTTACCTTTTTAGGGTTCTGAAACCCAACGGCGAATTGGAACGCTCAGTTTCGTCATGTCTATCTTTCTGCATTCTCGTGTCGAAACTCCTTTCTTGGATTTCTTACTAAGTATAATGTGTATCAAGAAATAAAAAAACTGGATAAGTGCGAATCGGACTTGCCCACCGAGGGTTCCGTATGTCGCGAAATGTACATACAACTTCATACCGTTGCTTAACCTCGATGATTGATTACGAACTTTAAATAAATACTATATTTTTTTATGATTTAATTACAAATATATTGTTTCCAGATTTTTATCTGTACTAGTAAAATTCATAGTTTTTTTAAATTTCATAGTTTTACGTCAACGAAATTTTACTTCCCTTGAGGGTGTCGAAATATTCGTTTTTTGTGGCATAAACTTTTTTTTATGTTAACTTAGAAGTTTGATTTTTTTGCAGCTTCAAGGTTCTGTAGACCTGATTATATGGTTTTAATTTCAACTCAATACCTCCACGCGTTCCCGAGATAAAGGATCTTGACAGACAGACGCACAACAAAGTGATCCTATAAGGGTTCCGTTTTTTCCTTTTGAGGTACGGAACCCTAAAAACGTGGTATACAGACGTATCCCAAAATCTAATTCTGAGTTTTTTTTTTGCGCTACCCCTTTTACATATATAAAGTGGGTTTTATAAGTTTTTTTTTATTACACCCTCCGTGTGGGGTATCATTGAAGAGCTCTCATATATAAATATATATATATATATCTCTAAATATTCATATATAATATAAATATAAATAAATAATAAATAAATAAATCATGCTGGACATATTCACACAGCATCATTTAGCCCCAAAGTAAGCAGAGCTTGTGTTATGGGAACTAAATGACTGATATACTACTTATATATATATTTTTTTGTAAATACTTACATATTATACATAGAAAACACCCAGACCTAGAGACAAATATTTGCATATACAAACATTTTGTCCCGCGGCGGGAATCGAACCCGCAACCTTCTGCGTCTCAGGTGAGCCTTCGCCCACTGCGCCACAGAGGTCTACTCTATTCTATTCTAAATCATTTTAGGTTTCCTCAATCGTTTTTTAATATTTAGCCCTCATCCAGGAAATATGAAAACTGCATTTGAAGTTGAATTATTATATATATCTATATAATTAAATACGTTTTTAAATAGATAAAAAAGATAAATTGGAGAAGCCAATTAATTCCATCATCTTCATTATAAAATCGTTATTCAATGAAAAACTTTAAATCAGAACCACTATTTTGGCTAATAGAAATGTTAGAAATCCGATCCCTAAAAACAATGACTGACTTTCAATGATAGACATTTTTTTTCTATGGAAGTTCACTTTCATAAAGCAAAGTGTAAAATGTTTAAGCTTTTGCGTGTCTCGCGGTTAGTACTATTTAATTCGCTACTTCTAGTCTACAATCACCTGAAGTCTGCAAAATGGGTACGACAGAAATATTACTCAACCTCACATCCCTCCCTAATTTTGAATTGCAATTTGACGTTTGCGTAGGTAGAGAGATATAGGAGTAGAAACGAAGTTGCAACGGAGGGTTTGTTGGTATAAAATTCAAATCGTCTGGAATGGTCGATCGATGTTTGTTTGCGTAGGGTATTTGATTTGTTGAAATGACGTCGTGGACGTGTTGTATTTATTGGGCAGTGTTCCCTGTGCCGTGGATATTGTTAAGGCACACAATGCCAGTGCAGCGGGCCGTTGTGCCTTGTGAAATGTTGCGCGACTACTTTTTTCGTCTGGATTCTACTCACGATACTCGTTTTTTAAGCCGCGAGCCCGAGATGTACAGGTTTATCTGTTTAAAATTTATTAACATCGAGAAACAATTTTAAAACCTTTTCTATAGACGGTCATGAGTGATTCATGATGAATGGGAATGTATACTATACCTATTATAAGTTATTACGGTGCACATCATCATGTTTTAAATAGTACGTTTCTACGAACTACGATTACTATATACTTTTACAGACTTATATAGTTATTATTATAGTATCCATAATAATAACTTTATAAAGTATGTCTATTGACTTGCATTATAAAATATTTATATCTTAAAAGCAGTGAAGTACCACCCTAAATATTTCAAATATTTTAAATTTATTTCTGAAAATATAACGTAGATAGCCATTTTAAATCATTTTGTAAAGGCAGTTTTTTTGTATAAAAAATTGTCCACTTTGGGCTAGCCACAGCTTACTTACTGAGGCTAAGCCGCGTTTATAAATACGATTAAACATCTATTGGAAGTAATATTTTTTACAAAAAGATGATAAGTTGTGTCTCCCAAAAAATATTTTGCAAACATGTATATGAATTTAATTTTAATAGTAGCCTATTTAAAATATTGTTTTTAATATTTTAAACAGTTTCTACCTTAAAAAACTTGACTCTACCTTGACTCTGTGTTCGCTGTGATTCTTGAGGTGAGTTTGTAAACATTTACTTGTAACATTCCTTTCTTAGAGTATGTAATTATTTTAGCATTCACTTACAATTTCATTGAAATAATTACTTTTACTCCTCGTTGAAATGTCGAGTCGCAGGTTGCGTTTATCATGATGAGTTTTATTAAAACGAAAGACAAAAATACAAGATGGTGGAATTTTAATTTTTTCACCGCTTTACCGTAGCCTATGGACGCTTGCAACACCAAAGGCGCGCTTTGCCGATCCTGAAACTTAACGGTTGAAAGTCTCACGTGCCTATAATTTCACTGGCACACTTCAAGCTGGATCATACTAATGCGAGTATTACAGCTTGGCGGAAGAAATAGATAAACTGGTAGTACTGCCCGAACTAGCTCTTCACAAGAAGTTCTACTACTTCAAAAACGATAAGTTGAGATAGCAGCTTAGTGACTATCTCATTATTACCAACAATTCCATCAACATTTACAAGTGCTTGTTTCCATAAGAAAAAGTTTAGTGTCTCATAATTGTTAGGAATTACCATCAATTTAACATGAGTTATGGTGTCATCAATTTAAAGTGTAATTTATTTTTACCAAACGACGTAGTCGGTGAAAATGGGTTTTAAAATTAGAACCAAAAATACTATTTTTTACAATTGAGACGTTAACTTGGAAAAATAACTTCAAAACCAATTTATTTAGGTACATGAAAGTGACTACTACAATCACTATTTAGTCAAAGAATGTAAATAAAAATAAAATTAATTACAAAACAAAAAGCACTTAAAAGCTTTCCTTTCCAAACTCAGTAGGGTTGGGGTGGCACCCCTCAGTATTAACTATAGGTGCTGTCGAGGCTAGATATTATTCTAAATATATTTTTCTGCTACTTAATGCATGTTTCACTTCTTAATGTTTTATAGTTATCTATGCCATGCCTACAGCTTCGCTCGCGTAGTACCCGGATCAAAAGCAGTCAATACATATTTAAAATTACTTAAGTATATCCTTAATAACAAACATCAATCCAATAATCCAAACTGTCGCAATCATACTAATACTAAGAAAGATAGTAGGATAACATTTTATGTCGCACGTAATTGTTTTCTACAGGACATAATACAACCTCGCTATTTAGGATAACGGAGTTCTGACTTCGAGTACTTAAATGCCAAATAGGTAGTTTAAGTTATGACCGATTGTGTTGTCAAAAAGATTAGCTTATCAGATTTGTGAGAACTCGTTTGTGACACAGTAATGATTGAAGCATTGGCAATAAAATAGTAGTTTTTTTTAATAAACTTTGACTAAGAATGTATATATTAAGTCTCGGTTCTAGGTGTTTTTTATGTATATTATGAATGTATTTACAAAAAAAAAGTATATCAGTCATGTAGCTCCCATAATACAAGCTCTACTTAGTTTGGGGCTAGATGATGATGTGTGAAAAATGACCAGCATTATATATTTATTATTAAGACGTTTTAAATGTCATTAATAATTAATAATTTAAGTTTCGTATGTTCTTATAGGTAGCACTTACACTCCTGGCTTGGTCGCGGAGGAACAGGCAGTATATAAAACCGACGTTTCAAATTGATCCTTGTGATTTTAATGAATAAATGAAATAACTTTTACAACATTATACTAATATTCACACTACACTAACTCAAAAGGTTTGGTCCTTTTGAGTCTTTCACTATGCCCATATTGTCGAAGAGCTGAATATTTTATGATTACTTTATCGACGAACTCTATATTGAGTCCCCGGTGATGTCATTTCTTACGTACCAGGGTGCGTTTACTATTGCCCTGAGTACCTTGATTTGAAATCGTTTAATTATTTCTTTATTATATAGCTTTGAAGCTGTACCATATGTCCATGCTTGCATCAAGTAATCTTTTGTTGAGAACTGCCAGAGTATAATTTATTCCAAAGCAGCCAGTACCCTTTTGTATCCTCCTTCCAGCTTCTATTTTTTCTTTCTGACGTGAGCTTTCTATCGTAGTATGTATCAAGTGTCATGCCTAAACTCTTTGCCGTATTTTCATATGGTTGAGCTTATTGTTAATACATATATACCGGATGGTATTGTTCTTTTCAGTTGGTGAAGTTGTTGTGAATAGATTCGCCATGTTTTCTTTAATATATTATTTTATTAACAGCCACTTGAACTTTTTCTGCTGCTTATATTATAAGGTATATGGTGGTTCTTATTATCTATTACTGTTACTAGCCATTAGATAAATTACTTTTCAAATAGACTTTATAGAATAAACTTTGACATTATGGGTAACAATGAAAACAGTCTGTACGATATAGTATCTCGAGGCGGTTTCCCTTGTTTTGGAATCATTATTACTTCACCAACTTACCAGAGATCAGGCACATACTAGTCTGAATACTGCATTGACAGTGGCCGTTAGGTTTTGGTAGATAATGAATAAAAATAAAGAGGGAGTTAAAGGTGCTGATGGGTGGTGCTTTATATACTTAATTTCAGAAACAAACACTCCAATTTAAGAGAAATATTGAATAACAATAATTTAAAAGACATTGTGTCAAAAAAAAACTTTATATAACGCGAAATTGATAAAAAGTACAACATGCAATTTCATCAGCCATTTTTATCACCCTAGAGGATTTTTTTTCATAATATTTATATGGGACCTCACTTAAAGTATTATACCTTTCCAATTAAAATAACTAATAAAAGAATCAGTTCACAATTGGCAAAGTTATCGCGTAAAATACATACAAAAAACATAGACGAATCGATAAACTTTTTTGAAGTCAGTTGATAATAATTAAATCGCGATAGTCGCGTTACGTTTGCATTCCCAAGTTAACGATTTCTATCCTGCAAGTACACTTCTATGCATATCAGAAAGAAAAATCGCTTACAACAAATATTTCGGCTAGTCGTAATTCCATAAGATGATGATGTTTTTCTTAAGTTTTACAGGAATAATAGCAATCCCTCAGGAATTAAAACTTTAATGGAACCACTTCGTGATCATTTTCTATACAAAAGTAAAAGAATCATTAAAATCGGTTTAAAATTGGCGAAGATATCAGGTAACAAACACAAACGATAAAAAAATACACAGCTGAATCGAGTAAGTCTTCCTTATTTAGAAGTCGGTTAAAAAAAGACGGTTAGTTTTTGTTGTAATTTAATCAATAAACAAACGAAACACGCTCACGAATTTTATATAGATAATGGACTATGCTTAGTATAAAGATCCATGTGGATACATAGCGACTAGTTAGAGGCACGTCCAAACGGATAAAATTTGGCACATGCCCACGTTTTGCATATAGTTAATTTTCCTTCATATACCTATGTGTTGTAAATGTAAAGTAAAAAAAACAAAAAATAATAGGTTTTTAACAGAAAATTGATTTCAAGTCCTGAACGAAAACGACACGCTTAGAATGTTTTAGGACTTAAATGTCAGAAAATAAATTACCTACAAAATGTACATCGAACTTTTAAAAGTAATTGTTTTTGAGAGAGCAACGCAAAATATTGTTTTACACTTTTTTGACAGTGTCTAAGTTGCTGTAAACTTCAATTCTGTAATGTTTTGTTCCAAATTCGTATAACTGTAGTACTTTCTACTTTCTCAGTGACTAGAATTTACAGAACGTCAAATTATTCCTACCCCATCACTGACGTACCTAACAAAACTTTAACGTTTTTTTCTGCAAATGTCCAAAATTATAACAAATCACATTTATTTTTTATTTTGCTACGGATACGCAAAAATATAATGAATACATTAGATACCTATCGTGCTCACCATTCTGGTGAACTATTCACGTTTTGAAGAAGTGAACTCTAAAACGAACCACGGAAACGTTAGTGCGTTGCGAGCTGAACGTTTTCCAGACGAGTTGCCAATCTTCTGCATCGATTTTTAAACTCGGCTCATTTCCAAAATAGGTACAGCTGTTTTGGCAAAAATCAACAAGCTTACCTAAAAGGCTACTGACGTAATCAATCCCACAAGCAATATTAATTAAATTTTGGTTATGTTTGTTTGAATTTTTTTGGTTATAAATTGGACTTAAATGAAGGAGCGTCCCGAGCCGGGACGGAGTGGAGAATAACACATGGGGTGCAGCGAAGGGTGCGGGGTGGCCCACTGAAAAGTGCGCGGGTGGGGCTGAACAAACTCGCGGGGACATGCAAAGAGAGACGCGCAATTTCCTATTTTGTTTTATTCATATTTACTAAATATTTTGATTGCTCTTACCAAACTGAAGGAAATCTTATCCATTAAAATATCATTCTAGCTGCGTAAAAAAGTGTGCATTGTTTGCTGTTAGTCTCAAAATGGAAGACGAATATGCACGGATAAGTGTAGAAAGATTTTTGCCAATAAATTATAAATTTCAAAATCAAAACTTATGCTAAGAGCATGTCTTATGGTTGGTTAAAGTAGTTTTTATTGAACACAAAGTATCTAGAAAAGTGTTTTCTTCAAAATGTAAATATAAAATCGCAATTTTCAAAATACGCGCTATTAATATATTTGTTTTTAAAACAAAACAAACTACTTGTTTTTAACAAAACATAGATAACAGTGCGATAGAAAGTGTGTCACATTCACGTTTGAATGAAGACGCATCCGGTCGTAAATCTTACGTCAACTATTCGCGATTATTAAAAAAACAAATTCATAAATGAAAGAGAAAAATTGCTGCCGCGGTTGAAAGTCCCTCCAGCATGTACTCTCAAATAGGGGAACAAGCATTTTAGCATTACCCCCGTGCACAACTCTTCCCGCAGGGAGGGGGAGGGCCCACGGCGACGTAAAAATCAATATGCTGGAGTTGTTAAATCACGCTTATAAACGAGCACTCGTCTTCGTTTCATTTCTGAAATTGCTCAAGTTACGAGTTTAGTTTTTATTAAAAATCTCTGTAGTCTGGTTAGTGATGTACTCGAAGCTAATTGGCTGACCGAACTTGGACTTTATGTAAAGGGGAAAAGACAGAGTAATCCCAAAACATCGGTCACCGCCGTTGTAGCAGTGATGACGTCACTGAGATTCATCCAGCCGTCGCGTTATGGTGGTAAAAAATATTTTAGAACAAAATCACGAAATTACATAAACTTAGTTCAAATCCTAGCATCTTTCGCGAAATTAACGAATTAAATTAAATGAAGTACATAGGACTATGTTTATAGGATCAATATTCAAAATCATAAAAAGATAATCCTTCTCTATAGATGTATAAAAAAGTATATTGTTATGTTTCTTTTAACACACGTACATAACGTTACGATACAATACTTAGTGAACACTAAACGGAACGTGTATTTTTATAGTAACATTAAAATTAAACTTGTAACTTATACAAAGATTGAGCTTCCCAAAAACCTATACTTTGGTAGCGCAAACGCCTGTATTATAACGCCTTAAGAGGAAACGTGGGTGTAGACAATGTGAAAGAATGAAATAGGGATATATATTAATATTGAAATTGCCGTGCCCAATTCCCTCTTAACAACGCTTAGGTAAATTTTACAATATTATCAGTAACCCTTTGATTGCATAAATCGAGTTAGCCGAATTAATTACAACAGGTTGACCCTAACAAAAGCCGCCACTATTAGACACAATATATTCACTAAACTAATCATAAAACACAATATCAAACCAAGTAAAACCCAACCGCTTGATTTTTTAAATTAAACTAACGTTACATAGGTCAGCGAACTTTTCGTGCTTCAAAACAGGAAGATTAAATAAATCGTGCAACAAAAAAATTAGCTCGCATCGCTTAACCGAAATATGGGGATAAAAATAAAAACAAACAAATAAAGAATTGGGGAGAATGTATTGATTTAGGTCTATTTTTTCTTATCCGCATTTGATTGACTTTGGGGCTTCTTTGAGATATATTGCTAATAGAATTTGTGCTCCAAAATTGGACAACGAAAACAGTTCATCGTAAATGTTACTTGTGGAAATGAGGGTCTTTGTTCTTTTAAATTAGGTTATTTTGTTCGAAAGCTTATCAATTCCTGAGCCGATACAAAATAAATTATAACTGAATCGGAAATTGGGACATATTATCTTTTTTAGCTATTTTGTTCCAAATAAAATAAGATATTTTTGAATTAAAAAAAAATGCTTTATACCGCATCCGTGTATATTATACCTTTAGAATAGTATTACTCCCATCAAGTTGAAATATTTTATAAAAATAATCTAGCTCGATGTAACAAGGTGAACAAAATTCTCGTTCTTTTTTAAGGAAAAAATTAAAAGTTTCTCCACTTAAACTTTTGACTCCGAGATTAGGTTCGAGGGACCGAATAGACCAGATGAGGACTGCTGGCAGCTCTACCAGATCGAGTACCAGCATAAAACATTTACGGGGTGCAAGAGGAAACCAGTTAATTTATGCCTGCGAATGCAATTATTTTAAAATAAGTACTTCAATAAATCAATTAACACTTCTATTCAGATTTTTGGAAATTTAAAAGTTTAAGCCCTAGTCACATACATAGTCACTAGGATTATCTGTATCGTGGACATATTGAACTACTATGGTACCACATTTTTTTCCTTTAATGCACAAAACCTGAAAGGGTCCGCCCGGGCCACGCAGGTATATTTTAACGTTATGTTGTGTTCTCTTTCACCGAAGTTGATCAGGTAGGGTTGTCTACAGTCTCCACTCAGTCTGAAATCCATCAAGAGGCATTTTTTGTTAAATAACTGAATTTATGAACCGTAATCGACACCCAAACTGCTGTCGTCGCACTGACAATAGCTTTTCCAGATTTTTATCGCTAATTCCAACGTTATTGCTGAGCTAGCCTCTATAAACGATTTTTAACAAACTGCGCTTAACTTGGTTTTTCATACGATCCGGTAGAAACTTACAAATATATGAAAAGAAAATAAAGATGAGATTAATTCCGAGTTTATTTAGTTTCAACCGTATTTTATGACTTATCGAGCAACATTCTAAGGAAATTGGTATCCAAATGTAAAGCCTTTATACATTTTCACCAGCAATCTTAACATAATAATGATTCTATAAAACATAATTAAATTCATACGTATAGACTCCCTACACAAAACAAGAGTGTGGGATAACGAATACCTACACAACCAGGACTGGATGTGCGTAAACAAGCTCCGTCAATATCGCAACACAGACATATATGTACAATACAACATACAAACAGTTGTACTTGTATACAATTTGTACATCCATTGTGTTCGCTTAGAATCAGACGTATGATTGCTTTCCCCTTTTATAGACTTTACATGTTTCAAATTTTCCTGTTTTTCTGCTATAATCGAGTGAGTGAATGAATGAATTATTTTAGATAGAATGGAACATTTAAAGTTAGATCTGAATACTCGAACATGGAATATTGATGAATGTTTACTTAGAATTTATTTCTTCAACTTCATTATTAAACTTTTTTCTTCAACTTATGTCTTCTAGAGTATTTTTATATTTAAGATGTAACTCACGTTAGGAAGAGGTTAGCAATATTATTACTTTTTGAAAAGGGTAAAGTTTATCCTGTATGTATGTTCTTAATATAATATGTTATTATCGCGATAAAACATGAAATAGTTGCCTAAAAGTAAAAAGTAATATTACTTGTCCCGTTAAAGTGGGTCACCCCTTAGCCCCCAGGGGGTTCCCCTCCCCCGGCGCCGTCTCTCGAGCGCCTCGCGACTGTCCCCACCACCCACTCCACCCCCAACATTCATTGTGCCGCAATATATTTCTTTTTATGTGCAAACAGAAAAGTCATTTATTTAAATTTTCTCACGAATTCGTATCGCAATTTTATTTTATTATATTATCTGTATCACATTTAGAGTGCTCGCTTGTATCGTCGTATCAGCACGTACTGTACCTACTGATGTGCGAATAGGTATGTTTAGGCTATGGACCACGTGCTCACGTATTTCAAATATAAATTCAATTGAATGTAAGCTTTCAAAACGGCTGTGATTAAATATATTTTATAAGATTTGATATAAAAATATTGAAAGCTTATCTTTTGCAGAGTTTGGTGGGTCTGCTATCTCTCTCTACCGGGTCTACGTCATCGCTGTTGTCCCCATATAATTAGATTTAAAGCTCTCGACGTAGAAGGGAATAATATTAAACTCAATTGCATTGCAAAGATCACAATTTTGTCGGGTTCAACAAGAAAGTTGGGCAATTTAATATTAAATTTTCGTTATTCCTTTTCTTGGTAGAAATAAAATCGTAGTTGGGTAGTTTATGCGCGATAAGAGTTAGTGCAAAAGAAACACATTATTTATTTTTGAAAATGTCATGACTCCGAGATTAGGTATAATACCTAATGATATGTTACTCTACCTACTAAATTATATAGTGTTACATTTCAGAGGCATTCTGCTTCTGTTCTACTGGCAGAAAGACTGACAAACTTATTTTTAATAATATCCTACAAAATTAAAATAAATATTAAAAAAGGTAAACTCGATAAGGGCCCGTAAAACTAATAATTATATTATCTAATCGCGAAAGTTTGAAAATACAATGGATTACGAAGATAATTGTTGGAAGATCTTAGAATTTTACAAATAGTTGTGACATTGCTATTTGCTGCATATTTTGCAAAATATTTCACAAAACTGCTGGGAGAGAACAGATATTACCTTAGAATATACGCATTCCATTAGCGTTGCCATTCAGCGTAGCAATACGGTCAGTATTTTGGGAACGCTTCCATCTGGTAGTGATCTGGATCAGTTGATTTATATACAGATCGTTTGCAATAGTATTTAGATAGCTAGCTGTGTCGTCTGTATTTTTTGTATATACCTTGTACATAGTTTTATGAATAACGAATAATAAACATCACAAAACGGACTCATCAAATCAGTTTTCTTTCTAATTCAAAATTATAGTTGGCTAATCAATAAAACCAATTACCTATTCAGTTTCCTATGAAAAATGAAATACTTCAAAATCAGGTCCACAGACAAAGCTCGCACCATTTCAAATTGGAAGTGTCAATGGACATATCTCATATCTCACCTCTGGGGGTTAAAAATTCTCAAGTGGTGACATTCAATCTATTGTCGTAGCGTAGGTTGCACATTATGAACCGATTAAATTGTACCTAAAGACCGTGGGATGTTTTTAAGGCTACTCAAAACAGTTTGTCGTGGCATCCTTTCAGAGAAACACATACTTAGTAGAGGTTTTTTTTCTATCAAAAGTAGTATCATTGGCAAGGCTTTTTTGTAATGTAACCTCTGGTTACAATAACAATCTACTCCTATGTCTATGTGTGTAACATGATACCTCTGTATTGTGCCAGACCGTTTCTCAGCATGAAACAATCCTTTATAACTTAAATAAGTTTCATAATTGCTTTGAAGAAATGGGTCAGTAAATCAATTATTCTACTCGTATCTACTAATTAGATGCGTAGTTAATAAAATACTTTGCGTAGAAGTTTCGTAGGACCGTCGTAGCACATATATAATTACAAATCCATAATTTATTGTATCCTAGCTGCATTGTTATTGCATGTTCATCAATTATCATTATACCAAAAAGTAATCCAGGTATGTTTATCTTCTTCTATGCATATTTTGGGAAAAATAAAACAATAATCTGACGAAGGTTTGATAAGTTGAGTAATGATAGCTGAATTGAGATATTCTGAAATTGCAAAGTGATTCCTCTCTTTGTGCTCATTCGTTTCCCTGATGGGATCGCCTGACTTGCACATATCGCACATCGCTCAGTAAACTCGTCAATCAAATTGATTGACATCCACAAACAAGCAAATTACAGGTGGCAACTAACCCGTCGATTTCGACAAAGCGGCGATAAAAAGCGTGTTCATTCATGGCCAAGGCACGCGCCGCTGCCGCCGGCCGCACGCCCCTATCCGGCATACATCGTGTCACACGCATTCTTTGACAGCTACACCTCGTTTACCTTCGTATTACTGGTTTGCCGCATGCCCACGATACCGATAATTTCTCTCTCTGACGTCTATTTAGAGATAGAAATTCTCAAACTCAACTAACGGGTAGAACTGCCGGGACCGGTCGAACGAGAATGCTATCATAGAATGCAGTTGCAGAAACTCATCACTTAATTTATATATCATTGTTGCAAGAACGTTATGTTTAAAGTACGTTATTTACCTTAGATATCTGTTTAAACCAAAGATTTTGAACAACGCAACGGTTTTGACAGTCCGAACGCAGACGGCGTATGAGGGCGGCAATCACCTCAAGCTATTTGGGCGGGCGGGCGTTTACCTCGCTACTGATTGATAGCTGTTATTTCTCTAAATTGAGTACCATGCGAGCTTTGTTGACATGAGAGCGGGGAATGAACTTGACCTACATACCTCTGAATGCATGCAGATGCCCTAATTTGCGAAGCTTACCTAAGATAAGAAGTGGCAAGCTGAGGAAACATCTGTTTTTATTTTCATTGAGATGGGTTATAAACAAGGCTGAAGCGGGGTCACTTAAAGTTAGTGTCGGCTCGTAAACGTATCGGCCAGGCGGCTACCGGCGGCGCCCCCGCGGCGACCGCACTCGACACGGTGCCGCACGTCGCCGACGCTCTGAATCGCACCCATTCACACATTATCTTAGACTGGATAAACCCTCGATTTATTTACATGCAGTTTGCTAAGGTTTGTTTTGGACAAAATATTGATAAAGCGTGCAAGGCAAAAAATGCTTAGAATAGTTTTCACAATTATTTTTATCAAAATAAGGGAATTCTATAAGGATAACGAAAATAACAACGCACACATTTGTATAACTATCTAATATTAAAGTAGAATTTGGTGTCAATCTAGGCTTTTGGTTTTTGTCAACCGGTAATTTTCCAAAACAGAAAAGGTCATTGTATCGAATATCAATTCTCCTTCAGAAATTTAGCATTTTTAGTAAACGAATGCAGAGCGAAATGGCACATTATCGAATCCGGAAACAGTGAGCGAAACGGTGCGATTACAAGGCGTGTCCACAATAGGCTCCCCTGGGAAAGGCGGCGGCGGCGTTCCGACAACAGACAGCGGGTGTCAGCCAGCCACGTGCTACCCAAGGCCACTCGCTTAGTGTCAAGGTCATTGCCACTCCAGCTCGGTACACGCGGCACCCACGCTTCTCCTGTCACCACAAATAGACCGGGCTACTCCGCACCACGCTGCTGGTATGCCGCAACTTGAACGGCCCGCAGCGCGCGCTCCGCCGCGACCAACACACATTTATCGCGGTTTCATTCAAAAGGCTCTATCTTTGAAACATGGATTTAAACTTATGATAGCGACAATGAAAACTATGAGCCCTTTTATGTGACAATGAACTATTTAACAATGAATTATGTTGTTCACGATGCTTGTCGTATATAACTCACTTTCAACAGATATTATTTTAATCGAATTAAATAATTAAAAAAATAACACGGGAATTTCCACAGAGCGGCGGTCACTAGTGCAAGACGCGATGTTACGATCACTAACCCTGATAAAGACTCTCGGAATGATTCCGATTCGAAATTCGGGCTTCCAATATTACACTATTTTTCCTCTAAATCTTAAATAACCAGTCATAAGCTTCGGTGGCAAATAGAGGTTTTTTCATCGCTACTAACTGTTGGTTGTCACATCAGGATTTATTTTTCAGTATTATTCTGCTACTCAATCTCTTTAGTCGAGACGACTGTGTGCTAGCAATGCAGATGTTGATGATGATGAAGTAAATCATGACATCAATATCAGTTAAGAGAAAGTGCATCAATTAACTTACATCTATTATATTATAAAACTAGAAACGATCCATTTTTCACACGCGGTCAAAGTCCCCATCAGAACACTTTTCATCATTTAGTAAAAGATTTAAAAAATACAGGAGGCACTATCTACTTACTTGATATGCTGGTACATAATAATTACATGCCCGAGACCCGTGGGAAATTAATTTGCTTCAATGGCAGTAACGTTTGCAGCGTTCCATCATTTTCTTAGTCAATATTCAGGCAAATTAATACATTTTACGATAATTTACGACAAATCTGATTTTATTTACCCTTGTTTTACATTTGGGTAAATAAAATCAGATTTTAAACAACAAAAATATAAGTACTTTAACAAAATCTGCATACCGTATATGCAGATTTTTACGGATATTCCACTTATATTTGTGGATTTATTACTTTTAGCAGATAATTACTTACTACTTTTACTTTTATAGTAATTATCATACTTTTGTATGATAATTACTTAATCAGCATTTCAAGAGACTTGCTTAATTATTCGTTCAACATAGGTACAACATACACACTAGACTGCCTACGTCGTAACCGGCTTTACAAATAATAGTATTGTAGCCTCAGCGAATTCGGTAATAGGCACTCTTATAAAGTTTTAGATTTGTTCTTCCTAGCAATGTAACAAACATCAGAGGCAAAAAAACCTAATTTATATACTTAAAGCACAGTGGACCCCTAATACTTTTCATATACCTAGTATGGATAAGTATTATTGTAATAACTTGAAACAAAACTCGTGAATTAAAATATTATGACATTAAAATAAAAAATAAAATTTAATGTCCTAATTATGTTATTTATAATTCAAATTGCTATAGTAAAATATCTTATAAAAAAATAGAAGGTCAACTGCTTAATTTTCTTAGAAATATTGAAACAAAATCAAATGTTATTTCCAAAGCGTATTTAGCATCTTGCTAGACGAGTTTACATTTTTTATTACATATTTGTAATACAAATTTTCGCTAACCAGGTAATCGAATTCAGAACGAAAATGTGCTTATACATGTAAGTAAATGATTACCAACGTTCCATAAACTTATAATCTACCTACTTTAAATGTTTCACGAAGAATGTCTAAACTCCGAACTCATATTTTGCTGTTTCCCGAAGCCGGGGACGCCCATTGAACGGTTATTATAACAATAGAGTTTAAAGTTAACTATAAAAATAGATAGGACACAGAAATAATATTACGTTTTTAATTAAATCCCATACAAAAGACAGTATGCTTTGCTCTACGGAATTGGTTAATTGGTAGAGGCCGTGTATAATTGGTTTATTCCAGTCCCCTCTTCAATATGATACAAATGGAACTGATAATTTGATTTACGTCATTGTGGAATGCAGACATGGTGGCTATAGCCACTAAACGATTTATCGTAAATGAAAATACAAGAGCCGCGTTCGCCTAGTGAGCTGAATCCCGACTTCTGATGATGAGGACGTGGGCTCGAACCCGACCCATTGTCGGCAACGCGTCGGCAACGGGTCGACGGGTGAAAAGTCTCATGCACCTAATTTCACCAGCACCCATACATACCCTTCAAACCGGAACACAGCAATGCAAGCATTACTGCTTAGTGGCAGAAATAAGTATAGTTGTAGTACTTCCCCGGCCCAGCCCTTGACAAGGAGCTCTACTACTACTAAAAACCTTGCCATAAGCTTAGTGCAGACGAGGATTAATGACTTAGTATAGGCTATGTATGTACTTATTTGTAAACAACAAAACGTCAGTTTTATATTCCGATATATTATTGTAAATCCTGTAATGGCCACTTGAAATTAAAAAAAAAAACAAGTATATTGCGATTTAAACAATTAAAATCTATTATTTTTCTAAATAATACGTATAAAATTGCATGTTTCTGTCCTTGTAGTTCTGTAAAGCCTTCGGCATAGCCGTTGGAGTTGATAGCCAGAAACGCAGAGTGTGGTGAAAATATTTATGTTGTATTTCGCATGTAGACGCCTTCATGTCTACGTGAAATAGGGAATCACTTAAACTGCTATTTTAATAGTGAGTGAAAGGTTTTTTTTTAAGTTAGGTTAGGTACTTCATCCCTTAACGAGGGATTCGGGATTCAATACAGTACCTTTAATTCCTTCATCTGTTAGAAACGGGATCTCTAATGAATGACGTCAAATTAAGCTCTAAGCTTAACAGAAAACATTACTGGAACCTTAATTCGCGTTTAAGGCAAACATAGTGTGCGGGGTGAGTGGTGGTGAGGAGACGAAGGCTGCGGAGCCAGTGCATGTGAACAAGGACAGTTCCGCCTCGAGACCTGCAAATGCTTCCGTAGGGGTGGCCTAAGTAACTAAGTAACTGCTTGCCAATTAAAGATCGGTGAAGGATTGGTTAGTTCACTTGTTTTCGGAAGCAATGACAGATGATTTACATAACATTTACTTTAGATGCCTATTATTTACTCAATTTAAATAAACTTGCTCAGTGGAAGTATAATTAGTAATCGGATATTACTCTTCTCTTCTTTCAATATTACGCAGTGCAATGTTAATTGACAAACGAGAATATGTATAATGAGCTTATATTCTTGGTCAGAATACCATGCAGGATATAATTATCCCTTTGTTCGTTTGACAAGAAGTTAGCAAACTTGTCGCAGTATATGCTTTTCTTCCGCTCGAGTTATCGTCTTTATATTCGCAAGATTGAGGTCCCGTGGATAAATAGTTCTAGATGTGCCCCTCGCACCACACACCCGTGCGAGGGGTGCGGGGTTGCGGGCGGGGGCGGTGCGCCGCGGGCCGCCACTTCTCTGTACTCGAGGAGCGCCGGTACACCTCTGTTTCCGGCGGGGCTCCCTCGCGGATTCGCAAGTACAAGGCCGGCCCGCGTGCCGCCCACGTGGTCGCTCACCTACTGGTCACTAACAACTGACATACCACGCTTTTTTCGCGCTCCCTATTTATAACACCTGTAATGACCGTTGATTGATAAACAAAACTTTCTTGTTTACCGAGTGCATGCACCGCGTTTACTTGGATTTTTTTATTAATAATGCGTGAAAATTAGTTGTATTTCTTTAATACTTTTCGAGTGAAGAATTAGTAATGTTAAATCATTATAAGGAGTTTTGATCGATGTATAATTTCTCTTTAAAAATATCTTGACAGAGTTTTAGTATATATTTTGTTAGTGAAGTGAGCTATCTGAGGCAAATATTGACGGCAGGGCAATTTTGCTATGTCCCAAAGGAGTTGGTAAAGACGCCGTCGGCTACATTACTCAAGTTATTGCTAACATAAAACTTTCGATACCAATAATATTACTTGCAATATTACATAATGGAACAAAGTTTTTGCACGCTTCTGAGAAAAGAATAAGGTACTTACGATTTTTTTAGATTATTACCGTCCCGATAACTATTGCCCGTCTTAACTGTAATTGACTTTCAATGAGCAAAAAAGGTGAATGCATTTTTTGTGTAATAAATAATTCATAGTAGCATTGCTCAGATAAGCTAATTCAAATGATGAAGGTATTACAAGTAGAGTCCAACTTCTTGCCGATTTATCAATGGTCATTATTTCATTCATTAATTGTTGTTTTTACGATTTGGTATAAAATAGGTACTTAGTTCGGTCAATAAAGTCATTACCTACCTAATGTAAAGACCAATAAATGGACCGAGAAAGAAAAGTGTTGATAAGTTTAATGAATTATACAGAATGGAGTCTCAGACAGTTTTGGACGACCATGACCGATCCTACAAGATTTATAACATGTATAAGGTAAGCATATAGTTTATTTATAAGTACAAATCAAACATCTTTTCCTATTCCGTAGAGGTCAGAAGCTACAGAAAAATCTTACAACTTATCCGATTCAGAAAATATGTTCATGGGACCATACCGAGCTTGTTTTCTGCACATCAAATAAAAAACCGTGCAAGTTGGACCAAGTATCACCAGTAACCGATGTAGAAGCTAGAATACAAACATAAAAAAAATACTCAATAAAAAAAAACACGTTCACGAACTAAACTCAATATTTTGAATTATCAATATATAATGGAGTAGGTACCTACAATGTACTTACCAACAAATATAACGAATACATGGCTACCACCTTCGTACCTACCAACGGGAAACAGGGACAAAACAATAAAATATTCAGGGAAATTCTTCGCATTTAAATTGCTACTTTTCCATTTCCAGTTTTTTTTCCAAAGCTGAGGGAAATTTTGTTGTTAGTATACTTTTTGTGTAGTACTTGCTCACCTTTTACGGGAACACTAGGATATTTGACTAATCTTTGCATGTGCAGTGTAGCTAGAACTAGTAAGTAATGTAAAGTTTTTATTACATTAGAAATTTAGAATTGCAAAGGTTCGATAATAAAATAATTAGTACTACCTGAAACAACATATTCATTAACAAAATATAGATATTATATATATATTTAACTTTATTTTGGTTGAATTCCCATTGCGGAACTACCTGGATCTGGGTGGTGTGGTACCATGGTACTTTAAGTTTCCGATGTCCACAGGGAATATTTAGGTGGCTTTTGGGTGTTTATTATTATTTGTTATGTGTTAGTAATTGGAACTGCAAGCAGATCAACTTATGTAATTCCGCAGCTTCCATCTCCAACGTCAAATCAGCCCCGTATCTCAATAATATTGCATTGTCATCAATCAAACTTTTTGACATCCAAAGAGATGAAAAAATCTACTCAATTGTATGATAATAAATCGTCCAAAACAAGCCAACTATCAGGGTCAACGCATTAGCATCACCATCCGCGGGATAATGCAGCCAGCATTTTGGAAACGCTGTCGTCTGATCTGTATCAATCGAACCATCTTTAAATCGTTTACAACAATTATTGATAAATAATAATAAATAAATAGATAAATAATGCTGGACATTTTCACACGGCATCATCTAGCCCCAAAGTAAGCAGAGCTTGTGTAATGGGAAGTATATCACTGATATACTACATAAATACTTAAAAAAAAAAGTTTTTACATATTATACCTAGAAAACATCTAGACCCGAGACAAATATTAGCAAAACATACAAACATCGAACCCGCAACCTTCTGCGTCTCAGGTGGACCTTTACCCACTGCACCACAGAGATTGTCTTCCGGTCGTCACAGATCGCCACAGCTATGGCGATCTGTGACGACTGTATTCAACTATTTATTGTATATTTGTAACTGTATTATTTCCGTAGATAATTAATTTATAATAATTAAAAGCATGGTAATGTTATATAAGTTTTACATGACCAACGACATTTTTTTCCATTTTGTATTGCAGTACTCCCTAGTGCCTTGAAACCTATCTGAGAACCACCCTTGCAGTCATACCAATCAACTGAAAAAAAACCGCATTTCAATTGACTAAGCCCTTTCGGAGATAAATGAACAAACAAAGTCAAAGTCGAAGTCAAAATTCATTAATTCAAATCACTATATCACTTTAAAACGTTGGTTTTATCTACTGCCTGTTCCTCCGCCACCAAGACAGGAAAGAAACTCAAGAAAACAAGGCTGGTTATTCTTTTTAATAATCCTTTTACAAAACAATAGGTGTCCATTTTTGTATTATCTCTTGCGAGTTTGTTATAAAAGCGTACTCCTTGCCCTTTAAACGATTTATTACCAAATAACCTTAAACGGCAAACGCGAGCTAAAGTAATAATGACTTGTTTTAGAAAATTATTTTTGTTCTCTTTCTCCTCCCTCCTGTATAATTCATTCTGATCCTTGAACCTACAGAGACCTGGCAGTGGCCGCCACCAAATCCGTTTTCTACAAAACATCAGAGAATCTGCACCGTTCTTACCGGATTGGAAGTTGGGGTACCACGCGGCTCTCTGAAATCGCAATTTAGGCAATATGACTTTCAGTTGGCACCAATTCACTGTTGAATACATGGCATCTCGATTTTAATATTAAGATCAATCGTTGCTTACAACTTTTTTTGTAAAAGTTGTAAGCAACGATTTTCACGAGCATCGTGAATTTGCGAGATCTTTGCTCACGGCTAACAGCTAGACAAAATCTTGTCTGTTTTTCGTATTCGTCGGGCATATTTGGGCGAAGATCTTAGATGGCATCACACATATTTCCCAGGAAGGAGTTCCAATCAAATTATGGCTGCAATAGAAAAATGCTCTAAATTAAATAAGTCCAAGAAAGCAAAGTGCTAATAAGAGTAGCAGTCCCACAGGTACCCACCTACTAAAGTGTTTTGAGGCAATGTATGTATATTTGCTTGATCGTTACGGCAATAAGTACCTATAGTTAGATAGTTCATGAATGATATGGCAGGTTTACATTGAGTCAGTGACTGGCGTCAGTCCGATGGCAAGTGACGAAAAATGTACTTGATGCAAATGTTAGAGATAGAGCGAGCAACTTTGAATATATATTAAATCCAAAAGATCAATACCTACTACTTTAGGAAATATAATTTTAAAGGTAGGAAAAGTATATAAAATGGAACTCTTATATCGACTAAAAAGCTAGATAGGCTGTGGGTGTGTAGAAAATATTTTAACAAAACGAAAAATTTAAAAGATTACAATCAAACTCTACAGTTCGAAGCGGCCTGTTTATTTTTGGGGCAACCTTTTTATTTTAGCTGTGTAGGGCGACACGGTGGAGCGGACAGGTAGTTTTTTGATGAGTAAAGGAATGAAGGAGTAGCCAGCAGCGCCGCTGGCGTGGTACGGCGGTCTCGCGCACTACGAGAAGCCGAGACGCAGCGCCACGGCCCACGACACTACCGCCACGCAGTCTTCCCGCGCGACTCGCACGTGCGTCTAGCGTTCCGCCTCCACGTACTCCCGCTAAACACTTCCGAACCATCAAAATACTCAACTATTCAAGTGTAACTAATTCATGACTAAGAAATGTGCCGGCGGACACACCGTGCCACTGACCGAACTAAAGTGATTTGAATGAAGAGTGCCTCTGTCAATTAAATATATAATTGTATTATTTTCTACTTCCTATGAACATTAATTAGGTACGTCTTAAGGAACCGGAACGCATTCATTAGTGTGATATTAATTAAATCTGCGAAGTTGGATGGCATATTTACCTATTGCTGAGAATTTAAATGGTAGGTAAAACTTTCTCCAATAAGCTTTTATTAATGATTTTGCCTGGAAGTTCTTCTCCGTACTTATTATTAAGTAGGTAAGTACAGATAATTTAACTTTGAAATTGAAATGTTGATTAGATATTTGCACACATGCTTCGATACTATTTTAGTTTTCGTTTTTCTCTTCTGAGATATCATAATAAGTATTATGTAGTCTGGTGGATATATTCAATTAACCTATTAATGTAAGTTTTACACTTTCTTAAGGTAACATAGTAATGTTGATAAAATACGTCCATATCTATAGGTTACAAACTGTAACGTAGATATTGATATAGAGATAAGATAGAGCGTTAATTATATATTTCTTGGTCTGTTGCTGTCCTAAAATAAAACTGAATAAACAGGTTGCGCTCGTAAACCCAAATTGGATTTAATTAGAAAAGTATTAAGGTACCTTTTTTATTTGATATCTAGCTTAATATTTTTTTTATACTTAAGTATGTTTTGCTCTAGCTATATTCTAAAGATCCATTTAAGTATTTTAAACATATATCCTGAATTTAGATGTCCCATCTGAATTTATTTAGGTATCTAGAAAGCTAATTTGTATGAGAATGGCTTCCGTAGACTGTCAAACTGGTCTACCACAGATCAATATAAAAACCGGCCAAGTGCGCGTCGGGTCACGCGCACGCGTGTGTTCCGTAGTTTTCCATAAACATATATTTACACAACTAACAAATTTAATTAAATCATTTTAATAGCATTCGTACGAAATTTTCTTTATTACTTCTCCAAGTACATTTTATAAGGTGGTCGACTGTTACTCGTTAACTTGTATAGCCTACTGAGTAGTTATAGTTTTCCTTTTAACTTCGTTATATATACTAATGCCGCCGTGATTATTTTTTAGATATTCAATAACAACCATTTAGCTGGCAGACTGGGGGGGACACTTGACTGAACAAAAATGAGCACTTTAAAGCCTAAGTCTATTACGCAAACGGATCCTGAAACGACAAAATGGTTTTCACACAGCATCATCTAGCCCCAAACTATTGCTGTAATCAAATTATCCTTCAGTTCATCAGGTTAAACATCAGTCTTATTTACAAACGCGGTAAACAAAGTAAAATTTTAAATAATTTAATCAAACGCCATCTCATAATGTTGCTAGATTTAAACCGTATGTTGATAGTCCCCAAAATATTAAATTTCAAATTCTTAAACCATAAATTTTGTGGAATGATTCGTTGTTTCATAAAATACCCATTATGAGTATTTATAGCATGGGTGTTAGAAAGGGGATGCAAGGTGCCACCCTACCCTCCAGCCAACCCCCTCCCACTTGAACGTACCGATAAAATATGTCATTTTTTTAAGAAACATTTAATCTAATTACTTTATTTGAAAACAAGCTCATTTTATGCAGCGACTCCAACGATTATGAAATCATTTGCTGAATCCACATCTACTAATCAGCACATTGGATTATTTTTTCACTAAAACTTATGAGTACCTATATCTTTAATCATCATTAACAGCCCATAGTATCCCAGGGCGTAGGCCTCCCTTTGTGTATCATCTCTCAGTCCTGTGCCTCGCGCATCCAAAACTTGGTGATGTCATCGATACACCGCGCTGTCGCGCGGTCGTCTATTTCTTTGGCTTTATCTTGGCCAATACTTGGTCAAAGCCTTACTTCACCTACCATCACTTCATCTGGCCAAGTGTCCAGCCCAGTTCCACTTGAGTTGTCTTACCTTTATTCCGACCTCTTGTTAGAGATTTGTCCAACGATCTTGCAGATTGCTGCCGAGCTCCATATCTCTCTGTGTGAATCTCACCCAGTACATAGCCTCAGTACAAAAAATAGATAATTCGCTTTCCAGTTAAACAGGTACTTATTTCTTTGGAAATAAGATTTATCTGTTATTAATGCCATTAATAATTCTACATCGCGTAGCGCTACGCAAACATTACTTCTCAATCCACTCCTTGCGACACTCCATTGTTGAACGGGAACAGGAATGGGGAATCTTTCCTATTATGTGAAAGATTCCCCGTTCCCGTAGAAGATCTCTTCCTTATACGAGCGAAATAAGATATAGCAGAACATTGCTAAATAAAATATTTAGTATGTGACCGTTGGGTAAAATGCTTAAATATTATGTACGAGTATAACGAATTTAAATTATTATTTGTCCACTCTTTCACGTAAACATATTTATTCGTTTAAAAAGAGTTTGAGAAAGAGATCAGTTACGTTTAAAAACGAGTGGAGCAGTTTCATAACGGTTAATCTATTATGTTTGTTGAATTCCGATTTGAAGATGGAAGAAAGAAAACATTTCCTAATAGCTCTCAGCTCAGCATCTGCATTATATTTGTATAAATTGTATAAAACTCCATATATAGTAAGGAAACACAGACACGAGTCTCAAATTCTCTATAAAAACTGAAGAAAAAAAAAACATTGGCCTAAAGTGGAACGCACCTGTTCATTCCAAGCAAGTGTCACTTCTCGCCCACATTTTGTGAGCTAGTTATGAAAGCGTTCCAATTGTAATAAAATCAATTGATTTAACGCTGTTTTAGTGGAGGAACGCAACGAGTTCACTGACCGACAATTACATCCTCGTGGAGTCCACTATAACCCAAATAGACAGCAATAGAAGCAATACTATATTTTAATGTGATGTTGCTCAATGGCCCATCTACGTTTTGGATTAGGTACTCCTGTAATATTTGGTATAGAGGTTACCTACATAATTATATGCGGTTAAGATATAGAATGTTGCAACACTTAATACATTGCGTCGATGTTTATCAAACTAATTCACAGAAATATCTATTTATAATTTTACAGAAAGATGTGGTTATGATATGAACAAATATCTAAGTAAAACATACTTTCCGAAGTGTATTGAGTTACCTACTTTTGAAGACTTTCTACTTTCCACGCTCTAAAAACATTATTAGAAACATCGTAGAATCGTTATGGAGGCCACATCACAATCGACTACTGTTCACAATTCAATTACTTAATTAATGATTTTGTAATTGTTTAATAGTTTTATTAAAATTGGTGAGATTGAACGTCTAATCAAACATACAGTTTTCAGTTTGTAGTCCTATGATTATCTACCTTAAAAGTTCAAATCAGAAATCATACAGGTATTTGTATGTATGGCTAGAGGTTTTAAATTAAAAGAACAATGATGTAGCGTAGACTTGGTAATAGCGTGCTCTCTCCCTATTGTTTGTCAGATGACAGACAGGGAGAGATAACACTATTCCGATTATTTTCGAAGTTACGAAAATGCTACGCTTTTTCGTCGCTGTACCGACTTTTTAAATACCAGCCAGAGGGTATGCAAGTAGTTTCCAAGGACATCATTAAAAAAGCTAAACAAAATCATCGATCTTGTAAGTAGTCCCGACGGTATCTAGAAGTTGCTAGAAACATAAGTAGCCTGCCTCTATTTTTGTTTCCTGACATGCAATAATATGGACCTGTCAAATATGGTTATTTCATCTATAACTAACATTAGTTACGGAATCCTGCAGAACAGAAAGCAATTATTGGCGTGTCCTTTCACTTGCTTCTTAGGTACCTATAGGAACTTGAATATGATCTGTGGTAGGGCACTAAGGCCCATTGGACCAAGCCGGTGCGGTGCCTCGAAACCGGTCCGAGAGGCAAGAGACCAACTTGTGGCTCAAGGCACATACAATGTTGATCAATCGCATTTCGGAACAAAGATTAAAACGGTTCTCATATTTGAAATAAGTAAGATACTTATCAGAGATCGGAGATATTTAGATGAATGTTACACTGTAAAGTTACTTCACACACAAGTTATAAAAATCAAATTCGTAGATTGTCCAATATATGATACGTAAATTCGGATAAAATTATGTGTGCGTGCGTAGATACGTGCCCAAAACGATGATGGAAAACATCGTGAGGAAACCAAAAATTCGAAGCATGTCCCATCAGTTAGTGTTGTAAGCGGCGATGGGCTGCAACCTGTCACGTGAAATGCTTACTACTTGCAAAACTGCCCGCGTTTTGCTAATTTATTTTAATTTACATGTGCTAAATGTAATAAAACTACCACCTACTTGGTCTTATCAAAGATCTAATTACTGAGTATGTCCATCATAGGAAAAACAGTAGTGAGCGTGTTTATTTGTTTTGTTTTTATTATAGGTATTTTCCTAAGTATCATCAAGCACGCATTTCTAGCTGTTCAGATCCTTCTACACAAGTACCTGCATAAACTCCGCAACCCATAGATCTTAGTAAACTAATAAAGATGTATATGTGTATAAATATATGTCTAGAGTTCAGTTTCAAATCTATAAGATTTATTTTCATAGTATATTAATCACAATGATTAAATGTGCATTGATTTTAAATAATAATAATAATGCAAAACAGATTAATACTGGTATTTATATATGATTGTATATGAACTTTGTTATTTTTATATTCTTCTTTCATAAACAATACGAGAAGAAATGTTAAACTGCAGGTAAACTATGCTGTGGCTTGGCCACGCTTTTAAATAATGAAGACAGAGAATGGCATTCGATACAAATTTCTGCTGCAATATTGCAATCTTAAGAAATACCTATCGACTAACTGGATCATGAATTAGCGCAGCACTCTGCAATAGGCAACACGAAATAAACATTATTACAATGATACTTTCCTTTAGTATCTGTGCCTTTAGTCAGTCCAATGAATATGGGCATTCATGTTTTGCTAGGGAAACAAAACCTAATACGTGACGAAGAAATGAGGTACTATAAATTTCGTTATATTTTTAATATAATCGAAAACTATAATCATATAACCATTTTTTTCTGCAGATCACTGCGAATAAAATACCCAAACATGCCATGAAAACTTTTATGAAGAGCTGTTTACAAGATTTCTGTACATTTTCAACTTAAAAAACCTGTCTTTAATATGGTACGGCGATAAATCACTAATATACATACATCTGCTGTTTTGTGATATTTGGAAAAATAATTTATCTAATTTTGATGAAATTATTAATTACACGTCACGGTAAAACACCCTTCAAGTATTACCACAGTGTAATAAAAAAAAGTTATAGACGAATCATGTCTGCCTCAACGCGAGAATATTAGGTTTTTGAAAAAAGGACTTCTTCGTTTTCTTGTTCTCGTTCTTCACTCAAGGATCTTCTACACTGCTTAAAACACACTAGTGTTTAATTATTTTCTCTTTTTTAAAGTTAATTAAAACTGCGACCACCACTTAACGCATAAATCAACTTACTGTTCTCTTGTAGTAGAGCACACAGTTGACTCTACCAGTATAAAATGTGAAAGAAATATCAAAAACACATGTATAAGTAAAGACATTTATTATCTTTATAATAATAACCGACCATCATATTTTCAAACAAATTTGCTTCGTATGCTCATCTCAGTTACCTTTAAACGGCGAAGATGCAATCAACAATTTACTTAGGGCAGTCACTCACGCACGGCCCGAAGGAACGTAAAGGCCGCAATCACGTATAGCAGACCAGCCGTGTACTATTTTTCAGTCATGTGATTTGAATTTAGGATAGAACTGCCACTCAGATGTCCGAGCATTGTTTCAAAGTTTTCTAGTTTTGACTTTGGAAGAGGAATTTCACTTAGATATAAGTATCTACGGGGTCACATGTTTCAATTGTTTCTATAAACTTGGAGGGCACAGAACATTAGTAGATCGATGTTCGGTCAGTGTTGAAGGGCCAGTTAACCACAAAACGGTTAATAAAAGTGAACGCGTACGGTTCACTTTTATAAAACGAGTTGGTTTCATTTTACTGCAATGCTAACAGACTATTAGTGCTTCCTGGCCTAAATTATCAGTTACTACGATGAAACTCATGGAGCATGCTAAGAAAAGTGATGCCAGACTTTAATCAAACGGTCTTCCAGGTCTAAATTGACCAGAACTATAAAATGCATTATTTATTACCTACTCAAAAGGGTGGCATTGTATCAAATTTCGTAGTGCTTTCGTCGATAAGCGCACCAGTAGACTAGTCGACATAACCAGCTTATGCGTGATCTTGCCCTTATATAAAGTAAAAAGCAATAAAACCTCTCCTAACTATCGAGTTGGGAAGTTAACGAGCTTGTTGCGGTCCATGGTTATTGGAATTATTAGTTTAATCACTAAATTGTTCATGGGCTGACGGATAAGATGTGCCAGGAAGTTGTACCTAGTTTTAAACAAAGAAGATATTTATCTAGAGTACCTAAACCAAGGTAAACTTATTCCGTAGAAGTTTGAAGAACCTAGAAGTTCGACGAACACTCATGCAAATTGGATATACTTATTATCTATCTCTAGTATTTTTGCCACTTTTTATTTTCTTTAGCTCAGCTCTACGCTCTACAACTTAGAATTAATAAGGAAATTAACATTTAACGTTTATTTTTATAAGTATGGGCTATAATACCTAGTAGGTACACTTTAACATTTAAGACGGTGGGCGGGGAGGAGACTCTCTAACTAAACACATTAAACTAGTACTTACTCAGGCTCATGCATACTCTAATCTTTTTAGTTATATTAAAAATATTTTTTAGTTATACTAATATTAATAATGAAGATACCTATGTTTGTCATTAGATATCTACCTATATATATTTACTAACTTTGTGTCCTATAAGAACGCATCTATGCTATTTTGTAGGTACTACATGAGCGATGCCAGGGACATTAAAATAAGTAATAAAATGTATCTTGTTACAGCGTCCTGAAAACCTGGAATCCCCGTTGCCTGCCCCTCGGGACGCAAAGCATATTGTTTACAATATGAATGATCAGGTAAATTAATACATATTTCACTGTTTGTACCCGCCCGTAAAAAAATGCCCGTCATACTAATAAGTTTTTTAATCTAGAATTTTTAAGAACAAACTATGCTTGTAATTCATTCATCCCACGAGCCTGTAAGTTACACAATTAACAGTTTTCTGAAAGTGACATTAATGTGAAAGGATTTTTTTTAAAATAGGATCAGTAGTTTCGGAAATTTCCCCTACATACAAACTTACAAACTATACCTCTATATAATATTAGTATAGAATGGTAAACGAACAGTTTTTAGATAAAATGACCTAATTCTTTTGACTCCACAGTCCCTACTGTAAATTGAAACAGTACACTGTGAATCTTCAATCTGTGCCTTCAATCACAAACCTATAAGTAGGTATGTTGTAATGATTTCATAAATTAATTTAGAATTTTACATTTTGGTGACATAGTACTTTGATTTTTAAACTGTAATACTTTAATACCTAATATACCTACTTATATATTTTTTTATTTACCTGACGTACTTGTTATAATAAATACTATAGTATTTATTATAACAAGTATAATAAATACTATTACGTCAGTTAGCAAGTAGTCAATTTCAATCAATTTGCAGTTTTTTTTTCATGCAAAAACAGTGCATATTGAACATCCTTCGGAATAAAGCTATTTTGTTTGCACCTGGGGCCAATATTGTATACACTTTCAGTTTTTGTAATACTCACCTAGTATCGATTTTTATTGACAGTAGTACCTACATAGTACTAGTGTCAATAAAAATCGATACAATAGCACAGAGTGAAAGCTTGTCACCAAAAACATTGTGAAGGCATTTCTTGCCCGAACTTATTGTTTTAACTTTCTTTACGATGCAGGTACGTTGCATCTAGGTATAGTAAGTAACGATGTCACAGACGTTTCTTATCTGTAATCCATATAAATAATCGTTTACCTTGCTACTAAGACAGACTTTATTCTAAAGCCATAATCAAGAAGTGAAGTGACATTCTTCTATAATTCTGCCCCTACTCTAACACTACCCGGCATTCATAGACCTTTGTAGAGCTTCTTTGCCCTAACCCTAACACTACCCGTCACGCGCCTATCGAAGTCCTTACTAGAACTTCTACAATAATATCACCCCTGCTCTACACTAACCGTCATTCTTAGACCTTTATTTTTAACAGCATTATCTACCCCCAAACGAAGTAGAGCTTGTTTTATGGGAACTACATGAATGATAAACTACGTACAACCTACTGTGTCTGAGGTGGGTCTGCGCCCACTGCACCACAGTCGGTGCAGTGGTCGTCAAATATACCTTTATAGAGCTTCTACGATAATATTGCCCCCCCTTTTGTGCCCTAACACACTCGCCATTCGGAGACCTTTGTAGAACTTCTACGACCCAACTCTACTCTACACTACTCGCCTCTCGTAGATCTTTAAAGCATGTGTCAATGTTATCAAGTAAGGTACGATGTTATTGAGAAAAAATGTATACTTGTGATTTACCCTTTCGATCGATATCATAAAAATACAAAATGTTTTTTATCTCATTAAGTGAGTTCGAGTCCCGGCTTAGGCAAGCGGATGTTTTAAAAAATAAAGGAAAGTCTCAGTGAAACTTCAATTTTAAAAGTAATTGTCCTCCATGTAGCATGGCCGCGGGACACACTGTAAAGCTTCTACGATAACATGGCCCGCCTCTTCCCAAGCACTTGTTATGTTTTGGGAACTTAGTAGATTTTAGCCGAAACATCAATACCTCCTTACAAAAACATCCCCATCAAGCTATAAAGTAGATGGGTACATAAAATGTAGATCCTTCCTTTTCAAACACAGCGAAGAACAAATTAATGTCTGGATTTAAATTGCAAACTAGAGTTTGATGTTGTTAGTGCAAGTTCTACGACCCCAGACGGATTACGCACGAGTCCAGACTACTTAAAACTTCCACCTACAAACTGTGTAATAATTTCGGGGGTCTGTTTGTTCTCCAAAGGTTTTAAAAGAATTACACCATTTTAAAAAAAATGCCTACCTATTACGTACGTTAAGATAAGATAAGCAACTCCAACATGGTAACGTACCTATAAAATGCCATTTATTTACTTACCTAACTATTTCCACAATTTTTACCCGCATGAAGCCGATAAATGTATTTATGTGTTTGGGGTAAGAAGTTGTTTGTTCCTATGTATGTATTCCTATGTTTGTTCGGTTATAACCAGTGATCGGAATTAGGTGAGCTAAAATACCTAAAGTTCGAAAAATAACAGAGACTAAGTGGAGACGCCTTGCGACTAAATATTTTTCCGGGAAAATTTTCCCGGGTTTCGAGAAATTACTTAGGTCCATCTAAAATTAATACAGTAAAATAACAATCGAATTAATTTCCTCTTCTTATTATTGATAACAAGAAGAGGAAACGAATTCGATTGTTGTAAAAAACGGTAAGCACGATTTTTATTGTTTTCAACAAATAAAATGAACGATGTAAGTAAGCGCGGAAGCTAATGTGATTTATAAACCAGCTTTAGTAAATAGCTATAGTAATAAAAACATTTTTTTAAGCAAGGGAATAAAAAAGCCATTTTATAGTTTTTGTACCATTTATTCATTTTGTACAGATAATGGAACTCAAAATCAATAATTAAGAAAGTAACCAGTCCTACCTAAGATACACAGTCGGAACTCTAAACATTATTTCCATTGATGTTGAATTTGTCCCTTAATCTGAATCGCTAACGTTTTCATCATGGACGGAGTATAAAGAAATATCTTCGTCCGGAGAATTAAAGAAAATCATTAGGAGTTTTTCCATATTATCTATTTTCAAACGATTTCTTTTTGTACTTAAAATCCATTTATACGTAGAGAAGGACCTTTCAACATCAACTGAAGTTACAGGTACATATTTATAGAATGACAATAATTCATTTTCATTATCTAATCCTTTATCTATATTTTCACAAATGTCTCTTAATGCATCTAGATCGGGATTTCTGTCCATAACGTTTTCTAATTTTTGTTTTACTGGTTCAGAAGAACACCAGCTTAGAACAATTCTTGCTTCATCAAAAATATGGAAAGTTTCCGTCAACAATAAGTTAGACTTTTGCAATTTTTTTAATGAAATTTGAATTATTTTAAAATATTCGTCAATGTAATCTAAATCAGTTTTTAAACTTTCTTTTCCTAGGACAGTTTTAGCATGCCTGATAGACAAAGAATCAGAACTTCTTAGAAGTCTTACAATAGTTTTTATTTCTTCGTAATATTCAGCATAATACGAAGCTGCTTCTAGCCATGTACCCCACCTTGTTATGACAGGTTCAGGTGGCAATGGCAGGCTCGGAAATTTTTCCCTTAACAATTTTACTCTATTAGGAGCTTTTAAAAATATTTTTTTTACATTTGAAATTAAAGTATCCACATCCGCATATTGTGTCCGTATTTTTTCTGCAACGCGGTTAAGAGCGTGTGCTAAACAGGTAACATGTATCATATTTGGCAAGGAGTTCTTTAACATTCTTCCTGCTTTTAACATATATGCTACGCTATCAGAACATAAAACTAAAACATCTCCTACTTTGTCTTCATACGAGTCACCCCACATATTTTCTAGGCATCCAATCACAAAATGAGCTATTGTCTCTCCATTTACTTTTTCTAACATTTTGCAAGCTATTAAAAATGGTTTGTTTGTTGCGAGATTTAAAGGTTTTACAAGAAAATTTACAATATAACGACCTAAATAGTCGGTAGTTTCATCTAGAGATATCCAAAGTTTCTGATTAAGAATATGGTCATGGATTGATGCAATTTTTTTTTTAAAAACTATGTCTAAATAAACCTTTCTCAATAACGATTCATCGGGAATCCTTTTAACATTTGTACATTTACAACACATATATTTCATTAAAAAAGTTTTAAACTCTGGTCGATTTACTCGTGACCAGGGTATGTTACACCATATAAGAAATTGTATTAAATCTAAATAAAATTCTTTGTTCACTTGCCTAGCAGTACCTTGATGTTTTGGTCCGTCAATATGCCTCTGTATATTGCTTTTTTTGCATACAATAGAATTCTCACATTTAGAACAAAATATCGTGTTGCTAGCGGGGTCGTGGTACAATTCGGGGTGATCTCTAATCCACGACTGTACAATCCCGTCGGTAGGTTTGGTCGCCATTTATTTGCTAGTTGCGTTGAGGCAGAAAAATTACTGAAAACAATGAGACAAATATATAGTTTCTACACTTTTCCAGGGACGTCTTCGCGTAAAATATAGTTTGATGATAGAATTGCCAGTAGCTCCAACATTTGTGCACGAACTCAAATATAAAACACTGAATAAAATTCCATAAATAAATAGTTGCATAAAATTGTTTGAATTTGGTAAATTTATCAAAAGCAGTCTAATATTTAGAATGTTTTAAAAGTGTAGTACAAATCAAAGACTTACCAAGTAATTTGATTGCCGTAAAGCGCAGTAAATTTCTGGTTGCAGTAAATCGTAGTCCGTAAATTCAAGCCAAGGTAGATAGGTACAAGTAGTGATATGGTTGCAATAAATCGCAGTCCGTAAATTCAAGCCAAGGTAGTTATGTGAAGCAGATCCAATAAACGATACGAAAACAGGTTAATAAAATATTCACGAGTCTAAGATACACACGCTGCCGAGGTAACTATAGAAGTGATGCACGCACGCATACAAGTTATGACGCCGTTTGGATGCAAAACACCCTCACCCTTCAACCCTTTTGTCATTGTTTACTTAAACAATGATTCGTTTCCCAGAATAGCCAAAGCATGCTGTCCCTTTCTTAGCGTTTGTTGTTGTTGTTTATCACTGGTTTGCAGTGTATTGCTACAAACACTTAAAGGGACAGCATGATTTGGCTATTCTGGGAAACGAAAACATAGGCGAATCCAGTTTTTTACCTGAGTTAATAACAAAATAAATCTTATTGAAGTTTGTTAAAAAGGAAAATTAATTCAGTTAGTTTTCTGTATGAATAACATTAATATTAAATGTACTTAACTGATATCCTAAAACTTGGAACAAATTCCCAATTTCCGGGAAAGATTTCCCGGAAAAAAATGTTAATGGTAAGGAAGTCTCCATTTTTTTTGACTCTGTTCTTTGAACTTTAGGTAAATTAGCTCACCTAATTCCGATCACTGGTTATAACCGATTGTAACGCGGATTTTGCAATCATCTTGTATGCTTTCAAGGTAGGTTCTTAGATAGGTTTATCGACACTTTTCGTAAGGGGCAATAGATGATGGATTAGGAGTTTTTAAATTATAAAAACTTTCATGTCAACTATGTTGACAATTACCTGGTTGTCTATATGTTTCTATTCCGCATCATCAATTAGGTACTCTTCGGAACAAAAATCTAAAAGCTAAATCCAGTTTTGTTTCAGACATTTCACACACCATCATTTGGCGACGAAGAATTTGACATTCCTTTGATGCACGGCCAGCATGCGACTGCGGCTAGCGTGCAAAACTCTCACATACAATACGCACAGTTGCACCACTCAGCTCCTCAGGTAAATATACCGTCAACAGAATATCTTTAGGTTATTGCTTGACTTACTACTGAAACTCTTTAGCATCTGTGATTTTCACAATGCCTGTCAATGCAGTATGTATGGATAGGTAACTTCTTGGACGAATACCTGCTCACGCAGTATTTTAAAAGCTATGTTTAGTTTTGTCATTTATGTACTTATGAGTAGATATAATAACGAGAGCTTTTAATATATTTTGACGACCTTTGTGGCGCAGTGGGCGATGGCCCGCCTGAGACGCAGAAGTTGCGGGTTCAATTCTCGCCGCGGGATAAATGTTTGTTTGATTAGCAAATATTTGTCTCGTGTCTGAATGTTTTCTATGTATAATATGTATGTATTAACAAAAAAAATTTATATAAGTTGTATATCAGTCATGTAGTTCCCATAACACAAGCTCTGCTTACTTTAGGGCTAGATGATACTGTGTGAAAAAAGTCTAGCATTATTTATTTATATATATTTTCATATATATAAATAAATAATGCTAGACTTTTTTAGGTACCTCTATGAAATGGCCGTTTTGTCGAACTGGTAACTTTGAACTGAAATATTTGCGGTTTGACTTGGAATTCTAAATTCAAATTAATATTTTTGGGTTTTGTTATACCTCCTATTTTATTACATTTCAGAGGTAAAGACCTAACATACATCTTATATATATATGTCTGTATCGACACTTATTTTTATAGTTGTTATATATGTGATGGTATTATTACATACAAATTATCGTAACAAACATTAGGTGGGACAGTAACGTACCTACCTACTTATATATCTTAAAATAAGCAACATGGCCTGCCTGTTTTGTAAAAGTCAACGAATCTGACAAGTTACAGAACGCTGCCCTAGTTTTTAGATTGGTTTTTATTAAAATTGAATTGCCTATCGATAGATTCCGTTCTATATTTTACGAGCGACAGGGTTGGCACGATATGGACAAATGTTGTTCAGCCCTGAAATTGAAAGGCTGTGGAGTTAATGGTGGCAATCGGGCTTGGTACAAATAAATTTTCACACCGCATGATCTAGACTACATGACTGATATACTTATTTCGTTTTTTTAAATACATACATACAAGCTGTACAAAGGCCCTTCACCAAGCCAAAATCTACACATACTGTTCATATTAACGAGTTACATTGCGGGAAATTAATTACTGGGAAACCTTTTAATTTTAGGCATAAAAAAGCGCGCAACTTATATGTACACGCTGACCGCACGTTTGAGTGCGTGCTCCGGCACACGCACGAGTCAAACCACGCTGTGGTGTGCGTTTGAGTTTGATGTCCATTGCCTTTTTGCTACTTCAAATGCGTAATTTTTTAAGAAAAGTCGAAAATGTTGATAATGTTTGTTAGGACGAAGGTTTAATAATAACACTTGGAATTCATTTCTGTAAAGAACTCAAAAAAAATGTGACTTTGACCTTCAATATCTCCAGAACCAGTGGATTCCCAGGTATAGACTATTGGAAGAAAAAACATCTCAATGATGTATAGAAAATGTGGCTTTTGGCTTAGTTATAGGTATTGTTACACCGTGTATTATTTGTAGAAAACACCCAAATCCAAGACATATATTTGCAGATCATACAAATATTTGTCTCGCGGCGGGAATTGAACCCGCAACCTTCTGCGTCTCAGTCGGGCTTTCGCCTACTGCGCCACAGAGGTCGTCAAATTAGGCAAAATTAAGTTAAGAGCTATCAAAACCTCCTTTCTTTTTCGGCTGGCGCAAAACGAACCTAGATTTCAGAATTAATTTTCAGCTCTAAAACTAGTTAGTTTAGGTTAAAAAAACCGGACAAGTACGAGTCTGAGTCGCGCACCGACGATTCCGTACAAGCTTGTTTGTTCATCAAAATAATTAACATTACTCTAACGAAAAGAGTCGGTTTGAAAAACAAACTTACATTGTAGTTGAAAAAATTTTTGTTGTTTTTTTACCTCCAAGGGACGTTTTTGGTATTAATTTTATCTTGATACCGCCACGCGTTCCTGAGAAAAAGGGTCTTGACAGACAGACAGACGGACAGACGAACGGACAATGAGGTGACCCTTAGTTTTAGTTGGTGGTTTAGTTTTTTTTTTACGGAACCCTAAAAATTTACTTTTAAATTCTGTTGTAGGTACATTATTTTGGCTTATTCCACAAATCCCCTGCGACAATCTCCTGCGCAGGGGATTTATGAACTTGTTGTCCATAACCTCCTACGGCCCAATGTACCTTTCAATTCACAAATCGGAGTAAGTGCTTACCGCCCAAATTTTAAACTACTTCAGTCTAATTACCTCCCATGTCCATTGAAACGGACAGTTTAGTTTTTCGCGTATAAACTTCAAAATTCTCACCTTACCGCCATTTGGCCTGCTGGAATTTGATTGGCGGAGATTTGTTGTGACGTGTTCAGAGTGGCCAATACCAACTTAGAAGCTAGTCAGTCGAGGAGAGCCTCACGAGATTGAAGATGGCGAACTCGCGTGGTGGACGTAATTTTTAATCAATAATAATCATGGTTATTTTTTGTATCTTTACGTATTTTTAATCCTCTGTTTATTCTTCAGCGTCTGTAAATTCGAACAAAAAGAGGGGATAACCCATAACAAATAAAACGCAAAACACTTGTCGACTTGCAGTACTACTCAGGCCAGATGTCATGTAAAATAAATATGTTATGTTTACGTAAAGTGTGGAATATTTTGCATATTTTCATAGCCAACATGACGAGGAGGCTGTTTGCTATAAAATATTCGGTTTTTGGTTATACAGGGTGTAATCGTTAAGTGTGCACAGGCGATTATTCCGTAACTATTGCAGATATCAAAAAACTTTAAACTGATATCGAAAGTACTTTACCTAATGAGTAAAATGACATTAATAACTTTTTAAAAATAAAACGAGAAATATCCAAAAAAAATACATTAATCACTCCCATACATTTAGTATGAGATAGTAGAAAGGTTTTAGTTTCCTTATTTTAAGTGGAATAGTACCTACTCATTTTACCCTTGTCATTTTATAATTATGTACGATATGAAGGTATTAATGAATTTCAAGTAGATACACGTGTAGATTAATTATCTTACCACTTCAAATTTATAATAAACCTTGTTTCAATATTGTATTGATTTGAACTAGCTGAAAAGCAACATACTAAATAAAAACAAAAAGAAAGATACTCTTTGGTGTTCGTTCTAAATTCAAATTCTTTATCGCGGGTTCTCGTTCCCGCCAATTTATTGTATTTTTCAATTTGCGTTAATAATCGTGATTGTTGCATTTATTGATTGAAAAATGGCATATTCCAATACAGAAAAGAGGGACATGTTAAAAATGTACTACTAACATGATTGTAACAATAGGGCGGCCATTATCGCCTACAGAAGAGAGTACCCAGATAGAGAAGTTCCTTCTGGTACGTATTTACGTAAGTTGGATAACAATTTGATAAATTATGGATCTTTTAACAGAAAAAAAGGTTCGAGAACAAGAGCTCCGGAATTTGATAATGACTTAGATAACAATATTATTAACTACGTAGTAGATAATCCACAAGAATCAACGCGTTCAGTGGCCCGATCATTTCCAGTGTCCCACAATTATGTACACAAGTTATTAAAAAAACACAACTTCAAAGCATTTAAGATAAAACCTACTCAAACGCTGCACAATTTTGATCCTGCTCGTCGGCTGGTCTATTGCAATTGGCTAGTCAATAATTATGTCAATGTAAGGTCAATTTTATGGACCGATGAAAGTAATGTTTCAAACTGCGGCATTTACAATAGAAAAAACTCGCATTATTGGTCAATTGACAATCCTCGCTTAACTACTGAAGTTAGAGCTCAGGTGCGATTCTCAATTAATGTGTGGTGTGGTATTCTTGGAGATCGGATCATTGGGCCATATTTTTACAGTGGAACCTTAAATGGACAGAGATATTTCTCCTTTGTACAAAACGATATGCCAAGTCTCTTAGAACCAATTCCAGACGATGAAAGAAGGTCGATAATTTTTCAACAAGATGGAGCACCTGCACATAATACAAATGTTGTAATGAATTTCTTACGAAACAATTATAATGGCTTAATAGCCAATAATAGTGCAACCCCTTGGCCTGCCAGATCCCCGGATCTCACGCCTTGTGATTTCTTCCTATGGGGATTTGTCAAAGACCACGTGTACGCTGAGAGAGTACACAGCCTAGAAGAGTTACAGAATCATGTACGTCGTGCAATTGCTTTAATTACTCCGCAAATGTTAAGGAAAGTTCATTTAGAAACTGTAAATAGAGCTCGTCATTGTATTGCACAAGGAGGACGTCACTTCGAACATATGCTTTGAACACAAAATCTTGTACTTACTAAGAAATAAAATGTATGGGAGTGATTAATGTAATTTTTTTGGATATTTCTCGTTTTATTTTTAAAAAGTTATTAATGTCATTTTACTCATTAGGTAAAGTACTTTCGATATCAGTTTAAAGTTTTTTGATATCTGCAATAGTTACGGAATAATCGCCTGTGCACACTTAACGATTACACCCTGTATATAAACATCTAAGTACTGAAACAGTTAATAAAATAATGTAAGTATTAAAAATATTTATATTTTTTTCATTTAACAGCCCAATGTGCCTTGCAATTGACAAATATACAATAAGAGTTTATGCAACTGTCGCCCAATGTCCCTTAAAGTTGACCAAAGATATTTTACTTTTAAGAGTGCAGTCTGACTCTTGTATGTAAATAGTGTCCTCCAAAAATATTAAAAGCTTTAGAAACGGAAAACTATCTATATATATAAAAAAATGAAAATATTGTTGGGCTGTAATGCTCATAATCATTTCGTCCATCTTAAAGGACTTGGGCGGTAATCAAGAGGTCTAAAAAATATGGTTGGGCCGAGTAGTATAAATCCCCTTCCGGTACTCAAAGGGGAAGCTAAGGAGATTTGTGGAAAAGAGTAGCAGAAATCCCCTGATCCATTTATTTACACTGTAATAAAAAAAATACATATACTAAATCAGTAATCACAGTAATTATTTGTTTATACATAGGTATATAATCATTAACGACGCCACTTATTAACTAACATAAATACTTTTTTTTAATCAATTTACACAAGTGTAGAAATAATGTCTAAAAAAAGGATTTGTGGAATAAGCCCATTATTTTACGTAAAATAAGAAACGTCCCCCAGTCGAGATGTAAATTGGTGCTGATTAAAGTATTGCAGCTGTGATTCGATGTTTATTTCTACCCTAAAAACCTAAAAACTAAGTAAGGTAAATGTCCCATATTTCGGCATCGTAATGCTCTTATGACTTTAAGATTTTTTAAATATATTACTAAAACATGATATCAGTATGAAAGCTTTTGTGTGATGAATATTGGTATTTTGCCAGTAATTTAATGCAAGAATTATATAGTTTTAAAATGCAACAATTAAACGCTTCCTCAACCTAACCTCTAAATGTGCTGCGGCATGGGTGGTAAATTCGTCTTATTTATTTTAAAACATTTAGTATCTACCTATAGCTTAATGGTTTGTTATGTCCGTTCTGTTAAGTTACTCAAAAGCAGTAACTTAACAGAACAGACAGAATCCTCTCGGAACTAGGACAGAATGATGGAATTTCTAACCCATGATTCATGATTCATCCGTTTTCAAAATTAAGTCATTAGGTTGGGCACAAATAATAAGCAAGCTCTAGGAGTAAGTTAAAAACATCCTCACCGACAAAGTATCCTCATTCTTCACTCTTACCCAGTAACCCCCCATGGTTCTCCTCCGGTGCTCCCGTGTAGTAAATATGTTTTGCATTCAATTTACAACGTAAACTCATCTGTTCAAAGATCTCTTATGATTTAAACGAAGTAGTCTGAATGAAAGTGGTTAAAGTGGCTTACCCTATAATAAATGTGGGCTAGCTATATCTTTAGTTCATGCTACTAGACTAGACACTATATGGCGGCACTTACCCAATATAAAAAAAAACATAGCATCCATCAATCAAATGATTGTTTTACCTCCCTCGTATTATTTTTCTTTCTTTTGTTAACAAATCATCAACGTGGGCATGTGAATGGTGCAAGATTAGGCTACCTCAGAACCTACCTCACCATCGTTTAAAGAAATGTTACAGGACTTTTTGAAATGCTAGACGCTTATTTTGTAGCTATTTACTATACCTACCTAGCTTCCTCGCTTTGATAACTAGCCTCTGCTTATGATTTCGCCCGCGTTGTACCCGAATAAAAAGTAGCCTAGGCTTAACAACCGATTAGACATAGGCTATTCTGTCTGTCTAATCGGTTTGGATAGAATAATTATTTTTCTTAGCTAATTAAAACTTTGTTGTGTGTAGGTTAACCATTGATGGATACGTAGTATCTCCTATTCTGTTCAGTCAATCTAGTTCAGCGTTGCCAGGTTACTTTTGTAACCTTTTAGGTGATTTTTAACTACGTCGGGTTACTTCTAGGTTACACCACTCAATAGGTTACTTATAGGTGATTTTTTGGATTGATAGAGTACATTTTTAATTACTTGAATCCAAAATGAGATGGAACATAGAAGCGCTCTTTGTAGTATATATTTTTGAAATTTTGGGAAAAAGTTATACAAGAAGAGAAAAAGTTTTTAAGTTGTTTTAAGAAAAACTATTTTAGAAAAATTAATATCATGAAATTCATCTTAAAATAGAAAACACCATCTATATTATAAAAGTTAATACAACTAACATCTGTCTATCCACTTTTAGTCCCCTACTTTTGAGGGAAAAATATGAAAGGTAAAAGGTCTTTACAAGACCAGGCTGGCAACACTGCGATCAATGTCAGTTTAGTCATCAAATAACAGTTATTTTGTTTTTCGATTTTATTTGTTTGTTTTCTTCAGTTTTTTTTCTCTCCTTCCTTCCTTTCCATTTTCCGTTTATTTTTTCCGTTACTTGTTAGCGTATAAGTAACAATCATATTAAACAGTAGGGTTATAGTTGAGTAAATAACAAACTTGCCTACACCCACGAAGCATCAATGCGGTCAATGGTCACGGACGTGACTGGTAACGCTTACCGAGTTATGAATTTACTGAGCAGGTTGGCATGATGAACCCTGCTCAAGACGGTCTGGCGCCTCCCGGCGGCGCACCCTCCTACCAGCAGCCATTATACTTGCAAGAACCACACACACCTGTCACATCTCATGGGTATGACAACAACTTTGTTTATTATTTATCTAGCCTATTCGATAAAAAGCCTATGTGTTATTGAAGGTCATGAACTACACCTGTTTCAAAAGCTTGATTCAAAGTTAAATGTGAGTAGTGTTTTCAAATAATTTGTGATTACAGTGGTGCAGGTGCCCCAGCTGGTAATTATATAATTCAACAACAACCTGGAGGCCAGCAGAGGTTACTGATGATGCAGCCGAGTCAGGTGCTGAGTGGGCCGCCTACCCCCAGTACACCCACACAGCCTGCAGCCCCTGTGTATGGCTCTCCTCAAAGAGCATCCCCTCCAGGCACTACTAGTGATGATTCCGATGATAGTGTACCATCACACCATTCGCAGGTTAGATTAATTTGCTTGCCATTACTTAAACATGACACTAAAAATTGTATATTTACCATTATTTTTAAGATTAGAAACTCTTACCACACTATTTATCCTGTTTTTAGTGAAAATTATGTTAATGAACATGAAAGTGTCTAAACTTACATAAATAGCATTTATGTGAAAATATGCATGCTGTATAGCTTCAAAAAAAATCACTTCTCATTCTAATCATCTCATTCTTGCCTTGTACATGTATTGGATTTACTTATGATTACATAAATATAGTTCACTGGCATTCAAATTAATAATGTTTTTTATTGCATCTTATCAGTATAATCAATAACATAGTTAGAAAATAACTAAGTATGTAGATATATGAAATCTAATGAATTGGTTGTTTGTTGGTAGTTGCCTGGTGATGCGGAAAGCCTTCTGCCTATACATTATTGCTCAGCGACCCGGCAGCAACAAACTACGCTTCATCAGGTACCTATAGGCAAAATTATTGCTTCTATCGCTTTTATATAGCTGAAATTATCCACATATTCCCACATTTGTTTCGCCAATGAACTATATTTCAATTATCTTTTGATATACGTATTGCTATTTTATTTTTTATTCAATTAACTAAGAAGAAATATACCTTTTTCTTTTGTACAGATAAGTGTTGGGAACATGGCTGTAAAGAGGTCTTCCCCTGAGCCAATGGATAATGGAATAAATAGAGGTCAAATGCAGAAAAAACCCAAAGTCCAGAAAAAGAAGAAAAAACGAGATCCTAATGAGCCCCAAAAGTAAGTTCCTCACATTTTTAATATAAATTATAAAAAATATAATTTATTTAAAAAATATTTTTTATTCAGGCCTGTGTCAGCATATGCTTTATTCTTCCGGGACACACAAGCTGCTATCAAAGGACAAAACCCAAATGCCAGTTTCGGAGAGGTCTCCAAGATTGTGGCCTCAATGTGGGATGGGTTGGATTCTGAACACAAAAGTGTGAGTTTAAAAATAATGTTTGTATCTGTTATTCACATAAAATATATGCATAAAATTATTTTTACTTTTTTTCCGAAATAAAATGTGTTTTAATACATAGGTCTACAAGCAAAAAACTGAAGTGGCCAAGAAGGAATACCTCAAAGCACTTGCTGCATACAGAGCAAGCCTTGTTTCTAAGGTATGTTATAATATGTAATTTTTAAAAAACAAAAAACCACACTGTCATCCCAAGCCCAATCTATTGGATCCGTTAAAACAAATAATATGAGCCGAAACATAAGGGGTTCACTAGTAGCCACTGAAGAGTTCCGCTATCCACCTCCTGGCTCCATCATTAGACTTCGATTTGATTACATTGTTTATTAGTGAGTTACAAGTGAAGCAAATATTAAGTGTCAAAAATATACCTACATGTTCCAGACTCTAGATTTTTTATTTAGGTACAATAAAAGTTTGCCTCAATTCATGAAATACAAAACAAGATTTACACGATTTACAATATGCAAGCCAGCAAGCAATGCAACACTAGAAGTGCAATCTGAGGGTGCACTGAAGTTCAGTGTTTGAAAATCGAAACGGGACAATAGAGAACAATAAGTTTGGGAAATTTGGCGACCGAGCTGCCATCTAGCCAGTCTAGTCTTCCTTTTGTTATGTCATAACTTTGGGTAGCTTTTTAGTTTCAACTTGTTATCGTTAGATGGCGCTGTAGCCGAGTAGCGTTGACCGATTCTGAATGTGAATGAACACAATGAACGTAAAAATAAAAAGCTTGCTTGCTTCACCATTTTACCACACCAAGCTAAGAAGCTAACCAAGTTTCGTTTGTTTGTTTTGTAATAGGTACCTATAAATTACCTTGAAATCGTTCTTGTGAAGTTAAGTTGAGAACAAATGGGAACTACTTAATTATTTTGAGTAAAAGGTTAAGGAATTTATCATCTAGCTCACAGATTATTCAATTCCTTTTACACGGTAAGCTTTAGCAACATTACCTTCTGAAAGCTTTGTCTTAGAGGTTAGGATTAAGAGTATATTTTATTTACAAACAAAGAAATTAAACATGCCGATGCATTGCAGATCGGCATTGTTGAAGCTTTTCTGCATTTGTGTGTACTTTTACCATTCTGATTGTGCATTCTAAGCAGTAGGTACATAATAAAATCTTCAATCAACTACAGTTTTGTTGATCAATACGGTCTTACTGGCTTATCTTTTCTTGATATATTTTGAATGTTTGTATGGAAATTGTATAAAAACTTAGACCTTCTCATCAATCTCGACTATTCCATGCGTAATTTTTTTATTCCTTTCAATCATGTAGTGATATTGAAGGCCTTTTATTGTATCCTATAATAATAATTACATAGGTAGTTTGTCAGGAAATTTGTCAATGCTGATCGCCTGTAATTGGCCTATGTTATCAGAACTGATCCCTATAGTTAAGACAATCAATGTGTAGATATATGTAAGCTTGTTTTGAATGGCTCATCTCAGGTGTGAACATAGACTCAAACACAATCGTAAGATCTTTCAGATAACTGTTTAACAACTTGAGGCTAACATTGGCTTTAACAATCAGACACCTTATCTTTTTCAATGAATATTGAACTTCTACACCCAACAGTCAGGTTACATATTCCTCACCAGAATGGGTACCAGGAACTATGAGTACAATAGTACACACACTCGTAAAATTGAATTGAACATTCACCTCTTTTGTCTCAGCACTTGCCTGCAGCGCTTTGAAAAACATCAACTTATGGGTTGGCCAATAGCTTAAACTTTTATTATTTTGTAGGGAGGTGAAGAAAACCAAGCAATGTACAATCACACCAACAGTGCCAATCCGCCATATGGGAACTATTATCAAGGCCAGACATATGGTAATGGCCATTCACCACAAGGATACACAGGCAACCCTCCACAGGGATATTCTCCTCAGACATACCCGGGCGGCCAGCCCCAGGCCCAATATGCTGGCCAACCCCCACAGGGTTACCCTCCAAACCCACAACAATCACCGCAGAGCTATCAAGGGAATATGCCAATAAATGCACAGACATACCAGGTAAACTATATTTACTATAACAACTGCCTGCCAACTGCTCAACAACTGCCTGTGTCCAGCTTGACATTAATTTGAATGTGCTTTGTCCAATTTCCAGATATTTTTCTATGTAAGACAAACTCATATTAAAAACCTGAAATATTTTATTCTTCAAGGGTGTTCCGGGACAGCCTCCTCAAAACTATCAGGTCAACCCAAACACGTCTCCCCAGAACTGCCAACCGAACATAGCGCAATCTCCAAGAAACTATCAACCCACTCAATCACCTAACAGCTACCCCACTGGCACAGGCATGTCGCCCCCAGGGTACAGGCAGGTGCAATCTCAGTCGCCCCCCATGGCTACAGTGCATGCACCGATGCAATACCATCATCCTCAACAGGTAACAGCTTGTTTTCTCCTGTGACTGCACTCAACGGCACTTCAGTCTTGTGCTAATTAGGAAGCCTTAGTTAAAAACTCATGTATTTTTGAAAAAATAATAATCCCTACTTACTTTTCACAATATATTGCAGCGCCCCCTGTGGCTTGTAGCAATAAAGTTGATGAGCCATTTCAGAGATAAATGTTAACAAACAGACACCTAAACATACAATACAAATATATATAAATATATGGGTCCTTATGTTGCAAATGATAATTTTCCAATATGTCTTTTTAATCAATTCCATTATGAATTCCTCAGCAAATGCAACAGACTCATCAGCAAATCCAACAAGTGCACCAAGTACAACAGTATCAACAACAACAAATTCAACAGCAACAGATTCAACAGCAGCAACATATTCAACATCAGCAACAGAATCAACAACAACAAAATCAACAGCAACAACAGAATCAACAACAACAACAAAATCAACAACTGCAACAGAATCAACAGCAACATATCCAGCAGCAGCAGCAACAAAAACAAGTTCCACAGCAACAAGCTCCCCAGAATCAAGTTGCTAAGATTGAACAACATTCCCCTACTAGCAATGGGAGCTCCGGTGTGCCGCACCAGTCACCAGAGGTAAATAAAATTATTTAATAATCAATCTGGCACTAGTCATTTTAATTCTCACAAAAAGAAACCTGTGTTTATTTATTTAATACTTCCACACAATCTCATCCTGTCATATCTTCTCGCTGTTTCGGTAAATGTGTTGATATTGGGATTTTTCCCAAGTTGTTATAAAGTTGTTGTTAATATGATAAAGATTTTTAAACATTTGTTTAACTAATAGCAGTTGAATTTGAAATGACACTTATCAGAAAGAGACATAGTATTAAGCAGTGTTAGTTAATATACTGTTTTAAGATACTTATAAGTAAGGCCCTAGCTATTTTATTGAGTGTGTGTTATTTCAGCAGAATGAAAACCGCGGTACGCCTTCATGCATCCGACAGGGGTGCACCAACCCAGCCATAGCCAATAGTGAGTGGGAGGATGAATACTGTTCCAATGAATGTGTTGTCAGCCATTGCAGGTAACAACACCTTTCGTTTCATACCAACGAGTATTCCAAACCTGTTGGTATTCAATGGAAATTTAAGTAATGCATTTAATCTCTACACTTGTAGTTCCTATTTTTGATATAAATTTTCAGCACCTACTTACTAACAAAAATTAAGTGCGCAAATAGAGGCCTACATCCAGCCGTGGGATGTAATGAGTTTGAGAATGATTGAACTATTTTGTTCTAAATAGTTTCTTTTTACACCTTTCATTTCCAGTAATTTATGTTTTGTAATACTTTTTTTTTTCTTTTTTAGAGATGTCTTCAGCTCATGGGTGGCATCAAACAACAGCAATCAAATACAAAATTTTTCTGCAGTAAAATAAACGTTTTAATATTAATAGGTACATATCAAATTAAATTAAACCCATCTCACAATAAACACGGTAGTGTATTGTAATTTAACATTCTTTACCTACATGTATTTGGTTTAACTTAGAAACTATAGGTCTTTAGCATACAAACATGCCTTTTAAAATGTTACTCTCTGAATATGCAATTTAAATTTTCTTCCAGTTGAGACTCTTTCATTTGTGGATTGCGAAAGAAAAATCTAATTTTACTTAATGATAATTTAATTTTATCTACTTTAAGTATAGTAAAATTATTATTGCAAATTCCTAGTAGTTGATTTTGTAGATATTTTAAAATATTATTATCTGGAAATTCCTTAGCATTTCTTATTTTAAATAAAATGTTGTGTTGTGTTTTGTTTATATTATATGTAATCAATATGTGTTAACATTTATCATCTCTAACTAGCGTTTTATAAAACCATACTATATATTATCAATAACTTGATCACTGAGGTTGATGCTGTCTAGAGCACATGCCGAACTATTGTTAAGCTTCAAAAGTAGATCCTATCCGAGATAGGCAATAAATTGTTATGATGATAGTTATCAATTGCATCGTATATTTCATAATTATTATGTAGTACGTACTTATGTAATATTGATTAGCATGTTACTACTATACTTCCATGTAAATGAACTAATAATAATTAAAAAAAAACTTATAGCAATACTATACTCATTTCTCTAGGAGTTGCCTTTAGTATAAATAAATAGTATCTAGCTGGACCAAAATTTTCTTTGACTCGAAGCTATTATGTTATATGAATAGTGAAATAAGTGATGTGGTTCATTGTATGTCCACTGTGTGACTTATTCTAATTATTGTAAATAAACTCTCGCAATAATAGAAGTAGACTCTGGTAGGCATAACATTTTTATGTTATTTATTTAGTAGGTAATAAATATAATTTTGCATTAGGAACAAAACTATCGTTAGAATATGTACCTATGTAAAGTACCTAATATGTAAAAACTAATTAGAAATTTGATTTCATTAAATTTCATAAGTATACTCCTCTTTTATTTTTGAATACCATTATAATACCTACAGTAAATAACTAATACTCGACCTATGTACTATTTTACAGGACCTATGTACAGACTTACATAGTCTGTAAAAATAGAACATCATTGCAAATCGAGTATATTTTTGAAGGCCGAACTGCAGTTCGGCCAAGATTGTTTCAAATTTAAAACAGATGACTGTTTTTAATCAACAGATGCTTTATACGGGAGACCGTATTGTACGTCCATGGAACAGCCAGTATTACAAACTAATTGTTTTGAATTAACTGGGTGTGCTTTTCATTCCATGGTCGTACAAACTAAAAACATGACGGTATTGCACACCCATGGAATGTAGACCCAGAAAATATTGGTTCGTAATGAACCAATATTTTCAATGCTCATTGGTCGATGCGAAATAGTCGCATGACGAGGTCGAGCCTCGTTTGCACTGAGCAAGTTCTAATATGTTCAACAAAGAGTTGCCATTGATAAGTAATGCAAGCAATAAGTTACTGTTGGCCTGAAAAATCCTTCCTAGGCAAATCCGTCTCGGATAGGTTAGGTTCTTTTTTTTTTATTACCACTCAGAAAAGGAGAATTGATATCCGAACAAACAAAATATTTTTCAAAATAAATAAAACCAAACTGGAAGTATCTCTGTGAGAAACTGACATTAATTATTATTAATGTCAGTACTTCACAGAGATACTGTGTTTATCATTTTAAGCTATTGCTTAAAATAATATGGCAACACAGCAATTAGCCGTGGAATACGAACCAATTTCATGTGCTCAAACATGAAATTGGTTCGTATTCCACGGCTGTGCATTACAGGGTTGTACAAAACTGGCCGTACAAGGTCAACACGTGTAGGGAATGTACGCCAAGTATTACAGACCAAGTATTTCAAACCGATGATGGTTTGTAATACTGGCTATACCTTCCAAAGTTGTCTTTCCATGGTTGGGCATTCCATGGACGTAAAATACAGGGACTCCTGTATACATACGTTAATACGATCCTTCGCGTGTTCTTTTTTCGAATATTTCCGCGCATGTATGAAAAGACTATAGTCTATACTTATAAAATTGTTTGTCCTGACCGACTGACCTATCAACGCACATCCAAAACTACTAAGTCAAGAAAACTTAAATTTGGAACATAAGTTTATTTTATAACGTAAGCACCTGAATACAAAATACAAATACATTTATTTATCAAAAATATTGAGTTACAATAGAGTTGCTGTTGATACCCGCACTAGGTCGAGCCTGTATCGCGGGAGGCCGGTTACAGATTAATCGATTTCCATAAAAAAAAAACACAAATAGAGCAAAACACAAAATAGAAATAAAATAAGAAGCATTACATTAAAGATAAAACTGAGGGGGTCTTGGAAATAACAAATATTATGGTATTAGCACGCTTTCGTATGAATTTTGTGTGTATTTTTTGGAAATTTTCGGAAAATATGTTTTTGGGGGGAAATGGGAACGGTGAACTTTGTATGAAAGTATTTTTTCTTTGAAGTTATAATCACGAAAATTTGAATTACACTTAATTGTTTATTTATGCTCAGTAGCTGAGCATAAATAAACAATTAAGTGTTTCAGGGGTGATGTGGAGTGAAAGTTTGTTTAAGAGTATTGTTTTTTTTTAAGGTAGGAACTTGAAATTTTGAATTGTAGCTACTCATCTTAAATAAATAATTATTCATTATCACATTATTTTGTGTTACAGGGATTTTTGATTTTCACGTTTTAAGTGGGGAAATGGGGGTGAAAGTGTGTATAGGAGATGGGTTTTTTAAACACGACTCCACCTGTGAAAATCCGTTGGCAACAGCTAGTATATACATATATAATTATATATATATAGTTTTTTTTACTGGGACAGTACGGGGGCACCCATAACCAGAGGAGATACAGGTGCAGTTTCTTTTGCTCTTTTTTGGAGAAAAACATTTTGGCAGTAAAAATGTTTTTGGTCAAGCGTGAGTAGCGCCTTAAAATGGATCAAATTGGAAAAAAAATGATGCCAATCAACTCAGTCCTTTGTAAGGATAATTTTATTGTACCAAAAGAAAAAAAACAATTTGATCAAATGTATTCTCATACAACAGGACAAAGCAAAATTCCTCCAACAAACAGTTGACAAAAAACAGTTGAACCAGTGACAAAATGATAATCTCCGGTCTGTATCTCCTGGAAGCAGTGCTTGTACTGGCCGTCCATCGTTGTAACACTTGTAATGGTGTTCACGGATACTTTCAGCTGCTTCTCGTAATGAAGCTTTTGGATAGGCCTCGAAAAACCCCTAGATGGCAATGGTTGTGAACTCATCTATTTTTCTTGTTATTTTCCTTTTGGGCTGAAAACAACATTCTTGTCTTAATTATCTTTAAAAATTTTCTAAAATCTTGCATATTGGTCTGGGTAGAGTTCCTGATACCGCTTCGACGTATTAGCTGGGCTTCATCGTATGTATGCTTCAATTAAGTCTACTTTCTGCGTATTTAACAATGCCATGATAGGACAAATAAGATGATGAAATGACTGACAAAACAAGTCCGACAGATGCAAGAACCATGTTCTTAATCGAAATGTTTTTGAATTTAGCTCGTGAGAGCATGGCGTTTCTAAACATCTTGAACGCTGGAGCATTAAATAGGTACTTCTTTCATGTGCAATAAGAATCTTTTATGTATGATGTTTGTTGGAGGAATTTTGCTTTGTCCTGTTGTATGACAATACATGTTATCAAATTTGACTTACTTCTGCTGCTCAGATTTTTTTCATCCGGTACAATAAAATGATCCTCCCAAGAGAGAGACGATTGGCATCAATAATTTTGTTTCAAATGTTATTATATTTAGGGCGCTACTCACGCTTGACCAAAAATTATTTAATGCCAAAATGTTTTTCTCCAAAAAGAAGCTGATGTTTCAAAAGAAACTGCACCTTTATCTCCTCTAGTTATGAGTACCCCCGTACTGTCCCAGTTAAAAAAACACCTATATACTATCTACTACTACTACTATATATAAATAATCTAAATCCAGGATATTAGTTTTGATTGTTATTGGGCCCTAGAGATCATCTTTGGAAACAGGATAAAATTTATTGTTTATTTATTTGTTGGAATGTTGTATATGACACGTGGTAAAAAGGTGAAAAAAAAACACCGTAAAAAACAGCATTGTTTCTAGACCAAAAGTGCGAAGGTATAGTACCTACTGTGTGTGGTTGGCAGACATTAGGGTTTCGTAGGATACGTGAGGTAATGCGGGTGTAGAAGGCAGACAGCTATTTTGTAATTCAAGATGGTCGTAATTTTTTTATCAAGTATGAAAAAGTAGGTACCCTTTTTAAATAATTTTGGGAAAATGCGGTCTGTTTAGAACACAAAAAATGTGCCATTTTTTTTAAAGGCTGTAATTATAGTTTTTGATTTTTGTATAATATAGTGGGCTTTTGCGAATCAATCAATAAAAAACAAATTTGTCGTTTGTTGGTTTGGTTGCTTGTTTGGTGACAGTTTAGTTGCTGACGTGACGTGAAAGAAGCCGTAGATATTGCAAACTGGCAATATTCTTTCCAAATTTCCATTAAACACTCGAATCCATCCAGCAATTTGGCGAATTATTAAATAATTCATGTTATTTTTCACGTGGAAACCATATAATTAAGTTCTTCTCTAGCAAATGTAAATAATTTCAAGCATTCCATAACAGCGAATGTATCAGTGATGTGCATATATTGCTAAAACTACTCTCGAAAGGATAACCGAAAATGATGGACGGAAGTGATTTATCGTCTGAAAATAACCGTAAAGGTATATTTGCACAAGCATGGACACGTCTTTCCCAAGTGAGTAATATCCGTGCTTGTTTTTGTAAAAAGTAGCAACAACCAGTCAACAAAAACAAGTCTCATGTTTGTGGTTATACCTACCGTTCCAGTTTACTTGTACTATGTAGGTCGTCGTGGTAAGTTTTACTGTTTCGGATATTAATATCGGCCTATCTACAAACATCCTAAATGATAAGAAAAGGACATAGACACAAGCCATTTTTTTGTCTGGAACAGAAGTAGGGTTTTATTCATTCCACTACTCAGTTTATAGCTGCTGTTCTACATCTTCTTAGCTCTAAAAATTAGGAGAAATACACTCAGAAAAAAGAAAAAAATTGGGTACATAGGTATAATTTGTGTAGGATGATTTTACATGCCTTCAAGTGGACTAAACTCGATTAACTAACTAACTACCAACCCTTGTTTTTCCCAACCAAATATAGCTCTTCAATATTTCATTAAAAAAAAATGCATTTAACAAATATTCTCCAGCAACATACTATGACAAACAATTGACAGTCATAACTATGTTCAATAGTTCTAGAACTTGAAAAAGAAATTCCTGCTAATTGCTAAGACTAGAAAAAGAGACTGGATCAAAGCACTAAAGGGCCTCCTTAAAAATATTTCGAAACAGTTAAAAAACACTGCTTTTTATCATTCTGATAGTGTCATTTCAAATTCAACAGAAGACATTATTTAATCATGTGGAATTATCCAAATAACTATCACTAGACTTCAAGTCTTGAAAAGACTTAATTTATTATCTGCTATCACTGATTGTTATACAGATGTACTACTGATTATAATATTTCCTAGTGCAACTCTTTGTATACATAATATACAATTTACCTGATTTCTATGTCTCACTATATTGCTAATTTGAACTTTGTACCAGTTTGTTTTAATTTAAATGCTAATTTCTTAAAAGCTGGTTGGATGTTAGGTATTTAGATCAGTATCCATCTGACCATTGCAGGATTACCTTTTGGTTTTAGTTTTTTTTGCACTATAATAATATGTATCTTAGATTGATTCAATTTATTTTTTTATGGCAAGTCTACTTATACCAAGTCTATTTGACTAATTCTTAAACAGGCAAGTTCTTGTTAAATGTTATGTAAGCCTGTCATAAATTAACAAACTAGAACTGAACACTTGCATGTTTCAACTCGTACTGGATATGTATAATAATTGTTGGTATATTATTTATTTAAATAAATTCATTGAATATTTCAGGTGTACCAAGGAACTCTTGATAAATGGACACCACATATGAAATCAAGATGGATTGGCAGTGCAGTGCTTCTAGCTATATTTATGCTTCGAATATTCACAAAACAAGTATGTAGAACTTAAATTAAATTGTGTTCCAATAAATCTGATCCAGTGGGACTTGACCTCTCATCTTCACCTCTAATCTGCAATGCATTGGCCAATTACGCCATGAACTGAGTGATGCTGAGTCCGAATTTATGGGGCCTATATTTAGAAATGGTGCTTCTATTTAAGTTGGTTTGTGTTGAAAAAAATACCAATTTACAAAAATTGATCTTACTCATAATAGATACATTATGAGTAAGAATACTATATAATTTTGAACTATTTACTCTTAATTGGCTTAGGTAATTATGTAGAGCTATTTCCTGTAAGTTCATGAAATACAGTAGTTTATTTCTGAAGAATTTGTCCAGGGAAGTATTACCTCCAAATTTATTTCTGCTGCCAAGCAGCAATGCTTGTGTTGTAGTATCTTCGAATTAAAGGGCTAGGATGCCAGTGACATTGCAATATGAGAATTCAAATTTACATGCTTTCTTATAATACAGATGTTTTGTTTTTTTCTGTTGAATTTAAAATGAAGCTTATCAGAAAAAGACAAACCAGTGTTTAGTTAATCAACTGTTTAGTTGATTAATTTTGATAAGGAAGACCCTTAGTCTTTAAGGCAGGCAATAAATCAGCAATGCTCCTGGTGTTGTAGATGTCAATAGGCGACAGTAATCACTTACCATCTGGTGGGTTGTAGTTTTGCCTGTTGGTTTACAAAAGTTAGTTTTTTATGGATTCATCCACTATGCACTAATTTTACCTTCCCTTAAAACGAAAAACTTTTGACGAAAAAGCCAAATAAACTAGACTACGCTATATAAATAATTCAATGTAACCAACCCAAAATAAAAATCAAGCAAAAAAACAGTGCTATCACTTGAGGGGCATACTTGCTCAACAAACATTCCAATCTATTAAATTAAACATGAGTGGTATACTTTCATGCTGGCATTGGTACAGTCAGCTATAAACTTGGTTTATACCAACACAAATAATATACTTACAAACATAAAACAAAAAAATCTCTATGATTTTTTATTTTAGCGCCTATTTGTGTTTTTGGAATTTCAAGTAAACTTGCAAATGTGACTTGATATTGGCTGGTGCAAATGGGCATGACACCAATTAAATTAACTAAGTATAATTATAGGTATAATTATTAAGATTTTTGCAGTTATTTGACTATGGTGTTAATTGTTACCGAAATAATGTTTTCACTTGCCTGTAACTACCTTATTTTATGTAACTACATAAATTCAGCACAGTATGTGTTCATTGATACCGAAATGAAAACGCTAAAACTAAGCAAATGTAAAAACTAAAAACTCTGATCACATTTAAATAGTTGATTGAACTCTCAAGGGTCAATCAATCTACAATGAGGTACAATTTCAAAGGAATGTTAGTTGCATGTTGATAAGTATTATATTTATTTTATTTACAGGTATGACCTTCCATGGCTGCAAAAATACGCTAAAATGTATAAAATATTTTAAGTTATTGTGTTAAGTGCCTTGATTTTATTTTAATGTAAATTGTGTCTTTGGTTTAAATAAATTAATGAATACTTTTACAGGGGTGGTACATTGTAACATATGCGCTTGGCATCTATCACTTGAACCTGTTTATTGCATTCCTGACGCCTAAGATAGATCCTGCAATGGATTTTGATGGTAAGTTATATGGACTTAAATGAAGAATGTTCTCTGAGAACAACTGTTACCTAGTTCATCATTATATTATATCAACAACACTAATAACCACACAATATAAGAGTTAGAGACTGAAGTTTGTTTTTACTGATCCAGTGGTTTATTCCTGTCCGTAGCATAAATAAAATTACTATTGTCTGAATTGAAGCATTAGATACCTTAAAACAAGCCTCAACTCAATATTAGTATTGCAATGGGTCATACATTCACTACATACAAACCACACAAGAGGTGCGGGGTTCAATTCCTGCAGAAGGACAAATTAATGTTTGCATGTTATGCATATATTTGTTCCGTGTTTGGATGTTTTGTAACTACTAGTTCCTGATATCCTTGTTACAAGGATTCCTAATTTGGGGTCAGGATTATGTTGTGTCTGTTGGATGTATATTTTATTTTTTTCGCTTTCAGATGATGAAAATGGGCCAGCTCTGCCAACTAGGTCAACTGAAGAGTTTAGACCTTTCATACGGCGGTTGCCAGAGTTTAAATTCTGGCTTTCTGTAACAAAAAGTACAATAGTTGGTTTTTGCTGTACCTTCATTGATGCTTTCAATATTCCAGTATTCTGGCCCATACTAGTTGTGTATTTCATCACTCTGTTCTGCATTACAATGAAGAGGCAAATCAAGGTAAGCTATTCTCAAAAAAAAAATCTCAATCCTCTAACCCTCTGAAGGGCAGAAGCAGAAAAATATCTGCATCTGTAGCCACCCTACTTATTGGGCTCGAAGGTTCATAATTCCATAACAAATTTACCTAGTGTAAACCTATTGTGGTAATTGCGTAGTCCTTGAACGGTCCTACTGATCAAACGTAGTCACCACCAATAAACTTAGCAACAACTTGACAGCCAGAGTGACAAAAACAGGTGGCTACACTTGTGCTTGAAGTGCACAAGTGCACAGTGCTTACACAAAGAATATAAACGTGTTTGGTGCAGGTTTTAATTGTGAAAATATAAAAGAATTGTATTCAGGGAAATGATAGGTAATCCAATTCGAGGAAATGTGGCTGGCATTTTTCCTTTACAAACATATTCCTCTATTTCCACTCTGGATTATGATGACATAAAATTACCAGTTTATTTTTACGTTGGTATTTAAAATACGACTACATATTACTGTTTTTATAGTAAAAACAAACAATACCTAAAGCATACAAGCATGTACTTAGAGGAAGGTAAAATTTAAGGAAAAAGTCCTTGGGTAGTCTCTACATAACATAACAATTTGATAGTTAGCAAACAATGAACGTATAAACATTACCGGATGCGCGATAAACTGAGAACATATTGCGGTATCGTTTCAGGGCTTGTATTTCAATAGATAAAATTATCTTGTTCACAAAAAAGCCTAATAGGGAATCACAGTAGGTCGCCACTCATCAATCAATCATTATTACTCACGCACAGTGCACCGTATGCCTCTGACCAATCAAAGTAGCTCACTGAGGTATTGCGTCCTAGAAGAGGTCGTTTGATCCATCATCTGCAGGCTTATCATGAGCACAAAAACAACTTTACGGAACCACAGAGGAATAGATGACAAAAATAACTTATGTTTCCTCTTTCCGTAAGTGAAACGAGAGAGACAGGAACAATCTTCTCTTTAGACAGTGCCGGCCCGAGGCCAGATCAAATTTTGGCGCCCCCTACACCGTCACCTAAATAAAAAAACACGTAATGCACTCCTCCCTGTATACCCTGTAAATAGTGTAAAACAATAAACATTTGTGCATCAAATTTGTAGCTTCTGATAGTTTCGCTTTCAGATTGCATAGATTTTCTAACCAGATTAATATGGAATAAAATGTCGCGTCGTACCAAATGATTAGCGACAGCAAAAACTCAAACTTCTTCAAATTGGCTGAAAGTGTTTTAGCTTCTGAACTCGTCACGGGTCATTGTTCATATTCTTCTTCCAAGGCACTTTTTATATCAGCATACTGGTATCGGAACGCTTTCAAGCTATTCTATTATACATTTTTAAATTATAAGATTCTGCACTCCTTTTTGTAATTTGTCTACAATCATTCATGTCAATAATGTATTTTTCTACGATTACGGCCCGTTAGTCCTTCTCCACCAGGGTCTTTCACAGTCTCACAGACTGATACCTAATTTAAAAAGCATTCACATATACCGGGGGCACTTCAAGTAAACAGAAATGGATCCGAAACGGAGGCACCTTTGGCGCTAAGAGCGCCGCGGGAAACCAGGATCCTGCGTCAAGGGTCAGGAGGCGCCTCTGGCCGCGGCCTTGAGCGGCCGCTCCGTTCGCCCTAGGGACGAGCCGGCCCTGTCTTTAGTCGCCAAAACCATTGTCTTAGGTGATTAGGTGCTCATGCTTCTGGTGCTGGCGGCGAAAAGCCAAGGCGTGGTTAAGAATTATGCTTTAACCTGCGACGTAAGGATTGCATATATGCGTTTCATAAAATGGGTTATTTGTTTGCTGTTACCATTTATCTCGGAAACGGTTTGCCGGATTGTAGTGCAGTTTCTTGCAATCGATTTTTTTATCTCATGATTCTAAGATAGGTATTTTCCCCACAACGAGCGCTACAATAGATAATAGAAATACAGTTGGGTTTTCAAATTGTGTAAAAGTTTGAAATCCGACTTCCGTTCCGTAGGCCGTGGAATCGAACCTGGTCGTGCAAAATTCGAAAAATTCTTGAGGAAACCAACATGCCCTAAAAGCAAAAGTTCGAAGGCATGTGCCATTAGTGAGCGTTCCAATAATGAACTTGCAACCTGTCACGTTCTATATAAAACGTGGACATGTGCCAAATGTTATGTTTGGACGTGCCTCTGGTTACTCCCAACTTCGTATACTCAAGGATCTCCGTACTGAGTATGTATCCTAGCATGTTCATCTTGGAGATTAACAGTTTTTTAATGTATTCTCCACTCAGGTCACGTCACCTTGAGTTAGGACTTCTGTGCTAATCTTATTGCTAACATAATATTATGTGATATAACACTGCTCCACCCAGCAGATAAAATGGTCAAGGACCTTCATTATTTTTAATATCAAACCACTTATAAACATTTTCTTCTCTTTTCAGCACATGTTGAAATATAGGTATCTACCATTCACTCACAGCAAGCCAAAATACAAAAACGTCGACTCTGCAGTTACAGTAAATTGACGAAATATACCTACATTTACCTGTAAATTAAAGACCCTATGTAGTTAAATTAACTTAAAATACCTATCTGTTGTATGCAAATGTTTCTAGAAATACAGTTTTTATTGTAATGTTTTTTGAATTTTATTTGTACTTACCCATACCTTTTCTGGAATCTTACCACGATTCCAGATTGCTATAAACAGTACACGAACCTAAAACCAGCAAAGACAATAGACGAATGGAAGGATATTATTGGTTTGTTTTGTGAAGGTTTGAGTTCCGCGAAATCGGGATTTTCGGGGCATATACATTTTATTCTACATGGGTTTTCGCCTATTACCCAGGGGGCTGTAGGGATCAGCCTCCTTATTTCATGAACTAAATGATGATGGTGAACGAGTCCCGATCCTAAAGTTTGCAATTTCTAAGTAAAAAGCTGGGTAAAATGAGCTCCATTGTCTCGTTCCCACAGTCATTTTGCTAGTAGGAATAATTGGGGGGTAAGATCGACTACCAACATAACAATTGCCAAACCAGAAGGGGCACGTAGCGAGATTTATGAGGTGGCATTTACATTGCCACTTATCAGGCATGGTGTCTTTATGCAATTCTACAAAGCAACTGTCCTAATGAGTAACGCATAACTGTCCGTCAGTTGCGATTAGGAGTGTGGTGTTATTTCACTAGATTCTAGATAGTTACATAAACGGTGAAAACGTTGCACATTGCTAAACGCGAATCGCAACGCAACGTGTGCGGAATTTCTGTTTGTTAGATTGGTACTTACCTATTGTGGTAAAAAACCATATAATATCCCTAGTGAAATCAACTTCTAACTACGACTGCTTAATCAACTATTTCACTACCTATGTAGCCAGTCTTAAGCCTAGAAAAAATATTTCTTTGTGTTTCACAAAATCAAAATGCGCTAAACGTTATTCACTTTACAAGATCCCAACGCTTAACCTGTAATAACACGTATTTTCCGAAATCACCCTTGATTCACAATAGATAGTTTAAATAACGTTTACTCACGATATTAGATAGTTGCGTGAAGTGATTACAAAATCTCGTGACGACACACTCCTAGTTGCGATTACAAAGTTCAACAGATCAAGTTTGAACGTATCTCGTACTTTAGCATCCCTATTACGCGCAGCTGAGTTCAACATCTTTGGTACGTGCCTACAGATTTAATAGTGATGCTAACGCATTACATAAGTACCTGCCTACTAGTGTTGCCCTACTACCGATCGATATACTATCGACAGTATTTCATATAAACTTTAAATAGTATTATAATATATGTGGTATTAGCTTCTCACAAAGTACATTTGAGACTTTTTTACATTCAGCGTTTGGTTCCATTTTTGTCTTTCGTCATTATGCCACCTTTTAGTAAGTACTGATACTATTTATTTGTCATGTATGTATGTACTATGATAGACTATCAATAGTCGACTATCGATCGGCAACATTACTACCTACATACCTTACTTAACTACTAGGTAGGTACGCGCCGCATTTTCACAGAAAGAACTCTCCCCCCTCTTGCATCAGTCATATAAGAGGGCTTAGCTAATAGCTAGGGCCCTAACATGCTTACGTCTTATAAATATTTTTAAAGAGTGCTTACTAATTTTGATTTAATTCTTGAATTTGAAATGCCAACTACTAAAGAGTCAAAAAAGCATATGACCCTGTTGTAAGTGTCTAGTTAATCAGTTGTTTATAAGTCATAAAAATATGTCCCCTAGTCTTTACCTTATGGTTTGTACGCAGGCAGATAGCAGGCAAATATGCGCGCGCAACTTATCATCTGTCTCGTTTCAGATAGGATAGCTTATGTGTCGCGATATAAGACGGCACAACAAAAGTCTTGAATGTGAGTTTATATTCGGCTGCTACTCATCGCAAGATTGCATCATAAAACTTCATAGCTGACTTTTCTCAATTAACTATTCACCGCTAGATGGTGTTGGTTTTAACAACCCAAGCGTAAACACACCAATGAAACGTACAAAGACCAATGAAACTATGTAAAAAAGTGAGACCAAAGACGAAAAAGCCGCCCTGACGCGCCATGATCCGGTGGGGTGCACATTGAACCGGAAGTTTCAAAGGACACCGGAAGCTTTAAAAATGATTACCCACTAACCTAATTATCACATGATGTGACAAGTCCTTACTTTTTCTTGATTAAAAGTACATACAGTATGTGCCTACCTAACTAGGTAGGTACAGTATACCTAATTAAACAAACACCTTTTATTGTTTCAGTGATCTAATTTTCCTCGTTTGTATTTATAGTGGTTAAACAAAACTGTTTAGGTATTTTTCAATTAACGAAACGCGTAACATAGAATTAAAAAACAAAACTAAACTACAGTCATAATTAGAGAATTTTGAGCACAAAGTTTGTCTTATCTATCACTTCCTATCCCCCGTCTCGCATTAGAGTCGCATGGGAATCTGGACGGACTGCGACGAAAATAAACGACCGCCTACCTATGAAAAGTTACAAAGCGATTGTTAGGTTCCGTATCTAACGCACGCTGAAATAAAAGGTTAAAAATAGTAGCTGGCAGTAAAATTAAGAAATTGGTATCGTTCAGACGACGACCGACCTTAGAGAATATAAAGACCGGGCGGATACTAAAATAATAACAGAACATAACCTAACCGAAGGTAGGTACTTTTTATGAAATTAAAAATACATGATCATCGTTATACATATTATTATGATTCAAATTATTTATCGTTATAAACCTATATCAATATATCGTTATTATAATAAATTAATAAATTAGACCCATATGAATAAAATCCTTTCATAACTTAAAATGTAGATCAATACTATCAGCTAGACCTAATAATGTTCTATTAACTGTTAAATTTATAGGTACCTACTGAGTTGGTGCTTTTAGAGCATAATAGACCATAAACTACAATGACATCGCGCAATACTGAATTAGCACGATATTATTATTAAAGGTATTAGAACTAAGTAGAACGTGACTCTGAAAATACGAAACGCGAGCACCTCGATTGTTATAGATTTATATTGTGCCGCGCCCTTCATTTAGCGCAAGCGTATTATGATATTCGTGAGTGAACCGTTCAGTGGTGGAAGGCATTTTATATTTCCCGCGCTATCATCGCACATCCTGTTATTAGACCAAAGTTTTGAGTTTGGTTTCGAGCACAAAAATGGGTCAGAATCAAATTTTGAGCATTTTGAGTAGTTGATTTCTTATTTTGTTGCTTGATGAAACCTTTTCAAAACTTTTCCCATTTTACAGCAGTAAAATCAATGTTAAAACTAAGTGCAAAATCTTAAAAAATAACATCGTGTGTAATAATATTTTTTATACATGCATGCAAGACTGATTGCTGAACCATTTTGACTGCAACGCACAATGATATACCTACATGCAAAATTGTACTGGCAATAATTTGACAAAATATATTGCCAGTAAATGTAATGATATTTTCAAAAGTAATAAAACGCGCACGATACCCCTGTTTATTTTATTGACCACTCGCCAGATGTTTGCGCATTGTTTTTCAGTGCGCAGTAGTTTCTCTGTCGTGAAAACGGGATTCTGTTTTAGTATTATATCTATTCTGCCATTTTGAAAATAGTGGCGTGTATGGATTAGACCTAGTGTTTTTTATGTGACAAATATGTCCGGGAGCAATGATAAAGTGTCGACTACGCAGCGTATGATCCAAAGTGTCGCTTTCCCTCCCAGCCACAAGCTCACAGTATCGGAAGTATTCGATGAAAAAGCTGGAAAGCCACTGCCTGAAGTATTGAAGCAACATTTTATCCTAGAAGGTCGGATTGAGGAAAATGCGGCTCTACGGATTATCCAAGATGGTGCCACCTTATTACGATCAGAGAAAACGATGATTGAAATCGATTCTCCGGTGACAGTATGCGGAGACGTCCATGGTCAGTTTTACGACTTGATGAAATTGTTCGAGGTTGGAGGCTCGCCCTCTTGTACTAAGTATTTGTTCTTAGGTGATTATGTCGACCGAGGTTATTTCAGTATAGAATGTGTTCTCTACCTTTGGGCTTTGAAATTATGCTACCCGAAGACTCTATTCCTATTGCGCGGTAATCATGAATGCCGACACTTGACGGAGTATTTCACCTTCAAACAAGAATGCAAAATCAAATATTCCGAGAAAGTTTACGATGCTTGTATGGATGCGTTCGACTGCCTTCCTCTTGCTGCACTCATGAACCAACAGTTCCTATGCGTGCACGGCGGCCTCTCCCCCGAGATCAACAGTTTAGACGACATTCGTAAACTAGATAGATTCAAGGAACCGCCTGCATTTGGGGCAATGTGTGATCTCCTTTGGTCAGATCCTCTTGAAGATTTTGGCAATGAAAAAAATGCAGAACATTTTTCGCACAACTCTGTGAGAGGTTGTTCATACTTCTACAGCTATGCAGCTTGTTGTGACTTTCTTCAAAGAAACAATCTGCTGTCGATCATAAGGGCTCATGAAGCTCAAGATGCGGGTTACCGAATGTATCGTAAAAGCCAAACTACTGGTTTCCCAAGTCTCATTACCATTTTTTCTGCTCCCAATTATTTGGATGTCTACAATAATAAAGCTGCCGTCTTGAAGTATGAGAACAATGTAATGAACATCAGGCAGTTCAATTGCTCCCCGCACCCATACTGGCTTCCTAACTTCATGGATGTTTTCACTTGGTCGCTGCCATTTGTTGGGGAGAAGGTTACAGAAATGCTGGTGAATGTGCTGAATATCTGCTCTGATGATGAACTGATGACCGAAGGAGAGGATGCTTTGGAGGAAGCTAATCTCAGAAAGGAAGTAATTCGCAACAAAATCCGAGCTATTGGGAAAATGGCACATGTGTTCTCTGTGCTTCGTGAGGAGAGTGAATCTGTATTGCAGCTGAAAGGGCTCACTCCAACTGGTGCTTTACCCCTGGGTGCACTTTCGGGTGGAAAAACATCGCTCAAAAATGCTCTGCAAGGTTTCTCCCCAAATCACAAGATCACTTCATTTGCTGAAGCCAAAGGGTTGGATGCTATCAATGAGCGTATGCCGCCGAGGCGTGACGGCCAGCGTACTCCTGACCCTCAAGAGAAGAAACCACATGTGAATAGCAACACACACTCGTGAAGTGTTTGCTTCTTTTTCTCTTCAATCCTTACTTTTTGATCCACAATTATAGTGGTAGTGAAATATATGTGAAGGAGACTCAGCTTTGGAATTATATTTCACATTCATAATAACTAGGTGGATTTGAAGGGAATTGTCATTATAAATACAAAATATTTTAAAATTTGGATTTAACTTTTTTTCAATAGCTGAAGTTTAAATTTCTCTTAAGATATTACCTCTCGATATTTAAATAATCAGATCTGCAGGCAACAAATTTATTTAGTCAATTAAATGTTAAGGTATGCACATTTATTTATAATGCGCTGCACTGTTTAATTTGGTAAAGTAATTTTAAATTTTCATATGAAAAGACATGATATTGTAATGTAAATTATTAATTCAGATTGTCTACTTATACTCTACATTGTTATCTACATTAGTGAAAATTAGACGTCTTTAATTTTCAAAGCATAATTAGCTGTGATATTAAGCGATGATCAATGTATTATTTAATAGCAAATTGCTAGTGGTACAGGCATGTTCATTGAATTGCTAGTGGTACAGGCATTTTCATTGAATTGCTAGTGGTACAGGCATGTTCATTGAATTGCTAGTGGTACAAGCATGTTCATTGAATTGCTAGTGGTACAGGCATGTTCATTGAATTGCTAGTGGCACAGGCAAGTTCATTGAAATCCTAGTGGTACAAGCATGTTCATTGAATTGCTAGTGGTACAGGCATGTTCATTGGCTAATCATGCATTGAAATCTGTAAAGTGAGTGGAGAAGTCTCAGCTTGGCGTGTCTTTATATTCTATTTAAGTATAATTATGTACGTACGTATAGTGTGTGTGGCAAGTGCAGCAGTGTTGTTGCTATGCGATGCGTGTGGCTGTGTAAATATGCCTTGTGCGTACACACACGTTATTGCAGCTTTAACACTTGAGATATAATTACTCTCTTTAATATCTTTGCTACAAGTTGTACTTAATTGTATTTTATTGTACAAAATATATTAAATTAACTATCTATGAACTATTACTTAAAAATAATTTATATTTGGGTGTATGCTGGCCCCTCGTTGCCTGCATGCAGCTGAACTTGTATACTGGAACATCACATATTAAAGTTTCTTAGCCATAATGTTTCGGTATATAAGGTATAGTAGTGGCTAGTCTAATTGCAGATTTTCTTACAGCTTTTATTCCAATTTTCACCTTTATTATAAATAAGGTTAACTATTATATGCACTGTTGGAAAATCTCTTTTGGCATGCCAAATAATCATTAATCAATGCAATAAGTTCATATTGTGAATACTAAAAAAAGTGGCTTACATCATTTCAAATTACTAAGTATTTTATCTCGATTCAGTGTGTAGTCCTTCATATGTTCTGTACTTTTAAATAAATTTTATCTATGTAAAAACTAACAATATATTTAATTTTATTTTGTACTAATCATGGGAAGTGTTGTTTTATCCTTACAAAATATATTAACATTGAGCTCCATAATAATATGGTTTCAATATTGTCCTAGTAAAACTGCTTGTTACGTAAATAGGTAGGTATAGGGGCCTAACTACTAGTTATTTATTTGAGAGGCACTTCTATCCTAAATAATAAAAATATTAAAGTAAAGGTAAATAAAAAGAGTAGGTAAAGAAACTGCCAACTAAGTGCTTAGAAACGGCAGTTTTCATAAAACATATATTTATTTTAAATGAATTAGGTGTAGAACTAGTTTATGGTTTATAATATCTGTGGTAAAGGTAGGTACCTACTTAGTTTATCGCCATGGCATTAATTTAAATTTTATGCAGCTAGATAGCCATTTATTCAAACCACCACAAATTACAAAGTAGGTTTATAAATTGATTAACCCAATATAAGTAGGGACCTATGAACTCGTATATATGTATTTTGTTTCAATTAACTACACCTCCCTAGAGTCGACCATAGTAACTACAAAGGGCACGATAACTTTTTTGTAGAAAAGTAAATACCTGCAAAAAAATTGCGGTATAAAATAGAAATTGATATTTTTTCATAAATGCTAATCAAAATCGTTCATAAATCCCTATTACTTGCTTCTAATAAAATTATTTTCACCGTGAGTCGTGCAATTAGTTCTTATAGTCGAAGCTGATGACTGACTGGCTCAAGTTGCTGAGATAAGTGAGTAGGTACTCTGCGTTAGTAAAAAAATCCTACCTACGCTGCGGACGGACCTTCAAAGGTTCATATCTATCGGCATGTAGCGTGGCCGACAGCAAAAGCACTAGTACCTATACGTCTACGGGCACGGCAGACGGCTGACAGACACACCCGTCCGTCAGACAAATCAGAGCGTCTGCAGGTGCACGATACGATAGGTACATATTTACTTCCTATTGCTGTGGTGTACGTTGACGGTGACGCGTTCATAATAACAGCACAAACACCGCTAACGCCCAGACACGGATCGGCACATACAAAACACTCGCCGGAAATGTCTACCAGTGCCTCCTGGTCTGTCTGTGTGGAACTGTGGATACGCTAAGCCCTAAGCTATTCGCTTAGGCTTCGTTCGCTAGATATAGGTAATCATACGTTTATAGATGTATGGAATAATATTTTTTTTTGTAAGGTAGACGCAGAAATTTCACCATATAAAAGTGTCACCTTAAACATCCTAAGAATTCGACCAGACTGGTACCGGACCCGGTGGCACAGAGGTGGTGCACTCTCGTCCCTCTCAACTGACATAATGAAAAGACTTGATAGATGCAGATGGCCATACCAAATCGACGACTTCAGTGGTTTGGTGGGCCAGTAACAGACTCGGGGTTCGATTCCCGCCGTGCGCCAAAGTAATTGTTACATTTTCTGTTCGGGGTCTGGTTGTTATTAAAGACACTTAGAAATCCGAATTTCGGCTTATTCCTCTCGTCCCATCGTCGACCAGGCAATCCCATACCTTTCTAGGGGAAGGACGCAGGCTCCATCCATACCTGGGTTGAGTAGATGCACAGATATTATAATACCAGGTAGAGGTATTAATTTGGTTTTAAGTTAGGCCACTTTACACGTGGTTAATAGCGTAACAGCTTCAGTCCACTGGCGAGAACAAAAATATTGATAAAATAAAAATAACAATTTTATTCCGGAAAAAATAAATTTAGACGTTAAACGCTAGCAGAGGAATAGATTTGGATACCTAAAAATAATTGCCCGATTTTTACCCAATATGCCTTACTCGCTTGCTTAAATCATTTGATTGTATTACAGGTTCATCGATTGATAGACCGCTTACGACGAAGCTAGTCTTAAATTCACTAGGAACACAATACAAACTTAGATTCTCTGGGAATACTAACCTATCCTCATCGAGCACATGACTCGCCTACCTCTAACCAGCTTTATGAGCCTGACACTAGCAGTTTTATCAAAAACTAACATGAGCATTTTCTGAGGCTTAAGTTGGTAGGTTGGTAAACTACTTACCTTTTTTGATGGATCTTTTATCGCCAACTAAGTACTTACCTTGTAGTGGAAATGGAACCTATGAAAGTTATATTCCCATAGCTATTCATATCTTGTTAATACCGAAGACCTTTATTTGAATTTTCTTTCTTTAGTTACGAGTTTTATCCGAACAAAATGTGATGGATGTACCTAAAAACTTGCTCGGTAAATATCTACTTATGGTAAGTTGTGACGAAGAATTGGAAATACTGTCATTATTATTTAAGATTCTTTAATAAAATACAACTTTCTACAAACATCTCTTATATCTAAATCATGTAAAAGTGGGACTGTGCTATCCTCGCAATCGGGAACGTCATTGTAATTATTTATTTTACATTGTGCGGCATCCACACATACACAGGACCGGGATACTGAACATTTTCTTATCACTTTCTCAGTTTCAAAACAGGATGCTGGATCAACTATTGTATTAATACTATCAATGCTTGGAGTCAAAATCATATTTGAACAGGGATAAATAAAAAATGCGAACATTGTGAGAGCTACAAGGCATTGAATAGGGATAACTGTTGACCAATACTTTTGGGGGTAGTAATAAATGTTTAACATGTGTAAATAGGAATCAGGTGTAAAAGCCCAAATACAATAGATCCCTAGAATAGTTTTACTAAATAAATACATGAAGAAACCATACAAAGACCTTGCTGGTGTGGGGGCTGGCGTGTGTTCAGGCATATTTTTGTTCGTTATTTTTAAATTGCTCAATGCTTTTTGCTATTAGAAGAATATTCCTGAGGGCTCCGTTAAGCGCCACTCTTAGCCGTTTCAGTTCAGTCCCGTGGAAGGTTCTGTAAGGAAATACGAATTAGTCAGACTGTCATAACCAAGTCGGATAACTTGATTTGTGACTAGTTGTTATAATTATTAGTTGTTATTATTTATATTATTCTCGATACACTATTAGCTATTGAGCTGATGCGTATATGTATATCGTATATCAGTGCACTGTTTAGAGTATTATAATATTTGTGGCACTGTTTTACTTCAAGGAAGGGTCTTAGTCTATCGCCACAAGTCACTAGGTATGGAAAGCGAGCGTAAGTATAACACGAGTGTTATATTTGACGCATGACATTACATTATGACGATTATTGGTCTTGTTCCACAAATCCCCTGCGATGGGGATTTCTGACTTTTTGTATAGAAATCCTTTGTCCTTTTGGTTTATCCGGCCGGTGTACCTAGGTATTTAGTGGTTATTTTTAGTTATAGTTATGTTTTAACATGCACTAAAGAATGGCAAATTAATGCTGTTTATACGTCAAGTAATTAAGTAGTAGGTAACTAAATTTTAAGTTAATTTTAGGTAGCCTAGCGTTTTTACGTGATCCAACAAGTAATTTAGTAAAGCTCTTCAGTTCGTTCACATGCTCACATTTCCAGATCTGTTCCTTCTGTAATAATTTTTCGGCGGACTTCACTCCTTTTCACCTCCTCGTCCACATTCAGGACTTCGTAAGCCAATGCTGCTAACTCCTGTGTTGGGAAGGGTACTGTCAAACAGCTGAAACAAATGGCATGTCTTAAAGCTACAGTCAAGCAAAATTTGCTCACTCAAATTATTCGCGCAACTTAACATTGTATTTAAGCAAAGTTATGAAATAACTTAAAATATTTTGATTGCACATAAATTTACATGATTTAAGTAAGTAATTATAATTAATTGGGTTCATATATGAAATAATTAATAATTGGTTTTTATGAAATAATTAATCAAGCGTGCAATACAGCACTAGCGCCAAACATAGTTATGTTCGTGCACTTAATTTGAGGAAATAAAGAATAAAATGTCATATAATCATCTAAAAATGATACGTCTTTAAGATGCACTGATCGAGATTGTGAGATTTTTTTTAAAATCTCTTACTTTCTTTTTTTGACCCAGTATAAACAGATTTTCTCGTAATAATAACTGAACATATATGTAAAGTAATAAGATTTAGTCAAAGAATAAGTATTCAATGAAACAAAAATTCTAAAATAAATTTCCAGATTACCATACTCTTATAATTATTTTGATCTCAAGATACTACAAATTAACGAGTTTATAACCAAAAAATGATTCCTTAGTGACCGCTGATCTGTAGCGATCAGACTTGTCTTTGATCTGAAGAAGCTAGACAAGCGATGTAAAATAAAATAATTGGAAATAAAGAACACGTTTGCAGTTGACAAAACCCATGACTTAATTTTCTTATTCCATGGAAATTATATTTTACGGATATATATTTGTTTATTTACCGTATGGACAGGAGATCAGCATTTAATGAGTAGAAAAAAAATATTAAGACAAACGAGATCTCATTCTTTTCAAAAAAAAGTTGAGAAAATCGTGCAACAAAGCTTTCATCTTTTTTTGTCTCTGCTAGCTCAACTCATAATTATCCGTAGAAATTGATCAAAATTCGATTTAGAAAGAACCCTCAAAACACGAGTCATGTTCGAACTTGTTATATTTATTTAAATACAATAATTGTAAAATATGGAAAATGTACTTAGTAAATTAGAGTAACCTACGGTCAGTTTCAAGTCTTGCAAAATTAGTAATTACGCTAACTAGCATGCGGGGCGCCCTCCCCGCGCACGGTACATTGACGCAATTCTTATGTTCTGTATTCGCGTTTATAATACGTAGTATTAGGATTTAAAAATATATTCAATGTTGTGATTTTTGAGTGAAGCGTCACAAACTACGGACCAACCTACCCAAGTCTGATTAATAATTTTTTGATAATAACTGAGATTTTTGTTCTATTTGTAGGAGTTCTAAGTATCTCTATCTAAGGCTGACTACATAAAAAATATATGATTGTTATCGGTTTTTAATATGTTAAAAACTTAAAAAGGTAGGTAGGTAGATGTCCGGAAAAACATTATCCGTTTTAGTGTTCATGGTAAAACTACTTAATTATTATAACTACGTGCAAATATTTCTAAAATGTTTAGGTTTGTTTACAATCATTTTATTTAATTATAACTAAATAAGCTCCAGGAAAGTAGGTAGAAGGTTTATCATTGGAAAATATCTCAGCTAAAAAATCACGGTGTGTGAGACTGGTGTCACCAACATGTAAAGTCATATTGACGTCAAGTGGCGGTTTAAAGGTTAACCCACAATTAACTGTGTTGGTCGTAGGCTGCGGCGCTTCGAACATCCCCAGAATTTTGGCCAGAACGACACTGGATCAGTAGGATAGCTTCAAAGTACCTACTCTGTTGCTGCTATTGAGACCTCGTATAAAAGAAAAGGTTATTTCCCTGAGAGTTATGTCTTATCTGATCTTGTCACACGCTTTGTCTGTCTATCGCTATTTCAGCGATTTTATGAAAATCATATCCGAAGGAAGCAAATTGTTTTTATATTCGTATCTGTTACAACCAATTATCTTGCTAGATGAACTGGCGTCCAGCCAACTGTGTTGAGTCTGTCTTCGCTTAATACAAATGGGGAAGCGGGACATTGTGTATTGGATAAAAATAGATTAAGTTTTATAATAATTTTATTATTATTAAGTTTTTTTTTTTTTTTTGTTTACATATGCACATCATGTGATGTAGGTACCGTAATACGTCATAGATCTATAAAAATTGTAACTTGTAACACCATGTTATATCACAATATTTATAATATTCTACCTAGGTCCGATATTCATTATAATCATCAATAAAACAATAAATGTCCTGAAAACATGAACATCCCTACTTGTCTTTTTTCTTAGTGCCACTTTCGTGAGCCAAACTTCATGGGTCAATGTAACCCTGGGTCATTTTGTACAGCGCAATCGACGAGTTCGATACCCAGGTTAAAATCTTTCAAGTTCTATGCATGTGGGGTTCAGTAGGTGTAACTAAAAAGGTACCAAATAGTAATTACCTACGTAGGTAAAGTTAGATAATTTACTATGCAAATTTATGCATGTTGCTTTGCATAATATTCATGCAAGCTCCATTTACGTGACATAGGTTTACTTACTTTACTGTTTAAATACTGACTACATATTATGTACTTAATCTTAAAGACAGTTTCAATGCCTGTCCGAACACAGTTAGAAGGCACAGTTTTAAGTACCTTAAGTATTTTTTTAAGAATCTAATACTCAGAGCTACTTCGTGAACTAGTTAAGGTTGCCAGTTTAGAAGTAACTTTTGCTGTTGACTTATGTTACAATGTATTAAATTAAATTTTTTAAATAAAATTATCTTTAACTTTAATCGCTTTGGATTTGAAGCCCGTTATGCCATTTTTGGGAATGAAGTAGATTTTGAAACATATAGCAGTTAGAACTAGGTAAAAGAAAAGATAGATGGATTGTGTGAAAGATTTAATGGGTAAGAAAGGAAGGGTGTTTCCCAAAAACCCAAACAAGCTAATCAGAAGTGAGCACCTACCTACAGAGATGATGCTCTTAGATGGGAGTGGATAAAGAAAACATGATTTGTCTAATCCTACTAAATGTGGGTCAAGAGAAGAAAGAAAAATGGTGTGTTAGATTAACATATTATTATGAATGCATTGCCTTCTGATCCTGTTTTTGTCATTTTCTTGCTTAAACAATTTATTTTTGCAAATGTAAAACAACCAAATTCTTTACATAAATTAGTATAATGATCAGTGAAGTCTAATAAATTTGATGATAAGTTAATATCACAATTGTTGTGTAGATAAATAGAATTATGCTTTACTCCCCATGATGAAACAAGTGCTTAGGCAAGCTAAATTTATTTGTATGAGTAATTTTAAAGGTAAATTTGTAATATTTTAGGGTTCCATACCTCAAACGAAAAAAAAATGGAACCCTTATAAGATCAGACCCCTTTTCAAATAAATCAAACCCTTAGGGACCTACCTGTTGACCTAGAATCATAAAATTTGGCAAGAAGCAAGGTCTCACAGTACAATTAAAGGAAAAAGTCAGAATAGTTAATTTGTTGTTATACCCTATAAAAAAATATGTTTTTGTGATTACAAACTTACACTTGCAGTTGGATAATAATTGTCTGTGACATATATTGATGTATGGTGGAACATTTTTTAAACTACAAAGTTAAGTTTGTGTTTCAACCTGACTTATAGTTCAGTGCTTTGCAAGCTTATACAAAAGCCTTGATGCGCAAGTCATACTCACACTTGTCCACCTCTTTTTATAAGCAAAGAATGTTGTAAAATCTACTTCTGTTTCTCCTTTCCATCAGACAAAAGAGACTCTCCTATACATCATTTCTTGTCATCAAACCCATTATCTTAGGTGATCGCTCATGCTAATGGTGCTGCTTGTGCATTATCCCGCCGAGACAAGGCTACTTCAGCCTCCACAACCCTTTAAAATTTTGAGCAGGATCTTTAGGTTGATAGTAACACCTGTTTCTTGTAATACCTACTTGATTTGTAGGGTTCTTGTAGGTTCTTTATTTATAGATTTCATTGATAAAGAACTAAAAACTTATGGTAGTAATGAATTAATGGATCTATGAAAATGCACCTTGTGCACATATTGAAGTTAAAGGTGCAATGGGCGTGGGATCTTCTTGCTTAGGTAGGTACTTAACTACCTATTTTGTACGGTTTACTTACACACTTCGCTCAGCCATCATAACCAAAAGTATCAGGAACTCCGCGAAGTTTAGATCATGTTCGGAGTGACGGTATGCTAGTTATGTACTGTTCCAAAATTGGTCTTGAAACCACTGAAAAATAATAAAATTCATCATAGTAGTCTGTGATGTGCGTCGTCCGAAACAAAGTGGAAACAACAAACAATATAGAGATAGAACTAACCTGCCTGACAAAAACAAATAACTAGGAAGAGAATCCAGCTAAGTTAGAACATAGAGAAAATAACCACTACGTTGTACCTACATCCGAAGGAAAAAAATATTTCAACTTTTGTTTATGGCTCCTCTGGTTAGGGTTGCCACAATTTTGCCAATGTCGTGTCGGCAATATTTAATCCATTGTCATGTGTCGCGACATGTCGTGGCGATGGAGGAGTTTATCCAAAATTTTCCGGTTTAAAATAGAGGGAGAATCGAATTTATTTTTTAAAAGTTGATTTACGTTAATTTCTTATTTAAATAAATTGTCACTGTCAACAAAAATGTTGCGGTGTTAGTTTCTTATTGCCTTATTTTTACCTATGATGGATCAGAGAAGGATATATCCTATATCCTGGATTATTGGCTGTAATAATGTTAGCTTGGAAACCAAGGCGACGGCCCCGTTTGTTTTGGCTATTTTCCGTCAGTATCGGTCAACCAGTGTCCTTAAGTTAATGTTGAAATCATACATGAATTTTGGAAAAGTTGCTTGATCTCAAGACATTATTTAACATTATACGCCAAAATCCTTAAAATCAGGACAACTCGAAATCATGAAATGAATTTTGAAAACCCTGCTTGCTTTAAAAAAATGCAAGGCCATACATAATTAAGTTTCTAATTTTAAGCCCAAATCGTTAAATCAGTATCCTTAAAATTAAAAAAGTTACATGATTTTTCGAAAAATGGTTCATTTAATTTTATATGCAATCAATTCCAAATTAAAATAAAATTGATATACATTTTTGAAAGCAATTGCAATATTTGTTCATCACGCAATGAAACAACCCCTCTTCTTCTCTACCCTAAGGAATTAGATTCTTCGTGTTGTTTAGGTTGAAGCTACGAAGTCTTCGCCAGTTAAGTTTTTGTTGCTGCTGGATACCTATATGACCTAGTAAGTTTGTGTTAGGGATTTAAGTAGTTTATTGCAGTGGACTTCTTCAGTGATGAAACTTTTGTAAGAAGGTATTTATTATAAGTTATAACAGTATTTACAAGCACACTGTAGGAAAAGGGGTTATGAAAGAATGTACAATAACATTATTTTGTAAAGATTTTTATTAATATGTTCAAACACAATTTTCTATGTACAATACAAATTACTTTGTAAAAATATTCATTTTTGTCTTATAATTTATTGATTTATTAATTAATTTAATCGTAGGCAACACTAAAAATTATAGAAAATCAATTATTATTATGAAAATAGAAACTTCATTTTATTATAAGTACACAAGAAAGCATAATTTATTGCGCATTCCAAAAAGGATGCTTGGAATATAGTAATAGTATATTTGTATAATAATAACTAATAGCACATAGCTATAAATACGAAAGTTAACAACCTAACCCCATCGCATTATAATTGTAATAAAAAAACAACAGAATAGTTGATGAGTCAAAATAATCTATCAGCCCATACAATTAAATAATTAAATTTCATTAAGACATTTCCATCCAGCATTATTTAGTATTCACTGGAGTCGTAATTACGTATTTGTAAAACAACAGATTTAACTACATTATTCATAATCCGGGATCCATGATATTTTTTGACATAAATGGAATAAATAGTATACATAGCATATTATGTGGTTCGACTTAAACGAAACATTACGTTACAGTAACAATTAGCATGTTCAAACCGCGGCCGGACTGCAAGCGTCTGGCTTCACGTGAATACTAACGCATTTAAATAGCGCGCTAGGACTCGCCTGGCCATCATGTATCGTAGCAAGCCGCCTAGCTGGATTGTCGTCTAGCAGCCTAGATGCCTGCAGTGCGGCCACCCAGACGCCTAGCTGCAGAGCCGCGTCAAATGCGGATTTATATGTATATTGTAACCAGCAGCTAGTCTGCCTTGTCACTAAGCAGCCTAGACGCCTGAATGTGTACGCGGCCTAATACTACTTCTTAGCGACGGGGTCCCCAGGCGGCTGAGGGCGCGGAGGATTGCGCGGCGGGCGGGGGCGCGGCGCGGGGCCCGCCCATGGTCGGGAATTCGTGCGTGGAGGCGGTGTCGGGCGCGCGCTGCTCCCACGGCCCGCCCTTCACCACGAAGCCGGGGACGGGCACGCCGCCCGCGCCACCCACTGCTGATCCGTTCTCGTTGGCGGTGGCGGTGGCGGTGGTGGCGACGGCTAAAGCTTCGCCGAAATCTGCCAGAGATGGTCCCGACGGGCGTTGATAGCGGTCGGCAACATCTTGCAACTGTTCAAAAAGTTCATTTTTACTAAAATTGAAATACCCGGCTCATGTGTTTCAGTATGTATTGAAACAGCAAACTTTTTTGCTGCGTATGAGGCATATTATATCCCATTATGACTTACGTATTCCTCCGCCAGGTTGAGAAGGTGGTCCTTCGCGTCGAGCACGTTATCCTCCTCGCCGGCGATCACCACGGTGCTGTCTTCGTTGTTCTTCGGAAACCGGATGTCGACACGGTAATCGTCCATGATGCGTTTGATGTTCTTCCCACGTTGGCCTATCAGGCGGCGGTGCACGCGCGGGTCTATGTCGACTTCCTCGCGGTATTGGCTGTCCTGAGATACGAGATTTGTAGTTAAGGGGTTAAAACCTTATATTGTCATAACTTCATTAGTACCAAATATTTTGACGTGTATCAATTCGTAAATATTATAATAATAAAAATCTGTTATGAATAATGATACAATTAACTTACTTGTTGGTGAACAATCGCCATTATGGCGTCCTTAGCTAGGTAAGCCTTCTCTTCATAGCCCTGGATGGTGATGACGTCATCGTCTACTTCCCCGCGCTTAGGCAGGTTGATCTGAACTCCGAAGTCGGTGCGGATCTTGGTGATGACTGCGCCGCCCTTGCCAATCACCAGCGGGTGGTACTCAGGGTCCACTTGGAATTTCAGCTCGAAGGACCTGTTAAACAATACTATAAGTAATAGGAACTTGATATATTTATAGGAAATCCATAGAACTAAGTTCATCAACATAGCTTTTAGAATTAGCAAGCTGTCCAGAACCAATAACTGCTGAGGAAGAAAGGCTCAAGATCTTCTAAAGATGATGATATTTAATGGTCTACTTGGTATCCTCACGGATGTGCGTACTAGTACTCTGTTTTTTGTAGGAACTCCATTCAATACTTATGAATTTCATATTCAATTTTCTGGTAGGCAGCAGGCGTAGACTTAAAGTAAGATAATACTTCGCGTATTTAATAATAAAGGTCTGTGTACTTTGTAAACCACGTTTTTTTTATCATGACTAATTTCTATGAATTGGAAAATGGTCATAAAGTCTCGAATTATGGATTCGAGCATAGAGGTTCATTGCAGATTCTATAAATGTAAGCTGCGTTATTATTACAGCCAAATTATTGTTTCCACATAATTAAAACGAGCTGGCAACAATACGTGTTGTTGCCGCCAGATTTAGTATTTTATGACGGTCGTCTATAAACTGTAAATTAACCGATTCATTTGAACACCTAACATTCCAAACTATGTATTTATAGTTTGTAAAATATGAGTCACAATAATTATACACTTAGTCTTTTCCAGTTACCATTAAGAGTTACTTTAATGCTTCTATTTAATTATTTACAAAATAACCTATCAATAGCGTTGATTGATGATGTAGTGACTATTATTACCTGAGAGCTCTATCTTCCTTCTCTTTCTCCATCTCGACAATCCTTTCGGCGATTGCTTCTTTAGCCTTCTCAACGCTCGTTGGTGTACCCGTAACCTGCATAGTGAAAATGTATATTGTAAAGGAATTATATTGCAATTAGGTACCTACCTACCTCGATTTCTATACTAACTGTAGACATTGTGCAGTGCGTCGGCGTTGGCGTCTAGTTATTACGTGGTATTACAACGAGAGTAGAAAAGGTGAAAATACTTTTTACCGCCTGAGACGCAGAAGGTTGCGGGTTCGATTCCCGCTGCGGGACAAATGTTTGTACAATTAGCCGATATTTGTCTCGGGTCTGGGTGTTTTCGATGTATAATATGTATGTATTTACAAAAAAAAAAGTATATAAGTAGTATATCAGTCATGTAGTTCCCATAATACAAGCTCTGCTTAGTTTGGGGCTAGATGGTGCTGTGTGAAAAATGTCCAGCATTATTTATTTATTTTTATTATAGAATTCTTAAAAAAAAACGGACAGTTTCTGCGTGTCACTGTTAAAATTCGTACAGTTATAAATACGAATAATTTCAACAATATCTTATTGATATAATAAACAAATAACTTATGGATAGATAAATTCATTATAATAAAAAACAGTAAGGGAGTCTGAGGTTTTGCGTTATTTAATTAGGATCATGTATGCCAGGTATATCATGAAAAGCTACTCCCATGGGTATGCTCCTCTCCAAATGGGAGGTGAGTTACCTCCCCTCAAATAGTTATGGTAAAATGTTACGGTTTCATTGGTTAAGTTTTGATATTGGGAAACGGTTATCAATATCGATATTAAAACTAAACACCCGATATGTAATCGCTAGCGCAAGCAGCCAATATCGCCCATATCTAATGGTAATTATTCTAGATTGGGATAAGGAAGGATGTGGACTGTGCGTTGAGTACAGCTTGTTTACCTTGACGAGGTCGCTGGTGTCATCGTTGGGCGGCAGCAGGATGTGCACGTCGTAGGTCTGCATCAGCTCGCGGCGCTTCTGGCCGGCGAGGAGCCGGTGCAGCTCGTTCGGGACCTCCACCTCGATGCTCACCGGCACCTGGGAACAAAAAACCAACATTTACTTACCTGCACATATTTGAGCTAAAATTTAAGCAGATATATCTAAGTGGGCAGTACCCAGATTTCTGATCCAAAGGTTCCGATTATAACCCAGAATTAATTTTTTTTTCACTCGAAAAATTAAACTAAGCGGATTAAAAATTAAGCAGATTGACACATTCTCAAAATGATTATTTGTGATAGATTATCCTGGTGTACAATAAAGTGTTTGTTAATTTACATTAAAATTTTTAAACAAGTGCTTTCGCCAAAGCACTTGTTTAAAAATTTCAAGGTTAAAATCGTGAATGAATGCCGTCAGCTTGCGCGCTTCGTTTAGTAGTATTTTTACATCTTAGAAAAGTTTACATAACGTAAGAAAAATTATAGGAATTATTTCGCGTAATATGCATTGTTTAATTATGTAGGAATTAATGAGATAAAAATTTGCTCAAAGGTTTTGCTTGAAATATGTAGAGACATAAAAGACAGAAGAAGCCAGAGAGCTTCTTCTGTCTTTTGGGTGCCTATCTAACTTCTTACATATAGAAACCTTGGGGTCCCAAATCAGTTTCGTCTTAATAGTACCCAATAGCATGTCCAGAAATTTTAAAATAGGTAGTTATCAATTTTGTACCTAATCAGAATACCTACATAGGTAGGACTGTAATTTTAGTATGTACAGTATATAATTGATGCAGATCTTGTGTGAATAATTTAGCATGTAGTCAACATTCGTCATTGCATATGTATGTGTAAACGCTGCTATTTTACAGCTATGCTATGGTAGGCAACTGATGCAATTCATCCATTTTTATCGATTACTAAATGGGAATGCTTGTGCAGTAGTTTCTCTGCTTTCTGCACAACTGTAGTCAAAGACAACTGGTTATGATCAAATACCTGTTCTAGCAGAGCTTTCTTAGCGGCCTCGCAGTTCTCAGGGCGGCCCGTGATCTTGATGATGTCGTTAGGTCCTGGCTCGCCGTTTTGCTCGCTCTCTCTAACAGGCACGTCAGCGCCCTCTACGCTTTCGCGCTCTGGGAACTTGATCTGCACGTCATGCTCGGCGGTGATATCCTTGACCTTAGCGCCTCGAGCGCCCATCACTGTGCGATGGTGTCTTTGCGCTATAATGCATTCCACTGTCACCTGGAGAACAAATTATGTTGTTGTATATGTTGAAATTAGGAAGGATACAAATCGGCACCCACCTGAGATGAGCGGAGAGATGTGTACAATGAAACAATAGAATCGCGTGTAGAAGATATGTTAATTCAAATAAATACACCCAACAATATAGTCATAACTACTAAAATACTCTCATGATTACGACGAAATGTTTAAATGACCACATTATTATGTCACATGAATAAAAACATTGTTAAACTCCCGCCTTGAACTGAAATCACGTATTGCAGCGCCCCCTAGTGATATGTAGCGTTTAAATCTATTCAATCCTCTATTTTGTAGCCATAAGAAACTAGACGTCATCCGCATATCGCTGTTATTGGAATAAAAGATGTAAGAGATGACGCGACATTTACCACCGTAGCAATTCTAATTATATTTCCAAGTGGTAAAACAAGGTCTGGAGCGACATCGCACAATACACCCTGTGTATTGTGCATTATCCCTCTTCTAACCTGAGCCCAACCAGCCCAACACAACTCTGGGTTGATGACAGTGTGATCCGGTACCCCTGAACTTATTGGGAGTTTTTGACGACGGAGAACATGAATTGATAAGCTCTTACAGTCCCGCCTTCGACCTGACATCGGTTGTGGCGATTCAGATCACAGTGTCCCGTGATTATGTGCAGAAGTAAAATATACCTTAGCTTCCAAATCTTCGATGATCTCAGCGATGCGGAGTTTGGCAGCTTCAATGCAATCCTTAGGCCCCTTGAGTACGACGCGGTCGCTGTTGACGCCCTGGCGCGGGAATGAGATCTGCACGCCTCCGCACTCATCGGCGATGCGTCGCAGCACCTCGCCGCGGCGTGCGACGAAGTGCCTGTGGTGGCGCGGCGCGACCGTCATCTCTCCTTCAGACACGTTGCTGATCTCAGCGACGGCAGTTTCAAGCTGCTTCTTAGCTGCAGCCACTTGCTCCTCGCGACCTAAAAACATAACAAGATGTTAGCACGGACTAGACAAGTGACGACAGGAGCCTGTACTCATATATCTGCCTTAGAGGTTGTTTGTTTGTGTGTTACCATTTATCTCCGAAATCAGATTGTTATCGGATTGCAATGTGGTTTTTTTGTAATCAATTTGCATGTGTTCAAAGATAGGTTTTATCCCCAGAAGTCACATGGGGGCGACACTGCTATCATCTTTTTTTAGAATTTAACGATTTTGACGTTTTAATGCCGTTTTGCATTCTGTTGTCTATTGATACGCCCCATAGTCACTTGTGGCAATAAAACCTATCTCATAACCATCACGAGGGATCTTTATTTTCTGGTCCAATATCCAGTCAAATAAATCAAACCATCATCGTCACCCGGCAGACGTGCATTGCTGCATAAAAGCCTCAATTTTCCAAAACTGTTTAGAATGCCATAAAATGGGCATAAAGGACACCGGTCACGCGACCATTATGAACTGTTAAGGTGGCGAACAGATAACTTACTATTAAATCAATGGATTGTAAGCTCTTTTGCTTCAATGTGATTTTTTTGTTTTTATGTGCTGATTTCATTTTCACTTACCAATAATGAAAATAGCTTCCTTATCCTCATCCTTTTCAGTCGGGAAGATGATGCGAGCGCCAGTTTGCTCGCGAATCTTCTTAATATTAGTACCATTCTTTCCTATAAGGAACTTGTGATGGTCGGACTTGGCTCGCACTTGCGCCGTGTGGGAGGTGAGCTCCCGCTCATTCGCGTGCGCTAGGAGCTGCTGCTTGGCCTTCTCTACGTCCTCAGCCGGGCCCTTGATCACGACTTTGTCGCTGTCGCTATCCGCGGGCGGGAACTTGATAAGTACGCCGCCGCACTCCTCCATGATGGAATGAATCAGTTTACCGCCGGCTCCGATCAGAGAGTTGTAGTATTTCGGCGAGATCTTGACCTCGTCAGTAACAACGTTCGCTTTCTCGTTGTGTATCTGCTGTATTCTCTTGACCGCATCCTCGACGTTCTCGCGTTTGCCTCGCACGGTTATCACGTCGCTTTCATCGCCCTCCGCCGGCAGATCGATCACAGTTTGGGTCTCGTCCCTGATTTTCCTTAAATTAACACCACCCTTACCGATGATAAACTTGTGGAATTGCTTGAAAATTGGCACTTCTTGAACGTAAGACGATTCCGCGATCTCTTTCAGGATTTTGTAAAGGTACTTTTCACACTTCTCAATTTCATCTTGGGGTCCTCTTAGCTTAATAGGGCTCCTCTTCTGCCCTTGGTCGGGAAGATTGATGAGAATATTCTCGAATTTGTCACGGATTTCTTTAATTTTTTCTCCCTTTACACCAATAAGAGATTTGATATATTTATAATCAACATATACCTCTTTCGTTCTTTCGTTCTCAAGTTTCGAGACCATTTCTCTCAATTCCTTTTCAGCGTCGGCAACGCCTTGATGGCTGCCTTCAATGCGAATAATATTGTTGCCTTCGCTTTCGATTATATTAATTACTACACCAGTCTCAACCTTCAGTCTATTAACTGAAAAGAAAAATAATACTTTTGCACCTTGTCGCTTTTGAATAGCGCATTCAAAAGCGACAAGGTGCGTGCATGGCACATCACACTTTTATTTTATTAAGACATAAGTCGGCGCAGTGGGCTGAGTGAGACGCAAGAGGTGCGGGTTGGATTCCCGCTGCGGGACAAATGTATGCATGATCTGCAAATAGTTGTCCTGTGTCTCTAAGTGTTGTGTTACCATGGCACTCGTAGTTTCTGATATCCACAACACAGGAAATCCGAGTGAGGGGGGTCTACAATACGTATATAATAGGTTGGGGAAAAAGTCTTTTCGCATTTTTTAAGAAAATTCAAAACATTTTTTAATATAGTTTATTTACATTTAACTAAAGTATGTAGGTACCATTTTGTTCGATAACTTTTTGCCATTTTGTAGGCAGGGACATGATCCCATTGCTATAAAAACTTTGGGGCTTCTGTTCAAAATACCGCGACAAGTGGTTTTGGCAGTCCTCTCGTGATGTTAACCTGACACTGCCTAAAGAATTCTGAAGAGACCGAAACAGGTGGAAATCTGAAGGTGCAAGGTCAGGACTATACGGCGGATGCATTAACACATCCCAGCCAAACTCTCTTAATTTTTGCTGAGTGGCTAAAGATGTGTGAGGTCAAAAATGGTCAAAAATTTCTTCAAAAATGGTTCGGTTTCATTACGTCGTAATAAAGAATCACAAATGAGAACACGGTTCATTAGGTTTCTTTCAGTGAGCTCGTGAGGTACCCAAATATCGAGCTTTTTTGTGTACCCAGTTTTTTTCAAATGCGCCAAAACTGTTTTGTGGTCAATTCCCAGTTCTTCAGCTACGTCGTAACTACTGATATGCCGATCTTGCTCCACTTTTTCAAAAATGGCATCCATTTTATCCGTAATAGGGCGACCAGAGCGACGTGCATCTTTGACATCAAAATTTCCGGATTGAAAACGCTTAAACCAAATTTGTGCTACTCTCACAGACACTGCACTAGGTCCATAAACATCGCAAATTTTTTTCGCGGCTTGCGTTGCATTTTTACCTTTTTTGTAGTAAAATTTTAAAATGTATCGAATTTCTTCATTAGATTCACTCATCTTAACAGTACGAAAAACAAATAAAAATCACACATTTTCCTAATTTGAATTTGGAATTATCTTCTTTAAAATTTAAACTTTTAATGATACCAAAACCAGCCAGATACAAATAGTATAGCCAAAGATATTTTATTACAAGTTCATACATACAATAATGCGAAAAGACTTTTTCCCCAACCTAATATGTACAATATGTAGGCGATTACGGCTAATTCTAATTCTAAGTGTACTAGGGAACTTAGGTACTGATGTCCCGCATTGGGATGGTTTGTGCATTAACCCTTTTCTAACCTGGTTACCGCTATGGGGTTTAAAGTTTAATTTTTAAATGAGTAAGATAGTAATTTTAAGGTTTTATCATTAGTTGTGTATTTAGTCTCAGGCTACATTTTTTCGTCTGAGATTAAACAAAATATAGCTCTATGAATAAAAATTCAATGTTTAAACCCCAGTGGAGTAGCGGCACCATTTGGTGACGCTTACTTGGTGTGTAAAAATGTATGCACCATTTGGTGTGTAAAAATAGTTTGTTTACTTACTGTTTGCTCCACCCTTGCCGATAATGTGCTTGTAGAATTTGGGATCGACAGAGAGTTCGACGTAAGTGAGGGTAGCGAGCAGGTTCTTGACAAAGCTGTCCAATTCCACTTGCGCGCGTTCCACCTCTTCGGGCGGCCCGTCAATTTTAACCTTATCTTCAGAATGCGTAATATCAACATGTACCTGAAATAAAACCTCAAGTCAACAGCGTCTACCAAAAAGTTTACCTAGTTTCTAACTGAGTAAATTATTTGTTGAATGGCGTTTGCCGTGGCGTCACATCGGACAATTCAGTTCGTTAAAATCTATTGTGTCGTAAAACGGCTAGCTTCAGACGGCAAAGAGACTTCCGTTCTGAGGGTCTATGCTCAGATGATAACATGTCAAAACGTTGACCATATCGACAAGATTTCCATTGTCGGAAAGGTCATCGTTTCGACAAATTTTGAACGTATTTGTAACTCAGCATAGGGCCTATGCTGCTCTGTAGTGACATTGCTAAAATAAGAATAAAAAACAATGGTGCTGTTTCTATTACCACAATTGATTATAATTCATATGTCACGCCTAACTGCAAGGTAGGGTCAAAATAACTAATTGGATAATATAAAGTTTCCAATTACCTTTGAGAAGTCCTGAGTAATCTTTTTAATGTTAGAGCCGTTCTTTCCAATAATGTACTTATGGATCCAAGTAGGTGCATCCACGGTGGCAGTTTTCACAGAATTTGCTTTTTCACACACCTTTGAGAGAGCTGCAAAGGCAATATTTTAAAGAATGATGCAAATATTCTTTGAATCAAAGAAATAGATTCAATTTTTGCAATACAAACCTAAGCCAATCTTGTTATGGGGTCCATGAAGAGTAATAGTGCCAGTAGTAGAATCAGGAGGAGGCATTTCAACGGATACGCCGGTTTCTTTCAAGATCTCCTGGATGGTAGTTCCACGGGCGCCGATCACATATTTGTGTTGTGATTTAGGCACCTCTACCATGACCGTCGAGCATTTTTTGACCTGATAACAGATAATTTCAATACAATGTTAATTTATGGTAAAATGGTTACTTTATTCATCATATTTATTCGTGGAAAAAACGGGGCTTAGGTATTGATGTACTTAGCAATTAAGTTTAAAAGTTCATTAAAAAACATTTTGTTTGTCTTTTATTTGTGGTACCCTGTCGCGTCGTTCTTAACGGCCGTTTTCGATGTTACAGAATGTCGCGCTTTTCTAGGTCCCAAGCTCTGCAAAATTCAAGGCCCTTAGAAGATGCCAGTTTAATTAAACAAGCGAAGCGAGATCTCAGTCTTCTTGTATGTAGCCAAAATTAAGTTTGTCCAAGGATAACTTTTGAACTATTCATCCTAATTGATCCTAATTGAGTTAAATCCGTAAGGGCATGTTTAGATATGGCAGTCAAAGAGGGACAAGAAAACGAGGATATGTGACAAATGTGTCTCAGTTCGGGGGAACCATTAAAAGTAATTAAAGGCCTTACTTATAAAGATGATTAAACTGTTGATAAACTAAACACTGTTTCGTCTCTTCTGATATGTATAATTACAGGTTCAACAAAATAAAATACTGTAAGCTAAACAACTGTTTAAAACCTTTAAAGAAAGCATGTAATAATCTCATACCATTTCCTCATGGATAGCTTCAATCTGGGCCTTAGCAGCGAGCACTCCGTTCTTTTCTCCGGCGATGACGATCTCATTGCTCTGCGTGGACTGCGGTGGGATATGGATGCGGGCGCCGGTCTCCGCGCTCAGAGCTGCTGCCCTCTCCCCGTACGGACCTTGGATGAACGGGTGGTAGATCTTCGGGACGGTAACACGCTCCAATGCCTTACGTGACTAAAAAATCAAATAAGAAATATAAACTTTTTATATTGATTTTTTTTGTGGCGCTGCATCGGGTATTTACATGTGAGTTCCATAGTGCTTTCTTGATCTCCACACCAAGACACATTTTTGATAAGCAGCCAGTATGTATAATATAGCCATAAAACATATTAGCCAGACGTTGGCAGTGTAAACTTACATAAGCTCTAATTCGTAGATACAAAATGAGGGTTATAGAAAAGTATGGCCCATGTTATTGTGCTTTCTGCGACATAGAAGAACTTAAACATAGAAACAGAAAATAATCTTTTTAAATTATTCTTTAATGAGGGAAAGTACAGTAGCGACTTTTAATTTAAGAACATTCAATAATTTCAATGTCATTTTATTAGAATATTTAAAATTTGTATGTTTAAAGCCAATAGGTTTTTTGTTTATTGAAAACACAAGGATCATATAGAAACGTTCAGAATTTCAGAAGGATTCTAAGTTGAAGCATCACATTACGAAAGCTTATCATTTAAGATTGTCAGAAAAATCCAAGGGCGGTCCACAAATTAAAAATCGTGACGACACATTACGTATGCACTCATTTCTATTTGTAGGATGCTATTCAATTTAATTCCTTACTTGTTCTTCGGAGCAAATCCTGATCTCATGTTCAGCTTTCTCAATGCCTTCCTTGGTACCGGTGATTGTAATGGTCTCGCTGTTGTCCGCGATGCTGGGCACGCTGATCTTGGTCGCTGTCACCTTCTCAAGGTCCTTCAGCTTCTGTCCAAGCTTGCCTAAGATCCAGCGGTGGTGTTCCTTGGGTATGTTCACTTGCTTGCTAGCCTATAAACCACAAATATTATAAAATGAGCCAGCGACAGTGTGAGTTCGATTTTTCCAGACTCAGTTTTCTTCTGCTCAAACATTTGTGAACCCCTCGAAGTGTTTTAAATATTCTATTGCAGCGCCGCCTGGGGATTTGTGGTGATAAAATACGTCCTAGAAGACATACTTATTGATTGACAAAACAACTCCTTTCAATCAAATAAGCCTTTTCTAGAAATGATAACAGACCAACATACAAACTCTTACGGCCAACGCATATACGGGCTCCCGTCGTCGTGTGTAAAAAGGGACTATAAAGACAATATTATGACATCTTCAGTCTTCATTTTATCAGAGTTAGATCTAAATAGCAAAGTATCAAGTTCACTAGTTTAAGTACCTGTTGTTGGAAATGGGTCAGAATCAGACGCCTAGCATCGAGCACGGCGCTGTGCTTGCCAGTGATCAGGAAAGTAAGACTTCCGTCCTTGCTCGTGGAGATTTCGATGTGGGCGCCAGTGTCCTTAGTGATGGATTGACAGGTCCTCAGCGATTCACCTTCGCCAAATGAGTTAGAATTATCCAGTTTCCTTTCTTCATATGGCAGATGGAAAACCTGTGGAATGAAACATGTCTCCAGCACAAAAATATGTAGTGGGCATAGGGCCTACGGGTAGCTATTGTCAAACAGTTTTAAATGAGTCCAAACCATGTAATTAAAAGGGGAAGATATGTAGATGTTAGAATATCGCGTAATCAACACTGGGCTAGATACAACTACGGGTAAACACATACTCACACCACTAAAATGACAATACGATATTGGAAATATAGTTCATGAAATCAACAATAGAGATAGAGATAGACTGTAGTGCGAGCAAGAAAACAGTGAATGAGCCACTCAAAAAAAATCAATGGCGATTCAAGAACAATGCAAATATCAGTAGAGTTTTAAATTGATTTTAAGTTTTGACCGAAAGTAATGCCTTGGAAACTGTTTGGTGTTCTTAAGATATTTATACAGTAAATGAACCAGGAAGGCATAGTTGTTGCTTATTTCCAAAAATGTGGTAGTAAGAACTTGACGTGTAAATCGTGTTATACAAACGCTACGCCGATGGCGCCAGTTCGATTGTGATTAAGGCATATTGCTTCCAATTTCAGCGATCCACGGCTAAGAGGCAGATAATCAGAGTTTCATAATAATATAGGCAAAAAACTTATCAAACACCTATTTTATAATATACATAACATAAACTGATAACACCAAAAATTCATTTTATATGGCCTTGATATCATGTGGGAGAAGTAAAGTACCTTATACAAAACTCGTGGGAGTTTTGTATAAGGTACTTTAAAGGTAGGTAGGTGCCATATATTGGTGAGGGTTAAAACATCTCTGCGTCCCATTCTTTCATATAGGTCTCTCCACCCAAAAGTTGTCTTGAACAAATCGCCGTATATTGTGCAATTATTTTGTTATTGTAACTAGTGTTATTTATTGTAAGTCTATCTCTACCACAATATCCAAACTAGAATTAATATTTGCAGATCATGCTAGACATTGTCTTGAAGCGGGAATTTAACCAGCATTTAATAATAATATAGTAATGCTGGTCAATAAATAATAACATTGTCATTTTAGTAAATCTCAAGTTAGTGTCGCTTGCATGAGTCGTCAAATTTTCTGGGTTAATTTACTATACAGGTCTTCAGTACAGCGTAATCAACGAGTTGGATCGTAACCAAGGTTTAAAAATTAAAATGTAAACTCTAACAGGCATAAATCGTTATATTAAGTCAGTATAATGTATCTTGTAGGTAAGTTAGCAACATTATAACTCTTATCAAAAAATAGTGTCACGGTATTTCAAAACACATTATCAGAGTCATTATCATTATGCTTTCATACTGATTATTTAACAACTAAAATGTAGGCTACTATAAGCAACAACGCATGCCACATGGCAGTATGATAAGATATTTACCGTGATTTGTGAGTTTGAATGTTTCTCGATATTTCGGCACCTTGCGTGTTATTACGTTAATAACCATGATAGTTTCAAAAGTTATAAGTGTAATAATTACACATATGGGGTTGATAGGATCCACCCACATTCTCATAGACATCCTGCATAGGGGTAATGGGTATTGCACTAATGAATAGTGATTAAATGACCTCAATACAAACCAAAGTGGGTAAAAATGTGGCAGGGCATAGACATCTGTTCTGTACCATTCAACCTTGAAACTTTTTGAGAAATCAAAGTAGATTGCTATCTTGTTGAATTATATTTTGCATTGGCAGCACCAATTGATTGCAACTTACGAAGATTGAGTTGGATGTTGATTGAAGATCACATCTTTATTAACGATGCTTTATGATGGCGGCACCAACTCATTACATCTAGCCCCAAACTAAGCAGAGCTTGTATTATAGGAACTACATGACTGTGATGTACTTCTTCCTCATTGTAAGCTTATCACGATAAAGAGATAGTTCTCACCTGAGTATGCAAAGTAGATCCAACTCTAAGTTTATTGGTGGCTTGTTGAATGCTGCGCTGCGGCGGCGGGGCCGAATGCGGCAGAGCCGGGAACAAGTCATCGTAGGCGAAGGAGCCGCTGTTGCCGGTGTCGTATCCAACGTTATTAACATTGTTAGGTTCTTCATTATGCGCGGGTATGTCAGAATTTACGGGAATCATGTCTCCAACCATCATGGATTGCTGATGCATCATTTTCTACTTCTCTAGCAGTCCTTGTCCGCGCCAAGTCGTTACAGTACTGTGTTAAAACATGTTTTTATGAGTACCAGAACATACCTACTCTATGCATACTCTGACCATTTGTGTAGCAATTTTATTTGTTTAATCATATTTGATCAATTGGTTACAGTCTATTGAAATTCATTATGATCTCTATAGAAATATTCTTTTACATTACATTGAAGGACATTTGAAATAAAGAAGCACTAATAGTAAGAGGTATATTGTCCGCAATCTCAAGACCAATTTCAAAATGTTTCTAGGTTATAACTATACATTTTTTGACACACTGTCACAAAAATCTATGCTTGAGTTTGTTATTTGTTCTGGAATGGTACATATGCACATAGGGGTTTATCCTGTAGCATCTAAATGCGTTTGCTTATTAGCATGCTAGTAGTATTGTTGTACAACTTTGTATAGCGTAAACTTGTCCAGTATTGTAGAGGAGACCTGAATTATATGAGCAGTGTATTTGTAAAAAAAAAAGAATTCTATTAGATTGCTTGCAAACTAAAATGTGAACTGGCCATGAACTTGCTACTAAGCTTTACTTTAAAATTTTACTAAACACAAGTTGATGAATATTTTGTAACAAGCAATATATATAACACACAATTATGCTTGTATAGACTTTTAACCCAGGTACCATGTGGCAAAGCCATGCAAGCATATGCTAGTTATTCATAATGGTACATTCCAAATGTGTGAACAGAATATACTTAATAGTTTTTTTTACTTATATTTACAGTTTCAGAATCTCTACAAGTTCTCACATTTGATGTTCATTCACATTAAAACTAACACTAGTGGCCAGGATTTGTACAGAGATAAGGAAAAGTGACATAATTATGATGATCAGGGGTCGCAATAGGTAGAGTATTTAAGTACCAAATGACACTTCTACAAAGTCTTAATATGCATATGTTTTTAATCCGCCATGGGTTCCAGGATTAATATAAATGTCTTCTGAAACATTAATTCCTTACCCATGTTAAACACAAAACTAAGAAGGTAGTTCATATACATATGCAACTTCCATATAGAAATTTTTGTTCACTCATCTGCTTTGGTGCATTGAGTGTGCATAGGTTTTCAATAATGAAAACCATTTGCACATTTTTATATTATTACCTTGGCTTATAGGTTTGGATTGAATCTGTGAACCCTGACGATTATGGCTAGGCTTAATAGATTGGAAGTCTATTATGGAAGCTTTAGAAGTTTTTCATGAAGTCAGAGCAGTCATTATTTAGATAGGAAATGACAGCATACAAACAAAAGTTGAAAAAATCATGGATAGAAACCCAGACCAGGATGTTGTCCGTAAATTTAACGAAAAACAACCAACAAAACATTTATTAAATTCGCCCTGCTGTAATTTGTTGATGTAGAAAGATCATTCTCAACATATAAATGGATTTTGCACCTATATTGAAACCAATTAAAATAATATGTTCTGTCCTATTCTGTCAAACATAAGAGAGAAACAAAATATTTTTGTCTTCTCTGCGGTAGATAAAACTGTTGTCTAGGGTCTTCATGCTAAGCAGGCTGGAGAAAAACCAGGAACCGGGTGTTTTGCTCTACTTAGTTTGCTAAACATAGCTCATTGCAATTTTAGAAAATATATATATATATATATCCCAGAACTAAACTTAATATTTTTTGTGAAAATGAAAAAAAAAATAACTTATTTATAATTGGGTATATATTTATATAGTAGCATCACATGGCAAAGGCATCTAAGTTTTCTAAAAGTCCTTTCCGTCTAAAATATGGATGGTTGACAAATCGTCAAATAATCATGACTTAAATGTGCCAATGCCCTAACAGCATTTAACTAACGAGCTCAAATCCTATGCCAAACAAATGAAGCTGCACCCAAACAAGCTGACCAATAATCTCATGAAGAATACCACATCATTCAGAAGGATAAAGAGACCCCCCTCAAGACATAATTTAGTACACAACCTACAGAATAATAAATATAATAGATATTGGGCTGGGCTTTTTCCATCCATGTCAGTCAAGTATGAAGAATACATCAGGCTCTAAATCAATATTAAATAAAAATAATATAAAACTATTTATTTATGAGACTATATTGAAAAACCTCAGGAAATACCAATGTCAGAAGATAGGAAGCATTAACATACATGAATAATATTCCATAGGATTGATAAATTAGATTTTGCAGCAATGGGTATCTTATTCAATAAATCATTGGCAGTATAAAATCATCCAATTTGCCTCTAGTAGAAGTCAGAAAAAAAAAATGCAGGAATCAAACCAAGGACCCAAAGATCTGATTGAAACTAATCAGCAGCAACAAATAACAAGTTAATGTACAGACTTGTGATAGTGTAGGTACCTACTTAGTACAAATGTGCAGTTCATGCAACATCCAATCCAGAATTCTACCAATAGATTAAAAATGTTCATGTAGAAAACTGATTTTGCGCACGGTTCTATGTAAACATGTGCTTTGAGGATTCCTTGCATTGGCATCTTTCTTTTGATAATACGTGTCACCTTCCAGCACATTTGACGTGGAACCAGTCTTTCTAGCATTTTATCAACACTTACCCTAAGTACTGTAGCAAATCCAACTGGAATATTATCCTTTAGACGCCAGAATCGCTCTTTTCTTCTCCTGCGTAAAAATAAGGTACTTTGTTACAAATAATGGCAAATAGAATTAGTTAAAATATCTCGAGCAAAAATACACGTACCCAGCAGCCGAGGGCGAGAGAAAGATGGCCACAGATAACAAAACAAAATGTCGAGTCGAGAATTTACGTCATAGTGTGTAGGGTTGACACGTATTACCAACTGTACCATGGTAGATCGAAGATGTAAACAATCATAGTGTTCGTTCTAGCTAGTCTGTGGAGTATAAACCTTTTAGTATTCGCAGTAAGTCTGTGTGTTTTATGCATCCTTATTAAGTCTGTGGATTCTGTCAAATAATTTGATTATCTATGGTGGGTGTTGAATGAATTGTTGATTGATTGATTGACTTTTTAGCGTGTTTGGTGCAATTTAAGCTAAAAACATTCTCTTAAACATTGAAATTGAAGAAATACTATTTGAAATAAGCTTTTAAGTAGTGATACATGTTGTCCCGATGATAATTCTGTGAAATATGGATAAAATTCCAAGAACTCACGAAGGTAAGATTCGATGATGCCAGCCATTTTCGTAGTTGGTAGGGGTCCATGGCTGGGTAATCCTGATATCTACACGCTTTCTTTTATTTTAGATCATAGTTCTTTGACTCTCTCTATTAATTTCGTCCAACACAGCGGTGTTCGAAACAATTTATTTATTTATCAAAAATGTATTAAAAACGAGATTAATATAGACTTACTGAGAGCTTTGAGAAGAAGTGAGGAACAGTGTGATAAGGGAGTGTTGTGGAGTGAAAGAAGATATAGTGACAATAATAGACAAGTTTGGGCATGTAGAAAGGATGGATGAAAAGAGATTGATAAAACATGTATATAAGGGAAGTGTGAAAGGGTAGACCCCGGCGAACATACTCTGACCAGATTGGAGACATCTGGAAAAAGGTCAGTTCAAGAGTACCCTAAACCGGCGAGCATGTATGAAGAATGTAATGAGAGTGAATGAAGCAAAAGATTTATGTCAGGATCGTAGCAAATGGAAATCCATAGTATCTGCCTACCCCGCTGGGAAACAGGTACACATACATACATAAACATGTATGTATGTGAACTGGTTCTAGAACTAAACTAGAACCAAAACATGCAATGGAAGAATATTTTAGATTTAGTTATTTTGATTAGTAGTGCAGCATAACTTAACCTTACATAATTAGTGAATATAGTATGTATAGGTTTGTGTATGTTTAAGTACTTTTCCATTCAAATTGGGTACCTATATGCTTAGAATATTGTGTAATCTTCATAACATACTGAACTTTTATTCAAATAAACATAATTTTGATAATCAATTGTTTTCAGCCATTGAGGCTCAAATTCGTGAGATACAGTCGAAGAAAAGTGAGTTACCTGAAAATGGAAATTCAAATAAACAGGGAGTATCGCTGGCGGACACATACTATGACAGTGACATCTATGACAACTCTGGTACGGGCAGTAAGTCCCGGTATGATGGGTATGTGACTTCCATTGCTGCTAATGATGAGGTTGAAGATGATGATGTGGAAAATGTGCCCATATCTCAGAAAAGATCCGGATACACTGCACCCGCCTCCTTGCTGAATGATGTAGCTCAGGTTTGTAACATAACCAATTTATTTATAAATCATTGTTACTGTGTAACTTAGATTTGAAGTATCACTTATCTCAAATGTATATTTTTTACAAAATTCCATGAAAAATGGTCTTAATGCTTAGTAAAATACTTGCAACAGAACACTCATACCCTGTAGCTCTATTTTATGTAAATTAAATCTAAATCTATTTAATGTTTTTTAGAGTGATAAAGACTATGATCCATTTGCTGATAAAAGAAGACCAACCATTGCAGACAGGGAAGATGAATACCGTCAGAAAAGGCGGAGGATGATCATATCCCCTGAACGATCAGACCCTTTTGCTGAAGGTATGCATAGAAGACAATTTAAACACTTAATGTGACCTAAAATTTTAAATGTATTCAATGTGAATTTTTTTATCCAAGATAGAATACCTATTGAATCATGTTACATAACAATAATGCAAAAAATGTGAGTTAGAATAATAAACATTAACTTTTTCAGGAGGAAAAACTCCTGATGTTGGATCTAGGACATACACAGAAATTATGAAAGAACAATATCTGCGTGCTGAAGAAACTGAGGTGAGGTTTTACTAGCCAATTATGTTTATTGACAGTATCAACATTAATTGATGTCCATTAGGAAATTTAAAAAAAACTAACATTTTGATGTTTGCAGTTGAGGAAAAAACTTTTGGAAAGGGCCAGAGAAGGCACTCTGAAGCCAGTACAGCAATCCAATGGCGATGCACCCAAACAAGCACCTGCAAAGCGCAAGGGTCGCTGGGACATGAGCACTGAAGAAACCCCACAAGCAAAGAAGACAGTCACAGCCACACCTACTTCACAGGCCACCCCTTCTTGGGATGCAGAGGTGAGAAATGTCTAACATTATAACTATTTTAAGTCTGGGCCATATACTGGTCACTGAGCCAAAGCAGGGTGACTAAGAAATTACACTATGAAAACAAATCTTTGACTTCACAATGTGAAAATTTTGAAACAGCAGTCTTATTTTATAGGAATATCTTGTTATTAAGAGAACTAACAACGTCATATTATAAATTAATATTGCAGCAGCCCATTTCATATCTGACATACCAGAAACTTAATCAATTTTCTTTAGAAAAAAAGTTATGTCCATACAAGTCAACTTCCTCAAACTTTATGCAAACCAGCATCAGACAACCAATTTAATTTCAAACAATCAATTTAACATGATCTATCTATACTCTGGTTTTAATTTTAGGGTACATCACAACTATACACTTTTTTTTTATACATCTCAAGTGTCATACATGTATGCGGCCCACCTGTTGGTAAGTGGTTATTGTAACCTATAGATGCTTGCAACACCAGAGGTATCACTCGCGCGTTGCCGACCCTGAGATATAACGGGTGAAAATTCTCATTGTGGGCCTGTAATATCATTCTCCTGCTGATGTTTCCTTGACTGTTAGTGCACCATCTGCACCACGCTCAACGGTCGTGAGAACTGGCTTAGCCTCGCCGTTTTGTCCTTTGCGCGTGGCTGGATGGTGGTTAATTTTAATTGTTGGTGCAGAGAGGTGCTTGGGAAGAAACTCCCGGCGGTGGTGGACGAGGCGGCGAGACACCTGGGGCGACGCCGTCAGCCCGCGTGTGGGACGCCACCCCCGGACACATCACACCGGGACATGCCACGCCCGGCCGCGAGACACCCGCGCAAGCTGCGTCTAGGCGTAACAGATGGGATGAGACACCTAAAACTGATAGAGGTACGGTTACTGCTTTGTGTAACATTTTAATAACACTAGATGGTCATCACCAGTGATCGGAATTAGGTGAGCTAATTTACCTAAAGTTCAAAGAACAGAGTCAAAAAAAATGGAGACTTCCTTACCATTAACATTTTTTTCCGGGAAATCTTTCCCGGAAATTGGGAATTTGTTCCAAGTTTTAGGATATCAGTTAAGTACATTTAATATTAATGTTATTCATACAGAAAACTAACTGAATTAATTTTCCTTTTTAACAAACTTCAATAAGATTTATTTTGTTATTAACTCAGGTAAAAAACTGGATTCGCCTATGTTTTCGTTTCCCAGAATAGCCAAATCATGCTGTCCCTTTAAGTGTTTGTAGCAATACACTGCAAACCAGTGATAAACAACAACAACAAACGCTAAGAAAGGGACAGCATGCTTTGGCTATTCTGGGAAACGAATCATTGTTTAAGTAAACAATGACAAAAGGGTTGAAGGGTGAGGGTGTTTTGCATCCAAACGGCGTCATAACTTGTATGCGTGCGTGCATCACTTCTATAGTTACCTCGGCAGCGTGTGTATCTTAGACTCGTGAATATTTTATTAACCTGTTTTCGTATCGTTTATTGGATCTGCTTCACATAACTACCTTGGCTTGAATTTACGGACTGCGATTTATTGCAACCATATCACTACTTGTACCTATCTACCTTGGCTTGAATTTACGGACTACGATTTACTGCAACCAGAAATTTACTGCGCTTTACGGCAATCAAATTACTTGGTAAGTCTTTGATTTGTACTACACTTTTAAAACATTCTAAATATTAGACTGCTTTTGATAAATTTACCAAATTCAAACAATTTTATGCAACTATTTATTTATGGAATTTTATTCAGTGTTTTATATTTGAGTTCGTGCACAAATGTTGGAGCTACTGGTAATTCTATCATCAAACTATATTTTACGCGAAGACGTCCCTGGAAAAGTGTAGAAACTATATATTTGTCTCATTGTTTTCAGTAATTTTTCTGCCTCAACGCAACTAGCAAATAAATGGCGACCAAACCTACCGACGGGATTGTACAGTCGTGGATTAGAGATCACCCCGAATTGTACCACGACCCCGCTAGCAACACGATATTTTGTTCTAAATGTGAGAATTCTATTGTATGCAAAAAAAGCAATATACAGAGGCATATTGACGGACCAAAACATCAAGGTACTGCTAGGCAAGTGAACAAAGAATTTTATTTAGATTTAATACAATTTCTTATATGGTGTAACATACCCTGGTCACGAGTAAATCGACCAGAGTTTAAAACTTTTTTAATGAAATATATGTGTTGTAAATGTACAAATGTTAAAAGGATTCCCGATGAATCGTTATTGAGAAAGGTTTATTTAGACATAGTTTTTAAAAAAAAAATTGCATCAATCCATGACCATATTCTTAATCAGAAACTTTGGATATCTCTAGATGAAACTACCGACTATTTAGGTCGTTATATTGTAAATTTTCTTGTAAAACCTTTAAATCTCGCAACAAACAAACCATTTTTAATAGCTTGCAAAATGTTAGAAAAAGTAAATGGAGAGACAATAGCTCATTTTGTGATTGGATGCCTAGAAAATATGTGGGGTGACTCGTATGAAGACAAAGTAGGAGATGTTTTAGTTTTATGTTCTGATAGCGTAGCATATATGTTAAAAGCAGGAAGAATGTTAAAGAACTCCTTGCCAAATATGATACATGTTACCTGTTTAGCACACGCTCTTAACCGCGTTGCAGAAAAAATACGGACACAATATGCGGATGTGGATACTTTAATTTCAAATGTAAAAAAAATATTTTTAAAAGCTCCTAATAGAGTAAAATTGTTAAGGGAAAAATTTCCGAGCCTGCCATTGCCACCTGAACCTGTCATAACAAGGTGGGGTACATGGCTAGAAGCAGCTTCGTATTATGCTGAATATTACGAAGAAATAAAAACTATTGTAAGACTTCTAAGAAGTTCTGATTCTTTGTCTATCAGGCATGCTAAAACTGTCCTAGGAAAAGAAAGTTTAAAAACTGATTTAGATTACATTGACGAATATTTTAAAATAATTCAAATTTCATTAAAAAAATTGCAAAAGTCTAACTTATTGTTGACGGAAACTTTCCATATTTTTGATGAAGCAAGAATTGTTCTAAGCTGGTGTTCTTCTGAACCAGTAAAACAAAAATTAGAAAACGTTATGGACAGAAATCCCGATCTAGATGCATTAAGAGACATTTGTGAAAATATAGATAAAGGATTAGATAATGAAAATGAATTATTGTCATTCTATAAATATGTACCTGTAACTTCAGTTGATGTTGAAAGGTCCTTCTCTACGTATAAATGGATTTTAAGTACAAAAAGAAATCGTTTGAAAATAGATAATATGGAAAAACTCCTAATGATTTTCTTTAATTCTCCGGACGAAGATATTTCTTTATACTCCGTCCATGATGAAAACGTTAGCGATTCAGATTAAGGGACAAATTCAACATCAATGGAAATAATGTTTAGAGTTCCGACTGTGTATCTTAGGTAGGACTGGTTACTTTCTTAATTATTGATTTTGAGTTCCATTATCTGTACAAAATGAATAAATGGTACAAAAACTATAAAATGGCTTTTTTATTCCCTTGCTTAAAAAAATGTTTTATTACTATAGCTATTTACTAAAGCTGGTTTATAAATCACATTAGCTTCCGCGCTTACTTACATCGTTCATTTTATTTGTTGAAAACAATAAAAATCGTGCTTACCGTTTTTTACAACAATCGAATTCGTTTCCTCTTCTTGTTATCAATAATAAGAAGAGGAAATTAATTCGATTGTTATTTTACTGTATTAATTTTAGATGGACCTAAGTAATTTCTCGAAACCCGGGAAAATTTTCCCGGAAAAATATTTAGTCGCAAGGCGTCTCCACTTAGTCTCTGTTATTTTTCGAACTTTAGGTATTTTAGCTCACCTAATTCCGATCACTGGTCATCACATTTGAGTCACAGAATGCAGGAATAACGCCATGTTTTAACTGTTATAACTCACTTCATAGCTTTAGCTCCTTACCGCGATTTCTTGTGTTCATACAGAGCCAAGTTGCTGTGTTCGTGTGCCGTAATATATGTCGTTTAAATTGCTAAACTTGGTGATGGGTCTCGAAATATAAATTTGAGTTTTTCATCTTTTGCAGAAACACCCGGCCACAACAGCGGATGGGCCGAAACGCCCCGCACTGATCGGGGCACCGGCGTGGACACGATCCAAGAGACACCAACACCTGGTACAAAACGTCGCTCGCGATGGGACGAGACGCCGGGCGCCACGCCATCCGCTGCTGCTACTCCGACACCGTCGCATTCCACGCCTTCACATGCCACACCGTCGCATTCCACGCCGTCACACGCCACACCCTCCACTCCACACACACCTGTCTTCACCCCTGGAGGAGTAAGTACTCTATTATCATGGCTTACTATGACACTGTTAGTTAGTCCCAGCAGTGGAATCGTTTTTATCAAAAAGGGACCAAAAAGACATTCTCTTTTGTATGACTGGAATCAACAAGCTCCCATACAGGTTCATAAGGATTGACAATTCATAATATAATGTTAACCACATACATAGATCTCGGAACCAAAGGAGGCGAATCATTCATACAATTTACAATTTCACTTGTGGTCGCCAAAACTTATAAAAATGCGCGCTTGTGCGGTGGTAACGTGCAGCAACGAAAGTGAGAAGAAAAACTTCAAGAATAATGATACCAAATGTGATATCATTTTTGAGCATCAGTTGGAAAAATTTTGGTAATAGGGTGAGCTATGTCACGCAAACAAGTGCCACCTGCCGTTCTAAGCGGTTACCGTAACCTATGGACGTTTGCAACACCAGAGTGATGCAATCGCGCGTTGCCAATTGTTACTCTGTGACATAACAATTGAAAAGTCTCATGTGTCTGTAATTTTAATAGCATTAATTCCCTTCAAATCAGAACAGCATTCTAAGAATGCTCGAATTTCATATCTCATTTGGTTCCTTTGTGGTTTACCATGAACCTTTGTGATTGTGCATATAAACCTTGTTTTATTATAACAATATAAAGATCCTTAACTAAATGTTATCCTTTCTTGCAGTCCACTCCCGTGGGGGTGAAAGCTATGGCGATGGCTACTCCTACTCCAGGCCACGTGGCTGCCATGACGCCTGAACAGCTGCAAGCCTACCGCTGGGAAAAGGAAATCGACGAGCGCAACAGGCCCTACACCGATGAAGAGCTAGATGCCATGTTCCCAGCCGGGTACAAGGTTTTGCCGCCCCCTGCCGGTACGTTTCAACATAAATGGGAAGGCAATGCCATTTATACCATAAATCAAGCTTTTGTTTTTTTTCCTTTCTTAAGTCTCTAAGGTAACACCATAGTCAATAATCAAAACTTTAGTTTCAGGAAATATGTATTATTCAAAGCCATCACCATGTGGGACGACGTCGAAATGAGACATAAATACACATGCTTCCAATTGAACTAGATAATAATTACGACTCCATTTCTCTTTCAGATATGATGACGATGGCTTACAGTCTCATGCCGTGGAACGCCAGACGCTTTATGATTATAATTGCTGAATGAGATGAATAAGTTGCATGCTAGAAACTCGCGGCATTTGACTGTTGGTTTGTTAATTTGCAATGTTGTTGGACAGGTTACGTACCGATACGGACGCCGGCTCGTAAGCTGACTGCGACTCCTACCCCCTTGGGCGGTACCCCAATCGGCTTTTTCATGCAGACGGAGGAGGCGGGCGGGTCCGCCGCGGCCGCCGCGCGCCTGCTTGACCCGCAGCCTAAGGGCGGCACCCAGCAGCTGCCTTTCATGAAGCCCGAGGACGCGCAGTACTTCGACAAACTGCTCATTGATGTCGACGAAGACGCGCTCTCGCCGGAAGAACTCAAGGAGAGAAAAATTATGAAACTCTTGTTGAAAATTAAGGTAACGATCATTGCTTGGGAAATGTCGCTCTAACCCTAATGCTTAAACATTTCATTGCGAAAGCCTGATAAACAGGAAGTAGCTGAGTAGGACAGAGTAAAGTAGTATTATTTTTCCAGTATGAAAGAGTTTCATAGAAAAGTGGTACTTTTGTGACTCATTGTACTCGTTCAGTCAGCATCTCACACTCATTTACAGTGGGAGTCCTTCTGTTACGGGTCATCCGTACAGAGCTCGCGGTGGAAGGCCGAGATAAAGCTTACTGGAAATAATACTTGTATTACGGTTTTCATAGAAATCTATTTGATATTCGTTAAGTATCCCGTGATTAAAATCAGTCCCTTAAATTCCGCAAATTTATGTATTTTCAGAACGGAACTCCCCCAATGTGCAAGGCTGCTCTGCGTCAGATCACGGATAAAGCCCGCGAGTTTGGCGCGGGTCCACTGTTCAACCAGATCCTGCCGCTGCTGATGAGTCCCACGCTCGAAGATCAGGAGCGTCACTTGCTCGTGAAAGTTATTGACAGGATTCTGTACAAATTGGACGATTTGGTGCGCCCGTACGTGCACAAAGTATGTAGAAATATTAATTTACTAATCCTATCTAGAATAATATATAAACAAATCTTGCTGACTAAATTTATTTTACAGATATTGGTCGTTATAGAACCTCTTCTGATTGACGAGGATTACTACGCGCGTGTGGAAGGTCGTGAGATCATATCCAACTTGGCTAAAGCCGCTGGTCTGGCTACTATGATCTCCACAATGAGACCCGATATCGACAACATTGATGAATATGTGCGAAACACCACCGCGAGAGCTTTCGCCGTGGTCGCATCTGCTTTAGGTAAGCCATGAGAATCTGCTTAGTGTATGTAAATATAGCAGTTATTTATTGCTGTCAGAGACCCGATTATATGCGTGTGCCATAAGATAAACAGTCTGTCACCATTGCTAAATGTTATTTCGCCATTTCAGATACCTCTGAAATGGCTGAATACTATTTTCGCTAATTGAAAACCTTTCTATTAATAAAGTTATGGAAATCACTTCGAGGTTTTCAAATTTACTATCACACAGCTTAATGCCTTCCACAAAGACTATCAGAGAACAGTCATAATAACACTTTCCGCCTCATTTGACTTCATAAACTATGGGCTAAAGTGGATAATCTTATTAGGCTCGTGTTATTTTACAATTATGCATCTTAAATTACAGGTATTCCATCTCTACTACCATTCTTAAAAGCAGTGTGTCGTTCAAAGAAGTCATGGCAAGCGCGTCACACTGGTATCAAGATTGTGCAGCAAATTGCCATTCTGATGGGATGCGCTATTCTGCCGCATCTCAAGTCGCTTGTGGAAATTATTGAACATGGTAAGTTTCACCCAAGTTTATTTTAGACATACCTCTGCTCAGTACTAAAATATGTGCTTAGGTACTACAGATTCCAGCGGTTCATGGTGCTCACATTGTTGCACACCAAAATGAAGATTTAATAAACAAATAATTCTATGTTTACATATGAAATCTAATTGAGTAAGAAGTAAGAACAATGCTCGACAAAACCGATCTTCGAGGATATCTCTGTCTTTTCTACGATGAGCCACAACAACAGCTGGGAACTGTATCCAAAATTGAATGTAAAGTAGATAAATATAACAAAAAATTTCCTTCTAGGTTTGGTCGATGAGCAACAGAAAGTGCGTACGATTACTGCATTGGCCAGCGCCGCATTGGCCGAAGCCGCCACGCCCTATGGTATCGAATCCTTCGACTCGGTCCTCAAACCTTTATGGAAGGGTATCAGAACCCATCGCGGTAAAGGGCTGGCCGCTTTCCTGAAAGCTATCGGATATCTCATCCCGCTTATGGACGCCGAGTACGCGAATTACTATACGCGTGAGGTGATGCTCATTCTCATACGTGAGTTCCAGTCGCCTGATGAGGAAATGAAGAAGATTGTCTTGAAGGTGTGTAAATATTTTATAAAATCGTTACTATACTCACATACTGATATACTAAAATCAAGGGGTGCGGCGTACATTCTAGCTGTGGGATAAATGTTTGCATATTCTGCAGATGAATGTTTCTGGTCTGGGTGTTGTGACTCCACGATACTCATGGTTCCTGATATACATGACACAGGGAATCCTAGTGTGGGGCCAGTATGTATGTGTCTGTTGAGTGTTTATTTATATTTATTAATTTCTGGTATAATTTTATTTTCACCATTTTATGTATGTAGGTTTGAGTTAAAAAACATCATAATCTAATAAAAAATAATTTCAATTACATTTTGGGAATCAAAAATATATTTACAAAAATTCAGGCAGACTGACAATTCATTACTACAGCCTAAACCAAGAGTCCTAGTGACTTGATTATTTATAATTATGTTCTTTTTTGTGTTTATAGTTAAATCTTATACCAAGAAAGGATTTTCCTAAAATTAACCCTAAGTCGGCTGCGGGAAGGTGAAGTTTGTTCAGAAAAAAACAGGCGTTAAATAAAAAAAAACAATATCGGCATCATCACTTAAGAACGACTTGTCGAATAACGATTTTTTTAAATTTTATTTATATATATTTGGATAATTGGAAATTTGGATGACCCGTGTGCTGGGGCGGAGTGCTAGTAAGATATAATTTTCAGCCCTCAATGAAATGACCCACTGCTGGGCAAAGACCTCCCCCCAAATATGATAACATTTTCTTATTTGTTTTCGTAGGTAGTGAAACAGTGTTGCGGCACAGACGGTGTGGAACCCCAGTACATAATGGATGAGATCCTGCCTCACTTCTTCAAGCATTTCTGGAACCACCGTATGGCGCTCGACCGGCGAAACTACCGTCAACTCGTTGACACCACTGTTGAGATTGCGAACAAGGTCTGTTTCTAATTTTGACTAGAATTCACGGGTCAGAATATTTAATTATTTATTTATTTGGCCAGTCAGCGAGGGAATGCCGTCAGTGATTTTGTCACCTTGTCGCATAAACAAAATGATTATTAAGTTAAACTGTTTCTCATATTTTTTATATTAGTAAGTTTTTTGTTATGTTGTTGTAAATAAAGAAAAAAATAGAGTTAACAATGTGTTACTGGTTTATTTCTAGGTCGGAGCTTCTGAAATCATAAACAGGATTGTGGACGATCTTAAAGACGACAATGAACAGTACAGAAAAATGGTGATGGAATCCATCGAAAAGATCCTTGCTAACTTGGGCGCAGCTGATATCGACTCTAAGCTCGAGGAAGCTCTTATTGACGGCATCCTTTACGCATTTCAAGAACAGACCACTGAGGTGAGCAAATAAATGCTCTTACTACCTTCTGTCCATGGATTCGCTCGCTTTTTATCCGGATAAAACGTATGATTTTCGGGTCACGAATCGAACATCGCATTGTAAGCTGGATGTCAAATAGTCTTTGTATGTATGTAGGTGGACTCCTTTTTCCACATTCGGACTCAAAGTTGTTCGTTCCATTATACGTGGAAGCTTGGCTAGATAACTAACCAGTCTTTATTTAATTTGTACGTAGTACCAGATGCCTGGTTTCCTCTCCATTATCCTTGAATTATCGCGTCTCGCTGCGCTCTCCGGAAGTGTTTATAAGCTATTTGTGCCGTTTCTGAAGAAAAAATGTTACGTTATACTTAACTTTGGGGGCTAGAAATTTGAACTAAAATATATTTGAGACACAGATACCGATAAAATTTTAGACGATTCAAGAGACACCAGCATGCGTGTCCCTTGAAATAAACGGCCAGATAAGTCACCAACTACATTTGTTTCAGGATGTGGTGATGCTGAACGGTTTCGGTACGATAGTGAATCAGCTCGGCAAGCGCGTGAAACCTTACCTGCCTCAGATCTGCGGAATCATTCTCTGGCGGATGAACAATAAGTCCGCCAAAGTGCGCCAACAAGCAGCCGATCTCATCTCACGGATTGCTGTAGTCATGAAGACTTGCCAAGAGGTAAAACACTACATTATGCAATCTACCGCATGCAATTTAACGAAAGGGCACGTGGCAGGCTTTACACTTACATACAATATAACGCACACTGGCTATGCATGAAATTGCAAGCGGCGTGAGGAACGCAGTTTAGTGTGCGTTTTGTCTTTTACACACAGTTACACAGTTTACACTATGCAATTTATCGCTAGCGTTTAACATGCGGTAGGTTACGTAATGTAAAGGGCGTTGAGGAGTACTATCCATTCAATTTTTGTGAAAAACTAGGACCATCTAAATACAGGATGTAATAAGACTACTGGAAACTAAGGGACGTTTTGATCGTGACTCGTGATTTAATTCGGACCGATATAAATAAAAACACAAAATTTCCAGAATCATGAATCTTATCAAAACAATTATGAACCTGGATCCTTTGGAAACGCGCAAATTTTGATTTCTTTCTAGGACCCGCGTAAGTGTCGAGTTGTCTTTAATTTTTGTGTCTTATTTTTATTATTTTCTTTAGGAAAAACTTATGGGTCATCTTGGTGTAGTGCTTTACGAGTACTTGGGTGAGGAATACCCTGAAGTACTGGGTTCTATTCTCGGCGCGTTGAAAGCTATCGTCAACGTCATTGGTATGACCAAAATGACGCCGCCCATCAAGGACCTTCTCCCCAGATTGACGCCTATTTTGAAGAATAGGTAAGCTAAATAACATTATTCTACTTTTAGACAAATGGCAATCGTAACGCAAAGTCGCCAAGCTAAATGTAAACGCCAAGGCAATGTATGAACAACCCGAATGGGTTGTTCATGTTTCGAGTTTAAAGTTAATAAAAAAAAAGTACGTCATCTAGCCCCAACCAGAGTTATGGGAACTTCATGACTAATATACTAATTATATATATATATGTATGTATTTACATACATATATTGTAAATACATACATAGAAAACACCTAGACCCGAGACAAATATTTGCAAATCATACAAACATTTGCATGATTAGCATTGCCATTCAGCGTGGCAATGCGGTCAGTATTTTGTGTCCGTCTGGTAGTGATCTGGATCAGTTGAGCTATCTATAGATCGTTTGCAACGGTCTTTATATAGCTAGCTGTTTCATCTGTATTTGTTGTATATTCCTACTTGTACATAGTTGTATGAATAAATGTACTTATAAATAAAAAAAAAACATTTGTTGTTTGTATGATTTGCAAATTTTCAAAAGGTTATGGGAATCGAACCCGCAACCTTTTGAATTTCAGGCGGGCCTTCGCCCACTGCTCGACAGAGGTTGTCAATAAAACACGCTTTTCATTTTCAATTGCCACTTTACTAGATCATGTGAAGTATTCCTAATAGTTTGGTGTGGCCAAGATAATAGCATTATTTCTTTTCCAGGCATGAGAAGGTACAGGAAAATTGCATAGACTTGGTTGGTCGTATCGCCGATCGTGGACCAGAATTCGTGTCAGCGCGAGAATGGATGAGAATTTGCTTCGAGCTATTGGAACTTTTGAAAGCGCACAAGAAAGCTATAAGGCGAGCCACTGTCAATACTTTCGGCTACATCGCTAAAGCTATTGGTCCTCACGACGTATTGGCAACGTTGCTCAACAATTTGAAAGTACAAGAAAGACAAAACAGGTGAGAGCCTTACATTTTGTAAATTTTAGATTAAATAAATAATGCTGGTCATTTTTCACTCAACGTCATCTAGCCCCAAACTAAACAGAGCTTGTATTATGGGAACTTTATGACTTACATACTTTATTTTATAAGATAGTAAGCTTATGAATAATGTATATACATTCTCATTTAAGTGAACTGTGTTCTTTTGAGGAATAAAATTCTTTAAACTGATTTTGTAAATACATAAATATTATACACCCAGATATCAGCAGGCGAATAGTAAAGGACGTGGTGTAGTCGTTATATCCTAGAATGATACTAAACGTAATTTTTTCATGTTGCGTTTTTAAAATAAAACAAGCATGATTTTAGGTCCAGCTTATATTAGTCGCCAATCCGATATTATAGACCTAACAATTTTGTTACCTACTCGTACGCACTTATGTGAGCTTACTTGAAATCTAAAGATCTAAAGAATCGCACTGAATTCGCCCAGCATCGTATCGTCATAACACCTATCTTCTGGTGACTTGCCAGTGTACGTGGTGGCTGAATAGACATCACTCCCGATAGCTGTGCTACTAGGCGACTGCCAAGGATATTATGTTCACACATTACCACTGTTAAACATTTTTATTGAAAACTTTAAAGCGCAGATTTAGTTTAAGCTTCGTTCTGGAATATGGCCCTAATTCTGTATACATTACATACGTTTGTTTTGTTTGCCGACTCGCTCTGACTCTTGTAATGTCTTTGTTTGACTCTTGTAATGCGGACCGTGACTGAAACGCTTAGCAATTGTACTAATTTCATATGATTTATTTTACAGAGTATGTACGACAGTCGCCATCGCCATTGTAGCAGAAACATGTTCGCCGTTCACAGTATTACCAGCCCTTATGAACGAGTACAGAGTACCAGAGCTCAATGTACAAAACGGTGTACTCAAGTCACTATCGTTCTTATTCGAGTATATCGGAGAAATGGGGAAAGATTACATTTACGCCGTATGCCCGTTACTTGAAGACGCATTGATGGATAGGTAAGGTTTTTTTTGTTGCATAAACGCGGGCATTTGCCAAATGTAATCTTTGGATGTGCCTCTGTAGTCAGAGGCTACAAAGTAGGGGTAGTCCAAGATAGTCTAAGATCTACTCGCTGAGTATGTATCTGAGGCTGTCCATCATGGTTTCTTTTTTTGTCATAACTGTGTATGCAAACAGCATGTTTCTGTTGGGAAAGTGACATGCTCTAAATCCGAAATTCCATATTTGGTCCTGAGGCCCTAGCAACATTTTAAAACATGTCAATTCGGTCGTCAATTTGTAATAACTCTGTTATGGGGTTTGACATTTCCGCCTTTCATTCTTGCTAAGAAGATGAACTCTATTATCATAACACCAAATACAATATTTTTCCAAAACAATAATAAAATGAGCAAAAAGGAAGGTCTTTGTGCTTAAATTAATTTTATTCCGTACAAACTTAGGAGAAATAAAAGATAACTTTATCAAATAATGGGCTTGTTTAGAGTACCAACATTTACTGACATTGTGACATGGTCCTGACGCGTGTGACACACCTTGTACCCTTGAATGGTTTTAATTAAATTTACACAATAGTGTAAATATAAATATTATTATAATCTGTAAATATTATTATAATATAGACAGGTAGAGGTAACCATTTATTTAAACCACCAAAAATTACAAACTATATTAAACTTCTTAAGAATTAAGATAAAAAAATAACAAAAACATATATAAAAAATAATATTAAGTAGTTAACCTCATTGCAAGCTTAGTCTTATTGCTGGAAAAAACCTCATAGCGGTTGAAAATCTTTAACAGCCGTGAACTTACATTAGGGGTTTTATATTCACAAGCAAATCAAATGAGTTTACTAGTGATAAATTATGTGCATGTTGTTGCAGGGATCTTGTCCATCGCCAGACGGCGTGCGCGGCCATCAAGCACATGGCTCTCGGCGTGTACGGGTTCGGTTGCGAAGATGCGCTCGTGCATTTACTGAACCACGTGTGGCCGAATATATTCGAAACCTCGCCTCATTTGGTGCAAGCCTTCATGGACGCCGTGGAAGGCATGCGAGTCGCCCTGGGCCCCGTCAAAATACTGCAATACGCTTTACAGGTAATTTTATATTATTTTAAAAATTTTGGGAATACTTTCACCTACGTACAACAAGGACAGATAGAAGTGTAGAATATGCATGGACAGACCAGTGCATGTTTGCTGACGGCTGATTAAAAGTTTCCGCAGACATGTACTTAAATATAAAGATACAAAATAAGTTGACGACTTAATGCAAAAGCAAATAAACATAAAATAATAAAAAAAAAATAGTTCAAACAATTAAGTTAGATAGATTCAATTTTTCAAAGTGTGAAGCTATGTTAGTTAGCTTCTCACTTAAAAAAAAATATCACTAAGAGTAAGCGTTTAAGCTTACCTACTTGTACTGGTGTTGAATAGCTATTATTATGTTATTAGAACTATCAACTTTTCTATTCCGCAACAATTCAATATACTCAAGTACTTATCTGCAGAACATGCAAACATTTGTCCCGCAGCGGTAATTAAACCCATACTTTTTGCGTCTCAGGACGAAAACGGACTAATGCGAGTCTAACTCGCGGTCGGAGGGTTCCGTTTAAGCTTGTATGTTCACCAAAATAATTAACATTACTGAATTTCATAAATTATGAAATCACTCTAATGAAAATATAAGTCGGATTAAATGACAAACTTTCTGAGAAAAAGGGTAAACAGACAGACGGACGGACGGACAACGAAGAGATCCTATGAGGGTTTTTTCTTTGTGATGCACGGAACCCTAAAAATTTATTGACATAACAACTTTTAAACATTGCGCGACCTAGTTCAATACCTGCTGTTTGTTGTACTTAAATTTTCAAAATTTATTCGAATTTACCTTTTGTATCGTTTCAGGGCTTATTTCACCCTGCAAGAAAAGTACGCGATGTGTATTGGAAGATCTACAACAGTCTGTACATCGGAGGTCAGGATGCGTTGGTCGCAGGGTACCCGCGTATACAAAATGAAACCAACAACCACTTCCTTAGATATGAACTAGATTACTTGCTGTGAATTATTTAAAGTAAATGTAGTTCTTCGGGATAATCTTCTTTTCTCTATAAATATTTTGGTCAACTCTGTTTTGTTTGGATTCTTGAGATAAAGTAATTGTTAAAGAAAGTGCTGTTGGCTAAATAAATGGTTTACCACTATATCAGACCACAGAACATTAGAAGCGTTGCTTTATACGTAATAAGTGTCACCGTCACCATCACGCCTCAATAGGTTATTCAACTCTACAAATTACTATTGTGATAAAGAAACAAGCAAAATGTACTCAAAATCTAATAAAACACAGTCATCAGTACAATTATAATTTTATTTAATAACTTACCGAATTAAGTTCAAGCTATTAGCTATTTTAAAAGGGCTGCTTTTGCTACTATATGATAAGAAATAGGAATGTAGACTGCAAATGACTAGATAGACTTTGTGTCATTTATTGTAACCACAAAATAGAATAATTAAATCTAATAAATAATGGTACATCCTACTTTTATAAATCTATAAATATGAGCAAAAATACTTACTATATAATAAAGTTTCACAGTCAAAGCAAATCAGAACAAGAAGAGATTGCTTTCGCCAAGATTATATGACACATAACTTTATAGCTTCAAATTGGCATAAATGTATTTGGAGATCATTATTTTGTCACATCAAGTCTTGTTTAGTTTCCTATTCAGATATTAGGATGATCTTCCTCTAGCGGATACATGAACGAGCGCGCCATGCATTATACTCTGCCAGCTGGTGCCAGTGATATTATCTGCAGTAACGCCTTGGCGCCGCTGTAGGGACCCGTCTGCGCAGACCGCCCATACCTCTTGCCCCATGCTTGATACGTGTTTGAACGACATTTCATCTGGAAAAGAGATAATATTATTGAAAACTATGTTAAAGAAGTCTCGGAACACTGGTGGTATTACGAATAGTGACATACAAATGTCGTGGTTTTAAATCCCAACGCGTACCAATGTATTTATTTACTGTAAAAATGAATGTATGGAGTGTTTATCTGCTCTAAAACACCGCACCAATTCTTTCACCATACATTATCTACACAGTTCTATAAAAGAGTAGCACGACGAATTAATAAGAATTCAATTGAATTCATTCTTTAATAGGTATTTGTGAAAATTGTTTAGACAAGTGGGAAAACTATCAAGGCGAAAATGTATGGGACTAGGTTCCCCTCGACAAGGTTAGCTGATCCCATAAGTCATCCTCATGCGTTTGCTTAGCGTTACTCAAAACGTAGCGAAGCTCGACTGGATCGTCACATACAGTCGAATTGATCATCCTTCTTTTTTGTAGTCGGTTAAAAATACCCAAGATGGACCTCCTCAGATCCTTGATGATATTAAATAGGTTTTAAATCAGAAGAACAACTCCAAGCATAATATTTGACACATACCAATGCTTTGGCATGTAGTAAGCATTCCACGTGACAAGTGGCAGGCCCATCGCCGCTGACCGATGGCACATGCCTTCGAATTTTCTACTAACCTGATAAATATTTCCATTCTTTACCCTCTGGCTGGCTTTTAGAAACATTCGTTCTTACAGCAATAGAACCATTCGACAGTATCACCCAGGCTGCGTTCTTTGTCAGAGACACCATCTTTATGTGTACTGATTTATGACTGTAGGGGTATCCCAGTTTTGGTTGTTCAATTAATTTCCAGTTCAATCCTCCAGGGTTTTCTTTGGTAACATCTTCTCTGTAGTAAATCTCCCCTCTACGTCCTACTGCCCATACTGCGTTATTGTAAGTGCTTATAGCGATCAACGACTGAGGACTGTTTACGTGTTCCCAATGTAATCCCTGAAATATTAATTGAAATAATTAAAAAAGATATTTCACGAACACATTACGATAAACTGATATATAGGATGATTCAAGCACCATGGTCCAAAAAAGCAGGACAATATGACCCTGTGGCCGACCCCAATCACCCCTATGTGTGTTGTGATTCAAGCATCATGGTCCAAATAAGCAGGAACCTGTGGCCGACCCCAATCACCCCCATTTTTGTTGTAAGATTTTTTAAAGTTTTGGATGTAGAGCTATTTTTGTTTCCTGATTTCGATCATTTTCGCTCCTCCCTGCTACTAACGTCAAAGTTCATTTATTCATTAAAATCACAAGGATCACTTTGAAACTTCGGTTTTATCTACTGCCTGTTCATCCGCGACCAAGCCACGAAAGAAAGGCAAGAAAACAAGGCTGGTTATTATTTTTAATGATCCTTTTACAAAACAACGAGTTGGAGCATTTTCAATCCCAAGTGTTTTATCATCTAAATAATCAGATATTTTATAGTATGCCTTTTTATAAAGTTGTTTTTTAATAACGTTTTTAATTTTGTTTATTGTCAATTTTTGTATATCTCTTGTTTGTAATAAAAACGTACACCTTGCCCTTTAAACGATTTACTAAAACTTTATGGAGTTAACAAGTCTACAAGTACTTTTAGACCATGGTGCTTGAATCACCCTGTAAAATTCTGTCTGTCCAATTTTTGTTAAAAACATAGTTTTCTCGCTAAAAACAATTCTGCTAGGTGCCAACAACAAAATGACGGTCGAGAATCGAGAAACTACACGAGAACGCAATACTTTCATCACTTTCGTGTTGGGTTCGGTTTTCGATTGCAACTTGTCTAACTAACCGCATGTGTGATAGCTGTTACTCCGGTCCGGTAGATGGCGTCGCCGCCGACAGTGATAGCCCACACGGTGACTTCATCTCTATCGTCCTAAAATTAAAAACAGTCGTTTTAAACAAAATACAATCAGCATGCATGCGTTGTTACTGGTGTCTTTTTTCCTTCTCCATACAAACATAAAGTAGCTGCATGCAACTTCGACAAAGAGGTCAACCGACGAAGCAGCGTTCGTGAAACTTCGTGTCACAGATACCACAGAGCCTCAAGATGACATAAAGCCTACTTCAATAATTAAATACATTATTCAACGTTAACTACATAATTTCCAGTAATGAAGTTATGGCACCGAGACTTGGTCGTAACCTGTAACCTACATAAAGCGCAAGGTCGGGCTATGGAGAGAAAAAATCTGTAGTAACAGAAGTCACCGACATAGCTCTAAGAATTAGTTAGTTGAAGCGGAAATGGGCAGGCCAGAACTGACGTTCGCTGGGTTCTAATTAGAAAGGTTCTCTAGTGGCGATCACGAACCAGTGGCCGCAGTGTAGCAAGGCTCCCCACCTGATGGACCGATGACATCTAAAAGGTTGCGGGAAATAAGTGTAGGTGACAGAGATACAGTGAAGTAAAAATAAAAAAAGTCTTTAAAACTCGTAATGAAAATATTGAGGATAACCTAGCGATAAGACCGAACATTGTACGTTTCTGTGTTTTGTACTGTAAATTGGTGTTATGCACCATAGAGAGTTTATCTATCTGTCTAATGAGGCAACTAACTTAAGGTTTTAACCCATTGATTAAAGCATGTTTGGTTTCTGTCCGCTTTGGGTTTTTTTTCCATACGAATTGCACAACCTTTTTATAATAAATAGGTAGGTATAGTACCGATACTTAATGTAAATGGCGTCGATTTTTACCCGCGACGTCAGGAGCGTTTGCGTTTGACGTAAGAGGTTGTACGTTTGCCTGCTATTATATTATCCTCGAAACGGTTTATTCGATTGAAATGCGGTTTTTAGCAATATTTTTTTTATTGCTATAAGGATGGCTCTTTGATAGATTTATGGCCACCAGTCTCTAGGGGGCTCTGCAATAGAAGATGGAAAGCGTTTTAAAATTTTGCTAAATATAACTAGCCTTACCCAAATCGAGATGTCCAATAGAGCAGTGCTCCCGACGCGAACCCACGGGCCCTCCGTATTTATTTGTGCCTTCCGATACCACCTTCGGCGTCGCACGCAATCGGTGAATATTTTCTTTCCGTGGTAGGGAGCGGGGAAGTCTGTGGCGTACTGCCACCCGTCGCTATCGACGCCCCCTGGTGTGTTGTAGTCAATCATCCATTCTGATATCTGAAAGTTGGTAAGGCACCAAAACGATAGGACTTTTTAGTTGAAAAAATAAATAAACACCCAACAGTCCTTAGCCTTTATTCGACTTTTTACAATATTTCTTTGTTATTCATATATGTTTTATTTATTATTTTTTTCTGTGTTCGTTTGCCAGGTGGCAAATGCCTCCTCGAGTCTTCTCTATTCTGACCTTTCTATGGCCACTCTACCCCACGTAGTTCCCGCGACTTGTCTAATGTCGTCATCCCACCTTCTCTGTGGTCTACCTCTCTTTCTTTTTCCATCCCTTGGGCCTTCCTCTGATCATGTGGCCAATTCATTTCCACTTTTGTCTTCTTATTTTCAAAGTTATATCCTCGACCCTAGTCTTGCTTCGATGCTGCTATTTTTTACTTTGTCCATTCTGATCTCTACCATACTCCTACTCACTGTGTCGTGGGTGTCCGGAACTACTACTTAGTACAGCCCAAAAATATTAAATTCTTAAACGTGAGAATCGTATTTCTTTTGGTGATAATTGGCACAATATTGCATGAGGGTGTACCCGTGGTTTGGTGTGTAGGGATGTAAATAGACAAAAAATAGTATAGAGATGAATTAAACTACTAACGTCGTTCGCTGTCCATTTCTTTCCCATACTAATTCTAAGCCTTTTCGTCAGTTAACCATCATAATAGCTTGGGGCCCTTGGGTGAATGTTTGTTTACAGTGCGAGGAAACTGATAGGCGTAGTTTAGGCCTTAAATATATTTAAAAAAAAATCGGGAAGTTAGTACTGAGGCTTACAGGTTAAGGTAGGGTGGGCCGAAAAGTATGATCTTGTACCTTGTAAATTGTTTAACGAACAGAAGATATTGTAGATACCAAGCCAGTATTGAACTGGCTTGGTATCCCAAAAATAATATAGCAAAGTACCCTTTGTAAAAAAATACGTTTTGCCGTTCTCAATATTATGTAAACTAGTACAAATATTTTTTTTAACTATTAGTTAGCTATACTATCACATTCAAGTGTTAATCGCTCAGTTTTATTAATATATGAAGAAATCCTTCAATACGAAATATTTTTACGCTCAACCAAGACGTAACTGACATTTTATGAACAAGCTGACTTTTCAAAACGTGCATTTCATATCCGGCATTCAGCCTGTCTTAATAATTTTCTATTCCCATTAGAGTACATTTCGAAATGTTTAATAAACTCACCCAATGCCAATGGCGACTGAGTAGCTTCGTGTGTTCTCGAGTCCTTTTATGTTTGCCGGTAACATCGCTCCACATGTATCGGTCTGTGGGAAGCCCAGTTGAAGTATACCCAGACAGTGGATTCCACCGCTGATTCTCGTACACGCAATAGGTTTGCGTGTCTGTCATAGAATGTATACCATCCTTGCTGCCTATACCTTTAAATTAAGAAATAGTTAAGTTCTTACATCTATGTAAAATCTCTTACATGTAGAGAAGCACTTTCTTTGTTTTATACCTTTTAAAACACCGCCTCCCCATCCACCTGAGTACACCCAAACGCGATGGTCATGTGATATGCCCCAAACTATCCCATTCTGAGAACACTCCACTCGACGTAAATAGCCTCCAATCGTTCGCCAAAACATTTCTTCAGCACCTATGATCAAGCTTGTGCTAGAATATTCCATAGTGTATAGCTTCAAGGGGCCTTTAACTGAAACTGATGTAATACTTTCTGGACTCAATCTATGTTCATAGAGGCAGTAATGTTTGTCATTTACCCTTATTTTAAAAACTTGGATGTCGCAAATGATTTCAATGGAAAATTCTTGTCCTCTGGCCACAGGCAAGTCATGCCGCTGTTCTACTCCCCAGCTGCCAAAAATTTTAGTATTACACACAACAGCATTCTCGTCAAATCTCACATTAAAATGCAGTGGTATATCAGTCACCTCTGTCTCAACTTTATGTCTTTGCTTCTTTACTTCAGGCCCCTCTAAATTTATATAGAATCTTCTAATTTCATCAAATAAACAGCCTGTAATTGTTATTTTACTTCCAGGAGGAAAATTATTATTCAGATTTGTTGAAAAACCTGGTATAATGTCTTTACCAAACACTTGAAATTCTTTGGTAAACATGCCATTTTGACCTGTGTTCAAACATGCAGGCATTGGGTCCCAATTCAACACATCACCAGAGTTTGTGACTGCCCAGATGGAATTGACAGATGGTTTACCAGATAGCCCATTGATTTGTGATGTGATATCTACCAAAACACAAAGCCATTCCTCTTGTTCCAACTCAGAAATAAATTGAATTTTAATAGTACTCTTGTTCTGGCGCGGTACAGATAAACATATTCTAGGACTCCCAGGTTCAGATATGGAAAAAACATTGGTTACTTCACACAAATTTAGTATAAATTGAATTGTGCCATCTGGTTGAAATACAGACAATGTTCCTGTGTTTTCTATATCATTCCAATAGAGGGATAATATACACTCTTCCATAGAACTATTTGTATTAACAAGCCTCGCTTCACAACTACGGGTCCAACCTTTTTCTTCAACTGCCACTCCATAGTTGGTCAGGTCTATGTTCTGATTATTATTTCTATTTTTCAGATTTTCTAATATTTCTAGTCTCCACTTGGCAGATAAATCTGAATTGTGTACATTATGAGAGTCTGCAAACCAGTGAGGCACTTGGATAGTGTCAACACAACAAGCTCCAGCATGTACAAAGGCCCAAGTGGTCTCACATGTTCCCCAAGCTGTTTGACTGACTTCATCATCAAAAAACATTCCAGAATCAACATCAAAAACACTGCTGTCACTGTCAGGCTGCGCTTCCATTCCTACCACAGACCCAACACTACGGACAGGACTCCAAGCTCGGGGATTCTTCAAAGTGGTTTCATAACTTTTTCCTGTGAGATCTATGTTTTCTATGTTTACATTTCCCTTTGGTCTTGCTTCTTTAGGATGTTTTATGGGCATTGTGTGTTCAATAGGAGCAGAGTGTGATTCCTCCCATGAATTTTGTAAATGAATATTTGTTTTACGTTCAGGCGTAGTTTCACTGAGAGTGGTCAAGCTGTGATGTTTTGCATTAGAGACGGAGGAAACAACACTAGCTGAACTTGATGTTCGACTCAGCTGCATGTTGGCCTGTACCATTCTCCATCGTTTTCCTGTTAGTTCTGCTGGAGTGATTCCACTTCGCCAATAAATACATTTGTCTGTTTCTCCAATAGCAAAAACTTGATCATTTATTCCCACTGAAACATATATCATATTTCCTGTAATTTCCAGCCATCCACTTCCAGTAGCAGAAGATTCAGAAGTTCCTGCATTGTTCCCGTCTATTCCTTTCCTAAACCACACTTTATTGTCCGAGCTAACAGCCCAGGCAACATTGAAGCCCACAGAAATAGATAATATTTTGGTCTCATTAGGTGATTTCACTTCCAGCCAGGATTCACCTGTTGGGCAGTCCTTTGTGATACCTTTTCGTATTATAACTCTTCCAGTCCAAAGTAAGGCCCATACTAACCCTGTAGGTCCCACTGAGATCTGCTTGATATCACAGTTTGGTGGAATACTAATGTTGATCCATTTTAAACCTTCAGGGGAGGTAGTGCTAACTCCAGCTCTGTACATAACTCTTCCATGAGCAGTAATGGCCCACACTGAAAGAGTGCCAGGAGATGCATAAGGCATTTGATTGCCACCAATACTTACATCAATAAAGGGTTCTTGAGTGGGGTCTTTGTGCAAGGGAGCTATGGCACACCATGAGTTCATAGCACTAAATTTTCTGTAACGGATCCACTTCCTTCTTCTAACACATGATTTCCACTGTTTGGAAGGACCAAATTGGGCAGGGAAATCTACTGCATAACTCCAACCATCATGATCTAAAGGCTGTCCATCGAGAGTAAGCTCCAGCTGCCAATCACCTTCCCACTGCCATGCCATTGATGGCAGTCTTATACGATCTATTGACCTGTCTTTGGTGCCGTCTTGAGATGAAAAGTGATATCTATCTGTGGGTAGCAGTCTACTACTGAATCCATCGAGTGGCAGCCACCTCTCATTTTCGAAGGATTCTTCTTTGACCCGAATAGGGATTTCTAAACCGTGAACGTGAAGATATATTTGTCTGTCACCTCCAACGGCCCAGAGGAAATGTGGTACTGCCGAAAGGGTCTTGAACTCCAATCCTAGGTACATGAATTCTCTCCAGCACGAGCCACTGGTTGAAAGGGCGTAAACTTTACCTTCATTGTTGATAGAAAACAGTAACGAGTTACTAGACATAATAACACCTTTCGATACACGACAAAGTGTAATGTTTTTTTTATTTAGCTAAGCTCGTCTGGTAACATGTTCACGCAATGCAGTCTAACAACCGGCACAACTTTCGCAACTTTCGACAGTTAGGTATTTACGTTTAGATTTTCCGTTGATCTTGATCTTGTTATGTTAGCATCATTTTTTTTTTTTTTTTTTTTTTGTTTAATGGCCTGGATTCTCGTCCTTTTGGCCAATCTTGATTTTATATGTCGTCTGGCATAAGTCAACAAATTCTTCACTCACTGACTGTCACTGTTTCTTTAGAGGTAGTCTATTTAGCAACTTCAAAGTCAGAGGTCTGAAAATATTTTTTCATACTTTCTCAACAGTATTCCTAATGAATTTGAACACAGGACGAAATAATTTTGGATTTGCAAGTATGTCATGTAGCAGGCGGGGTACTTCTTCTTCAACTTCCATTATATCCGCTATCATAGCCAATCTCTGAATAGAGAATGCTGGACATTCCTGGATTATGTGTTTTAGATTTGCATCTTCACTATCACAATGAGAGCAAGCCTTTGTTCTTACTATCTTTAATTTATGCAGGTGAGCCGGCGTAAGGCAATGTCCAAACCGCATTCTATTAATTATGGAAGTAAACTTTCTCTCATAATCATCTCGATGCAATTCACTATGATACCAAGGCTTGGCTTGTAGCTCTTTCTGGATTCTAGCATACCATTGACCTTTACTAGTGTTTATATGCAACCAGTAGTTATTCCAGATTTCTCTTTTCTTTTCTTTCAGGAGGGTGAACAGATCAGTGAAAGGAACTAGCAGTATCTCTCTGTGGTCTTCATCCCATATTCCACATGCTGCTTTATCTGCTTCTTCATTACCAGTGATTCCCTGGTGGGATGGAACCCACTTAAACTCTATATCTATATTCTGTGAGTATAATTTAAGTAGTATATTTCTTATCATAAATAGTACATAGTTTTGTTTATAGGATAAGTTAGTTCTTTGTAGAGCAAGCATAACACTTAAAGAGTCAGATACAATCACAAACTGATTATGGTGTGAAATATTTTGAATGTACAAAAGAGATAAATAAATAGCATAAGCTTCAGCTGTGAAAATACTACATTCATCATGAATTTTAAAACACCTTGAAGAACATTTTTGTGGATCATACATAGCTGCATGAACCCCATTATTTGACTTAGATCCATCAGTATAAATCCTATAGGATTGAACACCAGCCATTTGCTCTTGAAATTCATATTTGTTTTCTATTTTTCGAGAGTCCAGTTTGATAGGTTCTAATAAAAGTACATCATAAGAACAAAGATACATTGGCCAATTTTGACTATGATACATATTTACAAATGACTTTTTAACATGAGCCATTATGGTACACATTTCAGGTAGTCTCCCGGAAACTACATTGGCTGGAGTAATCTCCAATTTTGGCAATCCCTGACTCAATTCATCTGGTAAGTACAATTTCTTCAACACTATTGAATTACTATTAGCTAAGACTTTAATACAATTTTTTTTAGCTGCTCCAATCCTTCTTATAACTAGTGGTTCTATACAAGTTTCAACTTCCATTGCATTAATTGGTGTAGATCGCATTGCACCAGTGATTATTCGCAATGCCATATTTTGAATAACATCTAATTTTTTCAATGCATTAGGATTAGCATTAATATAAGCTAAACAGCTATAATCGAAATGACTTCTCACAATACTTTTATACAACATACTTAATATTTTTGGGTCTGAGCCCCAAAAAATTCCCGTAAGGGATCTTAAAACATTAATTCCTTTTAAAGCATTTTTGCATATGTACCTAATATGACTATGGAACTTTAACTTTTCATCTAAAATTACTCCTAAAAATTTCTTCTCATTTACTCTTGGTATAATTTCATTATTATAAGACACTTTTACTTGTGACTTATTATTGCCAATTATTAAACAAGAACTCTTTTCACTATTAATATTGAGTTTTAAGACATTGCTGTAGTAATTGTGCATTTGGTTTAGAGAATCATTCAATTTTTGATTGATTAAATTAACATTTCTATTACTATAATACATCAAAATATCATCTGCAAATTGTAAAATAGTTACCTCAGAGTTTATGTATTTTAACATCTGTGAAGTGTACAAATTGTAAAGGATTGGTGAAAGTGATGCACCCTGCATCAAACCCTTACTTACTGATTCTGGACCATGTAGAATGTTGTTATGCCTTACAAACAATTTACGTTCAAATGAAAAATTGAATATTCATTTTATTAATTTTCCAGGAAATTCCAACTCTGACAAAACCAACGCTAGTTGATGAAGATCCACATTATCATATGCTCCCTGGACATCAAGGAATACACAAACAGAAGTAATATGGGACAACTGGCCTTTCTTTAAATCAGCTATTAAGGATACAAAACTTTCAGAAGCACTTTTACCCTTACGGAATCCAAATTGAAATGGAGGTAAGATGTTATTTTTCTCTACATAATAATCTAACCTAACTTTAATCATTTGTTCTAAAAGTTTACCAATGCATGAAGTTAAAGAAATAGGTCTATATGAGTCAGGATTATCTACAGGTTTATCAGGTTTTAGTATTGGAATTGCGCATTGCATTTTCCATGACTCTGGAATAAGTTGTTGTGACCATAACTGATTTAGGATTTTCAATAATATCTTTTTAGCCGAAATATGTAATCTTTTTAAAACTAAATAAGGAAAATCATCTAATCCTGGGGTAGTGTCTTTCCTTGTGTCCAGTGAATAACAAAGTTCATTCCATTTGAATGGTTTCATAAAGAAATTTGCAACTTCTGTATTATTATTTAACTCAAAGATACCTTCTAAATCCAAATTAGATGTAGTTGATTTTGAAAATTTTTCTAAAAATCCTGGTATAAATTCATCATTCTTTAACGGAGTTCGAATAGGAATACGCTTAAATTTACGAATGTAATTCCATATTTTCGAAACGGGAGTGTACCTATTTAAAGTACTGCAGAGATTTTTCCAACTATTTTTCCTACATTCACTTAGAATTCGTTTTTTAAGGGCATCTGTTTTTTTATATTCAATGAATGATTCTAAATTAAACTCGGTTCTGTATTTGGCTAACGCTACTTTCGATTTCCAAACAGCCTCAGTACACTCCTCGCTCCACCATGGAGCTGGAACCTTACTTATCTTTTTACCTACTTTACGAATGGGGATACATTTAATTTTAAGCTCATTAATTAATTCACAAAAACTATTATATGAACATAATGGATCAAACTCAAAATTATAATTTTTAAATACATCTTCAGACTCCAAGCAGTATTTTGCCCAATCAGCCTTATTATACATAAATTTCTGTATATTATTATTCGAAGTATAATTTGTAGCTGAAATAGTAATGTCAATAAAAATGGGATAGTGATCACTACCCAATGGGTCATTTCCAACTCTCCATTCACAAAGCGGCGCAATAAGTGGACTGACACATGTAACATCTATAGCTGAAACATTATGATGAGGGCTCTGCACTGTTGTTGGACTCCCATCATTCAAAATACATAAATTAAATTCATCGAAAAGGTCATACAAATCCTTACCCCTAGCCTTTGTTGTTTGACAACCAAATGCAATATGATGTGCATTAAAATCTCCTGAAACTAAACATGGACTTGGCAAGTCTCTTATAATTCTATTTAATTTGTTTATTCTAATTCGGTTTCCTCTATTTTGATTTGCAGGTGGGCAGTAAACGCAAAGAATAGTCAACGGACCTACATCTGTTTCTACCAATACAGCTATATTTTGAATGTCTTGATAAAATCTAGTGTCAACTGTTTTAAATTTAATGGTTTCTCTCAATAAAATACCCACCCCACCATGTTCATTGTCAGCATTCTTTCCCACATACTGATATCCTGGAATTTTTAAACATGGAGAAGTATCCTTGAGCCAAGTTTCATTTAGTAAGCAAATGTCAATATTATTTTGAAATAAAAAGGTTTTTAAAAGTGGTTTCTTATTGTTTATGCTTTTAATGTTATGTAGTGCAATACGAAGATTACACATTATGTTTTGCAATTCTTTAAAAAAGTCTCTCTAATGTGAGAGACTGTTGTTACAGTGTTGGAATTACCTAGACTTAGCAGGGAAGCCGCCAGGGGACGCCAGAGCAGGGAAGCTTTTTTTGTCAAGACTGATGACATTTGCGTACGTTTTCTTGTTACTATCTATTTTCATTTGTTTAAAGGGGCATTCTCTTGAGATCGCCAAATGGGCGCCTCCACAATTTATGCACTTCAGTAATTCAACTGTGCAGTCTTTGTAATTATGCTCACCCGCGCAACGCGAACACACCTGGTCATTCCTACAAATTGCTGCTGCATGATTAAATTTCATGCAGCGAAAGCATTGCATGACAGGAGGGACATACTGGTAAACTCTGTACCTCCAGTTGTCAAGATAAATGAATTGCGGCAGCACAGTGCCTACAAATGTAACACTTATAGTGTTCAGAACTACAACATCATCACCTACTTTTTTTTTGAAGCGTCTGATCGCCACTATCTCTTGCTCTGCAGAAAGTTTATTGTATAGTTCCTCATTGCTAGACTCTTTAGGTATAAACCTAACTACACCTATACGTTCAACCGACGATGCCGGGATATAAGCTTTGATTGCATTTTCATCTAAACATTTATTATTTAGGAAATCATTTGCAGCTGCCGATTGTTTAAACACCAACATTATTTTGTTCGCATTTATTCTACGTTGTTCATGTATCCCTTTCACTGCTTTAAAAATCTTGGAAATTATCAGTGGATTTTTGTTTCCAAGACGATCCTCTCTTTGTACACCCTCCACGAAGACTGGAAATTCTGTATTTGCACTATTATCGGGGTAGTTTCGCTTGTAGCCTTGTTTTATATAGGTATCATACTTATCCGTAAGGACGCCATCACCATCACCGCCGCTCTTGGACTCATCCTCATGAATTCTCCTTTTTTTACCTGCCTTCAGTTTTGTTACCGTCGTAAAAGCATTTCCATACTCTCCATCGCTTTCCGCCTCCATCCTAAAGCACTTTCAACACCAATTTAAGTTTTAATTTGCAAAATTAAAATTTTATTTTCGAAAAGACGCGCCTTCTCAATTCCCGCCAAATCGGAAGTCCGTTAGCATCATATTAGTCTGTGATCTTGATTCATTTTTATAATTACAAGGAAATATCGTTGATACCCTGTATCGTACGTCCAAAGAATGCACAACCATGGAAAGCATGCCCCTGGACAGCACAGCCAGTATTTCAAACCATTGCAACCTGTCACGTGAAATGCTTACTAGTTGCAAAACGCGGGCATGTACAAAATGTAATGTTTGGACGTGCCTCTGACTACCCCCTACTTGGTATCCTCAAAGATCTACTCACTGAGTATGTACCTGAGGATGTCCACCATGGGGAAGACAGTCGTGAGCGTGTTTGTTTGTTTTGTTTTTTATGTTATTGGTTTCAAATACTGGCTATGTAATACTGGGCGTACATTCCCTAGTTCCTACGTATTGAACTTATACGGCCAGTATTGTACAACCCTACTGATACTGATTGACTTTTTTTTACTATTTATAGCCTTGGAATACGAACCACTTTCATGCTCTGTTATTATATGCAAGTGCTATCAAGTGCTGTGTTATTGCTATAGTATTTTACGCTATTATTAAATTAATGTCAGTTGACTAGTTATTTTTGACAGTTTTTACAGAGTAATTTACCGGTTGGTTTGATTTATTTTGAAGCCAAGTTTATTGGGTAAAGTATGGATAGCAATACAATCTGGGTGGTCAAAAAAAACTTAACCTATCCATGACGGATTTGCCTAGAAAGGATTTTTCAGGCCAACATTAATTTAACGTTTGCATATTTTATCAATTGCAATTCTTGGTTGCGTACTTTCGAACTTGCTCAGTACAAACGAGGCTCGACCTCGTCATGTGACTTCTTCGCATTAACCAATGTGGGCTCAGGGATTTGAAGAACTCTCGACAAATGAGCGTCGAGACTAGTGGTACGTCATACCGGGCATACATTCCAGGGGTGTGCAATACCCTTCATATATTGTGTCTAGTTTCTACGGCGCCGTATTACACGAAAAAATATGTTTTCATAGCGTTATTTTGAAATTATCAAATTATAATTAAAATAAAAAATCACCTATTTTATCTCATTTCTCAAGTAGCGCTGGGCCTGATACATAAAGCTAAGATTATGATAAGGATCATATTATTAAGTAATTCTAATAAAATTGACTAGGTAGGCTAAATTTCAAGTTATCCAAATTTATTTTTATTTAATTCTATTCTATGTAAGTAAGTAAATTCTTATAGAACATCTTAGGCAACAATTTTTTTAACAGTTAAAAAACCATACAATACCTACCTATTATATAGAAATTATCAACTATGGATTGTGTAGAAAGTAAATATTTTATTTGGGTTAACATTTTTATATATTTAAAATGCTTAACGACACCAGTGTCTCACACAATGATTCAAGTAAGTATAATGAAATAAGCGTTAACTTTTTGAGTACATTATATGTATCTAGTACCTATAATAGGCAGGTACATATATATAGGTACATGAAATGAAACTTCATGGTTGATGAGGTTGCACACATATTATAATACTGTACCCACTTACCATAGGTTGATTTTAATCATTATTTACACATTATAATAAGTATAAATAAATATGTATCTACCTACGCAAATATAGCAATTGCGTATTTGCGTATTATTACAAAAAAATCAGGAACTGTAATTATCAATGAATATACCAAAATTTATAGGTACCTACCAATAGTTGATATATTTGCAAAAAAATCCTAAAACTAATCGTGGTTTTATCACTGCTTATTTAATATCACAAAGTATATCGCAGTTAAATTCATTACTTACCTACCTACCTAGTTGATAGTTTAGTTTAAATAATTTCTAACATCAATGATGGTTATCAAAGATAACAGTGAAGATGATGCATTTTTTTACAAATTGTAACTACGTAATTACCTACACTTCATCAACTTATCTTTAGGAGTTGAATAGGACTTCCTTTAGTAGGGACTTTTTCTTTGTCTAAATGTTTCATGTAAGCTAAAAAACATGTCCAGATAAGACTACAACCACTGATAAATGGAACTCTGTTCCTAGGTGGGATAACGCAAAAATTAAACATTGCTACCGCTGGCCAAATTGAAGCACCAATCTGTAAGTGAAAACATTAAAATGATTAGTACCTACTAAATTCATAATATAATATTAGTAGAAGATAATATCATAAGTATAGTTTTAAGGTAGGTACGAGTTTTATATATTTCGATCCGATGTTTTTTGTTAAGTGACTTGTAATATTTAAAAAACAGAGGTTCTACATTAATACTATAACATTTTATGAGATTTCGCTAGCTTTTAAACCACACTAACACTATCATTATTGTTTCTCACCTTATAAGTTGGCCAAAATTTTACTTTCACTTCAGCAACTGCTTCGTTCAAAGACTTTGATTCTAATAAGCTCATTCCAAAGTAAAAGCTGCACATCGCAAATGGAGTATACGTAATTGTTTCCACAAAAGTCTGCAAAAAGGACCAAAATTTAATACGAGTAACCACGCAATAGTTTCCTCTAATGTAACGTTGGTTAATAAAATTAACTTCTATGTCGTTAAGAAATTATAACAATTTTAGGGATAGGTAGGCTCACGAATTGACTTAGTTTTGCAGTAAGACAAGATAGGAACTAATATTATTCTCAAAGACGAAGTTCAATTAAGTAACTAAGTACTCGTAGTTAGTTACCTAAATTATTTTCAAATAAATGTTATAACATTTACCTTAATCAGGCCTAAGCGTATGGATTTTCCAGGCCAAACATTATTAGCTATTGTAAGCCAAGTGTAAAGTGTGGGAGCAACGTAACAGGACCCGTATATACCATATCGAGTACATCTCCACCAATCATAGTCATCTGAAAATAATCCATTAAACTCATTAAAGATGGAAGCTAAGTATACTTAAGTACTCTTAATAACTAACGAAAGTACGTTCAAAGTACTTTTACCTCGATTTTAAAATTGAAAATTTAATGATATCTACATAAAATTTTCGCGTGCTCAAATCGGTAAACGAAAACATCGTGAGAAAACCGGCATGCCATGTCCTATAACCAAAAGTTCGAAGGCATAAGTAGTGTTCCAATTAGAGACGATGGGCTTGCAACTTATAACGTGGATTGCTAACTATAATGTTTGACCGTGTCTCTGACTAGCCCCTAGGTACCTACTTGATATCTCACAGATCTGTGCAAAGATTATAGTAACAGACCATAAACGACCTTTGTGGCGCAGTGGGCGAAGGCCCGCCTGAGACGCATGTATGTATAATATGTATGTATTTACAAAAAAAAAGTATATAAGTAGTATTTCAGTCATGTAGTTCCCATAATACAAGCTCTGCTTAGTTTGGAGCTAGATGATGCTGTGTGAAAAATGTCCAGCATTATTTATTTATTTATTTGTAAAGGATCTGTGTACAAAAAATGGATCTGACATGTCCAGTTCATCATGGATTACAGTCACTAGCGTGTTTTGTTTTTTTTTAAGTTCAAATATATAGGTAAGTACTTACCTATAGTAAGTAAGGTAAGGAAGTGATTATTAATAAGAGGGTTAGTCAAATAATTATTGCGTATGGTTTTGAAAAGGTCTTATAGTTATGTACCTACCTGTATACAAACCGTTCCTATGTTTATTTATTTATTAACTCTTTATTGCACATTTTAAATTAAAACGTTAACAATAGGCGGACTTAATGCTAAAGCATTTTCTACCAGCCAACCCAATATGTTATTATGATTGGCGGTAAGCGTACTACAATTTTTTATTAAAATATATATATTACTATAGGTATTATTATGTCTATCAAAACATGGGTTTTAAGTTAAATAGGTACTTACAGATATTTCTTCCTTCAAATGATTGTTGTATTAGACTAGACAGTGGCCATATAACAGCATACGATGCCATGCCCCGAATCAGGGGATATTTCTTAAAGGGCCTAATAACATACTTGCTTAAAACACTCATTTTCTAAATCACTTAGAATTTATTGATAAAAATAGCTTTAGAGCCAAACCACACTATCGCGTAGAAAACTTCATCTTATATAAGTTAATCTATTAAAAGATTATTCATGTGAGACACGAGTTTCACTCACGGAAGTAAAGAACGTAGTGCTTAACAATATTCTGGAAATTCGCCAATTACCTACTCGTCAAAAACATATGTACTACTATAAATAAATACTTTATACTCTCTACGGAACAAGTTCACACAACCAAACGTGTTTGTTTGGAACCAATTGAAACGAATGAATCCGTGAATCATTGTAATTCTTTGTGCGTGTGTGTGTTACGTACGTTGTTACTACTAGTTGTATTTACGTAGATACTAGACTGAAGTTGATGATTGGTGTGTTACGTAGCAGCGTAGGTGCTGGAGTCGACCTTGGTTAGCATTTTCTGTGTGAACCAATTTAATTTTCCAAGAACAAGCCCAAACGAACGACCAAACCCAGACCGGTCAGAATTGCATATCAGCGGATTGGATCGTCTGTAGGCAGATTTGATGGCCAAATCAAATGCCTGGCAGTCGTCTAATGTCAATGTCATCAAAAGTTTGTTTTGTTTTCCAAATTGCAATTCTCTAGGTTTTACCGTAAATAGCGAGTCTGAGACTGAATGAGCGCTAACCGCGAGCACTTAAACTCTTCCTCGGTTTTTTTATCGCTGTTGCTGTGCATTTGCCAAAACCTTGCATTATGCCGTCCTATGAATGGTTTGTTTTTAATATTTGCTGTCTCCCCACCTAAACACTGCCAGATAATTTATATTTGAGTGTTAATGAAACAGGCTTGTACCTACAATGCATTAATTTTTTAACTATTTATAGGACTGTTCGTAAAAGAACAACTTCCGGGAACCGACACTTACCTTCCTTTGAGGTTTCGAGTCATCCTCTAAAGGCAACAGTGGTAGCATTGGTAAGGTTTGATTTATGCTCTGAACCTTATTTTGTTTGTGGCTACAAATTACGACTGTTTTGTATTATCAATTTTGTTTTGTAGAAAGAGAGTCCACACAAATCTTTCAATTACCATTTGAATAAATGGAGTTCAAGTTTTGAAGAAGTGGATCCCTTGTTGAAATTTGAGCAAATGAATTTAGAGGAGGCAAGTACAAAAATAATAATGAATGATGTTAGTGTGTGCAGGACAGGTAGGTATTCAACTAGTAAATGCCCTCTTAAGGTATGTATAGCCATGCAAATGTGTACACTGTTTGCTGCTAACTGCGAGCTACTCAAAGGAAATAGATATTAGCATAAGCATGGCTCTAGTTGGGCACCCATAAAACTACAAGCCTATGCCCACAGCTCTACCTGTGTGGTACCCAAATAAAAAAGGAGCCTGTGTCATTCTCAGTCATAAACAATATTGATTCCAAATTTCATCCAAATCGGTTCAGCCATTATGAAGACTATTAGCAACAAACATCCATAATTTCACATTTATTATATCATATGATAGGCTGGAGAGGTTAATATTACCACAAAATATTCTTTTATACATAAACTAGGGTATGTTCGCCTGTTAACCAATACTTGCCATTCTCAAACTTTTTATGCAACTTTGCTAGATTAAAGCAAAAATATAATAATTGACACTCATATTTTAATGAATAAAAATCATGCAAAAAATTAGCTGCAAGCCATGATTTTCATGGTAAGTTTTACTATGTTAATGATGATTTATAGGTTGCTTTATAGACCTTATATTTTGAATTGTAAAACATGGTTTAATTTTTTTTTACCTTGATTTTCATTCTTAAACAAATAAAATGATGTGGACGAGAATTCACATGCAGTATTTTATAGAACACCCAGTTTTCGACCAGGTGGTCGTGAGTTGGCTGGTCCAATCTGCACCATTTTAAAGAACATTTTTATGAATTTGAATCTTATGACTGGGAACATTTTAATGGCCAAAAAACACATGCCTAAAATTACATGTGGTTGCATTACCTGCAATTGGTTAGATTGGTTAGATTTCGAAAATTGTAAATAAATATAATTATATAAGTGAATATAATTCATAACACTAAGTTAATCATGTACTTATTTAATTATATTTAATGTTTTATCAATTTAGCTTCAATTATTTGAGGAATTATTACATACAAACACACATCAAAATTTGTAAGTTTGAGTTAGTCAAATAAATAAATTAGGTAGGGTCTGTTTTATTTATTTACTTAAGTTATTTTATATTTAAACAGAATATACAAGAAGTAACCTTGACTAGACTTTTGTTTAAAAATGTTACTAGAACATTTTTTCACTTCTTGAAGTGACACCACTACCACTAAGTGGCTGAAAACTAGCGAACCTACCCTATTCTTTTTAAATATAAATTTTGATCAGTTTAAAAACTGATTACACATACATATTCTGTATGTGTTCTGCAAACTTTTTAGATAAGTTGGTATGCAAAGAAAACAATGATCATAAGCTACTATAATTTGATAAAAACAAAACTTGCAGGATACTGTTCCTTTGGAGCCTATTGATGAAGTCACAAATTACTTGAAATCCTGGAATAGTAGGCGTACAAATATTCTAAATAAATACACAACTGGTGAAAAGTTGACCATTGTCAGCAGCTTTTTGCCTGGTGGAGAGAAAAGTAAGTGATTAACAGTTAGGTTCTGCTAGATTTTGTGTGTAAAATTATAAGTATAATTTTTTTTATATGTGATAAAACTACAAATAACGATTTCCGTACCTTTTTTTTAGAGCACAAGGCTCTACTCTTGCCAAATTTCATGATCAACGGGAAGTACTAGTATTTGATATTAATTTTAACTTGAGACCTCTACGCATTCATGGGAAAAAGGATCTTGACAGACAGACAGGCAGATGGACGGACGGAAAACGAAGTGATCCTATAAGGGTTCCGTTTTTTTCCATTTGATATACAGAACCCTAAAAAAATAATTATAAAAAAGCGTATATGAAATGGAAAAAACGGTCCCTTTAGGATTTTAGGTGTCTGAATAATAAGGAAAGTTCCAAACGTGATTTGTTATTAATACATCTTTTTTTCCATTTTATTTTTATTTGGTTTTAAGTTAGTACCTTTACAGCTCTCATAAGACAGGTATCTAATTTAAATGAGAAGGTGAAACACAGACTGGAGCAGCTGGATGAGTTTGACGAGAGCTCCATCCGGAAAACTATGGGATTGAGCCAACAAGAATATGTTTCAAAAATTAATATGCTCAATGAAGAAATTAAAAAGGTCTGTATCTCAATATTTTATCGTAATAAATATTATAGCATTTTGTTGGGAGAGTTGAAAATAAACAAACAAGCGATGGGCTCACTGGCGTGGCGGGCGAGTAGCTGGTGAGACGTAATAATAATAATAATAATGCTGGACATTTTCACACATCATAATCTAGCCCCAAACTAAGCAGCCGGTCTTCGCGCACTGCGCCACAGAGGTCGTCAGAGGTCATCGTCGTAAGAGGTGCGGGTTCGGTCCCCGCTGCGGGACAAATGTTGCATGATCTGCAGATATTTGAACCTGAACTTCCAGGGCAATTTTAGGTTGCGTTCCTGGCACCCATAACACAGGGAACCTAATGTTGTGCCAGGAACCTAAGGTTGTTTAAATTATCAATTATATACGTCAATCCTTAGTTGTAGTAGGGTTATTTAATGAAGTCAAAGATATAATACTATACCCTAGGTCTACGACCGTACTAACGACCGTAAATATCAAATCAATAAATAATGCTGGTCATTTTTCACACAGCATCATCTAGCCCCAAACTAAGCAGAGCATGTATTATGGGAACTACATGACTGATAAACTATTTATACTGTTGTTTTTTTTGTAAATACATAAATATTATACATAGAGACAAATATTTACAGATCATACACACATTTGTCCCGCGGCGGAAATCGAACCCGCAGCCTTCTGTGTCGCCAAATGCGCCACAGAGGTAGTCGTAAGTGTACATGAAGGGGACAGATATAGCATATATTAGATTTTTCTGTGTTGCTGTGTTTTTGTAAAAAAACATAAACATAATGTTTTCTTTCTCAGGCTTGGGAAACAGAACAAAGGGTAAAAGCATTTAAGATTGGCATCCAGTGTTCCAAGTTATTATCTGATATCAGTGTTATGCAGTTCTATCCCAGCAAATTTATATTGATCACCGACATACTGGACACTTTCGGGAATTTAGTTTATGACCGATTAAAAGAGAAAAGCTTCGGGTAAGTTTAAATTGACTATTAACATACTGAACAGAAAGAGTTACTATATATGTATAGTAGTACAACTTAAACATGTATTTTTTTAAGAAATTTTAACTATTCGGCGCGGTGGCGTGGTTGAGGTTGGGTTTTTTTGATTAAATTGTTTTTCACATCTCTTTGATGTGTAAAACAAGATACGTGGACGATGGGCCAGTAATGTAAAACGGTTGCAAGGAGTGGTCGAATCCAGAAGAGGACATTTCAAGAAATTGACACATACCGCCTAAACGTAAACTGGCTATGAAATTAGTGATAAAATGGGTCTCTAATGTCTTGCAGGAAAAAGATAATAAAAAACATCATGGACATCGACTCCAGGCAGGTCCCTGAGTCAGCCAAAGAGACATGTCAAAACTGGATGTACAAAATGGCATCCATCAGGGAGCTCCTCCCGCGCCTTTACATGGAAATGACGCTTTTGAAATGCTACGTGTTTATTTCTAAGGATGAAATAAAGCCAGCTATAGCGCGGCTTACCACCATGATCAGAGGAATCGGGAATCCGTTAGTTGCTACTTATTTGAGACTGTACTTGTGTAAAGTGGCTTCCAAGTTACTGGGGAGAGATAGTGAAGAGTACTTTTACTACAACTTGAAGGAGTTCATCGAAGAATACCAACAGGTTAGTTAAGGAATAGAAGGTGACATGATTCACCTTCCTGTTTTTGTATAATCAAGTATTGAAAGTTCGTCATTATTACGCGCCATAATTTCGTATTATAATATCTCTGACTATACTTATAGTGGCTTACAAGCAAATGATAAAACAATTTTCAAAATGATGAAAATGTCATCTTATTGGAACGCAACTACCTAATCTGATTTACGTGGTGGTCGATTTTTAATATGTGTGTATGCTTGTTATTTATTTATCGGTTCAACCGTTACGGATTAACATAGGCTACTTTTTATCCTGGTATTAAGCGGGCGTGCCGTGGGCAGAAGTTAGTGAAATTATGAATTGTTTCAGATCTATCACATTACAATGAAGAAAAAATTCGAAGTTCAGTTGTTGACTTTAGACCGGTATTTGAGCCTCTATGTGCCTGCTGTTGATTGGATGCTCTATGGCACGCTCAATTCAAATAAATGTAAACTGACGCTTTTGGAAGAGTTTCTTCAGCAATGTGGACAAATGGAAAATAAGTAAGTAGGTACTGAGTTATAGGACTGACATCATGCTATAGGCGCACCAGATAACTTTACATATATACAATGTCTTCCAAATACCGAGTGACATTTGCCACAGATAAAAAAATCAACCTCTTGCCTAGTCAGGCTCATTTTCACTAATTTATTACGACGGCCTTAGCGTGTAACTCAAAAGATAGTCGACATAGTCTTCAAAATTCGCGTCATACACTAAGCATGGATTCCTATTAGAGGAATTAGAAAGTTGGTTGATTCCACCTTGAAGAAGACTTAACGACCACTGATTATCGTTTTGAAGTTCCCTCGTAGTTGCTTTGAAATGACACTAAGGCTGCAGGACACTAAAACAAATTTGGCAGCCTTTTTTTAAACTTCAACACTAGTTAATTACCAATACTAGGTAATTTAAACCTACCGGTTTTTCAAATATGTATTTTTGGAAATAAATAAAAAAGTCTAATAAATAAAAAGGTTTATTTTTAAATTGTAATTTTGTCATAGCGAGGAGAACTTACTGCTAGGTAAGACTAGTAATAAGTATATAAAAATACGAGTAATTATTTTCCTAATGAAACATACAATTATTCCAGCGAACTGTTTCTCTGCTGTGTTATTTCATCATTTGACTCTACGAGCGTCATAAAGAAGTCTTCGGAGATTTTGGAAATGATTCACATATCTGCTGACCAAATGGGTAAGGCTGGTGTTTTAATTATATTTTATTTACAAGATATTAAGTTTTAAGTGAAAAGATGGTCGGCATTTTTCCATACAAACGTATTCCCCTATTTCCTTCCTGTACTTTTTAATTATTCATTACATAATAATATGGGCTAGGATCCTCGAAAATAGCCTTTCGGTTATATTAAATAACCGAAATTGGTCAAGTTTAGGAATAAATCAAGGTAACACGAAATATCGATATTTGTATCGATCCATTGGTGTACGCAATGGATTTTCGACTCGAAAAATATATGTGCGATTAACACTTGCGGTGATGGAAACCTTCGTGAGGAAACCGACATGCCCTAGACCCAAATATTCGAAGGCATGTGTCATCAGTTAGTGTACTAATAAGCAGCGTTCCGATGGGCTTACAACCTGTTACGTGGCATACTAACTAATGTTGGCATGCCACAATGTTGGACGTGCCTTAAAGCACTAAGTATTATATCTGAGGATGTACATCATGGAGAATACAGTGAGCGTGTTTATTTGTTTTTATTTTATCTTCGCCAATTGTGAACCTATTTTAATAAACCTTTTTTATGGGTAGGGTATTCTTCAAGGGTGGCCCCATATAAATCTTATAAAAAAGTCCCACACCGAAGGGTGAATCATGTTCCCGTTATTTAAAGTCGGATTTATTTTTTCCTTGAAAATTAGTGCTGCTAAACGAGATATTGGCGTCACTCGGGGAGCACATGTGCGCGGCGGATAGCTACCGGCAGATGTCGTCAGAGTCGCTCATAAAGACGTTCTGGCAGATCGCCAGCGGCATCAGAACCACGGCGCATTTCTTGCAAGTCTTGGAGCCTTGGCTTCAGTTTGCTTGCACACATTTATCGGTGAGAATTGCAATGACGGATTTGTGTATTTGTCGTTTGGCAACAAGTCTATTTTGTGCCATTGATAAACTACGTCTGATAAATGTTCACCATCCCTCCCATATAGGTGTCATGATGAACGATCTTGGGTCATCTTCATCAAGATACGGTGATACAGCTCAAGTTATTTTGTATGTGCACATGTTGTCTAAAATAAAATTAAGTATACTAAACTATACTAAAAATAAAGCTGAAGAGTTTGTTTTTTCGTTTTTTTGTTTGAACGCGCTAATCTCTGGTACTACCAGTCGGATTTGAAAAAAAAAACTGTTTATTGCCATGAATTATGATGGTGGAAGGTTATTTAACATCACGCTACGACCTTTAGAAGGCGAGAAAAAGAAGTTATAGCGTGGTGGGCGATGCAACGCTATGGGCTGGGGGCCGAGGGCGGCCGTGACACCGCTAGCAATATTATAAAGAGTAATTGTATGAAGGGGGATCTTCGAGACCAATTTTGCAACGTAAGTCGACGAAAAAAAGGTCGAGCGAATTCGTTTCTTACGAACGTTACTTTTCATTAGCTACTTTCTATCCAGGTACCTACCACGCGGGTGAAGCCGTGGGCAGTAGCTAGTTATGTTATTTTTACAGTCGCAACACGTAAACATCCTACTGCGAGGCACGATACGGAATATGATCAAATGGGGAAGATCCGCCGATGAATTCTCAGGCAGCTTCCTATTCGTCATCAAAAGGATGCTGAAGTTTATACCCGATGTCGAAGAAATATTTTTGATGGTAAGCTTTTGAATGGGCATATAGCTCGCATTGTTTTCGAAGTCTGGGGACCGAAAAATATTATGCTCTCTTAAAGATAATCACTCGCTAACTTTAGCAGGACGCTAACTCTAGTCCTGTCCTTTTCTTACACTAAACAAAGACAACTTTTATCACGCTGCTAAAGTTAGGGAGTCATTATGAATAATTAACCCTTACAAGCAAGCTTATGCAAGGCCAATGCTAATATATCGATCGTAAATTGAGGAGTGATCTTGGAACACCAAAAATGTATATTTTACCGAATTCGATTAAGTATATTATTTCGTGTAAGGAGTTGACCCAGAAGAATAAAAAAAACATGCTCAAGACTATATTTTCTTATGATGAACACTCAATACGCAGATCCGTGAAAATAAGGGGATAGTCAGAGGCAAGTCCAATCACGATATATATGCTCACGTTTTTGCATAGTACTAAATATCCACGTGACAAGTTAAAAGCCCATCGCCGCCTATGGCACAACCTTCAAACTTTATTTGAGAGCACACCGGTTTCCTCACTATATATTCCCTTTTCATTTCACTTTTTGAACACGTGTAAATGCGCCATTTACGCATTCATCCATTCACGACGAATATCGTTCGAACTGGATGATTTATAAGCTTTTCCCCCCACAGGATGCATTCATGCCCCTAGTGGAGTTGACGCAAACCGTGAATGCTCGCACGATGTTGGCCAAAACCGTGCTGACCATATTTTTCTCAAGATACAACTCGGTTTATATTGACGACCATATTATCATTTCCAGTCTGATGAGGCTTTGCTGTGTACTGAATGATTCTATCAAGTAAGCTTTAAAACTAAATTCTATTTCTAGTTGAGTCAGAACTTTCTGTAAAAACACCCAAGACAAATATATGCAGATACAAACATTTTTCCCGCGGCGGGAATCAAACCCGCAACCTTCTGCGTCTCAGGCGGGATAATACAAGCTATTTTACATGTATACAGGCATCTCATTGCTAAGTTTTAATTAAACTGTAATCTTAATCCTGTTTAATTAAGCCGTTCCAATTAAGACTTTTTAGTTAGGACCGATCGTTTAAGGTTTCCTTTCATTATACGCAGTGATATTGTTCTAAGGGTTAAGCTAAGATACTTTAGGAAAGTAAATCAAACAAAACTCCTACTAAAAAAAAACAAAAATCTATGAAACTGTCCTGTGCTCATATGGCGTTCTATATAGTTCAACCTGTGTTAAACTTTCCATATATTGCGGCATTCCTTAAGATGAGCTGGTAGGCGAACAGATGTGTCCACAAATCATATTTAAGAACCTTGAAACACATACAATTTTGTTATAGAGAAATATTGTGTCTGTTATACAAACGACCCCCAAAGCTCTAGCCGGCTTCTCTATAATCGGGTATTTTATGAATTTTACCCGCGAGGACAGGTGGGGAGGGAGGAGTGGGGGAGGGGTGGTCTAGATGAATGACAGATGTGGGCTGTCATTATAAGAGCATTGATAACCACATTCTTAAAAAAACGTTTGTCTATTCTTAGTTTTAAATTAGCTTTATTCTGTTTACTTTTTGAGATAATGAGAGGCAACATTCGGAAAAGAAATAAAAAATCTTTGGGCCATGGCAGGGAACTGCAAATTACTACAAAAAATACTGTTACGACATTCCTATTGAATAAAACGAAAGAGTTTTTTTTGCCCGTTTTGCCATAAGAGGTTGTTTTGCTTGTTTATTACCATTTATCTCCGAAATGGTAAAATCGAATTTTTGCAAAAAAATCTTAAGAGTACAAAAGGTTCTTATAAAGATTTTATCGCAACAGCTCACTAGAGGACGTTACAATCGATGTTGGAAAAAACATCGGGTGATTTCAACATTTGTAAAAATAACTTTTCACTGTAAACTTTTAACCCAGTTAAATACAAAGCTTTACCAAAATTATGTGTTCAGTGCAGTGACGGTGGACGATGAAGTGAAAGTTTGCTGCGATTTGATCAACAAGTTCGTGCTCGCCGTCACATACCAAGACGACTTGGAGCAGCAGCTCAACTTCTACGTCGAATGCCGCTCCTCGTTCATTAAACTCGATGCTGTACTCGTAGTTCTGGTCCATGTGAGTCATCTACTGCGCTTTTCTTTATTACAACTTTAGACCCGGTTGAACCGACACAGTGGCGGTGGCGAGCAATAATACCACGCGAACTTAGACAACCTCTTCACAACCATTCCCCTTTGATCGCCATGCCACCGAGCCTTCATAAAGATTTTTATGCAAATGTTTAGCTAAACAGGGGTTTGTATTGTTTTATTTGAAATTACACATATCAGAAAGGGACAAATTAGTGTTCAGTTTTTTTTTATTTTACTAAAGAGGCAAACAAACTAACGGTCCACCTGGTGGTAAACGGTTAGCGTAGCCTATTGACGCTTGCAATACCAGAGGTATCACTCACGCGTTGCCTCCCTGAGATATCAAGATGAAAGACCTCAAGTGCCTATAATTTCACCGGTAACCATACTGTTTTCAAAATATTTGTCAGTTGCCCTACATAGTCCTCGCGGGGACTAGGTCAGGCTTCACTCTAATAAATAACCAATAATGCGTGTTTGTAGTAAAACAAAAAGAGGTGCCGAAATATTCCGATAGATGCGCTGCTGTGCTTTGTAAAACGATCACTTATGCTGAATTTCTATTTACTTTTAATTAGCATGCCAACTAGAAGGTTATCAGAAGGTTCTAGATTGAGAATATCTAACTGTCTTTGAGGTTAACAGGTAGAAAATGATTTTAGCATGAAGTTTTTTTTATTGCTTCTGTGCAATGAAGCATTTAATAATGAAAATGGAGGCCTTAAACGCGTTATGTTATATAAGGGAGCGGTTCCAAATTCAAACTGGGATCTCTGATTTTATTAAACGTTTGTGCTTTATGTAATATACGTATAGGCAGTAAACACACTGTCGACACGTGTGAGCCCTGCGCAAGGGCGGCTGCACCGCGCGTGCGCCGCGTACTGCTACGTCACCGCGCCCTCGCTGAGATGCACGCTAGCCAAGACACAGCTTTATTTGCTGTCAGGACAGACGGCTCTGCTCAACAACTGCATCGGACAAGGTATTGTTATTACCCGCGACGCCACAGGAGCTCGTATATGTGTTTACGGTAATAGGTTGTTTGTTTGTATGTTACCATTTATCTCCGAAACGGCTTCACGGATTGCAATTTTTTTGCAATCGATTAATGTCTTCAATGATGTTTCTTAGATATATAGTATATCGAAAAGAAATATGTGTTATCGCCACAAGTCACTAGAGGCGCTGCAGTACACTTTTCACTGTATAATACAAACCCAGTCAAACTAAACTTCACCAAAATTCACAGTCTCGGAAATATACAAATGCTACAATTTGTGGCCGTAATAAGTTTGGTACCTGGGTGTTTAGACAAATACCACTTTTTGTTTTCGGTAACGCCTGCGGAACGCTTGAATTGATGACATTAGCTGTGGAAATGTCACGTGATTACTGCCAAGTTTTTCCTTGACATATTTGCGTTATCGTGAAAGGAAAACTAAGCGTGAGGTATGCTACTATTGGCTTATAAACTGTAGTGTTGTGTTATGATTACAGCCGAGGCTAATTTCAAGGCTCTTATCGGTCTGATACCCGATATTCCCGAATACATTATGGAAGATGGACAGAAGAAACCGACGCAATTTAAAGTAGCTGCTATATTAAGCGACCTTCTATCAACTTTATTAATCCTGCCTGTAAGTTCAATTATTGCAATAAAATAATCCTCTTAATTATAATCACTCACTAACTTTTGCAGAGTGATAAAAGTTGTCTGAAACTTTCCTTCGCTTAGAGTTAGAAAACGACTGGGTTAGAGTTAACGACCGGCTAAAGTTAGTGAGCGATATTGAATAAGAGGGTAAAACTAGAAAAACACGTGGAAGTCCTAATCAAAACTAAAATATCGCGTTTCGCTACCTATGCCAGTAAGACGTTTCTTATGATATTTCTGATATAAATCAATATTACTAAAAATAAATGCGAAAGTATTGATTTTATGGTATTTGTTAGTATTGATTTGGATTGTCAAATTTTCGTTTGAACGAATAAACCATTTGACCGAAACTTGGAAAAATAGATCGCCGTTAAATAGTGAAATGCGTCATTGGTTCAGCTCTCATATAGTCCTACGCATCGGTTTAGATGCCCCCCATATTATGTATCTGAAAGTCTCTCGGTAACTGGCAAATAGTTATCCTGTATATTGACGGGAATACGGAATTTGCAAATAAAACCACAGTTAGGTTATATATTATAGGTTAGGTTATATATACAGCGGTATACGAGGATGCCTACCCATATTGCCATACATCATAATAGTGACTATCAATATGGCCACAGAATACGGGTTTGTGGTGAATTAGATTTGTCCGTCACCGAGTCACTTTCAGATACATAACAGAGGGAAATATGATCTATTTCGACTGGTTTTCTGATAACGATTGCCATATAATTATTGCATTGTTTCAGGACAACGTAGACAGTAACTGCAAAGTCTACATACTGAGTGGATTTATAAAAACCATGGATATTATAAGTTGGAAGAAAACTGACCCTTTGTACTACATTACGCTCTTGCGTACGTTGGATCTTCTTTGTGAGATGGCTCAAGTAAATTATACTTATCATATAGATGGAGGTAGGTTCTATAGCCACAGATGATTATTTTATGAAAGATGATAATGCTGTTTACAACATTCTGAAGCTTTTTTTTCTCTTATATTCTTCTAATACTTTGTTAACAATCTAGTTTCGAAAATGGTAAGAGTAGCATAATACTGCTTAGTAGCTTACTAGATTCCGCCAGCTTTTATCGTATTTATCGAATTGATCTTTTTGATGTATTTTTTGCAGTTCTCTCAAACGACAAGTTATACGGATCTGAAAATGAATTTATCGAGATTATAGAAAAGTATGCGACAAAGATATGTCAGGAATTGTTGATAGTACTAAAAGCGTTGGGCGACAATAAAGAAACGAAGAAACAGTTCAATCTAGCTTTAGAACTGTTCTGGCGCGTGATCAGAAAGGGGGACCTGCAGACACGTCCTATGATAAGTTTGGCTGCAAATCTTTGGATGCTATCGCAGAAATTACAGGACTCTAATGATAACATTTCTGTGAGTAATTACGTGTATACAGTAACTGAACTCGTAGTTTTTCTCACGAACGATCGTGCTTTGTCCAACAGTATTTTTCATAAGGACCTACCATTATTACGCTCCAAAAATCACTCTTAAAACGCGTGATCCGTTTTTGAGATTTTCCATACAGACAAACAAACATTCGTTGCTCGTTTATTCGTTCGTTCTTCGTATGAACTAGTGGCCAACTTTGGTGTCCGCGTTTTTAGGGCTTACCAACTGAGGGGGTGCCGGGACCGACAATTGAACGTGCTTCCGATCCACGATAGCGGTAGTGACTTAGAACTGAGATCGTTGGTTGAATACATAATAGTTTGAATAGCAGCAATGACATATACATGTGTAGATATAAAACATAGTCTTCTTTATTTTGTTTCAGAAATCAATTTTGTCGTCTTTACAATCCGCATCGGATCCAGCTAGTCGGCTATTACTACAAAAACTTAAAGGTTAATTTTATATTTGGTTATCTTCTATCTTCTCTTGGAACAAGTAGACTCAATAAAATATCTTGGCATAGTACTGGACTCTCAATTGAACTGGCTGCCCCGAATTGATTTGATCCCCAGCGGGGTCCGTAAACTCATTTGGATGTTTAAAAAAACTAAAATCAGTTTCCAACTTTCCCTTGCTTAAATCTATATATTATGCGCTCTGCCAGCCTTTACTCAGCTACTGTGTTCCTGTTTGGGGTGGAGCGTGCAAAACACCTCATTAAAGTTGAGCGAGATAACTTTGAAGCACTTTCGATGTCCAACTTCCTCTCTTTAAAAGGAGTGTGAACTCTTATCGGTTCGCAAATTCTACTAATATATTTAATTGCATTTATATTTAAGTCAACTTTTTTTTAATTTGACTTTTTATATTCCTATTTTAATAATCCTATTTTAATAATTATTGTAGAGTCTTTAGTACGCCATACCACAGGGCATCCTAGTTTGGGTACTAATGTTGTCCATATAGGATTATACAGTATTTAAACATATTATGATAACTACTTTTAAGATTGTACCCAACAACATGTATAATAAAGTTTGTTGTATTCAATAAATAAATACAAATCTTAAATTAGTATAGCTTTTATTGCCATGTAAAGTAGTATTTTAGTGATGTGTCTTTAAAATAACCTAGTTCCAAAATAGTACAATATTGCAGAGGCCGTGAAATGGGCAGTTAATAATAATAATGCTGGACATTTTCATACAGCATCATCTAGCCCCAAACTAAGTAGAGCTTGTATTATGGGAAATACATGACTGATATACTACTTATACATATTTTTTTTGTAAATACATACATACATATTATACATAGAAATTGCACATCGAGTATCAGTTTGGAGGCCAAGCCGCAGGCGAGGACTTCCATGATACAAGACAGGCATTTGCTATTTCCGCCAAGGCATAAATACAGTGTTTTTCTCAAAAACATGCAAAGAAATAAAAATGGGTTCCTAAGTAAGATACTTTTACGTAATATATTTCTTTTGACTTCACTGGAAGCCGGTTTCCCATCGCTAATTTTGCTTCTGACCTTAGATGTGGTGAAGTGCAGTCAATATCAATTTCACTTTGGAACTCATTTCTGTTTATGTATTTACTTTAAAAATAACAGAATCAAGATGACCTTTTCCTATATCGCGGTTTTTATTTTATTTTACTCCATGTGCTGTTTTACTGTTTTAGTGAGGTAAAGGCGTCTGCATACAGTCACTTAAACGCAACCTATTTGTACCAAGCTCGATGAAAGAGATCCAAATTCAAATGAGGCAAACAAAGAAAAAGTTTTGTCGTAGTCATTATTGCATTATTGCAGCACGCATTTTCATAACAAATTGCCGGCGCGTTTTTTTGTTCCAAATTCAAACTGATGAGTACGTAACTATACTATTTCGCGTTTTCTTTTTCCGAAAGTAATAACAATATTTCCGCACATGTTTGAGAAAAGATACATTTAGGATGCGTTAAATAAATTATATATTAATTTAATAACATATTACTGTACGTGCAGGTGGTCAGAATTTATGTTAGAACTGCATTTATTTTTATTTTGTTGGTTATACATATTTTATGTTTTTACATTTGTCTCAAATATAGCTCTAATCAGTATGATTGTCTTTTATTTACAGTTTTGTTACAGAAACTTGTAACAAAATTTTTATTATAGTAGAAACAGAAATCGCTAATGGCGAATCAATGTTATTGAGACTTAACAGGCGAGAAGCGAATTAAATACTCAATACATTCAACTTTTTCATATTTTGTACATGGATAGCATAGGTAAGGTATCTCATATGAACCCTGTATAGTGTAGGGGTAAAAAGCAATATATGTACCTATAGGTAAGTTAGGCGATTCCTGCTGCGAGACAAACGTTTGCATTTGATCCGCGATACAGGGAATCCTAGTCAAAACTTAAAGACTTAAAGACCCAGAAATCGACCTGGTTTATTTCTATCATAACTCAACTTTTTTTACCAAAATTTCGTTTGGTAGCCAATAGTAATTACGTGTAATGTTTGTAAGCAATATATAATATCTGTGACGAGGTACATACATCGACGGTGATAGTGCCGAGTCAGATTGCCTTCTAGGGCTGCGTGCAGGCAGCGCGGCGTGGTGGCGGATGGGGCAAGCGGACATTGAACGCAGACACGCTTGAATGGTGCGCGCGCTCGGTTGCGCTGATCTTTCACCTGCGCAATATTGACGCCTATAAAACCTTGTCATTTCAATAATGTCAAGTTACTTTCATCCCAGCACAAACTAAGAAAACCTCTCTTCTCGGCGAGGGAGCAGTCGACTCTAAAGGGACGCACTGGGTTATTACCCATTTTAAAGAATGTCTAAATTGGGGTGCTTGGTAGGAATCAACCACTTGTTTCTTTTAAATATATTCAAGTTTTGACAGAATTTCCAAATTTAACTTTGCGAAATTGTTACAGTTGGTTTTATGGGCGATATGTGATGGAGTGTTTTCCAGCGAAAACCAGAAGGGATTCGTGCAGCCGTTGGATTTCGGATCTATATTCAACTATGGCGATTCTGGTGAGTATTTCCATAATAAATATGTTTAATTTAAGCAAAACCCAAAAACACTAACTTACTAATGCTTTTGCTTATTATATTATCTTTACAGGGCTGACTTCATTGGCTTCGAATCCTGTTGCCGCTGCCGTGCTTAAAGTAGATAAGAGCCAATACCCTCAGTTGTTCGACACTATCGTTAGTAGTTCCATCGATTCCATACATGCTCGAGTAGCACCCAAAGAAAATATATTTTCTGCTGATCATTTTGGATTTAATCCAATCGCAAGTCAACATTTCCATCCGCCTGGGCAGTCAGCTAGATTAGCAGTTGCACCACCGAGGCAACATCTCCAAGCGCATTCTTTACCCAATAACCAGCAGCTTGCAACTCCTCTAAGATATGATATAAGGACAGTACATGATGCCGATTATAAAGTTTACAAGCCTGAAGAAAACGAAGAAGGAGAACAGGGGGAAATTTTAACCGCTTTGAAAAATAACCCTTCTGTTGCTTCGTATTTTAAGCCTGCCGTTACGAATGTTGAAGTATCGCATCCGATTAATTACCGCAAAGAAGATGTTAATACAGATGAAAGCCTAGAACTTGAACAGAACTACAAGCCGAATGCTTATATTACAGGGCCAGCCCGTATCCGCAGATACACTAGTGGACGGCAGCGTCAAAACGTAAGGAAGAATAGCGAAGAAGAAGAAGATCCCTATAGTTACCGACCTAAAGCTTTTGATAGCAAAGCTTACAGCGCGTACACAGAGGAGAAGGACCCTAACAAGGAGTACGACTATCCTTACGGCTATGACGCAGGGTATGATCACAAAGCATACGAAAGGATAAAAGAGTTGTCAGAAAAACAAGCAGCGGAAGTCAAACAAAATCCAGGAAATTGCAAGGAAGTAAAGAAAGATGGTATGACTTGTACGACCTGTAAGGATCCTAAAACGGGTGGTAACTACGAATCCTGTTCGTACGTTGCAGAACCGAAAAATAATCAGTATGCTTACTCAAAGGAAAAAAAGTTTGATAGCAAGGATGAGCCCGATGAACCGGAAAGCGATCAAAAAGATGAACAACCTAATCGTTCGGCAAAATACGAAAAAGAGGACAAAAAAAAATCACCAAAATACGAAAAAATTACTGAAGAATCGGTTAAACCTTACAGTAATTACAAAGAGGACGATGATGAGAATTCTAGTGAAAAATATAAGGGTTATTATATCCATCAATCTAAACCCTCTCCCAGTGAAGCTCTGCGTGCTAGTTCTAGTTCTAGTGAAAGGGAAAATCCCGATGACGAGACAGAATCGGTTGTCCAACCTTACAACTACAAAAAAGCATTACCCGGTTTTTATACGGAGAACGAACCAAAAAAAGACGTAGAGCATGTTTTAGCTGAATTCAAGAAAAAAGACAGATCTTCTTGCAAAAAAGTTCAAAAGAACGGAATGACCTGTTTCCAATGTATCGATAAGTCGGGACTTAAAAACGAAGAATGTATGTATGTTTCGGAATCAGCGCCCAAAGCCAGCCATTTAGCTTATCAAGAAGTTAAAGAATTCACATCAAAACCAGCAACTCTAAACAATGAAGGTGCTGCGAGTCACATCGTAACTACAAGTTCGCCTCTACCAAAATCAGCAGCTTACGTAGTCGAAAACAATACATATGGCAAAAAGTTAAAACGCAAAAAGGCTCCTCAAACGTTAGCGTCATCTGCCAGTGTTATTCCTGCGGTACAGGTACCAGTATTGCAAAGTCACGTACGTAGATCCAGACGAAGCGTGGAATCAGAAGCCGATATGAAAGCAAACATCAAAGATGAAACGAATATACCAGCACCCGAAGAGTTTTCCGGTGATAGTTCCAAAGGTGCTTATTGGGCGGAAACTCAGCCACGATACAGCGCAGCTTTAGGCGTTACATTGCCTGAATTTATGTTGTCAAGGTCAGAGCACGAAGTTTCATTTGACGAAACTGTTGCAGGCGCGTAAAAGCAGGCTTGTTAGCCAACACAATCATTATTAGTAGAGCGTGTCCGTTGTACCGCGTTAGCTAAAGCCTGACCAACAGGCATTTATTATTACGTAATTAAATAAGATTTCACAGACTACGAAAGAGATATTTGTTTCGATTCAAGAAAACTTTAGAAGTTAACTGCTTTTATTGATTGAAAAAAGTATGATGTAAACTTAACACTGATTGTACGCCGCAAAAACTACAGTTGGTGTATTGACTGGTTGTTATTCTGATATTATTGTTAACTAGTTTTAACTGTTAAAAAATAAAATTGAGTTGATTGTCTATTGCTTTTTTTATTATTTCTGATTCAGGAATATTTTATACAGTTGTTTAGCAAAACAGAGATGTTTTCTGTTGAATCTGAACTGGCACATTATATCAAAAAGAAACAAATCATTGTTTAGTTTATCAACTGTTAAATAATCTTTAGAAGTACGGTAAGGACTTTAGCTTCTAACCCCAGTTTTACACGCATGGTAAACGAATAAAAAGTTGCTAAGGTAATATGTACCTAGCTCTTATGAAACTAAGCCGAAGCCTTTAGATACAGCCCTTTCAGTTAAGTCTGAATTAAGTTATCGGTCTGGATAATAATCAGATCGGAATTGAAACACTATTTGTAAGGTACGATCATGCAACTCCCATGTATTTAGACTCGAATCTACTATTCAGGCCGATTCGAGTTCCATAAATCCTCATTTCTAGTACAATGCCAGTCAAATACTGCCTATGGCCACATATATTATAATACTATACCTATGGCTATGCACGGATATTGATGAACGGAATGAAAACCGATTTTTGGCATGGTATTCGGTCAGCGTCCTACTTGTCAATACAGTTTTAATGCTCTTATTTTTACTGGTAATTGTCCAAGTACGACGTCACTGGGAACAAACCATCTCTTTAAGCGATGTACCAGACTCGGAAGAAAGTAATTAAATTCAGTCGTATTCTAGTCATGCATCGGATCGGAGTTCTTCGTTTATAAATAAAGTTCGAGATTACGAGCCAATAATAAATATTAGCGGTGATCTGTTCCTATTGTGCACAGGGATATCGAACAGTTGGGATTGATCGGAACCGACACGGGACTGTTTTAACTTTTCAAATAATTTGTTACTTGTAAGTACATTTCATGTTTTTTTTTTCATTTCAAGCCTAAGTACCTATTTTCTTTTCATAATTCTCTATTTTATCTATAGAGCCTATAAGATAGAATTGAATATTTATCCTGTATTTATTTATATAGAATAGAGCACGCAAAGTTGTAGGGCACCTAGGTTTTTTTTTAAATCGAATAACAAAATATGAAAAAAAAATCTCTGGCTATCTCTCTACGTCAGAATTCAAAATAAGTTGGGCTAAATTGATAAACAAGTTATTTGAACAATGCCAACATGATGCAGTAGCGCCGCAGACATAAAAAAATGATTTCTTGTCTCGCTGCCAAGCTTTGTTGATTGAATAAAAACGGGGTTATCCAATTGCACGGTGATTTTGTAGTAGCTCGGATTGCTGGTTGGTTTTTTGCTTTTTTTTGGTATTGATTGGTAAACCGCAGGAGCTCGGCGCTTTTAACATGACAATGTGTTCATTTATAACTTGAATAAGAGCTTTTGTGTCGATGAAATTGAGGGAAAGTAGAATAAAGAACCTTTTTTTTCTGGAGAATTAAACGATAATAAAATTACAATCTTATATAATTATGTATTAATTTATTCGTCGTGTCACTGGTTTTCATGTTCACTCTAAATTAGACAAGGCGACCCTGAAAATGGCCCGGCGACCGATGGTGAAAGTTCATGTCGTTTTCCATCACCGGATATTGCGCAAATACTTATATCGCTAAAAAAATACGCAATGGCACGATGAAAAATTTACGATGGGATTCGAACCTATGATCTTCGGATCTATGCTGTACTAGCCACTACACTACCAGTGTTTTTGCATTTGACGACCTCTGTGGCGCAGTGGGCGACGGCCCGCCTGAGACGCAGAAGGTTGCGGGTTCGATTCCCGCCGAGAGGCAAATGTTTGTATACTATATAACTATTAATCCTTGGTTTGTATGTTTTTTTTTATATCATGGTTGTTTATTGGGTGTGTTTTAACGCCAAACCTCACCCGCGGCGCATGCAATACGTAATAGCTTTCAACTCAGAGGTTTTAAAATTGTGTAAAAAAATAGTTTTGTATAGTGAAATTTATGACAGTCTTTTTATACGCAGGAAGAACTCTAAAACAATGCAGCCGGTAGAAGTCGAGGATGAAGTGTACGTAGACGTGAGGTCATTGCCATTGAAGCCGCCGCAGCCCCTGGTGCTGCCGAGCCGGCCCGTGCGACGCTGCTGGCACCCAGTCATGTGGGACGACTCCATCACAGGAGTGGTGCCAGCGGAAGACACACAGGAAGATGAAGAAGAGGTATGTCTTCATGGCCCTAGTGCAGGCTGACTAGGGTTCCCCTACTGATGGAGATGAAAACGACTTCTATGACTATGAGTTGAAATGTCCTAAACTAGAACTGCGCGCCTACTCATGAATTCAATACCACTTCACTGAAGAATACCGCGCAATTTTAGTTTACAACATCTCTACAGGCTCACAACCAATCGATATAAAATGATGAGCAACATAAGACTACATGTCCTCTTACATTCCCAGCCGACTGTTTTCTATTCAATTTACTATAATAATGGTTTACTATAATAAAGTTTCCTTTGTTGGACTTGATTGTATGTTATATGTATGGTTGACGTTATGCATAATCGACGCCGACGGTTCTATTTTGGTATAATGTTGCAAAGTACCTCTGCAAAGGAAACATTAAAAAGTGCATGTGCGTCATGAACGTTTCTTGAATCGGCAATGACGTTATTCGTGCCAATTTGAGAACAAAAACAATGCAAATGAACGTTATGTTATACCAAATCGTATTGAATTTATGTTAAACAAATTTATCTTCTTCAGATAAATTTGTTCACCTTTAGTATTTTAAGATTTTTATAACACTTATTAATTCAACCTAGGCGGGACTCGAACCCGCGCTCACCCACTATTATTTAGTTTTGTAGTGCCATAGTTCCTATATTCCAAACCCAGCCTGTTTCCCCTTTTAAATTCACCATTTAATAGTGATAATGATGAATCTCAATAAAAATGCTTGTTTCAGAATACTAACAGAATGTCTCGCGAGTACCCGCACAAGCAGCGCATACGGAATCTCAGAAAACTGATCGCCGAAGGAAAAGTGAAACCGACACCAGAAACCCTAATTTTCTTTCTGTGTAACAAGTTTGCTGTTTCCGATGAAAGGCAGACCAAATTGAAAGCAAGAGAATAGAAATGCGGGATACGCTGAGATTACCATCTTGAACGTTAGCCAAGCAACTTGCAAATATGGTGAAATGGCTCGTCTCTACTTATTCGAAAGAAGTTTTTCCAAACAGCTAGGTTTGTCTTAGGCATCTATTCTATAGACGGTAACTATCATTAATTAATATGTTTTCTATATCCCACTTGTAACTAAGTTTCCAGAATTTGTTTTTTAAACTAATAAACTATTCTCTTGTATGTGTTGTTTTTAGTAAGGGTGTAAATATGCAAAACAATGTTTCTATTAAAAATCTAGCCTTTTAACTTTAATTAATTTAGAAATTGCAGTACTCTTCATATGAACATAAAACTCTAACTTACATAAAATCTATTTATGTATAAAAATTATGCAGAAGATAATAATAATTTACACAATTGCGATAGATACAATAATTTACCCATCGTCAAATTGACTCATACTTCCTTCTGCCCCGTGGACATACGCGCGGCTATGGAGACATACGAGATATTGAAAGTTTTCGAAAAACTGAAATAATCTTTAGGTACATATACTTTATATTCTTCATAAAAATTATCTACACGCAAGACTTCTGATATAAAAAAACAAATAGAGTTTCTCAAATAAAACTAACTATAAAGATTTTTAAGATAACCGAAGTAAGGGCTTGCGGGCCGGCGAGGGACGAGATCGCCTCTTTATAATTTACACAGCGAGACCCGGCGGCGTCCTCCCTCGCGCCGCTCTCATTAATAAATAATCAATCATAAAATAAATCATCTGTTGAGGTGAGACGCGTCGCGCCTGTCACCGGTCGGGGTTGGTGTCCGTGAGCACTATGTGTTGTATTCACTGCGAGCGTTCGGTCCGTGGGGGTGGGTCCCACTATATCACTGGCGCGGGCGCTAGGTGGCGGGCGGCGGCGGCGCGGGCGCGGGCGCTGGGGGCGGCGCACCCGCATCCGCCGAACCTGCAGCCGCCGCGCTGCCGGCCCCGCCCGCTCCCGCCGCCGTCTCTTCCTCCTCCTCCTCTTCAGGGTCGAACTTCAGCATCAGCTGTTTAAACTGCAGGACAAAATAATGTGTTTGAATGGTGACATCATCATAGACTACTCAGATAATCTATTATGTACTACTGCTGGTACTAGGATTTAATCTCGACGAAAGCGAAAAGGCAGTAATCACGTTTATGACTACTTTGGTCCTTAGACTTGTGGATTCCCTGATAACCTTAATTAATCTAGATCCCAGCAACTGTCAGTTCTGGCTAGCTCATGAGAACCAGCACCCAGCAGCTGTCGGATCTGGCCAGTCTATGACAACCAATATCCGAGCGGCTGTCGGTTCTGATCAGAATCTTAACTGGTTTTATTAGCGGCGGCCAGTTCTGGCCAGTCCGTGAGAGTGAGAACTTATTCCATAGCAGCTGTCAGATCGGGCAAGTCGATTAGAACCTTTCCCCAGCGCTATAGAAGGCCAGCTAGAAAAATTCTTACCTCTAGGTAATCGTCAACAAGACGCCGGCGGCCTTGCTCGTCCAGCTCCTCTAGATCCCCCTCGTCGTTTAGTTGCGCGATTGTTGCTTTGGGATCGAAGATCGGCGCAATCCTCCGAGACACCGCCTTCTCGTATACTTTCACACTCTCCGACGGTGAATACTGAGTTATTTTCCTATAAAACGAAGAAAATGTACAATACATTTTAAATACAACAGCAAATGAACATCACATTGACGCGAAGAACTTTACGGCGACCAAAGCGAGTCAACAATATTTAGTTCTACGTATATAAAATGTTCAGCAACAGTTCAGAGAGGAAAAACAGGCATAGACACATCCATACACAGTTAGTGACCAATTTGCATGGGATGGTCGAAAAATTTCTAGGTTTAAGGTAGTTTATAACGATCCAAAACAAAACTCTAAACTGTTGGCTGAAACCAACATTCTATTGATTGATTCTTCAGAGCTGGCAACGCATCAGCAATGTCCCAGATGCTGTTGCAGATGTCAATAGGCGACGGTAACCGCTTACCGCCATCATGTGGGCCGTATACCTATTTATCTCGTAATAACATTTAAAAAAACTAAATACTGCCCAATGTCTGACGAGCGAAACAAGCTGCCAAATTTTCGGGAAAATTACTGGAGTCTTATCTTTAGAATAGGTTGCGAGAAACGAAGCGACAAGCTTGCTTAAAAAAGTGAAATACAACACAGGAGCCGAGCAAAGATTGCCACGGTAGCGGCCGACGACTACCAGTAACTAAATAAATAAAATAAATGAATGTGGGACATTTTTACACAGTTCTAACTGATACAACTAATATACATTTTCTTTTTGTAAATACATATGATGACAGAGGCGCAGTGGTCGAAGGCCCTCCTGAGACGAAGAAGGCGGGTTCGATTCCCACCGCGGGACAAATGTTTGTATGTATATGCAATTATTCTGTCTGGGTGTTTTCGATGTATAATATTAATTCACAATTAAAAAAAATACGTTAGTAGTATATCAGTCATGTAGTTCCCATAACACAAGCTCTGCTTAGTTTAAGGCTAGACGATGCTGTGTGAAATTGTTTAGCATTATTATTATACATAGAAAAGACCCACCTGCACAACAAATAAGCAGAACATGCAAACATTTGTCTCGCAGCTGGAATCGAACCCGCACCTCTATCGTTTCAGCCGGCTACACGGAAGCCGCCAACGTCTCTACTCACGCGTCAGTGAATCCGTAGAGCTGCTTGAGGTGTTGCTTGAGCACGAGCAGTAGAAGGCAGCCCCGCGCCTGCCGCATGGCGTCCCGCAGCGGGCGCATCTCGTCCGGGAGCCGCGACACAAGCGCTTCCGATTCCTCGTCGTCTTCCTCCTCGTCGAGAGGCTCCTTCTCCTCAGTATTTGTAGTTTGTTTCAGACCCTGGAAAAGGTATCTTATTCTATAGTTGTCTGTTTGACTGTACAAGAAACCTTAGAAAGTGAGTTCCGGATTATGTTTATGATATTTACAGGATATGGAGTTTTGGGAGCCCAAACTTCAAGATTAGAAAGTACAAGCTTAGTTTTAAAGTATCCGACCAACCGGTAGGTCATACGCGGAAACAATATTCTCCTGACTGGAGCCAGAACCAATTACGGTAGCTCTTACCGCCAAATCTTAAGAAAATTACAATAAAAATTTACAAATAGTAAACAAGGACTTTTGGGGACAAATAAGCGATCTAGATACAATCATAGCTAGAAGAAATGCCATAACGAGGAAAATCTTGAACGGAATCAGGTTACACGTAGTTGGCTAGCCGCAAGATCTTCTAGTTAGCAATTATGAAGTCAGTTTGGAGAAAAGAAAGTCAAAATTACCTCTCGAAAATGTTGCAATAAATTTGATCCGGACGTCGAAATGATGATGTCAATGTGGTGTATAATAAAAAGTGGTTCATCTTGAACCTGATATGGGAAGTAGCTTAAATTATCTGCTAGGTACAACATTTGATCTAACGGTGCCGTCTGAAATCAAACAAAAATACATAGAACAGCAAAAGAGAAAGAGGTAATTTTGGATATTGATTTAGTAGACAGAGAACTTACGGATACGTCATCGAACTGTTTGAGTAACGACAGAACTAAAGCCCGTCGCTGTGGCCTCGTGTTCCGTAACAACGAGTACAAGAAACCATTCAGTGCTGATGGTAAATCATCTTGATCTTTTTTCCTGGAAAATAACATGTAAAATGAATGCGCTTCCTTATGGCTGGACCACTAGAGTAAAAAATACGTTTAATACTGACCAACTCAAGCGTAATATAAATTGTTAGTGTGTTATATGATGGGATATGAATAAGGTGAAACTTAAATGGCAATGGTTTCTTCAGAATAAAATTGTGGAGAAATTTGAAATACGCAGAATTACAAAATATATAGACAAATGACAAGTATTACCTAAACCCTCTTATAATGTCCTTGTTCGTTTCGCTCTGCAATATTTTCTGTAACTGGTATGAGAGTTTGATACCGAGTTGTGCCTTCATATGAATGAAACCAGGGTATTTCTTATCAATCTCTTGTAAATTCTTGTCTGCTGTGTGAGACACTGTCACTTCCGTGTCTGTGCTCATACAAATGAGGTAGGGAACGATCTGAAAATACAAAATTATGTTGATGATATTTGATAATATATAGGAAATATTTTACATTTTACGACAAAATATTAGGTTGGGGAAAAAGTCTTTTCGCATTATTGTATGTATGAACTTGTAATAAAATATCTTTGGCTATACTATTTGTATCTAGCTGGTTTTGGTATCATTAAAAGTTTAAATTTTAAAGAAGATAATTCCAAATTCAAATTAGGAAAATGTGTGATTTTTATTTGTTTTTCGTACTGTTAAGATGAGTGAATCTAATGAAGAAATTCGATACATTTTAAAATTTTACTACAAAAAAGGTAAAAATGCAACGCAAGCCGCGAAAAAAATTTGCGATGTTTATGGACCTAGTGCAGTGTCTGTGAGAGTAGCACAAATTTGGTTTAAGCGTTTTCAATCCGGAAATTTTGATGTCAAAGATGCACGTCGCTCTGGTCGCCCTATTACGGATAAAATGGATGCCATTTTTGAAAAAGTGGAGCAAGATCGGCATATCAGTAGTTACGACGTAGCTGAAGAACTGGGAATTGACCACAAAACAGTTTTGGCGCATTTGAAAAAAACTGGGTACACAAAAAAGCTCGATATTTGGGTACCTCACGAGCTCACTGAAAGAAACCTAATGAACCGTGTTCTCATTTGTGATTCTTTATTACGACGTAATGAAACCGAACCATTTTTGAAGAAATTTTTGACCATTTTTGACCTCACACATCTTTAGCCACTCAGCAAAAATTAAGAGAGTTTGGCTGGGATGTGTTAATGCATCCGCCGTATAGTCCTGACCTTGCACCTTCAGATTTCCACCTGTTTCGGTCTCTTCAGAATTCTTTAGGCAGTGTCAGGTTAACATCACGAGAGGACTGCCAAAACCACTTGTCGCGGTATTTTGAACAGAAGCCCCAAAGTTTTTATAGCAATGGGATCATGTCCCTGCCTACAAAATGGCAAAAAGTTATCGAACAAAATGGTACCTACATACTTTAGTTAAATGTAAATAAACTATATTAAAAAATGTTTTGAATTTTCTTAAAAAATGCGAAGAAACTTTTTCCCCAACCTATTATATAGGGAATAAAAAAACTCCGCGCTCTTGTATAAACAATTATCTATTACAGTGCCTCCTAGTGACTAGTGGTGACCATAATATAGTACAAAGGGATAGCAAAAACCCATAAAACAATTGGTTCAACCATTATTCGTTAATCAAATAAAACTTTGCAAAATTTATTATGAATAGTTGACGTTTATCTGTCGGATTCAATGCAGAAACATAGATCCTACTAATATAATAAATGCGAAAATCTCTGTGTGTGAATGTTTGTTACCACGTCTAAAAATCTCTTAAAATAAATAATAAAACACGTATTTTTTATTTTTTCAAAACTACCCCTAGGAGGTGTGCAATAAAGTTCTGAAATTTGTATGGAAAACACATATTCCCTGGTTTGATACACTCAAAAGTTGGTGGTTTATCAACAGAACACGCAGGCGAAGCCGCGGGCAGAAGCTAGTAACTAATAAATAAACACAAAACCGACTCATATATAGGCGCCACACTAGAATTCAGGGTATCAGGAACGACGAGTGGTACAAAACCCAGAACCGGAACAAATACTTGAAAAACACAAAAAATGAAAACCTTTGTCCCGCAGCGGGAATGAAATCCCGTCAATCAATTAGTCTCACCTGTACAGGATGCACCAAACCCTGCGCCAACACAAGTTGCACTACTTTTATTGCACTCGACCGCACGACGGTACTCGGATGAAGGAACGACCCAAGGATTTCCTTTAAGTACAGCTGAATAACGGTTGACGCCATGCCGGATGATACGTCACCCATTTCTTTGAGATTCTCATGTTTCGACCGCGTTGACCCTGAAATGTATTTACACTTTTACTTTGAAAAATTGTACGGAGATAAAATGTATCTAAGAAACTCCATATAAGACATCCAGTCGATTTCATAAGGTGTAGAAAAAACTTACACTCTTTATCCTGCCTGATCATCCTTTGCTCCTCCTCTTGTAAGTACATTTCCACGTTCCTAAGCACGTCCGCCTTCATGTCGATGGGCGCGAGATCCGACGTGAGCAGCTGATGGTAGAACTCCTTCAGTTCTGGTCTCAGCATGAATTCGTAATGCCGCACACATACGGAGCCTAGCGCTTTCAGTGTATGCGATACGAAGTCTTCATCTTCTAGCCCGACGAAGAATAGTAACGTGTTGTATACCTGCTCTTTTATATCAGACTGAAAACATAAGTTCATTATTTTAACAAACAATTCGAAACCGTCGTCGTGGTTTTCCATCAACGACTGCAGTGATGAAGAAACAGAAGAAGAAGAAGGAAAATTGAATATATTTAAGACCTACAATTGTAACATACATTATGTTGATGCAAATAAATGAATCTTTATATTTATCTATTTTTTGTAAGGCATTGTGCTAAAATATGATGATGAATTAGTCTGTCTATCTGGCGTTCGGGTGGCAATATGTGGCTATCGACTTACCGGAAGTCCGTCAATGACTTTAGACTCTGTAAAGTCGAAGTACCGCAGCAAAAGCCCTACGATAAACAGCGATCTCCGAAAGTGAGGGCGCGAATGCGACGTTCGCGTCAGTTCAGGGTCCCTCTGCCAACTAGTTTTCCAATACAGGAGTACATCTATAAAGGGCATTTTTTGATAATTTTCAAACACATTTTGCGGGAATCCCGAAATTATTTGGAAAAGGTGTCCCGGCATTTGACCAATGCATACCTAGAGGAGCATAACAAATTATGTAAACAAATCAGTTAAACAAATTAAAATTTGCTTAATTTTTAAACCATCGCATTTCGGTCAGATAAGCAGTTTCGGTAAATTGTAACAGACAAACATAAACAAACAACAAATGAACTTTTATGACAAATGCATATACGGACTCCTTGCGTCCCGGGTAAATACACTCAAACATCTGTTACTTTAACGGGTTTCAATCGCGCTTTATTATATTAGACGCCATACATACATACTAGTTATAATATCAGTAACTATGAAAAACATAATTACAAATTGCGAAGGTTTCAATAACACTTACTGTGATACTTTTGGAAGACATCTCTGATGAGTTTGTAATTGTGCGTTAGATTATTGACTATAGCCGCTAGGCAGGCGATGCACGAGGCTATGACCAGCTGCCCTCGTTGTAGGATCAATTTTACAGCATCTTCCTCGAGTTGCGCTAGGAATACCTCGCTTGGGTGCTCCATCAAAGGCACTACTAGTTCTAAGGTTGCCGCCACTGTGGACATTATCTGCTGTTCGTATTGATTCTGAAAACATGTTAATTATGTTAGAATTTATGTGTGTGGAATTCTTTACAACCTCGTAACAACCAAACGGCTGTATGGATTTCAATGAATGAGGTATCGTTAGACGCGTCGTGATTCCGAGAGTGACGTAAAGTAACAACTATTAAAAACTATAAGACTATATCAAAATAAATTTAGTTTATTATTTTCATCCGAAGAAACTGCTGTCGGAAATGTTATTTTCCGAAACGCAATCTCAAATATCATAACATGACGAGATCTTAACTCTCGCATCTGAGAAGGTAAGAGGTATTAGGGATATTTTTTAAAAACACTTACTTGACATTTTAAGCTCAGGTACGGCTGTAACGTTAAGGCATGGTTCACCAACAATTGTGGCCTAATCTTAGCAAATAAATGCAGAGTTGAAAGGCACGCTAATATTCGCTGTGATGAGCTAGTTCCTGTAAATTGAAACAAATCATTTAAAATATTTTGTAGTTTGCCATGCCCATTATTAAAATGCCGATAATTTGTAGAGACCTGTCTTTCTAGCCATAGACAAACGAGGAGGGAAATTAAATGGCGTTTTATCCTACGAATATACTATACTAGGAATATGCTATACTATACTAGGGAAATGTGGAAATACATATTATGTACATAAATCAAATAATAAATTGCTAGTTTACCTTCTGCACTACTCTCTTCCAGTTGAAGTAAGCTCTCAATGAGGCAGTCCACAATTTGTTGACATGCAACCAAAAGTGATTTCGGTGGTTGGAATATGATTTTCGTTGAATCATCTTTGTCTTCTTTTGGTTTGAACAACTGCAAGTATGTATAAGTTAATTATTGCAAACATTTTAGACCCCGACGTGTTTTACATCGTCTATTGCAACACGCCCTATTATCGAACGATCTATGAAGTCATACAAATCTATTGTATAAACCACATTTCAATCGGAAAAGCCGTCTCCTCTTATGGCAATTATACGCGTGTATACGGGCTACTTAAGCAACCAGTAAGAATCTATAATAATTCACTTTCATAGTTTGAGACATGGCGCGCAGATTACGTTACTGGACTCATATTTATGTATTGAACCATTCAACTAGTGCACATTCGTTATTATGCGAAAGTTGGGATGTTTGTTGTTGATAATTTTTGTAGCTTCTCAACCAAAATTAGATAAATTTTGTTTGTGATCTAAAATAAAAATATAAGCTTTGTTTTAACCAGCACGCGAGCGAAGCCGGGTCCTAAGCTAATAAAACGGTTAAACTCACAGTCATCAGCAGCTGTTGGAACCATTCGAGACCGATGTCTCTAGACGATATAACCACGTCTGTGATATTAAGGACCTTCCTCGTGAGCGGGTCAGCAGCGGCCGCTGTCATGTCGAGCGTCCGGGGCCGCAGCGTGTTCGCGCACGGACTAAACCACATGTTTTGAAACACCTCCATCACTAATTTGCGGATCCCTTCCTCATCATTCACCCTCCTAATCATTTTTACACAAATCTCGGGAATCTTAGGGAATTCCGGGCACTCTATACAAATGTCTTTTAGAATTTTTATCACACGTTTTCGCACTGATACTCCAGTATCCTGAAAATAAATTAAACGAAGTTTAACCAAAGTGCAGACATATTTGATTATTTTACCTGATGATTGCTTGTTACGCATATTTCGTCTTGTTTATCAAACAGTAAGAATCAAAGCCATTTTTCAGAGCCGCCCTTAACACAGCAGCCAGAACTAGCAATACGAGCAAAAAGTAGAAATGTAACTTGTCCATCAAAATTAAATTATAATCTATTTAGCTGACAAGTGCTCAATAAATAAGGACTTAGTTTCATCTCGATTCATGGCGAAACTTTCAACGCATTTCCGACTTTATAACATTTTTGTGACACATTTAAATCGAATATTCTAAAAAAGTTTAGTTTACGCTGAAATTAACACACTTAACTTACTAAATATAAACATTACCACACTGGGGGATGCAATAGACTTCTATATTATTATGCTATTGATGAAGATGATGATTAACTTACCAATATTCGGTTTGAGAGCATTCCATAATACTTGTCAATGAGATCGGGTCGGCTGAGTACGAATTTGCCGACGAGGTCGACAGCCGCCTCACGCACAGCCGTAGATTGGTCAAGGAAGGACCGGTTCACGCCGAATTGCATATCCTGCCTCGCGAGCACCGCGGGGTCGGCCTCCACTATCATCGCGAGGCATTTCATCGCCTTCGTTCGGATCGCTATTGTATTCTCGCATAGGATAACAAGGATTTTCCTGAGGTACTTGTCGAAGCTTTGCGAGAACGATCTCTTCGAAGCTAGATACTGCGATATTAGCTCAGCGCCTCCGTAGTCGATGTACGATTGCATCACTTGCACCTGCGTGCCGCCTTGGTACCTAAAAGGTCGGATCTTCTCAAGAAAGAAATTCTTCCGTCGTTCAATCGTTTTGAATTTCTCAGCTGACACTATTGCACTGTTTTTCTTCGACTCCTTGACACTGCTATCAATGTCCTCGTCCGCTTCAGACTCGTCGGTGGATTCATCTTTATATCGCTTCTTAGATTTCTTCATCTTCTTGGTGGGTGAGGTGGCTTTGGGCTGGATCACCATGTCTCGGAACCACTGAGTGATGTAGAAATGCCGCGCGCAGTTCCAGGCTTGGTCTTTCTGTCCGTTGATGGCGAGGTAGTCAAGGAGTACTCGTTGTAGAAATTCGGTCCTTTCTTCGTCTTCATCGAGTCCCGAAGTAACATTCTATAAAAAAAAACCAATACAATTATTAATAATGTTTACGAATTTCAAATACTTGCTGAAAATTGTGTTTGTGTAGTCTACATGTTATGTCAAATTAATGGGACTCACAAGAGCTCTTTATTAGAAAGCTTTATACTTAAAAAATATGAAAAAAAAAAGAATAGCGGTATAAAGCCCCTAAAAATATATTTTTCCTAATCAATTTAGATGAAGCTAAATTTCCATCATTATAATCAGTCTAGAAATAATGTTTTCCCCTGATTGTTAAAATTAGATCCTCCATCTGATTGGATGAAAAAAAAACGAGAATTGTTGTTGATGTTGATGAAAAAATTAGAGGTACCTGAGCGAGCGAGCCGTCCTTCTCCTCTTCAGCGCGGATGTCGCGCATGACGGCGTCCATGGTGGATAGCTTGGCGCGCGACTGCACGCTGTCGCGCCGCAGCCGCGCCGCCACCAGCCCGAGGTACTCCAGCGATGCTACTCGCACCGACATCTCCATTGACTTATCTGACATGTATTTCACCTGAAATAAATTACAAAATTTAAACGGTAGTTCATTATTGAACATCTTTTTTAAATGTTTCTCATTATCAAGAACACAAACTCGCTATACGGGCGATGTTTATCAAGACTTTAATATTAGCGTAGAAACGTCGGCAAACATGAATAAAAACTTTTTAAATGAAAAATACGACATAATTTCCAATCAGACCTTCATTCTGCGCCAGCCAGGGTTTAATCTTTCACACGAGGGACTGTGACAAAGCCAAATTCATTAGGTATTTATTCATTGAAATAGGCATTAAAAAGGATAATTTCGTCAACTTATAAGAAATGAAATTAAGAGTATAAGTGAATTATGCCGATTCGTGCTAAGATGTCTGCCAGTCGTACGCGTTTGTGGAAGTGAGGAGACTTCGTGTCGGAGCAACTGCCGTATTGCATGTCTACTCTTGCGCTGGCAAGAGTGTGTACAAGTCGTGTTATCAACATTAGCATAAGTTTCACAAACTGAGAGAAACTCACCAGCATAGTTCCAAGAAGACTAAGCAGCAACTCAGTGGCAGGCCACTCAGGTTTGTTGACGGTGGTAAGTAGATCGTGCACGAAATTTTCAAACAGGGGCCTGAAGTCAACCTCTTCATTTCGACTCCGGCACTTGTTCAGGAATGACGTCAGGAATGTACCGCCCACACTGATCGCTGCTTCGTACTTGGATATTATCAGAAGATCTTTGTCTACATGCTGGAAATAAAAATAAAATGGTAATGCATTTTCTTTGCTGACAAGAATAGCATTGGAAACCCAACGATGCAGGTAACAGGATATTATACTTTGTCGTTACTTGCTTTAGCTATAATAACCAATGATATAATAACTTTTACAATATGACATGTAAGTTGGCCAATGAGAAAAAAAATATAGTGGCTTATCAACAAATACGATCTCTGGATACGGGTTTAATGAGCTCTGTGGTGCAGTGGGCGACTGCCTGCCTGAGATGCAGAAGGTTGCGGTTTCGATTCCCACCGCGGGACAAATGTTTGTATGATCTGCAAATATTTGTCTCGGGTCTGGTTGTTTTCTATGTATAATATGTATTTATTTCCAAAAATAAAAGTATATAAGTAATATATCAGTCATGTAGGTTAAGTGTGAATTTTATTTCAATAAAATATATTTTGCGTTAAAATATGCAACTAAAATAAAAGACTATGGAGAGAGACTTACTTTTTTACCATCGGATGTTTCAGCTTGGTCCTTGTTCTTGTCCTTCTCGTGAGACTTGCAAAGAGTTTCGGGCAATGTAACAACACATTGCACCAATTGCAACACAAGAGCAGTGAGCATCTGAATATGTTGGTCCGAGCTTAGCTGGAAGGAGCGCAGGTTATGTTTCGAACTCGGTATCCGAGCTATCGACGCTAGTATATCTTCGAGCAGCAATCGCCGGTGCTGCTCGTATTTTGTAAATATCTGTAACAAATATATTTTAAAGACCTGACGTAAAAATAGGGGTGTTTTAAGTATGTAGGTTTTGTTAGGTATTTCATAATTATAGGTCCTGAACTTAATTGAACTCCGAAACGGCTTGTCGGATTCTAATGCGTTTTATTGCAATTAATTTGTATGTCTTCAAGGATGGTTCTTAGATTAACAGCGCGGGCGGGCGATGTGACGCGGTGGGTTGGAGGCCGAGGGAGACGGCGGCACAGCTAGTTTGACCTTAATCTCATCTGAAAGTAATGATATGAAAAAAAAATGGAACTTACCGTAGTGACGAGTTTTAAAGCCGCCAATTGGAGCTCGCTGACATTCTCTACGAAGAAGGGGGAGACCCCGACAGTGGAGGCATGTAACACCGTGGTATCGGTGAGATGGTGCCCGCCCAACAGCTCGGACAGGAGCGTTACGGATTCGTGTGCGTGCGTGTACAGCTCGCGAATAGCGCGCGTGGAGCCGGCGCCTTTCCGGGTAGCGTTGGTGGCGCCACCGCCGCGACGTTTGCGTCCATCCACTGAAATTAACAATACGACATTATAAAAGTTAATGTTCAATAGGCAGTAAAAGCCCACTGCTGGATATACCTAGTATTAAAAGTAAACAAACACGCTCACGACTCTATTTCCCATGATGGACAGCCTCAGGTACATACTCAGTGCGTAGATCTTTGAGGATACCAAGTAGGAGGTAGTCAGAGACACGTCCTAACATTATATTTGATATAAGCCCGCGTTTTGAAAGTAGTTGCAAACCCATTGCCACTTATTGGAACACTAACATATGTAATATCATCGCCATCTAAGGCGAACTTAGCCACCGAGGCATGATGAATAAGGTTGAAATTTACTGAACTATAATCGTAGCCTCTTTAAAAGATCAAGCTGTTTTGAAAAAAAAGTGAGGAATATGACAATTTATGGAATATGACAAAAAGATCATCAACAGCCAATAGTCTTTTATAGTAGTATAGAAGTGAAAAGGACGAACTACCAACATGAGTGGCGAAAAGTGACATGCAGTCCCCCGATTTCCCCATTAGTCTCCATTAGCGAGCGAGAGTTTCGCTGATTTTGCCTAGTCAATATAGCTCGAGTTTTCACTTACCTTTCTTTTTGGATGTCGCCTGAATGCTATAAACTGGATCATATACACAGTAAATGGTGTTGTTCAGTTGGAATTTTATGAACATTATTATTCTATCTATGACATCTTCCAGAAAAATGCGCTTGGGCATACTAGGTGACGTCATTACATACAGAGCTGTCAAACATGCGTCCGACGCGCACATAACCCGTTCTAATGCCGACTCGACCCATATCTGTCTCATTTCTTCGCTATCTTCCTGCAAAATAAAAAAAATACAAGTGTTACTTGCCAATAAATTTTGGACCGGCACATATTTTGTTGGTTTGTATTGAAATTATTACTGACCGGATCACCAACGAGGGACATTTTCTCCGCCGCCCTGATATTTTTCTCCAATATATTCAACAATCGAACTAATCTGTCAGAAGGTATTGCTTCCATAGCACCGAGATTTTTCAACTTAGCTGCTTCTGAACAGAGCTCTTGAAGCTGGTATCGTGGTAATAGCAATTCTTCAGGAATGTCGGTCCCCTCTGGATACAGAAAAAAAACAAACAGGCATGAATATTATTCAAGGTGAGTTGAATATAATTTCGGTAAAATATTTTTTATCAGCGGTTCGCAGACGGCCACTGCTGAACATTCATCATCATCAGCATGTAGATGCTGAACATAGGCCTCCCCTAAACCTCTATCCCGCAATCTTCAAGATGTCATATGTCCATCTAATGTCCAAAAAAAATCTGGAGGCTTCATCAACATGTTCTTAACGTGATTGTTACTCAGCATAGACCCTGTGCCCTATCAGAATGCGAACTATCTTGATTGATGAGTCGCTTAATGGTATTGAAGAATCGGAAAACCCAGTGCCGTTCTACTGTTTTTCCAAAATATGTCACCATTTGCGCACTTTTCTCCCAAGTATACCCGGCCTAGTTTTACTTCACGTTAGCGATCTGCGTTTTGGCCGGTAAGTTTAACACCGAGGATACTGGGCTTGTAATGACATCGCTCGCTGTAAGATGGCTACGTTTCATCAAATCAACGAAGAGCGAAGGCCAATGAACTTCTGATACATATATATACTACTCTGTCAAGAAAGTACCGGGAAAAGATCAATAATACACAAAATGTTAGTTATTCATCTAAATGTATTTTATCGCCGTCAAAGTATGCTCCTTCAGAAACGATACACTTACGCCAACGAATAGTCCAATCATCAAAACATTTTTTTAACGCTTTTTCCTGAATTGAGTTCAGTTCTCGTCGCGAATTCTCCTTTATTTCTTCTACCGAATGAAAACGTGTGCCACGAAGTGGTAATTTGAGTTTAGGAAAAAGGAATAAGTCGGCTGCAGCCATATCTGGTGAATAAGGTGGTTGCTCAATAGTATTTGTTGAGTTTTTTTTTTCAAAAATTCGTTTAAAATTATGGTCTTGTGCGAAGGCGCATTATCGTGATGCAAAATCCAAGAATTTTCTTTCCACAAATCTGGCCTTTTTCGCCGAATTTGCTCTCTTAAACGCCGCATAAAGCTCAAATAATATTCTTTATTTACCGTTTCACCTCCCGGCAAGAATTCCGAGTGCACAACACCTCGATAGTCAAAGAAAACAGTCAACATGACTTTAACTTTTGATCGACTTTGGCGTGATTTTTTCGGTTTCGGTTCAGTTGGGAGGCGCCGCTCCGAAGCCTGTTGACTAGTTTGCATGTCAAACTCGTAAACCCACGTCTCGTCACCAGTAACAATGCGTTTCATGAATGTTGGGTCGGAATTGACTCGTTCTAGCATGTCCTCAGCGACTCTTTTGCGATTGAGTTTTTGGAGAAAATTCAGGTCTTTTGGGACTAGCCGAGCAGCAACATGTTTCATACCCAAGTGATTATTTAAAATGGTGCGGATCGACTCGTGAGACACAGAAAGTTCAGCGGCTATCTCTCTCAAATTTGAATGAGGATTTTCAGTCACTAATTCCTTCACTACTACCCTAGGCCGTGTTGGCCTAGTGGGCGATACCCCGACTTCTGATTCGGAGGTCGTGGGTTCGAACCCGGTCGTGCACCAATGGATTTTTCCACTCGAAAAACTTATGTGCGCATTAACACGTGCTCATAACGGTGAAGGAAAACATCGTGATTAAACCGGCATGCCCTAGAACCAAAAATTCGAAGGCATGTGCCAACAGTTAGTGTTCCAATAAGCGGCGATGGGCTTGCAATTGGGCATGTATCAAATTTAATGTTTGGACTTGCCTCTGACTACCCCCTACTTGGTATCCTCAAAGATCTACTCACTGAGTATGTATCTGAGGATGTCCACCATGGGGAAGACAGTCGTGAGCGTGTTTATATTTTTATTTTCACTTTTGCGACGTTAACTTCAGTTGAAGATGTTGATGGCCTACCAGAGCGGGGCAAATCTTCTATCACATCTCGACCGCTTTTAAACGTTTTGTACCACTCATAAGCACGTGTTTTTGATAAAGTCGATTCACCGTAAGCCTTCTGTAACATTTTCAGTGACTCCGAACACGAAATTCCGTTGGCGATGCAAAATTTAAGACAAACTCTTTGTTCGATATTTTTGTCCATAGTGAAATTCGCAGTACCTACACACTAGATATGATCTAACTAAAAACAGCACTATAATAAATATAAACAACAGATGCAACTCAAAATCCGCGCCAAAATGGAAAACAGTTGTGCCAATCAAACAGCATAAAAATAAACAAAAAATTGAATTGGGAACCATAGACAAATTATCCATTCCCGATACTTTTTTGACTGAATGTATATATATATATATATATATATATATATATGAAGCATTACATGCTAGCACATACTACCTAAGTACCTACAGACGGCGCTATGTCGCATCATACAGCTACGGTCTAGATCGCGCTCACGACTTAATCTTGCAATCAGAACATAAATAAGTATATAATATAACTTTCGGTCCTGACCCCCGGCAAGTGGATTGATGGATCAACTCTTTTGCAAACGTAGGACACATTACCGTGTTCACCATTTTGCGCCATAGCTCTCTGGAAAACCTACACATAACAGTAATTTATCTTACTCACCCATTTCTTCAGTTATGAGCACGTCATCATCTATGGCGTCAAACACTGACTCAATCAATTTGTTAAACCTTTGATAAGTGTTTGTTTCCATTAATTCATCTACAGACAACATTTCGAGGACAGGTACTAGTCTTCTTTCCACTTTTCGTAACTTAGGTCGTACTGAAAATGAAAATTATCAACCATAAAACCAAAAACGCAGCCATGACTGACATAAAAGACATTTCATGGTTTTAATATTATTTTCTGTATAACAAGTGTCACGGAAGGCGTTTGTAGTCAAACTTCCATGAAATACACGGAAAGTACAGTATGAACATTTAATTTACCAATAGTTGCCTCCGCCTCCTCCTTTTTACTAGCTTCTTCATGTTTCCGCTTTACCGCTTCCCAATTTTTCTCTCTAGCTAAATCTATTGCTTCTTTTTCTTTATCTACAGCTGGTGTATTACTAATAGTTTTTGATTTGAGTGGTACATTGTCATCTGAATCTGAATCGATAGCACTACTTTTTGTCGATCTGTCATCATTGGTAAATTCATGTTTTTTCAGTGTACCCTCCTGATAAGAAAAAAAATACAAATTTAGGACAATAGATAATTTTTATGGAAGTAAGTTCATATACAGTGGTGGTCATATAATTAGAAACACTTCATTTGAATTATGAAAGTTTGAAGTCCATGTCATCCTTCTTGAAAAATTTATAAATTCAATTTTTAATAATCATGCAACAATATAGCCGCTCAATTTAGAATACTCATAGAATACATTAAAAAAACAAAACTATCTAAACTTCATCATAAAAAGAGTTTAAAGCATACATAGCTTATTTTCTGTTATTGGCCTCTTGGACGCCTAATTAGAAACACTTTAGAAAAGCATCCACGGCACATTCCATTTTTTGAAATTAAAAAAATAAAAATTCTTTCTTAGCTATTTTCTATCGTTTTGGCGGCAATTGACCATCAAATTGAAAATCCGTTTTCAATTTTTTGTTCAAAATGTGCAAAAATAAAAGTTGTGACGCGTCAACTAGGCAAATAATTGTTAATTTGCACATCGACTAAGAATGGACGTACAGGAGAATAGCTAATCATTTAAAATGTTCGGTAAAGAAAGTTTTCAATGCTATTGACCATTACAAAAGACACGGAACTATTGAAAATATTCCTAGAAAGGCTCGACCGAGGAAAACTTCGCCCAGAGAAGATAAGCTAATCGTACGTATTGCTAAGAAAGACCCGTTTAAAGATTAAAAATGAAGTTTTTTCACCTGATGACCCTAGAAATGTCTCGTCAAGACTAGTACGTCGTAGATTAGTGGAATCAAAATTGTTTGGGGGGGTTTCTCGAAAGGTGCCGCTTCTTACCAAGAAACATCGAGAGAAGCGATTATTATTCGCTAAAAAGTATGTCAATTGGACGGTCCGAGATTGGAAAAAAGTCTTATTCTCAGATGAAACTAAAATAAACATGGTAAATTCAGACGGAAAGCGCTACGTTGGACGTCCAATGAACCATGCTTTTAATTATAAATACACTAGAAGCATAGTCAAGCACGGAGGCGGCAATATCAAGGTATGGGGATGTTTTTCTGGATGTGGAGTTGGACCCGTTCGTAAGATTGAAGGTACAATGGATCAACTGCAGTACAAAAATATCTTAGAAGAGACAATGATTCCCTACTCTGACGACAATTTGCCTGTAACCTGGATGTTTCAGCATGATAATGACCCTAAACACACTGCCAACAGTGTAAAATATTTTCTTAGGGAACAGCGTATTTCCGTCTAAGACTGGCCTGCAAATAGCCCTGATTTAAATCCCATATAAAATCTGTGGCATGTCGTAAAAAAGAAAGTCTCATACAAACGTAACTCCAGTCACAACGAACTCTACGAAGCTTTTGTAGAAGCATGGAATTCAATCTCACTAGAAAAATGTATGAAATTGCTTGAATCAATGCCACGTCGTTGTAGAGCTGTGATTGATAATAAAGGATACGCAACAAAATATTAATTATAAGTTTTAGTAGCCTATACACAGTATCTTTTACCTAAATTATATAATTCTAAATAATTAAACCTATAAAATATGATTTATCTTTTATTTTTTTGTATTGTTTCTAATTAGTTGTCCATTACTGTTGGTACTTTAAAACTCATTTAGTTGTTTGTATGAAATGTAATATTGAATCTGTACTTGTTTAGTTGATATTTTTTTTTGTTTTTTTAAATAAATGATTAGTTATTGAACATATTTTATGCTATTTGTGGTTTCATTACCAAATAAAAAGTATTAAGGTCAAATATCTTGTATAATGTTAAGTTCCGTGGGTAGTGTTTCTAATTATATGTCCACCACTGTATATCAATCAAACGTTTGCCGTCATACGGCGGTACCGCTACTCAAACTCTGTTTGAACTGAAGAAATAACTTACTGATAGTCTTCCAAGTTTGACAACAGGAAATCTTATGTTAGCTTTACTAGGGTCTGGTTTCTCCTGCACAGATGCATAAGGTGCACCCATGGAAGGTTGAGGCACTTGAGGCTCTTGGCGTAGTGGGGAGGGGGCTACGCTGGCCTGGGCTGGAGACTGGCCGGTCATAACATTACCACCATCTGAAATTATTTTAAAATAATAGGTTGGGGAAAAAGTTTCTTCGCATTTTTTAAGAAAATTCAAAACATTTTTTAATATAGTTTATTTACATTTAACTAAAGTATGTAGGTACCATTTTGTTCGATAACTTTTTGCCATTTTGTAGGCAGGGACATGATCCCATTGCTATAAAAACTTTGGGGCTTCTGTTCAAAATACCGCGACAAGTGGTTTTGGCAGTCCTCTCGTGATGTTAACCTGACACTGCCTAAAGAATTCTGAAGAGACCGAAACAGGTGGAAATCTGAAGGTACAAGGTCAGGACTATACGGCGGATGCATTAACACATCCCAGCCAAACTCTCTTAATTTTTGCTGAGTGGCTAAAGATGTGTGAGGTCTAGCGTTATCATGATGAAAAACCACACCCCTTCTGTTGATTAACTCCGGCCGCTTTCTCTCAACTTCTTGTTTTAATCTCATCAGTTGTTCGCAGTAGAGTTCAGAATCGATGGTCCTGCCTGGTGGTAACAGCTCATAATGAATAATGCCCTTCCAATCCCACCACACACACAGCATCACCTTGTTGCGAGTTAACCCGGGTTTCGCCACAGTCTGTGAAGCCTGACCGGCCTTTGACCACGACCTTTTTCGCACGTTCTTGTCGTACGTGATCCACTTTTCATCACCAGTTATCAGCTTCTTCAAAAATGGTTCGGTTTCATTACGTCGTAATAAAGAATCACAAATGAGAACACGGTTCATTAGGTTTCTTTCAGTGAGCTCGTGAGGTACCCAAATATCGAGCTTTTTTGTGTACCCAGTTTTTTTCAAATGCGCCAAAACTGTTTTGTGGTCAATTCCCAGTTCTTCAGCTACGTCGTAACTACTGATATGCCGATCTTGCTCCACTTTTTCAAAAATGGCATCCATTTTATCCGTAATAGGGCGACCAGAGCGACGTGCATCTTTGACATCAAAATTTCCGGATTGAAAACGCTTAAACCAAATTTGTGCTACTCTCACAGACACTGCACTAGGTCCATAAACATCGCAAATTTTTTTCGCGGCTTGCGTTGCATTTTTACCTTTTTTATAGTAAAATTTTAAAATGTATCGAATTTCTTCATTAGATTCACTCATCTTAACAGTACGAAAAACAAATAAAAATCACACATTTTCCTAATTTGAATTTGGAATTATCTTCTTTAAAATTTAAACTTTTAATGATACCAAAACCAGCCAGATACAAATAGTATAGCCAAAGATATTTTATTACAAGTTCATACATACAATAATGCGAAAAGACTTTTTCCCCAACCTAATATATAATCAGCATCATCTTAGCTGCAATTCCATACAATTCAATATTTCCGCAGGCGTTTATGCCCACAGAAAGTGGTATTTGTCTAGGCACCCAGTTCAGCCCTTATAAACTTTATGACGTTTATTGGAAAGAAACATCCACATTCATATATTTAATCCCACTAATTTATAAATGCTGAAGTATGAATGTTCGGATGTATGTTGCTAATAATCACCAAAAACCTAGAATAGTATTATAAAAAAAGTCACACATGCAAGGTACACAAACACCAAAATTCAAAAAATGCACACATACCTTGTTCAAAAGTCTTCTTTTCAGATTGCATTGCCATTGGCTCATCAGCTTGATTTGTTGGTGACATGGCTAAGGGGTCTCTATCCTCCAAGTTGGTATCAAAACTTCTATTATCTTGCACCAAACTGTTGTAGAATCCACCATTTTGTGAGTTTGGACATGCAGTATTTGCGAGTTGGTTCGTGTAGACATTGGAGGTGTTTGCACTGTTCCAAATGGGAGAAACATTGTTTTGGGCAGAGATGTTAAGTTGACTGCCAGGTCTGGCTTGTGAGGGTGGTGAGCCCATGTTCACATGAGGTGATGACTGAGACGGTGGAGCCAGTAACTGTTGGTTCGGAATGGATGCTGATTGAACTGCCGCCCCAACGGGCGATGGACTCAAAGGAACAGAGTTGTGTGAGTAGCTGTATGAAGGCGCAGTTAATACCCCATTAAACTTTGCAGAGCTCAGATGATTACCATAATAAGTACGTTGTTGTTGGTCAAACACATTGGGATTCACATTCAAGATAGCTTTTAACAGTTCAGGTGTAGCTGGTTGTGGGGCCGGACTCACAGCGTTTGGTATGGTTTCATCTTTTAAGTCGCTGAAATAAGATTGTTCACATTATATTTAATCACACGCCAAAAAGTTAATTGCCTCAATGGAAAGGCTGGTGATTGAAAATGTATATTAAAAATACACATCAACTTTATTACATTTATGAATTGACACAACATCAAACAAGTTATTTTTGCAAAATTTGACTTGTTTTCCATCGTCAATCGCAGCGCCCCTTAGCGAATTGTGGTGATAAGACCTATCTAAAAATCGTCTTTGTAGACACAACAACTGTACACACCTCCTTCACACAATAATTCCCGCGCAATTATGTAAATTTTAGTTTTTTTTTAATTATAAGTTAGAAAATTTTTTAATGAATGGAATGGAATATTTCTACATAAAGTTGATATATGTATGCAATTAAACCATAGTACTGAATTGAATTCTCACATATGTTGAACTGATGTTTGCATGAGAGATTGGAGCAGCAGGGTCACCAGGTTGTCATCACGAGTTGCAAGAAGTATGGCAGCCTCCTCAGCAACACGGGGGTGAAACAGTTGTGACTTGTTATTTAATGTGGATGGTAAAGGTGTTGGTAGGGGTAACACTGGCAACACTGAAGAAAAATAATAAAAAAAAATTAAAAAAATCTAGGGCCTAGAAAAAGTCTATAAAAGGCTTCATAGCTATTCAATCTTTACAAGTGTTCGTCCAGAAATTTATGGAATCTGCTATTGCAATAATATAATTAAGCTATTGCAATGTCCCATGATCTAATAAAAATTTATATTCTGTAAATTTTTGACGATAACATCAATTAAAATAGAAAATCTATGAAGCAAATGGGCATTATCCAGCAAGACCCTCTGGTAAGTTAAGAAGCCGCTTTGTGTGTATCAAGTAGCTACTCAATAAGGCACCAGCCAACTACCTAGTAAGTAGTTGTCAAACATTCAACAGTCAACTTAATTTCATGAATGTGATGGGATTTGTTTCCTGTTAAGATAGTGTACCTGGGTTTAAGATAGTACAGATTATTCTGACTTTTATGTCACTGCCACTCCATGCAAAAATATGCATGGTGCAAGTAGAACGAGTTTAGGGCTTAAGAGCAAAAATAAACCCTAACTATATGATGTAACAAAGCATTCCTTGATTTCTATGTACTTTGATATTATTTGTGATGCTACCACATCACCCAGTATTGTAAATCTTGCAATACGTTCCTAACCAGTAAAATTTTAAATATATTGGTCAACTGCTAGTCATTATCATCATCATCTGGGAAATAAACTGTCACCGGTTCCTTCTTAGTTACTGCATTATGATCTATGAATAAACCTGTGGGGTAAGAGGATTCTATCACCTCGGAGAGGTCCATTTATGCAGGTGTTTTTTGACTTGAAATTCTGCAATTTTAAAATTGCATTTTTGTATTTAGTTTGCATACATAACAAGACTTCGCTTAGCTTGCATAGAAATTTCATTGGTGCATGACAGGTTTCAAACCATAGCCTAGTGGCTCTACGAAACATAGAGCATTCCCTCAAAAAATCTTGCACCATGGTGGGTATGTGGCTATGGTGACTTTTAAGAACCAGCTCAGATAATTTTTTTTTTTTCAATTTGACTTCAAACTTGATAATATATTTTTTAAGTTTATATAAGTATAAGCTCAATCACAAGGGTGTGCCCCTTAGGCCCTAGGAAATAGAGCAAGATGATCTGGCTATTGATTGAAACGCAAAAAATATATACAATGCGACACATTTTATCATTTTGTTTCAGGCCATATAGGTAAAAGTTTATAGGTGTTTATAGGTAATTTTTAAGTTCGAATATGAGCTTAATTGGTAGGGGGGTATTTAGAATATGGGGTTAGCAAGGTTTTAAAAGATCATGAGAGAAAAAGTGAGATTATCTGGTTATGTCAGGTATTGATTGAAGAAAAAATATGCGACTCATTTTCAGTTTAGTTTTAAGCCATAGTGTTGGTGTTATAAGCAAATTAGTTTATTATTTTTAGTACAAAAAGTAGAACTAGCTAGAACTACTAGTAATACAATCTTCCAATTCATCTGTTCTGTCACAGTACAGACAGCACCCTAACTTATAACAGTTATAAATAATTTCACATTTTTATGATATTAATGAATCTATGAAAAGTAAACTTGACCTTCACTGTAGAAATGTAGGACTTCACACTTCTTACATTTCACCTTTGTCTGGTTTAAATATAAGAAAAACTAGGTTGCTTGGTGTATGAGCTGCAGGCAGCTCTATTTTTATTGCCAGCAACCTCTAAATGATGTATCTACCTGAATCGAAAAACCATTGCACTCTGGTTTTTCTTTAAGTTGTCTTTGATAGTCCTAAAACAAAATTGGTCATACTGCATCCTTATAGAATGATACTGTGTAAACTCATTTAATTGTCAAATTGACAATAAAAATCAGAGACAAAAAATTTAATCATTCTAAGGTCGCTAAAATATATGGATCCTATTAGATATATGATTCCTATTATAATTATTTAATATATTGGATTATATTCTAGAGCCTCCTAGTTAATAGTTTATAGTTAAATAATCATTGAAAGAAGATATTTCATGCTAAAAGGAATAGACATGTTAAACCTTATTGTCTGAAAAATACCAATTCAGTAAATTGTATTTTAAAATGTTAACAATATTGTTATGTTCACCATAAGACCTTTTGTTTTTACTGTACATAGTGCAGTCTCCATTCATTTTAAAATGAAGACACCATTTCCATTAATCTTTACATATACATATTGTAAGTTATATTTTATCAAATCTTGATTGAAAATCTGTAAAAACAAGAACTATGGCATACAAATACATGTAAAAGCATATATATTTTTTTAATCTTACATAATGCATATTATGAAAACCTCTGTGGTTTAGCAAACTAGCAGCTGGCCGAGATACAAATGCAGTTGACATTTGTATGATCTGCATAGTTCCTTACACAGGGAATTATTGGGTGCTATTTACTCAATATTTGTATATGTCAAGTAAGTGTAAGTAAATAAATGCCCTTCTATTTTATTTATTTATTTATACAAATACAAGTATAGTTATAACTATAACTACTTGGCAATTACTGGAGCAGGTTTATTTTGGTAAGATCAGAAGAAAGTGTTTCATTTGCATCCAACCTACTATTACAGTTATCTACTTTGGCTATTTGAGATAGGTACTTACAGTCTGTGAGGCTGGCTACACCTGCTAATGTTGTAATTGGGACACTTGGTATGTCTCTCTCATTCATCTTGATGTTTTCAGTTATTTCGCCAGGTGCAACATTACGTTCCTAGAAGTAAAAAGAAAGTATTTTCCTGCTTGCTTCAGCAATGGGCAACAAACAATTCGTGGCGTTTGAAGTCTTTCACGTTTTACACATGTAACACTTTTCATGATTTATCACTTCTGGTTTATTTCTAATACTTTATTTGTATCAGATTTGCTTCTTTTGGTGATATCAATATTTCAAACACTGTTGTGTAAATGGGGCAGCCGTCAATTTGATGCTTTGTTGTGCGTTGTGCATCAAAACGAAGGTCAGCGCATTTGTGCGACACTCCCAATAATAACTGGCGAATGTAATTAGCACATACACTGCGTGGTATTCATTATGATTAATTGACGAATACTCACTGAAACATTATGCTATTCTTTTAGTTTATCCAGGACAAAATAAACTCATTCCCAACATTTAGCTCAAGAGAACAAGAAAGTGTTGCCAATGTTTGAAAATTTCACCACATGACGCCATTTCTTATTTTTTTTAAACCCACAGATGTAAAATAAGGACGCAGATAATGCCTTTAACAGACTCAACTGACGTTCGCTGCAGCAAATGGCCGCAATGGATGTTTCTCACACTTCATTTTGACCGAAGTTTGACAGTTGACTTTTTAGCCAATTTGTTTTTTTTTCTAGTTCATCATCGAAGCTTTAAAAACAAACTCTCTTGTTTTTTTTCAGTTCGCTGTAAAAGAAAGAAGAAAAGAAAAAAAAATACAATGTTATTATTTTACTTCTTTCTAGCTAAGGGTCTTCTTGTTTAGCTAAATTTGTTTTTAATCACTGTCTCCATCGGAGCATAAAATAAAATTTATTTTTATTACATATTTGTATTTCACAGCCTTTCCCTCTTCACTGATTAACCAAAATGGTGGACTTATTGAAAGTAACGAAATGGGTGTAATGTACCGTACTCTTCGATCAACATCTTTGTTGGAATGGATTACATTTATGGGATTGGCACCTTCAAATTAGACACACTTTCACCGCTCGAGTTATTTCATAATATTGGACACAAGTCTCAATTCAAGTGTTGATCGATCGATATCACGGTTTGAACGACTCTTTTAAGTTATTGGAGTAAGTAAATTAATTCCCGGTTTGCTGATGATCAGTAATTGAATACTCTTAGGAGTTAATACAATATGAAAAACAAAACATCGATTGTGGGAATGTAAGAGGTGCCACACGTGGCTGAGGATCCACACATACGGGCCGAACAAGGTCGTCATATGTAGGGAATGCACATCCAGTAAAAAGTCATGGTTTGGATTTAGAATACTAAAAACTGTAGGTACTGTGTTTTCCCTGGTCGTACCATACACAGATTAGTTAAGGATACTACGTTGTACACCAGGACTCGGATCACAGTGGAACTAACCACTACGTTTAATAGAACATATTTTACGGTTTACCATTACTCCACAGAGCGTGTGATGACAGTTTCCCTTAGAGTACATATAATATACCTTACTGTCAGTATCCTCATAAAGAGAATTTCTTCATACATTACCGGAAACAGAATCCGCATTCATTTGCGATGCAACTACCATAAAAAAAAATTATACTACTAGCTTTTCCGGCCAGCGTTGCCAGAAGGTTACTTTTGTAATATTTTAGTTGATTTTTAAATACGTCGGGTTACTTTTAGGTTACACAACTCTAAAGGTTACATATGTGTTTTTTTTTGGAATTTGTAATTTTTTTTTAATCCTTCTTGAATCCACTAAGAAACGGAATGTAGTTGCGGACTTTTATTTGTTTTGCAATGTGAGCAATGTTAGTTCAAAATTTTTGAAAGAAAAAGTGGTTTAGAAAAAGTTGTACCGTGAAATGCAACTAAAATGGAAAACATTTCTACATAATTATTTTTACTGTATGTAATACAAGCAACAACTCTATAGCAACATTGAGTAACTTAAATGGAAAAAAATAGTAAGGGTTTCTTTTTTTATCTAGATAAGATAACTTCTGCCAAGACCCGGCTGGCAACACTGCAGACCACAGGGGTCTAAAGATGGTAACACAGACCATGGACGACAATACGACGACATCTTTTGTTCTTTTGTTTGTTTACACTATTTGTATAAGTTCATTCAAATTAAACTAATTTTGGCCTTATTCAAATTACAGTTTGTACTGTACAGTGTTTCTACACGAGAGGGTATGTTCTTTATTGTAACTATTTTGTAAATTGTACTAACCGGTGTGATTCTAATAGCCTTTGTACACTACATACATCAAGTTTTTATGAATAGTGTTCTTCTACTCTGCTCTGCTATTCACTTAGAATTAAGTTGGATATCCAATTATGTTGTTATAGTGCACTGCACACACAAAGAAACAAATACAAGAGAACTCAAGCCTACAAGTCCCCCATAATTACAGTAATAAGTGTTATGGCAGTAATAAGTGTTCCGGAGATAACCAAATACAAGTAGTATTATATTGTGTAAGTTTAATCTAAAAAAAAATTTGTGAATTTGATCTAAATAGAGCTGCTGACTGCTGATATGCCAAAATGAAGTACCATTCTCAAGTAGGTGCTTCTTGGTACATGAAATATGTTGGTCTACCTCTCACATTGGGATTTACCATGTATGGGCTGTTGAACCACTTAAACCGCAGAAAACAAAGGGCAGAATTGAAAGGAAAGGTAAATTTTGTAAAATTATATATTATTTGTAAAATTATGTATTAGTGCACTTTTTACCAACATTAACCACATAGTATGCAGATTATGGTGATCCATAAGATGGACTGTCGCTAGCAGGACTTAAAATATGTATGTAAATATTCATCCCAAAATAACACCCAAAATGTTTGATTGTGCCATTGGAAACATGCAGATCTTACAAACATTTGTCCCATGGCGGGAATCGAACCTGCAATCTTCTGCGTCTCAGGCGGGCCATCGCTCACTGCGCAACAGAGGTTGTTTGATGAGCTAGTTTGATCTTGGCCCTTGAAGCTGGAGCAATCAGTCTGGCCCTTAGGATATTGGAGACCCCTGCTGTAAACTTTGCTCACAAAAAAGTAGGGTATGTAGGTTTAAATAGGAAATTTGAATGAGTCTCCCTCTGAGGTCAGTGACCCCAAGGTCATGGTCAATGTTCTCAATGTTTGATGTTCATGTCTCAAATCTAGTTGGAAGAGTGCCAGTGACAGTGAAATTTTATCACAGACACATGTGACTTTTTACTATCATGTCTCTGATTGATACCTTTGGTGTCAATAAGCTACGGCACAGATATAATGGCTACAGTAACCCCTTACAAACAGGTGAGGTGTGTTTGTTTGCCAAGCGGTGTAAAAAAATACAGTGGCAAGGACCCAAAATCATAGTCCTGATTAACTCTTGCATCTCGTGACCAGTTCATGGTTCAACACAATGTGTTATTCTAGGTGGTGGTAATAACGGGCGCCAGTTCTGGCATAGGTGAAGCACTAGCACATGCCTTCTATGAACTAGGATGCAAAGTGGTACTAGCAGCCCGCAGGAAATCAGAATTGGAGAGAGTGAAACATGATCTTATCTCAATGCAATTGGTAATATATATATTATTTTTGCAAAACTTTAAAATCCCTGACGTTGCGGTGCCCCTCATGACTTGTGGCCCTTAAACCTATCTATGACCCACATTTCAATTTGATAAACCATATTGGACATGGATGGTGACAGATTTTCACCATAGATACAGTATGTACCTACCAAGAAAGATATCAAAATCCCTTAATTCAGACTACTAGTCTAACTAGTAGTTAATACTTAGTCTACTATATATAAACTATATAATTATAGTTTTTTTATGTATACATTACATTATCATAAAAACTTGCTTTAATATAAATAAAGCAAGTTACTTATTCTTGTTTTTATTGAATGCTACATCATATACAGTATCTAACAATGGTTTTAATCTTTCTGCATTTTCAGTCTGGTACTGAAGAGCCCATTGTCATAGAGGTGAATCTTGCTGATTTGGAAAATTTGGATCTGTTTGTACAAAAAGTTCATGATCAATGTAGCAATATTGATATACTCATAAACAATGGTGGGATCTCTCACCGAGGCTCCATATTGGAAACTAAACTTGAAGTAGACAAAGAAATTATGACTGTAAACTACTTTGGGTCAGTTGCTTTGACAAAAGGTAATTATTGTTCTCTACACAAAATCCATGTCATCACAATTTAGATTTTAGATTCTTCTTGCCATAAGACCACTTTCAGATTTTACTTAGGCTTTAAAATATTTCCAGCTGCCTTGCCCAAAATGGTAACAAGAGAGACTGGTCATATTGTGTTTGTGAGTTCAGTGCAAGGACTGATCGCGATACCTGATCGTTCATCTTATGCTGCATCAAAACATGCACTCCAAGCTTTCGGCGATTCTTTACGAGCTGAAATGCGCCAGCATAAGGTCGATGTTACTGTGGTCAGCCCAGGGTATATCAGAACAAATATATCACTCAACGCCTTAACTGGTTCTGGTAGCCATCACGGAGGTAAGTCGATCAATAAATTAATAATTAATGCATCTATATGTAATTCAATTAACATTTAATAGGTTCACATATTACCAATTTAGCATGACTATAAACAAGCCTGTACATTATATCCTACTTAGTAGCATTATAAATACGAAAATTTCCAAAAAACCATTGTGTTTGGATGTTTATTGCTAACGCTGAAACAATTTGGAAATAAAATAAAATTTGAGGGACCTAGAATAAAAACAAGCTACTTTTTCCAGAGACTCACGCGAGCGAAGCTAGTTAAAAATAAATGTAAACATTTTAAAATAAATTAAAAACATTAATTGTTTCTTTATTATGTTTTTTTTTTCAGAAATGGATTCAAGCACGGCTTCAGGATTTTCACCTGAATATGCAGCAAAAAAGATAGTTGATGCTGTGGTCGATAAGAAGAATGAATTGGTGTTAAGTCAGTTTTTACCAAGGCTTGCTATATTTCTAAGGCAGGCTGCTCCTAGCTTATATTTTTGGTTCATGTATAAAAGAGCTAACAAAACATCAGCCGAGAGTATTATAGCTGAACATGCCAAGCATAAGTAACAGAGGGCTACAGTACAGACTAGAACAGTTTAGTCCTGTGTGTATGAGCAATCAGACCACACTTTACCGCGCTCTCGCAACAGGAAATTGCTTTAATCAATTTATTGTACCTTGGGTGGTGGGTTCTAGTTGGAACATTTTCAGCTCTTGTTTTGGGCAAAACAAGAATTCTTTCTGTATTTATGAATTATGTTAACATGTGGAGATTATTTTTTGGTTGTTCTCCATTCTGAATATAGCATTCCAGGGTATTGGTCACAAAGTTCAGAGATCAATAATTACTTATATATATATTATGAGTTGCAGCTAATCTTTTGTGTTGCACATAATGTGAATTAATCAATGATTTCATGCTTAATGGCCATTTGTATCTAGTCTATAATAATACTAGGCACTTGCTTACAGTTAGGTATCATTTTATTAAGATTATTGATGTTACTAATTTGGCTAGATATATCTATACCTTCCTATATTGTAATCTATAAAATGTTGACTTCATTGCTTTCAAAAATAAAACAACAAATATCTAAAATAATATTTTTATTGCAAGAGCAGTGACCATTCAAATCTCGAAAGTCACTGGTAACAGCTATGTAACAGAATATTCTACTGTTAACACTATCACACTTGATTAACTAAAAAGCTCCATAGAACAAAATATTTTTGTACAAGTTTTTTTTAATTGTATCTACTATAATAACACTTTTTACATTGACTGTGTCCTACAGAAAAATTATCATTACATACTTTGACTCTTAAATATAAAAACATAGTTTATTTCCTTTAACATTATTATAATGCAAAAATAATGTGCCTCTGCCTAATTTTAGCTTAATAAGAAATTATGCTGCTTTTATTTATTTAAAGATTCTATATACTCTCCATAAACAAATAGCAGCAGCTGCAATAGAGATAGTGTTGTGAAGTATTATTTTTCTTTTATTATCTGTATGAACTAGTACAATAGGTGATGCAGATGTGAGGTCACCCAACATTGGCAAAGTGGATAGATGTCGGTGATCTTTTTCTTCTTGATATTTACAGCAAGGGTCCCATTGCCATGACAGTGTGTAGCATCCAGCGCATAAAACTGAGACTATTCCAAATGGAGTACAAGCCAATGAACTCCATGCAATACCTGAAAATAAAAAGTGCTATGTAGGTTTGTATGTTCAACTCTGGTGATAGAGGTTGGAGATTGGAGAGACACTAGACTGTTGAAAAACAGCCAATTTCCACAATTTTCATTGGTTTTTCATGTGCCCATGGTGTGGGTAAATGACTTTTTTTCTTAGTGACAGTATAACAAAAATGTTTTTTTTTCCATTTTATATGATTAGGTTATATGCAGCGTATTAACAGCATTTGAGCAGATCATGTTAAATATAGGATATAATTCCAATATAGGAGACTCTTTCAGCAATTCCTCATCCATCATCAACAAAACAAAAATATATAAAACTTTTTTGTTACCATTGTTTTGCATGTAAGAAAAATCTTGTAATGTAAAATTAATTAAATACAAAGTGTTTTGGCTCCATTAGTGTGGTAATATTATCATTTTACAACAAAACATTATGTTATCAGTGTGTATTGGGGTGAAAAAAACAAACTGCAGATTGTTTTTGTTAATGTAGAGTCACTCAAAAGAATATCACAAGGATACACTTAAACTAGAATACTATTTCGTTTACAGTGAGTCCACATTGGCACCATGGAGGTGAGAGTATAACCAACCCAACATAGGGTTCACTGGATTGTGAATATGTTTATCTATCTGATGGTTATGAAGCAAACAAGCACTTCATAAATTGCTAAAAACAGTAAGTAGCAAGACAAAAACACCTTAACCAAACCAACTCCTCTTGGAGAACGGAAAAATACCACTTTGGTTTAGGAAGAGAGTGCCAATAACTAAAAGAGAACCAATGGCCGCATTGAATGTTGGTTCCTTAGATCCATACCATATCCTAGTTTCATACAAGTACTATTAAAGAAAAACTGTAGCAGAAACAATCCAATACTCGGGTCTGGGTGTTTTCTATGTATAATGTGTATGTATTTAGAAATAAAATATTGTAGCTCTGCTTAATTTGGGGCTAGATGATGTTGTGTAAAAATGTCCAACATTATTTATTATCAATAAAAGTAATAATTTAGAAGTTAAATTGTACGGGAATAAGAATGAACGCGTTGTTAGACTTTAGTCTTACTGCTGTTATTTATAAAACGAATACATTGAGTGTGGTACCTGAAGCGACACTGCAGAGTCCGCTGTAGACGGAAACCTTATGCAAGAGGTTTCCTATATAAATCCATCGAGCTGTTTCTTCACCCAGGGGTTCTGGCTCTATCACAATAACACTCACGCCGGCCTCAAGGGCTCTTTCCAATTCCATTTCAAATTTGATGTGGGCATTTTCACTATCGTAAACTTCTCTAATGATGGCTACACTGGATGGCTTTAGGTCACTATAGGAGAGAAAGCAATTAATATAATATGCAAGAAATGACTCAATATTTCTTTAATTAATGTAAGTAAATAATTTTCGTAATTTTTATTCTCTTGTTATTTACAAACCTGTCACTTTCGTCACCCGCCATCTTAACTATAGACTATACTTCACTTCACTTCTTGATTATGGAACTATAGACTATAGTAATAGTAGAGAATATAATGACAGATAAAAATTTCCATCCATCGTTCATTCATTCATAGATAATAGGTTGTAAAGACTATGCATGTGCCTGTTCGTGATAGCTAGGAACTACAGCTACTCACCAACAGATGGCGTTATATTATTAATTTGACTCCGGAGCATGAAGTTCCCTTTGTTTCCATCATCATCAGCTGATGGAGTTGCCAGACTTATTTTATTTCTTCTACACATGCAAGTAAAAAACGTACTTTTGCGATCAAACTTCGTAAAAAAAACAACATTTTGAAATTAAATGAAATTGGCTTCTTTTATGGCAATAAACTTATATATAACTGAGTGCATATTAATTATATCTGTCTTATTATAAGACAGAGAAAAAAAATAGATCTTACGATATGTGTATCAGTGGCAGCAAGAACTGCCTGCTATAAAAAATAAAAAAACAAAATGATAAATTTTCCTAAATGTCAAAATGTTGTTATCTATTTGATCGAGGTTGAAAGTGTCCTCGTACCTCGTACGAAAAACAACAAATCTCGTATTTTTACGATACATCTGGCAATGTCTTGGTCTCGAAGGATCTTCAAATAAACAGTGGTACGGGTACATCAACTTATGATCTCCCTTAACCTTTGTTTAGATAGATAGATAAACTCTTTATTGTGCATAACACCAATTTACAGTACAAAACACAGAAACTTAATAAAAAAACAGTACAATGGGCGATTTCTTCCAGCGTTGAGGTATTTAATCTAGGTTTAGCTGAATGAAGTCTTACTGCTGTAAGTCCGCAGTTCACAGGAACCAGAAAACAGTGGCCGAGCAATAAATAAATAAATAATGCTGAACATTTTTCACACAGCATCATCTAGTCCTAAAGTAAGCAGAGCTTGTGTTATGGGAACTACATGACTGATATAGGTACTACTTGTATACATTTTTTTTTTGTAAATACTTATATATTATACATTGAAAACACCCAGACCCGAGACAAATTGTATGCTATTCCGAAAGGGTACCTACGAACAATATATTTGTTAGCGGGTTATAAACCTGAACAACTGATTGGTTGAGTTTTAACCTAATTTTTGCTACCATTTTCTTTAATGATAATAGTTACCCATATTCTGAAAGTGATACTTCACACTAAAGATGTTACCCCTATTCAAATGCAATAAAATACATAGGTAGAACCTTTTAGAATAATAAACATATTCAGAGACACCCTGTCAATATTGTGAAAATAATAGAGAAAAATATCGTCTTATAAAAGATTTTTCTTTAGTCATAGGTACGTTACTTGTCGCCCACTATGCCGTTCTAAAATCCACTTGCCTGTTTAGGCAAAAGTGAATGTTGCAAACCGAGATAAAAAATTCTGAATAAAAATCACAACGATCAATCAATCGATAAGAGTCCTGACCAGATGGAAATATGGCATAAAATGCTTCGTCACACATGGGGCGTTTTGGTCGTTTGTCTACACGAGCTTACTTTGGTGCCACGAGTAAGTTCGAGATACTTACATAAATGGCATGTGTGGGTGCAAGGTTGACCTTATAGGCTCTACCCACAGGGACTGCTAAACATTGTTTGATTTCCCGACTGCCTACACCTAAAAGCTATTATCACCATATTCATATACCGCTAAAGGTACTAAAGGCAGAGTCGATTTTTATTAGGTATACCTAGGTAGGTAAGTATATACTTTTTTATCATGAATTTCATATGATTATACCTATTCAATTCCCGCCGCGGGATAAATATTTGTATGATCTGCAAACATTTGTCTCGGGTCTGGGTGTTTTCATGTACCTATAGTATGTATGTATTTACAAAAAAGGTATATAAGTAGTATATCAGTCATGTAGTTCCCATTTATTTTCACTTCAACCTTAACCTAACTAAGTAGGTTATATTGAATTATTTTCATATAGATACATATTAACTACTGCAATAGGTCAAGGTGCTTAATTTATGATGTAATTTCACGCTGCTTGCTGCAAAAGTCGGTAGTAACCTACCTAGGTACTTCCGACTTTTCAGTGACGTTCAAGAAACCTATTTAATTTCAATTCTCAATTTAATTTATTCTTAATGTCCTACATACAATGGTTAAGCTTAAAATTGTGGGTTGAACGGGGAAGCACTCGTCTAATGTAGCCCCAAGTAGGTTGGTAGGTACATCGGCCCTGTTAGGGCGTTGCAGAGGTAGGTATTATTTTTGCAAGTGCCTAAATAAAATAAAAATAAAGGTCCCTTACATACAATTAACTTACCTACTTTGAGTAGGGCGGTACCTACTTAAATTGTTAATATGTACAATGACCTCACGTTCTGAATCTGAACTGAAGTCGGAAACCTGCATTACCTAGTTATCTAAGAATATTATCAAATGCACTTGTGCTAACAAAGTCAGGGAAATTGTGTCGTGTAAATATTTCACATACCGTTTGTAATGTAAAGAATTGCTCTAATATATTGGACCGAATACCTATGCAAATATAGAAAGTAAGAATAGTAATTAGGTAGGTAGGTATGTTCGTTATATGGTAGATACGGGCACAAGTGCTTACTACGAAAACATGCCATTGCATAGAAAATAAGGGTTCCGTTTTCGCCATTTGGCTATGGAACCCTAACCTAACCTACCCACTAAAACCTACAGTTTGTTCTACGGGTAATTTTATTTCGTATAAATTAGTTGAATTAAGTTGAAGAATGTAATAAAATTACCAGTTTGTTTAAGTTTGTAGGTAAATTGTTAATTGGACAATATTAACAATATTGAACAATATCTACATGAAGAATAATTCATGTAAATACATATATAGGTATGACCAATAAGTTCAAGAATGCTCCCCAATTTGCAAATTCTCTAGTTTCAATTTGATGGCTCATTTTATTGTTTTTTTAGATACTTAAGCATTTGTTTTTGATGGCGTTAGTAAGTAGGTTCCGCATTTTTGTAACGTGTTTATAACATATTGCTTACTCCAGGAGGTTTAGAAAGTAAAGAGAACAAAGACATTTGCTGGTTCTTTCCTAACATCATTGAATTAATAAAATATGGTTTTAATGGTTTATTCTGTTCAGTTATGGTACAGCCCCATTGTAAATGGCGGGCGATGGACGGGGCGCGGGTATTGAACCCGAGCCAAGCCTAGTCTGCGGGATTCTCGAACAAGGCAGCGCCGCGGCCGCCCGCGCCGCGCCATGTCTTGTCTCACCTTATGCTCACGAACTTTGTAAACCTGGGGAATTCTATGCACATAGTTTATGTACTTGAACCCTATCCTATCCTTAAATGTTTAAATGTTTGTTGCTTATAATCAAATAAATAATGCTGGATATTTTTCACACAGCCTCATCTAGCCCCAAACTAAGCAGAGCTTGTGTTATGGGAACTAAATGATTAATATACTTTTTTTTAGATGAATTTATTCATACAACTATGTACCTACCAGTGCAAGTACAAGTAGGTATATACAAAAAATATACTACTAATTTAATATTTTTTTTCGTAAATAGTGTTGTCTATTTATATACATGTTTAACATAGAAAAAACTCAGACCCGAGACAAATATTTGCATATACAAACATTTGTTCGGCTACATTTTATTCACTTACCACGCGGGCGAAGCCGTGTGCTTCGAGCCGATGGAATGTCTGTTTACTTAGCGGGGCCAGTCAAACATTACTTTTCTCAAGTAACGTGACTCTACCATAATTATCTAGGCGCCTAACAATCGCCTCACACAGGGTCTATGATAGCTGATTGCAACTGCCCCATATTTTTGTTTCAGTCAAGACAGATTCGATCGTTCAGGTTTATTGTTTTTGACCTCGAGTTTCAACCCCAAAAGGCTCAATATAACTTCTGTCGAGACTTCCATATTTGGGATCCTCGTCTGAGTCAGCCGCTGCACCGTCTCTACCTGATTCCAAATAAATGTCCGTTGCAAACTATCCATAGGTATAACTATGGATCTCAACATCGCAGGCTATGATGAGAAAGGAAACGAGATAGTTGCCTATGAACAACGATTTACAGGATTTTGGATAGTGTAGGAAGGATGGAAATAGATCAAACTTGTGAACTATTCGCTTTTGACCACAGTTTGCAATTAAGCAACGCTGTAGACTGCGGTGAAGCACTCTTATCAACAAAGAAGCTTTTTTACTTGGATTTGAAAATCCCAGGTGTATTTCTCAGAAGACAGTAAGAAACACACACGATAAAAAAACATACAGTCGAATTGAGAACCTCCTCCTTTTTTTGAAGTCGGTTAAAAACTACAAAAAATATGGAATTGAAATGTTGAAATTTTTACGTGAAAAAAAACGTTCTTGTTTTACGTTCGGTGTGGCGTTACTAACTTTGACAATAGGACTACGTACTCAGCGTACACTACAAAAAATAAAATAAAAATATAAATATAGGCTTTATTTCCCCTAAAAGTATTCCTTGACATTATATTAAGCACTGCAAAACTAAATCTATGATAAAAGTAAGAATGATTTTAATATTTTTTTAGAAAACCAATAATAATAAAATAATATTAATAATTAAAAATAAAAATATAATAATAATATTGCATGTCATTAATTTTATCTTGTTTTTTTTATAATGTATCTGATTTCATTTTTATAGTTATATACAATTATATTAATGTCATATCTATCATATTTATATTCACGTAGTTTTTGTCAGTCGTATATATGATTGTTTTCATTTTCTTAATTATTAGGGGCTATCCATTGCTGGATGAAGGCCTCCCCCATCTCTTGCCAGCTTATCCTGTTTTGGGATATTCTAACCCAATGTTTCCCTGCAACTGAAACAATGTCATTTCTCCAGCGGCGAACGGGTCGACCACGTTCTCTCTTTCCGTCACGGGGCCACCAGTGTAGTAATCTCTCATTCCAGCGGTTGTCGTTTGTCCTCGCTTCGGTATGACCTGTCCATTTCCATTTCAATCTTGCTTACACTTTTCCTGCGTCTGTTAGTTTAGTTTTAGACCTAGAAGCTCTAAGTTCTGATGCGATCGCGGAGTTTTATGCCCATCATGCTTCGTTTACTACAAAGTGCACTACAAATCTTACGCCAGCTTAAGATGAGATATGTACTCGAAGATTCCTATAAATTCTAGGTTTCAAGTTATTTTATACATCCATACTGTGTATTATGATCGTTTGGCAATATCTGACTCCTTTGGAGTGATCTGACTTTGACAATATGCCTTATCCATTAAACCTATACGATAAAGTGCTAACGCCAGCTTAAGATGAGTCGTACATTCAAAGGTTCCTGTACATTCCGGGTTTCAAGTTACTTGGATAACTGAATACTGAGGGTTGTAATGTCTGTATTTTATGAAGTACAAAACCGACGACCTTGAAATATTTACGGGATAATGTTTAATGTACCTCCTTTCTAACAACAAAAAGAATGAATGAAATCTGACTACGCGATCTGACATCTGACTATGAATTACAACCAAGTACACATTTTGACTTTCATCCCCTCCCCCAAGGGAACCGTGCTGAATTTCGGGATAAAAAGTATCCTATGTCCTGCTCCGAAGTATAAACTCAAAATTATTTTATCAAAACTCTTTTTTCAATACTACTGTATATTTGAATTTATTCAGTAGATTCGGCGTGATGCGCGTTCCAGATACAGATAGACAGACAAAAATTTTATAAAAAATAAAAAAAAACATTTTTGTTTTAAATATCTTTAATGTACAGAATTTGACCTGTTACATTCTAATTTTAATATAGATAGATAGATAGATGTGGGCGATGGGAGAGGCAAGCTCAGAGTAAACATCTAAACGTATATGCCGTCGGAGCCTACAGCTTTTATGAAAATGGATTTCATGTGTTTAATAACAATAATAATAATGCTGGTCATTTTTCACACTGCATCATTTCATAATACAAATTATGAGAACTACATGACTACTTTGTATTTATAAAAAAAAGTATACTACTTGTATACTTATTTTTTGTTAATACATACATAATTTACATCGAATGTTAAACATAAGTACCTAAGTAGGAAACTTATCAGAAAATGTGCTAGGTAAACATAAGTACATAAGTATCCTTGACATGCGCAAACGAATAATCATTTAATCACATAAGTAGCTTCAGTTCGATTCTTGATGTGGCACATTGTAAACAAGATAGTGGTAATTTGATTTTGTACGTAGGTACCTTAATTGGCACTTATTGTCCCCAGTGAGCACGTAGAGAAAACTTTTTAGGTACTTTATGCATGTACGTCTTGATTTAACACTAGCCTCTGCCCGCGGCTTCGCCCGCGTGTTATGTTGATAAACCACCAACTTACACTCAGTATCAAACCAGGAAATATTTTTTTTCCATACAAAGTTTGAACTTCACCTTCTAGGGGTAGTTTTGAAAAAATAAAAAATACGTATTTTATTATTTATTTTAAAGTGCGATATTACTCGCTTTACTTGTACCGAGTTTTGAGCGAATTTAACCAAGGAATAAAAAAATCCATAGAAACTTTACTACCCTGTTTAACTCTTAGGGATTGATTTTCGAAAATTAGCCTATGCGTTATTCCAGAACCTCAACTATCTACATTCCGTTAGTAGCTACGGAGATACGTGGTAACAAACAGACTTTCGCATTTATTATATTAGTAGGATTCAGTACAGTAAATTATACTGTTCACGTGCCACAGTAATAGCCAGCAGCTGTATCATTGTGTGCAGCTAATTTCAGCGCATCCTCCTACAAATTTGTTTTAAATAAATAAATACCTACCTACTGCCAAATGTAACACGGAAATGCGGCAATAACTACACGAACCCAACTTTTTATAAACAAATTGGCAGAAAGCCTAATCGCTTAGCAATGGTTTCCTGGTTGTTCTTTCAGCTATACGGCTTCCTTCCAAACCTGCTTACTGATCTATATAACCTAAATCATTTAGTAGTCGTTATGATAACTTGTAATATATAGCAGTGTGTTTACTGAGGTACTTACCGTTAGAGTAGGCAGTCTCGCAAGCATTGGGAACGGAAGCAGCCATATCCTGGCCAATGCCATGGCTGGAGTGCCTGTTTGCATCTAATCAGTGCCGTCAGCTCCCTAGTGGCATGTAGTAATATCGCCAACTTGTATAAATCGCATTCTTTTAAGTGCTTAAATCTAAATGATATTCGACGAAATGTTTTCATCGATTTTTTACCCTCTTATTTATAACTAGCTTCTGCCCGCGGCTTCGACCGCGTGTTATGTTGATAAACCGCCAACTTTTGAGTGTATCAAAACAGGGAATATTTTTTTCCCATACAAATTTTAACTTTACTACTCTGTTTAACCCCCTTAGGGGTTGATTTTCGAAAATTAGCCTATGTGTTATTCCAGAACCTCAACTATCTATATTCCAAATTTCATCAAAACCGGTTTAGTAGCTACGCGTGGCAGCGTATGCGTGGTAACAAACATTCGCATTAATTATATTAGTAGGATAGGATTAGTAGAATAGTAGGATCACTCCATATCGGCTCACAAAAATATGTCTGCCCCTGTCGTTTGTTTAATGATAGAATAGTAAAGGGATATAAATCACTATATATATCCCTATAGTACTTTTTTATTTTTGTCCTGATTTTATGATGAGATTAGAACAGGGTCAGAGCTTGGGTGAAAAACCTTCGATTATTGAACTTGGGTAAAAAAACTGTGGAAGTTCATAATCGTCTTTGAATATAGATAGAGTAATAAGGTGTTGTAGCATGCGTCCGTCAATCCAAGCGCCCACCTCTCTCCGCACCTCATCCCTTCCCTCGAATACTCTTTACCCGTCACGGTCACCGATCACTGCGACCTTTCGCTGAATATCCACAGCCAACATTACGTAATTCACAATACCATCATTCCAGACAAAAAACAATTATAAATAATAAAAAGCCAATCAATGCGCGCATAGGTTTTGCAATAGTTACGAGTATGCATTACATTCTGCAGATGAGCGTACGTACATATAATACTTATTCCAAGATTTTATTGGTACTTACTTAATTGGAATCCAGTCTCTGTTGATGTGTTTAATAAACTTGCTTGGCGAGTGACACAACTTTGTCAAGGGATTTATGTTTAAACATCTTTTACTGACAAGTTAGGTTGAGTTTAGAAAATTACAAACAAACCTAATTAATTAATTGAAACATAAAATAATAACCTCAGTGAGCTATTATTTTAGTAAAACAATCGTTCATTAACAAACTGTGAGTATCTGACGCAAAAAACGCATTGTAACGTCGAGAAAGATTTATATCAAGCAAGGCAAGTAGGTAGGTATACTTTCTATTCGTGCCGCAACAAATACTTGGAGAAATTATGGGCACTGGAGAGGTCTCAAAGAAAACAGATAAGATCGTCTTGGAACAAAGCCAAGCTTCTAGATGAGACCTCATTGTTTGATATAATTTCAGTATCCAGTGTCAGGAAAGCGATAGACCAGTTTACGCAGCGCAATCAAAATTCCCATATAAAAGACTTCAACGCGCTCAAGCGCTACAGGATTTATCAGTCAGGTATGGGATGTTACATTTTGATATTTTGTTATGTAGGTACACAGATACTTATTTAGTATAAGTCAGATTCTCATAAAAATTGGTTCCTATCTAAATAAACCTATTTATTAGAATGACTCCTGTTTGTTGTAATATTTGACATGTAACTTAAATAATTTTATTTTTTTAACATCTATTCATTTTGCATGGATGTATGCTGACCATGGCTGTACCTACTATACCTTTTACCACACACTGTAACCCATGTTTCGCTGAATCTGTTGTCCACTTTTCTATTAAATGTTTCGTATTTAAACCACTCTCACACATGCTTTAATAGTTAAAAATGCTCTATTTTGTGCTACTAAGAGAAAATAGCAGCATTTATACCAATTAAAGATGTAAAAAGAAAAGGACAATTCAACGCGTTCCAGGTATGGTGGAATGTTAATTCTCGTTCTTGAGAATCAAAACAGTCTTACAAAAATATCACTGCATTCAAATGAAACTTTACTTTCCAGTCGGAATATTGTATGATATTTGTTCCAATTAGCAGTTTGTTTAGGTATACTTTTTATTTTATGAATATGCATGAATAGAATATGAGAACCACAGATTTGGTACTGTTGCAGCAAAATGTAAGACTTCACATTTTCATAGGCATTCTCAACTAAAAATACCACTGTAGATACATGAACCGCTATAAAGCGGTCTTCTGAGATTTGCAGACATGTGCTATGGTTTTACTCAAACATGTAGTATGCCTACTCAGGTAGGTATAGGTATGCACCGCGTGCCGTGATGCATATCAAAACAATTTAATAAAAATAAGCAGCTTTATCAAAACAATCGTACTTAGTGACACCCGAAAAGAAATGACGATTGCCAAGGCGCTAGTAGTGGAATGAAGAGAGCAATTTGATATAACCTGACTAATAATTATAATTATAATTATAGGAGTGACAAATGGCTGGAACAATTTCTGAGCTAAAGTCATATTTTCATTCATGTAACGAAGATCACATAATGATGACGAACACGAGGGAAAGTGGCCAATTAAATTGCCAAACCGATTTATCTTGACAACTTTCAATGTGAATACCAGCTTCTTTATTGCCGGATCAATGAAATACACATCTTCCTATGGTTTGTAGATAAGTAAATAACAGGTAGGTAGGTAAGTACGTATTTAAAGGCTAGCTGAAAGAAAACTAAGTTAAGCTCACCTTTGTGCATATCCTAAAATTTTTAAATTCTGCAAAAATAAATAAACTTACAGCTATGTTCTCCATGATGTCCCTTCTCAGATACATTCTCAGTGAGTAGATCTTTAAGGATACCAAGTAGTAGGTAGTCGGAGGCACAACCAAACGTTATATTTGGAAAATGCCCACGTTTTGCAAGTAATTAGCATTCCACGTTAATTCTGGTGTAATCTTAATTTAATTTAGTTTGTGGTGAGTGTTGTTTTTCGCGTTAAATTAACATTTCATCTTTAATGGGTATAAATATTGCTATTTTTACTTTTTATAACAAAATAAAGCATTTTAAATACTAAAACATGAGTGAGAGTTGTTTAAAAATGAAGCATTTTTTTTAATGGACAACTTGAAACTATATACATGACACAACATTTAGGTATAAATTCTCTTTTAGAAACATTACAAAAAACTTCCAGCAAATAAAAAAAATAATCTTAGTTGTATTTAATGTTCATGGTAGACTCAACAATTGGTCACATTGGACAAATGGTCTCCCACAAATCGAAGAAGTGAGTAGCAAACGAGCTGTCAAACAGCTTACCTACTGCACCGTCTCTGTCAACCTCAGGCGTACACCGTAGACGCCATCGTCATGGCATCTGCTCAAACACGCGAACGTTGAACTCTCTGTAAAGGCAAAGCGTTTGAAAGTACAAATAGAACTGGTACTAACCTCTATCCCGGTTCTATGATTCTATTTTAAATAACTCACACGCTACCGTTCTGGCTTTCGTAGAATAGCGGCAGCGGAGCGGCGTGGAAATTAAACTATTTGGTGGGTTGTAAACGTGAACTTTTCCTGCTAGTTCCGTGGGAAAACGCTTAGACTTTTGTATGAAAATTTGAATTTTCGTACAGAAGTAGTTAAAATTTGAAACGAAGTAATTATTTGAAAGTTTTACATAATTTAAATGATTTACTTTGGTTGTTCTAATAAATAGGTTGGCCCTAATGCGGTCTCAAAACGTAAGAGCTCAAAGCGGTCACAAAAACTCCAAAAAAATAAGTAATGAACCATTTGTCTATGCTAATAAATTACATTGCTCTGAACAATAATTAATTCAGTTTTATCATAAATAAATACCTGAATAAAAAATGTTGGAATCTGGATATTTTCACACAGCATCATCCAGCCTCAAAGTAAGCAGAGCTTGTGTTAGGGGAACTACATGACTGATACACTACTTAAACACATATTTTTTTAACATTATATATTTTTTTTATACAAATACAAAAAAACACACAGATATGCACTATTCATGTTAAATTTTTATCAAAAATAAGCTTCTGCCTTCAACTTATAATAGTCTATGTTATTCCAAAAACAGAATAATACCTTACTCTATTATTTTCCACTAGGCTTGTAAAAGTTTTATAGACATTATTAGACAAGTTGACCTTTGAATGTACCTATCAACTGTACAACTTATTTGTTATGCCAAATCTGGTTTGAAATCTTCTAAAATATAGTCTTCTTTAAAGTATAGTGGGAAAAATAAAAATATAATTTGCATATGCACTAATTCTTTTTGTGATAAGTATAATATCGTTTGTGGTTTGTGTTCATGGCCAATATCCAGTATCCATAAAGGCGGTATACCATATCTTCTTTTAAAGACTCTACCAACTATAAACAGTCGTTTATAATGACAAGGTACTATAATCTTTCTTCGTTTAACCAATGTATATAACTTTGGCGTTTTACCTTAAGGTAAAACACCAAAGTTATATAAGCGCATCGTGACCAAATATCCGTCTAATTCTTGTGATTTTAATTTCTTTATTTATTTTCCCGTAGAATCGGAGTTCCGTCATCATTTGCCTGTGATGATATCACCGTTCCAACCATAACGAGAAATCGTGCAGTTGTCTGATGATGACATTTCTATGTTTTATGACTGTTTTATGACTGTTGCTTATTAACTTGCTTCTGAAGTTTATGTGCTCATCAGCCAAAATACAAATCGATTTTTCTTGAAAATAGATATTTGTATTATCTAGCAATAGCAAGCAACTGGCGTAAATTGTCATCCGCGATCGTATTTGAAATACGATCAACGGATTTTTTGTAGATACTTACGATTAAGAAAAACATTTCCTTTGACTCTCGAAGGGTTCAAAGATTGATGGTAACCAAAGTATCTACTGACCTGCTAACCAACAGAAATATCCCCAAATGGCAAAGTAGGGATTTCCGGACTAAAATTCGTTTACCTAAGAACCGTTAATTCGTCATTTTTAGAGTTGCGAAGCCAAATGGCGAAAACGGAACACTTAAAATATAAAAAATAACTTTTTCACGGTCCGCCCTTAATAAATATTAAGTGGGGGATGAATTTTTATTTACTTTCTGATATTTCTGAAAACCTCTTCCTTAGCCAGATTTTATTTATTATCCAAGAAATATAGGGTTTCAAAGTAGCTAAAATTGTATCATCCCCTCTAACATTTTAACCTTGAGTCTTAAAAGTATAAAATAAAAAGTAATGAGAAGTATCAATACGAACTGCCATCAAAACATAACTTGACGGAATTCTAAAGTTTGCAACTTCGGGGCCATGACATAGCGTGTCTCGACAAGTCTTGGGCAGCTTTATTTTAAACTAGCTTCTGTCCATGGCTTCGCCCGCGTAGTATCCAGATAAAAAGTAGCCTATGTATTATTCTGACGTATAAGCTATATTGCTGTAAGTTTCATCAAAATACGTTCAATAGTTTTTGCATGAAAGAGTAACAAACATCCATCCTCACAAACTTTCACGTTTATAATAGTAGTAGGATTGAATACCTACTCAATTACCTAAGTATAAAATCGTAAATATAGTTATAAAATCGTTTGTCCTGACTGTAATTTTGTATGGGAGTATCGGTTTTTTTAAAGTAGGAATTTGAAAATTTGTATTGTAGCATCATTATTTATCATAAATAAATAATGATGTGTTTCAGGGTTTTGGATTCTCACATTTTAAGGGGGGTATAGGAGTTATAGTAAGTAATAAAGTATAGTATCCGTTTCTCCATGCGTGGGAAGCCGCTGGCAATATCTAGTAAAATATAATGGACAAAAAATACAAAAAAATAAATGTTATATGCCAAAGATCAGTAAGTAAACGTCTCATTGATCTCATGCGGGACCAATGTTGGTATCTGCAAACATTTGTCTCGGGATCTGGGTATTTTATATGTATAATATGTATGTAAGTATTTACAAAAAAAAATTATATAAGTAGTATATCAGTCATATAGTTCCCGTAAAACAAGCTCTGCATACTTTGGGGCTAGATGATGCTGTGTGAAAATGTCCAGCATTATTTATTTATTGATATTAAGTTCATGCTGGAACTCAAAGCTAAAAACGCTGCATTTATAGCGTAATGCTCAAAGTCAACTACGAGTATCTTGACTTTAACACTAAGTACTATTCCGTAGGTTAAATGTAACTGTGGAATCCGATTCCATTTAATTATTGTACTTGTATTGGAACCTATTCGAAGAAAAACTAGTCAACTCTACTGTCTTTACTCTTATTAAAGTTGTAGGATTAGTTTTAACTCATAGATTGTCTACAAAGGTATTTTAAATTTAAAGAAAATTAAAATGTATCCGCAAAAAAAAAAATCTGTGGGATTTTAACCTACATCTTCCCCTCTAATCGGCAATGAGTTGGCCAAATGGTTGGTACGCCATGAATCGAGTAACGTCAGAATTTATTTAGCACCTTCTATTCAGCCAAGGCGCTGATGGATCTTCAGGTCTTATTCAGGAAGAAGAAGAATTGGACTCATTTAAATTTAATGTTCTACATGTAGTATGTGTCGTTTTTACTTTGAAAATTATTAAACTTTATTATTATAATTCGCGTAGAGTAGGTTTTTTTTACGAATATAGCTTATGTACAATAAGTATAAAAGATTATAGCTTTCGCATGCAAATCTGATGCGTCTAATGCAGTCCTTTGGCATGGGGATTGGCATTAAAGGTATTTATTTCCATTTATATTCTTGTTTTAATTATTGTTTTAATAGATGTCCAGGTATTTATATTTTATAGCTAGATAAACTATTACAGCCAGAGGACAACCTCTTTGGTTAGACAACTACGCTCACCTATATACATCCTATACAATACGAGCTAAAGATTATGAACGCCACAAAAAAACGTAGTTTATAGTACTGGTGCCGATATTAAAATTATCTATACTAAAAAAAAAACAAAGTAAATCAAGAATGATAATTGAGACAGCTAAAACAATAAGTTTGCTGCTGACTGTACACAACCTTGGTATGGACAAAACCTTTTTCTTTTTTCATTGTTGGGGGCAGCGATGCGCGAGGTGTTGATGTCATACATGCAAACTTCAAAGCTAACACAGTCTTCTTAGAAAATAATAATCGACACATATTTACTGTGATACACGATTATAAAATAATTTACATGGACAGGGTATCTTAATTCACCACATGTGCTTTGCCATTAAGTAAATACAGACACAATAAGTAAGAAGGTACTTACTTACATAATTAGGTTTTTTATGAAACAATTACGTCACTCACACTTGGCGGATGTTGGCGAAGATCATTATTCTAGCGATGTACATAGATACATATGCGATTTTCGAAAGAAACAATGAGGATGCCGTCGTCTCATCCGGTCAGCCCTGTTTTTATTCCTGTTCAACTCCAGACAAAGACTCGGAATGACCTCGAATCCACTATTTACTATAGAAGTCTGTTTTTCAAACTTTCGCCATAAGATAACATGATTCTAAGTTTTACTGGTCTTTATCGCGTTTACCTTTTTTTTTTAAAGTGATATAGACCCCATAAACTTATAATTAAGAAAGTCTGACTTTCAAACGCCCGAAACAACTTTCAGAACAATGGAATGACATCCAGCGGTCATTCTATTGTAGACTGTAGAACATTATTATTGATCATCGATGATTTAATTTCATCTTGGAAGAATCTCACTTTAGATTATTTTAATGATGATCGCACGTGATCTCATCACAGATGAACTTGAAACCAGATGTTTTGTATAGGTACTTTGCACAACAATTTTTATAATGGCAGACTGTATTTTTATACTCACCTTTTGACATTAGAATGGTTAGATACTTATATTCATATCGAATGTTACATAATCAAGAAAAATATTAAAGTAGAATTCTAAGTGATAAATACTAGATGGGGGGTTTTTTTTTAAAAAGTAACTCTCGCTGTCTGTTTGGAAACCTTAGTCTCCAAACAGACATCGTAGTTAGGGGGTTTCAATGATAAAACATGTATATATTTATTGATACTAGCAAACAAATCAATAATTATCGTCTAAAATATATTTTACTTAGAGTTTTGCTTTGCTCATAGGAATCTGTCCAGCCGGCATTTCAGCTCTAATATCCAGCCTCGTGAGAACTTACATAGAAGAGATTTAGATAGTTCCCGTACTCCTGCATATCCTTAGCAACAGACTAATTATGAGCAGATCACGCCGGTCGTTGCTCCCAGGGAGGCATTATGCGGCCGATCCCTGCATTACCTGCCTGCGGACATCTCTACACCTTTTTTTAGGAATCGGAGCATTTATAAATGTACCTTATAAGCAGAATGTATATAAGCAATTTAATACGTTTAGTGTTTTGTGTTACAACAAATTCATGGGGTAAGAAATGGAGCAAGAGTTCGGTCTATAATTCTTCATAAGGTTTTGCTTTTTTTACTGGTACCCATGTAAGTAATACACAACTGCAAGAACTAAATAAATAATGTTGGCATTTTCACACAACATCATCTAATCCCAATGTAAGCAGAGCTTGTGTTCTGGGAACTTCATGACTGATATACTACTTATATTTTTTTTTTGTAAATATATACATTTTATACATTGAAAATACCAAGACCCGAGTTTGACCGGCTCAGTAAGGGTGATGTCCTCGTATTTTTAATGGTGTTGAAATAAAAAAGCGATAGATACACATAAGAATCCTTCGGAATTTTTTTATAGCGGTCTTACAGATTAAATTTTTGTGAGAGCATCGAGTGAGATTGGTTGGAAGTTTAAATTGACCCCTCTTATTCTGTTTACAGAATGTCATGTATAAGTTTAAATGAAAAATAATGACGCATTATGGATTTAGCAACAACCTTGAACATTAATTAGCACTTTGGGACTTTAGTCAACCACTCACACTTATTGCACCATTGTTGACTACAAAGTCACAGGCACATGCAATTGGATATAATCCTTATTTGAAGTACGCAATAGTTCAAAATTGCACAAATTATAACGAGTACATTCGCAGGTTTTCAACAGTTTTGAGTAAAGTTATTGAGGACATGTATGACGAATTTAAAGTAGTCAAGACAAGCTGCATGGTGGATGATAAACCCAATACATACAATTTAGAGTACCTACATAATATATACAAAGTACATAAAATGCTCATTGTTTAACTTATCTACTACGTGTCTAGTTAAGTATGTTAACGGTTCGTCCAAAGATGTATTGCGTAAGCGGAGATTTCGACAACACGGACAGGCGGCAGCGGGCGGATATAGCACGGGGCCAGTCTTTCATAGCCCACACCTACGGAGCATTATTTGAACAACGCTGTCACTTGCTAAATGCTAGAACAAACTGACGCCTAGCACAAAATAATAGATATCTCACATTATACCTGATTCTACAAAATTAAAAGAAACAGGCTAGTGACCGTTGTTTTTATACAACCGTGTTTTTTTATATGTTATACGCCACCTTGTTTTAAATCTCTCATTTTATATTAAACTAACTTTTTTAGTGCTTCGCCCGCGTGGTATGTTGATAAAAATAGCGTATGACCGTCTCCAGGCTTCAAACTATGTGCATATAAAATTTTATCACAAACGGCTCAGCGGTTTAGGCGTGAAACTTACGAGTAGGTATAGATATACCTACCAATATAATATTACTGAATTAATTGATACTTATCGTTATATTAGGGCCAAATCACACAATATCATTATTCAGTTTTATTTTTACCATGTTTTGAGTGAATCGAATCAGGGAATATATTTTTTCCATACAAATTTCAGAACTTTATGGAACTCTCACTAGGGGTAGTTTTGAAAAAATAAAAAATACTTGTTTAATTATTTACTTTTAAGTTTATTTATCAAAGTTTTGAGTGAATCCAGAATAAACAAACATAAACTTCAGAACTCCCTTACTCCCTCCCCTTTAAAAAAATTGTGTTTTGTTAATTATTTTAAAGTTTTTTTGTACCGAGTTTTGAGCGAATCGAACCAAGGAATAAAATTTCCTGTACAAACTTTATCACCTGTTTAGGGGGGCCTAGGGCTTGATTCATGAAAATGTGATAACCATTTGTGTTATTTTTTAGTAGTTACGAAGATACGTGGTTACAAACATTCATACACACAAACTTTCGCATTTATAATATTAGTAGGATTACGTGATAGTCCATGGAGTATTTTTTAAATGATGCCTTCAGGGTGGCGTTCCTGACTTTGACAATAGGGCTACTTAGCGTACACTACAGTCAAAGTTCTCTACAAATCTTACGCCCGCTTTAGATCGAGTACACATGTACTCGAAGGACGATTTTTGACGTCCATACTGTGTATAATGATCGTTTGGCAATATCTGACTCCTCCTCTGGAGTGGTCTGACTTTGACAAAAGGCCTATCCATTATGCGTATACGATAAAGTGCAAACGCCAGCTTAAGAGGAACCGTACGTTCAAAGGTTCCTGTAAATTCCGGGTTTCAAGTTATTTGGACCTAATACTGAACGTTGTGACTACAAAACCGATGACCTTGAAATATTTATGGATCAATCTTTAAATAGCCTCCTTTCTAACAAAAAAATAATGAATGAAATCGAACTATGCGTTAATGTTGAATTTCGGGATTAAAATATCCAATGTCCTACCCCACAGTACGCAGTATAATCATGCCAAGTTTAATTTTAATTCATTCAGTAGTTTCGGCGTTCTGCGCGGCCATGATACAGACAGACAGACAGATAGACGACGAGTGCCTTCCAAAATGTTTTTCAAAATATCTTTAATGTACAGAATTTGACCTGTTATAGTTTTATTATATAGAAAGATAGATAAAGAAATTGCTAGTAATCAATTTGATTTCAGATACATCTTTTCCTACGAGTACCAATTATAGGATTCGTTCACAAATGAATTCGCCTTTTTAGGGTTCCGTAGTCAACAAGGACCCTAATAGTTTTGCCATGTCCATCCGTCTGTATGTCTGTCCGCAGCTTACGAGTAGCTCAGAGACTCTTAGTACTAGAAAACTGTAATTTGGCATGGGTATAAATATTAATCACGCCGATAAAGTAAATAAAAATATAAAAAAAAACTTTTAAGTACACGTAAAGTGGATATGATTTTTATTTCTCGTGTATATACAGTGTGTGATATCTTTAGATAGGTCTTTTAAAAATATTTTAGGTGTGTGAAAACCATATTTAGATTCAGGGTTCCGTTTGCAAAATACGAGTATTAAGCTTTAAAGTGCTAATTTTGTTAAAGCCAAGTGTGTAAAAGCTTATAGCAAATAAAAGTTTATTAGCAACTACGGAATCCTACACTGTGCGTGGCCTGATACGCACTTAGACGTTTTTTTTTTAATTTTTATCTACGTCATCGCACATTTGTAGGTACATTTCCATTCATATACTATATCTTTCATAGTCAAAGTCTTTCTCCACTCCCACAAAGGTATTTAACTTAAACTTAAATACGTCTACAACACAAATTGCTTATCAAAATGGTATACCTACCTAAAATACATGATAGTTTAAATACATACATAAGTTTACATAATTTTAAGTTAACAAAATACTTTTATGTTAAAATGTTTTGGTGTGTTAGTAATTAGTTTATTTTCTACATCGAATCATATATTCCAATTCTAGAAATAATGGTCATCATGGTTTGGTCTTACATAGAGATGATGTAATTTCTTTTTGCGATGAAAAAGCTTATAGCAAATGTTTGTGATGATATCTAATAAGTATTTAAGATTTTCATAAGCTAACGATCACCTTGATATTTGAAAAACTTTCAATGTAAGAAAAACTTTAATTCTGATCACCCGTAGTTATAAATTTTGATTTTACGCTTCTAAATATGTCCCTAGACCAATACGTAACGACTTGACGTGCTATCAACCAACAAACGATTTGCACAAGGTTTTTGGGGTCGAGGTGGCTATTATATGACAATGAAGCTCACTAAGATTTCAATAGGTATCGTATGTCTTGTCTCTTACTACAATTATCTTTATTAAATTCTTTCTTAAACCAGACGTTTTATTCACTAACGTAGGTAAGAAATATTTTATGATCAACTGCACTGGTTTTATGAATAGGCTATAAATTATATTCCTTGTTTTGTATTGCCCGTAATAGCAGTAGTATTATCAATTTATTTTATTACCTAGGGCGGAAAAAATCATCTGTTTTGAGAGTGGAAGATGGATTCGAAACGCTTTTTGTGGCACATACAATTATGACTTTCAATAAGATTCAAATCAGCTTGCTCAAACAATGGCACCTACGTCAAGGCAGCGCCTTAAATCCCTATTTTATGTATTAATATTAATCCTTCAATTTCTTGAAAATTGTTTTGCGACCTATATTCTTCTGCAGTCGTAGTACTAATACTAATACTAATGTTGTATAGGTTGATTCCTTTTAAGTGCGCGTTGCTATCAGATGATAAGACACCAGTTTCGCATCAGACCGATTTTAATAATTTAGTTTTAAATAAATGATTTCGTGAATCGTCAGGTCGACTACCTAATGGTTTGGAGGTCGGCTATACCTACACCAATCGAATAATAAGCAAAACCAGTCGAAGCAGTGACATCATCTTCCTGTGTTGCATGAGGCCGTGTCCTTTGCTACGATTTGCTTTTCATATTCTGAATCATATTTTCTTGTTTATTTCGTTTAAAACGTAAAATAACATTTATTCATACTAATTAATGAATAAAGTTTTCTCGTTTTTACTTGAATAAGAACTTTATTTGTAGGTGCGTACCTATTATTTTGAATATTTTATGAAAGACAGGATATTTAACTTGCACACTGTTCACAGTTGCATGTTTGTGATACTTGAAACTGTGAACAGTGTGTAATACATATTTATAATATATTTTAAGAAGTAGGTATCTTAATTATGGTATTCACTTTTAATCTTCTAAGTACTTAAAGAGCTATTTAATATTTTCGCAAGATATTTGAGCACCTTACATGCACATCCAACTAAAGTAATAGGATTACACTTTGCATCATTTCTAGCGATCCATGGCTAGATTACTATGCAGCGTCCATTGTTTTATTTTTTAAGTTTACAACAATGAGCTCTGCGGATGTAAATCAGTGCCGCCCATCCGTGATGTTTACTGGCAGCCAAATTAAATAGTTCTTATGTTTTTAGCGTATGTATTTAGCAACCTTTTGTGCGTTTATTTATTGATATAAAATCTATTCACTAATCACCTACCAAATGTTCGTTATAATATTTTTATAGACCTGTATATTAAAGATAAATGCAAACATATCGAATTAAAGTAGTATTGAAATTCATTCAAAAGCTGCTCGCTGTAGGTATGTCAGATAAGTTCGACATTTATGGTAACTTCAAAATATTTACTATTTCTGTTAGTTTACAAATTTTATATTTTCATTAGAATTTTAGTGATGTTTCGTTGTGGAAACCACTAAAACTGTTTAATGAGCAGGCTCTTTGAGGTTAACATTTTACTGAAGTGAGAAGAACCATAATATTCTTGTTTATATGTGCAATTTCCTATGGTCTATAACGTTTAGGTTCAACGTCTCTTGAAAGATCGTACTTAGTTAGCTCATTAAATAGTTGCCGTGGCAACATCACCGACCAAGATATTCGCAAGTTGGCTTCAGTGTCCTTGCCAAGTTGAAGGTATGTCGTCGGGCACGATTCACCGGATCGACAAGATGGCGGTTATGCTTCGTGGACTCCAGGGAGGGACGGGGTGCTCGGGACAGGTCTCGCGGCAATGTTGGCCCTGAGTCCGATACAAGCTCTATTTTTAGCGCTGTGTCACCGTTTGCTTGCGCTTGCGCCTCCATCCTCGTACCGCTCTTTCATATGATGCAAGCAAATACACACAAGTTTCTTGAACTAATCACGTGCAGAAATATTATTTTGCAATAACAAAACAGGAATGCTATCTTGCACAAATAAACAAATAATTTATTGGTGCATTCAAACTTGGATGATATTAACAAATAAGAGATTGCGAACGTGAAAATGTTTACTTAAGTTAAAAGTAAAACCTTACTTTAATTAAGGGATATCTAACTAAACCCTAAGGTAAGTAAATCTTATCTTCCGGCGAGTAGTATTTAAACAACATTGACATCGTCAACAAAAAAACTGTGAAACCATGGAGGAAAGAAAGGTCACGTATTCTTTTTTGCCTCGAAATAAAATCTCGGCTCTTTGTCCTCTCATAGTTGCGGTCACAGAAGCGTTAGGAGGTGGTATTTTTTCGTTCAACTCACGTATTACGGTCTGTGTAACAGTAAGTAACACGTCATGATGTCATCGGCATGTGATGGGTAGTATGCCCTTTGCAGACTAGCGTTGTATAAGACGTTGACCACTCTACCTGCATTTAAAGTAGGTGACAGATGTGAAATAAGATTGGTTTGAAACCTGAGTCCGATACAAGTAATGCTTTAATCCAGGCATAAAAATCCCGAATAGACAAACATAAAAAATAACATCAGCCTCATTTATGTATCGTGTCATCTCATCTGATAACAACCCGCATTACTTTCATGGCATTTTAGCAAAAATGTTGAAAATCTTAAAATATACATACTGTGTATCTATGTATGTATTTATATCGAGTAGGTATTTTTGCCTTACATATCAAAATTTTATTTCCTGAAAAATCTTAACACCCTATATCCTTTATAGTTAGTTATAAAGTATTTGAAGACTGTCATCGCACGTTATGATTCTCCCCAAAAAAGGTTGGTATCCCGTTTCAGCTTTTTAGGGGTTATTTTGGTAATTACGGTTTATTTTTTATTAATATGTAGAATTTTAATTTTGAGTCTTAAGTCAAAGTTGAAGATCATCAGCTATTTTAAAGTTGATGAGGGGAAGAGATCAACTTCCACAGGTCTGATCGATTTGAAATTTGGTATCCTGTTTCTAGAGCGTAGAGCAGGTAAGAGAAATGAGGATAAATTGGTTAAGGATTCTAAGACTACATAAAACAGGTCGAGGATTTTAAAATGTTGTAGAACATACATGGAGGGGACGAGTTTGTTTATGCCTATGTTGCTTTTGGATCTGAATCACGCTTGGCCTGTATAAAAGATAATGTAGATTGATTTCTTCAGTTGAAATAATGAGTAGATCTTTTCTCAAGCCTTCCATTTATACCTACTATTACTGGATCAGCAAGCAACTACCCAAGACTCTAAATGTGAAGGTTTGTACGACTTTACTGTAAAATATCTGTTACAAGTCCTTGCCTTTTACGTAGTAAAGCGATTAAAACGCGTATCTAGATCCATTGTTTTTCTGATCTGTGCTGATTAATTACAAAACAGCCCAACGATAAATAAAATTATCGTCTACCATCTACTGCTTTATGAATGAACGTTTTGAAACGGATTGAGACACAAAAACAGCGCAATGACATAGTAACATCGTTGTAAAACATCGATACTGGCGGGTACTATTATGACAAAGTTGTTCGTCAAGGAGCTTTCCTATAGTGGGTTTTTGTGCACCCACACTGACGCAATTTTTGTGAGTGGCGTTTCTCGGCTACCATTCTCCGCGACCCACGCGGCGCGCTGCTCCGTCATCACCATCGAGGACTCTACCCACGGTCCTGCTAACATTGCGTAATGGATAAGGCATTTATAAAGAGAGGTTAAGGTAAATATTGATTTCCCTTAGAAACGTTTGATTTTTTTTCTTATTTTTTACTGTACATACGTAGAATACAGTCATAAAACTTACATAGGTCCTGTAAAAAGGCGAGTTTAACCCTAAAATAGTAAATACCAAAATAGTAGTTTCCGTCTATTTTTATGAAATATTTAACAATTCGTACTTCAATTTACACATCCATATCTTCAAAATTAATTTTGAGTCATCTTTTTTTTTGCCTTTTGCTCCTCAGCACATAATACAGATGGCTATGGTATTGAAGGAATTTGAAAAAACTTCCTCTCGGCTTGGTGCAATGAACAATGAGCACTGTTCATTGCTTTAGTTGACACCAGGTCAGTTTATTTGACCTGGTAATCACCAAAACTATATACCTGTTCAATCAAACAGGTATATAGTTTTGGTTACGTTTATAAAACGGTACGAATAAAGACAATTTGTGCACATTGAAATCTTCTCACGATTTCAAATATCTGATTATTGGTTTTTATTTCGTCAACTATATTGAATTTTAAAAGAATCTGTATATGCTAGGCAGGCACCAACTCATCGCCAGTAAAACTATCAGAAGGTAACTTATACGTAATTACCACCTTCCAGACAGAGAGCAATCATCTGAACCGGATTTAGTTTGTTCAATCAATATCCTGCAAGAAATTTTAGCAGTATTGTTGAGTCATAAATAAGCAATGGCCATTTTAAAAAGCATCATTAATACAAAGCAATCAACAAGTTTCCTATTTTATAAAACTCCTCCACAAATGATGATATGATTCATTGGCCATTTGCCATTTCCAAATAAACAGGTATGAAATCAGAAGTTATCTGTGCTATAAAATTTTACTGAATAGTTGACTGCCTTGATATTTAGTTGTTGATTTCATTATAAAATATCACAGAGCGAGTCGTTCTGGGACGCACCCACAACGCGAAAATAAGTATTGAGCAGAAGAGTCACGTGTTGTTGCAACACATGGAGAAAGCCAAACTCGTCTGGCGAAATCACACCCACACAACAGATGTGCCAAATATTATACATGCATAAATATCACTCACTCACTACATATATGGCAAGCTTTAAGTAACAGGGCAGTAAAAGTTGTTTCAATACGTAAGCTATAACAACCAACAAGAATCAAGGAAATAATAATAAAAGAGTTGACTATGTAGGTAAAGTTCTACAATGAAATTAAACCATCATAACAACAGCTCTGTGGGCACCAGGAGTTTAAAGAAATAAATATAATGACATTCCCTTGTCAATACATCTATGAAAATCTGATGTATGCTCACAATAAGATTAATTTGTTTAAGAAAGAAAGCGATAGTAACGCTTTTTTTCTTAATGTTAATACCAGTAATAAAGATAAACTCGCTGTTGCCCCTTATAGGCTCCATAAAGTTAGTAAATCGTTTAAAGGTGTAACAAGCTCCCAAGAGATATACAAAAATTTACAATTAACAAATTTATAAACGCAATTAAAAAAAACTTTATAAAAACACTTACTATATAATATCTGATTATTTAGTTAGATGATATCTTCTATCTCTTGGGATTTAAAATGCTCCAACTCGATAAAAATTTAGGTACCTATTGTTTTGTAATATGATCATTAAAAAGAATAACGTTTTCCTGCCTTTCTTTCCTGACTTGGTCGCGGAGGAACAGACAGTAGATAAAACCCCCCGCGACGTTTTAAAGTGATCCTTGTGATTTTAATGAAAAAATTAATTGTACTTTTGACTTTGATTCTGATTAAAAATATTCCAATATAATTTAAAGCTTTTATTGATTTTAACGTAGCCTACTATTATTTTAAATCCATAAACCTATACTATGGTCATTGGTAGATAGAGCAAATACTCAAGAATGTGAAAAAAATTATACGCGTATTAACTCAGCAAAACAGATTTCTCAAAAACCTACTTACATTATTACCGAATTTTTGCTCTACCAAGGCCGGCAAAGATCGTAACTACTTGTAAGTAGTTACGATCTTTAACTTTTTTTTTTGAGCTTCTTTTTGTGCTTATGTTTCCATACATGGAAACAAAAGCAGCTTAAAATGGAATAATACTAGATTACTACTATAATACTAATAACATTAAATTTAAAATTGATTTTACTTAAGGATGAAACAATGTGATTATCACATAATAACGGCAAATAATAGTGTTACGTGAGGACACGTATACGAGTCAACCTTGTGCGATGGCGGGCAATGATTGCGATGGCGAACCGACCGTGACACTGACGCATGTGATGATAATAACAACTTATATAGGTTCTATAGTCGAGATTCGGTGCACTTAAGTAAGGAACATAATCTGCCCTCTCCGGAGTCGAGTGAGTACATCCGCGACTGTTATTCGGTTACCGCTATGCTGCTAGCCGCACTTGTGTGCCATGCCACCGACCGTGGAAAATTACTACAACATTCAAACCTTTGGGATTAAAAATTACAACTGTTCTTACGTTTTAGCCAAGTACTGTATGCAACTATGTATTTTTATCCCAAAATGTATTCCTTATTTATTTACCTACAGTAAATACCTTACTTAACGTGTTACGTTTATTAGATAGTTATCACATTTATAAAGTAGTCTGTCAATATATTATGAGTTATATTTACTTGTACCTACCGTAAAAGAAGTATATTAGTATATAGTAAGTGATAAGTCAAAAAACGACTTTCAGTTTGGTTATCCGAGCACGGCTTACATTTTTACCAGACACAGTTTAAACAAAACGAGTCGTTTTTTGAGATTTTAACGAAAATTACATAATTTATAAAAAAAAAACATAAACAAATTTGCTCACGACTGTAATCCCCAATTTGCAAATTCTCAGATTCATACTCAATATGCAGATCATCAATGACAGTAAACAATTTCAATTTCGGAACTCATTATCTATTTACAAAATAACAGAATCGAGAAGACCCTTTTCTTTACTGCCAATTTTTATTTTTTATATTACAGCATGCGCAGAAAGGTGAATGTGTCTGCATATAGTTATTATTTTGTAACCAAGCTCGATGAAAGAGATCCAAATTCGAATGACGCAAACAAAAAAAGTTTAATTGTAATCATTATTGCCGGCGTGCTGGGTGCATTGGGCGTGCACCTTTCGTTTTCTTACGAAGAAAAGTTAAAGAGGAGTATGTAAAACTTTCTGAGGAGAAAATATAGATACATGTATTCGAAGACTTTGGGTAAAATGATGTTTTTTTTGTATGAAAGAAGAGCAAAGTAGAAACAAAGTGATATCTGGCTAGGAAATGAGCCTGCGTTGATGTATTTTGTATGAAACAAGAACAAAATGAGATAAAGTCATATCTGGCAAGGGAAAGAGCACGCGTTGATGTCTTTTGTATGAATAAAGAAAACAAGGGGGCAAAGACATATCTGGCAAGGGAAAGAGCACTCGTTGAAGAATTTTGTATAAAAGAAGAGCAAAGTAGAGACAAAGTGATATTTGGCTAGGAAAATAGCACGCGTTGATGTATTTTGTCTGTAAGAAGAGCAAAATATAGACAAGATCTGGTAAGAAAATCAGCGCGCGCAAAATATAAATTATTAAATAATGATAATAAGTAAGTGGTTTACTTATTACTTGGTTTGTTCGGTTAAATGGTATTTGCGTGGTTTGCTTTATATATAACGTAACGTTTATGCATATAGAGTATTCAACGCAGAAAAAGCTGGTATTGAATATTTTCAAATTCAATAGACAATGCTTTTGTCTACTTACTACTTACTATTCGATTGAACTTCATTCAGACACAATCGAATTGTGAGGCCATTACTTTGAAAAGCTCTATGAAAATAGACATAATTAGTTTAGAAAAAAAAGAAAACATATTTTATTGAGTTCGGCTCCACATCAGAGCCGGCCGACGCGGCTCCATTGTCCAATGCGAGAATGGAATATTACCATTCTCCATTCTCGTAAAGTACTCACCTATGTTAAGCCTTTTTACTTTAAGTTTATTCGTATGTATTTACTTTTTTATAAAATAAGTACGCATAACGATATGAATTGATTGACGTTATAAAACTCTCGGTGTACTACTAATTTTATCTGTATGTAAATTAATTTATCAAGTGATATTTTAGGTAACATATAACTTTTTTACTGTTTTGTCACTTATAATAAGCTTATTTTTGAGGAAAATCTCATGGTTCAGAGTAAAATGTAATATAATAACAAATAGATAAATAAATCGGGATCTCGGACAATAACAACAGAGATTGGAGAGACTCTGCTCGTCGTAGTCAGACAACAGACACTAAATACCTACTTTGGTAGTCTCTGCTGTCCGATCAAGGGCAAAAAGCGGTCAGACAGTGCGCACCATAGGGAATACATTTTGTCGACGTCTCGTTTAAAAAACAAAATCTTTTGCAAGATAAGGAACGAGGTTAATATTCGTTTAGTCGCCCTTGCATCATCGTGTATATACCAATTATATTGGTAGAGCATTGCTGGCAAAGCTCGGCCAGTGGGAAATGCGTTCGAGGGTGAAGTGCAGGGCAACGAGCGGTGCTCGGGCGCGGGCGGCAGGCGCGGAGAATGGCGCGGGCGCGCGGGGCACCACAGCCCACAGCCTGCGCGAGCGCCGAAGCCTACGACTTCGCCCCGCTCAGTCATTGTCCGGCCAACATCTCGGTCGAACATAGCATCGACCGGCGCGTCGTCGCTACATTAACTGTCGAGTGAGTGCCCGTTAAACGAACGGTTTACTCCGAATTCTGGAGTGTAGGTGCAGTGCTAAGTGATAGTGTGTTTTTAGCCATACAGTCAATAGTGTATCGCTAACAAGTATTACTGTCAGCGGTTTGTGGCGAGTTCCTCGGAGTTGCCTAACGGCTGTTCGCCTGCCGGCGAGGGAAGGCGGATCACTTATACCGGGAGGAATGAGCCCCGAACATCACCGTTCCCGCACTCACCGATGATCTCAAGGTAAACTATCCATGTAAACTTTTCAGTATAATTGTCGAGTAGGTCGGTACCATGTTGTAAGCGCAAATTCACACGACACGACCTCACGCCCGCGTTCGCATTCTACCTTTACTCTATTCTGATTTCATTCCAATAATAGCATTCAGTTAGAGCACGCTCGCAATGCTCTGCCGTCGAAACATTCTCTTAACCACTTCACTACATCCTTATACTGACAAAAATAATGTAATGACATAACGAGTCATGTTTGTAGAATTGTAAATTATTATTAAATTCTTAAAATATTAAAACATTTGCAAAAATGTTTAACATTTCATTTTAAATATGTTATTTTTGTGTGTTCAACCAACTCGTCTGGTAGACATAATTAAGTAAAAAAACATCTAAGTGCGAAGCAGACTCACGCACTAAGCGTTCCGTTCTACTCGTACCTATATAAAAAATAATTCTTTGTTATAACAAGATTATTACAACCCCTCTTGGGTGATTTTGACATCACCCATCATTTGACATGATGATTTTTATTATTTCCTATAACAGAAACTCTTTTAGCACGTATTCTGTAAACATTTCAACTGGCAGAGGCTCAATTCTAGAATCCCATAGGGCACGGAACTCTAAAGCTCAGTTCCTCCTAATAATAAGGAGATGCATGTGTATGTAAGGGTTATTATGTGAAATATATTTACAGAAAGTCGCAATCGAAAGTTTGTACAGTTTAATTTGAAAAACAGTCTACTCTGACTTTAAATTACGGCACTTTATTTTACTTATGTAAGCTAGCGCATACATTTCCATTTAGGGTTAAGCAGATTTTCCTTAGAAGTATCCGGTACATACTCTGCTAGCACAACTTGCGCCCGATGACGCAATATGTATGTGCGATGCCCGATGTGGGCGTTCTTGAGAACTCTAGATAAAAATGACGTGAATAAATTCTATACTTTACTGGATCAAACAAAAAAACAAGTTTAAAAGTTTAAAAATTTCACGAATCATTGCAACAAATCTAATAAAAATGACCGACAAATTTGTATTTTTTTTTGTTTTTAAAATTTAAAATTCTAAATGTCTAATAAAAAATTGTACCAATAAAATAGATCAAGTGCGAGTCTTACTCGTACACCAAGGGTTCCACAAAATAAATACACGGAGCTTTACTTATCAAGATCCTTAAAAAGTTGTTAAAACAAAGCAATTAATTTTCAAACAGTTTAATTAATAAACTGTTTGAAAATCTTTGTAAGGTCCTAACTGTTTGGTAAATAGCAATGTATATTTTCTTCTTTTGCCATGGCAGAGTTTATAGTTACAAGATTTCTGTAAACTTTCTAATTGGCTACATATATCTGTTAAAAGGTTACAGTCCTGTGACAGACAGACGGTTGGCGTATGCTTAGCAATGGGTCCCGATGGCACTCTTTGGGTACAGAACCCAAAATAAGTACTTAACAAATAATTTCAATAAGTTTTTTCTTGTCTTTTTCTCTTAGTAACTTGAAAAACTCTTTAAAATTACTTCTAAATTGTTACGGCTCCAACATAACAAAAATCAGTTATTGAGTAAAATAAAGGATAATACATACTTACATGAGAGTGATTCGGGTGCTACCTCTAGACAGTACTGTTTGGTACAAGCAATTTTACCACTTTTTTCTTTTAACAACCCCTATTTACGTAATCTGCAATTTTTAATATAGTAACCTGTATTTTACTTAAGCACCCAGCCTGACCACATCATGCAACCAAGAAACCTAAAGTTACGCATTTCATAAAGTTATTTTAGATACTTGAACCGTATATAATATTACTTTACTCGTACAAATTATGTCTTGTAGTCACAGTAGGTACTTGTAGACATTAAAATCACTGTGACATAGATGACGTGGTATTCAGCCTTGCTTGGAGCTAGCATAAATGAATATTTATTTGTCGATGCTTTACAGTAACTATGTTTTCTCTTCGGTTTTGTTTCTTTGTTTGGCTTGTTAAGAAATAGCTTAAGCATTCTTAACCGAGGTTTTTGCACACGTTTCTCTTCAATATTTTACGTAAAATGTGTGTTGCTCAGACAATAGATTTCCCATAAGATAATAAGATTAAATATTACTAAACTTTAAAGACACCGATGGCTAGTCAGCCATCAGCTAGTCCTCATTCCAAATTCAATTTTAAATATTGCTCTTACTTACAGTACGAAATATGTTTTTTTGTCATTGATGATGACAGTCTAATTTACGTAAATAATTAGGGGTTTCCATCTACATTAAACAATAAAATATTAAAATAATATTATCTTAACAAAAAGTTTGTTTTCCGTATTCTTTTGCACAGTAATCTGCCGAACATTACCTATTGTATACGATTAGATATAATCGTTTGTTAGACACGCTTGAAAGTAACAACCGTATTTTTTGTCGCTGCAAAGATGTAGCAGAGGTAGTTAATGACGAATGGCCGTCAAAGATTTTTGTCATCTACAAATTACTAAATGTTTTTATATTTATGACTTGAAAAATCGAGAAATTTGCACATACATCACATAAAATTCAGAAGTGAATAATAACAAAAATACTGATACGTATGTACATAAGATTTCCCGATTACAACATGATTGACGATAGTTTATGGAATTAAAAAAAAATAGAAAACAACTAACTTATTTCCATTTTAGTTCTTATCAAATGCTACTCGCTAAACTTCGTTTCATTATTATGGGGCGTCAAGGGCTTAAAATCGAAAATGGTCCAAGAAACCCATTTTAGAAACATATTCAATGAAGTCCAACGAAGGGAGTGAGATATAATCATCCTCTATTTAACATGTGTACAAAAAAGTTACTTATCTATTCTATTTTCTGATTTATGATAATGGGTTAAGGAAACACGTTTGCAATGTTTTTCTCGATACATTTTAAACTGAGCGATAAATCAAGACATGACGAAAATATAAAGGTTCCGTTTTCGCCATTTTATTTCGGAACCCTAACAACCTACCTCGGCTGACATAAGGCATATGTCACACGCGGAAAATGTCGGAAATAAATTGACTGGCTATTAAACTTAATAAGTGGGCATTAACTTTAACGTGACCTTCAAATAGCCGAATGATTTGATACTTATTTGCTGTTTGATTCTAACATTATGCAATGCCCCTTTTCATCTATTAGCCTTTCTAATGTAAATGAAAGTTACGACCCTAGGTACCATTAGCTTTAAACTATTACCATTTACTACTGAGACAAAAGTTTTCAGTAAAGCAGGGCCAATGTAGTTCTCAGAGTTTTACCGTTATTAGATAACAGACTTGGGAAGAGTTTGTAGAGTATTTTTTAAGGGATATAATATCTTTATATTATAAAATTAAATATACAGAGTTAAGCAAGACAATGGGACTATCAAGGAAAGTACTATAGTAGTTCTAAAGTTCTGTTCTTAGTAAACATTATCTATAATCGAAAGTGTTTAAAATTATTCACACGTCGAGGTTTTAACATCTCAGCTCGCGACACCGAGACGCCTCATCCACACATTATTGATACGCATTTAGCGCTATCCTCGGGAGTAAGGTGTCGTGGCTTCGTACCTCTGGCTTTACGAGATCATTTATTTCCCGTACATATAAACTGTGGAGCTTTCTTTCTGAGGTATTGTCCCTAAACTAAAAGAAGTCCCGCTTCAAAAAATTAAAAAGGTGCTGTTTGGCTGCTTGATCAAATTTATTTTCACTTATAACCAACAATTTGGTCTTGACCGCGGTCCAAATTGTTGGTTATAAGTGAAAATAATGTACTTATAGTAATGTAGGATTAGTGATCAGCTATAAATATACAGATATAAATAAAAGTCAGCGATACCATAACCTAGCTTTCATATTTATGCTACAAAAAGTTTTAAGAATTAATGTTAAAAAGACAAGAGTGAGTGAGAAAAATATAAGAGTGATATTTAAGTTTACTTATAAGGTATAATGTTATTATAATCTTCATTAAAAAAATCGTTTTATCATCAGGGAGATATCATGCCAATAAAAATTGGTGAAGTGACCTACATCAGTAATTTGGTCGCATAGTTTATATCTAGATATAAAATTATTTATTGCACAACTAAAAATTACTGTGCATAGGCTTAATGCTAGATAGCATTCTCACATAATTAAATATTTAAATAATGTTTCATTATGTGAGAATGAAACATCTGAACAGATTTGGACTTAGATAAACACATAGGCTACTTTTTATCCTGGTTCCACACCAGCCGTGGGTAGAAGCTAGTTAAAGCTAGTTTAAGACTCGAATAGCACATACATCTCGTTTGAGGTATCGTATCCCGGGACCAAACGAGTAAAACCTTCAGCTAGTAGAAGCTAGTTTGATATACGTATTCGAGACAAAGCGGGCTGCATCCAAGCGTGGCGCTAACTTCAAGGCCTCTTTGTTCTAATTGCTATCTGTTCTCACAGAGTGGTTGTGGTAATTAACAACGGACCGAAACTGCTTTTTTGACATACATACATTTATAATTTACACATATTTGAAAAGTTCTGATTTTATACTCGTTGTTAAGTTTATATCTTGCTAGGTTTAAAAACCTATCTGACATGTTTATCAGATACAGGAGCTACGAAAGCACATATCTACGGCTGGCATGTCTTCAATAGAGAGTGATCAATGTAAAAAAGAAATATGATAACTGAGTTCACTCCCCCAGATGAGGTCGCAAGGGGCAGGTGGCGCCACAATGCAGGTAGCACCTGTTATGCACGGGCCGCGATCACAGCCGCAGCGACACATGGCCGGCATTGACCCGTTATGTCATTCCGTAATATCACTATAATGTAGGCAGGCTCCCATCACTATAAATCCCACACTCTCACGCTATGCACCATCAACCCATCTATCTGTCATAATGTATGAGAAATACTTTACAGCTGCAATTGCTTGTGATATTGATGGATTGTTATTTAATTATAAGTATAAGGTTGAACTTGGTGGGTTTAAGAGTTGTGTAAAAAGTATCAATGTCTTAATTTTGGGAGTGAGCTTGATTTTTGAGGATTTGCGCCTAATAAGTCGTACTTGAGTAATTAAATTCATAACTCTAAAAATCTTCCACAGTCAGTCCTTTCATTCAAAGTTGGAAAGTAACTCCTGAGTTAATTTATCTATAAGTATTCCATCGCAGGATTACTTATCCTTGACACTGTTTTATTATCAACATAACTTGGTAACGCCACTATCTTGCAGTCAAGTTAGTCTGCAAACTGGGCCTAGCGCTAATACCTAGCGCTTTCTTCAAACATGACATTTGGACACATCAGATTTGTTTCCTAATGCTTTAATGAGTGAAATTTGAGCGAAAAATTTGAAAGGGGACGAGCTTCATTGTTAGAGTTGACAAATGTTCCTATTCCAGATGTGATAAAAGTTTTACCTTAATTGGGGTTTTAGAAAATATTAAAGTGTTGTTACCTGGCCCTGGCGCTGTTATAAATATATAGGTGTTGGTTTGCTTACATACGCATAGACGATATGACAGACACCGAAGTGAGACCATTATTGTTTCGTATTTACCCGCGATGTTAGGAGCCGGTATATGCGATTGCCATAAGTTGTTGTTTGTTTATGTCTGACACCATTTATCTATAAAACGGCTTATCGATTTGAATGTCTTCAAGCTACTTAATTCTGACCCTATCATCGGATTTTGGATTACGATAAGTTGTAGCAATATACCATAGTTAATGTGTTGCAGAAACAAACAATATGCTTAGAGTGATGAGGTAATTTTTACTGCAAAGTAACAAAACATAAGAAACGAACTGTCCGAAACTATTGGGTATGTACCGGCTCTTGAAACGGTCGCTCTACTTGCAAGTCCCCGGAGTTAGCTTGGATTACTTAATATTCGTGACGCAAACCGTAGCCGTTGGTCGTGTCGCACGCTGCTCGCACCGGAAATCGGTCTGGCATGCATCATGTCTAGTTCCACCTTTTGTTTTACTTCTTCGTAAATTCACTTACCAGTATTTGAACAACAACGCAGGTATTTTTATAAAAGTAAAAATATATGCCCGCTGCAATCTCTAGGTGTTATATGTCAAAAAAATCAAATTTGAGATCCATTTGCGGATTAGAATTTCTGTTGATTTTCATTTAGTTTTTTAGTAAGTCAGCCACACAACGATTTTATGTAGGTTTAGATTTGTAGCAAATAATTATGTATTAATTTCTTTATTACAGTATCCATTCGTTCTAAAATACACATCAGTATAATAGGGTGAGGTTAGGTTACATCCTACTTATATAATAAATGCGAAAGTTTGTATATTTGTTTTTAATAATCTCCGTAAAGGATGGACCGATTTAGAAATGTGGAACAGGTATACTTAGTTCGTGGCCTAGAATAAAACATAGGCTACTTTTTATTCGAGTACCACGCGGGCGAAACCGTGGGCAGATACTAGAAAATAAGAATTGTATAAATTTTTCTTGTATCAGAATGACGCATTGTAGCAAGGTTTTATCGACATCATAAAGGTTGCAAGGAGTAGGTGGATGGAGGTGGCTTAAGACCGTCCTCCATAGGAAAAGGCTGGGAGAGACGTATGCTATGTACATATTATATATAGCCTGCTGATGGTTATCAATATAAATACATTTGTATTAGTCCAACACGTACTTAACCGTTTTTCTTTTGTTAACAAGCATCCAATTTGACTGTGAATTAAATAAAGTAATCAATGTTAAGTATTTCACACGCTACATTCAACTTCTTCGATGTATTTGACATAGCTATGTCGTTCTCCGATAATATACACTTTAGTCTACTGTGTTGAAAATGATAACCGGGATTCCGGTTTAGATAAATCTAAATGTTCATCTAACCCGGAAACTTTCATTAAAATCCAGTTATAGTACTATACTCATGGCTATCAACCACCAATACCTATGGTGCTTCTTTGATTGGCTATAAATAGTATAAAAAACTATATTCGAATTGCTGTTATTTATTGCAACCTGCAGACAACAACGAATTATTAGTGTTTTAGCGCTAACGGATTTGGGTAATTTGCATTAATTGTTTGAAAGATATTTAACACAATATATGACTTGTACAAATCGAATTAGAATTAGAATTTAGAGAAAATCGGTATTACGCGTAGTGCAAGACTTATTATTGTGTGGCAACTGTTGTGTACCAAAAACACAAATAACTTAATTAGAAGTGTATTTACTTATCACAATAAAAAATACTTTTATTTGTGGGGGGGTTGGGTTACAGTTACATAAATTATTTGTTAATATTTTCTACATTCGAAGCCGTTACGGAGAGACAACGACTCCAAAATTTGAGAACAATTTTTATAAAACTTTAATACCCCAACGAGTACTTTCATCATCGATTGCATTGCCACCTAGTGACTTGTGGTAATAAAACTTATCTAAGAAAGAACTTTATTTGAAGATATACAAATCGATTGGAAAAAAACACATTATAATGCGTTAAGCGGTTTTTGACATAAATGGTAACAGACGAACAGACATACTCATATGGCAAACGAATATACGGGCTCCTTATGTCGCGGGTAAAAAGGTAACAACAAACGCACAACCAACCTCTTATCTTACCCTCATCATCTACCACTAAAATTACCGACTATGTGGTCAGAAGTGAAAAAGAGCTACGGCATGTAAGTCCGCTCTCTGTTGAAACAGTTGGTTTGTACCGCTATCACTACTACTGGTACCGTTTGCAATGCGCCATTCGCTTCAATCGATTATTATCGATAATACCAACCCAAAGCTGACCGTTCGACTATCTATTTCTAGCGAAACGTACATAGCGCAGTAATGGAAATTGTTTACAATTACGACCTTCATCTTTCAACCAAATATAGGATGCGGTTTTTATAAACTTACTCGTAATGACAGATAATAAGGTTAAACTAATATCGTGTTTCAATCGTTTAAGTCGCTTCGAAGATAAATGGTACCAGATAAACAAACACCATAAAAAATATAAGTTTTTTTATACGGAATTACAAAAAATACATTTTGACTGAATTTTAGATATTAACTTAAATGTTTTTTTATTAAATTAAAATAACTGCAAATAACTATGATTCACAGTGAATCTAGATAAAAAAAAGGATAGGGGATGGAAGGGGTAGACTCCCCCATTCCATTGGTACCACTCCTAAGGAAGGTTAGGTTAGAAATTCAATTGTTTCCGAGAAACTATGTTTTAAAAAGTACTGAAAAATTTAAAAGCGTGCAAACTTTGTATGACGCATATACCCCTAATTTCCACAAAGAAGAAGAAATAGAGCTTAATTTTTAATAAATTCTACTCATTTTAGGACATTATTAAGACTATACTACGTACTTTTACTATTCTCCTGCTGACGTGTCGATGACCGTTTAAAGGTTCTTCCTCAATTTACGATAATTTCAGTTATCGTTGTATTCGATACATTAATCCAGTTCGAAATTCAAATCACTTTTCTGGCAATTTGAAGCAAAAACCAGAAACGTTATTCTTCCCTCTTACAATTATGAATTCTGTGCCTCTATGAAGGCGGCAAGAGTCATACGAGTACCAGAACAAATTAATTTGTTTTCCAAATTAGTACGAAAAGTGCCTGTAAAACGGTGGGCACTGATACTTTCCAGCGTTTGTCCCGGTATATTTTTTTGCCATTAAGCAGCCGAGGTCATCTTCGAATAAATTACTCTGTGGCGTTAAAAGCTCTTACTAGGTAAGTACCATAATGATCGCGGTGTGTAACCGTCTGTCATCGTCGTGGTCTATTTACACCACCATAACACAAAATTCATTGCAAAGAAGGATCTTCTTCACGATAAAAGAAATAGCCAATAATTATGTTTTGTCGTCTGTGATCGATTGCTCAGCATTGATATTAACATTGAGAATGGTTTCTCAAGAGAGAAACTATCGGGCGAACATTGTTTGCAGCCTACTTTCCGTATGAGTGTAGTGCAAAGCGCCAGCGAGCGTACGCGACGTGAAACCGTGAAAGTGAATGGCGCAAGCGGAGCCCACGCCTGCCGCCGCAGCGCGCTCTTGCGGACGGTTTACGCCCGATTTGGTACCTCATTCGTACACGCAAACCCACATGTCGACTGTGACTGCGACTTTGTCTGTGACGTAACATCAGTCACAGTGCGAAAAGTACAGGTAAAGGTTACCGTACTGTGATTGTGCGGAATTAGGTAGGTTAATATTATAACTATATCGCTAGTTATGTGGTGATGTTGTGGCTAAGTATCAATGAAAGTACAATAAAACTACAGTAAACCTACAATTGCGTTCTCCGAATTTATTTTTTTATACTACCCACTTCACCGACGCGACCGTTGATAGCGCGTGGCTTGGTCATTTACGCACAATATGCAGTATAATGTTTTTTTTCTTCTAGTAATTTACTATAAGATAGCTAACTGAAATAATTGAACAAAAGGCTGTAGGTAATATTTTTTTTAAATAACAATATTATTTTTCACTTTTTATAAAAGTGTTGAATACATTAATGTTGAATATGAAAGGTTGGCTAAGTATTTCGTTTCCATTGTGAAGTCAAAAATAGACAGAAGTGATATTATCATTAAAATATAAAATAGTAGGCACTATAAAAGACAAACTCCGCATAACTCTATTGCATTCTATACCTACATTGTGAAACTTATCGCATAAAATCAGAAAATTAATGTGACAAAATTCACAATGTAAAGACAGATCAGATCCCCCCACCACAGGTCTCTGCGATAAATTTCAAATTGTAAAGAGCGCTGTTATATTGTATTGGTCTTACGTATTAAGTAAGAATTATACAATTATAATAGGTACATACTTACTTTTACGAAGGAGTTAAAGCTTTTGTTGATAGTGGATCTACCACATTACAACAAGAACTGTTACAGATCAGTGACATTAAGACGATGACCGACGACGTTCACGCTTGGCTGTTACGAAGTGCAAGTGCTTCATTGGTACAATAGCACGCAACGACGCAAACCTGCATCTGTTTTAATAACAAAATTTAACCCAAAATAATGTACTTTACTTTTATGAACATTAAATGGTGTTTTGCTGTTTTGGAATGTAGAAAAAAGGTACATAAAACACACTCAAATATGTATGTACCTTTAATAACAAAGTACCGTTCACACAGTTGACCTCGAGGCAGCCTTCGCCTTTGGTTCGTTTTGTAGTTGTTGACGAAAAACTTGAGTTGAGTTACGTATGCAATTAAAACATAGATGGATAGATAGATAAACTCTTTATTGCGCACCAAAGCAAAATACAAAAAAAACACAGTAAGGTACAATGGGCGGTCTTATCGCTAAAAGCGATCTCTTCCAGACAAACTTCGGATGGACAGGATAAAATGGAATCAAAAGACGTCGGTGTGCAAGTAAACGTATAATAAAATATAATATTAATAATAACCTGAGTATAATATACATACAAATAATAATAATGTGAGATAATAAGTATGTAAGTATATAATAATATGAAAAACGATTAACTAGCAGCTCTGAGATATGGAAAGGAAATGGTTGTATACCATAAATAGCGAGCGATTTTGATGATCTAATAGGAAGAGGTAAGGCGTTCCATAGTCGTACAGCTTGCACCGTAAAGGAGTTACTATAAAATTGTGAACTATGGACAGGAGTATGAAGCTGTAGAGTTTCGGAAGGTTTCGGTCATGCGCGTAGTGTAGAAATTCAAAACGCTCCTTCAGATAAGATGATGAGGAAGGATTAAAAATAACACTATAAAGAAGGGAAAGAATATGTGCATTCCGGCGAAGGCGGATGGGAAGCCACTTGAGTTTTGTGCGAAATACCGAGATATGATCATACTTACGTAAGCCAAATATGAACCGGATACAAAAATTTTGAAGGCGCTCAAATTTATTTAATTGGGCTTCGGTGAGGTCGAGGTAGCTGGCGTCAGCATAATCTAATATAGGGAGTATAACTTTGGTAGTGGGTGGCAAAAAGTTACGAAGTCTTCGCAGCAAAGCAGAAGAAGCAAATATCTTGCGACTGGTCACTTCAATGTAAGGCCCCCATGACAGCTTGGAATATATATATTTTTTCTATTTTTTTCACCCATTTGCTGATAGAACATAGCAAAATCCTTTGACTTATTCCGTATATATATTTGAATAAAGGGAAACAAAACATGAACTTAATTCGGTACCAAGAGTCGTTATATACATATAAGTAGGTATAATATAAAGCGTGGTTTATGTAGAAGTGGCGTCTTTTTTTTGTTACAGAAAAAATGTATATAGACAACCTACCGCTCGTGGTTTGGACTTTCTTAGTCACAACGACACATGTGAGTAATAGATCATAAAAAGTTGTACCTAATATAGTTTATAAAAAAGTAAATTAGAATCATCTAATTCACCATGTTTCATAAGTTTAATTGACGATGTGTTTCTTTTTAATTGAATTTTGACCATTTACTGTCAATACGAAGTATTATTTGATGTTATTTTTGTGTTTCATTACCGATTACCTTGCTATAAATAATGATAAAATGGTGTTTGGTTCACAGGTAGCGACACAAAGCCAATATGGAATAGGTTTAGGAATAAAACGAGAAGTATTTTTCTTAAATTTAGAAGACGGCTATTTTGGCTGTCAAGTAAACGAATCTACACAAATATTGCAATTATATGAACTGTCTAAATTATGCGACGGTGTGCCAGACTGTTATAAGGCATCCGACGAGCTCAAGCTAGAGTTAAAATGCACAGGTAGGTGGAATATGATAACGTGCGCCATTCCCGATCTCCCCACTAGCTTTGCCACTGCTGAGGATATCGGGAAAAAATCACTAACGTATGATCGTTCTCTCTACCAGCAGTCAGTTTGTATGAATTCGGGTCAAGAAGACCAGTGTGGCGTTAGTACATGCTTGTGGCGAGGATGATCATACTTGTTTAGAATTCAATTTCTGATATTTTTTGATAAACACCGCAAGAAATTCGTATATTTATGTTAATCTCGTAATTTTAGATGATTGTACCAAAGAAGATGGGGCCAGATGTATAAACGGCGCTTGTCTAAATGGAGTGTGCCATTGTAACGATGGTTTCGGTGGCTGTAACTGTCAGGAACCAGGTAATTATAGTAATGAAACTAGTGCAATTATTAGGCGCTATTGCCGGTAGCTGTATTGTACATGTTTTTTAATCCACTTTCAGATGTAAACGAATGCAAAGATAGACCATGCGATGTTTTTGCACACTGTACGAATACGGTCGGTAGTTTCCAATGTTCGTGTTTCCCGGGTTACGAAGGCGACGGTTTCTCTTGCAGAGGTAAATATCGGTTATATAAATTAAAAAATATATATTTAAGAAGTATATCAGTCATGTAGTTCCCATAACACAAGCTCTGCTTACTTTGGGGCTAGACAGTGCTTTGTGAAAATGTCCAGCATTATTATTATTATTACTCCTCCTGACACTTGCGTTTTGACGGTCCACATAATAGCAATGCGTTTTTACGGTATCTGTTTTAGTACATTTTGTATTAGGTCGCTTGCGATCTCTTACATACTACTACGATAATAACGACGCGATATAAGTAGGATGTCAAAATAAGTCTTGATAATAACGAACGTTATAACGCAGCTGTGCGGTGGGAGCCTTTGTAGTCATTTATTTTCCATAAATCATAATAAACTAGGTGTACAGTTTGCTTTAAGTTGTTATTTTTGTAGATATCGATGAATGTGCGGATCCAGCTGTAGCGTCAAGGTGCGTCCAAAACGCTGAGTGTTGTAATCTGCCAGCTCATTTTATCTGCAAATGCAATCGCGGTTTTGAGGGAGATGGCGAAGAAGAGTGTCGAGGTAAATGCTTTAAATTAAGTACCGAACTTCACGGCTTATATGATTGCCTTTTGTATTTTAATCTGATTATTTTCTCACAGATATTGATGAATGTCGAAGACCTGGCGCGTGTGGTGCTAACGCTATTTGTCAAAACTATCCTGGAAACTATACGTGTGCATGCCAAGCTGGTTACACTGGAAATCCATTTGATGGGGTAATTAATGTTTCTGTTATCTTTTTTGTGATATTTGTATGCTTCTTACTTAATTTCTAAATTGTTTAACAGTGTGTCGATGTAGACGAGTGTACAAAAAGCGACAGTTGCGGGCCGGGCGCAGTCTGCCGTAACATCGAAGGTGCATACGAGTGTAGCTGCCCCCCAGGCTTCGAAGGCGATCCTCGGGTCGGCTGCCACGACCATGACGAGTGCGCGCGCGCCTCTTGCGGCCGCGGCGCTCACTGTGAAAATCTTCCCGGCGCCTATCGCTGCTTGTGTCCACCAGGTTTTAAAGGCGATCCTGACGTCCAGTGTGAGGGTGAGTTCTCACTTGATGCACCAGTCAGTAGGTGTGAAAATCACTAATCTGTTTTGGCCCTTGTGGTTTAACGCTTTCTTGTACTTACAATAACTCGATTGCGTTTAACGAACTGCGCTGAAAACTACCGTTCCACGACGCGGTAACTTCACGCTTCTACTAACATAACTGATCACGAAACATTTATGGACAATGTTATCAAATTTTTCAGCTAATATTGGATTCTATGACGAGTATGGACCTTCAACTTCAACGGCTTCACATAATTCTCGTTTTTGATAGGGAGTTATGCGTTGGATTTTTATAATTCAAATTTTTGAGTTACTTTTTGGCCTTCATCTGTCATTTTCTTTTCTTGTTTTCCGGCGGTTTACAAACACTTCGCGTGCCGTCGTCTGTCCGTCTTTTCTTCGTAGTGGCTGTTGGCGTACCTACTGCGTATGTATTTATTATCATATAGTGCGCTAGAGACCGTTGTAACTAGACGTTGTTTGTTGCACCAGACGTAGATGAATGTAAGAGTAGCGAAGCAGTGTGCAGCGCACACGCAGTATGTACCAACACTCCTGGAAGCTACGTGTGCTCATGCCAACCCGAGTACACAGGAGATGCGCGAACTCCAGACGGTTGCCGTGACGTCAACGAATGCGAGACTTTGGAACGACCTTGCGGTGCGCACGCTCTCTGTGAAAACGCTGACCCGGGCTTTAACTGCGTTTGTCCTCAAGGGTACAGAGCCAATCCTAATCCACAGATCGCTTGCGAGCAGGTAATTAATCTTTAATACATTTTTTTTTGCGTTTTTATCACTTATTTCAATCCTAAAGCTTTATAAATTTTCAGGTTGATGTAAACACACTGTGTAAATCAAATTTCGATTGTACAAACAATGCAGAATGTATTGAAAACCAATGTTTTTGCAAGGATGGATTCGATGCCAAAGGATCGATTTGCGTGGACATCGATGAATGTTCGTTTAATAAATCAATATGTGGAGAAAACACGCTGTGTGTCAATGTTCTGGGTGGATACAACTGCGAATGCATCCCTGGATTTGTAGGCAATCCTCCGCGAGTCAGCTGTCGTGCTCCTTGCGAAGATGTCAAATGTGGTGAACATTCCTATTGTAAGCCTGATGGGTCGGAAGCGTACTGTGTCTGTGAAGAAGGTTGGACCTTCGATCCTTCTGACATCGCTGCAGGGTGTATTGATATCAATGAATGTGATTCAGCTTTGGGACCAGTTGGTCGTTGTGGTGTTTTCGCCAGATGCACTAATACTTTGGGAAGTTTTGCTTGTCAGTGCCCAGAGGGTTATACAGGGGATGCCTATAAGCAATGTTTGGATGTTGACGAGTGCCAAGTGGAAGGGTCTTGTGGTATAGGTGCCGAGTGCATAAATAAAGAAGGCTCATTTAACTGTGAATGCCCCGAAAGCACTGTACCTGACCCAGATGCAAGAGTTAGGTGTACAGAAGTTTTATCTTGCAAAGCCGATAATGAATGCCCCGGAAATGCTTTATGTGATCCGACAGCGAGATGTTTATGTCCTGAACCAAATGTAGGCAATGAGTGTCGACGTAAGTATACCTTCAATAAAAACTATCCTACATATTTAAAAACCACCGAAAAAATCAAATTATGTTTGTGGTATCTGTTAAAGCACATAACACGGTTAAAATTATATCGAGTTCGGATTTACCATTATAAGCACCACACACAGCTTATCGTAAAATTGAGTGTTTTATTAATAATAAAATTTATTCATACAACTATATGTACAAATAGGTATATACAAAAAATACAGATGAAACAGCTAGCTATCTAAAAACTATTGCAAACGATAGCTCAACTGATCCAGATTACTACCCGCGGAAGCGTTCCCAAAACACTGGCCGCATTGCCACGCTGAATGGCAATGCTAATGCGTTGACCCAGATAAGAGCCAGCTCTCTTGCGTCGCTTAATGAATAATAATACTTAATCAACTAAATTAATAAACTAAAACTATGTTTACAGATCCATGTGAAGCTTTACACTGTGGTGGTAATGCAGAATGTTTATTAAATGGCCGAAGTGCGCAGTGCACATGCAGAAGTGGATTTACGGGTGACCCATCTTCTGCCAGTGGATGTCAGGATATAAATGAATGTAATGACAACCCTTGCAGTGTTGGGGCAGTGTGTAAAAATTTACCAGGTCATTTTCAATGCGAGTGCCCGGGAAGTTTTAGTGGAGACCCTTATCTAGATGGTTGTATTCCTGGAAAAATGCCAATTGGATGTAGTGATACAAATCCATGCCCTCAAGGTGAACAATGTCTTTTACACGAAGGAGAAAACGTTTGCATCTGTTCCCAAGGTTTTTCTCGAAACAAAGAAACTGGGCTATGTGAAGATATCAATGAATGCACACAACACGGACGTTCACCTTGCGGTCTTAATGCAATGTGTAAGAATTTGCCTGGAAGCTATGAATGCAAATGTCCTACAGATTATAGCGGAAACCCTTACAACTTCTGTGAGATTTGTGATGATATAAGCTGCCAATGTCATCCGCCATATAAAGTAGTAGATGGAAACTGTGTGCTTTCTGGCTGCAATAAAGATAACAAATGTGGTAAGGGCGCGGAATGCATAGTAATATCAGACGGAGTGAGCTATTGCGCATGCCCTGCCGGGTATTTGCAGTCTGTAGATGGTGCCTGTGAAGACACAAACGAATGCACGTCTGGTCAACCTGTTTGTGGATTTGGCGCTGAATGTATTAATACGCCGGGGTCCTACATCTGTAAATGCCCTACTGGCTATGGCAAAGATCCTTTGTCTGGCCATTGCTCTTTGAACCAGAAGCGCTGTATTAGTGATTCTGATTGTTTTCCTAATGAAAAATGTATACAACCTGGGAAATGTGTGTGTCCTCCGCCGTTTTATTTAGATGTTTCTGATGGACAAAAATGCAAGAGCCCTTGTGAAAGATTTACTTGTGGTATCAATGCTAAATGTACGCCAAGTGACCCTCCCAGATGTATGTGCATGACAGGTTATGAAGGCGACCCTTATACTGGATGTATCAATAGAAATGAATGCCACAGTGCTCCGTGTGCCTATGGAGCTATTTGTCATGATAAAAACGGAGGCTACCAATGCGATTGTCCACCAAATATGGTTGGAGATCCATACAAAACTGGATGTACGTATCCCTTAAAAATATTTTACTTTACACTGCATAACAATTTTATCATTTTAATTCGCTCTTTCTTTATAATTAACTTGAATTGTTTTGTCAGGTACCGTGGAAGAAACTCCTTCGCAAAAGCTTTTATGTAGCAATGACAACGAATGTCCAAACACACTTGCTTGCCTGAATCGTACCTGCACCGCTCCTTGTGACAGAATGTCTTGTGGACCGAATGCTCTTTGCGAAGTTGATAACCATGCAGCCTGGTGTCGTTGTAACCCTGGATATACTAAACCAGAAGGCGGAAAATGCATCTCTGGTAACTACAATTCAATAAGTAGAATGAAGTATTTTTTTTATGTATGTTGGTATTTATTTGGATCTAACTATTTTTCAAATATTTTTAGGCTGCGACAATTATTCATGTGCTCTCGGCGGTCAATGCATTATATCTAAAACCGGTCCTACATGCGTTTGCCCTGAAGGAATGGTAGGAAACCCGTTCCCTGGTGGTGCCTGTAGAAGAGATATATGCGGACCAGGCATACCTTGTGAGGAACCATTGACTTGTGTGGCAGGCCGATGCCGGCAGCGCTGTGAGGGTATCGTGTGCGGTGTCGGTGCATCTTGTGAACAAAGTACCGGAAAATGTGTTTGTAATGCATTTTTCGTCGGAAACCCTGATTTACTGTGTATGCCACGTAAGTAGTCACGCATATAAGAATACCTTATGACGCGATAATGATTTATAATAAAATAATAATTATATTAATTTTGTTTCAGCTGTATCTCCACCGGCTTGTGATCCTGAATGCGGTGATAGTGCGCATTGTGTCTACGGACAAAACAATGCATGCAAATGTAACAAAGGATTTACTGGCAATCCCTACATCAAATGCCTTCCACGCAGACAAATAACATGTGCTAAAGCTTCGTGTGGTCTTAACGCTGTTTGTCAACAAACAAAATCTCACGTTGAATGTTTATGCCCGCCGGGCTATTTAGGAAATCCGAATATACTATGTACAGATATAGACGAATGTAGTAGTAAGCCTTGTGCAGAAAATGCGATTTGTATAAATACTCCTGGCAGCTTCAGTTGCATTTGCAAAAGCCGTTACGTTGGCAATCCTTATGAGTTGTGCTCTCAAGTCTCCATTTCAAAATGCACCGAAGACAGCATTTGCACTTGTTCACATAATGCAACATGTCCAGAGGGATATATCTGTGAAAAATCTAAATGCATTAACGTGTGTCTTACTAAATTATGTGGCCCGCAATCTATCTGTGAAGAAGGAATTTGCCACTGTTTTCCGGGACACAACGGAAATCCATACGATTTACAACGAGGTTGTATTGTTGACAACAAATGTATGGTAGATGGTGACTGCAAAGATTCTGAAATTTGTTTCCAAGTTGCGAAAAACACTCGAAAATGTGTAGATTCTTGTAGCAAATTGCAATGCGGACCAAATTCTTTATGCATTGGAGCTAATCATCAGGCACATTGTATCTGTGCTGAGGGCTATGTTGGAAATCCGATTGATGTTAAAACCGGTTGTCATTTACAACAAAGGGATCATAATGAAGAATGTCAGGCAAACAGTGACTGTCTTAATTCTCAAGTCTGTATAGAAATCGAAGGACCATCAAGAAAATGCCTCGATTTATGTTCTACAATTGCTTGTAGCGCTAATGAACTTTGTAGAGTTGTAGACAATAGCGCTCGTTGCGACTGTAAAGACGGTTTCCTTTGGAATCCTGTTAGTTCTACTTGTGAACAGCCATCAACTCCAAACTGTAAAAATAACCAGGATTGTGATGACAGCGAATCTTGTCAAAAGGATGTATTGGGAGTGAAAAAATGTGAAGACAGTTGTTCGTTATTCACATGTCCACAAAATTCCAGATGTATATCTAAAAATCATAAAAGCCAATGTGAATGTTTGTCAGGATTTATAGGTAATCCAAATGACCGTGATGGTTGTACAGCGATCAACAAAAATCAATGTACAGATGACGCACAATGTCGAGAAAGTGAAATATGCAAAAACATTGGGGATTTGAATAAATGTTTACCAGCATGTCAACAGATAACTTGTGGCCCAAATGCGATTTGTGTTTCAAATAACCATGCACCGAAATGCCAGTGTCCATCGGGACCATTTACTGGAAATCCTGATGATCTTGAAAACGGATGTCAATCTGTTCCTTGTATTTACAATGATGACTGTTTATCACATGAGCTATGTAACCGCTTAACTCATACTTGTATGGACGTTTGTTTGGAAGACTCTTGCGGTGAAAACGCAGTATGTATAGCAGAAAATCATAAAACGATATGCCAATGTCCCAGTGGGTATAAATCAGACCCTGTACCTGAAGTTGGCTGTAAAAAAATTGAAGCTTGCAATCCAAATCCATGCCATTCTACTGCTGTATGTGAATCCCGGCTTTCATCTTATACTTGCCGATGTCCATCAGGATTTGTTGGTGACCCAGAAAGAACTGGTTGCAGAAAACAATTTGAATGCACAAATGGCGATCAGGACTGTCCGCAAGAAGCGACATGTGTTGAAGGACGTTGTATAAATCCATGTGAGGGTGCTTGTGGGATAAACTCATTATGCAAAGTGGTGAACAGAAAGCCTATCTGCATGTGCCCTGATGGTTATGAAAACTTTAATGGGAACGCTTGTAAAAAAAAGTTGCTCACATGTACAAATGAACTAGACTGCGATGGAGATGTATGCTCTAATGGCCAATGTTTTACTGCTTGTAAGAATACCAGCCAGTGCGACCTTGGTGATATTTGTTTGAAAAGTTTGTGCACAACACCGTGTAGTAAGAACTCGCAGTGTGGAATTGGAGAAGCTTGTGTAGGAAGTCAATGTTTGATAGGGTGCAGGAGCAACGAAGAATGCTCGAGTGAAGAAGCCTGCGTAAATAATAAGTGCGTAAATCCGTGTTCGTCGACAAGAGTATGCGGACCAAACGCTATATGTTCAAGAATTAACCACAGTACAAATTGTGAGTGTCCTTTAGGTTTTCAAGGAACCCCTACTGCACAGCAAGGGTGTGTCCGAAAACCAAGTTCATGCGAGAGAACATCTGACTGTCCACCTGATCATATGTGCATTGGATTATTATGCCAAGTCCCATGTAAGGATAACTCCGGATGTGCTATCGGAGAAAAGTGCAGTGATAACAAATGTCACAAGATTTGTCATTCAAGCAGTAACTGTTTACATGGAGAGCATTGTAGTTCAGGATTATGTGTTCCGGGTTGTAAAATTGATTCGGATTGTCTAAATAATCAATTCTGTAAGGCATCAATATGCCAATGTTCACCAGGATTTGAATTAAACGGCGATGAATGCGTGAACGTGGACGAGTGCATTAATAATTCATGTCACCCAACTGCACAGTGTGTTGACACTCCTGGGTCTTTCAAATGTGTTTGCCCGGTTGGAGCAGTTGGTGATCCGTACAAAACCGGTTGTTTGTTACCAAATCAATGTAGAAGTGATTATCAATGTGAAGATACGTTGGCATGTATTAGAGGAAAATGCTCTAACCCATGTCAAAGCAAAACATGTGGATCTAACGCAGTTTGCTCAGTTATTAAGCACAGAGTCACATGCACTTGTGGAAAAGGCTACCTTGGAAATCCTTTCGATATGAATATTGGATGTTTTAAAGTCGAATGTGTCGATGATTCTGATTGTTCTGGTGACAAATACTGCAGGACTCGAAACAACAAATGCTCAGGTAAGTTTTCACCATTTACGATATTAGAAGCTGCTTCATTCAATTCATTGTGTCTTTTTAATTGGCAAGAGAATTGTTAGTTAAAAAGTTTTATTTTTAGAAAGCTTTAGCTTTACATGTTTAAGAGGTTTTATCGAAACATTTTAAACTGAATCGGAAATCAGGATGTGACTTACGAACAGACAGATAGACGCATGAGCATGACGAAGTTATAGTTTTGTTTTGGCTACTTGGCTTCGCAACCCTCAGAATGGAAGTCATACCACACATTTCATCCCACGAAAAATATGGGTATCATTGACTCTATTTGGCATGCTAATCTATCCCAACTAATCAATAAATAAGTTTTCTTTTTGTCTGAGCTTATTATACCTGTATATTCAATATAATGTTACATAATGGGTACAAGAGACAAAGTTTGTTTGCTTAAAATAAGGTTTGTCTTGTGTTTTTTGTAGATAAATGTGAAGAAACAGTATGCGGAGGCGGCACATGTAAAATCGAAAATCATAAGACAATATGTACTTGCGCTCAAGGATATGAATTAATTAATAATAGATGCGAAGACATCAATGAATGCTTGAATAATCCATGTCCTCTTAATGCAAACTGTGTAAACAATGACGGATCATTCACGTGTGGTTGTGTCAATGGCACTGTCTTGGATGCCAAAAGTGGAAATTGCAGATTACCGGGGCATTGTTTTTCCGACGATGACTGTTCTGAAAAAACTAAATGTGACAAAAATAATTGCATCAACCCTTGTGTAAAGATGTCGCCATGTGGTGAAAACGCTAAGTGTATTGTTTCTAAGCATATTCCAACTTGTGAATGCCCACAAGATAGTCAAGGAGATCCTTATAAAAAATGCATTAAATATGATTGCACTAAGGACACCGATTGTTCAACTGAAGAAGCCTGTGTGAGTTATAAGTGCCAAAATCCCTGTGGTATTCCCCGCGCATGTGGGAAATATGCTGATTGTTTATCTAAAAACCATATAGGACAGTGTTCTTGTTCCTCTGGATATACTGGTGATCCAGTACTAGGATGTGTGCCCATTCAGTATTGCGCTGATGACAGCAGTTGCTCATCCGGAACAAGATGCATTGACAGTTTATGTGTCGGTAAGTGCAGTTACAGAAGACAAACATATTTTAAAAATAAATATATTTCATAATTATAATTTAAAAATGAATTGATTAATATGTTTTATAATTTTTAGGTATTTGCAAAAATTCTAGAGATTGTCCTGCTGATCAGGTTTGCGTTAAAGAAACGTGTCGAATTACTTGCAATTTAAATACCACATGTCCAGATTTTCAATTCTGTCTAAATAGAATTTGCACTAAAGAAGTTCAATGCACGTCTGATAATGATTGTGGTGGCGATGAAAAATGTGCAGTCAGTCGAAAAGGTCTACCGCAATGTGTTAAAGTATGCGAGAGACAACCATGTGGGAGGCAAGCTACTTGTATCGGAAGAAATCATCAACCTTCTTGTTCTTGTGCTAATGGTTTTTTTGGAGATCCTATACAAGGCTGCAAACGGAAAGAATGTGATGTAGATTCAAATTGTGCAGATGATAAATTATGTGAATCAAATATGTGCAAAATTGCATGTTTGGCTGGAAATAATTGTGGTGAAAATACAGTTTGTTCGTCTGAGAAACATAGACATGTGTGTTACTGTCAACCAGGATACACAGGAAATCCTCTTAAACGTTGCGTTGAAATAAACTGGTGCGAATCGAACCCTTGTGGCGATGGAGCTGAATGTAAAAATATGAGAGATCGCGCGTTGTGTAACTGCCCAAGCGGAACAGTCGGCAATCCATATGAAGAAGGCTGTCGTAAGGCCCAAGAATGTCGATTCAACAGAGACTGCCCCTCGGTAGCTCGTTGTACAGTTGTGGATGGAATCAGGAAATGCACAGGTAGGTCTTACCTGCAGTTACCTTGTACACTTTTTAAAAGATACATAATGCATAATGCAATTTGTAAATGAAATAGTCTAAAAATTATGACCAACTCATAATTTTTATTTCAAAAATGCATTTAATACTAAGATTTCAAAACAGAAATTGGTAATAATAACCCATCTTTTAGTGAAAAGATTGTCATCGATTGACGTTTTGGTCGAAAAAAAAGTAATGTTGAAAATTAAAATTTATATGATTTTTTTGTTTGTAGACGCCTGCGAAAATATTAAGTGTGGTGCCAATGCTGAATGCATAGCTGCAAGACATAATAGTCAATGCAAATGTAAGCCAGGCTATGTCGGAAACGCCAATAACGAAAATGGCTGCAAACTGCAAGAAAAAACATGCACGAATAAAAAAGATTGCTACAATGATCAATATTGTCACAAAAATATTTGTAAAGGTAAATTTATTACTCACTTTACAATTTATTCTTCATTGGGTATATTCGTATTCATATAATTATGTAGAATGTAAAAAGACAACTGTCGAAAACTAAAGACTACAGATAGCCTAAACGTCCTATGTTAGTTTTCAGGAGTAGATGGTCTTCTTACCCATTTCCATTTGTGACGGTTCATGTCAGAATATTATAAATAAAACTGTGCGTTTTCAGGGGTGTGTCTTCTTGATGAGGAATGTGAGTCCAACGAAAAATGTTTTAATGGACGGTGTATCAATCCTTGTAAAATGGAAAAGGCATGTGGACTTAACGCATTATGCCGCACTGACAATCATGTACTCCAATGTAGTTGCCCCCAAACTTTCACGGGAAATCAAGATATGGAATGTGTGAGAAGTAAGTATTATCTAACCTTCTTATTCATAATCACTCACTCACTTTAGCAGGGCTGTAAATATAAGGGTAGGGCGATGGCCGTGGCAATCAACTTACAGGAAAAAATGATGTCATAGATCGTGCGTCAGTGTTTGTTTACTCCTCCGTAAAAATGCTATATGATCACTACCCCACTAATTTAAACGGGTGTCTCATTATCTGTTGGCAAATATCAATATACAAAATATTAAGATCCCTGACGCATTCCCATAGTCTATTGGGGCGTTTTCTAGTGAATTGTGCGAAAATACCTATCTAAGAACCCAACTTGAAATCACACAATTAAAAAACCGTATTTCAATAGTTCGAGATAAAAATACAAACAAACAAACAACCTCTGATGGAAAAAGCATATATGGGCTCCTGGCGTCGCGGGTAAAACAGGATGTCACAAATTTAAGTCGGACCTAAGAACCAAAACTAAACAAGTATCTTATATATCTACTTGCTTTTTGACACTTTTGTTTTATCTTTTAAGTGCCACGATTATGCGGTTCAGCTGGGGAATGTGAAAATGGATACATGTGCCAAGATGCAATGTGTGTCCCTCAATGCAATCTTGATGAAAATTGTGCTTTGAATGAAAGATGTACTAAAGGCGCTTGTTATTGTAAGTTGTACTTCGTAGTTAATTTCCAGTAAGTTGCTATTTTCAGCATACATTATGAATACCAATAACACTGACTTTATAATTACAGTGACTTGTCGTGTTGATAATGACTGTTTTTTGGGTCACATTTGTTTGGAAAACAGCTGTCAATACGGCTGCAGACACGACGAAGATTGCGGGCCAGACGAGCTTTGCAGGAATAACATCTGCCAGAATCCATGTGCTAATGAAATTAATCCTTGTGGACCCAATGCTCAATGCTCGGTGGTGGAAAGAAAAGCAGTTTGCTCTTGCATCGAAGGCTTAATAGCAAACCCAACACCAAATATCGGTTGCGTTCGGACTCCATCTCACGCCTGTAGAATGCACACAGATTGTGCAGACAATTGGAGGTGTGAAGATGACCGATGCAGACCAACCTGTACAGTTGATGGCTCCCAATGCTTACAAGGAGAACGATGCGGTTCAGGAGTCTGCCGGTATGCATGCACTTCCGACGGTCACTGCTCTGATGACGAAGTTTGTGATGGACGAATCTGTGTCACAGGATGTAGATCGCACTCTCATTGCCCAAATGACCTTGCATGCATATCGGGACAGTGCGTAGATCCATGCACAGAGCCGGCTACGTGCGGCGCTAACGCATTATGCACAACTAAAGATCATCGACCAGTCTGTAAATGTCCACAATCATTAGTTGGAAATCCAAAAGTTGTATGTAGGAGAACATCTTCACCATGTGATATGAACAAGAACTGCCCAGACGGATTCAATTGCTATGGTGATACGTGCCATCCATCATGTAGAAGGTATTTAATTCAAGATTATAGTAAATTATATGAACATTTAAATTATAATTTCACACTCCTTTCAATAATTTAATTTTTTTGTTAGTTTTCATTCTGTATGATTTTCAGCGATAACGTTTGCCTATTCAATGAAAAATGTATACGTGGTATATGCAGAGTAGTGTGTAATAGCGATGATGCATGCAATGATGGCCATATCTGCGAAAACAGAATTTGTAAGCAAGGATGCCGGGACGATACAGCTTGTGATGCCAATCAAGCTTGTCTAAGGGGACAATGTAAAGGTACACTAAATAACGTTTCATAGTTGCTTATCTGTTGTATTTTAATGTTGCATGATCTGTTGTACTATAAAATGCTAAATAATACAAAAATAACTAGAATAACCTTCCACAGATCCTTGCAGTCAAAACGGAATATGTGGAATTTGCTCCGATTGTCAAGTACAAAATCATCGTGCTCAGTGTAGTTGCTCAGGGAATTTCACGGGTAACCCATTAGTGGAATGTAAAAAAAATAAATTACTTTGCGATGGGTTTTGTCCATGCGACGATAGTGGATATTGCATTTATAACTGCGACGAAAACTCCGATTGTTCTTGTGGAGAGAAATGTTTCAACGGAGAATGTAGAGCTACTTGTTCTGCAAGAAATAAATGCCCCGAAAGACAGTTATGCCGCCAAGGTGTCTGTGTGCCTGGCTGTAATAACGACAGAGATTGCGGTGAAGATATGACGTGTTCTTCTAAACTATGCACTAGTGTTTGTCATGAAAAGTCCTGCGGAAAGAACGCCAACTGCTTAGCCACTCGTCATAGAGCAGTGTGTAGCTGTCCAAGTGGGTATTCTGGTGATCCATTAAAAGATTGCACTTCATATGAATGTTTGCAAAATGAGGACTGCGGTGCGGACGAAGAATGTTCGCCAGAAAGGAAATGCAAAAACGTTTGTTCGGGAGCTTGTGGCATCAATGCTATCTGTCGTTCAATAGAAAGAAATCCTCAGTGTTCATGTCCACCAGACTATGTGGGAAATCCAAAAGTAGAATGTTCCAAGCCAGCTGCTGGAAGTTGCTTGCGTAACCCTTGCGGAGTAAATGCACGTTGTCGAGATTTAGATGACGGAAGTTATGAATGCACTTGTGCCCCTAACTGCGCTGGAAATCCGCAGAAACAGTGTTTCTGTGGGAACATGGAACGCTGCGCTTATAAACAATGCGGTAATAATGCTCAATGTCAAATCGGAGGCAACGGCGAAGCACAGTGTTACTGTCCACGAAACTACCCTAACGGCGACCCAAATATTGAATGTAAGTACAAAGCCATTTATCGCGTGTGTGGTGTAGTTTTATCATCTTCAAAGTTTATAATTGAATATAGCTGAACGCTCTACACAATTTTGAAGACAGTTATTAAAATGTGAACTTATTTCAGGTGTTCAAGAACGTAGTGTTATTGATTGTCGGACGAAAGGATGTGGAAAAAATGGAGAATGTTTAAGAGAAGGAGCCGAATTTGTATGTCGTTGTATTCCTGGAACTGAAGGGGAAGCAGATATTGAGTGTCACACTAGTGAGTATTTTGTTTGTTATTTTACTTATTGACACAGTGTATAAATGCACAATTATTCAAAAAAAACCTGTACGGTTATTGTAAAATACTTAACTTACTGAGTAACTTTTCACATTATACTTGTATATACAAGAGGTAATAGTGCAATATTTGGTTAAACATAATGCTAATTTATGTAGGCAGGCAGGATACTTGGGTGTCATTATAAAATCATTTTTAGTAATCGTAAGTAATCACCGCTATCTCATTACAACAACTATTCTTAAGAAAGTTTTTCAGAAAGTTTTTATTATTAAATGAGACTCAATTATTCATGTACCCAATTTTCACATTCGATAAGCATTCGATTAAATTTCTTAATGTCACTATGTATTGAATTTTATAACTAGTGGAAGCATTCTCACCGTTCGTGCTTAAGTTATCAATACCGTCAGTAACATTTTGTCCGGCTTCATGTACATATCGCTTGTATTATAATCCGTTATATACATTATCTCTGGTCATAAACTATCGGTTTCAAGAAGCATGCACTGTCTCGTGAGAAAGTTTCCTCTTCGCGGCTAAAGGTACCGCTCTTTCGACTCTGCTTTCTTCTTTCACATCTTCCTTCCTAGGTATCGAATGCACAAGCGACAAGGATTGCGCAATGGACCGGGCGTGCTTGAGCTTGCACTGCGTGGACCCGTGCACGGTGCGAGGCGCGTGCGGCGAGGATGCGTTGTGCACGCCGCTGCTGCACCGCGCGCACTGCGCCTGTCCTCAGTGCTACATCGGGCAACCTCGAGTTGCCTGTCACCCCGATCCAACTTGCAAGCCCACTGGCGACCTAAACGCCACCTTCACCTGCTCTCGCACCAAGCCTTGCCCATCTAAACTGGCTTGTGATCTCGATACTAATCAATGCCGAAATCCTTGCCTGACCCGTCAGCATTGTCGAAAGAACCAGAAATGCGAAGTCCGGGAACATAAGCCCGTATGTGTATGTAGAAATGGCTTCGCTTTAAACGAAAAGGGAGAATTGACATGCGCACCGGAGCACGCAGAATGCACGAGAGATGAACAGTGTCCATCCAATGCGGCTTGTCGAAATTCCAAGTGTGTGAATCCGTGTCTGGCATCTAGAGATCCCCTATGCCCCACGGGAAAACAATGTGAAGTTGTTGAGCATCGGGCTGTATGTGTATGCGTAGAAGATTGTCACCCGACGGTGTCTATATGCTTGAGAGATAACGGATGCCCTAATAACTTGGCATGCAGGGACTTTCAATGCAAAGATCCCTGCAAAAACGCCTGTGGTGGTGCCCCATGTTCAGTTGAAGATCACCATCCCGTTTGCAAGTTTTGTCCGAATGGGTTCACACACGACGAGAAACATGGCTGCGTTACAGGTAATTTTAGTAAATGAAAAGTTTATTAGCGCATTTAGAATCTATTTTAGCGTCCTAGGCAAGACTGAATAATCTTTTTGTTCTTCATTATTACAGGATTTGATATTTTCTACTTTATGTCTTCATGCGGCTACTCTCTGTCTTCTCTTTTGTTTCTGGCATGTTTATATATTTTGCTCCACAGTTGAAACTCTTCTGCATCAGGTAGATTTCAAGCATGGTATTTGAATATTATTAATGTCGTGTACTGTACATACATATCACTTACTTAATTTATAAATTCTAATATCTATAACTTCACTGGTTCATTTGGTGGTGGGTGTGCTGGCCTATCTTACTACTATTAATGCTTTAAACGCTTTGGCATTAATACGAAATGCAAAAAAAAGCCACGAGACAGAGTTTGCAAAACTAAAAAAATATAATGCCTCTTACATTTCTAAAGTTTTATAATATCGACATTTTTAAGAGTGATGTTTATAAACAACGTTTTAAGATTAGTTAATTCAAAATAGTTTTTAAACTGTTCTGTATTTTTAGACTAAGTGTATAGTATTTTTCGCAGTATTTATTTTTTGATTTACCTATTCTATGTTTTTTATAACATTATGACATAGTAAGGTTTTAATCTTCAGTATTATAGAAAAATAAATATGTCGTGACGCCATAGATATGTTACGGCAAAAATTCCATAATTCTAATGGTCGGTTTAGGCGGTCAAAATTAACAGATTCAGGAAAGATTTTTTGTAAAAGAAGTTAACTTAACGGGACAATATTTAATAAGTACGGTATCTCACGGTAGACAGTATGTCATTTTCGAGATGGTGATGCTAACTGTCCATGATGTTCAAAATGTTACGTTTCAAAGTTAAAATATTTATAACTTTTGATATACAAAAGTAACGTTGGTGCTCTTTTATACGGAATAAGATTGAATCAATACCCACTGGTTGTCTGGACTTACGTGGTAACTACTGGTGGAATAATTTACTTAGACGGCCGATATTATCATAAAATATTTTTTAATTAATTTTATTGACGACCTTTGTAGCGCAGTGGGCGAAGGCCCACCTGAGACGCAGAAGGTTGCAGGTTCGCGGGAAAAATGTTTGTATGATCTGCAAATATTTGTTTCGGATCTGGGTGTCTTTTATGTATTTACAAAAAAGTATATAGACAGTATATCAGTTATGTAGTTCCCATAATACAAGCTCTGCTTAGTTTGGGGCTAGATGATGCTGTGTGAAAAATATCCAGTATCTTTTATTTATTTATTGACTAAAATACATTAATAAAATTCTTAGGGCTTCGAAATTTGTATCTACAAGCAAGTTATTATAAAATTGTTTTTAAAATGTGTACAGCTGCAGAATGCAGCGGTCACGAGCAGTGTGCGTTGAGTTTGGCGTGCATGAACGGACACTGCGCAGATCCGTGCGCGCGCGGCGGCCCCTGCGCTGCTGGTCAGCACTGCGCTGTCATCAACCATCAACCTGTATGCTCTAAGGGTAGGTTCCATAAACCTAAACATGCATGGACATATTTTGACGTTTGCCTGGAAGATGAAGGGCATACCTAGCATAGTATGTATATATGTACCTAGCATAGTAAGTATATATTATTATGTACATACATAAAACCACGCCTGTTTTCCAGAGAGGTACAGGTAGATGATCCTGGCATACTAATCCTTTATTATGTAATAAAGGATTAGTATGCCAGGATCGTAGCAAGTAAGGGGAAGGTTTATGTAAACCTTCCCCGTGGTTTTATAATTGTAACGGACACGACTGAACTACGTATCGGCATGCTAATATTATTTCCTTCATTATTATTTTATCACGGTTTTGATGTATTGAAATTTACCAACACCTATATTTATTTTTTTAGTGTGCCAGTGTCAATCGTCCTCAGACTGCGCAAGATTCCCGAACACATACTGCGACGGATGTGCCTGTATCGGAAGTAAGTTAAGAAATGTACAAAGCCAATCTAGCAACAGCCTGTAGAAATCTACTGCTGGATAAAGGCCTTAGCTATAATGCCATGACGAAAGATCTTGGGCCACCTCCATCCACCGACTTTCCGAACAGTAGAACGAGTAGTTTATGATCTCATTGCTAATTGTTATTGCCAATCAATTTGCAATGAGATCATAAACTACTCTATAGTCCATACGAATGAAAAAAACGCGCGCGCGCGGAAAGAATGTAGAGGGGCGTGAAAGAGAGTAAGGCCATTATGCTAACCCGGTCTCCACGCGCGAAATTTGAACGCTGTTATGTTCTGTTGAATTACGTATATTTTATCTACAAACAGAAACAACAGTGATATTTTTAAATGAGATGGGTTTTGTATTTCAAACGTTAAAACCTTACTTTACACCCCGGAGTTTGCGACTTCAGCTTGCTAATTTGAAGAGCTATGTCGAAGCCTGAGGATGATAATTGCGTATTTATTTAGCAGGCCCGCCTACTACTAATTGCGCACATTGTCGGCCTGGAGTACCTTGTGATCCATTCTCGGGTGCCTGCATGGAAAGTAAGTTCCTATATGATCTTTATACTCTTAATTATGTATCTAATGCATTAATGTTAACTTTTAATCAAGTAATATTGAACGTAACAGTGCTAATTTATTTTGGCATCAAGCTAACTTGTTTAAAGAAGGATGGGCATGGTGTCCAGAGCGGACATGAATCACATTTGTTTTAATTAACATATCCACTTAATGGTTTTACAAAATGAAGGTACATTTTGTGAGTGATATCTACTCGAATAAAAATGTTTAAATTTATAAAAATGTATGTTGTAACTCGTAATTAAAAAATCAAAATATCAAACATCATACTACTATCATGATGTTTGATATTTCGTTTTTTTTTTTTAAAAATCATGTTTTAATTTAATTAATTAAAACATGATTTGTTTTTATTTTCCTGAGTTGTTTGGCCCTACAAATGCCCATCCTTCTGTGGAAAATTAAACCTACCTTATTAAAGGATAGCGTTCAATTAATATGTTATATTTATACGTACTTTATTTTATAAATGCCAATAAATCTATCACATACTTGACGAATCGCAAGCTACGATACGAGCAAGTTTGCGACATATATGTGAATTACTTATTAGCAAAACTAACACCATATGACTGGTCATTGCTATAGTTCTAGCATACCTACCATTTGTCCGATAAAACGCCACAAAGTACTGGCTACTGTATCACGGCAGACCCGAAATGTAACATGTTATAGTATTATTTTTACTTTACCTATGATAAGCACGTTGGGACAGTGTAAGTTTTGAAGGAAATGGAGACAACTTAGATTTTCAAGGTTTTTATCTTTCCTAATTAGATCTCATGTTATTTCGGGCTTAAAGATTTATTGAACTCGTTTGAAAATAAACATATCGTAAAATCCAAAAAATGGACACTAGGTATAAATAATATTTCTTTAAGCCTTCTTTTCTTTATATTCTTCTGATGGCTGTGGTTTTTATGATAATAAAATGTAGGTATGTACTATCTTTTTAGTGGATTTTCTTCTTCTGATACACAAACTTTGCATTCATTATTAACTGATACGGCATGATCTATTATAGATACACAGTACAATAAGATCGCTCCAGTATTGACTTAATTTTAAATGAATGATAAAATTGATTTTTATTTTTTAAAATTCGTTTTAATTAACTTTGTATGTTGTTACCTTCCTATTAACAGATGATCAACCTAAAAATGTCCTACTAACCGAAACATACTCCGATATTACAACCATCGCTATGGGAAGAATGGACGAAAGCACAACCGAAACGACTTTGTTGACTGAAATAGAGACCACTTTGACTAACTCAGCAGACATTACAACAGAACTATCAGTAAATGACACAACGGCAATTGAATCGAATTATGTCAAACTGAAATCCGATTCTAAAGATGTAACTGACCATACAGATTATACATCCACAACTAGTTCTGTAGCCTTCTATGACGATTCATTAGTCAGTGACAATAGAATTTCTACTAAATATATAAGTCCTGCAACTAGTTCCGAAACTACTCCTTTTGTAATAACCCAAGATAATAATACAATAACACAACAATCCCAACTTTCTGAAACGGTCACAGAATCTATTGACAGGCATTTTAGCACGGACACTTCTATGAAACTAAATAATGAATTTTCGGAAGAAACAATGCAAACGACAGAATCAGTTTTGAAATCCACGCACGATAAAACAGATTATCGATCAACACTGGAATTGGATGAACTTGTTCAGAGCAGCAGTACTATGCATGTAGAAAGTACACCTAGACCTCTCAAAAACATTAATAATAACATGTCTTCAACACCGTCTTTTGAAAATAAAAATACTAAGACGCCAGAAAACCAACGAAAACTTAACAATAACTACACTGAAATACCGTTTCAAACGACAAAACCCACAACTACTAGTCCAAAACAAAGTGCCAATATTACAACTGAGCAAAGTAAAGAAACAACCACGCAAACCAATTTTGTAACAAACAACACCAATGATGAAAAACCACTTCACTCACAATATTTTAATAACACAACAACAAAAAACAAAGCTTATGAAAACACTAGTATTATTGATGTAGAGCTAAATGCGGTATCAGAATCGACAGTAAGCTATTCAGCAGATATTTCAACACTTCCTCAAGAAGTTGTCGATGAAGTGGTTACTTCTACAACGGACCCTACATCTCTTTCAGGAATAACTGTTTCTGAATATCCTTTTGAACTGTCATATTCTACATATTCAGATTATACTTCGTCGCAAGACAAAGTGGGATTGTTTCAACCCTTTCAAGATGATAATTTGCAAACGATCGTTGCCGAAACAGCGACGGATAGTGCTTCAACTGTCACAGAGCATATTGTAGCTGGTTCTGAATTTGTTACTGGTAGTGTATCTGATCTATCTACAGACCGTTTTATTACGACATCTCAGCTCAGCACAGATAAGCCACTATCTGCGTCTATTGGCCCTAAACCATCTGCGGATAGTTATGTAACTGCTTCAGAGCATTCCGCGGACAGTTCAGAAACGACAAGAAAACCTTTATTTATGAATACGGAAACAACTATTAATAATTCAGATATTTTATATGAAAACTTTACTGAGATAAATCTATCCTTAACAGAAAGTGAAACTATTTCGTATGAAACTGTACTCTATCATACGCCTTCAGAAACAACTGCAACATTCACAGAAAGCACTGTGAATAGTGCCATATCTACTACTGGTTCAGTTAATTTGGCAACAGAAGTGGATTATACGGTACGAACACAAAAAATACCGATAATGCCGGATGGTACTGTATCTGGTATAACCGATAGCCCTGTAACATCATCTGAGCAGAGCTCCGATAAGCATCAATCTGAATCTACAGGCTCAAGCACATCTGCACATAATTTTGTGACTGCTTTAGATCAAACTACAGAAAATCAAGAACAACTAACCTCATCTGTATCTAGTTACTTGGAAACAACTACGGATAATTTAGATATTTCACCAGAACACTCCACTGAAAGTAAAATATCGTTAAAAGAAAGTGTAACTAGTTTGTATGAAACTACACTCTTTGACACACCTTTAGAAAAAACTGCTACATTCCCAAATGGCATCGTGTTTAATGTTTTATCTACTACTGGTTTAAAGAATTCAGCAACCGAAATAGATAATATAGCACAAACACAAAAAATACTGACAATGCCGGATAGTAGTGTAACTGATATGACTACAGATAACTTAGTAACATCATCTGAGCTCAGCACCGATGAAGCGCAAGATTTTGTGTCTGCTTCAGATCAAACTACAGATAACCAAGAACGTTCAACACAACCTGTGTCTAGAGATTTGGAAACGACTACAGATATATCATCTCAAAATTCAACTGAGAGTAATGATTTCTTAACAGAAAGTGCAACTCATTCAGATGAAACTACACTCTATCATACGCCTTCAGAAAAAAGTACTACGTCATATGAGGTCAGCTCCGATAATCATCAATCTGAGTCTACAGACTCAAGAACATCTGCGCATAATTTTGTAACTGCTTTCGATCAAACTACAGAAAATCAAAAACAGTTAACCCAATCTGTGTTTAGTAATTTGGAAACAACTACGGATAATTCAAATAATTCATCTGATCACTCCACTGAAAGTAATATATCATTAAAAGAAAGTGCAACTACTTCATATGAAACTACACTAGTTGACACACCTTCAGAACAAACTGCAACATTCAGCGATATCACTGTGTTTGGAGCCATATCTACAGAAGGTTCTAATAATTTAAGAACCGAACTGGATTATGTGGCACAAACACAAAAATTACCGATAATGTCCCATGGTAGTGTATCTGATGTAATTTCAGAAAGTGCAACTATTTCCTATAAAACTACACTAGAGGGCACTGCAATTCGTGGTTCAGATAATTCAGCAACCGAAGTGAATTATACTGAACAAACACAAAATTTACCGATAATGGGGGATGGTAGTGTATCTAATGTAACTACAGAAAGTGCAACTATTTCCAATGGAACTACGCTTTTTGACACGACTTTAGAAATAACTTCCACAGACACAGAGGGCACTGTGATTGGTACCATATCTACTACTACGGCACAAACCCAAAAGTTACCGATGATGCCAGATAGGAATGTATCTGATATAACAACAGATAGCCCTGTGACATCATATGAGCTCAGCTCTGATAACCATCTATCTGAGTCTACATACTCAAGAACATCTGCTCATAATTTTGTAACTGATTTTGATCAAACTACAGAAAATCAAGAACAATTAACCCTATCTGTATCTAATAACTTGGAAACAACTACGGATAATTCAGATATTTCACCAGAACACTCCACTGAAAGTAATATATCGTTAAAAAAAAGTGCTACTAGTTCGTATGAAACTACACTATTAGATACATCTTCAGAACAAACTACAACATTCAGTGATATTACTGTGTTGGGAGCCATATCTACGGCAGGTTCTAAAAATTCAAGAACAGAATTGGATTATGTGGCACAAACTCAAAAAATACTGATAATGCCGGATAGTAGTGTATCAGATATAATTTCAGACAGTGCAACAATTTCCTATGAAACTACATTCTTTGACACGTCTTCTAAAGAAACTACCACAGTCACTGAGAGTGCTGTAGTTGCTGCCATATCTACTAGTGGTTCAGATAATTCAGCAACCGAAGTGAATTATACGGTACAGACACAAAAATTACCGAAAATTCCGCATGATAGTGTAACTGATATAACTACGGATAGTTATGTAACTTCACCTGAGGTCAGCTCTGATAAGCATCAATCTGAGTCTTTTGATTTAAGAACATCTGCGCATAATTTTGTAACTGCTTTGGATACAAATACAGATAATCCAGAACAGTCAACACAACCTGTGTCTAGTGATATGGAAATAACTATAAAAAAATCAGATACTTTATCTGAAAACTCTACTGAAAGTAATATATCCTTAACAGAAAGTGAAACTGTTTCATTTGAAACTACACTATTTGCTTCACCTTCAGAAAAAACTTCAACATTCTCAGATAACACTTTGTTCGATGCTTTAGCTACTACTGGTTTAGATAATTCAGCAGGCGAAGTGGACTATACGGCACAAACACAAAAAATACAGATAATGCCGGATAGGAGTGTATCTGATAAAACTACCGATAACCCTGTATCGTCATTTGAGCAGAGCTCCGATAAAACGCATAATTTTGTGTTTGATTTAGATCAAACTACAGACAATCAACGGTCAACACAACCACTATCTAAAGATACGGAAACGTCTTCAGATAGTACTGTTATATCACATCAAAATTCCACTAAGAGTAATGTATCTTTGACAGAGACTGCAACGGGTTATTTTGACACGACTACACTTAGTTTAGATGCATCATCACCTGTCTTGCCGGAATATAATAAGCCTACAAATCACTATGATGATACCTTCTATAAAACTTCTGGGGATCATTTAAAAGATCGTGTTGTGACAGATCGTGTATCTATTACTGGTGCTGGTAGTTCTGCGACATTTTTGGAGCAAACGACACAGCAACTACCAATTATCCCATTTGATACAACCACAGAAATTATTATCTCTGAATCCGACACTGACACTTCGGAACATCGTCAATCAACGATTAGTTCAGAAACTCTGCTTTATGAAACAACAACAGATAGTACAGTAACCCTCACAGATAGATATTCTGGTATAGAAGATTTTACAACTTTCTTGGAACATGCGACGCGATCAGATAAATTGCCAAAGAAGCCCGATATAACTGGTGGTGTATTTGATATAACGTCAAATGAGTATCTTACAACAACTCAGCTTAGCACTAATACGTCGGAGTCTTTTGACCCTGGAACAGTGGCGCATAATGATGTGACTGTTGCATTACATATCATAGATGACGATGTTCAGGCAACGACGCGTAAAACTAAATCAAAAACGGACCATTCTGATGCATCTTTAACTGTCAGCCCTGAATATTATCAATCTACAAAGAACACTGAAACTACTCTGGATGACACGACTGCAGATAATTCTGTAAGACTTATCGGTCGCACTGAAACTATATCAGATATTTTTGATTTTGAAACTACAATAACGAAAACTACATCAGAAAGTTCTGTAACTAAAAATTACGATTCTGTTACTTTGTTAGAACATACTGCTGAAAGTCATAAATTACCCACAAAATTGGATGATACAAAGTTAGATATAACAACTGAAAGTATCAAAATCTCATCACAAACTCACATTATGACCCAAACATCCGAAAGCCATGTGGCTGTTACGGAACTGACTTCGAATGGTAACGTATTGCCTATACAAAGTACTACCGAAAATGGAATCTTCACTAATCTTTCGAACAACGGTATCACGAGGACCGAGCCCATAACATCTAACGTAGAAACGACGGTAGATAATCAGTCACCTACAGAACCCAATTCTGTAACTTTGTTAGAATACACAGTTGATGGTCGTGTTACAACAGTAGATTCTGTAAATATTGGCACTGGTATGTCTAGTACAACAGATCTTTATAAAACAACAGTGGATACTATTTTTACAACAAACGATGAAACCATTCAAAGTTTTGACCCAAGTTTGAGTTCAAAGCTAGTTAATTCTACAATGAGTACGTCCACCGAGAATCCATCATCACGAAGAAAAGATGTCGATATTCCTGCTTGGACTGACTCGACACAATACACTGATTCGACTTCGACTGAGACTTACACAACAAAATTTACAGACCAAAATATTAGGATTCATTGTAAAACAAACTCACGCTGTCCGACAAACGAAACTTGTATAAACGGAGTATGCCAGAACCCATGTGAAACGATGCGGGCCCAATGTGCAGAGAACTCGTCCTGTAAGGTTGTCGAACACGCGGTTGTTTGCGTGTGCGATTCCATCGATGGGGAAAACTGCCAAGGTATGCATTTTAGGTATTTAGCATACATAATTTTCATTTTAACATGTCTTCTTTTTATGATTTTTCATCGATATTTTAATCGTAAAGATAGTAGTAGGTAATTAGATGAATGAATGAATTCCAGCGAATTTATAATGTACAAGAAGGTCAGTTAAGTCTCTGAATAATATATGTTTTAAGATGCGCGTTATGTTCACGATTGTATAATTGTTTGCATGTATGGGTATTTATAATTTTGTTTCACACATAACTGAAACAACTATAGTTTTTTAGATTTAGAGAGATTAGATTATATTTTGATGAGGGTTTCAATAAGCACCTTACTTACCTTTATAAATGTAATCATCTAACGAATGCAATATTTTGTTGGTTATCGTTAAAAAAAATAGAAATTTCTAAATCTAAATCAGGATCTTACGTTAAGGACAAAAATTATTAAAATTCGACCGCTTATGCCAATTATGAATTATTAACTTTACTAATTCATAATTGGCATAATTAATTCAATTATTCTACATAATTGAGTTATTTATTATCAAATAAGATAAAGTTAAAAACTAGATATGATCGCATAATAACTGAATAGCAGCCAGCGGAATAAAGACAGTCGTTAAACATCACACAAACAATTTAAAAAGCTCAAATCTTCGTTCAAAAGTAGTTAGATCTTATGTGTTGAAAACAATCAATAATTAAAGCTATGGGTAACAAACTAAGGAAACCCGTGATTTCATGTTATGCATTAGTATTAAATCATCTGCCATATTTTCTATAACATCAATAGCCAACAAATTGTTGTTCAAGACAAATGCTTCATTTGGTAAAATTGGTTTGAGGCTGTGCGAGGTAACCAACTTGAATTGCTGAAGCATTCAATTATATCAAAATATTAAAGTCAAAAGAAGACAAGGCCCTTAGGTATCTATCTATCTGTCTAATTGACCATTAAAAAAGTGAAATGTACATTTTAAGATTTTGTTTTATTATTTGTGGAATTTTATCGGACAAATGTGTAGAGATTTAACTAGGCATTATAAACAGAATTGTAAATAGACTAATTTCAACTGTCCTACGTTGATAACCTCACTAATATATTAATGTAACCTCACTAATGTATAATAGAACCACCTGGGACGCTCAAGACACCGGAACCTTGTCATTCTGACCGGGATTGTATAGAGACTGAAGCCTGCTTTATGGAATCATGTCAAAATCCTTGTGAGGTTGACAATGTATGCGGCATCGGAGCCAATTGTCAACCGGTTAAACAGAGGCCAATGTGTTCGTGCCCGGCTGGCCATGATGGAGACCCTGCTGTTAAATGCTCACCTAAAATATGTAAGATATAACATTTAACATCTAAAATATACGCTTTTATTAAAAATATATTTATATATTAACATAATTGATATTAGAATGCATTCCCCTTATCATCACAATATTTTTACCCAAATCAAACAGTAATGGTATCAGTGCTTATAGAAGGTAAGGAATTCAAGCGAATTCATTATGTTCAGTAGAATATTTTCTACTGCATAAGTGGGTAAGTTTTGTAGAATATTTTTAACGCATACTCCAAAACTCAAATATCTACGCGTTATTTTCTCGATTGTATAATTATTGTGTGCATGCATGGGTAATTATATATTTTCTTCGCATAACTGCAACAACGATAGAAACATAAGTCACACATATATGTATATATTTTCTCCACGGTAATAAACCTTACCTTAGCATATTCGTTGTGTATAGTGCATATATTTGTAATGTACAATTTGTTTATTTATATTACTCAGCTGGTTGCACTCGAAACGAAGACTGTCCTTTGACTGAAGCTTGTATAAATAGTGCATGTCAACACCCTTGTGCCATACACAATCCATGCACACCCAACGCAGTTTGTATAAACACAAATCACGGTTCAGACTGCAGCTGTGCAGAAGGATATCAAGGAAATGGATACGTTGGATGTGTACCAGGTAAGGCAGGCTTATTCAAACCGCGATGTAAAATAATGTAGGCAAGAAAAAATTAGGACTAAACTGAAACGCATTTTTTTTAGTTTATAATCCTCATTCAGTATGCCAATACGACGAAGACTGCCCGCCAGAGCTGTTATGTGATAGATTAAATAGAGTGTGTTTGAGTCCTTGCGCACGGGATAAGTGCGGAGACAACGCGGAGTGCATTCCAGATAACCACGGCATTCAGTGTAAATGTTTCGCCGGTTACACAGGCAACCCGTTCTTGGAGTGTTTCCAAGGTAAATAATTGAAATGACATAACCGCATATAATAACAAAAATATATAAAAAACACGTTTTTGAAAAAAATACCCGTGTTATTGCAGTTCAAGGATGCCGATCTAACAACGAGTGTGCAAATTCAGAAGCTTGCATTAATGGTAAATGTACATCTCCGTGTCGATGTGGAGTTAACGCCATTTGCGATGTCTTGAATCACCGTGCATCGTGTAAATGTTTACCTGGTTATTCTGGAAATGCTCAGATTGGTTGTGAACCACCATTGAACCCTTGTGCGCCTAACCCATGCGGTACGAACGCACTTTGTGAGAGTGACAACGGAAATCCTATATGTTTCTGTCCAAAAGGATTAACGGGCAACCCGTTCAAAAGTTGCAGTAAGTAAACAATATGGCATTTATTCGGTTTAAGGAAAATATTTAAGAGTTTGGAGAAAATGGTCAAGTGCGAGTCAAACTCGCATGTTACGGTTTAATTTAATACTTTTTGGTCATAATTAGCTGCTACACGTAGGGACCAGGGTTTTTGCAGACCATCGCGTAGGAATGAACGCGTGAAAGATTGCGCGCTTGGAGCGTGCAACCTAAAAAAGTGCCACACGCTTTACCGCGTGACAGGAGTGTGCAGAATTTTGCGCAGCAAACAGCTCATGCTGACAATTAAGTAGCGCGCGATCTTTAGCTCTTCGTTTTTAAAAGAACCTGCGTTTAAAGACTTTATATTATTATTAAAGACTATATATTAGAATGCTTGTGTTAGAATAATAGTATGTTTGTCTGTTATCATTTAACTTCAAATTGGCTTATCCGATTGAGATGCTATTTTGGAAATCGATTTGTATGACTTCTCGGATGGTTCTTATATAGTTTTTCATGTTACAAATCAGAAGGAATTGCAATAGACGATGGTAAACACGTTTAAAAATATAGGAAAAAATACTTTTCACAAGGGTAGGTACAGATATCATTAAAACTAAATGATGTTTAAACAAGTTTCGAAACTAATAATTTCATAATAAATGTGTTTCAAATCATAGGATTATTAGATATGAAATGTGTCTAATCATCATTTACTTTTGATGTTGACTTGTTAGCTATGATTTACAGAACCAAAATCGGTATAAGCTTGCGAGACCTGTCCGTGGTTTCGTCACGCGGAAAAGTTAAAAGTAAAAAAAAAAAACCTGTTTCGTGATTTTATGCAATCATGCGATATAGACACGACGCGAAATCACGTGTCCTGCTCATGCCTGCAGATGCTGGTTCGCACTTGCATTCATTCGCACAACGTAAATCACACGGTAAAGCGCATACGTATACAGGCAGCTTTTGTGTAAAAAATTCTAAATAATAGCTTTAGAAATATATAGTTAACACAAAACCACCCTAACTAAGTAGGTATTCATGTTTAATATTTCTCACGGTTGAAAACTATAATTAAGTACATCTGAATTAGGTAGGAGGAGGAGTCAAGGTTATAGAACTAGAGTAAGCTCATACTCTAGTTCTGTAACCGTGACTCATATTAAAAGAAATACATACTACAACTAAACAGATGGACGGATACCGATATCTTAACATTGTTTCTTTTATAACTACTAGTTAAAAAATCCTAAATTTTATTTTTCAGTACCGGAAGGAAACGTATGTGAACCCAATCCGTGCGGTCCATTTTCGGGATGTAGGTTGATTGATAATAAGCCAGCTTGCTTCTGCTTACCGAACTACGAAGGAGATCCTCCAAGACAACCATGTACCTTACCAAACAACCCATGTAATCCGTCACCTTGTGGACCTAATACACAATGCACCATTCTATCAAATGGATTCGCAAAATGCAGTTGTTTGCATGGATACATTGAGAGTCCTAATACAGTCAGGGGTTGCGTTGAAGCACAAAATCCATGTGAACCAAACACCTGCGGGCTAGGAGCTCGTTGCGATCCTAATAGAAACCCTCCATGCTACTGTCCCGATAATACGGAAGGAAATCCATACAAATCTTGTAGTAACTATCGAGAATACTTACCTATTCTATGCCAACCGGGACCTTGTGGTCCAAACGCAGATTGCTACGTGAGTGGTAACGATCAGTTATGTTTCTGCAAAGATGGGTTCACTGGAGATGCACGGGTTGGTTGTTTACCTCAAAGAAGTCCTTGTAGTCCCAATCCATGCGGTCCGCAAGCAATTTGTAATGTAAACTTTGAAGGAGACGCAATCTGCTCATGTGCTGCAGGGAGCATCGGCGATCCTTATGGCAATGGCTGCCATTCTCGAGAATGTGAAGTCGATGACGAATGTAAATCTAATAGGGCTTGCATCGGGTATAGTTGTGTGGACCCATGCCCAGGGGCGTGTGGTTTCAACACCAAATGCCTCATTGAAGCTCATCGTCCTGTATGTGTCTGCGAAGATGGTTTTATTGGGAATCCTTTAATTTGTTGTTTACCTTATGGAGATCAAAAGTCAATAAGTTCCTGTAGCAAATCAAAATGTGGAGTGAATGCAATATGTCAAGATGTCGGTGATGATGCATTTTGTTTCTGTCCTCCGGACTTCAAGGGCGATCCACATGTTGAATGTAAACCAGAATGCGTTATGAATTCGGACTGCGCAACTAATGAGGCATGTGTAAATAAAAAGTGCTTAGATCCATGTTCATTAGATAACGTGTGCGGACTTCATGCTGTGTGTCTCTGTTCTGATCATACAGTTTCATGTTTATGCCCAGAAGGATACATAGGCGATCCTTTGGCTCAATGTCTTTATCGACGTAAGTAAAAACTGTAAACTACTGTCGTATATATTCTTCATTGTACATAACTTCTACGTAGGCAAGTTTGTGTTCATCTAATTAATTAAACTATTTTGTTTCACAGCAATTATAATAACACCAGATAATACTACGGTTCAACCATGTTCACCTAATCCATGTGATCCAAACGCTCCCTGTGACAGTTATGGTGATCAGTTTGCTATCTGCAATGCTTGTGTTGGCCATGATGCATCAAACAGCCCAGCATGCCGACCAGAATGCATTATGAGCTCAGATTGTGGATTCAATAAAGCTTGTTTGAGGAATAGATGTGTTGACCCGTGCCCAGGATCTTGTGGTGTCAACGCTGAATGTACTGTATATCATCACGACCCCATTTGTCGATGTAATAATGGGTATGAAGGAAACCCATACGAATATTGTAAGCCTTCAGCAAAGCGTAAGTAAAATTAAATAAACATAGTTAGTATACCATATGTACAATGTAAACGAATAGTAACAACAATGCTAAAATCCTTGGCTTAGGTACCAGCAAAAATGTATTGCAAGTCTCAAATCTTACAAACTTCTAACACAGGTTATTTCATGAACTCCATACTCTTATCATGTAATTTAAACAGTAATCTGAATAAAACAAAACTTTTTGGTTTGCATTGCTAAATGCAGTTACTTATATATAAATCTCAAAATACCTTTTGACCGGGTTAATCATGTTTTTCTTTATATTCATCCACTCTATAATTTGTTTCAGCTGTAATAAATGAAACTTGCGATAATGTCCGATGTGGAGCTAATGCTATATGTCATGATTTAAATGGTGCGCTCACATGTCAATGTTTACCCGGCTTTTATGGAAATCCTTTCATGTCTTGCCGACCAGAATGTGTCGTCAACAGTGATTGCTCAACCGATGCGGCATGCTTAAGCAATAGATGTGAAAATCCTTGTAAAGATGTTTGCGGTATTGGAGCAACATGCAAGACGGTAAACCATCATGCGGTATGCTATTGTGAATCTGGAAAAACGGGTGATCCTTACATCAGGTGCCAATCAGCACCTATCTTACCCCCAACACTGTCTGTTTGTGATCCTTCACCATGTGGCCCTTACAGCAGATGTTTAGTATCGTCATCTGGATTAGCCGTTTGTTCTTGTTTGCCGGGACACAGAGGAGTCGCACCAATGTGCCAGCCCGAGTGTGTCAGTAATTCAGACTGCCTACAAACTGATACATGTGTTAACCAGAAATGTTTGAATCCTTGTCAAGGCAGCTGCGGTATTGCAGCTGACTGCATTGTCGTAAACCACAACCCAATATGTAGCTGTAGATCTGGGAAGACAGGAGATCCATTTGTAGCTTGCAGAGAAGAGGAAGTTGTGAGACCAATCGATCAAAATCCTTGTGTGCCTTCACCTTGTGGACCAAATTCGGTTTGCGAAATAAGATCTAACCATCCAGTATGTTCATGTCGACCAAATTACTCAGGCACTCCCCCGTCCTGCAGACCAGAATGTGTTATAAGTCAAGAATGCCCTTCAAATCAGGCTTGCATCAAAGAGAAATGCTTAGATCCATGTATTGATGCTTGTGGAAATAACGCAAAATGTGATGTCATAAACCACATGCCACTCTGCAGTTGTCTAGGCGGATACAAAGGGGATGCATTTGTAGGCTGCGTAGTTATACCCAGAGAAGAGCCAACACCATGTAATCCGTCACCTTGTGGTGAAAATACAATTTGTACCGTTTCAAATGATATGGCCCGTTGCTCATGCATTCCCCCTAATATTGGAAATCCTTACGCGGGCGGATGTCGACCAGAATGCACATTAAACTCAGATTGTTCAAATCATCTCTCATGTTTGTCAAACCACTGTCGAGATCCATGCAAACACTTATGCGGAGCGAATGCTGAATGTATTGTCAGAAATCACGTTCCAGTCTGCACTTGCTTCGATGGTTATGAAGGAGATCCATTTTCTTCTTGCCGCCACAAAGAAATGGAACCACGTAAGTATTTATGAGAAAGAATATGTTCGTATTATATTTATCATACTGTTATAAAACTCATATAATTATGACATCGTACTGTGAACTCCAATTTTGCAGTAATACGTATACGTATCCATATTTTTTTTTGCTTTTGTATATAAGTTAGATATCTTTTCTAACTATATTAAGATAGTTGTTTTTTAATTGACGATCTCTATAGCGCAGTGGACGAAAGCCCGCCTGAGACGCAGAAAGTTGCGAGTTCGATTCCCGCCGGATAAATGTTTGTATGATCTAAAAATTTTGTCTCGGGTCTGGGTGTTTTCTATTTATAATATGAATGTATTTACAAAAAAAGTTTATTAGTATATCGGTCATGTGGTTCCTATAATACAAACTCTTCTTAGTTGGGGCTAAATTATGCTGTGTGAAAAAATATTATTTATTTATTTAACTTTTAGATTATAGCAATCCTTGCGAGCCATCACCATGCGGTTCCAATAGTGAATGCCACGTGTCAAATGATCGTGCTGTATGCTCATGTCAGCCGGGATACCTTGGTGCTCCTCCAGCTTGCCGTCCTGAATGTGCAGTCAATTCCGACTGCCCAGCGAACAAAGCTTGTATTAATCAAAAATGCAAAGATCCATGCGTCAATAGCTGTGGGCTTGATGCGCGGTGCCATGTAGTAGGACACAACCCTATTTGTTCTTGCCCCGAGAACTTACCAGAAGGCGATCCTTTCATACGATGCTATAGAAAGAGTAAGTATTAGCTTAGATTTTATAAGGCTCATTGTGGCACAAGATTCAATTATTTTGAACGGAGGAAATTTATTATAATTATTAATATTATTTACCATTTTAGGATAATAATACGACTATACCACGTACTTTACTACCTGATGACGTTTCGTTAACCGTTTAGAGGTTGTCAATGCAATAATATTAGTTATTAACCTATAAAATTACCGTTTTGTATGGGAAAATAGTAATCCGATTTAGCTGTTGTTTGCCGATTTGCCACATAAGGCGCAATTGTTTGTCTTTAACAGCTCAGCTATATTTTGAGACGGATCAGCTATATTTTGAGACGGATTCATCATTATCAGCGTTGTGCTAAGGGCGTCCACGAGGTTTGCTTGCGACATCAACATTTCCAGAACGAAATAAATTAAATCAAAAACGAACTCTTCTTTCGTTGGTAGTTGTAGGTCCAATATTGACACGTCATTAATATTGAATGCCGTTTGAGATGCATTGTTTCCTCGTCGTAAAACATGAACGAAAATATCGCGAGTTTTCTTAGATTCCATGGTTGCAAATGTAATGAAATTGGAGGTAAAACAAAACCCAACAACTAATGGATTTCGGCAATAACATAGGTAGACCTATCTTGAACGCGTTGAGTTTTATTCACACAAACTTCAACTTCCAGATGGCATCCTTTTTAGATTTTCAGGTGCCTTGGACCTTAGGCTATGTCGAGTCTTGTATTAGTTGTAGTAATCCTAACAGTCAATTTACTGACTTATGTTTTATTTCATTCAGGTATTCAGAGACCAGCACCTGATCAAAACCCGTGCATCCCATCTCCATGCGGACCACACTCAACTTGTCGCAGAGAAGGCAATCGGGCAGTGTGTGCTTGCGAACTTGGTACTCTAGGCGCTCCACCTGCTTGTCGTCCGCAATGCGTCATTAACCAAGACTGTCCCCTAGCGCTAGCCTGTCTTGCGGGCACTTGTGTCAACCCATGCGTCGGTTCATGTGGGTTCAATGCTCGATGCATCGTGCAGAATCACCGACCTATCTGTTCCTGCGACGAAGGCTTCACCGGAGATCCATTCGCAAGATGCAATCCAGTTGAAAGTAAGTACTATAAAACATATCTCGCAATGACCTCAGTTACCATTTTGCACGTAGTCATAGACTCATGTAGCTTCTACTTTTTGTTCATGTATGTAGCATGTATCATACTCGAAAATTTTCAGTTCTTAGAGAAGTACCTGATCACCCATGTAAATCGTCACCATGTGGATCAAACGCTATATGTCGGGAAAGGAATGGTGCTGGTTCTTGTGTATGTTTAGACGAATTTTATGGTGATCCTTACGTTGGATGTCGTCCAGAGTGCGTTATGAACAGCGATTGCGATAGAGATAAATCTTGTTTCAATAACAAATGTGTGGATCCGTGTTCTGGAACTTGTGGGCAAAACACGGAATGTAAAGTCGCAAATCATGTTCCTTCATGTTACTGCTTACCTGGATATACTGGAAACTCTCTGCATGCATGTGTTCCTGTACTGAGTAAGATTTCTTTTCTTTCTTTTTCTATACTTGAATCTTTTTTTCTGTATTCTTTACATATGTTTCTTACTTTTTATGTATAAAGATCTACCGGAACCTGTGGATCCCTGCCACCCTTCACCTTGCGGACCATACAGCAAATGTAGAACCTTTAACGGTCACGCTGTTTGCACGTGTCTTGACGTATGCGTTGGCTCACCACCTAATTGTCACCCGGAATGTATAATTAGCTCCGATTGTAGGCCGAATAAAGCTTGTGTTAATCAAAAATGTCAAGATCCATGCCCGGGCATGTGTGGAGTAAATGCTCAGTGTCAAGTCGTTAACCATAGTCCAATATGCAGTTGTTACAACGGATATACCGGCGATCCATTTGTAAGATGTTTCTATGACGAAAGTAAGTTCATACTTCTAGTTGAATTGAATTTATTTATTTTATATCATCAGATGTTTCATTGTAAAATCTATTTTTTGCCAGGACCTATGGAACCCATAAACAATTGTATTCCAAGCCCTTGTGGACCACACTCGCAATGCAAGGAAGTAAATAATGTTCCAGTTTGTTCATGTTTAATCAATTATGTTGGACGTCCTCCTAATTGTAGACCAGAATGCGTTATAAGTGTAGAATGCCCAGGAAATCTAGCTTGCATTTCTGAAAGATGTAGTGATCCTTGTCCTGGTTCATGTGGATTTCATGCATCGTGCATGGTTGTCAAACATACTCCTATCTGTACCTGTGATCATGGATTTACTGGAGATCCTTTTTCTGGATGTTCCTCTATTCCAAGTAAGTTTTGGTCATTATGACTAAAAATATAATTAGAAGAACACTCATAATTATGCGAGATTACACATAATAATTATTTATGACAGGTACCTACATGTAATTTTAATTATATTTTATAGCTATCGAACCACAGTTTGAGAGCCCTTGTTCTCGATCACCTTGTGGAGCAAATGCCATTTGCAAAGAAAGACATGGTGTCGGATCTTGTTCATGCGTTCCTGATTACTATGGTGACCCATATGTAGAATGTCGTCCAGAATGTGTACTCAATTCTGACTGCCCGAAAGATAGAGCTTGCATAAATAACAAATGTAAAGACCCATGCCCTGGTGTATGTGGTATGAACGCCGAATGTCACGTCAATAATCATGCCCCGTCATGTGCGTGCATAGCAGGATATGAAGGAAATCCATTTTCATCGTGCTATTTACGTAAGATAACCTTTTGTCGATTTTAGTTTTTCTGATTAACTCGTAAATCAGGCCACAAAAATCAATTCAGTATTATTTTTAGGACCTATCGAAAACCCAGTTGATCCATGTCTACCATCCCCATGTGGGCCATACAGTGTTTGTAGAGAAAGCCACGGCTATGCAATATGCTCATGCCAGGAACAGTACTTTGGCTCACCACCTTTCTGCCGTCCCGAATGTATGGTCAGCAGTGACTGTATGCCAAATAAGGCTTGCATCAATCTAAAATGTGCTGATCCGTGTATTGGATCTTGTGGAAATAACGCAAAGTGTATGGTAGTAAATCATAACGCCTTATGTAGCTGCCCACAAAATTATGTCGGAGATCCATTTGTGCATTGCGCATTAGAAGATCGTGAGTGTTTTAAATATTCAAAAATATAACAAACCTTAACACGCTAACTTTTATTTAAACTGTAATAACGATACAGTCCTAACATTCAATATAGTCAGTACTAAAAAATATTTAAAAATATAAAATCATATAAAATTATTATAGGACCTCAACCTAAGCCAGCAAGCGGAAACCCGTGTATTCCGTCACCTTGCGGGCAAAATTCTCAATGTCGTGTAATAGGAGAAACACCGGCATGTTCTTGTCAGCCTGGTTACATCGGAAGGGCACCAAATTGTCGTCCTGAATGTATTTATGACGAGGAATGCCCAAGCAATCTAGCTTGTGTACGTGAAAAGTGCGCTAGCCCATGCGCTGGCTCTTGTGGCAGCAATGCAGAATGTGTCGTAATAAATCATAAAGCAATTTGCCATTGTCGCGATAGCTATACTGGAGATCCATTTAGTGGTTGTTATTTTATTGGTAAGTTCGTTTAATTTATTGATAATACCAATTTATAATTTAGCTCGGTTAGCATTTAGAAAATTTAAAAAAATCTCTATATTTCATTTATAGTCACTATACCAAGCGAGGATGAAACGAATCCATGTAATCCTTCGCCTTGTGGGCCAAATTCAATTTGCAAAGAAAGACATTCAGCTGGATCTTGCACGTGTCAACCAGGCTATTTCGGAGATCCGTATCTTGGATGCAGGCCTGAATGTGTGACAAATAACGACTGTACATCAGATAAAGCTTGTTCAAATAACAAATGTGTCGATCCATGCCAAGGAGCATGTGGAACAAATGCTCAATGTGTGGTAGCACACCATACACCGATCTGTTTGTGTGTCGAAGGCTATGAAGGAAATCCTGTAGTTTCTTGTCACCTACAAAGAAAACGTTAGTATTGTTTGTTTAATTTATTTCTTTGAGTTAATAACACTAAACAATTGAAACAATAATCACAGCTAACGTATTATTTTTAGCTCCACTGGCGGATATTAATCCTTGTGTTCCTTCACAATGCGGACCATATAGTATATGTAAAGTAGTCAATGAGCATGGAGTGTGCTCGTGCCAGGATGGATATGTGGGCTCACCGCCTACTTGCAGACCCGAATGTGTTGCAAGCACTGACTGCCCACAACACCAAGCATGTATAAAGCAAAAATGTCGTGACCCTTGCCCAGGAACGTGTGGGGTTAATGCGCGATGCCAAGTTATAAATCACAATCCAATTTGTACTTGCAAAGCCGGTTTCGAAGGCGATCCGTTTATTACTTGCCAGTTAGAGCAAAGTAAGAATTTCTGTCTAATAAAAATAATAAAATATAGCACCAATAAAAAAACGTATATTTTTTTTTTTAATATTTTTAAACATCTTTATAGTTTCTTACTTGTCTCTTTATTATTATTCGTATTTCATATATTTCTTTTCATCTTAATGTTTCATATCTGTTCTTTTTTCTTAATCTATTATGTTTTCTTTCCTAGAACCTATTCTAAACGGACCTAAAGGGAATCCATGTCTACCTTCACCATGTGGTCCTAATTCTCAATGTAAAGTAGTGGGAGAAGCGCCTGCATGTTCATGCTTGCCAAACTATATTGGCGTTGCACCAAACTGTAGACCTGAATGCTCTATAAATGCAGAGTGTCCTGGTAATCTTGCATGTCAACACGAAAAGTGTGTGGATCCATGTCCGGGTTCTTGTGGCTTTAACGCAGATTGTTCAGTAGGGAATCATGTAGCAATTTGTAATTGTATACCGGGATACACAGGTGATCCATTTAGCGGATGTTCACCAGTACCACGTAAGTGTATGGCTAATATTGGTAAATCAAAAATCGGAACAAATGCAACCGAAAGTAGTTATATATTTTTATAAAATGTTTTCAGATACATCCGAACCTCCATCAAACCCGTGTCATCCATCCCCATGTGGTGCAAACGCATTATGTAAAGAACGAAATGGAGTTGGTTCTTGTGCCTGCCTGCCGGAGTATTTCGGTGATCCATACACGGGATGTAGACCAGAATGTGTCTCGAACTCGGATTGTGATCGTAATAAGGCTTGCTCCAACAACAGATGTAAAGACCCTTGCCCAGGAGCTTGTGGTGTAAATGCGGAGTGTAGAACAATCAACCATTCTCCTACGTGTACTTGCCTGATTGGTTATTCTGGTAATCCCCTTAGACGATGTGAAATAGAAGGTAAGGTCCCAATATAATTACCGTTTTGCGATAGAAATCATCAACGAATAGCATTAAATCTTAATTTGCTAAAATATAACATTGTGTTTTTCTAATAGTTATTTCAGATAAACACGACGACCCAATAAATCCCTGCAAACCATCACCCTGCGGACCTAACAGTCTGTGTAGAGTAGTCAATGGTCACAGTGTATGTACGTGTGAGGTTGGATATATAGGCACAGCACCAACTTGTCGGCCTGAGTGTATTGTCAGTTCTGAATGTGCTCAAGATAAGGCGTGTGTAAACAAAAAGTGCATAGATCCCTGTCCTAATACTTGCGGCCTTAACGCTAGATGTCAAGTAATCACACACAACCCAATATGCAGCTGCACACCTGGCTTTACCGGCGATCCTTTCACAAGATGCAGTCCAGAGGAAAGTAAGTATTCATTAAACCTATCTACTTCTAAGAGCTACATAATAATAAACATATATCAAACACGCTAACTACTTTAATTCCCATGATGTACGTCCTCAAATCTATACTTAGTTACTCTGATTCTTGAGGATACCAAGAAGTCAGAAGAAAGTTGAACTCTATATTTGGCATCGCAGTATTGAAACTACAAGTATCTACTAGTGGTCATTAATCTTATATTTATGATATCTGGCACATATCTATTTTTGCATAGAAGACATGTTGCAAGCCTGTTATAGTTAGTTTTTCACGTTAGTAAGGGTTAAAATAAGATGTGTAATTAAAATACTTATTCTGAATATGTATTTTATTTTAATTGTACCCACAAAACAGTAAATCAACAATCTAGATCTAAATAACATTATTGTTAGTTTAGTTATTTTTCCAAATAAAGTTATTCTTATTCTTATTTATTTTACAGTAATACCACATAATCAAGATCCGTGTGTACCTTCTCCTTGTGGGCCGAATTCCGAATGTCGTGTCATTGGAGATCAAGCAGCATGCTCCTGTTTGCCAAATTACATAGGAAGAGTACCCAACTGCAGACCTGAATGTACCATTGATGCAGAGTGTTCCAGCAATTCAGCTTGTATCAATGAACGTTGTAAAGATCCCTGTCAAGGTGGATGTGGCCTTAATGCTCTTTGCTTGGCCGTAAATCACAAAGCTACATGCTCTTGCCAACAAGGATTTACCGGTGATGCGTCTAGTGCTTGTAATCAAATTTTCATGACACGTAAGTATCTCTTTACTGAAAACTGCTCGACAAAGGCCTCCCTCAAAGAGTTAAATAACAAATGATCTTGAGCCACCTCCATCCACCGACTTCCCGTAACTCTTGATATATCATTCGTCCATAGGGTGGGCCTTCCCATACTGTTTTGTCCGGTACGTGGCCGCGGATCTCGTATCGAGAAACTCTTCCTTGATGGTTGTTAGTTCTGAGAGCTCTAAGATCAGTCATCTCAATGTACTTACATCACATAATTTGTTCCTGTAATAAAACAATATCTTTATAATATTATTGTTTACTTATAGCTACGGAAATGACTCCATCATCAAGTCCTTGTTCGCCATCGCCTTGCGGACGTAACGCGGAGTGCCGTGAATACAACGGGGCTGGCGCCTGCGTTTGCTCAGAAGGCTACGAAGGTGACCCGTACAGCTCACAGGGATGCCACCGAGAGTGCGAGAGTAATGATGACTGCCCGGCTAACTTAGCTTGTACAAGATTCAAGTGCATCGATCCTTGTCCTAGAACATGTGGTCAGTTAGCCCAATGCACGGTCGAAAACCATGCACCAGTTTGTGCTTGTCCCAGAGGTTACACGGGCGATCCATTCTTCCAATGTAGAGAAATTCAGCTAGTTCGTAAGTAATTTAGCATTTTCCTGTAGTTACAGGCTGTTTTAATATCTTGATCTGTTGAATTTATATTGTTCTCTTTATTATTTTACTCTACAGCTACACCACTTAATCCATGCGAACCTACACCATGTGGACCCAACAGCCAATGCAGACAATCCAATATGCAAGCTGTATGTTCCTGTCTTCCTAATTACATTGGGTCACCTCCGACATGTAGACCTCAGTGTATTGTAAACAGTGAATGTGATGTATCCAAAGCATGTATTAACCAAAAATGTGATGACCCTTGCCCCAACACGTGTGGTCTGAGGGCACATTGCCAAGTAAAAAATCATAATCCAATATGTACTTGTCCATCTGGAATGACTGGTGATCCATTCACACAGTGCTACTGTAAGTTCCTACTTTTGATGTTTCCTACATGAGTATCCATGTTTTCACACAATTCACTAGTTCACACGATTTATGATATAATAATTACTATTTTTAGTGCTACCACCAGTAACGGAACGACCTCCATCCTGTACTCCGTCACCATGTGGGCCTAATTCACGTTGTCAGCTGTTATCTAGTGGACCGGCATGCTCGTGCGAGCCAGGCTACGTGGGTTCACCACCATCCTGTCGACCTGAATGTACTATCAACTCCGAGTGCCCTGCTTCATTGGCTTGTGTGAGGCAGAAATGTGAAGATCCTTGCCCAGGATCATGCGGTGTAGAAGCGAATTGCCACGTATTGAATCATGTAGCTGTATGTGTTTGTAATGATGGCTATACCGGAGACCCCTTCTCACGATGCTCACCAATACGCGAAGGTATTTATATTACGTTTTATTAACATCCATCTTAAGAACTTAAGCGTGAATACCTAACCGTAATCGAGCTGTGAATAGTAGAGCAGATAATAGTAGATTGTGTCACAAGGGCCTGAAGTGGAGTATTTCCCACGAAGTCGGAATATTAGTAAGAACAAATAGAAGTTAATTAGCGAGGAATTTCAATAGAATTATGAGCAAAACTAGGAATTCAAGTCATTTCCTCAGTGTCCTCAGCTTTTCCTCAGCTTTGGGTCAAAGTATGTTCTAAACTATAAGTACGCTTGTTTTTTTTATGAGTAAGAAATTATTGCGTTAGGGTAAGGCAAATAAGTTTGCTTTCAATACAAGAGGATATTATTTTAACAAAATTGTAATTGCCAAAGCAATGTTAATAGTCTAGCTTCGTATTCCAGCAGCGCCCTGTGCCAAGTAGCTAACTTCGCACTAAAAAGTCTAGTTTTGCAACTTTCAGCACCTAGAAAAGTGAATTGCAGTAACTATTTTTTTTTCTCATTGTTAAAAAGATCAATGTATATAAATGCGAGGTTTACTAGTTTTAGAATAAATTATGTGTATACATACTCCATCTAAATTTAAGTTCGAAATTTAAGTCGCAAGATATTATTTTACGAATTTCAAACACAGGAGAAGCTATAAAATATTTCTTTCGGTAAATTTAATCCGTCCATTTCCAAATCACGATCACAGACGTGCTTAATAATTTTACTCTACTTAATATATGCAATACTTTATAATTACAGCGCCAACAACAGCAACGCCATCCGATCCATGTAATCCTTCACCGTGTGGGCCAAACGCAGAATGTAATAACGGATTTTGTACATGCCTATCTGAATACAGCGGAAACCCATACGAATCTTGTAGACCCGAATGTACAGGAAGTCAAGAATGCCCTAGAGATAAGGCTTGTTTCAGAAACAAATGTCGCGACCCTTGTCCAGGTGTTTGCGGACAAAATGCTAAATGTGACGTTATAAATCATATTCCAACATGTTCGTGTATGGCAGATTATACGGGTAATCCATTTACGCATTGTCAAAGATTCGAAATAAAAACAACCATGCCACGAGATCCTTGCCATCCATCACCATGCGGAGCCAATAGTCTATGCAGAACAGCAGACAATACAGCAGTTTGTGCCTGCCTTGAGGGATTCCAAGGTTCTCCACCAGCTTGTCGACCTGAATGTATCGTCAGTTCCGAATGTCCTTCGACAAAGGCGTGCGTCAATCAGAAGTGTATAAACCCTTGCATTAACGCCTGTGGAGTTTCCGCTCGCTGTGAAGTAATAAATCATAGCCCAATCTGCAGTTGCAATCCTGGACAAACTGGGGATCCATTCAAAAGTTGCCGTGACGTCGAGGTAATACCCCCTGAACCTGTAGATGCATGTAATCCATCTCCGTGTGGGCCAAATTCTCAATGTATGGAAAGAAATGGAAAAGCAAATTGCCGATGCATTGAAAATTACGTAGGTCAGCCGCCGAACTGTAGACCTGAATGTGTTATTAATCCAGATTGTCCATCAAACCAAGCTTGTGTAAGAAACAAGTGCATAGATCCCTGTCCTGGTTCATGCGGAGTTAACGCGGATTGCACTATAGTAAGCCATACGGTTTCATGCAGCTGCAGGGAAAAGTATACTGGAAATCCTTTCATGCAATGTGTACCACAAGAAGGTATGTTCATTTACTATATAATAAGTAGTTTTTAATTGCTCATAAAATATTTTTTGATATGAACAAAAATTGCATTCAATATTTCTTTTTTAATTTTAGAAGACATCTCACAACCTTGTGATCCGTCTCCGTGCGGTGCAAATGCCATTTGCCACCAAAGAGATGGAGCTGGCGCGTGCTCTTGTCTGGAAGGGTATCAAGGCAACCCATACGAAAGCTGCCGCCCAGAATGTGTACTTAGTTCGGATTGTTCTGCAGACAAATCTTGTATTAAAAACAAGTGTGCAGATCCATGCCCTGGAATTTGTGGCACGAATGCTGAGTGTATGGTCATAAATCATGTACCTAGTTGTGCCTGCTTTAAAGGATATTCAGGAAATTCGTTCCAACAGTGCTTACCAATTGGAAAAGAACCGATACCGATTGCACCTTGTCAGCCTTCACCATGTGGTCCGAATAGCATCTGTAGAGAAAATGGTGGCTTAGCATCTTGTGAATGCCTCGCTGATTATATTGGTGCCCCGCCTGATTGTCGACCAGAGTGCATAGTAAGCAGTGAATGTCCAGCAGATCGCGCATGTCATAAGCTAAAATGCGCAGACCCTTGCAGAGGTACATGTGGAATAAGTGCACACTGTCAGGTAGTAAATCACAGTCCACTATGCAGTTGTCCTGCTGGCACAACTGGAGATCCATTCAAACACTGTGTTGAAATTGAAAAATCTGTATATGATGAATCTGACCTGCCAAAACAACCCTGTCAACCAAATCCTTGCGGCAGTTATAGTGAATGCCGTCCGCTCAACAACAACCCCTCTTGCTCATGTATTCAAGGATATGTGGGAATCCCACCTAATTGCCATCCAGAATGTCTTGTGAACACTGATTGTCCATCGCATCAGGCATGTATTGTAGAAAAATGTAGAAACCCATGCGAAGGGTCCTGCGGATTTAGGGCAGAATGCCGCGTGCATGATCACATCCCAATCTGCAGCTGTCCTACCGGGTACTCTGGCGATCCATTCATACAATGTTCAGAAGTGATAGGTAAGACTCCTATTTAAAGATCTGCATTTAGGGAGATACCTAATATGAAACTAATTTTTATTTTTTTTACAGTTCCAGATATACCATTATACGATCCATGCAGTTTATCGCCATGTGGTAGCAATGCGTACTGTGAGGCTGGGCTATGTAGTTGTGCACCAGGATATTTCGGCAATCCATTCGTAGGTTGCAGACTGGAGTGCAGCACTAACGGCGAATGTTCACCTACAAAGACCTGCCAGGGAGGCAAATGTGTTGATCCGTGTCCCGGTGCTTGTGGCACGAGTGCCATATGCTCAATAAACAACCACATTCCATCTTGCACTTGTCCGCCGAACACGGCGGGAGACCCCTTCACGTCTTGTTTAGAAATTGTCACCACAGGTAATTTTTACTTGTAATAACTTTTAATAAACCGTCACAGAAAAAATATTGAAAAAAAAATAGACAAATTTATTTTCTATGTATAATATGTATGCATTTACAAAAAAAAGTATATTAGTAGTATATCAGTCATGTAGTTATCATAATACAAGCTCTGCTTAGTTTGGGTTAGATGATGCTGTGTGGAAAATGTACAGCATTTTGACGACCTGTGGCACAGTGGACGAAGGTCCGCCTGAGACGCAGAAGGTTGCGGGTTCGATTCCCGCCGCGGGACAATTGTTTGTATGGTCTGCATACATTTGTCTCGGGTCTGGGTGTTTGCTATGTATTTACAAAAAAAAAATATTAGTATATCAGTCATGTAATTCCCATAACACAAGCTTTGCTTAGTTTTGGGCTAGATGATTCTGTGTGAAAATGTCCAGCATATTTATTTTATTTATTATTTATTTGCCCCACAAAACAACTGTAGGAAAGTGATATCTATATCATATTTGACATTGCTATTTTAAATGATCATTTGTTTTAGAAATAAGTAAATCAGCATGCTCGCCTTCACCATGTGGCCCGTACAGCGAATGTTCTGTTAGCGCAAACGGTGCTGCAGCTTGTTCATGCAGAGCTGGCCACATAGGATCTCCGCCGTCATGCAGGCCGGAATGCCTTGTAAGCGCAGAATGTAAACTACAGTTGGCATGTATCGACCGCAAATGTCGCGATCCTTGTGAGGGCGCCTGCGGCCGTGGTGCTAGATGTCAAGTCATAGCACACTCGCCAATATGCACGTGCAATGACGGATTCACTGGAGATCCTTTCTCCTATTGTTATCCTACACCAGGTATGATACATAATTATTATAATTTTCTTAGTGTTTTTTTGATAGCAATTTGGCTGTTTTTGTACTTTTTTCTACAATTGCAATATTATGTTTTTACTTTTGTTTCTAGCAAAAGACCCTACACCAATAGATCCATGCCAACCATCGCCATGTGGTCCGAACTCTATTTGTGTTCAATCGCAAGAAACTCCGGCATGTAGCTGCCAACCTAACTTTATTGGTGCTCCTCCTAATTGTCGACCTGAATGCACGATTAGTGCAGAGTGCCCAGCTACATTAGCGTGTGTGTCGCAGAGATGTAGAGATCCGTGTGAACAAGCCTGCGGAACAAGAGCCATTTGTTCCGTGGTTGATCATCGTGCGACTTGTGCTTGTGAACCTGGGTTGGATGGAGATCCTTTCCAGGGTTGTTCACCGCCGAATCGTAAGTATTTTTTATATTTTGAACTGATGAAGGAAACATTACCTGTGTTTTGCACAGATGAACTGTGTTTTGTACGTTTTACAAACAAAATATTGAATTTCAAGACATAAGAAAGAAATGAACATTTAATAAAAACAAAAATAAGGTAACTTTATACAAGTCACTTAAAAAATACTTAAACGTTTTTATACGTGCATATAACACTCTGCTTTGCAAAGCGTGATAGGTAATTCATGCATAAAATATATTATGTGCTTACAAGAAAAATTACCTAGGAAGATCACGCCCTGAGTAACCACGGTTTGAGTAACTAAAATATGAATGGATCTTCATGGAAATTTTTACTTTAGGACCACGTGGCGACCATGCCCGCCACAAGGTTTTTAAAGGTGATTACTTCCATGCTGAATTTGTTCATACGCTTTAGAAAGGTAGCCTTCGGACAAAGCTGGCAAAATTGAGAAAATTCTTATCAATGGGAGTGCTTCCAGAAGGGTTGTAACCCATTGAATAACTTTTTATGTGACATTAATGCCTCGCTTTTGATCGGAGCACGCGGAGATAACATAGCACTTACAGTAAGCTTAGGTCGTCCGCCGTGACGGCCGCTTTGGAAGGTCCGCTAGCGAAAGCGACGCTGTCGCCGGATATGGAGTCACTAAACGTCGCCGAGCCCAGCAAGCTTCAACTAACGCTTCGGCTCAAGGAGTGCTTCAACGGTGGCTGAAGTTAACTGGTAAGTTATTTTATATTATTGAATAATAATTTCAGCTCCACCAAAGGTAGAATATTTAAATCCATGTGAGCCATCGCCATGTGGCGTAAATGCCGAATGTAATGTACAAGGAAATGCCGGTTCATGCACATGTTTGCCTGACCATTTCGGTGACCCTTATAAAGGTTGCAGACCTGAATGTTTAGCTGACTCAGATTGTACATTGATGCTTGCGTGTGAGAGAAACAAATGCATTGACCCCTGTCCTGGAGCATGTGGATACAATGCTGACTGTTACGTAACAAACCATAAACCAGTGTGTAACTGCAAGACTGGGTACACTGGGAATCCACATTCGATGTGTTCGGTTTTACGTGGTAAGTAGTTTTTTTTTTGTGGCAGAATGCAACAACACGTCTAAAACGTTAAGTATACACGGTAATTTATTGTATTTTTCAGAAAATGATATCACGGTATTAAACGTGTGCTATCCATCTCCATGTGGTTTAAATGCAGTGTGCAAAGAAGTAAATAATCAACCTGTATGCTCATGTCTGCCGAATTACCTTGGTGCACCGCCAAACTGCAAGTCTGAATGTGTTGTAAATTCTGAATGCAAACCGAATAGAGCGTGCGTTAACCAACGTTGCATAAACCCTTGTCCAAAGCCATGCGGTCTAAACACAGAATGCAAAGTCATCAACCACAGTCCTGTGTGTTCTTGCAAGTTAGGATTTTCTGGAAATCCGTTTACAATGTGTAGTCGTGTATTACGTAAGTTGTGATTCAATATTTTCAATATTTACGTTAGTTTGTTTTAATAATAGCACTTATGATTTAAGTGAGTAAAGCGAGTGAGGTCTCACATGGCATGTTAGACGGATCGTGTAGGTAAGCGTTTTTTATGTGATCAGATCTAATATTCATAAAATTAAAAACTTGGCAAATGCGTGTCGGGCCACGCACAGTGTAGGGTTCTGTGGTTGCTCATAAACTTATATTTACTACCTGTGTTATACAAATAACAACTTCATCTAAGTAATTTTCAGTGGAGTTTGTACGAAATTTTCCTTTTAACTTCTGTTCAAGGACATTTTATAAGTTGGTCTACTATTACTCGTTAACTTGTAAACCCTTAGTTGTAACAGATTTCCTTTTATCTTCCTTATATATACTACTGTGGTTATTTTTTTCACATATGCAAAAATAACCGTTTCGCTGGCAGGGCGGGGGGTATATATACTAATTTTATGTCATGTTATTACGTTTTCTCATAAAATATTATTATACAGGTATACACGTATTTTTTAATACATTATGGACATTTTATATATTATGTATGGGCTGGTATATATGAGCTGAGTATCTATGGTCAGGACTTAATTTTGGAATAAAATATTGTAAACTTATTTACACCATAAACATTACATCTCGAGATTTAAGTTCAGAGTCAACTACTGTTTATTATGTACTAAGCAAAACTTTCGTTGGTTCTATAATAGCACTTATGAATATCGGTATTTACAGAAATATCTCCAAGTATAGCGTCACAGTCCGATCCGTGCTCACCGTCGCCATGTGGAATTTACGCTGAATGCAGAAACATCAATGAATTAGCATCATGTTCATGCTTACCGACCTATATTGGCTCTCCGCCTTTCTGTAAGCCCGAATGTGTAGTTCACTCAGACTGCGCTAGTGACCAAGCATGCATTGCAGAAAAATGCAGAAACCCTTGTGAAGGTTCTTGTGGTTTGTATGCAAAATGCTTTGTGAACAACCATATTCCTGTATGCCTGTGTTCAGAAGGTTACACGGGAGACCCTTTCAAACAATGTGTGCCAAAACCACTTCAAGGTACAGTTTTTTTATGTTTTTTATTTTAGATATCTATGCCTCTATAGATCATTAAAACTACTTTTTGCTATCTAGACGCGTAGTCATAATATATTTATATTAAAAAATATTGTTATTATTATTATTCTAGAGCCAACACCAACTGGTTTTATTGATCCGTGTCAACCAAGTCCTTGCGGACCAAACACTATTTGTAAAGACGGTAGTTGCTTCTGCATCAAAGATTATCACGGAGACCCAAACTTAGGATGCCGACCTGAATGTATTTACAGCACAGACTGTCCACTCGATAAAGGTTGCCAACAAAATAAATGCGTAAATCCTTGCATCGGAACATGCGGTCTTAATGCAATTTGTGAAGTTATGAATCACATACCAATGTGTTCTTGTCCAAGAAGTATGAGTGGTAATGCTTTTGTGGAATGCAGACCATCAATAAGTAAGTATATTTTGTTGTTGTTTCTAAAAAATAATATATAGTTTTCTGGTAGTGATTTTGATGAAATCACTACTTAATTGGTCATTATTTTACAGTAGCAGTCGCAAACCCATGCAACCCGTCTCCATGTGGTCCAAACAGTAGATGTCAACAGTCGAATGGACAAGCAGTTTGCTCATGTGTTCTCGGATATCGAGGAAGCCCACCCACCTGTAGACCCGATTGTGTGGTCAGTCTTGAATGTCCATTGAAGGAAGCATGCAATAATCAAAAATGTGTAAATCCGTGCATAGGAGCATGCGGATCCGGGGCCATATGTGACGTCATCAACCATAATCCAATTTGTACATGCCCAATGTTGTTTACTGGTGATCCGTTCATTAGATGTATCGTTATAGGTTTGTATCTACCCATGTATCATTTGTGTTGCTTGTTACATTTTCCAACGATAATTTTATAGATGGGTTTCTTACTTTTTCAGCTGCTATCGAAACATCGATTAATCCTTGTGAGCCGTCTCCATGTGGTCCTCATTCTATCTGCAAAATAAACAGTGAAAGTGCACTATGTGCTTGTTCACCAGGTTATAAAGGCACTCCTCCAAATTGTAGACCAGAGTGCATCAGTAACGGGGAATGCGACTTTAACCTGGCTTGTCAAAACCAAAAATGCTCTGACCCTTGTATTGGAACATGTGGAACTAATGCAGAGTGCAGAGTTGTAAGCCATGCTCCTTTGTGCATATGTCAATCAGGTTATACTGGGGATCCGTTTTCATACTGCAGCATTCAAGAGATAACAGAAACTATCGAAGTTCTGAATCCATGTCATCCAAGTCCATGTGGTTCAAACGCTATTTGTCGAGAACAAAGGGGTGTAGGATCATGTCAATGCTCAGATGGTTACTCGGGTAATCCATATGAAGGATGTCGTCCAGAATGTGTTGTTAACTCTGATTGTCCTTTAAATCGTGCCTGTTCAAGAATGAAATGCATAGATCCATGTCCAGGAACCTGCGGCTCAAACGCTGTATGCCAAGTGAATAATCATATGCCGTCATGCATATGTCAACCTGGATATACTGGGAATCCATTTAGTTACTGCACCATAATGCAAGAACGTTAGTATATTTAATTTGGAGTTCTTTTAATATATTCGATGACGTCTATGTTTTATTATGATTTCTATAACTGGAACTTATTACTTTTTTCCAGCAAATATTGTAGAAAGTAATCCCTGCAACCCCTCTCCATGCGGAGCCAACAGCCAATGTAAGGAAATCAACAGACAAGCAGTTTGCTCTTGTTTATCAGATTTCATTGGTTCCCCTCCTAATTGTCGCCCTGAATGTGTGGTCAGCTCTGAATGTGAATCGCACCTCGCTTGTATTAATCAAAAGTGTGCGAACCCTTGCGGCGAATCTTGTGGTAAAAACGCAAACTGCAATGTGATAAACCATAGTCCGATTTGTGTATGTAAACAAGGTCTTACTGGAAATCCATTTACCAGTTGTTACCCAATAAAAAGTAAGCATTGAAATATGTACTTTAAAAATATACAATTAGTAGGACGTAATGTGATAAATTAAAATGTTAACCGTTTCAAATACTTTATTTCAGTATCACAACCACCTCTACATACATCTTTAGATCCTTGTTCATCGTCGCCATGTGGATTATACGCTGAATGTCGTAATATCAGAGAATCGCCTTCTTGCACATGTCTACCTAATTATATCGGTAACCCACCGAACTGTAGGCCGGAATGTACAATTAATTCAGAATGCCCCAGCAATCAAGCATGTATAAACGAAAAATGTCAAGACCCATGTCCAGGAGCTTGTGGTGTAAACGCTGAATGCCATGTGTTTAGTCACATAGCACAATGTTCTTGCATCGAACAGTACACGGGAGATCCATTCACGCGATGTGTACCAGCACCGCAAGAAGATTATTCTGAACCTGACTTATGCAATCCGTCCCCATGTGGAGCTAATGCTGAATGTAACAACGGCCAATGTACATGTTTGCCAGAATATCAAGGTGATCCCTATTTTGGTTGCCGACCTGAATGCCTTACTAGCACTGATTGTCCACAAAACAAGGCATGTGTTAGGAAAAAATGTGTAGATCCCTGTGTTGGTACTTGTGGGAAGGGAGCTATTTGCGAAGTATTCAATCACGTACCTATGTGCACTTGTCCAAGAGGATATTCAGGAAACGCTTTTCTTGAATGCAGACCAGTCCAGGTTAATGAAGTTGTTAATCCATGTAACCCATCCCCTTGCGGGCCTAACAGTCAATGTCGCGACATTAATGGACAAGCAATTTGTTCATGCTTACCTACCTACAGTGGAGCACCACCAACATGTAGACCTGAGTGTGTTTCTAGTGCAGAATGTGCTCTCAGCAAGGCTTGTTCTAATCAACATTGCATTGATCCATGTAGAGGAAATTGTGGCACCGGTGCACTTTGTCAAGTCATAAACCATAACCCTATTTGCTCATGTCCATCTGGATACACTGGGGATCCATTTAGAAGATGCGTACAAGAAGGTAATTATCAATTATTTATACATGCCTGCATTACATTGGTTCAAAACGCATTCAATTAGTAATCGTATATAAATTGTTTCAGATGTAATTCCTCCCACGTACGTAAATCCATGCCAGCCTTCGCCTTGTGGTCCTAACTCTATATGCAGGGAGATAGGAAACTCTCCGTCCTGCGCTTGTCTGGAAAATTTCCTTGGCAATCCTCCAAATTGTCGGCCAGAATGCATAACAAACTCCGAGTGTCCGAACGACATGGCGTGCATTAATCAGAAATGTAGAGATCCATGCCCCGGGTCATGTGGTACAGGAGCTGAGTGCCGTGTGGTCAGCCATGCACCTCAGTGTTTATGTCCCGCCGGATTCACCGGAGATGCTTTTATCGGATGCCAAGTTATCGATGTGCCTCTAACTCCTTGTTTTCCTTCACCATGTGGACCTAATGCTATATGCAAAGAACAAAGAAATGCAGGCGCATGCGTCTGCCTACCAGATCATATAGGCAACCCATATGAAGGTTGTCGTCCGGAATGTGTGGTAAATTCAGATTGCGCTACTAATTTGGCATGTATACAGAGCAAATGTAAGAATCCATGCAATAATATCTGTGGACGAAACGCTGTATGCAACGTCATAAATCATACGCCATCTTGTGAATGTTTACCTGGCCTAACAGGTAGTCCATATGAAAACTGCTATGAAAAAGTTGCAGGTGAGCAGTCATTCAAAAAACGTGGTTTAGACTTGGTATAGTTTTCTGTAGTTTAGCCATGGACTGTTAGGTAGATCTATCAATCTACCTTAGCGAAACTATACCTAACTAAACTATGTTTAGATACTATAAAGCCGGATTATTTTATAAATATTACTAAAAAAACTATAGATAATGGTTACATAATCTCTTGAAGCTAATCTAAAATCACTTTCAGATATCGCTACAGTACAAAAAAACCCCTGTGTGCCTTCGCCATGTGGACTAAATAGTATTTGCAAGGTTACCAACGATCAAGCTGTTTGCACTTGTCAAGCTGAATTTATAGGGACACCGCCAGCTTGTAGGCCCGAGTGCCTTGTGAGCTCTGAATGTAACCAACAGCAAGCATGCATTCGTAAAAAATGTGTAAATCCATGTGAAGGAGTGTGTGGACAAAATACTGACTGCAAAGTTATTAACCATAGTCCCATTTGTACATGCCGCTCGAGCTACACGGGTGATCCATTCAGTAGATGTTACAGAAGTAAGTATTTTACTACCTTTTTCATCATGCGATAACTTTGATGCATTTAAGATTAAATGCTTTCATTTATATGTCGGATAAAGCTGTTTAATAGTTTTTTGTTTAGTTACAGTCGCGGAAGTTGTTGCAACACCAAGTGACCCGTGCTTGCCATCTCCATGTGGTACTTTCTCACAATGTCGAAATATAGGCGACTCACCGTCTTGTTCGTGCTTACCACAATATACAGGCAGCCCACCAAATTGTCGCCCCGAGTGTACTATAAACACAGATTGTACAAGTGACAAAGCATGTGTCAATGAAAGATGTATCGACCCATGTCCAGGATCTTGTGGTTTAAATGCTGATTGTAGAGTTCAAAGCCATGTTTCTATTTGTACATGTATAGATGGCTATAAAGGCGATCCTTTTAACAGTTGCGAATTAAAACCTCCAATAGGTAAGATCAGATAAATCTTCATAATATGTTTTTTTTATGACTGTGTTATTTTAAATAGAACCTAAGTTACTTACTACTAGCCTTCTATTTTACAGCACCACAAGCCAGTGATAAATGCAACCCTTCACCATGTGGATCAAATGCAGTTTGCAACGATGGCGTTTGTACTTGCCAAGCCGAATATCATGGTGATCCATACTTTGAATGCCGTCCAGAATGCACTATCAGTTCAGATTGCCCCATGGATAAAGCTTGCGTTAGACAGCGCTGCATAGATCCATGTGTAAACACATGCGGCATTGGCGCTGTTTGTCAAGTTGTGAGCCATATGGCAGTTTGTACTTGTCCTGTGAGAACTACCGGCAATGCATTTATACAGTGCAACCCTGTCAAAGGTATTATTGGTAAACAAACTTTTTGTTGAATTATAAAAACGTGTATTTACACTCGCTACAGTAATCCCCATGATGGTCATCCTTAGATCTAGACTGAGTACGTAGATCATTCAATCATTCTATTTGGCAGTCATGACCATGTATTGAATTGTACTTAATCATATTACTTATGTGGAAAATTTTAGTGTTCAATTTTTTGATTGACTATACCTTTTCAGATATTTTGCCTTCGAATCCATGTCAGCCCAGTCCCTGTGGTCCTCACAGCCAATGTAGAGTATTTAACAGCCAATCTGTTTGTTCGTGTTTGCCCGGATACCGTGGCGCACCACCGTCCTGTCGTCCAGAGTGTGTTGCCAGCTCCGATTGTTCACTTGATAGAGCATGTAATAATCAAAAATGTATAAACCCTTGTCAAGGAACTTGTGGTGTTGCTGCTCAGTGTCAAGTTATAAATCATAACCCGATTTGCTCATGCCCAACTAGTTTGACAGGAGATCCGTTTACCAGATGTATATCAATACGTAAGTTTTGAGCTTATTTACGCAATTTAAGTAGGTTAGCTCACCAGTAATGAAATGATAACAAATAATACATTTTTTCAGCTCCAACAGCAGTCTTTTCGCCTGTCAACCCATGCCAGCCGTCACCATGTGGACCAAACTCTATCTGCCAATCTTCTAGTGGTGACACACCCTCATGTCAGTGTATGCCTGAATTTATTGGGTCGCCTCCGAATTGCCGTCCAGAATGTCTAACAAACAGCGAGTGTGCTCCTAAAATGGCTTGCATCAACACGAAATGTCAAAACCCATGTGCACAGGCATGTGGTATTAACGCTGAATGTCGAGTTATAAGCCACACACCAATATGTGTTTGCCCTGAAGGTTTCTCTGGTGACGCAGCTGTCCAATGTAATACAAATGCAATAGCTCATATTGAACCAATAAACCCTTGTACACCTTCTCCTTGTGGTGCAAATGCTCAGTGCAGAGAACAGCATGGAGCAGGTGCATGTATGTGTATTATGGGATATTTGGGGAATCCGTATGAAGGGTGCCGTCCAGAATGCTTGGTGAGCTCCGATTGTCCAAGTAATAAAGCATGTACAAGAAACAAATGCATTGATCCATGCCCAGGAACTTGTGCTGCTAATGCTGATTGTCAAGTAGTTAATCATTCCCCCTTGTGTACTTGTCGGCAAGGCTATACTGGTGATCCATTCAGCCAGTGTATTCTAAGACGTAAGTTTATTATTATTTATTATATAATTTAATCATTCTTAAAGTATTGGTTACATTTAAAAAAATCTTCATTATTATTATGTTTCATATAACGAGTATGTCATTTCATATTGTTTTTAATAACAGGCGAAAATGACGTTCCAACGAATCCATGCCAACCAACCCCCTGTGGCCCGAACAGTCAATGCAGAGTTTCAAATGGACAAAGCGTATGCTCTTGTTTGCCTGAGTATCGAGGGTCTCCACCAAATTGCAGACCTGAATGTGTCGTCAGTGCTGAATGTTCCTCAGATAAGATGTGCAAAAACCAAAAATGTGTATCACCTTGCCCTGGACCATGTGGAAACAACGCAGAATGTAGAGTGATAAATCATAGTCCTATATGCACTTGCAAGCTACAATTCACCGGAGATCCCTTTTCAAATTGCTACGTAGTCACAGGTAAGATGAAATCAAGAATAAACAATGTGATACAGAAAACTGATCGATACATTTTTAGGATTAAATTAAACTTGCAACTTTAGTTTCAGAACAACAATTTTTACCAGCAACGGATCCTTGTGTACCGTCGCCTTGTGGTCCTAATTCAGAATGCTATAACCTTCGCGGTTTACCTTCTTGCACTTGTTTACCTAATTTCGAAGGCAGTCCACCGAATTGTAGACCTGAATGTTCTATAAATGAAGACTGTGCTAGTGATCTGGCGTGCATGAATCAAAAATGCAGAGACCCGTGTCCAGGATCATGTGGAATGAACGCAAACTGTCAAGTGATTAAACACATTTCAGTCTGTACTTGTGCTAATGGTTTTACCGGAAATGCATTTACACAATGCAGTCTCATTCCACCTAAAGGTAAGCATTTATTAAAACAGTATATTTGATATAACTTTAACTTGGTCTGGTTGGTTTGTCTTATAACTTAATTCCTATAAATAATTATTTTCATCAATTATTGTGTGAATTATTACAGTGCAAGATGATTTATGTAACCCGTCGCCATGCGGTGCCAACGCAGAATGCTTTGATGGAAAGTGTACTTGCCTGCCCGAATTCCAAGGTGACCCTTACTTTGGGTGTAGACCTGAGTGCGTACAGAGCTCGGAATGTATTCGCGATAAAGCTTGCATCAGTAACAAATGCAAAGATCCATGTCCCGGAACGTGTGCAACAAATGCTATATGCAATGTCCTTAATCACATACCGATGTGCAGCTGTCCTGAAAGGCAAACCGGTAACGCTTTTGTGGAATGTCGGCCAATTGTTGGTAAGTAATAATTAATTCATGTGTTAAAAAAACATATCAAATAAGTGATAAATGTACAAAATACAGATTAATCAGGGTATATGTACCCTTCATAGTTTGCAAAATATATTGGTAGCTCAACTGAACTCTGTTGAACACAATTAAAAACTTTGACCGATACCAAGCAGAGTGAACCTTACTCTAAACATCTTATTGCAGAACCTGCTGTAACGAATCCATGTCATCCATCTCCATGTGGACCAAACAGCCAATGTCGGGAAATAAACGGCCAACCAGTCTGTTCTTGTGTTCCGAATTACATTGGTTCACCGCCTTCCTGCCGTCCCGAATGCACAATAAGCCCAGAGTGCCCTCTGAATCAGGCTTGCAGTAACCAAAGATGTGTTGATCCTTGCGTCGGTTCCTGCGGTGTTAATGCAGAGTGCAAAGTTGTTAACCACAATCCTATTTGCACTTGTCCAATTTCTTTCTCCGGAGATCCATTTTCACGTTGCTTCAGGCTACGTATGTATATCTTATCACTGTGTATGATTGTTTGGTGTTCATATCAATAACTTTTTGTTTAATGTATTTTGCAGCTGAAAAATTACCAGACCCAATAAATCCATGCACGCCATCGCCATGTGGACCTAATTCACTTTGTAGAGACATTAACGAAGTTCCATCATGCACCTGTTTGGATGGCTTTCACGGTCAACCACCTTACTGTAGACCTGAATGTAGCAGTAACGAAGAATGTTCCGGGCATCTTTCATGTATTAACAGCAAGTGTAAAAATCCTTGCGAAGGCTCTTGCGCCGCTAACGCTGAATGTAAAGTGGTCAGCCACTCACCAGTTTGTATTTGCCCTCGTGGTTTTACTGGTGATCCATTCTATGGCTGTACTCAAGATTTAATACACTTTGAGCCAAACGTAACACCTTGTTCACCGTCACCATGTGGTACAAACGCAGTATGCAAAGAAAGAAATAACGCTGGGGCGTGCTCTTGTATAGATGGATACTTAGGGAATCCATACGAAAGCTGCAGACCAGAATGCGTTATAAATACCGACTGCCCATCCAATAAGGCTTGTATAAACAACAAATGTGGTGATCCTTGTCCAGGAAGCTGTGGTACGAACTCGGAGTGTCAAGTTGTAAACCATGTTCCCTTATGTACGTGCTTTGATGGATACGCAGGGGACCCATTTAAATACTGCGTCTATCAAGGTTAGTATTTTAAATAAAAAATACAATTTCATAAATAAAATATTAGGAACCGCAAAACTGTAGTGTATGAATGAGTACGCGTTGATGTCGTTTGTATAAACAAGTCAAATCGAATCTTTTATTGTGATGGCTTTGTTACTTATTTTCATGTTGTGTTTCAGAATCACCCCCACCGCCAGCTGCTATTGACGTTTGTTATCCATCGCCATGTGGTCCCAATACCCAATGTAAAGCTGTAAATAATCAGGCTATATGTTCATGCTTACCAGAGTATGTTGGTGCTCCGCCTAATTGCCGACCTGAATGTATAGGAAGTTCTGAATGTCCACATGATAAGGCGTGTATCAATCAGAAATGTGTCAATCCATGTCCTAAGCCATGCGGCATCAATGCTGATTGTAAAATGATCAATCATAGTCCTATTTGCTCCTGCAGAACATCTTACACAGGAGATCCATTTACGATTTGTAGACCTGTACAATGTAAGTTTAACCTGATTATGTTATTTGTATCAAGTTACGCCTAAACATAAAATTTACTTTAGCTTTAATTAATTTCAAAAATCATTTTAGATGATTTAGTTCCGGACATAAGAAACCCCTGTGTTCCCTCGCCATGTGGTCCGAACGCTGAATGTCGTGAAATCGGAAGCTCTCCATCATGCTCGTGTCTTTCTGCGTTTATTGGAAGTCCTCCCAATTGTAGACCAGAATGCACGATACATTCTGATTGTCAAAGTAATCGTGCTTGTATCAACTCGAAGTGCCAGGACCCTTGCCCGGGATCTTGTGGTATTTCTGCAACATGTAACGTCCTGAACCATATACCTATATGCACGTGTGTTGAAGGTTATGTGGGTGATCCATTCACAAGCTGCAGACCACAACCACTAGAAGGTACAGTTTACTTCACAGTTGAATTAAATTTGAATTATTTTTTATTGCAACATAATAAGATTTTTAATATTACTTAATTATATTTTTCAGTGGAAGCAAGTGTGGTCGATGACTGTACCAATGTTCGTTGCGGTTCGAATGCCGAATGTATTAGAGGGCAATGCCAATGTTTACCAGAATATCACGGCGATCCATATTTCAATTGCCGCCCAGAATGTGTATTCAGCACTGATTGTGATTCACAAAAGGCATGCGTTCAAAGAAAGTGTGTAGATCCCTGTATTAACGCATGTGGGCAAAATGCCATTTGCCAAGTTGTTAATCATATCCCAATGTGCAGTTGCAACAACGGATATACTGGGAATGCCTTTATTATATGTAGTCGCATTCGAGGTAACTTAAATATACCTATTACATAGATCTATGTTGATAAAGATTATTTTGTTTTTTTTTAAATGCGTTTTTTTTTCATCAGTACCACCAACTGAGAGGCCATGTAGTGCAGCCGTTTGCGGACCAAATAGCCAGTGTCGGGAGATAAATAACCAAGCTGTGTGTTCATGCTTGCCTACATATTTGGGAATTCCACCAGCATGTAGACCAGAATGTGTATCAAATTCAGAATGCCCTCAAAATCAAGCATGCATGAATCAGAAATGTATCAATCCATGTATCGGAGTATGTGGTGTAAGAGCTGTGTGTGAAGTAATCAACCACAATCCCGTATGTGCATGTCCAGCACCTCTTTCTGGCGATCCATTTTTACAGTGTGCTGCTGTTTTAAGTGAGTATTAGACGTAATTTTGTAATTCTAGGATTTAATCATAAATTAAACTGCATGTAATGATTTTTTTTTTCTTATTCTAGACACGCCAGTTACGGTCTATCCATGTCAACCATCACCGTGTGGACCGAATTCAATATGCAAGGAAATCAATAACAGTCCGTCTTGCATATGTTTGCCGGAATTCCGAGGACAGCCGCCATACTGTAAGCCAGAATGTGTAAGCAACAGTGAATGCGCAACGCATTTGGCCTGTGTCAACCAAAGATGTAAAGATCCATGCACACAAGCATGTGGTCCTAACGCTGAATGCCGTGTTGTGAGTCACTCGGCCAGGTGCATATGCCCACAAGGTTATATCGGTGATCCTATTATGGGATGCACAGTGCAAACCCAAATTGAAATTTTAACACCATGTACTCCTTCACCCTGTGGTTCGAATGCGATCTGTAGAGAGCAGAATAAGGTTGGATCGTGTATTTGCATTGAAGGGTATTTTGGTAATCCATATGAAGGATGTCGCCCTGAATGCGTATCAGACTCAGACTGTCCAGGAAATAGAGCTTGCACTGGCAACAAATGCCAAGATCCTTGCCCTGGTACCTGTGGACTTAATGCAGAATGTACCACTGTGAATCATTCTCCAACCTGCTTTTGTTTCTCTGGTTATACCGGAGACGCTTTCCGCAGATGCAATCCTATTCCTTGTGAGTATTTCAAATACTATTTTAATTATCAAATAATTTTGTTTATATGTATATGAGGCTCATTATCCAATAAAACATTTTTATTTTTAGTGCAAGAACCTAGTCCTGTGAACGTCTGCTACCCAAGTCCATGTGGTCCGAACAGTCAATGCCGCGAAATAAACGGACAAGCAGGGTGTAGCTGTTTGCCTAGTTATAATGGCGAGCCACCATTCTGCAAGGCAGAGTGCTTGTCACATTCCGAATGTGCCGCAGATAAGGCTTGTTTAAACCAGAAATGTATTGACCCGTGCCCCGGTCCGTGTGGACAGAAAGCAGACTGCAGAGTGATCCATCATAATCCAATATGCAGTTGCAGATCCGGGTTTACAGGAGATCCATTTACGAGATGTTATTCCAAGCCAGGTAAAAATAATGTCTAACCCAGGAGTACCTGCTAAGTTTTTAACAAAGTCTAAAAATATATTAATTTGGTAACTTTCAGTGACCCAACCACAGCCTGATGAAATTAGAGATCCTTGCGCGCCTTCACCTTGTGGACCATTCTCTGTGTGTAGAAACTTTGGAGGACAGGCATCATGCTCTTGTTCGCCAGAATACATCGGCAGTCCACCAAATTGTCGTCCTGAATGCGTTACTAATCAAGACTGTATAAGCTCGCTGACATGCATAAATGAGAAGTGTAAAGATCCTTGTCCTGGGTCTTGTGGACAAAATGCCAGATGCTCCGTGTTAAAACACGTCGCTATTTGTACTTGTCTAGAAGGGTACAAGGGTGATCCGTTTACATCGTGTTTCTTACAGCCAATACAAGGTATTTTGTATTTATAAATACATTTTGAGTATGATCCAGGACCTATATTAATTTTATGATTAACTGAATCTCATGTTTTTCTTTCAGACATTCCATTAGACCTCTGTAATCCATCACCGTGCGGGTCTAATTCAGAATGCAACAATGGCGAATGCACATGTTTATTTGAATATCACGGCGATCCATACATTGGTTGCAGACCCGAATGTACAGTCAGTAAAGACTGTCAGAGAAATCAAATATGTGTCGGGAAAAAATGTGTAAATCCATGTCCTGATACGTGTGGCAGCAATGCTATATGTGAAGTTGTGAACCACATACCGATGTGCAGCTGTCCAAGCGGATACACAGGAAATTCATTTGTGTCTTGTAATGCCATACAAGGTAAATTTTATCTCTAAAAAGTAGCGGGTAAAGTTGTTATATAGGTACAAATAAATACTTAAGTAATTTTTCTGTTACAAATTTTAGCACCTGCACCAACGAATCCATGCAACCCAAGTCCATGTGGGCCTAGCAGCCAGTGCAGAGAAATAAACAACATTGCAGTCTGCTCATGTATTCCCGGATACTCCGGTAACCCTCCGACATGTCGACCTGAGTGCACTACTAGTGCAGAGTGTCCACTAAATAAGGCCTGTAACAACTATAAATGTATCAATCCCTGTGGAGGCGCTTGTGGCGTTGGGGCTCTATGTGAAGTTGTTAATCACAATCCCATTTGTTCCTGTTCAATCGACTTTACAGGGGATCCATTTACAAGATGTGTATCAAAACGTATGTATAATTTTTCAATTAGAGATCTTAATCAAGTACTGATTAGTAGTCATTTCTGATTAAAATATTTATTTTCACTTTAAGCACTGCAAGTTCCGGTACAAATAAACCCTTGCTCGCCATCGCCGTGCGGGCCGAATTCCATCTGTCAAGCACTTAATGAGTCACCATCTTGCTCTTGTATGCCACAATTCATTGGATCGCCACCAAACTGCAGACCCGAATGTACAAGCAACAGCGAGTGCCCCAACCACATGGCTTGTATCAATAGTAAATGTGCAGATCCATGTGCTGGAGCGTGTGGTGCACTTGCGCAATGTCGTGTAGTGAGTCATACGCCAAATTGCGTGTGTCTCCAAGGATACACTGGAGATCCTTTCTCACTTTGTTCTGAGCTAATCAGTATCGCGCCAGTTGAACATTCTACACCATGCACGCCTTCACCATGTGGAAGTAACGCAATATGCAAAGAACGTGATAATGTGGGTTCATGTACCTGTGCTCTTGGATATTTTGGAAATCCCTATGAAGGTTGTAAACCTGAATGTAGCGTTAACACTGATTGTCCGTCAAACAGAATATGTCAGCAATATAAATGCCAAGATCCCTGTCCAGGAACATGCGGAGTAAACGCAGAGTGCCAGACCGTGAACCACGCTCCAATTTGTACATGTATAACTGGTTTTACTGGAAATCCTTTCCAGAATTGTGTAGTAATTCAACGTAAGTATAATTTGTGCATTTATATTCTATTGTAAAAACCATGATTTAATAACTTATATCGTTATGTTCTTTGCAGAAATTAACAGGCCAACTAATCCTTGCGCACCATCACCATGCGGACCGAATAGCGTATGTAAAGTGCTTAGCGAGCAAGCGGTATGTTCTTGCATGCCAGACTATCGTGGCGCTCCACCAAATTGTAGACCAGAATGCATCGTCAGCGCTGAATGTCCACTAAACAATGCTTGTATCGCATTAAAATGTAGTGACCCCTGTATTGGCCAGTGTGGAAAACATGCCACATGTCATGTTATCAACCACAGTCCAATCTGCTCCTGCATGGAAAGATTCACGGGTGATCCATTTAGTCGATGCTATCCATTCGTCCGTCCGTCAGTGGACGAGTTACCGAGGAACCCTTGTTTACCGTCACCATGTGGGCCATTTAGTGAATGTAGAGATGTCGGTGGAATCCCATCTTGCACTTGTCTGCCGAATTATATCGGTGCACCGCCCGGCTGCCGTCCTGAATGTAATATAAACGCTGACTGCCCCAGCAACTTGGCATGTATTAACCAAAAATGTAGAGATCCATGCCCGGGTCTATGTGGGCTACATGCTCAGTGCTCTGTTAAAAAGAATATGCCAATATGTACCTGCCTCGATAATTATGTTGGCGATGCTTTCACTGAGTGTAAAATACAAGGTACGTTATAGAATCAAATATAACTTACCATAAGGTTCATTCTGAACTAAAAAAATCACGAGATGTTATTGCGATTTTTTTGAGTTCCGTAGTCAACCAGGAATCATTATAGTTTCGCCATGTCCCTCCGTCTGTCTGTCCATCTGTCTGTCTGCGGCTTAGCTGAGAGACTCTTAGTACTAGAAAGCTGTATTTCGCGTGGGTATACTATCACGCCGATAACGTGGTAATATAAAAATCTTTAAAAAAAATTAGGAGAGGTTATTTTTCGATTCAGGGATTCGTTTCCGAAATATTATTTGCAAATATTTGTAAATAGGAAAATTTCGTACAAATTTCATTGAAAATTACTTGAATGAATTTGTTGGTTATATTTACTACTTGTTTCACAAGTAAATATAAATTTATGAACCATGTAAAATTATGGAAGAATAACACCCTTAATAATATTGATTCGTAAATTAAAATTTAATAACGATATTAACGTTCGAATAACACATTGGAGTTTTAATTTTTATCCACTTATCATAAAATCTATAAACAAGCACTACTTTAAGGATTGTTTGTATAACTGAAGGAATTAAGTACCTGAGATAATTTCAGTTAAACTCAAAAAGTATTTTTACTTAAAATTATAATTAAAGTAGGCGTTTTGTGAAAGGCGGTAATAAGTTTAACGGAGACTGTACTAGATGTCGCCTAGAACTAGTCGATTAGAACGCGCTATGGATATGTTTTGACCCGCACTTATCTAGTTATTAAGATCTTCGTCTTGTATTCGATTCAACCATAACAAATACTTGAATTTGCAGAAATAATTCAAGACGAAGTGGACCTTTGCAACCCCTCACCGTGCGGTGCCAATGCAGTTTGCAACGAAGGAGAATGCTCATGTCTTCCAGAATACAATGGAGATCCGTATTTCGAGTGTCGACCAGAATGTGTCCTGAGCTCAGATTGTAGTCAAGACAAAGCGTGTTTACGAAACAAATGTGTTAATCCATGCAACAGTGGCGTATGTGCATCCAATGCCATTTGTGATGTTATCAATCATATACCGATGTGCAGATGTCCAGAACGTATGACTGGAAATGCCTTTGTTCAGTGTTCGCCACTCGAAGGTATTAATTGTCTTTACCTAGTGGGCGATACCCCGACTTCTGATCCGGAGGTCGTGGGTTCGAACCCGGTCGTGCACCAATGGATTTTTCAACTCGAAAAATTTATGTGCGCATTAATACGTGCTCAAAACGGTGAAGGGAAACATCGTGAGGAAACCGGCATGCCCTAGAAACAAAAATTCGAAGGCATGTGCCAACAGTTAGTGTTCCAATAAGCGGCGATGGGCTTGCAACCTGTCACGTGGATTGCTAACTGCTTGCAAAACGCGGGCATGGACCAAATGTAATGTTTGGACGTGCCTCTGTCTACCCCCTACTCTCAAAGATCTACTCACAGAGTATTTATCTGAGGATGTCCACCATAGGGAAGACAGTCGTGAGCGTGTTTGTTTTGTTTTTGTTTTGTTTATAATTATTTTCTTTAAATCATTAAATAAACCTAAATGAACACCTATTTCATTTTCAGTTATCAATACACAACCATGTCAACCGAGCCCATGTGGACCAAACAGCCAGTGTCGCGAAGTAAATAAACAAGCAGTGTGCTCATGTTTAGTCGGGTTTATAGGAAACCCACCCTCTTGCAGACCAGAATGCACTGTCAGTACCGATTGTCTACCGAGTGAGGCATGTACCAACAGTAAATGTGTAAACCCATGCATTGGAGCTTGTGGAGTAGAAGCTAAATGCCAAGTAATAAACCACAATCCCATATGTTCATGCCCAACGTCTTACACTGGTAATCCATTCGTCAGATGCATTTTACAAGAGTTTACGCCAGCACCTAACGTTGATCCCTGCATACCTTCACCATGTGGTCCAAATTCACTTTGCAAAGAAATATCAGACTCTCCGTCATGCTCGTGTCAGACCGGTTTCGTAGGTTCACCACCTTACTGTAAACCTGAGTGCATAAGCAATTCCGAATGTCCAATACATCTCGCTTGTATAAATCAGAAATGCAAAAATCCTTGTACGGGTGTATGTGGAACAAACGCAGATTGTTATGTAATGAGTCATTCCCCTGCCTGCTCTTGTCTGGCAGAACACACCGGAGATCCATTCATAGAATGTCACAGAATCAACTTATTCCAAGAGATTTCAACCCCTTGTCAGCCTTCTCCATGTGGTGCAAATTCAATATGTAAAGAATTTAATGGTGCTGGATCTTGCACGTGTCTACCAGAATATATTGGCAATCCATACGAAGGCTGTAGGCCCGAATGTGTTATTAACACTGATTGTCCTTCGAACAAAGCATGCACACAGAAGAAATGTCAAGATCCATGTCCAGGAGCGTGTGCGCCGAATGCTGTATGCCAAGTGGTGAATCATGCCCCTTCATGCTCTTGTAATAGAGGCTATGTTGGAGACCCCTTCCGCTACTGTGCCATAGAGAGTAAGTCATATTATATTATAATTTGCCCGTTTAAGAGGCAACCTATTTAATTTTTAAAACAATGTTGTTTACATGTAATTTTAAAAAAATTGCACTCATACTGGTTGATAAGATTTTGAGTCAAAGTTTAATGTGTCCGGAACATTAAACTTTGGATTCGGACTGCGAATATGTAATCATTAATGTATATAATGTAAAATAATACAAGATTCCCAAACACAATTCCTACTGATTTAATTAAACATTATTTTCAATAAATTTTTTTTGGTATCCTATTTGAACGAATACATACCTACCTAGTTTTTTTTGTTTTTTCTAAGCAATATGTTTTCATATTTTTTTAAACTGAATATTACCTTGAATTCTGAGTTGGAGTGGTTCCCAATATTTCGGCACAGATGCATGTACCAACTGTTGTTGGTTGTTCAGGAGATAATTCAACTTACCAAACACAGAATGGTTTTCAATTGTCTGTCTGGAATCCTTTGGTGAGATTGTGTAATAAACGAAAACCATGATACCAGCTGCGTTTCTAGATACCGTTTGTGTTTTGTGTCAGGGTCAAGATGTATTTGAATGTGACTGTGAAACCAATGGTAGTGGTATCGTTCGTAATAAAAGTGTGAGAAAGAGGATAGAGATAGATTCGTCTGCTACTAACATTCATTCGCATATACATAGCATATCTTTCTCTTATTTATTGTTTTTTTTATTCAGGAGTTGATCATACACCGATAGATGTGTGCCGGCCTTCGCCATGTGGCCCAAACAGCCGGTGTATTGAAGTTAATAAACAAGCTGTATGTTCGTGTCTACCAAACTATAGCGGCTCACCTCCTGGATGTCATCCAGAGTGTGTAACAAGCTCTGAGTGTCCACGAGACAAGGCTTGCGTAAACCAAAAATGTGAAGACCCTTGCATTGATGCATGTGGAACAAATGCTGAATGTAGAGTTGTTAATCATAGTCCAATTTGTCAGTGTAAACTTCACTATACAGGAGATTCGTTCACAAAATGCAACCCCATTCCACGTAAGTTTTCTTCAGATATTTTGTGTATCAGTTTCATTTTTTTTATTCATAAATTTAACCTAACGATTTTTTTAGCTCCTATTGCAAATGCTGTTCTTGAACCGTACCGTAATCCCTGTCTTCCATCGCCTTGCGGTCCTAATTCAATCTGCCAGGAAAGAGGCAGCGTGCCTTCTTGTTCATGCATGTCAAACTATGTCGGAGCACCTCCAAACTGCAGGCCTGAATGTACGATCAACGCGGAATGTCCAACTTCACAAGCGTGTATACAGCAAAAATGTCGTGATCCCTGTCAAGGATCTTGTGGCATTGAGGCTATATGTACAGTATCACGTCACACTCCGATCTGCACTTGTCCAGAGGGATATACTGGTGACGCATTCACAATGTGCAAGCCGAAACCACCACGTAAGCATTCTCCCAAAAACCATATTTTTTGTGCCACATACTAACTATTAATTATCATATTATTTGAAATATATACTTTTTTAACAGAAGCTGATTTAGTCGACAAATGCAATCCATCTCCATGTGGTGCCAATGCAATTTGCAATGACGGAGCATGTTCTTGCATAGAGGAGCATCATGGCGATCCTTATGTGGGTTGTCGACCGGAATGCGTACTTAGTAATGACTGTTTAAGAAATAAGGCTTGCGTAAGAAATAAGTGTGTCGATCCGTGCCCAGGCACTTGCGCTACAAATGCCATCTGTGACGTGATAAACCATATTCCAATGTGTAGTTGTCCTCAAGGAATGACTGGCAATGCCTTTTACAACTGTGAAACTATTAAAGGTACATTAAGATACATTAATACATAAGGATGCATTAATTATATCGTAGTAGTATAATATTGTGCAGTATTTTTTTTATCAATTATTGCTAATAAAATATTATAGCCGTAGTTTTCTTGTCAAAGCATATATAAGTGACCAATTTGAAGACGATATTCTAATATGATAAATAATTTGTTCCAGCTCCTTTTGTTACGAACCCTTGCCTACCATCTCCTTGTGGTCCTAACAGCCAATGCAGAGAAGTAAATGGGCAAGCCGTTTGTACTTGTATTCCTGGATATAAGGGAAGCCCACCCCTGTGCAGACCAGAATGTGTGGTCAGCTCTGATTGTGCACCAAACAAAGCATGCAGTAATCAAAAATGTACCGATCCTTGCGTTGGCTCATGCGGAGTCGAAGCAAAATGCACTACTATTAAACATAATCCCATATGTAGTTGTCCACCGAAGTACACTGGCGACCCATTCACTAGATGTATTCCGTACAGTAAGTAATTATTATATCTAAGTACAAAACAATATTTAATTTCTCTTACAATAAAATAGGTAAACAAATAGTAACTTCTGTGTAACGGGTTTTTATTTAATAACGACGATGTTAACTTTATTATAGGAGCTCCGGTTGCCGATGTAACACCCTGTACTCCATCGCCCTGTGGACCTAACTCCATTTGTAAAGATGTCGGAGAAACGCCATCTTGCACGTGTTTGCCCAATTTCTTTGGATCACCTCCATATTGCAGACCGGAATGTTCGAGTAACAGTGAATGCCCAACCGATAAAGCCTGTATTAATCAGAAATGCAAAGATCCTTGTATCGGCGCTTGCGGTGTTAATTCGCAGTGCCGCACTATTAGTCATTCTCCAATGTGCTTTTGCAACAACGGTTTTACGGGTGATCCGTTCTCGAATTGCTTCCCACATCAAGCTGTCGTTCTGGAAAGACCAAGTCCTTGTGAACCTTCACCATGTGGATCAAATGCCATATGTAAAGAATACAATTCGGCCGGTTCGTGTAGTTGTCTGCAAGATTATATAGGAAACCCTTACGAGGGATGCCGACCTGAATGCAGTGTGAACTCAGATTGTATACCGAGCAAAGCTTGCATACGTAATAAATGTATGGATCCATGCCCCGGCACGTGCGCACCCTTGGCTGTATGTTCGGTCGTAAATCATCTACCATCTTGTACCTGTCCACCTGGGTATTCTGGTGATCCATTCAGAAGATGTGAAATATTTAAAGGTATATATTATTTATAACCATAACAAGATCTAAAATTTTAATTGAAAACTAAATTATTATGTTTTTTTTTTCCAGAACCACCTATGGATACCATAACACCTTGTGAACCTAGTCCTTGCGGACCTAACAGCATCTGCCGTGCAGTAAATGGACAAAGCGTATGCTCATGCATGCCTGACTATATTGGCTCACCACCGGGTTGCAGACCAGAATGCACAGTTAGTTCAGAATGTATGACTGACAAGGCCTGTATAAATCAAAAATGTGTTGATCCTTGTCCAAACCATTGCGGAATAAACACAAAATGTAGAGTCATCAACCATAGCCCCATTTGTACTTGTAGTACAGGCTTCATAGGGGATCCGTTTACACGCTGCTATCAACAACGTGAGTACTTACTTACATAGTGATTATAATAATAAACGAGTAATTCACCACCAACTGAAATCTGTTTCGTTGTACATGAGTTTTTTGTCAAAACTGATGTATTACGAAACGTTAATAAAAATGATTCAACGTTGATTTTAACCAATTTTCAAATTTTTTATCAAAATGAAACCTCTATTCTTCACACATTAATGATATTTTCAGCAACCGTAATGCAGATACCACCACCGTCATTCAGAAACCCGTGTGTGCCGAGCCCATGTGGACCTAATGCCGTCTGCCGAGTCGTTAATGATTCGCCATCATGCTCGTGTATGCCTGAATTCCAAGGACAACCACCAAATTGTAGGCCCGAATGTGCCATCAACCAGGACTGTGCATCTAACAAAGCATGCATCAACATGAAATGCCGTGATCCTTGTCCAGGCAGCTGCGGCCAAAACGCCGTTTGCACTGTATTTAATCATCTGCCTTCATGTGCGTGCTCTCAAGGATTCACAGGGGATCCATTTACATCTTGCATTATACTTCCACCGATTGCAGGTATGATATTCTATATCTTTTGATATCTTTTATTTATAATAATAAAGTTTTCAATTTTCTTGCGTAATTTATTTTAAAATGATTATCAACAAGAAAACTTTATTTTTTTAGATGAAATATCTTCAGATCCCTGTAATCCATCACCATGTGGATTCAATGCTCAGTGTAGAAATGGATTATGCACATGCCTTAACGAGTATCACGGAGATCCCTATTTTGGTTGTAAGCCAGAATGCGTCACAAACATGGATTGTCCTAATGATAAAGTTTGTTCTGGAAACAAATGTACAAACCCATGTCCTGGAATGTGTGCTTTAACTGCGCAATGCAATGTTTACAATCACATCCCAATATGCACTTGCCCTGAAGGTACTACTGGTAATGCTTTTGTGGAATGTCATGTCGCACAACGTAAGTTACCAATAAGTTAAGAAAACAAATAACTTAGCTATTATTATTTTAAGTTTTATTTTTCAATCAATGATGATTTTGTTTTCAGTTGTATATCAAGACCCTTGTAGCCCAAGTCCATGCGGTCCAAACAGTCAGTGTCGAAAGATAAACAATCAAGGTGTCTGCTCGTGTCTACAAACATTTATTGGTAGTCCACCCTCTTGTAGACCTGAGTGTACAATCAGCGCTGAATGTCCTCTAAATGAAGCCTGCAACAACCAAAAGTGCATAAATCCATGCATAGGCACATGTGGTTATGGTGCAAGATGCGAGGTGGTAAACCACAACCCTATCTGTTCATGCCCAGCTCAATACACAGGAGATCCATTTACACATTGCAATGCCATAGGTAGGTTTTAACGATGGAATATGGGTGCATGGCTACTTTGTTTAAATCACTATTATTTAAAAGACGAGCAAACTTACCAAATAACAATTTTATTTCAGTGGTCTCGCCTCCTCAACCTGTGGACCCCTGCACACCATCGCCTTGCGGGCCATACTCAGTATGTAAAGTTATTGGGGAATCACCATCGTGCACGTGTCAGCCAGATTACACCGGTGCACCACCAAATTGTCGACCAGAATGCGTCAGTAACTCCGAATGTCCGAGCAACCTTGCATGCATTAATCAAAAATGTAGAGATCCGTGCCCCGGCAGTTGTGGATACAATGCTGACTGCAAAGTCATTAGCCATGCTCTTGTGTGCTCTTGTCCATATGAACAGACGGGTGACCCTCTCGTATCATGTAACCCGTTACAAGGTGCGTATGTTAGACGCTCACTACTGTATTCCCCAAGATGAACATCCTCAAACATTCCCAGTGCTTTCTATTTACTTATCTATATCATTAAAGATACCAAGTCAATAGAAGGTAGTTCGGCTAAGCATTATATTTGGCACATGCACGCGAAATGCAGTGTTTTTTTTTAATTCTATGATTTATTTTCATTCTTGACATCCCCAGTAATGTATACAATTTTGTTTGTCCAGATTCAATAATTGAATACAGCTCTCCATGCGACCCTTCGCCCTGTGGCATTAATGCAGAATGTTTGGAAAGAAATGGTGCTGGAGCATGCAGATGCGTTGATTCATTCTTTGGTAACCCTTACGAGGGATGTCGACCTGAATGCGTCATTAACAGTGACTGTCCACCGATGTTAGCTTGTATGCAGAATCTATGCAAGGACCCTTGTCCTGGTATTTGTGCATCAAACGGAATTTGCCAGGTTGTCAATCATCTTCCCTCGTGTTACTGCCCTCCAGGGCTGACGGGCAATGCATACGTAAATTGCATAGAAAGAGTTGAAGGTATGTTTTTCATAACTTAGATTGCTTTGTTGCAATTGTTCACGATAAGCTTACTTTTTGTATGATTTAAAACTTTCAGATTATGCCAAGCCTACTCCATGCACACCTTCGCCATGTGGCCCCAACAGTCAATGTCGAGAAGTAAACTCTCAAGCCGTATGTAGTTGCCAGCTTGACTTCATGGGTACTCCCCCTAACTGTCGCCCAGAATGCACCATCAACAGCGAATGTTCTAGTCATAAAGCATGTATGAATAGAAAATGCGTAGACCCATGTGCTGGGCAGTGTGCAAGAAATGCAAATTGTAGAGTATTTGCTCATAATCCAATTTGCTCTTGCAAGGACAGATTTACTGGAGATCCATTTACTAATTGTGTTCCAAGTAAGTCTAATTACTTAATTACACCTGCCTTCTTATCCATATACTTTTTTAACTCTGAACATTCTTGAAATCCATTATCTATGTTACAGTGGCAGTATCAATACCATCAGTGCCACAGATTGTCAACCCATGCGTGCCATCCCCTTGCGGACCAAACTCGCAATGTCAAGACATCAATGGAAATGCTCGCTGTACCTGCCTTCCTAATTACATTAGTTCCCCACCTAGATGTCGTCCCGAATGTTCTATCAATTCGGAATGTAATGCAGTCATGGCTTGCATTAACAACAAGTGTGTTGATCCATGTCCAGGAGCATGTGGTATCAGTGCACAGTGTAATGTCAATAATCATTTACCAATTTGTTCATGTTTGCCTGGTTTCACTGGAGATCCGTTCAGAAGCTGCCAACTCATGCAGCGAGGTAAGACTTAAAAAATACATCCGTACTTTTACTTCTACTCGATTGTTTGTTCTGGATACAAGTTCTGTTTTTATTATTTTAGATCCAGAACCAGTCAACTTATGTTCTCCTTCGCCTTGTGGCTCGAACGCTGAATGCAGAGATGGCGCGTGTACTTGTTTACCGGAATACCAGGGTGATCCATATTATGGATGCAAGCCAGAATGCGTTTTGAACTCGGATTGTCCGAGAAACAAAGCCTGCATTAGGAACAAATGTGTAGATCCTTGTGTTGGAGCGTGTGGTTCTGATTCCATCTGCGAGACTATCAACCATATCCCAATGTGTTCATGTCCACCCGGTTACACTGGATCTCCATTCAGTTACTGCACTGAAGTACAAGGTGCTTTTTCACTATTTTATTTGTATTTATTTTAATGAAGCATGATTGATAACAATAATTTATTTACAGAACCACCAACATCAACAAACTTGTGCGAACCTTCTCCTTGTGGCCCTAACAGCCAATGTAAAGAAGTAAATGGTCATGCTGTATGCGTCTGTATACAAGGTTACATTGGTAGTCCTCCGAACTGTCGACCTGAATGTACAGTGAGCTCTGATTGTAAGCTGAGTCATGCTTGCTCCAACCAGAAATGTATTGATCCATGTCCAGGAGCATGCGGCCGTAACACACATTGCACTGTTGTGAACCACAATCCAATATGCACATGTCTCTCTGGTTATTCCGGAGATCCATTCTCATATTGTGAATTTATACGTAAGTACAAACTATAATTTACTTCTTTCCATAATACAAATTAACGTCAATGGGCATAAATCTAAGTAGGTATATTACTTTATTTTTCAAATAATTTGTTTCAGCGGCAACACCCCCTGTGAGAGTTAACTTATGTCAACCATCACCATGCGGACCTAACGCACAGTGTACCGAAAACGGTGCAAATGCAGATTGCAGATGCCTACCGGAATTCATTGGATCACCACCATATTGTAGACCCGAATGTACAAGTAATACAGAGTGCTCAACAAACATGGCTTGCATCAACAGGAAGTGTCGGGACCCGTGCCCCGGCTCATGTGGATTAAACGCGGAATGCAGGGTAGTCAGCCATACACCAATATGCATTTGTCAAAAGGGATACACCGGTGATCCATTTTTGCGATGCAACATTGAAGTCGCCGCTGCGGAACAAGAACGGCTCACTCCATGTGTGCCATCGCCATGCGGTGCTAATGCAGAATGTAGGGAACAGAACAACGCAGGAGCCTGTTCTTGTTTACCTGGATACTTCGGAAATCCTTACGAATTTTGTAAACCAGAATGCTTGATAAATTCTGATTGCCCATCAAACTTAGCATGTTACCAAAACAAATGCCACGACCCTTGCCCCGGTACATGCGGTATAAATACTTATTGTAACGTCCTCAATCACATTCCGAGCTGTTCATGCCAGGAACAACATTTTGGAGATCCATACAAAATATGCACATTCAAAGCTCAAAGTAAGTTTACGAACAGTATAGGTGCCTAGTTGTTTTGTATTACTTTTAGCCTTTAATCTATTTAACAATTTATTTTTATTGCAGCGGAAATAACTGATCCTTGCAACCCGTCGCCATGTGGACCAAACAGCCAGTGTAAATCTCAAAATAATTTAGCAATATGCACTTGTCTACCGACCTATCAAGGATCACCACCTATGTGCCGACCAGAATGTATAACCAGCTCCGAGTGTCCTTTAGATAAAGTTTGTCAAAACTTTAAATGCACTTCTCCGTGCCCTGATGCGTGCGGCATAAATACTGAATGTAGAGTTATCAAACACAATCCAATTTGTTCATGCAAGCAAGGGTTTACGGGTGATCCATTTTCAGTTTGTTCAGTGATTATTGAAAAACCACCCACATTTCAATTTAACATTGACCCATGCATTCCCTCACCATGCGGCTTAAATGCTCAATGTCGAAACATAGGAGGAATACCGTCTTGCACTTGTATGGTTGGATTCTTTGGAAGTCCACCCAACTGCAAGCCGGAGTGTGTGTTAAATACGGATTGTAGTAACGACAAGGCCTGTATTAGCATGAAATGCCAGAACCCATGTTTGGGTTCATGCGGATTGAACGCAATTTGCAATGTTATAAAGCATGTGCCAGTTTGCTCATGCCCTAGTGGTTATGATGGAGATCCATTTGCAATATGTAACATAAAACCAGTTGGTAAGTACATATTATAGAAGAATTGCCAAGTACATTATAAATGCATTGGATTTTTTGACTAAGGTTCTAAAATATTACACTTAATTTTCAGAACCACCTCAAAACTTAGATCCATGCCATCCGTCACCCTGTGGTCCTAATGCTGAATGTAACAATGGCGCGTGCACTTGCTTGCCTGAATACCAAGGCGATCCTTACTTCGGTTGCAGACCGGAATGTGTATTGAGTACAGACTGTTCACATGACAAAGCCTGCCTGCGATCAAAATGTGTAAACCCATGTCGTGATTTATGTGGTTTGAATGCTGAATGCAACGTTTACAACCACGTTGCTATCTGCAGCTGCCCTAGTGGCATGACGGGGGATGCTTTCACTAATTGCATCAAAATTGAAAGTACGTACCTCGAAAAAATACAGTATCAGATACTTTAGTAGAAACTGGTAAGTAACATATCTTAAGAACTGTATCGATTTTTTCCAGAACCCATAACAAGACCTTGCGAGCCATCTCCTTGTGGACCAAACAGCATTTGTAGAGAAGCAAACGGACAAGCTGTTTGTGCTTGTGTGCAAGGTTTTATTGGTAACCCACCGAGCTGTCGACCGGAGTGCATTCAAAGCACAGACTGTCCTCCATCTCAAGCTTGCATAAATCGAAAATGCCAAGACCCTTGCCCCGGCTCATGTGGCACAAACGCAATATGTAACGTGATCAAACATAATCCAATTTGCAGCTGTCCTTCAAGATATACTGGCTCACCATTTAGTCATTGCTACGGTAATTTTCTTTACGTTTTCTTAAGATTCACAAATCTATAAATGAAATGTTAATTTAACATAAATACTCATATTCTTTGCAGTTCAAGTTGTAGAAGAACCTGTATTGAATCCTTGTGTGCCGTCTCCATGTGGTCCAAATAGTTTATGTAATTCTTCGCCTGATGGCAAGTCCCACACATGCTCATGCCAACCAACATTCGAAGGCATTCCACCGCAGTGTCATCGGGAATGTGCCTCAAATGATGAATGTGCTTCTAACAAAGCATGTATAAACTACAAATGTAGAGACCCATGTCCTGGATCATGTGGAACAAGCACAATATGTGCAGTTCGCCTGCATAGCCCGATGTGTTCCTGTGAAGAAGGTTACACTGGAGATCCATTTACGTCATGTTATCGTATAGCGTTAGCTGTAGAAACTAAAGATCCATGTAATCCAACACCTTGCGGAGCAAACGCACGATGTAAAGTTTCTAGAAACGGAGCTGCTGCTTGTATTTGCGAGGTCGGATACTTCGGTAATCCATATGAGTCCTGTAGGCCTGAGTGTGTCATAAATACGGATTGTGCGTATAATAGAGCTTGTCAGAGAAATAAATGTGAAGATCCCTGCCCCGGAGTATGCGGTTCTACAGCTATTTGTCAAGTGATAAATCATATACCATCGTGTAACTGTGCACCTGGATATACAGGAAACCCTTACGATTACTGTCACATTGTTATCGACGAACCACGTAAGTCATATTATGCTTTTTTTTAAACGACAGTCCGAAATCTCAAAAACGTTCGTTCCGTTACTTTAATTTGTATTTTTTACATTTTTATTTAATTTCAGTTCCTACACCAACATATCCTTGTATTCCGAACCCTTGTGGAAGCAATGCTCTTTGTAAGGACAATAATGGTTTGGCATCGTGTTCTTGCATGCCTGACTTCTTCGGTTCTCCTCCTAATTGCCGTCCGGAATGCACGGTCAATTCAGAATGTGATTCAAGCAAGAGCTGCGTTAGGCAAAAGTGTGTCAACCCGTGCATCGGTGCTTGTGGACAAAACGCTGAATGTAGAGTCATTAACCATGCGCCAATTTGTAACTGTCGACAAGGTTTCGAAGGCGATCCATTTATAAGATGCTCAATTATTGAAAGTAAGTGACATTTTAGTATAGGCTGGTGTAATGTTTAAATATTTTAATTTACAGAAATGTGCAAATATAAATTTAAATAACGTTTCAGAACCACCGCCAGCTCCTGAGCCAAATCCATGCATACCTTCTCCTTGTGGTCCGAACTCGCTTTGTCAGGCAGTTAACAAGTTGCCAATCTGTACTTGTATGGATAACTACTTCGGATCACCACCGACTTGTAGAGCAGAATGTACAGTGAACTCAGACTGCAGCAGTAACACGGCCTGTATCAATCAGAGATGCCGCGACCCTTGCCCGGGCTCATGTGGTCTGCAAACAGAGTGTCAGGTGTTCCAGAATTCCGCTATTTGTAGCTGCAGAGAAGGATACACTGGCAATCCTTTCCATAGCTGCTACATCAATGAACAGATAGGTGGGTTAGCGAAGTATATTTTTATTGTTTTGTAACAATACACCGAGGCCCTTGGTGGCTTGCCGGACGAATAGCTGCGACGCAAAAGGTGCGGGTATCCGCTACGGTACAAATGTGTACATGTTCATGGGACGATATGTTTGTTCAAGGTCTAGGTATTGTGGTAACAATGTAGGTACTCGTAGATCCTGATACCCACGATATAGGGAATCTTAGGTTATCAGGGTCAGGATTGGTATATACCCATATACCAATCCAATCTGTTGGGTGTTAAAAAGAAAAAGTAGAAACGTAAATATATTTTTAAGTGCGACACATATTATTGTTGTTTCAGAATCTGTTCCTGTCGAATATGATAAATGTAATCCTAATCCATGCGGTGCGAATGCGGAATGCAACGAAGGGGTTTGCACTTGTAGATCCAGCTATTTCGGTAATCCGTATATTAGCTGCCGACCCGAATGCACCCTCAATTCAGATTGCGCATCACATTTAACATGTGTCAATAATAAATGTATAAATCCATGCAACAACATATGCGGCCAGGGTGCACTCTGCGAAGTCTACAATCACATTCCAATGTGTAGCTGTCCATCGAATACTACAGGGAACGCCTTCTTCTCTTGCTCTCCGATATTAGGTAAATACTATTTTACACTATTTTACACATCTGTTAAACTGAAACAATTTACGTCTTTAGTAAACGGGACTGTTAATTCTGATTCTTGTTAAGAAGACATACCTATGCATAAACAAAAAAAATCATTTCAGTTATTCCAGAAATAAGGCACCCCTGTGAACCATCTCCTTGTGGTCCACATAGTACATGTCGTACAATGAATGAACAAGCCATTTGTTCCTGTTTGATTGGCTACATCGGAGTGCCACCTTCGTGCAGGCCCGAATGTTTGGTGGACTCTGATTGTACCAGCCTGATGTCTTGCTCCAATCAGAAATGCATTGAACCTTGCAGAGGATCATGCGGTCTCAAAGCAGAATGCAGAGTCCATAACCATAATCCAATATGCTACTGTCCAAATGGCTACACTGGAGATCCATTCACGCAATGTGTAGTTGTACAACGTAAGACAAATTTTATAAATAATAATAATGATAATGCTGGAAATTTTCACGCGGAGGAATAACATTTATTTAAACAACAACCAGCTGACCTTTTCATTTTTATACTTTTTAACAGGTGAACCGCCACCACCTAAAGCACCATGTGAACCTTCACCTTGTGGGTCAAACGCTGTATGCAAAGTTTTTGGTGAAGCGCCCTCCTGTTCGTGTCTACCTAGTTACTCCGGATCTCCGCCATTCTGCCGGCCCGAATGTGTCACCAACAGCGAATGTAGTTTTGACAGAGCATGTATAAACAACAAGTGCGCCGATCCTTGCCTAGGCGCTTGCGGACAAAATGCAGAGTGCAGAGTCATTAGTCATTCGCCTCAATGTAGATGTCAGCCGGGGTACGAGGGCAACTCGTTCGACCAGTGTTTGCCGATTACAGGTACGTTTGACATTTTGAGACTCCGACAGTACCTACTAACATTTCAAGTTTATTTATAGACTTAAATTTAAATTACTTATTTTCAGTTCCAGCTCCTAAACCGGCTCAGCCAGTCAGACCGTGTATACCGAGTCCATGTGGTCCGAATGCCATATGCCAAGAAAGGAACAACATTGGTAGTTGCACTTGTATGAGTGGTTACTTTGGTAATCCATATGAAGGCTGCAGACCAGAATGTGTACTCAACTCAGACTGTCCGGAAAATAGAGCTTGTATCAACAATAAATGTGAAGATCCATGTCCAGGTGTTTGCGGAACTAACGCTCAATGTCAAATCGTTAACCATATTCCCAAATGCAGTTGTGTGTTTGGATACGTGGGTAATCCTTATGAGAACTGCGTTTACAGAGAAGGTAAACCTTTTTACAAAATAATTAATAAAGAAATCAGTTAATAATATGTTGGCATAACGAGTAAACTAAACGTTGTGATTGCAGATACACCGAGTGATCCGTGCAACCCTTCGCCTTGTGGACCATACAGCACATGCAAATCTGTCAATGATAATGCTATTTGCACTTGCTTGCAAGCATACATAGGCAATCCACCGAACTGTCGACCGGAGTGCATGAACAGCCCGGAGTGTCCCTTGAATAGGGCTTGTGTCAGGCAAAAGTGCGTCGATCCATGTGTGGGAACATGCGGAGAAAACGCACTTTGTCGGGTTCACCATCACAGTCCCTACTGCACTTGTATTGCTGGTTTCGAAGGAGATCCGTTTATAAGATGTACAGCAGAGAAACAAAAGAATCCACACATTAACAATCCTTGCGAGCCAAATCCGTGCGGAGCTTTTTCAATTTGTAGAAACATTAACGGATATTCACAATGTAGCTGCAAATCAGGTTACATCGGTGCCCCACTGAATTGCGCACCTGAGTGTACCATTAATCAAGACTGTCCTAATGACAAAGCATGCGTCCGGGAAAAGTGTGTTGATCCTTGTCTTGGATCTTGTGGAGCTAACACCGAATGCAGAGCAATGAATCATGTCGCAATTTGTACTTGTCGACGTGGCTACAAGGGCAATTCCTTCGAAGGTTGCAACGTATACAATGGTATTTAAACACACTTTTTTAGATTATTATCACACATATCTACATAAAACACCACACTCACTTATTTTTTGACATTTTAAATGCAGCACATTTTAGAGCAAAACCTCACAATTTTTTCTACTAATCTAAAACCGTTATTATTTAGGAACCATTTAAATTTAGAGAATAATGTACAGAAGGGACGCCACTACTTTACCTATATTCTTTAATTCTTTATTTTACACACAGCAAACAAAACTTAAAAGGTAAAAACATTGAACAAATTCACGCTTAGCCCTAATAAGGCAGTTTTCTACCAACAAACCCAATTCACTCACAGCAATCACATACTTTACTTAATTTTACAGACCCTGAGATCCTACCTCCGGTAGACCCATGTGCTTCATCACCCTGTGGAATAAACGCAATTTGTAATGCTGGTACTTGTTCATGCATTCCTGGATACCACGGTAACCCAACGATTGAATGTAGACCGGAGTGTACAAGTGACGACGATTGTGAAAAGCAAATGGCTTGTGTCAATTATAAATGTATCAATCCTTGCAAAAACACCTGTGGTTTGAATGCGATTTGCAACGTTTATAACCACATTGCCATTTGTGAATGTCCAGCGCCACTGCAAGGGGATGCTTTTATCGCTTGTCGGCCTGTCATTGGTAAGTACCTATTATTAATCTCGTCGATACCAAACTTATTATTTGTTTTTGAAGAAACAGTTGACTTAAAATTATATATTTTAGCACCTACGGTTTCGGATCCATGCACGCCAAACCCATGCGGAGCGAACAGCGTGTGTCGCAGTGATGGTACTGTGGCGCACTGCTCTTGTCGCCCGCCAATGATGGCGGAACCGCCAGCGTGTCGCGCCGAATGTCGCGCCAACGACGAGTGCCCGCCGCAACTCGCATGCCGCAGCGGCAAGTGCCGCGATCCGTGCCCCGGTGCATGCGGTGCCCGCGCCTACTGTCGCACCGTTATGCATTCCCCAATATGCACATGCCCGCCTAACTACGTTGGTGATCCATTTATTCGGTGTTTGCCAGGTAGATTACATAATTCTAATTTCGTGATTCATACGACTGGAAATTCATGCAGAATATGCACTGATTGTTCGTTAAATTTCCGCAGCTCTCGAATCTGAGCCGAGCAATAAGGCACCTTGTGACAACTGCGGCATCAATGCTGACTGCGTAGACGGTGGATGTCGCTGCAGACGAGGATACTTCGGAGAACCACCTTTCTGTCGTCACGAATGTCTCAGTTCTAGTGATTGTGAATGGCATCAGACTTGCGTAAACCGACATTGTGTAGACCCGTGCCCGGGAGCGTGTGGGCAGGGTGCTCAATGTTCTCCAGTAGCTCACGAACCACACTGCGAGTGTCCTCCATCGATGTTCGGCAACCCACTCGTTGAATGTCGACCCAAGGATACAATCCGTAAGACAGGCTCATATGGAAAATTGCTATACATTGTCTAATAAAAACTGTTTAATTGCCAATAAAACGTAATATTCAGGGAACTGCGAACGCGGCAAGCTCACGATTTTGCTTTTAAGGCTTAGGCATGGGTCTTACTTGTAAAACTGGGTGAGCCCGTCGCATTTATCGACGTAACATTCGGAATTTATAGCGTTATATTTAACAAAAACGCTTATCGTTTCGTTTTGCTGGTTTGTCACAGTGTTCAGAACACACGTATGAAAATGCACTGTGTGTTCCAGCTCCTGATCCTAATGACCCATGCACTCCTTCGCCTTGCGGTCCTGGAGCAATATGCCGTGCCAGAGGAACAGGTGCTTCGTGCGAGTGTGAGTCAGGCCTTCGCGGTGACCCATACTCGGGTTGCCGACCGGAATGTCTCGCGGACTCCGACTGTTCTCCATCAAGAGCCTGCATGCGCTCGCATTGCCGCGATCCTTGCCAAGGCACTTGCGGTGTCGGGGCAGACTGCGAAACCGTTAACCATATACCTCTTTGTTCTTGTCCATCTGGAACTAGAGGAAACGCCTTCGAGAGGTGTGATGTCATCATTTCACGTATGTATTTTCTCTGTTAAACTGACCTAAATTTATTAAATCAGGACTATTTTAAATATATTTTGTGTACTGTTATGCAGCTCCACCATGCAGTCCATCTCCATGCGGGCCGGGCGCCTTATGTTCGGTTACTGGCGGAAACGCCGTGTGTTCGTGTCCGAGCGGCACAAGCGGCAACGCAGCGTCCACGGGCTGCCGGCCTGAGTGCATCGTCAGCTCAGAGTGCTCGCGAGATCGGGCCTGCGTTCGTAACAAGTGCGTCGATCCTTGCATCGGTGCATGCGGCACAAACGCTTTGTGCCGAGTATTCGATCACGCACCGATATGTTCATGCCCATATGACACCACTGGAAATCCATTCCACGATTGCGTGCACAGAGGTTTGTACTTCCATACAGTGACTTATTATTATGTATTGTATGTCACTTGTTACTGAAGTAATTTAAACACTTATTTTTAGAACCAACACCTACGACCAAGTATGATCCATGTGAGCCAAATCCTTGTGGACCTCATGGCACATGCAGAGACGGGTTCTGCACATATCCAGAATGTATCGTGAATGACGATTGTTCCGGAGACAGGGCATGTATCAACAGAAAATGCACAGATCCGTGTGTCAATGCTTGTGGTCTTAACGCAATTTGTACTGGTGTAAGACATTCGGCTGTGTGCTCGTGTCCAGCTGGATACACAGGATCACCGTTTGTCCGCTGTGAGCGTACTATTATCTCGACTGTTTTACCAGTTCCTGAATGTGTGGGAGATGACCAATGCTCCGATAGCTCAGCATGTATAGACTCGCGTTGCATGCCCGTTTGTGGACCCGCCAATTGCGGCCTGAATGCGCGCTGTTTGGCAAGACAGCACAGAGCTCGGTGCACTTGTCTGCCTGGATATGAGGGCGATGCCTATAGGGGATGCTATTCCGGTAAGCGTTTATTATTTAATTATCATCATTTAACCACTCGTATGCAAGAATAAAAAAGTTATAATAACATTTTGTTTCAGTACAATGTCATAGCAACAATGACTGTCCTGATGACGAAAGTTGTGAGGGTGGTTCATGCATGAAGATCTGTCTAAGAATGCGCTGCGGTACTGAAAGTCGATGCGTGGCTCGCGGCCACACCGCATCATGTGAATGTAACTCTGGCACACGCGGCAATCCATACACAGGATGTCGTAGTGATGAATGTACCATTGACGACGAATGCTCCTCGTGGTTGGCTTGCAGAGGAGGCAACTGCGTAGACCCCTGCCCAGGCTCATGTGCGCCAGGAGCAATATGCACTGTGGTGCGCCATTTACCGGCTTGTGAATGCCCCCGAGGAACCCAAGGAAACCCTAAAATTGAATGTCGCCCAGGTAAGTTGCTATGTTTTGTTGTGCCGTATAGCCCTTATTTTATTATTTTTCAATGCAACAAGCACAAGTGCAAAAAAAAAAAACAATTATGCAAATAAAAATAATTAAAAATTGTATGCAAATAATCATTACTACTAACTATTCCTTCAGCAATTGCATAGCATTTTGGAAATAAATCTATGTTACTAACTATTAGCACCTGAATATACCACCTAAATCCAAAAATATAGATAAATGATTGTTAGTAATGAACAAAGCAAGAATTTAATATCGATGCAATTTTGTTTTAGTGCAATACCAAGTAGTGTGCGAAAGCGACGCTGACTGTGGACCTGAACTAGCATGTAGGCAAGGCAGCTGCCACAACCCGTGTGAAGCGACATCTTGCGGCACGAACGCGATTTGCCGAGTCGCAAACACATTACCATTCCGCACGCTCATCTGCGAGTGTCCTAAGCCTTTAGTTGGAGATGCTTCAGTGCAATGTAAACCGAGTAAGTGCCATAATGTACACAGCTTAATACAACATTTTTGTTCATCTGCAGACCTCCTCAAAAGAGCCGCAGAAACTATTTTAATGTTGTACTTGACAACCAAAGGACGAGTTACATACATACTTTGTTTTTTTATTTGAGATCTATTCTGTGGTGCTCGTCGCTCACAACGGCATGTGTCCAGACACGGAGGAAAATATCCATACATTCAAAAGTCAAAATAGCCTGACTAATCTGGCTATAGCAAATTTTTTTAAGATCTGTTAAATATTTCATTTTTTTTTCGTCACATTCACTTTGTTTATCTTTATCATGCGTAGGTATAAATTGTGAATCATTAATCTTTTTAATTATATTTTTACTTCCCAAATTATTAGTATTCTTTAGAAAACACTGAAGATGCAAATTAATCTACAGAGAGATACGGAATATTGGTATGTTCACACATGTATGGCATGGTATGATCACTGGTTGTGGTATACCTATTGGAAAATCTACACTGGTCTTCTCTTATCACGACACAAAGATTTTGTGAATACACATTTTATATTTCTGTATATTAAACATTGTGCGGAAATGTTATAAATAATGTAAATACCTATTGTAAAATAGTTTCATATTATTTTAGATACCCACCTGTCTTATTTTGTGTTTAGAAGCAGCATTATTTTTTTCAGCCGTGATCTTACGTTCGTGTACGAATTTCAGTGGAAGCCAAAAATAAAAAAACTAAACAAATTGGCTGCTAGAAATATAACACACTGTTCTTTTTATTCTTGAGCAGGGGCCGAATGTCATGCAGACAGTGAATGCGGCGAGGAAGAGACGTGCACTAACAAACGCTGCGTTAGCGCATGCGCGAGCGCTTGCGGTGTCGGCGCAGAGTGCCGCGCGAGCGCGCACCGCGCGATATGCTCCTGCATTCCCCCACTGCAAGGCGACCCCAACGTCGCTTGCTTACCCAGTAAATATAACTCTATTCGACCTAGATAATATGATATTCTGATGAGTAGGTGATAAATAACCCCTTCAGAAACTGAAACGCATCCAAGCCCTTTGGTACGCGTTCTCTGACCGTTTTACCCCTTGATTGCCTTTGGAAGAGAAGACAAAAATTATTTCGTTTGTAACATTTGTCGTAACTGGTTATTTGTTTGTTTGTATGTTACCGTTTTGTATTATTTGTAGATTTTTATTAGTATTTCTCCCAAGAAATATTCTTAGTGTTTTTATATAGATTTTAATGTTACACGTCTATACGAAATGGAAAACACGTATGGGGAGTGAAAAATGACAGCAACTTACCTGCATGAGATGTTTCAGTGTCGATAGGCAGCGAATGCACATCGGACGCTGCGTGCGGCGCGGCCGAGGCATGCGTGTTGCGGCGCTGCATGGCGGCGTGCGCGGGAGCGTGCGGCGCGGGTGCTCTGTGCGAAGCGCGCGACCACCGCGCCACGTGCCGCTGCCCGCCAGGCACCGCCGGCGATCCAGCAATCAACTGCTACACCAGTTAGTACCTTTAACAAATTTGAACGGTTAATTCAATGTTATACAGAAATAACTTAATAATTATTTAAAATTTAATAATTGATAAATATTTTTTTTAGAATGTTAAATATGTATAAAAAATATTGATACTTATATTATATGTATCAATAATTTAATTAGGTATTCTAATTTTTAACATATTCACAAACAGTCGAAATAAGAGTAATGGGTATAAATTACAATAGGTAGATAGGTTAATAAAAATACAGATTTAAATTCAATAACTCATGATTTGTCTAATTAATTAAACTGTCTTTATAAAACGACCGTCATTCGATACGTCATTCTCGCATTACCTCAAGTATACCAACAAAAGGAAATAATAGGATCATAATTTTATTTGTTTTTGTTGACGGTCTGGGTTAGTACCAAGGGGTCTAATTGTTTTTCGTCCCCAAACCAATATCAATTATCCTCTAAAACTTGATCAAAACTTTTGAGCCATTTTCTAGATTTTAATTAAACGTATGAAGATCCTAAAGGAAGATCCTATATTAAAGAAAGATTAACAATATAACTTTTATTTCCTTAGCTGAATGTACCTTGGACGACGACTGCCCGTTCGACAAGACCTGTGTCAACAAATACTGTCAAGATCCATGCGCCCTAGGAACACCATGCGGCCGCGATGCGCTTTGCGAGGCTGTCGCACACGTCGCTACATGCCGCTGCCCCGCGGGCACGCAAGGCGACCCGCGCCGCGCGTGTATATCCGCCGTCTGCTACTATAACGAGGACTGTGACGACACACAACTCTGTAATCGCCTGAACCGCGTCTGCCAACCTGTGTGCTCGGAGAGCGCGTGCGCTCCTGGAGCGTTGTGTACCGCACGCGGTCATAGAGCCGTGTGCACGTGTTTGCCGGGCTACTCGGGCGATGCATACGCACGCGGCTGTGCCACCACTCTATACAGCCCCGAGTGTAGCGCGGACGCTGACTGCCCGGCACCTCTCGCATGCATTAATGCTCGTTGTACCGACCTGTGCGCTGCCGCGCCTTGCGACCCCGGCCTCGTCTGCAATACGGTAGATGTACTGCCACTGCGAGCTGTAGCCTGCGTGTGCCCGGAGGGCGGGCGAGCGGCGCCCGACTCCGGCTGCCGCCCGCCGCCCAGCGCAGAGTGCTCCGTTGATGTGGATTGCGCCCTCGCACAGACCTGTCGCCGCGGCAGTTGCGTTGAAGCCTGCAGAGCCGATCCCTGTGGACAAAACGCCTTATGTGAATCAGTCGACCACGCTTCGCATTGCACCTGTCCACCAGGCTATACTGGAAATGCGAGAATTGAGTGTAACTCAGGTAAATTTTGTTCAGCTTAGGTGTATGCTTTTAAGCATGGCAAGTCTATTGCTAAGTGAGCAATAATATTTCTGAACACTTACTAAGGTAAATATCATTCTATACTAATTCAAAATATTCTGGGTCATTTCAGTTCCTCGACATCCAGCTATATGGGAATGTTACAACGACGAAGAATGTGGCGGAGAACGCGCGTGTATGGAGAGAACTTGCGTTAATCCTTGCTTAAACGCATGCGGCGCTGGCGCCCTGTGCCGCGTTATTGATCATAAGCCGCAATGCTCATGTCCGAAAGGATATTCTGGTGTTGCCACATTACGTTGTGTACCACGTGCGTATATTTAATATTTTTTTTACGAAATGCTTACTTGAAATTGACATAGATTTATAACATTTTAATGCTTTATTTGCATCTTGAACACGGTGGCTAGTAAATGAGATATTCCCATTTATAAACATTGTGCTCGAATGATGGTCAAATAAGTTAATAATTACTTATTCCATCAGCACCCCGAATTTGAGTGTTTTTGATGTCTTAGTCTTACTCACACTATATGGATCAAGTTATGTGAAATCAATTATTATTATTATTTATTTTCAGCATCCGGCGGATCAGTAATTCCAGTAGGCTGCAAAGCAAACTCAGATTGTCCATTGTCACAAGCATGCGTAAACGGCGCTTGCGCCGACCCTTGTGTATGTGGCTCCAACGCAGAGTGCACTGTTGTAAGACATCATCCGGTATGCTTCTGTGAACGTGGATATTCTGGAAGCCCTTACACAGGATGTACTAAAGGTAATCACTACGTTTTATTATTAATAATCTTATTGATACACTAAAACTAATGAGCTTGAATAGTAAACTGATACGATGCGCGTGTATCGTATCAGTTTTTTTTTCAATGTTTCTTTAGTCTTGGTTTTGAAAGAGTTCACTATCACAGTTTCCGGTTATTTGTTCCAAGCGTTACCTTCATGGTTAGGTAAGAAGTATATTGCATGACCTTCTTATTTGTTTCATATAATCAGATATCATTAGTTGCAACTGAAAATCGAAGTATCAATGTTATACGTATGTTTCAGTTGGCTGCACATCTGATTCGGAGTGCCTTGACAGCGACACTTGTTACAATGGTGCATGCGTTAACCCATGTCTAGTCGATGCACCTTGTGCCATCAGCGCTGAATGTTATGGACAAGGACACAGACCCAACTGCAGATGTCCAGCAGGCACTATTGGAAATCCATTCACAAAATGTCAGGCCGCCGAATGTGAAATCAACAGCGATTGCAATGATGATAGCGTATGTAACAAAGGCACTTGTAGAAACGCATGTTCTGTTGATGGAGTAAATCCATGTGCCAGCAATGCAGAATGCTTCGCTCGAAATCACGCAGCTTCGTGTAAGTGTCCTCCTGCTCTGTCTCTTGGAGATCCAACAGTCCAGTGTCAGAGAATCGCAGTAGTGGGAGAACCAGAATGCAGAGTAGATAGCGACTGTCCGAGTCGTCACGCTTGTCTCAGAGATGAATGTCGTGAAGCTTGTAACGAACTCACACCTTGCCGTGGAAACGCACGTTGCTCAGTCTCTGATAGCGTACCCTTCCGAACATTGATATGCCGCTGCCCTGAAGGTTTTATACCCGAGGAAGGTGGTAGTTGCAAGCCTGCACAGTTACCAGCTTTGAGTTGCTCTTCAGATCAGGACTGTAACGAGCAAGAATCTTGCATCAACAGAATTTGTCGTGACCCTTGCAACTGTGGGGATAATGCTGAATGCTTCATTCGAAACCACAGACCTGTTTGCTCTTGTCAAGAAGGCTATGACGGCGATCCTTACCATGCGTGTCGCATTGTCGGCTGCCGATCCAATTCAGAATGTGAATCTCACGAAGCATGCATCAACGGAAATTGCATCAGTCCGTGTCTTTTGAACAGCACCTGCGGACCTAACGCTGAATGTTATGTAGAGAGAAACCAGCCGTTATGTCGCTGTCGTCCTGGATTTGAGGGCGATGCTTTTACCAGCTGTAACGCAATAGAATGCAGAACAAATGGAGACTGTCCACAAGACAAACAATGTAGAGCCCATAGATGCATCGACCCATGTCTTGGTGGTAACGTATGCGGTCAACGAGCGTCTTGCCTAGTGAGAAATCATATAGCTATTTGTAAATGTGACACAGGATATACTGGAAGCCCTTACATAGAATGCAGGCCACAATTTACGGCTGAATGTTACGTCGATGCAGACTGTCCACCAAAATCAGCATGCTTATCAAGTAAATGTGTCAATCCATGCACAACCCTACGACCTTGTGCCACTCCGGCAAGCTGTGAAGTCTCACCGACTCTGCCTGTTCGAACAATGTTGTGCACCTGCCCACCTGGATACGTAAGCAACGGCGGAGGTATATGCCGACCTACAACAACCTTCGCTGATGCAATTTGTGAAACCGATAACAATTGTACATCGAATCATGCGTGTGTAACATCTGTTTGCAAGAACCCTTGCGAGTGCGGACCCAATACAGATTGCCAAATAAAAGACCATAAACCGGTTTGCGCTTGCCGACCAGGCTTCATAGGAGATGCGACAATTGGATGCTATGAAATATTATGCCGTTCAGATTTACAATGTTCTGACGATGAGACCTGTGTAAATAACAAATGCATACCAGCATGCTACGTCGAAGCCAATGTTTGTGGAGAATCTGCAGAATGCTACGGAGCAGATCATAGAGCGTCATGTCGCTGCAAAATTGGCACCTTAGGCAATCCTTCAATCGCCTGCACGCCCGTCGGGTGCCGCGCAGACTCCGACTGTCCGAACGATAAATCCTGTATCAACTCGAAATGTGTAAGCCCGTGTGTATCGACTACTTGCGTCCAGCCAGCCGATTGTCGTGTGCACCTACACGAGGCGCACTGCATTTGTCCTCCCGGGTACCGAAGTACCAACGACGGCTGCGAGGAAATCACCGAGCCTCAGTGCTCTCGCGACGTCGACTGCCCCTCCAGCACAGCGTGCCTCAACGCTAAGTGCGTCAATCCCTGCATTGGCTCTTCGCCATGCGGCGCTAACGCCGAGTGCAAGCTCGTAGACACACTCCCAGTAAGAACGCTGATCTGTGAATGCTTACCGGGATACAGAGGAAACGCTCTCATTGAGTGCACACCCAACAAACGTAAGTTTAATTGTTCTTTATAAAGTTATAACTCTGGAGTTGAGTTTTTAGGCCGCTCGAAGCTCTCCAACATGACTTAACGACTGCATTTGCCAGGGCCAGGACCATTTAACGTGCTCTCTGAAGCACGGAAGTGCTCAGTTTTAAATACTAGATACAATCGATCCCCATCCAAATGTTAACCTGGTGGAAAGTTTGCTTTATTCAGCTGGTCTATTAAAATTGTATTAATTGTTTCGTAACAATTTGCAAAAAATATTTTGCAACGTAAGGACGCGACGTAAGGAGCTCATATATGCGTTTGTTGTAAGAATTTTTTGTCTGTTACAATTTATCTCCAAAACGAATTATCCGTTGGATATTATGTCGGATGCAATCCATTTGTATCGCTTCAGAATGGTTCTTAAATTGGTTCTTCAGTAGGAGGCGCTGTTCTTTAGCAGCGCCTCAAGCAATAATCAAACAAGTACGGAGTTACAAATAATTGCAAAATTAAATTGTGTTGACAGAGCCAGGTGCTAAATGCGTGGACGGGCAAGGGCTCGACGTGATCGGCGAGTGCGCACCGTGTCGCGCCGAGGAGGGCCGCGTGGTTGACGCGCGCGGGCGTTGCGTGTGCGACGCAGCACGCGGGTTCGCGGCGCGCGGCGAGGAGTGCGCGGCCGGTGGGTGCCGCGCCGACAGCGACTGCGACGACAGCTCGCGCTGCCTCGCCGGCCTCTGCGTAAACGCCTGCAAGGCAGACCCCTGCGGCACCTTCGCTACGTGCGAGGCTTCCGCTCACCGCTCACACTGCACATGTATCACTGGATACACTGGCAACCCTAGAATACACTGCAACGCTTATCGCACCGACTTCCCGATACCGGACATGCAGGTACGATTACAACTTGATTTTTCAATGAACTTATTTTTTTTATAAAATTATTTTAACATTAAACGGTTCGGCAGTTAGCGTCGGACAAACATACATACAAATGCGGAGATCTTCGCTTACTTGATCAAAAAAATTGCCTATAAATTGCGTGCTCGTCCAAGTCCATATCTTAATCTACTCTGAATTTCATCACAATTGGCTTAGCCGTTACGAAGATTATAAACAACAAACATTCTCTATGCATCAAAACAACCACAGAAAATTGTTAATAAGTCTGGAAAGGAACATAACTATTTCTGGGTTACTAAAATCATAAGTTTTACAGGTCCGCTGCAAAGCCGATGGTGTTAGTGTGGGACTCACCATCAAGAATTTCACCGGAGTGCTGTATGTGAAGAGCTACAGTAAAGATGAACGTTGTCGCTTGGCAGTAGACACATCGAGGGACGAGGAGAGCCTTGTCGATTTTACAGTTCACTTTGGCGATTGCGGCTTAGTGCATGTCAATGTAAGTTTACTTTATACAAATTTATGGAATATTTGTAACATTCATGATATAGCAATTTACTGAAAATAATTTTCTCCACAGGGACTAGCCAGCTTCGTTCTCGTAATGCAAAATCATCCAAAACTAGTGACTTCGAATGCTAAAGCGTTCCACATAAAATGTATCTATCAGACTGGTGAACAGAACGTTACTCTAGCGTTCAACGTGTCCATGCTGACTACAGCGGGTACAATTGCCAACACCGGCCCACCTCCGACGTGCTCCATGCGAATTGTCTCTCGGTCAGGAGACGAGGTTAGCTCGGCAGCGATCGGAGAAAATCTTGTGCTACAAGTCGATGTCCAACCTTCTAGTGAGTAAAACGGCTAGCAGAAGAAAGCAAAACTTTATTCTTGAATTTATATACTGCTTCATCAATATTATCAGACCAATTATTATAATTTTAACATTTTAATCACAGGTATTTACGGCGGCTTCGCTCGCAGCTGTATCGCAAAGACGAGTGATTCGTCGACCAATGTAGAGAACGAGTATCGTGTGACAGATGAAGACGGATGTGCTACCGACGCTGCTATATTTGGCGATTGGGAAAGGAGTGAAGACGGTAGCGCGTTGAGGGTATCTTTCAACGCGTTCAAGTTCCCCAGCAGCGACAACATAAGATTCCAGTGCAACATACGTGTTTGCTTTGGAAAATGTCAACCAGTAAGTTAATTTATTTATGCAAAATAGTACTTTTTAATAATACTTTTTTATTATATATTATACATTTTTGATATATATATATATATAGTAATACTTGTGACTGTCCATTATTGTCCATTATTGCGCGGCGTGAAGTTCGTGCCCGTGCATAGCAAGGGTCATCCGGGCGGCTGAGCCCCTCGAAGGACACAGTTATGTTTCGAAAAGTAACATCAATATATCGTATAATTCACAGTGTTACTGAAAACATATGGTAATCCACGAACACAAACTGGCTTAAGAAAATATTACAAACTAAAAACCAAATCTAGAAGTGCAAGAAGGTTAGCGTTTCTACAGCATGAAACTATTTTTAGGCAAAATGCTTACCTACCCCTCTTTTGAAATTTATCTGCTGTGAATTTCTCAGTGCCAAAGAACATCTCTTGTTTAATAAGCATCTGTAAAATTAGTAGATTCATTTTCGCACGGTGTAAAAATGGACTACTTAAGTCCCGGAAAAGCGTGACGTAAGTGCCGGTCTAGGTCACACAGTGCTATAAACTAATTTAATTTCATAAGTTAACATCATTCCGATCGTTGTGAACTAACTTTTGCTATTTAATCCGTAGGTTAATTGCCACGGTGCTGACGCTTTCGGAAAACGAAGAAAACGAGAAGCGATTTTCGACGGCTCCATCGAGGGCCAACTACGAGAGGAGGTGACGGTCGAATCGAACCCGATAGTGACACTACAGCGTCGCGACCCGTCGCAGGTGGCTCGGCAGCGCGACGGCTGGTCTGAGGGCGCGGGCGCGGGCACGGGCGGCGGCGGCGAAGTGTGCGTGTCGGCCGCCGGACTGGCGGTGGCGCTGGCACTGACGGCGCTGCTGGCGCTGGTAGCGGTGGCGGCCGCCGTGGCGTGCTGGCTGGTGGCATGGAGGCGCGCGCGCCCCCCGCCCGCGCCGCTACCGCACCCGCCCGACTTCCCCAACCCGCTGTTCCAGCGCTGAGCTACCTAGTCCTGCGCCCCGCTCCTCCGCCGGCGCCGGGCGGTGTCGGCTTTTCCTTCTCACTCACTCAGCTTTAATCTGTGCGCGCCGCCGGAGGACCGACGGGCGAGGACGCCGCGAGCGCCGTCTTCCCCTCGCTCGCGCTCGCAGCGTCCTCTATGTTATTTTAGTAGTAATTTTTATATAAATAATAACGTGGAATAGTCGCCTCCTTTAAATTTTGTGATATTCATAATATAAATATTCGCAATCACCATAGTTTTATGTAAATTATCGACTATAAGCTTAAATAAATACATAATTAATAATAATATCCAATTATATCATTTCTTTTCATATCCTTATCTAAGATCGGAAAGGTATTGCAGTTGTATAACGGTTGTTATGTACCGGTTAATAGAACTAGATCGTCTTTGTACGAAGGTATGTATATGTCAAAAACAATGGTACCTCTACTTGTACTTATAATTTCTATCGTCAAGTAAAAAAAATATTAGGGTCTACCACTATCTAGGAAACGTGCCTACATGCTTTTTTAGGTTTCCGTAGTCAACAAGGAACCCTTGTAGTTTCGCCATGTCCGTCGTTCTGTTTGTATATCCGTGGCTTAGCTTAGAGACTCTTAGTAAGTACTAGAAAGCTGTAATTTGGCATGGGTATACAAATTAATTATGCTGACAAAGTGGTAAAATAAAAATGTAAAAAAAAAATGTTTATGCTATTTTCCCAAGTATCTACGGAACCAAGACAAAGTTCGGCATTACACAAAGCAAATCAATGGTGCGTACTGACCGCTGGCGCGACAGCTCTGTTTGTGACTCTGGTCAAAGAAATACCGCCAGCCATTAATCATCGAAATTGCCGCATGTTTTTTTTTTTATTAGTGGTTATTTTTATTACTACAAGTAGGCAGATCACATCAGAATGAAGATAAGTTAAGACAGAATAGCCACAACTTTTGAGTTTAGTTTCGGAGTTTCAGTTCAATAATTTTATTTGTCATCTCGTGTCAAATAGTAATTTCACCGTAGTGACGGTGAAGCAAATATGGTGGACTTTTCATTTTGAGAAATACGAAAATAATTTAAAATATTTTTCTATCCCTTAATAAAATTACATCTCGTAATCAAATAAAAATATATTTTTGGATAACAAAACAAATCAATTTAACGTTTTAGAGTACTGGTGGTAGTGGGAGCGACCCCGCCTTGTGATCCTATGGTTGTGGATTCGAATCTTGAATTTTCCTATTCCAAAAATGTTTGTGCGTAATGCCGTGCTCTTAAAAGGTGAAGGAAAACACCGTGAGGAAACCATTTAGTTTCTAGCAGCGGCGATGGGCTTGCAACCTGTCACATATGGAATACCTACTTTGCAAAATGTGGGCATTCGCCAAATGTAATGTTTGGACGTGCGTTTGACTGGGAAGTCAGAGGCACGGGGAGTCCATTAGACATCCTTAAAAGATATTGAGTAGGTACTTACTGAAGGGTTTCTAGGGTCAATTTAGATAATAAAAGTAATTTAATGTGTACTTATTTATCTTTATTGTAAAGCCACCCCGGAAGCCGTAGACAGAGAGAGCGAACAGACTCACCTCTCACTGACAGTGACATATTGTATAAGGTTAGAGTAGGGTAACTACGTTCCAACACTAGGCCTTAAACTTATACAATAGTAATTAACATTATGCTACCTACTAGGCCTCAAACATAGATACATTGATAAATACCTATTCACCTATTTGTATCTAGGTACTTGTTGAATAAGACAAATGTTAAAGTCGTGAGGCTATTTCTTTTTATATCTTTAATTAGATCTTTAAAAATCAGAATTTAGGTACTCACTGAGGCACCTCATTTTAGGCACTACCTAATTGGTGCCAGTTCTGTAATTTCATGTAGAGTTCACACTTTAAGGTAAAAAAATCAGCTATAAATGAACTAAAATAGGGCTGCCTCATGTTGTGTATAGGTACATTTTGGAGAAAAGTTTACGAGGCATTTCATGAATGAAAAACTTCGAATTTTCAAAAGTCGTTGAACAAACGTTGTTCGCCATGACGTGTGGAACACTATTCTTTATAGGGTCATTCTGTTACACCCAGTATAACGAAGTTACAAGGAAAACTATCACAGCTAAGTAGGCTTTACAAGTTAACGAGTAATATGGTCGACTATTATAAAATGTACTTGTAAAAGTAAAAATGATAATTTCATACAAATTCCATCGAAAATTACTTAGTTAAGTTATTAGCTGTGTAAGACAGGTAGTGAATACAATGTTTATAGGTAGTAACTACGGAACCCTATACTGCGTGCGTGGCCCGACACGCAATTGGTTGGTTTTTAAATAGGTACTTAACTTTAAAGTATAAATAAAACCAATATTTATTTAGCGTGTCCTGGTAAACTTGATACAATTTACGTAAGAAGGCAAATAGTTGACACAAACATGTAAATTTTACTACTTAAGTTATGAATAAGTTTGCTGAGCATCCAGTTAGTAGTATTAACTATATCTCGTGACGTGTTAGCCAAGCCCTAGATGACGAGTGTTCCGTATGTCCCGACTAAAAGAGTTACGCGAGCCCGTTTCTTTTCTATATTCTACTAGCTTTTGCCAGCGGCTTTGTAGGTACGCGTGGAAAAAGTGGGCGTATGCCCATATACACTTTCACCCCTTTTAAATGTGAAAATCCAAAAACCCTGAACCACGTCATTATTTATTTATGATTAGCAGCTACAATTCTATTTTACAAGTTCCTACCCTTAAAAAAACCCGATAATCCCATACAAACTTTCACCCCCCATTTCCCCCCCCTAAAAATACCAAAATAAAAAAAAACTGAAACACGTCATTATTCATTTCAAAGATCAAAGCCTTTCATACAAAGTGCTATTTCCCCCTTAAAGTAGTATTTTCCAAAAATCCTTTCTTAGCACATGCTTACGTTATAAAATCAATCAATAAAATTAAGCTTTCAAGACTGGCAGTGCGTTGATAGATGATTAGTCTGTCAGTCAGTCAGGACAAACGATATTATAAGTGTATAAATAGATTTTTTGAGAGTCAAGTTCCAACTTGACTCTCAAAAAATCGTCCACGACGGCACGACGGCACAATAATTGTGTGTGTGTCGAACGATAACTTCCTATTGGCGTAGAGATAATGGAATAGGGGTAGAGATAACATAGAATATTAATCGATTACCGCGGCGGTTTTCCAATAAGTCGGGTGGTTTTTAAGATATGGGGGCAAAGTCAGTAAAAATAAGTATGAGGTTATGTGGGGTGCCATGAAAGGGATTGCATATTTCAAAAACAGCTAAATTAAACTTATAGATTTTTTGTCTGTCCAAATTATAAAACACCTTAATGGACCCTTACTGATTAACTCGAGATAGTATAACGAGTTATGGCTATCGAGAAACTGTATTATTTTGAAATTTAGGTACCTACATAAAAAACTACGTGATCAATTTCCTAATTTTGCCACTCACTGAACGCTAAAAGGAATCAAAATACCAAGGTACTAATTGGCAGAAGAGGGGGACAGGTCAGTTACGTGATACGGACCTTGGTCATTTGCAGAGTTATCTGTGTAGTGTGGCTGTGCACGGTATACGTAACATTAGGTAGATACTTAAAAAATATTTTTGTAGTTTGTTAATGCAAAATGACGAAACAACTTTTAAATCCAAACAAAATACATATATCAATGTGGTAAGTGAACGCTTTATTAGTTAATCAACTAAATAACTTTTAATTCATTAAAATGTTTTTAAGACTCAGTATCGAACATGAAACTCAATTAAGCTAGACCCAAATAGTTAGAAGATTTTACCTACCACAAGGCAGCAAAATAATATTTTGCGGCCGAGTGGTACACAACTTTTCATTTCCTATGAGAAAATTAAATTAAAAGTCACTCTTGGATATATTGCGTCTATTTTAACACTTTTAGGGGTTAATGTTATGGATTCACAATTTTTGAATCCGTTAACAGTGTAAACTGCCGCATTTTTCATTTTTTTTTTTGTAAGTTTGTAAGCGGGAGCGCTCCCGCCCCTCCCACCGGCCAGTAACTTTATTCATACAATATTACAATTCGTTTGAATAAAGGCGTTCAATCTCATTGATAGCCTCGTGCATATTAGAAAAATCATGTTCACAACTCATTACTGTCCACTGTAAAAGTAGAAAAAATATATATTTTGCTCGCACTTATTTAGGAACAAAACGTCGGTCGTTCAATTATACGGGATACAAATTATGTAGATTTTTTGACAAATTTCTATTAAAAACCATAAAACTTTCATCAAATAGAATTTGTTCCCAACGGCTATCTTTTCCGATAAATATCTTTAAATGGAAGATAAATACATATGTATGTTCTAGATAATGCCGCTACATAAGCATGCATCTTGACCACATCGACACAGACAAAAAATTAAGCAGAGTTTGTAACCTGATTACGCGAGTGGAATTGGCGTAACTGAATTTTTAAATTTTAAATTTACCTAGTTTTATAGTTGATGTTTCTATGTGATTCTTGATCCTTGTGATTTCAATTTTAATAAACACGAGATTTGCAATGATTATTCGGTTACTATTCGGTATTCGGCGTATTCGGTATTTTTTGATATTCGGCTGAATGCCGAATACCTAATAACAGAATTAAATATTATGTTCTTTGAGTCGAAGCTATTCTTTAAAGTAAATCCAAACTGAAAACCTTTTTTACTCGTTATACTGTTCTAAGGCCACAAATCCTTAAAATATCTATTTCAAATAAAACAACTAAAAATATTTGTTTACATTGCGTAATTAAGAACACTATAAAGCATTAACGCGGTTGGCGTAGCGTAATGTGACAGCGGGCTAATCAGAGAGCTTCTTGTCATAATGCGGTGTGCGCGTCAATTTTTGAACGTGCATTATTCAGGCCGAATAGTTTGGCCGAATATTCGGCTATTTGGCCATGCAACTGGCCGAATATACTTTTCGTTGCAACGCTGTTAAAAACCTATTGGCTTTGACTTTCCATCAGGTGAGACTGCCGCGAAACGCTTGTCTATAAATAATTTTAAAAAAACTATACTAGAGTCTATATTCAGTTTAATTGAGATTATTTCCGCAATAATTAGTTAATCAGTGTTCAAATCTCATGTCAAATGCAGATGAGATTGGTTGTTTTAATTTTAGTCAACCATTACCATTAGTTGAAACATGCGATTTGAAAACGGATTAGATAGTTTGATTAATCTTTCAGACATAAATAAACCAGAATTTTTACATTTAAATGGTGACACAAACGTTTTGGTAACCAGCGAATAGGCTTCTCTATTGTAATTATTTAGTTACTTTACTGATGTTATTTATACAGACCACGAAACATACGACGCAGTAGGAAGGCACCCCACCCGATAGACCGATGTAATGTTAGATGTAAAAAATAAAAAAGTCGGTGGATGATATGGCTATTAAAGACTAGCTGCACCCGCGACTTGCCATCTGTGCCGACTGATTATTCGCATTTGACCAAAGTTTGTCTCAATTAAACAACGCTGTAGACTGCGGTGAACCACTCTTACACAAAGGAGCTTTTTACTTTGGATTTGAAAACTTCCAGGTTGTATTTCTCAGAAATAACAATTTTGGATTCAGTATCGATTATAATGTGCCCTCCAATTTTTGTTATTTATTTCTTCTATGTACTGAATTTGACCTGTTATATTCTTATTCTAATATAGATAGATAGATGAACCTATGTTTTATGAAGGTTCTGAAGCCATTAACTCAGTGCGGTACGGCGGTCGAACAGCTTGGTCATCACGGATTATCGTGTACCAGAGCTGCCGGTAGGATCTCCCGCCACGCTAGCCTTAATGATATCATACGCCGGGCTTTTACCAGCGTCAACGTTCCAGCTATTCTCGAACCGAATGGTCTACTACGTGACGATGGTAAGCGGCCTGACGGCATGACTCTTGTCCCTTGGGAGAAGGGAAGGCCTTTGGTATGGGACGCCACATGCGTAGATACCCTAGCACCATCTCATCTGTCGGGGACTTCAGTTAGAGCCGGTGCAGCGGCTGATTCGGCCGAGGATCTCAAGAGGCGCAAATATAGAAGTCTCGACAGAGCCTACTTATTTGAGCCTTTTGGGGTTGAGACTCTGGGTCCGTGGGGAACCGGGGCCCTTCGCGTTTTCAAAATTCTTTCAGGGCGACTGGTCGAAGCGACGCGTGACAAGAGAGCTGGCTCTTATCTGGGTCAACGCATTAGCATTGCCATTCAGCGTGGCAATGCGGCCAGTATTTTGGGAACGCTTCCGCCTGGTAGTGATCTGGATCAGTTGAGCTATCTATAGATCGTTTGCAACGGTCTTTAGATAGCTAGCTGTTTCATCTGTATTTTTTGTATATACCTACTTGTACATAGTTGTATGAATAAATGTATATTAACTCATTAGTGTTAAAATTCAGTTCCTAATTTTAAAGGTTTGGATTGTCATCGATCGACTGATTTAAGTTCGTCTTTGAAGCTCCGCCCCTACCTAACCCCTTCCGACACCCCTAGGACACAAATCCCCTTCGGGCAATATTCATTCAATTGTCAAAATGTCCAACCTGTAATGTCACGCCGTGATTTTTGAATAATTTGGTCTGATTTTGAAAATGTGTTAATGATAACGAATTTGCTAAAATTATCATTATATTGGTTTTTTGAATAAAGCTATTTGGTTTGTTTCCAACAGCAGTGGAAAAACTAATTTCGGAATAAGGGCCTGAGTTACATTTCGAATCAGTCGTCTTCTAATGCTACGCCATATGTATGAAAACAGCATAATTATATTTTTAAAAGGTGTGTAATAAGTACTATAATTAATTAACCGTCTTCCGAGTTGATATTTTTGAGCGGCTGACATAAGTTGGTGAGTAATAAATATTCCTAATTATTCTTGGCTGCATTGTGTAAGTAAAGTTATGCTATGCTGCCATTTACTTATGGTGCAGTTTCCGTAAATAAACGCAAGCGCAGCACAGGGTTTCATGGCCAACACCACGCATGCGCGAGGGCCGGCGTCCCCCCCCCCTCGTTCACTCCACTCCTTCCTGTCATATGCCCCCCACCACTTGAAGTCGCATATTGTTTACCAATTACCTTGCTGCGATTGACGAACCAGTCGGGGCAGTCGGTCGACCAACTACCGACAGCGCTCGCTATCGCGTCTGTCAGGCAGTTCATTCATTTCATTATTCGTAGTTAGTCGCCCGTCGCCAGCGACGCACGCGACTTTCAGAGACCGCGCGATGACCCTGTGACGCGATAGCTATGAGTAAAACCGAATTACCGACGGAAGCCGCCGCGCCCAGCGTGGCGACGCACGTGGACCGATATGACGATCAGGACAAGGAAAATTCGAAGCTTCTTACCGTAAATGCGCCGACGCCGATGATCACACCCTACGGTCCGATGCGCAAAGTCAAGAGTTTCAGCGACACTCATAGGATTCGTGATGCGACAGCTGCTTCTGGAGCGGCTTCTGCGAGAAGTCTGCGCCCTTACGAGCAAGTTACTCCATATCCTGAGGGTTCGGAGAGTCATTATGGAGCCCCATCAGTTCGATCTCTCGCTTCCATTGGAATGGGATGCACCGATGGGCGCAAAATGGTCATTCGAAGAGTACCAACATCACCTACGGAATTGTTTCATCTAGTACGTCCTCCTACGTGAGTACCTCTGCAAATGAAGCTTCCTCCGAGTCGTCATTATTCAATTGCACGCTAATTAGGGCCAACCACACCAGTACTTTTCTCAACATTGCTTTTGTACATAGGTACAGAAACAAACGACTGATAAACCGAAGATTTATAGCAAAAAAAATAAGATTAATCAAATAACATAAAATACCAAATAAATATTTTATTAAAAAAATAAGATTAATCAAAAAACAAAATACCAAATAAAATATTTTATTGCCCTACAGCTCTTCTACGGTTGGTGCTCTACATTTTTATTAAGTGTTATTGTCATGTGTGATATCTTTAGTGAAATAATTTAATCTCGATGTCGATAACAGTCCCTCATAAACATGGAAACAAAGATGATGTTCTACATTTACCTACTCTGACGGCAGGACGTCGCGGCAGCTGTACAATTATGAACACAATATTTTAACACAAAGAATCAGGTCAAGCTAGCTGAAAGATAACATGAAGGTGTCTGCGTGATTCAACCAAACAATAATAAAGTCTGTATTTAAAGTTCTCCTGTTCGCAAGTATATCCAGATTGAGATGATAAAATATATGTGTTATTTGTAATACCTACTACCTACTATATAAACTTGAGGTTTAGGTCTTTGACCGTGGCGCATTTTTTATCCGACTTCAGAAAAGTTGATAACGTATATTTAAAGCCGATATAAAAAACTAATTAAATTAAAACTTTCAACATGTAACCTAACACTTTAAACCTCCAAAGTGACTTGTGGTGATAAAACCTATCTAAGATCTATCCACCCTTGAAGTCATACAAAACTATTGCAAATTATAAACATTTCAATCGTATAAGCCGTTTTGGAGATAAATGGCCACAGACAAACAAACAAGCAAACTACCTTTTACGGCAAACGCATATACGGGCTCCTTACGTCGTGGGTAATAGTAACAATATTTTTTCGTCCATAAGACATAAAATTAACACTCGGATGCTCTTTCCTCACACCATTAAGTACTCACTGTTAACAACGTCATTATGGCATAAGGAGTCATTGTTTCTCAGTAAAGTCCTACAAAAATCAGAATATAGCGAAGTTATTATATTGTACAATATTTGCTTTTTTAGTGTTCCGCAGTCAAATAAGGAACCTATAGTTTCGTTTTATGTCCGTCTTTGAATCTGTGTGCCATTTCGAGGACATTTATAGCTTCTTCCCAAAGCTTTGTTTTAGGTCACGAAATATTCATTCAAATTGATTCAGCTGTTTATTAAATACTAGCCTCTGTCCACGGCTTGGCCCGCGTGGTAAAAACCTAGAGAAATGGTCACGAACCTGTTTTAAATTTCATCTGTGACAGTAATACTTATCTATAAAAATCTAGGTACTATAATATGAAACTTATAGGTTATTACCCACTTCACTGCTTTGTAATTAAAGCTTCCATAAAAGAAAAATTGACACATATAAAAGTTCAATCTTTCTTGGATTCAATTACTTACTGGATTTATTCACAATTTTAATCCCTGGATTTCGATAAAACTCTAGAATTTATTTATAAGTCAAAAAAATTACAGTCAACTCAAGAAATCCGAAAATCCTATAGGAAGATTATGTTTGTAAGAAGTTTGGGTCGCATGACCTTCAAAGCTGAGCCGATAACGCTACAATACTGCTATCTATCCACACAATGTACAATAAGTACTAAGGTCAAGACGCGAACACATACTATTGATCGTACCCATGCCGTGCGCCCTTATCGCCTACCTAATTGATAATGATTTTAAAATACGTTTTCACACGTATTTTTCCAAATGACAGCTAAAGATTATTAGTTTTATGAAGTCGGAATAATGTTCACTAGATCATAGGTTATGGTTATTCAGTACCTATGGCTTCGCTCGTGGTACCCCAATCCCCGCGATGTGTGATTCTAGTTCACGTTATATTCAATTATTCCTTATCTAAATTTCATCCAAATCTCTGCAGCTTATACGAACAAAATAAATCTTCCGCATTTTCAAATGAGGAGGTTCTCAATTCGCTTGCATGTTTTTTTTTGTGTTGTTACGCGATATCTCCGCGAAATGTGAACCGATTTTAATGAATATTTTTTAGTGGACTTTTTACTTCAAGGTTGATTCGATATAAATTTTATCAAAATAACCCTACCACCCCTAAGGATGAAAAATGGGTAAGAAATTTAATACTGGAATTTTTATCAACTTCCCGTTATTCATTTTAGTCCATTTTTATTTTTTCTGAAAAAAATATATTTTATAATTAGTAGTCTATCATGTATCGTATCATATATATCATATATTCCACCCCTTACATAAATTTATAAATTGGTGAAGTGTAAGTAATACGATGCTCATCTGAAAGCTGCCAATTTTCACATATCCAGGGTTAGTCCAGCGTTTTCGTTTATGTAACTGCAACAGTGGAAAGTATGTTAGGAAAGACTGCTGTTCTTACTGTTACACTTTTCATCTGGTAAGGCCTTAGATATCATCATATTAAAATAAAATATATATATATTTTTTTAACTTTTTTTTTTCTGTAAAAATTTTGACGGCGGCGATTTTTCACATACCACAATCAGATGAAACAAAAACATACGACAGTCGTTAACCAAATAATTTATGTTTCCTGTTTATTTCTGTGTGTGAATTTAACACAGATAAAGTTCTAGGTATCCTAAAGTGCCTAAGGCTTGAAATCAGATTAGGTTTACTAATTTAATACGCACATTACAAAAATAATCGCTAATGCTATGTTTAACTGAGACATTGTTTAATACCCATGCAAATTATTTGATTTCATATTTACCAATGAATCAAAAAAGTCGATTTAGCTTAATTTTTAGATACAGCATGTACATAATAAAACAGCTTGATAAAATATTACAGCCACAGTGACGACTAAGGTAAGATAATAAGCCTTTGAGCTATTTGACGTCATTTTTAATCTACCTTCATTCATCATTAATCCAAACAACTTTTTCAAGGTTGTGTATTGTGTATTGTCGGAACGAACATAAAAGTATCCGTTACGTTATTAATTTATTTTTCCATTTTGGTCAAAATCCCGAACTAAAAATAATTCATACAGAATGTCTTATCTACATTTGTTTAAATAGTTCAGTGTTTCAGTAAACATGTCATTTTATTTGAATCTCGACAGGTAATCTACATTGAACTACATTGGACATGTTGAGCCTTATTTAAGAATATTTCACTTTAATTATTATACTGCAAATGTTTGCAGTATGTTTGCATTTATCTTTGCCGGAAAATAATATTTAGACCTTTACCCCAAACTTAGTGTTTACCAAGGATTAATTTGAAACGTCAATTTTATTTATTTTTAATGATCCTTTTACAAACAATAGGTACCTACATTTTTTTCTAGTTGGAGCATTTCCAATCCCAAGAGTTTTTAACATTTTAATAATCAGATATTTTATAGTATTCCCTTTTATAAAGTTTATATTTAATTACGTTTTTACATTTGTAAATTGTGAAATTTGGTATATCTTTTGGGAGTTTGTTATAAAAGCGTACTTACACCTTTAAACGATTTACAATCAATTACAATCTTTATGGAGTCTACGAGTGGCAACAGCGAGTTTATCTTTATGTCTATTAATAACATTGTGATTATCGCAATTTTTTCGTTAAACAAATTAATATTTTTGTGAACATACATTATATTTTCATAGATGTCTTTTCAAGGGAATGTCATTATATTTATTTCTTTAAACTTTTGGCGAAGTGATTTTCTGGGGCCCTTATTATAATTGAACAGCCCTCTTCTGCAGCACCAAAACTGTATTTATATCGGCAGCACTCCCCCGCAGCAATATACCATACGACATAACGCTGTGGAAGTAGCTGTATTAAACTAGTCTAGCTGTGTCTACGTCTGTATAAAGACTGTTCTTTTTGACTGAGTATGCCGCAGAACGAAGTCTCTTCGACAACTTATTTATGTGAGGATATTAAAAAGTATCTTAGTAAAAGATAGAGACAGGTGTGAAAAAATAAGACGAATTACAAAGGTCACTGATGCAGTCAGCATGCTGTGCAAGCTAAAATGGAAGTGGCGGGTCAATTCGCCAAGAAGAGTGACCGGATTCTGTACTGATACTCACAAGACGACCAACTTTGGGTGCCAAAGTTATTTATTTAAGAGTGATTATAGATTATTTTTGGAAATAAAGGCTTTATTTACCTATTTAAATCTTAGTTGGAGATTTAAAAAAGTGGTTATGATTTACCGACAGTACAATGTGATTTATGTGTTATGTTATGATGATTAATCGCAAGTCGTGGTATTATTTCTTTCTTTCTATTTTATTTTTTATGTTTTACTTTTATTTACACAGGCCTCCAGATGAAGACACGGCGTCGCATGAAAGCGATTGCGAAGAGGAAGAGGAAGACAATACAGTACATCTGAAGCCAAGAAGGCCATTTTGGGCCAACAAGATTCAGTTCGTATTAGCTTGTGTTGGTTATTCAGTGGGCCTTGGCAACGTGTGGCGTTTTCCTTATCTCTGTTACAAAAGTGGAGGAGGTGAGTCAAATTAGTTTTTTTTTTCAATTGTCTTTTAGTTGTGCTGTCGGTGTAAATTTTACTTTAAATATATGTGATATTATATGAAAGGTGCATTCAAAAGGCGCAATGATCCTTTAAAAATGTTTTCTTTTACCATCAGTCACAATTACTGACTTAGGACAAGTATACAAAGAAAAACCTACGATGGAACGAATAAACTATTTTTTTACATGTTGAACCCAACTATAATGCGCTAAGTAATAAGTATATTTCCATTTCAAGCATAGATTAATACATTTTAAGAAAGTAATATGTTGACAGGTTTTATTCCCACTACTGACACTTCAGACAGGACCCACAAGTGTGTAGTGTGTAAGTTAGTGTGACTTAGTGTTGTAGGTCCTGCTTCCCTTCAACGTAGTTTCGTAGCTTATAATAAAAAATATGTATAAAGTAGTAACAACAATAAAACAACATTCCTCAATTATAATTACTTAAGTTATAATTATCAAGCAAACACTCCTTAACATTTTGAAAAATAAAGACTGTCAATTCAGCTTTGCCATGATTCGATTGTAAGGAACTACATATATTTACTTTGGTGAGTAACTATAGTTACTCACCACCACGGTACATCCCGGATACATGCTATTCATTTTCCCGGTGGCAATGTGGGACTCTACCGTTCTCCATTCCATCCGCTCAGTCCGGTCCAGATGATAGCGTCTTCCGTATCACTATTCCAACTAGATGACGTCTTCGCTCCACTGTAATCAGTTCATTAATGTCACAAAACGATGTCGTGTTCGTCGTGACATTGCTTGAGAGCAGTAAATAGTATTAGCATTCTAGTTAGAGCTAATTTCACAATTACCAAACCACGAAATATATTAATAACAAGAAACGGGGCCATGAAGACATCAAATTATGTTTTTATCACTCTATTTAACGCTAACGCGGTTCCGTAGTCAACAAGGAACCCTTATAGTTTCGCCATCTCCGTCCGTCTGTCTGTCTGTCTGTCTGTCCGCAGCTTAGCTCAGAGGCTCTTAGTTGGAATTTGGCATGGGTTTTCATATTAAACACGGGAATATTGTGACGGACAACTATGATATTGTAATTTTGATCATAAATCTTCAACATAAATCAACATTATTCATAAATTAAATAATTGGTAAAGTATCACCTATACCAAGTATAGGTGATACTTTACCAAGTATCACCTATACTTGGTTTCGTTTATTCGTTTCGTGATAAAGTATAGGTGAACAAAATAATCTTAAAATATGTTCTGATCTTCTTAAATTATTCGGAAAAAACTATATCAATATTTTTTTATTGCTTACACAGGGCTATAAAAAAATGTTTATTTTTACTAGAAATTTGAACATAGGTATTATACATAAATGACAACTTAAGAGCATGTGAGATAAAAAAAATAACTGTCAGCAATCAGTCTCTGGCTAAAGAGTTTCTGAACTCTACTTTAGTCTATTGACTATAGTTATATCTATTGATATTACCTAGCCTATTACATAAGTACTTAAAATGCTTAATCAGTAATGAACACAAGCTATATTTGACAATAGATTAATAAGAAAACGAAATCTATGTAGGTATCTACTATTAACTGAAGAGTTATTTCAACAACATCACGATGTAAGTAATAAATATATTAGGCACAATAAAAAACGTGATCCGCACGATGTTTGTGTCTCCGGACGCTAACCGAAGCTGGTTGACACCGAGGCACCAACAACTGCACGACAATGTGGTGTGAATTACAGATGATGCCTACCGTAAACTGACACTTCAAACCAATCACAGCTCGCAGACGTATTCTCAAGATATCAAATGATTTATTGCTGCTTATAGATATATTTAGAAATAGGAGTATGTAGTTCGTTGTTTGAAGGAAATGTGACATAATGAGTTATCAGTTTACTCATTCGCATAGGTATTTATGCAAATAAGTAGACGGCTCAGTTCAGCTTAGAACCATAAAAAAGAGGTTTTGGAATATACCTTTCATTCCAAACAACTAAGGGTTGTAGGGTTCCTCTTTTAAAATTATAATATGGAAAGAAGCTGGAAATGCTATGCGGAAACTATGGCCTAATACTACTGAGTGGGTTTTGGGTAACTAATAAGGGTCACAAATAAAATTTAATATAATAAACATTGACACATACAGGGATAATTTTAATGGCAAATTAAACAAGTTATTATTGTTGGGTGGAAAATACTCGGATCAACGACAGATATATTTTTTTGTTAAATAATAACGTGTTTCAGAGTTTTCGTATTTTTACATTTTAAGGTGGGAAATGGGGGTCATTATGGGTGTTTCGGTTTTTTTAAAAAAACGCGACTCCACGCCTGCAAAGCCGCTGGCAACAGCTAGTGAATTATACAATAGTACAATAATAACCTTTTGTACAGTCCGTTCCATCCATAGGTATTTTTTATTTGTCTGGTAGAGATTGCTAATTAGCGATAAGACCGCATTGTTTGTAGTAATTATCAATGCAAAAATATTATTTGGTGTGCAGTAAAGTATTTTTATTAATCTATCTACACAACTAAATTTCCAATAACGTGCCATGAAATCAATAAGAGAGATAGAGAAGACATACTAGACTGCATTTAAAAACAATACAACAGTAGAATTTTATTTAAAAAAATCTACTGTACTCGTACTTTCAAGTGAAAAGTAATGCCTTGGACTATGCAGTCAATAAGGTTTAAAAAAACACATTTTAATATTTAAACTAAAACCACAGTCAACAGTTTCTTTAGGTAGAACATTTTATGGCGATTTTCATGTCTTGTAATGATCAAATGACGACCTTCGGGGCGCAGTGGGCGAAGGCCCGCCGTGAAACAAATGTTTGTATGATCTGCAAATATTCGTGATCGAGATCTGGGTGTTGCTTGTATTATACATAGAAAACACTAGGTATAAAAAAGTATTTATGTAGTATGTATCAGTCATGTAGTTGCCATAATACAAGCTCTGCTTAGTTTGGGGTATTATAATATACGTGGTTTGGTGCTGGATGATGCTGTTTGAAAAATGACCTGCATTTTTTTAATGACTAGGTTAAATTCGCAATTTCTGTGGACCAATTAGTACCTAAACATTAAAAATTGGCACCAGTTAAACGTTGACTGTCGCGATGGAATCATCGTTTAACTTAGTTTTTTTTAATGACATATTATGTCTATATTATAATGTCTTCTATTGGATTACTAATTTAGCTCAAGTATATAAATTAATTGTTCTTACTGCAACCCGTATTTCATTACTGTACTCGTAGAGTATAAGCAAAACACCTCGCTTTCTGCGAGGTTTTTGAGGCATCCAGTTTGCCCTGTTGTTTTCAAATAATTTGATAGAATAATTATTTATCTTTGTTCCAGGTGCATTTCTCATTCCTTATTTTATAATACTCCTTGTATGCGGTGTACCCATGCTTTTTATGGAGCTCGCCATAGGGCAGTACACGGCTCACGGGCCAATAGGAGCTCTATCTCAGATATGTCCGCTATTCAAAGGTAATAGAATCACATTTAATAATATAAATAATACATTTAACACTATCAAAAAGAATTGTAGTCCCAAAAAACTGTTTTCATTCCAGGTGCGGGTCTGGCGAGCGTGGTGATCTCATTCCTAATGTCCACCTATTACGCAGTGATAATTGCGTGGGCCATCTACTATTTCTTCACATCTTTCAAGACCGAGGTTCCGTGGGCCAGCTGTTCGAATAGATGGAACACACAGCAGTGCTGGGTGCCAAATCATAACCACACTAAACCTAACGGATCACAAACTCCCACCGAACAATTCTTCGAGTAAGGTTTGATTTTAAGTTATAATGTTGTTGGAATTATTAAAAAATGGCATCTTCCAGGTCTTTATGTGGCAGCAGTGTGGATAAGATGCCCAGGGTTATTGTACGGAGAATGCCGGAGGCGGAACCGAGGATTAAAATTTATTTAGAGATTATCGCAAGAAAAATATGGGGCCGTCATTTCAATAGTTAAATTATTTCGATTTACGTAATAATTTAACTATTAAAATCGAAAATACGAAATTATAAGCATCTTCATATGATTCTAGCGTGTTTCTCTGAAACTCTGCTAGAGTTCAAAGAGAGCGCATCTGGTCAGACTAGGCAACAGATAATGTAATCAAAAATCTGCGATGGTATGAAGATAGCAGATGTATACCTACTTGCTGGCATTTCTTAATGAAATACAGTAGCATACGATGTGATAAGCGATAATCATTTTCGAAGCGTTTAAATAATCATACATTTAATGTAAATAAAATTATAGCGAACTGAACCAAAGTTAATATCTATTTCTTATCTTTGCAGGAAAAAGGTATTGAGCATGAGTGATGGTATTGAGTTCCCTGGTGGCATGCGGTGGGAGTTGGCAGCTTGCCTTGTCTGTGCTTGGGTGCTAGTGTACTTCGCACTATGGAAAAGTATAAAATCTTCCGCGAAAGTCCGTTACATTACCACCACACTGCCTTTTCTACTAATCATAGTATTTCTCGGCCGATCGCTGACACTTGAAGGAGCGGATAAAGGATTAAGATTTTTCTTCAAACCTGACTGGGAATTACTAAAACAATCAAAGCCATGGGTTAACGCAGCGTCTCAAATATTTAATTCGATCGGCATTGCCTTCGGATCGATGATAATGTTTGCTTCCTACAACCGATTCGACAACAACTTCCTTCACGACACGTTAGCTGTATCCTTAGTGAATGCGGTCACGAGTTTGATCGTTGGAATATTTACATTTGCTACCATCGGAAATATCGCTTTTGAACAAAATACTTCAGTGAAAAACGTTATAGCTGATAGTAAGTATACCTCTACTTTAGACTCCAAATCAGCTATTAGCTTAAGACGCAAAGGGCGGTAGGGCTGTTTGGATGAATTCTTCTCTAAGTAGTCAATATAAATATTTAAAAAAAGTAAATGTTATAAATAGTCATTGTAACTATTAATTTTATGTAATATTTCCTATTTAATTTCCATGTAATAAAAGTAGGTATAGAAACTTTTTAACAGAAAATTGGATTCTGCTTCTAAACGACAGCGGCGCTTGAATGTTTATGGCACTAAAATGTTGGGAAAGTCAGTATTTATAGGTTTTTTTATGTAATCGGTTTTGAGAGTAATGAGTTATTCTCACTTTTTTATGAGCCTGTCATAAGCGCCACGGTCCTGCGCATGCTGTTATAAACTTTTATACAATCAAGTTGCGTTTTAAATTTGTGTTGCTACTTTCTCATATGGTAATCTAGCCTAGGGAATCACATTAATGCTTACCAGTCTATTGCTAGCAAGTAGATGGTAGAGTAGGTATATTAAACAGCATGCTTTATGTTTAATTTCAGGTCCAGGATTACTATTCGTAGTTTATCCTCAAGCTATTGCAAAAATGCCAGCGCCACAGTTATGGGCGGTACTTTTCTTCTTCATGTTTTTGTGTCTCGGTCTCAATAGTCAGGTACAGAAAGATCACGAATTCATCATCATTTAATCACAAGTATCCACATAATTGGACTAAGAAAATATAATTTAAATTGTTTTTTTTTTCTTACAGTTTGCGATAGTCGAGGTGGTGGTAACATCGATTCAAGACGGCTTCCCCGATATGATACGTAGAAGGCTCGTGTACCATGAATTATTGGTACTATGCGTCTGTGCTGTATCGCTAGTGTTCGGATTGCCTCACATCATTCAAAGCGGCATATTCGTATTCCAACTGATGGACTACTACGCTGCATCTCTGAGCATAACGTATCTGGCTTTTTTCGAAGTAGTCGCCATAGCCTGGTTCTATGGTGTGGGACGCTTGTCGAGAAATATAAAACAGATGACAGGTAAGTTCAGCATAGAATATGGAGAGTTGAGGTCTGCCTCTAAGGTCTGTCATAAGGTCTTCCGCTTAACTGTTTATTAGGAACATCCGTCAAGTGCTAACCTCTGTTTTAAAACGATAGAAATGAATAGCCACCGTGACTCGATTACGCAAGATTTATCGCTGGTAAAGATAACCTTGAATCTGTACTCTACAGTGCACTCATGTGATAGTGACCATAATTTAAATTTTATTGAATAAGTACGAACTTGTTCACTTTGTTCCGTAACACAAATATGATAATAATCACTTTTTACATTTATTAATAGTAGGTAAGGCTTTTTTTGTCTATTTGGATACAACAAAAAACAAACGTTACAAACGCTGTTCGCCAAAATATATAAATCTTTACAGAGTTTTTATTATATGTATGAATTTTAAGCCAATTCTTAAACGTAGAAAGTGTATTGGCCAAGCTAGCCAATATTATGAGACATATTGTATTTTTCAGGTCGGTACCCATCTTTGTATTTCCGATTCTGTTGGCTGGTAGCAACTCCAGCACTGCTCCTCGCGCTGTGGGTGGTGTCGTTGGTTGACTACATGCCTCCCAGCTACAGAAACTACGACTATCCGTTATGGGCGCAGGTCATGGGCTGGATTATCGCATCCCTCTCATTACTGTGTATACCAGTGTACGCCAGCATTATAGTCATAAGATCGCCGGGCGATAATTGGAGAGAGGTAAATAAATATATTTTTTAACTGCTTACCGTAAATATTTTATCAGTAGGAAGTTCTCAAGTTTTGAGACGACTAAGGGTGATCGCGCACTACCTAAGTAGGTAGGGCAATGTATAACTAATGATTTCCCTTGCGCACTGTACGCGCGAACACTCTTATCGGACAACTTCCACGTTGACGAAGACGTTTATATAACGCGATAATTAGGTAAGGCTAGATTTCGCATATCTATTGATGACGAATTTGCGTGAATTAGAATAAAATAATAGAGATTTCTTACGATTCATCAAGATTAGACGGTAGTTTATCATTACTTAAATGTGAGTGGTTCCTTCTATTTCATGATACATCATTAACATGAACATTAAACATTAACATGAGCTTTTATTTGGCACAGCAAGATATTTCAAATTGTTATTTAATTTTATTAGAATACACAACTTTGACTGACTGATAATATAAATAATAAATATTGGGGTTGCACTTATAGTATAGAACATCCAATACAAAATGTAATTTGTTAACTTATTAGCAGAGTTAGGTATTTATAGGTAATAGTGCTATCGGTAGAACGATAATTGTATACCTACTTTTGGTTTCCAAAAATAATTCGTCAGGCTTTTCCTGCTATTTGACTAATATTGTAAGATAAGATATTTTGTATATGACGTGATGAGTAATTTTTATTTTTCAGAAATTGCGTTACTCCATACAGCCAACTTCGCTATGCGAATGTGGTATCAACGGTTGTGATATATGCTGCTCCGAGTCTGATCATTCCGAAGATAAAGCTGCAATGACCTAGTCATAGGAAACGTAACGATTATTGCCATGAGTGAAAATAGCATACCGAATAAATTACTTCGCGTAACGAACAGTTTTAGTAGGCTTGAGATAATGACGAATAAACAATTCAATAAGATAATACAACGGTATTTCATCATACTTATCATTAATTACAAATGATATGTACCTACAGAAAGCGCACTCGACCCAAACCACAATTATTATTATATTTCTACATATTGTGTAGGATTTATACTATTCCACACTCGAATAAGCGCAAAGCCGCACTAGCAATAAGTTGAATGCACGTTCATTCAGTTCGCCGCATAAACGTTGGTTGCCAGAAATAACTCCAGCAAAAGAAAAAAATTAATGAACGAACATATTATTAAATTTAGGTACCAACTTTAAATTTTATTTCAAGCTCTTGCTGCAAACCACTAACTGCGAATACCAAAATTGTTTCCACTAAAACAAAATAATCAATTTTGTTTAATGGGAAAAAAATATTCCGAGGGCACAAAGACGGGACCATGGTACTGAAGTCTTTAATTATTAGGTAGATATATTATACTTCTTTAGAATTGAGATTAACCAATATTTGTGTAATTATAGTGCTGTATATAAATTAGGCACCAACTAATAAGGATAAATACAACCTATTCAATGGGTAATTATTGTCTCAAACAAAAGTCATCTTTTTACATTCCATAGTTTATATAAAAATATTATTTGTAAGTTTATGGTATACTGTACCTTGATAGAACATAATAACACAACACATCAATCTTATTTTAAGCTGAATTTTATTTATAGTATTTGGTTATACCTTAAAAACAATCAAGATTTTGTCCCAAATATTAGTTACGATAAAATAAATAGGTAAATACTTACAAACAATTTAACTAATGTACAAGTTGAAATGTAAATAATTAATAAATATGTTGGAATGTAAATAAAACATGTGGATTGAATACATCTAGTTATGTAAAGTAATTAAAAAAAAAGTGTTTAATTACATACTTACTTCATCATTTCATTAAAAATTCTGTTAACAGATTAACAGAAACCGTTATTCATAAATAACTGAAACCCATACCCCCATGGGTATTCAATCTGATTTTATATGAAAGATCTTAGTTTGCCTAATAAATATGACCCCCAAATTTAAGGGAAAAGAAATGGGATTCCAATTAGAAAATCTGTTGTGTCTCAACCTGGGGACTATCCAATTCTAATCCAATCCAGCTTCAACCCCAATATACACATATTTGGCACTCTTAAGTTATATTAAAATTAATTAAAGCAAATATTTTTTTAACCATCAAAAAACATTAAAATTACTGTAAAGATGAAAATTTAAAAATTCAAATCCTTTATGTTTTTTATGTATGGAGGATTGGAGACCTATGTGACCTATGTGTTATTCTGATAAAGTTTCATCAAAATCCATTTAGTTGTTTTTGCGTGAAAAAGTAACAAATATCCATCCTCAAAAACTTTCGCATTTATAATAATAGTAGGAAGTAGGATAAAAAAAACAATGTTAATGCCAAATTTAATGCAAAATTGTTACTTGAGCAGTGGTGCAAGCTAGACAGACACCTGATTTAGTCACTTTTATAACTTTACCTACCTACAACACAAGTATTTATCTACTTCAGGATCCATTTATAATTTATAATTATTTAGATAAAACTGTCTTGTTTATCCATTTAATTCAAATTGTTATTCTCAGCAGACATAATTAAGAAACATATCTACTACATGGTAAATAACAACTAAATCTACATAGGTTAGGTCTATGTTATCTTTCTAAGGTATATATATCTATTTACAACTAATTAACAGTCAAAATTTGAAAAGTGTCATGTTTTAATAAAATCAACATTACATTGCAAAATAGATTAAAAGCACTTACAAGTAGATTAAACCAACTTGACTATTTCTTCCTCTTCTTAGGGTTGGTATCAACATCATCATCTGAGTCAGTTTCACCTTCTTCCTCTTCAAATAAGTCTACTGCAAGAATGTAGGTAGGGTGTTAATCATCACATCATGTCTCTGATGTTGGCTTATTTTTATTGTTGTAATTGTTAAAAGATAAGATACATAATTTAATAGTCTGGTAAGTACAGTGGTTTTATGATATACAATATAGTATGATAATTTTATGTAGGTAGGTTACCTTGACGAGCTCTGTTCCATGCAATAGGTTTCTATTGAGCCTGTTGGCACAGGCTTTTTTGGTAGATATGGTTTGCGCATGCATGAAAGACAAAAAATAATTCTCATATCTATAGTTGAGTCATACCTGAACCGCTTAATTCATCAATCATCTTTGTCAGAGCTGCATTTGCATCTTCTTGAAAGGTTTCGATTGTCTTCACCAGATTTTTTGTATCCAATTCTCTACTAACAGTTTGTATAATCGTACCATTTTGAGATATCAATAATTTTATTTCAGGTAGCATGGTGGGAATTAGCAAAGGTGAATTCCAATACGTCTGTAGGAACAGTGGGTGAATAATTAATTATTTAAGAAGAACGACCAACACCAGTTTAATTCAAATAAACAAGATAAAAAAACAATTATTATTGTATTTTTGAATGATTAGTGTCACAGATTTTTTTTTTGCTAGTGTTGTAGTAGTTTGTTTGTTATTTCACTGTTTCCATTCAACTTCAACTTCTTAATTATGGCTTCTATGGCTAGTTGTCACAATTCTGCCAGTGTCCGTTTGATCCAATGAACAATAAAAACATTTAAAATTGGCAGAATTGTGACAAATGTCTAGTTGCAAAAGCCATAATCAAGAAGTGAAGTGAAACATTTTTATCTAAGACATTTAATGGTAAACGGGATCCAAACCACGAAACAAATCGTACTATCTACAGATAATTTAGATGCGCCAGTAAAAATTACTTGCCATCCATTGGAATCGGTAGCAATTTACTCGTTAAAGATTTTACGTTCATTTGTTGATCCCCTAACTATACCAAAGTGTAATAAAATGTTAGGCTGAAGGATAAGAGATTCATAAGGGTTGAGGTATAGGGGATATGTAGAATACTGGTAAACAGGGTTTAGAGTTGCGAGAAGTTGATGTCACTACCAACCATTCTTACAATTACATAAATACCCAAGGTTTTCTGGAAGAGATCGATTTTAAGCGATAAGACAGCTCATTATTATTTTAGTTATATTAAGTTTTTGTTTATTTTGCTATCTTGTGGTGTACAATAAAGTATTTCAATTCAATCATTCATTCAACCGATTAGCTGGCAGGAGGACTAATAAGGACACTTGACTCTAACAAAAATTGGCAAAAAAAAACTTTGTCGGCGTGATTAATATGTGTATACCCATGCCAAATGACAGCTTTCTATTATTAAGGGTCTCTGAGTTAAGCCGCAGACAGACAGTCAGATGGACAGACATGGCAAAACTATAACGGTTCCTACTTAGTTCACTACGAAAATCTAAAAAAAACACGTATTGTAAAATCACGTAAGAATACAAAACGCCGTATGCTTATTTGCCAGCTTATTAAACTATAAAAAAAATGAATTTTATTAGAGAAGCTACAGAACACACTGTTCGAACTAAAGTTGTTTACTGGCAGTGACATCGAGACCTAACTTGCGCAAAAAGTTTCAACATTATTATGAAATTGTGTGATATTTATAAAAATATATTTTTTAGATTAGCTATCCCGTGCTTCAGATGTCTTGAATGATAAAGGCGAGGCATACTATGAACTGTGTAAAACTCTTTTGCGTGCACATAAAACGCATTTGGAGAAACATGTAATAAATAAAAAACATACGGAACGACCGTTCTTCCACCTTTACAAGAAAATTTATAAAATATTATACATAATATTTTACGCATGTCTACGTTGAAATGCCTTTTAAGGTCCCCTAACATTTACCTGAATACGGCAATTTTATATTTAATTTACAGAAAAAATAATAGACGAACTTAGGCTACTTGGCGTCAATTATTTGGCGACTCGGACCGGTTTAGACTAGGCAACACTGCCCTTGTCTGTGTAGTGTAGGCTAGTCCATTTTTTTTAAACTATGTAGGTATTCAGGAGAGACATCTCTATTAGGTCTGTGTCAGAAATCAGCTGATCCTGTCTTATTTTATGTAGGTATTCGTAGTTTTATGTAATATCTAGTCTGTGTCTGTGTAGTAATTCATGTCATGTGCCTTCGAATTCGAAGTGTGCTATCAATCCTCATGTAGTATCTCTAAATTCACTAACTAGTCTATACATCCCTCTCTCCCTCTCACAGACTAGGAGATACCTCGCTCTTAGTAACTCTGTGAAGTGTGATTGATGTCCTCAATTCAATGGATGATTCTGCTGAATGTTGATTGATTGCGATGCAGTATTATTTTTAACCATTTTTTTATAAAATGTAAATTTAATAAAACATGCTCGAATACTATGCGTGAATACGGCAGATTTGGTCCACTAATAGGGGCCATTGATGAAGGAACTTCAAATGTCAAGTTTTTGGTAAGTACCTTTAGGTATTAAATGGTCTCAATTAGTTAAAAGGTCGTAGGTCCGCCTGAGACACAGATGGGTGTGGGTTCGATTCCCGCTGCGAAACAAATGGTTGTATGATCTGCAAATATTTGTCTTGGGTATGGGTGTTTTCTATTTAAAATATGTATTTACAAAAATCTGTAGGTACCTATATAAGTAATATATTAGTCACGAAGTTCCCATAATACAAGCTCTGCTTAGTTTGGGGCTAGATGATGATGTGTGAAAATGTCCAGCATTATTATTATTATTATCTCCTTATTCCATAAGTACATAATATGCACTTTAATACCTAATCTTTTAGGTATTGTGGATTTCAGGTGTTTGCTGCTAACACATCAGAAGTATTGACTTACCACCAACTACCTCTAAGACGGTTCAGTCCTCAAGAAGGATGGGTTGAACAGGATGCTTTAGAGATTCTGAATGCTGTCTTAGAATGTATTGAGGTAAAAATACTTACTAGCTAGACACTGGTTCAATTCAGCTCTTGATCTGACCTTTTCTTTACAACATTTTTGAATCTGCTCATCTTTACCCTCTGACAACATGAGCTAGTATGCATTTGCCATAAGAGGTTGTATGTCTGTTGCCAATCATCTTTAAAAGAGAATATCAGATTATAATGCTTTTGCAATCAATTTGTGTCTTCAATGATCAATTTGTGTCACAATTTACTAGGAGTGCTCCAATCGATAATGGAAACACATTGGGAGTTGAACAATTTCATAAAAAATACCTTTGTTGCCATATTTTGAAGAGCTTATGGCATGCTTGCTGAGTTCGGTCTGTTGCCTAGGTTTTTCAATTAGGGTTAGCAATTTCCCTGCCATTTGGATAGGTGACTGGTGGTAGTGGAGCAGTGCCATGTTTCAGAATGCATATTAAGATGTTGCTCGGATATGTCAGTTGAGGCTTCAGGGCAAAGTTATTACCTGTAATACCATGATGGGTCAATCTCAATGGTATGAAACATGTAATGAATGATCACAATAGGTCTAACGGCCGCAGTGACACAAAAAACACTAAAAGCAAATAAAAATACATGTAATGAACATCAAGCTTCCATAGTACCATCATATGTCAAACGAAATCGTAAAAAAGTTTTTCCTGTAGCTGCAACTTTTTACTGACTCATGGTAACTTTCCACCCTTATATTATAGGACCCTGACTTCCTATATTTGTATTTCAGGTGACTGTTGATAATTTGAAGAAGCTTGATATAAATCCTGAAGATGTCACAGGGATTGGTGTTACAAACCAAAGAGAAACCACAATAGTTTGGAACTCAGTTACTGGAGAGCCACTTTATAGTGCCATAGGTAATGCTAGATCCGCTCAAATATGTCTTTACGTAGTGTGGCTCTGATTTTGAGTAGACGTTTGAAAACTTATCATAGCTTTTGGCAAATCTCATATCGCATTCACACTTGCGCGTTCGCATTCGTCGAAAGGTTTGACTTAACGTTCGTGTACAAGTGCCGACTGGAACTACAACTGTGAATGCACACAATCGTGGAACATTCAGTTCAGTTAGACGACAACCATCACGGACGATGACGATTCTCCCACAATTATGGCAGCATGCGCAAATATATATATTTATAATTTCGCGTAATATGCTTTATTTAATTATGTAGGTATGAATAAATGAAAATTATCTCATAAGCTTTGCTTGACATACATCGTCCGGCTTCCATTAACTTTTTGCTTGTATTTAGGTAGGTACCTAGAGAAACATTCGGGTTCCCAATCAGAATTTCATTAATAATGGTTTGTATACCAAGCATTTTCTGCTGACAACATTGAACTCTAAAACGGCTTACCGATCGAAATGCGGTTTTTCGCAATCGATTTGTATGACTTGAAGTCATACAAATCGTAATTAGTTTATATCGCCACAAGTCATGTGGCGTTGCAATAGACCCGTAAAACATGTAACGGGTTTAAATAATTTTGAAATGAATGAAATGAAAATTACTTTATTGAGGAACATTATGAAAGCACGTCCTACAAATGGTGGTCTTATCGCTGACAGCGATCTCTTCCAGACAACCTTACAGTATTACTACAAAATAAAAAATAATATAGAATTAAAAAAAATGAAAAACTAAATCTAACTAAACCTAAACTATACTTAACTTTTCCACAGACACGGCGAAGTTGAGCGGTGTGGACATTCACCGTCCTCGTCATATTTTTTAATAATATAGATTGTAGTATCTTCACATGAAAAACTAAAAAGCAATTGTAGAAGTTCACGCGTTATATTTCATATTCCAGTATGGCTAGATGTAAGGACTTCCAAAACAATTGATGAGCTCATCAAGACAAAGGGTGCACAATGTGTGAATGCGGTATCTCAAACCAGTGGTCTTCCATTATCTACGTATTTCTCGTCCGTCAAACTCAAATGGATGTTGAAGAATGTGACTGCTATCAGGGAGGCGGTGGTGGCAGGAGAATGCATGGCAGGCACTGTAGACTCTTGGCTAATATGGGTAAGAAATTTTTATACACCACTAGCCTCCGCCCACGGCTTCGCTCGCTTTTTGTCCAAATTAAATAATAATAGAATTGAAAATATCGTGATTTGGTATCATTTATGGATATTATTACGACTATACCACATACTTGACTATTCTCTTGCTGACGTTACGTTGACCTTAGAATAGTCAAGTACGTGATATGGTCGTAATGTACATCTGTGTCTAATACACGCACAAATACAGGGCCCAGCGCATAAATACCACATATAATCATATAAAACATAAAATAACTAATAATTAATTACTCAGCTTAGTGATTGTAAAAAGCGCTGCGAGACAAACGTTTGAAGATTCCCGCTGCGGGACAAACATTTGAAGATTCCCGCTATAAGACAAACGTTTGAAGATTCTTACTGCGGGACAAACGTTTGAAGATTCCCGCTGCGAGACAAACGTTTGCATGTTCTGCAGATATTTGTTCTCGGCCTTGGTGTTGTGGTAGCGTGGTACCAAGACGATGCATAATGAAAAAAAAAACATATTGATGTGGTAGCATCAACATTTTTTTTTTCATTTACATATTGTATATGTATATTTACCATCTTTTAGCATAGTGGGCTTAGTAATATTTGTCGTAATAATATTTCATAGGCACATCCTCTGTATTATAAATATTCAAGTCAATATTGTGGTCCCTGTTGCAGAACTTAACAGGTGGGACTCACGGCGGCATCCACATTACGGACGTAACCAATGCGTCGAGGACACAGCTCATGTCATTGAGAAGTTTGCAGTGGGATAAAGGACTGTTACGTTTCTTTGATATTCCTGAAGAAATATTACCAGAGATAAAGAGTTCAGCGGAAGTATATGGTTATATAGCTACTGGGGCTCTGCTGGGAGTGCCAATAGCTGGAGTAAGTACCTCCTTACCTATCACAGAAGAAATATTACCTATGTTACATATTCATAAGCCTATATTTTGTATTATACAACTAAAATGACAAACAAGCATAAATACCCTAACCTATGGACGCTTGCAACACCAGAGTATAATACCAGAGTATTATTTATCATATCTGCAACCAGAGGTATCATTGTCGCGACGCCGACTTGAGACATAACGGTGGTAAAGTATTGTGAGCCTGTAATTTCACCGGCATCCATAACCTTTAAACCGGAACACAGCAATGCGATCATTACTGCTCGGCGGCAGAAATAGAGGTGGTAGTACTTCCCCGAGCTCTACTTATAATAATCTAATTCGCCAAATATGAATAAAAATGAGCCTTTTAAGTTTAATAAAATAAATAAATAAATAATGCTGGACAATTTTCACACAGCTGATGCTAGCCCCAAACTAAGCAGAGCTTGTATTATGGGAACTACATGACTGATATACTACTTATATACTTTTTTTTTGTAAATACATACATATTATACATAGAAAACACCCAGACCCGAGACAAACATTTGTCCCGCAGCGGGAATCGAACCCGCAACCTTCTGCGTCTCAGGCGGGCCTTCGCCCTTAGTTTGGACCTAGATTGCTTCGTAACAAACAGTGTTGTCTTACAGTGTTTGGGAGATCAACAAGCAGCCTTAGTAGGGCAAGGATGTATGCGTTTTGGACAAGTTAAATGCACTTTTGGCACTGGATGCTTCCTTTTATACAACACAGGTACTAGTTACATACATTTTGAAGGTGAAACCAATGTATTTCTATTTGCTAGCTTCTATGTCAATGTACCTGGTACTTTGAATTACTACTTAATGGTCTTAGTATTATGTACACTTAGTATTATACCTTATGTTTTAAGTACCTCTGATTGAAATTAATATACCATTCTAGCTTGCATGCATTTCTTTGTACTTAGGCCTAGATACTATTATATCTAGATAGAAAATTATTTATTGCACATAATAGTAGTGCATAGGCGAACTTAATGCTAAAAAGCATTCTCTTCCAGATAACCTTTGTGTATTGCGGAAAAAGATGTGTTGGTAGAGCACAGAATGGTTGGTAGGCCTATGAGCTAATGATTGTAATATCTTTATATTTTTTGTAGGTGACTCAATTGTGCATTCACAAAACGGATTATTGACAACAGTGGCATACAAATTAGGGCCGAATGCTCCTCCTGTTTATGCTTTAGAAGGATCAGTTGCGATAGCAGGTAACACGTTTTAAATAACACACATTAAACAGCCAACAGATAAAAATATAATCCTGACATCACACTTGGATTCCCTGTGTCGTGGGTATCAGGAACTACGAGTACCGTGGTACCACAACACCCAGACCCGGAACAAATAGCTGCAGAACATGCCAACCTTTGTCCCGCAGCGGGAATCGAACCAACACCTCTAGCGTCGCAGCTGGCTACTCACCCGCCGCGCCACCAAGGTGGTCAGACTGCAAATACACGTTTATAATAAACTTACTTACCCATTATACTCTAGCTAGTTGAAAACATAGCCTAAGCCACTTAGTAAATATTTTCAAAAGTAGCCTGTGCTACTTTTGAAAATATCAAAAAACTTACAGATTTTACTTCATAAACACTTTCGTGAATTAGATGATTTTTGTTTTCAATAAAACGGAATGCGGCACTATTAAACAGTTGAAACTGATCAAACATTGACCAGCCAATATCAAATGTGAATATTTTATTTAGGGGACACATTACAGTGGCTGCGAGAGGGACTGGAGATAATAAATGACGTGAAAGATACGGAGTCCATAGCGTCCGAAGTGAGCGAGGGGCAAGAAGGCAGCATTACTTTCATACCAGCATTTAACGGGCTGTACTCTCCGCACTGGAGGAAGGACGCGAGAGGGTAAGCTTTCTTGACCTTATACATATAAAAATAATAACCCAACATATACATAGACTTGGGCCCCACACTAGGATTATCTGTGTCGTGGGTATCAGGAACTACAAGTAGAGTGGTAATCACAACACCCAAACCAACTACTATAGTAGGACCCAAGACTTGCGTTATAGGACACATAACGTGGGAGCGAAACAGATTATATGTCGTTCTCACTCGTACTCGTAATTATTATGGACAGCCCTAGTTATGTTCTGTACCTGGTTATCAAAATGCAGGTGTGGTCGCGTTAAAGGTACTGTTCCCGTTTAACTCGGCCGCACCGGCAGCGAGTCTTGGACACTTAGTTTATTTAACTAACTGTAAATCTGTCTCTTACAGCGCCTCATAACAATTTAAAAACACATGTTTTGAAGCTTCCCCCCCCCCCCCCCTATAGCCTTCGGCAAGATGCCCGCATGGCTTGCGCCAAACATTTCTGTCTCGTTACAGGATAATGTGGGGCCTAAGCAGCAAAACTTGTCGACGACACGTAGTCCGCGCGGCACTAGAGGCCGTGTGCCATCAGACGCAGAGTGTGACGGCGGCCATGGCGGCCGACTGCGCTCCGCTGCGCCGCCTGCTGGCCGACGGCGGGATGGCGCAGAACCGCGTTCTCATGCAGATGCAAGCAGACGTGCTCGCCATCCCTCTGGTAGGAACTTAACGCATTGCTGATTAGAGCCGATGGTATGGGTTCGAGTACGGCTAAATCAGTATTTTCAATCAGAACACATTTAAATTGAATGTTCTATATAAGTGTATAACTTTAAAACCAATCAATTTGGAAATTTATATTGTTGGTAGATCCGCCCCCTGATGATGGAAAGCACCGCGCTGGGAGCCGCTATAGTTGCGGGCCAGGCGCTCCGAGTATGGCCCACGTCCACCCCCAGCCCTCCCGCCGACACCTTCTTACCGTCTATTACCAGTGAAGGTGTGTTCACTTGATTACCAGCTTTGAGCTGCGATAGTGACAAGCCAGGCACTCCCGAGTGTGGCCAATGTCGACCCCAGCCCTCCCGCTGACACCTTCTTACCGTCTATTACCAGTGAAGGTGTGTTCACTTGATTACCAGCTTTGAGCTGCGATAGTGACAAGCCAGGCACTCCCGAGTGTGGCCAATGTCGACCCCAGCCCTCCCGCTGACACCTTCTTACCGTCTATTACCAGTGAAGGTGTGTTCACTTGATTACCAGCTATGAGCTGCGATAGTGACAAGCCAGGCAGTCCGAGTGTGGCCAATGTCCACCCCAGCCATCACCTTGCCGTCTATTACCTTCACACCCCACCTTTCTACTGTTCATTACTATTTGATTACTAGCTTTGTCCCCGCAGCATCCATGCTGCTACCACACCACAGCCGCGCAATATAATCAAGAGTGAACTTTTTCAATCAAATCAATGAACATTTGAATATGACAAAATAGTTCAATTCTGCGACATTTGTGAATGGTCATCTAGATTTGTTTCTTTGACTGAAAGCAGTGTGGGTAGGTGCTGCTTTTATACGTGGCAATTTAGTGCTGATTGTTTACTTTAAGCGAATTAAAGAAATTAAGAAAGATTTTGGACAGTTAAATTAATTTGTTAAAGTTTTGTGTAAAAAGTTAACTCTTTATTCAAAAGTGTGTTCTAGAATATATTTATAATATTTTATTTTTAGAAAGAGAAATTCGCCGAGTTCGTTGGGAAAAAGCACTTGAGAAGTGTATGAATTGGGTCACGGACGACAATGTAGAGAAACAAAGTTTATTTCCAGGTAAATAACACTTTTTAATTCTTACACTGAAACGCGATGTTTAACGCCGTCCGAAACTATTGAAATTTTTTAAACCGATGTTTATAAAATTTCAATAGTTTTTGGAGTCAAACTTTGACCATTATGCAAGACCAAGTAGGTTCCAAATGATTGATATTCGTTTTTCTTTTTCAGATGAAACAGATTGTACAACAGCAGTTTTACCTCCAGGGCTGTTCTTCTTAGGCACGGCTCTCCTTGTGATTATAGCTGATAAATTAAAAGCGTTTTAGACGGTTGCGGGTTCAACTGTACTTCGTTCCAGGAGATCAAAGATATATATGTTTAAAAATCCAAAAAAAATTTTGAATATTAACTTTGGTATAGTTTTATGGCGCCCAAACCACGATATTTAAATTGTTTGTCAATACGTATGATTTATGAATGAAAATCAAAAGGTTCAGAAAAAACATCTGCAGTGCAGTTAAAAATCGTTTGGCCGCACTGCAGATGTCTAGGCTGCTAGGCGAAAAGGCAGCTTGGCGATTTTCTACATTCTCGGATCAAAACATCACATAAAAAATAGGCACCTTGCTTGGCATCGAAAAAACAGACAGCAAATTCGGTACCTACACGCTAGGCGAGTCCAGAGAACTCAATCCAATCCATTAGATGTGTTGGTTTTATCACGGTGAAGCTACGAGGCGCAATTCATCGCTTGCAGCCCAGCCGAGAATCATCATCTACAAAGTGAATCTATGCAGATTCCTCATGACCAAAACTAGAAGAATCAGACAAAAACATCGCTAAATACTTGAAGAAATATTTCAAAATGACCTTTTGTGAAATTAAAACCATTAACTAAAGCATGCAAATCAAAGGCCACAGAAACCTAGACAATGGTCGAGCAAGGGTAAATTCCATGTCACGAGAATTGTCGCATTGCCTTATTTGACAAAAAAATCATTTTCAGACTCAAATGGTGGTTTAGTTTTGAACTTAAAATATTTTAAATTCTTTATAACTCTCATGGAATGAAGCTTCTTTTAGTTAAATCAATTCATACCTCCAAAGCTAGAGCAATAATAAAATAAAAGTATTAATTTATTAGTAGATAAAAAATGTTATTGTTATAGTAGAATTATAAATATCTCACAAATCAGTTTTTTATTAATCACTTTAAAAAAATGCTTTATTCTGTAAAAGTAATCATTTATTTAAATAAATGTCTTAAATAAATACAAATGCATTTAGGTCATAATATGTATGTATGTCTCCTGTTAACTTAAAATAAATAATTATCAACCTTTAATTACTGCTATAGGCCGTAACTTGACAGTCTTCTTACTAATACCTGCAGCATGGCAGGTGTCCACAACATCTGTCACATTCTTATAGGACTCTGGAGCTTCTTCCATCACTAGCTTAGGTGATGCCACTCTGATGGATATTCCCATTGCCTCCATCTTTGTCAGTACTTCCTTGTAATCTATATTACGTCTAGATTTAGCTCGAGATAACGCCCTACCCTGAAATTGGTTATAAAATGGTGCAATTAAGTGTTGCACAATCTCACTTTCTAATATCAAATTTATCAGATTATAAGCTTTTATACCTAATGACTGCATTGAATAATAAGTACTCACAGCTCCATGGCAAGTAGATCCAAATGTTTCAGTCATTCCCTGGTGGGTGCCAGTGAGAACATAACTGCATGTGCCCATTGTGCCTCCAATCAATACTGGCTGCCCGGTCAACTGGTAGTCAACAGGTATCAAGGGATGATGTGGAGGAAACGCCCTTGTAGATCCCTAAAGATAAATAAAATGGTAACATTGGTTAAGTGAGACAGATACTAGAAAAACCTAACTCTTCAGTAAATTTATGTGCATTGGCCACAGATCACAGAAATTGTTACTTAGTATAAATGTCAATAGTACCTTTCTGTGCACCAGCAAAGTCTTTAGTTTTCCATCAACAATATGTTCTTCAACCTTTGCAATATTATGAGAGACATCATAGATAACATGCATGTCCAGGTCATCTGGTGCCATTTTGAACTGCTTGGCAAAAGCCTGACGCGTCAAGAAGGTCATTGAGCTACGGTTCACCCAAGCAAAGTTAGCTGCTGCAGCCATCGCCTTCAAGTAATCCTGCCCTTCAACAGAATTAATTCTGGCACAAGCCAGCTGGCGATCATTGGTCTCAATTTGATCTCTCTTCATGGCTTTCTCCATTTGTACAAGAGCATCTGTGGCCACCTGATGGCCAAATCCTCTGCTCCCTGAATGTATCATTACACAGACTTGCCCAATTCGTTCCAAGCCCATTTTTCCTGCAGCATATTTGTCATAAATTTCATCAACAATTTGGATTTCTGCATAATGGTTGCCAGCACCAAGTGTGCCCAGTTGCGGTAGACCTCTCTTCTTTGCCCTGAGGCTGACCTTTGATGGATCAGCATTCAGCATGCGGCCATATTCTTCACAGTGCTCTTTATCTTCTGCCCAGACATAGCCTTCCCTGAGGGACCAATCCATCCCCATCTCCAAGGCCTCTTCTAGATCACGGGCATTCATGGGGATGATACCTTTTGAGCCCACCCCTACAGGAATGTGATCAAAGAGACTCTGAGCAAGTTGTTCCTGAAAATCAGTTACACATATAAGGGGCCGTTCAAATATTACGTAAGCAGATTTATTACAATTATTTACCCCCCCATCCCCCTTGTCAGCAAAAGTAAGCAAAGCTCTTACCCCTTCCCCCTATGCTTACGTAAACATTTTTCAATTATAAATGTATCTTTTTTTATTTATGATTATAATGTTATATTTATAATTTCAAAAATAAGAATAGATTTAGGATAGAGATTAGATTTTACTGATACAGTATTCAACATAGAGTAAGGGACAAAAATATTATAATCTTATGAACATAACAAACTTATTTTAAATTTTTGGTACACATATTAAATTCAAATTAACAGTCTTCAGTCCATGAAACCCGAATCCATGATTCTAAGTTTTCGATAACATTAGATTGCTGCTCAGTGTTGTGAATCTGCTCACTTTCATCCGATTTTGGAATGTCTACGTCGTTCTCATCGAGCCATTCAACATCATGGTGCTCTAAATTTTGAATAATGCACATCAGTTCATTAGCATGACGAGCAGCGACTCTTACAGGTCTAATTTTCTTATCAGTGTGCGTGTTTATTTTTTTATGGATCTTCTCGATGTGACGATTTAGTGACTTGACGGAAGCATGATAAAGACCACACGTTTTGCATGTTCGACTTGATATCCTCAATTTTACCGTCGGACAAAAAAGTAAATAACTACCGATGACGTAATCATCATCTAGACTCCCCTACCCCCCATGTCATCCAAAATAAGCAAAACAAAGACCCCTCCGCCCCCCAATAGTGCTTACGTAATACTTGAACGGCCCCTAAGATCAGAATTTAAAAAATAATATTATAAGATACCAACTTTACCAATAGAATATAAAAAATCTACAAATGTAAATGAAAATGAACAATAAACCTTTATAGGCTGCACATCCTTCTCACTAAGGTTAGTTCTCAAAAGGCGGACTCCACAGTTGATGTCAAATCCTACTCCACCAGGAGATACAATGGATTTAGGATCTGACATATCAAAAGCAGCCATATTTCCTGCAACAATTTGAAAATAGCTACTCAATGACTAGGTACATTTATTTGTAAAAAATAATGTTATTTTAATCTAGAAATGTTAGGTTGAGCAGGGCACATAATCCCATCTTCAGAAACATACCTATTGCAAATCCATAGCCTGAGTGAACATCAGGCAAGCCCACAGACCGGCCCACGATCCCTGGCAGAGCGGCTACATTGGCTATCTGCTTCACACCCGGAAGAAACCCTCCTGTCATGCCAGGTCTGCAGGCATTCTTCAATTCTTCTAACATCAGTTTTTCAAGTGTACTGTTGACATAGAAAATGCCTTCCACGTTCATGTTAGGTTGGAAGCCTTTCTTGATTCTCCAACAATACGGGTTAATTTTCTCAAGATATTTGAGTTCTTCATTGTACTGCCTCACCACCATTTTTATATTAACTTGAGTTTGCACTGAGGATCGAGAAGAGAATCTTAATTTTCCTTGCAATTGAACATAAATTTTGCTAAATTGCTTTAGCGATTGCCTATAATAAAATGTACTCTGTGGCGGTTGATATAGGATTTACTTCGAAAACCAAAAAACAGCGAAGCCGGCCACAGCAACATCACTACCACAGATTTACTAAGTTACTAAATACGTAGTATCTCTTACTAGTCTGTGGCATACTCCGTGCTACCATAGCATGGGTGATTGGGGGCTAGTGATGGGGGTTTTGAATCAAAGATAAGTAGTAGGAGACAGTCTAGATAATTTAAGATATTTGGTCTGTGCAAAAAAAAATAATCTGTGATTCGCATATTCACTCATTCGTTCCTGTTTTTCATTTTCGATTTCGTAATCAGCCGTAATAAAATATATTTTATTTGTTTGACGAAAACCGTGATAGGATATCCTGTAGGTAAAACGATGGCAGCGTTGATAAAGCTAAGACACATGCCTGTAGTGCAACGATGTGCTTGGAACCACCTAAACAAAATAAGCAGAGCAATATCCACTTCTAAAAAGAACAGCGATTCTGCTGCTGCGCCTGCTTGTGAACCTAGTACAGAAGATAAAAACTGGGTGAGCTATGGGTTTGACTTCAAAAGTAAAGAAGAAGACACAAACGCGCATCACTCTTCGTTTTTCTTCTCGGTCACCATTTGCCTAGTTTTCGGTAGCTTCGCTTGGGCATATGCTCCGGACGTGCACATGAGAGACTGGGCTCAGCGTGAAGCCTTCCTCGAATTGCGTCGTCGTGAGAAAGCTAGAGGACCTTTGATCAGTCCTCATTATGTGGAACCAAGGTCTATCAGGCTGCCAGCTGAATCGGAACTCTGCGATGTTGAGATCATTATCTAATTTCGATTGCAAACCGAGTGTATGAGTAGTTATTTATAAATATGCCTCTTATTATCTATTCTTTTATTTCTCACAAATCAATCCTGTTGAGTTTCCTTTTCTTGGTTTTGTGAATAAAAATGGTATTTTTTTATGAAAAAAGTTGATGCTTGCTTAACTTATTTTTAACATCAACCACCTTGTAATGTAAATATAGAAATAAAAACTTCTGAGGTGATGTGAAATAAATTATTTTTTTATTTTAAAATACAAAAGAATATTTTGTCAAATTGCTGCTACTTTCTTACATGTTTCATAGAAAACAGATAATTTTTCAGATAAGGCTGAAAAACTATTAAGTCAACATATGTAAAAGTAAGTAGGTAGAAATAGGCACTAGTACAAAAACACATTTTCAATACAAATATATGTACTTCTAAATCTCTTTGATTTTTACTAGTCGTCCTCCAGTTACAGCAGCATACACACTGTTTGAATTTGCTACGAGAGCATTGACACAGCCTCCTACATCCATATCCCCTGCAGATTGAAGTTGGTCATTTGCTATTTGCCACCTCTTGATGTGTCCATCCCATCCACCGGTCCAAACAAAGTCTCCATCCACTGCCACACTTGTGATTATCATGTCACTCACCTGTCAATTATAAATCTAAATGAAGCAATATCAATAATAATAATAACAATTACAGCAATCCGCAGCAGCAGGGCTGAATAATAACAGCAATCTTTGTCAGAGCCTCTGGTCAGTCAAGGAAATATACTTCCTCATCTCTTTTGTTGTCTTCTGTTCTTTTGTGTTGGGCAAGTCTTAGAGTAGGGTAGGGTGTATTTTAATTTTACCCTAACATGCCAATAACTTTCTAATCACCATTTATTTTGTGTCATCATCTATGACCTCAGTAGCGCGGCGGGCGAGTAGCCGGCTGAGACGCAAGAGGTGCAAGTTCGATTCCCGCTGTGCGATAAATTTTGTATTTTACCATTGGTAGCCTAGAAAGAAACCAAATACCACTCATATTGCTTATATTCACCTTAACTTCATGCATTAGTTTGAACTCCTTATCCACTGTGGCGTAGTGAAGTCTCAAGCTTTTACCACCTCGGGCGGTCACAAGGAGCCAGTTGCCGAGTAACTTTATCGGTGCCCGCCCTTCCAGCGTGTGGCGCGTTACGAAGCGCGTCTTGGATTCATCTGAGAAAAAACAAGACATTTTTCTTTCCACTTATGACTGTTAGGTTAGGTGCCTATTTTGTAACTTAACCTATAATAGACATCGTCCTAATCCTAATCTGTCTGCGTCGCATTCATACTAAATGAATAATTTGCAAAATTTTAAACACTGCTACAATCTTTCGTCGTCTATTGCGGCGCTTCCTAGTGACTTGTGACGATAAAATATATCTAAGAATAATCTTTGAAATCGTACAACTCAATAAAAAAAAAACTGCATTTCCATCGGATCTCTAAATATATATAAATGGTGACCCTCTAATGACAATCGCATATTCGGGCTCCTTGTGTCGCGGATAAAAATAGCGTATTAAATATTAAATGTGAATGCGATCGGACTACCTTGCGCTTTGATAGCATTTATTCGTCGTTTTAAGTAGTTATGTGCTAATACGAATAATAAAGGCGAGAAGTAGGTAAGGAGCGGCATGAATTAGAGTCACATCTGAATCATCACGAAGCTATGAAGGGGGGATTTATGACGTGAATTCTCGAACTTTATGGCTGACTCCACTTACTCAAAACGGCAACGTAAAACATTATCGTGAGGAAACAGGCATGCCCTGGAAGCAATCGAAGGCATGTGGCATCGCTTAGTGTTCCGATATGGTCGTTGAGTAGACTGCTGGAATTAGCTTTTGTGCCTGCGTGGTTCTCTGATACCCCAGAGAATCGTAGTGTGGGGTCAGGAATATGTACGTGTCAGTGCTGTATCCTACGCAGTGCTACATAGGTACTTAAGCCAAGAAATAAGTTACCTTGTACCAAACACAAATCTTTGTGACAAAATAATTTAACATTAATTACCTATACTATACAATAACTAATAAGCGGCGATGTGCTTGCAAGATATTCCCCTATTCAGTGGCTTTTAATGTGTTACGTGGAAATAACCCTATTTGTTACCCTTACGGATCTGAGTAGGCCATCATGGTGAATATAGTCGTAAGCATGTTTGTTTCATTTGATCAACTCACCAGGCTGAATCTCAGTAACAGTAACGTAAAGATCTCGAACAGTGAACAGGAAAGGTGGGCTGTATTGCACATCCTTTACTTCTTCCAGCACATGGTATCTGGCCTTCGCACTGTTGTTTTCGTAAAATATAACCTGATAATATAACCGACATTGCGCTTAGAAATTATATATTTATATAAGCTAGAATAAGCTCACAGAACCGACAACCGCTGGAGAAGAGTGGTCCACGAACCGGACGACGCAGTGTAGGAAGGAACCCCACCAGATGAACCGATGAACTATCAAGTTGCGGGAAGTCGGTTGGTGGAGATCGTTCCCGTTGGTCATGGCACTATTCAGAAAAGGCTTACGCCCAGCAGTAGCCTACTGCTGGCCGTTAGCCTTAACCTGTTTAAACCACCATAAAACTGTTAATAAGATAGATAAAATAAATGCTCATCTGCATTAAGCTTAAGAGAAGAGTCTTTTCCTAGAGATGAAACGGATATCCGGTATCCGGCCTAAATTCACCATAATATACGATATAAAAATTAAGGTAGGTACATACATACTTTATTTATTTAATCCTACGTGAATTCTCTCGTTACGATACGTCAGTCGGCAATCCGGTATCCGGCCAAACAGCTATTCGTTTCCTCTCTAAAAAAGACCCTTGAAAGATTTAAAAAAAGCTTATCTGCTGTATCTCGTTTTGATGTGTCATTTCAAATTAAATAGAAAACGAAACGCTATTTAGCTAAACTGTTAGCAAATCTTATTTATGGGCCGTACACCTCCAAAACAAAGCGTAAGGAGAAGTAACCTGGAAAGACTTTGCCGTTTGGTAACTTACATTGCCATCTTCATCACCGGTTATGACGTCTGTTGCTGAGTGCACGGCCAGTGCAGCAATATCCACTTCGCAACCTGGTAGTTCGGTGATCTTTTCACCTTCGGCAGTCCAAACCCTGACTCCTCCGTCGTTTGACGTGGAATAGACTTTGCCTCCGCCTGCCGCTAATGCAAACAGTTGGACTGCATGTGCTGGCCATGAGGTCCCAGGGGTCAAGTTAGCATCATAAGACTGAAAAAAAAAACAGTGAGGATATCAAGTACCTAGGTTCGAGGTCAATCAAGGAAAAGTCTAAACTAAAACATTATAATTTGTTACACGCCCAAGGCCCACGGTTTGTTTGCATAGTGGTTAGTATTCTACATGACGTGACAGATTGCAATGGACCCACTTAAGTATGAGGCAAGACGAAAATTCAATCTTTATCCTGCGATGAATTTTCAAGTAAGGTTCATTTCACTCCATTAGTTACTCATTAATACCTAATGAAAAGGGAGGACTACGGAATATTCACTACACTGTGTTTGGTTCGAAGCGGACTTGGCCGGTTTTTTTGTTATATTTTTTTTGGGTATCTAAAAATTCTAGTGTGTTGCTTCCATAACTTACTTTTATCGAACCATCTTCTGCACCAACAAACAGTTTGCTATCCCAAGCTAACACGCATGGCTCAGATTCAAGTTTTATTTCACGTTCCACCACCAATGACATTTTTAAAATGTGAAATTAGTGTGAAAGCACGGTCTGTTGTTGCCGAAATATCAATAGACACTACGAGTAGGAGTGCACGCGAAAGATTATAGATATAAATAGGCAGCTCGACCAGTGAACTTTGAAAACAAACACAGAAATAACATATCTAGATTGATCTCCAGAGATCTCCTCGCTGGTTATGGGCTGATTTTATTTCAATCGTCATTTGTATAGGTGGTTTAAAATTCGGTTGTGTGAATCAAAATAAAAATGCTGTAGGTAGATGTATAGGCACGTCCCAAAACCACTTTTATGTGCATTTATATATACTGTACTTACTACCTACATACATAAATGAGCCAAACCACTTACCAATCGACAAGTAGTGTGATTGTGTATGATGGAACTGTTGACACTATCTAACCAAATTAAACTGGCTATGTACCTAAACTAGGTAAGTATATTAGATACCTAATATTTTTACAATAAAACAAAATAAGGTTCTTTACAACTATTCTTAAAAACCACGTACCCTATATTAATTAAGGCTCTATTAATATCCTGTAGGGGAAGGTAAAGGAAAACAAAAGGTCATCTAAGTATTGACCTAAAAAAATAAGTTTTAGTTTTAGCAAACTCATAGTCAAATTCATTTATTCATTTAAATCACAAGGATCATTTTGTAACATCGATTTTATCTACTGCCTGTTTCTACGCGACCAAGCTAGGAAAGGAAGGCAAGAAAACAAGGCTGATTATTCTTTTAATTATTCTTTTACAAAACATTACCTACTTTTTTTATCGTATTGGAGCATTTTCATTTGAGCATTTTAAATAATCCAATATTTTATAGTAGGCCTATGCCTATTTATAAAGTTTTTGTTTTTAAATTTGTTAATTGTCAATTTTCGTATATATCTTGGTAGTTTGGTATTAAAAGTTTGGTAGTTTGGTAGGTATGTGTAATGTGAAGGCCCCATTGATGCTTATTATTTAGGATGATAACTAAGAATAACACCACCGTATTCTTAGTTCCACAAGAGCCAACTCTTCATCTTTGATTTTAATATTTTCTTTAACTTGTGTAACATTAGGTAGTATAACACATTAAAATATCTTTTGAAATAAAGACATTTTGTATTTTGAAACTAATGATTTCATTAGTAATTTTATTTTGACTAACGATACTGTGTATCTTTTGTAGACGTAGTATATTGTCAATTGCTGAATTAATTAGCATATAATGTTTAAGATCCCGTTATAAGTATGAAGAACCTGTAATTGTTAGTAGTACTTACTAATGAGGTCATACAAGCTGTAGGGTCAGCTGACAATCATTTGAACTGACCACACCGACACTGGAACGACAGTCCCATTGTCAGAGCCTGATAAGGCACACTTCATATTGTTTACCAAAATATACAAGGCCTGCCCAGCAAAGTATTGGAAGTAGTATTATTTTTAAGTCATTTTAATGTATTTATTAAGTGTGTTACTGAACACTGAATATTATTTGAAAAACTCACTTAGTTCCAGTTTTTTTTTAATTCCTTCATACATAAGAAGGTTATACGTGAAGGCTCTTTGATTGTTGTTAAAAATACTTTAAATGCAAGGAACGTAAATATAAGTTAGAACAATTAGACATCTTACTGATGAAGCCACAGCTAGGTTAGTTTATTTCAGCTACAGCTACAGTGTCATGTCATATGGTATCTTACTGTGGGGTAGATGGTAGATATCCAAACAATTTTTGTGTTACAATAAAGGGCAATACGTTTCATTTATAATATGAAGCCTCGTGACTTTTTGAGGGAACGATTCAAAGAAATAACAACTGCTCTCTTAAACGTCACGGAGGACATTCGGGCTAACATGGAGAAATCTCACGTCACGGTACTTGTGCTTATAGATTTCAGTAACGCTTTCAATGCTGTTGATCATGAGCTCTTACTAGCTACACTCCCTAAACTTAACTTCTCTTCTTCTGTCATTGATTGTTTCTTATCCTATTTAACCATGCATCGTCAAACCGAACCGAAAACCCGAGATGGTGATGCGTTTTTCGAATGGAGGGAAATTGAGATCGGTGTACCACAAGGTGGAATTTTGTCTCCGCTCCTTTTCTCTTTATTTATTAACCTGTTATCACCTCACCTTCTTAGTCAATACTACATGTATGCTGACGACCTACACCTTTATACCTCTGCCCCTGTCGACATTTTGGATGTGCGTTGTATTTAGAACTTTGGTTGATACTTTTTAGGCTTTATTTAATTCTTTGACTATAAATGAGTTCACCTCGTTCGATTGGCACCACACTAAAGCTGAATGAAGGATGATCCGTAAATTACGGGTTACGGCAAAAAGTTGATAAAAAGTCCATTATGAAATGTTCTCTTAATTTTTCATCCCTAAGGGTGGTAAAATTTAATAAAATAATTCATAAAATTTCTATGGGACCTCTATTGAAGTATACCCTACCCATTAAAAATAATTAAAATCAGTTCACAATTGAAGGAGATAATAATATCGCGTAACATACACACATAAAAAACATACAGACAAATTGAGAACCATTTTGTATAAATTAAAACAGGAGCTATTCAAAATCAGAACTCCCAGCTCCTGAGGTATTTAAAATCGGAGAACATTTTTTTTTTGATGATTCGGCCTCTATGAATTAAGTAGTTTACCAACCAGATAAAAAACAAACCTGCTGTGTAGGTAGGTATTGGTTATTTCTACCCTCAGTTGTCTCTGAACCGTCGTGTTTAATAGTTACAATCACCATACAATATCATTATCTGGTATTCATGGCATGACATTATTTTGCAATCATTCGATTTGAATACAACAAAAGTAAGCTGCTAAAGATTAGCAGTCAATGCGCGAAATTGGCCCAAAATTATGGTACCTACCTAGTTGTTTCATAATTTCGTTTGAGTGTTATCAAACAATAGGTCTGATGCCCTTTCATAAACATAATAATTATAATATTTCATAACAGAAGTCTGCGGTGATGACACAAACAAAATGACAATCCTGGCTGGCGGAAGAGTCCATTCATACGCTACCCGAGAAAGTGAAAATGTTAAATTGCTGTTATAGTGCCGTGAGACAGTTTTTACTATTGTAGCGTTCGTTAGCGTTACGTCACTTACTACACAGGCATGCATAATGACTTCAATGTGTAGGTAGGTACCTCCTGTGCTACATACCTACAACTAGGTAATGATGAGAAAATGAAAATCCTGATTTGAACATCACTAAGCTAGACAATAATTACACGTGCATATAAGTAATATGCACGTGTAATTATTACCCTGTCTGAATAATATAAATAGATGGGTATCTTACCTATGCCTATCTTAATACTTACATTTGGATTATTTAGAACGTGTTTATAGGTTTATAGTAGCCTACTTAAAATAGGTAGGTAAGTAGGTACCCTAGTTTTTGTGAGTGGTTGTTGCCAACTCTAGTGGTAAGTAGGTATATTCTAGTGCGCACTAGATTGTACCGGTAGTAGGTATTCATACTTACATACACTTCAATTTACTATATATCTTCTGCTGAAGCACATTGAGGATTTCTAAATTTGAAGAACGTCTATAAAGACTAAAATGTGGGACTTGACTATTTATGTATTTTTACTATTAGCAATGCAGCCTTTCAAGTAAAAATAAAGCGTGAAAACGGAGGTAGTCATTATGTAAAGAGATATTGTGGGCCATCCTATTGCATAACCGAATATGTAGCTACCTAGGTACTGCCTATTTGAAATAAATGATTTACATGTTTTCGCTTTTAGCGCAGCACTAATCAGGATCTGTTTGACATCGCCTAGTTAGCCCTATTTAACACCTTTCGTAATATTTTACAACGAATATTTTCAACTCCGTTCAGTAGGTGACTCATTATCTTGCTGACAACACAAACTTCTAATATTTTCCTTTTTCAATCTGAAAAGTAGTTTTAGGATAAGTTTTGTTTGAGGCACAGAGTATTGTATCAAACTTTTTAAGATTTTTGATTTGATTTATGTTCCGGATTTGGTCATGGTACTCTTAGTTCCTGATACTCATGATACAGCGAGTCTTGTGTGAGGTCAGGATGTATGTGACTATTGGACATTGAAAGATGTCTATAAATACAAATACAACACAAATGTTTATTTCTTTAACATAATCAGTACAGTAATACACTTTTGTTGAGGTCTCCTTTCAAGTGCGAGACACCTGTAAATGCAATGTGTTTAATAGTTTATTTATTGCCTGTCAATTTTACATAGTTTCTTAGTAAAAAAAAAGAGAAATATATAAATTTTATAACACATTTATTAAGTATAAAAATAATAAGTTTATTTACAAACATTCACATCAATTTGATGTATAATATAAAAATTAAACTAGCACGATGCAGTACAGGTAAAGTTTGTCGTACCTATTGACATTGCTGCAATATCTTCTCCTCTCTGATATTTTCAGTGACTCAGTTCTGTGATTCAGTTTGTCCCATTCTGATGAATACCAACTGAATCCCAGAATTGATTGCCCCGATTCTGCTACTACACCGCGGCCAATCAGTCAAGGTACAGATATAATAATACGTCAAGGTAAAAAAACATTTAACTGAATGTGTGAAAAGAGTGAGTTTTATCGTTCAATTTGAATCATTGATTTGAACGAAAATTCACTATTTCTATTTTTTTGCTATTCGCCTGGAAGCTTAATTCAGCCCAATTATCTCATGATCATTGTCAACGTGTATTGTAGCAATAAGAGTTTAGTTCGAGAGGCGAGGGTGTTGCAGTCAGGGTTAGCTGATTCAGTCCAGAGGGTGGTTTATGGAGCCCCGTATTCAGACGAAGGCGCTGAAGCAGGAGGACCGTACTCGCTTTGGGGCGCCGCAGCTGGGTATCCTTCCTGTTTCTGGAAATCAAATTATAATTGATCAGACACAAATTCAGTTTTGCACCGCAAAGACATGGACGCTGGATTTGAAATGCTTTTGGTGACGTAGACAATCTTTAACACATAATACGACAGTTGATAATGTCTGTACAGACTAAAAATTAACTGTATATAACGATTCTAAATAAGTTGCTCGTTTAAAGACTTTTAGAGATAACATAAAAGGAGCGGGTATGATTCCGGGTGCCGGACAAATGTTTAACATGATTTACGGATATATTCGCGGTCTGGTGCCATGGTACGTATTCGTAGTTCTTGATAAACCCAGGGAATTTTAGTGTGGTGTCAAGACTATGTATATGTGATGTTATAAGCAATGTTATCTATCTGCTATTTTGAGGCTACTTATTATGTAGAGCTTGATAGGTATGTACATGTTGTGTAACTATGAGGTCAAGAAATGCTCGATGAATGAAATTTCTTGAAAGCAGTACCTGTTACTTTTTTTGGTGAATATGACCTAGATGTGTCAAATATAATTAGATAAGTGGCCGGTTACGTAGTTACAGACATAAGATTGGTAATCAATGCTATGATTTCTCTACCTGCACCTACCCATGTTTTGCGGCTCCATTGTAAATTAAGTCTGACCCGCCTATTATAATGACATTTGCATGAAACAACTATTATTACCAACAATGTTATTTTACATCATCATCTTTTGTACAAATTCTTGGGTAACATGCATGTGATTTTTTCACAGTATGACCACTTCTGGGAAAAGTTCTAATCAGTCGTTCTGGTCGGTACCATATTGTTTCTTCTTTTTTTCTATGTTTTGTATGATATACGTATCGTACATCTATTTCTAAAATAATTGTTGCCCTTATGGCTTTGCCATAGACCCATAAAATCTGTCGTTTCAGAGCAGAAGCAGGACTGAAGCAAGTTGCGTCAGTAGTAATAATGATGATGACAGGTGCACAGAGTACGTTAGGTCATGCAAATAATGCTATATAATGCTTCCTGACTAAATCGTTCCAGGAAATGCTTATAGCGTACTTTCACAAGACATTGCAAGCGCATCCTCACGAGTCGAGCAGCTGAGGATACAATCTGTGCTTGAATCAACGACCGTGAAATACACTCACTTTATATAACGCCTAAACAAAATGGCAATTTTCCATGCATGTTTTACGAGAATGTCTTTATTGATGATGATATTGGATCACTTCTAGTAAATTATAAACGGCTTGAATTCATTTAGTTCAAAAGATTGTATCTCGATCTGCGGTGCTCTTTAGTTTCATTAACTCCACTTGCAACAATTCACTATTTCACATTATGTTCTATCAAGATCAGTTTGTTTACGCAATACTAGTACTACCTATATATTTAATGTTAAATCGAGATTTTTATTCTAGATGAGTTTTATCGCTACACCTCACTAGGAGACGTAGCAATATATGTCGGTATGTAAAACGACGTAACCGATTGCAATGTAATTATTATTTCACTTCTCATTCTCTAAAAGTAGGTATGTCATTTTAGGTTTTAGGTAAGCGGACTAAAGGGTATAATCTAAACCTCTAGGGAATAAAGTAAGTAATTCTTTTTTTTTAAATACAAGTGTTTTTATCAACACACTACAAAATTAATGTGATCCTCTCGACTCGGCTGTTCGCTATTCCATTATTATTAATGTTTAACTCGGGACTAAAACCAATTCATGCTTGGTCCTACAGCGAGGGAGGCTAAACATCTCGTATGAAATGGCTGGTCTTTTAGACCCTTGTTGAAGAATATACAATCTAGAACAATTTAGTGATTGTTTTGTATGACTAAAAAAAAGGTTCTTCGATAGGTTTTAGCGCCAGACTCATTAGGGGTCGCTACAAAACATGTTGGAACACATGATTCGGTGGTTTATATTATAAACATATTATGTGTTGTTGAAAGTGACTAACCTGAGTCTTGTATCTGATGAAGTAAACCTCCGGCTTGGCAGGTTGCGTGGGCGCGGGCGTCGGGATCACGATGTCGGGCTGTTCCTCTGGTTTCTTCACGAGCACGTACACGAGGGTCTTCTCTTCGTTTTGAGGCTGCAGCGGGATGATAGGAGCGGTCGGGGTCGGCGGGGTCGGCGCCTTGATGAACACTATCTTGTAGTGTTTCTGCGGGGGAGGGACGTAGATCTGCTTTTGGGGAGCCGGGTACTCGTTGTCCGGTGGCGGCACGTGCACGTACACATGCTTGTGGACTATGGGCTGCTGGGGAGGGCCGTACTGGGGAGCGGGCGCCCCGTACGATGTGGAGGGCGGTCCGTAGGATGAGGGAGGCTCGGGCCGCGCGGCCGCGCAAGCCACCAGTGCCACTACGAACAACGACCTTAGAACCTGCACACACAAACAAACGATCACATAGGATGTTATTGTAAAAGCCAGATAACATCTACGGTGTAGCGCAGCCACTAACATCAGCCACGACCTTTTTTTTCAAGTTTCAAGCTAGCTTTGGAGACCGCTTTCGGTCCCTGATATTTTAAAGAAGTAAAAGATTGCTGCTCTCGCTGCTATAACAGCGATAACAGCAATACATGAGCTTCCTGGATGTATCCAGCAAAAGAGCACTTTTGTATTCACTATCCTGTGAGAATATCACCAGGTCACTGGGTCGAACGTTTCACTGTCACGGACACCTGACACCTACCGTTTTATCACACATCCTTAGCACGTTACACACGAGTTTGAATAGAAGTGTCCAGCAATCGGGCGCCACCTGTGTTTATAAGAGATGTGCGCTCCATATCCGGGGGAGGGGGCACTTTCGATGGTTCTCATAGATTGCGCAATGCGGTGCGATGGGGCTCACGCGCCGCCCTCCTACCGGGGCGCCGGCACATCGACCAGCTCCGCTCGAGGGCAGCTGACTGCCGTTCAGCTGGCACTCACTAAATTAACAAAACTGTAAAATATTACAATTCTGTTTCTGTTTTAGAGAACTGATCCCATCTCAACGATTTAATCTGCTATAGTTCTTCGAAATGTGGTTAATTGAATAAAATCCCAGGTAAACCCAAGACTTTTATTTTCTTTTCTGGACGAAAAAATGGGCTAACTATCCTTAATAGCAGTCTTTCAAATAGTTAAAATAGTAATTTTCACATATTTAAAAACTCCCCATAGTATTCTTCACAGGTAAGGTGATGGAATACAAGAAGCGGAGAAGTATCGCTCCTTGTAATTTATCAGCTATTGCAGCGCGTACCTAAGAATACCTATTCCTTGAGGTGTAGAAATAAAACGATTGCAAAAAAACGCATTTATTGCATCGGTTGTTAGGTTAGGTTTAGGTTGTTTTAATAGGTTTTAATAATGTGGTACATAATTTGATGAAAAAATATACAGATAAATTAACCAAAAAACCTCTTCCACAAAACCTATACCGCGCATGTACTGGCTCCTTGTGCCGCGGGTAAAAATAAGAAAATTAACTAACAGTCAACTCAAATTGGTTTGCATTGTTACGTTTTGCTATCGCATTGGGACCGATATGTCAATTTAAACGCTTGGGCGAAATGCGCCGAGTTCAAATGTTCGTTTACTTCAGTTTGACCGGCGCACTCACATATAGTGCAGTTTTATATAAAAACGCTGCCTATTTAATTTAAGTTTATAATACTAAACAGGAGCTATTAAGCACTAAATGAACTATTTAAAGGTGAGTATGTTATGTTTTATTGAAAACAGTGGCAGGTAAGTGCATGTCTACGAGTACCCGCAACTATTAATTAGGTAGATACATTACAATAGAATTGAATGACTTGTTGCAGTCAACGATTAGGTAAGTACCTACTTGCTCTTGCAGTGAGTATTAGATGCAGTTGGCTCTATGAATTGATAACAAGTCACGTTATTACGTTCAGTGCAACAGAAAAGCATTTTCATGTTTCGGAAAGTTTTGAAGAGGTGTCATTAGTGCGTTCTAGAAGTGAAACATAGATTATCTGTTCGGTGACAGTGTCATAAAGCGCATACCTTCCACTATTACCGGTGTAAGCGGTGTATTTAATACCTAGGTGGGAATAATTGACCCCTCACTGACCCCACTCGAGCCTCAAATGTGGAAATACTAGGAAGGTATGCAAGTGCGAGTGCCTCTTTCTATATGCAACCGGTTGATTTATACTTTTAAATACACGCAATTACCGACCATTTGTAAATTGGGATTAAGATTTTGACGTCCCAATATTTTGCGGTAACCTACCGAGGTAAAAGCTTATTACCTTTACCTCCTGGTAAGTTCTTCGTTATGTTCTAATTGGCATATGAATTAACGCTTACGTTGCAGCATTAATTACTAACCAGACGCCAGGATATATTCATAAACGTGATTTAATCAATGAATTTGATAATAACATTTGCATTTTGAAGTTTGTAAACGACCAAAATAAGGACTCCTTATTTAGGAATTTAGGATTTATTTTGCAAATGTTTTAAAATGTTTCAATAATTTTGATACCTTTTTATGTTTTTGCTACTCGAAAAACATCACGAATGAATTTTAATGAGGTAGAATTTTAGAGAAGAAAAAAAAATATTTTTTCATGTTTAACGTTCTCAGAAATCTTGAAGCTTTGCGGTCTCGTGGACAGAAAAAGCTTCACATGTGACGCTTTGGGTGACGTGCACCATTCAGTCTTAGTCACATCACAACAATTGATTAGTAAGAGTAGATACTTAGATGTCCGACACAACTCGAGCCCTCAGTACGCCTTCGACGGGTTTGATAAATACAGGCTTAATAAACCCTATTAATTGGATCCAGAAATAAATAAACGGTGACGAATATATTGAAGACACAGATATGGCAGAAAATACACGGAAAAGAACAACTACTCGATTAAGAGGAGAGTTTAAGGTGAGTTTTTATGGACTGTTCATCTGAAAAACTGATAATTTATCTTTAAGACATCAAGAAAAACCGACTCAAACTAAATATGAAATGGTAGCTGTTAAGGTTTTCTGGAGGAATATGCATCCTCCAGAAAACCTCCGTTTGAGTTCTACTTAATTCTAATCAAAAACAGGATAGGACTGTCGACTGCTATAATTTGAAGGCATGTCTGAGTAGTATTTAAATTTTGATAAGTACCTTCTTATTTTATATGCGTAACATGATATACACCATGATCGCCCATTGTATTTTTAGTTATGTAAAATTTTTGGTATTTTTGTAATTTTCTTGTGGTGTATAATAAACTATTTCCATTCATTCATTCTTGCTAAATTCAGTCTCTAGGTAAACAAACGAAATCTAGGCTCAATAACATAATTTTCGAAACATTTTGTAGCAAACTGTCTAGTTTAGTCTTTGACGATGATAAGACTGTGAGGACTCTATGTTACAAATAGGTGGGTACCTACACGAGCATCAGAATGGGTGAAAAGGGACAAAAAACAGATTAAAAGAAACGTGGGTTCTAATATGATAAATCCTGGTAGAATGCTTTAAAACTTTTTTCCTTGACTACACAATCTGGCAAGTACCATTGTTATCAGCTTAAAGAAGCTCACTGCTGAACATAAGTCTAGGAAGGCTTATGTCCAGCAGTGAACTACTTGAGTTCTTCAGCAGTGAAAACTGTCTTGAACCACCACATTCCACACCCGACGCATGCTTAACGATGCCATCGATCCATCGAGTCCTGCCTTCCGAGCCTTCACATCATCTTCGGTTCGTGGTCGTCACTATAATGATCTATATATGACCCACCCGCGACTCAATGAGGCGGTTATGTGTTTGGGGTAGTTTGTAAGTGTGTTTGTCTGTTTTTTTTTTCATAATAGTATAACGGTTTTTTTACAATCGTATGACCTTAAGCAAGGTTTTCATTGTCCATCGTCATATTGTGATATATCTAGGGATATAATGGCAATATCTATCTGATCAGCTAGTAACAACCACTGCTGAGTAAAGGATTATTTTCTATTACGCCACTCCTGGCGGTCTTGTGTCAGCCGGATCCACTGCTCACCTACTGCCCTCACAATGTCGTCTGACCATCGGGCAGGTGGCAAAATGATAAAGCAAATTTAATGCACATCATGGCTTAAATATGACTACCTCTGTGGCACAGTGGGCGAAGGCCCGCTTGAGATGCAGAAGGTTGCGGGTTCGATGTTTGTATATGCAAAATATTAGTATTGGGGAGACCCAAGAAAAATATAGTAACATATAATAACATAGAAAACACCCAGAGGTATTAATTTGAATATATTTACAAAAAAATATATATAAGTAGTAAGTATATCAGTCATGTAGTTCCCATAATACAAGATCTGCTTAGTTTGCGGCTAGATGATGCTTTGTGAAAATGTCCAGCATTATTTATTGGAACGAATCTTTCTTTAATTCTTTATCGCGCGTTGTGAAAGGGGGCTAGACGGAAAAAATTCTCACGAAAAGTTGTAATGACACTTTTTGCTATAGTAAGCTATTGTAAGCTGTGCGGCGTGCGCATGTTTCTCTGTCTGTCTCTCTCTCTCTCTCTTATAGAAAGCAAGCCAGATATTTTCATTTTTTTTTATTTTTTTTTAAGTTGGCTTGCTAAAAAAAAATTTATTACAATTCCTTCACTAATTAATCGAAAGGAACTTCGTTCCATCCGGGTGTCCCTTGACACCTCTCATTTTTTATATTATATGAGTCTATGCAGTATGCAGTGTGATGCGTATTCTACAACTTAGGTATCTACCTAAACTTTCGTAAGTTTCAAGGATGAAAGTGTATTGCGAGTTGCGACCGAGTATCTTTACCTACCAAATAGAAAATGTTTCATATTTTTTCTCGTCTAGTAGGTATAATTAGCCGCTTCACGATGTAACCTTTGACATGTTGCTTTGCCTGAGAGATGAGACTTTTGTGTAATCATTCATCAATCAACACAAACCTAGGTATTAAAAAAATAAAGTAAAAGCTCGAAATTTCAATTTGTAAGAGCGCACAAAATAAAATATCACAAACCGGTACTTACGTTTTGTTAGCGTTTAAAGTGCCTTTTAAATTGAAGGTAATTTTCGAGAAATGACACAAGAGATTGTGCTGCTTCATGACACGAAATAAAACAAGTGTTGATGGATTCACTCAAAGCGAACAAAATATTTAAAAAGATGTCCTGTAAGATTTTTTCGAAATACCGCCAATATAAGTAATTTTATCATGCTAAGAGGCACTGTTATCGGGCTTTCTAGCTATAATATATAAAAAAAAAAGTTATTACCTATAATCACAATAGTTAACAAACGAGTTTGATTGAGCAATAGGTCTATCTACTACGTCATATTTAGAAAGGTAGGAGGAGATTAGCGTTATAAACCTTTTTTCTACATGTTTTGAAACCCCTAACTCTACTCTATTTAGAACTTTTGAAAGTTCAGTATAGATACAAAGTTCATGTAAACATTGCCGCAAACCTGAAAATAGCCTCGAGCAGCAACGGACACTATATGAATACACTACTGACCGTTTATCTGTATGTATAGTTTAACTACTTTGGGCACCCATATCTAATTCATAAAACGAAAACAAGATCATCAACGGCTATTCCTAATTGCTTGGAATGCGGTGTGAGACACGCAGTCCCTAGCCCAGCGCTGAGCCATCGTCCTGTCCGGAGCCAACCGGATCGAGGAAGCTCGAGTGAACTGGATCTTTCCGCTTTAGACCGGCGCCATCTTTATCGCTGCGCTTGCTTGCCTTTACCAACGCAACCAACACCATGTCATTTCCATTCAATTTAATCTAATCTACGCATTATTGTACGCATAGACTGTGATTATTGGAAGGCCAAGACCCACGTCACAGAAATTTCTACAGTTACACAGATTTTTCACGGTTCGGTACCTGCGATCGTAACTAGGTATAGATTCAGATAATATAATCTTCAGACTCCACAAAGAGCCTAGTTTATATGGTTCCGTAGTCAACAAGGAACCCTTATACATGCCATGTCCGTCCGGCTGTCTGTCCGTGGCTTATCTCAGAGACTCTTAGTTAGAAAGCTGTAATGGGTATTGGGTATACATATTTATCACGCCAACAAAGTGGTAAAACAAAAATATTGAAAGAACTTATTTAGGGTACCTCCCCTACACGTAAAGTGGGGGTGATTTTTTTCTCTAGTCTATAGTCCCATGGTGTGGGTCGTTAGACAGGTCGTATACAAATAGTACGGGTTTGTGAAAACCATTATTCGATTCAGAGATCCGTTTGCGAAATATTAAGCTTTAAAGCTTTTGCATTTTTTTTTTATAAGTTTATGGGCAACTACGGAACCCTACACCGCGCGTGGCCGACACGCACTTGGCCGGTTTTTATAAATGAATTTTGTCTAGGATTTAAGACAATAGAGGATTACGTACTCGCATCAACCGATGCCTTTTAACCACTTGGAAGGCAATTGAATGGTGTTTTTCTAATAAGCGAAACTTTAGCTCCGACTAGCCCACACATCAATTAAACAATTCACATCCAATCTAAGTCACACCTAGTTCGAATGTCTTCTGTATTTTGCTCCTTACGCTCGCGCTGTTGGAAGTAGGTAAAGATAGGTTGCTACAAGACTATCAACGGCTGTAAAATATATTTTTACTATTACGTCTTTACCTATGAAATCGCCGATTTGTATAGGAAAATAGTAATTACTTATTTGTTTTGTCGATTTGCCACAAATGGCCCTATAATCTTTTAACACTATCAAAAGCGGTTGAACCAACAACGCACTGTTCGTTACCTACCACTACCAAGTGCGTGCCGTTTGAAATGCATAATTTCGTCGTCGCAAGTCAAGTTTGAAATGAACGCGAGTTTTCTTAGAGTCCATGGTTGCAATTGTAATAAAATTGAAGGTGAAACAAAACCCTTCAAAAACAACACTAATTTGAATTTAGAATTTTAGAATTATTTTTTACTAGCTAATAGTTAGATATAAAAGCTACATTTAAAAGATCTTCCATACAAACTTTCACCCTCCTTTATACAAATTCAAATAAAAAATACATTTATTTACTAGAAATATAGAGAGAGTGTGTGTGTGTGTAAAGAGTTTGTGTGTGTTTAGTATTTGTGTAGTATATTGGGCTTCCAAAAACCCTGAAATATGTAATTTTTCAGTTATGCAATTCATGTTCAAAACAAAGAACAAAGATTTTCATACAAAGTTCCAAGGATTTTGTTTTTGTTTTAGATAATACTACTCTTTTTATCATCATGCTGGACAGCAGGTTTACTGGCAACGTCATCAGCATCACCCAGCATACTGGACCCCGGTACAAACAAAGACAGCCTTTCCAGCACTGAACTATTTCACTGGGAAGACTACAGTGTTTTGGCCAGCATGCTCATCATATCCTGCGGCATTGGGGTATTCTACGGATATTTCGCGGAAAAACCCACTAGCGGTGACGACTTTCTACTTGGAGGTTCATCTATGGGTACTTTTCCCACCGCTTTAAGTTTGGCTGCAAGGTAATACTTAGATTATTTTTGATAAATGTTTGCAGACACTTAGTCTTTTATTAAACTAAACCGTTGTTTTCAGTTTCGTCACAGCTATAGAGCTATTGGGTAACCCGGCGGAGATGTACATGGCAGGTGCACAATTTTGGATGATTTGTATCACCTTTGTGCTTATTGTGCCTATTTCAAGCCAGCTTTACCTGCCCGTCTTTATGCGACTGCGGCTCACGAGTTGTTATGAATATTTGGTAACGTATTTTCTATTTGAATAATAGTATAGTTGAGTGAGAAACTTACTAATAATATCATTATACAGTCATAATTATATAAGTTATTATAACTTTATTATGTATTTCAACAGGAAATCCGTTTCTGTAAAACAGCCCGCGTGTATGCCAGTTCATTGTATATGCTACAAATGATACTGTACACCGCTGTAGCAGTTTATGCGCCGGCACTCGCACTATCTGATGGTAAGCCTAAGAAGAAACGACGGATGTCGCTCAATAATAACCGTTTTTAATCCGGACCCAGACAGGAAGCATAAACTAGCTAGGCTATTTCATTACAACGGTAAAGGTTACACCGAAAAGTATGAAATGGTAACTTACTACGCTGCTAGAGCAAACATAAAAAGCTACTTGTTGAGAATGTCAATTATATGGCAGACAAAGATTCACATTGTTCAGAGAATAGCAACAATTACTTACTTTTTACATAAGGTAAACGATTAAAAGACCGTTATTACACGAATATTAAATATGCTATAATAGCAACTAGTAGATTAGCGTAACAACAGTTGCGGAAACCGCACATCTTTTAAACAATCAAAATGCTTTCGAAACGTACGGCGAATCTTGGTCAATGTATGAAGGTATAAAAAAAAGCAAACTTAAATTCTGACTTATTGAGCAATGTCACTATAAATTTAATGAACTGTTTGACATTTTATATTTTTTTGTTCATTAAGAATCATCTTATTATTATTCGTACATTTATATTTAAACTTATAAAAATTAATTAGAATTAAGAACATGACATGTAACTTATAAACGTTATCAATAAACAAACATAAACATAATGAATTGTTCAACTATAGCAAAGTTGAAAAATAAATTCAAAGTGTACAATAAAGTATTTTCATTCATTCATTTTCTAAGAAACGTGGGACTGCATTCCCTATAAAAAAATGTGAAATTGATTCGGGGCGTTTTACGAGTAGGTATACAAAATTCATTCACAGTCAATGCCAGTCAATAGATATTTCGCAACAACGTGACCAAAATTGTACCTATGTAATTTAAGGTTGGTAATAGGTATGCCTCCATACTCAGCATTCAATGTCACGAGTAGCATGCTAACTGATAAGGGATTTGTTCGTTGACTGTTTTAGCTGCCGCGCTATAAATGCTTGAAAGCATTTATCAACTAAAACAGTCAAACAAAGATCGAAATGTTCAATACGGTGCGTTTTGGGTGGACTTCCACAACTTCACAAAAATGAGTTTTTTTTCTCTGAAGTCTTTCTAAATGCTTTGGTTGACTTAATTCATAAATTAATTCATTGAAAAATTTAATTGGCCAAGCGCGTGTTTATCTCGTACTGACGTAAAGGGTTCCGATATCAGCACGGCTAGAAGATTGATACACCTACATTTTAATATGTATATGTAAACATGTTAATAAGCTACATTATTTAGTATGGGGCTTTTATGAACCGATTCACAAACACGACACCACTAATATTAAAATAGTAAAAACCTAACTCGCAGTGATAATTTGAACTGAAAATAATTTTATGATATATACGAGTAGGTATGCTTCCCAGATATCGGCTTAGCAGGTGGTGGGGATACTTGGCTGTAACCATACATAACTTTAATTAAAGCTTCACTGTATTGAAGTGTACATGAAAACTCCAACAACCAGGTTAAAGCAAATAAAAAAATACAATCATACTTTACAGTTGACATGTAGCGAAGGCACCTAAAGTTTCTCATTTTATTTCATAACTTTGCAGGCATGCGAAATTTCAGTAGAACGGCTAACTAAGGAAGGACAGATGGACATGACAAAACTACTGTGCCAAAATATGCCTTCGGCAATTTTGCGATTGTTCTAGAGGTCTCCGACCGAATACATTTCTATGCATTTAGATCATCAATCGATAAAATATTCGATGCAGAATTTTATTGGTTTTATATTTCATAACAAACGTACTTAGGTATTCAACGTTGCTTTGGATTGCTACAGGTGACATCAATAGTTTACGATTATGGCTTCAACTTATCGAGCGATAATGGTCGTTACTGGTTGATACCTGGCCCATAGGCTATCCTCATCGTAACTGCTGAAGCACTCAAAAGTGCTTGTGTGGTGCAATAGGACAGGCATAGAACATAATTATTACTTATTGGCAATATGTTCATGCCTTTATTGCAGGTCCACATTTCTCGTGCCATCAAGTAACTAAAGGGTGATTTTTTAAGAGCTTGAGAACTTTTTTTAAAAAAAAAACGCATAAAATTTGCAAAATCTCATCGGTTCTTTATTTGAAACGTTAGATTGGTCCATGACATTTACTTTTTGAAGATAATTTCATTTAAATGTTGACCGCGGCTGCGTCTTAGGTGGTCCATTCGGAAAGTCCAATTTTTGGAAATTTTTCCGAGCATTTCGGCCGGAATAGCCCGAATTTCTTCGGAAATGTTGTCTTCCAAAGCTGGAATAGTTGCTGGCTTATTTCTGTAGACTTTAGACTTGACGTAGCCCCACAAAAAATAGTCTAAAGGCGTCAAATCGCATGATCTTGGTAGCCAACTTACCGGTCCATTTCTTGAGATGAATTGTTCTCCGAAGTTTTCCCTCAAAATGGCCATAGAATCGCGAGCTGTGTGGCATGTAGCGCCATCTTGTTGAAACCACATGTCAACAAAGTTCAGTTCTTCCATTTTTGGCAACAAAAAGTTTGTTAGCATCGAACGATAGCGATCGCCATTCACCGTAACGTTGCGTCCAACAGCATCTTTGAAAAAATACGGTCCAATGATTCCACCAGCGTACAAACCACACCAAACAGTGCATTTTTCGGGATGCAAGGGCAGTTCTTGAACGGCTTCTGGTTGCTCTTCACTCCAAATGCGGCAATTTTGCTTATTTACGTAGCCATTCAACCAGAAATGAGCCTCATCGCTGAACAAAATTTGTCGATAAAAAAGCGGATTTTCTGCCAACTTTTCTAGGGCCCATTCACTGAAAATTCGACGTTGTGGCAGATCGTTCGGCTTCAGTTCTTGCAGGAGCTGTATTTTATACGGTTTTACACCAAGATCTTTGCGTAAAATCTTCCATGTGGTCGAATAACACAAACCCAATTGCTGCGAACGGCGACGAATCGACATTTCACGGTCTTCAGCAACACTCTCAGAAACAGACGCAATATTCTCTTCTGTACGCACTGTACGCATTCGTGTGGTTGGTTTAATGTCCAATAAAGTAAACTGAGTGCGAAACTTGGTCACAATCGCATTAATTGTTTGCTCACTTGGTCGATTATGTAGACCATAAATCGGGCGTAAAGCGCGAAACACATTTCGAACTGAACACTGATTTTGGTAATAAAATTCAATGATTTGCAAGCGTTGCTCGTTAGTAAGTCTATTCATGATGAAATGTCAAAGCATACTGAGCATCTTTCTCTTTGACACCATGTCTGAAATCCCGCGTGATCTGTCAAATACTAATGCATGAAAATCCTAACCTCAAAAAAATCACCCTTTATAACGTCAAATGAATAATAGTATGCATGATTTAGATCTCTCATAAAATGCCGCTACGTCATATTTTATTTCACAATAGAAAATGGATGGACGTTTTCCGTCTCGTGAGATAGAACCGCTTAACGATATAACAATAAAAATGTAAGGTTTTCGTTTGAAAAAAATTTAGGGCGATTAATCTTTGGTCTAAACATTAAAAAATACATTGTAATAATAATAAATACCTCTATTACATTGTAGCATGCACCTAATTGACGTTCATTTACAGTAACTGGATTGAATACCTATCTCGCAGTATCGCTGGTGTATGTCGTCTGCATTTTCTACGCATCACAGGTCAGTTTCAAGCGGTTTTCTATTAAGCATATTTATATAAGTAACTCTATTTCTACAAATAGTGTGTTTCGGTAAGAATGGGATGGATACCGATGAAATTATAGGTGAAATGGATTTTTTATCTTTCATTTCATAACAGGCAATGCATCATCAATGCATGTGGTATAGCAGTTAATAGGCAACGGTAACAAAATATGTTAAGTATTTTGTTCCGAATGCCTCAAACATAAAAAAATAAGTCTAGAATGCTCAGTGTCTGATGGAGTTTTATTTATTTCTTAACTTTTATACAGGGCGGCATGAAAGCGGTGATAATGACTGATACGTTCCAATCAGCTGTGTTGGTCGGATCACTAGCCGTGGTTCTAGGCATGGGCGCTGCGCAGGTCGGCGGGATGGACCTCGTTTGGGACTACGCGAGGAAAACAGATCGATTGCACTTCTTTGAGTAATGACGCTTTCATTCTTAGTTTTATACCGTGGAATGTTATGCACAATGTTGTGTGCATGATTTTGATTGTACTAAAGCTTTGCTCAATCATCTTTCACTTTTACCCCAAATAATATTATTTCAAATTCAACCCACTTTTTATTCCGTTATGCAATTTATAACTGACCTACACCCTGTTAGAAACATTGGTTCAAGTATTGGCGCTATCTGCGGAGTGGCTAATTAGTAAGTAATTAGTAAGCGGAACGATAGCTTTTCGAATGAGAAACGTTTAACAGATTTTTTTAAACATCCGTGTGGTCATAATTTGTAAGCTCTAAATGAAACAATGCAGATGTTAGTACTTATAAACAAATTGTCGTAGTCACCGATCAAATTCAACCTCGTCGGGACTCGAACCCGCACGCGGTACGCGGGGGCTATACCAAGCCACGAGATCGTTGCCAGCTACAAATAAAGAGCCTATCCCCAGAATTGAGAAAAAAAAATTTAAGTCAGTAAAATGAGATCCTGATTAACATGTCGATAATGTTTCAGTATGAATCCTGACCCAACGGTTCGTCACTCGTTTTGGTCAGTGGTCGTTGGCGGCACCATGTATTGGACGAGCATGTTCTGCGCCAACCAGGCCTCAGTACAGAAGTACCTCTCCGTGGAGCGCATCGGGCAGGTCCGAGTGGCGCTCTGGGTCTCAGCCGTCGGCCTCACCGCGGTATACTCCGTCAATTTCATCACCGGCGCCGTGCTAGCCTTGCATTATGCCAACTGTGATCCAATTCAGGTACGTAGGTGTTATTCTAATGCCGTCCAGTCTTAACTTATACGTGTGATGCATGCGGAGTATTGATGTTTACAAGACTTTTATTAAGTACCTATTGTGTTTGACTAAAATTAAGAAAATCGATACATATCCGAAATCAAAGCGAGAGAAATACCTTAATAGAGCGAGGACCGAACAAAACTTCACTACATGATGAGTAAATGATTTAAGATAAGTAATCAGTAATCGATATGACATACCACAGAATGGAGACATCGCAGGATCGGATCGCCTTCTGCCACTGTATGTGGTACGGGAGCTGGGCTATGCTCGAGGTGTCCCGGGCTTCTTCGTCGCCGGCATATTCGCAGCTAGCCTAGGGTGAGAACAAAACTACTCAATTCTTTGACAGCATTTGGTAATCTAGTCGATTATTATCTGCTTTGAATTCCGGGCGTACCTAACTTTACGCAGTTGCAACAAAAATGGATCAATGCGAAACGCATGCAAGCTTCAACATAACTGACTGGGAGTCTTGAAACAGTACTTCTTATGAAGACGTAACTAGAAAAGTCCAGTTGGAATACCGGTTTCAATTTGAGAAATATCATCAATGTGCGTTATGCCTACTGCTGAAATTGTAGTTAGTCATCACAACGAAATATATCGAGTGCTGAAATTTCATTATGAAACCTCTGAGATCGCTCGAGCTTTGCACATGATTCTTGTTTTTTACCCGAGACGTAAGGACGTACATTTTTTTACTGTAAGAAGTTGTTTCTTTGTCTTTAGGTTTCTCAATCGATTTGTATGACTTGATGTAATAGACAACAATGTCGAATGTCGATGGTTTCAAACTGAGCAAAAAATTAACTTTTGGCACAAGTAGTACTACTACCTATCGAAATTACCTAAGGCATTTTATTAATGTTTAGATTTTAGGTAGTTAAGTAAGATACCTCAGTAGATCCTCCTAGGATCTTTATAATAACTTTGAAACTATTTTTTACAAGAAATAAAATAGGTAAAACTTCCTGTTTCCAGTAACTAAGGGCTTCTTGCCTACCTACCCAATTAAACAAAACTAGTAATTAAGTACCTCCTTTTTTCTTTTACTTTACAGTTACATACACTAGTCCTGACCTGCAGAACATGCAAACGTTTGTCCCGCATCATATAACTGATTTGATCTATAAATTCGCTATAACACGATGTTTTTTTCTTACCAAACACAGAACGGTGGCATCTGCTCTTAATTCATTAGCGGCAATAGCTTGTCAAGATTTAGCAAATGGACTCCTTGGTATAACTCTGCCAGAAAACAAAGGGGCTTTGGTAAGATTATAATTGTCATACTTCTCTTACTTAAACTTAAAAGCAGCTTCATTTTCTGGGATCTCAAAAACTAAATTTCTACACATCTCACCGTGTGATTCCAGATAGCTCGGTGGGTGTGCGTGGCGTGCGGCGCGATATCGTTTGGTCTAGTATTCGCGGTGGAGCACTTGGGCCCTGTCCTGCAGCTCGCGCTGTCCTTCAACGGCATGGCTGGCGGCGTCTCCCTGGGCCTGTTCACACTTGGCATGCTGTTCCCTTGGGCTAATGCTAAGGTTAGTAACTAATAATAAATAATAAAATTATTAATAAAAAAAAACATTTTAAAAACAAGTTTTTTTTTATTTTGTTTATTTAGTGTGGCGTCATATTATTTTTCATATTCTTTACATCAAACCCTTTGAATTGATACTCAGTCCGCAGATCTCATCTCAGAAGTTTTTCTTCAAACATCTAATACCTACAGTGTGCAAATGCATAACACTTTTCTTTCTAACATTACCATCCATTGTCTCGCATTGATCTCCAGAATTTTTGTCGAGCCGGTCATTATTATTCGGTGTTTCATCAATTGATAAGAGAGTGGCGAACAGTTCATGACGTGTCGAACCGTACATGGTTTTAAAAACTATGGACCTAAGCGGGAAGGCAAAGGCAAAACCTCCTTTGAGGTAGGTTTACGATTCCGCGAAACTACTTATCCGCAATTTCTGCTAGACAATTATCTGGTTATGAAGATTTGCGGAAACGTACCGAAACTGGCAAAAAATATGAGAAACTGAAAAATATTAGAAAAACACATACTCTAAGTAATTTTATCCTATATTTTTGAAAAGCCTTACAAGCTTTTAAATCTAGTAGGTCATGCTTTTGTGATCCTAAATTATAAAAACATCTATGTGGCCAGATTCTCAATAATGACTTGATTTTAATGATGTTTCATTCTACAAGATTTTCTAATGACGACCATGAACTGGATAAAGCAGTTTACAGGACGACGTACCACGACCCTATATTTTTCACACAGCATCATCTAGCCCCAAAACTAAGCAAGCTTCTATTATGGGAACTACGTGACTTTTTTAAATATATATAGAAAACACCCAGACTCGGGACACTTATTTGCATATCATACAAACATTTGTCCTGCGGCGGGAAACAAACGCACAACCTTCTGCGTCTCAGGCGGACCTTCGTCAACTGCGGCACCGAGGTCGTGGATAACATAGCGGGTTGCGGGAATCGATGGATGGAGGTGACCCAAGATTGTTCGCCATGGCACTCTTTACGGGAAGCCTATATCCAGCAGTGGATTTCTATTGATGAATTTATTTTGGTTGTTTACCCGCTTACTTATAGTGTGCTTTTACCTTGTTTAGCCAAACAGTGCTATATTTTCTTTTATTGAACTTGAAATTATGTTCACATATCAAAAAGAGACAAAGCAATGTTTAGTTACATAAAAGTTGTCCGCCTTTATTCTTTGTTTAGTGTAAGAAAAGAACAGAGCTAGAGTTAGCTACCCGTTAAAGTTAGTGATTATGAATAGTAGGTTATTGTGTTTTTTTTTGTCCCAGGGTGCCGTAACAGGCGGCGTAGTAGGCCTTCTCGTCGTGGCGGTAGCGGGAGTAGGCGCACAGTTCGCGCAAATACCGATGAACCGCCTGCCGCCTTCGACTACCGGCTGCTTGGGCTACAACCAGACCTTGGAGGTTTACCCTGTGTAAGAACACAACCCCACTGCCGAATGACTTCAAGGCGGAAATAATTTTGGTCAGAATTCATGATTTAAGAAACAGCCCCACTGCCGAATGAGACTTAAAGGCGGAAATAACTTTGGTCCAGAATGACACTGATTTTCACTTTTAGCTAAAAAATATGTCTTGAACTTCGCCGCTTGGCCGTTACTTTGTTTCCTGTATAGCTAGCAAAATATTTTTTTTTTCAATAATATTCTGGTAATGAATTCCTCGAATCAAGTCGCCATAGAGTAGAAGTGAAAAATCCGTGTGTGCGGTTAAGATAGTGCGTTGAGTGTCAGCCAATCAGTCAGTCTTGCAATGATTTTATGTACTTAGATTGTAACCGGATGGTTACGTAAGTTTTAAAAGCTTTGTAATAAGTGCATAATAAGTTTACCTACAAACTAGCATCTCTATACAAAAGACATCAACGCGTGCTCTTAAGGAAGCATCCTCAAGATCGGATTCATATAAGTTGAAATACACTACACTGAGTTTATAAAAAACAGAACTCAATTTATTATGACAAAATATCATCGACTTAAATTTTCGACAAATTAGCAAGCAGCTATTTAATCACCTTGGGCCGTGAATAACATAAATTACAGCCTTCTTACATTTTAGAATAAAAGTCATTTTAAAAACCGCACCCCTCCCCAACTTGTCGAAAACGACTACCTATATCGATTTTTTGATTAACATTAGTAATCACCTTGGGCCGTGAATAACATAAATTACAGCCTTCTTACATTTTAGAATAAAAGTCATTTTAAAAACCGCACCCCTCCCCAACTTGTCGAAAACGACTACCTATATCGATTTTTTGATTAACATTAGTGTCCGCCATCTTAGATTTCAAAATGCGACTCCACTGGACGTTCGTAATCCTGGATATTCTTAATCCATAGGAGCTCAGTACGCAAATCCGTGGGGATACCAAGTAGGGGGTAGTTAGAAGAATGTCCAAACAATATATTTTGACAGATTCATACGTTTAGCATATAGACAATAGTAAACACTCGCAAGCCTATCGCCGTTGCATTACAATTAATCGATTTTAAAGGTTTAATGGATTAATTAAACCACATTTTTTTTATAAATTTTATGGATTAATGTTTTTTTTTATGGTTTGGTCATGCCAGTTATTTCACGATGTTTTCCCTCACCGTTTTGAGTACGTTTTTAAATCACACAAAATTTCTTCGAATGTAAAAATCCATTCAGAGTTTGAAAAGAGTTAGACCGTCTAAATAATCAAAACAAAACAAAACCCAGTTTTTTGAAAAGCAAGCATTGTCTTGCAATACTGCCATTGAAAATCGATAGCAATTAAATTATTAATCAACAAAATAGCTTACAGAACCCTCAATAGTAGATACTTAAAATGAATCGTTCGACCTAAGTGTCGAAAACTTGCCCGATTGGGTCGATCGACGCTCCATAAATAATTATTAAGGTTCCCTACCTCAAAAGGAAAAAACGGAACCCTTATAGGATCACTTCGTTTTGAAATTAATATCAAGTACGTAGGTTCTAAAAAACAAGCTTCTTAATCAACGCAATAAAAAAATACGGCCATAAAAACCTATAGGGTACTTCCCGTTGTCCTAGAATCATGAAATTTGGTTTCACAGCACAAGTAAAGGAAACAGTACATTTGCAGTTGGAGAATTGACAGGGACGTATGTCAATGTATGGGAGAACATATTTTTAACTACAAAGTTAAATTTGTCTTTCAATCCAACTTAACCTTTCATTAAGGCAATGCTTGGTGATTTCATAATTTATGAATGTTAATTATTTTTGTAAGCATACAAGCTTCTGCGGAAGCCTCGGTGTGCGAGTCAGACTCGTACTTGTCCGGTTTGATTCATGTAACTAATGTATATCTCATGTGTTCTAAAACTCGCATTATCATCCCATTAGGTAGGTCAACGTAATACCTAATACCTACTTACGTATTATGTTCCTTGTAAGTCCTGGCTTTTGAGCGTATCAAATTGTACCTACAACATTGAATTACTTATTTTGGACACTCCTTGTCTTTTGTAAATGCAACCATTAATAAATAAGCAATGTATATTTATGTGACTTTTTGTGCCAAAATACAAATAAATAAAATAAATCATTTGCGGGTTCGACCAGCATCTTTGCGTTGATGCACTGACCTATCTTGCTGCACCCAAAATATTTGGGGCACGTTTATACATTTTATGTTTTCCATCCTTAGTATAGTTTCAACTTACAAAACTTGCTTGTAAAACTAGTACACTTTTAGGGAAACTCATGATGAAGCTGTGTTCTGGCTGTTTCGATTGTCATACCTGTGGTACTCCGGCATTGGATGCGCGGCCACTCTGGTGGTCGGGCTGGTGGTGTCGTTCGCGACAGGGGCCACGGATCCTGCCCATGTGCCCATCGACCTTATCTCTCCGCCCGTTGTGAAGCTGCTCAACTCAATGCCGAACAGGTTTAAGGTAAGCGTAACACTTAGAAGGCTCTTCCTCTATGGTACCTATACTTACCTATTTATGGTCTTTGTTATCACCATTGTTATACAAAATGTATCGATAGCGAGCGTAGGAGCCGTGAAAATCCGAAATTACTGCAGTACGAATATGTTGTCTCAATCAGGAATATTATTACACATTAATGTACCAAAAATGTTATATGTAAAGTACCAACACTTTGACCTCAAACTTATCCCACCCTCTTTTTTTTTAGTCGGGGGTTAGGACTGCTTAAGATAGTTGTTTAACTAAACAGTGTTTTATTGTCTTCTGTTGAGTTTCAATAATAATTAATATTTAAACACCCAACAGACACATACATAGTCCTGACCCCACACTAGGATTTCCTGTATCATGGATATCAGGAACTACGAGTACCGTGTTACCACAACACCCATAACCGGAACAAACATCTGAAGGACATGCAAACATTTTTTTCCATGGCACATATCAGAAAGAGACAAAGCAGTGTTTATTCAAAAAAAATTGTTATAATCTTATTTTATAAGGCCATCAAAATTTATGGGATTGACTTAATAAATCTTAACATGATCACGTGTCATTTCGATAGCTTATTTCAATCCCATTCTCTCGCGTGTAATCTCGTGGCTTAGTTGGTAAAGCCCCCGCATACCAAGCGAGGCTACAGGTTCGAGTCCCGCCAATCTAATACATTGTTTCCTGTTTCTACTAAGGACATCGCCATTCGCTAAATATAATATCACTTTGGCTAACCCACTTGATTTCATTAAGATTGAATATCCTTATATTTCTACAGAAACAGTTGAGAGTATCGACTAGGCTGGGCTCGGAGCGCCGGCGCAGCTCAAGCGTGCGGCCTCCAAGTATAGCCGACGATAAGGACACTCGCCGCAGGCGCCGGCTCTCAGAACTAGCCGGAGGAGTGTTCTACAGCGACGCTATAACCCTCACGCGAGGTCACGACAACCCAGGTCTCGGCTTGGACCCAGAGAAACCGCCCCCAGACGATACCTGCACTGATACCTGCATCAAACTCGAACCCACATCTTTCAGTAACAACTCGCATTGATAATGTAGCCGCGAATATGCGATACCAAAGAAAATATTTGAACTTGCCAAATCTAGCGTTTGTAGAACACAAAGAAGTTTATAATTTAAATCGGCGGTGGTAAGTAAATGATAGTGGTGACTTAGTTAAATTACGACATATATAAGAGAATCAGGTTTAAAAAACCAAAAACATAGCGAATATTCAATTTGGTTTTCTTTCTCACCATTGCTTTTTAACATGAGAAGATATAAGAAAAAATATACCTAGATACCAATTTAGTTACACGGACACTACTTTTTATGTAATTGTATTGCCTGACGTTGTAAACAAAAATCGGTATGTACTTAATCTCCTCGTAAAATAATTTTCTTTATCGTTACTTTTTTATTCATTCTGTGACTAATCGCTTCGTAATGCTAAAACGAATCGATTTCCCCAGCGATAATTTATTTACGAAGAGTTATTGTAATTTTTGTAACCTAAGATTAATAACTGGTGACTTATTGAACAGGCTTATTGTAAGCACCTGTTTCATAAAATCTACGCAAAAATATGAATTGTCTTAGCTACCTGAAATCTTTTGATAAATATATTATTCTATAATTGACCTGTACTTATAATCTTTGTTAGTTTTAGATAATAATATAGTAACATTATAAATATTATGATAATAACCGTATATATACATAAATAGGATTAATAAAATATTTTTTTAAATATATCAAAAATAAATGGTCCTTCTTATTTAATTTTTTTATTTTACACTTATGCTACTAACAAATTAAGGCATTTAATGGAAACAATCACTAAATATGTAATCAAATATTTGATAGAATAGATATATTATTGTAATAACTATTGGTAATCAAATAACACACCAGTATGGCAGGAACAGGAGTAGGTACCTAATTGAACTAATGCCTGCCATTCATATATTGTTTTGAATTTGAACATAACTTAAAAATAATATTTCTGTAAGAGAATCCGTTCAAAATTAAATAAATGCATATTATATTACAATTTATATTTTCAAGTAAGCAGATCCTGCTGTAACGCCTGATGATGAATTTCTTGAACAGTTGAGATAGGTAATGTGGCACTCACGGTTATCGGCGGCATTCCGGGCAGCGAAATGGGCGTGACCACAGATTGCGCAGTGATCGCCGGCGGCTGAATGGGAAGCTGTCCAAAGCTGCTCATGTCGAATGTAGGTACTAAGGGTGTACTCTGAGCGTTAGAACTTGGTGCGCTCTGAGTGTAAGAACTTGACGCGCTCTGAGTGTAAGCACCCGGCGGCGGCGCAAGTGGCTGTGAGTATCTCGGCATCGTTGGTATGTACGGTTGGGGCATGCTCATCGGGATGCCGGGTAAGTTGGGCAGCGGCGCTGGGGGCTGCATGTTCGACACTGACGGTATACTTCCCAGATTTGTCAGGGTTGCATCGGCTAAACCTAAAAAAACATTGACGTTATCTTTACTCGCGACATAAGGAGCCCGTATATGCGTTTGCAATAACTTATATAATATAATAAGTTCTTAGATAGGTTTTATTGCCTTACGTCATTAGAGGTTGCTGCGATAGACGAAAAGCACGTCAGGGGTTTTAAGATATTGCAAACAATACTACTCTTATCTAGTGTCAAAGTAGGTTTATGTTTGGTAACATTTTTATTTATCCATATTGACCAACATCCTTTCATAAGTTATTTTAGTTTACTATTAAAATATTATAGATTGTTATGCCCACAACCTTTGACATTGGTCCATTGGGTGGTGACCTTCCTTCAATGCGCCCTCCAATTCGTAGTTCCGCTGCATAGATGTGGTGATGGGTTTACAATGATACTTACTGCTGGAATAACTAGCCATGTTGGAGACAACAGACTGGGCCTGAGACATCGCCTGCTGCTGAGAGGCCACTTGCGGAGTTGCCTGTCCCTGGGGAACATTGCCCACAGGGAAGTTGCCAGGGTTCACCAATGGAATGCCCGATAAGAAGCCAGGTGGTGGAGGGCTCTGAGCAGTTGTTTGAACAGTGGGGTAGCTTTGTGCACTCATTAATGGTGTCTGGTCATCATTGATATTTAAATGTTGCATTCCTGCTGATGGTGCATTTTGTTGAACGCCTGGTGCCGAAACCTTGAAACAGAATAACACTATTTTAATTTAGATAAAGTTAAAAAACAGTTTATTATAAGTAATAAAATTTTATTCAAAGAAACTTGTAAGTAATTATACAGATCATAAGTGCACTATATAAATAAATATATCTTAGTATAATAAAGGTAATCCTGTGTTTCAGGCAACAATAGAGCTAATTATATTACAATTGTTTAAAATCATATTTTTTTGTGGCCAGATTTCTATTGTTTGTAAGGTAACAGAGAAGGATAACAGCAACATTTCCCCTGAAATGTAGAAATGTAGGTGAAATGGAATGTGGTTTCAGCTTAAACAACCCAAGAATTTTACCAAGCTGGGACCAGAATGGAGACAGTGTGCAGCTCTAAACCAAAGAGATCTACTTCTGAGTTGATTATTTTCAGAATATTCTTTATCTATAGCATAATTTTTATACCAGTTTGGTACAGAAAATTGTAAAAAAAATCTGCTTTTTCTTTTCATACATACCACAGGGGCATAGGGTGCCTGTGCAGACAAAGTATTGTCAATTCTTATTGGAATCCTGTGCAAGTAGCCATATCCAATGCCGCATCCGAGACTACCCTCTCCTCCCCAGTTTTGATTAGGTGTTATATGAACCTCCCGGCATGTGTCATCATTAGCATTATAGATATAAAGCTTTAAAGCCCTGCCTTCATGTGCTTCAATAAGTGTAAACAAGTCTTCACTCTCATGCATGATGGAATCAGCTCCAATTATGTAATCGGAGAATGGTCTTAGACCAGCTATTTCCGCAGGTGAAGATGGATGTATTTCCTGAATAAATAACAATACATGAATTTTTTTTATAAATAATAAACTCTTAAATAGAGTGTAAAACAAGAGAAGTAAATTGTTGAATAAAAACCATCATTGGTTGCAGTGATTTTTCATGTAGTGAAAAAACTACGTTTCAGAGATAAAAACCAAAAAGCAACCTCTTATGGCATTGTCGTAGGTCAAAAATAGTAACATGAAAAAAATATTTTTTGGAAAATATTAGATTCCACCAGAAATTTTTTTCAAACTTAAAAAAAATTAAGGGATAAAGTTACATACATTGAGTCTAAAGATGTGCAGAATTAATAACTTGAACTTACCAATATATGCCATACATTCTCATTTGCACCTTCAAATGAACAAAATCTTATGCTAACTCCCAACAGGCCCTGACCTCCCCAAGAGTCACTGGGAGTTAGCATCACTTCTCTTACGGATTGAGATTTACTGCTGTAAACAAGCATTTTAATCGGACGATTGATGTTGTTCCTCAACAACTCTTTCAGAGTATCATTGTCTTGGTCTAATCTTACATTTTCTATAGCAACTATGAAATCAAAAAATGATTCGAGGTTGGCCAATTGCCCTGGGGAACCGTCTTGTACCTGTAAATACAATTTTGCTAAGTATTCGCTAACTAGTATGGGTTTAAAAGGGTTTGCAGGAAATGCCAAAAGATTAAACCAACCCGTAAAACATGATATCCTTCGGTGCCACCTCCCGGTACTCCTGCACTCTGGGAGGAACCCATAGTGATTCTCCGGCACTACCTGGCTGAATTTACTGGTTTAGCGGCTGTATTAGTACCAAAATTTGAACTTATAATATTCAATTCACAAATCCATACCAAATAACCCAAATGACCAATTCCAACATCAACAATTTTTTGACGTTGACGTTTATATGACGTGGCCTAAAAGCACAGATTAAAAATAGTTTTTTTTATCATACGTTATTTGACTGCTCTGGACATCTATGTGTGCTGGACATCTATGTGTGCTAGACAAATACCAATTTCTGTTGGCGATGGCGTTAGCGCCCTGCGGAGAGATTTAATTGTAAGGAAATGACATTAGATGTACAAATTTCACGTGACTGTTGCCAAGTTTTACCTTGACAAATTTGCATGAGCGTGGAAAGAAAACTGAGCGTGAAAGGAAAACTAAGCGTGAGGTATTTGTGTAGACCCAAGGTCCTTTTATTGAAGCCAAACCAATAACAAACATAATAACAGTAAAATAAGTTGAGCAAATTAATTAAGTTTATAATCGTTTGCCCTGACTGACTGACTGATCTATCAACGCATAGCAAGTTTTCTATTCTTATTGGCAAATCAAATCGGGTGATAAAATTTTAGACGTCTATATTCTAATATCCGTGGATGAATATTAAGAAGAGCTAAACCTGCCAGCCTTTCATATAAGCTTCAGTAAGAAGCTATCGTGCGGTCAAAAGCCTTCTCCACTGTGGAGTGGCCGCAGTTAAGCTCGTTGGCTAGGTGCGGGTGAGCTGGAGGGTAATGGAGTCTGATTAATCCAAATTGTTCGGGCCCAACCTCGATAAAGGGTTTCAGTCTTCGCAGCAGCAGTAAGTCTGAGGGACATTCATATTTCACATGAATTTGGAAGTTTGTCAATTTTGGCATTGCTAGAAGGTGGTTTACACAAACATCTCATTTGCACATGCGGTGCATGCGTCATTCGCGCACATAATATTTACAGTAGTTTATCATGATAATGTCAAAATTGACATATGAAATATGTCAATGCAAACTCAAAAAAAAAACAATCTGTAGGTTTGTTACTATTACTATAATCTTTGGCCGTGGGTGGTAACAAAATATAAAAAAATAGTATTTTGTTTTGTAGCAGAGGAAATAACTTGTGAAGGATTTGGATTACTTGTATTTTTGGCAGTAAATCATAAATGTAGAAAATGTAATATAAAGTCATACCGATGACATAATTGACTCAGGAGGAAACAAAATATGATAGTATTATTTTCAGTCATGTAAGTTTGCCGTCCAAGGACCTCGGTAATTTTCGGATCTATCAGTGCGTATATTACAATACAGATCTATATAATACCATTCAGCCCGACAATATGTAGCCTATATATATATGTAAAAATTTCTTTATAGTTTTATTTAACTCTTACATATCCCTTTACTTCATATTACAAACTGTTTGTTTTCTTAAGGTTCTACAAGCTAAGGGTGTGCACATCAAATGTCAAGTTAAAACACTGCTTGTAGCAGTTTCTCATCTATAAATTTAGTATATCTATCACTCTCAAAGTAATGACCGTTATGCACATAAGTGTAGAGATGTGTAAAACCTTGAGCAAATAAATCTAGTTACTGATCTGATGTTTGTATTATTGCAGATGAATTAAGAGTATCAGGTATATCCAAAATGTCTGAGTGGAAGCATTTGATATCAGAATGGCTCAATGAGTATGCTGTATTACAAGAAAACGAAATAAAAAGCTTTGCAGCTGAACATGAGCACAACCATGAGATAGCCACTGCAATATTCAACTTGTTCTATAGTGATGATGATAATGATGGCCACTCTGTATCTAAAGATAATGAAGGTCAACTTGAGCAGGTATGTACACTATCATCTTGGTCACAATAACTGACAACTGGTCAAAGTATGTGTTCAGTTCAACTTTGGTGGAACTGGGGGCGAGTAGCCAGCTGTGACACAAGAGTTGGTGGTGTTTTTCCTTGCTGCGGGACAACATTGCATGTTCTATAGATATTTACTAGATATGTATTTGTTGTTCCTGATATCGACAACATGGAATCCTTATGTGAGTCAGAACTATGTATGTGACTGTTGGGCATTTATTTTTTAATATTATTTTATTATCAACACTTTCACTGTCAGTGCCTTACTTATGGGGCATTTTGGTCAGCTATGATGTCTGTGCTTTCATTATGATTATAAGCAACAAATATTTGGATGTTTGGACATCTCAACATTGAAACATTCTGCTCACAGCTTCACCTGTGTTGTACTCAAATTAAAAGTCGCCAATGTATTATTCTATGTCATAAACAATACTGATTCTAATTAGTAGAACCTAATTAGTAGGATGTCTACAGATTAGTTAATATACCATGTATATTTTTTATTCTTTATTGAATATACCTTTGGGGCTAGAGAGAGGTGATTATAGAAGTAGGATTATGTTAAAAAAAGAGAACAAAATATACTTAACTATTGATACTATACATATAAATTTATTTCTTTTATTTCAGATGATGGAAAGTGTATGTGTTCAGTTGTTCAGCTTTTATAGATCAAAAGAGGTAGAGCTCCAAAGATTTACCCTGCAATTTGTGCCTACACTTATTTTCAATTATTTGAGTTCCGTTGCTCAGAGCAACAAGAAAACCTTTCACTGCATAGAAACATTACTCATTGGTAAGTTTCACATAACATTATCATCATCATCAACAGTCTGTAGAAATCCACTGCTGGATAGGAGATCTTGGCCACCTCTATCCCCCATTTTCCGCAACCTTTATGATGTCATTGGTACATTGCTTTTTGAAAGATAAAAAATACTTTATTGCAAAAGCTAATCATAATTTAATCTTAAAATAACCTAACCTTATCCATACTTATAAAATCGTTTGGCCTGACTGACTGATCTATCAACACACAGCCAAAACTACTAAGTCTAGAAAGCTGAAATGTGGAACATTGGCTTATTTTATAACATTATTGTGCTAAGAAATATTTTTTTATATAATATATTTGAATTAGAGTTACTGAGCATGAATAAATAGTTATGGGTTTCAGGGTTTTTTGGATTTTCAGTAAAATAATCTAAGGTTATCTAATCTAAGGTAAATTAAAAACTTTACAAGGTTAGAAGCGATCTTCCAGACAAACTTAGGATGGAGAGATGGAGAGGAATCTAACAAGAAGGAGATTTGAATCTCCTCTAACCTTGTAAAGTTTTTAATTTTTATATTAATTTTCTTTTAAAAATATGATTTTAAAGCATTATCATTCATTGATTCCTTCCATCTTACAGGGTTGTACAATTTCGAGGTTGTTGACGAAGCTGGTAAACCCAAAGTTATTTCCTTCAGGCTGCCCTCTTTGGCCCAAGCATCCATCTACCATGAGGTGAGTTGGTTTTAAAATTATTTAATAGATTTTTGTTTCTACGGCGATGAGATGTGCGTTTATGTGCCCAATATAATGTTCGGACGTGCCTCTGATCACCCCCTATTTAGTAACCTCATGGATTTACATACTCAGCATAGATCTGAGGATGTTCATCACGGGGATTACAGTCGTCGTTTTTTTTTCCGCCAATATTAAGTGGTTGGTAGACTTCGACTAAGTACGCTTTTCGCACGTTTCTCAGTCTGAGTATGCGAACTTTAAAACTGTCGAATAAATTCGTTAGATATCCAATCGCTTTGAAAATTTTCTGTACTTTTTTCTAGCTTCAACTTTGGGAATAACTGCTCCCGTGTCTTTGGTTACCATCCTGACTTGACCCTTTCTATTCTTTTTTTTTGCTTTTACTCAAATATAGTCGGTACGACGGAAGTCCTAAATAACTCAAGGCGTCCTATACGCCTTGTTGTTTTCGACATCACGACGTAGTATTAGCTTGCATTCCCATGTGTCTCCAGAACGAATCCGTACTTAAAACCCTGACCCACTTAAATGCAAAAGTTTGGATGCGGATAGTCTTCGTAACAGCTAAACCGATTTTGATTAAATAAAAAAAAACTGAACCGAATTTGCTAAAAAAAATGTGCAGTAGCGTATTGTCGACTTCAGTCCCTTAGGCTACTCTTTACCCTTGTACCATGGGCTAGTCTATTAATTCGCCTTCCAGCCTTTATCTCTGGGACCTCAGTTTTTAACGGAGAGCGCTCTGAGAAGGTGGGAGGAATGCAACACGAAGCTAGTGAGCTGGGGCCCGCTGTCACAAGTGGAAGTGCTGAATGCACAGAACCGACTGAAAGTGATATCGGCACTACTCTTCATTTACAATCGCCAGCTGAGTCTGTTGCCCAAACTAGCTTTGAGACATCTCTGTATAGCAACTTCCAGGTAAGCAATGAGGCCATTTTGGCTGTACTCCTGCACATATTATTATGTGAAAATGTTTTTTATTTTGGTACAGTTACGCAAATATCTATTTTGGCTACTCTTGTACAGGTATGCAATACGTACATTTTGACTATACTCTTGTATAGGTATGCTAAATATGTCAATATGTACAATTGACTTGAACTCAATATATTGGGTTACAGCTACATTTCAAGATCCGCTTTGCCCTTAGCTACTTGCGAACTTAATTTAATATTTCTTTGTTGACATAAAACTCATTTTTTCCACTTACTGTTGTCACTGACTGTACCTACATTAGGCTGTTAAAAATTACACTGAATACTTGCTGTTACAGAATAGTAACCCAAGGGTTCAAAAAGAAAAGTGGCAACAGTAAGCCCATAGCAAGAATACCAGTGTCATCTAACTTACTATTGGAGATGGTGGAAGGGGCATACTTTGCCATGTTCAATGAGTTCTATACCCTTGCATTCCAAGCTGTGAAAGATATTGATCAGAGAGCCCAGTATGAACTTTACCCCGATGTCATGTTGGTGACAAGTGCTGTCATCAACTCGCTCAAAGATAATCCCGCAGGTAAGGAAATATTATTTTATATTATAGAACACTAGTCTGTAGGCATTTTGAATCAAGTGTGGAGATATGTGAATAGACAGGTAAGAGTTGGTTACACGTTTTTCATTTTTTGTTTAATGGTTAGATTTGCCTCTTCCCACGTCTTCGCCCGCTTGATACTTGGATACAAGTTCCAAATGTCATCCAAATCGGTTTAGCAGTTGCGAAGATTGTTAGCATCAAACATACAAACTTTCGCATTTATACAATTATTAGGATTTCCAGACGAGTTTCTCAAAGCATCAGTAACTACTAGTTCGAATGTACTACTTTAATTGTACCTGATAAAAAGGGAACTAGTAAATGTTATCCAATTTACGAAATAATGTATTCATTCTTGTCTTCAGATATAATTTACGTGAATAAAATTCTAAATAACACTGAATAATGTTCAGTAAGAATATAAGTAACCAGAATCTAAAGTAAAAAAGACAAGATAAAATATTTTAAAATTCGGTAACTTGTTTGCATTGTCTCGTATTATATTTGATGTTATTTATGTGAACTGCTAATTTGCTTTCGTTCACAGGACAACCATGCGATGGACCAATGGGCATAAGCGTAGCACTGTCCCCCGCTACCACAACTGTAACTATGTCCAAATCGATGATTACAAATGCATCATTCCGAACTAAAAAGTTGCCAGGTGAGATGAGAATGACGATGTATTTCTATAATGTTTATACCACGTAAACCAAAAACCTACCTTGGTTTGTGTAAATATAAATGTGTTCCGAAAAGTCCGATTCAGCGTGATTCGAACCTAAATCTTCGCCTCTTATCCACAATGTGTTAACCAATTCCGCCATGAATCTAGTGACGCTGAGCTCTAATTTAATGGGTACTTTCTATTGCTATTATATCGCTTTATAATATAATAGCTTTATCTAATAGATTTAAATTTAAATAATACATTCTCCTAACAATATTCATCAGATTTCATTTTTCGCAAAGCAAATTTCATTTTTATTTGACTATTTTTTTAGAGTAACCGTATCGTAATTAAAACTAAATACTATAGTAGAGAGAGGTTTATTTGATATTTACTGATCAAACTCGCTTTGGTGGAATGGGAAGGACGGTCTCGAATAGCTGCCATTAACCGGCGACGCAGTGTTGGAAGGCCCCCACTCGATCGGGAATTCGGTGGATGGAAGATCGTTTGTTTTGGTACTCATTGGGGAGGCCTACGTCCAGGTGGACTTTAAATAATGATAATAATGAAATTCGATGAGACTTGCTATATTAATATGACAACTTTTCAATATCCTTAGCACAGCAGTGGACTTGTACTTGATGATGATGTATAAAATAATTGTATGTAAAATGACATTAGATACTATTTCTGGGGCCTTCACCTTGTAAATTGATTTTTGACACCTGAAAATGTAATTTGGTTCACTTATAGATGAATACAATGGCATGCTGCCTAACTCATGCTCGTCGGCTCATTGATTGAAAAAAAAAACGAGGACCAAACCGTTTAAACTGCTATATACACGACTATTTAAGACCACTGCATAAATTAATGTTGAATAATTCAAGACGTACCGACTTTGTGGATGACCACTTTATTTGAAGTATAATTTCATAAATAATGATAGTCTGTAATCATCAGATATTGACTGGTGAGGTAGGACTATTCAAAACAAAACTTGTAATACACTTGTATGTAAGCTTTTGTGGCAGCTGCTTTTAAGGGCCCTTATTATAAAGATTTTTATACAGTTATTTAGCTAAATACTGCTTTCTCTTTCTGGTGTATGTATGTCATTTCAAATACAACTGTAGAAAACAAAACACTGTTTAGATAAACAACTGTTTAACTATTAGTTTGACGACACAAACTGATCTCGCGAGGTACCGTTTCTACCCGACTAGTCGATTTTTTTTCGATATTTTCTGTGTCATTCAGAAAATTACACTTTTTACTGCCCACCTCAAGTTCGGTTTTTTGTATTAAAAATAAAAATTAATCTACCTAAAAACTATAAAGCTTAAAAATATATCGCATATAGATTATATTCTGTATATTTCATACCCCACATGACCAGATTATAATTAGTTTTTACTGTTTTTTCTCTGACCCTCGAAGTCTTAAGTTAAGCTCATATTTTAACTTAAAAATTCTATTAGTACATAGAACCCGCCTACTTTTTAAGTCTCACCAAGATTAAATAAACAAACATACACATACATACAAAGGCCGGATTCCAAGTATATAGACTCGGAGATCTTCGCTCGATCAAAAATCTTCATGTAAGGCTCTTATTATGACATTATCTATCTACACAAGGAACACAACGTTTGCAACGCAACTCTTGTTTCGTTTATTTTGTCCACAAAAGTTAATGTAGACGTTCATTCCATTAAAAAAAATAGCAATGCATATTCGTGTAATCTATGTCCCGTTGCTCTTTAATCACTGCAATTCGTTTTTAGTGCGTACATATTATGATTATAACTTAAGGTTTATTGCATATATTTTGCAGATGACATTCCAATCCAAGCTGGGCAGGTTGTGCCGACAGAATCCACTGACATTTTGTCTTCAATAACTGAAGAAGGCGAGGCAGATGCGACCCCCATCCAACGCGGCATCACCGCGCGAAGCTCCAAACCCAAACTAAGCTCCTTCCCTGTACTCGGCAAAAAGACAAAGGACGCAAAGGGGACGTCTAATGAGAAAAAAGTCACATTGAAGGAGTCATCGAAAGGCATATGGAATTCTCTAAGCAGCGGTGGTGGGGATATGGTAGACGCGCAACAGAAAATAGATAGTTCGTCTGACGCGAACGGGAGTGTGAAGGACGAAAAGATGTCCATGACTTCGATGCTTAACAGCACTGAAACATCAGACACGCGTTCGCAGGTCACTTCTGATTCCATGGAGTCTGAAACGGTCCCCAGATTTGCTGCTATGCAAGTCAGCTCGGTGTGATACTTCGTCTTTATTGCTTCCAAATTAACGTTCTACATAAAGTAACGTTGGAAATCTAGTCTGGGTTTTTTTGGCTGTAATCTTGCAAAGGCTGGTGATGGGTGTTCTATACAATATATTGTCGATATTTTACCATTGATTTCCATGTTATTACTTATATATAATTTGGTTAAGGATATCGCAAAAAAAAAAACGAATAAATCATATTCAGTGTTACAATTAGGAGCATTATTTTCTTACACAAATCAATTTAAGTTTCCTACAACAAATAAACTAATTAATAATTTAAGGTTTGACGTTTTCGGCAAAGGAACGTTTTCTGACAAAGCTCACAGATAATTTTAGGTGCCTACCTATGTACTTAATAATTCTGATAATTCTTATCGTCACCTCATGACCTCTGTTTTTGTTTTGAGAAAAGGGGAATTTACATTCGCCATTAGTATCTCACTGTCAGTTTAAAGAATTGCTCTGTCGCATCCTGTCATACTCTTGTAAAAAAATCTTTGTCATCATGAAGTCTATTCTGTTAATGAGTATCATAGCCCTGGTGTGTGTATCGTCATTGTTAGCCAAAGATTTAATAGTTGGAACTAGCTATAACGCACGCCTGACTTGGCAACAAAAGGTAGAATACATGGGCATCCCTTTTAAGAAAAGGGTAAAGACAGTATTCTACTCAGATCCTGCTCAACAAATCATCCGGGTATGTAAACTACGATATGGGGTCGATCTTATCTTACATAGGTAGGCGTTGATAATATTTCAACTCTAAAAAACAAGTAAAATAAATAACGTGTGTAATCGATGTAAGTCATCCAAAAAAGGGGTCAATGAAAGGACCTTACCTACGCATTAGCACGCACGGCGCAACTATTGAGATAACCATTAACATAAAAAAAACACAAACGTATAATTTCTAACATCGATTGTAGCGCCTACCCGTACCATAAAACCTGTCTAAGACAAGATGCATGGGCATCCTTGAAGACATCTCGATTGCAAAATCCGCATTTCAATCCGTTAAGTCGGTTCGGAAACAAATGACAAACAAACAAACAAATTTTTACATCAAACTTGCATGTGCTGCTGACGTAGCTGGTAAAAAGCATCCATGTTGAGTAACTTCAACCTTTTCCATTTTATTAAAGAATTAAATCGGAAAGTTTCGGTCGATATTTTAGATACTTTAATGCAATTCCGATTTTTCTATTAGATATTTGTCATATTTCAGGGTGTGATTGCCCGGGAAAACGGTCAAACTGACGCGTCTGGTACCATCACTGCTGGTGGAGTGGGATTCTCATTCGTTGACATCCGTTTCAAGAGCGAACGCGGCAGCAGACTTAACTACGTTGTGGAAATTTATGTCTAACAAATACCTCAGCTATTTTGTTGTGGATACGAATTACTTAGAATCAACAAATAGCATGTCATGTTACGCCTATTTGCTTATCGACTTTGACACAGTCTTAGTAAATCTGCTGAGTAAGTAAACGCTATATAGGTACGAAACCTGGCCAAAACCCTGGAATGTTTGCTGCTAATCCTAACTTACTTTTGTTTTTTTTAATTCATCACTATCCGGTAGTAGAGATGATCTTATGGATTTTAATAGTAAGCCCCCTGGATCCATAATTCTATAAATAAAATCAAAATACATTTTAACGTTTTTTCATGTATTTTATTATTATTTGAGTATCTAGTTTTTGGAAGATCTATAAAATGTATAAAACAAGTTGTAAGCTGGACTAATTATGCGATCAAAAGAAAAATGTACAAGCTTTTAATAACAAAGGTTGTAGGTAATTATTGTATCAAATAAGTGAGAGCTATGAGTTCGATTATTGTGTAAACTAATAATACTAGTAATGACCATCACTATTGGGTGATGGTAAGTGCTGGGTGGTAGATAACATACTTCTTAGTCTTCAACCTATAATGATTGATGATGACCGTGTTTTGGTTGCGCAGATAATTTATACTTTTGACTCTAACTGTACTTACACTAAGTTTGGTATGCGAGACGAACATGGACAAATATCATCGTGAGGGACGTATAAAGACTTTTAAATAATGTGGGACGAATATGGCATAAATCAAGTTTATTTTTGGCGAAGTCCCAGAATTTGAAGTTACCTATCAACCTGTGAAGTGCCCTTAATAGGGAACAGAAATCCTCGAACTGTTAAAAACTTCTCTATTTAAACCTCTATGTTTCTGTACTACAAAAACTCCTCTTCCAAAGTTAGACTCGTCAGAGGTTTCATATCGGTTGTATCGTCTGGATGAGCTCTGGGTAGCTTCTAAAATCTGCTGCAGTTTGGCGATTGTGGCGACCTGTTTGTCGCGTTCCATCTCGTTGATTAGAACAGGCAAGCTGGCCGTACATACCCATAGGTAAAACATCCCCACTGAAATTGTTGATTGCTCGCTATAGCACACGTTGAAATTTGAATCTGAGGCGAGATTTAATTCTATAATAATATTCTTATAACTAGTTGTCACTCGGCTTTAATTATAACACGCAAGAACCGAGATGTTTATTATAATAAGGACTGCATTTTTGCGAACCAAACATGCAATTTTCCAATTACACCTATATTATGCCGGTTTAAGTAGTTTCTTGGTTTAGATCACAGACCAGTTTTACTTAAACTGGTCTGTGGTTTAGATAGATATAAAATACATTATTGCACAACAAATAATATTTCAGCTTAGATAAGTTACTACCTTCAAACAAGCTAGGTGTTAATAAATGAATAGTATAAAAATAGCAAATAGCAATAACAAAAATAAGCTGAACCCTAAGTGCAGCAGCCATGTCATGGTAAAACTTAAAACCAGCTAAATATGATGTGGTCCTCCTAATTCAGCTTGCAACATTTGACCAAACAAACATTTAAACTAACATATAAACGTAGCAAGTTAAAAAAAAGCGTTGTAAAAAATAACCGGGCTACAGTTTTCGAATGAATAAAGTCATTGGAGTTTATTACCTAGGTATCTATGATTAAAGGGAGAATAGGCCTAGAATTGGAAATAAGCCTACAGAGCTTATTTCCTAAACTTACAGAGAAAGAACCCTCCAACAACACTCGCCCCGATCAGAAAGCCGATGTCCATAGTGTTCAGTTTGAGCAGCAGCAGACCGGTGCCCATAGCTACTGATATGAGGATCAGACGGAGCAACTCGACAACAATATAGCCGAACATCAATATGTTGTTGCACTAAAGGAATAAGTACATAATTTAAAATTTACAAGTTTTTTTTTTACCTTATCTGTACTGACCCAGATAGTAGTGTATTCATCTATTGCAGCGCCCTCTAGTGTCGTGTGGCTTTAAAACCTATCTCAGACACTTATCCGAAGTGAAAACGACTTTTCGGAGAAAAAAGTAGCAGACAAACAAACGAACAACCTTGCGTCGGAGGCAAAAATATCTTATTAAGCGGGTAGGTATATAGGTACTTAGGTGTCTACTTACAGTGTATGCTCCATATATGTACAGGACGCAGGATACCAAGTAGACACAAGACATTCCAATAACTGAAGATATGTATTTCTTTGGATCTGCAGCAATAATGGGGTTACATATGTAATGAACGAATTTAAAAAAGTAATTTATATTTATTCGTTTATAAGTAGTTTTTATATTCGGGTCTATTATTGACAAGTCATTCTCAGTATCACGGTATAATAACTGTAACTGTACTATGTTTATTTCTAGGGCCCATGTCGTACAGCCCACTTCTGCAGCAAACTTTTGTATTTTTTTTCTGAATGGACTTTAATGCTGATGGCCTTGGTCAGCGTCACCGGACTATGGCGAGCGCAGAAGGCGCTCAGCCTGTAAAAAGTTAGGATGGGGCAACTAGCACAAGAGCACCACTATTGCAACCATCATTGGTGGGTTCGATCCGCATCTTTGCGTTGAGTCGGCAATGCATTGACCAAACTTGTTGCACCATTAGAATTGGGACACGTTTATAAAATTTAATGTTCTCCATCCTTAGTAGGTATAGTTTTCGATTTACAAGACTTTAGTGTAAAACTAGTACACTTTTAGGGAAACTCATGATAAATCTACGAGTTCATAAAATTTAGTAAAATATCTTGTCCTCAGCTGTACCCACTTAAAATAATCTACCAACTTACATTGAAATTAAAATATGGCCACGTGAATCGTTTAGTAAATGGTAGGTCCTAGTTGTGTATTGCCGAAGTAACTCAAGATCTTTAAAGGCATTTAAGACGAAATCTAACTATCTTAATTATAATTATATAAATCTTGATATTATTAAGGCAATGCCTAAATTATTGATTAGAATCTACAAAGCTATTGATTTTACTTCCCTAGACCACTTAAACAATTACAGATATTTAATAAAATATTGAAAACCAAAAACTGCGTTAGAATCTAAGAAGCTCGTCTTTATTTTGTATGAAACCGTGCTATGACAAAAAGAGCTACTCCATAGAATATTCTCAATTATTCTCAAAACAAACGTAGGTATTTGAACTTCAGTTTGTTTTTATATTTTTCAAAATTATTTGTTTCGTTCTAATGACTTGTGATATAATTTCACCTCGAACCTTCTTTTAGAACAAGGAGTTCGATTAAATACGCTTTTTTAAATGCATTCTGAAAAACCTATGTTTATGAACCCAGTTACTGGGTCCGAACACTGAGTCCAGTCACTGAAACACTGAGTCCAGTCACTGGGCTCTTATGAACCTTACTTACTTTTGTCGTAGTTCGTAGGTATTATTTTGTGATTAGAAAGTTTTTCACCGAATTTTTGTTTTGAAGAAACATGATAGTTATCTACCAATTTAGAAAAACACTTATCCATATACCACAAGTGGTTAAGAACGTAAGATGACTTAATAATATTAGGTATATAGGTACTTAGTAGGTCATTACCTTGCATTACGTTCTCTAAGTAATCCTTGGAGTATATAAGATTATAATTGTTATACCACTCGTGGAGTTCCGCTTGAACTTCTTCAGCATGGGAGTAGGCTATGCAACTGCCAGTCAAAAGCAAACACCCCTGAAACTTAAAACAATCATAATTTAAAGGAATAAATAATTCAACGCATATCCAACATTCAGGATACCACTGTACATATCTATGACCTAATATATTTAAATCTAGGCTAATATTGGCAAGATTATTTAGCTGAATTTTTGTGCCCAGTATTAAGAGAATTATTTTGAGACCATTTAGCTATGCGACCTCACTACTACCTCACTAGCGGTTATGGGTAGATAACTGTGTATAGGTGGTATTTACAATGTTCTTAACCCCAAAAAATATCAGCACTATATGTAGGGTCCAAGGACCCCTACTATTTATTATAATAAATAGTAGGGGTCCAAGGATAGACCCCTGTGTTACCCCGCGGTCCAATGGTTTATAGGAGACTTTAGTTTAGTGCCATCTTCAATATCCGGTCCGGTCAATATTTTTAAGAGGTCTGTATATAATAGCTTTAGGATATATTTTTTCTTTTTTAATATTAAGCATAGCAGCAACAGTGCGTTATTATAGTATACCCAAAGAACAAAATTTAGTCTTAGAAACCATTATTTAAGAAAACGTAAAACAATAATATGAAGTTTATAGAAATATAAAAGTGCGATGAATAGTATGAATTGGCAGATGGCGATATAATATGGAACCTGGGATATTTACCGTCTCGCATATCATAATAGTTTTCGCAAAACAAGCATTTGATGTAGTCCTTAGCAGTGATATTCTTCATGCAGCCACGGCAAGCCTTTTTCTTAAAATCACTCATGTTCAAAATCCAATAAAAATATATTGGAATTATATATATTTTGCAAAAACAAAAAGCAAAAAGTGATATTCACGCAGAGCTCCCACCCCAGGTCAGAAGCCCTTCTTTCCCGTGGTTCACCTATTTTGTCCACCTGGTGGACCACTGGTAAACATATTCTTCCGTGGTCCACCTGATAATCGCGTAAATTATTTTTATTGAAATATATTGCCTATTGTCCACCTCTTTTCATTGGCTAGATTAAATCTATGCAACATTGATCCCGACAAATTAAAAAGTACACCGAATGGCATTTTTTTTAAATTCATTTATTGAAATAATTTACTTCAATTAAAATGATGATTACTTAAAACTAAAATTGCTCTATCAACGTAGTTTCTCCAATGCGAAATTGATTGGAATTTCACCATTTAGTAACTGTAATTGTATCCCCATAATATCATCGTCGTTATCTATATATATTTTTCTTCTCTTCGATGTTGTCTTGAAACTTGATGTTTCTAGTTTTGTTAAACCTTTTAATAGATTTATTACCGTTGCATTTCTTTTATTTACTTCTTTATTCAATTTCGAATGATAAGACTCTGCAGTGTTATTGGTGCGGTGTCTTTCACCAAATACGCACAAAATTTATCAGACAGCCAAAAACTTTCAACGTACTTTAAGAAGAGTAACATTTTTTTGCTATCACTGCTTTCAGATTTAACATACTCCAATCCTTCTTTAATGCTTTCATGGGGTATCAAAGGTAGAGCAGCAATTAATGCAACGATCCGCTTTTCTCCTTTCGATTTTAAGCCTAACTTTTTGGCCTTCTTCCAAATCGCCCTCTTCCAATGATAAAAACAACCGCGCAATGTTACATGTGGAAAAGCGCATAAAATAGCATTTATTGCGGCTTTCTCGAAATCAAGATGCATTGTTTTAGGATTGAAATTTGGTAACTGTGATTTAATTAAATCGAACACAATCGAATATGATTCCTGTTTTTTGTTCGGCATCAATACGTATATCAGCGGTACAACTTTTGTAGTCGTTATAGTACTCCCGATATCTCCATGTAATATGTACAATTGTTGGAATGGTTTCGGACAACAAGAAAAAGTGGCATCACCGAAATATTCAGTAACATCAGCAATGATCTCTCTAGCTCTTTTTGAACAAAAGACAATGATTCGCGATCCTTCATAAAAATAGTTTGCCAAAACCAATTGTGCAAATTTGATGGGAACTTCCACTTCTTCAAAATCGCTATAAATAGTTTTTTTAACTCCTAAAGATTTATTTCTTATTGTATATAAGTTGTGTTGTATGCTCGAAAACGACGGTATTTGCGTAACCATGTTCAATCCTTTACTTTCTAAAATATCAACACTATCCTTATAAAGTTGTGTTAAAGGCAAATCAGTGTTTTTGACTTTGTTTTTCAAAGATTCAATTTCATTTGCCACCACAATTTTGGAAAAATCAGATGCACATGAATGATTTTTTTTACTTGTCACCTTTCCATCCTGAAAGATTTTAAAAATGTTAATTTGTATTTGAAAAGTTCTAGGAGCGTGGAGGTTTACGAAACAGGACTTCCGTGAATGTTGACTTACCTTAACGATAATATTTCCGGTACATTTCTTTTTTTTGTACTCCGCACATCTCCATAAAACCGCTGAGGTTTTTTTAAAGGTTTTGACTCTGTAGAAAAAATATACATCATGCACCAATACAGTGCCCCCCTTTCTGGTAATATAGTGCAAATCGCTTTCTTCGTCTTGCGTATCTCCCATTTTAATAAGATTTAATTTTACTCACAAGCGATCAGGGACGGAGCACTATTTCATTAAACAGAACACATCTAATTCTGTTAGATGGTCAGGAAATACTCAAAGATTAATTGTCAAACGATAAAGAAACAATACGTTGTAAGTTCTTGAAAAAGAGGTGCACTTGAAAAGATTCAATTACAGTGAAGCACGTCAACGAAAGACCAAAAAGATTGTGTGCTCAAAGGTGGACCACGGTTAAATAATAATTTCCTATGGTTCACCTTAGTTCACCTGGTGGACCACGGAAGAATATGTTTACCCGTGGTCCACCAGGTGGACAAAATAGGTGAACCACGGGAAAGAAGGGGTCAGAAGCTGGCGAACCGTCTAAGTAAAGCCTGGGCTTTAATCATGTTTGTATTATGTTGTACTTAGGTAAAGTTTAATAAAGATAGAACAAAATATGGAAAAATATATAATTATGTACGAGGGTGCACAATTATTCAATAACCTACCTAATGATCTAAAGAATTGTGAATCAATTCCTATATTTAAAAAAAAAACGAAAAAAAATATGTCTATGATGGTAACATTTTTTAAGTAACCGCCAGATTTCTGTAATACTTAGGTATACTTGAATAATTAGTAATGCATTAATTATATTTATTAGTTCTTAAGCTCATATAAGTGAACCATGTCCTTTATGAGTAGGTATTTAATAAACTTCTATAACCAGTCAAATAACAAGTTTATTGTTCGTAACAAGGTTACGAACTTCATCATGTTTGTGGTTTTATTTCGGGATCTTAAGGTTTTTTTTTAATTGGGAAACATTAATTTATCAAATTTGCTAACCATGAGAGTCAAAGGTAACTTTGCGAGCGCGTGAGCGTTCCACCACTAAAGTCCAGTCGATCGATTCGAGTGCTCGCGAAGTTTAATTTGATCGCCTTGGTCAAATAACGTTTTCTATGAACTTCGGCGGCGACACAGTACATACTACGCGAGATGGTAAGGCGCTGAGCGTCGTGACGCCTAGAAAGAACCCTTGTAACGCGCTCCTCTGAGAGGTTTAAGTATATATATATACTTAAACTTATATATGATCTAGTAACGTGCCGATATCCCCTTCTATCCTTGTAGGAGAATCCATTATTTGAGAAAAGTCATGCCTTGATTATGGTGTCTACTAATTCCGATTTTGATTGAAATTTGTCGTTACATATTTTTTAAAAATATTGTCAAATAGAACTAGATACTCAGTATCATCTGTTAGATTGGAATGGTATTTTCCCACAGCAAGAATATTTTCTACAATGAGCTGCACGGCGCACACATCACCTACCTGCTCTTTTGGTAAATTTTATTAGTCTTGTCTATTAATTTAATTATTAGAGCGAGAGTACTGGTGACCAGTAATACAGGTTTCAAAACCTTTATTTGGCACCAGCCTCTCACAAAACTGGTTTTTCATAAGTTTTATGTAAATTTATCCCTAAACCTAAGAAACCTATGTGAGAGAAATAAATGATTTATTATTATTATTATTAATTGGCTTGATTCCGACGCGAACGTAGATGCAACTTCCACCGTGGGCGATCGTTAGTCTATTCTACAGTCACACGAAATAAGATCATAATTACAAGCATAACCGATACCAGTTACAGAATAGAACATGAATGGTTTGCGAGCGGGCGAAGCCGTCGAGAGAGGCTAGTGATAATTTAAATGGTCAAAAATTAAAAGGAACTAAAGCACATACCTTAGGCAGCATAAGCTATTTTTTTATTGCGGGCGAAGCTATTATAGAAAGATAAACTCTTTATTGTGCATAACACCAATTTACAGTACAAAACACAGAAACATAATAAAATAACAAAAGAAACGCACAATGGGCGGTCTTATCGCTGAAAGCGATTTCTTCCAGACAACCATAGGATGGATAGAACTATTTAAAAGAATGACGGTGTTACTGCCGGAGAATAAACATAAAATACATATTAAACATTATTTTATGTAATACCTATACCCAAATATAATTTAATACATTATAAATTTAAATCTGATATAATATAAGTGAAATAATAAAAAATAATAATAAACTAAAACGTAAAATATACCACACAAAACTTAAGAACATGACGAACACTGTTGTAAGTAGAATAGTTTGACTCCATCTTTAAATATACTAGGAAGAAAATTCCAATTGCCATACTGTTCAAGCAATTGCCATACTCGTATTGAGAATGGGCCTCCATGCATAAGGATTTTTCCTTATTGAACCATGGCCCCCTTTTGATCCCCGTGGCGATGGCGTGGTGATTAGGGATTATTTATATTTTTTGAAGTTTAAGCGTTATTAAAATGTTATTTTGTGTTTATTTCGTTATTGGTTTTAAAGAAGTTACCTAGACTGAAGTGTTTCATTCATATAATGTCTTTATGCCTAATATATTCATCAGAAAATTCACTTCAATGTTGGTTATTTTAGGTAGATATTTCATTTGCCAATTTATTTAATGGAATATTTACACTGAACTACTCCCGACTTCGGGAGCTATTTCTAAAGAGAAAATCTGCCTTTTTTAAAGTTGATTAAAATGAGTTTATACTTAGTAGATTTACGAAAATTTAAGGAAAAAACTTACCAATGAATATAATCCAATCAAAATTCCCCCTAATCGCAATGAAAACCAAAAGCAACAACTATAAACCAGTGCCATTTTAAAAATGAAAACATAATTTCCATTCCCATGATTGATACATACCTAGGTGGGTACGTAGGTACTTCGTTATAACATTAGGTAAATTACCTGATTTATTATTGGTTGATACTGATACCAAACTACAACATTGCTTGATTGCTTTTGTTAGATTATTACGTATACAGGGTGAGAATTTATAATAAACACCGAATGTCAAACAAATGTCAGCAACTCCGAATCGTTTTTCCGCATCATAAAATTCGGAAAACGAGCATTTGCGGCTAGAGCTGAGTATAGAATAGATGCTTATGTTGAATAGGTACTTACCTACGTTATGCGAGTTGAGTAAGAACCTAAGTACCTAATTTTATACGTATAATGGTGGCACCACATTTAACTAGAACTGAATGAAGGATTACCAAAAAAATAAGCTAGGTACCTACCTACCTAGCTATGCAACTTCTCTATACCTTCCTTTCTCTAATTTATACCAAAGTTCGTACAACACCCTGTCACTCGCTGAGTAAGTTATGGGTTGTATGCAGATAATTGTTATCGATCCATTTTTGTTTTGAGTTGAAATGGAACCGTTCTAAGTATTATATTTGATAGGTACAGTCGCAAGCAATAATAATTACGCATAACGTAGGTTGTGTTATTTTACTATATGATATGCATAACTAAGTACGTACCTACCTATATAATTATATAAATATTAAGTAATGTGATTAGACACATATAAAATAATATTTATATTTATGTAGCACGCTTACCGCTAATCACAACATATTTGGGTTGGCTGGTAGAAAATGCTTTAGTTAAGTAATTGTTTAGTGTTTTCTATGTATATTCTACATGTATTTACAAAAAAAAAGTATATAAGTAGTATATCAATCATGTAGTTCCGATAACACAAGCTCTGCTTACTTTGGGGCTAGATGATGCTGTGTGAAAAAATGTCCAGCATTATTTATTTATTAATTAAGTGTGCATATTTATAACGTTTTAATTAAATGTGCATTATAGAGTTAATAAATAAATAATATTTTTTATACTACGTCACAGTAGATAAACCCACAGCGAAAACTCCAAAATTATGTACCTAAGCATCAACCTGTGTTAACAACACTATCTAAATTTATAATGTACTTACATATGCACTATGACATTTAATACAAAAATATCATTTTGACAAAAAAAAACCCTTGACTTCTACTTCAGAAAAAAAGAGCTAAAAACTAGGCAAATTTATGTAGGTAAAAATCCTATATTATATTCTGAAATTATCTCGTCTCATTAAAAGCGTGTAATGAAACGTATTTTTTATCTCTAGAGTAATGCTAAGAGTATTCAGGCACATACTAGGTAGGTACCTACTACTTAAAGAAGAAAACAAGGGTGGTCGCTTGGTATTCCAAAAATTACCTCCCCTGTCCTATATCAATTCTCTTGAGTTGATTTCGTTTGTTTTGTTAGTTGAGAGAAAACTGCAGTATTAAAATTATGAAACTTTACCGTTGTAAAGTTAAAAAAAAAACTGCTATCGTTATACCAGCACATAATGCATGTTTGCTAGTTGCTACTTGCTAGTGCTGCAAATAAGGCATCACCCAAAAGGGAGCAGTTTCTCCTGAAGTTGAGGCAAATAGGTATCTATTTGCCTCAACTTCGGTGTTTTAATGCGAATAAAGAGCACAATTTCTTTTGCAGAAAAAATACTTGTAGGCCAAAAATACTTTTATAGTAAATTGATCTGTTTGGTCTTGGTCTTTGTAATGAATAATAAAAATAATGTACGTAAAAAAAAAAAAGAAAATTATAATAGACGAAACAGAAACAAACTTAAGCTACCCAACATAACAGATCTTGCAAACAGTACATAACAGACTTGAAATGCCTACAGACTTGTAAAAATATTATAACAAATTGCCCGAATAAATAGTGAAGAAAGGACTCATTATTCCAAAAACACATTAAAACATTCCTGACGAAAAAAGCCTACTACACTATTGACCATTCGTATCTGACCAACTTGCATAATCTACTTACAAACTACCTACCTACTCTCGACCATTTCATCCTTTGACATCGACATTTTTAGAATATCCCAAAACTTAACCTACTTTGACATTGATTATTGAACTACCTACCTACTTCGTGATATTATAAGTATTCTAATGTTGACAATAGCAGCGTTTTACCTGAAATAAAACGCATTAAAATACTTAACTCACTGGAAGCTTTATTTATTGAGACCTGTTTGTTTTCGCCTGGTGCCGCCACTTCCAAAGTATCTGGAAACTTAATAGCGCCAATGTGATAAAATAAGATATTTTAATAAACAATAGTATGTTTAGTAAAATGTTACTTTATTTTAGTAAACAAAACTTTTGAAAATCTTCTTTAACTTACAGTCAAAGTAGACTGTAAATATAACTAAAATAGGAATAAATCAACAAGGTTTCTAATTACTAATCATAAAGTTCGTTTATCGGTTCAAACATTTGCTTTACATTTTCAGAGCGATTACTGTTCATTACCTCCAGCAGTCTGTAAAACTGCTGGAATGTATTAGCAGATCGCCAATTTCCTCGGGCCAAGATGTCATCGAGTGGATGATTTTCTAACCAACTTTTGGACGCTACAGCACTTCGAACGCTTCCTAGAGCTGCTGTAATGCCAGCCTCTTTAAACAGAGTTTTGATCCAGCCTGATAGCAGGCTGGATCATGACTCCGTAATAAGTTCAGGTTATGACCTGAACGTGAAGCTGGTTTGGCTACGCCTCGAACTGTGATAAACATATTGAATGATTTTGCTGTTTGACGTCTTTCATTTAATAATATTATGGTTTTCTCTATCCACATTAAAAGATTCAAGTTAGGATGATTAGTATTAGGAAATAATTTCCAACCGGACTGTCTATAATTACTGCTGTCGGTTTTAAAACCGAACCAAAATACTATGTTATTATCGGATCTAACACAGTGATTAGGATCTACTGTAAGTAAGGTCAGGTCATGTATACCTTCCCGAGCAGAGCAGTAATAACATCGCGGTATGACGCGAAATTTTATATGAACTATTCGTGTCATTTTGTCGTGTATAAATCATTAGAAATGAACCAAGTTTACTAACGTCCCAGACAGGTGGTTTGGAAATCTTTGGTTTTCTTAAAGCGATTGACTTCAAAATGTGTTTTAAAAGAACGTGAACCTCCAAAACGCTAAACGACTATCGTTTAGCGTTTTGGAGGTTGAATATGGGACGGGCTAATCCGTCAGCTTTTGGCACCAGAAAAAGAGGGGTGAAAGTTTTGCTACTTTTAGAATGCCCTGTACCTTCATTTTGTGTACCATTGCAGACATTTCCTTTGAGACAGGAGTGTGAAAAGGACCTGTGTTTAAATTGGGAAAAAGCAGGGGAGGCTTTTGAAAGAAAGGTATGTGATACCCCTGGATTAATTTTAAAACAATTTCTGGTGCCTCCATTTGTTTCCATTGTGAGTGAAATGCGCTAACTGACCGGCTTGAAAACGTTTCGAGTCATTGTTTATACCTTTTTTGGTTTACTCTCTGCTCGGTGGCCACAAACTAATTGCATTAGATCTAAAGACACCTTGTGCATATCACATTTTTGAACAATTCTTCAACTTTTTCGCTTAAATTGTCGTAATTTACGGCGGTATCCTTAGCCCAAGAAAGAAGATTACGAATGCCTTCCTGCAATGTTTCTTTTTGTTTTAGTATGCAGTAGGTTATAGCTGCATAAGAGCTATCGGCATGAGTTGAGGAGTGACGTAAGGTGTCATTATGTTTTTACCTCTTCGTTTGTTTCCAAGTCTATGGAAGCTGGAGTATGATTGTATATTTTCTGAGTATCAGCGTATCTCACCTCTGACCAAGACGTACTTCCTAAAGGCTGAAATTCGATGTCAAAAGCGAAGTCATGACGCAAAATTTGACATGAATCGTCAAAACCTAGATTGTCAGTGACGTTATGTTGTTCATAGAGCTCTCCACTAACCCCTGAACAAATAGACTCTTCTTGGTGACAAGCTGTGTCAATTTTACAAACTAATGAATTGGTCATAAAATTTGACATTATATTTTGAAGTACACCCATATCCTGGACTAGCTTGTTAAACCTGGAATCAGAGCGTCTTCGAATACGCTTTGCTCATTTACGGCGGTTTCGGTGCCGACGCCTCTTCTTTCTGCCCTTAAGTTGGACGAGCTTGACGAGCTGCTACTGCTGCTGCTGGAGCTGCTTCGACTACGTTTGCGAGCTACTCCGCGTGGACCAGCGGTAGGCTCGGCACTCAAGGCCTTGACCTCTTTAGCCGAGGCATCCATTGCTGTAAAAGAGCTCTAGCTACATCTCTTGCACTACAACGAGATCCTAAATAAAAATAAAATAAAATAGTACAAGATCCGAACGGAAAAACCGTTAAAAGGCGATGATCAAGTACTCACTAGGTTATGTTACTTACCGTTGTTCCCTGCATAAATAAACCACTTTAGTTTATTTACTTACAAAAATATTTTGCAATAGTCGCAGAGATGGAGTTTTTACTTCGACGGAATACGAAACGCCAATGTGTAAAAGATGGCGCGGTACATTCTGGCGGCCGCCGCCAGGTGTCACCACTGGACCGGAAACAAAGGAATAAAAGTACATAAAACGCTAGGAAACGGATATGCCCTCTCAATAAATAAAGCTTCCAGTGACAGTCTAGTCTTTTATTTATTATTATTTTGTCATTTTGTATGATTATTGCCATTTATTTTTTTATTTTGTATACCTATCTACTAACTACTATTCACCATTGTTATCATTTAAATTTTATAATGTTTAATTGTAAAAATAATACCTCTACCTCTGCAACGCCCTAACAGGGTCGATGTACCTACCAACCTACTTGGAGCTACACTAGATCTTATGTAGGACATTAAGCATGAATAAAATTAAATGAAATTTAAAATAAAGAGTATAAATCGCGTTTTATAAAAAATACTTCGAAAATTACTTTCGCCTCGGTAAAAAGTGACGTGTTCCACTAGCCTCGAAGAAATACTTTCAAAGTCTTACGAGTATTTCGGGTCGCACCTAGTCCTCGGCCGTGTGAGGTTGTTCTTAGATCATAACATAATTTGTTCGTTGAAAAATTTCGAAGACCTATTAGGTTAATCACTATCCATTCATATCAATAAAGTTCGCGCACGCTTCCTTCACAAGCAGAAATAAATAGAAATGGAAGCAAATAGCAGTGGTATTCATATTTTGCCCGATGAATTAGTATTAATGATTCTAAAACGTACGTCGTACGCTGATTGCAACAGTTTTAGGCGTACATGTAAACGTTACAATGATCTACTCAAATCCAGCCACAACTTGTGGAGGATAATTTACCGAAAAACGTGAGTACACACCTAATTACAGGTATAAACACCTAATTTTTTTTTATTAACTGGCTTTAAGAATGCTAACTAATAATGTGTCTCAGCAGTTTCGGAATTATACAATACAGTTGTCTCTATCTGGACTTCATAAAAGTAACTACATTTATTTATTTATAATTGTAAAATTGCGGGTAATTTTTTACACTTACCATTATTATTAAGTAAGTACCTACTTATTTTTACCATACTAGTAGGTATAATATGTACCTATTTACAAAAAAAATACATGATAAGTAGTTTAATGTAGTTCCCATAACACAAGCTCTGCTTACTTTGGATGATGCTGTGTAAAAATGTCCAGCATTATTATTGTTATTATAACTCCTCAAAAGCCGCATTAGCACTAGTTTTCAGTTTGTCGAGTGCCAAAGATAATAATAAATAAATTTTAAGGTCATATTGTGTAAAAAACAGACAGTTTAGACAAAGACAGACTGATTGCGGCAATGCTCCAGGTTTTATCTTAGCAAGGGAAGTTTTGCACTCTTGCCTTGTTGCCTCTCATTTGAATCCGTAGTCTCTAGCTGGTATTTAGTGGATAAATCCCAAAGTACTCCAATGACCATGAATAAAAACTATAAATAATATTGAGTAAGATTGCAACAAAATGGCAATAAAGAGTTATAGATAGATAACTCTTAATTGCATACACCAGGATTAAAAAATAAACACTTTACAAAGAGTCTTAAAACTAGGTTGTGGTGATACAATGATTGTGGTTATCACTAAGCCGAAAGGGTGTCAATAAAAAAAACAGTTGTTACATACTTTTGCCATGCATCAATGAACTACAATGGCTATGTTTTAAGGGTTGGCTTTGGGTTGGGTTGTTTGTTTTTCTTTTCCTCATAACCCTGTATAAGTGTGCAATTTCACTAATATGTCCGTGTTACCTTTATTAACAGAAATGTCTAGGCTTCAAGTTGCCGGCCGGATGATGCGCGGCCAAGATACAAACAGACAAAAATGAAAAAAAAAACAGTTTTAAAAAAATACAAGTACCATTTGTGTAGTGCCCTCAAAAAAAATATCTTGAATGTACAGAATTGGACCTGTTACAGTTTTATTATAAGTATTGATAGATGTTTGATGTTTACTTAAACCACTGATGGTATAGTGATAGTGACCAACCACTAATGACCCTTCTCAACCTGGTTAGTCCACTGACTGATTGCAGGGTAACCAATACACCAGTGACGGACAACAATCAAACTGCATGTAGAAATCATAGTGAATTTCAATTGGTGTATGTTTCAGAGTGGGAAAAGTTATCTATAACATGGCTGCATCTCAGTCTAAAGTTGAGTGGCAGTGTGATCTCATGCAATACCTGAGCCTTAGAAGCACTCTCATTGATCTGATAGTGGCCATGTCCCCAAAGCACTTCAGGTAAATATGAATTATTGATACTTCAATCTTGGCTGCACTAATTCACCCCAGTCTGACAACTAAAGGTTCAACAACCTGCATAATTATATATCAACTTGCTTCTGCCCACAACTTCGCCTGTGTGGTACCTGGAAAAGAGTAGCCTTTGTATATTCTAGATCATGAACAATAATGATTTCAAATTTGTTGGAATTGGTTCAGAGATTATTAGCAAGAAACATTTAAACATCCATACCTCAGTAGTTCAGAGAGCAGGCAGTAGAGCTGAGACGCAGGCGGTGCTAGTATTTGCATGCTCAGCAGATATTTGTTTGGAGTCAGGGTGAAATGGTACAAGTGGTTTCTGATGCCCATGAAGCCCTGAAGTTAGCTGTGTAATGGATAAAATGAATTTTTATCTATTGTCTTTGGGAAGCCTAATTGTCGCTCACTCAGCAAACTATGCTAAATGGATATTTTTTTTCAGGGATATTAATAAAGACATTGGATTGGAAAATGTCAAAGAGATATTTTCTATTGCCTTATCTAATAACATAAATTACTATTGCACTATTACCATTCTACAAAATTATGTCCAGACTGCAATAAGAAAAGTAAATTCATATGAAACAAAAAAGTAAGTGCACTATTAGTTTATTCTAACACTGTCTATGTTAACACTTAATGTGACCCCCGTCTGTGTGCCCTGAGTCTGTCACCTAACTGCTGCAGATGAATTGCAATTGTCATCTGCAACAGTTAGGTATTATGTCAAGGAATTACTTGTGTGTGATCAGGACAATGTATGAACTGTTGAATGTCTATTTATTTATTTAAAACTAAGATTAAATAATATTTAATCTCAGATAAGTACTATAAACTTTGACAATTTTGTAAAATGGGCGGTCTTATCACTAATTAGTTATCTCTGCCAGATAACCTTAGGATGGAATGGGCTATATGAAATACTTAAATTAGTTTTTGTAAAAAAGGGCCTAGAACTAAGCCCTTGGTACTCCTGCTGGTCAACATTAACTAAATAATGTTGTATTGCATGTATTTTTATTTGTTGGTGTACTTACCAAAAGTTGTTACGGAACTTTGGTCTAAAATAAACTAATTCAAACACACTAGACTGAAATTCTTTTCCTAAGACTATTTTCAAACTCAATTATATTGTAAATGAATAATTTTGTGTTTTTGCAGACCATATACACTGACTGAAATATACTATGGCAAAACGGTTTTACGTTATTTAATTCATGTATTATTCTCACTGAAATGGGCGCAAAATCATGTCACTAATCAGTTGACACCTGAAATTGTGCTCAACTTTTTTACACAATGGCTCGATCCTGTGCATATGCATACTGATGAAGAAGTTTGTGACTTGGTAAGCTATTTATGGATACAGATAAAAAGGTGGTCAGATGACCTAATATAGGTCACCGGCTCAATATGTACAAGAGCTGCATGAAAAAGACAAAAATATAAAGAACCGAAGGAGGTTGAAGGTGTCACTGGAACATACTGTGAAAGCAGTAGAGAAGACTTAGAAATAAACATTATTTAATTGTGCATTTCCTTTTTCATTTTTGTTTATACAGTGACTGGTGCTATGCTAAGCAAAATAAAGAGTTCATCTATCTATCTTTATAGAATTTTTTTTTTTCGCCCCACTTAGTTTTATTGGCGTATCCATTGCAGATCAAGGGCATGGTGGTAGATGTGGACAGGGCGTTAATAGAAGTAAATGATAGCGGTCGTTTGCCAGGTGTGGACACTCAAAATACATGCCCCAATGGAATCTACTCGGAGAGAGAAGTGCTGATGGCCATATCCTATTACATGTATAAGCAGAGGCGCATGGTTTGGATATCTGCTTGTAATCAGGACACTCTAGATGTTGTAAGGGTATGTGAATATCTTTAGTAAAGGAAAAAGTTCGAAAATCGTTAATTTGTAGTAATATCATGATTTTTTTTTTGTGAACACAAACTTGCAGTTGGATAATTGACCGTGACGTATATCGATGTATGGGCGAACATTTTTTCAACTACAAAGTTTGTCTTTCAATCCGTCTTATTCATATTCAATTCTAAAGAGTATAAACAATAGAAAATTACAAAGTTACAAATATAGTTAAAAAGTTGCAGCTGTATAGGGGCTTCACCCGTATGAAAGAAAGTTATACCCCTTTATAAATCGAGATCCAAAGAGAATCCATCAAACTACCGACCGATTTAAATTTTACCTCAGCAAAATTTTTCAGAAAATTAAATAAAATATCTTGTGAAATTGAAAAAAGTAGATGCCACGAAATTTTTAGGGATAAAATTAGATAGCCAACTACACTGGGGTCCCCATATTTATAGTCTATCAATACGCGAGTTAAAAATAACAGCTAAATGAGGAGATATTTGACTGGTTAGATTCTCGTTAGAGTAATGTTTGGTGCTTTAAAAAAATATACGGAAGCCTCGGTGCGCGAGTCAGACTCGCACTTATCCGGTTTTTTTTTTCATTGCCCTACTTTTTTTTTCGATTTTTATGTCATAACTCATAATTCATCAGTGCACGTCCACCACCGAACCCACTTCAGAAGTCGGGGTACAGCCTTAGTATCGATCGAGGACTAATTATTAGTACTTATCTATATTTATCTGAAGGAATGATTACTTGCAGACAATTAAATCCAACAAAAACATTTTCAATGCAAATATGATGCCTGTTCTCGCTATGACTACCTCCGCCCAAAAAAACTGCTTAGACCCCATAATAGATACCAATTCGGTAATTCTCATGAAAATGTATTACTTGTTGCAGACTATTAAATCAAATTCTGGTCACTCTGCATCTTTGGGAGCGATATTTCAGGCCATGGCCCGGGGTTTCGGTATAACCACTTGCAATCTGATCGCCTTCCCGAACCACCTGTTCTTGGAGTGGCGCTCTGATAGAGGATTCCGCTCAGAGACACTGCACTTCAGTCTGGAGAAGGGTGAACTGAGGTCCAGCGGCAGCTGTCCATACTCGGCTAACATAGATTTTGTCGAGCGTTCTCGCCATCAGTATTCCGCTGATGCCTTCATTAAATATATCGTTGCGAGTTACCTCGCATATATGGGGGATTATTTGGGTTGGTAAGTACCTAAAACCACTCCGCTGCTATTTCTATTGGAGGTCTATATATATATATATATATACATATTTTGTAAATTTGGAACCATTGTAGATGTATAATTACTTAATCTGTCAGCATTTTCATCGTACTAATATTATATATGCTAAAGTTTGAGTGTAAGTATGTATGTTTGTTGCTGTGTATCTCCGAAACGGCTGAATCAATTTGGATGGAATTTGTTACATCTATAGTTCGTGACCATAACAAATCGGTTACTTTTTATGTGGATATGACACGGTCGAAGCCGTGGGCTGAACCTAGTCTATATCTGTACTTAAAATCGTTACTGTATATAAAATCGTTTTGTTACTGACTGACAATTAATGCACAGCCTAAGGAGCCTTAGCAGTATCTACTATTATTTATTTTTGTGGTCTAAGCACAGAATATTTGCGTATATTTATTTTTGGTATTTACGCACCACACTAAAAAAAGCATTTTCCTAAATTGTACCCCTTGCCTTGAGAATGCTGAGAGGTTTGAATGGAAAAATTCAACACGGATATATTATATGTATACAATCACAAAAAACTATGTTTAAATAAAACAAAAGCAAACCTCTAGAGACCATAATTTTACACAATATTTATCAAATAATTTGTTTTGTTAGACCGTTTATTCATTTATTTTCAGGCATACTGAAAACGCTGTGCAATTGTTTAAATTCACAACTAATCAAAGCGGCAGCGAGTATTCTAATTTTATCGTATATCTCCAAGGACTTGATCGGACTAAACTGTCTCTACCATTCAACATTGAATACGTAAGAACATTTCTCTAAGCGTATATAAGAATAAGATTTTTTTTTTTATTTGCCAAAAACAGGTGTTACAGATTAATATATACAGATTATTGATTAATGCATATGGTTTTTAAATATGGTTATCTGCGAGACCCAAACTAGGCGTGCAAGCCTGTATCTTGAGTCTCTGGAGAACGAGTTTAAGATTCGATTGACATAGGTGAATTTTTTGTAGAAGGTGCTTGGCAAAATTAAAAGAAAAAAACAATAAAAATAGTTTGAGAAACACAAACAAATAATTAAAGTACCTAGGACAGTGGCAGATTTGTTTGGTTGTGTGGTGGGGTGTGAACATGTGTGTGTGTTTGTGTTGGGGTATATCAGGGTGTGAGTGTGGGTTAGGGTGTGTGTCTGGGGGGAGTATGTTTGTATATTACGCAATTAATGAGTCTATATTAGATCTTCAGCGTCAGTGTAAGACAGACCGTGGAGCCAGTTTTTAACGAGAATTTTGCATTTGAAGTAGGTTTTATCTTTTATTTCGCATGATTTACTGACTTTGTTGTAAGTGTACGGAAGTGAGAAACTCGGGCTACGTCTAGCTATTTCGGAATCAATTTTAGGTAGAGGAATCCTGTAAGATCGTCTTTCCATAATTTCAGGATAATCTGCACGAGACTTGAGGTTTTTGTGAGTTTTCATTGTAGCATTAAAGATAAACAGATGCCGAACCCTGAGAACTTTGAACTCTTTGTATAGCTCATCAGTGGGAAACCGAAAAGGATTGTGGAGCATTACTTTGATAAGGGCTCTTTGGGCTCTCTCCACCTGAATGATAAAAGTTTTCCCTGCATTGCCCCAGATAGTTATGCAGTTCTGTATTATGGACTGACAAAGGGATATATATACCTACCATTTTTAGAATATCAGCTGGAGTACAGTCCCTCAGCCCCTTCATAACGAAAATTAACCTCCTCACACGGCCAGCCAGATCCGATAGGTGTTTTTTATAATTTAGGTTTTCGTCAATGGTGATACCAAGGTATTTTATAAAAGAAGTACAATCAATTTGGCTGCAGTGGCAATTTTCACTAGAACTGTAAGGGCCTTGAGTGCAGGTGTGGAGTCTCAATTTAAGATCGTGTAAAGGGCTCGTAACTATGGTTTTAGAGAACGCTATGAAGTTTGTCTTTTTGACATTAAGTGTCAGAAGATTTTCATTTAAGGTTTTTCCTACTCTCGAAAGTCCTTCTTCTCATTTCATTCATTCAAATTCATTTTAAAATATCTTGATCATATTCCTGACACCTGTAGGTATAAACCAAAGTTCGACTTATATCCGACGTTCTTATACTTGATTATAAAACATTTTTTCCAGATCCACCAGGAACATATAAATTATATCTATGGTTTGCTATCTCTAAATAAACCCGTAGCATCAAAACGCAAAGATGTAAGTACGAACAATATCTTTGGAGCATGTTCATATTACAAACGCAGTATGTAGGTAAGGGATGCGCAAAGAGTAAAACATGTCAATTCAACAATACCATTTTCAGTTGGTCGTAAAGCACCGCACAAGCGCATTGGAGTTCAGCGTGGGCTTGATCTGCTTCCATAAGATATACGAGTACGCGTGCGTGATCCGCGGGTGGGACACGGAGTGTTCGCCTGAGTACAAGAGCAAGCCGGAGTCAGCGACGCTCGTGCACGGCACCCAGCAACCTTTCTACCACATCATAGCTGTGGACCAGAGTGACAGATATGTTGCACAAGGTACATAATTCATCCTATCTCGACTACCACGTCACGGTAGTGAACTAAAGTGACAGATATTTTGCAACTTCTTTTTTCCGCTTATTTCGGTGTGAATTTACGGAGATAACGAACTTCACGTTTAAATATTCCGGAGTAGACTTGGTAACCTGTATTTTTGGTGTTTTTCGTAAGCTTGAATTGAACTAGCTTTCGCCCCCAGCCTCGCTCGCGTGGTACTTGAATAAAATGTAGCTAACCTATGGGTAAAAGTAGGTAACACCCCGGCCACTCACCAAAATGTATGAAACAATCGCTCCGTAACCAACACATACAAGTGTGTATGTGAATGAATAATCAATATTAAGGTTGGCACCCTATTTATTTGACTTATTGCCAGAGCGTGAAGGTATGCTTTCGCGCGGTCCGTCTGTGGGCTAGTGGGGTCAGGACTATGTTGATGTCTGTTGGATGTTTCTTTAAATGTATTATTATTACGTATTATGTGCTATGGTGCTATTCCAGGTCACCAACCGATGTCTATTCTTTTCATTTAAATCGGTACAGCAATACTTACACAATTTTGATATACTGTATAGGAAGTATGTATTATTATTAATGCCTAAAAAGGAAAACATCGTAAAGAAACCGCTATAAAAAATAACCGAAATCTGTCATAAATCAGTTAGTTACCATAAAGCGGAACAATAAGCAATTTTTTTATGGGCTTACACACTGTACATGGCAAAATGAGCTTGTTCCAACCATGTTTGGACGTGCTTTTCACTAATTATGGAAGCGAGGACGTCGTCATAGGGATTACAGTCATTAGCGTAGTATTAAGTATACCTAATTACACTTAATAATACGCTTACATTTATTTCTTTTTTTTTCAGAAAATTTAATTTTGATTCCGCACCCTTCCCGTATATATCACTTGGAAGATATACTCGCAAAATATTTTTCTCATTTCAATGGTTTTTTCTACGAACTAAATAGTGAAAATCAAAAGCAATACCCTGGCGACATGGTGATAGGCAACATGTACGCTACCAAAAAAATGAAAATTATGTAAGTATTTTAAGGGTTTCGTTTCCTGCCCCCCCTATTCTGTATCTGAAAGTCACTCGATGACTATTATGACTAATGTTTGACGAATCAAATGCTCATCACAATGCCGTATTCTGTGGCCATATTGATAGTAACTATATGCAAGTGAAATCATTTAACTATCCAAACGTTCGTCACCGAGTGATTTTCAGATACAGAATAGGGGGCTGACACATTTCCAATGATGAAGACTCCCCCAAACAGCTGCGTCATAGCGGTCAATATTATCGCAATGTTCTTTTCCTACTTATCTCATGCCCGTGTATCGCAGTAGTATCGCAGTAGCGCATTTGAAAAACGCATTGAGTTTTTATCGACTGTTATAACGCAGCTATGTGACTCAATTTGAGAAAATATAAGGCAACTTGGACATATTCATTTATTTCAAATTATTATGGACTTTTAGAACACAAAGTTACGTCAATTGGTATATACTCGTAATGATCTCAATCCCATCTCAATGGTTGCGGGAAGTCGGTGGATGGAGATGACGCAAGATCGTTCATCTATGGGGGAAGCCTATGACCCAGCTGTGGACTTCTAACAGGCTGCTGTTGATGATGATGATAAGGCAACTTCCGGACACTTGCATAACACCTCACACGCCTTGAACAGTTTATTTAAATCTGACACCCATGTGCTTGAATAGTTGTTCAGTGGGTTCACAAATGTAAATTTTTAGTTCTAAAAATTGGTGGGTCGTTGGAGACACTAAAGTGACATAGATGTAGGCACTATTCTTAGTACTTATGTATTAATCATGATTATTATTATTGCTTAAGCCAAAACTATTGTTACAGGGTCAAGGATAAAATTGAACGATACTAAAGAGATTAAAAATCATGGATGTATCTGATAGTTTTCTATCTGCATAGAAAACTATCGCTGCGATGGGATTGCACCCTGCCACGGAAATATTTATAATAATATATAAATTTAGATATATATAACACTCACTATGTTTGTGACTGTTAGTTGGCCAACAGTCACAAATATAGTCCTGAGCCCACACTAGGATTCCCTGTGTCATGGCTATCAGGAACTATGGGTATCATAGTATGTACCACAACACCCAAATCCGGAGCAAATATCTGCAGAACATGCAAACATTTGTCCCACAGCGGGTACCGAACCCGAACCTCTTCCATCGCAGCCAACGACTAACTACAATGCAAAAAGTGGTAATGTGCCTATAACTTACCTCTTCTTGGTAAAACCACGGATGTATAAAAGCAAAAAGTGATGATTAAATTCATTTTATTTATTTTGAGCTAAAACTTGGCAGACTTTCCAGGCAAGTTATTGCCTTAAGAGATGGTTTTCAGTAACTAGGGCGACATTTCGTTTATCTTTTAATTTATGTATTTTTGAGGTTTTATGTAAATAAAGATCTAACTTTATATGATGCTGCTTTTACACCGCAGTCAGAAAGTAAAAAGATTCACTCAAATGAATGGACTTTTGAATGATAACGAACGAAACCTTTTTCATTCAATTGAATGTTTTTACTTACCGACTGGTTGCGAAGTGCAATCTGCATCAGCTTGTTCACAATGCGAGGCATTATTCAGCAATACAAATAAAAACGTCAACTTGCTCCTCGAATGATCAAAATAATCGTCTGATTAGAAAAAACGACTGTACTTACACAAAATAAAACGAGATTTTGGATTACCGCGGTCCTAGATACATGCACTAATACATAAACTACTATGTGTAAGCACTTGCAAAGTAAGGTCACGGACTTTCGCTGTTCGCAAACTAACATTTGTCGTTTGGTGATGTTTGATGTACGTAATTCGTACAAATTTGTGCATATTGTGTGGGGCCAGCTTTAGTATCTACCAACTTCTACGGAATATAGACACAGAACCGGCATGCCCTAGAACCAACATTCGAAGGCATGTGGCATCAGTTAGTGTTCCAGCTTGCAACCTGTCACGTGGAATGCTAAATACTTGTTAAACGCGGGAATGTACCTACCAAACCATTTGGACGTGCCTCTGACGGTAGTCAAGGTGCAAGTAGAGGGTACCTAACTTGCATCCTCAAAGATTACTCACTGAGTATGTATCTGGCGAGGTCCAGGTACCAGTAGTTAGCGGGTTTTTTTATAGTCTAGCTAGCAGGAGACATAATCAGGATAAAATATGATCCTGCAAAACCATCTCGCGGTGTGAACGAGTAAGAGGTGTAAAAGTCGTTATTCTTAAAATTAATATTGGTGTTTATTCATTAAGAAATACCTACAGCTAGAGCTAAGTAGGACCTAGTCATGTAAAATAATAATATAGTTATAGTTAGTATATAGTTGAGTAGAATATAATTAATATACGTTATAGTGTTACGGAACTACATAACAAAAGTATTAAGTACATAATCCATGTTTGGTTAGAGTCATATGGTTGGTTCTAGCTTTTACCTTAACTTGAAATATTTAAGCCACAATAAAGTTTTGTTATGTTTAAAATAAATGGACTAAATCATGGGGCATTGTACAAGTTTATAAATAATCTAATACATTTGAATTTTAAGTTCATATAATTACTTTAGTGAAGTTAAATAATAGTAAGATTGTTCAAAAAGGGACTAATACGATCCATTTCATACGAGATATGAAATGGAGGGAGACTATAGAATCGAGGGATTTTTTCCGGAAGTTCGTAACAACCTCCCCGCTGCTGGGTTAATGTCAACTCTACAAATAGAAAGTGAAAAATGCGATAGATGGCATTGACGAGACCATGTATCAGAAGATTTTGCAAAACAACACGAAGCGAGGCCCATAATAAAAAAAAATGTTTTCTCATGGAAAAGCTTATATATAGGGAGGCTATAGAATAGAGTATGAATGAGTTTTAGTCCCGAATTAAACAGTACTTTAAACTCGTTTGCGAGAATATAAAATAAACTATTTAGTACAGTAAAAATTCTATTCGAGATTTGCTTGCACTAGCGTTTCTTTGCGGTCGTTGGAAGTGTAGGTCGGTTTTAATAAAAAAAAATATTATCTATTGTCTTTTTACTAAGAAATTATTATAAAATGTAACATTGTAAGAGCCGAAAGCATGTGCCATCGGTTAGTGTTCTAATAAGCGGCGATTGGCTTGCAGTTTGGACGTGTCTCTAACTAACCCTTCTTGGTACCCTCAAAAAAATATATTATAACATACATTAGCCAGCCTGTACTATGTAGTATGTATTTCGTTATGTTGTAATGAATAAAATAAACACAATTACAAATGTATTTTTATTTTCACTTCAATATGGTGCTCTTCCAGTTGACATTTCATGAAACGACTGAAATTAGGTATTACTATTAATATTATGAGTGCTCGGCTTCTCGTCTGCGTTGTTCAGTCATATTGGCACTACACAAGTACAATCATGCTGAATGTAGGTATCAGTGAAACTATATTACTTGTAGTACCTACTAGCGGTATGTTTTTTAGTGCACAGAACGAGAACTGAGTTAAGTACATAGAACATCATACCATTTGCAATAACCAAATGTTACAGAAACCTAAAATGATAAGGGTCAATAAACGGTTAATATTTTCAGTCCCTAATATGCAATGGTTGATATTCGAGCTGTTATTTAATCGCATAATTTGTTATATCGTAAGTTTATTCATATAATAACATTAGTATTCAGAATTATTTTAATTGACAAATTTACTGTAGTGAAACCGTCTGAAACTTTCTTGTTATTGAGGTTTTTTCATACATATTTCAATCCCCCCACTATTTAGGGATGGAACAAATACAAATCCTTTTCAAAACCTCCAACAAAGTCACCCTCAAAATTGAATGTATTATGGCCAAATGAATGAGCGAGCATACCGTTTACTGACCCCCAATAATAAAAATAAAAGTATTATAAATGTAATTTTCGTGACCCTATGAACCTTAAATGTAATTTAAAACAATCATGAAAAACTATCTTATGAAGCAATATTTGGCAAAGGTTACAAAAACGGCACAAAAATAAATGTTAAAAATAGTTTTCATAAACAAAATTTTAGTTTAGGAATGATGAATAAAAAGCTAAGGACGATGCGTTTTTGCGACATTTCAATGCATATTACTTCGTGATTGTGTCAAAAACACAGAATGTTTTTGTGATGCGGACAAATGACGAACACGAGAAGTTCTGTGACACTTATACTTGAAAGTCACAAATGACACACCGTTTCGAGTACTTATTTTTAAGTAAAAATACTTTTCTACCGAAAGTATAAGTTCGTAAAGTAACATAACAGAAAATAATTATAATGCAAGCAAAATCTTTAAATAATGTGAGTCTGAGAAACTATTAGAACTTGTTTTTTAAAATAGTTATCCAAAATGTATTTTATTATTTAAAAAAATGTTACATTTAACGAGTATTCCCCACTAGTCAATAATTTGAACAGATACAAGCTTTATAATGAGCAAGCAACAACCTACTCATTGTCCTATAGGTAATTTTGTATTCATTTGAATTATTATAAGGTACATTTTCATTACTATTACATAAATGTGATTACATGACTATGATCGTAATTTACTAAAAATAAACTAAGAGTTGGCAGCAAGATATATAGTACCGCCGCAACACACAAAGTTATGAAAATAGAAGTTGACAGGTAAATTCCCTAATTAGTTACTCGTTACAAAAATCGAGATCAAAGTGTGAGCGACGATATACCGAACACAAAATTCTTAAGTGACTTTAATGAGACTGAATAGATCAAATTTTACTATAATTCTAGATACCGAAAACAGTTACTCAGTTTTAAAAGAACTATAATAGTGTACTCATTTAAAAATTAGGTTTTTTAGTTACAATTATTTAATCACCAAAACAGTGATTATTAAGCGAAAATTTGGATTGGAACTCATTACGATATGATGCTGAGTACAAATTAACATTTGGATCGTGTTTGGTTATTAAAGCTAGTTTAAAGTAATTTAACTGTAAGTTAGGGATTGAGTTACGCCATTGACAGTCTTTGATTTGAGGACCCCGTTCTCGTACGACATTATAGTCTCGCGGCCATTCTCCGAAATCCTGAAATAACAAAATAAATTCTTACAAGTTAATTTTTGCGTATTTTAAAACTCCTGACTTGTTTTCCATCATCTATTGCAGCGCCCCCTAGTGACTTATGACCATAAACCATCTCTAGGAACCATTGTTGAAGTCATTCAAATCGTTTGCGAAAAACAGAATTTCAATCAAGTTAATCGTTTCGGAGATTGAATGTAACAACCTCTTTCGGCAAACGCATATATACGGGCTCCTTACGGGTACACATTGTTCGCTAGAAAGTGCATTTTACGCAGTGGGCGAAGGCCTGCCTTAGACGCAGAAGGTTGCGGGTTCAATTCCCGCCGCAGGACAAATGTTTGAAACTGCGAATATTTGTCTCGGGTCTGGGTGTTTCCTATAAATAATATGTATGTATTTACAAAAAAAAAATGTATATAAGTAGTATATCAGTCATGTAGTTACCGTAACACAAGCTCTGCTTACTTTGGGCCTAGATGATGCTGTGTGAAAATGCCCAGCATTATTTATTTATTTATTATTAGCTTTGGTTGTTAAATTGCGTCGGACTCTGACGTTACTGTTTCTCGTTACAACATCAGCATCGTTCACAGCTTGTAGAAGCCTACAGCTAGACATAGTCCTCTCCAAAGAGTACCATGACAAATAATCTTGGGCTATCTACATCCACAGACTTCCCGCTTCCTTTACAATATCCTCAATCCATCAGGCGTAGGACCTTACATTGTGTTGTCTGGTTCGTGATCGCCATTCGAGAACCTTTCTTTCCAAGCCGTTGTCGGTTCTGCAAGCTATAATGGCCCAATTACTCATGTTTTTGTTGTGCACTTTTGTCCCAAATACAATAACACCTTAAGAACCTAGTGTCTAGACAAACCTAACATAGGTTTAAAGATCCAACTAACTAACTATTGTACCTACTTAATTTTTTAAATAAATAAATAAAATTCCCGTTTGCTAATTCTAAGAGTGGCTCGTCTGTGACTTTCGAGTTAGTTATAAGTTATTCTACAGATTTATAAATTTGGATATTATAGCAGGATATTTCCTAATTTACATACATAAACTCATGCCTGTTTTACAAAGGGGTAGAGGCAGGGACCACGAATTTCCATTAGATGCCATCCTGGGGTACCTTTAACTTCATTCACTCTCATGTATGTGTCGTCAGTTTAGTCAGGGTACTCTTGACCCCAACCTTTCAACTATCCAAACTAACTTTTTAGTATCTTGACCTGACCTTTTAACTGTCCCAACTCACTTTCTAGCATCTCGATCTGACCTTTCAACTGTCCCTACTCACTTTTTAGTAGTAATCTTCTTTCCGTTGACGAGTCTCGTGGTGGTGGTGGTGCTCTTCATGTTGGCGCTGCCGGGGCCCGCCAGCGAGCTGTTGAACGTCGAGAAGGAGGTGAAGGTGTTTCCGTTGGCGTGCGCGAAGATGTCGTCCAGCCCGTGCATGCCGAACCCGAACGGATTGTACAAAGACGACGTGAGGGATGTGCTCGGGTGGCTTCGGCGAGAGGGCCTTTGATGCCCCGCCAGCCCATTGATTTCTGGAAAAACCGGTTATATGTTAAGCGACTGTGAAGGTACAGTTTGACATACTTTATTTTTGGGACGTCAGTTCAGACCTTAGTTCCCCCACTTAGAATTAGAATTAGATACTTTATTTGTTAAGAATTTAACGTGAGCATCCACGTTTTGCATAAGTCAGCATTCCGCGTTATCAGGGTTGCAAGCCCATCGTCGCACGAGTGCACCTACACTTATGAGTATTATCCAGACCCTAAGCCTAGCGGGCTGTACCTCAACCACTGATCCGAAGTTCGTGCGTTCGACCCGGTTGTGCGTCAAAATAATGTTCCTCTCGAAAAATGTTTGTATTAACACTTGCTTAGGAAAACATCGTGAGGAAACTGATATGCTCTAAAACGAATAATATCAAAGGTGCCATCTGTTAGTGTTACAAAAAGCTTGTAACTACTATACAAAACAAGGCATGTGCAAAATATAATTGTTGGACTTGATTCTGACTTCTAACTGGTATCCTCACGGATCTGCTTACAGACCAATAGATCCGAGTCGTCATGTCGTTCGACCGTCCGTTCTGTCTCTTTATAGCCCGTGCAAAAAAAAACGCGGTGGGAGCCGTGAACTTTGACAACCACTTGATAACCGTTAATTTGAACGGGCCTAGCATTTGTATGGATGGGTCAATCCAGAACAGATTGACGCGAACTTTGACAGGAGGCAGTCAAAGTCCTAGCAGGATCCTAAGAGCAATAAAGACATATACATTTTTTTTAAATAACTGACTCACCAGCAAAAAGATTGCCGAACGACGAACCGCCGAAGAATTCTCTGAACACCTCCTCTGGATCGCGGAATGTAAACGGGTAGCTGCCGTAGCCGTATTCGTAGTCGTCGTCGACCGTTCGCCGGCCGCGACCGCCGTTCAGACCCTCCTTGCCGTACTGGTCATACACGCGTCGCTTCCTCTCTGCAATCGACGTGAGATGGTGTTTAATATAACATGTTGGCTCAGATAAACTTCAGTTAGTCAGAAAACTGCTTTTATGAGTGGTTTGGATTATAGATTATTTAATTAGACCGTGGTAAATACCTGCGATATTTTCACATTATATGAATAATGCATCGGATAACTTATTATTTTGGCTACTTTATAGAACTCGTTAACATCTATTTTTATTGCGATATTATAGCAATATAACTTTACAATATTTTACCGTATGACATTGACTAAGTACTGAAATAGTATGTTCTCTTCTTATTTAGTGGGTGTCTTAAACTCTTATGTATGGGCAGGTAATAGATAGGTAAGCCTTCTGTTAAATGAAATCACAAGTTATCACTTGTAGATAATGTCAGTGGGCATGCTATCGATATCACTTAAAAACAACGCTAATGACTAAGTTTTATTAAAGTTTCTATTATGCAAACAAAACCTAACGCAATTACTAAACGCAAGTAGATCGCTATTAATTAGTATGCAACAAGTAATATTTCTTAAAAGAAATCAACGCAATGGTTCTTAGCGCAATAACGAGTGTTTTAGTCAGATTAGTACAGTGTGTTAGTTACAGTTATTTAAGCAAAATAACTCGATTAATTTGATAAGATCTCAACAACTTCATTGGCATACAAAATAATTGTATTAATGAATTTAAAAAATATTATTCACATATTTCAGAAAAACCTCAAAACACGCATTCAAACATTATTGTGTGTTTACATTTACTTACAAATAACGTAACATTGGACATAATTGCATGATCTATAAGGTATTCAACGCATATACAAATCGGTTCAGTTGTTACGAAAATGATCGACAACACATTCAAACGTTCATACTTTCGAATTTATAATATTAGTAGGAAGGAAGCTGTGGTGGGTGGTAATAATGAAACAAGGCAAACAGAACCTTGACCCTAAAGGTAGACGCGGCGGCAGCGGAGGTGTCGCAAAACTAAGTAGTTGTTGTTTAAAACCATATAATTGCACGCTTTTGATAAAGTTTATACCAGACAATGGCGTCGATTCTCTTGTACATCAACTAAACTTAATTGAATCTATCGCTCTCTTTTACTAACAGTAACAAAAGAAAGAGATATCTACAATTTTAGTGCTGTCTAATTAGTCAGATTAATGTTTTCCATACAAATAAAGTTGACATTTCGAAACATGCTGACTAAAAACACACAGAAGATCGCCACGTAAACTAATTTGACAGCATTATAATTCTTGCCATCTCTTTCTTGCCTGTACAATAAATAAGAGAGCGACAGTTTAAATTAAGTTTAGTTGGTGTACGAGAAAGGACGTCAATGGCAATAACTGAGTCAACATCAACATAGTTGGAGGATAGCTACACTGTCATATGTATAAATGTAGATGATTCACTCTTTACGTGGGAGTTACCGATACCTCATAGGCGCCTTAAAATGCATCTGCCAATTTCTTTCACATATCGAAACAGTTTAACAAGATTTTTATGTGTACATTTTGCCGTATTTACTATTATTGTATGATAAGATGAATGGGGACTCACAAAAAGTCGTTAGTTTATGGAAATTGGCAATATTACAAAATTAGCAATCAAAACCAACAAAAAAACTGGATTAATCAAGTTCTGAATATTGTCATTGTAAAGTGTATAGATTTAAGCTTTGTATAAAAAAGAGTGTAATGTATTTTAAAGGAAATGATAATATTCAAAACTAAAACAAAAATCCTACGTGAAATGGACAGCTACCAAAAAAGCGGTGGAATGGTGTCTCTCCAAAAAACCCTTTGAAGCTAAAGTGTCGATGGCCATTGACTCCATTCTTGCTTTGGTATCTGTGACTGTGATGACTGCTTCCCCGAGCATCATACAATTTCCGCTTGTTTTCTACCCAACAATAAAATAACATTTTACACCTTCTCATTTATTATTGGATAAACAAAACTACTTCATAAACATAAGTTTAAAACTTATATTGCAATGGTCATTTCAGAAACAAAACATGTAGGTATAATTGATTTATTTACTAGGAAGTTGCTTACCATCAGACAAAACTTCATAGGCTTCGGAGATTTCTTTGAATTTTCTGTTAGCTTCATCAGCATTGTCTGGATTTTTATCAGGGTGCCATTTAAGAGCTAGTTTTCTGTAACTGTAAAATAAATTTATTGGCGCCTCTTGTCAGTTTCAGGTACTATTAGTATTAGTAGTCAGCTAATACTACTCATTCAACTGATAGAGAAAAACAAACAAAATAACTGATTGGGTAAACCTACACTACTTTCTGCTATGTATGAATGATCCAAGGTTACTGCATTGTAGACATCTTTGTAAAAAACCTTGTGCAGATTCATATTGACAATTCAGTTTCTCAAAAAGTGTACTTTCAAGGCCTTATACATTGAAAGTTTAGTTTACCATACTAGTGTGATTTCTTTACAGTTTTTGTTCAACATAATGAGAGTAAAATGATATCCACCTTATACAAAGACAAATAAATAAATTAAAATAAGCAAATAATTTACTAATTCCTCTGCAATTAAAAACTTAAAAAACTGCATATGCATCATTACTAGAACACGCCATTTACGTTAAACTTCGAAATTTACCCACATTTCCTATTCCCGCTTGCTATCCAAGTAATTTTTTATGTTACTTGTATTTTATTTACCAATATTTTTACAAATTACATAATGTCAATATGATAAACTGACATAAAGGGTATTATAAAGTTTGTTGGGCTTACAAACAAAGACATTTTTGTAATAAGGTTTTTACAACCCTTGTATCACTATTTGTTATATATAATGATTGTGTTTCACACATATTCACTCTTATAAGGAAAATATGAGTGAGTAAATGTGTATATAATACTTACGCTTTTTTAATTTCTGCTTCAGATGATGATCTAGTGACTCCTAAAACCCTGTAATAGTCCACCATCGCTGGTCCACCTTAAAAGGTGTGAGAAAATCTGGAACAATGCAGTTTATGTAGGCAAATAGCATAATGGCTTGAAATGTTCAAAATTATAAATATAAATATAGTAGGCGAAGGCCCGCCTGAGATGCAGAAGGTTGCAGGTTCAATTCCTGCTGCGGGACAATCCATGTACAATTAGCAAATGTGTCATCTTATGTCTGGGTGTTTGCTATGTATAATAAGAGTGTATTTATTAAAAAAAGTATATAAGTAGTATATCAGTCATATAATTCCCATAATACAAGCTCTGATTATATTGGGGCTAAATGATGCTGTGTGAAAAATGACCAGCATTATTATTATTCTTATTGTAATAAAGTTGTTGTATTGTGCCTAACAGAATTATAATACAATGACTCAAATTTATACAGCATTGCCACTGCTATTTTAACAATAATTATTGTTAGCCTACCTGTAGCATCTCTCTCTATGGCCATAAACAATGACAATGACCTAATCAAATAAATAAAAATTATATACCTCATTCATAGGGGTTGTAGGAACTTGATGAATGGAGATGGATCAAAACCTTTTGTTGTAGCTACAAGCTTGGGACAATGATGTGATGATGACACAGATAAAAGCTTAAATTTATTTACAAGAGTAAGTACCCATTAGGTAATAAAGCATGGTAGATCAATCAAAAGACATACAATAACTTTAAATTAAAATAAAGGGACAAATCGATTGCATGCTATCTTCATAGTCACAAAGTTTGCAAATCTACACTTATTTAGAAATGAACAATCCTAAAAAATTATTTGATACTATGTAAACTAAATCGATAATACCTTCATTGGTCGAGCATGGTTACAATTTCTAAATAGCTCTTGTTAAACTCACCCACAAAGACTATAAAAACAAACAAATTGATTCAGCACTCACATTGCAAGACGCAGACTACAATTTGTCGTTGGGGATTTTTGTCAAATAATGGAGATTATGATTTTGAGACTGTTTGCTGTTGTATTTTTTTGTCTCTGTCTTTGCTATTCAAATCAATCAATCAAAATTCAAAATGGTCAGACAGAAGAAATATCTGCGCGAATGATCAAAATTTATAAAAATCGCACGAAAGCGTACGATCGATGTGAAAAATCAGCTGACAGCTGACAAGTTAGGTCAATGTCAGAATTGTGAGCACAGACTAGTTAAAGTTATTTTTTAACAGAACCCTGGAAATTTTACTATTATGTGTTTCTTACAGGAAGAAAACTTAAAAAAGTTAGGATAAATAAATAAAGGAAAACATCGCTTACATGAGCGAAGTTTTCTCACCAGAAAGAAGGATTACTACCATTAGCATGCCAATGGTAGTAATCCTTCTTTCTATTAATCCCTATAAAGTAATCCTTGCTAAATGGGTAGAAGCCTATTTCAAATTATTACCAGTAGTAAACGATGGAAACAAATTTTGAAAATCGCTCAGCCCCCCCCTCTTATGTCTGTGATCATAACCACACACTAGAGATGAAAACGCATTTCGTAACCTTCGTTAGGTAGGAACCATGAATTCAAATTTAAGACCAATCAATTGTAATTTAAGACCAATCAATTGATCGAACCACTATTGTACTACTTTTAGATATTTGGATCCTTTCAGTGCGTTGAAAATACATTTGTCTAGATAACGGCTGAATCAATTTTAATAAAATAAGAAAAGCATAGTTTGTGGCCTAAACTTACATATAGACTACATTTATATACAGTTAGAGGAGGTATTAAACTAGCCAAGCAGTGCGGTGGGCAGAAGTAGGTATTACATAGGTACCCACCTAGTACTAATTAAATAATTTCACACTTTTCATAAAAACAAAACGTACACAACTATTATGTATGATATAATATGAAAACATAGATCATAAATACGACTTTTTTCTGTACCTAGCTAATGATTATTTAGTGTCTACAAATACTAGATGGTACCGCTGTGTCTCAGTACATACGTAAACTAATCAAAAATATAGGAAGTTTGAATAGTGAGGGACGTATCTTTCTAGTTATGTACCTACTCTACTCAGCTACCGGTACGTGTAACAGAATATTCCCAGGCAGGGTTTCGTAAAGTAGGTAATGGTTACGTACCTTAAAATAACATTTGGCTCTTCCGGTGACTTTTGCGTGCCAATCACGAACAGCAGAGAAAAATAATCTGGTTACACTTTTGACGTCTGAAATCCAGCTTCTTTATTTTGAACAGGTAGGTAAGGTCAATATACCTTATTTTGTTGCGAAAATTACTTTTTACAATACCTACACAAACAAATTGATTAAATTTTGATTCGTTCAGATATCACATCACTCATTATTTCTTGAATTGTAGAGTATCTTCACACACTTCACTTTTTACAAATTAATTTTGGTTGCCATTTATTTTCACTTTATAGGTAGGTAGGTATGTATACCTAGGACCGCTGAAAAGAAGACATAGATTTAAAACCTATTAAAGAACTAAACATAAATCATGAACGCGTACCAAATAACACTTTTAATAGGTAACTTATTAATTTAAATAAATTTTAGGTTGGTAAGTACCTATTAATTAACTTATACCAAAAATTTCAAAAACAAATCAATTATACGTCGTTAAGTTTAGTCTTGTGCGGGATTGATAAGACTAAACGTAAGCAGAAGTAGGTAGCGATGTTGTAACTGCACCTTATGTCTGTCTGTACAAACGACCCAAGAGCACATTTTTCATTGACTGACTGACATTCGAACGCGAAGACCGTGAAGTTGGACGAGAATGGAACTCCGGAGCGCGGACGATACAAACACGTCACATAATAGCTACCTACCTACTTACATTCACAACAATGGTAGCAGACGATCCAACTAATATTGTAAATGCGCAAGTTTACAATATTAGTTGGATCGTATTGCTGTACCGATATGAAATAATTTTGGAAACATTAATTATACTTCTAATAAATAAAACATACTTATGCGTATTTATCCGGGCACCACGCGGATTAGCCGTGGACACTTCTAGATTAACTTTGGCACAGCTGTCCCAGAATTATGCTAAAAGAGGTTCAGAGGATTCAGCACATAGCTTACAGAAAACTATAGTTTGAAAGAGCATTTGGAAATTAAATAATCAGATGTTTTATCTATGGTTTCTGATTATATCACTATTCGTTTATTAGTAGTCTTAGAGTTGGCACACAGCCCAAAATACTTACTGCTTAAGGCGTTTTAAACAATTTCAAATTAATTACCTCAAAAAAAATTGAACATTTGTTTTATTTTAGGAAGACTTGTTCACTTTCATGTGCAGAATTACTTCCTACACCATGTATAGCTACAAAATAATGAGTGCTCTGCTTCACGAAAAAAAAACAAGTACACAGAACACATACAATTAAATAAATATATCCAGCAAATGTGAGTTATATTATTAAATACTCACACTAGGATTACCTGTACGCGTCCGATCTGAAATAGGATAGTAGGGAATAGACTAGTTGTTGCTTTTATATGATTGCAATTGGCACTATAACATTTGTTAAGCACAGAATAATATATATACATATAAAATTAATTGTGGGTATCAGGAACTACGATTACCGCGGTTACACAGGACCCAGACCTGGGACAATTATCTGTAGATTATGCAAACATTGGAACCGAACTCCAAGGAATCGAATCGAGATTGGTACTTTAAGTCGAGTAAGAATTAAGAATGCATCTGCTGCATAGATTACAGGCATATAAGGCATTGATATAATTAATTGGCAAGTAAGTACCTACTCTCTTTACTTAATAACCACTCTAATTTTACAAATATTGTGTCTTTTAGTGGATGACACCCAATCAAAGGTCATGGTGGATGGAGTAATAGTGTAAAAACACGCGAAAAATATCGGTATGTAGGTACCTACGTATGAACACTTGCTCATAGCCGTAAAGGAAATAACCGTGAAGAATCCCGCATTTACAAAATTTCAAAGTCCTTTACCATCAATAATGTTTGGACGGTTTAGTAGGTATCTAATTAGTTACATTAGATACCTACTAAGTAGGTTCTTTCATGTTTGTATTAGCGTCCTGTTGTCTTTGATTATATTGTGACCTACATAAATTAATATTAATTTGAAGCTTTGCTTTATGTCTATGGCCAACCAAACCATTCTAAATTCTCGCAACGTTGTTGGATTTGTTGCCTGATGTCATTTTGCTCATACAAGGAGCTTACTTTGTAGGTGGTACGGCGCGGGGCAGGCAATCTCCGTGGGGGGCGCCGCGGTCGTGTTTCCTTCACTTCCTTCTTGCGCATATTTATACATACCACATAATAAGTACCTAATAATTAAAGTCATGCCAAACAAACGCTTAGCTCATGTTTTATCGATTTTTATGGAAGTAAGAACAGGAAATACTATTGAAATTGAAATTGAGTACAAATATTTTTTCTCTCTACGATTTTATCGGTATCAACAAAGAGTTAAAGCATTTGAAATTACAGCAGGCGCGTACCAGCCCCGTGGGCACGATGGGCCTGCCCACAACCCTAATTGAAGTCGACAGGCTTCATAAAATTAAAAAAAAAAAGGAACGGTACTTAATTTGCTTCAAAACATTACGTAGATTTATGAAGAGCAACAACTAAAATGTTCTACAATACATACTTTGTACACTCGACAGAATAATTCTGTAGAGATATAATAATACTATTGAGCCTTTTATTTCTTGTATTGTTATGAATGATCATCGCACTTAGTCAAATCGCATTTTTGTTTCATATTCAATTAGCATTGGTACGTACTACGCTATAGATTTCACTCCTAAATTTCTCATGTTTGGAATATCATTAATTTTACATGCTTTATTACATCATTTTAGTAGTTTTGCATTCAATTTAATTATATTATATACATGCATTGAATGCTAGAGTCCGCAAACTAATATTTGTATTCAAAAAATTACGTCATATAGCGGATTGGAATATTATCAAACAAGTTTATTTTGCTCTATGTAATTCCGTTTTAACATACTGTATATCCACATGGGGTGGAGCAGGTAAAACACTTCTACTAACAATCGAGAGAGCTCAAAGAGCAGTACTCAAAGTGTCCACTGCAAGGCCCTACTTTTTTCCTACTAACCTTTTATATGAATCATGTAAAGTCTTAACAGTCCGCCAGTTATTCATAATGCACATAGTTCTAAAGCAGCACGCAGCCCTTCCATACAACCCTGATTTTACTAATAAAAGACGAATCGATAAAGTTTGTCATAGACAACTAAGCACTAAACACACTTTTGCAACTAAATTTTATACGTTCCTTGGCCCTCTTCTCTACAATAGATTAAATGCCTTAGTGAATATTTATCCACTCAATTACTTGAATTGTAAGGCAGCCCTTAAGGACGCCTTGCAAAACTTTTCGTATGATGATACAGAGAAACTATTAGATGTGATGAAGTGAAACGTTGTACTTAACTAAGTTTAGTTATAAGTTTTTTATGTTAACTCATAAAATAATCTAATATGAGTATTTTTACTATAATTTATGTAGTTAACCTATATGTCGAAGTCACTATATTTTATTCTTCAAGTGTTTTGTTTGTTTGTATAATTGCCTTGCTTGTATAATGTTAGTCCCTCCCGCCTGAAACACAGGAATACCTAGTTCAGGTTCTAGTATAAATTTTACTTTATGTTAATTTTAGATCATAAATATGTAATGTGTGTAGTATACGATTTTTTGAATAAATTATTATTATTATTAATTAAAGCTTGGAGCTTTTTTGCTAATTCTCTTCATTCACTCAGTGATATTTTTTTGTTAAAAATATTTATTTTCATTTAGGTAGGTAATATAGTTGGGAGAAGAAGTTTTGTTCAATATAGTACTCCTTGCACCTAGAAAGGTTGGTCGATAAATATGTAGTTTATTAAATGTGAAATTATTGAAAAATTTTAACTGCGTTTATATTTTGAAAGATCTTTAAGAACACTTTCGGACGTTATCACGTCAAATATATTATTAAATATTGAAATTTATGTAATATGGAGGTTTACTTTAAACTTTGCAGATGATTATGTAGTACTAATCTTAGTAATCTTAAAATCCATAGGATTTTTTTTAACAGATGATAAATTTGGTTAATATAGTTTCTAAAATTAGGTAATTTTGGTCATCAATGTTTCGCTTCATTCTTATATTTACAACATCGAAAGATCTTATTATATATTTTTTTATAGGTCCTTTCTTTTGTGTCTTCGAAATTGTTTAATCATACCATTCCTATTAGTTTCTGGTCAGTTTTGTTGATAGGTAATTTTTAAATGTTTTGGTTTTTTTTTTGTGTTTGCACGAATATTTGGTTTAGATAAACCACTAAAACTCACCCTCTTAATCATACATCACTAAACAAAACATAGAGGCAGACAACTTTTAGCACACTCACTTTACCAGCTTACTACAAGAAGTTCTTCTTTAATACACTGACACTGAACTTTCTCGAAGTTGACATTTTGGACTGTTAATAATAATATATTGTTTAGAATTCACAAAAAAAAATTGCATTTGTGTTATATATATTAAATTCCTTAAAAGTTTAAAAACGGTTCCAGTTCTATAATTTTGTCATTTTGCGCCCGGTAGTTCGATAGAGCATAACACATTTTTTTTCTGATTCGCACCATTTTTGCGTTGGATATTTTTTTTGCTTTGTTGTATGCACAATACAACCGTTAATTCGGTGTAGTTGTGCCAATCACATGCCACTAAATTTTAAATAATTTACGCCGCTTTGTTGCGTCGAAGATAATTCATCACATTGGTAGTAGGTATAAATAATAATAATAAATAATGCTGGACATTTTTCACACAGCATCATCTAGCCCCAAAGTAAGCAGAGCTTGTGTTACGGGAACTACATGACTGATATACTACTTATATACTTTTTTTTGTAAATACATACATAGAAAACATCCAGATCCCGAGACGAATATTTGCATATGCATACATTTGTCGCGGCGGGAATCGAACCCGCAACCTTCTAAGTCTCAGCCGGGCCTTCGCCCACACTTCGCCGGAGGTCGTCCATTATCAACTAGTAGGTAATAACTAGTACTCTACTTAGGTAGGTACTTACCTGTCTGTACATGTCTACTACATACAACTAGTTAGGTACCTACAAGCTTGTGCGTAAATTCATACAATATGTAGGTAGGTAGTCAGTCATTATATTGTGTGGCTGGGTGCGTTGTTGTGTTCCTTGTGATTATGTCTCAGTCCGCTGGTCAACAGGGTCAAAATAACTGGATTAAATTAATACGTAAGTACCGCTCGACGGCTCCCTTATACACCAATCGTTTATAATAACGAATTCATTAATAGGTACCTACTTTGTGATGGTTATTAGAATTCTTCACGGTCCTTAAAACGCGTGAAATCTTATGAATTCCATCAACTCCATCATGCTCTACCTATTACGATATTAGCTGTAAGGCATAAAAATAATATCTCAGTTGGCAATCTATTTAAATCATTGGAGTGCGCAAATAGCAAGTTTTCCACCGCTCTGTGGGCGAAGATAGCGTCAAGATTTTTTTCTACTGAATTCCTACTCGTAATTTTTAAAATCTTGCAATCAATAGGAGATGCATTAGGTATTTCTAGGAAATATCTAGACATATAAAAAGTTAGCATGTGACCACATGCAATATAGGAAAGGAAACATGGTAAACATAGGTATTAAAGCATTACTTCGATGCAAATATATTTTAGTAGGTACGTAAACTATAGGTACATTATATATGGTACCTACGCAAATATATTTTAAATGTCTTGCCAACATCTTTTGCTTTTAAAGTTTGAAAACAAAGCTTATTATTTTATTTAGGCTATAGACCGAATAATAAGTAGGTACAATTAATTTAAAAACAGTAAAAATCAATTAATCTTTATATTACCTCAAATTAAACTAAGAAAAGAAGATCTACATCTAAAAATATACCTATATACATGCATAAACTTCCTTTCGCGTCCCTTCCCATCATTGTAGGTATAGATGTACCTACCTATTACCGTATAGCATTTAATTACTGAAAATAAGTAACTCAAATTATTAGGTGTATAATTGACAAAGGTATTCAGTGATGAAACATAAACGGAACTTCGTAGCTATTTTTGCTCAAGACATGTTGTTAATTATAGAGTTGATAAATCTCCCAACGTAGGTAAATATAAATAGGTTCTCTTTCCAAAAATAATTTCACATTAGTATCGTCCGTCATAGGTAGGTACATAATTACGAGGTGATTTTGCAATACATAACAAAAAACTATTTGGTAGGATAATTATATTTTTTGTGTTGGAACATACCTACCTACCCCTATTTTATCTAAATCGGATTCATTCATCATTTCAATTGACGCATACAGTAGATCGATGATCTTAGGGCCAATGGCAACGTAGGTACCTAGCATCAATACAAAAAGGCGCGCTTTTCTGATTTTAACCTATAGAGTCTGCGTTACCTGTATCATACGTAGGTAGTCAGGCAGGCAAAGGTTTTGGTTGGACTCTGCTGCGCAGAGCAGCAGCTGCTCCGTTAGTAGCAGCACATATATTATAATACAGGCATAATATTATATAATTCTTACTAGCTGTTGCCAGCGGCTTAGCACGCGTGGAGTCGTGTTTTAAAAAAACTCTCATACACACATGGTCACGAATGGAGTCACTGCGATGCGCTAGCTTCATCATCAATTTCCTGAAAATTAACGTGTCAGATTTTTCCTGGCTTTTATAAATCTAACATTCATGTTTGTTCTTAATTAGCGAATCGAATGCACTAAAATCGCTACCTACGCTTCTCTTTCCTAGGTAGGTAGGTAGATACGTAGGCAGACAGTCATAATAACCTGCTGACGACACGTTTTCCTTGTACGAACGAGCGGTGAATCATTAATGCAATGATTCTTTGTTTTTCACTTCATACCTATTATATTATTATATTAGCTTCAGCCCATAGCTTCGCTCGCATGGTAGGTAGGTAAGGTACCTTCACTGATAAATAGTGTGTACGTTAAGTAGGTGTTTGTTAAGTTATGATAGGTATACATACCTATATATATTTTATGGTAGGCAGATGTTACCTTTGTATGTTATACATAACGGAAAGTTAAGACAGCCCCCGTATAAACTCTGTATCTGAAAGTCACTCGGTGACTAACGTTTGACAATTTGACTAAATGACTTTCACTTGCACATAGTTACTATCGATATGGCCACAGAATACGGGCTTGTGATGATCATTTAGATAGGTATTTGACATATCAAACGTTCGTCTGTACCTGACACCTTGGGGGGGCTGGCCCATGTTATGGCACTTAGATACTTACCAGAAATTGTTTCATGCAGCTACAGGAATTATAGGAAAACCTTCAGACAGAGGCCTCTGTTTTTTAGGTACCTACTAGGTTACTTTTTTTTGTACCTTACTAACTCTTAGAGTTAGTAAGGTACCTAAAAAAAATCAAAAAAAAAACGGAGCAGCTTATTTAACACCGTGGAAACCATAGAGGAAATTGCAGACTACTTTGTTAGGAATATACGGAGTATAATCCTATCTAGGAAAGGAACCACTACATTTCCATTCATTCACCCATTCAGTAAGACATATCAAGAAGCTAAAGCGCGAAGATATGTAGGTACACGAGAGTGGGTCAATAAATCCGTGACTATTTGCTTTTCCTTCCTCTTTTTTGTAAAAAGTAAATACTCTATGATCAACCAACCATCTTTCAACGGATTACTGTCAAAGTTTGAATTAGTTGCACAGTTTAGTTTGTCTATGAAAGCCCTTGAAAAAATAAACTGTTAGGCCTGAAGCGAAGCGCTGCTGTAGCGCTTCCACGATGTAAGCAGATGCTACTAGAGTTGGCTACTTCAATACCATACAGAAAAAAATAATCGCGTCTTATATGTTCAGTGTTGACTCGTGTATGGACCAACGCTATTATATGAGTCTGGCAGACAGGCTGATGATAACAGCAACGTAGTAACCTAAATACATAAGTTGGATGGAAAAAGCTACGTAATTTAAAATATTTTTATTTAGGACCCCTGTCGTCGGAGAAAGTTCTAAGTATTAAATATAATAAATAAATTGTCGTTTAATAATGTCGTCTGAAAATAGAAAGTCTTTTTACAAAAAGTACAAAAAGAAAATATTCTACAATACTAATAATAAAATATTCTAAAATACTCGAAAATAATATGGTTAACCATTTTATTTTCGAGTCTTTGTTCTTTTGGTCTAACTAGACGTAGATATTACATTTAAAAGCTTAGAACGGAAAGACGTTGAGTTGCAGAGTACCGATATTTTTCGTGTAACACTCTGCGGGCTTAACTAATAAATTATCCGTAGAAATCGATCAAAGTTTGACCTGCAAAGAACCCTCAAAACACGAGTCATGTTCGAATTTGTCTTTGAATAAAATAGTGTATAAAATATGGAAAAATTATACTTAGTAAAGTAGAGCCACCTTCAGTTCGCTTCAAATCTTGAATAATTAGTAATTACGCTTATGTAGGAAGGATGACAGCGCTCTGTATATGGACGCAATTCTTGTTTTGTATCAATAGACTGGGCTCTTAAGTGGCTGCTTTAGAGCCCAGTAAATTATATATTCTCTCATTTTTATTGAAGTGAAAAAGCTAAAAGGCAGAATATTGCTTAGGGGCCGCGTGCCCTCTTACCTACTTCTAGCTCCTAGTAGAAGTAGGTAAGAGGTACCTAATAGAATTAGGTACTTAACCAAAAAATATTTTATATCAATAAATCGGTTGACACCATAGAATACAATAAACCCACATACTTACTAGAGATCTTACTAGGGAGGGATGCTACTATACCATACCTAGAATCTTGGAGCCCGTTTGTGTGGGTTTACTTGTTTGTCTGTTACCATTAATCTTTAAAGCCACCTAATCGATTTTAATGCAGATTTTTACAATCGTTTAGTAATATGACTTCAAATAGTTGCTCATAAATAGCCAAAAGTCACAAGGGGGTAAAAGGCAGGATTGTTGGCTAGTATTGAAAAAGTCGCAAGAATTTTGGGCCTCAAGCGTACGCCGTGAACCGCCTAATTATCAATGGCAAAATTGAGGAAGGAACACTCTGCAAGATGAAATTAGATACTGGTGCTTATCGTACAGTGATCAGTTCCCAACTTGTGAATCGGTGGATGTGAAGCTGATGAAACGGGATTCCAGCGTAACGTCATCATAACTGACCATACCTACGTACCTACCTATTTGTTCAACCAAACGGCTTATGATTCAATCAATTGTTGGATAGCCTTGGAGTGGAATTGAAATTTTTAGCCTAGATAGGCTATTCTTCATTTTATTTTATAGGTAGGTAAATATAGCTACATTATAAAACATTGCATAGATTAAAATGAAGACCTCCCAAAGATTTTGGACCCCGTTGCCGCCACTATAGATTAATTCTACATGAAGTGTCATAAGCATAAATTCTATGAGTCAAAACAAAATAGGGTTTATCACAAGCATATGTATCGCAAGCCAAGTTGACTGCAGTTTGGGGGTGACAATGGATAGGTAGTTATGAGAAACAGGAGGTCATAATTAGTTAAAGTAGTATATTTGGAAGACATAGTTTAGGCGAAACATGATATTATAACAAAAAACCGAGAAATTATTAAAATTAAATATGGCACTAATATTCTAATTCAAATAGATTGCATTACGTAATTCTTACTATACTTTAGAGTGGTTAACAGAATTACAACTCCTTCAAAGTTTTCTGAAGTCTGTCCAAATAAATTTCTGCATGTTTTGGTTCGAAAATTAAAGCTGGTCTAAGACGAATGGCAGTTTCCCCGCATGTTCCACCCAGCACACCTGAAATGTGATAAGTTTCAGAAATTACGCATAAGGATCTCCTTGTGCAAGAAAATACGACATAGGGCCAGACAGCTATCTTAATCACTAAATGTAATGATTAAGATAGCCATAAGTGTTACATTCTGCCCTGCCACTGCAAGGGGGCACCGCATTTGTGTGCCCAGACGGAAATATTTAAAATTTATGAAAACTAAGTAAAAATAAAAATATAACTCTCAAGATTACATGTATACAGTCATGTTGCATAAAGTGTGTCGATGTTCCGTTCACCTTTTTTCGATAATAATGTTGTCTTCCTCGTATTTCTATATAATATATTTTCTCATTATTTTTTTTGGCCCTTTTAAAAACGGTTTTTTTTTGTTCTTCTACTGTTTTAAGAATATATATTTTAGGAATGGAAAGAGAGGTGGTCGAGGGACAGCCCACTAGGCAGACACGGCTTAAGAAAAATTCTGATTACCATTTTTCTTCAAATCATTATTGATCTTGTCCCTTGTCTGAGTGGTGTGAGCGTTGAACGCGAGAAACGTGCCTCGGCCGCGCACGCTGTGAATGACCCCTCCGAAATCCTTCTCGAACTGGTGAAGCCCCTCTTTAAGAACCGAGCCAGTCCTGAAAGTGAAAATGGTTTATTTCCATTGGATTATAAGAACGACCTGGACACGTATTTAAACGTATATCTAGCGACCGAAGCAAAGTCAACGTCAAAATTTATTTATAAATAAAAATCACAAGGATCACTTTGAAAGCGCCAGAAGAATCGACGACGAACTGGGCTTGTTCATCATCATCAACATCCTGTAGAAGTCCACTGCTGGACGTAGGCCTACCCCAAAGAGTTCTATGGCGATCTTGGGCCATCTTTATTCAGTTACTTCCGGCAACCTTTAAGATGTCATCGGTCCATTCGGTTAGAGGGCATTCCTACACAGCGTCGTCCGATGCGTAGTACCTTCACTCACTGTTCCAAATAAATGAATGAATGAATGAAATTACTACGGAATGCAATGTATTGTATAGATTGCAAAAATCTATGTAAATGTTTCTTATTGCAAGTTGATAATTCTAGGTATTACCTATACCTATTGATGATTAAATTGTGTCTTCATGGTTTCTTTATAATTTCTTCCTGTCAAGTGTTATACTCGAAGAAATTTTGATCGCAGTCTTACGATGTTCTTTCATTCCTTTGAACGAAACGTACGATATTTTTGTATCCATCCGAATCCAACCTGGAGACGAGCGCCTAACAAGGCCTAGAGCTGGTACCTATGCAATGTGCACGCGCGTTCGTATCCTCCGCGACCGACTTACACCTTTTTTGTGTACCCCATACCTAATAATTCTGTGTTCTACTTCAATAAACTTTATCATTTGCTTTAACGTTCCTGCGTTGTGACTTAGAATCCCGAGTCCCCATAGGGCAATTGTTAAATTAAGATTTTATGACAAATAATCTGATATTCACCTGTTTACCAAACTGAGAAGGTTCTCCTGCTTGATCACATTCAGTACGCGCTCTAGCAAGATTAACTTGCCGGGGTCGCCCATCCACGTGTTGAAGATTCGGTACGCATGTGGAGCCCTAAAAATTTAAATAAATGATCACCCAAAAATAATTCTAGTAGAGAAGAATAGCTCTACTACAATTAGTAGAGCTACTTGTGAAAGAGCTCGTCTTGAATATATTTACAGTTACATTTTTAAAATACCTGTCAGATTAAAGCAATCACTGATAATAATTGTATATTATCCCGTTAAAATAAAAGGGATTTGAGCCTTGAATGGTCCTTCAGGGTGAACATTCCCTATGTCCACCAAGTCATGGTCTATGGTCCATTCAAGGTCATTCTAAATATATGTAAAATATTTTTTGAAATCAGATTAGTAGTTTATTAGATTACCCCCTACATCCAAACTTACAAACCTTATCTCTTTATAATATAAGTATAGATGGGGGAATTATTAGTTCTTGAATATTCAAGGAAAAAAATCCATAGATACCTAAAATCAGCGTTGAAATAGAACCCTCCCGTGAGCATCTTCTTACTAAAGGTCAGCACATCGGGCGGAGAGGGCAGGTGGAAGTGCTCGTAGCACCACATCTTGCCGGTCGGTCCGCAACCCGTCTGCACCTCATCTATGATGAGAGCGACTCCTTTCTAAAAAAAAAGAGACCCCCATTTTGTATAGTCTAAAAAAACAAGCAGAGCAACTATGCCTGATTCTTCTAGGCTTGGTCACACGCAATGAATCGGCGTTAATTCAGTTTATAATTTTAAATTAGCGTATTAATAAACATTATCTTTAACGCTCTTATGTTTCTTGTGTAGAAAAACCATTGACTTTCGTCTTTAAAAACTGAACATATTTCTGAGAAACAGGGTCTTGACAGACTGACAAGCAGACGAACGGAGAACTATGTTATCCTATAAGGGTTCAGTTTTTTTCCTTTTCACGTATGGAACCCTAAAAACACCTTCAATCAGCTCCAGCTTTTGCATGATAAATAAGGAAGCATAAATCATCAAGTTTTTTGGAAACCGTATGTACAAACCTCTTTGCACAGCTTTTGTAGCCTCTGGAAGAATTCCGGCGAAGCCTCGTAGTCTCCGCCCTCCGACTGAATTGGTTCAACGACAATCCCGGCCACCGGATTACCTTTCTTGTTATATTTCTCAATGTTCTCTGCGACTTGCTCGAGGCATCTGGAAATTGAGTTTTCATAACTTTTGCACATCGTGAATAGACAGGCCGGCCATTTTTCGATAAAAATTATATCTTTTACGTGTTTATATTTTGTATGTGGTTAAAAATATCAAGCGTGAGTTAAATTATTGTCCATCATATCTTTATTTATTTCAAAGATAATAATTTGGGAATATTAAGACTCATCTCGAGATGATATCTCGATTGACAGACATTGAAGCATTATGATCGACATAATATTATTATTATACGACCTAGTGTTATTGTGGTACCGAACGTTACTTGGTAAGTACTTCAATCAGATAAAACAAAACATAGACCAGGGTACGGAAAATATAAATACTAAGTACGAAAAGTACAAGAACAGCTTAAAGTGCACTAAAAGCAGAATAACTAAAATCAACCAAAATCGCTACGCTAGCAAAAGCAGTTCATGCATGGAAAATGAAATATTACTGCACCAAAGCACTGCATCTTGCTTCAGCTTCTTCAAACAAGAACGTGCTAAGTTTCCAAGTGTAGACTGTATGTCAAATCAAACGAAATTAAAAACTTCTGAAATCAAGAATAAAAACAAAAGTTAAAGAAAATAAGAATAGTAAAAGAACATTAATACAGTTCAGAAAGAGAAAGGGCGTGGCGTTTTGATGTTTCACAAACATCATATACCTAGATCACAAATAACTGAACACATCTATCGCTTTATTACACAGTAGGTTAAACAATGGAATTTAAGTTGTTTGTGCTTAGAGTTACTTATGGTAGGTACCACACCTAAGGTATCAAACCTGTGTAGTCGTACGCAATAAGGCACAACAATAACCCATTCCATCATACTTAAGTCCATTCTCTTTCTGAACAAATTCTACCAAATCATGCGATATTCATAGCGTACTTGTTGTCTTCCTCGAGATTCTCCCTCTTGTTTTCGTCGAGTGGGTACTTGTATCTCGGGAATGGTGACACAGGCCAGTCAAAGGCAGGGCAATCCAACTTATGTATTGGTTTGGATCGTGTTGTCGAGAGGGCGCCAAAAGTGCGTCCATGAAAGCTACCCTGGAATTAAAAATTTCAACATTAGAAATATTTTTAGACGTGATTACTTTTATATGAAGTATCTAGTAATGGTTCTTAGCAACGTGTCAAGATTTTGATCGTTGTGGATTGGGTCATAACATCCAGCTATATATACTTTCCCTTCCCATCGAACTTATTTTGAATTAATAGACGGTTCATTTCAAAGTTATGTATCACGATTATTGTTTTCGTTAGGCAAATCAGTTTACTAGTTTTAAGGTACTTACTCAGATATCAAAACAAATCACTTTGATGTACAAATCCGACAATCTGGTTATCATTTGATTATTATGTCAGCAAACTGATAAGGAGTAAAGAAAATTTACCAACCATATATTCTATTGCTCTATTCATGATTATGATAAATCATGTACTTACGTATTTCATGTATGTGTCGGCATTACCGAATTTGAAATGAAAGACAAGTCATGCAAGTAACAACGGGTCATTACAGTTAGGGGCTGCGAATAAAATGGACAGCGGGCCCCTAGGGACAATTTTAAATTTAATATAATATTAAATTTAAAATTGTCCTCCCTTTCATTCTTAGGAGGACCGTTTGTTTTACAAACTTAATTGATCCATATTTCTGACTGACAAGCGACACACATTAAGGTCCCAGAAAATATTGACCTCTGTGGCGCAGTGGGCGATGGCCCGCCTGAGATGCAGAAAGTTGCGTATTCGATTCCCACCGAGGGACAAATGTTTGTAATATTTGTCTCGGGTCTGAGTGTTTTCTATGTATGTATTTACAAAAAAAAAGTTTATAAGTAGTATATCAGTCATGCAGTTCCCATAATACAAGCTCTGCTTATTTTGGGTCTAGATGATGCTGTGTGAAAAATGTCAAGCACTTTTTTAATTCAACCTAGGTACCATCTTAATGGACGATAGGTCCTTTTGGTGCGTCCCCCTGCACTCAAGAACATATTCTCAAAACTTACTAAAACTAAACATAGCAAAGGGTGCAGCGGAATATGAAGTTTGTATAGAAAAAACATGAAGGTCTTTTCATTGCGTTTATAGGATGACTTTGTTCTTGGCTCTCAAATCTCACCTCAAAAGACATGATTGATAAATCAGGCGACCCTGGCGATTGGTTAAGCATGCAAGACTGCAACTCCTCCGGGGTGAAGGAGAGAGATCCGCCGCGTTGCTTCGTGCGGTACCTCATGAACACGGCTTTATACGCGTTCTCGTTGGAGCAAGAACCACACATCATCGTCGCTATGTTGCTGAGCCCAGTCGGCGCTACTGACATCAGGACATTCTTCAACTTCTCTGGCCAATCCGCGGATGGATACACTCCTATTGCAGGCCTATTCACTAAGGCTCTCTGTGGAATAGTATCTAGCTGAAGAGTTATTTTATGGTTTTTATGGTTCGATAGTATGGTTCGTGAACATTCATCGGGAATGTTCACGTACCATATCCATACCTATCGGTGAGAACATCGACATTGTTTCGACTCATTCTTCATCGAAGAGAGTGATCGCGGCGCTCTGCCTACTCTGAAACTTTCCGTATTTACAATATGAATAATTTAATTCACTACCGTTTCTTGAGATATCAGTGTCAGTGACCAACCCTAAGTTCTGAGACATCAACATCCAATCTGATTTAGGATAAAGCATTTCCCTTTAGGAACTTCTGCTTGCTTGAAATCCAGTATCAGTTAAACCAGTGGGCACTTGCCTATAAAATTGATATTTGTATGTTTTTGTTAAGTAAGGTAAGTATCAAACCAAATACGTAAGGTAAGTATCAAACCAAATACAATATACATTTCATATCTACTTTTGATATGACTGTTAAGTTGATATCTAAATCTAGCTGCAAACACAATAATATTTACATTTTGTACCAACAAATTAGGGGCTCGTTATCCTTCCCTGAAAGCCATACTTACCAGATTATGCTGATCATCAAAAGCTTTCAATAATTCTGGATGGTTATATCCAACAGGAACCGAAGATATTTGGGTGAATGCATCTAAAAATTCATTGCCATCAGCATCTACAAAGTAATTGCCAATGCTCTTGTCATAGTCAGCAAACAGCTGAACAGATCCAGCTTGCTGAAACAAGATAGTAAAAATAAATAAGTTAACTTCATACATAACTTAAGTTGGTAGCTTGAAATAGTTTGATTCATGCAAACAATCTTTACAACTAAATGTTATATTAGTTTTATAACATTTAGCTGTATGAGGGTAAAGATTTTTTTATTTTTTTGTTACATTAAATTAATTTATGTCCACTCATTTTACAGGTTGGTTGGTTGTTAGATAATTAAATAGAGACATTTAATTATATTCCTAAATATTAAAACTACTAAAAGTGCAAGTATGTAGTTATAAAAAGTTACTAACAATAGGTACCTGAATAAAATACATGAAGTACCTAACATAAATAAATAAAAAATATACCTAATTACATTTAAGAATACATACATAAATGCTCAAAACGGTGAAGGAAAACATCATGAGGAAACAGGCATGCCCTAGAAGCAAAACTTCGAAGGCATGTGACAAATGTTAGTGTTCCAATAAGCAGCGATGGGCTTGCAATCTGTCATGTGGAATACTAACTTGCAAAATGTGGGCATGTACCAAATGTATGGTTTTGGACGTGTATCTGACTACCCCCTACTTGGTATCCTCAAAGACCCACTCACTGAGTGGGTCTTTGAGGTCGTCCACCATGGGGAAGACAGTGGTGAGCATGTTTTTCTTTTACATAATATGCTTATAAAAAATTAAAACCATAGGTACATGAAATGAAAATTAAAGTGTAAAAGCTAGAAAGGTGGCCATATAGGGTTTTTTTCATATTGGTTGTTCATTTATATATTTTTAAGACTGTCAAACATAATTATTAACTGTTATTATTTCTCAGATATATCTAATATATTTGTGCAGTCTGATACTTTATAGATGTGAAAAAGTACATTCCCTTTCATCTAAATGTATAGTATTTATAGCATAATCACAGGTAAGCAACTGCATAGAAAGAACACTTAAGTTTTGTATTAGGAAGGGCCACCATTGACAACCTTTGTGGCGCAGTGGGCGAAGGCCCGTCTGACAGGCAGAAGGTTGCGGGTTCAATTCCTGCTACGGGACAAATGTTTCTACGATTAGCTTATGTTTGTCTTGGTTCTGGGTGTTTTCTATGTATAATATGAATTTACAAAAAAAAAGTATATAAGTAGTATATCAGTCATGTAGTTCATAATACAAGCTCTGCTTAGTTTGGGGCTAGATGATGTTGTGTGAAAAATGTCCAGCATTATTTATTTATTTATTATGAGATCTCACACCACCTTAAAATATTGCTAGGGCTGCCAGATGTGATCTTCACATACTCACATAATTTTTGTGATTTTCTCATTCATAAAAAATAAAAGAGTCATCAAAATTGTTTATCTTTGAAGATATCAAGTAACGAAACACATGATTAAAAAAAAATAAGCCGAATTGAGACTACTTTTTATTTTAAATCATGTAAAAAAAGCTGGCTACTTATGCCATAATATAGAAAAAAAAGTTAATAAAGTCCTAATTAACCTGCAGTGTTTCCAATTCCTGGAGCAATTTCTTTGATTTAGGACCAGGGACTTCAGTTTTGATAGATGGTTTGGACGGTTCCTGTAGAACAGCTGTTGATAATCCTCTTGAGACTACAGAAAAGAACAATAGTGAAGCTGATGTTATGCACAAAAAAATCAAATATTTTTCAATTTAAAAAAAAAATCGTTTTTTTATCACCTTTTTTATGGGAGTGGGTATACATGTTCTGTAGAATTGAAAAAAATATAAAATTGCTAGAATCATAATCAGCTCTCACCAACATCAGGTCACCTGGACATAAGCCTTTCTTAGTTATGCTATTCATCTTGCTCCGGTGGTTATCAATCAAGCCCATTTATTGTGGGCCGGTAGGTGCCTAGTGGTTATTATTAAATGCTACCTACACCCATCCCATCGAGATTTTATTCAATTTACATTTTATGAATATGACCTTCCACTTACGAGTATAATAGAGGAGGTTGACTTACTTGCATAGAGTCTTCCAAATAATTTGGGAGGATTATTTGATCGCAGCAAAGACATTTTGCCGAAGACTGAAACCGTGTGAACCGCAGTATTCTTTAACAGCTGTTACAAGCTGAGCTTAAATATCCACAAGAAATTTAAAAAAATATGTGTAGTATCACTTCACTTCACTTCTTGATTATTGGCTTTTGCAACTAGACATTTGTCACAATTCTGCCAATGTCCATGTATAGTATCACTTCACTTCTTGATTATGGCTTTTGTAACTGTACATTTGTCACAATTCTGCCAAATGTATAGTATCTCTTACTAGATTATATAGATAGAGCCACAGATTAGTAAGAAATAAATTAAAAAGTACTCTCTGTGAATACTGCTCCTCACTGTTATACCACACTATTTCTATGTCCACACTATTTCTGATCACTGAGAAGATATTCACTTCACTAAGTTTTTTCTGATATTCAATTTTTAGATTAATGCATACAACCACTCCTTGGGTTGGCTTGGCCCTTTATGTCTGTGACTATAATCTTTGGGCTTGGCGCAAACTCAGCGCAGCCTTAAGTAGTAGGTATGTACAGTCGGCCGCACATCAGTGGAAACAGTTTGACCTTGAAACGTTTTAAAGTTGTACACGCGGAATACGCGAAAGAGATAGTTATAATTCTCGACGTTTTTTTCCGATAACGTCATGTCGGAGGGCGTGTTCTGCAACTATCGCGACGACTTTGAAAATAAAATTAGTTTTTTTTGCTTTTTTCCCTTAATTTTAAATCGAAATGAGACAAATTAATATTTTGCGACAAGGAAACATATTTCCCTACATAATTATTAATGTCTTTTTTTATAAATTATAATGTTTAATAGAATTACTACCAACCGTAAATAAGTAGTTAAAATTTGTAAAAGGCAGTAGGTATTGTTTAAATTTACATTATGTTTAAAACTTAACCAAGGCATACAAAATTACAAAACTAAATATAGTTGCAAAATACAATAACACATCTCTAATAAATTAAGTAGGTAGGTAGTCAAAAAGACAAATAATATTGCACTTCAGCCCTAAGTAGGTATATCTACTTACTTAATCCGCTAGCGCAGCCGAAGCAAACCAAAAATATCTCCTTTCTCCTAAAAAAAGACCCAATGATCACTCCCGGAGATCGTTCTTCCTTCACCGTATCGCTCCAGCGATATCTGGGTCGATAGTAGCCCTCGCACTTCTCGCCACCGCTCCGCGCCCGCGCTGCCGCCACCGCGCTGCTCACATGCCGCGATAACACCTAAAGAGTTCTTATTTAATTGATATACCCGCGCTGCGCCCGTTTTTGCCACCTTAGCAACTAGCCCCTCAATTAAATGTATAATATAACTAGGTAGTCACAATATAATCCCTTGATTTAGACATAGCCCTGCGACATACGCAACGCAACAAATGAAATGTCTGAAATGTCAAGATAAATAAAAAAAAAAAATAAACAACGTAAAATATAGTGAAGATCCTTTCAGTGTAAATATTGTAGATAGCCTACAATATTTACATTTTGCGGCAGTCGCGACAGTGTCCCCGTCTAGAATCTGACGCAGATCTTGCACGTGCAAGGCAGGTCCAGAGGGGCGATAGGCGGTAAACATTATTATTTCGTGTTTCCCCACTCTGGCTTGGTCTTTGTCGGGTTTGGCCGTCACTGTCAAAATTTATTGATTGACAACAATCAAATTGAAAATGACAATTCAGTTTCAATCAAAAATTTCAAAAACAAATCATCATCATTTACGTATTTTGTTTGTTGTCGCATTAATCGAAGAATTGATTCGTAAAATATATCAAGTTTGGCGATTGTGATTATAGTATTAGTTGATAAAAAAAAACATGTTGGCCACTTTACGGAAGAAGTTGAGATGGTCTCAAGTTACACCACGCGAGAACATAAACAATGAAAGATCACTATTTTTGGTAATATTTATCGGATTACTTGAGGAAGTTTTGTTTTGGAAAACACTGTGGCTTTCGTTGACGTTTATTTTCTCATGGCAAATAATATTTTTGTAAGTATTTATGTATGTTCGTCTTAACTCTACTGCTATTTTTTTACGACTGTGATGAACGTCCTCAGATCTCTAATTGATACGTAGATCCGTAAGGTTATAAAATAAGGTGGTCAGATCTGCCACCTTCTGGAACACTAACTAATGGCACCGAATTGAGATTTTTTTATTCTAAGGCATGCCGCCGGTTTCCTTTACCATGCCACTAGGCCAAGATGGCTCTTCCTAGCTTTCTTACTTTATCACGATACTCGGTTCCATTCAACTTGCACTCATAAAAAAATAGTCCTATCTTAATGCAGTGGGTAAGTGATACCGGCCCTTGTAGTTATTAAGTAATAATTATATTTACTTTTCCAGTATTTGTGTCTACAGACAAGTCAGCCTGTTACAATTCACCTTATGTTTAACAGTAACAGTACTAAGCATGGATGCATTTGAAGCATGGCTGAAATATAAACATAGAACTACTTGTCTGAAAAGAATGGCTGATGTTGATGCTACCCAATTAAACATTACAATTGGTAAATTATGTAACTGGATTCATAGAAGATGGCATGACTTTATTTTCATAAGAGAAACAAATCATACCAAAGTAAGTACTTGCTGTAAAACTATGATCTTTCATCTTCAGGTATTCCTTCCAACTTTTGATACCTTTGTTATTTTTCAGGCATTTCTATTGGTGGATATTATATTGGGTTCAATATTTTTCTTTGGAAAGTATTTCAATGGGTACTTACTAGTCTATATCAGCTGCATGCTCCTATGTGTGTCATATAAAGTTATTCCTCCAGTGAAAAAAATATTCTCACACATTGTACAAGACATTGGTGAGTTACATTTGAATCAACATTGTATTTATCAACATTGTATCTTTTACTATTTCCTTGGAATATAACTATATTAAATTTAACTGTTCTTTTAAGATTTTACTGCAAACATACCATATACCTTTACATTTGCTTTCAGAATCTGAAACAGAGTTTGAAGGTCTTATCCCTGAAGCATCTGATGTGGATATAAAACTTTTGTCAATTGAACCAGATAAAAGTCAGTATGCTGATGAAAAGCAAAGCTTAGGTAAGACATGTATATTTTTACTGACTTATGTATTACAGCTTCCCCTAATGATCTACATTATTAAAACCATCTAAGAACCATCCCGATTAAACCAAACTTTCTAACAAAACTAAAAAAGATTGATTTAACACATTCCTGACCACATAAGGGTTCTCTGTTCAGTATCATGAACTAAAAATACATCCATGGCAACACAACACCCAGAACTGGAACAATATTAAATTATATTTGCAGATCATGCAAACATTTTCACTGCACCGGGAATCGAACCTGCACCTATTGCGTCTCAGCCAGCTTTTTGACAAAGTGCCACCAAAATTAAAAAAAAATAATAATATAGAATTTGGCTATAAGTGATTTTGAATCAAACATTTAACATTTTATTTGACTACTTCAGATTACTGGAAACCAGATGACATCCCTATTGAAGAAGCAAGTGACAGTTCTGAAACAAGTTCTCTTGTTACAAATTTTTCCATAGAAAAAGTTAAATCACTTCAGAAGGATGTAGAAACGTCGGACTCCAGTGAAGATGAATACATACCACTTGGTAAGTCTTAAGCTTGTTTGCAACAAACCACTGTTAGCTATTACAGTTCTTCAAAACAGCTTAACTGATTATAATGCGGTTTTTTGCAATCAACTTGTAAGACTTCACATAGTTTTCTTTAATAGTTTTTATCGCCACCATCACTAGGGAGAGCTGCAATTGGTAATAGAATTCAAAGAAAAGGCTGTTATATTTTTGAATTCTTTTGGACTTAGGCTCATTCCAATGGCTCTGCAAGACCAAATTTTCAAGGATACAGAACAAAGTACATATTGAAAGAGGAAGACATTTTTGTGTGTTTTCTGAGGCAAACATGAGTGAATTTTTGCTTATTATTTTAAGATTTCTCTTTGATTTTCAGACAGGCAAAAAGAACCACTTATATCAACCCTGGAAGTGGTAGAATCCACTGGTTCATGGAGCAGCTCTGCATATAATGCTATTTGGAATATAAAAGATGCTGTATCCAACATCATGCAATCTGAGAAAGACAATAAAAGGAAGAGAGTATCCAGTGTTGATTCTTCTGATGGCTTTGAAATGATTGATAAAAGTGACTTATATTAGAAACATCAAGGTTTTGCAGTTTGAAATCATAGTTTCCATAGTAATTATAGTCAGTTTGTTTTCAATTTAATTATAACAATTATTTCTTAAACAATTTTTTTCTGAAACCCTTAGATATTACATGACATACTTTCTAACTTTGTCATCATTTCTTTGTGATGTTTCTTCAAAGCTTTCAGACGAATACTGTTGAGTGTGTTCCGTGCTACCAAAGCTTCTAACATAGGCCTTGATGTCTGTAACAAGGAATTGTAATTAATAATAATCAAAATGTAATACATCATCACCACTTAGTATCCTACTATTGCTCAGTAATGAAAGCCATTATTTTTTTATATTATTAGACAACCTTTGTGGCGCAGTGGGTGAAGGCCCGCTTGAGACCCAGAAGGTTGCGGGTTCAATTCCCGCTTCGGGACAAGTGTTTGTATGATTAGCTAATGTTTGTCTCAGGTCTGAGTGTTTTCTATGTATAATATGTACATACATTTTTGTAATTTAAAAAAAAAAGTATTTAAGTAGTATATAATAATTTCATTGTATATCACTCATCATCATCTAGCCCCAAAACTCTGCTTAGTTTTGGGGCTAGATGATGCTGTGTGAAAAAGTGTCCAACATTATTTATATTGTTTTTTTTTTATTAGTTTAATCGATTACTAGCTTATCCTGATAAAAAGTAGCTTAAATGGTTAATCTAGGTCCTGAACATTATAAATTGCTACATAAACATTGAATTTTTTTTTTCTTTTGATGTAAATAAATTATCAGAATCCTCTTACTTTATCAACAATATTTCCAATAGCAATTGTCCTCACAGCAGCATTGTGTTGTTGATTGATAATATCATCATCCTCACTCTGAATAGCCTCATTGTTAAATGATTCATCTTCCTCTTCTTTTAGAATTGTTGGCAAATGAGTTAAAGTCTAAAAATAAATCAAATTTTAGATATGTAGCTATAAAAAAATGGTTATAGATAGATATTCAAAACCTAGCTTTGAAGTTGTACCTCAAAGTTAATGGCCACTAGAGAGTCATTGTTGTTAGTTATTGTCATATCAATTTCTCTTCTATTTTTTGAAGACCCATCATTTTCTGACTGGAAACATGTAATTAGGATCTAAAATTGAAAAGAAAAACACTATTACTGCTTAAGACATCAAAAGTAACAGTTAAAAAATAGTAGGTAGGTACCTAGGTAAAAAAAATATAAGAAACTTTTATATAGAAGTCAGAAAAACTTATTACCGATGGGGATTTACTTGATTGATCAGTAAGAAACACTGCAAATATGATTCCAACGAAAGTTGAATCCATTCTCTGATACATAGACTGAGTAGAAAGATCTGAAACAATAATGTAATTTTAGGAAATCTTTATATTAACTATGTACCCATGTAGGTACCTACTTTACTATTCTGCTGACACTTCATACATTTTTGCTAAGGCAATGATTATAACTGACCAACATGTGAGGGCCAAACAGTGATGTGGGGATGTGAATGATACCATCCCACAACCCGCAATGGTCTTCCCGTTTCACTGGCCAGTTCCTCAGCTCTCAATGTGGCTTGCACTAGCTGTTCTTCAGATATTTCCACACGATCAGGTTTCTTATCAAGTCGCCGTAGAATAACTGATGAATTTATTGAAACCAAGGTATTGTTATTGTGAACCTACAAGGAAAAAAGTTTATTGATCAAAAAGACTTCGTAATAATATGATGACGAGTGTGATCGAGCACATAACCGTTATCATCGTCAAATTCAAGATCGATCTAATAAAAATCTAATCTTATGTACCTCTCCTATGAGTAAACCCATTATTTCTTCTTTTTCTGTTGAGAATGCATGTTGCAAACAAACAAGTGCCACATCTGTAGAAAGCAAAACCTTGTTTAGCATCTTGTGTGAAAAAACAGATATTTTCCTTTTTAGATACTTTATTATGTCCTGATTAACTTCTCAGTACGCTTTAACTATTTAAACGTAGTGTATTATTTACAAGAATGCGCTACTTATGTATTTTATGAAACGTAATTATTTTTTCTTATAATAAATGAATGTAAAAAACAACCTAGTGTAAAAACAAACAACCCAAAACGGCCGTGGCTATATCAATAGCCACGGTCTTAGTGGTTTTTTCCTGTATGATTTCAATTTGATATGAAGCCAGATTTTTTTTTTAATCTGTGTTTGAAACCCCTTACTTCACGCTTTAAATGTAATTTAGTAACTCAAACTGGCCTGTTTTAATTATTTTACCATTTTATCCAATGTAAATTTTGAGGAGTGTAAAGTCACTCCTCACTAAATGCGCGGCCTGGGATTACAGCCCGTCATGTTAGGCCGTACTTTTTCTGGTGGGAGAGGGGGGCGTATATTTTCTGATGGTATATAATTTGCAGTATAACACACTGCAGCATCTCTATGTATAGCGTTATACTGTTTGTCTCTAAGTAGTCTGTGGTAAATTGGAGTAGCTTTAATCAGGAAATTTTGTGATTTTTTCATTTAAACCATATTTTGATTCTTTCGCTAACCAGTTTATTTTCATATCAATTTAACATCTACTTTGATGATTTTTATTTCATTTTCTAATAATTTCAAGACATATTATGAAATGTATTTAGGTAGGTATATACCAAACAAACTTTACCTTCTTAAAAGTTAGGTAGGTACGCATATCTCTACATTGAATTTATTTACATTCAAAGGTAGGTAGATTAGTAGTAAATCTCTTTACCTACCAAAACTTTACTAGGTCATGTAGGTATAAATTTCCATTTCATTTATTTATGTATTTAAATCAACATTGTATCATAACAATATGGTGTTATTTATATATTTCTTATTCTAAATTAGTAAGCACATTCCTAATATAAACTATACTCGTGAGCAAAAAAATCGACTCAGGCTACACACCTGCAGTCGCAAGTCACTGGCAAAAAAACTAAAAGCGAAAATATTTTTTTCATAATAAAATCTTAAAGCTGCTCGTAGTAGCTTCAAAATGATATAAAATATTGTAATGTTTCTTGCTCACACAACCTAACAATATGTTGTGATCAGTACAAGTGCGGGTACAAGTGCTAATTACGGGTTGTTGACCCATATAAAAATTTATCTACCTGAACCACCCTTATCAGTTAGCCGTCAAACGGCAACCTATACACATCTCCGTTATCAACAAACAAGAATTTACCTGAAAATTGACACAACAAGTGATGAAGCTGCTCAAGCACCCTATTGCGACAAGGCCAGAGTCTAATAAAAATGTAATTTTAATAGAAGACGCGGTTCCAGAAGAAAAAGTTGCACATCGGAGCGAGATCACCGGCTCATTGTCAGGATATCGCTGAGAAATCGCGTTCAAATCCAACAAGAGCTCAGAGAAACGCGAGGAGGGGCTGTGAGTGGCTGGACAGTCAGAAGACGACTTAAGGCAGCTAGCCTTGAGCCTGGCCCCAAATTAACCCCAGCCCACCGAGCGGCCCGCCTAGGATTTGCAAGAGAACAAGTTGATTGGACAATGGAGCTCCGTTCTCTTATCAGACGAAAGCGAAAGAGTGTGCTTGCATGGCAAAAAAGCAGTCCCTAGACTGAAGAGGACGAGTCTACAGAAGACCCGGAGAAAGATTTGCGCAGTGCTGCATCAAAGAAAATGTGGCTTTTGGAGGAGTTTCCTGGATGGTGTGGGCAGGCATTTCAATGTAGGCAAAAACCGAGTTGGTTTTTGTTGAAAATGGCGGTCGAGTGGGAGGATTGACAGCAAACCGATACATCGAAGAGATTTTAGGTGATCGCGTCGTTCCCGGTTTTAAGTTTACGCTGGTTTCATCGGCGAAAACTTCACCTTAATGCACGACAATGCCAGTTCACATACTGCTGGTTCCGTCCAGCAGTATTTACAGAGGTCGAAATTGCCGCTATGGACTGGCCAGCGCGTAGCCCGGACTTAAATCCTATCGAGCATTTGTGGGACGAACTTATAAGAAAAGTTCGGGCTAGAAATCCTGCACCTGCCACGAAATCGGACCTCAAAGCGGCGCTCATTGAAGAATGGGATAGCATCGAACAAGATCGTGTAAAGAAACTTATTCGATCCATGAGGTAGCTGTTATTAGGACCAGAGGGGGCAACACTAAATATTGATAACTTAATTTCAATTAAATTACTATTTTGACGAATTGAAGCTGGTATTTTCTTTACTGTTAATTATCACCTTTTTTCATTGTTTAAGACTCCTTCTCATTCAATATTTTTCTTTACAAAAACAAAAATAACAACTTAGACCACTCATTTTAAAGCTAAAACTAACAGCTTTGAGATGTTAAAATCAGAAACAGAATGAAAGCTTCAGATTTTTTAACTATTTAAGCTACCTATTAAGAAAAATAATAATACAAAACAACAAGTGAACAAAGATATACATAAATAGGATTGAAAATGTCAAAACATGATTTTAATAGAAACAAATAAATTGAATTGGTATGGTCAGAATTACTATGTCAAAAAGTTAAAAAATAAGTGCAGCTAGAATTAGAAACATAATTTATTATTAATCATAGCAAATATGCTGGCTCTTATCTGGGTCAACGCATTAGCATAGCCATTCAGCGTGGCAATGCGGCCAGTATTTTGGGAACGCTTCCGCCTGGTAGTGATCTGAATCAGTTGAGCTATCTATAGATCGTTTGCAACGGTCTTTAGATAGCTAGCTGTTTCATCTGTATTTTTTGTATATACTTGTACATAGTTGTATGAATAAATGTATATTTTATTTAAAAAATCATAGCAAATTGCTGAGATAAGTTGAGTCAAACCTGTCTAAAAATACCCTCAGAATTATTTTTTCTTTGTGATGTACACCTCTTGCGCATGGTGCTGTAGAAACAATCCACGCGCGCTTCGGCGAACATCCGCAGCTTCAAAATAGTGTTGAAATATCCTCGGCCTTTTGTTTTGGTAATTTTGTTAATTTTATTTTCCTTTCCAAGCTGAGCTTAATTTACCTAAACCAATTTCGGACATAAAGAATAATTATGTCTAATATTATAAATGGAGCTCGAACATATAAGTGCGACGAATACGCGACTAAAATAGCATCAAATCTACATAATTTGAAGAGGGATGAAAGATTTTGTGATATAGATCTTTTATCAGGATCAACAATAATCAGGGTATGATGCTTATGTTTTTTTATGTTTGAGCTACACGAACTTGTTATAAAGTTATGGTTCAACCATTATTAGGCTCAAATATTCACACAATAATTATTTTCTTATAAATGGAAATATTTAATTTTACCTACGAAACGAATTGTTTAGCTTACCTACAACATAACTTTTCTTAGTCCACCTTACTTACGTTATTGAATCCATAAATAAATGGGACATAAATAGAAAGGGGATGTCACTGCAGATCTTGTTTTCCCCATTAAGAATTAGAATTATTAATTACAAATATCAATGATTGGTTCTTGGAATTTCAGGCTCATCGAGTAGTGCTAGCAGCAAGTTCTGAATATTTTGACGCTATGTTCAGTGTGGGCTTGGAAGAGAGTCATAAAGGCCATGTTGCACTACCTAGTGTCCCACCTGACATTCTGACTAAAATCATAGACTTTATATACACAGGTAAAAATAAATTTAACATTAGTGAAAGCATTAGTGCTCTGCATATAAGTGTATTTCATGATCATGTAGTGTACTATGTCAATTAAATTGTATAAAATGTAAAAGGTATATGCATCATGCTACAGCACACAGAGCAAAGTAAATATTCAGATTATTGTGTACTATTTTTATTTTATTTTTTCTCATCCAACAAAATATTTCTCATTAGCTAGGAACACTTCCTCTGAAAACTTCCTCAGAGTCTTAGATGTGCAGGATCTCAAGGATAATTTGATATTTACTCTTACTTACTTTGCTAAATAAAAGTGTGTAGTCCTTACATACAACAGACAAGGCTTAAGTAGTACATAGATAGACCTTTCGTCTGTCAGGTGACGATTGTGCGATATAACCCAAAGTAATTAGTGTACATCTGCAATAAGTCTGACAAATGTATGTATGCGGATCACTAAATATGTGAGTTAGGTAAGAAGGTCTTCTTACCTAACCCACATGGATGGGGGATGGGAATTTACTGAAACACACATGCTATAGTCTATTACGCATAGTCTGTTAAATGAATTGTGTATTTAGGCTAGGTTAAATTTTTACTGACAATTTTGTGTTTTTCAAATACTTCCAGGTGAAATAGTTATTGATATAGGGTCAGTTCAGAGTTTACTCATTGCTGCCGATATGCTGCAACTAAGGGAACTGGTAACGGGATGTGGAGAGTTCATGAGAAGGGAATTGCATCCTTCAAATGCCCTTGGTATATTTCGGTATGTCACCTTTAGTTTAATATGATTCTCAGTATAATATTATTTATGGTGAACAACATCAGTTATGTTGATGATATGGTGCTACTGAACCCATTAATCAGCGTCAGAAATTGTTAGGTATTTGTGAGCGGTATGCAGTAGCCCATGGCCTCAAGTATAACTCCACCAAGATCAAGCTGTTAGTTTTTAAGGCGGGTTCAAAATACTACCCTCAGATACCCTCAGTATAATAGGTGACACTGCGCTTAAAATGGTCTCGCAATTTTAATACCTGGAGCATTGGATAAAACCCTCAAAGACACATTGGACATTGAGAGGGACCGAAGGGCGCTGGCAGTAAGGAATAATATTTTGATCCATAGTTTCACAAAGTGCAAAGTGATCCTTGTGATTTTAATAACAAAATGAGATTTGACTTTGCACCAAAAGTGTCAAGATTACCTTGTTCAAGGCATACTGCCAATTGTTTTATGCCTGTAGCCTATGGATCAACTTTATTAAGACTGCGTACAGCGCCCTTCGAGTCCAGGTAAAATACTGAAATGCGTGCAGGATGCTGTTGGGGCTGCCACGCATCAATTATGTTCATGGAGGCATCCATGGATCGCTTTCATCGGCGTGGTCATCGACACTGGACACTGGACGCATGTGCTGCCCTGTCACTCAATGCATTGTGCCAAAAAATATTTTTTAATCAATTTTATTAGATTTGAATTATTTAATATGAATCAATTTACTAATATTCGCTATTTGCTAATAGACGCTACTAACAATAATGGAGTTAAATATGAAATAAATGACTTTTATAAAATAATCGGGGAAAGTATTCAATGCAATTGACATTGAATACTTCCCCCGATTTTCCTCCTAGGTAAAAGGTTGTTTGTTGGTTGGTCTTTCATTTTACCTCTTGAAAACTGTTTTTGCAATCGATTTATATATCATTAAGGTGTGTTCTAAGATAGGTTGCATCACCACAAATCACTGGGGGGCGCTGCATTAGACGAAAGAAAACACGACAACAAGAAACAAACAGGGTTTAAGAAACTTGTAAAAATGAATTTGTATGATTTTTTACAGATTTTCTGAAGCACACAACTGCATAGAACTTGCAAAAGAAGCATTGGAACATGCTCAGGCCAACTGGAATGTGGTGGCATCTGGTGATGAGCTTCTAGAGTTGCCGTTACAGCAACTTATTACTCTTCTATCATCAGAGCAACTGAAAGTTGATAATGAGGCGCAGGTAATTAACTCTGGAACTTCTTCTAGGCATGGTCGCGATGAATCCGCGTAAAGTAATCCCTTATTTACATATTTTCACGGCTTCGCCTGCGAGGTTCCTAGATAAAAAGTAGCCTATGTGTCCAATACCAATACTGATTCCAAATCGGTTCAGCCTTTACTGTAATTATAGGTCAAGGGAGCCTCTCCCTTATGAATATCTCCGAGTCTACTTGTACAATCGTTTGATATTAATCCATGAATGGATGTTTTTTGAACAGCCAACAGAGACATACATAGTCTTGACCCCAAACTAGGATTCCCTATGTCGAGGTTATCAGAAACTACGAGTACCATTGTACCACAGCACCCAGACTCGAAACAAATATTTGCAGAACATGAAAACAATGGACCACCATTGACGTTGACGGCTATTTATTATGAAATTGTTCTATACGTTGCCTCGTCGGAAGCAAGACGCTAGACGAAAGATAGTGTGCGATAACCTTCTCAGGCTGTTTGTTGTCAGCGAATCATCACTGCCTTCAAAGGGTCTATACTGTGTGTATAACATGTTAAAATGGTGATTTCCATACAAAAATGGACGAAATTGTCACCGTTTCGACATATTTATGGAGGCTCATTTCGGAAGTCTGCGTACAGCCCACTAGGGCAAGCCCACTGCAATATTTTCCTTACCAAAACGAGGAGCTGATTATAAGTTTGATGCCATAGTGTATGTGTTTGCGGCATCGTAGCTTTGGAACAGTCTCTCCGATTTCGACGCGTGTTTTTATTTATGAACGCTGGTGTTTGCGAGATGTTTCTTAGGTGGTGGTTTAGTGGAAATTTATGTAGCCGATTCCAGGATAATGTGTGTGTGTGTGTGTGTGGGGACTCCTTTTTCCGCATTCAAACTCTTGGTTCGTTCATTATGCGTGGATATTCCATTATGCGTTTTCAGGATAATCAGCACTCAAAACTTTTTTTAAATGTTTAGTTTTTACGACATCCGACTTGAGTTTAGAGTCCAGGATGTGATGGTGACTAGCAAAGAATGAACAGGGTACTACTGAGTAATGACGGAGCACTCAGGATTTTCATTGTATAATTATTTCCAAGTGTTTTGAAAACTATACATGGTTTCAGGTCTTATATCCAGCTCTGAGATGGCTGGAACATGACCCAATGAGTCGAAGACGACATTGTTTTGAAGTTTTAAGTCACGTGAGACTTCCTTTGATACCACCAGAAGTACTCGACGAAGCAATCAAAAATGTACAAGATCCATCAATAGCAGTTGCTTTAAAAACAGTCAGGATAGATATGGTAAGTTCTACTATCCCATAACATCTAAAAACAAACACGCTCACGATTGTCTTCCCCATGGTGGACATCCTCAGATACATACTCAGTGAGTAGGTCTTTGAGGATACCAAGTAGGGGGTAGTCAGAGGCACGTCCAAACATTACTTTGGGTACATGCCCGCGTTTTGCAAGTAGTAAGCATTCCACGTAGCAGGTTGCAAGCCCATCGCCGCTTATTGGAACACTAACTGTTGGCCTTTGAATTTTTAATTTTAGGGCATGCCGGTTTCCTCACGATGTTTTCCTTCACCGTTTTGAGCACGTGTACATTTTTCGAGTGGAAAAATCCATTGGTGCACGACCGGGTTCGAACCCACGACCTCCGGATCAGAAGTCAGGGTTTCACCCACTAGGCCAACACCTTTGAACTGCGATAGATAACCTTAATGCTGCGTACGTATTATTCAGCAGGGTGTCGACAACTTGCAAGATTTATCCTCTAAATGTCAACAAAATTGTTTGACCTGTTTTCGATGTTTTCTGTACAGACGAAACAAATACAGCATCTTCCAGAATATGTATACTATCGGGAAAGGGTTATTCTACACAATGCTATGTAGAATGTCGAAGTTATTATATGTGGGGTAACAACCAAATGTTTAATCACTTTTTATTATCAACTATTTTCATAGAAAATTATTTTTTAGTGTTTTTTTTAAAGATAATCTCATGTCTTATTAGTTTAACATTAGACTCAAAAAACAAAAAAACATCAATTTTCGTCAATTTCAAATAGTAATAGTCAATTTTGAATAGTTATCATCATAATTTGATTTAAGAGACATGCGTTATTAGATTGAAGAGTCGGTGCACTTGATGTAAATACCTCCATTTATTTCCTTCTAAGTCTCTTTTATCTCTTTATAAGACTTCTTTTATAGCTCCTTCCTAATTTTCATTCGATTCATAAGGATCATCTCCTCATTAAGCTGTCTTTCCATTTTCCCCCTTCTATTCTAAATAGTTGTCTTTCGTTTAAATAATTTTAACGAGTTTTTTTCATGGTCTTTTTCTGTGTAGAAGTCTGGTCGCGGAGCGTTGGTGCCTTTGGGGGCGGAACCGCGTGCGCGCGCGCGCCGCTACTTACTAGTGGTGGGGGGCTCCTGCCGGGACATGGCCGCTACCCACCCCCCGGTTGCCAATGACAACATACTCTCAACGGTGATCAGATACGACTTACTGAAGAGGTGAGCCTGAGTTATGTCTCAGGGTCGGCAATGCGTGAGTGATACCTCTTGTGTTGCAATCGTCCATAGGTGTCGGTAACCGCTTACCAACAAGTGGGCTGTATGCTTGATTGCCACTTAAGTTATATTTAAAAAAAAGTCAAAGGGAAGTCTGATTGTGAACGGAGGGTGTCTGTGTTGGCGGTCACAGGACACAACGTTGATCCGCCTTACCCCCGTAAAGGGCTCTGCGGGGGTGGACCTTTAGATCCCTACTACTCGTGGGAACGCAATGGAGACTTTAGCAAATTTTAAGCATCCGCATGGCGGCGACGCGGTCCGCCACCCGTCACGTCTCGTTTCCCGCGGGGGCGAAAAGCGGCATACGGAGAGCCGTTTTGCTACGTTGAATGTTGGAGGAGGAATGGAAGGAAAAATAGATGAAGTGTGCCAGATGATGGATGATAGACGGATTGATGTTCTTTGTGTGAATGAGACAAAGCGGAAAGGTTGTGACACCACCAATCACGGACCCTACACAGCATACTGGTCTGGAGTATCTGATAATGACAGAGCTTGCCAGGGAGTAGGTGTTATACTTTCCGCGCGAATGACTGAGTGTGTGAACGAGTTTGAATGCGTGAGTGCGCGATTGCTATTGATTAGGATTAAAGTTGGATTAACGCGTATCTTTGTTGTAGGGGTATATGCTCCTGTTGACTTGGGTACGAGTACATCGAAGAAAGAGATGAAAGAAAGAGAGGGGTTTTGAGAGGATTTGAGGGATGTTTTGACTAGCTGCAAAGATAATGAAAAGTTAATAATGCTAGGTGATTTTAATGGTTGGGTGGGTGTGAAGCGTGATGGATTTGAGAGAGTTCTGGGAATGTATGGTGATGAACGAGTGAATGAGAATGGTAAACATTTGCTAGATATATGCTTGGAATGGAAACTTTGTGTGACAAACACCATGTTTGAACACAAAAGGATCCATATGTACACTCGAGAAGCGAAGAATGTCAGAAGAAGTATGATTGACTTCGCGATAGTAGATGAAAGAGTGAGAAAGAATGTTCTAGACACAAGGGTATATCGTGGTGTTGGCATACATACCGACCATTTCCTGGTAATAAGCCGAATAAATGGTCTGTTCAAAGGATGGCGACATAGATTCCATGAGCCCAAAAGTGTTTTAGAAAGAATTAAAGTAGAAAATTTGCAAGAGGAAGAAGTAAAAGAGAAGTATAAAAGTAAATTGGGTGAAAGGTTTGATGACCACGATAACATTTGCGAGATTGACGATTTATGGAAATTGTTTAAAAAGGAAGTGGTGAGTGTTGCAAGTAATGTATGTGGTGTGAGTAAAAGACAACAAGGAAAAAAGGTAAAGAATGTGTGGTGGGATAAAGATGTGCAGAAGTTAGTATGTGAGAAAAAGAAAGCGTGGTGTGATTGGTTAGCAGTCAGAGCTAGTGAAAGAATGCAGCGAGCAACAAATGAGGATGTTGAGGAAGCTAAGGATGAATATAGGAGAGTGAAAGGGTTAGTAAAAGAAAAAGTTAAAAGAAAGAAAGATGAGCAGAAAGATGAGTTCGATAAAAGGTTATCTGAGGATTTTCGGACAAACGTAAAGTTTTTTTGGAAATCCGTCCGTTCAGTCAGAGGCAAACCTCAAAATTCCGAGCTGAACTCAATCAGAGACCAAAACGGAATTATAGTGATTGGAGAAGAGTGCATTTTAAAAAGATGGAAAGAGTATTTTGAAAGTTTGTTTGAAAGAGAGGAGGTACAGCCACCTACCTTAGTTTTGAGTGAAAATGTAGTCAACGATGAAAGTAATATTAGCATGGATGATTAGCGCTTTCACAAGCGTTGAGAAGTATGAAATCAGGAAAGTCTGCAGGGTATGACAGGATAACAGTTGAGATGCTGAAGGCTCGACATGGCATCATAGCAAGCCAACTGTATCGCCTGTTTAATTTGTGCTGGAGTAACGGCCAAGTCCCGAGTGATTGGTGCAAGGCCGTTATTGTACCATTATATAAGGGAAAAGGATCGCATCAAGAGTGCAAAAGCTATAGAGGCATTAGCCTACTCAGCGTCGTCGGTAAACTGTATGCAAAAGTGTTGATTGAAAGAGTTGTGAAAGAAACCGATGAGAAAATATGGGATGCACAAGCGGGTTTTAGAAAGGGTATGGGATGTACGGATCAGGTCTTCTCCTTGCGATGTATAGCCGAAAAGTTTTTGGCCAAAAGTCAAAAAGTCTATTGCGCATTCATGGACTTGGAGAAGGCCTATGATAAAGTGAGAAGGAATGAACTGTGGTCGGTACTGTCTATGTATGGAGTAAACAGCAATCTTATTCGAGCTCTGAAATCTCTCTACCAGGATTCCAGTGCTTGCGTGAGGATACACGGGTCATATACTGAATGGTTTAACATCGAAAAGGGTGTTAGACAGGGATGTGTAGCGTCACCGTGGCTGTTTAACTTATTCATGGACAGTTGTTTACAAGAGTTGAAAGTTCGTGAGTGTGGTTTAAGAATGAATGAGTTACTTGTCAAATGTCTTCTCTACGCTGATGATCAGGTAATACTTGCGTCGTCGGCGGATGAGTTGCAGGAGATGGTAACGATAATGCATGAATCTTTTGAGAGGAAAGGAATGAAAGTAAATGTGAGCAAGACGAAAGTTATGGTTTTTGAAAAGAATTATTGTATGACCGCATGTAATATTCTGATTGGTGGAGAAAGAGTGGAGCAAGTGAAAAAGTTTGTGTATTTGGGGACTATGTTTACGAGTGATGGAAAACATGAAGATGATATTGAAAGGAGAGTTAAATTGGGCAATCAAGTGAATGGGGCACTACATTCCTTTATAAGCAGTCGCAATGTGTCCAAGAAGGCAAGACTGGCTGTACATAGAGGAGTGGTAGTGCCGACACTTATGTACGGCAGTGAAAGTTGGGTATGGCAGAAGAAACACGAAAGTAGAATAAATGCCGTTGAAATGAGAGCTTTGAGAAGTATGAGTGGTTTGACTTTGAGAGATAGAGTGAAGAACAGTGTGATAAGGGAGCGTTGTGGAGTGAAAGAAGATGTAGTGACAAGAATAGAGAAAAGTATGCTAAGGTGGTTTGGGCATGTAGAAAGGATGGACGAAAGGAGATTGACAAAACATGTATATAAGGGAAGAGTGAATGGAGTAGTTGGGAAGGGTAGACCCCGGCGAACGTACTCTGACCAAATTGGAGATGTTCTGGAAAAAGGTCAGGTCAAGAGTACCCTAAACCGGCGAGCATGTATGAAGAATGTCATGAGAGTGAATGAAGCAAAAGAGGTATGTCAGGATCGTAGCAAATGGAAATCCGAAGTCTCTGCCTACCCCTCCGGGAAACAGGCGTGAGTTTATGTATGTATGTAAAAAAAAGTCACGCACTTGCTTATTGATTGGAGCGTGTTAACACCGTAACAAGGAGCGGCCATTATACGCATTCAATGGAAACATAAGAATGCGTTCTAGAATAATCGCGATTAGACGCAATCCCTCGCGGAACCTAGATAGTGAACCCTAGCTCGTTACAATAACATAATAATATACTTAATTTTAGCTAATTTAAATACATATTAATATATATAAATATATATACATACTATAAAATATACATAGTCTACAGAGACAGAATAGTGCTCCTTGTTCTGATATATAAGTAGCATTTGGGGAGCAGTTATCTAGAAGTTTGGTGATGTTTCTGTCTGGTAGTGATCCGGATCAGTTGAGCCATCCATTATACAGGGTGTCTGGTGGCAGATTTATGTTTTCAAAGTTAAATAAAAAAAAATATATTTGAAATAAAGTTTTAATAAAAATAGTAAACAAGAGAACAGAAATGCGGATTTCATTTTTTAAAGAGTATTTCATCCAAATGTCTTCCGTCGAGTTGCACACACTGTTCAAAACGGAGCATTGTGTTCTGCGCTACACGCTGCAGCAAACTTGCTTCGATTGAGCTGACTTCTCGACGAATATTCTCTTTTAAATCCACCAGAGTTCGGGGATTGTCATTATAAACTCTCTCTTTAAGGTAACCCCAAAGAAAAAAATCCATAGGGGTTAAGTCGGGTGACCTCGGTGGCCACGGGATGTCCCCAAAGCGACTAATCAATTTTTGGGGAAAAAAATCCCGAAGCAAGGTCATCGAAGCCCTGGCTGTGTGTGCAGTCGCACCATCCTGTTGAAACCACGTATGTGATGAGTACGATGGATGAGCTCGAAGGTTCGGCAATAAAAAATCCGTTATCATGCGTCGATAATTCTCACCGTTGACATTCGTCGCCTGGCCTCGAGCATTTTAAAAAAAAAATGGTCCAATAATCCCATTTGTGGATAACGCACACCACACAGTTACCCTGGGGCAATGCAATGGTTTTTGATGTTTCAGTCGAGGGTTGCAGGTTCTTGGAGACCAGTAACGGCAATTTTGTTTGTTGACGTGGCCGTTTAAATGGAAATGAGCCTCGTCACTCCAAAAAATCGGATTAACAGTGCGAAAACGCTCCAACATCGTTTCACAATAATTTTTGCGTAAAACAAAGTCACTTTCTTTCAATTCTTGAACGATTTGAATTTTAAAAGGATGGAACTTTAGATCCTTTTTTAAAATTTCATGAATAATCGCTCTAGGAAGTCCCAGTGAGGCCGCTCTTTTCCGTATTGAAAGTCGTGGATTTTCACGTAAGCTGCTTTCCACCAGTTCAATGTTTTCGGGAGTCCTTGAAGAGCGACTGGGCCCTGGCCGTGGGGTGTTCATAGCCGAAGCAGTTGCTTGGAATCTCCGCACCCAGGAACGAATTAGATTTTCACTCGGTCCATCACTTATCCGTCGAATACCGAAGCGTGAACAAAATTGTCGACGAGCAGTTACGTAGGAATCATTACTTTTAAAAAATGCCTCGATGGCGAACGCACGATGTTCACTCGACCACTGCGACATCGTGACTGAGAATCCGCACGGTCAGTGTTTCCAACGGCACCAAACTCCCCCCGCACCGTTTATTACTTTTCGAAATAATCGTATTTAAAAACATAAATCTGCCACCAGACACCCTGTAGAATTTAAAAACTAAATAATCTATCTATAGATTGTTTGCCTGTTTCATCTGTGTTTTGTATAAACAAAAAACGTGTTTGTTAATAATTGTTAATTACATTGTCAGAAAATTCAACAACAGTAACCCAAACTTTTGCTGGTTCAATTCCCGCCGCGGGACAAATGTTTTTATGATCTGCAAATATTTGTCTCGGATCTGGATGTTTTCATGTATAGAATGAACAAAAAAAATGTATGTAAGTAGTATATCAGTCATGTAGTTCCCAAAACACAAGCTCTGCTTACTTTAGAGCTGGATGATGCAAAATGTCCAGCATTATTATTATTAAATTAAAAATAATGTTGTTGCTGATTGCAGGGAATGGGAAGATCTCTCGCCGATGGGCATAGAGCGCATCCAGCCCGGCGTGGCTGCGCTCGGCGGGCGGGTGTACGTGGTGGGCGGAGAGCAGGGCAGCCAGATACTGGCCAACGGAGAGGTTTATGATACACAGGTACTTCGAATATACATAGGTCCTTGAACATACTTATAGAAATCTGTCATAATATAAAAACAATACAATACATACATCTTTATATATTATACTAGCCTCTGCCCACGGCTTCGCCCGCGTGGTACCCAGATAAAAAGTAGCCTATGTGTTATTCTGGTGTAAAAGCTATATTACTGTAAGTTTCATTAAAACCCATTCAGTAGTTTTATCGTGAAAGAGAAACAAACATCCATCCTCACAAACTTTCGCGTTTATAATAATAGTAGTAAGATTGTTTATCTTTTTATAGATTTACCCTCTGATTCATAATTACTCACTAACTTTAGCAGCATGCCAAAAGTTATCTACCTCTATCCTTTGTGAAGTGTTAGAAAAGGACAGGGTTAGCGTCATCTCCACTATCTCGATATTTCAACAGTATTTACAACTCGATATTTATAACGTAACTTCACACTTTGCAGAATAATAGCAGAAGCCACCGCGACCACGATAGCAATCGGTCTTAAAACCTGAAATAATTTCGTATTACGGATGCTTGTCGCCTTCCAGAAGCAGTGAGGTAGTGTGTGAGGATTGACTGCGGTCGGATTTCTGGTCACGATTCGTAACAGTTGCGTAATTGTTGCTGAATTTATGTTTGATTGCCTAGTTAAAATAAGGCCGTCGCCCCAGCCGATTCTGTTGGGAGCGTTCATGGTATCGACTTTAGCCGTGGATAACCGAAACATTGTAAAATTACTGGAGTATGTAGGCAAATGCAAAAGCCAGCCAGAACCGAGTAAAATATATTAAGGTGTTCTTAGGTAGGTACCGTCAGATGGTCGAAGTGAAAGAGTGCTCTGGGCTGTGCAGATCAAACTTTATACATACTAGTCAAACAGCGCGTCGACTAGTGGTTCAAACTACAAACTATGATTAATGTGCCGTGTTGGCCTAGTGGGCTATACCCCGACTTCTGATCCGGAGGTCGTGGGTTCGAACCCGGATTTTTCCACTCGAAAAATTTATGTGCGCATTAACACGTGCTCAAAACGGTGAAGGAAAATATCGTGAGGAAACCGGCATGCCCTAGAACCAAAAATTCGAAGGCATGTGCCCATAGTTAGTGTTCCAATAAGCGGCGATGGGCTTTCAACCTGTCACGTGGAATGCTTACTACTTGCAAAACGCGGGCATGTACCAAATGTAATGTTTGGACGTGCCTCTGACTACCCCCTACTTGGTATCCTCAAAGATCTACTCACTGAGTATGTATCTGAGGATGCCCACCATGGGGAATACAGTCGTGAGCGTGTTTTTTACTCGAAAATAGTGCCTGCGTGTGTAGTTCAGAAGCCGTGTTGGCATAGTAAGCTGTACCTCAGCTTCCGATCCGAAGGTTGTGGGTTCGAAGGTCGAACGGTCGTGCGTGCACCAATGATTTTTTTTATTTATGTGCGCTTAGCACTTCCTCACAACGGTGAAGAAAACCGACTTGCCTTAGAATCCAAAATTCGAAGGCGTGTGCCATTGGTTGCTATTCCAATAAACGGCGATGGACTTTGCAAACTGTCACGTGGAATGCTAAAACGTGGGCATGTGCCAAATGTAATGTTTTGATCTGCCTCTGACTACCTCCTTCTTTTTTTTATCCTCAAAAATCTTCTCATTGAGTATGTATTTGAGAATGGCCATCATGGGGATGAAGTCGTGAGCGTGTTTGTTTGTTTTGTGTAGTTCAGTTGCTGAGCCATAGATGGCATTGGACAATCGCGTTATGGGTCGTAGCGTGATGTTAATTAGCATATAACCTTCCTCAAGAAATGACTGGAAGGTCCAGGGATTAGCGCATTCAAACAAAAACAAACAAACTCTTCAGCTTTATTAGTATACATTCTGAGACTAGTGTCTGAGGTCAGTGGAAAAGTGTCATAGGTCGCTTCATACATTGAATTCCCTAATGAGTCGTATATATTTTGTATTCCCAGACGGATAAATGGACAAACATATCACCGATGAAGGAAGCTCGCTGCGAATTCGGCATTACTGGATGGAACGGGTATCTGTACGCGTTCGGCGGCTGGGTCGGTTCAGACATGGGCTCGTCTGTTGAGGTGTACGACCCGTTCATGAACGAATGGACGGTCTGCGGACGCATGCCCGAGCCCAGATTTGGCATGGGCGTCGTCAATTTCGAAGGTACCTAAATGTTCGAATATAACGACCTCTGTGGCGCAGTGGGCGAAGGCTCGCCTGAGACGCAGAAGATTGCGGGTTCGATTCCCGCTGCGGGACAAATGTTTGTACGATTAGCCAATGTTTGTCTCGGGGTCTGCGTGTTTTCTATGTATAATATGTATGTATTTACAAAAAAAAAGTATATAAGTAGTATATCAGTCATGTAGTTCCCATAAAACAAGCTCTGCTTAGTATGGGGCTAGGTGGTGCTGTGTGAAAAATGTCCAGCATTATTTATTATTTATAACAAAGACAATGATATAACACAGAAGGCCAATAAAAGGTTTTCACGTGTAGATATAACATATAGATAGATAAAGTGTGAGAGCTGGACAGAAAACAATACAACAGAATAAATACAAAGTAGTTATCTGTAATCAATAAATAATAGATAATACTAGACATTTTCACACAGCATCATCTAGCCCCAAAGTAAGTAGTGCTGGTACATACATGTTATACATATATAACATCCAGACCCAAGACAAATATTTGCCGATCATACAAATATTTGTCCCCCAGTGGAATCGAACCCGCAACCTTCTGCGTCTCAGGCCTTCGCCAACTGCGCCATAGAGGTCGTCAATAAGGATAACACTATCATATCCATTTACCCGTTTCAGTAACAGTAGTAACTAAATGGTTAAAAACTCTCATCTACCAAGACATTGAAAACATCTTATGGTCATATCCACACCTCATTGGTATTCAAATGATAATCAACACCTAACTATGAACTAGCTCTTCGTTTTAATTTCTTGCATACTTCCTCTAAATTTCACACTCACACAAACTGTGATACATACTCACACACCTCTCCACATACAAGACATCACCACTTTTACATTCCTTTCAGCACTCTACCAGTCGTCATACTACACACTAAATTTATTCCATGATTTTTATATTGAAGGGCTGAAGGAAAAGCCCAGATATAATTCTAGATTAAACGCATATACCACTCACACTCACGCAATATTAAGTCATTTGAAAATAAAAATAATTTAAAATGGCTTTGGGGAATTAAACATGGCGGTCATTTTAACTGGCTACACCTGGCATAGTAAATAGCATAGTTGAGGAGTTTATTTTTCCATAAGCAGACGATAGATTGAGAAAAATGTTTTCTCTTCTGTTGTCAAAACAGATATAAAATATAGTAAATAGAGGTTCACCTGCCTAAAGGCAATTTTTGTGTTTCGTAGGTCTGATTTACATCGTCGGCGGCTGCACGCACTCGCACCGGCGGTATACGCGCGACTTGCTCTGCTACCGGCCGGCGGCGCGCAAGTGGCGCTCCCTGCGGCCCATGAAGCACGCGCGCAGCCAGGCTGGCGCCGTCGTGCTCGGCAACTATCTCTACGTGATCGGCGGGAACGCGCCCAAGCGGGACGTGCTCACCTCCGTTGAGAGATACAGCTTCGATGATGTCAGCTATGCACCATTCATTACTTCGTAAATGAGCGAGATGGTAACAGATGATCCAATAGTATTATAATATTTTCAGGATATTTGGGAGGAGGTGGCGAGCCTCAAGGAGGCGCGCGCGGGGTGTGCGGCGGGCGCGGCCGAGGGTATGCTTGTGGTGGCCGGCGGCGACAGCGAGTCCAACGGCGAGCGCGCCTTCTACCGCGCGCGCACCACCCTTGCCAGCGTCGAGCTGTACGACCCGCGTGACGACATCTGGCGCGCCGGCCCACCGCTGCCGCACTCGCGTGCCGAGGCCGGCGCAGCTCTACTCTGACACGGACCCATAGCGGCAGAGAGCGCACCACCCTCACGTTAATCTATTGGTCAGTGTCAATCTTGACACTGACCAATGGGCGACAATATTACACAGGTAATCTCTAATTACCAAAATTACTGCCAAATCTGCGTTTTTATTTTTGTTTGCAAAGATGGTTCGCTTTTTATACTCTCATGCTAATCTAATCGTATATTTATCTTATCGGATCGGTAATTAAAATTTTCAATAAACGAGGCACTAACCGACCTATTAAATATTGACGGAAACGAAATCGTAGGCGGAAACTAAACCAGTGATGATGTCACAAATGAAATGGTATAAATAGTGTTACATTTTTATTACCTTAATGTTAAATCTCTATGTTGATATTTGTTACCAATGAATTACAGCTGAACCGGTTTGTATGAGAAATATATATAGTTTGTGACCTGGAATAGCACAGGCTATTTCATCCGGGCGAGTAAAGCCGGAGTTAGAAGCTAGTACACAGGGTGTTGCAATATAACGGATGTAAGTATCGAGAAAAGTAACTTTTTTTTAGTTTAGAAATTTTACGATTTAGTCTGATATCTTTGCATTCCGGATGGAAATAGTCCATAAAGTTTTGACATTAACATGATTGATGCTGACTACATCATAATATTAATGTCAAAACTTTATGGACAAAAAACAAATGTAGTTTTTTTATCAATATCATCTAATGTTTATCAGGAACAAAACTTTTTAATTGAAACATACTGGCCCATTATCTTTCAACATCTTGTAGCATGTACCTTTAGAAATGTATGTACAAAATTTATGGACAAATACCCAATACTTGATAGCCGAAATCTCTGAACTTGGATTGTACTCATTTTATTCAATAGCTATTGGATCTGCCTTAAAATCATGATGCGACCGAACGTCCGAAACAACAAAACTTGGAAAAGTAAATTTATAATATGCATTGAGTTAGTACACAAACATAGTGTATGTACTAACGATTCACAGATTTCGTCTAACATAACCGCGGTATTATAGTGTATAAGTAGAGTATTATAAGATACATTAATGATATTATAATTGTATGTTTAAATATACTGTTTATGTATCTAATATTTATTACATGATTTTTAAATAAATTACTTTTAAGTGTACCTGTGTTTGAGAAGTTTAGAAAAATAAACTGCCCAAGACGTGTCGAGACACGCTTTGTTAAGGTATCGAAGTAGCATACTTCAAAGCGAATCCGCCGAACCAATTGTCCATTTTGTCGGCAGTTCTTCTTCTAAAGTTAGTTTTTTGATTTTGTTTCGTACTTTCAGGGCCAAAGTTTACACTTTCTAATCTTAGTCACAGATATTATAATATTATACTTGTCAAGAACAGCTTACTTGATGCTCTTCCTATAAGAGAGCAATTTTAAGCAATTTTGAAGCCTTATTTTTTTTTTCAACGGTTTTATTATCGTAATACACCTGATTAAGGAAACTTTAATTTATTTTTAATAGTTCGTCCCCCAATTTTCATGCGGTAGATACAGCCTGCTTAGCATGAAGAAAAAAGACAAAGGGTTTGTCTACCGTTGAAAAGACAAAAAACAATTTGACCCTCTCTTTAGACAGAAAAGGCGACAGAAATAGTTTTCTCTTCTCTTTCGCAGACAAAACGTTGTCTTGGGTGCTCATGCTAAGCGGGCTAGAAATTGGCGAAATAGTTGTTATTTTTTTCTCAGTTTTACACTGAGATAAGGGAGAAATCTGGTTAAGACGCACGGACGGATATGACGAAGGTATAGTTTGGAACTTACTTCCAATCGACAGAATTCAATGACTCACTTTGTTGAAATGAGAAATTATGTACCTATTTAAGAAGTAGACACTGCACATTGACAGGCTAAAATCTAGAAAACAAGTTTATTGTATAAGTTAGTAAAAATTGTAATAATTTTTTGACGTAATTCATTACACACTTAAACCAGGAAATTTCGCATCTATGGCATGACACATTTCCTCAGCCAAATACAACCGTCCGACTAATCCTTCGAACAGGGAGGCTGGTCTGTCAGGATGGCGCAGTTCTGTTCCAGGCCTCTCAACTGCACACCATTCCATAAAACAGCAGGCTCGATAGAGATGCATAGGATTCTGCAATATTGTCAACACTTATTGACTTTCTTGAACAGAGACAAGGTTTTAAAATAGATGTTTAAGGATAACTAATGGTACGCCCGCGACATCCGTTGAGTTTTCCATGCTAACTCTATGTGCATGCTGCATTTTTAAGGGGTTGAATTTAAAAAAAAATCCTTTCATAGTATACACATCAAAGTCAGTTGTTCCTCACAGACCAATCATTATACACAACTAGCTGTGCCATCCCAAATATTTGTTCCATTAGACACAACTTGGCAAACTAGTTTTGTTATAAGCATTCCTTACATAGAAAGGTTCCATATGACATTACCCTTTCTGTATGGTCATAAAAAAACAACCTAACTTATCTGAGTTGACATCTTGGGACAACTGAAAAATCCTTTCTGGGCAAGGAAGGATTTTTCAGTTGTGCCAAGTTGTGTCTTACGGACACATACTACATATAGACTAATATTTGGGCAGCTGTTCCGATGACGCAACTAGTGCATACTGATTGGTCTGTGAGGAACTTGCGATCAAAGTTTGCACCTTGCATAAGGCTGGTTAAGCAGGACGTTTCTGGTTCGAGGACAATACCTAGAAGCGCGATTTGGACCAACGTGACGAACTGAGGAGAAGACCGTCTTCAACATAATAATCAACACATCATCTGACGACATCATCACAGTAATTTGTTGACAAAATATTGAATATGTAGTTAAGTCATTTCTACTTACTTTTGTAGCCTGGTATAACTGAAGAAATGCATAAGCGTTTCCGCTGACCCCATGGCAAATACTATATCCTTTTGTGCAAAGCCCACGTTGCCATATTACGTCACCCAACTGTAACGCGATTCTCATATATTTGTCGTCTTCAAACACCTGAAAGGCATAAAATAGCATCAACTTAACATCCCAGTAAGAATACAAAAGTGGAGCCATTCATTTGTATTCATATTGGGACACATATGTGTCAATATTGACACATGTGTCCCAATATGTTGGGACACATGTGGTGTCGTGGCGGGCTAGTAGCCGCATTCGCCGCAAGAGGAGCGGGTTCAATTCCCGCTACGGGACAAATGTTTATAAGTTCTATGGATATTTGTGCCAGCAGGGCAACCACACTAACCCATGGCTATTGAGATGCCAATCAATCCACAAAAAATACCTGATTATAAGTTATGTAAAAAGCATTGTCCATCCAGCCTAAAAATTAGCATGATATGATTTATCCTATCCGATGGTACCAGCCATGGCTTATGCCATGCCTCCATCTCACCCCACTGGTCTGGATGTTGTGGTACCCTGATACCCACGACACAGGGAATGCCTGTGTGGAGTCAGGACTATGTATGTATCTATGAGGTGTTTATTTATTTATATGATTTTGTTGCCAATTTTGGTGCCGGAGTTTTTAGACTGCCCCAAAGCATGGAACATGGATGCTGTGTCCAGCATTATTTTTTTATTTATATCATTAAAGTTCTAAACACCACTACTAGTCAACTATCGAAAAGGTGACGTTAAGTTGAGAAACATATGGTATAAGATAATGTAAGATACCTTTCTACTGAGTGTACTTGCTGATTGCCACTACTATTCACACACAGATATACATGCATTACAAAACTATCCATGATTTAAATAAATAAAGAACATTGACTTTGACTGACAAGTAGATTAAAATAATCATCTCACATAGTTTGTGTGAGTTACCTGGGATGCTATTATACATAATGGAACAAATCCAGGTGCCCCATGACACCACTGAACTAATCTATCTCCAGAACTAGAATCCAGTGATGATGGAAAATTTCCACTTGGAAATTGCTGATTGATTAACCAATCCAACGTAGGTTTTATGAAGCTACGTATTTCAATAATATTTATGTAGACTCTTGCCTGAAACCAACATATTATTATTACTTTTTCACATCTTTGCTTTAAACTGACACATAGGAGCTGCTTAACGAGTAGGTATGTACCTACTTAGGAACTAGGACCTTTCCAAACTGTTGATTCTACCTAGTTTTCTTGTCTAGTTATGCGAATTGGTAATTTATTGCCAAAGCCAGTTATCCCCCACCACAAGAATAAATATTCAAATTTGATAGTCCCTTAAAAAGAACCCTTCTATCTATTATTTTTAAGTTGGTGTTAGGATACATACTTGCAATAAAAGATACAAAATTCCTGCCATTCCATGTGCAGCCCCCAAATAAACTTTATCATGCCATTGCCACAAAAGGGGACTCTCTGATTTTTCTTTCACAGATAACTGTTTGCCAGACTTCAGAATTGCATTGATTACTTTTTCAATGTGGTTAGCTGGAATAGCCTCTTTTCCATTTATGTGTTTGTTCACAAACAACAAGGCATAGAGGTATCCTGCTTTTCCATACAAAAGCTCATCAGGTGAATCATTTAGAAGTGATAACAAGGACATCAGCCTGAAATTATAAATTGAACTACTCTGCCGGTATTTTTCAACTGCTTACTTTGTTATAAAAAAACCAAGAAAATATGCAAAACTTTTAAATAATTAAAATATGAACTAATTCCGATACTTGTGGCACAATTAATAAAAAAAAATATACTTACCTAACTGCTAGGGATTTGTAGCCAGGAATGTTTGTGGGACATTTTTTCCCCAATTTGTATGATATAACAGTTGCTAAAGCAATGGGTCCTGCATCACCACATAGGAAACTGATGCGTTTTCCTTTTAAGTTGTCTAGGTTAAGATACTCAAATGCCACCTGTAAGAAAATATATACAAATTAGTAGACAAAGATGCAATGATTATATATCAATGAATACTCAAATGAAACCACAGGGTTCCCATAAACTCAAACCCCATTTTTTTTAAAATGAAAATTTAAAGAATACCTAAATAATCATATTTATAACTTTAAAACTGTTGTTGCATGTTAAGGTTTTTTCATTCTTCTTTTATTTATGCTTACATTTGCCTTTATTTGTATCACAATGTTATGCAATACACAAACAGGCTTAGGGATGTAATTTTTTTTTTAATTTTCATATTGCTTATCAATTAAAAAAAATAATCCAAACCCCACACCAGGATTCCCTGTGTCGTGGATATCAGGTAATACTATTACCATGGTACCACACCACCCAGACTGGAACAAATATCTGCAGAACATACAAACATTTGCCCCTCCAACCTAACCAAGAGTTTGAATGCTGATAAGGGAACAATTAACTTATTTTTTAAAACTAGCTACAGCTAGAACATTAATAGGCATGATTAGAAACTAACCTTCAATGTTTCATGATCATTATTTTTTAGTGAGCACATTAGATAATACATTCCCAAGCCAGCTGATCCTGTGTAAACAGTTTCATCATGGAAAATATCACTTTCCATTTTAGAAGTCAACAGAGAGAGCTTATTAGTTTTAAAGTTTTGTAGTTTTGAATGAAACTTTTCTGATATCTGAAAGAAAGTTATGAGTTTAGTAAAGAGGGTTTTTTAAAACCTCTTAATGCATTACCTTTCACCTTGTTCAATTGGCACTTCATTAAAGCTGAATGAAGGATCATAAAAAACAAAGCAGTCAAATTTTTAAATTCACTTTACAAGTAATGTTTATCTAAGGTCCTTGTGATTTAAATGATTAAAAACTTAGTGACCGACTTTATTGCTCCAGCCTGCTTAAACTTCCCCATCTAAATTCTAGGCATATTTTTTTGTATGGAGCTAGAATAAACTAAACTAGCTGATTGATCCAGCGGAGTCACGCGAGACGTCGGAAAGGAGGAGTAAAAAAAGTACAAGATCGACCAATATTTCTTACCCCATGGCGGGAATCATTGAGTATACTAGTAGCTGTTTCGATGGAATAACTTTCAAAGTGATTTTCGAATGAACCTTTTGAAGCCATAACAAAAACAACCTATTCAGTCAGAGAAAATTTTGGACGGTCTAGTCCAAAATTTTTCCAATTTGAAAACACAATTTTGCGAGGCAGGTTGAAGATTGCTTGCTGCAATGTAAGTTAATCGAAATAATGAAAATTAATTTCTAGTCTGCATTACTAATTTTGTGCCATCTTTTCTGACCGTGGTTATTATAAAGTTTTTTTTTTATATTATGGCAACTCCTCTTGTTGTGAGGAATAAAACAACTGCCAAAATCACCTATTAGCTTGTTCACGGTACGGTTAAAAATTATTACGGAAGAACCAGGCAGTAGCATAGCACAAAGTAAGATGCAGACGCAAAAAAAAACGAGCTAGCGTATTAGTAATATAATATCTGTGGCTAGCGCATGTATAAATAGCGGAAATAACCATTAGGTATGGCAGAATTGTGACAAATTTCTCGTTACAAAAGCCATAATTGAGAAGTGAAGTGAACCATTAGGTACCTCACGTTTCAATGTTATCCTATAAAAGATTTTTGATTTTGACTTCATGGTTATTTTTATCTATAAAAACACTTTGATCCTGACTGACTGATTCATCTATCAACGCACATCCATTTATAACCACGAAGTCTAGAAAGCAGAAATTTGGAACATAGGTAAAGGAATTTTCACTTTAAAGATGAGGTGAAATGTATCAAAATCTTTGTTCTTTGATATAAGAAAACATGAAAATTTGAATTACAGCTATTCATCACAAATAAATAATTGTTTTTTACGGTTTTTGGATTTTGACTTTTTAAGGGGGGAAATGGGGGGTGAAAGTTTCGAGGACTATCGGTTCGAAAAGAATATCGGGTTTTTAATAAAAAACAGAAACACGACTGTCTTCCACATGGTGGACATCCTCAGATACATACTCAGTAGATCTTTGAGTATACCAAGTAGGGAGAAGTCAGAGGCACGTTCAAAAATTACATTTGGTACATGCCCTCGTTTTGCGAGTTAGCATTCCACGTGACAGGTTGCATGCAAGCCCACCGCAGCTTATACGAAGGCGCTTAAAAAAAAATTTAGGGTCATACTATACGTTAGCATCCTAGTAGTCTACAGACAAGACTTACTTGAGATGCTAACGCTGTAATGATTAAATTACATACAGTGGCTATTTCCTTTAAGTATGCGTTGCTTTAGCATACTAGTTCACATACTAGTTAGAGATACTAGGTAGGTATGTTAGCATCTCTATTATAGTAAGTCTGTGCCCTTTGGTTATGATTAACTAAAGACGCTCATTCATTCATTCATTTCTTAATTATGGCTTTTGCAACTAGACATTTGTCACAATTCTGCCAATGTCCGTTTCATCATAGTGTCATAATAAACTTTTGGAGATTTGAGGTTACAAAAAATATGACCGGTAAAATAATGAGAGAATCAGCAAGATTTTTTACCTTACAAGATGATTTTACAATAATTTAGTATTTTTTTTTTTATTACATCAATAGTACTTTTCAAACTATCGCGATTAGATAACATAATTATAAGTTTAACGGGTCTTTATCGCGTTTACCTTTTTTATTATATTCCCGACGTTTCAACTGTATTGCAACAGCCGTGGTCACGGGATGACTGGAGTATACGGAGCTATCGTCGAGAAATAAAGGCAGTAGCCGCAACTACCCTCATTTCATCTTCAGAATCAGAAAAGTCCATGTTCACATCATGAGCGGTCAAAAATCGCCAGATCAATAAGTCGGCCATAGCGGAGCACCTAGTGGATTCAGGACCAAACCACTGGATTGAGCTTCATGACCCTAAGGTGCTATCTGGTGAACGCCAATATTATAAGAGAATAGTGCGGGAAGCGATTGAAATCAAAAAGTACCCCAATTTTAATCGTGAAGACGGCTATAGACTCTCTGCGTCCTGGAATCCCGTGATAAACAGGTGTTCGCGTCGCGATCCGATTGTGCAGTGCGGTGATACGGTTAGTGTAGTGTGTCGTAATGTGAACATGGACTTTTCTGATTCTGAAGATGAAATGAGGGTAGTTGCGGCTACTGCCTTTATTTCTCGACGATAGCTCCGTATACTCCAGTCATCCCGTGACCACGGCTGTTGCAATACAGTTGAAACGTCGGGAATATAATAAAAAAGGTAAACGCGATAAAGATAACTTATAATTATTACATCAAGACAAAAAACTATGTACAAATTAAAAGAGAAACTTATTTTGTAGGTATTTTTACAAATTTATGTTATTCATATTTACAAATTTACAAAGAATAAAATTAATTAAAGTGGAGAAAGTAAAAGATAAAAGACATTTGAAAGATATAGGACGAGGGACGATACAATCGAACGTTTTATCATTTTTATAAACACAGTATTTTAAAATCTTTGATGCACTAGCCTGTGGTCAACAGTAGAAAGCAAAGTCCACAAACTAGGATACTCACGCATGCTAAGCCATCATCAATAGCATGCAACTAACCACTTGAGCAAAGCAGCAATCAATGTTTAAAAACAACCTAGATGTGATGGTTTTTTTTGTTTGTTTACATTATATTAAATCAAAGTTTATCTACCCTACCTAAAACGATTATGACCTACTTATCTTTTTGCATTTGCTATTATTATTTATATGTGCTTAATCTCTAAACAACCGCTGTTATATACAAACCCAAAGATGTTGAACATAGACTAATTTGGGGTACTACGTATCGAACTTGTTACACTAGAAACCAACATATATACGTTACCACCTAATTCAACTTTCGGTTGTTAGAGATAATTGAAGTTTCTCTTCTAATATGTCACTATATATCAAAATCATCAATCAAAATAACTTTTTCGTTTGACTAGAGGTGGTAAATTAGTGATACTAGGTATTACAGTAACTACCATCAAATATACAAAAGACAAATACTAGGAAGAACATACCATTAGATAACGAGTAGGAAAATATAAATAATGGTGCAAAAATATATTTAATGGCTACAAGTAACTATACGTTGCAATAGATATTAGAACGTGAAACGTTGCAAAGCCATGCATTTTATATTCGTTTTGTATGATATGTGCTTAGATACTCAACTTAAGAGTTGTGCGCCTACTGTTTGTCTGCCTGGCAGCGTGTAGTCTAGCCATTACTGGAACCACTTAACTAGTAGAAAAGCAGAAAAATATAAAATTTATACAATTATAAAAACTTTCACCAGGCACTTTTACTTTTTCTTATTATATCATAATTTTCTTTCAATCAAAATCTGTAAATTTTCTGTTGATTTTTTAATTTTCTGTTCAATTTATGACATGAAATACGAACTGTTTATCTCTTTCCGGCAGATCCTGGGATTTGTCACAGGATGAAAAACCACAGCATATAAGCGAGCATTAGTTAAAGTTAGGTTATGCTGGTTTTTCGTTGCAGACTGGCAATAGAAAAACCTATTACGACGTATTTATCGTAGCAAGTATAAGACTTGATATGATAAATACGTCTCACTCACCTCTATTATTTGGATTAGTAGTTGGGAGAAAAATGCAAAAAGAGCTAGCGCATGCGTCTTGAATTTCGGCCATATTGTTATGACGCATACAAGATCTTTAGGTCTCCGCCAGTGACGAGTCTTCTCGCAGTTGACGTGGCTACTACGTACTATCCCGTTCACCCACTCCGGACGCAGCATAGACGGTGACGAGGAATACGTAACTGGTGAGTGCTTGAGGAGACAAAACTTCCAACTCGTCACAACCGTATCTATTTGATTTCACAATACCGAATGTTACATGATAATGGAATACCTATTCGAGAACACTAAAAAAGCTTCAACTAAATGCTGCTTATCTGCGTTATGTGTCAGAGACGCAATAGGGATTTCCGCGTTCAGCCAGGATCTGATTCTGTGGCGACGATTTCGTTCTATGACTTCCAACCTGTACCTACCTACGAACTCAGCCAGTACTACGAGGGAAACAAAATATCAAGAGTGTTGACATCCAAATAAAACAAAATGTTGAAACTTGTTGAAATCAAAATACACAGAAAGATGACCTTGAATTTTAGGTGACCTAAGTAGCCATGGAGGGAATGGTGGAAGAAAATGGCACTTCTGGTGTCTCAGATCCTTTGGCGGGAGGGAGCTCCTCAGGCACCTCAGCACATGTAGTGGCTGTGACCAGTCTAGTGCAACTCACTCTGCCTTCACAAGCCCCCTCTGCTCAGGTATATATTCTGCACCATATCAGTTATTGTGTGATCATATAAATTTATTATTTCTTTGAATTTTGTTCTATGAATAATTTAGCAACAAGTGTATTATGCCTATGTTTAGAACTTACTTAAATTATTTTGTTGACAATATTGCACAAAACTTTTACTTTGTCCATATATTAATTTTTCAGGTGCAATCAGTGATCCAACCTAACCAACAATCTGTAATCCAGACAGCATCAAATATACAGACAGTTCAGTTACCTAAAGGAAATGTGATTCTTGTCAGTAAACCAAGCTCTGTTATCCACACTACTCAAGGAACTTTACAAACATTACAGGTTTGTTTTTGACTCCCTTATTATTTATCTATAATAAGTATTTACAAAAAAATATATATAAAAATAGTATATCAGTCATGTAGTTACCATAACACAATCTGTGCTTACTTTGGGGCTAGATGATGTGTGAAAATGTCCAGCTTATTTATTTATTTATTTAAATGTAGGTAATGTTCACATCATACTACTACTTGGTAATCTCATGTATTTCATATTTATTAATTGCTTAAGTATAATGTTATATTATTTTTACTTAGATCAAACCAGAACCCAACTCATTGTTGAGTTCTCAGGGCCAGTCATGCAGTGATGATGATGACAGTGATGATGACAGTCCAAAAAGGAACTACAGAGAAATGTTGACAAGACGCCCATCCTACAGGAAAATTCTTAATGATCTTGGCGGAGCGGAAATAGCTGGTTAGTAACTCTATTTTTAAAGGTAGTTATGATGCTTTCACACTGCAAAAAGTCAAATATTTTTAATGAGCGAAAAGAGTGAACTTTTTGTTGTAGTTGATTCAAAGACTTATTCCTTTAGGAGAATAAGTGTACCTTCTTACTCAATTGAATGTTACTGTCCAACATACCTCAGTATATAGCAGCATTTGTTAAGATAACACAATAGGTATGATTATTATATACACAAACAAAACACTCAATGCCCCTATTCAAGTCATAATGACTGCACAATTCAGGTTTTCGTAAAACACAATTAAAAACAAATTACTTATATACTAACATCAGTTACAACTAAACTGGTAATAAACAAGTAATAGTAGTTTTTCTTGGCCAAAAAGTGGTTGGGGGTAAATAATGGATAAAATATCTAATAGTATAAGAACATGATAATATTACAGACAATCGCATGGGGTCTAAAGCAGGATGCGAGAATGAAGTGACGCTGTCATCTTCCTTGTCATTTGCTCCAGGTCAGTTTAATGTGCAGCGGTTGACACTCTTTGTTTCTGTGTGCAACATGTGTCACTAACCTTGTTACTATGCGTCATTCCATAACTTTTCATGATGCTGCCACATGGCCCATGACTTTCAGCTACAGAGGTATCGGTATCTCATCATCATGTGTTTCATTCTGAAATCTAAAAGCAAGATAACAAATGAGTTACACTTTGTTAATACATCTTTCCTAGTATGTTTGCTAGCTTCACCGTTTTCACTTGTCCATGAATATTGAGTTTGCACAGTAGTTTCTCAAGGTGCTGCCAGAAACATGAAAGTATAAATTGTTTTTTACAGGAACACCAAAAAAACAGAGACATAAAATGTGTATTTTCTCATTTTCTTTATGTATAATGTTTTGTAGACAAACTGAAAATTGACTTGTACACTGAAGACAATTCTGGGACAGCTGAGTGGGTAGATACAAATCTGATAAGTAGGTACCTAAGAGTAATTGGTTTTATTCATCAATATTAATTTTGTATGAAAAAAGTGAATGGCAATAATTATTGACAGTTAAGATTTTCTTTTCTATGTACAGCATTGCAGATTATTGATTGAGCCCCTCATGTTATTTATGTTCTAATAAAAAGCAAAATTCCTCAGAAATGCCGAGTTCATTATTCAAAAAGTAAGGTAGGTAGTAATGTTTTTAAATAAATAGTAAACAGAACAGAGTGATGGCTGATTAAGTGTGTGTCAATTTTGATAAGAAAGTTTTATTCGTTTCATGATGAGACAGAACGAATATTATAAAAGTTTACAGCAGGTATGTAGTGTATGCTATAAGGCGATGACGTCATTAGAACGAATAAATCTGTTTGTTATTCCAATTAATGACGTCATTTACCGCCTACAAGGTCAAATGACGTCATGGTGTGAGGTCATATTGTTTAACTGGCTGGTTGTTACCTGCGAAATTATTTTGACAAGTTTTTAAATAAAAAGTATTTACTATTTACAAATGACTAGCTTAGCTAAGCTAGTAGATACCTGGCTTCGCTCGCGTAGTACCTACCCGAATAAGTGTTCTTAGTCTGGTCACAAACTGTAAAGGTTTATAATTAAAATATCATTAAATCAGTTTAGCTGTTACAATCACTGTTAAAAGAGAACTAAAATATTATTTAAAGTCAAATGTCAAATTGTAAGGAAATTCGTTGAAAATATTTAGCTAACAATGAATTGCTGTGCAAGCCGGATTTCATTTTGTAGAGAGAGGTGCTTTGAATCATTTTAATACTTAGGTCCACTAACAATTCATCGTGATTTGTCATCGAAGATCCATCACTTGATTGGATATTGGATTTTTAACTTGTGTTCTGCTTATTAAATCTAGTTTATGATTTGTTCATAGTTTGTAGGTTATTAAGTAACAACAATATGAATCACTACTGCTTTCCTGATAAGTCTTATTCTTTTGTGACTAAGTCTTATGTTATTATTTAACTTGTGCATTAGTTTTATCTTTTCCTCATTACCTCCAAACTGAATATAGTGTGACTAGAAATCTAATAGAACCTACTAGGTACTTAATTGTAATCGCTAGCATATTTTTGCATTTCAAAGGTTAAAACCTAAGGTAAAAAAAAAAAAAAAAATTGTCTAGCTAAGTTGCTTTTAGTGCCAATTGCAGAATAATCAGTGTGCACTCGGCTCTTGTCAAAATTTAAAATAACCAATAGCATTTTTTACCCTACAGTTTCACATAAAGTACGGAGTACTTCCTACATCATGCAATTTGTTTATCTTTGTACACAAAAAAGCTGAACAGCACCTTTATAAACATAACTTCTATTGTCTGTAGATCCTAGTGACCACGAAAATTATTATTTAAATTATAAATAGCGGTTACAGTGTATAGAACAGAACTTGTAAAATTATTTTAAAAAATCTGTCGTCTATTATTGGCCCCCTAGTGAGTTGTGGCGATAAAACTTATATGACGACCTTTGTGACGCAGTGAACAGTGGGCGAAAGCCTGCCTGAGACGCACAAGGTTGCGGGTTCGATTCCCGCCGCGGGACAAAAAAATTTTATGATCTGCAAATATTTTCTCGGGTCTGGGTGTTTTCTATGCATAATATGTATGTATAAGTGCGGCTAGATGATGCTGTATGAAAAATGTCCAACATTATTTATTTATTTATATAAGAAACACCCTTGAACATCCTTGCAAAAAACATCATATAAATAAAATAAGCCGTTTCGGAGATGAATGATAGATAACAGACAAACATATTTAGCTTCCTTATTTTTGATTTTGGTTCTAATATTAACGTGCTATGTTTGCTATCAGTTATTCCAGCCGGAGCGCTGCAGAGCGACGGCGGGCTGCACACGCTGGCCGTGTCGGGGGCGGCGGGGGGAGGCGCCATCGTTCAGTACACCAACAACCAGGACGGACAATTCTACGTGCCGGGTAAGTGCCGGTTACTTCTTCACATGCATAAAATAATAAGCGAAACCAATGAACATTTTGCACTATCCTTACAGGGCCTATGCTAGAAGATCAGACACGCAAACGAGAATTACGACTCCTGAAAAACCGGGAGGCTGCAAGAGAATGTCGCCGCAAGAAAAAAGAATATATCAAGTGTCTCGAAAACCGAGTTGCCGTACTAGAAAATCAAAATAAAGCCCTGATCGAAGAACTTAAATCGTTGAAAGAATTGTATTGCCAGCAAAAGACAGAATGAGGTCCAGCTGGCTGACGGGTGTGCCGTGCTAGCCCGCCGGTGAGAGCTTACACGCACCTTGCATGAAGTGCTGTCCTGCACTTCGGATCGGATAACGTCATTCAACCTGCTGTGTTTCAATACACTCTTGATGACACGAACGATTACAAAACTGTTATTTTCAGTTACTAATTCATTTGCAATATTTTACATGTAATAGGGATCTGGGCGTTTGTTGGCCCGTGAATAACAAAAAATATATTTCATTAAGTATTGTTAGATGGTATGTTGAATTGTTTATCTTTTTAATTATACTTATTCTGTTCTGTTATTGTTTATAATATCTCAGTTATGTATAATATGCAGTAGGGGTTCTCTCTACATCTGACTAAATGATCTGTAAATGATTGATGGATTATATTTTTTGGATTTAGAGAATAAGAGAATATTTACATTTTTTAATCAATTAGACAACCATTCCAAAATGGTTTTGCATTGATTTCAGTTCAGCAATTGATCATCAAAATGGATCAACTGTTTGGGTGTTAATTTACATCATGTTGTCCTTTACAAATGTTCTGGTTTCGGTGAGTAGTGCAATGGTTTGTCACATCGTTTTTGTCTGTGATGAAGCTACTGACGTGATGTGAACGTGTAGAAGTGGTACATTAGTATTTCGTACACCTCACTGGGTGTTTGTAATGGATAAGCCAAAGTTAATATTCTTAGGTAATTTGTGCAATAGCCCTTTTGCAATGTACAGTTTTGTCAATCTTTTCTATGAACGAGATATATTTAACACATAAATGAAATATTTTCTTTGTACATTGTGTATAAATTAACAGTAATATTAATGTAAAAATCTGTATATAAAATACATAATATTATAGAGTTAAAATATGGTAAAAAAACAAGTGTCTCGAGATATCATGTTGTCATCCTTAAACTGTCAATATTTTAATGTATTTTTTTATTAAATATAAAAGATTTATATAATGTGAACCTACACAGAGTAGGTTAATATTAACATTTTATCTGTTATTCTAATTAATTAAGCAGAATTTGTTGTCAAAGGGTAATTTTAATTGACCACACATCAGAAGTTAGGATAAGTTACTATGAGAATATTATGTTGATTGCCATGATTGGAATGTTTGTTACAATATATTTGTATATAGACAATGTCTTGAACTGTTGATGATAGTAGCATTGAATTTAAAATGTGTGTCTTTAAAATTATCGAAGAAAGTAAGCTGTTGTTATTATTATTATTATACTTAGTAAATTATTATTTTTATCCACACATATCAGTCATGGCAAGTAATTGAATGTTTAATAATAGACATTGTGGAAAGTGCCTTTAAATTTAGAATGAGTAAAGTTTATACCAACAACATAGCTCTTTATGTTACATAATGCTATTTATAAATTAATAAATATTAACTGTTTGATGTAAATTTGTGTTTTCTTAAAATCTGCATTTGTCTGACTGAACTGAGTTAAGAACAATGCAAACAGTTTATCGAGCGAGATTTTCCATGCTCACTTACCATTCACAAGATATCTTATTGTCTGTCTGTCCGTGTGTTGCACTTCGATTTCTCGCTCAGTTTATTTTGTCCAAAACTTGGTAGGTATGCAGACATGTGTTTTTTTTTAACCAAAAACGAGAATTAGTAATTAAAATAAAATTGAAACTCTTTCGCGTACCTCCCTTATGCCCATGTTATTGTGGTATACTGAGGTTTCCATAACAATTTTTTAAGAGATTGGTCGTCCCTCCTAACTTTATAACCGTAAAGTTAACTGTAAAGTTTAGTGAGTAGCATAACAATTGCCAAAGCAAATTGATTAATAGGATTTCCTATGATAACTAAGAGTTATCAACTTCGGGACACTTAACCCTGTCCTTTTCTAACACTAAACAAAGGATAGACTGACAACATTGGACTATGAGTATTAAAATTTTAATATTGTAATTTAAAAAGTTAAAAAATAAATAACAGCTATGAACTGAGCATGAATAATGACGCGTTTTAAATAAAACGATTTTCCCATTGAAACTCCATTAATGCATAGCCGCAGGCAACAGCTAGTCTATATGTATAACAAATGTGTGATTCTTATGTATTAGTTACTAAATACTGATGAGCAGAAACTAGTGGATTACAGTGTGTCTCGACACGTCTGGGGCAGTTTTTTTTTATACTATTGTTTGCTTATTTATAGTTGATATTATGTATGTTTGTGTAAAGTAGTGCTAGGTGATTTCGGGCCAGACTGCGATAGTTTAATAAGCGCTACTTAGATGCTAGGCTAGGTACCTAAGTACGAAATTGTTGTGTAGTGAAACATAGGTACTTATATAATAAAAATGTGAAATTATTAGGTACTTATATAAAAAAAAAGCTGCCCAAGACGTGCCGAGATTGTAAAGGTCTCGAAGTTGATAACTCTTGTTACAGTTATAATAGGAAATCCTACGAACCAATTTGCTTTGGCAATTGTTATGCTACTCACTAAACTTTACAGTTAACTTTACGGTTATAAAGTTAGAAGGGACAACCCATCTCTAAAAAATAGTTAAGGAACCTCAGTTATATTTACATACCACAATAACATGGGCATAAGAGAGGTGCGCGAAAGAGTAAATTATATTTTAATTTCTAATTCTCGTTTTTGGGTAAAAAAAAAACACGTGCCTGATGCTGAAATTTATTGATAACATAATCATCAACTAAGAAAGGTATTTCAGAAATTAACCCTCTTATTTATAATTATGAATAAAAGGGTTAACTTAGCAGGCCACTCACTTTAACCCTGTCCTTTTCTTACACTAAACAAAGTATAGACTCAGACAAAATTGGAATAAGAGTATTAAATTTTAAGGAAACCTCAGTTATATTTACATACCACAATAACATGGGCTTAAGAGAGGTGCGCGAAAGAGTGTCAATTATATTTTAATTTCTAATTCTTGTTTATGGGTAAAAAAAACACATTTCTGAAGCTGAAATTTATTGATAACATAATTATCCACTAAGAAAGGTATTTCAGAAATTAACCCTCTTATTTATAATTATGAATAAGAGGGTTAACTTAGCAGGTCACTCACTTTAACCCTGTCCTTTTCTAACACTAAGCAAAGGATAGACTCAGACAACATTGGAATAAGAGTATTAAAATTACAGCTATGAACTCAGCTTATATAATGACGCCGTTCAATGGGAAAATCATTTAAATTAAAAAAAACATGACTCCATTAATGCATAGCCGCAGGCAACAGCTAGTCTATATGTATAACAAATGTGTGATTCTTATTTATTAGTTACTAAATAAATGCTGATGAGCAGAAGCTAGTGGATTAATGCATAGTGAAATAATAACATTTATATAACACTAAGAAATTTATTTGACAATCAAATCATGACAAAATTATTGTTATTCAGCGTAACAATACACTTTAAATACAAGCAGTAAAGTACTAAGCTTTTGGTGTAGAATTTATAAAATGAAATTTCTTGTATGTTTTTTAAACTTCCATTTTAGCAAATTTTGCTGTGAAGCCATTACTCATCATAATTTTGAGCCAACAGAAAGTTTGCTGCAAGATTTTCATTTTTTTCACAAGCAAAATAAGCTTGGATGACCAAATGTTCAGGAAAACCAAGTGCTTTTAACCGTTCTATGGCTTCTTTGTCTTGAGGCAACACTTGGATAAGATTTGGTTGGTCAGGTTCAGGATTAACTGGGCTTTCTTCAGCCGCCAAAACACCAGCAAGGGCTGCTGCAGTTGCAGCTGCTCCAGCCCTACCACCTCCAGCTGATGGATTAGTTGGCTCATTTAACATTCTAACAAAAGCTTGCTGGTGTTGACTGATGGCTTGCAACAAAGCAGGGTTGGTTTGTCCAATTTGCTGCAAGACAGTATTTAACAGGTTAGGGTTCTGTTGAATAACTGCTCTCATTTGTTGAAACTGTGGTTGATCCCGTAGAAATGCCAGAGGATCTGCTTCAGTCCCCTCTTCTGCTTCCTGTTCTTGCAGTAGCTCTTCTGGGATGCCTGTTATAAGATACTCCACTGCCCTTTCTCTATTGCTGAAGGAGGCTTGCAGTGCCTGCTCTACTTGCTGCCTGCTGTAGCCCATATCCATGATGCTTTGCACTGTGGCTTCATAGTCCGGCTCGTTGGCGGGGGTGCTCTGCGGCTCGGCACCGGCGGCGCCCTCAGGCTCAGATGCCGGCTGGGGCTTTGGCGTTTCAACTGCTGAAGGTGATACTTTGGCGTCGCCGCTCTCAGTGGAAGCATTCTGAGCGACTGCAGGAGCCGATGTGGATGGCGGCTGAGCTTCCGAAGTTTTTGGCTTTGTCACCATAATAACAATGAATTTCTTTTCATCTATATTATAGGTATGCAACTTACTGTCATCAAGAAGAATTTTTCCTGCATAAATTAGTTTTTGATTGTCAGCGGCATACTCTTTGCCTTTCTCGACTTCGATTTTCAGCTTGAGAGCTTTGACGGTTTCTTGGGGATCGATTTCAATTTGAAAAGATAATTGTTGTAGAGTTTTTAGAGTCACAAGCATTTTGTTGATTTTTCACGAAAGACTTGACAAAGATCCAGCTGGTCCACTTTATTTGTATAGTGTAATTAGATAGAAATCTACCGACAAAATTCTGACTCGACAAAATTATGCAGTAAATATAACCTACAAATAATGACAAGCCAAACCAAACGTCCGTTTTCGGTCTTGTTTTTTATCACAGACTAAAAAAAATATTCATAGAGGAAATCACGTGGTTATATTCTGTGCAAATAAAAATTACGATTCTCTTAATACGTCGAGCGTCGCTTTTTCAAAGTTTAAAAAAAAACCGGCACCGGCAATTAAACCCGTTCTACCAACTTTTTCAATTTATGTGCGCTTAGCACGTGCTCAAAACGTCGAAGGAAATTCGGAGGCGTGCGTCATTGGTTAGTGTGCCATTAAGCGGCGATGGGCTTTAACCTGACATGTGGAATACTTACAAAACGCGAGTAAGTATGTGCCAAATGTAATGTTTGGTCGTGTCCCCATGACTATTTAGCATCCTCAAAGATCTCAGTGAGTAGGTATGTATCTAAGGATGTCCATCATGGCCCGTGTAGTAGTAGATGTGCGCGCAGAGTAAATAAAATTCGGTGGAGGCGTGAGTTAATGCAGAGGTCTTATAAATGTGTGGTCTTTGTTCTGTAAAGCTCCGGGGGACATAGATGATAAAAAAATAGTAGTCAAAAATCTAAAAATAATTAGATTTTTATAGCCCTAATTACTCCTTCTGAATCGTCTCTGGTCCCACGTCAACGAGTTCAAGCTCCTGCCGAACGAGCAGTTCTGATTTCGAGCCTGAGACTCGTGTCTCCAGCAAGTGCTCCGCACCACGGAACACATCCTATCCAAAAGACACGCTATCTGACCAGGCAGATACAGGTGTAATCTTTCTCGAAGTAGCGAAAACTTATCCAAAGTTTACGCTACTAAGTCTGGCATAACGGCATGGTCTATAAGACCAGAGTCTGTCTGGAACTCGGAGTACCAGACAAACTCGTGCTCATCTTGCGAGACCATCTCCACAATTACAGCTTCTGCTACTCTAAGGTACTACGAGGAGGATACGAACGCGCGTAGACATTTCATACCAGCTCTGGGCCGACTGTTGCTAAGCGCTCATCGCGATACGCGGGCGAGTGCCAATTTTGCGAAGAGAGCCGAGCGTAGCCGACGCTACGGACTACCGGTCAGTAGTAACCACCTGGCGAAGATACCATGTTTGAAAAAAAAAAAACTTAAGTTAGTAACCCTCTTTTCGGTAGTCGAGTAAAAACGACACATCGCGAGAACTGAGTATTCAAATTATCGATATTGGTATCGTTTTCGAGCAATTTTGAGATGCGGATTACGAAAGTGGCATTCATTTTAAAATTCAATATAAGTATAGGACGCTAATAATTGATTAGGGTGTAACATTTGAAATTAAAAAGGTAGACTCTAAAGAATGCTTCAAAAGATTAACTCGCAAACACTTCCGTGATGAGTTCTATACATAGTTTATCTACCCTTCCTTCAAACTATTATTTATATGTATATGTATAAGTGCCTATAAATATATAATTATACATATTATATTAAGTAATATGATTAGTTATGTAGGTATATGAAATAATATGTATATGCTAATAAAAATTGTAGCACGCCTATCGCCAACCACTACATATTGGGTTGGCTGGTAGAAAATGCTTTAGCATTGAGTCCGCCTATTGTTAACGTTTAAATTAAAATGTGCAATAAAGGGTTAATAAATAAATAAATCTATTTCATGGCGTACTAAAGCGCTTCTTAGTGACGTTTAACTTTAAATTAATCAATTAACCGTTTTTAACAAGTTTGTACAAAGCGGTTACAAATAATAATAACAATATTCTTTATTTTCAGACACGAGATCCATAGTGTATAGTACAATACAATTTCACAAAAATACATCATAATTATGGGTGACCTAAACACATGCCTTTTCTCTAACCCAAAGTCATCGAAACTTAAAAACATTATAGAATCAGTAAATCTCAACATAAGTAGTTAACTCCGAACCTACTCACCACACCGCAACGAGTGACACTGTACTTGATCTAATAATAACTTCTAATGTTGATCTCGTTGCCAATCATGGTCAGCTTTATGCACCGACTTTCTCGCATCATGATCTTCTGTATTTGTCTTACAAAATTCGCTTACCTAAACCCAAACCTGTTACCCTCAAGCAGCGCAATTTCTCACGTACAGATACTACTAAATTAATTGAGGATGTATCTAAACTTAACTGGAATGACCTCGAAAGCATTGCTAAATCTACCGCGAAGAAGGTTGAGTTTCTAAATTCTAATATCATTGATCGTTTCGATCGGCATGTCCCTATTCGCTCCATTAAGTTAAACAAGCCCCCTCACCTTGGATTTCTGACACCATTCGGAGAGCTATGGCAAGACGGGATTGTGCTTTCCGAAAGTATAAAAGCTCTCGTTGTGACAAAAACTGGGCGACATATAAAAAGCTAAGGAACCGTTGCAGCATGCTAGTTCGAAACTCGAAAAAACGTTATACTTATTGCTGAACAAATTGAACTTGCCATTCCCTCAGGTCTCTGGAGGTTTTTAAGGTCAATTGGAATAGGAATATCAAAATGCATTAAAACCAAATTAGTTTTTGATCTAAACACCCTAAACACTCAGTTTTCATCTTGCTCTACTCTGAGCTCATTAGCTAAATCTAAAGCTCTGGCTGAGATCACAATATCTCCGTATAAACCATTGAACCATTCTCTTTTGATCACGTCAGCCAAGATAGGATTTAAAAAAAAACTTTATTTCACTAAAGTCTAAGGCGGTAGGTAGCGATGACATTGGCCGCATCATGATTTATTATATCTTAAACCATATACTTCCTACGCTTACTAACACGGCTCTCTTAGATGTAACATACTATATTATTACTAGTCAAGATGAATAAAGGTACTTAGTTTTTAATTTATTTAGAGCTTTCGATTGTTTAAATATCCCCTTATTGTTATTTAAGCTATCTTTCTATGGCTTAGATTCACAGGCCAGGCCTGGTTTAATAGCTATTTCACTGGTCGGACACAAGTTGTGCAGATAGTCAAAGAATAAGAGAGAGATAGTCTGCTCTTGTATTTGTTCTGACTTCCTACCTGTTACTCGTGGTGTACCTCAGGGTTCTATACTTGGTCCTTTGCTTTTCATTATCTATACCTCTGATATAACCAAGGAAATTGTTAACTGTAACTATCACTTATACGCCGACGATGTCAAATTATACTTATCGTTTTAAGCAGTGGATGTCTATAAAGCTACATCTGAAATTAATAAGGATCTTGATAGAATAGCTCTGTGGACAGAACACAATGCTCTCATGTTAAATGCATCAAAATCTAAATTTATGATTCTTGATTCGAAGATCAAATCGACAAAATAGTCTCAGCTAATACAGATGTATATATCTTACGGCAGTCCATTGAATGTGTCAGTGAGGTCAGAAATTTGGGAATCCTATTTGATAGGCAACTTCGATTTGAAAACCATATTCTTGGATTGGTTAAAACATGCTTCTTCCGCCTAAAAGTACTGTATAAAATAAAAAATCTCCTACGAGAAGATGTCCGCATTAAACTTATTGAATGTCTCGTGCTATCTAAGCTTAACTTTGGTGACCTAGTCTATGGACCGCATTTGCATTGACTTATTCAACGAGTACAAAATGCGTGTTGTCGATTTTGCTTTAATATACCCTCGTACACACGTGACCCCATTCCTCATCAAAGCTGGTCATGATTTAATGATGACAAAAAATCCTAGATATTTGTATGGTAAATTTGTGTGGTCGTCTTCACATAATCCTTATCCAACGAGAGCATCGGCATATCAATCGGCATGCATCAAGCATCATAGAACTACAGCTTTCCATGGTAGTTTCCGCTATCAAGCCACCAAGTGCTGGAATAATATACCTCCACCCCTTCGACAGTTTCTAAGCCTACATTCAAACGCAAGTTTAAACTAATACTTCTTTCTGCGCAAGCGGTTTGATAGTGGAAGCCTTCATTTCTCTTCTATCTTAGAAATTATCAAAATCATCATTATACCTTAGAAGTTCACTGCTTGTGATATTTGGTAGTTTGGTACAGCCTTTTATGCCATACTTATTATATGTTTATAAACCCATGTTATGTCATTATTAATAATGAAACAGGAAGACATGATAATAAAAGAAAATGCAGCTATCTGCACTTTCTTATATTATCATGTCCTCTTCCTGATTATCGTTTTGGAATAAAAGTTAATCCTGATAAGTGTCAAGCCATCATTATAGGCAGCCCACACAGGGAAATTGAGGCCGGTGTACCACAAGGTGGAATGATGTCTCCACTCCTTTTCTCTTTATTTATTAACCCGTTACCACCTCACCTTCTCAGTCAATACCAAATGTATGCTGGCGACCTCCAGCTTTATACCTCTGCCCCTGGCGACATTTTGGATGTTGCCATTCGGGCACTCAATGATAATCTTTTCCGACTGATGTCTTGGTCAAATCGTTTTGGAATAAAAGTTAATCCTGATAAGTGTCAAGCCATCATTATAGGCAGCCCACACCAACTGAACAAAATTGACTCTCTTGATATTTTGGCTACCCCATGTTCACTTCAACGGTTGTAATATCCTTTTCACACCTATTGTTAAAAACCTTGGTATCCTGTTCAAAAGCTAAGTTGCTATGTTGAATTCCACTGAAAATGTTATGCCACTGTGCATTCTATAATCCGTCTGATTTTTTTTTTCTTTTTTGGGATTTCTCCCAATAACCACTAAAATAATATGTCTAGTCAACTCATACGTTTTGTTTTCTGCCTTCGCAAATTCGATCATTTGAGTAAATTCCGCGCTGTATTAAAATGGCTCCCCATTCGGGAGCGTAGAAACCGAAGAACAATTAAGTGTGTTCTTTTCTCTGTTCTTAACATAATTATCTTACATACGAGCTCATAGAGAGCTCGTATGAGCACGTGTTTAACTCGTTCATATATTCTTCGAAAAATTTCCATTAGAGTTTGAACAAAATCAGACCGCCAGTCTGACTTAGTCCAAATTAGTTCTGACTAATATGAAGACTCGCATGTTCCGCCATTACAGGCTGCATGAGAACAAACCCGACGGCCGCACTTGAGATCATCCTAACCCCGCTTGACCTAGAGAGAATTGCGGCGAAAAACAAAGTGACTCTACACTGGATTAAAGGACATAGTATATCACTTGGCAATGATGTTGCAGATGAATTGGCCAGAAGAGGATCAGGAACACTAACAATAGGTTCCGCCCCACTCCTCCCTTTGCTATTCTCCCAGCTGCGCGCGTGGATGCTACACCGCACTATTAACCAACTCAATGAACGCTGGGGACAGGCCACGGACTGCAGACAGTCAAGAGCAGCCCTACCTGCCATCTCACCACGACTGACGCGTCGCCTGCGCCGTCTTAAAATATCAGATCTCCGGATCATCGTGGGGTCACTGCCCCCTGAACAAACACTTCTACAACATCGGAGCCACAGACAGCCCACTCTTCAGAGGGTGTCTAACCGAAGAGGAATCAGCTGCCCACGTAGTCCTGGAATGCAACCTGGGTGTAGCAACTCACCGCGCACAAATCCTTGGCAACCCAAGGTCACTCCGCGAAGCTTGCGAAGACCCCAGGAAAATTCTGTGCTTCTAGGCGGAGTTGGGCTGGCTATCTCACTAACTAGAAACTCCGACGCATAATGAACCAACAAAGAGTTTGAATGCGGAAAAAGGAGTCCACACACTTATGTAAAACCCATGTTTTTTTATCTGCAATCTTTGCATTCAAAATCGAATTATTAATCTCCAAAAACAGCCTACGAAATCCTGAATAGGAAGTACATTTTGTTTCGATGAATGTTTATAAAACTCACATCCGACATCCGGCGCGGAAGTATGATCAAAATTGTATAAACGCTTTTTTTTAATATTTTACGTTTATTATCTTGTGCTCAAATGAGTCGTTCGACGCTTCCCAAAACTTGACCGATCGTCGCTCAATATAATAAAGACGTGTTTACACAAGTTTAATTAAGGTTTAAGACCTGTCGAAATCCTGACAAGGGTCGTAAAGGCTGTAAATAGATATCGTTACATTATTGTTATGAATAATAAAATATTATTCTATCATAGTAAGCTGATCCCAGACTACTATGACCATAGTAGTTTCATCATATTATGATGGTCACATCTATTTCTGCCAATATTCCTGCAAAACCGCTGTGCAACAAGCATCTGGCATGGAAGGAAGTCTTTGTATCCAAAGAGGTGCTTGAAAAAAAAGCACTAGATGTTTATGGTTGAACGGGACCCAGGCACTCCGACAGCTTGGAGCGCGGAATTCAAATAATTTGCTGTTCAGCGCACTGCGGTTGTTTAACAGGCGAGATTGAATAGGGACCTCTAGTTACGTGTGGCATTAAAACCTATCTGAGAACCGTTCTTGAAGCGATTAAGCCGTCTGGTAGTAGGTAAAGCTGATCACACGGGCAACAAAGGGTCGTTTCACATTTCATTGCTATAACGTACGAAACACTAAGTCACAGAAAATTATTGCCAAAAACCAGCATTTCAATCTGATAAGTCGTTTCGGTGATAAATGGTACTACATAAGTTTACATAACAGACAAGCATCCAGTTACATCAAACGAAGGACTACTTCTGTCGCGAGTATTAAAACACGGGTTTAAAGTGTGTCCAGTTATTTTACAAAAAACAGGTTCCGATAAAACGACGTCGTCTTAGCTGCATTATTTTATTCTTTGGGGTCTAGCTGGATGACAAATAATCTCAAAAGCTCGTAATTTGCTCTAAATGTGCACCAGAACCAGTCTGACGTACATGGTACCATTATCATTGGAACCGTGGGGGATTTCTGGAATATTCTATCTGTGGCTAATTTAATAAAATGGTTCTGAAATGCATGTTATTAAAAATGTATTACTTACATACAATGGGTTTACCTTATTCTATGTAACTTACTCTTGCTAGTTATTAGCTCTAACATAATATTTAACAAAATGTGTACACACACTTGGTAAAATTGCTTTTTGTCAAATCTTAATTTATGAGTGTCAGCTTTACAAAGGTTACCTTAAGAAGCACAGATATACAATAAATACTACAAAATCTTAAATGGAACCATAACTGACATTACTCATAAAAGATAATATTTACCTATTAATAAGGGTGAATGTTATTTATATTATTCTTTGTAAAATTCATCACATACTTTACAATTTACAAACAGATCATACAAAACAAAACAAAAAATTTCATACTTTCGATTATACTCTATCTATGTTGTATTTTTGTACACTGGCACTTTCATCATGGAGTTTCAAATAACTTTTCACGAAAATATTTAATTTTTTGTGCGAAAAACGACTCTAATCCCTCTGCACACCTATAAAATTCAGAGTCTTTTGGGTTAAAGTAACGACAATTGTCAAATATTTTAGTCATGTCACCAATAAATTCACTTAATGTACTATAACTTAGTTCATTCACTTTCCTTTCAACAGTTTGTAGATCTGAAAAGAGACAACATTAAATTATGACTTTATATTGCTGAAGAGTTTAAAGAACGAAAAGGCTACTCCCACGTCACGCCTACTCCAGTTCCAAATTTGCTCCAAATCCAAACTTGATATAATTCTTTTTTTTTTTAAAGAAATCATTTTTGAAAATCGTTTCCTCTCTGTTTTCGTTAATTATTCGACACTGACAATATTCTTACCCATAGGTTCCTTGATAACTTTATAATATGTGGGAGCTTCTCTGGGATCAACAGGTTCCATGAAAGGCCAAGCGTTTTTATGTAATTGAATTTGTTTAACAAGCCTCCTCAAATTTTCAAAGTCCTTATTAGATAGCTCCTTCATGTTTGCATAATTATATGTATTGTTTTTTTGACAGTTAGGACAAGTGTATTCATCAATATTATCGGCTTCCGACTGTAAAATTCCCACACATCGGCCATGAAACCAATCCTGGCACCTGTCACAGCAAATGTAAAACCTGAAACAAACATTGTGAAATGTTATAACATGCATAAACGTTTCGAGAGGGTTACTTCAGTACATGCGACGAGCTTGACGCCATTTCTTGGTCAACCTGAGTTAGGTCAGTGATCAGACCATGTTGTGGCATGGTGGTCCTTAAAAGGGCCTAGTGACTAATAAAGGTGAAAGAAACATGGTAAGAGTAATGCTGGTCATTTTACATACAGCATCATCTAGCCCCAAAGTATATTTTTTATTTCTTTTTTGTGGCTTTAGTATCACTGCGGACGTTACAGGCCAAGTGATCGCCACTTCCTTTCTTCGCCCCTCAAAGGGTTCAAAGTTGACCGCTTAATCCTGCAGCTGTTAAAACCGGCAGGATCTTTTTAGGCGTGTTTTAGTTATGAATGTGAGAATGTGTTTGCCCTGATGAACGCTACGATAGTGTTTCAGTGATCCACACTCTCCTAACAGATGAAGGGGCGATTGGTACGCCTCATTACAGTCTGCAGGTTTGTGTCACACCACCCTCATTTGAACATGTGCTTGTAAGGTGCCAGTGTCCAGTCAAGGCTCTAAACATAGTACGAAGGTTGTTACTGTTTAGCGCTTATATTTGGTTGATAAACCGTTTGTCAAAGGCTTTGATCAGTGATTTGGAATGGTTTATGCCCGGAAAGTTTCTTCAAAGATTGGTCGATTCTTCAATGCATTAGTGCAGAAGGGTGCATGACTGATAAACTTCTTCTATACATTTATTTTTTGCAAATACATACATATTTAAACACCCAAGACCAATATATGCAGATTCTACCCACATTTGTTCCGGGTTTGGCGGGAATCAAATCCGCTTCCTTCTGCGTCTAAAGCGGACCTTCATTAACTGTGCTACAGAGGTCGTCATACCATAGCTTAGCAATTGATGCAACTTCTGTTTCATAAATCATGGTTCAGTTCAGGCTACAATCTGACATGTTGGTTATGGTGCCAACGCAAATACAAATGGCAAAAACGGAACCATTAATAGTTTAGTTATTTCCCTCTGCCCATTCGGACACACGACCACGGAATAACACGGACGGACCGATTTTTTCAGTTCTCATTTATTTGTAAGTCATCCATATTCTCTTTGGAAGAGAAGACAAAATTTACTATATCTTTCCATCGGACAATAATTTTAATTTTTGTCTTCTCTTCCGTCAACAAAACCGTTGTCCTGAGAGATCGCTTATGCGTGACATTTTTTATTTTTAGTACTCACTGGGAATTATCATAAGGTTGTCGACAAAGACAGTAAAGTTCTTGAGTTTCTTCAGCACGGCGGCAATCAGTACAAACATATTCTTCCATTGTTTTGCTCATTGCTTCCGTTACGCCGACACAATCACCGTGGAACCAATTACTGCAATGTTCACAACCAACATAAAACCTGAAAAGAAAAAGGATAACTATTATTTTGGCCAATTATTCAATGATTGAGTTTATTTGCTCTCAATATCGGATGGGATGCCATCATCGGCAGTAGCATTTCGCAAGGCACGTTAAGTTATTTGTCTCGACTATTAGTATGTCGCTAATACATGTAGGAGGCATTAGAGCACCCTAAAAACCTGGGAGATGATAAAACGTAAGCGGTCTGGACAACAGTACGAATACTAACTTAGTGCAATCATAAGGCGTGCGGCAAACACATAATAGTTTCTCTTTCTTAATGCTTCTCTTGCTGGGGCGCGGCGTGGAGGCTGCGCCGGCGCCGGTGCTAGCGGCCGAGCTGCGCTTCTTGCCGCTGCTGCGCACCTCCTCCTGCTTACTGCGCTCGGCGCGTGTACGCAGTGCTAGCTCGGCAGACAGCTCCTTCTACAAAAAACGGTAGCAGTAAACCTACAATATTATAATACGAGTTCGGCTTTGTCATTGGAAGAGTCAAGAGCCCGGGAGTGTAGGTGTAAGGCCAGTTAGCGCTGAACTTTGACAGCTCGCGTAGTTGATGATACTCAGAGAAGTTTTCATAGAAAAACTGGCACGTAAACATGGTTATGTCTTTGCTCCAGCCTTTTAACTTTATTGCAGATGGACTCGTATTCCAGAAAGAACCTGGGGCTCTGCAGCAACGTAGTCAGCAAGCACCTCTGCTGCATTGCCTCAACATTCTGCTGATAGTTATGTGTTTAGACTCAAGAAGGTGCATATATTTTGTTAGAAAACTGTCTTTAACCAATGCTCGTTTGAGATTCTGGATTAAGGTAACAACCGAAGTCAGGTTGAAGATGGACTCATAAAATAATGCTCTCCTTCAACAACAACTCCCACGAGGTCGGGGATACTGGAACACTGCTGTCATCAAAACGGAGCCCTTCTTAACTATTTCAAGAAGTTGGGCTAGTTGGACTTTTCCATCTACAAAATACACACTTTTGTCCCAAAAATCTCTTTTTTTATACAATTAAAGAGACAAACAAGCATACGGCTCACCTGTTAATAAGTGGTTACCGTAACCTGAAACATAACGGATGAGTCTTATGTGCCTGTTATTTTAACGGGCACCAGTACCGTTCAAACCGGAACACAGCAATAAATAATTAGGAACTGTTCCTTAGAGTATTAAGCATTTAGTGTACCTGTATCTCAACGCCGAGTTCTTTTTCCAAGAGCCCTCGTTTCTTGATGATATCTTTCTTAAGCATCTCCTTGTGTTTGAAGAGTAGCATCTGAAGGCGGGAATGGTTGGAGGCAGCGCGGCGGCGCTCTTCGAGCGCGGATGGCTGCGCTGGCGGGCGCGGGGGAGAGGGTGCGGCGGCAGGCAGGGGTTGGGGGATTGGGATGACGCGGGGCGCGGGCGGTGGTTCCACAGACGCGATGGTCTGTGGCGGCGGGGGAGTAGGCGCGCGCGTTGATCGCTGCCGCTTGCGCGGACTGCTATCGACCCACTCGTCGTCGTCGTCACGGCGTGGGCCGGGAGCGCGCCGCCGCGGAGGCGGGGACGGCGACTCCGTCACGACGACGACGGCACGCGCCTCACGCTCCGGCGCCGGCGCCGGCTCCGGTTTCATCCTTTTTTCTTGATAACGTTGCAGCTGAAGTAGTTTTTCTTCAATCTCAGGATTTAGGTTTTCTTGTTTCAGTGCGCTCTTAATAGCTGTAAGTTTTATGGTGATTCTATGAACTATGGCATACATTATTCATAAATTTCAACTTTTACGGGATTAAGTATTGGTAGAAAACTAAAAATAAAAGAATACTTACTTTGTTGTATATAATCAGGCGTGAGAACAAATGTATTACTTTGAAGCATGACATCTGGAGCGGCATTCACTATGTCTGTCTTAGTATTATTATCTTTTACATCTTCTAATTTGGACGGCGTAGCTTCTTTATGGCTCGCCGCTTCGGCAACATTGTCCTCGCCGTTTAATAACTGTGGTTGTTTTATTTTATCTTCCTCACTAGAACCCTATAAGTAAAATGCAAAAGTAGCATGAAGTTTTCACACTCATTGGTCTTGAGTACTCATTTCAAAATGCGATATGACATAACAAGTTATGTTATAAGACTGGATAATTAAATAATAAAACAAATAAAAAAGTAGGTTATAAACTAAAAACCAAACTAATAATGTCGTAATCGGTTTGTGGGAATATATTAGTCATATTATTTTTAACCAGCAATAATATTTTTTACATTGATTTCATCAGTAACAAAGTGAGTCTTATAAACTAAAGAAGACACAGGTATGAAATTATATTGCCCATACACCCCCACAAAACGTTTAAAAGCAAAACATAATAAAAATAAAACATTACAGAAATAAACGGGACTTTATAAAATAAAAGTCATGTTTTACATTAATAATTTATTTTGCGTATAGTACCTGGAATTAAATCATTTAATTTGAAATCACTTAAAAGTATGTAATACATAGGTGGTGTATGAGCAATTAAGATGCTTATTCATATTTTTAGAATGACTAGGTAGTACTTAGGATTGTTTGTTGCCCAGACACGATTAAATTGGTTTCAGAAGGCTGGCAACTAACTGATTGTTTAAAATTACCTTTCTCCATTTTATATTTGGTCTGATATTATCTGAAAACTTGGATAAAAACCTATCCTGCTAATACTATAAATGCGAGAGTAAGACTTGTTTATATGTTGGATGCTAATAATCTTCGCGGTGACTGAACTTGAAATAGATTTACTTCATGGCCTAGAGTACCGTACCGCAGAGACTACAAGGGCAAAAAAACTGACTCGATAAAAATGGTGGTGATGGGCAAAAAAATTAAAACTTTTAACGACATGACCTTTTTACTCGCGACGTAAGGAATCCCGTTCATACGTTTACCGTAAGAGGTTACTGTTTGTTTGTATATTTTATCTCAGAAACGGTTGTTCCGAAACTGTAATTTTGCCAGCTCTCTGAAACCAGTTTCAGTGTCCCAGAGCCCATTGCTCGCGTTTTACATAGAACTGGTCGCGGGACCAAGTCTAATCAATCATTACATTACATAAAAACAGTACAAGAGACTATGATTTAAATTAATATTATTATTATACTGATTTACCAAACTTCTTCATTTTCTTATAATGTATAGTTTTGTTCATCTTCTGTATAAAAAATAACTAGTTTGTAAGAAATGGATATAATATTACGAGTATACTATGCTTTATCAGCTACATTGGAAGTTTAATACTGCATGGAGAAACATCAACTAAAATTATGTTTTTACAATTAACCGCATTATCGGTAAGTCGCGAAAGTGGGAGTTGACTGGTGGTAAATCAAACTGTTTCTATCTGACATGTGGCAACATAAAATCTATTTTTATTGTACGAGACATTATTCTATATATTCAACTAATTTGACTATATTTTAGATATGTACTATTATAAATAAATACTTATGAATATGTACTTAACTTACGAGTATATACATCATTTGGTTTTTTCGGACAATGCATAAAATGATTATTGCTGTTCTCCCCCTTTTATATATTTAGACATAAATTGAACCGTCCAGTCTTATGTACATAGTTCATTTTTACAACCAACAATTGTGTAGTTAAAGGGCTTGATCAAACCGAGCGTTTATTATGAATTCATTCATTTTAAATCAATTTACGAAAGCTTTTATGAAATACAGATAATTATGACACTAGAAAAAGATGCTCTGTGTAATCATACCCATTGATTGTTTTGAAATTCGCTGTTAGGAATTAACAGAATGATAATGCTTTCCATGATAGTGAAATAATACTAACGATTCTGTATTGCATTGTCAAGAACTAAACGTTTAACATTAGTAAAATTGTTCCAGTCTATAAGTATTACTACAATGCAACACAGAATCATTACCAGTAACAATATATACACCTTAAAGGCGAATTTAAACTTAATATATTCAGTATTGGACATAAAAAACATTAAATCCTGGATTTAGATAGAAGCCTACATAGTGTACACAACAAACGTGACAAAGATTAAGAGTGCCTCAAAAACCCTAATGGGAAAAAAAATGCGAACGTCGTTTTCTTTTTCAAGACTCAGGTTCAAAAATTGTTAAATTATAAATACTCAACGTTCATTATAAGGGACATAAGGCTTCTCTAAAGTTACTGGTTGAATAAATTTAAATTTAATTGAAAATTCTGTACAAAATCTTCATTAAAAAACCACTAACTTGGGACTTGACTATGGAGCAAATACTAATTAACAGACAATGAGTTATAGTAAACCCAACTCATGATTATAGATAGATCAACATAAATAGCTCATAAATATCTACAAATAAGAGGGTTTCATTTTTGATTACCTTTTTTCTGTGCTTTTTCGTTTTGCTATTTATAGCTATGAATACTAGTGAACGCTAACCTAGTAATAGTATATTACCTGATGCGGCGGCACGGCTATCGTGTGCAGCGGCTGTATGGAGTGGATCTGCGGTGGCGCGACGGGTGCGAGCGGGGGAGGCGGCTGCGGCCCGGCCGGCGCCGGCTGCACGGCCAGGTACATCTTGCGAGGACCGAGCATACCTTGCTTGCCGGTTGACTCTTGAGCTGAACACGAAACAGAATATATCATGACTTGGACAAAATGTAGCTTGTGTCACAGATATTATAAATACTAGCATGTGTGTTACGCTGTGTGTACGTGTGTGGGTTCAGGACTATGTATGTGACTTTTGCGTGTTTAATAAAAAAATAATACATGAACGAACTTCAGCCCTAAAATATGAAGCTAACATGAAACTTACCTTTCAAAAGTTGTTGCTTCACTTGGTGTTGTACTAGTGCTAATTGCTGCGGCGTTAAAGAGTATCCAGTTAGGCCTTGTAGGACAATACTGGGCCCGCTACTAGTTTGCATAACCTGAAAACGAGAAATCATAATAATTATATTTATTATTAGTAAAATGGAAGCCTGAAGTTGTAATTTGATTACAACTTTATGACAGAATTTACCTGTGCAGTAACTGTTTTTATGACCGTTCCAGGAGGTTGTCCAACTAGCAGGCGTTTTTCTACAAGTTCATCTTCGGTAAGCTCTACTGGTTGCGGTATGGGTGGGGGAGGAGGCGTCGGCGGCGGGGGAGGCACAAAAGGCGCGGGCGACGGCGCGACCAAGCGGGGTACGGGCGCGGGCGCCGGCGCCGACATCACGCTCAGCCCGGCGCCTGCCGGGCTCTGCCCGATGTGAGCTACTATCTGAGCTTGGTTGTTGCCAGTGGGCCGGATGAGGACCTGCTGACCGTTCACGGTGGCAAGCTGGATCTTTCCCGCGGCGATTTGCTGGACTAGAGCCGGGTTATTGACGACTATCTGCTGCGTAGAAGAGGCGGGCTGGCGCGGGCGCGGTACGACCGGCGCGGGTGAAGGCGCCGGCTGCCGCTGTACCAGCTGGCCTTGCATTAGCAACGTTTGCATGCGCGGAGCAAGCGCGGGGCGCGCGCCCGCCTGCACCACTACCTGCTGGGAAGCCTGCACGACTACCTGTCGCGTACCGCCCACCAACACTTGCTGTAAACTTTGTGCGGCGATCCGCTGAGTCGGTTTCGCTTCTTCTCCGTTTTTGGAGGACTCAGCCGATGGGGTAACATCTGTTTTCGGCACCTGAGAAGACGAGGACGCGGCTACTAACTGGCCGACACCTTGCTGGCCGGCCATCACAATGTGCAGCTTCCCATCTGGCATCTGTATCAACTGTTGACCTTGCAGAAGTCCTCTAACGGAAATCTTTCCATCTGGAGCGCGTAATATTTGCACTTTTTGCGGACCTTCTTTCTGTACAGAAGATTTCGATGAGCTGTCGCTCGATTTCGGTGTTCCGGCAATAGGTTGACTGATAACCCTGGTAGTCCCATCGGCTCCTTTCGTCATTATAATTCTTCTACTTCCTATTACTGTCTTCTGGCCAGTCGGTGTATTGCAGTTCGTTGTTAGCAATGATGTCAATGTGCTCTTTCCCGAATTTTGGTTTGGTGTAGCCTTAACTTTGTCTGTGAAGCAAAATGTAGAAATATGTTAAAATAAAACCAGTTTTTATATGAATGATGTTCCAACTCTCAAAGACATACCTTTGCCTTGCGACATTTCTAGAGCCCGTTTTTGTTGATGCGCTGCTCTTTGTTCTCGTAACTGTTGTTCCATCTTATCTTTAAGGTCGGCAGCGTTGGCCAGCGGTTGGGAGCTGCGCTGCGGTAGTTTGCCTGTGGACGTGCGCGTCACGGGAGTGGCGCGTTGTTCCGCGCGTTCTCCATACTGACGCACTTCCCACAATTCTAGCTTATCTTCGTCTACCCATTCTTCAGATACCTACAAACATACATTTAGTTTGTACAAAAATATTAATCTAAAAAGTATTGCTTTTATTTCAATGAAACATTTTATTTTTTTAAAGCCCTGTACCTGCGGTTCGGTGTTTTGAGGAGATTCTGCACGTTTTCTTTTCCTTAGGCCGCTACGAATTGAAGTGACCTCGCGAACTGTTTTAGGTAGTTCGAGGGGAATGACTACTCGGCGGCGGAGATATTGAGTACGTTCCGAAAACTGTCCTATATTCCGATGTTTTAATAATTCTAGAGATACGATTTCCGTATCTGTTGTAAGTTGGTGTTTTCCATCTGCAGTGGCCGCCTTAGTAGCCATGTCATCCCAACGCAAGCAAGCCCACATTATTCGAAGTTGTAAGGCTGCACTTGCCAACCACTGTAGATTCACGGTACGATACAACCAGCATGTTTTTAATAAAGGCCTAGCACAAGGATAAGGCCACACAGATAGATTAGGCTTTGCACTATGACTGAAGCCTACAACCTGATTGTGGCCACCTTGCCTAGAAAGCTTCTTGAGCTCATGGTGAGGTAAGATCATGATAGTCTTTGCTTTACTTCTGGTATGGAATGTGGAGCATAAAGGATATTTCACAGGAGTTCTTTTCTTCTTCTTTTCAACTGCTGATGTCTGTACTTTTTTTAAATAAACTTTGCCTTTCGGTATTTCAGTAGAATACACTCTTGCAACTCCCTCAAAATTTTCTTCTTTAACTTGTTTATCTTCACGTTTGATAGGCCTGCTGCGTCCAAACCTTCGGTTAACTGTCGCACGGTAAGACGCCTTTTCTTCTCTTTTAACTGACACTTTATAAGCTGCATCTTTTGAATCACTCTTGTTGCTTGCGTTCGATGATCTTGAAGACCTTCCTTTAGAAATCTTAAGCTTCGGTATTGGTGGTCTTTGCTTTACAGAAGTATCATCAGTTTGAGTCTCATTGTGGTCACTGTCAGTCAGTTCTTTCAATGGACCAATTTCCACCTCATTTTCATCATTGCTGCCACAAGTTATATCAATATCCATTTCATTTCCTACAGCTGGCACAGCTGATTCTTCTAATGTGCTTTCAGATTTGAGGAGATCATTATTGACTTCAACCTTTTCCGTCTTAAGCTCAATATCACATTCACCAGATTTTCTCTTAACAAAACAGTCAGTATTTTTATTGTCACATTCTTGGGCACAAGCCACTGCAGATAATAGATCAGACAGTATGTTTTCATTGGAACTTGCATTAACAGAGTTTTTCCCTAATAAGTATTGCTCTAATATTGACATTTTTGAATTTTCTTTAGTATTTCCCACTAATAAAGATGTGTTGATCATACCCCCTTTTAGTAATGATACTAGCTTGTTTAGAAGTTTGCCTTTAGTGATACACAAGGGTGAAAAGCAGTTTATTTTCACCTCAGATCCTTGTAGTATATTTGAAATATCAATTTTGTTGCAACTATGTGCATAGCACTTGTAATGTTTTGTTATTTGGGATATACTGTGGTACTGGTCTCTAAGGATGTCAACATCTTTGGAAGTGTTTAGTTTCTGTTTATGTTCAATAGCTGGGGCACAAATGGACGAAAGGTCTGTTTCAGGCTCATCATTTTCGACATCAATATTCTTTTCATCTTCACTTTTCACATCAGTTTCTTCTTTCTTGATGTTGGCTGATAGGTTAGCCATTTTCTTCTCTTCCATGAACTTCAAATATGTTCGTCGAGCCAGAAATTCATCCAGTTTAGACTTTCTAGCAATTTTAGGGTAGTATCGCCTGGTGGAAGAGCTCAGAGCTTTTTCAACATCAATTTCTTCAAACTCCTCATCATCTTTTTCTACATTTAAATCCCGCATTGACGGTGGCACTAAAATGTAATACAACAGTGATAGTAAAATAACAATTTATGGTATCTAACATAAAAAATTGCCACCTTACACTTACTACTTCAGATACTTACATTTTTCCTTTACTTCAGTATTTTCAGTGTCATTTGATGTTAAATATTTATAAGTTTTAGGTTCCACAGCTAGTACTTTTATTGTTTTTCCTTCTTTAACTCGAACTGCAATCTTTGCAGGGCCATTGTTGAGGGTAGGCTTCAAATTAATGCACTGTTTTTTGTGTTTTCTTGTAGTCGAGTTCCATAACCAGCCCCATTGTCCATGAACTCTGTATTCTTCGCCCTTTTGTTTCCATATCTAAAAATGTATAAAACAAAACTATAAGATATAATTGAAAAATATTCCCTTTATTCTTTTAAAAAATCTGGACCAATTTTTGTAAAATTTACAGGATAGTCTGCCAAATGTTCACTGGGTAGGCTATGGCTGTGAGATTTTTATACATAACTAGTGACCCGTTCCATCTTCACATGGTCATCAAATATCTGACTTTTCAGATAGAATTTTCAAAAATGTTGTTTTATCCATTTGTCCTGACAGTTAAAACACAACAAAAATAAAAATAAAAAATCATGAAATGGATACATGCGGCAGTTTATTTTTATTTATATAGATGAAATGCCTTACCTGATGGCGAAGTCCAAGGGAATACTTCACAAAATTATAAGCAGCTCGATATCTCTCTTCTTCTTCATCCCTTTCCTTTTTTTCTCGTTTGTCGAGTTTCTTGCGCTCTTCACGGTCTGAAGCTGTTGTTCGTATAAGCTTCACATGGCCTAGTTGCTCATGCCAAGCGGGAACCCACACTGCACTTTTTATACAAGACTGCAAATTAAAAATTATTGATATTTAAATAAATTTTCTAGTCAGGCTTTAAGGTCCAGTTGATCAAAGTATTAACCAAATGCTAATAAATACCTGCAAGACACAAAGAGCCCTTGAAAAGTCTCGAGGTACTTGACATGACTGCACAGCCTGAACCCAAGGTTTTCTCAACAGTGACCAATTAGGATGCATGAATTGTACCACAATATTGGCCTCCAAGTGCATCAATGTTTGTCGTAGAGTCCCTACCAGCAATGGCTTTGTACCTGAAACCAGTTTAAATTTTAATTGTTAAAATATATAAAATATTTAGTTTTGAGTTGCATAATATGAACACACAGGATATGGAGATCTCACATTGTGTTACTAGTGCTTACAATTTTTTTTTGTATATTGATTATCTGTGGTTAATAATAACTCACAAATAAACATAATAATTATAATCAATCAATGTTATGACAGATATACAACTGTGGCAACTATTACAATGTAATAAACAAGACTGATTGAGCCAAGCAGTATTCTGGCAGACTGTGCTAACATTGGCGACCCTGCTATGTTAATAAAGGATTTTGCGATATACCACCTGCATGAGTGTAGCATATCTTTAAATGGAAATAAACTCAATGCAGAGGAAGTGGCAGGGCTTTAGTTTTAAATTAAGCCATTAAACTCTATATAGTAAAAGGAATATAAACATACCATTAAGGAGCCCAATCCACTTGAAGTCTTGAGTAGATGACAGTGAAAATTTGTGGGACATGTAACGTTTCTTGTCTCTTTCTTCATTTCTTTGAGGTTTGTTCAATGCTAATGGGTTGGTGGTATACTGATTAACATAATTTTTAAAATGGTTTTCATTTCCCAATTTAAATAGGCCATTGGTTATTTGATTGGACTTCAGCCTGGTCAGTCTATCTGAAACTAAAAATAAAGGCACATGTCAAAACAATTTGTTATAGCAAAAAACAACATGCTCCCAACTGTATTTCCCATCATAGACATCCTTGACTTAGTAAAAAGTATTCAGAGGTAAGGCCAAACATTATATCAGGCATATGGCCACATGTGAATAGCAGTGTTCCATATGATAGGGTGCATGCACTGGTTATTGGCACATTAACCGATGGCATGTCAGTTTCTTCACTTTATTTTTATTATAGCTTGCTAGACAACAATCACATTAATCAGCCTGACTGCCTTAAAAAAAAAGGCTTACCTTCATTTCTTTTATTTTTTACTTTACTCCCTTTTGCTTTTCTACTTTCATCATCATCAGTAGAGTTATGGTAATTATCATCATCATCAAGCAAATTCTCACTGAGAATGGTGACTTCATCCATAACTTCACCATCAGTAGTTGAAACATCATCTTTGCTGTCGTCTAATCTTAATTCAACATTATGCTTTTCCTCTTTCATTTTCCTCTGTTTGATAATATTTGCATTTTCTTCCTCTATATATGATTTTCTGCTGCCTTTGGACTGATTTGTTAGCTGTTCTGTTATAGCCATTTGTCTTATTATTTCTTCTTTCATTTCCAAAAGTTCACGAACCAGTGGTGTTTCCATCTCCTCGGAATCCAAAACACACAGTAGATCTTTAAACTGTTCCGAGGTGGAATAATACCAAACATCACCATTTTCAGCTTCCCTAAAACCATACAATGTAAAATATGATCACATTGATCAGACTTAAAGTTAAAGTTGTTACTTATTCAATCTGAACAAATACTTACACAAATAAACGCCTTGCTATGAACCAATATTTTCTTCCATGTCTATCATAGCCTAAATGTTCATGACGACACAATAAGCCTTGCTTTTCAGCATCAGACAAGCAATCAGTCACACCCACAGTTTTGTGTTGTTTGCAGAGAGCACACTGCCAGTCCTCTGTTGGGACATTAACTAAAGGTGGGTCCACACACTCTAGATGATAGACAGCAGGACATGTCTCGCAGCACAGCAGATCTCCAAGTCGGTGACAAACTCGACAGTGGTCATCATAATGTATAGGAACTGGAATATTTTCAAAGTTTTATTAATTATACTAGAAAATTGAACATGCTTATACATTATTTATTTTAATTGAAGATTAAAATGGCTAAGCACATAGAAGAAGTTATGCCTTGTATGTCTATACATTTCATCACACAGTATTCATAGCAATTTCCATGAGACAGGGCTCAAACTAAATAATCTGAACAGTTTGTTCAGCAGTACCCCTGGTGCTACAACTGTTAACAGACAGTGCTGGTGGGCCATACATATGTATACCAGTTTGCCTCTCAAGTAACATAATAGGGTAGGTACTGAAGACATAAGAATCCCAGCTTCATCATTTACATAGCCTTCTTATAGCTAGAGGATTCTGTATAAAGTTTTAAGCTGGTAAAAGCTAAAAAAAAAATTTAATGAACTTACCTTCACTCAAAAGATCATCACGAACTGGATTTGTAATCAAAAATTGATTGCACAAGAACTGTAGAACTGAAAGTCGATTATCCACAGATGTAAATGGATATTCACAGGAGTTTAGAATTTTCACCACATTTTGATCAAATGATTTATCACTCTCCACATAAATCCTCAAAATTTCAGGCCATGTCATAACATCTAATAAAAACAAAGTTATGTTTACACTGTCTTTATGGTCCAGGGGACCGAAATGGGTTTGTTGAGCATCTTCTTCTCTCAGTAAGGCCTTCAGCAACATCAAATGTATTTCTATGAGCAAATTGCTCTGATCTTCACAACTTATAGCTGCACAAAAATCTTCTAATCGAAAAGGTGATAATCTCACCAAATGTCTAAAATGCCGTATCACTTCATACACACCAACAGTTTGAAATACTAGTCCTTGAGGTATGACTAAATCATCTGATGATGTAGGGAGGGCTAGAGGTGGAATTTGTCGTTCTTGTTGCAGCCACAAAGGGTCTGGACTGGGTGGGCGATTCAGGTTACTGATGACCTTACGAGGAGTTCCCCCAGTGGTGCTGAGGCTGCTGACAGAACATTCACTGTCACTGGCGGGGCCCTCCGCCGCGCTGCCTTCTGAACTGACGCTCCCACGTTCGTCTTCAGGCTCGGACTTTTCGCTATAGTCATCTCCAAAATCAGAGCCATAGTGATATTCTGACTCGTGATTATCAGCTGCTTGAGGATTGTAACCTCGCCGCGAATACGATCCCGACAATCCACCTCTTTTATTTTTGTGAGATTTACCTCGCAGCTTCCGCGTACTCCGTCTGCTAATATCACTTCCTTGAGGGGAGGATGCTCTTGATGCCGAAGGTGTACTCGCGCTTGAAGCGTTTCCCAGATTTTGTAAATATTTGGGTTTTTTCAGCAGATGATATTGGAACTTTCTGTTCTTTTCAAAACTCCCCGACTTTGGGGGTCTCCCGCGTTTTTTTGCCCCCCTTCCTGACATCATCGATAACAACTGTCAATTGCACAGCGTTTCGCACGTGTATCGCACAAACATAGTCTTGTTTACAAAAACAAAAAGATGGAATTTCATTTCAGTTCAACTTGATCCAACGCAATCATGATCCTAGTCGCCCGGACGCTTTGGCCACGCGAAACGTCACACAAGGATCAAAAACACAACAAACGCACTGTCTTTACAGTTTGTATTGAAAACACATGTATTACACTAATAAAACACTGCTCATTGGTATTGGAGAGGAAGAAGGCACCAAAATTTTAAGTAATGACGCGAAATGCGACGAGTACATGCAATTTCTGAAACGCCTGATGCTGGCTTCCTATTGGTCGCCTATCAAGTCCGCCATGTCGTTTTTCGTAAGTGAATAGTGATTTTATAGAATGAAGTTTGTAGGACTATTAAACAATAAGACACTGAGATATGATCACTGTCTGAAATTTTTAATACATCAATCTAAAAAAATATTTCGATTTCGCAAAGAAATACGGTAAATGTAGACCAAGACATTTCGAGAAATAATTAGACCGAACACTGCGGCGGCCATTTTCTTTATTTCAAATGATCGTCACTTGAACTACTTTTTTCATAAATTTTGTTGTTGCGGCATTTAATTTCATTAAAACAGAAACATTATAAAATTTTAATTGAAATTGCTAATTATAAAGAAGAATACAATACAATTAAGAATCTATTTAAATAAAAAGGTTATAAAACAAAAGCGGATACTCCATTGGTATTTTTTCTCTATGGTTACTGCAGAATTCAAATTGCCAACATCAAAAAGTTATGTGATGCCTATTTTACAATAATTTATAAAAATAAGTAAACATATTCCTGACCTTGGATTCCCTGTATCGTGGGAATCCGGAACTGCGATTAGCATGGTACCCGGAATAAATTCATATCTGCACAACTTTTCAAGTTTAACAAAAAGAGGTTACATACATTACAGAAAATAATTTGTTACATCACTCAATTAAACATACAATTAAGAACATGACTAAATAACACATTTAACATAAACAATAAAAATATACGACGGTCGACGGTTACTCTTTTTAACCAACTGGCTAAATAAGGAGGGTAATGCTTTAAAAAAACTCAAGCGACCCAAGAGTAAACTGAATACAAAAATTTTTTTTTTTTTTTTTTTTAATGCTGGACATATTCACACAGCATCATTTAGCCCCAAAGTAAGCAGAGCTTGTGTTATGGGAACTAAATGACTGATATACTACATATATATATATTTTTTGTAAATACATACATATTATACATAGAAAACACACAAAATTGATGACAAACGGTCTTGAACACGTGATTAATCCCAACCATTCGTTTCTTTAGCCCTATCGACTTCATCGCACCAGACATTGATATTGTGAATGTAATTACGAGACCTTAACAAGCGAAGTGAGTGTCTCCACGATTCTGCCAGTTGTGTCCCCATTAGGACCGTCACCTTGAGAGACAACCCTCCCGCTTTGGAGTCATCATCGTGCGTGTTGTCGGCCACATCGTTATTCGTCAGCGCGGGTAGATTGGGCTGCGGTGTCTGTGGGGTCAAAGACTCGGACGGCGGTGGCGCAATAGAATGTAGCTCAAGTGAATCTAGCAAGGGTGGCATCCAGCGCGTCTTTACTAGACTTACGCTTTTGCATACTTGAACGAGAAGAACTTTCATCGTTAAAAAGCTGTACACATTCACCGAACAAAATGAAATACTCAGAATCAGATCTTTTTTTTTAGCAACACTTTTCTAATGTAGGTTAGGTGTACCAAAAGCGATGGGAAGAAGTAGGAATCCCACTTCTGATATAATCGACCAGAATCAAAATTTAACTTTTATTTTACATTTTTTTTTAAAGTGAAACATAAAACAGAACTCTTCTAGTCATTATTAATAAATCGAATTAAATGAATTTAATAAAGAAGCAATTAGCTCCCTAGCACGTCCGCACGCTCCGACCGTCCGAGTAAAAGTGGCAAGCGGCGCGCCCGCTCCCCGCTTCAAGTCTCGGCAAGTTTGGTGACGCATGATCCGGTCACGCCCATTGCACCATTGTTTTCACGTTACAATATAATAATATAAATAATATAACCTACTCATATAATTGAATTAATCACTTTTTAGAATATTTACCACGCATGACAACATCATTTCAACTACTGAATTATTTTTAATTAACTATATCTATATATCTATAGATCGTTTGCAACGGTCTTTAGATAGCTAGCTGTTTCATCTGTATTTTTTGTATATACCTACCTATTAACTATTAAATCAACTAAAGATTAAAACTAACTTTTAAAAATGATTCAACAATTTATGGATAAAGTTAGTTACTGAACGGGATATGAAATATTGCAGTTAATAATTGTATTGCAGTTAAATTGTGCTCTGAAATGAAGTATTTCAGAAGTATTTCAGTAGAAGTTTGCGATGTGTGAACCTAGCGATGGAAATGGTGACGTCAGCCCTGCTGACGTCCCTGTTTTTAAAAACCCTGTTGGACGAAGTGCTCCGTTATCAGAAGTGGGATTCACACCCACATCTGCTCGATCATCTGATTCAATTAATGAAATTGCCACGACTTCTGTAAACGGCGTACCAACAGAGTTTTTCACACAAATGATGCAAATGATGAAGCACGTGTCCGATCGTATCACGAAAGAGGCTGATGCCAAGATCAAAATCAATGACGTATTCTTACCGTCATACGATCCGGACGCCAATATTGGGATAAGAGAGTGGTGTCAGCATGTGACCACTGCCATGGAAACCTATAACCTTGGCGACTATGATATCAGAATGAAAGCCAGTAGTTTGCTTAAAGGCCATGCAAGGTTGTGGGTTAACAATTGGTTGGTGTCAACCGCCACGTGGCAGGAATTGCGTGATGTTTTGATAACGACTTTTGAACCAGAGAACAGATATTCCCGTGATGTTGTCCGCTTTAGAGAACATGCTTATGATAATACAAAAGATATTGCGCAGTTCTTGTCTCAGGCTTGGATACTATGGCGACGCCTTACTAGGGATAAACTATCGCAAGATGACGCCGTCGAGGCTGTTATTGGGTGTGTCGGGGACGAGCGTCTGAGGATAGAGTTGTTAAATGCCAGGGCTACTTCAGTACCGGAACTGATTTCCGTCGCATCATCCATACGACGCGTTAAGCGCCCGCAACCTAGTACTCCTAATTTGCAACAGGGCTCTATCAAGCGACTCTCGGTTTTCCGATAGGCCGTCTCTTTATTGCCAAATATGTAAAAAGCCTGGTCATGACACACGCGATTGTAGTTACCGTGACAAGATTGACAAGATTGATCTGGACAACAAAACTACTACTCATAACGCTGGCAAACCAACATGCACGTTCTGCTCAAGGGTTGGTCATACGTATGAAACTTGTTACAAACGAGAGCGTGCAGTTGTTTCCAACGTGAATTTTGTTGGTTCACCCAAATTGAATTCGATGCCAGTGGTGGTCGGGAACTTAAAACTGCTTGCGATTTTCGATAGCGGAGCCGAATGTTCGGTAATACGTGAATCGCTAGCGGCAAAACTACCCGGAAAAAGAAACCATGTCGTCAATATTGAAAGGTATTGGAAATTCACGGTGGTATCACTAACAACCCTGACGACGGCTGTTCTATCGATAATTTAAGGGTAGAACTTCAGTTCCATGTAGTTCCGGACTATGAAATATGTTCAGATATTCTGATAGGAATGAATCTTGTCGATAACACAAACTTGAGTGTGGTTGTTAATTCTCGAGGTGCAACGTTGATCGGTCTATCGGTGTCTCGGTTTATCACATGCAATCTCAGAGCGAAAAATTTGACAATCTGGATTGTGATTTAACGAATGATGATCAAATAAATGAGCTTAAAATTATGTTGAATAAGTATGAACATTTGTTCATCCACGGCTACCCTCACACGCGTGTCAATACGGGTGAGCTCGAAATACGGTTGAAAGATCCAGACAAATGTGTCGAGCGTAGACCGTACCGATTGAGTCCCGTTGAACAAGAAAAGGTACGCGATATAGTGGCCGAATTGCTGGAGCACAATATAATTCGCGAAAGTAAATCGCCGTTTTCCAGCCCAATAATATTGGTCAAAAAGAAAAATGGTAAGGATCGCATGTGCGTAGATTACCGTGAACTGAATAGGAACACTCTAAGGGATCACTATCCGTTGCCCATCATTTCCGATCAAATAGACCAACTAGCGGGCGGAATTTATTTCTCTACATTGGACATGGCATCAGGTTTCCATCAAATCCCCATCGCAGAGGCCTCTATCGAAAAAAGTGCGTTTGTTACTCCTGACGGCTTGTTTGAGTATTTAACCATGCCGTTTGGCTTAAGTAATGCCTGTTCGGTGTACCAGCGGTGCATAAATAGGGGTTTGGCCCTTCTGCTGACCGATCAAGTCTGTCAGGTTTATGTCGATGATGTCTTGTCCAAGTGTAGGGAATTCTTAGAGGGTCTGTCGTATATTGAACGGATACTGATCGCCTTGCCACAAGCCGGATTTTCGATCAATGTCGATAAAACGTCCTTCTTTAAACGCTCCATCGAATATTTGGGCAATATTATTTCAGACGGACAAGTCAGTCCGAGCCCAAGAAAAGTGGAGGCTTTAACGAAGGCACCAATTCCGAAAACTCCAAAACAAGTTAGACAATTTAACGGACTCGCTGGGTACTTTAGACGTTTCATTCCCGATTTCTCGCGTGTTATGGTACCACTCTATGAACTGAAAAAAGGACGCAAAATGTGAATGGAACGAAATACACGACAAAGATCGAAATAATATTGTGCAACACTTGTCTACTGCGCCTACCCTTTCATTATTTCAGGAAGATGCGCCTATCGAGCTGTACACTGACGCAAGCAGCCTCGGCTATGGAGTGGTGCTGATACAGACCATTGAGAACCGCCAGCATCCAGTCGCGTATATGAGCAAGCGCACCACTGACGCCGAGAGCCGCTACCACTCGTACGAGCTCGAAACCTTGGCGGTGGTAAGAGCCATAAAGCATTTTCGGCATTATCTCTACGGCAGAAAGTTCAGAGTAATTACTGACTGTAATGCCTTAAAGGCATCCAAGCACAAAAAGGATTTACTGCCCCGAATCCATCGGTGGTGGGCCTTCCTGCAGAATTACGATTTCGAGGTCGAGTACAGAAAAGGTGAACGTCTGCAACACGCCGACTTCTTTAGTAGAAAACCATCGGTTGAGATTTCAGTCAATATCATGCCGAGAGACACTGAGTGGCTACAAATCGAGCAGCGACGTGACGATGTCCTCCGCCCTTTGATAGACAGCATGTCCAGCGAAAGTCCAGCCGCAGACTACATCCTAGAAGAGGGCGTACTAAAAAAGAGGCTTACGGATTCACTTGGTACCCAAAAATCTATCGTAGTTCCAAAGTCATTCCAGTGGAGTTTAATAAACTCGTTCCATGCTGCGCTACAGCATCCAGGATGGGAAAAGACTCTACAAAAACTGAGAGAAACGTACTGGTTTGATAAAATGAACACAATCGTCAGGCGATTTGTTGATAATTGCGTGATATGTAGAACCTCGAAGGGGCCATCGGGCGCAATTCAAGCGCAGCTCCACCCTATTCAAAAACCCACTGCAAGTGATCCATATGGATATCACAGGCAAGCTTGGTACAAGAAACACTGAGGGACGGGACGAGTACGTAATTGTAACAATCGACGCATTCACAAAGTATGTACTACTTAATTACTCCAATGACAAGAGTCAAAGCAGCAGTCTTGCAGCACTAAAACGTGTGGTGCACCTGTTCGGAACCCCAGTGCAGGTGGTAGTGGATGGAGGTAGAGAATTTATCGGTGAGTTCAAAGCTTATTGCGATCGATTCGGTGTCAATATTCATTCAATAGCGCCAGGAGTAAGCCGAGCGAATGGTCAAGTTGAGCGAGTCATGGGTACATTAAAAAATGCTCTAACCATGATTAAAAATTATGACACCGAAGATTGGCAGACAGCTTTAGAAGTTTTACAACTCTCGTTCAACTGCACACCGCATAGAGTAACTGGAGTTTCACCACTTACTTTACTGACACGCCGCCAAAACTGTGTACCACCGGAGCTCTTAAGGTTGGTGAACATTGATGATGAAACTATCGACTATCACTTGCTTGAGCAGCGTGTCCAACAGAAAATGACTGCTGCAGCTGACTATGACAAACAGCGATTTGACAAAAACAAAGCAAAAATGCGTCCGTTTCAAAGAGGAGACTGTGTTCTAATCAGGAACAACCCTCGTAATCAGACGTCCCTAGACCTCAAATACAGCGAACCATACGAGATCCATAGAATACTCGACAACGACCGTTACATGGTAAAGCGTGTGACTGGCAGAGGACGACCACGTAAAGTAGCTCATGACCAATTACGCCGAGCGCCACAACCAGGTGATCAGGAAACCGTATCGGCAGGCTTCGAAGATGACGTTCAACAACAGCTCACCCTTGCATCAAATGAATCACCACCATCTCAAGCCATCCAATTGGTCGCTGAACCGCTGCCGTCCACATCCCAAGCCGCCCGGCTACTAGATGCCTCAATAAACTGGTTAGTTCTTTCTAAATCTAAACTAATTTTAACAAAAATATCCTGTTTGGTTGAATCAAACAAGAAATGAAATCAGCCACTGCTTTATTGGTGGATTTTGTCTGACCTGATACAGCAAAGGCGAACCACACCAATCGCCTATTTAAGACGATACCAATCTTTTGCATTCTAGGTTTCCCTTCCATATCCTAAATTGTTTTCAGAACCACTGTGGACCACGGTCATAAAAATAAGACCTAGGCCACAGCATCGTCCTTACCAAATCCTTTAGAGCCCCTGTGGACCACGGCGTACAAGACCGCTTAACACCACAGCATCTATAACCTGTGAGCAATTAACGATAAAGTAAACATAGCAAATTTTGTGGACCACGGCGTACAAGACCGCTCAGAACCACAGAATCAACTGCAATATTTACTACTTTTTATTTTTATCTTTAGAGCCCCTGTGGACCACGTCGTACAAGACCGCTTAGCACCACAGCATCTATAACCTGTGAGCAATTAACGATAAAGTAAACATAGTAAATTTTGTGGACCACGGCGTACAAGACCGCTCAGAACCACAGAATCAACTGCAATATTTACTACTTTTTATTTTTATTTTTAGAGCCTCTGGGGACCACGGTCATAAATAAAGGCCTAGGCCCTAGCATCAACCTAGCCCCTATTCCTATAGAGCCTCTGTGGACCACGGCGTACGAGACCGCCCAGCACCGCAGCATCATCCTTGTCTACGAGAAATTTAATCATGCAAGTATGCGTGGAGCATTTGCATAGACTTTAACAAAAACATAAAATTGTGCTAGTATGTGTGGAGCATCAGCACTCTTTCTTCGCTCACTATCCTATGTACATCAAATAAATTTCACCTACTTAAAAATCAATCGTTTTCGAATGATTCATGATGGCATGTGACAATCATTTTATAAAATAATTTGTCTTTCAGAATACCTACCGTGGTACGGCTTATAACTTGGTTATCTGACTCAACTTACAATTCAGAACTTGGCACCTACCTACTATCAGATCAGAATAATGAGGTTCCGTTGTTGACGTAATTATGACGCCTATAAGTTATCAGCTAGTGTACCAGCGAATGGATACCTAGCTCAGAGAATACTTTACTTTATTACAGAACCGCATCGTTCACAATCGCGACTGGTGCAGAGCGCGCACCGTCTCGCAGAATGGCCGTATCGGCGCCAGACCGCTATAATTATAAGTTTAATTACCTACTTACTTTGATTCCTACTCTACTCTTTTGTTTTCAATGTTTTGTAAATCGAGTATCGACACATGTTTAGGTTTCCAGCTAAGGTTAATTTTAGGCTTGTAAAATTCTAATTGTAATTTGTTAATGATTAACCATATGTTATCGGGTGTTTGCTTTTGTTTAAATTTAATGCAGACATTTGCTTGAACATCGTTCTGCTAAGTTGAAAGCAACGAACATCATTTCAACTACTTACTGAATTATTTTTAATTAACTATTAAATCAACTAAAGAATAAAACTAACTTTTAAAAATGATTCAACAATTTATGGATAAAGTTAGTTACTGAACGGGATATGAAATATTGCAGTTAATAATTGTATTGACTTTAGAACGCCATTTTGAATTGTGTTGTGAGACGGAGTTCCGAAGCGCCACATTGCCATTGGAGCTACGGACAAGACGAGTGCTCTGTGAGTAAAAACTTAGAATATTATTATTTAGAAATTAGCTTGTACGAATTGGATTTAAGAAAACTTAATTAAATAAATTGTGCTCTGAAATGAAGTAAGTTTTGTTATTTGCGATGTGTGAACCTAGCGATGGAAATGGTGACGTCAGACCTGCTGACGTCCCTGTTTTTAAAAACCCTGTTGGACGAAGTGCTCCGTTATATATAATTCTTTCAAATATTTTGGAAACTACCGGAAGCACGGATATAAGACGATAATTATTTGTATGGGTGTTACTTTGGCAATTTTTAAGTTTTCTGGAAAGATACCTTGTTCTAGACACTGGATTATCAGTCAGCTCTCCAACTATTTGGTGTTTGATATTTTTTATTAATTTGGTATTTATGTGATAGACACCTGAGCTAGTTATTATTTAAGTTATCTATTATTTTTAAGATTTCCCTTGTTGTAGTTAGATTCAAAGTTGTTAAGCCGAAATTTGTTTTGTTAGTGTCAGTTACTGCAGTAGTATAGGTCTTGTCGTCATGGTATTTTATAGGAATGGCTTCTGCTAGTTTTGAACCAATTGACTAGAAAAAGTCATTGAAATGTTGACATATCTGGTCTCCATCTGATATAACAGTGTTCTCTGTCTTCAGATTCGTGTGCATCGGCGTATCCTTAATCCGATTGTGTGTGAGACTATCTATTAGACTCCACATTTTCCTAGGCTTGCTTTTGCAAGCGGAAAATTTCTTGTGATAGTATATATTTTTCATTGTCTGTATTTCATCAGCTACCATTTTGCTTGTTTTTTGATGAAGTTACCTTTTCGTCTTCCGGCATTCTTTTGTGTTGTTTATATATACCATGTTCTTCCGATTAATTTTTTCGAGTATTTTTGCATTTATCCAATCTTGTTTCGGTGGATTTAGAATCTTTACTTTTGTTAGTTTGCATTGGTTGATAGTTTTATAAAGTTTCTCTTCAAATATGTTAAAATCATTATTTTTGTTAGTATTCATCAGATCCTCCGCCAAAATCGGTAGTTTTCCATAATCTACTGATTGATATTGAATTTTATTCTTCAATGGTGGTTGGTATTTGTTTATTTCAAAGAACATCTGTTTATGGTCAGACATTGATGACACAATGACAGCCAGGTGAAACTGGTTTTCTTTTAAGTTTGTGGATATGTGATCTAGTAATGATTTCTTAGTGGATGTTTCGCGGGTGCAATACTTAGGTGTAATTTTATTCAATATTCTGAATCCATTTTCTTGTAATGTAGCCTTATAGTCTTCTACTGAGTTGTCAGGTATCAGTAAATTGAAATTAAAGTCGCCAAAAACGACAGCTCTGTTTCTTTGATTTAGTTGCTGTGAAAATGTATCCAAAAAGCTTTTAGCATTTGTTCGACCAGGTTTGTATACTGCTCCAATATCTAATGATAATTTTTCCAGGTGAATCCATATGTTGGTTGTCATCCTGGGTTAGTTCTTCAATGTGGTAGTGTTTTAGGTTGTTTGTAGCAAATATTGAAACTCCACCGCAGATGACATCCCTTCTATAGTGATAGTAATGGGTACCTATATTCCGGTATCTGAAGTTGTTTGGCTTCATCTTCTGACTTAATCCATGTTTCAACTAGCACAATTATATGAATTACTGGTATTGAAGACTTAATAATGCAACAAAGCTCATCAAATTTTCCAGGTTTCACAATACTCCTAACATTTGCGTATAGGAATTTCAGAGATTTTTTGTTATATGTGAGATCGTTGTAATCATCAATGACTTGATAATTACTTGGTATATCATTCTGACGACAAATCTTTAAGCTGGGTAGTTTTTTGTATGAGCGGTGATGATTTGAGGTACACCTTTTATGTACTTAATTCGGAGATTTTTCTCTCCGCCTTCAGTCCTGCAATTTAGTTCGTCTTTAAGCTTCTTAAATTTTATTTCTTGGTACGGTGTCTGGTCGTCGAAGATCTTTATTGTAGTGCTTATTAGCTTACTTTTATTTTTGAGTATTAATTTGGTTGTTTCTTCAGACTGGAAACTTACTTTAATAGCGCGGTTTCTATCAGCTTTGTACTTACCAATTCTAGTAATTTTAGTGGGTTCTGGGCAATTTACTGAGATTTTTTCCACAGCTTTAACCACTTCAGCTTTGTCATGACTTTTCCGGTCTTCGAAACTTTCAGATTCAGGTTCTTTGATTCCCACAATCAATATGTTCTTTTTCCTATTGTTTTGGTCGTTTAATTCAGACAAGACTTCATCATACGAAGCCATGTCACAAAGGACTGAGCCAGTTGAGGTGGCTTGAAGTTTTTGAACATCTGACTCCAGAGATTCGTTTTTCACGTCCGTTTTGCGAACAGTGTCGGCAAAGTTTTGCATTTTATCTTTCATCTTTGTTTGCTCTGTAGCCAAGCTAGATATTTTTGGTCAGCAATTCCCATACTTTTCTTAATATCAATCATTTGGTCTTTGATATCTGCAATGTCACCAATAATCTTTGATACATTCTGATTTTGTGAATTTATGGATGCTGTCAATAGTGCCATCATTTCAATCATTTGGTTTTGGATATCCGCTAGTTTTGAGTTTACTTCACCATCATCACCATGTTTGCGCTTATTACGAAAAGTTTTAGTTGGACCCGCAGTTCCCTTTATAGGCTCATCCATGGTGGACAAGTTTGGTTGGGATTCACTTCGCTGTTCGAGCAATGTTCGAGTCACTTCTAGTAGGAAAGTGTATATTCATGTTGATCTGCGTTGTTGCAATGAAACTTGAGGTAGTTATGCGCATGCAGCGATGCCGAGCAAGACAAAAAATCACCAAAAACAGAGGCAGTCTCTTTTCGACGGAAGGTGCGAGGGGCGCCTGTTACTGCTTTTGTGTCTATTCACCGCTTAGGTGATTAAGAGGATCATGCTGTGCCGGCGTGGCACCGGCGGATCCTGCGCCCCCGAGCATCTTATACTGCTCCTCGGTGATGGGGTCGGCGGGTTGAGTCATCACTGACTGTATGTCACTTCGGCACTCGTAGATCACGTCGGGGTCACCACTTTTTGTGTCTATTCACCGCTTAGGTGATTAAGAGGATCAATTGTCTCTCGTGACTCTAAGCCTACCTACCTATATGCCTGAACTACCAAGTTATTGGTTTAGTTAGGCCGGAGGTAAGGATAGAGGTATCAGAGGTACGTGTAAAAGTAAACTACGAGGCCGGTCAAGTGCGTGCGATTTAATTGAGCGCCAGTTGAAGACTGTCCGCCAAACATGAGTGAGCACAGTTTTATTATTTAGAGTTACAACTAGTACTTATTCTATGGTGCGATGTGGGAGCGTAACCCTACACTGCGTTGACGCGATGCGCTATAACCGAAGTGTAACAAGAAACGTAGCACTAAACACTGTAATTAATAACTTATGCTGTCAGTGAGCAGGACAAAATTAGGATAAAACTATTCTAAATTACGAATTAGTTAGAAACAATTTTTCCGCAACACGTCTGCGGGAAAACGCCGGTCTTTTCCTGGTTTTGGGAGCATTATTACTTTTCTAACCTTCCAGATGTCGTCACCATGGTTACCAAGCTGATATTATTACAGTATAGCCAATCATCAATCACAATATACTTGCTCGAGCAAAAGAGCATTTTGAAACAAACACCAAATCAAAAAAAAATGACAGTTCTGCGCCGAGTACGAGGGAATTCGAAACACAAAATATTTTTAATCTGTGATCAGAAAGTGTTGTAGAAATATCCTCGGCCAAAGTTTTTTGCGAATGGTTTTAGGTAGGTAATTTTCACAATGCCTGGAAGTTATCTATTTGTATTAAAAATTATATTCTAATCAAATATTTTTCTCCATCTGCAGTGATTCATTGTTCTGGACAGCGACGACGGATGCAGTGTCGTTGTTCTGTGGCAGTGCCTGACTAACCTAACCTTACCATACAATCACAATAAATTCGTTCGGTTGTGGTTCGACTATCTTATTAATTGTATTTATTTTGATTTATAATGTATCGCATGAAGAGTATCATTGATCATAGCGAAGAAATTGCTTTGCCCACGTGCATGTACCGTATACGAAACCCGAACGAATCATTGAAAGATGAAATAGATGAGATTAATATTAAAATTAGTAACCAGGTTATGAAGTTTCTTAAGGTTTTTGTCTCATTATAAAACTTCACTATCACTCTCTCATTCGATGGAAAACATTAATTCTTTGTAAAGTATTAAACATTTGTATTATTCCAGGCACCTAACACCAAAATGTCTGAATTGGAGCAAAGACAAGAGGTTCTCGTCAAAAAACTGGATGCTCTCTATGATAGAATCAAAATGATTAGTTCTTACTGTAACCTGAGCAATGGTGTTGAAGAAAAAGTAAGAGAAGTAACAAATATAACTAGTTCTGTGAGTATCAAAAATCTAAATAAATAAAATAATTGCATGACTTACAGAAAACACAGATTAAGAATCCTATAAAAATAAAGAGATTAGGAGTGTATTAAAGATTTTTGTATCAAATTCTAAACCTTAAACAATATACAATATAAAATCTGATATTTTCTGAATGTGATTGCAACTGTGCCTTTCCATTATTCTATTATTTTGTAATTATGGACTCAATTAATCCTAATAATATTATATACCTATGTAAAAGTTTGGACTTCTGCTGCTAATAATCTTCAAAACAGCTGAACCGATTTGGGTGAAGTTTGGAACAGATATAATTTTGGCAGAGGCTAGTAAGAATACATAATAATTATAATAATGATGAATATATTTTAGATTCAAGCTCCAGAAGAAGTGGTTTTAGTTGTGAACCCTGATAACCTACCATGGTACTTATACAAAGTACTACGGGAGCCTACTACTGAGGTTAATTTGTCATGGCATATTCATTCTTCAGTACCAAATGAGAAAGTGCCAAAAATAAGAGCATTTGTCAAAGGATTCAAAACTGGAGGATATCTGTCCAAAATCAACCTTAGGCTGATTTTCAAAAGTGGTGAGCTGCAACAAATATGCTTAATAACAACCCTTAGTTATTACTGCTTATATTATTAAGCTGCAAATTACATTATTTATTTTCTTTACTTGCAGCATCGGCTGACTCCGAATTGATATTGTCATCTCTGGGGATACCAATTGTTGGTACTGTGAATATCCTGCGTTACCTTTCTTATGTTTATCCCAGTGCCATACCTTATGATGGTGATGACTTCCAAATGGATGCTTTGCTCGACATCTGCCACTTGATGGAAAAGACATCAGATAAAAACAAAGACAGCATAATCAAACAACTTTTTTCTAAATGCAAGGACTGGATCTATGAAAATAAGTTTTCAGTTGTAGATTTAGCTGCTTTTAATGTAATCAAACAATCTAAAAGTAACATCAAAAGTGTACCTAAAGCTTGGTTTGATAAATGTGATAAGTGTTTTTATGATTCACAATAGCAATAACCATACCATTGCAATAACCTGTCCCTACTTTACTTGCATATTTTGAATAAACAAGCATAACTAATAATGTATTTGTTGGTTCTCCCATACCTTCTTCAACACATCATAACTACAGCAGAGTCTATTGCAGTGACTTGTGATAAAACCTATCTAAAAACCTGTTATGACAGTGGTCATGGCACAAATAAACTGATACTAGATCTTAATAAGCTTATAATTAACAATAACCCAAGAAAACTCCCAAGTTATTACAGAACCAATCCTTGAAATCATACAAATCAAATACATAAAACTGTTTTCAAAGGATTATGCTGTTTCAGAGATAAATAGTATCTGATAAACATCCTGTTTTATCAAACCTAAATTACAGTCTCCTTGCATTGCAGTTAAAACTAGAAGAATAATCAAAATAGGCAAGTAATAAAACCATAATATTTTTTGAGTTGTATAATTTTAATCTAATTTTTAAGTGATAGAAATCTTAATTTTACTTGTGTTCAATACAATGATACATCGAAATTTGAACCAGCTACAATAGATTCATTTTATTACATGTTAGAACCCTTATTTATTATAGGTATCATTACTTGTACAAAACTATTGTACGGCTAAAAGAGAATGGAAACTATCCATTATTCCACTATGCTAGGTGGTATGATTTTTAGCACAATGACATGTACCTACCTATTTATTTATATGATAATGTGTATTTTTTATCTACAACCTCGGTGGCAGCCGGCTCAGCTTAGACGGAAGTGGTGCGGGTTCGATTCCCGCTTCGGGACAAAGGTTTGCTTCTGCAGATATTTGCTCCAGGTCTGAGTATTCCAACTCTTAGTTCCTGATACCCATGACAAAGGGAATCTTAGGTGAGGTCTGGACTATGTATGTGGTTTTATTTATTTATTATTATTTTAATGGCACCTGTATGATTGCTTAATTTTTATGAAGAATATTTTTTAAGATATGTAGGTACTATAAAACAGTAGAGAAAAAACACTTATCTAGTCAAGTAACGAAAGACTATCAAAAGTTGATACAGAATGTAATCTAGGTCTTGGTGCTTTCTACTACATATTTTTAAAAGTGGAGACAAAACTTGCTACTCATTATTTTGGACCTACAAAGAAAACCATTGCTATAAGTACCACAATGGTGCCTAATTTATTAGTAAAGATTATTAAGTACTTTAAAGTTGTAAAAAATAAAAATTAAGTAGGTAATGCAAGAAGATCACAGATAGAACATTTTGTGCCGTTTTTTTTCGAATTAACACATGAACTTTCATTATAATATCCATTTTGATATCAATAGATTATTTACATAATTAAATTTTAAACTACAACTATCAGTCAATTGCATATTAATTTAAAAGTTATTTTTTTTGCGGCCTAATATTTTTTTATCATTCATCTGATTTAAAATTATTATTATTACCAAAAAGGTATTACATTTTTTATTATAGTTCATGGATAAACAAATAACAGGACATTACAAAAACAAGTCCTTCCAAACTACTGCAAATAACTAAAATCATATGCAAGATAACATTAACACAAACCAAAACTTTATCAATATTCTTTTCAATAACTACAAAACATTTTTGTTTTCCTATAAATAATTTTAGAACACATATGGAATCAATATTTCTAGTCTGTAATTGTACAATATTTATGTAGTAGTAAAATATACTTATTGGTATACGTCTGGACAATACTGGATCGCGCATTCGCTATGATACTGTCTTTTGAATTTAATTGGATCTACAATAATACAACCTATGAATTTTCTATGTAAATGGAAATTGCAAAATGTAGCAAACTACAATAAAAAAAATATAAAATCGAGATCTTAAACCACAATTAAAAAAGTCTAACATAATTTATCTAACAGCTCTAGCTACTTATAATACATCGAATTATTCTTAATGAATACAAAGAGGTCTAAAATGTATAAAAATATTAAAAGTAAAGATTAAAGCCTTATAACAATGCTCTCCATATATGTACAAAAGAGCTTCACTATATAAATGATTTTATAAATAAGGAATGGCCAAAAAAAGGTTAGCATTTGGACCCAGACGAAAGGCGAATGCGAAAGCCGACGTGCGATTGGCTGCTACCACATTTATCTTGCTGATCCAAGCCTGAAGATCCTCGTACCGAACCAATAAACGTCGCTTCCTACGCACCCGAATGCTGGCTTCAGATGTGCACGGTTTGCGCGTTGTGGAGCGCTAGCGTGCCGGGGGGCTCCTGTCATACAAACGAAGAGAAGCCTGGCAGCGGCGCCCGCGAGCGCGCCATGTTATTCATCACGATCTGGCCGCCGTTGAGGCTGACAACAGCGCTACCTTCCGGCTCAGAGTCCGTGTAGCTGGAGTACTGCCGCACCGGCCGCTGCCGCTTCCACGCCTGCCGCAACGTGTCGTTTACATTCGCGTAGTGGTTCACAAACGAGTGCGGCTCCGATTTGACACTCTCGTTTTCACTCTCCGAATTCTACAAACAAAAATATTTTATCACCGATAAAGACCGCTCGGTGGAAGATTCTTTATTTACACACGCTGAAACAGTGGCTGGGCCAGCAATTAGCTCAGCAGTGTTGATAGATACGACCAAAACTACGTTAAGCATGCTGGTCCATTTGTTGGATCAATGTGTAGGTCGTATGATAGTCATATTTCTTTATAATGAATGATTATCATGCGACCTACACATTGTATTTATATTTACAGTTGGTATATATTTATAGATGATTTAAATTATTTTTAAAATTTACATGAAAAATAAATTTTTTATATGCAGTTAAAGTGTTACTTTTCTTAAAAAAAATCGCCAGTGTGTCGCTTAACTACGAAAGGTACAGAAAAATACTACGTAATTATTTCAAAGAGGTTATTCGGTTATATCAGGTTATTTACAAAAACGAATCTGTGAGGAGAAAAAATTGCGATAACTACTAGTGCCGACTGCGACGGAAGCGTGACGAACATAACATAGCGTCAACGAGATCTCAGATATTTACCGTGACAGGTTCCAGGGGTGTTGAGAAAAAAAACAAGGTCGGCATTTAGTGAGACACGGGGGGTATTTCGTGAGTTTAAACGACGCTGACTTTGATGGTGATTACCTGTGAGTCGGACGAGCTCATTTCAGATGGTTTTTCTGTGAGGGAAGAGTCGTCGGGGTTTTCGTCGTATGCTTGGAGGCTTTCGTCGTCGCTTTGGTAGCGGATGGAGGCGGGCGAGGGGCGAGGCGGAGACTTCCCGAGCGTGGCTTGTTTCCCGCGACGGAGCGTGCCACCCGCGGCCAGGCCGCCCGCACTGCCGGCCGAGTTCTGCCGCGCGCGGTACAGATCCATGGCTAGCGAACTGCGCTCCTCTGTTTCACCGCCGAGCGACTCTTCTAGAGTCCTCTGCGCTTCTTCTGTAAATTGATCAGTTTGTTGGTAATCTATCTATACTAATAATAAAGCTGGAGTTTGTTTTTTATCTGAACGCGCTAATCTCTGGAAGTACCAGTCGGATTACAAAATATATTTTTGCATTTGATAGCTACTAACATCACGCTAAGACCTTTAGCAGCCGAGCTATTTTTTTTTATTATTGGTCAAAAGAAAATTCAGTTAATTATGTACAGAGCCACATAGCTTTTTATGGTACATAGTCAACAAGGAACCCTTATGGTTTTGCCATGTCCGTCCGTCTATCTGTCTGTCCGTGGCTTAGCTCATTGACTTAATACTAGAAAGCTGTAATTTGGCATGGGTATAGTACATATTAATAACGCCAACAAAAATAAAAACCTTGAAAATTATTTACACTAAGTGGGGTTTGTTTTCCCCTATGGTTTGTCATTGGATAGGTCGTTCAAAAATATTGTGGGTGAGTTAAAACCATTTTTCGATTTAGGGATCCGTTTGCTAAATTTTAAGCATTAAAGTGCTTATTTTTGTTGAATGTGAGTCAAATGCCAGCTAAACGGTATGGGTATGTGAAAATAATTCACGGCAGTACCTACTATATATAACGAAGTTATAAGGAAAACTATCACAGCTAAGTATTAGGCTTTGCAAGTTATTTAGTAATAGTCGACCAACTTATAAAATGTACTTGGAGAAGTTAAAAGGAAGATGATGACTTAGATGAAGTTGTTAGTTGTGTAAAACAAGTAGTAAATATAAGTTTATTTGCAACTACGTAACCCTACAATGCGCGTGGCCCGACACGCACTTGGTTGGTTTTTATTTATAGCTAACATACAAATAATCTTTTTTGTATGGAGAAATCACATAAAAGTAAATAAGTGGGACAATCTGATAAGCCCCCCTAGCTGACGTACCAAGAAAAAATGCACCATTTACTTCTAAGGGGTGTTAGAGGGTAGAAGCATACCAACGTTTTGGAATATGATTGTAGAATAATAATACTCACTTTTATATTTATAGCTCTTGCTCTTGACACAAAGTATAGCAATGACCATGATTATAATGATGATAGAAGCGGCCGCCAATGCAACCATGAACCAAGTACTCCTATAGAATGGCCGGTACTGCAGATATCCATATTCGAGGTAGAGCTTCGAAGGAGTCACTATCACCTTCTCGCTGTAGGCCGGGTTGCTGATTCCGTAGATGTTGTATGCGATAACTCGGAACATGTATGCAGTCGACGGTAGCAGGCTTTGGTATGAGATGGTAAACTCTTCGAGTATTCCGTTGTTTGTTCGTGTTATCGTTTCCCATCTTGTGTCGTCTGTGCAATGAGATACAATTAGTCAGATTGTGAAAAACATTACAGAACTTACAGAAGAGATCCTTGGTCAGTATAAAGCACACTATTACTTACTCGTGTTATTTATAAACATGGTGAAACAATGATTTTTGGTCGTGCATTTGGTAAGGCAAAGAAAGGCGGGCTAGTCATGACTTGAACGGACCGGACCAATCCAGGAAACGCACCACAGTCTAGTAGAATGCTAACGCATAAACGCACGTCTAAGTATAGATAGTCATATAACTTGTCTGTTTGTCAATTGACAAGAAATATGGCTAAACTATACCGAGACCTAGTATTATAATATCCATGTTTAAAAATAAGACGATTTCAGTTTGCATTTACATAGGTTGTGATAGTGATTTCAAACAAGTGTGAACAAAGAGGTGTGCAAAGGATTTGGAAGAACCGAAATTGGGTCTACATTCCAGACTTACAAGCTTGCCACGTCTCCTTGGCTGCATTGAATATGAAATTATAATCTTATAAATACAAAATTGAAAGAAACCAACTGTTTGAAAGACTATACATTGATCACAGAAACAAGCTTTATGAAAGCAGACATTACAATATCAATACCTAATCAAAGCCCCAGGTTATTACCATATTTGAAATGGAAACTAAATTAATTTAACTAAATTAATGTAACTTTTCTTGATCTCATTTGTCAAATTAGACACAGTATAAAGGGTTATAGTTTACCAATGAGAGGGGTTTGCTTGTTCATTTAATCAATGTACTGTGATTAGAACCAGTCGTTCGGTTAAGCTAGTGGCCATCTTACATGGCCAAAATTGAAACTATAGTCATTTAATATAATTTTGAAATGGTATTCAAAATAAGTTAAGCGAAAACTATAACTATGAAGAACATTGAATTTAAATGCGTCACAAAAATAACGATTTAGCTGAATATAAATTCGGACTCAGCGTCACTCGATTAATGGCGGAATTTATTAACGCATTGTCGATTAGCGGCAAGGATCCGGGTTCGAATCTGCGGCATGGAAATTATTAAGACCCATTAAAAACCTCATAAAGTTGACAAATGTTTAATTCTAAAACTTGTTCTGCTTAATCAGCTGATACGTAGGAAACGACAAGCTACGCCACGAGCGAGTGTAGTGTACATACCTTTCCTCTTAGCTTCGATATAATACCCTAGCAGCGGTCCGGTGCCCGACGGCGAATTTGTCCATTGAAGCCTTAGCGCCGCCGGGTTTGGTGATAGCTTTAGGTCCGTGGGAGCTCTCGGCGAGCCGGCTTGCGGACCGGTCCGTATTCTAGCCGCGCCCGCCAGCCCGGCACCGACTGACGTCACCGCGCGTACCGTGAACACGTACTCCGTCTCCTCTTCCAAGCTGCCGACGGCTAACAGACGCTCTTCTACTTTCTGCTTCACTTGCTTGCTAAATCCTGTGAAAGTTATTGATGGTGGTGTAAATGAATAACTTTTTAAACGGATTGTACTATCGGTGAAGGCACGAACTAAGCTTTGACTCATTTGTTGACTGACCGGTGTGGAGGTATGCTGTCCCCTGAGGTACAGTTTAACACTAGTTCGGGGGTTTGGTAAATATCCACACAGTTCTACTTCGCTGTCGGTGGAATATTGAGGCATCATTAGCCTAAGGTTGTATGGAAGAAATAGCTTCCAGCGAATAATACTGCGGAAGGTACGATTTAAAACATTAAATCATAAGATGTGAATGTATGAAGTATGCTCTCAACACTCACGCTCATCTTGCTCGACGGTCTCATATGTGACGAGGTACGAGGCAACAAGTCCGTTCCTCCGATACGGCGCTTCCCAGGACACGATTAGACTGTTCATAGTTATATCCGTGAAGGTGATGTTGCGAGGCGCTGATGGCAAGCCTTGATGAGTGCGAACTAAAACTGCGCTCGAACGCGGCCCATCACCTGCTGGATTGAACGCTAGGACCTGCGATAGTAGAATCATATTTAAAGCTGATGATTATTATAGAAAACTACATTACAATCCGATAAGCCATTTCGGAGATAAATGGTAACAGATAAACAAACAAAATAATAACCTATGGGGCCATAGGAGCGAGCACAGGAGCCCATATATACGTTTGCCATAGCCTATGGCATACGTATATATGGGCTCCAGTGATCGCGGGTAAAAGCAAATGCGATTGTGACACTACTTCATTCATACCTGGATGCGATACTGCGTGAATTTGTCTAGGAAGACGAGCGAATGTGAAGTGGCCGTTGCGGATACTACTTCTATCTCTTCTTCGGCGCGACGGCCCGGCTCGGGATCCTCGGGAGATTCCGTCATTATGTAGAAAATCTGTGAAAACAGATAAAAATCAAATAAAGCACAACATGTTGGAATTGTAAAATAACTAAAATAGAGTCACTCAGTTGGCGACATTTATTAATTCATAATATCTAAAAGGTAAAAGGTAACAACTTTGGTTTTACGACGTTTCGGAATCCGGCTATTCTTATCGGACGAAAAGGTACCAATCAGCTGTTTTCGGTAAAAAGTCAAAGTCAATAGGTTTTTATTCATTGAAAATCACAGGGATCATTATAGAAACCTCAGCAATAAATATAAAAAAAAAAACAATAAATCATCTAATCACTCGTTGGGGGAGGCATTTTTCCTCTATGTGAACTTCTACAGGCTATTGATGATGACACACCTTATACCCCAGAAGGTCGCCGTTCTGGTGAGCAAGCGAAGGCGGTCGCCAGCTGAGCGTGACTTCGGTGGGGGACAGCGGCTCAGCGGCGACGTCCGCCGGCGGCGCGGTGGGCACCGCCTCGCCGACCCACACCACGGCCGGCGTGCCGCTCGGACCCGCTCCTTGGGAATTCACTGCGCTCACGCTTATTTCGTAGTTGCGGTCGACAGATAGATCGGTTAGAACAGCTTCTTCGCTCTGAAATCAATTGAGTATTCGTTAAATGCTATGAAGCAGTTTACGGTGATCCGTTATTGTAATTTCAACATCTATTTTGTATCCATATTCGCAATAAATTATTTTGTCTGTACTCTGCAATCATTGCTAAAACATCAGTCGGAATATCTTCTTCGCTCGAGCCATCATCGTGCAAGCATCCTTGAAACTGCATCCGCACAGATAAATAAATATACTTTGGTATGACTTTGGTACTTTGGTAGGATGGCATAACACTTGTCAATACATTTCGTAACGTTTTTATTTACGTAACTTGTTCGTATTACGTAGCAATAAAGGCAAGGTTCTATACCTTGATCCCAGGTACGTCCATTTTCATAGTCTGCTGCAAAGCGGTGGGGAAGTCGGTCAATGGTTGGTAATGGATGCGATAGCCGCCGGTGCGGGCGTCGCCGCTCCAGTGCACATCGCTCAGCGGCGCCCATTGAACGCGCACGCTGCTCGGCGTTATTGGCACTACATGGAGTTTCTCCACTGCTTTGCTTGGAGCTGAAAAGTAAAAAAAACTGGTAAAATATCATCATCATCTTCTTGTCCTTATCCCACATTACGTGGGGTCGGCACAACATGTTTTCTTCTTCCACTCTCTTCTATCTGCCGTCATCTCAGTACTCACTCCTTTCTTAACCATGTCATCCTTCATATAATCCATCCATCTTTTCTTTGGCCTACCTCTGCTTTTATTGCTATCCACATAAAATATACAGTAATTTGGTAAAATATATAGGTAGAATATAATGCTGGTAGAATACCGCTATTGAGTGAGCTATTGTGAAAATTGTAGGTAAACACTCCCTGCGAACTTACAGGGACGTTGCGGATTACGTCTGAGATTAATAGAGAGTGCTGAACCGAGTGAAGTGGTTTACCTATATTAAACAAAAACGCAAATGATATTTAACAAAACAAAAACTATCATGCTCACGGCTATTTTCCCCAAGCCAATATGATATGACCGATATGGAAAACGTCACATAATTAAAAAAAATAACTAACGCTCAAATTATACCAACAGCATTAAGAGCTTTTGGGCACCCTTTGTTTATTGTGTTGTGAACATAACCATAAGTAAATAAACAAGGTAATCAAGTGCCGGTTTGTGCCAAAACATAAGAAAATTTACGTTTCAAAGTGATCCTTGTGAGTTTAATTAATAAATAAATAAGAACAGCTTAAAGTTATTGAAAACATGAATTATAAATATATTTTCGCTTTTGTTAAGTTATTTTACCTGCGGGCAAAGTGCGAACTGTCTCAGTCGCGTTGCTATATCCACTTGGTCCGATATCATTTGTCGCTCTGATCCTAAACTGGTACGCGGTGTACGGTTTCAGGCCCTCTGCCGTGTACGATGTCGCGAAGGGGTCAACGCGCTCTGGAATAGTTTTCCAAACTCCACCATCTTCTTTTTGCTGTACAGTATAGTACCTGAAATGAGGATTATACTTTGTTTACACGCATTTAGGAACGAGTTTTCTATATATTGCGACGCTAAGCAAACTTCAGGGCGGCTGAGATACATCTATCATACCTACCAAGCAAAGGCACAAACTTTTCTAGCTCATTGAGTAACAAAATGACCCGAACATTAAAGTAAAGCACTGCATTGTTCAATTTTATCTCTATACCGCCTTCGAGTGGTATTAGTTAAGACAGAGACAGGTGGAAAGAGTAACAGGAGTTGTAATTTTACACACAGGGAATCTAAGGGTGGGCTCAGGAGTATGTATGTGTTTGTTGGATGTTTATTTATTTAAATATTGCTAAGAATGTATCCATTACCACTTTTCTTAATGTCTATCCCTACTTTGTAGGTAAAGTTACCTGAGCGGTGCATATCCGTCATCACCGGGCGTCCAATTGAAGGTGATGTGATGCGGCTGCAGCAGCGAAGGCGCTATGTTCGGCAGAGTCGGCGGCGATGGCACCGCTCGGTTCACGGTCGTCAAGACAAGGGCTCTTGCAGTGATACCCCACCCTAGCCGGGTCTGCGCCGTTACGGAGAATAGATAGTATTGCTCTGAAGCTAGCTCTGTTGCCCTGCGAAAGACAATTATTACCGTTTTAGAATATTATTACAACTATAGTCAGCAGGAGAATAGTAACGTTTCGTTGACCGTTTAGAGGTCCTTCCTCATGAGCACCGTCCGCGACCACGCTCGACGGTCGACGTCAGTGCTAAAAGAAAATTATAACAAACCACGATAATTTTAATTCCATAATTATAAGTAAATGCTATCCTATTTAACTAAAGCTCTCGAATGGCGATCTCAAACCAGACAACGCATGTAGTTAAGCTCCACAAACGATTGATGGATGACACCTTAAATATTGCAGGAAGTCGATAGATGGAGTTATGTTATGTTGCCATGGTTACTGATTTTTGAGATAATATTAAATTAAATTAATATTATTTAAAAAAAACTCGTTTGTTATTCTATTGTATAACGGGAATTTTCACGTACCTTACACTGAACGCAATTTTGTAATTTATTTTGATAATTTAAATGAATCAAATATTGAGAATGGTAGTAACATTTTAAGCAAATAACAATATCTCACCTAAAAGTTCGATCTGACGGCAGGAACTCCTTCGAAAACATGTGATGGGACGTGCTATTGAGGTGATAGGTGACTTTGTAAGCGAGTATTTCGCCGTTAGGGTCTTCGGGCACGTCCCAAATGATCCTCGCGGTCGTAAACGTTACATCCGGGAACGAAACATTTGATGGCGCGCCAGGTGCTAAAACACAACACTAGTTTATAAGAACTTTTTATGCAAAAAACAAAGAATATTCAAGCGCCTTTGTTGCCGATTCTTCTGGTGCGTCAGTCGCTTTTTGTCCCCAAAACCCCTTATAAATTTCATAAATATCTTTTGACATTTTATCTAAAGCCATATTACGTCCGTTCCTATGTAGTCATAACTGTAGTGCAAACTACAGTTATGACTACATAGGATACATAACTGTGTTACAAAATTGCTTCAAAAGTCACATATAAATCACATTATACGTTACGTACGGACGTCTTTCACGTCACTGAGATGGCATTCAACTTAAGTAAACCTTTCACATCACCCAGACAAAACAATCAAAATATAATGATAGACGTAGCTCGTTAGTTTAGGAGATACGTACTGTCTTCGAATGTTCTGACGGTAAACGGTGGATTGCTCAGCGCTCCATCGCCCAGCCTCGTGTAACCAAGGACCTGTATCTGATACACCACGTATTTCCTTAGCTCAGTGAGTGTTATCGTATGAGTCTGGTTGGAGGGTATGGCTTGGCATTCTACTTTCTTATGTTCGGGTCGCGGTGGCGGCACTACGGCCGCATAGCACACTTTGTATCCTTCGATCAAACCGTTCTGATCTTGTACGGGTATGTCGCCCCATAGGACGACAACTGTTGTTGAAGATGTTGCATTTCCTGATACACTGTTCGGTCCTGCTGCAGGCACTGTACAAAAAAAAAACCAATCAAAAATGAAAAACATGCAAATGTTTGTCCCACAACGGGGATCGAACCCGCACCTTTTGCGTCTCAACCGGCTACTCGTCCGCCGCGGCACCGAAGTCGTCGAAAAGGATACAGATAAACTAGTGATTTTTGAAAAAAAAAAAAAATAACATAAAACCGTATAGAACTAAAGTCACCGAAAAAGAATTAGGAAGTTGTAGTTGGCAGGCAATGGACAGGCCATTTAGCTCGCAGAACCGACAATCGCTGGCGAAGAAAGATTTCGAATGACGATCATGAACCGGACGACGCAATTAAGGAATGCCCCCAACCGTACAGGATGTTGATGATAATTAAGTCTTTTACAGTTAAAACGGGATATTTACCATAATTTGAGAATTTTATTAATCCACTATATACTTGGCAGGAAATACTTCAGTTTCTCCCGCAAGCACCGAAATAATTATCGTGAACAATAAACCCCACAAATCATCCATATTAAGTTCTATAAATAAAAATGTTCCTCGCCCCCTTTGATTTAAAAATTACCACCTTCTAACGAATTCTTGAACATTAAATTCCTGTTAGGCATCTTCGATTTTAAACTGTCTTGTTTTAAATCAAAGATGCCTTTGCCATGTGCCAAAAGTGTGAATGGGCCGAAGAGCTGATGGGAGCAGCGGGAATAACCCGTAAATATCCCGTGCCGAGATAAAATAAATGATTTTTATAACCATCTTACCAGCTTCTCTAGTTCTCTCAAAAGCCGTGGGACTTTCAGCAGACACGCCTACTTCGTTGACGGCAGTCATCAGAATTTCATAAACGGACCATTCCTCTAGATTGGAGAGTATGTGTGAGTTGGCTGTGTGGTCATCGATAACAATGTAAAGTGTGTCGTTCGTTCCGCTGCGTCTATATGTTATATTGTAGCCTTTAGGATTGCCGTACCATTCACTCTGCTGCAATGGCTAAAACGAGATAAAGAACTTTTTAATCTTGCTCGAACTGAACAACTTTGATACAACGCGTTCTGCATTGCGTTGGACTTAAAGGACAAGAAAAATTAAAATACATCACTACGCAACATACGCGCATTACGCGTATTTTATCCGGGACGGATTCGGGCACGATAACCAAAAACACAAATATAGTCTGCTCTAAAAGAATAACAAAGTACCGTGTGATTAGTTACATACTGAATAACATAAAATTAATCGTTAATATTTTCTAGAATCAAAGAGTGCACGTAAAAAGGGTTATTGATTTGTATTTCTGTGTTTTTAATATCTTTAAATAGAATTCCGTAACGACCTGAGCCTGAGTCAATTATCTAACTACAAATTCGTGCATTACAGCGCTATTTACAGACATGGATTAATTTATTAGTAGAACTAGGTATTGGTCAACTAAATTATACAAAATAATAAATAAAACTAAAAGTAATTTTAGTAATTATTTAGTTAAACTAATAGTAAAATCAATAGGGAATCCCCTCATTAAGAAGTTTACAATCGGTAAAGTAGTTTTGAATGAAATGGTATAAAAACAAATATACCGTTTTTTTTCGTAGCGAGGAAAAACCTTAATAAAAAATAAAAAACACTTACAATCCATCGGACGCGTAAATTCGTAGCACTGACCGCTCGAACAGTTACATTTCTTGGTGGGTGTCTCGGAGTCGCTTGTATAGTTTGGAACTCTTTACAAGGCTCTGAAGGCGCAGACGATCCCACAACGTTGGTAGCTATCACTCGCAATCTGTACGTAGTGAATGGGACGAGACCTTTTACGAGTATGGACTGAGCGTCGGGTGCGTTCACTTCGTATATTGTTACCCAGGAAGAGTTGCGAGCAGTTTGAGCCTAAAACATATATAAAATGAACGGCGGAAATGGCGCAGACGACATGATGCCCATTTTACCTGCTATTATTTAGGTAAAAAATATGTCGCAGCCAGATAGATTGCATCAATACTTATTCTTCTGATTGTCTTTATATTTAGTAGTAAACTGACCTGTACAGTCCAGAGCGATATTGAAGAGTTGCCATCGAACCCGGGTGTAAACTGAAGCAGAACCGAGAAAGCATCGATATTTGATAGCGCAAGATACCGCGGTGCTCCAGGTAAGACGGGTTCTACTCCTGATTGGATGGTGGCAGTACGCGGAGGACCTTCCCCAACGCTCGTTATTGCGCACAGCCAGAACTTATAGTGTGTGCTTGCCTGTTATATTAAGACCATTTGTAAATAACTGCATGAATTGTTACAATACATTCATATTACAATAAGAATAATTAGTCAACTTTAGCAATAAATGCTAGGTCTCGACTGGATAACAAATTAGCAATCTTAACCAGCTGGACTCTCTTGGGTCTGAACTTATAGTAAAGACAGTACAACGCCGAGAAATTTAAGGGGACTGATAGCGTGAGAAAAACTTACCTGCAACTGTTCAATTTTTATGCTTGTCACGTTTGGAGGGAGTACTTCCTCCATTATCGTTTCTGGCTTGTCTTTAATTTGGTATGTTAGTTTATAACCTACGAGGACACCATTCGTTTTTTTCGGCGCCGACCAAGATACACGTACCGCACGGTCCGAAATATCATCAAATAGCAAGCTTCCAACTTCATCCGGAACTGAAAATTGGGTCAATAGCTTTATACGTAGGTATGCGTCCAAAAGTTGTATCAAAGTGATTTATTTATGCAATAAGACCACTCTGGTTCACTCAGGTAAATAACTGATGCTGATGTAGCGGTTTGGAAGCCAAATTTGAAATAGCTTTTTGTGACACTTGTAAAATAAGATTTATAGGAATTATTACTATATCGGCTTGTTTATAAGACGTCAGTTAAGTCATTGTCACGCGTAAAAAATCTCTCTTAATTAAGTAATTTCTTACGATTTCTTGAAAATAAACTCTATTTAAAAAAACAGAGAAACGATTCAATATGATATTATATTATTGTATGTATTGTTTAACATTATTTTGTGACGTCACACAGGGTGATGAAAGATCACACATTTCGCCCCGCCCCGCATTTATAGCACGTTGCACTTTGTAACTTTCTGCAGCTACTTAGCTGTCTGCAAACTTTTAGCAATAAAACACTTTAGTACAGCCACATTGAAGTACACGAGCTGGTTAAATTTCAAATTAGTGGAATATCGCGTTTCGGAGCAATTTTACGCTACCAACCAATTTCGCAGAACTTTATTAATGCAATAACTTTGAAGCATTTTATAAACGAGCAATTTAATTTTAAACTTACTATCTTCCTTTGTTCTAACTGAAATGTAATCGCTCCGAGGGCCATCTCCAGGCTCGGTGAAGCACAACACAGTGATATTGTACTCGGTGAACTTTTCGAGGCCACTTATAGCGGCCGATTGTTCCGTGAGAGGATCTAACAAGTTCGGCGGAACGCTAACGATCTTTTGTTCGGTATTGGAATCCTCAATTTCATCCCATCTCCATGCCTGAATTTTATAACCCTGGAACATGCAAACAGTAGTTCACTAAACCTTTACATGTTTATATCAGATCGCATACAAGTACTCTGATTTGGTGACCTCTAGATCTTCGTATCTATATAAGCTAGAGTTTGTAGAACACAAAACTTGAATTGTGTGAAAATATGCAGCATTATTTATTTAACTCATAACTTTGAAATTGTCTACACAGACACAGGACTTGATAATATCTTTAAACATTTCCGATAATACTTGATAAGGCACAGCTTTTTATTAAGACCTCCATATTATGCAAGATATTTCAAGATCTGTTTTCACTGTTATAAAATGTTAACCACATTTCATAAATTTCTCAAGAAATAATATCTATTTATATATGTAAGAAGGATGATATATTTCGCTCTCGTCCCGTGAATCGCTTTGCGCGTGTATTTAGGGGCGCTATTATGAAGTTTTCTTGGCTAAAATACCTGATTGATTCCATTGATTTTCTGTGGGTTCGGTGGAGTCCACCACACAGTGACTGATGTTGAATTGAAAGGTTCGCATCGCACGCTGTCCGGCGCTGCTTCAGGGATACCTTCTTTTGTTTTGATCGTGTAACTATCGGAGAATACTCCCACGCCTTTATCATTGTACGCGGCAATTTGAACGTTGTAATCTTTCCACGTGATCAGGTCTTGGATGAGATAGTTCCTTTGCGCTTCGTTCGTGATGTTCTGGTGTGTCCACGGGCTGTTGTCGTATCCGCGGAGTCTGTATCGAATGACGTAGCCGAGTATGTGACCGTTTCTGTGTTCTTCGAGAGGCGGCTGCCATTGCGTTATGATCTCTGACGAAGAGCGCGCAGATCCCATGAACCCGACTGGAGGACCGGAGGGAGCTGGGAATCGGGTAAAACATAGTGACTTCCCCTGGCTTTTTATACAATTACTAGCTGTTGTCATTGAACAAGTGGAAAAGTGTTTAAAAAAAATCCATGCACATTCACCCCTATTTTCACCCCTTAAAATGTAAAATTACAAAAACTCTGAAACACATCGTTTTTATTTTATTATTTATTTATGTTGAGTAGCTACATTTCCAATTTCCAAGTTTCTACCTTTAAAAAAGCCGATACCTCCCACCCTGCCCTTTCCCCCCTCTTAAAATGACAAAAACCAAAAACCCTGAAACACGTCATTATTAATTATATTCAAATTTTCATGTTTCTAACTTCAAAGAACAAAGTTTACCCCCCCCCCCCCATTACCCCTTTAAATTGTAAATTTTCAAAAAATCTCTCTTAGAACATGCTTATTATACAATAAACCTATGTTCCAAATTTCAGCTTTCTAGACTTAGTAATTTTAGCTGTGTGTTCATAGATCAGACAGTCAGTTAGGACAAACGATTTTATAAGTATAGATAGAGGTGGAACTGCATATCTACATATTTTATATTAAAAATGTAAATGTAATAAGGGGCGAACGAATACATCATCAAGCAGCTAAAATAAATTAATTTAATTATTATTTTTCAAGTGATTCAAGAATTGGAGAAACAAAATGCTCCACACTAAATACCCGCCTGTGCGATAAAATTGCACACGATAGATAGCATGGTGTAAAGAGTGTCAAGAATGGCATAGAAACACAAAAATCAAATATATATTAAAGCTAACCTCACAAGCACACAACAAAGAAAATTGCAAGGAAAAACAAACATTCATAATTCAAACCAATTCCAATTCCGGAGCAAGAAGGATCAAATAAAATTTTAGGACGGCACAGTCTAAAACTACATAATCAAGATTATCTCCATACCTTGGCAGCATATTAGATCGCTGGCGGCTTGTTTACAAAGAGAACACAATTAATTTTACTGTACGCTTACAATACTAATGGAAATGTTAGTAGCTCTAGCTCTACACTAATTAATGGATTGTATTTGTGCAAATGACATATAAATAGGACTAAATATTCACAAAAGATGCACACAGGTGCATCAAACATGATTTGCATTATTGTTAGTTTTTGTTATTTTGATACAGTTATCAACTTGAAAGGCTTTTAATTTTAAGCTAACCTTCCTGTGCCAGGGTCAAAACATCAGTAGGATCAGACGCCGGCCCCTCCCCGACAGTGTTCACCGCGGAAACTCGGAACTGGTAGCTGGTTGCTGCTTTCAAACTGGTCAACAGCACCCATCGCTGATTGGCTGACACGTTCACTGGTTCCGTTACCCAGTTCAGAAGTGGGTCTGGTGTGGGACCTACGTAATAATATCACAAATAAAAAAAGTTTAGTTAATTCAATCGATTTTTAATATTTATTTGCGTAAGTTTTAGTGATTTTATTTTCGATTAATAGTATACACTGATGATTAACTCACCAAATTCTGGAACGACTCGTCTCTGTACTATGAACTTCTGGATAGCAGAGTTTCCATCGAATCCAGGCGTCCAAGTCACGTTGACTGCGCGTTGTTGAGGGGTGTCCAATCTCATCGCTCGCACATTAGTCGGTGCAAAGGGCAGTTCTATGACTGACAGCAAAGCATTTCGCGTGTGGTTTCCTCCCGGTGACGTCACAACGCAAGTATACTCCCCAGCATCGCTCGCTCTCACAGCTTGCACTTGCAAAGCCCCCTCCACAGATATCCCAATCCTGGAGCCGGCTGTCATAGCCCTGCAAATAATAAAATGCTTTATTGGCCATTCGTTGTGCGATTTATATTCACAAAAATGATTGTCAACTCACTGTTTGTTATGGAACCAGTCTATGTTGTATTTTACATTCGGATCGTTAGAGACCTTGCACTGGAGCGTGGCGGTGTGACCCAATAATACCCGTGTATCTACAGGCGGGGCAATAATTTGTGTTCTCACTGAAAAAACAAATATCACGCTTTATTTCATTTCGGCGAGAGGAATTGAAGTGAGCCTAAAATCACATAAACAGTCGAATTGTATTTTGGGCACAATATTTAAATAAACATTGTTGGAAAAGTAAATTGTTAATTGGAAATGTAGGTACAATGGGAATTCGGAGCTTGGTAAAATTTTATAGTTACGCATTTCTAAAACGTTTGTGACTAAAATCATACCTAACACAGTGACATAAGCTTCACCGGAAACATTTCCAGCGTCATTGTGTCGCACACACGTGTATTTCCCAGAGTCGGCTGTTGTAGAGCCTGTTATTAGCAAATCACCTTCGTCTAGGACTTGAAGTCTTCCAGAGAGATTGTTTAGAATGGCATCTGAAATACAAAGAAGACGGCGTAAAGATGAATGCATACAAATTAATATGTTTACAAAATCATTTAATATAGGCAACATATTAAACATTTCCTTAATATCTAGATTACGACTCTTTTCGTGTAATGCGTTGCGTTAATGAATGATTATTAAATGCCTAGTTTTACAACTACTACGTGTAACTAATAGTTGTAAAACTAACAACTAAATGTTTTTTTATATCATTATGTATAAGCAGGTGGACTCCCTTTTCCGCAAGGTAGTTCAAGGTAGTTTTGAAAACTAGCGATCTAATTAGGATAGAATAGAACAATACAAACTGCTGGTGTCAAAGATAGCGCACATACCTACTTACTAAAACTGTATTTCATAGAAATTATTATTTACCTAAGTGCAGTGGCAGGTAGCTCAGAGAGAGTCGACCGAGTTCAGTTCGATTCGAGTTCTTATCTAAAGTTCAGTGATCAGGTTTTTATTTTCATGTATTAATTGATCTCAATGCTCAAACCGGCGCGGCTAGAGTAAAGTACACAGATCCGGTAGAACAAGTATAAAGACTGTTTGGCCAATCACCAATCCGTAAAATGACAGACCTATAATCCCATACCGCCTGCCTGTTATAGTCCGGTCCTGCAGATCAAAGTGATCTGTGGGGTCAGATATCAGGCAGGTGGTTATGGGTTATAGGTCCGTCATACACCGTCAAATTGAGAACATTTACTTCTCGGAGCAAGACTGATGAGGGAAAACATACCGTTGAAGTACCACGTGACGTTTGGAGTAGGCGCTCCAATGGCGCGGCAGCTGATCGTAGCGTCTTTCCCATCCAAGACGGTGATGTTCGAAGGAGGAGTCTGCATTATTGGCGGGGACGCTATAAGCCACACGCACTCGGTTAGTTTAAAACTAGCGATACATCAATTTAGTGTAGCATAGGAAAAACAAACGTGTACGTAAACAAAACACAGTGTCTGATGAATGAGTGAATGATTATGTGCATGCAATTTATTTTGTAATACGTTTTATTAAACTATGGTAAACATATCTCGTTGAATACCTAAAAAGCCTCGCTACCAAAACTGCTACGGTTACGTATTTGCTAGGACTTTGTCACACAAGCCAAGCTCTTAATAGAAACACAGCATTTACAAATGCCTCTTCGTCCGTCCGGTAGCACTTAGCACAGTGCTGGGCGCTTACGCTTTGTAAGCTGCTCAGGTGTTAAACAAAAAACACATTATAATGCTGCAGCGAAATAACGATTAGGTACTTTAATACTGCTATGCTATAAACGTAACTATGAGATCATGCAGGTAGTGTGTGTAGGTTAGTATACTGGGAACGTTAAATAACTACTACAATCCCATTTTGCATTTTATTAAGCTCGTTAAAAATTACCATACCTTATGTTCATAAGATATAAAAATACACCATGCTGTATTATACGACAGAAAACTTAATGATTACCAACACTATTAAAAACATTCTAGAGAAAAATCAAATTAACGTATTTTGTCATCACTCTGTGCTTAAAAACATAATTGCTGAAAATGTGCAACATCATATTTTGTGTATCTTACTGCCGGTATCGAATTTGAACGTTTTAGCCTTTTTATCCGAAGTCCTCATTCGTATTAACTTCATGTGACTGCGTGGGAATCGTTTACCGTCCTTAGCTGCACGATACGACAGTGACAATAGTTAATTGTATGATAATCAAGCAAAAACAATAAATCAACATGTCGGACAAATGTCATGGTGTGTCATACCTATTGATGTTCTGCGGACCAAGGTTCATGCGTTTTTGGAAAAAAATCTACATCTACTTCCGACTGAGTGACTCCATTGTTTATTTTTAAAAAGCAAGAACAGGAACTCTTTCTTTAATTTCCGTTGCTCATATTATATCAATAGTGAAATTACATGTCGCAAGTCTTTTACTCGCTTCATTCCCATGCATCAGAATGCGCCGCATAACACGGAACTTACACGGAAACCTTACAATAACATGTACAGAGCATTGTAACTTACTTTTAATTTTCAGCCAGGTGTATATAGATGACTCCCCGGCATCGTTACTCGCAATACATTGATAAATGCCCATATCTTCCATTGTAAGTTCGCTAACGATGAGCGAGCGATCCACTTCCACTCGGTACCTGCCCCCACCGTCGTCCACGTCATTATTGTCGGTCTCCTCCGCTCCTGAACCGACGCTTGCAATCTTCTTTGCGTTCTTGTACCAAGTTATTCCAGGCAACGGAATACCCTGGACATTGCACTCTAAGGTAATAGTGCTCCCAAACTCCCCAAACGTCTCAGATTTCAAATTCGTTAAAAATATTGGCTTTTCGTATACTGTGACAGTGGCCGAGGCTGTACTAGTTGCAAATCCTCCAGTCTTCAACCTAGCTTGGCAAGTGTACTGTCCAGTATGAGTCAAGTTCGCGGATATCAGGCTTAAAGTTCTGTTCCATTGATCGTTCAAGTCAAAAGTTATTCCCGCCAAGTCTATCATAATGCCGTCTTTGAACCACAAAGTTTCTAGTTCATGTAGCGGTCTTGCGTTAGCAACACAATACAGATTTGTGTATTCTTGACCTTTTATTATTTTGGTATCTTGTGGTTTTATAATAATTTCCGGAGGGATTTCTTTTGAATCGTCTCCATAGATGCCGAGCTTGATGTATGGACTATTTTCTTCTTTACCTAATTGAGTATTAATTGCTCTAACTCTGAAAATGTTTATTAAAGAAATATACTTAATATGTAAAGTAGATAAAATATACGCAAAAATATCTTGCAAATGGTAATCTAGAGTAAATTATCAAATAATGCACCTGTAAACTTTTTCGTCTTCACTCGAAACGCTCAGTATAACGAGTTGGTGCTTATCTGTCATGGCATATTTTTGGTCGTATCTCAGAGCACCTATTTCGTCCTGCCAAATTACTGATGGAGGTGGTTCTGACTCTATCGTTGGGAAATCCAAAATAGCTGCTCTACCAGACTCAACCGTGATTTCAGTTTCAGCAATATCTTGAAAAACACCCATGTCTAAAAGTAAAGAAACATGTTAGAACTGTTATTTGAATGGTGCTATGGTATACTGTAAAATTTTGGAATACCTATTAAAAGAAATAAGCATTGAATGTGAGACGCATGAAATATATAAATTCTTATACCATATTATATATACCATATTATTATAAGAAAGTTCTTGTATATTCTAAATTACTCTAAAACATTAACTAGCTCTGTTCAGTCTATAAGAACCTAATAAAAAATACTTACATGCAACAACAATATTGTTCTTTTCACTGAATATGGCTCCGACTTCATTTTTCGCTATACACTGGTATGCGCCGGCATCTTGTCTTTGGGTATTATGAATTTTATAGAACAGTTCTGATGAATAATCACTGAGAGGTAAACCATTCTTCAGCCACTTATACATAGGCTGTGGTATTCCTATAACAATATCAAAAAGTATAAGAGACAGCTTTGAAAAAAAAATTAAACAAAAACAGTGCCTTCATAATCAAATTACTCACCCATGGCTGAGCACTGGAGAATTTTTGTAGTGCCTTCTCTGACAATACTGTTTGACGATGATGGCTGCATACTAAACCGAGGCGGCTGCATTTGTACTGTAAATAAAATCAAAAACTAGTGCTAACTATGGAAACAAATATTTACAAATTTTCGAAATGTTTCACAGTGCATATTAGCTAACAACAAACATCTAGGGCATGTTAGTCATCGAATTCGTAAACGAAATAAAGATCAATTAAATACGTAGTTCGATTTCGGTCGGCATGATGCTCGCTGACCGGAATATATCTTTGTTCTTTACATTCGAGCTTGTTTGGAATTTGTTCCGATACAGGCCCATTAATCAACGGTCCAGCCAGACATTTTTTACGGAACCCTTAATTTCGTTACAGTTTTCAAACATTTTACCATTACTAAATCGTCGTGTTTGAAAGAAATGTCGAGTATATCATAAATTTTAGCAAAAACTAACTCGGATAAAGCAAGGCTTACATAAATCATTGAGAAAAATCTTTAGTAAGACTCAAGCTTTATCTGTACTACTACTTTTTACTCGCATTGATTGTGACATATATGGGTGGAGTTCAAAATTTGTTCCGTTAGGCTTGAACCCTTCCATTAGAATTGTCACAGAGGGACCATTAAGCCGAGCAAAGTATAAATTTAGGCTTTAGTAAAAGCCTTTACCATTTATAAAATCTTCAGCGTTTACGCCTGCTTGTATTGTGCAAGCAATTTGACAGGTTTTAGGTGAGTGGATTTTCGATAAAGATTCAAGATAAGGTTACATTTTATGCCAGTCATTGCGAGCCATTTGCGGAAATCATCCACTAATTAGGGTTTTCTTTGATGTAAGTTGCTCAAATGATCGCATAGCATTTCTTACTTAATGAGAAGAAGAAACAAGGTTTAAATTAACTCAACAGGAAGTCTCTCGCTCGCGGCAGTTTGATCGGCACAATTCGGGTAATTTACATTGTATACTTTTTACTGGGCTCTTGATTGACTGCATTAAACTGGCCCAGTTTCAGCATTCAACACATGTTGAGTATCATACTGATTGTTTAGTAAGCGGAAGCTCAAGTAAATTGAGCTTAATTCAGAATGAACTAGTTCTCTACCGAATCGTTTCACAGGATGAAGATTACGATATAAAGCAAACCTTGGCATTCACGAAATCGGTAGAAGGAACAGAAGGAAATATTATTGGAATATTCTTCAATACGGTGTATTTAACCTATAAACCTTATCAACGATATCACTATCTTCAAAGATGTTGAGTGTAGTTACTGATAAAATTATCTCTACATTTGGATGGAGCAGCTTAACAACACTGTACTTAGGTGTTCGTTTACGTTCATCATGTGTACAATCTTCGTTGTTACCTTTAATTAGTTCAAGTATGATTAACTGATAAAACGAATGTTTTATTGCGTGGAGAAACTACGTAAATAATAACGAGCTAAATAATAACTGGCGAGGTAGGGCAAAGGTACTGGAAGGCCGGTGATAGAACAATTTAGGTGTTGATTGTTGAATCAAATTTACCCTATTTCCTACTTGCATGTTACAAACGAATTGATACATATTATTTTACGTTAGGATAGATAGATAGCACATAGAATAGATAGATATAATTTTATTCTGCATTCGAATAACCACCAATGAGCCTTCATAATTTACTTGACGGAGGAACTCCATTATGAAACTAAGTTGAAATGAAAGCAGAATTTAATTTCATTCAGCTTTATTCAACAAAACAAACTTTGTAAAATAAAGTGTAATTTGCGTATAGCGACCGACCGACCGGGGCTTGGGTCGGGCGGGAGCAGATGTTTGGGTGGATAAACCTTTCTAATAAAGTTTAACAATATTTTGTACCTATATTTAGTATTAAAACTCGTATATATAACAGTTTAGCTCGTATTGTGAATAAGAAGTGAATGAGTAAGAGAACGTTTCGTACCCAGTTAAAAGTAAAGTAATACATGGGATGGGAACGCATCAAGCTAACCCAAGACATCAATATCGAAAGAACCGTTTCCGTTACGTGACTCACACCCATGGCACGTTTGTTGGATGCCAGCGGCTGCTAACATACAAATGATACCAGTTTATAAGGTATTAATTTTCCGAGGATTATTTAAAAGCTTTGTATTGAATTTTGATGACGGAGCCATAAGACGCAATTGTCTCGGAATAACTAGATGCTTTATTTATTGTGAGAAACCTTAAACTTGTTTGCTGTGTTGAGCCAAGCTTGCGATACTATTTTGACACAGTTCTTTTTCACCGCCACCGAGCACGTAAGGATATGCGTTTGCCGTGTTTTTGTCAAAGTATTTGTATAATTTCAAGGATTGTTCTTAGATCGATTTTATAGCCACAGCTTACTAGGGGGCGCTGCAATACACTGCAAGAGCAAAAATAACTAAAACTACCTACGTGTATTTTCATCATCGATTGCAGGGGGGCTGCAGAGTGTAGCGATGGAACCTATCTAAGAACTATCCTTGAAGATATACTACAAATCGTATGCAAGTACCTGCAATACTCGCCGATCAGCTGTTTCGGACATAAATGGTAACAGACAAACAAACGAACGAACTACCTCGATGCATAAAAAGGTAGCGGGTAAAAAAAAATAAAAAAAGCTTCGTATTGCTTCTTACCTGTATGTCGTGCAGTTAAAGCGCAAACATGTGCTGAATTTGCAGCACATGTTTTTTTTTTAAAGTAGCTCGTAGCCATACATGTTTCGAACGCAAGATCATTTAGTTAAAAGCTAATATCAGCGTACGCAAGAGAATAATTTTTTATTTTTCGCAAACGATTACTTTTAGGAAATATAAAACAACAGGGTCCTTAATAAGTACCTTTCTGCTTAGGGTATGGGTATTTTAACAAGTACGAGTAAGTCTTAATTATATTAATAATTATCAGATATATTATTTCGGAAGTTATTTTTCTTTAAATTTTGCAAAGTCGCAATATGTCAAATGTTGGCAGCAATATATTCTTAGTTACATGATGAATTAACTTATATTTTTCCTATAGCCAAAAACTCAACAGATTCTGCTAAACAATATTTAGTAAAGCGTATTTTGGGTTCAGTAAGCCAAAATACGCCCTTAAACAAGTGAGTGGCCAGCGAGCGGTAACCTGAGTCCCACACTTACAGCGAGGCGCGCCTACCGCACCACACGCCGCGCCGCGGCGTCCTCGTCCGTCTGGCGACCGACAAAGAAGTCCCTTGCACCACGTACCGATGAAACCTTTCGTGCTGTATAAATTGTCTCACTAAGAAGCCACGAAAGTGCCTTGTCTTCAGAGAACCTCTTTCACTAGTCGATATTTCGAGAACAAATACATAATGCTTGCTTTCTACTACCAGTAGTTTTATTGCTACAAATTAATAAGTTCACCCGCGGACGAAAGCCCAGCCAGTTTGAATTAATTAATAGCAAACCGTTCAATGTAAATAGCTAGCGGGGAAACAACGATTCATTTGCCTCGTTAACTCTACTAACGCCTGAAGCCTGATAGTTGGGCCTTCGCTTCTTTCGACCAATAAATATTGCAAAATTGCACTAATTGTAAAGAACGAAGTAAACAAGTGCTCTTTGGATAAATGTTTTATGCTGTGCTAACTAATCTAAGGCGAGGTGGTATTTGAAAATGTGATTTTTATCGCGTCGTGTGAGGTTGCGAAATAAATAAACACCCAACAGACACATACATAGTCCTGAGCCCACACTTGAATTCCCTGCGTCGTGGATATCAGGAACTACGAGTACCGTGGTCAACAAATATCTGCACAACATACAAATAATTGTCCCACAACAGAAATCGAACCCGTACCTCAATATTAAACAACGCAAATCATAGTATACCCTGTTCTTTTAAAAAAAAAGTTCCGAGAGTGGATTGGTATCCTCAAAAAAAATTACATAGGCCTTATATAATTAGGCGATTCGCATTTATCGATTACTAGCCTAGTATATTTAATATATTTAAAAGCGGCTCAAAACGCTTTTAAATAAAAATTTTTAAACTGATACTCATACATAATATATACCTCATGGATACCATGATACAAACTTTCACAAAGGGTGTGCTAGTAGTAAAACGTCATGAAACTCCCTTTACACGATGCCACTATGCAATCGCTGCCCCTTAGATATACGCTGGGAAGGGGGATGCGGGGTGGAGGGGAGTATTTTCAAGAGGTGGTGCAGGTTAAACAACGTCGAAAAATTAGGCTAATAATTATACTTATTTTACTAATCAATTTTGTTGTTTCTAGTCTATTAATATGTTTTTATTAGTGGGGACCTCTAAATGGCCTCATAGTTCTTTTATTAGTTTAGTCATACATTTAATTAATGTAAATGACGATGGTTTTACTGAAAAAAAAAAAGCCCAATAAAGGAATTAATAGACGAAAAGTTTTGGTGTTGATAATAGAGCCACTCTGGGTTTCTAAATATCAGCAAGTTATTTTATCATACCTATTTATAAGACCTATCAAAAAACAAAAATGAAGAAAAAATATTCGTTCGGAACTGGTCGTAAAACTTGGTTACATACACGAACTTAGGTAATAAGCACATGCACCCGAGAAAAGCGGACAGTATTTCTGAGGGCTCATGCGTGATGAAATACGTAATCTAGTATGACCACAATCCGCAACAACCGGTCCATATTTAACCACCCTCGACACGAGAATACCTCAGCGAATAAATAGCTTCCATTATTCTACCAAGCGCTCTAGTTAGAACGATGAACTGAATCGCATCCTCATCGAAAACAATCATCGCCCAGTCCAAATGAAATATAGGCGGCCTTTATAATAATATTCGTTCATAATTATGTATAATGTTATTATGGTTTTTATTTATGGAACGTATCAGGTGCCAAACTAATCAGACGACTATGCCCACAAAAAAAAATTATATCTGTCAGTTCTATCCAACTACATTACAAAATGGTGTCTACTCAGTAGGTAAAAGAGCTTTTGGAGTGCAACAAAAATAAGAAAATAATGGAATTCTACCACTTGTAAGAAGACACCATATTGCACTCAGATGCCGTGTCAACTCTGACGTCATAACTAATATCTTTCTCGCGAATGCAGGATATAAAATGGTTAACAGCGCAGTGGCTTCGTTGGAAGAAGATCCAATGCGGCCTGTATTGTACCTATTAAGATACATATAATTAGTCATTATGTTAATACGTTTTACTAAAATGATGAAGGATGGCTATGAAGTATAATACCTAGAAATATTTTTAGTTTCATTAAACTAAATCGATAGGCAACATGCGAACCATGCAATTTAGTGGACTAGTCATGTGAACCAGTAGGGAAATAAGCCATACGTATCAAACTAAGTTACTGCTTGGAAGGTATTGATTTCTTGTGTAAATTAGGTCACAGCACAGGCTTTTTCTGATTTATTATTTAAAGAAAAAGGAGCCTACCCGTCAATGTTGTTTGTTGCTTTAGTAAGTGCTACCTCCTAATAAAATAACAAGTTTATATAAATAGTTGAAAAGTAAGGCCTCTTTATGGCCTTAAATTCTTTCAGGACTTCATTCTGTAATTTTCAGTGCGGTTCCGATTCACAAATATTTCAATGAATTACAGGTAATGGATAATGGAAATCTGACGGAATATCACCAAAATAATCGATGTGGTTTTTGGCCAATAACACAAAAAGGCTTTTACGGCTTACATTGTTCCTTGTTTGAATCAGGGCTATATTTTAACAAAGCGTCACGTGCTGCTGCCCTGAATGACCATGGGTAAAAATAGTTCAAGCTAATCGATCCCTTTTATTCGTGTCACCTGCTCGCAACCCGTTTGTAAGTTAGCCGCGACTGGATTTGACTTATCCCTAAATTTGTAACTACCTTATTTAATTCTTATTATAAGAGAAAGGCCTAATTTCCTCTCAAAAACCTCTTAAGCCGGCGACGTCAACGTAATAAACAATATTCATTCAAGTAACGTAATAAAACGCGTTTTGAAATCTGAAATTCGTCAGAAGTTTAACGACTGCGTTTACGTAAATGAGGAATAAAATGCGAACAACAACGAGTAAACTTAGACGCATTTTATAAATTTATTATACCCGATTAGGTATTACGCACTCGTGGCGCTCAGTGGAACTGTGGTCGTAAAAACTTGATAGCGCCTTCCATTCCAGGGTATGCCAACGATTTCTTGTTATGCCTTCATACTAGAAGCGTAATGAAGGTAACAGCAATAACATGTTACGTCTCGCCAGTAAAAATATAATACTACTGAAATATTTAAGCGGACAGATGACATCCGAAGATCTTTGTGATATTTTATTCACTCTGAAAATTAGACAAGTTCCCTTGCTACCTACCGAGCTTGATTCGCAGACAACTTTCTCCGATTTTGGGTCTCGTTTGCAGAAAAGGTTAGTTATTTAATAAACAATATTAATAAGTAATTTAATTATTTTATTATAATAAAACACACTTTCGTTGTAGCTTAAAAACTATAACGAAGAACTCTTCCTGATTCAAAAGCTGCTGCTTTTACTCTTATTTATTTTGTATCGTACGCACACCATAATTAAACTTCAAGATAAAAAGGTCACTGTATAAAGATAAGTGGTTAAGTTTGAGAAATTTATCTTACATTTCTGCTCGAGGTTCCAAACTTTTCCTGTGTTGCGCTAAGTTCACATTGTTTGAACAACAATAACAATACAAGATTAAGTCAATTTGCGTATGGAACTAGGAACCCTTACAAACGGCCGCAGTAGATGGGAAATAGGAGGCATTGAACCCTATCCTGTTACTACGAAGCTTCATTGCCTGTATTTACGCGGCTCGCAACATGTTTTAATATTAATAACGCCATACACGTGACTCCTGTTGATGCTTTCGCGAGTAGAGTCCTTTATGGGCTGTGTTTACAGACTCCCGACGCCCACCTACGCTGACATCAGTTTTCCTTCGGATAGCCAACTTTCTTACTTATTGCTAGGTCCGTTCGTGACGTGAGGCTGAAACATTATACATGCTTGTATAACAACACCACGGCTTGTTAATTGTAGGTCAAATTTTAGCCTAGCGCTCTGGTATTGTTGGCTGAAAGCTACGAGTTTGCTGAAAGTAACGTTTTCTGCAGAGTGGCTTTAAAACAAATACCCGGATATTTTTAGAGTATATTTATCGGTTGATATGGCTGTGAGCTGAGCGATAGTAGTTGATCTGTAGTTCTATGAACGTTGAGGTTGCATGGCATTATTTTTTTATACATATTACCTGATATTTTAGATCTAGGTACAATAAATTATTTCAATAAAACATGTTTTAAATATCCTCACGAAACCCCAATGAGGTAGGCTTCAAAGCCACAAAAATGTATATTAACAGAATTGAGTCCAGATGCGAAACTCTAAAACACGCATGGCTTGCTATAACCGTGCTCACGTCCTCGTACAGTCTGAAGAGCTATTCTCTCGTGTACATGGTATGTGAGGCAGCATAAGTAGTGGAAGTGTTCCTTGTAGGAACGCATACCCTACCTATCAAGTACGGTAGTTAGATAGATTTATTCCGATTGGGGGCTGAAACTCTGTGAAGTTATTTTCACAGCTGGGGTGTGGATAATACGAAAATTAAGTCGCACGTAAATTCGTTATTGAATATTTCAGGTCCACTTTAAGTTTGTGAAGTTCATTAAGGTAGAAGATTAATTATGTATTGAGCAGGTTCGTTGAAGCGACTCACACTTCATTAAACTCACACTTTAGAACTGTATAAATATGAGTGTGACAGATACTAAATTATTATAAAACACTTTCTTTCACTTCCCGAGTGTGGTTAATATCACCAATACCAACTGCCTGTACAAATCTACTGCTGAACATAGGCCTCCCTAAATCAGTGTCGGAAGGGCTTGACTACACTGTCGTCCGCTTTGTAGTCGCCCTTCAAGAACCTTTATACCCCAGCGGTGATCGGCTTTGCGAGCAATATGACCTGCCTATTGCTATTTTAACTTATAATTCTAAGAGTTATCATCGTTGTCGAGTGTACGAGTACTACGGTAAATATATTTATATTCACTGTATTAATATATTATTTTAATACAGTGAATATTTTGCAGGCTAATTATATATAAATAATTATTAGAGGCTAATAATATACAAAGAAAATAAAATTTATTTTATTTGGGCTATTTGAATTTTCTTCGGGTAGACCTACCTACCTGGTAGAAACTTAGCATCTGTTAAAAACTGATTGTACATGAATTTAAATTGTGTCCCAAAAATAATGTAATACACATATAATTTTTGGGAAACAATTTAAGTCTAGGGATCAAGGTTTTTTTTAAATCTTTTGTTTCTCTATTATTTATTTAAATAAAAAAAACTATTTAGATTGATTAAATAAAATGTTTTCGTATGTGACGAAGTACTCTCTGCTTTTGCATTAAAAAATACTTTTTTCGCTTTTTCCTTATGCTGGATTTTTCACCTTCTCCTGACATCCTGACACTAAAATGTGATGAAAATAAAAGTATTTAAAGGTTTTTATTCCGTAAAATAAACAATTAGTAGTCTGTATATCCGCCGTTAACGCGTATATCACAATAGTAGCGATTCGGCATTCTCAATATGATCCAAATCACGTTGCGGAATGGCCGCCCACGTCCTTTGTAACAGGTGAAAAAATATTTTCTGGTGTGTGTACGGCATCCATATTTGGCAGATCTCTTCTTTGAAGCATATCCCATGCATGCTTAATAGGACTCAAGTCTGGCGATTGAGTAGGCCATGGTAGAACGTTGATATTAGCTGCGGCAAGTGTGTTAGCAACGACTATTGCAGTGTGTGTACGTGCATTATCATAGCAGAAATGAAGCATCAAATTGAGTCCACAAAGGAATTACAATATCTGATACAATCGTTTCAGCTTAAATCTGTGACATGAGATTGCCTCTGATCCAAATCAGTTCGGTTCTTCCGCCGATCCAAATACCCGCCCATATCATGATTGGTCCACCAATGTATGCGTGGACTTCCTGGCATGATTTTTAATGTTCTTGGCGTCCAGAGGTCATCCAATACCGTGTACGTCTATTATCTGGTCTCATACTAAAACGAGATTCCAAGAAGAAAAACAAAATAATTTGTATGTAACGATCTTGTCTGCGTGTGGTTATGCGAGCCAACATATAACACTCTGCGTAGTGTCCAGAGCGAAGCTGGTTCTCGGCAACGTGCTGTGGCAATCACAGCACGTTGCCGAGAACCAGCTTCCAACATTCCCACAGCTCTTATCATTTCTTCTCGTTAATGACGTCCAAAATAACGTTTGTATTGATTCCACTCAGAAGTATTGCAAACATTTTACTGATTTGGCCTCAAACCCGTTGCTGGATTATATAGGAATACGACTTAACAGGAGATTTTATACTTTTGACCGAAATTCTAAAACTATTTTACCCTAAAAACCCTTTTCAAATGACGAAATTTACTAAAAAGTATCCATAGGAGTTACAAAAAATATAATTAAAAACCATATTTTTAGTAACTACCAAAAACGTTTTTGACACTTTTGATGTGTCATTTGACCGAGTTTAACTGAAAAGTTTACTTTTTACCTACTGTCATGTTGTCTGTGGCTATGCTTGATAAATAGTAGAGCAACCTATTCTCCTGAGACCTAAGTTGCGAAGATGGAGCTAAATATGTCAGTGAATATAGAAACTTGAAACTAGATTTTGTATTAAGTATGACCACATCTCATACTTAATACAAAATCTAGTTTCAATCTCTTTATAGAGTTTAGTTAGATGCTAAATATTTCTATGTTCCTGATCTGGTGGGCTGATGCCTCCAAATAACAATAAAAAACATACATGGCACATCCACCTAGGAATACACTATGTGATACACTATTGCACAGCAACACCTACTGAACTTAGTATTTTTTTTTAAATAAGTTTAAAAGTCCAAAATAATGTTTACCTTTTGTAACAAAAATACAACTTTTTTTCTAAAAACCGTATGGTACCTGGACTGGTGTATGGTATTGTTGCGTGACACTCTGACTGACTGATAATTAATGCACAGTCCATCTTAGAGATGTGGAATTTGGAGGGTAGGTTCCTTTTGGTTTGCATGGTGTCGACAGGATATTCCGAAATTCCACCCCGAGAGGGTGCAGCGGGAATAGGAAAATGGTTAACGCAGACTAAGTTGCAGATTGTTTCACTAGTAAGAAGTGTGTGTAAGTACAATACCTACGATACCTACTGGACTGAATTTTAAAAAATAGATGGGAAATGAAAATAGGTTTTATCACTATAAGTCATAAGGAGGCGCAGCAACCGATGATGGGAACAAACATTTAAAATTTAGTTTTTTTTAATTTTGTTAATATTAACTTGTATTTTGAATTAGGCCCAATTCAGACAGGCAGATAGTGCTATCTTTCAACTTTATTAGAAACTGACAGCTAGAAATAGTATTTAATAATGTAGGTTAGTAAGTAATTTTTTTTCACGTGCTTGGTGAATAAACCAAAGCAAGGGCCATAAAAAAAAAATTAAGAACAATTTCAAGGATAAATTCCTAATCAATAGATATCAAATATGGGATGTCTTCCATGGCATAGGGGAAATGGTAATTAATTATGTAGCTTGTACAAAATACCAAAATTACTTATTTGGTTGGATTAGACAGTCAGTCTCTCAGAAAGAGACAAATGTGTTAGATTAAAATATGTTTACCTTACTACTATTATTTTATATTACTATTAGTTTGTGAGGATGGATATTTGTTACTCTTTCATGCAAAAACTACTGAACAGATTTTGATGAAACTTTACAGTAATATAGCTTATACATCAGAATAACACATAGGCTACTTTTAATCCGGCTTTTCATACAGGCGAAGCCGTGGGTAGAAGCTAGCAATAAATATATCTGAAAGTGTTATAAGTAAAAATTTTACAAATCTGCTATTTAAAACATTTACCTGTTGTATCTATTGATGATGTGATTTGGAACATCAGGGTGAAGCAAATCACAAAAGTTCCACTAAGTATTTTTGGATACATCTTACACCACCGTTCTAATTCTTCCATGGCAAGTCCAATGTTAATCACTTTGTATTTAAAACATGACTATTACTCCATAACTTTGCTAACATTTTTTTTGTGGAATGTTCATTGTATGTCCGTTGCTAGGATGTAAGGGTACCACAACATTGAAACTGCACTCATGCACCTGTGGAATTTGTTCGCCTTGCAATTCTTAGGATTACTCACTTCACAAGTTCACTCAACTTTGTATGCAATTATTTCATAGAATTCACGAGTAACTAACTTATAACACTGTCCGAGTAGGAGTGCTAATAATTGTTTATCTGTCTTATCCAATATTTATTAGATTCCATTCATTTTGGAAGTTTTTTAAAACTTTGAAAGTTTTTAAAACTTTATTGCACAATACACGATTACACGAAACGGCGAACGAACGAACACCAAAAGCGGTCGGAAGGTGGGAGAAAGGACAGACGACGCAACTTCCAAGTGTTGCCAAAAATAACTATTAGAATCCCTTGAAAAAAAGTTTAATTTTGGTATACCCAACTGTTATGAATATATAGATTTTATTTTGAATATTTGTATAAAAAAAACTGCATAATCAGTAATCGATGCTAATGCTATGCGACAAAAAAACAATGAATTCACAGAAAAATATATAAAGATTTGTCATTCCAAGCTCAGTTACGCGCCACGATTTAATTAATAAAATTCATGAAAAAAAATAGGTAAACAGATCAGTAAGCCGTTGTTGAAATCTCTGAAACACAAGGAGCATTGCATAAGTCCACAGTACCACCCGCTTAAGGTGGGATGCCCCCAGCCAGTTGAGTACCTACTAATCTACCCCAGAAATGATTTGTTCTCAGTATAGTTAGCCCTAGGTAATTGGTGCTATCAATTCTCACTTGACTATTATCTTAGCAATATGGAACGTCCGGACTATGAGGACAAGCCTCACTGACTCCTGTGTAGGTTGTGCCGAAGATCCGCGTAAAACAGCTGTAACAAACGCTGAAGCTTAAACGGCTTAACATTGCCATCGCTGCACTCCGTACCCTTCATACTGAAATATATATAAGTGTTCACTCGTATAAATACAGACTCACTTTAATTATGAATACGCAATGCAAGCATTTCTGCTGCTTAGCAGAAAGGAGAGAAAAGAAAAGAGGATGATGAAAGCCAGAACTCCCAAGTTGTAAGATAAAATTAAATATTTGGTAACCCTGAACCGAACATGTGAGTGAAAAGAACGAAGGAAAGCAGAAGAATATATCCCACAGATTCAAAATGTATGCTGCAGCACAAATTAAAAGTAGTCAACTAAAGGAAAGACTTGTTAAAAATAACGTGAAAATATATTTAAAAACTCTGAAGGTGCCTCTTCACGATCGGCGAACGCGTTGATCAATCATGTTAGCCCAGCGTCAAGAGGCCGTATTCATCTATGCTTGGAAATGATCGTGCATGTTTGTACGCGAACGCTTTGTTGTCCGTTTTTCGCGCAAAGAGGTCGTGCGTGCGTAGTTCTTTGCGTCGAGGTGAATGATCGGCGAACGTGAGGGCACATTCGCCAATGCATAGTTCTTGTATTCAAACTTTGTGTAGATAAGTATTAAGTCTAAGATACAGCTGTTTGAAAACTAGTTTTTTATGCTAAAGTTGATCTATTCCATGGGTAGAATTATCCCCTTCCACTTAGTACCCTCGTTCCGGGAAATTATGTTTATTTACATAATGAATGATTATGGACCGAAATCAAATAAAGTGTAGAGGCCGCACGCAGTAGAATGCACGCTGGAAAACAGTTCAAAATCATCGATACGGTTCACGGTTTTACCATGTTACAAAACTATATAGATAGATCCTCTGGTACGGCTGACGCGCGGTCGTTATAATAATGTGGCGATCGTGTGGGCAATCGCACAATGATCGTGGCAATCATAGGCAAATATAATTGTGGCGATCATATTGAAGAGGAAGCATGAAAACATTTCCTGCAAACGTTTCCATGAACGTTTATTTCCGAGAAGAAAATATTATTAATGAGTTTATTATGTAATATTTTATCTCAAGTTGATCGAGTTTCAGAAATTATTGCAAAATGTATCGACAATTTTATTTTAATCGATTAATTCAAACTGTCAATGTCAGTCAAACCAGCGCAGCGCAACACTACACGACCCTTTTCTTTCTTTTGAACCGTTCATGTCATTTCGGTTCTTTGGGGCAGGTTATAAATCCTAGGTAATCATTGTGTTTAGTGAATTATATGATAAATCTGCTAGATTTTCAGTGAAATTAACTGATGCGCAACGTCGTGAATTACTTATTTCCGACTTTGTGTTCATAATGTTCAGTGATAACCTCTGTTGTTTCACGGTGTTTTGATGGCTATTGCAAGTGAGATTGTTCGCCTGTTACTAGATAACCCCCTGGTATTCAAGACAAAATTCTTTAATTTCAGCCATGGTGCGTATGAACGTATTGAGTGATGCTCTGAAATCAATTCACAATGCTGAAAAGCGCGGTAAAAGGCAAGTCCTCATCAGGCCTTGCTCCAAAGTTATTGTCAAGTTCCTGACTGTGATGATGAAGCACGGTTACATTGGAGAGTTTGAGATTGTTGATGACCATAGAGCTGGAAAAATTGTGGTCAATCTAACCGGCAGACTGAATAAGTGCGGAGTAATTTCACCGCGTTTTGATGTACCAATCAATGACATTGAAAGATGGACTAATCTACTTCCATCACGACAGTTTGGGTAAGAATTTTGTTATCTTCAAGAAAAGAGACTACCTAAAGCTAAGTATCTACCTGGCACTTAGTAAGTATGATGAACTGTTCATGTTTCTGTCAAGTAACAGAGGCAGTCAATTTCTGCATTTAATGTGAATATTAATGTCCTGAAAGCTGGCCTTGCAGCACGCTAACAGTGCAGTAAACACATTATAAAGATATAAGTAAAACTAATTGATGTTTGCAATTAATTTGTTTTTTATATCAACGGTAGAAACAAAATACTGTTCAGATAAACTACTGTTAAAATCTTGACAAGTTATAAAAAATCCTGTAATACTTAAATTATTGTGACTGATAATTGATTTGGGGACAACTCTAAAGTGCTACTCATATTCTGGAACACTTTCCAATTAACATAATTACTGTCATTGTCATTAATTAACAATTAGCTGTAAATATATTTTACTGTATTGTAGACTGTACACAAAATAGTGAACCTTTTATGAAAGTTTTTAGAGGATGCACGACTACCGCGAATCGCCAATAGTTCTTGTTGGTAGACATTTGATAAGTTGTGCAAAATTAAAATAAAACAGCATTACACTGATGTTCCATATTACATAGTGGGATATTGTCAGTGCTGTTTTAGATAAATTCATTACAGAAACAATACTTTTTGCTATTTTTCTTATATTTCATGAAAACAACTGCATGTTTGCATTAATTGCATAAGCCCATCATAAATATAATAATTATATAGTCTTTAAAGATACTAGACATATATGTCTTAATTTTGTGATTGTTCTTAATTTTTATTGACAACATGATTTGACCTCATAATTCATAATTTCAAAATAATACTAGCTGTTGCCAGCGACTTAGGAGTGTAGAAGTAGTGTTTTATAAAATAAAACTACTCTCCCATTCAAACTTTGACCCCCTATTTTACACCATTATTTATTTATGGTCAGTAGTTGTAATTCAAAAAGAACAAAGACTTTCATATAAGGTTTTCCCCCTTAAAGTTAAAATATCCAAAAATCCTTAGCACATGCTCACATTGTAAAATAAACCTATGTTACAAATTTCAGCTTTCTTAACTTAATAGTTTTGGCTGTGAAAATGTGAAAACCAAAAACCCTGAAACACATCATTATTTATTTATGCTCAGTAGCAGTATAACTTTCAGAACAAAGACTTTCATTTAAAGTTTTCCCTCCTTAAAGTGGAAATTTCCAAAAGGCCTTTCTTAGCACATGCTCATGTTATAAAAGAAACCTTATGTTCCAAATTTCAGCTTTCTTGACTTAATAGTTTTGGCTTTTGAAACACATTTCAAAACATTTAAAAGCCCCCACAAACTAGTGCAATCCGGTGACGGACAGTGGCTGTGGCGAGCAGTACATTGGTGCATACTTTGACAACAACTTGACAACCTTTTCTCTTTGGATGTCACCTACCACCACATCAGTTTGATACACATGATGTGTTTATAGATTATTGTACTGGCAGAATTGTGATAAATAGTAGGCCATAATCAAGAAGTGAAGTGAAGTGATTATAGTACAATTATTGTGCATTCATTGCAGTTTTCCATTTTTCCAGATACCTGGTTCTCACAACAAGCGGTGGTATCATGGACCATGAAGAGGCCAGAAGGAAACATCTCGGAGGAAAAATTCTAGGCTTCTTCTTCTAAGTTTATGCAATAAATACTGTGAAAAAACATTCAGTTTTTCATCTTTGCTACTAAAAATTGTAACAATACCAGCAGTAAGATTAATTTAATGATGTATTGCTGTCATACTTCAGAATATTAGATTAAGCTCCAAAGCGTTAAAAAAGAGGTAATAGGCGAGTGATTTTTGTATTATCCACCTAATTTTTGTGTAATTTGAGCTTAGTACAGAGTTTATTGGTTAACTTTCAATATACAAGCTCTGCAATTAGGAATATCAGAAGAATGCTGATGACGGCTCTCAAAAGTTCGTCATGCACTCCTTAATCAGAATTAAAAGTTATTGTAGGCATAGATATTGTAATACTATACTAGATGTAGGTATCTCTAGTCACCCTAAAAGAAAAGCACTGGTTTGTGGTGTTTTTTTCCTTTATTCCATCCAGTCCTACCAGTAGTTCGATAGTCAAACTGTTTGGATGTTTTTTTTCCAAATTGTTATACTGACGGATCGAACTATTTGGAAACATGGATTTTATTCCAAATAGAACTACTATGATTATAATGGTACAGTCAGAAATGGTACTACAAATGCGTTTGTATCTTGAGAGGAAATTGTCTTTTTTGTTATGATATAATAAATCCTCTCTCGATATATCCTCTTTGAAGGATCACTTAAAACATATTATGAAGTATGTATACTTATATATTATTATATTAATATATTTGTCACTCATTTTATTTGTCATGTAAATTAATGATTATACTTTACTGTATATACTGACGGATCGAACTATTTGGAAACATGGATTTTATTCCAAATAGATTTACTAACTCCAAAGTGCAGTCATCTATTTATAAGATGATTTTTTATAGATGCCATCTATCCAGACTAATTAGAAATTGTTATTGCCATTTATCTGGTACCTAGATAGTATTATAATATCTGCTACCTACCTACCTACCTACCGGATCATCATCATGTACAGTCTGTCTCATCTCACTGCTGGGCATAGGCCTCCCTTCATTTGTGTCATCCATCTCGATCTTGCGCCAATCGGATCCATGTACGACCTGCGGTTTTTACTATGTTGTCTACCTATCTAATGGGCGTCGACGACCTGCGCTTCTCTTACAGTCTCAGGGACACCACTCAGCCCTGCAAGCGTCTTGTACTTTGGTCCGCTTCCGAATTTCGATATTGGCGAATCAATCTAGCAGCGTGGTGCCGAGCAAGGCGCGTTCCATGGCTCTGTGCGACTGATCCATGTTTCCGCACCATAAGTCAGTCGACAGGACACATTGGTTGTAGAGGCGGGTGTTCAGACATTGTGGCAAAATGTCGTCCATCCTGCTGAAAGCTGCCCCTTCTAGCTGGATCCTTCTGGAGATCTCCTTGACCTGCAGCTTTTTCCGAAAAGAAAAAAACATGACCAAGGTTGCAAACACATAAGTCAGGAACTTTTCCAGGTTTTCGCCTCCAATGGTAACTGAATAAAGACCCTGGAGACGTTCGACATAACTTTTGTTTATTTTCTTTCATTCTAAGGCCCACTTTAAATGACGCATCATGCAGATCTTAAGTAGTGGAGATTTTTCAAATTCTCAGTGAACAAAACAAGATCGTCTGCAAATCTAAGGTGAGACATATAGACACCGTTAATTTCTATTAGAGTTGTCCCATGTAAGCGTTTTTACAACGTCCCTATGGACCTACCGGTTAGGATAGTTTAATTCGATAAGCAGCGCCATCTGTCATAATTATATCAACCTAACTTAGATAGTTTTAAGTATTATTTTGATAGATGGCGCTAGTAGTCTACATCGTCACAGATTTTATAAATAAAACGTGCTGTTATTCCTCCATTTTGATGTGCAGAAAAGCAAGCAGTCTTATGGAAGTAAAAAAAACTTGTTTATTTTATTAGAAAAACTAAAAAAATATCATAGCTCGAATTATTAACTCTAAAATCTTAATACTTACTACATTTCCTTTGACCAAAATACCTATTAGTTTTAGTATAATGTTGCAGAGTTGTACCTACTAGGTACAGTCAGCGTCACAAACTGGTTACATCTCTTGGGTTTAGAGTTTATATAATTCGTAGATTTTTTTACCTACCATTTATGCATATTTTGTTTATTTTTCTGGGGCAACAATGTGGCCTAAGACTAAATACCTAAAAACCTCATTGACAGTTATACTTTAAACTTACTTCGACGATTGGTAACTCTGAAAGCACAACTCTTTAAAAGTCCTAGATTGATATCCAGGTAGAGTTTATTTTTTTCCGCAAGGAAAGTGTGTTAGGTATTTACTGAACTGTATTATATTTTTATGCACTACTCATTTGCTTTGATCTTTCTATATAGATTTACTATGCCTACTTACTAATGAATAATTACCATATAATGTAGAGTTAAATAACTAGATTCGTTCATAGCACCTACCGACATCGATGGCGGCAGCGTATGGCGGCGCCCCATGTGCCACGGGGCGAGTCGGTGACGCTGTACGCCATCACATTTCTTGTTTTCCGTCGCGTCCCTCGACCGACTTACTGCTCACTGCCACTGGCTCACACACTCGCTCGCCAGTTGCGCGCCGACCGGACTATTCTGCGCCCGCTATCGTCGTCAGTGCGTCCACAGTGCTATAGTGCCAGTGCTCGTGATTCCAATCCAGACTTCAACCGATAATGATGGCTCCTGAGACGGTGGTAACAGTTGACCACAACAAACCCGCACCCCAAGGTGGTCCTCCCCAGCAGCAAGGTGGCGCGTTGGACTGGCTCAAAATCAACGTCGACTATTTCAAAACGCCACCCGGTTTACTGAAAGTTGTCGAATTAGTAAGTAAATTGAAGTACCTTTACCCATAGCAAGGTATTTTGTAACTCAACTAAGTTGGTAGGTATTTAATCTTATCATCTACGTATCGTAATTTGTGGTGGACAGGTGATACAGGTCCCTGATGACTTAGAATGGATATTTACGCGAATAAATTAGATAGGTATAACGCTCTTTTGCGTCTTATGGCATAAGTACCTACCTACCTACTTATTCCATAAAATTGACAAAGCATTTGATAATTTTCTACCTTTCTTTAACAAACACTTCTCATAGATCAATTATCGCTCAAGCGATGCCGCTGCCGTTGCCGTTAACAGTTATTGCGACCCTATAACGGCGTAGCCTGTTGATAGACCATGAAGATGTAACAAATAATAATTTAATACCCATTAAAATAATACATAGAGTATTCAAGTTACTCACTTCCAACACTAAAACTTAAACAAGAAAAAAAATATTTGGCTAACTCAACAAATAGGTAATTTGTAACGCGCGCGGCAGGATTTCAAGTAGGTAGTTACCTAGGTAGGTACCTATTGTTAAGTTTTATCTTAATTAATCCAAGGCTGCTAAACACAATTGTTTACTACCTACTATATGTCGTCACGGATATATTTAGGTATGATGTGTTGGGAGAAGAGTATACTGTAGATATTTTTACAATCTTATGCACTACATTGAGGTCATAGAGCATTGTGTATTGTCGCTGAGAACGCTTTTTGGAGTGGAGGTCAGTAGGCAAGGAGGCGCGGGGCGGGGCGGGGAGATCGAGGCCTGACGCAGCTCAGCTATCGAGGAATGCACCCGTGTCAGCAAATTATTATTCCCCAATTCATTTCCGAACGAGCGGGAATCAGATTTGAAATTGAAGATCGGCAGTGAATATGATAGTCGTGCAAACTGTAAGCTCTATGAACAAATAGACAACAAAGTAGGTATGTTGGTAGGTAAGGTCAACCGGGGTAATTGCGTCATATTTCTCGATCACTTCAAGTTATCGCCATAATGTGAGCGAATTTATGGTATTATTGATTTTTTGAAACTTTAGACCTATATTATGGCTATTTCTGTACAAACTTGTAAAAGAGATTTATTGAACGGACTTTTAAAGATATGTCAAATTGATTGTTTTTTTTAAAATGGGAATTTTAGACGCATTTCGCCCGTTTGAGGCAAATGCGTCTTTCTGGAGTGAATATTAATTGGTAAGTTTTTCGTAAGAAAAACAAAGTAATTTGTGTTTTGATTGAATAACTGTGCAATATAATGACAGTTAAGCTAAATAAAAATGATAATTGTGGTATTCAGAGAAAATTTAGTAAAAATGGGGGAAATGCGCCTAGTTCTTGGTAGACGCATTAGCCCCCGTGGCCATACAGATGTTGTCAACATGTCATAAATAGTGAAAATTGAGCAAAATGGACACCAAAAAATGAGCTTTCCAACATAACTTGTGCACTTTGAATAATTATATTATTCATAATAAAATGGTAAGGGATGTTGGGTATTATGTTTGTTGGCTCTCCACATCCAAAACACTTAGATGACAAAATGAAATGAGTATTTTGCCATGGCCATACAAGTCTTTCTTGTATGAAGTTTTGAAAATCATATTTAGTTAAGTATTTGTCTATGTCCATATATTTCAATATCACCATGGCAAGTAAGTATAGTATTATCTATCTGAAATAAAATTTATTTATCGTTTTACATTATATATATAAGTACCTACAGTAGTATAATAAACAATAATTAATTAATACATTAAGAAAAAAAAATGCGTATTAAAATGTGCGGACATAAAAAGGTTGACGATTTCTGTTTTTGGGGAAAATGCGTCCCACAGTCGCAATTGCCCCGTAACAGCAGACGCATTTACCCCATAACTTTAATCTTAACCTTAAAAATTTAAATATAATTATTTCTTCAAATTAAGCTATTTCACTAAAAATAACTGTCTGTGTAATCAGTCCGTTGACTATTCCTTACAATCATTATTGAATAAAATCAGTCTATTAAAAAAAACATGAGATGAACATAGATTTGACTACTCACCTCTCGCAGAAACAAGTTTTCCGAATAAGTGCTATTTACAAAATGGCTAAATACTTGAAAAATTTAACTACAACGCCATCTTTACGAACCTCATGTAAAGTATTTAGTTTAAGCAAATGTAACTAGAGGGCAGAAGGCAAAATAGATTGAACAGTTTTCGAATAATTTCGATAAGACGCATTAGCCCCATAGACGCAATTAGCCTAGTTGACCTTACCTAATAGTTTTATATTAACCCAAAAATTCCGATTCAGCAGGACTCGAACCAGCATCATCATTTTAGAATGAGGAGACACTTGTAGATAGCATCTATCAGCACTTAGCTGAAGCTGAACAGAAAGTGGCCACTAAATTAAACATTCCCGAACTCAGCGTCACTCGATTCATGGCGGAATTGGCCAACGCATTGTGTTTCCACATTCAAATGAACAAACTTTTAGGTAAAGGTATGTACCTATCTACCTTCAAAAAATGTTTTTTCATGTTTGGTGTGTATTATTGACCTTACTAATAAATCATGTCGCGACTTCAGCTCATCTTTTTATGGTGATCCGAGTGTCCTATTAATTTATGTAACTAGTATACTTACTTACGAATAATATTTTATCAATGAACAGAGTCGCGCAACGCATTGCCACAAAACCAGATTAGGTACTTCTTGCTTTTGAAACTGCCATAGGATTTAGTTGTAGCAATGGGTTGGACAGCAGGTATGTAGTATTTACCTACCCACTAAAACAAAACAGTTACGCCAGACGATTGTGTAAGTATTTCTAGTGAGTCAGTTAATTCAGTACTTACTCTAATTGAGTTAATCAACTAATTACATCCCCAGTGTAGAGTTAAAGCTGATCAACTTAATTGATCCCTATAGGTACCTATATCATATTAAAGCAGCAGTTATGTCACATATTTCATTGTATTATTCGTGCAAAAAAATAACAGTAGGGTAGGTTCGCCAGTTCTCGACCAATTATTGGAGTAACTTCAGGAAGAGAAAAAAAAATGTTCGAGTAATTTTCTTAAACAAAAGTCTCGTCAAATTTACTTCTTATATACTCTATTTTATTAATAAGAAAAGATTTTCATTTTAGAGTCTTCAGAATTTTTTTTATATAGATAATAATCGAAATAATAATAATGATAATAATAAGTTGTAACTATTCTCGTCCATTTCCTATCGCTCATTCTTGCTACATGGCCTGCCCATTTCCATATGAGTCTTCGACAATGATGTAGAGCATCAATAACTTTCGTCTTTTTTCGAATGTTTATGTTTCTTTGTCTGTATTTTCTTTTAATGTTTAGAATGCTTCTTTCCATTGCTCTTTGAGTTGTTTGGATTTTATTGGTCGTGAATTTGTTGAAGATTCAGGTTTGGCTAGCGTACCAGAGGCAAGGGAGCAAGCAGGAGTCCATTATTTTTTCTTTAAAATTTTATAAATATAATTGTCTTCAGTATTTCTTTATAGGCCCAGAACTTATTCAGTTATCGACCGCAAAATCTAGTTTCCGTCCAACATCTTAAGAGTTTTCAACCACTACCAAAAAAATTTATTTATTAGCATAAAATTATTATGCTTGAATTTACTCGTTTTCAAATTTTAAAGACAGATTATTATAAAATCACCAAATGAAAAAGAGAAATCATAAATTTAAAAAAAATCTACGCTTACTATTGTATTTCCAATGATTGTCTTCATGAGAGATATACTAAGTGAATATATATTTAAGAATACAAAGTGTTCCAATAAGCGGCGATGGGCTTGCAACCTGTCATGTGGAATGCTTACTACTTGCAAAACGCGGGCATGTAATGTTTGGACGTGCCTCTGACTACCCCAATTTGCATATAAACCGACAAAAAATGTAGTTAATGGAATGAGCGTGATGAATTATATTCGCCTGGACAATAATATTAATTTATAATATTCGCTTAGAAATAAAAATGGTCGAGAACAAGCGTGTTCGCAACGACTAGTATAGTTCGCGACCATGGGGTGGTTTTTGACATCTGTATTATTTTATACAATAACATTCAAAGTCATAAATTGGTTTTAGTTATTTTTCATACATTACTTGTTATAAGATTCAATATACTTCGATATTGGGCAAGCCAGCTCTCGACCACCCGGTCGAAAATGGGTGTTCAATGGAATGCGTCATGCGAGTTCTCGTCCACCTCATTGTACTAGTTTATTGGTGAAAATCAAATTAAAAACCGTTGAAGTATTTTTTAAAGATTATAGGTAAGGAATACAAAGAAAAACCAAACATCCAACCAGTCATCATAGACAAAGATTTTTTTTCCGTGAAAGTAAAGTCTCGCTGCTATTTTTCTTGCACAATTTGACTAATCCGGACCTGTTTTTTGCACATCAAAAACTTGTAAGCCTTGGTGTTTAGACATTCAAGTAAACAATTAATCACACTTTATTAAAATATGATTGTCAATTATTATATTTTTTTATGCGCTTATAGGTCGAGAAAAGGAAGTGGTCGGTGAACCGGCGAACATGCCCTACTCGATCTACAAACTTAACTCTATTATACAGGTACAGGTACTCTATTATGTACCTACATAATAGAGTTATAAATCGAAGAATAATGTACTAACGTTACCAACATAGATACTTTATATCTTAGAAACATGGAAAATAACGGAACAATGCTTTTTTACACCTGTGTTGCCTATTAATGATGATGAATTGATGACTGATGATGACTTGGTAGAGTGTGGTAGAGACATATAAATTTAAAGTGAATTCAATAAATTAATCATCTTGCCCTGTAAATTGTATTAGGTGGCGGAAAAAATATTAACGACATATTCTGACGCCTGGATGTATCATCCTCTTAAAATCACTTCATGAATATTATGAGTATTATATGAAAAGAGAAGTACCTAGTGCATAGGTACATAATATATCCATCCATTTGTCACCGTTCTCTAAATTGCTTATGCTGCTACCGCACTTCATTCATATTAATAAAAAAGTTCACTTTTTAGTTTCAAAATCGCATCCCAATTTTACTTTGGCTAGAGCGTAGCAGCATGATTCTGCTTAATTAATTAAATTACGATCACTCCGACTAACCAGCCAAAGTGTGAAGCTGGCATACAATACGATAAGAAGTATAATATCTAGGTCTAGTTTAAAATAACAAAAAACTGTTTAAAATGTTTTGCAATTAGGCTTACTTAGGTTTTACAATTTCACGTTTCTGATTCTAATGGTAGAGTTAGCCCCGAGAATACATTAACAAACGATTAATTTCACATTCGTAGATAGCTTTTATTTGAGAGCGACATCGGGTGAAAGTTGGCATCAAAATGAAAGTAGTAGTGTCAACATGTGGTCCGAGGGGCTCCGTGGATGGCGATACGACGCCGGACCTCGCAGCCGGTGTGACAACCTGTCGGTTTCTCATCATTTCACTAGATATTTTAAAGCCATTTCATGTTAGCATGTTCATTCTGTCTTCTGTTCATCTGCTTGTCCGTCCGTGTCTCACACACCGAGTTTCCATCAGTTTTAAAATGTTAATAAGTATATATTAGTACATAGAGGTGCCTATCTCAAAAATCCAAAAATCTTTGAAAAGTAAATTGACTGTTCCTGGTTTGAAGTCCCGAGAAAATATGGTATAAACTGGTAGGTTACATTATTTCAAGATGCATGCAACTTCGGGACTACAGTGTGACTTGACACGTCTTAAACAGTTAATATTAATTAAAAAACTGACTTTGTTATGTATTTCCGAACACTGCCAAAGTCGATAAGTACTGTATGTAATTGACATAAGAGCTTATTCCATATATACAGCATAAAATATATAGAGCCTATTCCATGTATATCATATTTTCATGTGATCACATCGTAATAATTATGTAAACAAAATAAAAAATTATACAATAGGACCAAGCACTTCGGAGTAGCATAAGGCCTCAAATTCCTCCTTTTTTGAAGTCGGTAAAAAATATGGCTTATTATATTAAGATAATTTATTAAACTCGCGTAAGTACCGCGATCCTTAAATCCAATTAAGTAAATTAACTTTTATTCATTCAACTATGTACATGTAGGTATATACAAAAAATACAGATGAAACAGCTTGCTATATAAAGACCGTTGCAAACGATCTATAGATAGGTCAACTGATCCAGATCACTACCAGGTGGAAGCAGTAAATTTACTTAAATTTATTAAAAATATACTGATTCATAGAAAGTGTATGCTGAATTAGAGTCCAATATTTTTATCGGTTAGAAAGTTCAAGACAGAAATAGCTGAACAGCGCTAATCGTCGAAACTTAAAGAAAGTTGGTTATTTTACAACTCTAGTAAGAGCTTATCTAAACACATAACATGTCTAACGAGTAGACACGTAATTTATCAAACAAAATTTCGTCTATACGTAGATACTTCTGCGCATAAAATTATACCTATAGGTAGGACCACTAAATAAGTAAATAGGTACTAATATTATGGGATCTCGAAGGTAAATGGCAAAAATTATATATGCCGAAAAACGAGTAGGCTGCTCTTACAGTTGTCGTGGGTGGTTGTGGATTATGAAACAAGCAGAAAGTAGTTCTTGACCAAGAGGCGTAAAATTCCTAACAATACACTGTTGAACATGTGAACACATGGAAGAGCTATTTCAAGCGACGACTTACAACATAATGGGGCGTAAGTATTTTATCGTCATGAATATGTATTATTATTATTAAACAAATACTTACTAGAGAAAGAAGGTGGTGGTATACTCGTAGCATTCTGATCATTCTTTGATTTCGGAACTTGTCTTCTTCGTATTTCCAGTTACAAAATTTAAAATGAAGTAGTAATTACCTAACTAGCCAGTAACTATAATGACCGTTGCAACCGATCTGGATCAATCTATCAATTATATAATTGTCAGAATCAATCAAGTCATATCATAGGTAGCAAAGGTGCTTTAATGATATTCACTTTGGTGTATATCATCAACGCTGGTGATTAGTGCCTCTTCGCTTTGGTACAACCAATCGTACCACGTAATTTTGCAATTTTCCCTCAAGTCTACTAGGTATTAATTTTCATCGTAAAAGTTGATGAATCGGAAAACATGAGCTCCACAACAAAATTATCTATATTTCTGCCTATCGGTTGCTCACTCACTATCTCGTCGCCTTTATCGTACCAACTGCTGTTATATTTAGGTGTACCTAAAGACCACGGCAGAGACGGTTATTTTGGGAGGACGCACATCTCTTGTTTTCTTATTTTCCATGATAAACTTCGTTGTTTCAACGATCACAAGAAAACGGGTCATGGTAATTAATAGACGGGTAAACGCAACATACATTAGCGATCAAAGTTGCTATAATTTGCGTTACAACCCATTCTTCAAGGAGTCTTGTTTTATATAAGTAACATGGTTGCATTCAAACAGTTTCTTAATTCGATTTCCGTCGTGTTAATATGATATGAGTCATTCATTATATTAAAGGCACCATGAGACGAGTGACAAGGACTATTAAGCCGGTGGTTAATGCTGGTTTAAATGACCTCTGCCTTTTGACTTCCAACACCACTTGAGTGCTTCTATTGCGTTACCTACGTACTCACATACCCTCTTTAATGGACATGAGCTAAACTGATATATATAGCTTGAAAGATTCGTGCAGTTCCTAAAAATTTAACAATGGGGGATGGCAAGTCAATCGCTTTCGGCAAACAACTGCAACATTCTTCAAATCCTTTGAATGTGATTACAACGTAGTAGGTTAGATAGGTACCTAATTGCTCATTGTTCTTTCATAGAAGTATTTACCTCCTTAGATACAGAAATACGTGGGTACTTGTGCAACTTGCATACATTAAAATTTATTAGGTATTTGCTTCTGAACGAAGGTAGGTACATTTATTTAGAAACGTCAAAGAAGCAGTTTTGCTGCCTGCCTACGATCGAAGGTCACCTGGCATCTCTATAGACACGTCTCATTAACTGCAAGTGAGAATTAAATCGTAAAGTTACTTCCTACAATCATTTTGACTCCATTGTATTGAGCATTTTGTTTGTAAACATTGACGTGCTTTGGTCGTCTCCTGCTGCGATGTTGTAGTGTCAGCGTCACGGTTGCGAAATCAAGGTCAACGAAATTGAAAGAACTTTCTTTTATAAAGCATTTTTTCTTTGTCGTGGCTATCAAGGTCAGTAGTGTTCGATCGGCCGTTTGTATCGATCGCAATAAACTCCATAGCTGCCTAGTTATGTAAAGTGAGAAGGTAGAGTCAAGCGAGACTGTTGCGTTAGGTTGTACTTAGGTAGGAATGGAAACTGAACATTATTTGACTAGTCAACATGCATCGAATAACATTCATATTCCAAGACTATGCGACTTAATGGTGGGCTGGTAGTCTCGTACTTTGTAAAATCGATGTCAGACTAGATCTGAAGATTGCGTCATTCTGGTGATCGTGAGCGCACCACATTAAAATTTACACATTGACTCAAATTGGCGACCGGCAAGTTGTTAATAATGTTCAAAGTCGCCTTGACGTTAAAAAATAAGGCAGTATACACATAATTGACGACCTCGGTAGCAGGCGGGACAAATGTTTGCATGTCCTGCAGATATTTGTGCCGGGTCTGTGTGTTGACAGGAACTGTGTCTGTGTGGGGTCAGGACTATGCTGTCTGTGTTACATACATGTTGTCATTTTCTGATTTTTCTCCAAGTATGGAGTTTACTTACTTGAGGGTTACTACCTCAGTTTTATTATACTTTCGTTTGATATAAATAGGTACCTACTAGGTTAGTCTGCGACTGCTAGAAGTATAACTACGTAATAGCTATGATATATAGATCTATGACTGTAAAATCACTGTAGAAAAAAATAGTTTGATAAAAATAAGTTATCATGCCTTTGCAATACAAATAAGTAATCAGCACATAGTCCACGTCAGATAAGTGTTACTTATCATCGTTGTACCAAAAATGTTAAGTGTCAAAATTTGCTTCATTTATGATGAGTCCCACAGTTATTATTAATACATAACTGCTTTTCGTTTCAAATAAGTGTCTATTATCATATTTGTATCAAAACCGTTTTGAGATAAACAAGCTTCAACCAACTGTATTTATCAGAATTTATCCATTTATTTAACCTACGATTTCCGTTTGGGACAAAAGTGTCGCGACGAGGCACTGTTGTAATTGGTCCGTTCTCATCGGATTGCTCATTGTTGACCAATGATTAAGTCAGTAAAGTACGATGGAAAAGTATTCACGAAGGTGAATACTTTTCCAACGTACTTTATTTTGTTTATCTTAATCAAACAACGAGGGGTTTGTATAAGTTTACACCTAGTCTAATGGTCTATCTTTTGCTCCGTAGTTTCCAAATGGATATACCAATTTCCCATTTCGATGGTTTTCTAATTTAGATTTGATTTCATCAATTATCAACAACTAATTCAAACTAATAGGTTGAAAACTATTAGTTTGAATTAGTTCCATAATTTAATTTGTCTTTGGCCGCTCTTGAAAAAAGAAAAGCGCACTATTTTGCGCTTTTCGTTTTTCAAGAGCGGCCCAGACAATGGAAACGACTGTGTATATTTCGTATGCTGAGTAAGCAATATTTCAATTTAACTATTACTAAGGGGACTCCGCACCATCGATTTCAATGATAAAAAGGGGTTTACTGAGTTTCGCTATGGTAGTGGCGATTCAATCTTCAACGGTATGGAAAAATATCCATGTGGCTTTTCTCTATATTCTGTTACGGGTTTTGAAAGACTACAGCTTAGGGGCCGTTCAAATATTACGTAAGCAGATTTATTACAATTATTTACCCCCCCATCCCCCTTGTCAGCAAAAGTAAGCAAAGCTCTTACCCCTTCCCCCTATGCTTACGTAAACATTTTTCAATTATAAATGTATCTTTTTTTTTAAAAGGAAATTTAGACAAGTGAATAGCGCGCGGTAATTCCCCTAATCGGTTCTAAAGCGAGTGCCTAAACGTATGCATTACTTGCGGGAATCCTCGAAAATGCGTTTCGTTTTCAAGCATAGATAATGTGAGGGTTGCCATTCGTGTAAAAAAGTAAATAACTACCGATGACGTAATCATCATCTAGACTCCCCTACCCCCCATGTCATCCAAAATAAGCAAAACAAAGACCCCTCCGCCCCCCAATAGTGCTTACGTAATACTTGAACGGCCCCTTAGCTGTTAGACTTGTTATTGTGTTAAATATAAAAATCATGGACGTGTAATTAGACAGTACGTTTAATTTCCTCAACGCAGCGGAAATATTCCGCTCGTGGGGACTTATTATTAGACTACGATTTAAAAGAAAACGGCAATGAAAAAATATCTTCCACCAGAACAATGCAAGGGTATGGACCCTTGCACGTATGGACGTGCATAGTCGTTTGAGAAACAAAATACTACCACACTCGCCATCAACCGGGAAGAAAATTAGGTTCAAATGAGTAAATCATCGTAGAAATAATTTCATTATTTGCTTACTTTGAGGAACTAGAATATACATATAAAAATACGGAAAATATGGATTAAAAAACTCGAAAATCGTTTGGCAAAATGCATAGTGCTCAAGGTGGAAACAAATCAGTTAAATTTCGAATATATATTGCTGCTTTCCAATTATGTTTTGGATTGATATAATAGAAATAAAACATTTAATCGATAGCAGTAGCCATCCGTAGTAGGTAGGTATGTAACATATTGCGTAGCTATCTAATAAATCAAAACTTCATATTAAAATAAAGATTACCTACCTATTATATACCGTGCAATGTATGCCTGTTACCTATTATATTACAACACACGTTTCGGTAAAATTTCTAGCGATGTTAAATGTAAAATCATCAACTGTTTACCATTATGGACAGTTCCATTTTATTCGAGTTTTGCCAATCAAATAGTGTCGTTACTAGTAGGTATTATAATATATGTGGTGTCGTGTAGAATTAGCTTTGTTTTATCAGCTGTCGCGACTCAAAATACTTATCATCTACAAACGCCCTTGTAGAGTATGGTCATTGATCCGAAGCTATAGAAGGCACTATTATAGGCTGTAGTGATCAGACGTTTGGGTTGTAGCCGCACGCACCCATTGACCCGAATGCCATGTTGCCTGATTACATTCTCGCTTCGCAACCGCGTTACTTTGTCGACAGTATTGAATGAAAATATTTAAAATGGTTACGTAGTAAATTCCAGCTATAAGTAACGTTGTCTGAGATTGTTTTGTGATGCTGGTGATGCTGTCTTGAATTAAATTAAAACAAAATCATCAAATAATTAAAACCATAATTTATGTTCTGTTCATGTCCCCCCCGGATTTCGAAGCTTTAAAACCGGACATAATCAACAGTGTTTTTTTAAAGTTACCTACATAGTAAAATAAAAAATATTTTCGGCCGCGTTTTTTACGGTAGATGTTTCAGTAGCCTAAACTCCGGACTACAAAGGAGCCTGGACGCTCCCCGGACGCCCTCTAAACTAGGACCTATGTTCCTATGAAACATTTCCTATAGTAGGTACCTATAACATCTGTGACGATCTTCTGCGTATCTACACAGTCCTGTTAGTTAGCTAAACTTTAAACAGTTCCTTGCTATTTGCTTTGGTTCATAATCCTCCAGTATTGATTGTCGAATCGTTCATCTGTCGACTGTACAAAGTAGGTTCGCTTCAGTGCACGAGCCTCGCCTTTCGTTCCACGTGACCAAGCATTTCAAGTCATCGATATACCTACCTACCTATAAACTGATATAGGTAGAGCTTTAAAAACTTTGGTTTACTACTTTATACATGTGGTAATGAAATGTCAGGAATTGAATTGAATCGGAGTTGTATACCTACCTTCCTTAGTGGCTTGAACATAAAACATCAACCATGGATCTATTTGCCAGCATTGTGGATTGTTGTTTAACTCAAGCTTCAAGGACGGTCGGTCTCGCAACGGAATGTTAGCTAGTTAGGTATGTGTATGTCACAGATGGCTTAAATCGTAAAGAAAGTTCTCAAGTATCAGTTTCTATGTACCTAGCTATCATTTTAAGTTCCCCAGTTTTTTACCACTGACTGACTCTGGCCAATTTTTCAATTCTATCTTGAAACTAAACTCACAAGCTCAAGTTCCCATAACTAAGTTAGGTAAAAGTGATTCCTGGGCGCGTTCAGGCGCTTTCGTACCCACACAAGCATTGTGTTGAATCGGAAATCCGGCCACGTATCGTTATTTGGAGCGAGACTGCAACGTGTAAAAGCGATGATAGTCTGTGAACCCATTGATGTGGGCTCGGAATGGCGGTCGCGTCCCATACATAAGCATATACGCACTTTCACCGTGCAACTGTGCACGTGCCTCTTGTGACACACTTTGCTGACAACATCCTCGGGATGTGGACACGCGAAAATAAATAATGCGAAAGCACACTTTAAAAATTATAACCAGAAGTAAGTGCAGAAACGATGTCTTGGTGGAATTAATTACATCTGCTATAGGTATGAAACCATGGAAACTGAAGCATCCATGTGTCACGAGTTGTATTGTACGGTATTGATTGTGGTCATACAGACGAGGTCGTTTATCGAAGAGTGTTCAGTTATCGGTGGAATTTCGACAAATAACACCTGTTAGTTGCGACAGAGAGTTTGCGCGATATGGAACCGGTTCTTTGTTGAGGCCGCAGCAGAGCGAAGGCGTTCGGTGCTGCCCCCGCGAGCTATGAGCGCCTGCATATCTAGCGGACAAATAAGCCAACCTCTTCCTGACAAGTAGCGGGCGCTCTCCGAACATGGCTAAGGAGCACGTATTTTGAAATAGATAGTATCCAGGCCAAGTACATCGTCTCATAGAATTATGTTCACGTCTCATAATGTACCGATGCTAGACGCAAAATAGACTATATATATATATAGTATCTACTGTTTACAGGTTTGTTTGTGACCTAGAATGACAAAGACTACTTTTTAATCCCGGTAACCACGTGGGCGAAGCCGTGGGCAGAGGCTAGTCATTTATATATTCGATCCAAAATGTGAGCATATCTAATATGTCAAAGGCTGTCTTCGCTTATTTGTACAAGAACCAGTGTCGTAACAACACTGTTAAATGTACCATGCACGCATAACACACATAATACAAACGTATTGTTGGCATTTTTTGACGCTTTTACGCCGCACGTTGTGGTAAGAAGTTTGGCGCCGCCGACTGATGTGATCAGCTGATAGCGTTGCAGTGCCACATGTGTCGATGTGTTATGATCAGTGATCGGAATTAGGTGAGCTAAAATACCTAAAGTTCGAAAAATAACAGAGACTAAGTGGAGACGCCTTGCGACTAAATATTTTTCCGGGAAAATTTTCCCGGGTTTCGAGAAATTACTTAGGTCCATCTAAAATTAATACAGTAAAATAACAATCGAATTAATTTCCTCTTCTTATTATTGATAACAAGAAGAGGAAACGAATTCGATTGTTGTAAAAAACGGTAAGCACGATTTTTATTGTTTTCAACAAATAAAATGAACGATGTAAGTAAGCGCGGAAGCTAATGTGATTTATAAACCAGCTTTAGTAAATAGCTATAGTAATAAAAACATTTTTTTAAGCAAGGGAATAAAAAAGCCATTTTATAGTTTTTGTACCATTTATTCATTTTGTACAGATAATGGAACTCAAAATCAATAATTAAGAAAGTAACCAGTCCTACCTAAGATACACAGTCGGAACTCTAAACATTATTTCCATTGATGTTGAATTTGTCCCTTAATCTGAATCGCTAACGTTTTCATCATGGACGGAGTATAAAGAAATATCTTCGTCCGGAGAATTAAAGAAAATCATTAGGAGTTTTTCCATATTATCTATTTTCAAACGATTTCTTTTTGTACTTAAAATCCATTTATACGTAGAGAAGGACCTTTCAACATCAACTGAAGTTACAGGTACATATTTATAGAATGACAATAATTCATTTTCATTATCTAATCCTTTATCTATATTTTCACAAATGTCTCTTAATGCATCTAGATCGGGATTTCTGTCCATAACGTTTTCTAATTTTTGTTTTACTGGTTCAGAAGAACACCAGCTTAGAACAATTCTTGCTTCATCAAAAATATGGAAAGTTTCCGTCAACAATAAGTTAGACTTTTGCAATTTTTTTAATGAAATTTGAATTATTTTAAAATATTCGTCAATGTAATCTAAATCAGTTTTTAAACTTTCTTTTCCTAGGACAGTTTTAGCATGCCTGATAGACAAAGAATCAGAACTTCTTAGAAGTCTTACAATAGTTTTTATTTCTTCGTAATATTCAGCATAATACGAAGCTGCTTCTAGCCATGTACCCCACCTTGTTATGACAGGTTCAGGTGGCAATGGCAGGCTCGAAAATTTTTCCCTTAACAATTTTACTCTATTAGGAGCTTTTAAAAATATTTTTTTTACATTTGAAATTAAAGTATCCACATCCGCATATTGTGTCCGTATTTTTTCTGCAACGCGGTTAAGAGCGTGTGCTAAACAGGTAACATGTATCATATTTGGCAAGGAGTTCTTTAACATTCTTCCTGCTTTTAACATATATGCTACGCTATCAGAACATAAAACTAAAACATCTCCTACTTTGTCTTCATACGAGTCACCCCACATATTTTCTAGGCATCCAATCACAAAATGAGCTATTGTCTCTCCATTTACTTTTTCTAACAGGTAACATGTATCATATTTGGCAAGGAGTTCTTTAACATTCTTCCTGCTTTTAACATATATGCTACGCTATCAGAACATAAAACTAAAACATCTCCTACTTTGTCTTCATACGAGTCACCCCACATATTTTCTAGGCATCCAATCACAAAATGAGCTATTGTCTCTCCATTTACTTTTTCTAACATTTTGCAAGCTATTAAAAATGGTTTGTTTGTTGCGAGATTTAAAGGTTTTACAAGAAAATTTACAATATAACGACCTAAATAGTCGGTAGTTTCATCTAGAGATATCCAAAGTTTCTGATTAAGAATATGGTCATGGATTGATGCAATTTTTTTTTTAAAAACTATGTCTAAATAAACCTTTCTCAATAACGATTCATCGGGAATCCTTTTAACATTTGTACATTTACAACACATATATTTCATTAAAAAAGTTTTAAACTCTGGTCGATTTACTCGTGACCAGGGTATGTTACACCATATAAGAAATTGTATTAAATCTAAATAAAATTCTTTGTTCACTTGCCTAGCAGTACCTTGATGTTTTGGTCCGTCAATATGCCTCTGTATATTGCTTTTTTTGCATACAATAGAATTCTCACATTTAGAACAAAATATCGTGTTGCTAGCGGGGTCGTGGTACAATTCGGGGTGATCTCTAATCCACGACTGTACAATCCCGTCGGTAGGTTTGGTCGCCATTTATTTGCTAGTTGCGTTGAGGCAGAAAAATTACTGAAAACAATGAGACAAATATATAGTTTCTACACTTTTCCAGGGACGTCTTCGCGTAAAATATAGTTTGATGATAGAATTGCCAGTAGCTCCAACATTTGTGCACGAACTCAAATATAAAACACTGAATAAAATTCCATAAATAAATAGTTGCATAAAATTGTTTGAATTTGGTAAATTTATCAAAAGCAGTCTAATATTTAGAATGTTTTAAAAGTGTAGTACAAATCAAAGACTTACCAAGTAATTTGATTGCCGTAAAGCGCAGTAAATTTCTGGTTGCAGTAATTCGTAGTCCGTAAATTCAAGCCAAGGTAGATAGGTACAAGTAGTGATATGGTTGCAATAAATCGCAGTCCGTAAATTCAAGCCAAGGTAGTTATGTGAAGCAGATCCAATAAACGATACGAAAACAGGTTAATAAAATATTCACGAGTCTAAGATACACGCGCTGCCGAGGTAACTATAGAAGTGATGCACGCACGCATACAAGTTATGACGCCGTTTGGATGCAAAACACCCTCACCCTTCAACCCTTTTGTCATTGTTTACTTAAACAATGATTCGTTTCCCAGAATAGCCAAAGCATGCTGTCCCTTTCTTAGCGTTTGTTGTTGTTGTTTATCACTGGTTTGCAGTGTATTGCTACAAACACTTAAAGGGACAGCATGATTTGGCTATTCTGGGAAACGAAAACATAGGCGAATCCAGTTTTTTACCTGAGTTAATAACAAAATAAATCTTATTGAAGTTTGTTAAAAAGGAAAATTAATTCAGTTAGTTTTCTGTATGAATAACATTAATATTAAATGTACTTAACTGATATCCTAAAACTTGGAACAAATTCCCAATTTCCGGGAAAGATTTCCCGGAAAAAAATGTTAATGGTAAGGAAGTCTCCATTTTTTTTGACTCTGTTCTTTGAACTTTAGGTAAATTAGCTCACCTAATTCCGATCACTGGTTATGATATCATATTATAGGCAGCCGCTATGACTAGATTAAACTCTTCTTTAGTTTGAAACACCGGACCTTAATGCATCCGCTAGATATTTAGATACACACTCCACATTCACATTTACTTATCAACGTCTGATGCCCGAGTTATCCCTATTCTTATCTCCTATACCTACAGCTATACTTTATTACAGTTAACCAGGTTACAGGATAACCTTACATAATTTTCAGTTCTCTATTGTAGCCTCTAGCTCTAGATAGAATTGAACACACTTGTGTTATTACTGGTGATGAATGAGGCTAGTTGTTTCTTAATTTTAAAAGTTATCAACATACAATAAGGAAACCATAAATAGTTTGCCATAAATTAAAAGATTACATATTTATTTATAATTATTCTTAGAAAACGTAAATTATCAATTCTTACAAAAAGTTGACTTTACCAACCAATCGCTCTATGAACAACCAAATTGATAATAACCTTTTTGATGTATATAATCAAAAAGCATCTATACTTATATATAAATATAAATACTTTTTTACAATGGCTTTTGCGTTTTGATAAAATATACCGAATTATTTGACCAACCCACACGATCAAGGATACCTACACACTCATAAGACCAGTCACTCAGTATCGAAGTTTATCATTGACATTCCTTTTAGTTACGAGTAGGTAGTAGGTGCGATGACGTTATAACGTGTCATGCAGGTACTATAAGCATGCTCTCATCTTTGGCTCTATGAGGTAGACTACCTATCTCTGACGATGATGTTGCGTCTTGTCCTTATAATAGAGTTAATTTTATCAAAAATATAGTAAGTTCGAGTTCCTAGGAGATGTTTGCAATAATTTATAGAGTACGAAGTAAGTAGGTAAGTACATAAGTACAAGCTACTTTATTATGTAAAATTTTGCTAAGATCGGTATTTTTATTTCATGTCGTTATATCCAGAAATAGTGGTTCCCTTAGAATAACTCGCTAAGGTGGTTCCACGGTTTCTAAATAGCGTAGGTACCTTATCATGTACCTACCTAGGTACATGATAAGAGTCTTGCCTTGTTTTGTGTGAGTTATTATCTGCTTGAGTCACAGCTGACTGATAAGAAAGAATGTGTCGAATTGAATGATGAATGCCATGTTTTGAAGATGCATCAAAGGTGAAGGTGGGAAAGCAAAAATAAAGATTTCGAACCATTGAAACAGTGCATTTTAGGCAAAGGCAACCATGTTGTTTACAAGAGTTTCCATTTGTATTGGAATTTGAAAGATTTGTTTGATTTTTGTGCCAGACGACGCTCACGGTCTACACAAAAACTCATAATTACGATAGTGGCATCACTTATTGGAATTTAAATAACATCATCACTTTAAATATCATCAAAATTCTTTGTACCTGGCCCCAGGGTTACTTAGATATTAAATTACACTATCAAATTATATTACGACATACCAATATCATACACATTATTATTAAGTAGGTACATATATTCTCCATTTAAATGTATATTGTTCTAAACCAGGGACACTCTGCTACAGAGTGTTATTTTTCATTCTGACTTAGGTCAATAGAAGAAGACAGAGTGAGAATTATCAATGCTTTAAGTTAGCAGACTATTATGAATAAGGGGGCGCCTATCTTTAGTTTTTTCCTATTGATACAAAATACCTAGGTACTAAGGTACCAATTGGAAAACTTTGCACTTGGTTAAGTGAGTAAAGTTGACTTCATTTTCTCATCAAAATTTAACAAAATAAAAAGACATACAATTCAGTAATATCAAGTTTAATTTACAATGATTATTACAAATTAAGTACTTAAAGAATGTTAAGTAGGTAGGAAATTATATTTAAAAAAGTATTAATTCGCAAAGAGAAAATAAAACATTCAGTGTGATGGATGAACCTGGTGACTAGCTACATCCGGTTCAATATTGGTGAGTTGCAGCCTTAAATCTCCACGTTCGTTGATTTTCAAACGGTTTCTTTGTTACGTCAAAATGTTTGTTACCACACTGAAGCTTTTTTCAACTAGGTATGATGATGGAAAAGCGATTAGGTATTTTTCAGCAATGTTCCACAATGAAAGTTGTGACTACCTATCTTGAAAGTTTTAAATAAGAACTTGTGTTAATTTAATTAAGGGGTCGATTTTTAGACCTCGTGGACCCCCAAAATCAGTTTTCGTTTATATCGACCCCTAGGAAACCAAGGGGTCGATATCGACCACTTTGGGAATCCCTGTAATCTAAACTAAGGTGGGACGTTTATTACAAGATTATCGATATCTTCATTTATCTTTTACTTACATTATTCTTTCCTTATTTTGTATAAAAGACACTGGCTATGGAATCTGAGCTATTAGAATAACGTTTTTTCTTTATTTTTCAGATTATTGGTATCCTGTGCATGGCGCTCGCATCTCCTTGGTATTCGACGTGGTTCGTGTTTGTGGCGGTCACCAGTTTCATCACAACGCTCATGTGGAGCTTCGTCTACTTCTTAAGCATCAAAGAAGCCTTGAAACTACCAATCAATTGGGTTTTGTCTGTAAGTAACCATTGATCTCACCTTGACTGAAATGGCATATGAAAGCAGTTCCTTTTCATCACTTCTAATGTGAACTTCTTCGTTATCTCCTTCAATAAAACTCGTAGCATTGACAAGCGTAGGCCAATCATACTCGTATGTAACTACAAGTATAGACAAGGAACTGGGATGGTTTTGAACATCTCGCTCTATGAGTACCAGAATCAGAATATTATAGTAATTATTGTAAATTGATTTTCTCACTTTAAGTAAATTTCATTAAAGTCGTGCGGGCCTTTCGCGACATTTCTTGTACATAGAAAAAAAATACCTATCTAGGTATACGTGTCTCAGAACATTGGGATAAGGACCTATTAAGTGTATCAATAAAAGTAGCTTGAACATTCTTCAGGTTTGACTAATGGTAGAAATTCTTGGATGGTTGGTTTCGAAGTTAATTGGATCCAATTTAGGCTGTTACTTCTCTTGCGTCATCGCTCCATCTATCACTCACTTTAAATAATGAATAATTTAAATAATTCATTTATTTATTTAACAATAGAAAAATAAACATATTCCTACGAATATGTTACCTACGTAGGATTATAAAAAACGCGAACAATGGCCATATTGTTTCGATTATCAATAAAATACCAACGAAAACAGGTAGATAGTAAACAGGTAGGTACATAATAGGTTGGGGAAAAAGTTTCTTCGCATTTTTTAAGAAAATTCAAAACATTTTTTAATATAGTTTATTTACATTTAACTAAAGTATGTAGGTACCATTTTGTTCGATAACTTTTTGCCATTTTGTAGGCAGGGACATGATCCCATTGCTATAAAAACTTTGGGGCTTCTGTTCAAAATACCGCGACAAGTGGTTTTGGCAGTCCTCTCGTGATGTTAACCTGACACTGCCTAAAGAATTCTGAAGAGACCGAAACAGGTGGAAATCTGAAGGTGCAAGGTCAGGACTATACGGCGGATGCATTAACACATCCCAGCCAAACTCTCTTAATTTTTGCTGAGTGGCTAAAGATGTGTGAGGTCAAAAATGGTCAAAAATTTCTTCAAAAATGGTTCGGTTTCATTACGTCGTAATAAAGAATCACAAATGAGAACACGGTTCATTAGGTTTCTTTCAGTGAGCTCGTGAGGTACCCAAATATCGAGCTTTTTTGTGTACCCAGTTTTTTTCAAATGCGCCAAAACTGTTTTGTGGTCAATTCCCAGTTCTTCAGCTACGTCGTAACTACTGATATGCCGATCTTGCTCCACTTTTTCAAAAATGGCATCCATTTTATCCGTAATAGGGCGACCAGAGCGACGTGCATCTTTGACATCAAAATTTCCGGATTGAAAACGCTTAAACCAAATTTGTGCTACTCTCACAGACACTGCACTAGGTCCATAAACATCGCAAATTTTTTTCGCGGCTTGCGTTGCATTTTTACCTTTTTTGTAGTAAAATTTTAAAATGTATCGAATTTCTTCATTAGATTCACTCATCTTAACAGTACGAAAAACAAATAAAAATCACACATTTTCCTAATTTGAATTTGGAATTATCTTCTTTAAAATTTAAACTTTTAATGATACCAAAACCAGCCAGATACAAATAGTATAGCCAAAGAGATTTTATTACAAGTTCATACATACAATAATGCGAAAAGACTTTTTCCCCAACCTAATATATGGAAGCCTTGTCAGCTGACATGTATATCGTTTAAAGACAGAGTTATGTTTTAGATAAATAATATTGTTTAGAGAATATGGTCACAAGGTATTGAATGCGGCCAGCTAATTAGGAAGGTACGCTAACGCCATCTACATAGTTAGATTATTACAACCGATTTGTGTGTCTTAAAATATGGTTCCAAGATAGCTTTTAACGCCACAAGTCACTAGAGGGCGCTGCAATCGACGATGGCAATACACGTAGAGAGTTCATAAATTTAGTAAAAGATAGAGTCGAATTGTTTTGTTTTCCAGGAGTTGATAATTTGTTTATGGTAGAGTCGAATTTAAAATGTTTTGTATTTCATTTTCCAGGAGCTGATTAGTACGAGTATTGAGGCGTTTCTGTATCTGATTGCTTTTATCGTGCTCTTTGCGTCGACTGCCGGGTACTACGGACATGGTTATGGCGCTAACGTAGCAGCTGCGGTAAGTTTCTTATTTTATTTTAATCGCCAAATTTTAAAGACAATTGAATTTAGACCAAGAAATTGTCTCAATAAAATTACGTTTATAAAACCATTTGCTTATTTATTACCAAAACTTTAGCTGAATAAATAAAATTACACTCTACTAGATACTTTACTTCATGGTACAAACAACAAACATACCCAGGACTATTCCTCATGAAGGACATCCTCAGACTCATTACGAGTCAGAGGCAAATACAAACATTATACATATTTGGAACATGCCCACGTGTTGCATAGCAACACTAGCGGATGCTTTAAAACTTTTATTTGACCATGTTGAGTAAATCTCTGATTTTAATCAATCAAAATAATAATTAAAATCGGTTCACAATTGGCAAAGATAGTGAGTAACATTCACACAAAAAATACACCTCCTTTGTTGAAGTTTTAAATAACATTTTAGCTATTTTCACAATTACCTACGTACCTTGACCAACCCAAAACGGCAAGGACTACAATGGCATGCAGATTGGAAAAGTGCAATGAGTTTACATAGTGTGCTTGCGTTGGCGACCTTTCTATAACGAACTGGTTTACAACTCGTGATATTTGCATGATGCAATTTTTACACCTTTTCAAGAAATATGAACCTATTAATTGTAAATACGTTCGCAAGGAAACACGTTAGTGTATGATTAACAAACTTAAAAGGCTTGAATATTGATGATGATAGAAATTAAACTTACAAAACAGCAATATTCAAATCAATGAAATGCTGTTTAATTTGAAATGACAGATATCAGAAAGGGATAAAGCTACAGATTTTATACAGTTGAGTTACCAAACACATTGTTGCTCAACTGTATAAAATCATGATAAGTAGGTTTTTGCAGATGACGTGTCACTACTGGTTTAAAAGATCTGATAAATTATAATGAATTAAAAAAACGACTTTCAAAACCACTAAACAGTGGCTTAGCGACCACAATCTAGAGAAAAATCTTAACTAAAGTAAAGTAATCCATAAGACATGTTGAAGAACGTCTTGAAATATCACTGGACTAAACTAAATAAATAAAACTCATAGAAACTTTGAAAATAAAACTTGCAATTATTCACAATACCCATTATATCAAACTAAATTCGCGGTTGCGGGAACGCTCTAACGAGGTTAATATGCCTGCATGACCTATTATTTAATTATAAGACCTTTAAATATGTACATGTAAATAAAAATGTATATAAGTAATAATTATAAATTTTCGCTAAATATCAAATAACTAAGTGAATAAAAAATAAGTATAAGATAGTTATAAAATCCATACATATGTTGTATCTTGAAACTTTTTAATTATAATCAGTAGCATGAAAGACTCTACAAAAGTAGTCTACAAAGGAGGAGTTTTGCGTTCACTGCTGAGTGCTGACGTTCAATTGTTTATTTTCGCAGGTGTTCGGTATCTTCAACACCGTGGCATACGCAGCCAGCTCTTTCCTGCTGTACAAAGAGCACAAAATGGCGGCCTCGGCGGCGTGAGAAGCTATCTTCAGCGAACAGTAGCTCCCACCGACCGGGAGCCTTAAAACAATTTCGATCACATTCGTCTCGCTTTCCACTCTACTTTTTAATCGCTAAAAGCTTACAAATTATATACTGCCGTTGATCACGATACATTTTTAAATAGTTTCGTTCAAATTTACTGAGTTTTCAAGGTGGTTTAAGTAGTTGGTACCTCTATGGCGGTTATTTGAACTTTGTTGTCATACATAGAGCTACGCTTGCTAAGCTGACGTATATCTATCGGTTTTTGCATTTTAAATTGTAGAGAAAACCTGTTTTAGAAAGAATTTTCTTTCACAACTTCACAATGTAGTGGCTCATAACTTCTTTTAAGTTCGCTATTTTGGTTCAATAGGTACCTAATTTTTTAATACGATGGTTCCTACATAAATGTATGTAATTAGGTCTTAATCATTGAATTTGTCGTTGAAATTGACTTTATCATATATATTTTTAAGTAGGAACCAATACGACAATGATAACCAATTGATGATGTTATACCAGGTGCCTTATAAAGTTTGTATCTTTAAAGATTTTTTTTCTGTAGGTCTTCACCTTAGTATTAGAATCACCCCTTATTTTATGTTATGTCAAACATGAAATATTCCAAGGCCTTGCATGATAAAAGTACACGCTATACCAGACTATGAATATCTTAAGCAGACTTATGTAGAAACATGTCAAACATATTGTTCGTTAAACATCAGATTTGGAGCAAGCACAAATTTAAAAAAGCCGCTAATTAAACGGTGTACACAACCGTTTAATTTCAATGTTTTCCCCTAAAAATATTACAAATTATTATTTTTAATAATTACACAAGTAGGTATATACAAGTAGGTTGTTGTTTTAGAGATATTTTGTTTTAAGGCGATTCTGTACAACTATTATATTTTTCGATTCATCCGTTGTTGGCCATGGTGGGAGCTCTAAATGTTTTTAGTGACGATAACTTTTTAATTTATGTAGGATAAAGCTGTGACTACAAATTCTATGCGTGACCCAACATGTTCTTGGCAGTTTTTATTTATTTCTGTTTCTTTGAAATATTGATCACCGAATAGTCCACCTACTAATTTGTCTTTTACCGTTCGTTGATAAAACGCATAATATAAATACTTAATATGCTACATACCTACTTCTGTATTTTTTATTTTTAAGATTTATGTTTAAGCTATATAGAAATGATGATGATAATTTATTATGGTTGTTATTATTTTATGTTAGCCTAGTCTTACAGAAGAGGGTTGAAGATTTTTATGAACAAAACGAATTATTGTAACATTGATAGTGTATACACGAATAAATATTGTGTTGTGTCAATACATGATTATATTTAACAAAATAGCACCCCTCTTTTATTCGAGGGTTAAAATAGGCACTTACCTATATTTGATGAAAGTTTACAAATTTTGGAACTATTTGAAAAGGTTTTATCAAGGTGGCTTTTACTGATCCGTCCAGAATCTATTTTACTAAAGTACCTACTAAAGTACTACTCGAATGAGTAATACTCGTAGGCCTTACTGTAACGAATACTTACCCTCTTATTCATAATCGCTCGCTACGAAAAGTTGTCTGCCTCTATTGTTTAGTGTTAGAAAAGGACAAGGTTAGAGTTAGCGACCTGCTCATTTAGCGACCGATTATGATTAAGAGGGTTACTATAAATAAACATGTTCAGTATAAATTCTTAAAATCGTATTTCACCATTTTCGACCCGCGACGCAATTAACAGGTGTATGTATGTGAATGAATGAATATAATTTATTTTAGGTACACCATAAACAAAAACTTATATAAGTAGTACAATCTTTGTCAAAGCTTTATCGCTTAGGTTCCAGATAATCTATTATTCTATGAGATTTTCGACATCCGGTTATACATAGAGGGAAGCAAAATCGTTTAAACGTTTAATATACAAAAAATAACCTTAGGATATGTCCGACTAATATTATACACCTAGTATCTAAAATTGCTTTCCATGGCATCCCATTGTTTATACCTAAAACATGTAGCAGCGGTGATCAATGGTGAAATAGATTTTCCACTAGGTTTTTCATTTCAATCCTTCAGTTAATTTTTAACTTTGTGAACGCTATTCTTTTATTATATTCGAAGTTGTTGCACAACGAGGTGTTTATTAATAAATTGTATGGAATAATCTTTAATTATTTTGTAAAAAGTAATAAATATATTTTAACATAAAAGACAATAATTATTTATTTGACACTATTTCAAGAAGTGACTTAAAGGTGAAGTCCGAAATTATTGGGTGAACCTTTAAGAGTGCGAGAAGTTAGCACTTCTCACTTTTGCATTTTCTGAATTCTGATAGTTGTGCTGAATTGTTCTATATTGTTCTAGGTTTGTTCTATATTGCTGGTTTTTTTTCTCTAGAGTGTAAATTACAGCTGAAAAACTAAAATAATGTGTTTAGTATCTGGCCCCGCACTTTTGAATTTTCCAAGTTTCCGTTCAAGTTTAGAATAACGCAAAAGTACGGGTCTAACTTCTCGCACCCTTATCTAATACTAGCTGTGCCATGGCTGCCTTCGGCCCACCGCGTCGTGTTGCCCGGCCGCGCTTTTCTTTTGCTCTGTTCCTAAGAGTAAAATTACCTTTGAGCTGTAGGTTATAACCTTCCGTAAGAATTGGCATGTTAAATGAAAAAAGATTATTTCTGATCCGTCAAGTAGTTCCAGAGTTACATTAGCGCGTTCAGAAAAATAACAAAACTCTTCAGCTTTATTATTATTTTGTAGATTTGTGACTTCTTTCTGTTGTTTTTCCCGTTTGTATATAATATGCGTCGTACCCAAGTAGAGACCTGCTTCTACAGAATAATCAATAATGAATTAAAACCTCTTATTCAAGAGGTGATTGTTACACTATTTCCTGTTAGAATTTGAAAATTTCATAGTCCTACCTTTACCGTTTATTGCGGGAAAACATGAGATTATTCCGGAAATTACAATGAAACTAACTTTTATTTTTTCAATGGAAATGATTAATAAATAATGTCACAACTATTTTACATATTATTTGTTTATTGTTTGTGGTGTAGTAAACATTGATTCTTTAGTATTTTTTTATGTTTTTTCATATAAAAATATCAAAATAATAGATAGATTATCAAATAATAAGTGCATGGAACAAATGATTAAACTTTAATTACCATCAAATTGTGTGTATATGATTTTATAGAAGAATGGCATTCAAACCAGCAGCAGCCGGGACGTGTTAAAGATTGTTACGAACTATTTTTTTTATGCTCTATCTATTCTATTCTTTATCGGGGAATTTCCGGAATCATTTCCAGGAAAAAAATCCTGAAATCCCTACGTGGGGGACGGCCGTGGGGGATTTCCGGAATAATCCTGGACCTTTGAAAGGCATTAATGCTAAGGCATATTACATTATCTATATTATAATAAGAATGTAAGAGGTCAAAATCTGTACATTGAAGATATTAATAAAAAAAAAATTTGGACGGTTCTTTATAATCTGAATCTGAATCCAAAAATGTATAATGTAATTTTCTTTTTTTAGATTTTTTTTTGTCTGTATGGCTGTATCTGGAACGCGCATCACGCCGAAACTACTGAATAAATTCAAATGAAACACGGCATGATTTGAGTTTATGCTACGAAGTAGGACATAGGATACTTTTTATCCCGATATTCAGCACGGTTCCCTTGGGAGAGGGGATGAAAGTCAAAATGTGTACTTGGTTGTAATTCATTAACGCTTCATTCTTTTTTTGTTAGAAAGGAGGAAAGACTGTCCCGTAAATATTTCAAGGTTTTGTAGTTCAGAAAATACAGTCATCACAACCCTCAGTATTAGGTCCAAATAACTTGAAACCCGGAATGTACAGGAACCTTTGAACCTTTGAACGGCTCATCTTAAGCTTGAGATTTGTGTTCATACTACGAGGTACGACATAGGATACTTTTTATCCCGAAATTCAGCACGGTTCCTTTGGGAGAGGGGATGAAAGTCAAAATGTGTACTTAGTTGTAATTCATTAACGGATAGTCCGATTTTATTAATTCTTTTTTGTTAGAAAGGAGGTACTTTAAATATTGTCATTGATGCGTAGTCCAAACAAAAAACAAACACGCTCACGACTGTCTTCCCAATGGTGGACATCCTCAGATACATACTTACTGAGTAGATCTTTCAGGATACCAAGTAGGGGGTGTTAATTCTTCACGAATTAATGTTTGATAGTCAGAGGCACGTCCAAACATTACATTTGGTACATGCCCGCGTTTTGCAAGTTAGCATTCCACGTTGCAGGTTGCAAGCCCATCGTCGCTTATTTTGGCACATGCTTTCGAATTTTTGGTTCTAGGGCATGCCGGTTTCCTCACGATGTTTTCCTTCACCGTTTTGAGCACGTGTTAATGCGCACATAATTTTTTCGAGTGGAAAAAACCATTGGTGCACGACCGGGTTCGAACCCACGATCCCCTGATCAGAAGTTGGGGTTATCGCCCACTAGGCCAACACGGCTTTTAGTCCGATTTCATTCATTATTTTATAAGTGAAATCGGAACGGGTCATTATACAAAGTATGAAAGTCCAAAATAACTTGAAACCTAGAATGTATAGGAACCTTCGAGTACATGTCTCATCTTAAGCTGGCAAAGATTTGTAATGCACTTTGTACACTTGTAGTGTACGCTGAGTAGCTAGTCCTATTGTTAAAGTAGGTAACGCCACACCGAACGTAAAACCTGAACGTTTTTTTCACGTAAAAATTTCAATTCCATCATTTTGTAGTTTTAAACCGACTTCAAAAAAAAGATGAGGTTCTCAATGTATGCTTTTTTTATAGTGTGTGTTTGTTACGCGATATCTTCGCTAATAGTAAACCGATTTTAATGATAATTTTTTTGAATCCTGGGTTACTGTCGTCTGAGAAATCCAAAATAAAAAGCCCCTTTGTTGATAAGAGTGCTTCACCGCAGCCTACAGCGTTGCTTAATATGGGAAAAGTGCGAATAATTAGTCGGCAGGGATGGCAATAGCGAACGAAGTCGCGGGTACAGCTAGTGTTATTATAAAAATGTTGTATTACATGGTTAAGATCGGCACTTATGAGGGGCCCCATAAGTACTTACTGCCAGTAATAGGCAGCGTAAGGGCAACGTTGGTGTGAACCGCTAAAGGGTGTCCAGAGGTGTGCTGCAGGTATTTTTATTATTATAGCTCCCTAAACAGAGGAGTGACTGATGCCTTGAGCTGGATGAGGTGTGTGGCCTCCTGACTTCGCAACATACTAGACTAGAGGAATGCGTTTACTCTGAAGGTTGTTTTTGCGACCAACGGACGTGACGGTGGGAATCTGTGTAACCATTTCCAGAACATGATTCTGGAAAGCTCTCGAAATTGTGTTTGATGAAATTTTAGGCATTTTTGCAGCTAAAAATTTTAGTGTGGACCCATCAGTTTCTGCATCAGAATAAAGTTCGAACTCTACGGTTTGATGGTGAGCATATTATGAAGAGCCGGGGTAGGTACTACGGGCGCTCTGATTTTACTTCAGGTTAATGATGTTATTTCTTTAGAGAAAATACTGTATCAGTTTTTGATTATGATAATCATCTAGCGACGAATTCTGCCTATGCCCGACTCAGTGAAACTCATCGTAAAGTGATGAGCGTACCTACCTACCTACCTAAAGGTATATGTCGATGCGAATCCGACGAGTGAGTCATGATTCAGTCCGGCGCCCACTCGGCAGTCTTTTCCAAGGTTTGATATTGTGCGCTCGTGTGGTTGTGCGTTTTTTTGTGATCCTCGAAAACAACATTTGAATGTAAGTATGAAATTCTTATCTGCTTACTATAGAAAGGCATTGTAGGTACCTAGTTACGACCACAAAGGCAAAGGTTGTTTTGAAAATTCACAAAACATCTGTTCGAATGGGAATACTGTTTTGAATCCTTTTGTTATATGAGTACCTACCTATGTTGCTTCTTGGTGTTTACCTACGGAGAAAAATGTCTCTGTAATCGATGTCATAAATATATTGCAAATTTTCTATGGACAAACATACTCATATCAAGTTTTTTTAGCCTATTTACAATACTAAACCAGGGTCGACATGATCTCTAGTCACACTATACAACCTTGTCTAAACAATTGTCTGATACTATAAAGGTAGGTAAGTAGGTACATCTGGAAGGGAGAGGATGCAATCCTCCAGACGTCGAGACAGTTTGATTATCGACCGTCAACCAAAACTTTATTAGTAGTTTCATAGTTTATTTTTAGCGATTGCAGGTATACCATATTAATCGAGGGATAAAATTACAAAGTTGTTTTAGCCAATTATCACCATCTCATCTATCGCAGGCATCAGGGCCGCCTCGGTGGAGCTTCTGATTCGAGGATGAAGGAGTCAGCCTTTTCAATTTAAGTGACAAGATTACCATGCTTGAGTACTGGAACAACCCCGTTCGGTTCTCTTCGCTCATTCAAAACTCTTTCATCAGGTTGTGTAGATACCCATTCATGAGGGGAGGCGACAGATTATTTCAGCATCGATTGTGTTTTGCAATTTAGCTAGGCTTTCAAAAGCTATAGATTGGGTATAGCATGCACTCCAGTTGTCACCCATTCGAATATCATTTAACAAGGTATTGTGGTGAAGTTAACATAGTTGGTTGATCTGGGAAACATTAAGCAAGCTAGTTGCAGCTTACCTCAAGCTCTTTAACGTTTTTATTGTTTCACAAGGTTTTGGTAGATACTAGTTTTAGTAGAGAATGTGAATATTTGCCGATATTGACTGGCAAAAATAAAATCCAATATTGATATTGAATACACAAGCGAGGTAGACGACGACGTTGGCGGCCTCGGCACACAAACAGCGCACTTGCAACGTGCGACACGTTCACCTCCTCCACAAGACATCACTTCACCCTTTCTGGCATATCTGATTCCTTTCTGGTTTTTGGTCGGAATACTAGCGCTGCACCGTTCCTAGGTTTCGTGCAGCATAAGCTGAGATAGGGAACTTTTGGCCCCACAAAAACATCTTATTATTGTAATGAATTAATCGTAAGCTCTTTAAATATTTTTCAGCGACATGTCGCACTCCGTTACCATCACCAGGACGACCGTCGCCACCTCGGGTACTTCTGTCTACGTGAACACTGGATACCTGGGAAGTCTGCCGGGACTTCTAAAGCTTGCACAATTGGTAAATTTTCCTCTGTCATCCATTACAACCAGCCATTTTGAATCGACCTCCCTCCACGAGGTATCCCACGCATGCACCTATTTCCCACTTGTATTTGAATTTTCAAGTATTTCTTTTTTTTACCCAATTATTGGTTCTAAGGAACCGATCGAGAGATTCGGAGGGAGACTGGATTTTTAGAGACTACCATTCCTTATCTCAATATCTTTATGAATCTTAATTTCGGTCTCCAGGGATTGGGTCACCTACTTTCCCGTGACGTAAATAATCATTGTTGTGAAATTGGATGCCGCGACCGGCGCACGCTTCGGAGATTACTTAGGTACTCTACGCGACTATTCCTATAGAAATAAGTGCGATAAAATTCCAATGTCGAAGAGCAGTCGGTCGGCAGCGTATAGTGTTTTATACATACTGATTTTGACTACCAAATAGTACGATTATGCAACCAATGTCCTGCGGCGAACGGACGGTTCGTCACTGACGAATCGTCAGTCACACAGAGTACTTTTTAATATAGGGAAGTCACCAGCGAGCTTCAAAGGCTTTACGTGCGGTTCCAGTATTTGGAAGTTTATAATTATGTACAGCACATTTCGAGTCTCGGCGATTTGAGCATGTGAAAAGTCCAATGGATCTTTTATGGGGATTGTGGTTATTTTGGAGTTCTGATTTCCACATTCCTAAGTAATTAAAACATTATATCAGTTTTCCTTCCTCCAAATGACTGCTTGCATGATGTCATAGCTTGCGTCACCCGCTTCGCACAAAGCTATAGTTTACTAAGGCGTTTAACATAGCTAAGTATTATATTATGTTCCACTTAATGAGGTATTATCGTGTTTATTGTCTAATGCCGTATGAATAACTTAATTAGCTACCCACCAACCGTGTGATATTGAGCACCACGAGTACTCAAATAAAATTACAAACATATAAAAATCACTTACATCCCCTTGTCATATATCTTGTCAGAAAATCTTGTCAAAAAACAAGGCTTGGCAAGTTCAAAACGTAAATCAAAATAGTATCTAGGTAGTACAATGTTCGCCGAGGGGAGAAAGTGACCGATTGCCAACAAGCGTGGAGTTTGCCATAATACACAATACACATGAGTTGGGGTTCACACTTTCTTTAGAGCTTTTTTCCCTACGAGGAAATCAATCGTCTTGTTTTATTTATTTCTAGATATCTTGGGCAATACGTGCTTAATAACTACAGTTTCTTTTAATTCTCGTGGCGTCATCAAATCCTCACTATCATTATTAGATGACATATGCGCGCGCTATTTTTCCTTGTTAAGTCTTTACTGTTTTTATATTATTTTTTTAAAATTAATATTCAGATAAAGCAAGTGTCCAGTATTATTTTGCGGACTTGACTTGGTGGTAAAAACTTTTCTAGTTTTCATCTGCTGAATTTACTCACCTATTTTATTTACTTACTGATAAGCGTTCAGATTATGTAATTATGAATTAAAAGTTCATCAACTAGTAGGAAAGCTTCATCTCAAAGTCAAAGCTGATAATACCTATTACACGGCCTCTAATTTTACCACGAGGCCGTGACTTCATGCTGGCTATTCCTGGAGTAGACACTCCGAACATCTAAATAATAATCACAAATGTTTGCTTAGTACAAATTGCACCTAGTACGAACTGAAATCTCACCAATATAGAAAAAACAGTAGGAAGAATCTCGTGGATTGATTGAACAAGATTCAAAAAACCAAAGTACAAAAATACATTTTTTTTTTTAATTCGAGAATGTTAGGCGAAGGCTGTATCTATCTAGTGAGACTCTTAGTGGAAATCCTATTGTGAGTTTCCACACAAAAAGCTTGTCTTGTTGAACTAACCAAAATACGAATTGAAAATTCGGGACTTCCACTGAGTTATACCGGTTGTGAAAATAATGTAACATGTATAAGAATCATCTAGAAAAATAACCAAGGTAAAGGTATAAACTAAATATTGGCTGACAACTGTTATAATTTCATTTTTAAAACCCATAATATAATTTCGTTTTTATGAATAGAACCTAATAATTAGATATAAAAATTACTCATATTTTATTATTAGAATACCTAACTATGCAGTAATATAAAATTATTTCAATGAGGATATTACGAGTAAAATCTTTGTGTACCTACAAGTGCTAATGAATTTATCAGGTACTTACCTACCCACAAATTTTTTCTTGCCTTTAAACATGTATGTCTTTAGTCTCTCGGTGTGTTCCTATACATATTCTGAGAGAACCTGGATACCCATTTCGCAGATCCGTTAAAATACCAAGTAGGGGGTAGTCAAAGGTACTTTACATTATATTTAGCACAAGCCCATTTTTTGCAAGTAGTACCAAAAAAACTTGAGTAAAATAATATTATATTATTTTCTTTTTTTTATATTTCAGCTGCTGGGTGCGGCATGCGTCGGTGTGGTGGCCTACTACATTGACAGAGGTGCATACAATTACGTTCAAAAACCGGAACTTTTCTTCCTATTGGTGGCCACAACGTTCCTTATAGGCACATTCTGTCTGTTGACGGCGTGCTTGGTGTCGATGTCGACAGCTTCTATTATATCTAAAACTATTTATGTAAGTAAATTTATAAATTTATATACGTCTTTGTAGAGGCAGTGCCAACACTTACACAATAAGGGCCTTACTTAATTTTTAAACAGTTGAATAACTAAACACTACTTGGTTTCTTTCTGATATGACATTTGTTATTTCAAATTCAACGCTAGAAGACAAAACACGGTTTAGCTAATCAACTGTTTTAAAAGCTTTCTAAGTAAGGTAGGAACTTAAAAATGTAAAAAAGTATACTATAGATGTCAGCCACCTGCATCTTTTAATATAATATTATAAAGAGGTAAACTTTGTAAGTTTGTATGAAGGGGGCAACCTCTGAAACTACTCATCCTATTTCAAAATATTTTTCAGCGTGGAAATATGTTAAAGGCTATATATTATCCGGTTGAAATAAAAGGACTTTTCGTGGTGACTAATTTTCGACGAAAAACAATCGAGCGGATGCGATTCTTATGAACGTTACTTTTTATCCGGGTACAACGCGGGCGAAGCCGTGGGCAGTAGCTAGTTACGTAAAGCATTTAAGCTAAACGTAGCTTCCCACATTCTGCAGTTTTAAAGATGATACCAAGCCTCAGCCAACGACCTAAATAATCTAATTGGAACTAAATAATCTATTGTCCCGTTATCTTGTCTTACCATATCTGTACAAAATCTTTGCATATGATCTAATTAGCCCAAAAAACCACGTAAAAAGACGTTAAGTAAAAAGTAGGTACGTAAATTGGTAAAAATGTAATGAGTACCTTTTAATGCAGCATGAATTAATTTTACTTTACAGGAGGTGATATACCACGGATTCGGATTTATATTCTACCTCTGCGCGGGACTCACTCTGATCATAGAGGTCAATCACAGAAGTAGGAGCTCTAGCAGAGAGTACGAGGCTTATTTTGCAGCTTCAGTAAGTACTCTTACAGTCAACACACTATTCACGGCTAACCAAAACGGTTTCTGAAAGGCTTATCCAAGATCTTGAACCACGCTGTAGAAGGCCAATCATTCTAAACTGAGTTTTCAGGGCCAGTGTAACTTCGTATTTTATATTCTACAGTCGTTGTTACGTCAACGCATAGACTATACATACTATGCTGAAAGCTATGGTACGCAATGGTTTATTATGGGTATATTCTATTAATTCGCTATAAAGCGAGTTTAGTCTTTAAATGTTTTATTGTCATAATCATAATTGTGTGGAATGAAACGTTGATTTCATCATGCATGAAACAGAACGATTGGTCATTGGTCAATTTTCTTGTTAATAATCCTCAATAAGGATAATCTGGGACAAGGTGGGTCTCAATTATTTAAAATCAAGTAAGTTCAGTAGACTTTGAAACTATGAGACATTGAGAACTGTGAAAATGTATGTACCTATGTTTTTAAAAATGAAATTGAATATTTTTTACGTTACATATTTTGTGATGATATGAGCCCACAATTTAGGCCTTTTGGAAAGTGATAAAAATTATAATGACTAGAGCTTTCTTTCGTATTCTACAGTGTCTTTGCTTTCGCTAAAAAGTTTATATCGATAGAATAGGAAACTAAAGACTTGTCTAAAAAAAGTTAGCGATCGACGCAGTTAAACTTTTTTTTAATAGTTAAAGAAGGCCACGTGACAGCATATGTCAATCTCATAAATGTTTGGATATTTTTTTATTAAAGTCCTACAGATTTCAACGATAACTCTAAGAGATATGATGCTTTAACTTCAGAACCTAGTCTGTTAGAATGTCTAACAGTTTTATTAACCGACTTCAAAAAAGTATATAGGCTCTATAAGGTTGTACTTTTTTTAATGTTTGTTACTACGTTTCCTGTAAAACTCAAAAACATCATCATCTTATGGAATCACGACTAGCCGAAAAAAATGATGTGTGCTATTTTATTTACTTTTGTTTTTTATTCGAAAGAGTGACATCTCGAGTAAGCAAAATAGCGTAATCACATGGGGAAGTCGGTTTTGTGACATTTAATGTCTCATATTATTAAATAATAGTTATCACTTGCTCAAAACGGAAGACATCGTGGGGAAACAGTCATGCTCTAGATTCGTTCGAATCTTTGGTTCTAGAGTCTAGAACCAAAGATTCGAACGCAGGTGCAATCAGTTAATGCCCCAATAAGCAGATCGGTCACGTGGAATGCTAACTACTCGCAAAACGCAGGCATGTGGCAAATGTAATGTTTTGACGTGCCTCTGGCTACCCCTACTTGGTATCCTCAAAGTTCTGTTCACTGAGTATGTATCTCAGGATTTCCATCATGGGGAATAAAGTCGTGACCATGAATCGTTTTTCGTTTTTTTTATTACCCAAAATATAAGTGAAATAAATATTTACTTTTTTAGATAATGGGTCTCATTATGGCTGCACTGTACTTGGTGAGCACTTTCCTGGCAAATCGTCAGTACCGAGGAATCTACTAAAAGAGCGCTGAGCCGAGGATGCATCTATTCATTATGCTCGTAACCAAACAAGCTACCTTTACGAAGTTATATTGTCATCGCCTCTACATATTTGTATTTCAATTTTAATCATAACTAAAACACTGCCTATGCCTGTCTGGTTATACTTACCAGAGAATTCGAATATTTAACAAGTACCTAGGGTGTTTAATGTAGGTACCCGTACTTAGGTGTTAACTTATTTGTAATTAATAAGTACTTTTAGTAAGAAAGTATTTTGATCAAAAACAACGTAATCTTCTTTGTCCTGCCCTTAAGCCAAGAACAACCTGACAAGAAATGTCAGAAAAAAAAGACGGTTCTCCTTGTCTTTATTCGCCTCTCTGTGTGCTTTTTCATGTTAAGGACTTATTGGATGGTTTCAATCCCAGTCAGGGGTCCTCCTGGCCCTTTTTTGTTTTTATTTTTTATGTTATCAAACAGAAAAGTTAAACTATCAGTTAATTTAATTTTAATACCAGTCTTGATTTAATTTATATTTACATTATAAATTAGAAACAGTAGGTAAAAGGAAATCTAATTTTACAAAAGCAATGAACAACGTCGTTTGAATTTAGTACATAGGTATATTACAAATACAAATAAATTTATTTACCAAAAAATATAGAGTTACAATAGAGTTGCTGTTGGTCCCCGCATTAGGTCGAGCCTGTATCACGGGAGACAGGTTACAGGCCAGGTTATATTATTTACTTGACTATATTTTTTATCAAATTAAGTTAACTTTACTAAATTAAAATACTGTCTTCCTAATTCAAAAAGGAATTACTCAAGTTAGTATTTTCTACGCCATTTAAATGATTTTATTTTAGGTACCTATTTTTAAGGCTTGTATTATATGATTAATATTTATCGAAGTAACTTTTATTTAAGACGTGGTGTACGTACCTAAGCTGGATTTTGTTTTCCTGAAAGTATTATTTTTTTTAAAATCCTGTATTCAAATACCTTCATTGTAATAGAATATATGGTTATTTTGTTGTTGCTTAAATTATTGTAATTTATGAAAACTTCATTTAGGCGTACCTAAATGAAGTTTTCATCAATCATTCAAGTACGTATACTTACTTCGTGTATTTTTTGAGAATTTAAAGCCAAGTGGCTTGTTGAAGTATGTTCATTTCGGAATATGAAAATATTATGAACTGGTCTATTTTTTGTATGCATAATTATTGTTATTTTGTTACGTCGCTAGACCGCTCTACGATCACACTTTTCGGCCCGCTTGCCGCGCCGTGCCCGCCGCGGCCGTGCCCGCCGCGGCCGCGTCCGCCGCGGCCGCGCCTGCCTTCGTTATTTATTTAATATTCAGCATGGATAAATGTATTTCTAGTAGATGTTTTAAATTGAACATGCTTTAATTGTGCGGTTATATGTGTACAAAGTTTTTATGTCCATCTGTGAGTACAAAATAATATTCATATTATTTTTTCTCAAAGCTTTTATATAGGTATGTATGAATATATCTGTATTTTACGACATTGTATATTGCATGAGAATAGGGGCCTTGGTGTGGGACACAAAGTCATGCTTCGAATAATGAACCTCTGTGGCGCTGCTGTGGGGCCGCCTGAGACGCAGAAGTTCGCGGGTTCGATTCCCGCCGCGGGAAAGATGTTTGTATGATCTGCAAATATTTTCTCGGGGTCTGGGTGAAGAATCCTGAGTCATGACTTGTCAATGTCCTGCGCCTTTCCCGACGGACCTTTCCCGACTGCCACAGTGTCTGGCTACTTAAAAACTCCATGCATAGATCGAAAATGCGTAAGAACATTACCTATGCATTTTTGATCTATGGAGATCCTGTACGATTTTTTGAAACATTTACAAAAAGTTAAGTTTTAATTATGAAACATTTTTAAATATTTACATTGTAACAAAGCATTTTTAATTGCACAAGCATGTATAGGTACTTTGTGTAGAAGTTGTAGTTAGATTCTGCGTTTCGTGTTTACATTTTTTTACTAAGTTTCGAAACAAATTAATATATTTTATTGAAACAATTGAAGTTTAATTTTCCTCCAGTTTTAAGAAAATAGATTTAATTAAATGCAGAACAGCAACAAAAGTAGTGAAAAAGAGCAAGAAGGGATTAGGTACTGATTGTTTATAAATTCAATAATATAATGAAAATAAATTAATGACAATGGTTGGACACCGGAGTAGAATATTTCCTCTTCTAGTTTGACCGATTAATTTTGTGTGAAAACTGTAATTTTCACTGAAGGAAAGAATCATGGACCTCTTTAGAGGCTTACCATGCTGCGAGCAGGTCACACGCCTTGACCACTTGTATAGTCGCACTAATTGGATGTTTATAGTGGTCACAGAGTAGTTTATTTACTATAATATAATACATTTTTATTTTCATCACTTTTACAAAGAGCTCTACAAAGATGTCAAATAAATGCGAAATTTAATAGTAGAACAATTTTTCTTCCTTTCGGAATGAGGAACAGGGTCATCGAGTGTGAAAACAATTACCAAGAATAGAAATTAACCCTCCGCTTTGTGTTCTATTTTTGAGATGCGCCGGCGGCATGTGGCTTAGCGCACGCGACAAATTAAAACAACTGTAACCAACGCCAGCCAGCACACGTTGCTTAAAATTCAGAAGAAAATTTTAATATATTCCTTTACTTTAAACTTTCCATAAACTCGCAAAATATAGGGCAAGAGTTCATTGAACTAATAAATAGGCGCACGCCAAATATCTAAAAATATTTTGTTGACTAACCGACCGCGTAAATGGTGAATTTGAACTCCTGCTTCCCGTGATGAAACATAGTTGAAGTGCGTGCCTATTCGACATTAGTCTGTGAAAGGAATCCGAGTTGGTTTTAAGCCTGAAGGTTTGGTTTTTAAAGTTGTAAAAGTGAAATGACCCGAGGGCCGACCATTGTCCGAGTGGCCCCTGGAGGCGGGAACAACGGCGCTGGTATCAAGTGCTGCTGCTGCCGATGTTGTGAATGCATCAATTTCGGATACCTCACATCTCAACATGGACTTATCAAGTTAGCTCAAGCTGTAAGTAATATAAAATCTAGTAGATACTATCAGAATTTTTTTATAGGATTGTCTGTCCTTGAAAAGAGATTGTCTGTTTTTTCGTAAAATAGACAAATTTAAAACAGTGTTTGGCAAGGTTGCTTGTTTGCTTGTGTTTGTCTGCTACCATTGTTCTCCAGAAAAACCTAGTCTTTTGTTCTGAGGTTTACAATTGTCTTGTAAGTATGACTTTAAGGAAAGTCTTTATAATATCACCATTAAGAGATGATGAGAGTGATGGATATATCAGCATTAAGAGTATCTGCAAATAAATGATAAGACAATGTTTTTTTTTAAATTTTGTAATAAATTACATAATAAATTGTTTTCTTAAAACAAAACCTAAGAAGTTGAGTTGGTTAAATGGAGAAGCAAATCTAAACATAACACAGTAAGTTCGCCAACATACAAAAACATAAAGTTGTGGACAATGATGTAGATAGTATTCACTACAATATAAGAATAGATAGTACTCACATGGGCTCTGCTAATAAAACTCAGGAAAACTTAATAGTATACCTACATAGGTAGGTATACTATACGAAATAACTTTATGGACAATGCATGTAGATAGGTACTTGCCGTCTTCAAAGCGGCTTGGTTAGATTACGTATTTTTAATTAAGTAAATACGTAAGTTTGTTAAACAAGCCGCTTAGATAGTTGACTAGCTACAATTCCAATTTTCAAGTAAAAAATCCAATACTTCTAGACAGATTCCCATTTCCCCCCTTAAAATGTAAAAAAAGAAAAACCCTGAAACACGTCCTTATTTATTTGTGCTCAGTAGCTGTAATTCAAATTTTCAGTTTTCTATAGACTTAGTAGTTTTGGCTGTGCGTTAATAGATCGGTCAGTCAGTCAGGACAAACGATTTTATAGATTAGTAATTGGTGTTAATTTTAAACACCCACTAACGAATAAAATCTGTTACTTATGTAATTACCTGCTGTAAGTGCAAAAATCTACTATAGGGTCTTCCATAGGGCCGGCGCTGTGGGGCTAGATGATGTTGTGTGAAAATGTCCAGCATTATTATTATTGTAGTGACTCGCCTTGTTGTATAGATGCTGGGTGGTATGTGCCAGAGTCTGCTGGTGAAGTATGGGATGTCGGAGGCGAGCGCCATGGGCTCTGCGTTCCACGGGTTCCTGACCACGGCGTCGGCATGCTTGCTCACCACCGCGCTGCTCATTGCATGCTACGTGCTCTCTTCCAAGACGCAGCAGCTCATACGGCAGTCCATTTTTGTAAGTTTATCAATTCACAAAACGACGAAGAAACATGTCGTGAGGAAATCGACATGCTAAGGCATTGGTTTAGTGCCTTTAGGGACCATCGGTTAGTGTTCCAATAAAGCGACGACAGGCTTGTTGATAAAATTATTTTTAATTGAATGATGATTATGTGTAATCAATGATACAATTATTTAAAATAGTCAGGAGGAATGACTATGCAAAAAGTGGACATTGTGTCAAACTTATTAGGTGCCCCTAAATATTCCCTAAACTGACTATCCCCGTACTGAGTATATATTATATAGATCTGAAGATGCCCACTATGAGGGTTACAGTCGTGAGCGTGTTTGTACGGAAGCCGGATTCTCGTATTCACCGCCCTCTTCTTCAAGACGCATCTAATTTTTGCTGAAGTCGTTTCCTGAACTCATTAGTGATATAAAAACAGAAATGAGAAAATATCGCGCACATGTTATTTGCTTAAATAAAGTCACTCCCCATTTGTAGGGTATCAATTATATTAAGTCCTATAATATAATATAGATAAAATATCTTACAGTTTCATCTCTGTTTTTTGGTTAGGTATGTATTCATTTTATATCAAATTTTCATTAAGTAGGTCTTATTTTATAGCACTTTTGATTAAAATATATGACACATACTTAACACGTAGGTAATCTATAGAACACTCTCAGATAATGTGTTTAGTTCGAAGTGGGTTGAAACTATGTCACGTTCATTGCTTTATTGTCTTTTATAATCGCACACTCAAAACAATAATATTGTCATTGAGCTAGATTTAGTATATAAGCATAGCCGTATTTAAATCACGTTTAAGTACTGCAACAATGTGTTATTCATTGATTGTTTGCTATGGTTCAGATTGCAGTGCTTTGATCTGTGTGTTTATTTTGAAACGGTTTTGATTCATTCAAATAATCAGGACGTGTTTCTCCTTAAAATGTAGGATGAATCACAAGTGATTGATGCTGTCCTTAGTATCAGCCAGCATACTACTAATCCTATACTATCCTACTTTTTATGTATATCAATATTAATATCGATGGTGCGCTGGGCTGCGACGCAAGAAGTGAGGGTTCGATTCCCGCTGCGGGACAAATATTTGCATGTTCTGAAGATGAGAATTGTTCCGGGTCTGGGTGTTGTGGTACCACGGTACTCGTAGTTCCTGGTAACTACAACACAGGGAATCTTACTGTGGGGTTAAGACAGGGTTTGTTTCTGTTGGGTGTTTGTTTTATTTTTATTTTTTAATATAAATGCGAAAATATAGGCCTATTCGTTTGATATCAAAAATCTTTGTAATAGCTGTACCGATTTGGATGATTTTTCTAATTAGTACAGTACTACGATTTAATTTAGATGCTTCAGCTAAGTTCGTGTTTCCGAATTAGTACGGTTATGCAATCAATGGCCGGCCTTACGCACTAATAACTTTTTTATTTTTTGTTCTTTGTGTCATTAAATAACTGAACTTTTAAACAATTTGAAACACTTTTATTTTAGTTTCGGAACTATAATAACAATGTCCCGATAACACTATATAAAAATTAAAACATTGTTGTAGCAGCTCTAGATAAATATCACTATTGGGTGATCGCGTATTTCCGAAGATAGACGAAATTTGCCGGAGCATCTAATTTAAATAGTAGTACTGAAGATAGTTTGAGACCTGAAATAACAGATAAGCTACTTTTTTATCCAGGCAATATGTGATAAAAGCCGGGAGTATGGGCTTACCTTTAAGTAGGTATAAAATAAATTACTTCCGTCCTTCCGTTATCATCAAAGATTAACTAGTTAATCTATCAGTCGAAAAATAAATAGTTTTTTCTGAATGCCACATTAAAACGATTACCTAAATTTCCTTGTTTTTTATCGATTGTAGGTAAATTTTGCTTATTTCTAGGTACTAACATAAATATTATGTACAGAAAATGGTAATAAATGTGAGTAGGCCTAGCCTACTAACATTTATAAATAAGTAAACCTATATAATTATGTGCTTTTTCGATAGTTTATCTATTCCTCGATTCTTAGAATACCAACCATTTTTATCTTGACTAACCTTGTTCAACATGCTTTTCTATTCCAGGAATGCCTCTTCAACGCCGTGGCATGTTTCCTTTACCTGTCCGCGTCTTCGTACATGGGTGTTGCGGTGAACATATACTTATACCCACGGTATGCCTTGGTCAACATGTATGCTGCGTATCCGGCCATGACGGCTGTCTATGTGAGTGGAATTTATAATTTTCCAAATATAGCATTGCTTAATTACTTTTTTATTTGGACCGAACTTTGAATTTGCAAAATACTTATTACACAACAAGCTTAACAGAAGTACAATATTTTCAACGCATGGCTTAAGTGCAAATATATTTGTATGCAAAGATACTGTATGTTAAGTGGGGTTGTTGTACATTTGCCACAAAGTAAGTTCGTCACGAAAAAAAGTATGTGTAAGTTCGCCACACTTCTGTTTTATTATTTTTGGTTGTTGTAAGTTCGTCACATAGATTTTTCCGTAGAGACAACAGAAAAAACAAACAATAAGTTGAATAGAACAAAACAAATGTTTTCACACTCATAGATAGGGTTAAATAAACTTCCATATAATACGACATTAATTTTTAATGATCAGGATTTTGAAAATTTTACCTTTCATTATACATAAAAATAACAGTTGAGAAGTGGCTGATTTGCCAATAACAACGCAAATATATAAGAAAATTGAAAAATAAAACAATACAAGGTAATTATCTAATTTTTTCAAACCTTACATTTTCGTTAATATCACGATTGTGTGGCTGATTTGTTCATAACATTCCAACTATATAAAAAAAATATATATAATTAAATCACAGTAATAATCACATTTTTGCTTTTAAACTTATATTTAAATAAAATTCGAATTCAAAACGTAATAATTTAAGGATTTCAAGGATTAAACCTTACTTTTACAAAAAAAACACAGTTCACAAATAGATGATTTGCTCATAACAATTACAAATATAAAATAAAAATGAAAAAATCAGTCATAATCACATTATTTTAGAAACTTTACATTTACGTTAATATTCGTTCGCAATCGGCTGATTTGCCCTAACATTACAAATATAAAAAAATATAAATTTATTTGAATCACAGTTATAACCCTACTTTATGATGAACTTTACTTACCTATGACGAATTTACACATATTTTTTATGCATGTGACGAATTAACTTTGTGGCAAATGTACAACAACCCGTTAAGTGTGTATGTTGTTTCGTTTATTTAACAAGTGTCATAGGTATCTACATTTTTCTTTCAGTTTCATGTGAACGGATTATCTCCATCCGCGCACTGAATAATTTTTAACGAAATATTTCCAGAAAAATAAAATTGCAGATTTTGCCGTGCCAATACTTGTCGAAATATACAGACATTTTTGACAGATAAAATGCAAAATCTGTGACATTTTGACATTGTACGAGTAATGTTAACTGTAGGTTTTATGTTTAAAATAACAATTTATTAAATTTTTCAGTATGTCGGGGTGATCCTGGGAATACTTCACGGAGTGGATGCTTATTTAGCTTATAAGTTTTTCAAAAATCCTCGAATGTTTTGACAATCTATATAAGTACCTAACGTTAGCAATTTGGCATAATTCGTTCATTATATTTAGATAAATGTGCCTACCTATATGTATTAAAAAAATATCAGTAAGTATTAGGTAGATAGGTAATAAACAGAGTTTAACTGCATTTACATAATGTAGCGTATTATAGGTACCTGCTTGAATTTAATTCGCATTAATAAATGAATATTCCCTAATTGCCTTAGCATGGTCCTGAATGTGATGATTATAAAACTGTATATTTTCTTATATTTTTGTAATAAAAACCATTCAATGTTCTGTATGCTTATTTTGATGCGGTGCTCCCCGTACCTGGTACGAATCATGTTTGTAGTAATTGCTATATCATCTGTGGCACGGTCAACCAACAGCCTTGCGTGCTTATAACGGTAGCTTCGATTATTAATCAACTAGACACAACCTGATTCGAATCAAGATTCCTGGACCAGGAATCGAAGACATACCCCCAATACTTTTCTGAAGCCACAAAAAGTACTGACGCTGGAAGAAAAGACATAAATTAATTTTATCCCTCTCTTTTGAGTACCTAGGTAGGTACTAGTGGAAAACAGAAACAGAAGTATTTTTTGTCTAGAACTACTAAAGCCTGCAAATTACTAAATTGCATAAGATATAAAGTTGAACGGCAAGGTACTTATAAATGGCATTTTTTACCGTGAAAATGTAGTAAAATCTTGTTTTGGAAACAACAATTTCGTTGCCAAGATAATTAATTATATTATGTAAAATGTTTTTTCCCACTGCCACAAACTAAACCGATTTCGCTAAAAAAAATATTTCCGGCTTCAGCACCCTAAGCTTTTTTACCTTAGCGCCATAAGATCCTTAACTTTATGAATACTATAATGTATTCCGAAGGCGAATTAATATATGGAATAAATTGCATTGTATAGAATAATCTAGATTGTGTAAGTGTTATATGGCATACCTAAGTGGCTTTTACATAATTTTTCGTTAGCTTGAGGTAAAGGAAAAGTAGGTCACATGAAGTATCACTATTATTCGTTTTATGATTGCTCCACCTACAAACTATTGACAATGCTATTGTTAAAACACGTCATGAAGCATATTATCGGCAAAGGTACTTGAAGAATATAACATGGAAGTAGGTAGGTAGGTACATCTATCTACACTGTCGCGTGTGTTCCGTTTCCACATGGCATGACTCATATGCAAAGTATGCCGATTGATAATAACTACCTACCTGCTTCCTACGATGTGATCTGAAACTGTGGGGTTACCCTGTATTCCGAAGGCGAATTAATTATATGACTATGACTAAAAAAAGACCTACTTGCCATGCTTACGTACGAGCATGTATGAAATACCTAAATCCACTATACTGTAAAAATTAAACATTATTGGGAAAAGGATCTAATCGTTTTAACTTCAGAGCACAGCCTCATTTTCCTATCGTAAAGGATGTTTTAATCTTGGTAATTGGAATAACAAACGCCATAAACGTGTAGCAGCCATTGCATAGTGATCCTTCTGCAGGTGAGTTACGGTAGATTTTGTAGAAAGTTGAAAGATTAAACAGCTTTAGCGTCATCTTACTACAGTCTGCTCAGCCAGTTGGTTGGTTGTGCAAACAACCTCCGCTGCTGCAGTGTTCCGCTATCACGTGATCGAAAGTCGGTATTGCAGAATAGGTACTCACTGAATAAAAGGAAATTGATTGAAAAATAGATTTACAACATGCACGGTTCATCATTTTTTCAAAAAGAAGGTACCTACCTTATTTTGTTTCATTAACCTAACCGTTTAGTCATAAATTAAGTTATTGATAGCTTATCTATGTGACGTATATCGTTTGTTTGTCTGTTCGTAAAGGGGGCGGTAATATTGACAAATGGTAGTATACTTATCTAAGCTCATGTTTATGCGGGATTTCTGTTAGAGGGGCTGGTTTATTTTATTGTGTCGTCGTTTTTGTCTGCGGTGATCTCTCAGCGGTCGACATTCGACAACTCGACTGCAACAGACAGACACCACCAGTGAGAGACGCGCCGCTCAGCGTCACGCATGCGCGTACAGCACCGACCGAGGCGCCCGAGTTGTACTGTGCGCTTGAGCACCGACATAAACTCGAATTTCTCGCTATACCTGCCATAAAACTGTGCCAAAGTATTACTGTGTAAAATTGACTGTGAAACAAGTTATTGTATAGTGAAAGGACCGGTCGTGCCCCGTCTGGATGTTTATGTAAGTTAGTGGAAACCTACAGCTTGTATTGTATTCGTTGCGTTCTGCACAATAGATAGGTGCAAGAGACGTTGCTTAGATTCAAAAGATTGTTGTGCTTTAATCAGTTGATTGCGCTTTGTCTACCTGTACATATATTTCCATATATAGGTAGACTTAAACAGATTGAGACAGATATAAAAAATAATATAAGGTTAATTAAAATATGCCAATGTTGTATTCGGTACTAAGATAAGACCTTGACGTATCATAACAAAATAATCAGGTAGGTAACCTTCAGAGCCTACAGTGAATCGAAGTTTCTTGCTTAGGTATGCGAAGATAAATAAACTAATAAAATAACTTACCTACCTATGTAGGTAGCTATATTTTTTCAATTCATAAACACGATGGCAATCGATAGCAGGCCTTGAGCACTCTTTTTGACATAAAATAAAAAAAAAAATGCTCCTGCTAAGCATAGCAATCTGAATGGAAAAAAAATTGAAATTATCGATTGCTTATGAAAACAAGCTTATTAATTACCATCAACTACTATGTATAGGTATCATACCTACTAAGAACATCAGATGTAGTAGGTACCTACACGGATGCATGAAGCTACAATTAGTCAAAGGCAAGTCAAAACATTCCTACCTAAATTTTCAAAACTCAAAATCAACTCAATATATCGCACCCCCGGTGCAACACTGGCACAATTGCAAAAATGGCCAAAATGACTTAAGTATGCACAAAGTTGCGTTATGTATCCTTGTATCAGGTGCGAGAATGTCATTCGTGTAGTTCCCATATTTTTTGTTTGAGGGCACTAGTGTCGTTGTCGATAAGGTGCAAATTGATAGAGGTACTGGAGTGACAACGTGTCATTGGTCAGTTGTGCGCGATCCCCCGCAGGACCATTAGGAATCTGGAGCTAAAACGTTTTAAAGGTAATTGTGTCATTTTTTTCTGCGGCTTTTGTGTAGTTGTGACATTGTATCTCCAATTTTGTATCATAGTTTTTTATTTTATCTGCTACTTGAAAATTTTATTTTGTAATTGTGTCTTTGATTCTGCAATTGGTACTTAAAAAACGATTATTTTTGTATCTCGGTTAGGCTAGGGCTGTTGCCACACGAATATGATTTAGTCCAGCATATTCGTACTGATTCGTAGTCAAAACAAAATTGTGTTTTTGTTTAGTTTATAAAAACAAAATTTTTATATACAGGTTCATAATTAATGTGGAATATCGAGGGTAAAAACTCGTTCTGTTGCTTGTTCAAAAGTGGCCAAAATATACCCAAAAATGTAACAACAGTGCCGGCTGCGCCATTTCTGTTGCTGCGCGATGTCTCTTGCAGTAATACCGGTGATGAGTATAAACCCTCTTCTAGCAGCAGCTCCTCTGACAGTTCTACCAGTAGTTCATGTAATGACTTATGACGTGAATCAGGAGTCTGAATCATCACTCAAAATTCGTGCAAGAAAACTGACTCGTAACCCTACCTACTATATTGTAACAATGCAAAATAACTGAAGAATTCTGGCAAAAAATGTAAATAAATTAAAACTGGAAGTTATTGTGAAAACCAAAACAATGGAACCTCCATGTAAATGTCGGCTGTCTTGTTCAAGAAAATTTACTTATGAAAAGATTAGAAATATTTCCAGCATATTGGGAATTAGGAAAAGTGGAGAAACACAGAGATTTTTTTAATTTTTGTTTGAGACCTCTTAAAATCACCAGCCGCGCGTGTAATGACTGGCAGAAATACCAAGAAAAGCAAACACTGGATTATATTTGTTGAAGATTGTTCTTAATAAACACATTTGGAGTCTCGCAGCTAATAATTCGTACTGTTATTGATGCTAAACACAAAAATGATGGAATGATCCCAGTAGATATGCGAGCAGCATGGACAGCAATGTAAGCTGGACATTGAAACACGAAAATCACAAATATTGTGTGCGAGAGTCCAGCTTAATAAATCTTTATAACATAAATATTTGATAGACTTCGTAAAGTAATTTCACGTACAAATTTACCAAGATAAGGCTTAGACTAGTTCATTTCGTATTTTATAGTGTGTAAGTTCAAGTGACTTTCAAAACAATACTGATGTTGATTATGAAAATGTATAAATTATGTTTTTTACTTTGATTATTTTATTTGTAGGTATAACATAAAAAAACGTAAGCCTGCTTATTCACTTAATCATCTCATAATTTCATTTAAATAAATCTTTAACCTGAATAAATGTATATTTTTTATTAATTAAAGCTCGTCACATTATCACTTTTAATTTATTTTCAGTGCGATAAAGTCACAATTGAGGGTGTCATGGATATTAAGTTATTATAACTTTTATATTAGAAGTGTTATAGCAAAAATAACAATTATATTGAGTAAAATAATATTAATACCACGATAAAACCTTGTTACATTGTTAGAATTTATAAGTGTTATCAATTAATGAGCCTTTGAAACTTCAAACGCTTCTCCTGAGAAAGTTGAATTTTGCAATTGTGCCACTGTTGCACCGGGGGTGCGATATATACAGGGTGTAATCGTTAAGTGTGCACAGGCGATTATTCCGTAACTATTGCAGATATCAAAAAACTTTAAACTGATATCGAAAGTACTTTACCTAATGAGTAAAATTACATTAATAACTTTTTAAAAATAAAACGAGAAATATCCAAAAAAAATACATTAATCACTCCCATACATTTTATTTCTTAGTAAGTACAAAATTTTGTGTTCAAAGCATATGTTCGAAGTGACGTCCTCCTTGTGCAATACAATGACGAGCTCTATTTACAGTTTCTAAATGAACTTTCCTTAACATTTGCGGAGTAATTAAAGCAATTGCACGACGTACACGATTCTGTAACTCTTCTAGGCTGTGTACTCTCTCAGCGTACACGTGGTCTTTGACAAATCCCCATAGGAAACGTTAAACTAGCCTCTGCCCATGGGTTCGCCCGCGTGGTACCCGGGAAAAAAGTAGCCTATGTGTTATTCTGATGTATAAGCTATAATTACTATAAAGTTTAATCAAAATCCGTTCAGTAGTTTTTGCGTGAAAGAGCAACAAACATCCATCATCACAAACTTTTGCATTTATAATACAATTTTATGTAATCCTTCATTACATAAAATTGTAATGTAGATGGAGAAAAAAAAACAAAAATGTATACGTAGGTAGTCAAATGTATAGTACCTACCTATGTTACTATGAATACTTTTAACTGCGTTGATACTTTATTAAGAGGTTTTTATTTGAGGAATGCTTCATAGCTTTTAGTTATTAATTTTATACTGGCCCTATTGCGCTCATCTCTCCATTTTGTTCAGAAAGGGATGGCGGCTGCGTTCCGTTTTACGCTTAGCTATATTGACAGGTTGCTTAATTTAATTTAACAAATAAAATGTAGTAGTTTCTTCTACTATATTTTTTTTGTATATAATATAGTATTCGGGCCCCCTTTATAGTAATATTTTATATACAGTAGGGTACTACTATATTATACCTACAGTAGGGTTGGCAACCCTGCGTTCACTAAGCCAACACGGCTCTTTTACACTATCTATTGCTTATATAATATGCCAATTCTCGAACACCAGCTGTCATACAAATCATGCAACGGGCGCTTAGTTTTCAATGCGGTTTGCATTGAAACTGAGCACCCGTTGCACTCTATGACAACCTCTGTGGCGCAGTGGGTGAAGGCCCGCCTGAGTCGCAGAAGGTTGCGAGTTCGATTTCCGCTGCGGGACAACATGTTTGTACTATTAGCTAATTTTTGTCTCGGGTTTTGGTGTTTTCTATGTATAATATGTATTTACAAAAAAATATATTTATAAGTAGTATATCACAATCACCACCAAAAAAATCACCAACCTAGCACAAATCCGTCTTTAAAAGCCCGTACTGGATCTGACAATGATTGCTGCGAATGCTACACTATCTCTAGTATCGACAGTATAAAATATTTAGGTATAACGATTGATAAAATCTAAATTGGAAACCCCATATTGACATGCTTAAGTCACGTATACGAAAACTTTTACCTATTTTTAAGAAAGTGAGACATTTGAGAGATTCTAAGACCAACAAAGCCGTATAGGTACTTGACCTTATGTCAATCGATAATAGCCTATGGTATTTCAGCCTGGGGTGGAGCAAGGAAGTCATTGCTGATTAAATTGGAACGTACTCAGAGCTCTATAATAAAAGTTCTAAATCACAAACCGTTTCGGTACCCCACAACAAATCTTTACAATGAGTTTCTTGTACTAACCGTACGTCAGCTATTTGTCAAAATTATCGTCATAAGACAACATACTCGCCCATGTCAGTTAGATAAATCAAAAGAAGAGCTGATAAAGCATACGTAGTTCCTGCTTGTACCACAACTTTTGCACAGGGCTTTTCGTATTTTCTTGCACCATTTCTATACAACCGTATTAACAAAGAAGTTCTTATTAGGGATAAAACTAGATATGTCTGTGGGAAGTTACTAGATGAGTTTCTACTTAATCTTGACTATGAAAAAACGGAAAATTATATACAATTAATATATTAATCTATTTTATCTATCCACTTACTAAATTCTATTCAACGTATATACATATTAAAACTCACTATTTATTCATAAATACAAAAATCCATATAAAATATTCATATAAACATAATTGTCGTAAAAGTATATAAAAGCGTGTACCTAATTATTACCGACTATACATATTTCTTAATCCTAATGTAGTTGCAAAGTACTTACCATTTTACTTTAAATATATTCTCTCAAAGATTTATCTGTCCTGCTAGCATTTACTACAAAATTTTGTTTACGTCCAGTACTGGGCTCACAATGGAATCGGCCGGCTCAGTTCTATTGTTTGCTCAAACTGGACAGATAGTAAAAGAATGCACCCAATAATGACCCGTATTTGTATAGGGCGAGAATCATTACCTTGCCGTAACACAGTTTGTAACTAGAACGGGAGGTAAAGATTTTTAAACTGTATGCCTACCTTCATTATTATGTTTATTCTGCTCATTGTGTTGCCTACTAAGCATTTATTTTATAAGCTCATTACGATAACCTTTGTGCATACAATTGTTTTTTTCTAAGTTTGTTGTTGAATAAAGTTATTATTATTATTATTATTATATCAGTCATGTAGTTCCCATAATTCAAGCTGATTTGTTCCGTGTTCGCCCCACAGAGTTTTGCCCCACATGTAAAATTCCACGTTCGCCCCACATTATATTCCTTGTCTGCCCCGAAAATATTGTTTTCTTTATTTTAATAATTTTGTTCCACGTTTGCCCCATTTTGTATTCCTGTTTTGCCTCACATTTTTTTGTAATACACTTTAGTACAGTCAGAATATAAAATGCTTGAAGCATTGAAACATTTTAATGGTAAACTACGCAAATAATACTTTGTTATGGTATTTTTTAAACTTGCTTTACAACTCAGCAGGTAAAAAATGGGATTTCTTTGGGTATATTTACAGAACAAATAATCCAGCCAAAGGCTGTAATCCTAAGTTAAATAGAACATTTACAGGCAAACTAAACATTATCAGGTTTTTAAAAACTATAATAAAACTATAAAAGTATGCTGAACTCTCTCTGAGCCGATTCCGAGGGCAAGGAAAACCAAGACAGCCTAATGTTATTCAGATGGATAAAGTTATTAACGACTCTATAACATCAATGTTAAATGGCTCTAATCCATTGGGTCATTGCTTAGAAAAATATGCCCCTTTGTTTATTAAACCAGCTACTTACTCATACAAATCTATATGATCGTATATATATTTGTATTAGTTTTGCTAGTTTTTTTCTCGGTCATTTTTTATTATTTAACAAATGTATCTTGTAAGTTGCCTTACTGTAATATAAATATTTAATTAACATTATTGATATAAATATTCAAAGAGTTTAATAGTTTAGATTTTTAGAACTTTTATTTGGGTACTAATAAAAAACTTGTCCGTGATTTTGATTGTGGTTATGAGACTGTTTGATTTAATCATACTACTTTATAATAATTATCATTGATATGAAGATATTTTATGAATAACTATATTTATATTTTAGGTTTACCTTGGCGCATCATAACCGTTGATTATTTAAAATTTTATCTAATTAATAACTTCTGCGATTTATGATTAAGTTACAGTATAATTAAGTACATACATGTTTTTACAAACATTGATCAATTGGTTTTATTTGTCAACTGTCGTTTGCCTCTGTAATGTGTACCTTTTGTAATGTGGGGCGAAACCGGAAATATTTTTGAAATGGGGCGAAAGCAGAATTTTTTGGAATGTGGGGCAAACAAGTGGGGCGAATGTGGAACAAATCTTCAAGCTCTGCATAGTTTGGGGTTAGATGATGCTGTGTGAAAAATGACTAGCATTATTATTATGTTTATAATACATAGTTTAGACGTCATTGTGCGTCGTTGGTAGGATTGCAAGCGCCCATGGATAATATTTTTTCCAAGATTATTGAGTTTTACCGCGTACTGAATTTTAAACAAAAGCTAAGTAGGTTTGTACCTTGGTTGATAGGCAGCTAAAATAATAAAATATTCAATCTTTTATTTTGTAGACAAACTGCCATATAAACTGACTAGGTGTCCGGGCGAATGTAAAGGTTCTATATGCTTTTTCTTCACATTACTAAACTAGGTAGACAAGTTTTTCCTACTCGTTTTCAAAATAAACTAATTTCACAAAATATTTTTGAATGAAGTAGGTACCTACCTACATTTTTTTATCGATTAGACCGGACGTGATACCTAAAGATTTCATAAAAACATTGTGCGGTATTTGGATAGTCCAAAGCACATAATATTATTTTTAGCAAAGAGTCAGATCATAGATAAAGTGATTAGCAATCACTGCTACCGACTAAAATTAAGTCAGAACCCAAAGTGTTATCAAAACTGTTTTTTGTCATTGTTTTACGTCACAAATGAGTACATTTTCTAAGAATTGTTTTTGAATATTAAATTATTTTTATCAAGGTATGGCTGTTCATAAAAAAATGATGATTTGGAGGTTGATAGTGCGTACAAACAAGTAGGTACCTACAGGTTGGCAAATATGAGTAGAAAAACTGAGGGCGCCACTTTCTTCCTGATAAATCAATTCATTCATAATCTTCATAAAATTTATGAATATTATTTGAGTTCAGTTTCAAGATAAATAGATAGAAAATGCTTTATTGCACCAAAAATATGAGTACATAGGCGAACTTAATGCTAAAAAGCATTCTCTTCCAGATAACCTTTGTGTATTGTGGAAAAAGATGTGTTGGTACTGCACATATTGGGTTAAAACAAAAATATTAACAAATAGTAATTATGTAACGCAAATGTTACATAATTACTACAAATAATACCTAGATGATTGATACTAATAAATACTAAGGACATAATAACATAAATAGGGTTTTATTGTTTTCTTACTGTTGTTTTTTTACTGTTATATAAGTATTAAGTTTTTCTATTTTCTTTTCAGAAAGCCGAACACCTAAATTGAAACACATCATGGCGAAGTATGAAAATACTGCCAGCTGGCCTGATGAAGGTAGGTACTAAGACAAGCAATAAAAAACATAAGTTTATTTGTTCATTTCTGTATAGGAATAAGTTATACTGGCACATGCCCATGTTTTGTATGGACATTCCACGTGCCCATCGCACATGCTGTATTTATTACCTACGTACTGTAGTGTCATTTTTCTGTAAAAAAATAAACTAAGAAATTTATAAAACAAATTCAATGTGACAATACACCAGCTACCTAAACAATAAGCCAGTGGCAATGTCAGCAGCTACATTCTGCTACAGTTGTATAAATATAAATCCACTCATTTATATTGTTTCATTAGCTTGACAATACATTCCTCCGTAATTTATCTACCTTAGTAGATAACCTAGTAGGTTTATCATGTAAGTACATGATGAACAAGAACCTTATACTTAGTCCTAACCTAACCTAACCTTATCTTTGCTGCTGTTGCATGCATGCCTCCAGATTCGCAGTAACATATCTCAACAGAAAGCGAGTCGCTTGCTACTTGATTAGAGAAGACAAAAAAATATATTTAATAATCATAGAATCATCGCTTTGTGCTTGTGCCAGAGTGCAAAAGACAGAGAGTTCTGTGAAAGTATTAGATAGTTTAAAAATAATGTCTATTTCAGATTTCAAGGAAGCGACAGTAGACCCTAGCGTGTCAGTGTCGGTGCTGTCTGAAAAGGTTCCGGCGCTGACGGTGGCCACCATCATTGGAGTCACCGTCGTTATTCTAGTCGGGATCGCAGCCGTCTTCCTGTTGGGAGTACTCATCGATTGGCGGCAACAGTAAGTATCATCATTATCATTTACTGACTGTAGGAGTCTACTGCTGGCCGTAGGATTCCCCAAACACCTTAATTAGTGCAAACACCTTACCCTTCAATTTTCTCTAGGACTTACGTACGCTGTGCGTTGATTGGAATCAGTGAGTCAGCAAGCCAGTCAGTGTTTCACGCTAAGATTTTATATATTTAGACAGATGTAAAAAAAAAAACCGTCGCGCCGGCCGCTTTACTGTTGCCGCGTGTTGTCAAAGATGACAAAAAAACACAGTGAAATGAGGTTAATTGAAAAAATAAATGAGATCGTTACCTAACTTTTGATCGTTAGACATTTTAAACTGCTCTCTGACTCTCCCTCCCTACTATGTAAGAACAAATAAAAACTATCTAGACCCCCTTCCACCTCCGAGTAAGATCAAATTAAACTGGTTTAGTACGAAAGTACGAATTATTTAAGATTTGTTAGCTGCTTATCAATCCTTGAACCCAACTGTTGCAAGCAAAATCAAAGTATAGTTACAAGGTCATTTGACACAATAGTGTAATCGGTCGATTGCGTTTAGATACAATAAGAAATTACTGGTCTGCAACTCAGTATCGGGACAGGGTGGAATGCACACCCCCGACACAAGCTTAGTCGTGAGTGTCAAGTGTCTAGACACAACAGAGATATTATGAAAACGAATCAGCCTTGCTTGCATTAACTTATTTAATTCTATTTTAAACTGTCTGTTTAAGTATGACGTAATTCACACAGTGTTGATAACTAAAACATGCAAGCGCACCTTTTTGTATTAAATACTCAATTCCAATTTCTGATAACAGACTTAATTAATGCTAAGCTTAATCAGTGAGCAGGAACACTGAGGAAATAAACACTCAGTGCTGATAACTTACCGTTCGAAAAAAAAATCGTTTTTTTAATGTTTGTTACTTCGGCAATTGTTAAGCGATTTTGATGCTTTTGTTGTTGTATAGATAATGATCTCGAAGAAGTCCCATAATAATAAGGGAATGTAACTTTTCCCGTAAATCTAAAAAAAAAACGTCATAATCATATGGAATCACGACTAGACGAATAAAATGTGGGTTATTTTAATTTTATTTTTTATTCGAGTGTCACCCCGAGCAAAATAACGTAAGCACGCGAGGAAGTTGTTTTTTTTTATTTTTAATGTCTTATATTATTATTAGGTATATCATGTGGAGCAGGAACTAGTATATTACGAAATGTTTCGATTATGAGATGTTTTCTTTGGCGAAGCTGGTTTCATTACTAATTTACTCTTGTCCATTTCAGGAAACTATTGGACAAAAAGATGAGTCATGCTAAGCGATTGAAAAATCAGCGACGTGTCAACACGCGCCCAGAAGATGACAGCACAAGCATAGCCAATAACATGGAAGAACCAGGCCTGAGTATAGCGCCTGCTGAAGCGCTACGGAATATACCATAGCTTCTACGGAGTACCTCATACCTAGTATAGTATAAAAATATCTGTGCTCGTACTATAGTTAAGTGAATTAACTTATGGAATCTCAAAGAAGGGATTTATAAAGCAATCATTGGTCTGGTACTAGATTTAACATAAGAGTTTATAGTACCTCGGTTAGTAACGTATTCATTACATATTATTTTGAAAATAAATTAATTTACTTCAATAATAACGGTTACATACACCAACTAGTTATATTATTGGTGATCGATACAGTCAAAATAATAGTTAATATTTGTAAAAACTAAAATAATATGGATAGATAGGTAAATAAAGGGTCATGCGGCTTTCTTTGGCACTTTATCAAGGCCATGATTCTTTAGATAAAATTATTTTAATCAAAACCTTAGTTTTTTTATGTTTGTAATTAACATCAATTTTATTCACAATAATGTTATTTATCGCAATGTTATTAGTCCTCTTGTTCATCGACTCTGTTTCAGTAAATTATATAAAAAAAACTGAACATTTTTATTTTTTTGTTTTGTTCTCACGAGCCAGGTGAATGATACAAAGCTGTCAAACAGGCTTGAGCCAAATTATTTGCTAGAGAGTAGACGTGACTCTACTCTAAAGTACAGTCTCTACGTAGTTCGAGAAATGCACGAGCGTCGCTGTACCACAAGACAGCGACTTAAAAGTGGTCGGGCAATTATTCGTATGAAAATCCGTAGTTTCATTCACACGAACATCAACGTCTGTGGTAACGTGCGTTCGCTTCGTACATCGCTACATCGCAGGGAGCGCGTTGCATGAAGCGACCGCTCAAAAAACGAAAAAACACGCTCAAGACTATTCCCCATGATGTATATCCGCAGATATATACTTAGTGCGTAGATCTTAGATAATTCTAAGTAGGGGGTAGTCAGAGTCACGTCCAAACACTACATTTCGGAGATGTCTGCGTTTTGCATAGTGGTTAGCATTCCACGTGACAGGTTGCAAGTCCATGGACGCTTATTCAAACACTAACCAAAGGCATGTTCCAGTTTCCTCACTAAATTGAAAGGTATATTGGTGCACGACCGGATTCGAACCCACAATCTCGGATCCGAAGTCGGGATACAGCCCACCAGACCAACACGACTCCTTTTGCAGCTGCACTGTGTCATCGTAGACATCCGTGTGAATAAGCTCTAAAAAAGACCACCAAAGTACTGTTATCCCGTGAACTAAGTACTTGGCGCTATCAATAGGAGGTATAACTTTATCTACCAAGGTGGTAAAGTTACCCTTAAAAGTTAAAAGAACCTACCTACCTTGACTTATCAAGACCTACCTTTATTGGCTTGATTTGGTACATGCCTAAATAATTTCAGATTAATAATAATTGAACTCCGTTTTCTACCTATAGTCCTATTAATACAGATGGAACACAGACATCTTTTAATTTCCTAGTTTAATATTATGTAGGTAAATACACTCGTGAGCAAAAAAATCGAATCAGGACGCACGCTCGTGTTTAAAAAACTCTAGAAAAAAATCTGAAGCTTTCATTCTATTTCTGAATTTTATATCTCAAAGCTGTTAGTTTTATCTTTAAAATTAGTGGTCTACGTTGTTATTTAATTAATTTCTGGTAAAGAAAAATATTGAATGTGAAGGAGTCTTAAACAATTAAAAAAGGTGATAATTTACATTAAATAAAATACCAGCTTAAATTCGTCAAATTATTAATTTAATTAAAATTAACTTATCAAGATTTAAGGCCCTCCCCGGGCCCTAATAACAGCTTCCAATCGCTTCTTTATGGATCGAAAAAGTTTCTTTACTCAATCTTGTTCGATGCTATCCCTTTTTCAATGAGCGCCGCTTTGAGGTCCGATTTCGTGACTGGTGCAGGATTTCTAGCCCGAACTTTTCTTTTAAGTTCAACCCACAAATGCTCGATAGGATTTAAGTCCGGGCTACACGCTGAAGAGTCCATAGCGGCAATTTCGACCTCTGTAAATACTGCCGGACAGAACCAGCAGTACGTGGACGGGCATTGTCGTGCATTAAGATTAAGTTTTCGCCGACAAAACCCGCGTAGGAAACGACGTGATCCCCTAAAATCTCTTCGATGTATCGGTTTGCCGTCAATCCTCCCACTCGACCGCCAGTTTCAATAAAAACCAACTCGGTTTTTGCCTCCATTGAAATGCCCGCCCACACCATCCAGGAACCTCCTCCAAAAGCCACATTTTCTTTGATGCAGCACTGTGCGAATCTTTCTCCAGGTCTTCTGTAGACTCGTCCTCTTCTATCGCTACCATGCAAGCACACTTCGTTCTCGTCTGAGAAGAGAACGGAGCTCCATTGTTCATCAGTCCAATAGGCGGGCTGCTCGGTGGGTTAGGGTTAATTTGGGGGCTTTTTGGCCTTTTTGGCAGCTTCATCACTTGTTGTGTCCATTTTCAGGTAGAATTCTTAGTTTTTGATAACGGAGAAAAAATATGAATTTGTTTAAGAAAAAAAAAGCGATAATCACAATTTTAATACCAGAAATATAGATAAACTCGCTGTTGCCACTTGAAGACTCCATAAAGTTAGTAAAAGTTTTGCGTGTGACACTGTGGGGTGGCCCCCCGACCCAGGCAGCTCAGCCTCCGGCCGCTTCTGCGGTTGGATGGCAGCTTGCCAAACTAGCAAAGAGATTGACAAGCTGCCATCTAATCACAGCAATCTGTGGCGTGAATTAAAACTTGAATACGCGCGTATTCAAGTGTTAATTCACGCCACAGGAGGAATGCAGTTTGTTCGGTACGGTAGCTCGAACCTATTTTTTTATTACCTACCCGTCCATCAAAGTTGCAACATAACTTACCGTCATTATATATTCACACGCGCAAAACACTGCAATTATAATCGATTCATATGATAAGTATGGAATAATAATCATTGCCCCCGATAACACCTTTCTGCCAGATTCGTATCAATTATTATACCAGTATTGCTCGCAACGTTCTTGCGGACGTACACGGAACCGGACAATCCATACATTATATTCTATAAATTAATATGGATTGCCCGGAAGTAATCGGCTCTATTTAACCTAAATATTGATTGTGCTGACTAAGTAAGATGGGCAATTCAAAGTCGAAAAAAGCTCAAAAGGAGCCTGGCAAGTTCTTCGAGCGGGAGAGATGGAAGGAACAGAAGCGCAAAGATAAAAGGGAGTTTCTGGTGAGCACTGCTGTGAAGAGGGTGGCTGTGAAGGATTCGCCTGTCCCGACAACGCTCGGGCCCGGTCCGGGGCCGGTTCCCGCCCCGGTGCCGCCGCCGGCGCACCTGCACTCCTACGACGACGAAGCTCTCGAACGCATGCGTTACCAGCTGCGCAATGACTCTGATGCCTTTTTACTGAACAACATTCTTCTCTCCGTGCAATTTTTTGAAAACTATGAAAGGTAATTTGAATCTTTTATCTTTTTTTGATATTGTACAATAGTTTTAATCTAGAATTAAAATTATCGTGGTTTGGTATCATTTTAGAATATTATTAAGAATATACCATGTACTTTATTATTCTCTTGCTAACGTTTCTTTGACCGTTTAGAGGTCCTTCCTCATGAGCACCGTCTGCGACCACGGCCGTGACGGCCGTGAGACGGGAACTGAGTGCTCATGAGGAAGGACCTCTAAACGGTCAACGAAACATCAGCAGAAGAATAGTAAAGTAAGTTTTAATCTATATCTTATCCTATGTTGGGCAGAAAGGTATTCAATTGTTTCTAATCTCATAAGACGCTATCGACTTAAATCAATTAATAGATAATATATAACAATAGACAATATAATGATTTTAGTAGATACAAATCTCAACAAAAAATTCCGTACGACGGACGATCACCATAATTTACCATACTTTCCCCACCCAACCAAGATAGTTTGGGAAGGTATGGTAATGGTTTATTTCACAAATCCCCTGCAAAGCGGATTTCTGTTAAAAAAGAATCCAGAAATCCCCTTCCGGAGCTCAAGGGGAAGAGAAATCCCCGGATCCATTTATTTACACCATATTTTTTTAAAATAAAAAACATATTACTACTTAGGTAATCAGTCTTTGTTTTAGGTACATCACCATTAACGATGACATTCTTTAACTCACATACAGGAAAAAAGTTCTGCAATTTTTTTTTTAATAATTTTGGAAAAAAAGTCACTATGAAGTCACAAAATGCTTATAATTTTAACCTTCATAAATTTAACTATGTAAGTTCATACAACTAATTATTAAAATTGTCAATTTGTACCAGCAATATAGAACTTCAAATATAGGTATGTACCTATAATCAAACAAAAATCCTTTATTACTGATTACCTATGAAATCTTATTCAGATTAGGTGCTGATATTTTGAAGTGTTTGATTTCCCATTCTGAGCATTATCTGGGTTTGACGTATTGACGAATGAAGTAATTACCTTTGAAGGTAAATATGTACTTTATTATCTATATTGAGTTTAGCTACCTACCTACTTATCAGGTTGTTCATTATTTACCTATTCAGCATTTAGTATATTAAGGGGAGTCCCGTCCCGCAAATAAACCAATGCATACCTATGAAACTCAACAAAATAAATAATATCTACAACATTATAATCATTTAAAGGCTAGGATTAAGATAATTATTAAAGTACATAGCTAAGGAGTGATTATTATGTAATGTAATACGACCCAACAAAACAATAGTATACTTGCCTACCTACTTTGCGTGTTTCTTATAGAGCTTAAAATGTAAATAAATGCAACATGCACGTATAATTTTGATTAGATATGCATTGTCTATCTATCCATCTATATTTTAATAAGAATGTCAAATTCTGTACATTGAAAATATTAAAAAAAAAAATTGGAGGGTACACTATTATCGATACTGAATCCAAAAATGTATTTTTTTTTCATTTTTATCTGTCTGTCTGGCTGTATCTGGAACGCGCAACACGCCGAAACTACTAAATGGATTCAAAAGAAACTTGGCATGATTTGACTTTATACTACGGAGTAGGAAATATGATACTTTTTATTCCGAAATTCAGCTCGGTTCCCTTGGAAGAGGAAATAAAAGTCAAAATGTGTACTTAGTTGTAATTCATTAACGTGTAAACCGATTTCATTAATTCTTATTTGTTAGAAAGGAGGTACTTTAAAGATTGTCATTAATGCGTAGTCCAAACAAAAAAACAAACACGCTCACGACTGTCTTCCCCATGGTGGACATCCTCAGAGTAGATCTTTGAAAATACCAGTTAGGGGGTGTTAATTCTTCACGAATTAACGGTTGACAGTCAGAGGCACGTCCAAACATTACACATGTATGCGTTTTACAAGTTAGCATTCCACGTAACAGGTTACAAGCCCATCGCCGCTATTTGGTACATGCCCGCGTTTTGCAAGTTAGCATTCCACGTGACAGGTTGCACATGCCTTCAAATTTTTGGTTCTAGGGCATGCCGGTTTCCTCACCATGTTTTCCTTCACCGTTTTGAGCACGTGTAAATACGCACATATTTTATTCGAGTGGAAAAAACCATTGGTGCACGACCGGGTTCGAACCCACGACCTCTGAATCAGATGTTGGGGTATCGCTCACTAGAACAACACGGATTTTAGTCCGATTTTATTTATTATTTTTTTGTTACAGGATTTTAGTACCTTAAAGATTGTCCCGTAAATAGTTCAAGTTCATCGGTTCTTAAAGACTTTACAACCCTCAGTATTAGGTCCAAATAACTTGAAACCCGGAATGTACAAGACCCTTCAAGTACATGTCTCATCTTAAGCTGTCGTAAGATTTGTAGTGCTCTTTGTAGTGTACGAAGAGTAGGTAGTCCTATTGTCAAAGTTAGTAACTTGAATGCTAACTTGCAAAACGCGGGCATCTACCAAATGTAATGTATGGACGTGCCTCAGACTACACCCTACTTGGTATTCTCAAACATCTACTCACTCAGTATGTATCTGAGGATGTCCACCATGGGGAAGACAGTCGTGAGCGTGTTTGTTTTTGTTTTTGACGAATACTTTATTCTTTCTGGCCACAAAAAATATAAGAGTTTCACAAAAGACGAACGTTCGGGAACTACTACCCTCTAAATGTTTCACATTCATAAAATTTCATGTAGGTACCATTTTAGGTACTTACAGCTCTATATTAGGCCCAAAATCCCGCTGATTTCAAAGCCAAAAATTAAGACAATAATAAGGTTATCTCATAGACCAAAGAACAACAACCGTGGAAAAAGTTATCTAAGTTAGATTTGTCACGAAAAAAAAAAACAAAATTCTTCTACTGAACAGTCGTGTTTTGTCTGTTAAACCAGCAAGTGACGAGTTAATGCCCATATGTAGGTGCCTACGTAGGATGAGTCAAGTTCAAGTTGGGTAACGTATTTGTGTGAGTAGGTAACTACCTATCTAATGCCGGAAAACTCAAAGCAATTTCCCACTTGACTTATCTCAACATAATCATTATGTACTCATAATGTTATTTGATCTGCCGCCCACAGAATAAGTTTGCCCGCCGCCATTTCGACTTCTTACTGTTAGCTTGTTTTTTACCTACTTAGTTACTATTATGATGTTCAATTTAGGTTCATAAACATTATATCACGCTCACAAAATCTCTATACTAATAAAAAAACATAATATTATCCTTCGTCCTAAATAGTCCTGATAGCGAGTCGATGTTGTCTCTCAACTCGCTAGCCTTTGCGCAACAACTAGGAGGGCTCACTTTCTGTTCGCTGTGCTGTAACTGCCAAATCTCTACGAAGGCTCAGGAGTGTAAGAAAGAAAGTGAAAATATAATATATCTACAAGTATTACTTAGGATACCTATAAAGATTTTACCTACCGATACTTATGCTCATGATAAGCAGATTGCATATCATAATAAGCTCAGAAATGTTACATTTAATCCGGGATTTGTAGCTAGCGGTAATTTTGATTTATAAAATCACGCTTTTATTATACAAATCCCATGCCAAAGCGTGATTATGCAATCGCTCAATAATTATCATGTTTGAAGAAATTTTCCGCGATATGCTGAGCTATGAAAAGAGTAGGCGAGTAGGTACACAATATGCAATGTCAAGTAGGTATCTAACTCTTTGTTCTTATTATTTCAGAGAGATGCATCAAATCAGACACAATCCATACAGTGAAAGAGAAAATGTTATAAATGAGGAAATGGTTCGTCGGAACAAGCACGTTTTCTTCGCGGACCGCCTGCAGGAGTGCGTGCACGAGCATGTCAGCTATCAGCCGCGCCGAGGGCAGACAGAACCACTCTCTCCACCGAGGATGTTCGTCATCTACGACAACGTGGAGGCCAGTGAGCCTGGAGACACTTCAGACTACAGCGCAGTCTTAGATGCACCATTTTATAAGTTACTCATTGAGGATTGCAAGGAACAAGGTATGTATGAATTTACTTGTACTTATATTATTACAATTATTGAGAAACCTTTTTTTAATAGTTCTGGCACCATAGATCTTATTTACCGTAATCTTAATATATTATATCCGGCACAGCGGTATTACGACCCCATACGGAGAGGACGGTCGTCGTTCGTATTGCCCAGAATGTCTAACCGAGATTCTGGAAAATACGGGCCCTCTATATGAATACGAAAAACTATTTAAAATCGAAGAAGTAACTCAAATTATCTTTAATATTATTAATTATTTCAGGATTTGTGAAACTGAAGAAATTGGAAGTTTTAGAGAGTACATTGCACAAAGAAACTAAGTTGACTGTTGAAAAAAAAGCGAATTCAGATGAGAGCTTGTTCACAGACTCTGAAAAGGAATCAACCAATTCAGAGGACTCTCTATATGCAACAAAAGGTGAAAAACTATTGCAACAACTAAAATTAAAAATTGAAAAATCTGATGATTTGGAACGCAATAACAATGTTACACATGAAATAAAATTAACCTCAGAAAATATTGAAAATATTGGCCGAAGATATAGTGGTCCAGTTAAACAATTGAGCATGCAAGTGGCCAAAAGCAACTTATCTAATTTGGAAAACATTCGTGCAACAACATTTTTAGTACCGGAGGAAAAAGAAACAAGAGACAGCAGCGCTAATGTGACAGATACAAAACAAGAGGACACTAAACCCAGAAAATCCATTCTCAAAATTACAAGGAGATTCAGTGGTCCAGTTTCTAAAGCCAACAGTCGCGCTGGATCACTTGAAACAAACTTTTCTGAAGATACAGAGACTTCCGGATATAGATCTAACGCAAGCAGTCGCCAGAATGAATCCAGTGAAACAGAATCTGATTATGGATACGCTACAATTACTGAATCAGCTACGCCTAAAAAGATAGAACTGAGCTTGCAAACAAATTATTCACTTACATCTGGTGTGCTGCCCGATGAGTCTTGGACAATAATGGATGTCCGCGCTGTAAACCAATGGAGTGACGATGACGAAGAAGATGTAGACGATGCTGCTTCCAAAACATCTTTAACACGGAATTTGTATGAAAGACAATACTACCTAAGTTCTTTAGGATTCATGAGTAACTTCGTTGACAACTTTATCATAAACTTAGGCAGTGGATTAGGATTGTCTAAAGATGACATTAACAATGCCATGACACAGGGAGCAAGTATTTATTGTGACTCGATAAAAAGCGGAATAAGAATGGGATGTGAAATATTTCCTGCTTTGATAGCCGCATGGCCAAATGCAGCAAATCAGTGGATCATAAGAGAAAGAAGAATAATACAGAACCCTCGAACTAATTTTAGTTACCAGTGGCCAACCAAGTATATGGTTAGCAAAGCTATTGGTTTCGGATGTTTGTTGGTTCCCATTGGATTCAGACCAAAAAGGGGACTAAACCCAGAGCAAATGCTACAGTGGAAAATTATTTTTCCAGCCGCTGAACGCTATTTAGAAAGTTGCTTAGCACATTCTCACGTGAAATGCTATTTATTTACGTTAGCTTTGCTCAAGACCTTTATGGAAAATGAAAGTTCAAAGATTGGTCTAGATGCAAGTCACATCAAGAATCATTTGTTTTGGCAATGTGAAGAGAATTACGCAAAATGGCCAGAAGACCGCCTTGGCGAAACTCTTAGGCTGTTTCTTCGGAGTTTTTATGTCCACTTTGGCCAATCAAGATTCCCAAACTATTTTATTGAAAATTGCAATGAATTTAAGAGTATTCCAAAACCAATGCTGTTGAAACTGCAGCGACGATTGGCAGATATGCTGGAATCTCCTGTTATGCATGTGCTAAACGCTGTAGAAAAATTGAAATACAACAAAAAAGACTTTTATCCAACGTTCAACTGTCAAAGACTGTACGAAATATTAACGTGCAAGAATCCTCTGCGTATATTAAATCCTCACTTGCCTATAGTTGCTAAGAACGCTGATGTAAGTTCAGATAGTGAAGAAGATACAAGTAAAAGCTTTTGGGATAAAGCTAAATCACAAGATAAACATTACCTGTGGAAAAAGGAAAGGCAAAGACAGATGCAAGAGAGAAGAAGGATTAAGATGAATATTCAAAGACAGAAAAGCTCGGGAAGTCAGGAGAAGGAAATAAATAGCAAAGTAAGTATTAAATTGACTACAAGAGTAAATAATGCCACCAGTTTGTGGTGACAAAAACCACAAATATAACTTGTTATAATAACGATTAAATTGTTCCAGATAATATTGCCACCAAAAATGGAAGCAGAACGTCGACGACTGGTTCTTGAATTTTTTATCCCTCATTTAATCGCTATGGCAAGATCTAGCGAGAAGTTCGATGCTATAAAGCAAGCAGTGATATACTTGGAGCAGGCTCAAAGGTTATGTACTCTTTTACTTGAAGAACCAGCTGGAGAAACTACTGGAAACGATTTCTCAGATGTGATTCGCGATAAGCTGGCTGACTGTCAGCGGAAGCTTGCTACTCAGGGTGGGTTCAAACTACCCCCGCGTAAAGAAAGCTATATGAATAGATCTGTCCAAAATGCTATCCGAAGACAACGTCCTAAATTTGAGCACATCGTGAATCAAGACCCACCGACGCCAACTGGGAATCATGGCATATCACCATTTACTTTTGTGGATGTTCATGCAGATAATGCAACAAATCAAATGATGCTCAGTGATGCGGTTGGTGAAGAGTCAAAGTTATAAATACCTAGTTACGTTTTAAATGTTCATGGAGAATATATATATAAAGAACTAGAAGCCTCTACTCGCTTCTAAGTATCTTGATAGGTAATCTAGGTTAGATACATACTATGATTACTTGTGAGCAATATGTAATATTTTTTTATATACTATATAAAGAGGCAAACAAACATACGGCTCAAATGTTGGTAATCGGTTACCGTAGCCTATGGATGCTTCCAATACCAGAGGTAACACTCACGTGTTGCCTCCCTGAGATATCAAGATGAAAGATCCTGTAATGTGGCAGTAATTTCACCGACAACCATACCCTTCAAAATCTTCAAACCGGATCACAACAATGACAGTATTACTGCTTGGCGGCAGAAATAGGCATGGTGGTAGCACTTTCCCGGATGAGCCCTTCCACAGACGCTCGACTACTCTTCAAAGCATATACAATGATGTTAAATAATGTTACAGGTACAATTTGAGTATATCATTTGTGTTTAATTTGTATTATTAAGCTTATTTTATTTTATGCATTTTCTGTTTTACTACGCATAATCTAACTTGATGTGGCCCATACAATACTAAATATATCCTAACATTTGGCAGCACACATTTGACAGGCTAATCGCGATCGCATGATCGCGCAAACGACGCCTTTAAGGCCAAAACTACAGGTGTCTTTTAACTTTATAAATTACTAGCCTCTGATATATAAGATATATTACTGTAAAGTTTCATCAAAATACGTATAGTAGTTTTTGCGTGAAAGAGTAACAAATATCCATCCTCACAAACTTTCACGTTTATAATAGTAGTAGGATTTATAATAGGATAAATGTACATATACTACAGTATTATAAGAAACTAGCTGTTGTCAGCAAGTTAAGTAAAAACTTTCACTCCTATTTACCAACGTAAAACGTGAAAATCAAAAAACCCTGAAACATGTCATTATTTATATTTATAAGTAAGTACACTTACAATTTTCATGTTCTTACTTTTAAAAAACCGATAACCCCCCCACCCCTCCCTTTAAAATTAGAAAATCCAAAAACAAGTCACTATTTATTTATGCTCAGTAGCTGTAATTCACATTTTCAATGTAATTAACTTTAAAGAACAAAGACTTTCATACAAAGTTCCTCCCCCATTTCCTCCCTTAAAGTATACATTTCCAAAAAATATTTCTTAGCATAATATGCTGACGTTATAAAATATATCTTATTGAAATATATCTTATTATATTACCTATGTTCCAAATTTCAGCTTTCTAGGCTAAATAGTTTAGGCTGTGCGTTGATAGATCAGCCACTCAGCCAGGACAAACGATTTTATAAGTATAGATAAATAGGCTTTAATATATAAGAATTCCTAAATATTTGAGGGTTGTATATTGCATCCCTGGAGAATCTCGACTAGGACACAGGGGCATAGGGCCATTTCTATTAACAATATTTAAAATTAATATAATTATCTCATTTTATTGATGGTAAGTAAAAGTTATTAAACAAATAATTGATAATTATTAAAAAAAAAACTTATTCGAGATATTGTAAGAATAAGTATTTTTTTGGTACATACGTGCGTAACTTAACGTAAATAATGTTTTTAACTTACAATTAATATGTTTTATTGGACTTAGTGAACTAGTGTTAAAAATATACCTTTATCTTAAAAAACAAACACACTCGACTGTCTTCCCCATGGCGGACATCCTCAGATACATACTCAGTGGGTAGATCTTTGAGGATACCAAGTAGGGGGTAGTCAGAGGCAGGTCCAAACATTACATTTGGTACATGCCCGCGTTTTGCAAGTAGTAAGCCTTTATCTTAATCTTATTTAAATGAGGTTTATTAAATAAGTAATCCATAAATAAATGCAATCTTATTTTATTTTGTTTGTGTGACCACTTATTTAAAGTCAATTAGTATTTAATTTAGTAATGTGTAACAATAAGTTACATAACATCCGTAATATGTTTTATGTAAGTGGGTTGACACCTGCTACCATGGCAAGGAGCGCCATTCTAACGTACATGCCATACTCAGCTTGCCTGAAGTATGCAGCACGCGGGTCTGAGTCGAACTCCGGAGAAATCTCATCCACACGTGGCAACGGGTGCATTACGACCATGCGCCTTCTGGCGCGCGTCATCAGTTGCGGAGTAACCACTAGCAAACCACGCGTCTGAAATAAAACATTCAAATAGTATAATAACACAACATTAAGAGGAACGGTGATCGATGATAGAAAACAATGTTTTTGTAAACATAGACTTTGCATCTAGGACCAATAAACACCTTACAACAGAAATCAACCTTTAACAAAATCGAGGATTCGTACGCCAATTTTTTCTCTTACGAACGTACTCTGACCAAATTAGAGACATTCTAGTCTAGAGAATGGCCAGGTCAGAAGTTAATCGCCGAGCTTGTATGAAGAATTTGATGAGGATGAACGAAGCGAAAGAAGTATGCCAGGATCGTAGCAAGTGGAAATCCAGAGTAGGCAGAGACGAGCCTACCCCTCCGGGAAACAGGCGTGACTATATGTATGTAGGTAGGTAACTAATAACTGATTTCAATATCCAAAACTGTTTTATTAAGATGTAAATAATTAAAGTAACCTTTTCATATTCTTCCTGGCTTTGGAATCTTTCACGTTGAATGCGTGTCATGTATAGAACATGGGTATCAGCCAAGACGTCTTCTAGCCGCTCGTAGACTCGTTGAGGTATGCCTTTAGATGTAACGTATTCCATTATGTGTTTAGGCATTCCCAAACCAGGTGGGCTTACGTACTGTAGTTGAACTTGGTATAGGGTCAGAAGCCTAGCTAGTGAATGGACTGTGCGGCCATTTTTCAAATCACCGACCATGGTTATTGTGAGTCCATTTACAGTTCCAATTTCTTCCCGTATTGTGAAAACATCCAATAATGCTTGAGTAGGATGTTCACCTACTCCATCACCAGCATTGAGAATTGGTTTTCGGCAGTGTCGAGATGCACTCTAAAAGTAAAAGACATTTTAACCAAATACCTACTTTACATAAAATACACTTGTCAAATCCTATTAAGTAATACGTTGAAGGGAAATATCATGATAATTTTAGAAATTCTATGCCTTAGAATTTCGAAAACATACTACTCCTAATTATATATCTCTCTATATCTCTTATTCGTATGATTTAAAAAAAGTGACTGGATTGTCATTGTACTAGTATATGTTGAACAAGGAAAAATAACGGTCCTATAATGCACAGGAAAAGTAATAAAACTAACTAAAGGAACTAAATCGAGGAATACTATTGTTTTCTTATCTGCCAAAAAGCCTGTACCCAGCAGTGGTTGAATCCAGCCTGAATTAATACTTAAAGCAACTTACTGCAACTGCGCCTGGTTCCGGATGCCGTAGAACCACGACATCGGAATAACTTGCCATCACAGCCACACTATCTTCTAGGGTTTCACCCTTCTTCGCTGATGAACTAGTCGCATCAGTGTGTATCACAGAACCTCCCAGTCTCTGCATTGCTGCTGCGAAACTACAACTGGTTCGGGTACTAACTTCATAGAAAATGGAAGACATGACCTTTCCTCGTAAAATATCGTCAAGAACACGACCTTTGTTTACACTTATCTTCATAAATTGGGCAAGGTTAAATATATCGTTCAATGTTTCCTTGTTGAATGAGTCAACAGTCAAAATGCTTTTGCCAAACAAATCACTACGCTGTCGGTGAGAAATTGTTTGTGGAGGAATGTAGTTCGACGAGCTATCACATCTTTGTCTTGTAGTATGTGGAAGAGGAGACATGCTTCGTAGCCCTGGGATTTCGCTAAAATGAACATTCGGTCTAGTTAATCCTTCAGGTTTTGACGGTTCTATTAGATCCAAATCAAAATCGCTGAGTTTACTCAATTCTGCTGAAGAGTGTATGTCGAGTGCAGAATTAGGTCTGCTAATTACAATCTCTTTCTCTGGTTTTTCAATTGTAAATGAAGGGAATGATTGTTTTTTAGGCGTAGGCCAGTCTCGGACGTTTTGTCCAAATCCTGGAGGCACCAGAATTTGTCCTTCTACATATGCAATTTCACCACGTAGAGTAACGCGGTGGACAGCCCCGCAAACGTGCATGCCTGTAAATGGAGTCCACTTGGATTTTGTAAAGTCCATTGACTCTGGAATAGTCCACTCGTAATCCATATCCACTTCCACGTACGTGTTTGGCTGTTCTGGTAAATTGAATATTTTACGTGGATTTCGGTGAAATTTGTTTATCAAATCTTCAATGGTTAAACGTCCTTCATGAACGGCATTGAGAAGTAGTGGCAGAATGGTTTCAAGACCCGGGAAGCCAGGTGGTGGCTTTACAGAGTTCTTTTCTTCGACTGAATGTGGCGCATGATCTGTGGCAAATACGTCTATGACATCAATATTCTTCCAAAGTTCTGCTTGATCTTCTGGACTGCACAATACAGGTCGTACCTCTGCCCGTCCATGGCCAATACGATCAAAGTCAGCTGAGCTTAAAAACAAATGTTGCGGGCAAACCTCACAAGTGACCTTGAGACCTCTTTCTTTAGCCGCTTTAATAATAGATATTTCTTCTTTGCGTGCTACGTGACAGATGTGAATGGGTCGATCAAGTAGAGATGCCATCAGAATAATAGCACCCGTTTTCTCTCGTTCAGCGTGTGCACAAACCGGCATTTTCTTCGGCCAATTTTGTAGATGTTTTTGCCAAATGGTCATGTCATCTAACGTTAGAGTGGTAAAGGTTTGATTTAGGTACATCTTAAGGGATGCAGCTTGAGAGGCTAGTTCGGCTGCAGTTTCGAAGTTAGTGGAAGAGGCACCCACGTACAGTGCGTAATCGCATCGGGCACTGACTCGTGCTAAAGCTGCGGTATAGTCGAATGAAGTGCGGTCAACTACTGGAGGATTCGTATTAGGCATAGCACATATCATTGTAATCCCACCAGCTAGAGCCGATGCGGTACATGAGTCAAAATCTTCCTTGTATGTCGCTCCTGGTTCGCGGACATGAACATGGACGTCTATGAATCCAGGTAGCTTTATTATATTTCTAGATGTCATACAGTCAGTATGTGTTTTCATCTGTGGAGCACCGCCGCAGCGTAACATAGCCTGAAAATAATTTATATTACAATTAAATCTTAACAATTCAGTAAATAGCTCTACTTTGCAGCTACGAGTTTGAGAAGCATTACCTACCTGAACCAATAATTTAGCACATTTTACATCCGTCACTAGAGGAACTGCATAATCAACTGCTAATCGTCTAGTTCTGTAGCCATGCGTACTAAATGATGAAACACGGCGAGCTCCACCACGCATCGGCAAGTTTATAACCAAGTCCAATTGTTTCTTTGCCATAAAGTCAGCCAGATGCATAAGTTCGCCATCTGATCTATCATCTTCTGGGTCGCCAATATGGTCGAAAGTCCATTGTACACTTTCAATCTAAAAATCAAAATAGGTTTATTTAGCGGTTTCAATTCGCAATTTTCCATTCCACCCGATTCATTATTGGTCTAGACCACGCTATGCGGGATTCGTTTTTGTTACCTCAATTCCATGTTCAGTATAAAAGTCTCCAGTTCCCATGCTAGCATACAATTTATATCCCATTTTTTGCAATGCACGGACGCTTGGCAGAAGTTCCATTTTATGCTGAAAAAAAAAAAAGAAAAAAACATATTTGTAAAATAAATTAAAAAGGTCTTATTGTAGTATACTCGCATCTGAAGAATATTAGGTAGGGTTTTTACCTTGAAGGTTCCAACTGATAATAAGATGGCTTTTTTGGGTATCCTGAAACCAGTGCTCATCAATGATTTTATATAGGCTTCATAACGATTTTCACCGAAACACGCCACTTCCCCTGTGGATGCCATCTCCACTCCCAATGTGACATCGGCACCGGCAAGTCTTGAGAAAGAGAATTGAGGCACTTTTACGCCAACTTTTCCGCATCCAGTCATTATGTTAGCAGGTTCCATAGGTATACCCAGTATAATTTTAGTAGCTGTAGCAACAAAATCGTGATCTAAAGTCTTTGATACAAACGGGAACGATCTTGAAACTCTCACATTGCATTCAATAACTTTCAGTTCGTTATCTTTAGCTATCAGCTGCATATTGAAAGGACCAGTAACATCTAATGTTTCCGCTATAACGCTTGATATTTCTCGAATTTTATCTAGGGTTTCTTGATTGATATCTTGCGGGGGCGTGACCAATGTTGCATCTCCAGAATGAACACCTGCATTTTCAACATGTTCACAAACGGCCATGCAATAAATTATACCATCAGAAGCAACAACGTCGACGTCTATTTCTTTTGCATCCATTATGAACTTTGATATAACCACTGGATGATCTTTGCTAACAAGACTAGCTGATTTTAAATATGCCTCCAAATCTTGATTAGAATAAGCAACATTCATTGCAGCACCACTCAGTACATACGACGGGCGTACCAAGCACGGGTACCCCACTTCATCGCAGAAACTAACGGCGGATTCAAGATCTGTAAGTTCTTTCCATCTTGGTTGTAAAATTCCCTTGCGGTCTAGCATTCGTGAGAATTTAAACCTATTTTCAGCATTATCTATCATATCAGGTGAGGTACCAAGAATAACTGCTTGCTGCCTGTGCAGATCCATTGCGATGTTGTTTGGTAACTGACCACCCATACATAATATTACTCCATCGGGATGTTCAATGTTATAAATGTCCATTACGACTTCAAACGAAATTTCTTCAAAATATAGTCTGTCACTCATATCGTAGTCTGTACTGACTGTTTCAGGGTTGTAGTTTACCATAATGGTCTTTTTACCCTGATTTCGAAGCTCTCTTAGGCACCCAACGGCACACCAATCAAATTCAACAGAGCTTCCGATTCTGTAGACACCCGACCCAAGTACCATAGTAAAGTCTCCCGGAAATTCTAAGTCATGTGTACTGCCATTGTACGTCAAGTATAAGTAATTGGTCGAAGCAGGCCATTCGGCAGCAACAGTGTCAATCTGTTTCACGAATGGCGTTATAAGATATTCTTCACGTAACTTCCTGACAGCTAATTCTGTGCTCTTGATAGCCGCTGCTATTTGTTTGTCAGAGAATCCAATTTTCTTAGCTTTCTTCAAAATATCGCATGTAATGGAGCCACTATTAGTGGCCTCCAGAGTTTTATAATATTCAATAATGTTTTTGAATTTTCCAAGAAACCATTTATCGATTTTGGTTAATTCGTAAAGTTTTTCAACAGAGTAACCTTGTTTGAGAGCAGCAGCCAGGAAGAACATCCTTTTATCTGTTGGCTCTCTCAGTTCATTTTCATTTACATTTTTAATGTTCGGATCAAAACCATTTACGTTTTCATCAACCATTCGCAACGCCTTTTGAAATGCTTCTTCAAAGTTTCTTCCAATTGACATAACTTCCCCTACACTTTTCATGGAGCTTCCAATTTTTGTACTCACTCTATTGAATTTAGCTAAATCCCACCTAGGAATTTTCACGACACAGTAATCCAAGCTTGGTTCAAAGCATGCTGTGGTGACTCCTGTAACAGAGTTTTTAATAGTGGGTAATGGAATGCCGAGCGCTAATTTAGCGGCTACATATGCTAAAGGATATCCCGTTGCTTTACTTGCCAACGCGGAACTCCTAGACAACCTTGCATTAACTTCAATGATAAAGAATTCCTCTGAATGGGGATTGAGAGCGTATTGGATGTTACATTCTCCAACAATGCCGAAATGTCTTATTACTTTGAGAGCGGTATTTCGCAACATATAATATTCCCTGTTGGATAAGGTTTGACTCGGTGCAACGACAATGGATTCTCCGGTATGTATTCCTAAAGGATCAACGTTTTCCATGTTACAAACAGTGATGCAATTATCGTAAGCATCTCGGACTACTTCGTATTCTACTTCTTTCCACCCTTTGAGCGATTTGTCAATAATTAATTGATCAGAGTGTGAGAGTGCTTGATGAGCCAGGGATTTCAGCTCTTCTTCGTTGTTTGCAAATCCAGATCCTAGTCCTCCTAAAGAAAATGCAGATCTTGCCATTACTGGATAACCAATCTGGTTGGCGGCTGCGATAGCTTCGTCAACGGTAGTCACAGCAGCACTCGGGGCTACTTTTTCGCCGATTGAATAAATTTTTTCAGCGAATATTTTCCTGTCTTCTGTATCAACGATGGATTGTATGGGTGTTCCCAAAACTTTGACATTGTATTTATCAAATATTCGAGATTTTTGGAGTTCCACGCCACAGTTTAATGCCGTTTGACCTCCGAATGTCAACAAAACTCCCGTTGGTCGTTCAGCTTTTATAACTTGTTCTACGTATTCAGGAGTAATGGGAAGAAAGTAAACTTTGTCTGCTAAACCTTTTGAAGTTTGAACAGTAGCAATATTTGGATTAATGAGGACAGTTTGGATCTTCTCTTCTTGCATTGCTTTAACTCCTTGTGATCCAGAATAGTCAAATTCGCCTGCTTGTCCAATAGAAAGTCCGCCAGAGCCCAATATCAATACTTTTTTTGGCCTCTCAGGAAGTGTTGGTTCATATTTTAATTTGTTGGTGATCATTTCATCGATGATACAAGACTCTTTATGTTTAAAACATTTCACGGCATCTACGAATATATCAAACAAACATTCAAGGTCTGTGGGTCCTGCAGTGTGTTCAGGATGAAATTGAACACTGAAAAAGGGGTGCGTCTTGTGAATGATGCCTTCATTGGTTTTGTCGTTTTCGTTTGTAAACAGTACTTTCCAATGTTCCGTCAAAGTATCCGGATCAACAGCAAACCCATGATTTTGTGATGTCATGTAGCAACGTCCAGTGCCATTATGTGTGCAAGGCAAATTGTGCCCACGATTGCCGTAACTGAAATAGTATGATAAAGTATAATTAAGGTGACTAGTTATTTAAGAATACCCCACGGGATTTAATTACATACCGAGTTTTATATGTGTTGCAACCAGCTGCAGTCGCAAGCAACTGATGTCCAAGACAGATTCCAAAAATTGGTTTCACCTTATCCTTCATTACAGCACGGATATTGTCGACGACTTTTTTGCATACTTCTGGGTCACCTGGACCGTTGCTTATAAATAAGCCGTCGTATTCGTTTACATTTATTTTATAGTCCCATGGTACTAATATAACTTTAGCATTTCTCTTTACCAAGCATCTAATTTGATTATATTTTAGACCACAATCAATAGCTACGATTGTGACTTCGCCATTGGGATTGAAAATTTTCTTTTCCTGTAAAAAAAACGTATTCAAAAACTAAACAGAAAAAATAATATTGGTTTGTAAATAAATAAACACCCAACAAACACATACATACTGACCCCACACTAGGAGTCTGTGTCGTGGGCATCAGGAACTACGAGTATCGTGTTTCTAGAACACCCAGACCCAGAACTAATATATGTAGAATGCACAAGCGTTTATCTCGCAGCATAAACCGTAACCGTCTTGGGTCGCAGCCAGTCACTCGCCCGCCGCGCCATCGAGGATGTCGCCATCGATAATTAACTTGTGGTAACTACTTAGCTTTTTGTGATGACAGCAGAGAAACAGAAAAATACATAGAATAGGTAGTTGCACCGGGCGCGTGTAACATACGCATGTTGTGACATGCTGTGTATGTGTTGAGAAGTGCAATTTTTTAGACGAAATTACTGTCTAAAGAATTACGCAGATCCAGTAACGCATTACAGGACATACTTGCTCATGCATACTGCTCGCGCATTCAGTCCGCTTCTTTACTTGCTTCAGCTACTTGCACCGTGTACAATCATTATCAATTAGGTTACCATTTTTATAATGATAAAGCAACATTTTCTTACCTTTATAGACACTTCCGCCACCAAATTTCTGGCGTTCGGATCTGATAATGGAGGCAACAGGCCAAACGGTGGAACACCTTGGATTATTCGACCCAAAGTGACTCCCTCACGCAGTCGGAACGTTAGCGCTCTGGTATCGATGTCACAGAGGCCTGGGATACCGTGGACTGCCAACCAGGAACCGAGTGAGCGCTTAGCACGCCAATGGCATGCTTGTGTGCTTACTTCCCCGACTATCAAACCAGCAGCCCAAATGCGGCTGGACTCGAACCATCTGTAGACAAAACGCAAAGCGATTTAATTTACTTACGTTCAAGCTTTATTCATATCACGAGATAAGGAAATCTGAATAAGATTGCAACTATTTTTTTTGCGTAAATTTTTGATTGACTGAGATTTTTACGTCAGTCGCATCTTGCATTCATTCGTTGCAACAAGCGCTATCTCTTTTTTCAGTTACAATGTCATCTAAGTATGTATAACACTATGACATGGTGGTGCGTCCTGAAAAGATCCATGGCTTGCAGAACATTCATTTGCGTTCATCGTAATGGAAGGCATATCGAGCCTTTCCTTTGAAGTGTGTTTCCCTTCCCTAATAGATATGTACTGTAAGCTTAATCAACAGTGATAAAATCGTGTTAAAATTCAGTTTTTACTAACCATTGATACCTATCATAAATAATGAATTTGACCTAACCTAAATGAATTTGAAAAACTGTGTGTTGAAAATATAAACATTAAGAAGAAAAAAACAGAAATTGAAAACAGCAAATTGCATCTGATCGAAAGAGTACAAACATTAGAGAAAAAACTACATGATATAACTACAGAAAGAGAAGAACTGGAAAATGAAATTTACAAGGGTATATTTCCCATACAGAAAGAGCTTCGGACTTTAACAGAAAATTATAACGCCCTGCAAATAAGACATAGTAATTTGCAAATAAAGTCTGCTGTTAAACTGATGCAAAAGAAAAAGAAATACAATGGGTCTAAAACATGCAATTTTTCCAGAAAAAGAATGAGGATGCTCGTGAAAAAAATTCAAAAACTGAATATTAAATGTGTAAATATAAGCAATAAACTAAATGAAATAAGACAAAATGGAAAAGACAATACAAATTATTACGAATTAGAAAGAGAAATGACAAGACAAATCACAGAAAGTCTGTCTCAACAAAATACTTTACTCACAGATGAGCTGAATCAAAGAAATAAAATGATAGAATATCTTCAAAAAGAGAATGAGAAAATTCTAAAGTTAGTACAAGAGTATGAAAATGATTTAAATAAAAGAGTAAATACGATTGATACAGTACAATTTATTGAAAAGCAAGTTCTGCAGTTAAAAAATATGATTGACATAGAAGAAATCAAACAAATGACCGATAAATGTCGTGAAACAAATGAAATGTCCTATGAAAATGCCTTGTCCTCCCCTCAGAATATCTTCAGTGAAAATATTGACATAAAAAGTAAAAGTATTAAATTAAAAACAAACAAGCAGAAGTCCAAGAATGGAACTGAAAACAAAATAGCTAATCAACAAAAATATTGTTGCAAAAAGGATGAGGAAAATAAAACTAATAAAAAGTCTAGAAAGAAAAATAATGATGAGTCAACAACTCTACTTAATCATAAGCTACCCACAACAGCTTCATCAGATTCAAAGGATGACAAAAGGGTTCATGAATTGAAAACAAGCCCTCTTGCCAAAAGCAAAGAAGAGACTGCAATAGAAGAGCATCAGTATTTAAAACCAACTAGCAAGCAATGTCTTATTTTATGTGACGTTTACGGTAAATCACTAGCTAAGTATATTCAGAAGAATACCAGAGAATACAAATCTGTGTTCTCCGTTTGTAAGCCCAACGCACCTCTGAAGGAAGTTATTAAGAGCATAGCTACGCTGACAAAAGACTTAACAGAAGGTGACGACGTCATAGTAATTGCATCGGATCATAGGGAATTCAAGCTTGAAATAGTTAGATATGTCAGGGATTGGTGTAAAAAAAATAAGCTTAAGTTTCAAATTACATCCCTGCCTTACTTGAATAGCAATGAATACGAAATTAACAAAAATAAATTTTACCTTAATACTGAATTGACAAAACTTGCTAGACATTCCAATGGTATGTCTGTTATCGACATTAATCGTTTCAAAGATAGAGTATTTAGATATAGGTACACAGTTAGTAATGATTACTTAAAATTTTTATTTGACATTATAATTCATAATTCATCTTTTGAATTTACCCATGTATTTAACAATTTGATTTATTTAACTGACGAACTGTCGAATCTTTCTGACACGAACAAAAATGTGAATGACTTGGTAACGATAGACAGTACTGCACATTTTTTAGGCAAAACAGCAACCGACCTAATGCCAACATAAATAAAATAGGACTAACAATAATGCATCAGAACTGTAGAAGCATCGGAAATAAAAACTTGTTAATACAAAGTCTGTCTGATACTTATAAGCCTGATGTACTAATACTGTCAGAAACGTGGTGTAATATAAGTAACATAGATACTCTAGCTATTTATGGCTACGCACATGCCAATTATTTCATAAGAAAACGAACTATACGTGGAGGCGTGTCAATTTTTGTGAATAACAAATTGAAGTATAAAAAATGTAAAACTATTGATAAAATGGCCTGCGGATTTCATTTTGAACTGACAGGAGTCGAAATTGACTGTAAGTTGGAAAAATTAATAGTGGTAGGCATTTATAGAACAGGAAATGGAAAGTTTGAAGTTATGACTGACATTTTAATAAAATTATTCAATATGCTATCTACTCTACCCAATAGAAAAACCGTTTTGTTAGGTGACTGGAACGTAAACTTTCTCTTAGACTCAGCGGAAAGAAATAATTTAAATGATATAATGATGCCTCACGGTTACCAGAATGTTGTTAATTTTGAAACCAGGATTGTAAAAGATAAGTCAAAAACTTCAATTGACTTTGTAGTCACAAATATACAACACGTTGATGTTAAGGTTAAACCAATAGCTACCGGAATATCAGACCACGATGCTCAATTTGCGACAGTTCAAATTCAAAACCACCGTGTACCTAAATATATATATGTAGAGAAACGGTCATTTAATCCTTGCAAACTAATAGAATTCGAAAATGCAATGTTATCGTATGACTGGGATACAATATTCGACAACTATAATGATAAAACAGTTGATAGTTTTGTGAACAAAATTACCTGGAATATGGATGTATTTTTCCCAAGAAAAATGACACGAACAAAAACCGTTCGAAATTGCCCATGGATTTGTGACGAAATAGTTAGAGCTCAGCAGGACATTAACGACTTATACCAGATGCAAAGACAATATCCTGAACTACTATCAATTAGTTGTTTAATTAGCAAAAAGATAGAGCACCGTAATGAATTCATTCTAATGAAGAAAAAAGAATATGTAGGACAACGCATTCAAGCATCAAAAAATCCTAAAAGAGAAGTTTGGACAGTAATTAAAGAGGATACTAATAAGAACATAACAGAATGGAACTGGAACTTAGTAGATAGTGCGTCTGGCAATCGAGTTTTGAATGAAAATATTCCAGACCATATTATTAACCACTTCATATCTATAGCAAATGATCTTGAACTTAATAATCAACCGGACCTGGAAAAGTCATTATTATTTTTAAGAAACTTTACCCCACAGCAGCCCGACTTTAATTTTCAGTATATATCTATGGATCAATTAATAAAACTAGCCAAAGCTAAAATACATGGTTCATACACCAAAGACCTTTATGACATATCGGGGAACTTTTTATTTCAAATTTTGCTGTCTTTAGGTGACCATATTCTGTTTCTGGTTAATAACATCTTAGTGACCAATAAATATCCAGATTATTTAAAAAAGTCACGCCTTACTCCTCTTTATAAAGGCAAAGGAGAAGAGTCTGATGTAAAAAACTATCGGCCAATTACTATTGTGCCCACGTTATCAAAACTAATAGAATCTGTAATGTCAGAATCCATAATGAGACATCTAAATAACAATAGAATTTTATCCGATTGCCAATATGCTTATAGACCTGGCAGATCAACAATATCTGCGACGCAAAAATTTGTTAAGTGTGTTACTATATGTCTGGAAGAAAAGAAGAAAGTAGCTGCAATCTTCTTAGATTTATCAAAAGCTTTTGATTCCGTCAACCATGAACTTCTTCTGGAGAAGCTCAGGGTTTACGGAATCAGAGGCGTTAGTCTCGAGCTGTTGGAATCATTTTTGGATCATAGAGAGCAGACTGTGGAAATAAAAATAGATGAAAAACGAATAAGATCAAAGCCAAAATGTATCAAAGTAGGAGTCCCACAAGGATCCTCGTTAGGTAATACTCTCTTCTTAATTTTCCTCAATGATATGGCCAGTAATAACATCAGCGGAGATATTATACAGTACGCGGATGATACTACGGTTGTTATATCAGCAGATAACATTCATGACCTTTTTAAAAACATCAACCAGACAATAAGTGTACTAGCGAATTGGTTTAAAATTAATGGGCTTAAACTAAATGCAGAAAAAACAAGCGTCATGATTTTTAATGCCATGTCTGTAACCAATCCTACTACGATGATGATTCCTCTGCAATGTGGCACACTGATAAATAGCTCTAAGCTAACTAAACTTCTTGGCTTTGAGCTGGATCCAGGTCTGACTTGGAAACAACATATAGATTCTACTTGTAAGAAAATGTCGAGAGGAGTGTATGCTCTAAAGCAGCTACGCCCTATCATGTCAGAATGTAATCTCAAGGAGACATACTACGCTTATGTACACTCTATTATGTCGTATGGAATTATACTCTGGGGAAGATCAACCGATTGTGAAAGGGTATTAAAGATACAGAAACGTGCAATAAGGGTACTCGTAAGGGCCAAGTATAAGGAGTCATGCAGGGATCACTATAAGAGGCTACAGATATTGACTTCGACATCTGTATATATATTTGAAATATTAAAATATGTAAAGAAAAATATTGGTCAATACAAAATAAAAGGAGCCAACAGTAACCGGAGCATCAGAAACGTAATGTGTTTAGAGTCAGCTAAACATAGGCTGAGTTTGTCCAAAAAACAACCTCAGGTTATCGAACCCCAGCTGTTCAACAAGCTTCCGCTGAGCATAAGACAAAGTACGTGTGAAAACTCTTTTTGTAACAAAGTCAAACTACTTCTCCTCGACAAAACCATTTATAATGTCAGCGAATATTTAGGAAATGACTATACTAACTTCAACTATTAGTTGCAAATGTCGAGTAGGTATAGTTTTTTGTATTAGAATGACAACCAATCCAATGAACAATTATTGTTAACCTACTGGTTAGTTGTTATACTTATATGGACATGCAATATAAATATGTAATTAGTAATTGAATAAGTAATTTATTCACAAATGTATTGAAATTAGAATTTATTAGGACTTCTTTAAATTGACGAGAGACTGATGTCACACCAATTATATTAATTAAGTTTAATAATTGTTAATGTGTATTCCGTCTTAATAAATAATATTCTATTCTATTCTATTCTATTCAACATTCATTTTGTGATGATTGTGAATTAGAGTTACCTAATTCACAGCCAGGCTATAGCCACCATTGACGACCCCGGTAGTCCGGCAAGCAGCCGGCTGAGATGCAAGAGGTACGTTCTTAAGTTAACAGAAAATAATCTAAGAGCCATATGCAGACTTTTAATCAGCTTTTAAGCATAACGGTGTTTTGTTTTCTACTTCTGAATTTGAATAACAAAACCGTTATTCTTTTAGAAATGTTATTGCTTACTTTGGCAATCCGAATTCATCATGTTCTTCCTCATCGGGGACGCCATAGTTGCCGATCAGAGGATATGTGAGCACGAGGAGCTGCGCATGGTACGACGGGTCAGTCAGTGACTCGGGGTAACCGACCATTCCAGTTTGAAAAACTGCAAGATAATCAAAACATTGTGTGGGCAAATGCAAATAAACATTGGCAATACATAAAAACCTTAATGCAGTTGAAATTGTGTCACGAAAATAAAAAAAAGTCGTGTTTGTCGGATTCGTCTAGGCTTGGTCGCGAGATACGTATATCCTAGTATATGGTTGCGAGGATAAAAATTATTTTATGCTTATTTATTTATAATAATTAAATAAGGATTTGACGCCCTCGATGGCGCAGCGGGCGGGATGCCGGCTGCGACGCAAGAGGTACGTGCAGATATTTGTTCCGGGTCTGGGTATTGTGATACCACGTAACTTGTATCCTGATACCCACGATACAGAGAATCCTAGTGTGCAGTCAGGACTAGGTATGTCTGTTGGATGTTTATATATTTATTTTAAGTAGGCTATTCTAAATAAACCTTGTTATTTCTAATAAATATACCTATAATACCATGATATAACTATATATTATAGTTATAGTTAGTTAGTTTATAGTTATAGTTAGTTATAAGAGGAATGTGAGCACGAGGAGCTGCGCATGGTACGACGGGTCAGTCAGTGACTCGGGGTAACCGACCATTCCAGTTTGAAAAACTGCAAGATAATCAAAACATTGTGTGGGCAAATGCAAATAAACATTGGCAATACATAAAAACCTTAATGCAGTTGAAATTGTGTCACGAAAATAAAAAAAAGTCGTGTTTGTCGGATTCGTCTAGGCTTGGTCGCGAGATACCTAGTATATGGTTGCGAGGATGAAAATTATTTTATGCTTATTTATTTAAAATAATTAAATTATTAATTAATTCATTATACTTAATGATTATTTATTTAAGAAGAAATTGTTTAATTGGCTAATTGATCGAAATTTTTATGACATTAATGAATTTATTAACCTTAAGCTTTAAATACAAACTATATAATTATAAACTAATTGCATGCTATAAAATAGTGAAACATGAGCACATATTATTAGAACATTACCATCTTGTATACCATGTTTTATGCAATAAATATATTCATTCATTCATTCATTTAAAATAATGATATAACTATATATTATAGTTATATCATGAAATATCGCTTTTGGAACTGAGGCCTTTGAGTATAGTTACTTTTAGGTTACAAACCTAATCCTTATCATACTGGTAAACAAATGATAGATACCAAAAATAGTATGATTTTTGGTCGTTAGTTTATCAAATGGGTTATTTTTTAACATTATAATTTGCACTTTATGTTAAGGAGATTTGCCCTTTTGGGAAATACTTACACAGGTAAAGTAAGGTACATAAAATAGCTAAATAGCTCTTAATTTCTAGCCCAAACAAAGGTGCTTGTTTTGAATTTTAAAGGATATTTTGTACTTACCAACTTCTCCTTCTACATGTGTCTGGGCCCCGAAACTCCTCCCGGGAAAGACGGAGCCATCGGCCAACACGAGACAGCATGGCCCACCCACTTCACAACTCAAATCACTTGTTGACATTTTGCTGAAAAAAAATGCATATAAGCTACAGACTCAATATTTATTTCAAAAACTCGTAAATTATGAACACGGCGTATTTTATACGCATAGAGAACGTGCGTGAACGCAAGTTGGACGCGCAACCTACAACCAATACAATAAAAAGTAAAATCTTTTTTATAAAATTTTTGTTTGTTTTTTATAAAACCACCTTTAGATAATTATTTCTCTAAACAGTACGTTTGAGTTTTTTTTATTTGAGGAATTTTGTCCTAATTACCCCTTAAAATTACAAAATAGGCAATAATATGCTTGAATCAATTTACCTAGGTACCTAAGTACTAGCTTTGGGAATTTTCACCTCAGATCTATTGAAGGCCGATCTCAGAAAATAATAGATTATTTAGTTAAGTAGTATTGAAAGGGTTTTAAAATCACTTAGATATTATTTTTTTAATGTTTGTAACATGCACTAAGGTACTATTAGGAAGCTCATTACGAAGCGAGAAATTACGAGTCTACGTAGGTACGTAAACTACAAAAAAAAACAGGAAAATACATAGGTTATTTTCAGATACCCCGGGGGGTGAGGCATTCATGTAATTTCTTTGGACATTACTGTTTGGTCCATACTGTAGATAGATGAATATCTGGAACCAGTCTTATAGGTATTGCACACGAAATAAAAATACAAAACAAATACCTATATACAATGAGCGTTTTTATCGCTAGAAGCGATCTCTTCCAGAAAACACTTAAATGGAAAGGATAAATGTTCCTCTTTGTTTAGGTTGGCATTTTTTATTTTTTACATCGTATGTTGATTAAACATACGAAGTTCATTTTTTTATTTGTAATGCATAATGTATTCTTTAAAATTGTAATGGCCTCAGGCCAATACAATACTCGAAACCTGAAACCAACAATGGTGGTAGGTACCTACCTACATATTATGTACTACCATTGTTGGTCTGATCCTGTTGGACCAACTAGGACCTGAAAAGTCTGTAGAAACAATGCAATTCAATCATTACAAAAATATTTAGGAAAAAGTTTAAAAAGTAAACGATAGCTTTATAAATACTACGCATTTCAAGTAAAAGGTGAACGAGACATTAAACGTATGTTTAAATACATATATATCGAAGCTAGGTGTATTTTGTAGGTACACTTTATAAACTAAATCCTCTGTGCTCAAAAATAATCTATCGCAATATTGAACTTTTACTCACACTTTGTAGGTTTACTTTGCCGGCCACGTGGTTTGGTTCGTAGTCGGAACAGAATAGTCCGACGCTGTCGCGGTCTCCACGACGACAGACCGGTTGCGCGGCCCTCGGCTCTGCTACATATTAAATTTTCTGCGTCTTATCATACGGGCCACACTTCAAGTATGTTCTACTTGCATTGCTCTGTCACACTAACGGCTACATCATATCTCTGTCTCACTCGTAGCACTTGATAATAGGGGCCGACGCACATCTCTAAAGCCAGACGTTGGTGCTGAATCGCTTTGCTGAATAACATCGTTTTGACTCTTATGTCTCGTGCTATAGTGCTCTTATTCATGTTGCTATGTGAGTTAACCTTGATAAGTTGCTGAAGCAGCTAAATTGTTAGGAACATACTTTCGGTTAACAACGATCTGAAGTTAGTTTTAATTTAAAGATAGGACCTATGTAGGCTAATAAGTCTATGTACCTATGTGAAAACATAGCTACACATAAAAAAGTCACAAAGTTACCAAAAACACATTTATCAAACTATTCAATGAATATCCTACTTTTAACCTAATTTTATACCGGTACCTACTTTCCATACTATATTTTTTAATCATCACAATATTTTGGTTAGGGTTATTATTTTAGATAAAATTATTTGGTTTTCTGGGTGAGTGATAATAAAAAGGTAGTTAAATAGATGTTGTAATAGGTGATTTAAAATGTATTAGGTACTTTGATAGGTTTTAAGTATATTTTTGCAAATACTTGCATGTTGTACAGTGCACAATAAAACAATTAAAAGTAATCAGGTGAAGGTACATATAGGTAGATAGAAAATATTTTAAAACACACCAAATAATATTTCAGCTTATAAAAGCACCACCAACTTTGTCAATGTTGTACAATGGACGGTCTTATCGCTAATTAGCGATTTCTACGAGACAACATGAGGTATGTTGTGTAAGAGGAAGTTATGGAATTAAAATAAACGTGGTTTGGTATCATTTTAGAACATTATTACAACTATACCACGTACTTTACTATTCTCCTGCTGACGTTTCGTTGACCATTTAGAGGTCCCTCCTTATGACATAAAACGTCAGCAGGAGAATAGTAAAGTACGTGGTATACTTAGTCGTAATAATGTTTTAAAATAAGAGGAAGTTGTTACTTCATGTCGTTATTTTTTTAACTCTGATCAATAGATACACACAATCATATTATTTCTTCTACTTCTATTTTATACTGGTAGGTATGTCTATATGTCAAGGATATTAAGGGTTCTGTGGTCAGTAGGTTAAAATATAGGTTTGTGTGTTTGGTAAAAAAAATGCTTCTTGGTAAGGGACAATGGTGTTTATTGTCATAAAAAATCACTAACATCATTGAACCCATCTCTGGCTTACACCACGCCTGTCGAGGATAGGATGGTCTATAAACTTCACGCTGAGGTTCTCCGAAGATTTGTTCAGTTCCAGAATTTGTAAGATGTTTTTCTCTGGGGCTGGGTTGAGCCAAACACCAGGCACGTACAGTGTAACTTGAGGTCCCACTGTTGGCCAGTACCTCCCAAGATTGTGCCCATTGATCCAGATCAAGCCCTAAACAAAAGAGAAAAAACAGTATCAGCTGCTAGACTAAATAGATTAGAGTGAAACAGCCAATATTGCGGCTTCCTACCACTAATTTTAATTGTATCAGGTAATGTTTAAAGGTTGTTTTCTGAATAATTTACTATGAGTACTACAATCATATTTTACCTTATCCCATCCAGTTGGATCCAGGAATGTATCTAACGGTGTCCCGTCTGGGAGAGTAAATTGACCCTCATACAAAGCTGGAACCTGGACATCTTCCTCAGTTGTCAAAGAATCTGTCGCGCATAATTGTTCGAGAGGATACCCGGTGACCTTCCATGTTTCATTCAAGACTTTATTATCGTACTTTACTGAGCCGAGAATTCCCTGTAAGTTTCAATTATCTCAATTATTATTTAATAAATGGTACTTACTCCTGGTTCAAGTTGAATACTACCTACATAGCGGTCAATTTAGTTGACGACCTCTGTGGCGCAGTGGGCAAAGGCCTGCCTGACACTAATGTTTGTATATGCAAATATTGGTCTCGGCTCTGGGTGTTTTCTATGTAAAATATGTATAAGTATTTACAAAAATGTATATACGTAGTATATCAGTCATGTAGTTCCCATAATACAAGCTCTGCTTAGTTTTGGGCTAGATGATGCTGTGTGAAAAAATCCAGCATAATTAGTTATTTTTATAACCTATGTACCTTAAAATCGTGTATGTTAGGTCCGAAATTTATACGACCTTGATTCTCAACCAGCAATGATAGGACTGATCCAATCTTTGAAGTTATTGGTAGTGAATACATTTTATGCATTCTACTTATTTTGCCTTTGAGCGCCTGAAAAAAAAATAGTAATTATAAGTAATAAAGAAATGTTATTTAGTACCTTTAACAGAGTGTTTATTGTGACATGTAAATTAGATAAAAATAAAATTTAAATGAAAGAAGCACTGTCAATTTGTCAACTGTCAACAAAAAATAAATAAATAACTTACACCATCCACAAAAACGAATACCATATCTCTTGGCTGCTGTATACTCAACAGGCCATTAGCCTGCTCAAGCGTAGTTTCAAACAAGACAAAGCCTGCTCGTTGCTTCAGAGCTTCAAAAGTCGGCAATTCTGATCCAGCAACATCTTTGTATATTTTGCCCAGTTTATCCCTGCCTTCGAGAGATAGAAGATGGAGCTTTGGGCGGACAGCAACAGTTCCGTAATTACCTTTTGGTGAGGGTTGTGGTGGGTCAGTATTAGGATCTCCGAAATTGAGCTGAAAAAATGTTTTTTTTTTTATAGAATATGCAAGCTGGAACCGATATAGCTCTTAAAAGTTGAAGTGTCAATGAGCAGAACCGTATAGGTCGCAGAACCAACCGCTGGGGATGAAAGGTCCACGAGCCGGACGCAATGTAGGAAGGGCATCTTTCGAAATTGCATTCTTTGGGGGAGGCTTATGCAATTCCTAAGCTACTACAGGATGTTGATGATGTTCAAACTGGAATTAAAAGATCAAAAATATTGATATACGTTTTTACCTTTAACAAAGCTTCTCTTATTGCGTAGTATTTTGGTGTGGGGTCTCCAGCTTCGGACAAAGGTGCATCGTAGTCGTACGAGGTAATATCTGGTTGGTATGTACCATCGTAGTTTGCTCCTAAAATTAACAACAATATCGTTATCGTTATTGTGTGCGTTTATGTTAGCTTCTGGGAGAAGTTACCTGTAGATTTCCTGTGTATACAGTTTACACTGCTTCTACGAATTAGATATGAGACTGCATGTCAAACATTATACACTGGATCTTTATTGTTTTTATTATGATAATTGCAAACGTCTAACGGCTTGGTCGCAAGATAAAGCTTTTTTTCAACAACGTGTAGATACATAATATAACACCTAGTTTGGGGGTGATTTATAAACGTATAAAAGTGCTCTAAAATTGCTTCTTACCAGCAGTAAATTCGAAGTTGGTGCCGCCAAAGAAAACATAGAAGTTAACGTTGATGTTGTTTTGCAGCATGTCCTCGAGAGTTTTCACAACGGCCTCGGTAGAAGTGTGTGCCATGTGTTCCCCCCAGTGGGTGAGCCAGCCTGGGTAGTACTCAGAGTTCATGAGCGGACCGCTGGACATAAAGCGACGCAGCGGACGGAATGTGTTCATGACAGCTGTGTGAAAGTAAAACACAGTTAAATGACGAATGTTATTGCCCATGCTCAGATAAACGTTTGCATGTTTGAGTATGCAAGTTCACATCACAACATATACAATGTCGTGATGTAAACTAGTATACAACAACGATAGAAAGTTTATTAAGTTCAAATAGTTCAGAGAAAGTATAAAAAAAAAAAAAACGAAATTAACAAATACAGTATAATTATAGTGTTGTCATAGTGTGTCTTAGTTGATCAGCCGCGGTATTAGCGCAGACTTACCATCATTCGTAGGCCCAAAGTCTATCGTAGTAAGTGTGTCAGGGATGGCTCCTTTAGAAAAATATGAGGCCGGAGCACCATCGGTGGTATAAAGAATTGCGTTGGTGCCCACATGCTTTGAAATCATGTTTCTCTGCTCAATTTTATACGGCATGTCACTGCCGTAGCTTCCATACTCGTTTTCAACCTATATGATACAAATAATTTTTATTTTTTTTATTTTACATTGGCTTTCCTAGATTTTAGTAAATAGCACAAGAATAGGATTATAAAATGCGTAACTTACTTGCACCAGGATAATAGGTCCACCATTACCGAATAACAGGGGCTCTAGTTGTTCAAACAATGCATTGATCCAAATCTCTGTCTCGCTAGCGAAATCTGTAAAATTAGCAGAAAATAAAATCAGGAAATACTGAACATGAAACCTTTAGAATTTAGATAATGATATGTTTGGTGAGTTGCATTTCATTTAGTTTGTAAGGAAAAAAAAAACGTATAGCACAGCAGATAAAATCTTTGTGATAAACTTATCAAGGTATCTTTTTATAATAAAGAAGATAGAAACAATGATGTCCTTTACCCTTTTCTTATTACCTTTGTCAGTTGTTCGTAGCTTGATGTTAGGGTATTTGCTCAGAAGCCAATAGGGTAATCCACCCTGTAAAAAAAATTAAGGTTAGCAAGATTACTTATCCCATTATAATTACTTACATCCAATCCATCCATTAGCTCTCTAAGTGCTCTGGGTGACAAGAACTTTTTTTATGTTACTTGGAGGTAAACAGACATACGTCCCACCAGATGGTTAGCGGTTACCTAAACCTCAATAGGTGAGGTTTTGATGCAAAGTTGATATTGTCTTAACGTAATGCCCTTAGTGTTGCTATTTTAAGTTGAAAACTCTTGTGTTAGAATTCCAACAACCCTTCAAACATACAACAGCTGCTTGTTCTTATCAAACGAGAGTACCTGCATGTGGGTCTCAGCGGGGAAGCAAAGTCTTACAGGATTAGATCTGACAGTATAATTTACCAGGTCTCTTTCAGCACAAATGTAGGGCCCTGGGCGCAGGAGAACGTGTAAGCCCTCCTCTGCCGCGATCTTCACGAATGATGCAATGTCGTGGTCACCTTTGAACCTGTACTGCCGCTCCTCGGGCTCGTGGTGACTCCATTCTATGTAACTTAAGATGACATGGACAAGTTATAGGTTGGTTTACATCCTTTCATAATTGTTGTTCTAGTTAGGTGCTCTTGGCGACAATAATTTGTAGTTTATTTGGTCGTTCAAGGCGCATAGGTAATAAATAATGAATAATAAAATAATGCTGGACACGCAGCATCATCTAGCCCCAAAGTAAGCAGAGCTTGTGTTGTGGGAACTACATATTGTAAATACATACATATTACACCCAGACCCGAGACAAAAAAATGAGAGGTGTCAAGGGACACCCGGATGGAACTCCTTTCGATTAATTAGTGAAGGAATTGTAATATTTTTTTTTTTTAGCAAGCCAACTTTAAATAATAATAATAATAATAAAATAAATGAAAATATCTGGCTTGCTATCTATAAGAGAGAGAGAGAGAGAGACAGAGAAACATGCGCACGCCGCACAGCTTACAATAGCTTACTATAGCAAAAAGTGTCGTTACAACTTTTTGTGAGATTTTTTTCCGTCTAGCCCCCTTTCACAACGCGCGATAAAGAACTTCGTTCCAATAAATAATAATAAATAAATAATGCTGGTCATTTTTCACACAGCAATATTTGCAGATCATACAAACATTTGTCCCGCGACGGGAACCGAAATAGCAACCTTCTGCGTCTTAAGCGGGCCTTCGCACACTGCGCCATAGAGGTCGTTATAAGTATTTATTTGAACATCCCCGCTGGGGATGGAGCCACAAATAGGACGAGGCAATGTAGTCGGTGTGCACCGACTTCCCGCAAGGGACCAACAAGATCTAGATCTAGATTCACTTTCATGCGAAAGTGAATCTAGATCGTTCGCTATGGCATAATTTAAGGGAGGCTTATGTCCTGCTGTATAGACTTCTACAAGCTGTTGATGATAACATATACTTATGGTTTTGTTGATTTTCAATCTTACGTGGCAACAGAGTTGAGACCAGCTGTCTTAAGCTTGCGTAGACGATCACGCCAGTACTCTGCAGGCACCCGGAAATAATGCATAGATCCAGACATTATGTGAATCTGTTGGCCATCTATCATGAAGTTGTCCCCTTCGATTGTAATGTGGTGACTCGCATTTTGAGACTTTGAATTCCATGAAACAAATTCCAAAGTATATAAAACACAAAATTAATTATTGTTTTAGTCATGACAAAAGATACGTGGCGTGGATTGCTTATATATCAGTCAATGCACGATAACGTTCTTGCAGACATAAATCAACTAATACAACACAAAATACTTCAAAAGATTCAAGAAACTATAGGAAACTATAGCTACAGTTAAATGTAGCTTGCCCGTACCATTTCTCTTCGTAATGTAGTGAAGCAACACGAATGTACTACCCTACACCGCTCATAATAACTGAAGAGACGACTGGAGAGAGACGGCGCGGTCGCCGGACGGCGGCGGCGGGCGTGGAAAGTTAGGCGTCGCGTCGCGTCGCGCGGCGGCGGCGGCAGGCCGGTACGTTTTTTGTAAATGTGTTTGCACAACTTTACCTTAATATGTATATTCAGGCGGATCAGTCGCGGTAGTAGGTACTTATCAAAGAACAATTCCAACTTGGTAGGTACCTACTATTGCAAATGACCGTTTTATCCTTCAGTTTTAATAAATGTGCCTAGAGAGACGATACTGGGTATTATTATGCTCATTATTATTAAAACATTAGATACAGAATAATTTAAACATTATTAAACGGTGTCGTACCTAACTAGGTAAAGGACACCCTTTAGCAATACATTTTTCGGCATATACATACACATGTATATGCCGAAAAATGTATTGCTACGTAAATGTAGATTTATCCCCAAATTTTCTAGGGCTCCGTAGCCAAATGGCGAATACGGAACCCTTAGTTTCGTCTAGTCTGTCTGCTGTCCGCCCGTGTGTCATATCCCGATTTCTAGCTCAGTTAAGAGTGTATAGCGATGAAATTTACTATGAAGACGTGTTTGCAAATCCTAATAAAGAAAATAACAAAATAGTATAATTGTTTGCGTATCCCTAGTACACGCAAAAGTTATGTCCTCTTACTTTTTAACTTTCCTTTTAAGTATGAAACGATGCTTATCGAGTAGCGTCTAACGTATAGGAACTATCTTTTAAAATCGGTCAAAGGATTTCCACATTACAATGATCTGAATAACTGATTCAATTTTAGAGGAGAATAATAAAATAATAATTATGGAGGTGAAAATATATTACACGCTGGAAGAGATTACCTATATATACCTACCTAATGCATTGTAATATTCATTGCACGGGAAAGAGAACCAAATCAGACTGAATTTATATTTGTGACTAGCCTCTGCTTACGGCTTCGCACGCGTAATACTGGAAAAAAGGAGCCTATATGTATACCCGCGGTTTTACTCGCGTGGCATAGGTAATTGATAGGTGCAAAAATAATTGCATGCCCTGCACCCTTAAGGGCTCTTTAGAATACCCGTATTCAGTTATTTTGTACAAAGGGCATTTGTGAAAAGAGCTGAACAACTTTGTAACAAATACAGATTTGTTCAGCCCTTTTCACCCCCTTAGGGGTAGAATTTTCCAAATTCCTTTCTTAGTGCACACATCACATCAAAAGGAATATACCCTCCAAGTTTTATGCTTCTAGGACATATTGCTTAGGCTGTGCGTGGATTCACTTGACTTTGGACTTTGACACCCTCATCCTATTTGAGAGGTATTTTTAAAGGAAATTATTTATATATAGTAAGCCTTTTATCATTTGGATTATATGAAGTTTCAAGACTGTAAGTTCAAGGAATACGATTTTTCATACAAAGGTTTTCGGCTCTTTTAACGTCCTTAGGGGTAGAATTTTACAAATTCCTTTACTATTGCACCCCTACACTATAAGAGGAATATACCCTCGAAGTTTCATGCGTCTAGGACTTATGGCTTAGGCTGTGCGTTGATCCGTTAATCAGTAATGGAACAGTTTTATATATATTGATTCTGGGACGTACTTATATCTGTTTCAAATTTTATCCAAATCGGTCCAGACGTTGCGGAGATTATTTGCAACAAACATCCAAACTTACACGTTTGAAAATAACAAAAACGTAGGTATTTACCTGATTCACTCTTTTCAAAGTACCTTCACTGTGAATATTTCTCTGATGTCGCTTCGCCGAAAGGACCTCAAAAGAACAGCTCAGCAATATAACTCCTAAAGCTAGCCTCCTTCTCGGCGACAACATTTTTCAAACAAACAAAAAGTTAAGCACTGAAAAGAATAGAAATTATATTATTGTAAAGAACTGCCCATTCAACAGTGCAACCAAGTACAAAAGCGGTCTTCAAATTCTTTCCACTGTGTTTTGGCCTCGTGACCCTGCCATAATTTAGTTAAATTAATGCCTCGTTACTTTAGTTGCAAATATAATTGGATTTAGTGGTGGGAAGTTTTCAAGGTAAGTGAATATCTCCTAAAATAAATATTAGTTGAAAATATTCGGTGTTTATCAGGTTATTATTTAATTGTCACACTTATATATAATAAAAAAAAACTTAGGTTAAACTTTCCTAGGGTAAAAACTTTCTTGAACAATATTTTCTGAAACCATCAGGTAAACTCGCTGTAATAAATGCATCGTCATCGTTACGTGTGCAAGACTCAACTCAATTCGATGTATTTTAATATCTGTGATTCGATTAAAGGAACAACGCCAAAATTTACGATCAAACATAAAAATAAATTATTAAAATCTGTATTTATTAATTTCAATAATGGATGGATGAACAAATATTATTGGAATAAGATTCAGTATACCTAGTGTTGTGTTACGGCACGAAACATTCAGGTTGCAAGAAAAGCTTACACTTAGCCTTTTAAATCTTGGTACTTGATAAATTGAGTATTTTTTTCGTTTGATCAATTCGACTTTCTAATCATGCATTGTAAAAATGTTTTCACTCATAAAATACTAGTTTAAAAGCTTGCAAAATAGATGAACCATTTTGTCGCCCATTGGTATAATAATATGGCAATGACCTTCGCTATCTAAGCACCATCGCTGGCAGTGAACTGTCTTGACCTCTAGAAATGGGTGAGACGGGGCGACAGACGTGACGCGGCGACGCTAGCGCACCTCGCTACGTAGATAAGGTAACAGGCTTATGTTATTAGAGAAAATATCTTATCAAAAATATTCACCTATTTGATGGTCGACACGTCCACTCGTCACGGCACTTAGCTTGAAACTCCGTAGTCCCTCGGCAAGCTTATGAAGGTACTCGTATCAAGCACTACAATGCTCAATACCCATTGCCCATGTGTGGCCGGTATGCAGATTGCAATATCAGAAAGATAAATTTAATGCCTGTTAGCGTGTAGTGTTACCGTGTCAAATCAAGTTTGAACGCATTAGGAACGAGTTAAACTAATTGTTTATATGCAAATTAAGAGTAGGTACCTATTAGAGCTAATTATTTGCTCTTCAGAACAACCGTATCCACGTCATAGCGGTGGATAAAATGGATAAAATGGACATCCTCAGATACATACTCAGAGAGTAGATCTTTGAGGATACGAAGTAGGGGGTAGTCAGAGGCACGTCCAAACATTATATTTGGCACATTCCCGCTTTTTGCAAGTTAGCATTCCACGTGACAGGTTGCAAGTCACCGCTTATTGGAACACTAACTATTGGTACATGCCTTCGAATTTTTGGTTCTAGGGCATGCCGGTTTCTTCACGATGTTCCTTCACCGTTTTGAGCACGTGTTAATGCGCACATAAATTATTCGAGTGGAAAATCCATTGGGCCAGTAATTCAAATAAGAATCCACGAGAACGCCTAATTAGTGGAAGCCAAACGGTATCTAGTAATTTTGTCTCAAAGCTACCATTAAAACAATTTATTTTCATGATTACCATTATTGAAACGAGAAGCCGAGCCGCTCCTCTACTTTACCCGGGTATAAAATGATTGACGCCTTAAATATTGGAAGCTGCAAACACAGATAAATATGCCGATATGATATATTTTTCACCCCTGTGCTTCGCTTATATCTCAAAAACTGATGATTATTATTTGTTTTGTATTTAACACAAATAGTAATAAGCGGATTATTACTATTTGTGTTAAATAAATACACAGAGGGCCCGGTGCGGAACTTTGACAAGCATTTCTCTTTTATCGCCACCACCACCACAGTCGCCTGGCACTGCTGGTGCTTCTGAAAACAAAGATTACAAGTTTTTCTGAAATCAATACAGACTTTCCATCATCACCTTATTTCCTCATATATTGCACCTCATAGGATAGCACCACTAGGAAGATAGTTAAACACTTTTCTTAGTCACCATACACAACTCTAATTTTAAAAACAATCTAACAATCACGACTATATTGGACATACTTAATGATCAGATCTTTGAGAATCAACAGTAAGGGGTACTCAGAGGCACGTCCAAACATTACATTTGGCACATGCCCACGTTATTTTATTTTTCCCGGATATTTTTATGGTTCCTTAATTGCTCGAATGAACAAATCGCATATATCCCCTCGGACATACGCCTTCTGTATGTATGCCACAGCTAACAGTCGGCTACTTCCACCCGCTTCCTGCAAACGTTTTCTCTTGTACCTAGTACATTTAAGAAGTGTGTAAAATTAATTATTTTATCGTCTCGCAGAATGAACAAATCGCATATATCCCCTCGGACATACGCCTTCTGTATGTATGCCACAGCTAACAGTCGGCTACTTCCACCCGCTTCCTGCAAACGTTTTCTCTTGTACCTAGTACATTTAAGAAGTGTGTCAAATTAATTATTTTATCTTCTCGCAGAGCAATAAAAAAACATGTTGAGCATTGATTTATATTTTGAGAATCTATTTAAAGAATGTGTGTGTATATCGGCAATATTTCCCTAAAACTTATTGGAAATAAAGTATCAAAACGATATAGCAATGTTATCCCGTGGGAAGAAGCTAGTTATAGAGATCGTAAATTATCTAAAATACTTTTTTTTTTAAATATTACTTACATGTAAACTTTGTAACAAATGAACGATGTATCATTACGATGTTGATAATCCTATAATATTGGTTTCGAAGAAACCTTCAAGTCAGGGGAAAGTTAATAGTAACTATTGACCTATTTTCGCCAAGTTTTATTCACAACAATATGTTATTTTCTCAGTTGACACCCCTTTATGTGCACACATGCTTGGAATAATATAAAACTACAGTACCTACGCCAGTATGCAGCGTGAATCGAACCATAAACTATGGACTACATTTCACGCGGTCTTCACAGAAACAATATAAATTAAGTAGGTGTATTTGGTACATTTAGTGACAAACAGATAATTTTGTAAAATCATTCGTATTTCTGTGGTTTACCTCTTATTGTTAATACTATAGCTTAATACCACCGACCTGAGAAGTATTTGATTAATATATCCTTTTGGCCGATGGACTTTTTGGCTTAGTAGCGTAGTTATGCAGAGAAAAAAGTTTAGTAGGTTTCTAGCAATAGATTGTATTTGACATAAAAAGTATCCATAGGGATAAATGTACAAATATGAAATTTGCAACTATAAATGTCTGATTATGGATGAATTTCCGAAGGACCTATGGCTAAGGTAAATTCGAAAAGGGATGGCGTATTTGAAGTACTTAGATGGTATAGAATCGCGGACGAGTAGCTATTTTCCACAGGCACTGGGCAGCGGGCGGGCAGGCGGGCTGACCTAGTGAACGCACGTTGAAAGCGACACCGGCATCGGCGCATAATAACAGTGGCAGGGAACGTGGTACGGCGCGGCGCGGCACCTGAGCTGCGTCGCGGACAGTGCGCGCGCACCTCGCCATGCGCACACGCTCATCACATGGCGCGTCGCCTGGCGCTGCTGGTGCTTCTGGCGGCCGCGGTCGCATATCGCCCGCCCTCCGGCTTCGACGACATCTCCGACTCAGAGCCCGACCCGTTCGTCCTCTGGGACGACTACGACGACTCCCTAGATACCACCCCTCAACCTCGAATACGCAGTACTACCCCCAATACTAAAGTGCTATTGAGGGGCAAAGGCCCCAGAGTGAATGTGACCGTGAAAAATTCTAAGGGTGATGACAAGAAAGTCATTAAGACTACGAACATTAACATAGAGAGTCATACGAACTTTATAGTGACTAAGTCACCGCCATTGAAACCGAATGGTGTTACGAAACGACCGACAGTTCAGTCCGACGGACAGTACGTACTGGTCCAAGCTCCTGAAACAGATTACGTGACACGGAGAACTACAAAGAAACCACAGACGCGCCGCCCGCCCTCGACTCGGCGTCCGACTACACGCCGCCCCGCCACTACGCGACGTCCGACCACCCGCCCTCCACGTCGCACTCCCAAAACAACAAAGACACCGCTGACGAGGAAAACTACATGTCCTCCTAAAAACCCCGGGTGGCTGTCTTCGTTCTTCCAGAATAACAAAGTGGTGAAGAAAACTCCAAAGAAACCGGCAAAATCAGGTTGGTTTTTAGGTGGGTCTACTTTCAAACCGATCATCATAGACCATAGGCGATTGTCGTCAAGCTGATATATGGGGTGAAAGAGTACTCAAAATAACGTAAAATAAATGAATGGTGCTGGGCGCTGCGCTGCTTCCTTGGTATAATTTTTCAAACACTTTTTTTCTTGCCTAGGAACTTTGGCTGTTTTGGTTCTGTTGTACTTTAACGAAATATTCGTCCATACAAAAGACTTCAACGCGCTCGTTGCGTTGTTAAAAAATATATTACATTTTATTTTTTTGCACAACGGACAAAATTTCTCAATCAATATATTCAGTTAAATTAACGAAATAAATAAAACCAGATATAAATATAGTCATAATATTTAGGTAATATTTATAAATACAATGAGGGCAGTTAAGTTCTTATTCTAAGCGTAATTTAGCTCGTCAATACAAAGAGTTCAACGCGCCTTCTATCACGGCTCTGGTGCAAATGTAATAAGATTCGAGTAGCTGACAGACGTTTGCTAGGAACTGGGTTTTTTTAGCTTCAGAGCCAATAACTATAGTTGGGTGAGTCCAGTCCTCATGGACATGGATTAATCGTTTACTAAGTTTTTACACAGAACAGATAAACAAATACTTAAGTTGTTAATAATGAGATAAGTGTGACCTATTCATACTTTTAAATTAATATACCTATTTATTTATTGAAAACGGCATAATATTTGTGGTAAATTTTGACAAATTAACTGCTAATTGGTAACAGGTAATTAGGTTGCGGGTTCGATTCGCTTTCCAACCCCGACAAAATACATATGTTTGTTTATTCTGCAAATATTTTTCTCGGGTTTTGGTGTTTTTTTATGTATAATATGAAAAAAAAAATTGTAGAAGCAGTAAATTAGTCATGTAGTTACATAACACGATCTCAAGATGATGCTCTGTGAAAAATTACCAGCATTATTTATATACTATTTTAAAAGTTAATTGGTCGAAAAAAAACTCAAGTACGAGTACTAACCGATACTAACCGGATATAAATAAAGTATCTTTAGTGGTGCTTGCACTAGTGTTGGTACATGAACCGTATCACTAGTTGAGGTTTAGAAAACCAGCTTATCCGGCCCCAAAGATTATGATTACGAAAGTTTAAGTGAGGACGACATAACATGAGTAAAGTTTTCCTGATGACATTATAATCAGTGTACATGTACACGATTCTAATTGTTCATAAATATAACTACAAAACATATAAATGGCCGAGACAAGTTTTGTGCCACGGAAATAAACTGCAATAATTACTGGCAACATTTTTAGATCGAACATACTTTGTAATGACTAAACCCATTTGTGCCTTACTGTAATTTATTCAAGAAGATAAAGGCCCGCACAAATTGGCGTGGTGGCGATCAACTTCCTTGTAAAAAACCACGCTGCCACGCTGGCAGTAGTCTTCTTGCGAACAAGGTACCAGAGTGAATTCGGGATAAGAAGCTTAGACGTACCTATATGAATAGATGTAAGGAAATAAGTGAACCGAAACGTGGCCTATAAACAAATTAAGATTTACAACAACATTATTAACAAAAAACGTAAACGTTAAATTGAATTAAGCTACATGAGGTAAGCAATTCAAGTTGCCAGCAACTCAATGATCATCTATTTTTTACCACAAACAGAAAGTTCACCACATACTCCATATATATTACTACGTTCCATTATTGAAGGTAATTTTTCAAATGATCTAGTCTAGAAAACAGTCTGCATCCGTGTTATTTTAAAACATTGTTTATCCGTTATTTAGATAAGTTGCGGTTAGATATGTTATATATATTAATGCAGAGCCACACCAATAAAATATCTTCATATCCATGATCTTCTTATTTTTTTTAATATTTAAGAACTCATGTTTTTTCCTTGTGTTTTATTTATTTATTTATACAAAATTTCATCCATCACCTTCACAAAATAATTCCTAACCAAGCATAATTAATACTAACCTACTATAATTTTATTAAACTTTCGACATCATCCAAATCTACTTACTCATCGAAAGCTCATATAGGTACCCGCATACACTAGCCGATGCTAGTTGGTTTTTGTATACATACTCGACTTCAATTGAATTTCAATAATTGATGATTGCAGATGCAAACGGTTTTGGTCATCTTAACGTATACCTGTCTGATAAAATTCGTACGGATATTGGCAAATTGCTATTATCAATCATTTATAGGGTTCCGTACCTCCTACCTGTCACGCGGAATGCATGGGCCATTTTTTTTTATAAACTTGTTAATCTCTCTGAGTACCTATACAGGGTGTAATCGTTAAGTGTGCACAGGCGATTATTCCGTAACTATTGCAGATATCAAAAAACTTTAAACTGATATCGAAAGTACTTTACCTAATGAGTAAAATGACATTAATAACTTTTTAAAAATAAAACGAGAAATATCCAAAAAAATTACATTAATCACTCCCATACATTTTATTTCTTAGTAAGTACAAAATTTTGTGTTCAAAGCATATGTTCGAAGTGACGTCCTCCTTGTGCAATACAATGACGAGCTCTATTTACAGTTTCTAAATGAACTTTCCTTAACATTTGCGGAGTAATTAAAGCAATTGCACGACGTACACGATTCTGTAACTCTTCTAGGCTGTGTACTCTCTCAGCGTACACGTGGTCTTTGACAAATCCCCATAGGAAGAAATCACAAGGCGTGAGATCCGGGGATCTGGCAGGCCAAGGGGTTGCACTATTATTGGCTATTAAGCCATTATAATTGTTTCGTAAGAAATTCATTACAACATTTGTATTATGTGCAGGTGCTCCATCTTGTTGAAAAATTATCGACCTTCTTTCATCGTCTGGAATTGGTTCTAAGAGACTTGGCATATCGTTTTGTACAAAGGAGAAATATCTCTGTCCATTTAAGGTTCCACTGTAAAAATATGGCCCAATGATCCGATCTCCAAGAATACCACACCACACATTAATTGAGAATCGCACCTGAGCTCTAACTTCAGTAGTTAAGCGAGGATTGTCAATTGACCAATAATGCGAGTTTTTTCTATTGTAAATGCCGCAGTTTGAAACATTACTTTCATCGGTCCATAAAATTGACCTTACATTGACATAATTATTGACTAGCCAATTGCAATAGACCAGCCGACGAGCAGGATCATCATTGTGCAGCGTTTGAGTAGGTTTTATCTTAAATGCTTTGAAGTTGTGTTTTTTTAATAACTTGTGTACATAATTGTGGGACACTGGAAATGATCGGGCCACTGAACGCGTTGATTCTTGTGGATTATCTACTACGTAGTTAATAATATTGTTATCTAAGTCATTATCAAATTCCGGAGCTCTTGTTCTCGAACCTTTTTTTCTGTTAAAAGATCCATAATTTATCAAATTGTTATCCAACTTACGTAAATACGTACCAGAAGGAACTTCTCTATCTGGGTACTCTCTTCTGTAGGCGATAATGGCCGCCCTATTGTTACAATCATGTTTGTAGTACATTTTTAACATGTCCCTCTTTTCTGTATTGGAATATGCCATTTTTCAATCAATAAATGCAACAATCACGATTATTAACGCAAATTGAAAAATACAATAAATTGGCGGGAACGAGAACCCGCGATAAAGAATTTGAATTTAGAACGAACACCAAAGAGTATCTTTCTTTTTGTTTTTATTTAGTATGTTGCTTTTCAGCTAGTTCAAATCAATACAATATTGAAACAAGGTTTATTATAAATTTGAAGTGGTAAGATAATTAATCTACACGTGTATCTACTTGAAATTCATTAATACCTTCATATCGTACATAATTATAAAATGACAAGGGTAAAATGAGTAGGTACTATTCCACTTAAAATAAGGAAACTAAAACCTTTCTACTATCTCATACTAAATGTATGGGAGTGATTAATGTATTTTTTTTGGATATTTCTCGTTTTATTTTTAAAAAGTTATTAATGTCATTTTACTCATTAGGTAAAGTACTTTCGATATCAGTTTAAAGTTTTTTGATATCTGCAATAGTTACGGAATAATCGCCTGTGCACACTTAACGATTACACCCTGTATACCTGAGGATGTCCATTATAAGGGTTACAATCGTGAGTGTTTTTTTTTTATAATTATTCTTACTGGTTTAAACTATACCGTTTTTAACGACTTCAAAAAAGGTTCTCCTTTTAGTTGTGAGACTTAAAATATCTTTAAAGTAGGATGTGGGTACAAGTTTTGACGAGAATGACATCATCACTAAAAGTTTTCGATAATAATTATATAAGTCTATAAAACAAGCTCTGCTTAATTTGAGGCTAGATGATGCCGTGTGAAAAATGACCAACATTATTTATTTGTTTATTATCATCATCACGAGCACGACGTCCACTGCTGGACATGCCCCCCATATAATGTCACAAAAAGCCGTCTTCATCCATATATTCTTGTGACCGTTACAATATCATCGATCCATCCAGGTACTATGTCATCTGGTTTGTAGACTCCATTTGAGAATCCATAGAGGTTGGCTAGTTTTAGCCATTCCCCCTTCAACGGATTAATTCCAAGAGATTTTGATGGCCTAGAAACTATGCAACTAACTAATTCAAACAAATACTTAAGTATGTACACTATTGAGAACTACAAAAAGCAGATTTTTTTAAGGGCTACCCTTTCTATAATTACGTCTAGTAGCTCTATTAGATAGGTATACACAGATTGTAAAACCTTACTTCCATATAATTGAATACAGGTTTCATTTACCTCAAGACCTCGAGCATTTGAAGTAAAATCTCTGTAGGAAGATCAAATTCATTCAACTAGTTTTATAAATAGCTCCCGGTAATAAGCCTAGCTACGACTTCGTCTCTACTCACTACGGATGCAGATCAGCCTACTTATTAAGAGTTTTCCGTTCTGGACGTACCTTGTACATTAATTATCAACCAGCATAGGAACACAAAGTAAATTATACTTTGAAATATTATACCTATCTTACGAAAACATAATGGTTGCCCCCGTTTAAATTTTGCGGAGTGTTACTACTGAGGCAGGCCATGCTATCGTATAAAATATAATCTGTTAATACAGCAGCATCCCCTAGCAACGAAAGAACAAAATAATGATAAGTGTTTTCTCACGTTCGATCGACGCTTATAATTAATCCGTGAATAATGCGGAACATTGCCGTAGTTGCAGCGTGCTGCGCCCGCGCACCCGTCAACTCTCGCAAGCGTATCTTGGCCCACTAACATAAAAATATTTCTCTTTAAACGTTACAGTTGAGTGTCAACTTCCGATAAGGATATAGGAAACTCACAATCAAATATTTAACTCAGATATACAGAACGTGTATTTGTCCTAGTATATACGATTTAAATACCACAACGGGTTTAAGCTTTCATCTTTTCAAAATTTAAAGTTTATTAATACTAATTTGTCTCTTCTTGATATGTGTAGTTTAAAATTCCAATTTCAACAATTAAACAAATACTATTTTTTTTTCAAGGATAACTTCCCGTTATTTAAAGACGGTTATAAAATATGAAATTTCACCCCCCATTTTTTCAACCATGTCACCCCTATGGTTATTTTCTCCATCAACTTTATATGGCACCACACATGAAGCTTACCTTCCCATTAAAAATAATAATTATAAGAGGGTTACAATTAGCGAAGATATCGCATAATTGACACATAAAAAAATGTACCGATGAATTGAGAACTTCTTCCTTTTACGAAGTTAGTTGAACATACTAATAACTGTTTAAAAATATTTATAAGACCCTGAGTTTGCGTTTTAAGGTCAGTCAGAGATTTTGACTCCAAGGAGCTTGTCCCATTGTAAAAGGGCCGCTGTGTTCTAATAAAATAAAAACATTTCAGGATTCTTCTCCAAAATGTACAATTGGATAGTGGGATCTAAGTCGTGGTTTGGAGGAGCAAGCTGGTTTTCAGACTCAGCCAAGCTGAAGAACCCGAATCCGGTAACTACGACCACTACAGCGCCTCTTACGACGGAGTCCAGCTGGTTCCAGAATCTTTTGGATACAGAGGAGTCCAATGATGGCGCTTACCTTACCAGTGATACCAGTACAAGTAAGATATTGTTACAAGCTAGGGTACGGGATAAAATAATGAAGTCCACTTGAACACCAAAAGAACACTGTATTAGTCAGGTTACACTATAAAATTAACTTTGGCACTAACAGCACAACAGAATTACACCACTTAAACAAAAGCACTAAAACACTGAATTACTAGGTACAACACTATAACACAAACAGTCACTTTACTAATCACTGGGTATCGCTTCTTTATCACTTTTATCAATTCACTTCCAAATCTCGATCGGAACTGTCGCTACGGGCCGCTCACCGCGCTTATAAATCCCCCTAAGACGATACCTCGATCCTTCCAGAAAGATCTCGTACAATCCCGTCCTTTCTAAGCGCGCACTATCCCCTTCTAACGCATTTGCTATCTCTTACTAACGCGGTTAATGACCGTTCTAGTCGGTTCCATAAGGGGGCGGGGCGTCCGCTACGTGCGTGCTAGTTCTTTCTACGCGATACTAGATGGCGGTAGAACGAGTAGTGCGTCCATTTGATAAGAGATGGCGCTAGCATACCGTAGTTAGCTAGCAGCGCACGTCACACTGCCCCCTCCTTAGACATGCTCGTCCCGAGCATCGTCAGACCCGTAATACCTCGCCAAACGGTCAACATGAACGATCTTAGGGGCTCCTCGCAGACCCTTCTGTATCCGATAAGTGACATCGTTAATCCTGGTCATAACACGGTACGGTCCGTCCCATTTGGGCTGTAATTTGGGAGACTTTCCTTTTTTCCGCACTGGATTATGCAACCACACCAGTGAACCTTCGTTGAATCCCAAATTGTTCAGTTTTCTGTCATAACGGGTCTTCATCTTTTCAGACGTTTGTTGGCTGGATTGTCGGATGTTTTCATATACGTCGTTCATTTTATTTCGTAAGTCGCTCGCATAATCTGTTATTGTGCGTGGAGAATCAGGTGGAATGCCAGTTATCAAGTCCGCAGGTAATCGCAGTTCACGTCCAAAGTTCGCAAAGGCAGGGGTGACATTTGTGCTCTCGTGAACTGCACTTCTATATGACAGCAGAAATGGCTGAATGTACTTGTCCCAATCCTTTTGATTGGTCTCCACCACTTTTGCCAGATAATGTTCCAACGTCTGATTAAACCTTTCTACCATTCCGTCCGATTGTGGGTGATAGGAGGTGGTTCTGGTCTTATGAGTGCCCATTAAACGACATGTCTCCTGAAATACCTGGGACTCAAAATTCCTTCCTTGGTCGCTGTGAATTTCCAGAGGTACTCCAAAACGACAGAAAACTTCGTGTACTAATTTATCCGCTACCGTCGAAGCTTCTTGGTTAGGAATTGCGAAAACTTCCGGCCATTTTGTAAAATAATCCATGACTACCAAGAAGTATTTGTTCCCGTTTTCACTAACAGGAAACGGTCCAGCAACGTCCAGCGCTATACGTTCCCACGGCGCTCCGACATTGTATAACTTCAATGCTCCTTTGCTGCGCGTGTGGGGTCCTTTTACGGCTGCACAACTCGTACATTTCCGGCACCAGTCCTCCACATCATCTCGACAATGGATCCAGTAAAATCGTTCGCGGATTTTTAACAATGTCCTTTTTATTCCCATATGACCACCCGAACATCCCTCGTGGTAGAGCTTCAGAACGTCAGATATTTTGTTCCTAGGGACAACCATTTGAAGGTGACAATGATCTCCTCGAGCATTTTCCCATTTACGGCACAATACTCCATTATGGACAACCAGACTGTCCCACTGTGCCCAATAACTTTTTGTAGTTGTGCTCATTCCAGCAACATCACTCCACTTAGGTTTGGGGCTACCAGCTTTGATCCGTTCTACAATTGGCTTGAGATCGTTATCCTCCTGCTGTGCTTGCTGCAGGGCTTCCTTCCACTCCTCGCTAAGGTCTGTTCTCAGCATTCTTATGGGTACTGCTTCTTTGGACTCCTGTTTGACACAACGCTTACAGTTTTCCAGGCAAGGTCTTCTAGAGAGTGCATCCGCGTTACCGTGAGATTTTCCACTGCGATGTTCAATTTGAAAATCAAACTCCTGTAGCTGTTCTATCCATCTTGCCACTTGCCCCTCGGGGTTCTTGAACTGTAATAGCCATGTTAACGCAGCATGGTCAGTTCGCAGATGAAATTTACGTCCTAGCAGATATTTGCTGAAATGCTGCAAAGATTTTACTACTGCCAGCAGTTCCCTTCGTGTGACACAGTAATTTCTTTCCGGTTTGGATAAAGATTTGCTGAAGTAGGCTATCACCACTTCTTGATCTCCTTTGCGCTGAGATAATACACCACCAATACCGGTATTACTTGCATCTGTGTCCACGATGAACTCGTTATCTAGGTCAGGAAAGCCAAGAATAGGTGCCTCACACAGACGCTTCTTTAGTTCCTGAAAAGCATGGTTGCAGTCTTCATCCCAGCAGAATAGTCGCTTCTCCTCGGTGAGCTTGTGCAAAGGCTTAGCTACATCAGCAAAGTTTTTCACAAACCGTCGGTAATAGGAGCACAACCCTAAAAATGCTCTGACTTGTGTCTTGTCCATTGGAATCGGCCAATCCTTGACAGCGTCTATTTTCTCTGGGTCAGTTTGTATACCGTTTCGTGAAACTACATGACCCAAGAAGCTTACTTGCCGTCTGAAGAACGAGCACTTTTTCGGACTTAACTTTAGATTTGCTGCGCGGATCTTTGACAACACGCGTTCCAGATTTTGAAGATGTTCTTGAAACGTTCTTCCAATAATGATGATGTCATCCAAGTAGACAAGGCAGGCGTCTCCGATCAATCCAACAAGTACTAGCTCCATTAGCCTCTCAAAAGTCGCAGGGGCGTTGCATAATCCGAACGGCATGACTCGAAATTGCCAAAGTCCCTTTCCCGTAGAGAATGCAGTCTTTTCCTTGTCTCTAGGGTCTATTTCTACTTGCCAGTAGCCACTTTTCAAATCCAGAGTAGTAAACCACTTCATTCCTGTCAGTGTATCTAACGTGTCATCAATTCTTGGTAGTGGATAACTGTCTTTCTTCGTTACTTCATTGAGACGACGATAATCCACACAGAAACGCATAGTTCCGTCCTTCTTCTTGACTAGCACGACAGGCGAGCACCAAGGACTGGATGAAGGTTCTATTACACCATCCTTCATCATTCCCTCAATCATGGTTTCTACTTCTTTCTCCCGTGCTACTGGTAATCGTCTAGGTCGCTGGCGGATCGGTAGCTCATTACCAGTGTTTATCGCATGCTGTACTAGTCCAGTCTTTCCAATATCAGCATCATTCGAAGAGAATACATCGGCATACTGAAGTAACGTCTTTTTAGCCATTGCAACTTCTTGTTCAGAAAGATCCTTGCGACAAACTTCCAGAAACGATGACACATCATATTTGTTCTTTAGGTTTTGGCCACTGGGCAATTCTTGACACCTTCGCAAGCAAGCTACTTCCTCACAGGTTCCCATTAACGTCCCTTTTTCGATGAGGTTTTCTTCACTACTCAAGTTCAATATTCGCACTGCTGAGGTACTCGTAGCCTTCACTAGAGTTCGTGACATAATCCATGGTTGGACGGTATTCAATCTCTCTATCAGTACACATCGATTATTTCCCGCAGTGTGTGACAATCTTACTGGTACAATGGTTTCCGACCTTGGAGGCAGAACAGTTTTCTGTAGACAGTAAATATTCCCTGGTGATCCACCTTCCATAAAAATTTCCTCCGTTCCACATTTTAACACTCCTTGATTCACGTCGATCTTGCAGCGGTGCTCTCGCAAGAAATCCAAACCCAGGATACAGTCGTCAACCACGTCGGCCACGATGACGTTATGCAGGAAAATCCTTTCACCCAGCTTCACCTCTACCCGCTTCTCGCCTCGGACGGATATGTGCTGACCGGTTGCTGTTAAGAGTTGGACTCGGTCACTGTTACGGAAGAAGTTCCCAAGTAAGCGATTTGCAAGTTGGGAACTGACCACTGTACGAGAAGCACCAGTATCCAATGTGATCTTGCAGGGTGTTCCATTGATTTGGCCATTGATAATCAGGCTGTTCCCGTCGTGTGCTTGTGAGATCGAAATTCTTGGGACTTTTTCACTACCAGCCAGCACCCGTCCCGTAGTCCTGCCGTTTACTCGTTTCTGCTGCTGTTGGACGGAGGCGCTAGCCCCCTGTTCTCCTTGAGGCCGATCTTCCCCTCTCGAAGTGCGTTTTGGGCAGCTAGACCTCAGGTGACCTTTTTCTCCACACTCGTAGCATCGAGGACTAAATTTAGGGCGGCTGAATCTGTCACTGAAAGGAGATGCCACCACTTCCCTGACGCGGTGCGCTCGATGGTCCTGACGTACGGCCTCTACCTCCAAAGCATGGGCCAAGGCGTTCTTCAGAGACTCGTGGTGCCCAAGCCTCACAGTAGCTCGTACTTCCAGGTCACGTATTCCATCGACGAACGCCTGGATCAAGATTCCATCAATGAGCGCAGGTGAAGATTGATACGCCTTCCGAACCAGCTTTTCAATTTCCAAAGCCCACTGTTGTAGGTTCTCGGTGCTCCGTTGGCTTCTGTCCTTTAGCTGAGCACGGAACACGTGCTCCAGGTGTGCGTCGCCATATCGGGACTCCAAAGCTTCCAGCAGTTGCTCGTAGCTGACTTCCTTCCCCAGGGCTTCTAAGATGGTGAGCGCCTGGTCACGAAGGCCTAGTGTAAGTGCAGTCATGGCTTGCTTCTTGGTCCATCCATTTGCTTCAACAACAGCATCAAGCTGGATCTTGTACGCTGACCACGAAGAACTTCCATCGAAGGGTGGGACCTTAAAACCTCGAACCGATGTAGAAGTTACTACAGGAGCCACGTTGCCTTCGCCAGATTTTAGTACACCCAGAGCTTTCTTCACGTCGGCGATCTGAGTTTCGGCCTCTGAGATACGATTCTCGTGGTGCTTCACCTGCTCCTTCACTTCTTTGAGGTCTTTTCCAATAGTCACGTGTAGTTCCTTCAGAAGGTGAGCTTGTTCCTCCTGTCGACGAGCCTGGTCTGCTTCCAGCTGACGGAGTTGCTCCTCCTGCCGACGAGCCTGCTCCTCCTGCCGACGTGCCTGGTCTGCTTCCAGCTGACGGAGTTGCTCCTCCTGCCGACGAGCCTGCTCCTCCTGCCGACGTGCCTGGTCTGCTTCCAGCTGACGAAGTTGCTCCTCCTGCCGACGAGCCTGCTCCTCCTGCCGACGTGCCTGATTTTCCATCATAGTCATTAAGGCAGCAAAATCAAACGAAGCAGGAGATCGGGCCACAGTCGATGATTCTGCAGATGATCCAGCAGCTGACTCCATCTCCGGCTGAGGTACCCGCCCAGGTTCTTGTGATGGGGAACCTCCGAAACGCCTTCCATCGACTTCTTGCTGTCGTTGATGTCTCGTCCTGACACCCTCCATACTGTCGTCCTTTGGTAGAATCGGCATTATTTTATCCCACTTCTGACACCAAATTGTTACAAGCTAGGGTACGGGATAAAATAATGAAGTCCACTTGAACACCAAAAGAACACTGTATTAGTCAGGTTACACTATAAAATTAACTTTGGCACTAACAGCACAACAGAATTACACCACTTAAACAAAAGCACTAAAACACTGAATTACTAGGTACAACACTATAACACAAACAGTCACTTTACTAATCACTGGGTATCGCTTCTTTATCACTTTTATCAATTCACTTCCAAATCTCGATCGGAACTGTCGCTACGGGCCGCTCACCGCGCTTATAAATCCCCCTAAGACGATACCTCGATCCTTCCAGAAAGATCTCGTACAATCCCGTCCTTTCTAAGCGCGCACTATCCCCTTCTAACGCATTTGCTATCTCTTACTAACGCGGTTAATGACCGTTCTAGTCGGTTCCATAAGGGGGCGGGGCGTCCGCTACGTGCGTGCTAGTTCTTTCTACGCGATACTAGATGGCGGTAGAACGAGTAGTGCGTCCATTTGATAAGAGATGGCGCTAGCATACCGTAGTTAGCTAGCAGCGCACGTCACAATATTTTACTAATTATATTTAGCAAATTATGTAAATCGTGAGAAGCTAAAAATTATATCAATAGTAAGTCACTAGGTTGCGGTTGTGTTATATGTGCAGGCAGTACACAATAATTGTTTGGACAGATTGACTTGCCGTTTATGAAAAACACAACTGTTTCTTTGATTATTTATTTACAAAAGTAAATAATCAAAGAAACAGTTGTAAATCATCTACACGCAAACCCCTTCAAAGCATCCAAAATCTCCTGACCATAATCTCAGCGTATCATACTTGTTTCATGAGACCCGTAAGTTAGTTATGTACTGTAGGTTACATTAACCTATCAAATGTCGCACTCGCATTAGGTCATCGCTCCTATTGCAGTTGAGCTATACATTATAGAAACGATTTATATTAAAACGCCCCTGAGTTCGAAAGTGAAGATATTATCATTAGTACCTGCCTACTACTATATCTCACTTTCTTGAGCTATTACATAGGATTTACCTAGGTGATAATCTAACTGAGCTTTCCCGCGCCTAATCTACTTAATTATACAGGTATTTACAACGTCTTGTTAATTATGAAAATTACTTTCCAGATAAGAAAACCGCAAAGAAACCGTTGAAGAAAAATTACAAAGGCTTTCAACTGCTCCGCACGTATCCGGATGCACAGTGGAAGGTCCAGGACTTGTTGGAGTTGCAGGAAGATGCTCAGGGGTCGGGATTGATGTGGTGGACAGCGCCGTCTCTCAATGGCTCCACAGATTTACTTGTCCCACCGGATCTTTTGGCGGATGTGAAAGATCATCTGAAATCATCCAAGATAGATTTCGACGTAGTTATATGGGATTTACAGGTAATATCTACATTTTTTGGTTCGAATAATGTAGCTTACCTAACATACAGGTCCGCCAGGTTGCCTTTCGTATGGGGGATAGGTAGAGGAATTTAAATCTAAGCGCTTTCCCGGATATAACAACAGCTATGTTGGAGGCTTTTGATCAGCCTAAAAACTCCAACACGAGAGTTGGTATTAGTTCATTTCAACTAACTTTCTTTAGTTATATGTATCTCATTTGGTCAACTAAACTTTCTAGAGCTTTATTTTCAGAAAGCGATAATGTACGAGAACCCGCGCCTTTCAAAAAAGCAAAGGTTAGAGCTGGAACAAACACGAGGTCATCCGATGACGTGGCGGAGATATCATCGCTACGCGGATATCTTGCGCTACCTGGAGTACTTGCAACATTCCTACTCCGAGTTGGTAGAGCTCATTCCTTTGGGCCGATCTTCCGAAGGACTTCCTCTTGTAGCTGTCAAGGTAACTACGGCTTTACTTGATATTCCGAACTCTATAGGTACCTGCCTACCCACCAAAGAGGCAAGCTAAATGTGAACCATGGATGATATTATTGAAAATCTTTGCTGTAAAGTCAACCAACAGATACAAAATGAATGTATTTGTTGGACTAACAAATATTAATCTATAAGCATATTTTGTTTGACTATACAATCATATCTGCTCCTTCTTTTATCACAACAAAAACAAACAAACACGCTCACGACTGTCTTCTCCATGGTGGACATCCTCAGATACATACTCAGTGAGTAGATCTTTGAGGATACCAAGTAGGGGGTAGTGAGAGGCACGTCCAAACATTACATTTGGTACATGCCCGCGTTTTGCAAGTAGTAAGCATTCCACGTGACAGGTTGCAAGCCCATCGCTGCTTATTGGAACACTAACTATTGGCACATGCCTTCGAATGTTTGATTCTAGGGCATGACGGTTTCCTCACGATGTTTTCCTTCACCGTTTTGAGCACGTGTTCTTTTATCACTTAGACCAAAAAGTAAAGTTCTAGCTTACTCGAACTTTACTTTATTTGGATGTATTTTTCAGATTTCTTTGCCAGCAAACGAATCGTTAGTGAAGGATACAAGCACTAAAGAGGGCATGAAAAAATGGCGTCTGCGCTCGCGTATGAAGCCTGCGGTGTGGCTGGATGGTGGAGCTCATGCCAGGGAGTGGATAGCGCCTGCTGTGGCGACCTGGATGATCCATACTCTCGTCGAAGGAGAGAGCGGTTTGGGTACGTAGTATATATACTGTAGGAGTATACTCCTACTTATAAATCAAGCGAGCGAGATAACAGAGATCTCCGATTCAAGTTGGACGAATCTGCATTGTATGCTATGAGGCTCGATGGCAATGATCAAACCATCAATGACGATGTAACTTAGTGTTTGTCTGATTATAACTTTCAAATTGTTTATCCTAAAAAATGTATATCGATAATGCGAATACATTTTTTGGGTCTATTTTTTTTTGTTGTACTGTGGGCAAAAGGTTTATATCCACGTGAACGGATATAAGGTTTATATCCGTTCACGAGGTTATTCACAATCTTAGTCTATCCTGCTCCCTGTAAAGCTTTAACGAATTCCTATGATTAAGATTTGTGTAGTACCTACTCCATAGTAGGTACTAGAAATGTCATATTTGGAATGAGGACGCAAAAAATGGGTCCTGCGGCACGCGTGCTGTTTTCTCGTTTTACTTTCGAGAGTAAATGGCCACACAGGTAAGTCGCTAGATTCCTTCTATCGATAGAAGAAATCTAGCGACTTAACTGTGTGGCCATTGCTTATATTGTAGCAAGCCACCAGGGGAGAGGCACAACATGCATAAGACGCAAAGCTAGTGCGGCCGAAGCGTTATCGTTTTACCTAGAATCCTGTTTTCACACAACTTTAATTGCTGATCTAACGAAGACAGACAAACAAAGGTCGAAAGCATGACAAGTGAGAGGTTTGATAGATAATTACGTGGCAACTAATACACTGATCTAGTTTGCGAACTACCAACGACACGTCTAGTGCCAGTCAGCCGACCGGAATGACGAGAAGGACGGTATTCCAGTCGTTATAGCGCACGCATATATGTCGTTACGCGTGCTATATAACGACCAATTCATAGGATTTTTTCTTGTATGTACTTCTTATCTTTCTTATCTTATCTTTATTTATTTATTTGAGCATTTAACAATTATTACAGTAAGCTTAGTCTAGTTACCTAAATTAACCAACACCATAATAACTACTACTTCGGAAAACTGAAGACAACCCTACAAGAACATAGGCCTCTAAATAAACTTATAAATACTTACTAAAGTACAAGAACTTAAAACCGCTTTTTTAAGCTATCTACGACTGTTTTTCTATGTCTTGCCTGCTTCTAGAAAATATCTTAAATTCAGAAACCTTTGAGTCCGGAAGAGGGCGTTGATCTCAAATAAACTTGAAATGAGATTTACTAGTTTTTCGTTTATTTCGGTGCGAATCGACCGAGAATCATTGTCTGAACCGTCCCGTTATTTTGTTTAAAGGTACACATTTTGTATTGAAATCACCGTTTTCTGGTACGAACAGGAGGTGACCTAGAAATGTTGAAACAAGCGGACTTCTACATAATGCCGGTGGTGAACCCCGACGGTTACGAGCACTCACACACGCACGATCGACTCTGGAGGAAGACCCGCTCACGCCTGCCCGACCATTCAGACGACTACTACGTAGGCTGGTAAGTAAAACTACACCTGTTATCCCCAATCCTTGACTTTCATCACCTTTTTTACTCGCGACGTAAGGAGCCCGTATATACCCGATTGTTGTGAAAGGTTGTTTGATCGTTTGTCTGTTATCATTTATCACCGAAACGGCTTATCCGTTTGAAGTATGTTTTCTCACAATCGATTTGAGGATAGTTTAAGATAGTTTTTATCAACACAAGTAGTAAGTTGTGTTACTACTCGTTGTTGTGTTCTATTGATGTGCCCCGAGTAAGGGCGCACATCAATATAAGATAACACGTCGAAACCTCCGAAGTGTTTTCTTCTAAAGTTTTGCAAAAAAATACTTGTTTGAAAAGTACCTCAGGAAAGGCATCTTTTTGTTTTTCAATTTAGTGATTTATGTAGATACGAACATCCTACGTAGGCTGATTAGTAAAGATTCCAATTATAGCCTATATCAGTCGACTAACTGATCTATCCTAACTAATGCAAGTGTGTGGATTTGTGCTTCAAAGAAAATACGAGCTCATTGGTGTCGACGTTTATTTATTTATTTAAATAAACGCCAACAGCTTTAGTATCTGGGTCAATCTTCAGAATCATTCAATTAGTTACTTTTTTTATCAAAAATACCAGATCGCTCAAAAATTTCATTTTATGATAAAAAAGGAAGCATTTTGTATATAATAATAATTAATTTATTTCAGACAACAGCATGAATAAAATTTAAAGAAATGTCAATAGGCCCATAACATAAATACCTTAATATAATAATACTAACACTATTTGTTAACACGTAAAGTCTGCGACGTGTTACGCAATTGCGCTGTGTTAACATAACATAACAAATCTCGTACACGTTATTTTACATTATAATCCAAACGTCCATTAGCTTTCAGTTAAAATACCGCGTATTGTGTATTTCTTCGGTTTTTATTGTGGTTTTAGTGTGATTTTGTATGTATATATCACCACTTTACAGTACATGTAAAGTGGTGATATGCACAATAAAGAGTAATATTCTATTTATCTACATATAATAGAGAAATAAAAGTAGGTCTGTAACTGTATAATCCTACAAACCGTTGTGTTTTTTTTTCTTGTAAGTGTAAGAAATGTATCTACAAAACAGGTTCTCCCGTGAAAGTTAAATAAAAACCTTTGCTGAGAAAATTTTAGGACGCTATGGTAATTTCTGAGGATAAATGCTCTTTCATACCGACCAACTATTAGAATGGTATCTTTGCATTGCAAGTTCAGTAAAAGCTAAAGCTAATCCAATAAATTCGGTGTAGTTAGTAAATTTTCTACTCACGTTTTCTACCCACAAACATTAAATTCCATGTTCTGTCCAAAGAGCGTGCACTACTCCATCAAAGCTGAGGATTTGGAGGAGTATTTGCACGTGAAGAGCAAATTTAGTGTAAGGGTGGAACGGTTGGAGTCACGCCACACGGTCAGTTTCAACTCTTTTGTGGTGAAAGTGTCGACGTTTCCGGGGTCGATTAACGAACCCAGCCGCGCCCACGTCGCAGCCACTGCGTGCTAAATAAATAAGTTTTTTTTTAAATATAATTTTACAGGTTGATTCATTATACCTGGATCAAACGATGTGGGGTAGTAGGGGGCTTCAATGTGCATCATTTGGACCCCATGAATGTTCTACCATTATGGATTGTTTTGGAGATATTACGTTTTTCAAGATTTTTCCCAATTTCCCGACTGTTACATTAAAATTAGTAATTGATTTATCCACTTGTGGTAGGGTGTTATTTTTTTTAATGAACGTAGTTCAATAGTAGCTCTATCGAATGACAATATCATATACAGCAGCTACAGTTAGAATTTGCCAGCGTTGAGGAGAATTTGCGCTCCATTACTAGTCGCTATGAGTAGTCTCAGGAAGCAATAAGGGAGTACTCACTGGCGATGGATGAACTACTAAAATGATTGATTTCTAACTTTTACAAACGTCAGATAGCTGTTTCACTATCTTATTATTTTAGTATAACAGCCAAAAACTTGGCTTACCAAAACGTTTACAAAAATATTAATTTGTTTAAGAAAAAAAAGACAATATTAATACCAGAAATAAAGATAAACTCGCTGTTGCCACTTGTAGACTGCATAAAGTTAGTAAATCGTTTAAAGGGCGAGGTGTACGCTTTTATAACAAACTCCCAAGAGATGTACAAAAATTTACAATTAACAAATTTAAAAACGTAATTAAAAAACAACTTTATGAAAAGGCAAACTATAAAATATCTGATTATTTAGATGATAAAAACTCTTGGGATTGAAAATGCTCCAACTCGTTGTTTTGTTAAAGGATCATTAAAAAGAATAACCAGCCTTGCTTTCTTGCCTGGTTTGGTCGCGGAAGAACAGGCAGTTGATCCTTCTGATTTTAATGAATAAATAAAAAAAATCGTAGCTATAAACTAAACAATAAAAATAAAACTTTTAGGACATCTTTTATTAACACAAAGTTTGCGAGGTCATTACATAATAAAACAGAATATTTTATTGATCCATCTGTTGGGAATTGTGGCTTGAGATGTTCACGTACATTTTCAATAACAAGTTAAAGTTTTTTTATAAATAAAGGAAATGCATGAATCAAAGTAGTCCACTTTCTACCTCCAAAAAATTTCACCATTGTTCGGTTCATTCAGCGTCGGTATATCAGGCCCTTTTCAAGGTCACCATTACTTAACCTAGTCAGGTACCAAGAAAAAACCAGTGAAACGACTATCGAACAAACAGTGAGATGAGAGTACAATCCATTGATGTATCAATAGATGCATTATCATCCTCGGCCTGTAGAAGTTAACTGCTGGACATTTTATTTCTTGAGTGACACAACATAATTTAACAACGGATTGGGTACCTTAATAGTTATTTTGTTTGAGTAAAAAAACTTGTACCTACTCAGATATAAATGTTGGCCGGGATCATCCTTCGCTTTATATTTTCCTACCAGACCTGAATCTGATCATTGATGTGCTATTTTTATAATAAGTTTTTTTGATTATGTTTGTTTATTTAAAGGTTGATTAGTGTTTTTGTTAGACTAGTAGACAAACACTTGACTCACTATTATCTGAAAAAGATTTTATTAATAAAAATATTTATAACAAGTATCTACATTTTTTTGTCTGCCTAACTTATTGTTCCACTGTGTCATTTATTTGAATTTAAACAATAGAAATTAGGAATAAGTAGGTGTGGGTACAAAGGGTAACTTGAATCAATTTTTTTGGGTCGAAAAGAGCAAAATACTTATTGGGTAGAAAAATCTTGGGTCGAACGGAGAAGCACTCAAAAATAAAGCTTCTCAAGACGTGTGTTACGCTATGTCAGGATCCCGAACAAACTCTTGCGGAAAACGCTCTAATTTTTTCGTTTTTAGGTAAAGAAAAAACAACTTCATAACTTTTATCTCGAAATGCTTGAAACTGAGCGAGAAATGGGGGTGTCATGACAGACAATCATACCGACCGACATGTCTGTCTGTCTGTCCGAATAGAACCAAGTAGAATCAAGTATCACGGACTTAATTCTGGGTCTGGGTGTTGTTATACCACGGTTCTCGTCGTTCCTGCGATACCCACGTCACTGTATCGCACGTCGTTCCTGCGATACAGTGACAACAGGGAATCCTAGTATGGGGTCGGGAGTATGTATGTAAGTCGACGCGACAAAGATACGAAAGAAAACCCGCCAAATTGAGAAAAAGGAGACGATTTTTTGTTGTTTGGTCGCGGACGAGGAATTAGCGAAAATTCGTTTTTTTTTTGAAGTAACATGTACCCAATTTATATGAGTACTTGACATTTTTTATTGTCAGGTTTCCTTGGAACTGGGGTCAGACGGAGTGCGTCGGCGTGGACGCGGACCGCAACTGGGACTACCACTGGGGCCAGCAGGATTCTTCGAAGGATCCTTGCTCTGAGAATTTCGCCGGCTCTCATCCATTCAGCGAACCTGAGACGAGGGCTGTCTCCGAATTCTTAGCTGAACATAGAGGCTTGATAAAGGTAACTATTTTTTTAACTTTTGTAGTAGTGGGAATGTAAGTATTTACTTTCCTACTGGTCAAATCCTTCCACAGCGTGCGGACACTTAACACTAATCACCAATATCACGCCTACATTTCCAAGTTAATATAAAAGGCAGTTATTTTTTATTTATTTAGCGATCCCGATCAATGCACATCCTAAACCATAAGTCTTAGAAGCACGGAACTTGGAGGTTATATATTCCTCTTATGGTGTAGGGGTGCACTAAGGAAGGAAATTGAAAAATTCTACCTCTAAGGGGGGTGAAAAGTAAGAAACACGCTTTTACCGCGCACTAAAATTAGTTTTGTCATCCGAACTACATATAAATACAAGTTTCATTTCGGTACGAAAATTAGAAGTAGGTTAAAATTTACTTCCAAGACTTGATTAGTTACAAGTGAAGCTTATGAGCGTGTTAAAAAATTACCTTGTAATTTAAAAAAAAAAAAAAAAAAATTCTGAAACTACCCCAATATGAGGATGTAAAAGTTTTTAAAAGTTTGAATGATTAGTACGAGTATAGGTACGAACAATATAAAACAAACATTGTTTTTTTACAATGTAACATAGGCACTTTATAGTTCTGAGCCCACACTAGGATTCCCTGCGTCAAGTAGGCAGTATCTCCATATCAAAAAAATAATGACCATGTTCGAACCTTAATAAAACAAAGACCTTGCGCTTATTTTTCATCAAAATAATCACTATCTGTACTATCTATCTATACTAATCTAAGTTTGTATTTAGGAGGTTATATCCGAAACTACTCATCCGATAGGATAGGATATCCCTGAGTGCTAAAGCCTATATTTTTTTCTGACATAGATGAATTTTCAGGAAGAAATCACAATATCAGTAATTCAAGTCAGAAATAAAAAAAAACTTTTTCGTATTTATCCGCCATCTTTGGAAGTTCGCCATAATGGATTAAAAATTATGTCTCTTTTTAGCTAATTTATTGTTATCCAAACCAAACGTGTATGAAAAACGACAGCTCAATCGGTTGAGGATAACTGTTTAAAATTCAGTTACACGATTTGCATATACATACTGCTCATAACTAACAGGACAAGTTAAATAAAAGCTTGTAAAAACAGACAATCTGGCTGCATGATCGACGTGCGCTGTTTAAACGGTTTGAAGTTTGATATGTGAATAAAATGTAGGGCAAAAATGTTGACCTTTATTATTTTTACAAAAAAGTCCGCGACACCATAGTGTAAGTTTAATATTTCAGCCACGTCAATGGTTTGTAAGTTAAAAGTGAAGTTTGCCTTTTACAGCATGTCATGGATGGAATAGTTTAAGAGATAATATGAAAAAAAGACAAGTAGGTATTGCGGCGCTATTGATAACACTGGCATTGGATGCAAAAAAGACCCATATTATCTTATTATCTTCCTACGTCACCGCGATAAATCTAGTCTCTTATGTCTTTTATTAACTAATGTAAATACAATTGTATCATACTTTTGGACACAAGGAGGGCGGGGGATGGATCTTTTAAAGTTACAGTACAGTACAGAGCAAATAATTTCAAAGTATACATTTGAGAGTGAATCAAATCGAAATTTGGCTTGGAAATAGGGGTAATGTGAACAAATCAGAACTTATTAAATACTCTGATACCCTCTCTACAAATTAATAAAATTGTAATGTTCACATTCCCTTATAGCAACAGCTTGCCACATACAGAAAATTATTGTTCATTCATTTCATTGACTCTAACACTGTTGTTAGTAAAACATATTATTTGACCAAAGGTAGATACTACCTTTCTAACTTTTACAAACGTCAGATAGCTGTTTCTCTATCTTATTATTTTAGTATAACAGCCAACAATTTGGCTTACCAAAATTCTTTTATTGAGCATTGTCCTAAAATTGAAAACGAGACAATGAAAATTATTCTATGTCATTTAAATTACCAGACACGACAATAGAGGAAGTCTCTAGAACTAAAAAGTTTTTTTTTTTAATAAACAAAACAAACTGTTATTAAATCATAAAAATTTAAAAAATACCAACTTGATGCACCCAAATATTGAAGGGATTCGTTGTAAAGAATTAGAACTGGAACTGTACATGAACTCAAATGGCATTGACATTATTTGCATTACAGAACATTGGCTGCGAAGCCATGAGGTCATGTTCAGTTTCAGTAATCACCAAGTTGGTAGTGCTTTCTGCAGAGTACATGCTATACGTGGTGGCTCATTAATTCTACTTAATAAACAGATAAATTGGTTGCTCTAGTCTTTCTCACTTCCTATTTAAGTGATAGAGTACAAAGAGTTTTTGACGTGAATTGAAAGCGTTCTCCGGGGTCTCTGGTTACTATGGCTGTACCGCAGGGATCAATTCTTGGACCATATATTCTTAGTATACATTAATGATCATCAGTCATGAGTCATCTTGTGAGGGACGATCATGAGGTTGTATTGTTTGCAGATGACACGTCACTTTTATTCAAATTAAAGCGACGACAACCCGCTTTTGACGATGTAAAAAATGCAATCTTTAAGGTTGTAAAATGGTTCAATGTAAACAATCTTCTACTAAATGAAAAGAAAACACTAAATGAAAGTGTATTAGATTTATACTACCTAATGTTACACAAGTTATAGAAAATATCAAAATGAAAGATGAAGAGTTGTCTCTTGTGGACACCACCGTATTCTTAGGTATCATACCCTTGATAATTAGCTTCAATGGGGCCCTCACATTGATAAGTTATCGAAGAGACTTAGTTCTGCGGCATATGCAGTCAAAAACATCGTCTTTATACAGACGTAGACACAGCTAGACTAGTCAGCTTACTTCAGCTACTTCCACAGCATTATGTCGTACGGTATACTGCTGTGGGGGAGTGCTGCAGATATAAATAACGTTTTAGTGCTGCAGAAGAGGGCTGTTCGAGCAATTTATATTTTTTTCAATATGGGTCCCAGAGAATCACTTAATCAGAAGTTTAAAGAAATAAATATAATACATTTCCTTTGGTAACAAGGCAGATATTACCGGTATAACTGAGTGGTGAGGGAACTGAAAAAAAAATCCATCAACGAAGAAGAGTCATGGCTTTGTATTCATGCATGTTTGTATTCATTCAACATGAAAATTAAAATCTGGTCTTTTCCTCCACTTTTTTTGGTCAACAACAAAAAAATCGATTTCTTCGGAATTTCCAACGTCCTCAAATTTTTGAAAGTGGTTTTCTAGACATTAAAATATTTCGTGATCGTGATTATTTTATCCACACTGAAATATTTATTTGTCTTGCCATGAAACCATTCACACAAGGACTCGCACGCAAGTTTAATTTCAAGTCCATTATCATGAATAGAAATCAGAAATCGCGTAGGAAGCATATAGATAGAAGCGCTAGCAAATGCAGCCATTTATCATCGGTTCAAAATCGTAAAGGTAGACCGCACGTCGATCGCGAGAAAATTGTCACTGCATAAATACGTTATTCGGTTATATCGACACTTTCAAAATATTACAACTTGTAAGTAGGAGTTCCCTACCTAAACTTTCGAATTTAGCTTGAACCATTGGAGTATAGTATCTATTAATTGGTTGGCAGGTCTTATCAACGATTTTGATCCTCTTAGTTTTGGTCCTGATAATTAGAAGGCACACTAAAAATTTCCGGAATTAAACAAAAAAACAAACACGCTCACGACTGTCTTCCCCATGGTGGACATCCTCAGATACATACTCAGTGAGTAGATCTTTGAGGATACCAAGTAGGGGGTAGTCAGAGGCACGTCCAAAAATTAAATTTGGTACATGCCCGCGTTTTGCAAGTAGTAAGCATTCCACGTGACAGGTTGCAAGCCCATCGCCGCTTCTTGGAACACTAACTGTTGGCACATGCCTTCGAATTTTTGGTTCTAGGGCATGCCGGTTTCCTCACGATGTTTTCCTTCACCGTTTTGAGCACGTGTTAATGCGCACATAAATTTTTCGAGTGAAAAAATCCATAGTTGCACGACCGGGTTCAAACCCACGACCTCCGGATCAGAAGTCGGGGCCCACTAGGCCAACACGGCTCCGGAATTTATAATATAAATATACTATGAATGGTCAAAAATGAATTTATTCTTTATCAAAATATTCTTTTTTAGCTAGAATGCACATTTTCATACGATAAAACCAATTTTAAAACATTTATGCCACTCCTCCGTGGTGATCTCGGAAACATGTTTCTCATACTCTTTGACAGCCTCTTCTGGTGATGAAAATCGGTGACCGCGTATTTGTCGAGCATTACTTATTTATTAAGTTCTTAATTTTTGGAAACAAATAGAAGTCACAGAGTACAAGGTCGGTACTGTATGCAGGATGGCTCATAAGTTCTATGTTTTTCAACTTAAAAAAATCGTTGGTCTGTCTGGCCATGTGAGATCCTGGCATTGTCATGGTGCAAAATAATACGGCGTTTTCGGTTATTATTACGGAGTTCGTCAATAACTTCCGGCAAAATGGTCGTATTTTCATCACTATTTACTGTACAACGATTCTCCAAAGCAAAAATAGCCACGTGTCCAGTTTTATTAAAAAAGAAGCAATCATCCGCTTAGCGGCACGTTTCGGCAAATCTTGAAAGAACCGGTCGATTGCTGCTTTTTTGGGGTCGTAGCTATAAATACAAGTTTCGTCATCTGTTACTGTCTCACATCAAATTTGATGCCCTGTCGTTGAATCTGGTAAGTATGGCGTTGCAACAAGTGACGCGGTGACAATCAAATTGTGAGGGAACAACGTGATCACAGCTTTTTCTACGTTTTTGTTATTAACTGCGGTGGACGTGCGACCATTCCGAAATTCGTCATTGAGATATACACGACAACCCTAGATTTTTTGAAGTAGTCGTCTTGCATGATGCTTCATCGTCAAAAAAGTCAAAAGTCAAAATAAATTTATTCATTAAAATCACAAGGATCAATTCAATTCAATTCAATTCAATTTATTTCTCAGAAGGCACATAAAATCATTGCACTTAAGAAAGTCAACTTTACAAAATAATAAATAATAATGATCACATGATTAAAGGTAAAATAAAATAAAATCACAAGGATATGTAATGTCAACAGTTATTAAATTAAAATAAAATAAAAATATACTTATACTAGATTAACTAGATTAAAAAAAAACACACATCACTTTGAAACGTCGGTTTTATCTACTGCCTGTTCCTGCGCGACCAAGGACCAAAGGCAAGAATACAAGGCTGGTTATTCTTTTTAATGATCCTTTTACAAAACAACGAGTTGGAGCTTTTTCAATCCCAAGAGTTTTTATCATCTAAATAATCCGATATTTTATAGTATGCCTTATTATAAAGTTTTTTTTTTTTAATTTGCTTCTTGACAATTTTTGTATATCTCTTGGGAGTTTGTTATAAAAGCGTACACCTTGACCTTTACACGATTTACTAACTTTATGGAGTCTACAAGTGGCAACAGCGAGTTTATTTTTATTTCTCGTAATAAATAAATAAAAATAAATTATGCTGGACAACCCCGCAACCTTCTGCGTTTTAGGCGGGCCTTTGCCCACTAGGCCGCAGAGGTCGTCAAAAATTGTGATTATCGTATCTTTTTTTCTTAAACAAATTAATATTTTTGTGAACATACATCAGATTTTCATAGATGTATTGACAAGGAAATGTCATTATATTTATTTCTTTAAACTTCTGGCAAAAAATGTTTTAAAGTATAAAAACAGATTGAAGCCGAAAAAGGCTCTGCTGACTAATCAAATAACACTTAAAATCGTAGTAAAAATACTACGAGGCAAATCCATGGTGATGTAGAGTAGACGCACAATTATTAAAATGACTCCTCAATATAAAAAAAGGTATCAGCTAGATAAAACAAACTGTTTTTTACAGCCAAAGAGTTATATTTTCAAATATTGTAAATACTTTTTAAATATTGTTTATGTAAGTGGTCAGTTCCAGAAACATAAAGTGCACCGTATCTCCCAGGAATTACGTCATAAAATAATTAGTTGTTACTTACGTTATCTATTATTTCTATTACTTGACCTATTTAGATAAATTTCAACCAGCATATACATACAATATAAACATGTTTCATCTTTTTACCCGTGCCGAAAAGAGCGAATATGTTTGAGTTATGAGGTTGTTGGTCGATTGATGTTCATAAAACCTTAAAAAAATATACAACTAGGTAGCAAAAAAAAACCAGACAACTTTAGGATGGAGTGGAATATTTTAATACTGTTCTAGTATTTTAAAGGTGTTGAGTTAATGCACTATGTAAAGTGGTTTATAGTGCAGTAAATGTTGCTAGTGTTATTTGTACTCGAATGTTAACATTTTTATCCGAGCCTGCTTAACCAGCAATAAGGTGTTTTGCAACCGTTTTAATGACATCAAATAAATTTCTTATATTAGTGATAACGCTACACCTTACTTAGGCGCTGCAATGTGCTAGAATAGAAGATTCGGGCGTTTTTAAAGTTAAAATGTACTTGTGTTTCCAGCTATTCATCTCGCTTCACGCATACTCTCAATCATGGCTGATACCAAGTTCTCAAGCGCATACACCATTCGGTGATGATGGCATCCTCATGGAGATGGGAAAGCTGGCAACTGCTGCTCTTGGTGATATGTATGGCACTAAATATCAGGTATATGCGTAATACTAGGAACCTCCTCTCCTCACGCCTTGTCAACCTTAACTTAGCGCAACCTCTGCAATTATAGTGTGTACTTTAGTCGCTTAGTGCTCTCTTTAGAATTTTACGGTTTAGCGCCCGGTTCAGCGGTTTGTAGGATCCTTTAAAATGTACCAACTGTTCATTTTCAAAGCCTCCTACAAATCTCCATAATCAAAATTAATTTACTACGCTCGCGCTGTTGAGGTATATATACACTTATGTCAACTTTCTTTTGAGTCAAACAGGCTTATACAACAGTTGACTAGGGAAGAGAACATAAAATAGTAGATTGTTCAACAAGGCACTAAAACGAGCATTTCTTACGAGATGTTTAGCCTCCCGAGCGAGGAAAGGAGAAACCATCTACTATTGTTTCTTCTTTGTGTTAGAAATAAATTGTACTCTCTACCGTCGACAAAACCGTTGTATTGGGTAGGTATGCTATTGGTGCTACGGTGTAAGACGGTGTTCTGTCTGTAGTAGGTACTTATTAAAAAAAATAAGGAGACATCGTCATACCCAGCAGATACTGGTACCTACCGGCTACCACAGTGATGAAAATAATAATCGAACCTACACCTCTTGCGTTTCAGCCGGCTATGGATTAGTAGGACAGTGAGGTCGTTCGAGGAGTTTTATCAAACTCATCTTATAAATGCGAAAGATTGCTACTTACCTACTTCGTAACAGCTGAACTAATTTGTATGGAATTTGGAACAGGTACTATACTCGTTAGAATAACACATAGGCTACTTCTAATCCGGTTTCCACGCTAGTGCCGAGAAGCTAGTAAATAGTTAGTTAATAATATGGATGTTAATAAATACGTATTTTTCAGGTTGGCACTGCGTCCGATATCCGCCAGCCAGCTTCCGGGATGGCTCACGACTGGGCGAAGGCGCGCGCTGGCATCAAATTCGCATACCACGTCGATCTACGGGACTCGTTCGGACCTTACGGCTTCCTATTGCCAGGCTCCCAGATAGTGTCTACTGCTCGGGAAACCTGGCAAGGAGTCAAAGTTATCGTTGATAATTTAACTCCTACGCTGTAGTTTTGAATCTCACTTCATCATCATTACATATAAGTGTTATATTGACATCCATTTATTTATTTTCAAGGCGGTCTCTTGTACCTCCTTATAAGACATGACAGCAACTTTCTCCTTTATGTGGCTCATGTAGTCTATTCTCGTTTTCCTACTATTTGATGGTTTTTATGAAGCTGTCATGTCGTATAAGATGACCCACCATTTTCCTCTTTTTTCTGAATAGTTCTCATTGGATGTATTTTCTCTTTCACTGTTCAGTAAGTTATGTATCTGATGTAGGTACTGAATAGAGGTATCGTATTGGGAAGGTAGGTCCGAAACCCTATAACCCTTCCGAGCTGCCTGGATGTGTTTCGGTAAAATAAAAATAATTTATCGGACATAAGTGCGTAGATGAATACAGGCTATGAAATAAAAATAATTTAAAATGCTTTTTAAATTATTGCTCAATTAGATTGTAATATGATTCTAATTATATAATTTATAATATGTACATCAGGTAGCTGCGTACTTATCTAATATGATTAGTTGATAAGTAGGTAATTTATTTCGGTAGGCAGTCCGTGATCCGGCATCTATATTTTTCCCCTCTGCTGCCATGCTGGGTTACCGGAAATAACGTATTATTGGATTTATATGTAAATAATTATATGATATATTTCACAGTAGAAAATCTTTACTAGTGTCACTAATTTACTTACATTAATCATTAATTAATTGGTAAAATATTACAAACAAATCGAGATCGCGGGTTAGAATAACACCGAGGTTGGATTTTTGGGAAATTATAAAATTCGGTTGTCTCTTATTATCATGTTCAACATTCAAAACATCTACAGTAGGTACTGCAAGATGGTTTTTGCTTTCTTTTTACGATAATATACTTTACGTATACTTTTATCTATAGATGTTAAAGCATCTTCAGTTCCCGCTTTGTAATACTGCCTGATATATATAGAGCAGGAGAGTTAAGTTGTCTGTTGGACGTGCCAGTCCGGACATGGGACTGGCAGAGTGCCTTTTTTTTTATTTGAAATAAAATAATGTTTTATAAAAACGATTATTATTTTGTATTTTTCATTCCTACATATTTGGGTTCGTTTTTAAGGGTTTTAAACAAACAAGAAACCAGAATGTAAAGTGTCCAGTGGGCATGTTTAAATATATTTTTGGTTCCATATGTTTAAGAGACGAAGGTATAAATTTTCTAGGTACCTACTATAGTTGTATTCTCCTGTATACCAAATCCCGATAATTTCAATGCTTCCTTGAGGTAGCTAACTTGGAATTATGGAATGGAATCACAGAATATTTATAATACGGGGTGACCCTATATGCATGCCCTCTTATGCTATAATTGTCCGAGGCCAAAATTCAGTAGACATGCGTATTCCTTTCCCTTAGGCTGATTTCAAAGCAATGCGTATTTAGGTACCGACCGTCTGCACAAAGTTTCGTAGAGTTATCCTTTATATCTGTTTTAATTATATCTACCAGTGAATAACTGGTTTAGTGGTTAACTTTTCGCTGTGTTTAAATACCGTAGTAGAATTGAGGATGGAATGCATGCCAGATTCGCGTGTTGGTTATGGTTTCAAATAATTCAAATATTATAACAAAAAGACGTTAAAACGTTTTACTGTTTTTTTTTTGGGGTAAGCTATAGTCGTATGACCATCTTCCGTAACTTTCTTTGCATTCGTGAAAATACTTTTTACCACTTTTTATATAAAAAGCCACAGATTAAACGATCGTTACAATGACACAATGTACGTGGTTAACATCAAATTATAAAGAGTCCGACCAACCGCAGACCCTGGCTCCAATTCTTTACAAAAACTATCGTTACATTCATTTTGTAAAACGGGAATTTTTCACATATACTATAACGGTGAAAGTTTCGACTCATTTCGAGAGCCTTCATCAGGATGATTCATCGCGACGCTCTCCCTCCGCGTCGCGGCCCCCGAAACTCGTCAGTGAAGTGAGTATAATTGCTTGTTATAACAGTTTAAGTAGGTACAGAGTAGGAATATTTCATTAAAAAAAAACATGACACTCCCCCTTTTTAAACCATCCACCCTTATGTTAAAAACTACAAGTCTGAAAGTGTTGGTGCCAAAACCAATGTTGTTGAGGACTTTCAACTTTATCACAAAACAGTTTTATTTTTTCACTAACCTTGTTTGTTTCATTTCTCTTTTGATTCCTTTTGGACCGGTCAAACTGACGCAGGGGGGGTGGCGATCAAAGGAAAATGGTTGTCAAGTGGTTGTCAACGTTCGCGTGGATATTAATCGCCTCCGTCAGTTTAATTATAATAATAAATTCGTTTATTTGAATTAATTTAATCAGGCCCTTTCTCAAACGCACTTACTCATGAATCCGCAATAGGCGTGATTGCTTTATGTAATCATTATAATATTAGTACAGGAATTAAAAAATACCCCCCTCTTCTTTTTCACTTCCCTTCTTAGTGGATCTCTAAAATATTTATGATACTAGAAGTACCTAGGTAGGATAAATACTTATCATTTCTTTTGGCACGTCAAATAAAAAAAATAAAGCCGTTTTGGCCTAGTGGGCGGTACCCTGACGGAGGTCTTGGGTCCAACTCGATCGGTGTAGAATCAAAAATTTGAAGGCATGTGCTATTAGTTCGTGTTCCAATAAGCCGCGATGGACTTGCAACCTGTCATTCCACGAATGCTTATTACTTGCAAAATGCGAGCATGTGCCAAGTGTAATGTTTGGACGTGCATCTAACCACCCCCAAGCATTTCAAAACTGTTTGTTCAAGGATATTAAAATCAAAGCTTACAGCTTTAAGCTGAATTGCACATTATTCTGAGCAGGTTAAGTTTTTAAGAGGTGTAGTGTCGGGGTCTAGACAAATACAACTTTCTGTTGATGTAAACGCCTGCGGAAACATTAAATTGTATGGAAATGACATTAGCTGTGGAAATTTTACGTGACTGCTGCCAAGCTTCACCTTGGTCAAATTTGCTTTAGCGCGAAAGGAAAACTAAGCCGTGCGTGCGTCGTCGGGCCTTCCGCATGAGAGCTTGCAAAGCAGTGTTTCCGTCCCTAAAGATTTGTATGTCAGCTGTCAATGTCAGTGTGGCAGGCGCTGCTTGCTCGCTCACTTGTTTGTTTTCTGTTCTTTCCTAAACAAATACCGAAAATCGCCGAAAGTAGGTAGCCTTTCTTTAACAGTTAATGTATAATTAATTGCAGTGCAGGACTAGACTAAATTCGAAATGGGAGGTGAGACAGGTTTTGCATCCACCGATGTTAAACTTGATCCAACAGGATTCGATATTTCTATTAGTACGATTCTGACCCAGGTGGGGGCTGAAAAATATGTGGATATATTTCGGTAAGTATCCTATAAAACCATTTGATACTAAAACATAGGTTTTAGTGCATCCGCTGCGTGAAGCGAATCTTAGCCGCTTGCAGAATAAGTGTACTGTTGCAAGCTGCTCAAGCTTTTACTGTTTACCGAAAAGTTTGGATATCTTACTACTTGTGATGAGAATAAATAATTGTGATTACCTTCTTACAGGAAACATAACATTGGACAATGTACCTTAACTGAATTAACGGATGAGGACCTTGCTAGACTGGGTATAGATGATGAGGAGATACGGAAGAAAATTACTCATGGAGTTAAAAGCCTACCAATCTTTGAACAACTGTCCACACAAATGTAAGCATACTTTATAGTTGGCGACAGTAGCATTTTCAACCTATACCTATATTTTTACTAATGTAATTAGGGTCATTACGCTAGTAGCGCAACCACCATCGGTACACAACCATTTAAGGTACCTGCTGCAGAAATATTAAGAAAATAAGAAATCGATCTCATTTTTTAAACATTATTCAGCTCTATTTATAACAAGATAGTTCTATAGTTCTACCCTACTAAAATTGGCAGCTTAGTATAAACTGAATTTGAACAAATCCTTTCATATTCCTCAGCTTGCTGGATGCCGTCTCAAAATGTATGGAAATTTAATGGTTGCCTATTAAATGTAGTTATTTGATGTTTTAGTTCCTTCTGAAAACAGCATGTCTCTTAATGCCTTTAACAAACATTTATTTTTACCAAAGCCTTTGGTGAAATCGAACAATGTTGTCCAAGCTTCGAGTTCCTGCTGCAATATCATCCTTGGCATAGCAAAAACCCTATGAAGAAAAAGATCAAACTAATCAAGAGAAGAAAGAGTCCATGAAGCCTAGGCAAAAATTTACAAAGAGAAAGAAATTAGAATAGTAAAGAAAAGAAAGACTGTGAAACAAAAGATTTTTAAGAGAAAATACTTAGAAATAACAATTGGAAATTATGAGCATCAGCGTCGAAAAAAATTGTAACCTAATGACTTTGTAATCAAAGTCATACTAATTATGATTAGTGATACTGAAGAAGACAAAGACAAAAACGTTGTCTATGACCTATTATTATTATTATTATGTAAATATGTTATTTATGTAGGTATTTATTATTATTAATATTATATTTTAATATAGGTTTACTTGTACACCGCTGTCTTTTGATTCCATTTTATCCTGTCCATCCAAAGGTTGTCTGGAAGAGATTGTTTAAGCGATAAGCGATAAGACCAACCATACCTTTTATATTCATTTTTTTTTATTTCTTTTTTTTGTATTTTACTTAAGTGTGCAATAAAGTGTTTATCTATCTATCTATTTGCCAAATGGTTTCAATTGAAGTGTACCGTTTTTATAGGAGTAACTTATGACAAAATCAAAGATAAAACATTCAAATGCAATTATTGGATAATGAAGGCATAGGTACAATATAAAATTGAGATAATATGTTAATAAGTATTGCTTACTGCTTAAAATATGTGATGTGTGTGACGGCTGATTAAATCCTTAGCACCTTATTTTCCTAATCACTACATTGTTTCCATCAAAGTAAAAAGTTGTTATTTAAATGATAATGTTGTGTTAAAATTAAATGAGAAGTTTATTATGTTTTTTTTAATTTTTTTTTTTTAATTTAATTAAAAAAATATTTTTTCATTATGCCACTTCAATACTTTTCTCAATTCTATATTTTTGAAGTTGATAATATTATAACTACTAGCCTAACATGAGTGATCTTACAAAAATAAAGTTGTTAAGCCCTAGTATTAAAGTTTAAGATCTTAATATTCAAAATATAATTATGCAATTTATTTATACTAAATAAAAGTAATTGCCAAGCTGCCTTTGTGGTCGTAAACTAGATAGGGGTTGGTCGTATACTAAAATAAGCGGCCGCAAACTAGCACATCACCTAGTTTTTCAATATTATTTTAATCAAAATTAAGGTGTAATATTATATCACATTTTCAAAGTTTTAAATATAACTTGATCATGTGTGGTATGACAAACCCTTTCTATAAATGTCAAGTAAATATTTCGTACAAATCAGATGACGTAAAGTTGGTCACCCCGCTAATGGGTCTCTATCTGGCGTAATAATAACCCTAGTGGTAGTTTTCCTAGGTACTTTTTAATTGATTTTACCAACACCATTCTTATTTTTTTTTAGATTGGATGAAACTAATATCCTTAATCCTATAGAACTAATTGATATTTTAGAGGAAAGTTCTCAGCACTTGAACAGAATTTATGTCAGCTTGGTAACTAATACCACAGCTCTAAAGAAAAAATCAAGAATCGTAGACAGTGTACTGTTCAGAGACAAGTATGCATCTGATGTTGCAATCTGCACTCTCAGTGAAATTACAAACATTTTGAATTCCATGGAAATAGTTCTGCATACCAAGATGAAGGTAATTTTAATGATATAATTTTTTTTATTTTAGACTACTTATGTGGCCTTCAAGCATATGACCCCCTGTTGGTGAGTGCTTACAGAAACTCATATCTCTTCACAAGGAACTCTACTAGTTCTAACATTTTTCACATATTTTTGTTCTGACAATGAATGCAATTCTCAGATAAATTAACAAGTTAATTTCTTTTATTTTCAGGCACTCACCCAAGACTCAGATATTAAAAAGAATAAAAAGCTGTTGGTTGGAGCGGTTGGCAGCGCAGTAGTTGCTGTGCTGGCCTTGCTTTTTGTAAAGTCTTTGAAGCAACTCAAATAATTTAGCTAGTTAAATAATTAATGGCCAAATATAACAACTCTGCATATCCCTGTTGTCATACCTCTTGTTGTTTTCAGACTGTTAAATTAATAAATGTGTTACTAGTTACTACAATTGCTTTATTAATAACCAGCCCACGGTTTCGTCTGTGTGGTACCCGGATTAAATGTTGCTGTGTTATTCTGACATATAGACTATATTACTGTAGTTTCATCAAAAACCGTTCAATAGTTTTGCGCGAAAGAGTAACAAACATACATCCACCCTCACAAGCACAAGACCAACAGGTGGTCAGGTCTTAATCAAAACTTTTTGACACCATGTTTTATAGGAATCTGTCATCAATCATCATAATCAATGGTTTGACTTGACCATCTGTTTATTTTGTTGGTGAACTCCAGCCTAAGTATTCTAAGGTAAGACATTTATTACTTAAATAATAGCTCTTTAAAACAGTTAAATCTAACTTCATATTTTGCAATTTCTCTTTTTTATGAATTGCTAGTGTTCATTGCAATTCACACACAAACCGGAAGGAAGTTAAATTAATGCAGAAAATAAAATGTATTTTTTCCCAGTAAACAATAAACAAATCCAGTTGGACAGACCCAATTGCTTTGACCTCACCAATTAAAAGCTGTAGTAATGATGAATCGGGTTGTGTTTGAACGGCGTGGCGGCACAGAAGAAAAATAAACGTAGCGCGGGCGGGTGTGACGTCACGCGCAGGAACCGTCCGGAAGCGGCAGGAATACACTCAGGCCGGCGGGCTGCCGGTAGCAGAGTCCCCGCTTTGGGCAGAGCGAGCGACCGAGCAATACTTTATTGCGGCCGAGAACGCCAATTGAACCGCGTGTCCGCTCCTCGCGCCCAATCCGGACGTGCCCACTCCCGCGATATTTTTGACGAAACGATAATATGAATTCAAATCTTTGGTTAACAGGATGAAGTGTTTTAGTGTAAAGATGAGTTGGATTGTTTATCTTATTGTGACAGTTCTTCTAAATCAATCCAGATCACAGGAGATTTTTGAAACAGGTAAGAGACTAATAAAAAGCGTATTTATATAGAATTTTAATATGTTACCTGAGATACCTAGGTATTTAGGCATTCATCAGCATTAAGAAATCATAGGGTTCTTCAAAATGTTCACCGTTATGTTCTTATTTTCGACTGCAAAAGATTAACGAGGAAACAACGAATTTACTGATTCCTGTCGATAAATACCTCCGTCTATAGTTGGATTTTGTAATTTGGGGCCATGAGATTTATGTTTCATCTTGTTTACCAAGCAGCTATTAGGTGTTCCTATAGAAAATACAGATGAATTAAAGAACCTGTGTGTTCTTGTCTGCTTAAAGTCTAACAGACTGTCAGGACAATTATAGGACCGGACAGAGCCCTGCAGGTTTTATAAAATTAAGAGTGGAACATGGACACGTCCAGGCTTTATGATGCATCAAGAATCGCGCATCTCAGCGAGTGACAGCAGGATTGAGTTTTCAAAATCAATTTGGTTCACATTTCTAGTGGAAGCCGTGGTGGGTAATAGCGTGGAGCTCGCCTGTAATGTCACAGCTGATGTGGAAGACGACAAACTGAACATCCTTGCCTGGTACCGAAACGGATCATCGACGGCCTTCTACAGGTATGTGGACGTCTTCCGTGGCATCGATAGTAGCCAACAGAAACTTATAATAATAATAATGCTGGAAATGTCCAGCATTATTATTATAACTTTCTGTTACACAGCATCATCTAGCCCCAAAGTAAGCAGAGATTGTGTTATGATATGAGAACTACATGACTGATATACTAATACTTATACCTATTTTTTTTGTATATTCATTCATGCATATTATATATAGAAAACACCCAGACCCGAGACACATATTTGCAGATTATACAAATATTGGTCTCGCGGCGGGAATCGAACCCGCAACGTTTAGCGTCTCAGGCGGGCCTTCGCCTATCTATTATTCTACAGAGTCAAACATATATAAGTTTCTTAATAGAGCTCTTATACAAAAGATTTTGCCCGGGGACAGGGTACCTTCTTCCACCAAGCAGTATGCCGCCACCCGGTGTCTGCCTGTCAAACTACCTAACTTTGAATGCGTCTCTTTTTTGCGAGAATTTTGGCACCTTGGTAGGTACTTATTTCATATTATTGTCTGACAGTTCTTGATCTATAGGTACCTAGGTACGGAATGCAAATTTCTTACCTACATATGTACTCGTAGTATAGATACCTACATGGTATGTATGTATAAACACGTGCATGATGTGATGCATAATGGTAACTAAATGATTTGTCGTCGTAACGGTAAGGTAGGTATTAATAAGTAATTGGGCAATAGGAATGAAAATTCCTCAGGTGCATGTTATTGTAATGCTCGTGAGATCAGATCTTATTACAAAACTACAGGTAGGTAAGTAGCTACATATAAATAAGTTTAGGTATGACAGGGCCATGTGTTTCATCCCGTTGTCCCTCGATTCACACTTTTGCCATCTAGTTTAAAATTCTTGATGGCGACAAGAATTTTATGTTCAAAAGTTCATTGATCGGGTTCAGTTTTGACTAATTTGGGTAAGCTGATTATAGAAATGACGTCCATTTCAAAATAAAAAGATAACGCATTTAGTAAAAGAAATTCTTTTAATGTTGGTATGTAAGTATATCTTTTTTGACCAAGTTAAAAAATCAGAAATTATTACATTTATTTGCATGAATATAAGGTCAGCTAATAGGTACATGATGTTAAAAATTTTATAGGCCCTAATATATTCTACCGTCTAAATGGTGTGCAAATGTCAATACTTGGGTAGATTGAGAATCAATTTAAATTCTAAAATAGTTATTAACTGTCAGACCTTGAATTAAAAATGCCCTAACGTTTGAATTAACGTTTGAAGTATGTATATCTTTTTTGACCAAGTTAAAAAATCAGAAATTATTACATTTATTTGCATGAATATAAGGTCAGCTAATAGGTACATGATGTTAAAAATTTTATAGGCCCTAATATATTCTACCGTCTAAATGGTGTGCAAATGTCAATACTTGGGTAGATTGAGAATCAATTTAAATTCTAAAATAGTTATTAACTGTCAGACCTTGAATTAAAAATGCCCTAACGTTTGAATTAAAAATGTCAATAAATATTACTTACCTACCATAATCAACTTAATCTTATAAAATTAAATCCTAGTTATTGGAAATAATAACATATTTTTTTAAAAATTGCCTATTTTATAGATCATAAATTCATTCATGTCAGAAACAATGGTCCCCTAACCATTTCGTCCACTAACAAGTTTCAAACAATGGTAAATCTTTGAACGAATTGGGCAATTTATTTTTATTTTATTAACATACGCATTTCTCTTATAAATCTCTAGCTTGAGTTTATATACTTAGGGTAGATATACTTAGTCTAGATACGACAGTTAGAAGTAGGTTAAAATTTACTTCCAAGATTTGATTACTTACATTGTTTGTTTGTTACAAGTGAAGCATACGCGTGTTAAAATGACATGCTCCGAGCATCAAATGCCACTGTCCAACTCTTAATAAGTTGGTGAGTTGGCAATTGTCGCTAGCGCACTGGTTCGTGAGAAGGCCTGTGCCCTACCTCAAACAGCTGTCATCTAAAAACGAATGCCTCAGCAGTCGCGACCTGCGTGATGAGGACGCGAGCCCCGTACCGGCGAGCGGGCGCTACCGGCTAGTGACAAGCGACTCCGATGGGCTAGACAAGCTGCAGATCGTCACGGTGCGAGCGTCAGACGCGGGCCTCTATCAGTGCTTCGCCGACTTCGCTGCCAGCCCCGCGCACAAAACATTTGTGCAACTTAATGTTATCGGTGAGTTACCTATTTCAACTTGCTTACAAAAGTTACCCTTCGATTATACAAGCTCTATAGATCCCTAACGTCATCTCAAAAGTTGTGAGGTCGGTGGACGGAGTGAAGGTGGCTCAGGATCGTTCGTTATGGCACTCTTTGGGCTAGGCCTGTATCCAGCAGTGGACTTTGAAGATGATGATGATGACTCATCATGACCTGACTTGCCAGCCAGTTAAACGTTATCGGTGAGTAAATTGAGCGTAATTAGCCTGATCCTGCAGAACTGACGACCGCTGGGGAAGAAAGGTTCTCGAATAGCGACCGCGGATCAGACGGCGCAGTGTAGGAAGGGGGTGCCTTTACGATATCAGGACGTCATATAGGTTGCGGGAAGACGGTGGATGGACATGCCCCAAGATCGTTCGACATGGCACTCTATGGGGAGGCCAAATGTCTGCTATTTCTAGAAATAATGAGGATGTCAATGATGATGGCGACCCGATCCTCAAGGAACCTTTGGGAAGCCACTATTTCGTCAATGAAAGAATGGGAAAATCTAAAGTAACGAAACGTTCTTCGCTTAGTTGGTACTTATCTACCGACTGTGATTGAAATGTTTATGTAATGTCATGTGTGACTCACAAACAGCAGAACCTCAATTCGGCAAGTTCGGAAGTTATGACCTTAATAACAATTTAAATCGATCGAATCATCTTCCGGTCCTTAATTGGGACAGGAACGTAAACTGTATCTCTTTGTTTGTTTGTCCACCGCTCGAACTGGTTCATTCCAACTGTTTAAAAATAAATACATTCGAAGCGCATCTTTTTGCAATAGCTCAGTTGCGGGGTTTTTTTTTGTTCCAATAAAAGTGCAAAGAGAATTTCGTCTATCCAGCGGAATACACGGCCACTAATTGGTCCGCGGGCTAATGAGGATGCTGACAGCGCCGGAACAATTCCGTTTATTAAACAATTATGCTACGTAAATATTACATCATTAGATGCACACTCATTTACATCTTTAACCTTTGCACCACGTTTTATTTGAAGTGACCGTACTACCCTAGTAGAGCAGCACTGTAATTATCTTTGAAAGAAATCTGAAAAAAGTTGCAAGTGGCCATTTAGCTCGCAGAACCGACAATCATAGGTGCAGAAAGGTTCTTGACAAAATGTATGAAGGCCCACTTGATCAACCGATGACATCTTAGGTATTAGGACCTCCTTGATCTTTGCCGAAATCGTTCGTTGGTCTGTAATAAAAAATGTATTGTTTATTTTTTTAAAGAGCCTCCCCGTCATCTATGGGTAATCCACGAGAATGGCACACAGGTCGCAAAGGCAAGCGCTGGTGTGAACATAAGTCAGAACATCGGCCCATATTATGTAGGAGACACCGTGCATCTCTTCTGTGTCGCCTTTGGAGGTAATTATTACTTTAAAATAGCTTAAAAGTATACCTCAACTCTGGAATGTGCCAAGATAATGGGACTCGCAAGGAAAGCACTTTTAAAGTATTGTTCATTTGAAATCTGCTAATAATAAAAATGCATTTTCAGATTATTATAAAACGGCACCTAATATTCAGATTTTTTTGAGAACAGTACAAAAGGGAAATTAATCATTTTATACGACATTACAGCTTCATAAAAACCGTAATCTAGGAAAACGAGGAAGAGAATGGCCGCGAATGGATGTAGTCCATTCGAGCCTGATGAAGGGGAAAGTCACTGTCATGTCGTATAAAGGAGGTAAAAGAGATCGCCTTAACAATAAGTAAATATAAGGAATTGCATCAGTTGCACCGACAAAAGCTAAGCTTTTAAATATGATGAATGAATGAATGAGTAGGTAGATAGTAAAAATCTTGCCTTCTCTTTCTTGCGTCCACTATCAGAAAGTTAAATTAAGTTTAGTTGGTTTAATAGAGAATCGGCACTTTATTATGTGGTAGTAGGTTCCTAATGTGAATACATTTTCTAGGAAAACCACTAGCCTCCCTCTCATGGTGGTCCGACCAGCGACTGCTGAAAGACACCTCGACCCCCCTGTCGGAGCAACGCGTCCGTAGCGACATCATGTACGGGCCGCTGAGGGTCGAGGATCACGGCCGCATCCTCACCTGCTTCGCACAGAACAACGACAGAACTACGCCATTGTCCATCGATGTCGTGGTCGACATGCTTTGTGAGTCTAGCTATCCCTTTCACACCGTTTGCGACACGCTTTCTCTTGAATGGATAACATTTTGGCAACATCGTAATTTCCAGTGTTTCTTTCTAACAGTGCTTTGTTTGCTCTTCATACAATGTTATGATCCGTGACCCCAACAGATGACCTCTGCCCTTATGTATCTACAGGTTGCCCCGAGGTGATATTATTGAAAATTGATTTATTACATAAAACCAATGTTAAAATGAAAAAAAAAAAATCTAAAATCTGAAAACTAGAAACTGGATACGTAGTTTAAATTAATGTCGTCATTCAAGCGCCACCCTGTATACCATCAACAGGTGGGCTATATGCTTGTTTAGCACTTTAATTGTATTAAAAAAAAACATGACGTAGGTATTCAAAGTTTTCGTATTATTTTGTATGAAAAAACGGATGAGCGCCCCTAGAGGACGTGATGAGAACTATTTTTTTCTTAAACATTAACACAGTAGGTACCTACATGCTAACATGCGCATGTTGAAAAACTCGTGATACCGTGATAGTATTGAAGCTATATAATAACGCCGGGTCTGTGTCATCTCAAAACAATATCAATAACGCGAGCCCGTACACATAACAACAATTCTCAAGTATATGCGTTTGCCAAAAGTTGTCACTAGGGGTCGCTGCATGTAATGGTAATACACATCGGAGTTTTCAAATTTCAGTAGAACTATCAATAAACAAAAAACAAACATGCTCACGACTGTCTTCCCCATAGTGGGCATCCTCAGATACATGACTCAGTACATACTCAGTGATCATTGAGGATACCAAGTAGGGGGTAGTCAGAGGCACGTCCAAACATTATATTTGGTACATGCCCGTGTTTTGCAAGTTCGCATTCCGCGTGAAAAGCCAAGCCCATCGCAGCTTATTGGAAAACTTGGCACATGGCTTCGAATTTTTGGTTCTAGGGCATGCTGGTTTCCTCACGATGTTTTCCTTCACCGTTTTGAGCGCATGTTCATGCGCACATAATTTTTTCGAGTGGAAAAATCCATTGGTGCACGACCGGGTTCGAACCCACGACCTCCGTATCAGAAGTCGTGGTATCGCCCACTAGGCGTGTTGGCCTAGTGGGCGATACCACGACTGCGTGTTGGCTTTTTTCCCCTGTGTTCTATAGAACTATCTTGTGAACTACAGTGCCTCCAGAGCTAGTCTCGCTGCGGGCGGCAGGGCACGTCAATGGACGAGTGCGCGCCGGGGAGACGCTGCAGTTGCAATGCAGAGTGTTGGGCGCCCGTCCGCCGCCGCCCATCATGTGGCGGCTCGACGACAATCAACTCATCAGCTTAGAGCAGAACATTACGGTTAGTCGCATTGTAGCGCAATCAATAACATAGGTGTCTTAGTCATAGCCATATAATTAATAAATGCTGAACATTTTTCACACAGCATCATCTAGCCCCAAAGCAGAGCTTGTGTTATGGGAACTGGATGACTGATATACTACTTATATACTATATTTTTATATACTACTATCTTTTTTTTGTAAATACATACATATTATACATAGAAAACACCCAGACCCGAGACAAATATTCGCAGATACAAACATTTGTCCCGCGGAGAGAATCGAACCCGCAACCTTCTGCGTCTAAGGCGAGCCTTCGCCCACTGCGCCACAGAGGTCATTAATTTATTCACCTTTGGAACACAGGGAACGCTTTGGCACTTATGTTGCTTGGTAAATAATTTTCATTAGCGCCTGTATATAGGCCTTGTCAGACCTACTACTACTATTAAACGCGAAAGTTTGTGAAGATGGATGTTTATACTTCAGAATAACGCATAGGATACTTTATGCGGGTACCACGCGGGCGAAGCCGTGGGCAGAAAGAAGCTAGTAGTGAATAATTGTAAAATAAAAAATACATAATTATTTGGAGTAGACAAATATTTGTAGATCATACAAACATTTTTCAAGGAATATAAAATATAACTTAAGATGGTTAAAAATGTGGAGGCTTTCATACTTAGGTATCAGCTGTTCTGGCTAGACAAGCTATTTGTATATCGAAACATCCGGCTTTGATTATATACACAATCAAAGTACATGGGTCAGAAAAATACATACCGAATTTTATGTTTTCTACCTTCTTAAATTTCTAGATGGAATCCTCTCAGAGGCTGGTGGTTAGTGAGATCCAGCTATCGATGGATCGTGAGTATGACGAGTCCAGTCTCACATGCTGCGCGCCCGCCTACACGCGTGAAGACGAAAAATTCGTTTGCGCTGAAAAACTACCACTTACAGTTCTGTGTAAGTACTACCTATGAATAGGTAATGGTGAAAACGCATGTGATCGTTAGCATCCCTTAGTAATTTTGTGACTATCACCAACAAACAAACAGTTGCAGTAGGGATTGGATAACGGAATTTGGGCATTCTGCAGCCGGCACTGACGTCTGTCGAATTAGGGTTTCTGTTGTTTAAGAAATGCATAAAGGTTGAATTCTCCACACAGCTAGTGAATCGTCCCATATAGAAGTACTTTGATATTTCAGTGTTTTGATGAAAAAGCGTTCTACACCGCAAATATATGTTCTGGCTTCTGGAAAAGTTTCAGTGCTTTGTTTTGATGGCTGTAGATCCTCCTGCGTTACACATCGTGGTGGAAGAAGATTTTGTAGACAACAACACGTTGGTGGTCGCTAAAGGCTCATCACTTCGGATGGCGTGTAGCTTTCAAGCAAACCCCGCTGTCTATCAGCTAATCTGGTTCCATGAGGTAATCGAAACATCTCAATTGCAGCCAAAATCGTCTAATTTTATTTTTTTAGGGCCTTCTCTGGTATGCACTTTGATACATAACGTTGCACATAAACTAAGTATTTACGAAGTTAATAAACACAGTTAAAAATTGCTCCCTTTCAAAATATATTTTATATCGTGCTCTTACATAAAATTAAGTAATAAGTGTACTAGGTCCGTAGTCACAGTTATTAGTATACTCTATTCAGAGTATATCATATATGTGACTGTGTTTACTCATATGGCTATACCAGGCTAACAGTATTTTCAGTTCCTTTATAAAAATATATTATAATGGAATGTTTCAGGATGACATAATCACTCACAGCAAGGACGGCAACGAAGTTGTGCAGCCATTTTTAGAGCTTGTTGACATATCGGAAGCCGAGGCCGGTGAATACGTGTGCGCCGCCACCAACGACGAAGGGTCCGCCTACAGCGAGCCGATCAATATCAACGTAACATGTAATAATAATAATAAGCCTTACAATATAATACTACTAATACTAAGACAATATTTACAATATCTCTTTGTTATTCATATATGTTTATTTTATCAAATTTTTGTGTGTCCGTTTGCCAGGTGGCAAAGGCCTCGTCCAGTCTTCTCCATTCTGACCTTTCTATGTCCACTCTACCCCATGTAGTTCCCGCGACTTGTCTAATGTCTAATATTGTTTGAACAATAAAAATAAAATAAAACTCGTCATCCCACCTTTTCTGTTGTCTACCTCTCTTTATTTTTCCATCTCTTGGGCACCATTGTGTGACTATTTTGTTCCATTTTTCCCTCCCTTTGATCATGTGGCCAACGTAACATGTATGACTTAAACCAAAAGTATTTTTTTGCTTAATTAAAAACCCAACGTGTTTTCCATTACGTATTGCAGCGCTCCCCTATCAGAGATATAAAGTAACTATGGAACCAACCTTGAAGATTTATATACATAAATCGATTGCAAATATTCACATAACAATCCGATCGTCCGAATGCGAAACCGTTTCGGAGATGTTAACAGACAACTGAAGTGAAAATCGTTATCACATTAGCTTACATGAACCGCAGGTCATTTGATTGTCGCAATTTTTTTTACAGATTCATATATTTGTGAACATAGGTACTTACATTAGCATCATAAATGTACTGACAAGGAACTGTTATTATATTTATTCCTTTAACCTTAGTTCGCGAATAAATATCCAGCGAAATTAAGTCAAAATAATTAACCGGGCCACCTATGGCACGTTTCGGAACTAATCTAAAACATCGTTGTAATCTGATAACTTTTTCGACATGATGTCCAGTGGAATTGCTTTTAGGGTAGTCTGCAATTTATTCTGAAAGTGATTTGTGTGCATTATTCAAGCTTAACTTTGACATATAAACCTTTCTGAGACACAAAGCAATTTGGTTCCTTGCAGATCCATCTTACTGCGAGGAAGAGAGCATAGTAGAATATGGTTTGGGAGAGAACGAATCCATCAATATAACCTGCAACGTGAAATCCAGCCCCGAACCGACTTCGTATCGCTGGGTGCTCGTGAACAGCGAGGTCAATGTCACAACTATGAAAACGCAACCGCAAACGACGGTCGACACTCAAGAAAATGTACTCGTGTTTGAAAGAATCAATAGCACAACTTACAGTAAGTTCTAATACAAAACAATGCGGATATGATTAAGTTAGACTTACAAAAAGAGACACATTTAAAACAGTCATTTTAAAAAAAAATTACGGTTTCTCCAACAGAACATTTGAAGTAACTATGTATCTATGGGTCTTCCTATTTACAATATTTTTCAAGTCAAAAACTGACCGTTATTTGGTATTCCGAGCACTAAGACAAAATATCATCGACATAAACGCAACTGTTGATAAATAACTAGTCGTTTTCGCATACATCAGGAATAATAAACACCCAACAGTCATATAAAAGTCCTGACCCTACACTAGGATTCCCTGTGTCGTGGGTATTAGGAACTACGAGTACCATGGTACTACATCACCCGGACCCGGACAGACAAATATCTGCAGAACATGCAAACATTAGTAGCGGAAATCGAACACACACCTTGCGTTTCAGCCGCCCGAGGCCGTGGTTGTTTTTGTGTGTGAATCAATGTTCATATGTTATTTCAGGCACCCTATTTTGTTGGGGAATAAATGACATGCCCGAGAGAGGTGATGACAACACTCCGTGCACGTTCCTAGTGACGGACGAGACAATGCCCCGTCCGCCTGTGAGTTGCGAGGCTGTTAAGAATACTGCTAAAGATATCAGAGTCAAGTGCCAAAAGGGCCATGATGGTGGACTTCCTCAGGTAAAACCTCTCCAAAATCCAAACCACACAATTCACTCCTGAAGGAATCAAATACCTACCTTATTTTCACGCCATAGTAGGAAAAAAACAATGAGAAATGTTTTATTTCAGAAATTTAAGTTCATCGTCTCATCGTCAGATTCAGACGACCACATACTCTCAATAATCAATGGAGACCCCGAATTCAGGATTCCTGAGCCAAAGCAAGAGAACTACAAGTTCGTTATTATATCATTCAACGACAAAGGAGAGAGTAAAAGCGTGATAATTGAGAAAACTGACGTTGTTGATGAATCAGAAGGTAAATATCGCAAAACATGCAGAAGCATTAAATTGACCACCAAATACCCCCGAAGAGCCTCTAAGAACTATACATAGTAAGAGGTCATACGGAATTGAAAAAAAAAACCGGACAAGTGCCGACTCGCACTTGTCCGGTTTTTTTTCACGCTCATTGAGGGTTCCGTACGTCGCGAAATGTACATACAATCAGACCGCGCATACCGTTGCTTAACCTCGATAATTGATTACGTACTTTAAATAAAAACTATATTTTTTATGATTTGATTACAAATGTACCTATAGTTTTCAGATTTTTGCCTGTACTTTTAGTAAAAGACGATATTACTTGCCAAATTTCATAGTTCTAGGTCAACGGAAAGTACCCTATAAATTTGGATTCCCTTGAGAGTGTCGAAATATACGTTTTTTGCGGCATAAACGGTCGTATTTTTTTACGTTTGGAAGTTAGATTTTTCACAGCTTTAAGGGACTGTAGACCTGAGTATGGTTTTAATTTCAACTCGATACTGCCACGCGTTTCCGAGATAAAGGGTCTTGACAGAAAGACAGACATACGGACAAAAAAGTGATCTTATAAGGTTTCCGTTTTTTCTTTTTGAGGTACAGAACCCTAAAAGTATCGTTCCTCTCTAGTACGCATCAGTTTTACCTAAGCGCTTATTTAAAGTTGTAAAAGTAACTTGTTTGTTTAGTTCCAGAGATGCCACAGAGTGCAGTGTCTAACATAACAACTCTTGCCTTGGCGTTATTCGGTGGAGTTCTTTTAGTGGCGCTGGCTGCTTGTGGGCTGGTGCTTTGCTCGCATGAACGCGGATCCAGGCTCGACCTGCCGCGCGCTCATTCCGATCCGCCGCTATGCGCTTATAACACCGATGGTAAGGAAATTAGCTCATTTCCAAAAATAATAGTTTCGTTTCCAATTATTGTAACGAACCCCAATTCGATGGTCTGTTGTTACTTGGCAAAACAAAACAGTGTTCTCGCCTTTCACAACTCTGCGTTAGTTTTGGTGCACGGTCGAAGCTGAATTTTCATACAATCATATAGTCACGCCTGTTTCCCGGAGGGGTAGGTAAATACCACGGATTTCCATTTGCGATCCTGGCATACTTATTTGGCTTCAGTCATCCTCATCCAATTATCCCATTCTCGCTCGCCTTGTATACTTGTTTTGTAAATCTTCATTCATCCTTTCAAAATGCCCAAACGATCTCAACATGCCTTTCTCAAATCTCGTTACTACAATTTCATTCACTCGACACTGCTCTCTTAACACGCTGTTCCTCACTCTCAAAATAACACCATTTATACAGCATTTATTTGACTTCAAATTGCAGAATCCAATTGCGAAACATACCACGATAGCGAAGACGGCAGCGATTTTAACGTGAGACGCACCGAGTCATTTCGCCGAGCCGTGTCCCGATACCCTTCGAAGAACTTCGATGTTCGAAGGACCAACTCTTTTCACTCGGCCCGTTACATGCACGACGTAGAACCAGAGATCAAATGCAACGAAATGATGCGTCATGGCAACAACTGTAGGGTGCATTCCATGCAGAATATCAGTCGTAAGAGAGATATGGATTCGCTATGCGACCATCTTGTTCTTCACTTACCACCAGAAACGAATTACAATGCTCCTAAGCCGGTAAGAAATTACTAGATGAGTCTAAAATACGGGTAGGGAAAATATTCAATACTAGCTACTGGTGGGCCCGCGTGATACCCTGATAAAACTTAGACGATGAAATGTTGTGATGAAACGCATTCACTCGACTCGTTTTTCCTCGACTACGTTGCAAAATTGGTCTCCACAAAAATCCCTTTTATTTCAACGGGATAAAATATACCTTTTAAAATAAGCCTTTGTCCGCCCTGAAAAATCATTCAAATATTGGTGAAATAATTTTTGAAATCGGATGAGTAGTATCGGAGATTAAACCTCATACCAATTTAACTTCTTTCAAATATTAGTATAGACTGACTATTCTTTTCAGATGAACACGTTCTACACAATACCAAGAAAAACGCGCCAGAAACTAGCGAAAGAAATAAGCGATGAGACATCAGAAATCACTCAAACATCGGACGGCTTCTCACTACCGCCACCGCCGGATGAATTTGGTACTTACAGAGCGGCTACAAGGATCAAAGACATCCCGACAAAATTAATGCCAACTTACACGACTATCAATAAAAGAAACACTTCAGTTAAAGAGCCTTCGATACAATACACACAAATGTCCCCGATGAACGTGGTCGGAGTACCGACTATTAGCGGAGCGCAGAATAGCTTGTACACTTATCCAGATGAGGAGCACCACGGCCGCCAGGTAACCACGAACCCTTTCGATGATGACTCCACCTAATCATTTCTTATCTAATCGAATGTTTTATTCGTTTCGAAGGACGCGCTACCTAGTGGAGTCACTTATCACAGAGAATCTGGATTTTAAATGTTTAGTAAGAGATGTACGTATTTCACTATTTAGAATGCGATTACAAGTAGAAAAGTTAAGACTAAGCGACAGTTGTACATAATTTAGATCTCGCTCAAGCATTTACCCTTACTACTAATTTGTACCATTCAGCTAATAAGGTAGTAATTAAAAACGACTGTCTTAGATAATCATTTATTTACAAAAATAGAAACCATTTTAGTGCATTTCGGTAGTGGGATCAGTTCACGACGCACATCAACATGATTGTAGTTAGTTATTTTAATCAAACAAATATAATGCAGCGCATGTTGCAGAAATTATTGACAAACAAAAAATAAAACAACGACAAACATTTGCATACCGCGATAATAACTCATACTATTTATAAATTCATGCATTAGCTAGAAATTTTAGAAATTATTGTAACATATTTATTTAGTTATTGAATTAATTTATGTCACTGCCATGTTTATTACATTAGTAATAATGGTTTTAAATTGCAATACAAATGTAGTAAAATGATTAATAACTGTAAGATTTTTTTAATGTAAGAAATCTTTGAATAATAAAATATTTCAGTCATAAATTGTATGTATTATGTTGGATGTTACCTTACGATGAGAACAGAGCGGGCTCGATCAAGATTGTACTTACGTCTAACTAAAAAACAGAAACTTATGACACATTATGTTTGTATAAAAATGCATTTTGTTATTGGTACAACAGAGTTAGCAAAATACTTTATTTTTTTTAACAATAGTGAATAACAAACTCTTCATATTTTCTTAGTTATTGTGCCCTAAAAATAACCTACAATTGGAATACTTTTACTATTTAATGTTGCTAACTCAATCCATGCGGTCTAGAAGCGCCTGCACCAGTGATAGTCTTTCTATGAGTCGATTTGTGTTGGGTCGCGCCTGCAACAATATACACTTACGTGATTTAGGGAACTTGAAATGATTTTGATAAAAGCATACAAATAGGTTGGCGAATAAACCATTGGCGCATACTACACATTTGAAACGTTTAGATGGCTAATGCGGAATGCCTTTTCGGCGCCACATTATCTTTATAGATAAGCAAGGAGGGTGGAGCATTTCTGTCCAGGTCTATGTAAATAGTCAAGTAGACTATTTCCACTTTGCCATATTCATAGATCATTTTTTAGCACCTATCCATTGCTACAATTATCCTATTCCTGTATAGGCAGGTACCTGCCTAAATTATCATTAATGTCGTGCCAAATACATATTTGATTGAGCCATTTCAATTTACTTGTATGCATGTTCGAAATAGCTAGACTATGCATACAAGGTCCCATACAAAGCTTCCTGGAACTATGGTAGAGTGGTATGGTACTCACCTGGAGTGAAGAGAGCGCCGCTTCGTGCAGGTCCTTGCAGCGTGAGAGGGCTCGGCGCCTCAGGGCGGGCGGTAGAGACAGTAGCTCCCCGCGCGCAGCCTCCAGCAGCAAAGCGGCTACGGCGCACACGTGCGTTTCGTCGCCGCACCCGAGCCAAACGCGCTCATTCACGCTCACCATTCTATAACAACACAATTGAAAAGTGACGTGTGGCGATTAACGATTAATTATTTAAGAGCCTTCCCAATGACACCAGCTTTAAAATTAGAACAATGGATTGAATGGGACAAAACTTTTAGGAGCCTAAAACATTAGGGTTTTCTTTCTTTTTTTCTGGTTAAGATTAGTGCAGACGAGCATCAGACCTGTATTCCAGTATGCTACTAAATTTAAACACATAAGACTATCAAAATGATTGCAAGAGATATCTCAATATACTCACTTTATATAAATATCCAAAACTTGCTCGATTGTGACGCCGATGTTTAAAATAGTTCTGAAGACCATACTTTTTTCCGCTGACAGCTTACAGCTCATTATTTCTAATTGACGCACGATAAAATCTGAAAGTAAGAAAGATGTGAGTCATTAGGTTTAATACGGTAATTAGACTTGAACTTCACGTTTCGACTTTACCAATTGGCACATTAAACTACGTGAGACATCATTAATTTAACATTGTAGCAATCATTTCATAGTATAGCGCGCAGCCTCGGCGAATAGGTTGCCGGCATACGCTACTGAGCTTTATGTGCTACTAATTGACTTCACACAGCACTGGGAAAAATTATGCGCATTCACTTGTATAAATATAAGTGAATGCAATCAATACATTCACGCGAACTTTGACAACCACTTGAAATCCGTTGATTACTACCGTTACCGGTCAGACCGGGCCTTTACTGTCACTTTCAATATTACTTTCTATCCACCGACATTAGCAACGATGTTATTTCTCTCACAAATTTCGAATGCAAGTTTCCAGCTCCTATCTACCCGGCATGCTGTTGAATGATTATGAACGCAGAAGATTGCGGGTTCGATTCCCGCCGCGGAACAAATATTTGCATATGATCTCGGGATCTGGGTGTTTTCTATGTATTATATGTATGTATTTACAAAATAAAAGTATATAAGTAGTATATCAGTCATGTAGTTCCCATAACACAAGCATCATCTAGTAAGTAAGCACTTTGGGGCTAGATGATGCTGTATAAAAAAAAATATCTATGGTCGAGTTGGATCCGCTGCCTCTCTCCGATATCAGCCTAAATGATAATCGAGAGCTTTATGGTAGTCGATACTTACACAATGGGAAACAATGTCCCGTGTTGACATATTCTCTGCCGAGCGAGGTCAGTTTGCTGAGCACCGAGGCGAGTCTCTCGTCGGGGGAGGTCAACACTCTGCCGACCGCCTCAGCCTCGGCCAGGATATTGCTCCAAATGGTTTCCACTAGAAAGGCGTCGTTGTGGCCGGAACACTGCACGATGGCTAATTTGCATTCCCATAGGTTGTAGCGGTCCGCGTATTCCTCGTACAACTGTCGGTGAGAGAAAAAATACAATGGGTATTACAAAACTACTCCTGAACACAGGCGATCCCTGCGTACAAATGGTGAAAACAAAACCGCTTCATTCTGAAGGATGTTCAAGTGGACTGTTAATTCTGGTTCTAGAAATATCGTATTTATAGAAACCCTAGGTTATGTTAAGGTAAATAATAACTACTATATTCTATAAAAAGGTTACGATGAGCTCAAATAAGCGCAAATACAACCGGAATATCTTAACTTTCATTCAGAAATCGGGGTTTAGCATTTTGCTAAATTAACAGCAATTTACTTTTTTTATTTTGGTGGGAAATGCTTGACAATCACTGTTTGAACGTTTCTTTAGATGCCCGACACATCGTTTGATAATGTTTACGTGATTTTCAATAACGTAACCAGTGCAATAACGTAAACATTGGAATGATTTTTTGAGTTTCCCTTACTGACCCATCTTGACATACTCCCTGTTACTTGAGTATTGCGCAGACCACAAAACAAGAATGGCAAGTAAATTTTTGCAAAATTTAAAACTTCCGACGTGTTATGTTTCGTCTTGCATTTCAATTGGATAAGCCGGTTTGGAGAGAGCCGGTAACAGTTTAAATACACAAATACAAACAAACAAACAACCTCTTATGGCAAACGTATATACGGGCTTCTTACGTCACGGGTAAAAATACACTCCGATAAGTTAGCTTAGCTTGCGGTGTATTGAATTTAAATATTCATCCAGACATAATTAAAATGTACTTAGATTTGTCAAAAAACAAAGATTCTTTAAAAATACGTAAAAGTATGTGGCCTATATAGATATGGTTTATAGGTACCTGTGTGATTTCCAATAGTTCGTCATCCAGCCGCTGCATTTGATGCGGGTGCGGTTGCAGATGTGTGGGCAGCGCGGCGGCGGCGGCGCGCACGGCGAGCTGCACGCGCGCCACCTCGCCCGCCTCCTCCAGCCGGCGCAGCAGCTCCCCGCCGCCCGCACCGCCCGCGCCCGCCCCCCGCACGCACACCACGCCGGCGGACAGCCACGACATGCGCTGAGATAGGGTCGCGCCCGATCTGAACATTCCAATAAATAAATAACCACACCCAACAGACACAAACATACTCCTAACCCTTCACTAGGATTCTCTGTATCGTGGTTATCAGGAGCTACGAGTATCGTGGTACCACAACACCATGACCCAGAAAATATCTATCCCGCAGCGAGAATCAAACCCGGTGTGGGTCTTGCGTAGGTCGTCGTGGGGAGATAATAAGGTGGAGTGGGAACTAAATATTTAAGGGGTTTCAATACAATTTTTTTTCAATTTAATTTGAAAAAATAATTGAATTGAAACCCCCGCTGTACTCGTTAGGGACAACGAGTGCAACAACCGTTGTTGCGTTAGGGACAACGGTTGGACAGGCCCTGGTAGCTCAAACAGCTTACTAAAACTATTAAAATAAGGCCAAACGCGACTGTTTTACTGTAATCTATTGAAATGATGGACTGTGTCCATTTTTCTTCTTTGACCATCTTCCGGCTCCATCATCAGGTGGTGATTTAGAAACCCAAATATTTTTTTTTGGGTTGTAACCAAATGGTAACAAGCCAAAAAAATAATATTTGGGTTAAAAAAAAACACAACAACACTAAAAGAACGGCATTATCCACATAATTTTGAAAAACTCCCTCCTCAGAACAGAACTAAACAAAAAATATTTTATGACGTTAAATATTATAAAACCGAAGTTATGTTGTGTTTGTTGTTAAGGAACATTGTAACGGCTGAACGGAACATTGTCTTAAATGGTGAATGATCACCTAAAATGGTACAGATATTAAAATTTTAGACAATGATATACAGGTTTAGTATTTACCCTGGCCGAGTAGCGAGGCCTTCCAGTACCTCCGCGGCGGCAAGGTGATCGCCGCACTGTTCCAGAACCTTCCACAACAAATCTAGTAAGTGCAGAGCGGACTGCGGGGAGCCCGCGCGCGCAGCTGCCTGCAGGTAAGTGCGAAGAGTCGGCGGAGGCGACGCTCCGAGGGAAAGTAACTCTGTTGAACCCAAAAACGAAACTATCAATGTTTTATTTTGATTTTGTCGTTTTGCAGTTAGTTCTTCCATCAGCCAGTCTTGAAGGTAGCCCAAGATGGTTTCGTCGTGGCACTTATTGCGAGAAGCGGTGACCAGCGGTGGACTTCTACACTGCCGTCCTTATCATAAGTGCAATAACTCGAGTTTTGGGCCAAACAGAGTTATTTACATATTCGTGATCAGCAAAATGAGATCTACGTTTTCTTCTTTGACAGTTTTTACGTATCTATTACCATTCCCGTTTTTTTTAAGCATAACCGCAATATATTAGGGATTTGGTCTTGGTTTACTTAACAAGAGTGAAATAACTTGAGTTGTGGCAAGGTAAACTAAAATAATTCAATAAATTACTAACGATAACTGCAATAAGTATGGTTAATTTTTAGTTTTTTAGTAAGAACATTCAAAATGAATTGGCCTCATTTACTAGACATAAGTGAAATAACTATGATTTGAGTATGAGCATTCAGATCCTTTTTGGTACATAAACGTGACGCAAAACATATAGTCTTATGGGTTGATAACTGTGCGGCCCAGAATAAAAACTGGGCGTTTATCTGTTTTTTGGTAGACATTATAAATAGTCAGCTGATTGCTGCTGATTCAATCACAGTAAAGTACTTTGAGCCTGGACACACCTTTATGTCCGCTGATCATTTTCACCACCAAGTCGAAATGTATCTTATAAAAAAAAGAAAGTTTACGACTTTGATGACTTCATAGACTGTGAAAATGTCAAACTAAAAAAAACATACCGTTAAAGTCATGACAGTGTCTGATTTTTATGACTATGAAGACTTTTTATCTCAGCATAAAATCAGAAACACGGTACCAAGAGTTTATTTAAAAAACATAATGGCGGTCAGGGTCGAAAGGGGAACTTTCATGTTAAAGCACAAAGAGAAACATGGCAATCGAGACTGGAAAGAATTGGATTTCCTTTAAATAAAAATAAAAAAAAACCAATCCAAAGGGATAACCAAAGAGCGCAAAGAACGAATCATAGCAGATTTGGTACCTTTAATGCCTATAACCAGGAGAGCGTTCTGGTTAAATTTACCTGAATCTTCCAGGTTGCCAAACTTAAATTAAGCAAAGTTTGTTCTTACTTTGTGTACTGAAAATTATTGAAACTGTATTTAGACTTTTAAAAACTTTGATCTCATTATGCCATAAATAAGGTAAAATACCAAAGATAATAGTTTCCCTGATTGTTTTAAAAACAGGTATTAGTGAGATTTGTTTTCTGTATTAAGTTGTATTATTAGTGTTAAAATTGAGATAATTTTATTAATATATGACTTTTTAGAGTTAAGCTTGCCAGACTGATTAAAGCTGATCTCGTTGTGCCTTATTACATTAATTTTTGCTTAATACTTAAGATAGTACGGCTCATTGTTATAAAAAATATTAGTTGTTTAGAGTGGTAATGAGATTTCTAGAGTTAACTTAAGTACTTAAAAAGTTTCATTAGTTATTATTCCTTACTTATTATTAAATTGAGACTGTTTTGCTACTAAATAAATATTACTTTTTAGACTTCTAGTAGAAGTTTTTTAGACTGATTATGTAGGTATGACATACTTTAATTGGAGTATGACAACTGACATCTAAGCTTGTTTTACAAATGAAAACCGAATTATGTCAGACGCTTATTGCACTAATCTGTTGAATATACTTACTAGAAAAAATAGGAATTACCTGCTACTCAAAAGTGAAATATGTTAAATTGCTAATGATAAGGGAAATAACTATACGACTTATTTCGGTTATGACTAGAAATCATTCTGTCTATTTATATTAAAGTCCTAAACATAAGTAAAATTCTGTGATTTTAAGTAACTTAGTTAACACTTTTACCAATTCAAGGTACTACATAATATTCTATACATTTTTATCTATAGACTTGTGAAAGTTTCAAGTATACCTTGTATAGAAATTGAGATACATGAAAAACGAAAATCTAAAAATCTTTAGGCCCGTTTTTCTCGAAAGTAGCTTTGACCTAGTTATTGCACTTATGATAAGGACGGCAGTACAGGTCTGTTGATAATGATGACATGCCACGTAACAGGTTGCTAACCTATTGCCGCGTTATTGAAACACTAACTGATGGTACAGTCCTTCGAATGTTTTGTTGACGAGGTTTCCCTTCGCTAACAAAACATCTCATTTTGAGACATCTCATTTTTTTACTGTTCACAAGCATGATTTTCAGAACCAAAAATCCATTGGTATGTAATCAATACTAATCAATGAAAATACTTTTTATAGGAGCAAAATTTGGAAACTGAGCCTTAGCTGAAGAGTTTGAAGTCCCAGCATCGGGCATTTATGATGAAGTTAAAAGTCGGAAGAGACGCACTACTGAAAGAACAGCTCACCTGATCCTAGATTTTTGGATACAAGCCATTCGTAAACAGCTACATGTAAAAGTTCGTCGTTTTGTGATAAACACTCCCAGACTAGTTTTCTTCCCTGTAAAAATACATACTTTAATCGCATTTTATTTAATGAAATCTTAATTCGTGGCGTACTACTAGTTATATGTGAATGAAAGTAAAAATATTTCACTAAAATTAATATAGTTTGTAATAGGCGCCATATATGCTGTAACTATTGGGTTGTATTGTATTTAATGGATTTTTACCTGGAAATTAGCGTCATCGGGGGACAGGGTAAGCATAGAGTCGTTGGCGGGCTGCGATCGCGTCGGAGACGGTTCGAAGCCGGACGTGTCGGCACCGCGCTCGTACAAGCGCTCCAGTGCCGTGCATACTTCCCGGTAGATTTCCATTCTACGAGAAACAATAAAATTATGAGTTTATGATTCAACGACTATGCAACATGTGCCTAAATTACTCACTACATACGGGACACGTCATATTTAACATAGCAGATACCGCGTCTTCGCACGCACTGGGCATTTAAATGTAACCTAATCTATCACTGCAGCGTCGATACAATAACCAACAAACGTGCGTTCTTTAGTACTTGATAATTCAGTGGGAGAATATAGGAAGAAACGAGCTAAGGAAAGACCAGGAAGTAGGCTGCGACGCAAGAGGTGCGGGTCCGAATCCCGCTGCAAGACAAATGTTTGCATGTGCTGCAGATATTTGTTTCAGCTTTGGATGTTGTGTTACCATGGAACTTGTAATTCCTGGTACCTACAATACATCCCTGTATTGTAGGTACCAAGTATCTTAGGTATCCATGTTGGTGTCGTTGACTTGTATTAATCCCCAGCAGTTGACGTATAGTCTAGCCGCTAGCCTATATATAGTATAGTCCAGCCCTATAGTCCTTTTTTTGCTTTTTCTAAAATAAAGTGAAAATTGACTTGTTAACATCCCTGTATTGTAGGTACCAAGTATCTTAGGTATCCATGTTGGTGTCGTTGACTTGTATTAATCCCCAGCGGTTGACGTATAGTCTAGCCGCTAGCCTATATATAGTATAGTCCAGCCCTATAGTCCTTTTTTTGCTTTTTCTAAAATAAAGTGAAAATTGACTTGTTAACATCCCTGTATTGTAGGTACCAAGTATCTTAGGTATCCATGTTGGTGTCGTTGACTTGTATTAATCCCCAGCGGTTGACGTATAGTCTAGCCTATATATAGTATAGTCCAGCCCTATAGTCCTTTTTTTGCTTTTTCTAAAATAAAGTGAAAATTGACTTGTTTAAATCTAAATCTTGTTTTAATCTGAAGCTCAATTTGCGTATTTAATAACTATCAAACTAACATCTCGATCACATAAATGTCAAAAACGGTATTCTACTTGAACAAAACAAACAACTCCAAACTCAAAGAGTCCAAATTGAGATTGAAAGTAGATCGACAGTATTATACTAAGCATTATTATATCGAGACTTGGTTGTGAAAGAATTACGAAAATTGAGCCTCTGTTCTACCTTACCTTCTATAATAAGTGAGATGTCCCTCCCGATCTTGAGAAGGCTGGTCGCTCCTGTAGAAGTGAAGTGCCTTATCCTGAGGGTCGATCTTGGCGGCGCACACCACGCACAGTTCTACCACGCCCGAGTAAAACCCGGCCGACACCAACTTACTGCACACTAATGGTAGGTTCACATTTGGTGCGACATCCTGTAAATAATTAGCCTTGATTCACCAACAAAATAAACTGACAGTCAAATTTAACCATTGATTATGATGATGGATTCTATGAATGTGTTGTTGAACTCGGGTTTTAGTTATAAATTAGGAATTCTAGTCTGGGTCAGGGTTGTGTATATTTTTATCAGTTTTATTTAATTTTGACTGCCTCCTGGAAAAAAGCTTACTTTGCAAAGTTTCAACGCTCGTTGTAGCATCTCTTCACGTTCTGTCACATTTTTCTGTTGTTTTGCGAATATCAACAACTCATTGGCTTTGGAACAAGTCGCGTCTTCTTGTCGGTAGAGCGTGGGGCATAGTTGGCGCAGTTTCTGCGAGATTCCGTCCACGGAAGCATTATCTCGTAAGTAGCCGGCGACTAGAGATCCTAGGAGTAGGCATGCTACTTCCTGCCCACCTACCAACAACTCCCTGAAAGAAAATACATGATTCAATACATGGTCATAAGGTCAAGATTTATTTATTCAAAGGGTATGATTGCCGGTGAAATTACAGGCACATGAGATCTTTCATTTTGATATCTCCGCTAACCGCTGTTAGTTAGTTTTCCTCTTTAAAAGTATAGAAGTTAAAGTTTAGAAGCGATTTTGTATATAAAAACAAATCCTAAAGATTGTAATTCAACTAAGCTTTGTAATTCAACTATTTTTTAAACAGACACATATCTGGTGGTTATTAAACTACGAGTACCGTGGTACCAGACCCGGTAAAGTCTACAGAAGGTACAACCATAGCGGGATTCGAACCCGCACCTCTTTTATCGCAGCCGGCTACTCGCTCACTGCGCCACCGAGGTCGTCGTCGTTTCTTTAACTTTCCATTAAAACGTGCTTATGTAGTGGTTAGGAGCTAACGCGTTACCGGGAAGGAGCGAGTGTAATAGTATCCAATAGAATGGCTTGTGGATGACGTGATGGAAACGCCTCTTTGGAATAAGAAACCTATCCTACTTAGTAATATTAGCTGTTTGTTACCTATACTTTTAATAAAGGCTGAACTGATTCGATGAATAAATATATCATGATCCTAAATAATTTAAAGAAGTAAGAGTCTACTTCGCACGCAAGCGAATCCTTGGACTAAGCTGGTTCTAAAATACTTGCCTGAAACTGGCTGCATGTAAGGCACTTTTTTGATTCTGAGGAAGGCTAGCGGCAATCACATGAAACTGGTGCTCACATAATACTTTCCACAAACTCAACATTTCTATTGATAAGTCTGAAAACAATATCTTAACAATTAACATCCATCATTTGTCTCTCTAAAAGCTCAATTAAACAAATGAGAACCTTTAAAAGTAGCAATTTTAAAAATAAAGGTCGCCTTGAATGTTTTCAATTATCTACAATAATACAATAAGAGTTCCTAAGTAAATAGTAGATAAGTTCTTACTGATGAATAATTTTAAGGCTTGCAATGATGCTTGTTCCTCAGAATGGGGCGCTACTAGGGTGCGTTGCATAAATGCAGCCACTCGCTGCAACTTTTGAACGATGTACGCACAATCTTCACCCGTAACTTTACTACTCATCTGAAACATTCAATTTGTCAACTTTACCGGCTCTGTACCGGCTGCGCAATGCGAGACGCAGTTCCAAAACAAAATATCAACTGAATTGAAAACAGGAAATACGTACGAATTCCTTTTTCTCCGGTGCCAAAGATATTGATACACAATTTAAATTCCAAATAGGAGATAGAATCCGGCCCACATAGATATAAAGTCCATTATGCTTTGCGCAAAATTCCTTCGGCATCGCATTGTTAGGGTCCCTCTGTTGCTGCGTCATGTTACCGATGAATGATGATTGGTTGAATGGTGCGGGACTTATCATGTTCTGATGGTAGGGCGATTGCGGCATCATTGACTGGGTAGGTGATCCAGGGAAGCTTTGGTTTATTTGGCTTTGATATGATTGGTTTTGTTTTCCTGATTGTGGTTGCCCCTGTGGCCCTCTGACGTTCATTGGCGTAGACATTTGGCGTGGTAAGAATTTTGGTGAACCTAAAATTAAAGAACAACTTTTTATAATGGTCAACAAGCAATTGTTTCACTCCCGACATCTATTACTCATATAGTTTATTACCTATACTGGAAGGCATTTGCGAGGGAGGTTGGTATAAAGTTGCGGGTTGCATTTGACTGCCGTAGAGGAAGAACGCTCGCGTAGCCCACTCGCTGATCGAGAGATCGCCGCTGGTTGTGTCTTCGCACGCAAGGTACGCCGCGCAGGCGCATGCTTGATCAACGTTATGCAACTGTCAACAAGGGAATCATGGAGATTATGTAATAGTTAAGGGAACCCTAGGGTAAGTTTAGTTTTTATAACAAAGAAATGGATTTCGATTGCGGGTCAAAGCTTGCTTGCCTATGTCAAGAGCGAATAACAGAAATTTGTTCTCATGACTCAAAGTCAAAGTCAAAATTAATTTATTCATTAAAATTACAAGGATCACTTGTGATTGTTGAAACGTCGCTCTGCTTAGTTTGGGGCTAGATGATGCTGTGTGAAAAATGTCCAGCATTATTTATACTTTTATCTACTGCCTGTGCCTCCGCGACCAAGCCAAGAAAGATAGGCAATAAGCCTGGTTATTATTTTTAATGATCCTTTTACAAAACAATCCCAAGAGTTTTTATCATCTAAATAGTCAGATGTTTTATAGTACGCATATAAAGTTTTGTTTAATTACGTTTTTTAAATTTGTTAATTGTAAATTTTTGTATATCTTGGGAGTTTAGTATAAAAGCGTACACCTTGTGCAGGAGGCTACCCATTCTTATTATAAGAACCTCAGCAAGATAAAATTAAATACTACGAAATCATTGAAATCACATGGATCACGTTTTTATGAAATCTTATGTGTTTAAAACGTGAACTTCGCTTCCTCGCGTCCAAGCCTAGAAGAATCAGGCAACAAACACAACTCCCAATGAGAATACGACTAATATTCCCTCATTTAGATTTACTGTAGTACGTTTTTTTAGCCTTAGTGGAACGCAAATGTGTTAATGAATGAATAATATACCTGGAAGAAGTCTCTAACAGGATGCGCATCCGGTCCGCGGCAGTCTCGCAACAGTTGTCGCAACAGATCCGGCGCAGAACCCGCTGCCGCCACACACGCACCTCCGCCCGTCACCACCGCCCAGCGGGAGACACCCCACACCTCTGTAAAGATACACAATTTTTTGAAAATTCAGAAACCCCCGACTTTAATACATGTCTAAGAACTATCTTTGCGACATACAAATCGATTGCGGAAACCGCATTACAATTCGATAAGCCATTTCGGAGATAAATGGTAATAAACAACCTCATAGGCAAACTGATACAGGCACCTGTAGTTGTGAATATAATTAGACCCCATTACGAATATTCACAAGCTGGCACTTCAAATGAATATCACTCTATACAGTGTATTTTTTAACTGGGACAGTATGGAGGCACCCATAACCAGAGGAGATACAGGTGCAGTTTCTTTTAAAACAGCTTATTTTTCGAGAAAAACATTTTGACATTAAAACATTTTTGGTCAAACGTGAGTAGCGCCTTAAAATGAATCAAATTGGAATAAAAGAAAATTGACGTTAGTTGACTCAGTCCCTTGTAAGGATCATTTTATTGTACCGGATGAAAAAAATCTAAGCAGCGGAAGTTAGTCAAATTTGATAAAATGTATTCTCATACAACAGGACAAAGCAAAATTCCTCCAACAGACATCATACTTAGTAGATTCTAGTTGCACATTAAAAAAATTTCGTATTCAGAACAATTTTGAATTTAGAACATGGTTCTTGCATCTGTCGGACTTGTTTTGTCAGTCATTTCATTATTTATTTCTCCTATCATGGCATTGTTAAATACGCAGAAAGTAGACTTAACTGAAGCATACTTCGTCATCCGACCAGTCTAGCTAATGCGCTGAAGTGGTATTAGGAACGCAACCCAGATCGCGATGTACCAAATCGCAAGATATTTGAAAAAATATTAAAAAATTTAAGGCAAGAAGGTGGTTTTCAGCCCAAAAGGAAAAGAACAACAAAAATAGATGAGTTCACAAACATTGCCATCTTAGGGTTTTCGAGGCCTATACAAAAGCTTAATTACGAGAAGCAGCTGAAAATATCAGTGTGCACAAATCAGCATACGTAAAGTACTGAAAACCTACCATTAAAAGTGTTACAACGAGGGATGGCCAGTACAAGCACTGCTTCAAGGAGATACAGACCGAAGATTATCATTTTGTTACTGATTCGTATCACGGTCTGTTAAAACGTATATTTCCCGAACATGATTATTTGGACAGACGAATGCAATTTTGCAAACAACGGTATGTACAAAAGAAATAATAGCTTACTGGTGAAAAGTATCAAGAGATATTGAATCTGGCTGTGGAAGAAGTGGATAATACCATAACATTAAGCGATTTTAGTAATGTCATCTACCAACAGGATGGTGCACCTCCTCATAATAGTACAGCGAGTAAACGGTTTTTAGATGAGCACATATGTGCCCATCCAACGGTCAAGAAAATGCTCATCTATTGCCATTTAATTGGATTATTATTGCAATTAAATGGCCACCATGTTCACCCGACATGACGCCGATGGTTTTTTTTTATGGGGCTTCCTAAAGGGTCGTATTTACGAAACTCAATACAATACCGTTCAAGAATTAAATGACGCAGTCCATTTTCACCTCAACAAGATTCACCACTCATGGTTGTCTAAGGCCACTAAAAGTGTTTTGAAACGTGCCCGTACCTGCATACAGAAATATGGGGGCCATATCGAATATCTATTGCAATAGTTTTATTACCGTTTTTGTACCAAATTACTAAGAAATTGTATGTGAAAACATTTTATAAACTTTGACTAATTCCATCGCTCAGATTTTTATCATCCGGTACAATACAAGGGACTGAGTCGATTGGCATCAAACCATTTTTTTCTAATTTTCCTCGAAAAAGGAGATGTTTCAAAAGAAACTACACCTGTATCTCCTCTGGTTATGGGTGCCCCCGTACTGTCCCAGTTAAAAAAAACACTCTGTATACTATAATTATATAAATTTTAATTACAGATAATTTGGGACCAAAAGCGATCTTAGTATTGAACGACACCACCACCAGTTTGAACGGGCCTTTAGAACGTTTTTGACACTGCATATAGAGTTACACAGCGTACAATGTATGACTCGCGATCTTCATGGCAATATCGGTATCGATGTAGTGTACAATGAAAAATCACTAAAAAGCTTGTTTAATTGAACATTGATATTGCTAGCTAATGGAACATACCTTTCTTGGAGAGCAGCGCGGGTGAGAGATGCGCGGAGTGTTGCGGCGGGAGTGCAGTGAGCGCCCACGCCGGCGCGTCCAGCGCCAGCACCGTGTGCGACTCGCTGAAACCCACGCCGCCGGGGACTGCGCGCGACAAGCACCATAGCGTCTCTGCCTCGCCACCACCGCCGGCGGAGCACACCATTACAAGGGAACCTGGTACATATCCCGTTCTTTAACATAATTATAGCCTCAGTAGCAAATAAAAATATAACAAATGATTGCATGTTCTGCAAATATTTGTTCCAGATCTGGGTGGTGTGGTACCATGGTACACGTAGTTCATGATACCCACGACACAGGGAATCATAGTGTGGGGTCAGGACTATGTATGTGTTTGTTGGGTGTTTATTTTTTCATACCATTTATGCTTTAGTACAGATCTGGTTAGAACGCAATGTTTTCAAATAGAAAACATCAGTTTTTAAGCCGCCTTTACCGCCCGATGATCTCTGACATGGTTTGATTACAGCTATAGCCCGGACGGAAGGAAGCGGTCGATCTTTGGCGGCGGAGTGAGCTAGTAGCCCGTTAGTTAGATTTTCGCTGCAGAATAAATATTTGCATGTTCTGCTGATATTTGTTCAGTCTGGATGTTGTGGTACCATGGTACTCGTAGTTTCTGATACCCACGGCACACGGAATCCTAGTGTAGGTTCGGGACTACTGAATTCGATTTTTAGGTGTTTATTTGTTTATGTGGAAGCTACCACAAAAATATAGTTTTTAGCTTTTTTAGTGAAAGGGGGAGTCTACCCATGTTAGGGAACAACTTTTCTTAGACGATTTTACGAAATTCTGCTACTTTCATAGTCACAAACTCATTGAAGCAAGAAAATCCATATATGTCCATGTTAGTTAAAATATGCTCACCATTTTCATAAACAGCACTATGAACTTGTTTTGGTTTTAATACTGCAGCGTTGGGCGTGAAGCCAGGTGGCAATCTGACGTGGAGCAGTGACAGATACTGCGGTCTTGCGATTTGGCCCTGGCTCGCGCTTAAAACAACACAAATTATTACATAACTATAATACTTAAACTTAATATGCACCAACATGTTAAGGGATATGCAAAACCATCAGATAATAAGCGGTTACCATCCCCTGCAACTGCAGCTCCTGGAACTATGCTAATGAGTTACCTGCTATAAGGACAGCCTTAATTAACAGTTGATCAATTAAACAATGCTTTATCTCTTTCTGATATGTGTCATTTCGAACTCAAAAGTAGAAAACAATACCATGTTTATCTTAACAACGGTTTCAAAATATAATATAAAGTCCGAAGTTGAAAAGTATCATGTGCATGTAAATTTACATAAATAGTTATGGTGGATTTCTAAAACAAACATTTTTAATAAAACAAGACACAACTTACTCTCCGCTTCCAGTATTAAAATACAATCTTGCACCAGTCTGAGTCACAGCAACAAGATTCAAATGATCACACTCTGATATATCTACAGCCGATATTGCTATTACTGGCCTAAAGTTAGCAGCTTCCAATGTCCTGTAAAGAAACAAAAGTTTACACACATCAAAAATTTTACAATCTGTTTAAAAACAGATTGAAAAATTAAGAAAAAAATATTTATTTTATATATTGGTTGCATGTTTTTTTATGTGTATACTTGACACTAAATTCAAATATCTTACTTGACAATTTCCATGGCTAAAGACACAATTTTTCCTTGTGATAATCTCACAACTTTACTCAAGCCTTCTCCATCGTGGCCTAGATCAAAGACTTCAATGCTGCCTTTTTCAGAGAGTGCATATAAAATGTTTCTTGAGTTGTCTACTTCTATTTTGACTATGGGATCTTCATCATATAATGCTGCATTTAGGAATGATGGTACCAGGAATGATAGTGCACTTGTGGAATGATTAACTTTTTTACAGTGTTTTCCGAACCACCCTAACTGTGCCTGTAAAAATAATTTAAATAAAACTGATGGTCGAGGCACAGTACAATCCATATAAGCATACACAGATTTTGATTATGTACTGTAACCTGATATGTGATTTCATAAAGACATCCATCTTTGCCTCCCATGAAAATTCTTCCCTTAGCAGTAGATTTCACGCACATCATTGCAATACCATCTGTGGGGAGGACAAACACTGGCTCTGGGACTAAGTGGATCTCTTGTAACTCTCCAGACCCATCATTTTTGCTACTGGAAAATGTTACTCCTGCAAAATAAATTTCAAAATTATTTATCATGCTTTATTAAAGGGCATACATACATAAATTAATTTTGAGAAAAGTCTTGATGCTAGTTGGTCCAGCCATTACGGAGATTATTAGCAACAAACATACATGCATCTAAACTTTAAAATTTTTAATATTAGTAGCCTTTTAAAGCTCCTAATAATATATAAATCCTATTATTTTTTATTTTTACAAATAACATAAAACCTTACCTAGAACTACTATTTCTACAGTGGTTGTCAAAATAAGCAAGTATTTGACAAAGCTCTGGAAGACACCTGATTTTGGTTTCACTAAACCCACACTGACTATAGTTTCTCCCAAGCCATCAAAGTAGGCCACATCACTACCATGTTCAAACGCCCATACATAGATATTGCTGTCAATTGCAAGCCAAACCCGGCTTATTTCAGGGAACACTCCCATCAAACAATGGCACTGCATATCTGATCATAAAATGTTAAGAAGATTATCACAATAAGCATGACAGTTTAAAATAACAGGCTGAAATTGCCAATATATAACAAATACTGTATGTGTAATGTGTGTAATGTATTGGTTATATATTGATATTGGACACAACATTTTCTTTTTAATTTAATACACTTTAAAAGGATACGAGCAAAGTGTTCCATAATCTCCGGAGGCAATGGAACCTTGTTGAGTATTTTCAACTGTGATAAGTTTGGGTGGTTCAGAAGTGCTGCCAGGTTCCTGTAGTCCCCAGCATTTAGACCACTGCATGTTGGATATCCCTGGGCAGCTATACCGGTTATCTACAAAGACAGTACAAAGTTTAAAAAACTTGTGTTATAAATACCTAGCAGTGTTTTTGGAACATTATTAAACATACGTTGCTAATTTTGTAAACTTGGACAAGCTTTTATGAGTTTAACGAACCTCTAAAAACGAAGGGCGCGAATTATCAGCGCAAATATACCGGTCCAACGTACAGCCAGCTAGCTCCAAGGATTCAAGATTCATCTTGCTGCCGTCTGCTAAAAGAGATCCGTCAACACCGTTACCTATAACCGTCGGCATCTACAAACAGCATTATAAATAGAAAAACACAGTTATGTACAAAGTTTTCGTCTTGAGCTTCGCCAACGAATTTTTTTATGGAATTTTAGGTTATGAACCACAGTTTAACTTTGATTACAAAACATAGCATACCTTTATTTTTTTTAGTATAAACGTTTTAAATTATGAAACCATTAACTCATGATAAAAATATATTTTTGTTTGTTGATATTAAATGACATACAATTTTTAGTTTAGATTCTATACTGAAAAACAATAGTTTCCAAAGTCTTGAAACGATAACGAATTAACATACAATGAGCGATTTGAAGTGAACGAACAGATGAACAGAACGAACTCGAGCAAAATAGCAATGCTGCCAACCTTTTATTGAAGGAATGCCTGAATCAAAGATCTTGAGTTCGCTGTGCCATGTACACTTCCCAGTCTTCGAACTTTTACGCCATTTGGTGTAAACAGAAAATGCAAATGGCAAATTGTGCCATTTACCAACTACTGTTCACCGATAGATGGCTGTTTACAACTATTCTGGCTCGCGTGTTCCTTTGCTACTCAATAGATGGCGATACTCAAGCTCTTAGTTTTCCATACTTCCAAAATTAATGTATCGAACGTTACGATTCGTTTATGAGCGCATTAACACGTACTCAAATACTTGAACGAAATATTTTAAGGTATTATACACTGGTTAGCGTTCCAACGAGCAAGACTTGCAACAGGAAACGCAAAACGTGGGCATGTGCCTAATATAATATTTGGACATGCCTCTGGCTACCCCTACTTGGTAACTCTACACTGAGTTGAGTCATGTGGGGCAAGTGAGGTTGGTTACCTTTAGGTGCTTCACATCCTATAATCAAAAATGTCAAGTTCAATGAAATAAAACGAAATTCATGACTTTGTTAGAGTATTTATTATTCAACAACTTAAACATAGAAACAATATTCATCGACGCCACAATTTCTTGGTAAACAAGCAAAACACACTTAGCCAAAATGCGTATGTACCTACACTTATCCTAGTATAGGGGTAACTGTGCGCCATACGCAACATAAAAAATCTGGAATTCTGAGCTCTTACATCGTCAGACATATTTTCTTATTACTTATAATTACCAGTATTAACAACTTTTACTTTAATTGGTCTGTGCTTATACTCATAAATCAACTAACAGAGGCTTTAATCATATTGATCGTCATAATAAAGATGGTCGTTTCGTTTCTCATAAGTATTCGTAGGTTTCTTCTTCCTGTGACTTCTAAATAGTGTACTAAAACTCCCCATACTTTTCGCAGTTTTTCCAACTTTTAACATAGGTATCTAACATAGGTCAGTCAGTGACACACGTTCGTTTCGTACGACCGACGGCGACGTTGCATGAGGCATTTTAGAGGAGGGATAGATATCAGTTCTTATTTTTAAACCGTTTTCCAGATACTAAGAATGCGTACACTTACCCGCTGCGTACAATTGCCCCACATGACTCTAAGTATATGTAGATCTGATCATGGGATAAGATAATGGGGATGGACCCGAGGTCTAATTCAAATTCAAATCTATATTAAAAATTATTTATTTTACTAAATGTAACATAACGGATAAACCAAATCGTTACATCTAAAGACCTTAAACTTAAAAAACTTAACTTAAAAAAAAACACAAAATTAAAAAAAAACTTTTTCTGCTGCTCGAATGATCAAACGTTTTAAAGGATATGAAATAAAATAACACTCCATAAATAGTAAGTAGTTTTTTGTAGGTAGGTATTTAGTTATGTACAAGCAGTAGCTATCGTAAAAAGGTAAATACTAGGCAGAACTAGTCGTTGTTTATAAAGTCATCACTGAGCAACAACTTGCCCTTTGGCTTGCCGATTATATCGCCATCTGCAAAAATAAGCTGCCCTCTTAGATATGTTTGCATTATTTTGCCATTCAGCACTCTTTGCATGTAGGGACTGATCTGTAACAAAATGGAAAACAGTTTACTACGTGGCCGTCTAGACATAATCAAGTGGGCTGTTCCGATCGGAACGTCATGGGTTCAAACCCGGCCATGCATCTACGGATTTTTCCATTTGAAAAATGTATTTACACTTTAACGCGTACTCAAACGGTGAACTGGCATGCATTAAAAGTTAAAACCAAAAAGTGCTATCTGTTAGTGTTCCAATAAGCGACAACGGGTTTGCAACCTGTCACGTGAAATGCTAACTATTTAAGCTAACATTATATATCGGCGCAAAGGCGTTATTGTGCTTCTACAATGAGTCATCGGCGCAGAACCACGAGGTACTTAACGAATCATCACTTAGATGGTCAAATTACAGTGTAAAACCATTAATTAATAGCTAATTATCAATCAAATCATAATTAGGTAATAACGTAATCAAGTTGTTATTTTGACCATGTTTACCTTCAAAAACATTTAAAACTTATATGATTAATGCTTGCACGTAGTTTTAACTTGTTCGCACAAGTTGCTTGCTCGAGTCTGTGTTTTTGTATAAATACGGGCGACGGACCGAGTACGATCCATTATCGCTCGAGCCGTCGGACCGTGCAGACTTCGAAAGCCTCTGTACAACCAAGAATAAATTAGAAAATATCTCCTGGAGTTTACTTTCGTCATCAACTATGAGCGACCAGTATACTGGTGATGATAGTGACGTTAGCATTGCTGACGTCACACTTTTTAAAGACCACCTTGGAGCTTCTGATCCGTCATATACAAAATGAAGGTATGTGTCAAAAATGATGTTTGGATGTGACTCTGACTACCTGGCATACTCAAGGGGATGGGGATTACAGTCGGGAGCGAGATCTTAAACTAAGTATACGTCCAGGCTAATTGAAGACTGTCTGTCAACACTGAACACTCTGGGCTCGAGAAACAGAGTTGTGCTAAGATGGGTACCGGGACACGCTGAGATCGTAGGTAACGAGTGTGCTGACGATCTTGCGCGTGCAGGGGCTAACGGAACACAAATGGGACCAGAGCCATTTTGTGGTATACCAAAAAGCCTAGCCCAAAGAATCCTTCTGAACTCATGCTTTGAAGAATCGACCAATCTTTGGAGAAACTCTCCGGGCATGAACCATTCTATATTACTGAACAAAGCCTTTGACAAACGGTATACCAACCAAATCTTAGCGCTAAACAGAAACAACCTTCGCACTATGGAAATAGCCTTGACTGGACACTGGCGCCTCAACAAGCACAAGTTCAAACTAAGGCTGAGTGACACGCAAACCTGCAGACTCTGAAATGAGGCAGACGAATCGCCCCTTTATCTGTTAGCAGAGTGTGGACCACACTGATACATAAGCTTAGCCTTCATCTGGGAAAACACATTCTTAGCCCAAATGAACTTAAACTCATCACACCCAAAAAGATCCTGCAGTTTCTAACAGCGGCAGGGCTGAGAGGTGAATTCGCCCCCTGCGGGGAAAAGGAAACAAGTGGCGATCACAATAGGCCTAACGGCCGCAGTAATACGACAGCCACTAAAAGCCAATAAAAAAAAGTATCTATTGATTTACGTTGGGTATTATAATATATGTGACGTAGGTACCTAAGAAGTAATGCAGATGTATCTACTGACATAAGCTAGGTAGGTACTTAGATTCGCGCAATCAAAACCCCACAAATACCTACTTAGTAAGTAACTACTAAATCTTAGTGGAGATTTAGTGCAAAACATATTAGTTCCACAAATGGCCGCGGATAGGCAATATTCGTTAGGTTTAAATACCTATATCGAACCTTATTTTTGTATCGGATTATTTCCGGCGTGACAACGAACAAAGCGTCCGGATCGAAGAATATTAGGTCAGCGTCGTTCCCTGGTCGGATAGCGCCTTTCTTCTCCTGCAAGCCGCATAGCTTGGCTGGCCCAGCAGAGAGGTAGTGACTGACGGTGCTCAGGCTGTAGCCACGCGCTTTTGCCTCCGTCCAAAATAAAGAAAGATCTGCAAAACAAGTTATATAGTAATATACTACTGATTTGATTTGTACAAACTTGTCGACAACGATGTTATTAACGTTTCTAAACAAAACAAAATAAACAAAAAACATACTCAGTGAGTAGATCTTTGAATCCTCAAAGATCTACTGATATCTAGTTGGTATCCACCAAGGGGTAGTCAGAGGCACGTCCAAACATTATATTTGGTACATGCCCGCGTTTTGCAAATTAACATTCCACGTTACAGGTTGTAAGCCCATCGCCGCTTATTGGAACAGTAACTGTTGGCACATGCCTTCGAATTTTTGGTTCTGGGGCATGGGGTATCATTGAATATATCTCTAAATTCACTCTGCAGTTTCCCTATGCTCACTTTCGCCACAGAACAGTTAAAGTAAATAGACTGACAATGGCCTACAAAATATCGTACTCCGATATCTGTTTACCTGCTAGGACGCGAGATGTCACTACGTGTTCGCAACACGATGATTAATTTAAACGTCACTTATTTTTTGAAGCTCTACTTTACTGCCACTCTTAGTAGTACAAAAAAAACTTTAGATGGCGCTTTTTCCGATTTCAAGTGCCACAAAATGATGCGGCGCGCGGCACGGCGTTGTCATCTTGTACTTTGTGATGCTTTTGACCTGTGGGATGTTGCCGCTCCGTCACGTTTTATCTAGACGGTGCCGATGCTGGTGTAATATTTAAGTATTTTGCATTTTTTGGCAGTATTGCCAGATCGTGAAAGTTTTCGTCAACTTAAGTTTTTATAGGAAAGCCAAAGAAAAAAAATGCACCTATAAATTTATGTTATTATCCTGTTATCGTACTAATATTACCTACTTACACAATATACCTACTACTTTATACAAAATGCGCAAATACCTAATTATTATGTCCGGCAGTGAGATGCGACAGCTGTATGTACATAATGATGATGAAGTAAATAGTAATTGTATTTACCTACATGCTCAGTGCTCACTGCACAAAATTAAATCAAATCTTAGCAAATACATTATCGAATAAACGTTCAATCATTTGAACTGGAAACTTACTTAAGTACCTACAAAAACAGACAGGCAATATGTGTTTACTTGATAATCACGTCGTTCGACTTGGGCAACACTGAGTGACACGTACGTAGTCTGTGCTGTGAGAGAGGTGCAACAATTTGGAAACGGTAGCTTTATCGGATAATTAGGTTTTTGTTTTTGTTGACGTTTTTATTTTGTGATAAGTGCCACCTATTACAAAATCAATGCGTTATTTTGTGCTACCTTTCATCCTATCACTACGCCATCTATCAATAAACATATGAAAGTGGTAAATAATCAATGTGAAATAAAATTAATAAATCTAATTCTTGGAACAAAATTACATATAAAAAAATACTAAATGTTTTGTGGTGGTTTGTAACGAAGAAATCATTTAAATTTATTGGTTTCAATGGTTTTAAAAACGTTTCAAGGCTATGAGTCGGCGCCATCGGCGCGGGTTACGATTTGTTCTATAGCTATTGTCAGCCTGTTTACTTTAGCTGATCTATGCTTTCGCTAACCACTATTAGATCGTAGACGCCCATGGCTGTGCTGATAATGGGACACCTTTGATTGTAAGCAATCTATAGACTACTCCCATGAACTTACCGAATTGTACTGAAGATATTCCACCCCATGCTTCCAAGAAGTTAACTCCCTTGAGAGATGGCACGCTTGGGGAGTGATCCGAAGCAATCAGGTCCAATCTCTGTTCTTTGATGTATTGCCATAATTTTTGCTTAAAACGAAAGAAAGATTAAGCATAGTTTTATTATTTACTAGGTGTTGCCAGCGGCTTTACAGTCCCATACAAACTTTCACCCACTATTTCCCATTTCCATTTCCCTTAAAATGTGAAAAAGAAATAAATCACTATTTATTTATGATGAGCTACCATTCAAAATACAATACAAATTGCACCCCCTGTTACCTCACTTCCCTTAAAATGTGAAAATCTAAAAACCCCGAAACACGTCATTATTTATTTTTGGTCAAAAGCGGTGATTCAAATTATCATGTAAGTATCTAACGTTAAAGAACAGACTTTCATAGAAAGTCTTAAGTCTGTTACGTTATAAAATAAATCTATTTTCCAAATTTCAGTTTTGGTTGTGCGTTGATAGATCAGTCAGTCAGGCCAAACGATTTTATAAGTTTAGACACCGAGTATTTATGTACATAAATATTGTTTCTACGAGTAGCTACTGCGCTGCGACGTTGTCGGTCATCATTCATATTAGTTACATAATTCATATTATTTATGTAACGAGGTATTGTTTGATACTTTTGATGTCCTTTCGTACTATGTACTATGTAAATTATGTTTGACATTCCTTCATAAATAAGAAAGTATGTTGTTAGTCGAGATATATCTGTGGTCGAGATTCAAGACATTCATCTAATTTGCTTTGCTTTTCTCATTTTACAATAAAATTAAATCATCAAACCTTATTAGCATTATCCCTAATCGGCGGTGAGCATTTAAACTCAGTGTGCCCAGGTGGGATGAACTCTGAGCTCAGCGTCAGGTAATGGTTGCAGGTTTCTGCCGTGACGCCTCCCCTCCACCCGTTATAACCAGCTTTGATCCTCTCCTCTCTTGCTCGCTCCAGAATAGGTACTACGCCTTCAGCAGACACGTGAACGATGTGGACGTGGACACTAGTCAGAAAAAGAAAGCAGGTTAAGAATTAAAGAGCAAGTACTGATACTTATTGCTAATACGATGTGCTAGGGCGGCGTATAGGTCTTCTACGGTAACACCTCTAACCTACCCAATACCTCACGCACATCAATCACTTCGTAGCTAAAGAACACACGTAGTATGTACTAAAATTTCTTTAGTACATGCTTATCTTTCTACATTTGGCTAATGAGGTTTTAGAGCCAAGATCTATACTGATAAAATCGTTTGTCCTGACTGACTGTCTGATCTATCAACGCACAGTCATAACTACTAAGTCTAGAATGCTGAAATTTGCAACTTGAAAATTGGAATTGTAGCTTATTAATAAATAATGACGCGTTTTTCAGAGTTTTTTGGCATATTAATGGGGGTAAATAAATAAAATAATAATTATATAATAATTCTACGTGCAAAGCTGCTGGCAACAGCTAGTTAGGTATACCTAGATATTGACACTTGCATTTCTTTCAGGATTTTCGGTAGGATAACGCCCATTGCCTAAGTCATAATGGCGCTTATTACTAATACAAATGCTTGTGTTACTGAAAAGTTAATGTATTACATATAAAACTCTTACTCTGTTCTGTTTAGCAGTGACGCAACTAAGGAAACAGCAGCTAATTCCATTTCCTTAGGATGTGTAGCCAGGTAGGTATCATATAAAATAGGATCTGTAATACAAATAATAAATAATGTTAAAAGAACCAACACCAAACCAGAAAAGAATCTATTTTAAAATGTTAGGTAAATTTGCTCATACTTACTCGGACAATTATATCCATCACAGCCTGTAGTATTACTAATTTGTAATTCAGCATGAAACTGGAATACAAAATATCTCAGTAGGTAATGTCTTCTCTTCGTCTGTTATAACTAATAATGTATAATACCTTAAGTATTTTAAAATCGAGGTCAACTAAATTAAGTACGTATTGAGAGCCCAGATAAAAGATATTTCCATTTATCATTCTGCATTATGGTGAATTCATTCTCACCGTTAAGCATCCTAGTAGCCTGCCTGTTTGCGGTGTGAGCATCATGCTAATTCTGCTATCATTATGGATAGGTATTTGTTGGACCTATTCAAATGTTCTGACAATTGAGGTCGTCAAAGTTAAAGTATACTTTGACGACCTTAATAGTCAGAAGAAGTATATAAGTATTCTTACAGCTAAAACGGTTCCTGTTCCGTTCAAAACTGCAAACACATCTTCTAAATCGTCTTTCGAAACATAAGGGAATTCTGAGACGCCGCTGTCTATCAAGAAACACTTGAAACCTACGACTCCAGCGTGCACCATGTTTTCTAATTCCACCTGCAATAGTTGGAATCAATTAGGTTAAATGTTTTTTGGAATATTTCGTTGCATGCATCTCCACTAAGTATATAGGGTGTAAAAAGCCCATCACAGAAGCGAAATCTACGCATACTGTTCATCTTAACAAGTAACATTGAGGGAAAGTAGGTAATTGCTGGGAAACGAGTTTTAATTTTAGGGATATAAATATTTTTAACGCGCAATGTAATGCACGCAACCGACTATGCCTATGTCAGTACGAGTGACACGGCATATCGTCATATTCCGTAAAGAACTCAAAAAAAAAAAAGAGATTTCTACCTTCAATAACTCCAGAACCAGTGGATTTCCAGGTATAGGCTTTTACACCCTGTATAGTCTTTGTTCAAACAACTCTCACGCGAACTATAAACACATTATTTAAACATCGAAGTCGATTTGCGTATATATTCGCCTTGTATTCTTAGTAACTCTATAACTCTACCTCGTTGCCGGGAACTACTCCTCCCCAAAAGCCAACATCAACGTAAATCTGTTTTTTCGCCATGGATGCTTTAGTCCTTAGATTTTCTACAGTTGTCGTAGGTGGGATCGAATTCCTACAAAAAAAAAAACAATTTGTAGTTGGTGAACAAAGGTTCTCTATTGGCGACGAAGACCGATACAGCCTTCTTCCATTCCTTCCTATTCTATTGGGTAGGCCCCCACCCAACAGATGTTTTCTTTAAGGTATCGGGAAGTCGGTGTATTGAGGTGATCCAACATCTTTTGTTGTGTTATTATTAGGGGAAGCCTATGTTTAGCAGTGGACTATTACAGGCTATCAAAGATGATGATAACATACTGACAAAAATCATGGTATTAGAAGTATAACTTCCATGTTTTGTGGCATACGTAAAGTAAGGGTAAATTTGAAAAAAAAAACTTAGGAACTCACAAAGGCATATCTATTATGGTGGTGATCCCTCCAGCTGCAGCCGCTTCTGTGGCTGTCACATACCCCTCCCAAGAAGTTCGGCCAGGTTCATTAACGTGCACATGAGAATCCACTACACCAGCCATAAGGGCCAAATCCCCTCCATCGACTATCTGAAAAACGAGGTACGTATCCGATAACAGTCGAATAAATAATTATTCGAAATCAGAAGCTTTTCTTTTTTATCATCATCATTTGTTGTGTCACACAAACGATACATACAGATACATACTGAAATATTCTAAATTATTTCAAAAAGGTACCTGATAGTTATCGAAGCTTTCAGCAAGAAGAGTTTTCAAAGACTCTATAGTAAGCACTGCTTCAATAACACCTCTTTCATCAACAATTACTCCGCCATCGAACTCTCCAGAGAGTGTCACCACTCGTCGACTTAGGAATAATTGCCTCTCTTGGTATTTTGAAGGCGCACCTGATACTCGGCATGATAGTTCAGCTAAAATGAAATGCATGTGAAAGGTTTTTAAATGTGCCTAAGCTATAATTATTGGCTTACATAATATGGTTCCTACTTTATACACCTTCAATTTTGATCCTCCGGGATCGATAGGCGGGTCCTAAACTTTTTCGTAAACCACTTTTACTGGTGACTAGCTATACCCGCGACTTCGTTCGCGATTGCCATCCCTGCCGACTTATTATTCGCATTTGACCACAGTTTGTCTCATATTAAGCAACACTGTAGACTGCGGTGAAGCACTCATATCAACAAAGGAGCTTTTTACTTTGGATTTCTCAGAAGACAGTACCCAGCATTCATACAAAGAATCATTAAAATCTGTTTACAATTATCGAAGATATCGCGTATCAAACACACACGATAAAAAAAATCATACAGTCGAATTGAGAACCTCCTCTTTTTTTTTAATTCGGTTAAAAACTACAAAAATTATGGAATTGAAATTTTGTAATTTTTACGTGAAAAAAACGTTAAGGGTTTTTGTTCGGGGTGGCGTTACTAACTTTGACAATAGGACTACTCAGAGTACTGCACTACAAATCTTACGCCAGCTTAAGATGAGACATGTACTTGAAGGTACATTCCGGGTTTCAAGTTATTTGGACCTTATACTGAGGGTTGTAATAAACCGATGACCTTGAAATATTTACGGGACAATCTTTAAAGTACCTCCTTTCTAACAAAAAAAGAATAAATGAAATCGGACTACTCGTTAATGAATTACAACCAAGTACACATTTTGACTTTCATCCCCTCTCCCAAGGTAACCGTGCTGAATTTCGGGATAAAAAGTATCCTATGTCCTGCTCCGTAGTATAAAATCAAATCATGCCAAGTTTCATTTGAATGTATTCAGTAGTTTCGGCGTGATGCGCGTTCCAGATACAGATAGACAGACAGACCGACAAAAATATAAAAAAAAAACATTTTTGGATTCAGTACTGATAATAGAGAACGCTCCAAAAAATTTCTTTTTAAATATGCCAGTATTTGACCTGTTACATTCTTATTAGAACGATAAAGATCGTAATTATGTCTTAAACTCTGCTGAGGCAAGTAAGTTTCGCTGTGTCGTCAAAATATTATGAAAACGCTTACATATTAGAACAATGTTAAGCAAAACACTTTTCAACAACCACATACTGCACATCACTGAAGTCTTAAACGACTGAACTACCATTGAATCGTGAGTGATGAACTAGTCTTTTGTACGCTTCATCACTTGCTTATTCTTATCTTTGAATAACAAAAGATGTTTGAAGTAAAATATGCGGCGAAAATTTTGAGACACGTATCGTAGCAACAAAGCAACATATTTTATATCTATCTGGTATACAGGGAGTCCCCAAAAGGTGAGCATAGCCGTTGAAACCGTGATAGGTAAAAATAAGAACATTTTGAAGTTTTAGCCATTCTGGAAGCCGTCAGGAAAACTGAAATCTTCAGCACCAGAGTTCACCAGATAATACGATTTGAGACTTTTTATCTCCCAAGTATCTAAACCGATTCTATCGAGTTTTAGATTTGAATATCTGGCAAACACTGCCACGCCAGCTAACTAATTACGGTACGCTAGCGCCAACTCCTGCGGGTTACGCCTCCTACTAGAGATTACTAGAAGAAGCGCGTCCTTATTAACGACAGGATATATAAGCGGGGCAAGCGAACCGTAGAATCAGTTCAGTTCTAGATTGAGTTCGAAGTGGTAGTTAGTATTGTACCTTGGTACAACACTAGCATACGATACAGTAATACAGTGTTTTTGTATTCATTGTGTAGTTTCGTTGTGCTGTTTGTTATGTTGTAAATTTTATATTTGCTATCACAGAGTTCCTTTATTGTACAATTGGACTTAATTATTTTATCCCGAACTCTAGCTCGTAACAGTTAAAACTCTTGGGACACCCTGTATAAGCAGGTAACATATATTTCTCTGAATACTGACAGGTGTATCTTCTCGTTATACATATCTTCCTTATCTAGTTTATCGTTTTATCAAATAAAATAGTTACCTACCTGAAATTTGTGTTTATCTGAGTGACATAATTTACTTCAAACAAAGGCTCACCAACTTAGACATAACTACCTACACAAAGTAGTTTTTTTTTATCAATGTCGGACATCTATGAAATTATAAATTACTAGATAGATAGGCATTATTGAGCACATATCTGCCTCATGTACTAAGTAGGTAATAAATTTATTTTATTAACAGCTTCTACAAAAAATATAATCAATATTTATTTAATTTCTTAATCCATGTTACAAATGGTTCAATAACAATTCTCCTTTAGGTTCTCCAATTACTTCTCCGTCGAAAATCAGCTGTCCACGAAGATATGTCTTCTTCACGACACCTTTCAGTTTTCTGCCAATGTAAGGCGTTAACTGAAACCATTTGAAGCTAAGTAAATTGTAGGGTCCTTCTTTGCCAATCTTATTGCAAGCTAGCCCTGGCATCGTCGCCCAGGATAAAAAGTACTTAGCATTTATATATTATTATAGTAGCAATTTTTTTTTCTTATATTAACTCTGATTCCATCACCTTTGCAACGCCACTATCTGTGTGGCGATATAACATATCTAAAAACCTCACTTGAAAGGTATTGACAAAATCTGCAACAGACAAACCCAAGAACAATCAAACTAATAACCTCTCACCCTAAAAACATATAACGGCTCCTTGCGTCGGTGGCAAAAATCATTTAAATCGATTCAGCCGTAACGACGAAAACTAAATCATCTTTGATTTAGAAAAATACTCTTCTCAGTATGTAGCTGTAAACAAACCTTATTTTTGTGCCTTATTATATCAGACTTGACGGAGAAAACAGCTTCTGGATCGAAGAACACGAGATCCGCATCTGCCCCTGGTTTGATAGCTCCTTTTCTATCCTGAAGCCCGCAGAGGTTTGCTGGACCAGAAGACAAGTATTTGCTTATAGACCGTAGGTCCAATCCGCGAGCACTAGCTGATGTCCAAAACAATGATAAGCCTGTGAATAAAATACGAGCAAATCAAGCCCTGACAATAAATAGGTGCAAATCAAGCTTGACTCCTGTACAGTTGCTGTGATTCTATTCGTTAGTCGTATCCTGGAATAGCGCAGGCGCATGACGCTCTGGGGAGTTATTTCCCATAGTACCATAATGTGTCCACCTCAATGGTACCACGAGGAATTATTATCACTTGTATTATATTAATTGTAGCACCATATTGGGTCAAACTCAGTAATGAGTCGCTCTATGAGTGACTGAATATAAAATATTCATCCGTGTTTTAAAAATTGTGCGGGAATGAAAGAGCGACGAGTGTCGTTTCGTTTGTCATTTCAATACTTTAGCCATCATTTTTGCGCTAGCTAACTTTGCCTATGAACGCTGGTAAGTCGTATGTTTCAGAACGAACGTAGTTACCTACCTAATGCTCCATAATAGCACTACGCAGTTTGAAACGTGGCTTCAAAATGCGAATTTTTAGTTACGTACCAAATTGCACAGAAGAAATACCACCCCAAGCTTCTAAGTTATTGCTGCATTTCAGTTCAGGCGTGCATGGTGAATGATCGGACACCACCAAATCTAGTTTATCATCCAGCAAGTATTTCCACAGCTGTTCCTGTATTAAAATTGTTCATTGGTTTTAAAAGAGATTTGTTAGCCGAACAGCGGTCAAATTTATTTTGCGGACTTCGTGAAAAAATCATATAAAAGGTCTAAATACCTTATTGTCCTTGTCTCTAATCGGCGGCGCGCACTTATATTCACTTTTTCCTTTAGGTATTTCATCAGCGCTGAACATCAAATAGTGGTGACAGGTCTCAGCGGTGACTCCTGCGTGCCACGAGCCATGTCCTCGAGCCAGTCGTGCCTGTCGGGCCTTCTCCAGTATAGGAACCACTTCAGCCGATGAAACGTGGACAATATGCACTCGAACGCTAAAATAACACATTAGGAAAAAAAACACCATATCTGTTTCACCTCTAAATAAGTTGTGATGCACAAAAAATACCATACTAGTAATGTCAACGTTTTAATGTTTGTAACGGCAAAACCGATTTTAATTACATTTGGAATAAGTATAGTTATTGACTTTGAAGAACACAAATATGTATTTTTGTTCGGGTACCGCTCGGGCGAAGCCGTGGGCAAAGGCTGGTTAGTAGATATAGGTGAAATTATCAGTGACTCCAGACAAAACTAGGCTAGTTTGGGAAGTAGGGAATATTTATCTAAATGCGAAGTTAGTTTTAAAGGATAAATTATACGATCTTATTTGCGCATTGTTTTGCTCAATCTACTTGGTATCCCGTAGTTCTTAATACCCACGGTACAGAGAATCCTAGTGTGGAGTCAAGCAAGACTATGTACAGTTCAGTGTTTATTTATCCACGCAACTTCCGGTTGTCAAATTTGAACTCACTCTGTTTTCTCGAGGAACCTGGTAATCATGGATATAGCATTCAATTCCATTTTAGGGGGCCTCGATTCAAGGTAGGTGTTGTATTCTTCTGGATCTGAAATAAAAAAATAGTATATCATTTTGACACGAAAAACGAAATGAAAGCAATGTAATGAACAACCTAGGGTTTAAATACCTTTCTTTTTAACTTTTCTTTTACTGTCAGTTGTTGTGGTATCATCTTCCAATTCGGCATGAAACTAGAATTAAAAAAAACTAAACACAAGACGAAGACATTGGCACGATTTCATATAAAATAAAAATAAACACGCTCAGGACTGCATGATGAATATCCTCAGATTTATATTGTGTATTTTGACCAAAAAAAGAAGGACTATGGGACATATCCAGGAAATTTTTATCACATTAGATTTTTATTTGAAAATATTTCAAAGCAATCGTATCTCCTCTTCTTGAAAAAAAGGTATACTGCTTAAGCGACACCATTCATTTTTCATGTATATGTGGTATGTACGAGTACCTACCGCCAGTAAAGATCCTGTTCCTTCTAAAGCAGAGAAAGCTTTCTCTAGATCCTCCTGCCCTACATTAGGGAACTCATCCACACCACTTGGGCACAGGAAACATTTGAACCCCACCACGCCGGCGTCAACCAGATCCCGGAGCGAGTTCTGAAATAAATCAAAAACAAAACCAACCTTTAAAAACTTGTCTCTCCTTGGTCCATGCCTTATAATGCAGGAAAATATCTAAGGTACAAGCAAACCGATTGTACTAATTACGTTCATCTTGGGCCTGATTTATTCTTTTTCTTTATTCAGATTTGAGCAGGTACAAAATGTAGCTTAGGGTGGTTGCACTTTTGTGCAAGGAAGACCATTATGTGTTGAAATATCAGCATTGATAAGGTATGTATATAGATACCTAAGTTAAACTAGATTATTATAATGTATGCATGGTACCTTACATGCGTTGAGATAATTTGTTATTTTGTTTTTAATTAAAAAGTATGTTTATTTAGTGTAGTGTAGTTTTTGTTTTATAACTATTATTATTTACAAGTACAACGAATTAGATTTATAAGTTACCTGTAATGTTGTATTTGTATGTGTAAATAAAGAATTTGATAATAATACGAAAAAATAGCGGCTGAGCATTTGTTGTGGATGAGACCGGGGCTCACCCATAAAGAGGTACTTAATAAAAGTTGAAATAAGATTTTTTCATCCAAATATCTGATTTCAAAACCAATATTTAAGAGTATTAATGGAAAGACAGGACAGTTACCGATACATTTAAAACCTGTTCCATATCGATTGGATAATATATTTTATGATGTTTGAATACACATCAAAAGGTTTAAAACTGTCGCAATTCAAAAAACGCAGGTACTATGAAGTCAGGTACATAGTATACCGACATTATAAACATGTGCTTCTCTTGAATTTTCTTCTTAATTAAAATATTTTACCTGATTTCCTGGTATAACTCCTCCCCAAAATCCAACATCTACATAGACATTTTTCTCCGCTGAAGATGCTTTCGTTTTGAGGTTCTCCAGTGTTGTGGTCGGTGGGATGGAATTCCTGTAATGAGACGCAAAAACATAATGGAAGTTTTGAAGCATCCAAATACAATAAACATAGTACGTATTTTAATGACTATAAAGAGGTACCTCCTTTGAGTATTCCACTAAAAGGCCTAAGCAAAATCTCTTTATCTTAAAGGTTTTCAAAATTTATGTGAACTGTCAACAGGTTTACTTAGTTGTGACTATAGGTATGATTACGTTGTACTTACAGCGGCATATCAATGATAGTGGTGATACCGCCGGCTGCGGCAGCGTTGGTGGCCGTACGGAAGCCCTCCCAAGCGGTCCGGCCTGGCTCATTGACATGGACGTGCGAATCTACCACCCCGGCTAGCAGGGCTAAGTTACCACCATCCACCACCTTTTGTTATAGAAATGATTTATCGAAACCAATAACTAATTCAAATCATCATATCAAGTTAAAGAACGGCTCAAGAACTCCATTTTTGAATACCTATACAATAATCTATATTATGTATCTCATTCATCATTCCATACATAGTTGAGAAAAGAGTTCGATAGAGCTCATTTGCGAGAATTTATATTCTGATACAATATAAATATACACTTAATTTGATTGGACAATAAACCCTTTCAAGAAGCCCAAAGTAATTGGTTAAGCTTCGTCAAAACACGGCCCTAAAATTATTGTGATTGGAACCCGATTTAAATTGGATTTTTAATAAAAATATAAACAGATCGAAGCCTGGTGATATGATAATAAACTGCAAATAACACCACAAATTGGTACAAAAGCACACTTTTGGATTAGAACTTCAAAATTTACCGTAATATTGTTGTCTGAAATCAGCTCGTTAGCCTGTTTCATTGTGAGGAGTTCTTCAATAATTCCATTTTCATTCACCAACACTCCTCCATTGCAAATTCCGTCTTCGGTAACCAACCGGTTACTTAAAAACAATTGTTTCGGCAGCACCATGTCGAGTCTACGTACTAGCAATTAAATTAAACTATGTCACACGACTTCCACTTACACGATGTTATTCAAAACTAAATATTGATCTGAAAATGTATCCCTGTATAGCAATAGATAAATATTATCGCAAGCGTAGCTCATTGTAAGTAAATAAATCACAAACATTGATAAGCGTCTGATAAAAATACTCAATTATGCTGTCGTTAGGTGACCTATTAATACCAATGGAATGGATTCATAATAAAACATGTTTCTCCATAGTACGTGTAGGTAATTGCCTACCTCATTAAACTTGTATAAGCTACATTAAGACAAGAAATTGACCATATTAAAAAACATCACATGTTCTTTAAAAAAGTAGATATAAGGTATGTATAGTTTATGAAACTAAACATAAAAAAAATCATCGTAAGGGTCATAATACATACATGTTGTTTATAACATGGTTTTAGTTTATAACGTTTAATGAATCATGATGAAATGTTTACTATCGGTCAAAATATAATCCCGTTAGACGCGACAATAGAAACGCAATGAACCTTTAATTACATTTGACGTTCGGTGGTGGGCGAGCAAGTTCGTACCGGTGTTGACGAATCGCACAATAAATGCCAACGCCTCGCCTTGAACTTCACCTTGAAGAGCACGCGGGATACTAGGCCGCCAAGCCTCATCCCTCCGCAGTACTCGTCTGTACTTACAATACCTACAGTTCAACTGTAAACACATACCGGTTCCGCTTAGCCCTTCGGAATGGGCATGCTCCAGATTCCGAGCGAAATAATTGACATTAAAATAGTTATAGCTTTTGAAACTATCATGGATAAGAACATATTTTATATAAAAAACGGTAGAAAGTGAGAAAGAGGGTAGATCGATTTGTCTGACACTAACATTCACCCGCAAAGACTTTAGTTTCTTCCGTGATCATGGTACATGCAACTGTGCCGAAATATCGGGAAACATTAAAACTTACCTATCATGGATTCTAGAAGGTGCAATTTGATGCAAACCGTCTTCCTAAAAGCTAGGTCAGATGCTGAATGTTTTCATAAACAAGGGCATTGCCAATTTCAGGGTCTACTTGTTGTACATTGTACAGTTAGATGGTGTGGAGGTGGCGACGGACGGCTCGGTAAACAATGCGAGTGACATTGGCAGCAAGAAAGGAAGAGACGCAACGTGCATAATAATGACAGAGGCGCCCAGTTGCTGCACTGAGACACCATATTGCCAACCACCTGACGGCTTACTACCAGAGCTGAAGAACCTTCAATATTCCTTCGAGTTCAAAGGACAAAAATACAACTCAACATTACCTCAATTTTACAACATGGGCTGAACAGGGTAGAGTTTGACAATAAGACGATATCTTTTCACTGCAGAACGAATTTGATGGAAGACTAGCTTTAAAGGACACTTAATGCAGTATGGCAAGCAACACACAGGCAAACTACCTATCGTCTATACATATCTCTAGAGATTAATGTTATTTCCATGGTGATGATAGAAGATGAAGAACAAACCTAAGGTTGACGACCACTGTTAAATATAGAGTAACCTACGCGTACTACCAACACACAAACTTCTGTTGCTAATAAAGCGCCTATCGTTTCTAATAATGTAAAACTTATAAGTTTTTGTCTTAGTGAAACTTTACAGAAAAAAACAACAAATATCGGGTGAGTAATTTTTAAACACTAAATAGTAATTAAGGAAAATCCTTCTGAGAACCTGTTTTACAAGGTACATACTACAAACCGAAAAAAAATATGGAATATCAAAAAATATAAAAATTACAAAGATGCTGTGCAATGTGATACGACGAAAATCCCATTTATAAATCAATCACCTTCTAAATTATAGGATTAAATAATATGGACGTAATTTTCTTTAGAATAAATTATTTGTTTCTATTGTCATGATTTATAAGCACATTGACACAATATACAATTTAAAACTCTTAAATAAACCGGTGCCGTAATATTAAGATTCATTAATTTGTCCGTCTGTAGAGTGACCATTTTAAAGCATATTAAAGGCACTGTTTGATATGTTCCTTCAAAACTGATGAAAACCTCCTACTTTTTGAAGTCGGTTAAAAATAAGTAATTATGCCGTTTTTTTTAATTATTATTGTGTGTGTTTGTTACTTGATATCTTCGACGATTCTTAACTGATTTTAATAATTATTTTGTCGTTGTATAGGGAATAATTACGAGGTGGTCTCATAAAAGTTTTACTCCCGAGGAATTCATATTTTTCCCATAAATGAGCGATGAAATTACATATTGGACTTTTTATCAATTTCCCGTTATTTGAAGTCGGTGTTTTAACATTTAATATAGAAATACTATATAATATTGGCTACTGTGTATTATCTAGAATTCTCAACCAACTTAGGACCAGTTGCCAGTTGCGAATCGATTTTAATGATTATTTTTTAATGGGTAGGGTTAACTTCAAGGGTAACCTTAATGGGGGATGAAATTTCATATTGGACTTATATTCCGTTATTTGAAGTCGGTTTTTAATTTTTCCTTAAAAAAAATTATACTTGAGAAATGATGTATATCTGTTTAGTCTTACTAACTATCTGAGGCTTGTCAATAAATAGTTTGTGTACCTACCCTTAAATTTTCTAACTATATTGTAGGAAACCCACACTTGTATGCTTAGCTTGTATCACAATTTATTTCCTCAATGCCAAAATAAACACCAAAGTCCTAAAGATCTTAAAACGTTTGTGCATTCTTACGGGTGCGAGATGTGATGCGAAGGCGATGTCAGAGTATTTAACACTAGGCGTACCGCGCGCCGCCCGCTCAGTCGCACAACACGCGCGACACCGGCGAAGTCTCTCAGGATAAGGGCCTTCAGTAAACCCCTTTGTACTTAAACAAAAGCATAGGTAGGTTCAACTTGAATTGAATTCCTAAATAATAGAGTAGGGATAACAATATATATAAATATATATATATTGTTTGTAACACCTACGTATCAACCTTAATCGGACCTATAAGGTTCCTGGGATGTGGTGCTAAAAATATTTTTGGCGTTTCAGATAACATCAGCGGAATAAAAACTCCCCATTATGGGGCACAACTTCGCACTGTGGGTAAGTGAATTTATGATCTGTAGTAATTCTTTTAAATTACACATATTGACTATGAATGAAGAATACTGACTACTTAGGTACATTTATCTATACAAAATATTTGATTTATCAACACGTTAATAGAATAAGCAATTAATACCTTTTATACTGGCCGACGGTATTAATTGACCTCTATTTTATATGCATTAGCGGTTTTATTTTATGGCCCAATAACGATTTCATATTTTCAATTTTATCCCTCTTAAATCAATTCACACCACGGAAGAAGAAAACTATTAATTACTCTTAGTATTCATGTTACGTTGCCAAATGGAGTGTTCACAAATTTCTCTAAGTGAAATTATAGGTTAGCAGTTTGGCTCATTCCATATGCAAGGTATTTGACCCAGATATAAATAAATAATGGTTTGGAGTACCCACGCGCACGAATAATATTATACAGGGACACCAGAAATAACACAGGACCAGTCTAAACATCGGGATAGGAAATTAAATATTCTTGATGATTATAAAGAGCTTCCCCTAATATAGATTGTATTGACGGTAAATATATAATACTAGCTCCTTACCACGGATTTATTGGCGTGATACTTGGATGAAGAGTAGCCTATGTAGGTATTATTCCAAGCCATGAACAATATTAAATCCTCGTCCAAATCAGTTCAGCCGTTACGAGTGTTGCTAATAGAAACAAACATTCAAACAACCAAACTCTTCGCATTTATTATATACAAGCATATGTAAGTAAGGTGTAATTTTGAGTGTATTGAAATCACTATTAAACGTTTAATAAGTATTTTAAGGTCAGAAACATAAATGCACTGTATATATACATACTTACTAAACAGAGCTCCGTTAGCGGAAGTCTATTGACAAAGCAATGACTAATTTTCACAAGTCCTTTGAATTGATAATCATTTGATACAATAGATTATCAAGTCCTACTTCACGCAAATATTATTCTCTTAAGAACCATTATTCTAATGATAACCCATATGTTACCATGTACCTATAAAGTAAAGAAATATATCATATTATTCAAAAAAAAATCCCTCCTTTTTTAAAAATCTATGATCAACGAGTGTTCTCACAAAATAAGAACATGACTAATAAAATCGATCTCTATTCTAAGCACACCATAGTTACCTCTACTTGTTTGTCTTCATTGACAACTTTTATACTGTCTTATTTCTGTTACATTATTTGATGTCATCGACTCTAATAACCTGTGCCTTAAAGTATCCATTCACACACATTAATTAATTCTCCGCCGCGGGACAAATGTTTGTATGATCTGCATACATTTGTTTCGGGTCTGGGTGTTTTCAAGCTCTGCTTACTTTGGGGCTAGATGATGCTATGTGAAAATGTCCAGCATTATTATTATTATTAAATAGATGCATACCATTTACATATATATATGCAATATTCACAAGGATAGGTAGTCTTTTACTCTTGAGCTTGAACGTACTTAGCGATGGAATGTCGCGGACAGAGTGGAGTAAGTCCTAGAGACTTGGAATTTGAAAGATATGTTCCTCTGAATGGTAAGAGTACACTGGCTTTTTCTAAATTCCAACCCTAGAGGGTGCAGCGGGATGAAGAAGTTTGCTCAATGTGGACGAAGTTGAGGGGATTTCCACTGGTTATAAGCAAAATTATATTTTAATTCAAAGTTCGTAACCGTACTCAACTGTCATAAATTGCAAATTGGATGCTGTTGGAACGTCGTAAAATTGATAAGTCCAATGGTAAGATTAGTACAAGTTTATGGTACTAAATTATCCCAGATGCGGACCGAAAAAATTTAAAGCTCCAGTACTAATCGTCAGCGACATGTCGCGCGGAAACACCTTAGACTGGTTAGGATGATGACGATGACCCCGATGGCAGCCGGCTACCTGCTCTTACTTTGCTTGTATGCAAATTGCGTTATTTTCTGAACGACCGAAGTCAATGGACCAACGGATAATTTTGCACTAATTTATTAAATTGGCGCTCCGGCTTTATATTTTTTATAAAATGAGCGGAAATCAAGTTTTGTTACCTACCCACCTGAATTTATTTTATTTTTTACTGCTACTTCTTTAATGCCGGTGGTCATTGACTCTGTCGAAATACAGAGAGAATATACACAAACTTTCGTAAACCCGTCTCAAGTGTTGATCTTGACTCTTGTCAAGTTATGTAAATTACGCAAACTTCGTGTGCGATACTTCATCGCTGGGTCATCGTCCGCTTCCACCCACACTTCATTATACTTTCAGTACCTACCTATCTACAGTGAAATAAATAGATCTTGCCATGTAACCTTAATTGCCGGCTTGTTTGGACCTCTACAATTCTATTGTGTCGGCACAAAGGCCACGGGGCTTTCGATACGCTTTATCGCATTTTTTGTACGGTATCACATGCTTAATTCAAGTGTCCCCAGGTAATTGATTCCTATTCCCATTGTTGAACATTGAGATGCACGAACACAAAAGTTTTTTGTTTAGGGTCAACAGCCTCGAAACGTTTTGTTTGAAACTTTCATGCTAAACGGATCACGAATATGCGTTCGGAATTAATACAACCGGCGTTATCAGATCATGCATCAGTTTAACTGGTATCTATGTTGTGTTTATTTCCAGTGTGCACTAGCCCTAGTGCTTTGCGCAAATGCAGTGGCATCACCACGGGTCGGATCGTCATTTACTCGAAGTGCTGTGGAAACTGTTCCTCATCATGAACCTATCGCAGTTCCTATTCGAGCATCAGTCGAAAGCATTCCCCTAAGGTAATTTTAGTTCTAATATGCTACGACTCATGAAATATATCGAATCTAATAAAAACATTATGTTTATTCAAAGGGCCCTTCGTGAAGAAGGAGAGGGAAGATTGCCCCTCCGTGATGCAGTCGAGAAGAGACCAATTTCACTTTTGGATAGAGCATCTGCATTCAGACATGTGGAAATAGAAGAGGTTTGTTTTAATAAATTAAATTTTACTTTTAATCAAATCGAAATAGCTGATGAAAAACCTAAAACAGACCAATTTTCTGCCACAGGATGCTGAGACCATTGGACTCGGAGGACTGAAACATTATTACGGAGCAGCTCTTCATATGAACAAGTAAGTTTAGCCATCGGACCAACTACGTTACGACTTCTTTTACAAATCTTAATTTCTTATGAATATTGCTACAGCAATACACAGCGCAATGACGAGAGGTTGCAACTTGGTAATGCCAATTTACAAGAAATGCAGCAGACTTCGAGTGGACTTTCAGCACGAAGGCTGGTGGTATGCTACATGCAGTCCTGGGCTGCCTATCGAGCACCTCCACTGGCATTCACCGCTGGTCTTGTCCCAAAATCGTGCACACATTTGCACTACGCGTTTGCTGTACTGCATCCTCACACTTACGCTGTGTTGCCAGCAAATGAAGACTATGATGTTGTCAAAGGTAAGTTATATGACAAAAATTAAAACCATGTTTTTCCATCATTGATTGCAGAGCCCTTACTTGTGACTTGTGGCGATAAAAGCTATCTAAGAACAAATGTAATTAGACATACAAAACAATTGTTAATAATAGCAGCCTCTTAAAAATAAAAAATAAATTCATTTTAGATAAACATACAAACAAATAACAACCACGTATAACAAATACATATTATACTTACGGGCTCCTGAAAACGTATTTTTACCCGTAAGGTATCCTTACCTTACGGGTAAAAATACGCGTAAGTATACGTATCAGATAGGTACGACTGAAGAGAAAACTTTGAGGTAATATCTGACTACGTTTACTCAGGTGGTTACCGAATCGCTACGGGCTTGAAGCGGAGAATTCCTGGTCTTAAGGTGATCATAAGCGTGGGAGGTGAAGGCACAGATCGCCTCTTCAGTGAGATGGTTCAAGAACCGAAGAGGAGAAACATGTTCATCGAAAGCGCCATAAGTTTCCTGCAGGAACATGACTTTGATGGACTAGATCTGCACTGGGTTTATCCAGGTAATATATATACCATAGCGAAGTTTAATAGTTGCAATTACTCTATAAATAGTTCATCATTTGTTTTCTATTTTTAGGAGAAAAAGATGATAAAGAAAGGGACTCCCTAACGGCTTTACTTTACGAGCTCCGTGAAAAGTTTTCATCATATGGTTACCTGCTTTCAACTGTTCTGCCTCCGTTCAGGTAAAATACATCAGCCAAGTCCATCTATACGCATCTACATTGTTATTCTGATCAATGGAGCCTAAATATCGAAAAATGTTCCAGATACCAAATAGAAGATGGCTACGATCTCAGCGCAGTCAGCGGTGCAACAGATTATACCATCTTGCAAGCTTGGGATATGACACATGGAAAGCGTGACGAGCCGCCTCCAAGAGCAGTTCAGCATAGTGCTCTACATAAAGACCCTGGCGCAACTTCTAGAGATCAAAGATACGACAACATTGTAAGCATTTTTTTTACAAACTCAATCTTTTGTTATGTATTAATGGGCCGATATTTTATTACCACTTTATTATATTTGTAGGAGTTTATGGTGAAATATGTGTTAAGACATGGAATGGCAGCAGAAAAGCTGGTGCTTGGAATCCCTCTTTTTGGAAAAAGCTACACACTTGCAGCTTCGACTCTACCCGCCCCAGGTGCCGCAATCAGTGGTTGGGGCGAAGAAGGTCCTTACACCCAGACTAAAGGCACGCTTGCATATTTTGAAATATGTATGGCTGAAAGAGAAGGCAAAGGTGTCAGTGGCATAGATGACGCTGGCAACGCTTATGGAGTTTTTAATAACCAGTGGGTTACATACGACACTCAGGCCACTGTTTTGGAAAAGGTAAAATATTATTTTAGGTTAACAACATTTTTGATATTAACGACCTGTAAAATATTTTTTATTGTAATAGATAAAGTTCGTGATAAGTGCTGACTTGGCCGGAGCTGCTGCTTGGTCGATTGACATGGATGATTTTCGAGGACTTTGTGGTGCACCGTTCCCAATTCTGAGTGCCATCTCGAATACTTTAAACGGTAAAATTTTGCATACTTAATCTCAGTGGCAAAACATTTTGGTAATTTCTTCTCCTAACATTAGTGCCTACTTATTTACTCGATGAGTTTTGCAGGTGAGAAAGTCCAAACAGATCAGTCTTCGCTGAAAATTGGATCATGTGAAGATGGTTATCCTTATCTCGCTTCTGATGAAGAATCATGTGCGCATTTCCATTTCTGTACTGGCGGAATAAGTTACAGAATGAACTGTGAAGAGCAGAGACTTTATGATGCTTCTACTGGATTTTGCGGGTTTGTTTTCGATGAATATCATAATTTTATGAATATTCTACTTAGTTGAATAAAAAATATATAATAATCTATTTTCAGGCATTCAGATGTTGGCAAATGTATGCCAGGCCAAAGTCTCAGAATAAGTGTAGACGATGCAGCACGTTACTTGTCGCAGGTCTACGAAAATGACTTTGAAGTAAGCTTCGTTCAACATTATACTTAAATTTTTACCTGAAACGACAGAAGCCCGTATACGCGATTACCATAAGAGATTGCTAGTTCGTATGTTAGTCTGTTACAATTTATCTCCTAATATGCTAATGTATTGTATTGTAGTTTTTTGAATATAACTGATGAAAATCCAAATTATCATTAAGATTGTTGTATTTACAGTGGAACGATACACCAAAAGACATGCCAATGTTAATGAGCAGGGAACCAGAAAGACTTATCTCGGATGCCGAAATGGATAGCAAGAGAAGTAAGACAAGTAACCTTTCTAAGTATCTGTATAGCATTTTGTAACATATCAAACTCATATTACCTTTGCTTTTAGGTAAAGTCAGCGACAAAAAAGTCGTTTGCTACATGACGAGTTGGGCATTCTATAGACGAGGCGAGGGCAAGTTCGTTCCAGAACAAATCGACACTAGACTCTGTAGCCACGTGGTTTATGCTTACGCGTCTCTGTCTCCTGATGAGCTTATAGCGAAGGAGTTTGATCCTTGGACTGACAGTACCAACAGTAAGTAACAAAACTAAACAAGCCAAGAACCTACTTTTATCAGAAGAGCTGTTTAAAACAAACCTTAAGAAGTGGCTTATATAGGGAGTGCAGTCGTTTTATAACTGCAGTGAGCTCAATGCCGTAAATCCTACTTTAAGAAATTAATAATCGAATATTATGTCGAATACATCCCGAACTTTATTATTTTAGTACTTAATAACTATGAACTGTTCCATTTCTTTGCAGACATGTATGAGCGAGTGACATCTCTGAAAGACGTCAAGGTCCTCCTCGGTTTGGGAGGATGGACAGACTCAGCAGGTGATAAATACTCACGATTAGTATCCTCCAATTCTGCCCGCGCCAAATTCATTCAAAAGCTGATCCCGTTCTTGCGTAACAACAATTTCAATGGACTTCATCTGGACTGGAACTACCCGGTTTGCTGGCAGAGTAACTGCAAGAAAGGTGCTAAGTCAGACAAGGCTAACTACGCTAAATTCATAGAGGTATGTTCAATATAAACCGATAGAAGATAAAAGTTCTAAATAGTGACGAATGTAGTCACAAAGGACAGCTCGTTGGACCAATGACATAATATCGGTACCCGCTCATAAATTCACTTTATTTATTTTCTATTTCACGTGGTTTTTACGTAGACGTTTCTATATGATCCTTGTGTTTTCCTAAAAAAATGGATTAATACCGATAAGATATAGATGTTGATGACGACGGTTCAAGACAGCTCGGCATGGGATTCATGGGAGAGGCCTATCCTATGAATGATCGCATCCGGGTTAAATACTTTTCCGTTGTAAAATTTTCCGCAGAGCTTAAAACATTAATGAAATAACGCAAACCGTTAGACATATTAGGTGATTTATATCATAACAAATTAATAATATAATTTATTACTGAGCTATCATTTTTAGTTCATTATTGAAGTCTGTTTAAATAATAATAAACTCAATAAAATATACCATTTAATAGATATTGCAGTTCCAAATACACAAAACATTCAAAACATTATATCCGAAAAAAAAAATAATAATAATTAAGCTCCCCATAAAGTTGCTATTAATCAATGCAATTCTACTATCGAGTCGGATCAAACTCGTATTTTCAGGTTTAGCGTTATTTTATAAGGATGTTATGCTGCACTTTGATCTGAAGATTGTATTGTTTTAGGAACTCGCCAAAGCTCTACATGGAGCCAATATGGAGCTGGGTGTAGCCATTTCTGGTTACAAGGAAGTTATAGAATCAGCGTATGATTTACCCACAATATCGAGGGAAGCAGACTTCTTGAGCGCCATGACTTACGATTACCACGGGGGTTGGGAGCGGGCCACCGCTCACCACACCCCACTAGTTCCAGCGCCGAAGGATACACTGGCGTATTATTCCATTGTAAGACAAAACTTTTTTTTTATTTCGTTGTATTAAAGACTTAGGTTTGTCTTTGACAGATTCTATGCAGACACGTATAAGGTTAGTTGTTACACACGGACATTTATTTCAGTTTATTTACTCGTAACTGCCTTAGCTCTTTCTCGATTAATTAGTTCATCTCGTTCGATTGACACCACACTAAAGCTGAATGAAGGAATTAACAAAAACAAGCGTTGTTTGTTTCCTAAGTCTCCCAGGATTGGTAGCGAGGTATCGGTTTAATTTAAAACACTTTATCTGACGATGATTCTAAAATATGGTCCTTGTAATTTGAATGAACTCTACTAACGTCGAAAAGCTAAAGCAGAGACAAGCACGTACTTATGTGTCTTTTTAGTGTTTTTTTTATATTACTTAACGACAATCAATTTCTTTGGTTTAGTATAAAAGTGTAGTGTACCTATTGTTTGCTGTAACTATAATTTTGTTACATTTATCTTTCAGGAGTACGCAATCAAAGCAATCATCGGTGGAGGAGCAGACCCCAAGAAATTACTTCTCGGTTTGTCTTTCTACGGTCAGTCGTACAGACTGGCTGATGTGGAAGGAAGCAAGGGACCAGGAGCTCCCGCAGCTGGTCCTGGCGAACCGGGAGAGTTCACTAAACAGCCAGGAATGCTGGCGTACTACGAAATCTGTTACAGAGGTTTGTAAATAAATAAATATGCACCTTACAGTCACAAACATAGACTTGACCCCACACTAGGATTGCCAGTACCGTGGGTATCAGGCACTATGACACAGACCCGGAACAAATATCTGCAGAACATTTGTTCGAACATCGAACTCGCACCTCTTGCGTCATAGCATAAAATTCCATAATACGTCACCCGTTTTGATAGAGCTTATTGATTAGATAAAAAGGAACAACATGAGTTAGGAACTTATCATTTTATATTTTTCAGAAAAGAATCTTCGCTGGAAATCTGGTCGCCAGGATAACGCTGGACCATACACATACTCGGACAATCAATGGGTGGGCTATGATGACCCAAAATCGATTGCTGAAAAGGTATTTTTTTTAAATGCTTTGGATAATTTATGTATGTATGTAGTTACCTACATATACACAAGAAGCACATATATCAACTTTTCTTGATTTGCAGGACATTGTAAATTGTGGTCATACAACCAGGTTTCACAATTTTGATAGCACTGGATAAAACCAATCATTTTTTTAACATGCGAGAACTGGTAGATTGCACACAAACAACAAATAAATACTTCTTTTCTGTCAGTTCTATGACTGCCAGTAAAAATATGTTTATTCCAGAAAACCTCCTTCATTTAATAATCATTTTGAAATTCAAATTCTGTTTTTTTCGTTTGTTAAATTATTGTTTGATTTAACGATGGTGTTATTAAATGGATTGATTAAAACTAATATGATTTGTAAATGTAGGTTGAGTGGGCCATGCGGCAAGGTTTGGGAGGAGTCACAGCCTGGGCAATTGACTTGGACGACTTCAACAACCGATGTTGCGCCGAGCCTTCGCCCTTACTGCGCGCTGCCGGCAGGGCTTTGGGCCGTCAAGTGCCTCCGCCTCCGAGCACGGCTTGCGAGAGACCACCACAGCCTGTTACTCCGGCTCCTCCGACCACTACTACTATTGAATCAGATGGTAAGTTTTGTAGAGTGCTGGGTAATTTAGTACCGACTTCGGTGGCGTCGTGGGTGAGTTACCGTCTGAGAGACGCAACAGAAGCGGCAAAACAAAAACCGCACAAAGCACACATCACCAATTCGGGATCGATTCCCGCTTTGGAACAAATGTTTGCATGTTTTGCAGATAATTTGCTCCGAGTCTGGTTGTTGTGACAATGGTACTCGTAGCTCCTGATACTCACGATATAGGGAATTCTAGTTTGGGGCAGGACAAGGTATGTAGACTGTGGGCATTTAATTAAAGGCCTTATATCGATTCAAACAGTCGATTAACTTTTTCTCTTCATTTTTCAGTAGAAAATAAGGATTGTTTTGAGATAAAAAATATTTTGTTTTCTAGTATAGATCTTTACAGCTGTTATTTTCTTTAATAAATTAGGCTTATTTAGGTAATATATTGTTTTAACTCTAGGTTCCATTGGTGGCGGAGCGCCTGCTGCAGGAGACCACAACCACGAGCACCACACGTCAACCACATGGCCAAGTTGGCAACCACCGACCACCGCCCCGACCACGCAACACACCTGGTGGCCAGCTGCTACAACCACGCAGTCCTCAACCACGACTACGACCACCACTACAACCAAGCAACCTACGACGACCAGACGAACGACGACGACGCGGAAACCTTCAGACTCAGGTAAAAACCTATTTCACTAAATAACATATTAATGTTCTGGAAAAGTTTCATCGATACACTAAACAGTTTTTTTAAGCTATGACCTATCTTATGCATTCTGTCTCTGATCGATCTGGGACATTAGATGTGTCATTCGTATTGTCAACTTCAACTTTTATTTTATGGCTTGTTTGGTTAGGGCTACCACAATTTTGCCAATTGTTTTTCGTATTCGTATTAATTATGTATTTGACAAATGATTCAGAACACGACCGCAGTACATGCATACGGCAGTTATGATGTTACAAACTGTCAATTCCATAGACAGTTTCCGTCACTTTGCTACTGATTTATGAACGTGTATAACTATAACTAACTGCGCTCCATGTATTGCTCTGCACACCATTTTGCCACTAACAGGGTTTGTCCTGAGTATAATAGACAGGTCCATGTTAAACATCACATGGCTAGTCACAATGTGTCCTATCAAGAGGCTGTTAAATTTGTCCCTCAAATCAAGAAATCCTTTGTTGAAGTCCTTGCATCCTCTCCTCCCTCTCAACCACATGATGTTATCCATTCATACCGGAAAACCATTACTCTTCCAACCAAATCTCGCCCAGTCCAAGAAAAAGGTTATGACCAAAAAGCACATCGAGAAATTGTCCAATCTTACGATATTCCAGCTCCATCAAATGGCTCTGCCATTAACTTAAATAAAGGGTGTGAGCCAAAAAGTAATGAAATCATTACTCCTGAAACAATTAATAGACTTCTTTCCTCTTTAACAAATATTATCCTATACTCGGATTTACCGAACAACGTCGCCATACACATGATAAATACTATATCTATCAAACTTTTGAATGTTATTAAACATGGATGCAGTCCTCCAATGGAATTGTAGAAGTGTGGTTCAGAATAAATCTGAACTACACTACCTTTTGAATAAGCATAAACCATTTATTTCTGCCGTCTCGGAGACATGGTTGAAGCCTGGGTCTATGTTTAGAACCCCCGGATTCACCATTCTCCGAGACGATAGAAAGGATGGGTGGGGCGGTGTCGCCCTATTTATTAAAAACAATCTATCTTTTACTCGTATCCCCATTAATAACTCAAGTAATTTACTAAATATTGTTGCCCTTCGATTTAATAATATTTCTTGTATCTCCGTGTATATACCCGTTAAAAATAATGCTGTTATTCCTCTGCTAAAATCTTATCTGTCATCAGTTCCTTCTCCTTTAGTTCTACTAGGGGATTTCAATTGCCATCATCAACTATGGGGGGCCCCAGATAGTCACCCCTTTGCGCAACAAATTCTGGATGTCCTGGACCATTTTGATTTATGTGTGTAATGATGGTTCTCCTACACGAAGAACTTCTCCGGGTATAAATCGTAGCTTTGTGGATATTTCTTGTTGTTCCTCTTCTTTGGCGAGCCTTTTATCTTGGTCTAGATTGCCTTCTACTCATGGGTCAGACCATTATCCTATTACTATCTCATTTCCCAGTCAAAATACTTCTATTCCTAGTTTACCTCCCCTTGTCCCTTACATAATAGATAAAAATAAATGGGACTCGTTCTCCTCCCTGTTAGATGAAAAAATAAAAGTTGTTCCTATTCCTGATTCGTCTAATATATTAGACTGTTGCAAATTATTTAAGGATTCTATCATTGAAGCAGCTGATGATTGTTTTAAAAAAAAGAACTCCTTTCTGGGTAAAATTCCATCTCCTCCATGGTGGGATGCTGACTGTACTAACGCAATTAAACGCAGAAAATTTGCGGAATCTTCTTGCGACCAAGCATTAACGCTACATAATTTTCTAGCTCTTAAAAATATAAATGCTGCCATCAAACGATTGTTATAGAAGAAAAAAATACAGGGTTGGCGAAATTTCTGTTCGTCTATTTCCCCTCAAACTCCCTCTACTATTTTCTGGGACAAAATAAGACGGTATAGTTAGATCATCTCGCAGACAGAACTCGAACTCTTCATATTCAACCTCTTGGGCAAACGACTTCATGAGTAAATTAGCTCCTCCTTTAGCTCCCAATTATAATCAGATTGCTAAGCCTTACTATTGTTCTAATGAGTCATATTCACAGATTTCTAACTCTAGCTTTAGGCTAGATTCCCTATATTCTTTCCGAGAATTACGTTTGGTTCTGAACCATTTGAAAGATTCTGCGCCTGGACCAGATGGAATTCCCTATTCATTTATTTCTAATGCAAATGAGACTACCCTTAAATATTTCTTAAATTTAATCAATATAGTTATAGATTCAGGTCTTATCCCTCAGTTCTGGAAACATCAAATAATCATTCCTGTATGTAAACCTGGGAAAGACCCATTAGATTCATCATCTTATCGCCCAATTGCTTTATCATCTACCCTACCTAAAATAATTGAGCACTTAATAAAAAACCGTCAAGAGTGGTTTTTAGAACATAACTCTCTTCTACCGAGTACTCAATACGGATTTAGAAAGGGTAAAAGCATCTCCGATAGCCAAGCCATATTTACTACAGATATACAATTATCGCTGACTAGAAAAGAATCAGTTGTTGCTGGTTTCTTGGACATCTCAGCTGCATATGATAATGTTGATCTTTGGATCCTTAGGCAAAAGTTGCTCGAGCTAAAAATTCCAAATAAGATGACCTCTTTCATATTTAATATGTTATCGGGTAGGCATATTTCTCTGCGTCTCAATGGCATGAATGAGACTGACAGGGTGATTTGGAAAGGTCTCCCTCAAGGATCTGTTTTGAGTCCTCTTTTGTATGATGTTTACACTGCTGATATTGAGAGATCTAAACTGTGGTGTGCAGAATTCTGCAATATGCTGATGACTTCCTTATTTATTCTACTGACTCTTCTATAAATCATGCAGCAAATAAGCTGGAAGAGGGTGTTGTTATCCTATCTAGGTGGTTGAACAATAATTCTCTCTCTGTGTCGGTTTCAAAAAGCTCAATCTGTATTTTCTCTAGAAAAAGGCAAATTCCTGATGTTCTTCTTTGCAAACCACCCTTTGATTCCTAAACTAAAATTACTAAATTCGTACACTCAAACCAAACCATACTGGAGACATAAACCCTTGCCTCCCTTAGTTAAAAGCTACAGAAAACTTGATGGTATTAAATATAAAGTGGAGAGATTTCCAATTCATCCATTATTTATGTTCGATTTTAAATCCAAAATTTTTCAAGTTGATATTATACTTTCAATAGGAATTGACAAGAGAACCTCTAATCCAAATTTGAAACTTAATGAAATAATTGCAGACCTCTGGCCAAAATCAGACATATTCTTTACGGATGCCTCTAAGCTGGATTTACAAAGTTCTGTAGGCGCTGCTTTCTTACATGTAAATTCTAACATTTCTCAATTATTTAAATATCCTCATTACAGTTCAAATTTTACTGGTGAAAGTCTAGCCATTTTAGAATGTGTGAAATTTATTAGAAATAATAATATCCCTGATTCAGTGTTTTTTTCTGACTCCAAAAGTAGTCTACAGCTATTGCAAACGAACCCTTTTGGCAAAACTGCAGCTAACTGTCCTATTTCTCTATCTATCAAACATCTACTACGACTTTGTCATGAAGATGATATGAATGTTGCATTGGCATGGATACCTGGACATAGGGGTATTGTTGGTAATGAACGGGTGGATTCCCTAGCCAAAACAGCTATTTTGCACGGCAATAAGAGGCAATTTTCAACATATTCTCACCATATTATTTCCATGGCCAAACAATCGTTAGAAATATCCTGGAATTCATATTGGTCTAGAACTAGTCGTCTTAAAGGCTATCACCTTTATCAGATCCAACCGTTTGTTACCTTTAGGCCTTGGTTCACCAAAATTAAAGCTACAAAGCAAATTACATCATCAATCTGCAGAATGCGAATTAATCACTGTTCTTCACCGGTCCATTTACGCAAAATAAGAGTTAGAGATTCAGCTCTGTGTGAATGTGGTCTAGACGAGGGTTCTATTGCTCACATACTGTTCTCCTGCCCTAGATACTCTAACCCATCTCTTTATGATATATTAGCCCATCTTAAAGCTCCACTTCCATCTAACGTATTTTCCCTTCTCTCCCTTAAAGAAAAAAATTCAACGAAAGCATTATTAAAATTTTTAACCTTTTATAATATTAAATTATAAATTACTTATAAAACTATTATTTGTCTTAGTTATAACACTAGCTAGATTTCAGCCAGAATAATTGTATAGTCATTCTTGTATATATCCATTTTAACCGTACCGTGAACGAGCTACGTGAAGTTGGCAGTAATATTCCTCACGACTCAGAGGAATCAGTTGCTATTAATTTAAAAAAAAAAAAAAAAAAAAACTGCGCTCTGTGGATACACTCGGTTCCTTCATACCTCATACCTTAAACCTGAAATTGTTGTGTCAGGTTCAATAGAAGGTGCACCGTGTTCCGCTGGCGAGTACCACGCGGCTCCTCACGACTGCGAAGGGTACCTCCAGTGCGAGGGTGGTCACTGGCGCAAGCACAACTGCGCGCCAGGACTCCACTGGGCAGCTGCCGTGAACAGATGCGACTGGCCGAGCTTCGCTAAATGCAAAGGCAAGTAGATGAATAACGTATTTATTTTATTTTTTATTTAAAAAAAATAGGGAAAACTTACAGCTAGACATGATAATAGAAAAATATATAAAAAATACATGCAAGGCACATATTTAAGCTGATGGCTAATTACAAGTTTCCACTTATAGGTTTAAAAGTATAGTAAGAAAACAGTTTTAAGGTACCTAGACCACAAAACAGAGTTACATTAACTAAGTATATAAGTCATTGTTTATAAATAAACGAAGTAGGTACGAATGTAAAAAAAAGAATAACAATAATAATTTAGAATATGGAAATAGGTAAAAATGTAAATACTTAAATTAAAAAGAATTGGCTTAAAACAAGTTATCACTTAGCATGCGTTTTAACTTGCTTAAATAAGTCTATATAACATCTGCCCCTGCCAGAGTGTTGAACGATTTGCTTGTTCTATTCATAAAGGCGGTCTGCCTGTAGTTAGTTCTTACTAGCGGTGCGAAAAGAATATTTATTTTATTTTATTTTAGAAATCTTAGGAAAACTTACAGCTAGCTTACAGGAAAAGTATTTAAATAAATATTATACAACTATTAATGTTACATTATATAAGAAGGCCAATTAAAAGTTTGTATAAGTAAAACATAAACAGGTAAAGTAGACATTAAGAAAGGAAGAATAGATATAAAATACAACACACACTTTAATACAAACACAATATCAGTTGGGTGCCTAATCTATGCAGAAAAAAAATCACTAAGTAAGCGTTTCAGCTTACTTGTTTTTGTGTAAAAAAGATCGACCTCTTTGTTTGCCTTAGCCAACGAGTTGAACAAGCTAACAACTCTCCACAGAAAATAATACTAGGATTACGCATATTGGAGGTGTTAGTGCATAGTCCCAGCAGTTCCAGCAGCTCCGAATAGTCTACTGCGCCATTCGCTATGCTCAATAGATAAGATAAATCAGAAATATACGTCTACGAGTTTGAAGAGAAAGAAAGTGAAACTTAAGACATCTAGTCAAATAGTCAGAAAGGTACATTTTAGCACGATACTGTAGATAACGTAAGAATCTATTTTGAATGTTTGGTTACGGGATATTAACCATGATTGGTGAGTTTTGTTGGATCCCGATATTTCGGCACAGTTTTGCAACAAGCAATCTCACAAATCATGGTAAAAATATCCCGTTTTTAGAGAGAATTAGATATTAATAGCTCAAAGTCGATAAGTCATTAATTAAGACTTTTTGCACGCCCGTTATGACTGGTAGCAAATGCTATTTGAATTAAACCCTCCTAGAACTTTTTTTATAAACATTTTAATAAATGCCAATCATCAGATCTATAATCAGTAGCTTAAGAATGCAAGTATTTAATTTTATAGTGAAAATACCAATTTGGAGAATATTAAATTTAAATGTGTAGCAAAAATTCCAATTCAGCGGGATTCGAATTCTCATCTTTGCCTCCAGTCGACGCTCACTCACTCACTCAAGTTGATCAACGCATTGCCGGTTAGATATGAAGATGCTGGTTCGAATTTAGCTGAATCAGAATGTTTGGGACATATTTACCAACCGATTAGGAATTTTACACAACGTGTCAAATGGCAAACCTCGTCGCCACTATTAATTTCAAAATGGCCTTGTCTCTCCACAGCAACCGCTAGTAGTGAAGCGAGTACCGCTACAAGTACCCTAGCGCCGATGACGTCACGGCCGCCACCCACAACATTAACTACTACTACTAGAAGGACTACAACGACCAGTACAACTACAACCACTACAGCCAAACCAATCACTACAACCGTTAGCTCAGGTAATTTATTATTAATATCTTCTTCTCTAGCCTGGTGTTATGTCTCATTTCTTTAAGGGTCGGCCATCCTTGTTTTCATTCATCACTCTGGGCACTTTGCGTGAGCTCATGGCCTACGGCTTATCAAAAAAATCGTTGTTTTTTGCAATCGATTTGTATGACCTTAACGATGGCAGGGGGCTCTGCAATCTATGATTAAATACACGTCGGAAGTATTCAAGTTTTGTGAAAAATATTTTTGACCGACTCAATTGCTGGGACTTTCTTAGCCATGATCCTCGACGCTACGCATGACATGACCGAACCAGCTCAGGTGATTTGTTTTTAGTTTATAATCGAAAATCTCCCTAAGGGATTCAGGTACCTAGGTGCATGCGTACCTGAACATCTTACACAATACTCTATGTTAAGGAATTCCTGGATTGTCTAACAAACCGTTAAGATTAAGTGTACCTCAAATGACGGATAAGTACTTGATTAGGTAATGTACTTATGAAAACATCTGCCAAAGGTAAATTTATCCATAAAAAACCTGACTCGTATATTACAGCGCTCTTAACTAACATGTAGCGATAATACCTACATAAGAACATTCCTTGAAGTCCAACAAAATGATTGCAAAAATCGCATTACAATCGGTTTACATAATATTAAAAATGGCTTCTACATGTTTTTGAAGTTGATGATGAATAATACCCAAGTTTGTTTAAAAATATTGAAACCATTGTGTTACCTTTGTTCACTTTCAGAAGGCGAGTCAAGTGGGAAGCCATGCCGCGGTCAAGATTACCACTCGGTGGCGGGAGACTGTAACGGCTACCTGCAGTGCGACGGTGGCACGTGGCGGCTGCAACACTGCGCGCCCGGCCTGCACTGGAGCGCTAGCGCGAAACACTGCGACTGGCCGAAATACGCTAAATGTCAAGGTAAATAAATAAATAAGAAAGCCATTATAAATCCTAAGTTTGGGGCTAGATGATGATGTGTGAAAAATGTCCAGAATTATTTTTTATTATTTTCTATTCTTCGCTCTCTTCACCCATGACTGCTAGTCATGGGTGAAGAGAGCGATTCGATAATAAATATAGCAGGCAGCTTTAAGTATATGATTTACAAATGATATCCATATTTAGTGGGACAATGGGCTCCGAACTAGCTCTTAAAACACAATCGAATCTACACAAGATGATGAAGTCAAACTTATTTCAGCGCTTACTTGAATAAATAATTGTAAACCTATTTCTATCTGTTTCCAATTCAAGAAATTCTGTCATTAAAACATGTTTTGGTTTTCAGTTCTTGCTGACCCCGGTTCCCAGCCTATCACCTCTGCTCCGAAGCCAACCAAACCGCCTAGGACCACCACGAAAGCACCGACGACTAAACGTAAGAATCGCTTTTTTCAACTCTAACGCATAATATCTCAAAAGTTCACACCTTAAATAATCTAATTTTTCAGTGATGGCCTGCTTGATTTAATTCAGTATTTTTATTGCAACATAGCTTAAATGCTCATGCAGTTCATTCTAATCACATAAATTACCTCTCCATCCAAAAGCTGTTTGTCTCTTACAAATCGTTTTCAAATGAAAAGACCGCTTCTTTGAGGTGTATCTGCAATAATGTATGTGTCTGTTGGCTGTTTATTTATCTGAATTACAAATAACGAATAAAGTAAGTATTTTTCTTCATTTAGTTATGTAATATCCTTCTAAGGTGTAGGTACTTTTAAGCTAAAATAATTTTTCACATATTTTCACCCGCGAAGCTAACAAAATTTAAAGCCAGTGGGTATTGTGTTTGGTTTAAGAGGTGGTTTGTGTGTTTTAATTTTTCTCTCAAACGCTGCTTTTATTGCGATTTTTTGCAATGTCTTCAGAGAAGGGTCTTAAATAGGTTTTTTGTCACTCATCAATAATCGGCATAGCTTCCGCAATAAAAGGATCTTTCAGATTTTGTAAAGATTTAATTGTATTATCGTACCGTTATCGCAATTAAATATTTTTGCATATGCTAACCGTTCTTTAAACCAAATAACAAGTTTCTTTGCTCCTTCCTTTAGGTCCATCATCAGAAAAGCAGGAGGGCGGCGAATGCGGCGGCAACGATATGCACGCGCCGGCGAACTCCTGCGATTCCTACTTGATGTGCGTCGGAGGACGTTGGCGCAAGCAGCTCTGCCCGCCTGGCTTGCACTGGGACAAGCGCAGCAGGCGGTGCGACTGGCTCGAGTTTGCTATGTGTGATAGTAAGTAGCCAGACACGCTAAACATATACTAGACCGCCCATTGTATTTTTTTTTTTAATTCACAGAAGCATGCCAGACAGCGTCACAAAAACGTCTCTAAAGTTAGTATAGCAATCAGCGCCCTGAGCCACAAGACTAACCAGTTGTTATTTTTACAGTCGACAAACCATCAGCGACTAAGTCTCCGATGCCGCAGCCCATTAAACCCACCACCACCACGACAACAACCACTAGACGTCCAATACCCACCATAACAACTAAAAAACCCTCGGAAGATCAGAACTACGTTTCAAGCAAGGTAAGAATACGAACAAAACGCCTGAACGGAAGTCTTCGGAGCAATCAAATCAAATCAATTATCAAAAAGTTTTTTTATTTATAACAGCAAAATTGTTGTTGTCTGTAATCTCATTAGCAACTGTTTTTCAAACTGGGCTATACTGAAAAATTTGTTCTGAATTCCCCACCAAGGTTCCTAACTGGTAATGTTACGTCTACCTCTTATCTACTGAAGTCTGATGAATTTCAGGTCTAATTATTTCTTCTTTTATGTCAGTTTTGCAAAATCTTTATAACGTACGTTTGTCTTCAACCAAAACATATCTTAAATTAAATTTAGGTTGAGGTAAGTTGGTGGATGCAGGTGTCCCATGTTCGTTCGTCATGGCACCCTTTGGATGTGGCCTATGTCCAGCAGTGGACATATTAAGGCTTTTAATGATAATAATGAACATTAAAATATGTTACCCAAAATTTTCGAACTCGTTTATTGAACTTGAGATGCTATAGGTGATGAAAAAATGGGCCTAAAGTTCGAGCCACGCTGGTTCAAAAATATTGGATCGCTACTAAGCAATGTGTTTTTTTGAGTGACTAAAGATTAATTTTCCTAGGACTGTACAACGGGAACTTACCACGCGCATCCTAAATGCGAGAAGTTCTACGTGTGCGTGAACGGCATGCTAATAGGGCAGAGCTGCGCGCCCGGGCTCGTGTGGAGACAGGACCGGACTCAGTGCGACTTTCCGAGCGCCACCTCTTGCACCGATAGGAGGCAGGGAGTGTCGGCTCCGCTCATAGATGCGAGCGGTATGGAGATGTTTGATGATCACGAAATACCTAGTAAGTAAAGTAATGGGTTATTACAATTCCCGATGGGGCCGACGATTCTCGGACAACGGGAGTGGATTTTCCCCGTTTTCACCGATTCACAGTTTTGCCAACTAGTTTGAAATCAAAGATGGCGGACATGAATTCGATCCAAACTAAGTCTACACGATAATTTTATAAACCCGCCCACCACGCCACCGAGGTTATGGAAATGACTAGTATTCAGTTGTGCACAACTACAGACGACTACAGATACTAGATGACTAGTCATCCAATTCATTTCAGAATACTGTAATAATGGAGAATACGCTGCGTTCCCTACTGACTGCTCTCGCTACCAACACTGCCTCTTTGGCAAATTCGAAGAATTCTCCTGCAGTGCCGGCTTACATTGGAACCAGGTAAATTACATTGTTCATCCGTATGTTGGGTCTTTCTGTTAGATACCCTTGGCAGGGTAAGTGACCAGACCCCTATTTATACTAATAAAATGGCAGGACTCATTTTGACGGGCTAAGCTAAATTTGTTTATTTGTTTGTAGGGGTAATCTCTGGATTTACTGAACAGGATACTTAAAAATATTTTACTTATAGAAAGCTACATTATCCTTGATAATAAAAGTTTTCAATTTAATGTCTCAATATTTGTAAATCAAGTCGGTAGAAAAAGCGCTACTTGACTACTTTGTTCGTGTGTGCTGATAATAATGCAACAAGCGTACAACATAAAAAATAGTCATCAAAGTAGATCTAAAAAAAATCAGCGACACAATATACCTAGCTTTTATATTTAAGCCACAAAAACTTTTTTTTAATGTTATTTACTCGTATATACTTAGCTTACAAAAAGGCAGCTGTAAATAAAATAACATAATGGAAAAATACAATTCGGACGAAGTAGAAAGACTAGTAAAAAAACCAAAGGTTGAATGAAATCTTGAATCTTCTCCTAGGGCCGTCACTCTTCACTATGAATTCTAGAGTCAATCTGTAACTTACAGGACAAATCAATCTGCGACTGGCCAGCAAACACGAAATGCAAAAAGAAGGCTACGACCACAACATCAACGACAACATTTCGCCCCGTCATAGACCCCATTGATGATTCGCCTCCGATTCTAGAGGAGCCTGATGTTATCCTTCCGGCTAAGCCGATCCACACGGTGCCTGTCCAAGTGACGCAACCAGATATCTCAACGAGACCACAACTCCTCAACTGTAAGGATTTTATGTCTTTCCAAAAGCCTTCAAGTGCATTTTTTACAGCCAGTCTGAGTAATTATCGGTTCTTCGAGCTAAAAGTTCGCCCTACTACTATAAGTACTTAAATGTTTTGCTTATTCTAAGAGTGTGACGTTTGGTCTGTAATTCAGTTCTGATTCGATCACAAAGGATCTCCTAGCGTTGCTCAATTTATAGCCCGTTGGTTTAACCTTATCCTTAAACCATTTAGAACTTTCTAAAACAAAATTTATTTCACAGCTCCATACAAACTCGTATGCTACTACACAAACTGGTCGTGGTATCGACCCGGCCTCGGCAAGTACAGTCCTGAAGACATCGACCCGACTCTGTGCACACACATCATCTACGGATTCGCAGTTCTCGGAAACGATGGCCTTATAATGGCTCATGATTCGTGGTCCGATTATGATAACAGTAAGTTTTAACAACAATCAATGACAAATAATCGGGAGGGTGAATCTGGGAAAGCGTCTAAAATGTTGAATGAAAACCAGTTCACCTACGGTTATGGGCCACCTAAGTGAATCGGAAGTCGTGATGCCATTTTAAAACGACTCTACCTAATGTTTGATTTCACAAATTTCCTCCCCACTTCATCATCATCAACCAAACCTTTGCATTGTCAAGCATTCAAGGTTTCATCGCGAAGACGAAATTTATCCGAGGCCCAGATTGAAAAATATATTCGTTTTAATGAATGGTTTTCAGGATTCTACGAACGCGTCGTTGAATATAAAAGATACGGTATCAAAGTATCCCTGGCCATCGGAGGCTGGAACGATTCCGCCGGCGACAAATACTCCAAGTTGGTGAACGATGCAAGAGCTCGTGCTAGATTTATAGAGCACGTGGTCTCATTCCTCGTGAAATATAGATTTGATGGACTGGACCTTGATTGGGAGTATCCTAAGTGTTGGCAAGTAAGTAGCTTCTAGGAATTCACTGGACCTTGTGAGTGACAAACCGGTGAATCATCGTACCAAGAGGGATGTTGTGGGTTCGATTTCCTCCTGGGATAAACACCATAAATAGCATGTAGGTGTCCACTGCTAGATCTCCCCACAAAAGATATTCAACATGATCTTGGGCCACCTCCATCCAAGGATTTCGCAACCTTTACGATGTCATCGGTCCATCGGATTAGAGGGCCTTCCTACACTGCGTCGTCCGATTTGTGGTCGCCCATCGAGAACGAAGGGAAGAATTCCTAGGAGTTGTCGCATTATACTTGAACTTGCTAATCCCAAGAGCTACGTCGGTGACAACTCCACTTCTCTGTCAGTGTCACCTGGTATCGAACAATCATAAAAAAGCTGCTAAGAAGTCCCAACATTGCCATGTTATTATCATAAAGCTCGATAATTGTAGTTCCTGACATAATACATGTTTACAGGTGGATTGTTCAAAGGGTCCTGATTCAGACAAACAAGGGTTCGCAGATCTAGTCAGAGAGCTATCAGCGGTATTGAAACCGAAAGGCATGTTGCTTTCCTCAGCGGTATCACCAAGCAAACAGGTCATAGACGCCGGATATGACGTGCCCGTATTAGCCAGGCATTTGGACTGGATTGCAGTGATGACATATGACTACCACGGACAGTGGGATAAGAAGACAGGACACGTCGCGCCTTTATACTATCATCCGGATGATGATAACACCTACTTTAACGCTGTAAGTTATGTAACTGTAATAAACTGGAACCCAAATTCCAAATATAGTAGTCTATATACGTTGTCGTTGAATTTCAACGTATTATCTATGACATCTACGTTATGTCTACGACTTTCGTAGAATATATTTGTTTGACTAATAAATAATATCAGATATTATAATACTATACTAGATAATAGTCTTATTTTGACTTATTTAAAATCCATGGTTTCATGAAATCGACTAATAATTGTTTTTCCAGAACTACACAATGCATTACTGGATAAAGAAGGGGGCTCCTCCTTCAAAGCTTGTGATGGGAATGCCGATGTATGGACAGACCTTTACTGTAGAATCTCGAAGCAACTCTCCCGGGAAACAGCAGGCTGTGGGCTTGAACTCACCAGCCAGCACTGGCGGGGACGAAGGAGAATATACAAGGGCTAAAGGTTTCTTAGCATATTACGAGGTGAGATACGAAGCAAAATACATTTTGCACAAAATTAATTATGTTAAGTTCTTGTTATTTTTACAATTTTCTTGTGGTGTACAATTCAATTTGAATTTTATTTTAGATTTGTGACCGCATCAGATATAATGGATGGACCGTGGTTAAAGATCCTCTTAAACGCATGGGTCCTTACGCTTTCAAAGGAAACCAGTGGGTATCTTTCGATGATACTGAAATTATCAAACAAAAGGTCAATTTCATGAAGACCATGGGTCTAGCTGGTGGAATGGTTTGGGCTCTCGACCTCGACGACTTTAGAAATAGGTTTGTATTCTTCAACGTTAACAGTTAAAATTCCCGTGTTATATGAACGATAATCACGTTTTTTATAATTGCAGGTGTGGTGAAGGCAAGCATCCTCTCATGAATGCAATCAAGAACGGACTTTTAAATTCACACATTGATCATGAACCGATTCCATCAAAACCAATTGGTACCACTATTGAATCAAAGCCGATATTCGATCCAGGAAATTCTTTAGACGAGGATCTTGACGATATTGAAGTGAGACCTTCTGGACACAAACCTACACTGAGTGCAATCGTACAAACTGTAGAAGTCCAAAGTGAAGTAGCCCATACAACCAAAAAGCCAACGTCGGGAGCAAGCGCTTATGTGGATGAGCGATACAAAGTCGTTTGCTATTATACCAACTGGGCGTGGTACAGGTAAATTACTTTGTCATATTCATATTCTATAATTTATTTAACATTACTTACTAATTCTTTACTTTATTTAGGCCTGGTCCTGGCAAGTATACTCCGAGCGACATCGACTCATCCCTCTGCACGCACATAGTTTACGCCTTTGCTGTTTTGGACAGCTCCCGTTTAGTGATAAAGCCTCACGATATCTGGCTGGATGTCGAAAACAGTAAGTTCTTCCATCGAAACATTTGATTTTACCCACGACGACAGGTGCCCGTATATGCGTTTGCCCTAATAGGTTGTTTATGAGTAAAAAGCATTAAAATATAAACACGCTCACGACTATATTCTCCATAATTGACATTCTCAGATACATACTTAGGGCGTAGATCTTTGAGGGTACCGAGTAGGGGGTAAACAGAGGCAAGTCAAACATTACATTCGGTACGTGCCCGCTTTTTGCAAGTAGTAAGCATTCCAAGTTACATGTTCCAAGCCAATCCCCGCTTATTGGAACACTAACTGATAGCACATGCCTTAGAGAATTGGTTGGTTCTTGGGCATGCTGGTTTTTCACGAAGGAACATCACCGTTTTGAGCACGTGTTAATGCGCACATAATTTTTCGAGTGGAAGAATATATTGGTGCACGACGGGGTTCGAACCCATAACCTCCGGACCGGAAGTCAGATCAACAAGACCAATAGACCAACACGACTACCACGACACGTTTATTTGCCATTACTATCAATATCCGACACGGGTTATCCGACTGAAATTTGAAATGCGGTTTCATGAATAGTTCTCATATACGAGTAGGTTGGATGATGGAAAAACTGTATCAAATTTGTAATCATAAAATAATTATATCACAAAATACAAAACATTTCTGAATGCAAACTGTCCCTTTCCTTTCAGAGTTCTACGAAAAGGTAGCGTCTCTAAAGAGCCGAGGCGTTAAAGTAGTCCTTGGTCTGGGCGGCTGGGACGATTCAGCCAGCGACAAATATTCGAGGCTCGTCAACAGCGTTTCAGCAAGGAGGAAGTTCATCGTTCATGCGCTCGACTTCATTGAGCAGTACGAATTCGATGGAATGGAATTCGATTGGGAATATCCCAAGTGCTGGCAGGTAATATCTACTTTTGTTCTTCACATTTGATAGATAATTCTAATTTTAATTATAACAGACTAAATATCTGGTTATTTAGGTGAATTGTGAAAAGGGACCGAACACAGACAAACAAGGTTTCGCAAGTCTGGTGAAAGAACTTCGATCTGCCTTTGAATCGCGTGGACTCCTGCTCTCAGCTGCGGTGTCCGCCAGCAAACGAGTCATCGATGTTGGTCAGTAATCTGTATCCTACAGAAGAAATTCCAATAGCTCTGAAGAGTATGCAATTGTCATATAATTCGATGTTTCTTTTTAGCATATGATGTGCCAACTTTGTCAAAGAATCTGAACTGGATATCATTAATGTCTTACGATTACCACGGCCAGTGGGACAAGAAAACAGGTCATGTGGCCCCGATGTACGCCAGCGAAGGCGACACAGACATGACTCTCAATACGGTAAGAATCATTTTTTTGTATGATAGTCAAAAGTTGACGTATTCAATTAAAGTACTGTTAGGACTGTCATTGTAATCAAGTAAATGATTATGTAATCTGTGTTTCTTTTATAGTATATTTGATTTGATGGATATGATTAGTTTTGTTTTATATTTAAGTTATTGCTCACATAGTCAATTGATTCATTAATATTCATACTCTCAATTGACTTGTTGATTAAATCATTCAAACAGTTGTTGTTATGACTAAGAGTTACTGTAGCCAATCAGGGACTTTCGTTTTTGTCACGTCACGTTTAGACCGAAAGGGAAGTGTAATGTAGAACTGAGTGGGTGTATTCGAGGCAGTCGTTGAGAAGTGTGGAACGGAGTAACAAGTATAACGAAATATAAATAAATTCAAGTTCATAATCAGTGCTGTTTCAATTCCACTTGACCCACGCCAAAAGGTCAGAAGTGGGATTCCCAAGAAAATTTTCATTTTCTTGTCACGCCCACGGCCGGAAAAGAAAACATCACGCCGTGATGGATGATGATGATGATGGACATGCCCGAGGTAATGGGCCAGATGAAAAGGAGACCCGAGGTAAAGGGTTGAGGTTGAAAGATAATGAGAAGGATGTGATCAGTCGAGGTGGAGGGCTGACTCAGCCAACACTAAATGTGATCAGTCGAGGGGAAGGGCTGACACATTCAGGTCAAGGTAGACCAAAAGTAATAGATGAAATTCGGAATATAGAAGACTTAGGAATAAATATGCAATGCTCAAGGCAAGGGCGTGTTATTCCTAACCTGCATAAGATTCACAAAAGAAAAGAAAGACATGGAGAACATGGAGTCACTTCAGGTTATGCACCGCGATCAAGGGATTGGAGGCGCCACCGCTCCGCGTCTTCAGAGTTGAGAGATGATTCACCACCAACACCATCAAAAAGAAGGAGGATATCAAGGGACCGAAGGCGCCGACGTTCTTCATCTTCGGATTCTAGAGATGATTCACCACCACCATCGAAAAGAGTAAGAAGATCGAAATCCAGAAGAGAGAAGTCGGATAGTAGTTTATTAGAAACGTTTCTGAACATTTTAAATAAGGTTAAAGGCTCGGACAAACCCAAAATTACTTTTAACACAAATGTGATACCGGAGTTCGACCCTCTAGTAAAAGATCAAACAGTTTTGACTTGGATTACAAAAGTCGAAGAATGTGCCGAAGTTTATGGCTGGGAGGAGAAAGAAATCATTCACTACTCCTTGCCTAAGCTTACCGGTGTAGCAAAAACATGGTATCAGGGTCTACCTTCGATATTGCATTCGTGGACGGAATGGAAAAATAAATTAATCGAATCCTTTCCTTGTAGAGAGGATTATGCCGAATTGTTAACTGAAATGTTAGCAAAGAAAGTAAAATATGGCGAATCTTTGGAGCATTATTATTATGTAAAGATAAATTTATTAAATAGATGTAAAATTCATGGCAAACAAGCAGTAGATTGTCTGCTGTATGGTGTAGAGGATAGGGCAGTAAAGATAGGCGCTCAGGCAGCTCAATTCCGTGAACCAGAACAGGTACTAAAATATTTTAGAACTGTTAAAATTGGACAGAACAGAGACACGCAAGACTCTTCGCGGAGATATCACGAACGAAGGTTCGGTGTTGTAAACAACCGCCTAGATACATCTAAATCTGGTAAGAGTATAATAAGACCAGATATAAAATGCTTTAACTGTAACGAAATTGGTCACCCAAGTTTCAAATGTGAAAAACCTTTGATCAAATGCACAAAATGTGGTCGTTTGGGTCATGAAACTTCAAATTGTAGAAGTTTAAAGACTATGGACGAGCTTACAACACCGGGGAAGGATTCTAACCAAAAACAGATATCTGAAGTAACTGCAGAGGAAACAGGTATAAACAAGTATGTATTAAACATAAAGGTGAATGGATCTACAATCTCGTGTCACGTTGATTTAGGGAGTCAATGTTCTCTCATAAGGGTAAGTGATGCCAAATCTCTGAATCTTCAGATTACCTCTCGCCCCAATTTACCTATACTCAGAGGTATAGGGGCTAACCTGATATGTCCAGTAGGAGTTGTCAAGGCCTCCGTAGAAGTTCAAGGTCTGACAGAAATGGTCGATTTATATGTCGTAGAAGATTATGTTCTAATTCATCCAGTTTTATTAGGCCATTCATTCACTGAGAGTCCTGACATTCTTATAATTAAAACCCCTGAAGAGATTAAATTCCAAAGAATGCCACCAAATAAAATCAGCTTGATAGTCACTAACGATACTGAAGTTCCTAGCAATACAGTGCGAGCAATACAGATTTCCACGGAAACGCAGACGAATTGCGACGTCCATATAAACGGAACTTTGCGAGGGCCTGAAGGTAAAGAATATTATTTACTTCCCGGTCAGTACGAGATCAAGAACGGACGAGGCGCAATCCTGCTATACAATGTTTCATCAAGCCCTATATGCATTGATAAAGGTACCCTAATAACTCGATCCCTGCAAAGAAACTGTGTCTCATCGGTCAGCACTTTGAACTCGTTCAGCGTTGCATTCGAGGACTCTGAAATGAACACGTCTGTGAATTGTGGGCCTCTTTTGAACGTAGACCAGCGCCAAAGCTTACAAAACTTACTTTCACAATATAGCGATTGTTTTTCCAACGGGTTACACGATTTGGGTTATACATCGGTTACCGAAATGACAATCGAATTAGAAGATGCAGACCCAGTAGTTTATCGCCCATACAGAATGTCGCACGCCGAAAGATCAATAGTGAATAATATGATTCAAGACATGTTGGACAACGAAATAATCAGAGAGTCGTCGTCACCATATGCGAGCCCAATTATCATGGTTCAAAAAAAGACAGGTGACAAACGCTTATGCGTTGATTATAGGGCTCTTAATAGGAAGACCAAGAAGGACCATTACCCAATACCTCGAGTTGAAGACCAACTAGATCTACTTGCAGGTAACACTGTGTTTACATCTTTGGACTTGGCCTCTGGTTATTACCAGATTCCAATATCAGAAGAATCTCGTCCCAAAACTGCCTTCGTGACACCAGATGGCCAGTATGAATTTAACCGCATGCCTTTTGGTCTAGTCAACGCGCCCTCCGTGTTCCAACGGACTATAAATAAAATTCTTAAGGAAGCTAAAATTAAATATGCCATTGTATACATGGATGATGTGCTCATACCATCCAAAGACTTCGATGAGGGCTTACAAAGATTGAAAGAGGTACTTCAGTTGCTTAAAAATGGTGGGTTAACTCTAAAACTCAGTAAGTGCCATTTTTTCTTAGAGTCAATAGATTTTCTCGGATTTGACGTAAGTGCTAATGGTATTCGTCCTGGCAGCAGAAAGAGTGAAGCAGTCTCAAAGTTCCCAAGACCCAGTAATCAGCATGAAGTACGTCAATTTCTTGGCCTTTCTGGGTTCTTTAGGCGCTTTATCAAAGGATATGCTTTGATTACCGCTTCGTTAACAGATCTACTGAAGAAAAATTCGGGATGGGTTTGGGGTACCCAACAAGAAGAAGCATTTACGAAGATTAAAGAATTTCTTATAAGCCGGCCTTTGCTTGCTTTATATGATCCTAAAGCCGAAACAGAGTTGCATACAGATGCTTGTAAGGAAGGAATAGCAGGGATACTACTTCAACGGAATTCTAATGGGATACTACAACCAGTATCCTACTTTAGCCGCAAAACCCAAATTGACGAACGTAAACTGCATTCTTACGAGCTTGAGACTTTGGCGGTTATTGCTTCATTGAATCGTTTTAGGGTTTATCTTATAGGTATACCGTTTAAAATCCTTACTGATTGTAATGCGCTCAGATCAACACTAGTAAAGCGTGATCTTATACCCCGTGTCGCACGCTGGTGGGTTCAGCTTCAGGAGTACGATTGCACAATAGATTATCGGCCGGGAACCCGGATGGCGCATGCAGACGCACTCAGCAGAAATCCAGTGAACGATCCCGTAAGTGAGCAACATGTTTTGGATGTCTTACCGATACAACAGAATGATCAGAATTGGATCTCTACTGTTCAGTCCGCTGATGACGAAGTAAGGAAAATTAAAGATATTCTATCTGACACCTCCACTGTTGAAGCGGTTGACGTCCACAAAAGCTACAAACTCAAAAACGATAGAGTTTACCGGGTTGTAGGGGAAGAAATTAAATGGTTAGTACCACGAGGAGTAAGGTGGCAAATACTAAAAATGAACCACGATGATGTTGGACATTGTGGGTTTGAGAAAACTCTTCATCGCATTAAAGAACATTACTGGTTCAAAAAAATGCGCCGGTTCATAAAGAAATATGTTTCTTCATGTCTAGAATGCGCTCATCATAAGACTCCTGGTGGTAAAAGAGAAGGCGAACTACATCCCATAGAAAAAGTAAGTACACCCTTCCATACAATACATGCAGACCACTTGGGACCGTTCGTGAAAAGTAAGAGAGGAAATTGCTACTTACTGGTAATAGTGGACGGTTTTACCAAATATGTAAGTATAAACCCTGTGAGGAACACAAAGTCTGTTACTTCAGTACATGTGATGAAGCAATTTGTAAGTTATTTTGGAGTTCCTACACGTGTAATAACTGACAAAGGCACAAGCTTCACCAGCAAAACATTCCAGGACTTTGTTGAATCTTACGGCATTAAGCACGTCCAAAATGCAGTTGCTACTCCCAGAGCTAACGGTCAGGTAGAAAGATTCAACAGGACTATTTTAGATGCATTGTCTGCTTCTAGCCACGGCAGCGATGATAAATCGTGGGATAATCACATTTGTGATGTGCAAGTTGGTATCAACACGACAAAACATAAAACAACTCTGAAAAGTCCATCGGAATTACTATTCGGATTCAATATAACCAGTAGAACAGAAGGTAAATTAAATGAAATTATTAACGAGACTCTCAATAGGACCCCAGTGGATGACTTGGATGAAATGAGACAAGATGCAGGAGAAAGAATAAAAGAGCAACAAGTAAGAGATGCTACACATTTTAATAAGCGCAGGAAGCCTCCAACACATTACAAAACTGGAGACTTGGTGCGGGTAGAGAGACACGTACCACATGATGGAAAGTCTCAGAAACTTGCCATTAAATATCAAGGTCCTTATCGCATAATAAAAATGCTCCCTAATGACAGGTTTTTGATTGAGGACACTCCTCTGACTCGCAAACAGGGAAGAAAATATGAAGCTGTAGTTGCAATAGATAAAATACAACCATGGATGAATTTTAATAGAGATTTAGAATCAGAATCATCAGAAAATGATTGTCCCAGTGAAAACGAGTAGATGAGTGTCCGAATTCAAAAGTATAAATGTAAGAATCTATGTATAAATTAGTTGATTTTGAAACCATTTTTTTTTCATTCTGATTATTTACCTATAATATTAAAATTATATAATTGGCAATGAATATGAACGATTATTGCAATTAAGTGATTGAATTATAACTACATAACAACTATGTGAAAAATAATAATAATTAAAACAAAAGCGATGGGACTCGCTTAAAACAGGATGGCCGAGCTGTTAGGACTGTCATTGTAATCAAGTAAATGATTATGTAATCTGTGTTTCTTTTATAGTATATTTGATTTGATGGATATGATTAGTTTTGTTTTATATTTAAGTTATTGCTCACATAGTCAATTGATTCATTAATATTCATACTCTCAATTGACTTGTTGATTAAATCATTCAAACAGTTGTTGTTATGACTAAGAGTTACTGTAGCCAATCAGGGACTTTCGTTTTTGTCACGTCACGTTTAGACCGAAAGGGAAGTGTAATGTAGAACTGAGTGGGTGTATTCGAGGCAGTCGTTGAGAAGTGTGGAACGGAGTAACAAGTATAACGAAATATAAATAAATTCAAGTTCATAATCAGTGCTGTTTCAATTCCACTTGACCCACGCCAAAAGTACGTTTCTAAATTATCCATGTGATTTCAATGAAACAACCTAATAATAAATGAATAACCTATAAATTAATTAACTTCCATCACAAAGTACCTACATCAGACATATTGATTTTTTTACTTTATTTATAGAACTTCACCGTTCACTACTGGATCCACCAAGGTGCCGATCGGGAAAAGCTGATATTAGGAGTTCCGTTTTACGGACAGTCTTTCTCATTATTGGACAACGTTGGCACTGGACTGGGCTCACCCACTTACGCAGGCGGAGAGGCGGGAGACGAGACCAGAGCTAGAGGTTTCTTGGCCTATTATGAGGTAAGAAACGCTAGTTTTTCTATATTATTTTTTATTTATAAATAGACACCCAATTGTCACATAGTCACTAGGATTCCCTGTATCATGGGTATCAGAAACTACAAGTACTATATTTGTGTGGTGTTCCTTGGAACAACATGCAAATATTTGTTCCGCAGCGGGTATCGCCCACTAGGCCAATACGGCTCAAAACATTCGCAATAGAATACCAAATTGGTATCGTCAAATTCAAATGTATATTTTTTTATATGTAATTCAAATAAGAACAATCATTATTCTCAGCAATTATTTAAAACACGTTTAGCTTTTAGCTATTTTATGCGGGTAAATTGACCTTTGGACCTCTAGAATGACGATTTTGATTGATGACATCATAACATTTGATATGCCATCATCTTACTTCAAACAAGAGACAATTTTAGATTTGCGATTCCTCAACAGATATGCGACCGCATCAGACTAAAGGGGTGGCAAGTAACAAGGGACGCCGGTGGCAGGATGGGACCATACGCCGCTTTAGACGACCAATGGGTTTCATTTGACGATGACTATATGGTGCGCCACAAAGCCGAATACGTCCGGGCAGTGGGTCTAGGAGGTGCAATGGCATGGTCATTGGATCTGGACGACTTTACAGGAAGATATTGTGGATGCGGCAAGTCACCACTATTGAATACAATCAACCATGTGCTGAGGAATAAGGACGCGCCACCACCTTGCCCGCTTGAAGAAAGTAAGTGACAAAAAATTTAAATCCCCGGTTTCAATCGCCTTGTTATTTGTGGTGATAAAACCTATCTAAGAACTCCTTGAAGTCATACAAACCGATTGCTAAATTTAAATCGGATAAGCCGTTTTGAAGATAAATGGTAATAGACAAAAATATAAACATCCTCTTATAGTAAACGCATAATGGTTTTCCGTAGTTCAAGCTCCTGAAACATCCACTGCGGTCGCCCTGCCTGGAACTATAGGGCCGACGACCGCAACGACCACTACAGAACATGAAATACATGTGCATGTTCCTACAAAACCACCTATGCACGGAACTGGGATCAGCACAGGAGTAAGTATTTACAAATCAAGACAAACAGCGTTTGAAATTCAACCATATACTCTTACTAAAATAATCAATTTACAGGGATCGAATCTCGAAGGAAAATCATGTTCCGGAACCGTCTTTAGATCTGACAATATAGACTGCAGGAAATATTACCTCTGCATAAACGGAGAGTTTTCACAGCTAACCTGTCCAGAGCCTCTACACTGGAATAAGAACCACTGCGACTGGCCACAAAAGGCTCAATGCAAGGCCAAGGCACAGCTAAGAATTTCAGGACAGAACGACCAAGAAACAGAGGCTGAAAAGCCTATTGTTGCTTGCTACTTTACCAGCTGGGCTTTCTACAGGTAATAGAATTTTTGTTATCTATTGTGACAATTACCTACTAGCTGAACAATATATAACGGAATCCCATTTTTTTTAGGAATGGAAACGGCAAATTCGGTCCCGAACAAGTAGACCCAGCTCTTTGCACTCACATCATCTACGCCTGGGCTCATCTTGATGGCAAGTCGCACAAATTGGTTCCTGGTATTCCAGAACTGGACATTGAAAATGACTTCTATGGCAAACTAACTGAACTAAGAGAAACTGGAGTCAAAGTTATCCTAGGAGCTGGAGGCTTGAAAGACTCGGACAACGATAAGTGGATGCGAATGACGTCATCAGCAGAATACAGAGATACATTCATTGAATCTGTTTTGGATATAATAAAGAAGTGGAACTTTGATGGAGTTCAAATTGCTTGGCAGTATCCAGTTTGCAAGCAAGTGGGTGTACATTTGTCATTTCAAATAATTCTATTTAATATGAACAATATTTTACAAAGTTTTGTCTTCGCAGGCCCCATGCAACGATGCGTCCCGATACGCATCATCACGGGAAGACTTTAGCGATCTTCTATTTGAGCTATCGAAATCTCTACGACCTCACAATTTGGAGCTCTCTGCAATGGTAGCATCGTCACCAAGCATAGCCGCATTGGCTTATAAGCCTAATGTGTTAACGACTGAACTGGACTGGGTAGCGATTGCTGCTAATGATTACTACGCGTCATCAACCGGCAGAACAGCTTACTTGGTGCCTTTGGAGAGCAGTGAAGTCGCTGGAATCAATAGCTTTGTGAGTCTATTGATTGTGAGCTGTTTTCGATACCTATCAATTAAGTAAACCACGAATCATAGTTGCGAACTATGAACACCAAACACCGTTCGGCATATCTGATACACAAGAAATAAAAAAACACTTCATCAAAAAATAGTCATTGCAGAAACGAAACAAAACAAACAAACACACTCACGACTAATCCCAATGATCAGTCCATAAAACTGCTGTCTCACTCATATTAAGTTCCATCTTTAAACGGTAAGGTAGGGGTAGGGTATACTTTAAGGGTAGGGTATACTTTAAATGTATACCCATATAAATTTTATGAGAAATTCCCACCCCTAAAAGTGAAAAAATTATGACATTTTCAGATGAATTCGCATTCCACGTGACAGGTTGCAAGACCATCACCGTTTAATTTCAATAGGAAAACTAACCTACGTCACATGCCTTCGAACTTTTAGTTCTAGAGCTTGCCGGTATCCTCACGATGTTTTACTTACTTGTGTTACTACGCATTTAATATTTTCGAATTAAAAATCCATTGGTCCACGTCCTGGTTTGAACCCACAACCTTCAGATCGGAAGTCGACATACAGTCTTGTAGACCAACCCTGCTCTTGAAGAACTTGTCGTATATTATGATGACGCTTTTCATCAACTTAAACCATTTCCATTTTCAGAACTCTTCTCTAGCGTATTGGACAAGTGTTCTACCCCCGAGGATGCTAGTATTGAACGTGCCCGCTTACGGGCGCACCTACACTCTGCGAAGCGCATCCAATGCTGTACCCGGGGCACCTGTATCCGGACCTGGGGAACCAGGACAGTACACACAAGTAGCAGGCTTTCTTGCTTATTATGAGGTCAGTGGATTATACTAGAAAATGGTATCGATTCTGCATTTGACAGCACTTAGATTAATAGGTATACTTAATATCATTCTACAAATAATGGTAACAAATTTGTTTTATTTTCGGTGAAAATGTGCGACACTCTGTATATACCAACTAGTACCTACCTATAAGTTTAAATGGACCGCGATAATTCGGTCACACTAGAAAAAACGAGTAGGTAATATTAATAATCTTGTTACTACGAGTACAAATTAGATAAGTCGTAGAATTGATATCAAAAACTATGTTTTAATCAAGTTATATCTGTAAATTACGCTACGTTATTTCTGGTTAAGATAAAATAAAATAGCGTGACCAGTCACGTGGACACTAGTTGACACGACTCGAACACGATTAGTATACACTAAAAATATCTAATATCCATCTATTGTTCTTAACAAAGGCTAGACGTGTATCACAAACTAGGTTACAACCATAATTCTAAAATACAATCGATAATTGCTATAATTATGAATATAAAGGCTGAATATAAGTTCTGTTAAAAATAGGTAGTCAGAATAAACACAATCTTTTCAGATATGCAACGGGCTCCGATTGGATAAATGGAAGGAGACGCGAACGGTTGACGGCACCTTTAGCATCCACGGAAGACAATGGACTTCATACTTGCGGCCCGAGGAGGTCCATAGAGTCGGCGCTTCTGCAGCGTTGGCCGGACTTAGAGGAGCTGGGCTCTGGGCACTGGACCTTGACGATTGGCGCGGGGACTGCGCGTGCTTGTCCCTTCTCGCTGCGCTACGACAGGGACTTTTAGAGCCAACGATACCATCCTCACTATGTCTTCGTAATTAAAAAAAACCTCTGTATATCACTGGTAGAGCTAATGGATCTAGATGAAGCTAGATAAATGATAAAAAAGCTAGGACAATGCATGCTGTTCTCACTGTTACGAATACCATGCAACAAATAACACTAATAAGTTTTGGGTAGATAACGGGGCACTCACAATAAGTAGGTACTCTATAAAAGACTTCAATAATTGTAAGATAAATAATTAGGTAGTTAAGGTATTGTGATATTTCTTGTAAGTTCCTTGATTTTTACTCGACCGTCTTATTTCAAGTATTCACATAAATATAAGTTTTGAGTAAAAGTACGAGGGATACATTCTGAGCATTCATAGGTTATTTTATTAGCCTATTCTAATTTTGTATGAATGGCCCCGAAATGGATTAGTGTTTGAACAAAAATAGGTTATATATATACATTAATAGGTTAAATAGGTCTTATTTTGACGAAAACTTGATATATTATAAAATTACACGATTTTAGAAAATAAAATCTTTTAAGAATTTGTATTCATATTTTTGTTACTAGTGGAACGCCCCGCTACTTGATCTGCGTTAAGGTTTTTTTTAATACAAACTTCATCTTCTTTCTGCACCCTTCCCTCAAAGGGTGAAAATTTGGTAATTCATTTCTTCGGATAAATACTGAAAGGTAAACTTTTAAAATCGTCTCATCAAGACCTTTCTTTTGATGGCTTTAATAGTATGATTGGGGGAAACTATACCTATTTGAAAACCAACTCTCGGGATAACCGTGCGTCTAACGATACATTCATTGAAATCCATCAAGCCGTTAAGGTGGAAGAAGGTAATAAAGAATCCCGCAAATGCAAAGAAACGGGCGAAGACATAACCCGCAGTCGGGCAAAAAGATAACAATTTCAGTATCTTACATAGTAAGCTCCGTGACGAGTTAATTCAATACAGGTAACCTAAGTGTAAGGTATTTGCAGGTGTAGGTACACATGAACGACCATCGCGCTCAAAGTCCAAAGATCACCTAGTTATCTACTTTGTAGGTATATTTATAATGACGAAGCAGAATGCTACAGCTACAAAAGATCGTGCGGCACGCCCCGCGACCGTAGTAAGGAAATAAATTATGAAACTCGCGTTTGCGACCTTGCCCATGTTACTCTAGCGCGGTGCGTCATTAGGTTAGGATTGTAGCTCTTCAATCGTAAAATTATTAAAAATAGGAAAAAAAAACCTCGAAAATTACAAAGTAAATTTGTTTTTTCTTTGAGTGATGAGATATATCACTACTCTGAGTAAACAGTGAATTGTTTTGTGTTATTAATTTATTACTGCCTAATAATAACTTAACAAATCGTGATATTGAAGTAGTTATTTATTAATGTTTTAGTCATTATTGAAATAAGTAGGTACAAATGATTTTATGAAAAGTCTTTTTAAGTATTAAAATTATAATAAATAGATAAAGACTACAAAGAGCCATGGCCAAGCGAATGTTAGCCCGTACAATCTTCAGCTCTAATGTAGTAGACTTAAAGCCTACATTAGTCCTGTTTGGTAACATCAACTGCAAGAAACTACACACAGATGAGGTAAGCTAAACTTCCTACTTCCTACTAATATTATAAATACAAAAATTTAGATGTTTGTTGCTTATCTTCGTAACGACTTAACCGATTTGCATGAAATTTGGGACATGTGACATAGAATAACACTTAAGCAGCTTTTTATTCGGACGCGGGCGAAGCCTTGGACACAGGCTAGTCATATATAATTATAATCATATAAAAAAAGCTTAATCATATAAAATTAACTAGGTAGGTATAATGAGGACCTGCCAGCGACGAATATCTTGTAATAAACGTGTTACCTATTAGAGATAAACTCTATTATAACAAGTCAATAAAATAGATAAATTATAGGACTTGCCTAAATAAGTGATAAAATAACTGAGTAAATAAAGATAATAATATATTATAAATATCTCCGTAGCTATATTAATCCCACGTGGATACTATTTTTCCTTCGCGTCACTCTCTTCTCGAAATCTTCCTCGAACATCTCTAGTACACCTAATAGTTTTAAGTGAGTAACCCCTTTCAGATACCGACCAAAGAGATACAAATTCCAGTTCCATGGGGCCATCTCTCGGCCAAGCTATCGGGCAACGAGACAAACCAGCGACCTATCCTCGCACTGCATGGCTGGCAGGACAACGCGGGCACCTGGGATCCTCTCGCCCCCATGATCATCAAAGATAGAGCTATACTTGCGCTTGATTTCCCAGGACATGGACTCTCTTCATGGATGCCTAAAGGTAAATTACGCAAAAACTGTTTTGTAATTTGAAGAAACGAGAAGTTTAACCAAAATTAAAAAGTGTAAATAACACATCTTACACTTTGTTTTCAGGTTCGCAATACTACAGTTGGGATCTGCCAAAACTTATACTAGCTCTGAAGGACTATTTTAAATGGGAAAAGGTCTCGCTGCTAGGCCATTCCATGGGGTCGATAGCTGCCTTACGCTTTGCTAGCACTTATCCCGATGACGTCGATTTCTTTGTGGGACTAGAAAATATTATTTACGACGATTATGATTTAAATTTCGTAATAGATAAATATCCTATAATAATACGAAAATGTCTTAATGAACAATCACGATTGGAAGAAGAACCACCAAGTTACACTATGGACGAAATTAAAGAAAAGTGGCACAAAGGCACTAATAAATCTGTGGATTTAGAGAGTGTACAGTACCTGGCAAATCGCGGAACAAAACCATCCAAGCAAGACCCGAACAAACACTACTTCTCACGAGACTCGAGGTTAAAATACTTCTTGTTCAATCCAGAGGACAAGAAATTCGTAGCAGCTCTCATAAGAAGGTTGAAATGTCCTACTTTGTACATCAAAGCCATCGACTCCCCGTACGCAACAGACGCCTTTTCTGTAGAAATGCGTGAAATTATAGAAAAAACTAACCCCAATTTTGAAAGCAATTTCATTCCTGGCACACATTACGTACATTTGAATAATCCTGATACAGTAGCGCCTCTAATTCTGGAATTTTACAAAAAATATAATATTCCTCACTAAACAGAAACGAAATTACGTTAACATTTTGACTAGAATAATGTTTCAAATTTACAGAACTCATGTATTTAGCTAGACATCATTGGCTGTTTGTATTGTTGAATTTATCCATTAACTGTTGACGTGATTTTTGCGTAACGTAAGACAGTTATCACGTGGGGCCTGAAGGTTAGCCAAAAACATGTACAATTGTTTACGTTATCTAATCCTACTTACGTAATTAGGTGTCCAGAATAATAATGACTTTTATGGTTAAATAGCCCATATAATTGGTATAAAGATGATACTAGAATTGATTTAAGTAGTAAAATGTCCTTTCGTGTTTGTGTTGTATATAATATTTATTCACTTAAAATATATAGTTTGTAGCAAACAGATGTATCACTTAATCAATTGCACAAAAACCTAGTCATTTACATGACTAAAAAATACATGATTACATGATTTACAATGATAAAAGAAATTTGTTTTATACATTTATTTGCATAAGTAATATAGTATGTACAAATAAATAATACCTATATAACGGAGCACTTCGTCCAACAGGGTTTTCACGTCACTATTTCCATCGTTAGGTTCACACATCGCAAATAACAAAACTTACTTCATTTCAGAGCACAATTTAATAAATTAAGTTTTCTTAAATCCAATTCGTACAAGCTAATTTCTAAATAATAATATTCTAAGTTTTTACTCACAGAGCACTCGTCTTGTCCGTAGCTCCAATGGCAATGTGGCGCTTCGGAACTCCGTCTCACAACACAATTCAAAATGGCGTTCTAAAGTCAATACAATTATTAACTGCAATATTTCATATCCCGTTCAGTAACTAACTTTATCCATAAATTGTTGAATCATTTTTAAAAGTTAGTTTTAATCTTTAGTTGATTTAATAGTTAATTAAAATAATTCAGTAGTTGAAATGATGTTCGTTGCTTTCAACTTAGCAGAACGATGTTCAAGCAAATGTCTGCATTAAATTTAAACAAAAGCAAACACCCGATAACATATGGTTAATCATTAACAAATTACAATTAGAATTTTACAAGCCTAAAATCAACCTTAGCTGTAAACTAAAGTATTAACCTAAACATGTGTCGATTTACAAAACATTGAAAACAAAAGAGTAGAGTAGGAATCAAAGTAAGTAGGTAATTAAACTTATAATTATAGCGGTCTTGCGCCGATATATATATCGGCGCAAAGGCGTTATTCTGCTTCTACAATGAGTCATCGGCGCAGAACCACGAGTTACTTAACGAATCATCACTTAGATTGTCAAATTACAGTGTAATTTGAGATTAGAGTTTCTGCTCCGATTATCCTCACCATGATTTCAAATACTGCAAATAAATAAAAATAATTTATTATACAAGTGTTTTAATACATTAAATTATAAATAGAATAAAAAGTTTGTGGAGGTTGCCCAAGTTCATTCAAAATGGCATTCTATAGGGGATGCTGTTAGACATAATATGCCAGACACCAGTATCAGGCTGGTAGATAGATACATGTGAAGATAATGAGCATAACACATTTTAGGGGCGGTGGTCTTTAATTTGTGGATCACTTTGATAAATTGTCAATAAAAAAAATCTGACCATTGACCATGGTAAGCTAATGATTAGCTTACCATGGTCAATGGTCAGAACTTTCCTAGTTTTCATGTTGACATACTTGTCTAGGGGAAGCTTTGCATGTCTGATACCTTGTTCAACAGCTATCTGATGAGACACACCCTGAAAATATAATTTTACAATAATTAATTAGGTTTCATATTTTAATTCCTTATAATTTAGAGGAATAAAAATTCACTCTTGCTATAATAGCATCACAAATAGTTCTAGTAACTTTTCCTGAACTAAACTTTCCAAATATTCAGTAGCAACTTATTGTTATAATAATATTATTATTTAGTGTTTTTTATTTGTTGTATCTAAGTGTGGGTACTTGCCTAACCTTCTTGTTTAATAAAGTTGGCTAAGAAGAGGGTAGTTATATATTCAGTTAGTTGTCATTCTTACGTGTGTTCTGCTACAAAGCTCAATAAACATATTTACTAAAATATGGTGTTTCACTGGACATTATAGTGGCGACTTGGATTAAACGTGAACCATGGAGCGTAAATTAGTGAGATTTGATGAATTCAATGGAAAAACTGACAATTGGGACAATTACATTGATAGACTGAAATTTTGTTTCGAGGCCAGTGGAATCAGTGATGATTCAGTAAAGAGGGCCAATTTCTATACAATTTGTGGTGCTCAAACGTACGAAACTTTGCTTGCGTTAATCACTCCGAAGAAACCGAGTAATGTGACCTTCGATGAAATTGTGAACATATTGACAAAACACTTACAGTCCAAAGCCGAACGAAATATCAGTGTCATACAAATTCTACAAGCGTGATCAAGGGAAGGGTGAAACGGCATCGGATTACATCGCTCAACTGAGAAAAATCAGCACCGTATGTAATTTTCCGAATCTGAGCGCATGCTAAGAGACAGATTGGTATGCGGCATGAGCGATCGCAAGTTACAGTACGACCTGTTGAAACTTGACCAACTCCAGTACGGGGACGTGGTGGACGCCATGATGTCGGCCGAGCGCTCGGGCAGGGACACGCGCATGATGCACACTGCTGCGCCGACCGTCTGCACGACTGCATCCAACCACAGCGCCGCCGCACACCAACAGCCGCCTTCTCGCTGAACGTGTCGCTGGACGGCGTGCCCGTCACCATGGAGGTGGACTCAGGCGCCGCCTTCTCGCTCATCAACGAGCGCACGTGGGAGCGTCTGCAACCGCGTGCTGCGCCGCGTTCGCTGCGCAGTCGTTTGCGCACGTGGAACGACTCGCCGGTCTCGGTCGTCGGACAAGCTACGTTGTGGGTGCAATATAAAGACATTAAGCGTGAACTGAAGCTAGGGGCTCGGGCCCGAATCTCATAGGACGCGATTGGATTGAGGCTCTCGAGATTTCGGTTAAAGTTAATCAAATTTCAGACGTTGACATGACTGCAATCGATGAGTTACGAACTAAGCACAGGGAGGTATTCAGGGACGAACTCGGTACCTACCGAGGGGACCCCGTCGCGATACATTTGATACCGAATGCCTCGCCTTAGTTTTTGAAAGCGCGACCTGTACCTTACGCTATTAAAGATAGGGTCGAAAAAGAGATAGATCGTTTGGTAAGTGAAAATGTTCTTCGGCCCGTCTCATTTTCGGAATGGGCAACACCAGTCGTTCCGATCGTCAAAAAGAACGGTGCGATTCGTCTCTGCGGTGATTATCGCAGCACTGTGAATCAGGCTACAGAGTCTGATACGTATCCAATGCCTACTGCTAGTGAAGTTTTCGCGACCATTTCTGGGTGGAAATTTTACACGACACTCGATCTGGATAGAGCGTACACTCAAGTAGTCGTTACAGACGCCACAGCGCGACTTTTAACACTAAACACATGCAAGGGTCTTTACACTGTACACAGATTAGCATTCGGCGTGAAGGCTTGCCCAGGTATCTTCCAAAGACTGATGACGGCGTGCCAGGCGTCGCCGTGCTGATCGATGACGTCATCATCAGCGGCCGCACCATACCGGAGATGACACAGCGTCTAGACACCGTGCTGAAGCGAATCGAGAGGCAGGTTTGCGTCTCAACGGAAATAAATGTAAGTTTGCCAAGGAGCGAGTGGAATTTTTGGGATTTGTCATCGACGCCGAAGGTATCCATCCGGCATCGAGTAAAGTTGAGTCCATTTTAAATACACCGGAACCCAAAAATGTCCAACAGCTGCAGGAATTTTTAGGCTTATATAACTTTTATGAGAGGTTCGTACCGCATAAAGCCACCGTACTCGAGCCTCTACATAGATTGCTCGACAAATCTCAGAAGTGGCTGTGGACTGACCGAGAGCAGAGCAGTTTCGATACTGCTAAACTTTTATTGTCCTCTGAGCTGACACTCGTACACTACGACCTGAGCAAGCCGCTGGTACTTACCTGCGATAGTTCAGAGTACGGAGCAGGAGCTGTATTGTCTCACGTCATGGACGACGGACAGGAGCGTCCTATTGCCATGGGATCTAGGACAGTGAGTGCAGTGTCCTAGATCCCATATTACGACGACAAACGAACGACGATATTCCCAGCTAGATAAAGAAGCGACTGCCATCATGTTTGGTGTAAGTAAATTTCATAATTACCTGATGGGCAGGAATTTTAAAATTGTCACGGATCATAAACCTTTATTGGGAATCTTCGATCAAAAAAGGTCAATACCGAATGTCTTGTCACCTCGTCTTACCAGAATGGCGTTAGTACTTACTTCTTACAGTTATGACATAACATACAAGCCAGGAACACAAATAGGTCATGCTGATGGGCTGAGTCGTTGGCCACAGCCTGTTCCAGAGCAGCCTGAACCACAACTGTGTGACATATTGCTGATGGCCGAAGCTCCTGAAGATTTTCCGATTGATGTTGACCAAATAGCATCCGCTACTAAGCGTGACAAGGTATTGAATCAGGTAAGCCATCACATTTTATGCGGTTGGCCTGCCAAGGAATCAGACGATCAACTACGTCCATACTGGTTGCATCGTAATGAACTATCATTTCACGAGGATTGCATCCTTTTGGGCTTTCGCGTGGTGGTGCCACCGTCGCTGCGTGACGTTGTTTTGCGCGCTTTACATAAAGCGCACAGTGGCATTGTGCAAACGAAAGCGCTAGCCAGAAGCTATGTTTGGTGGCCACAGTTAAATGTTTGGAAAACCGTCATATGCCACCCAAGACTAGTTACGAATGGGTCATGCCAGCGAAACCTTGGTCTAGGTTGAATATCGATTTTGCAGGGCCGTATCAGAATAAACAATTTTTGATTATTGTCGATGCTTATTCTTAGTGGCCCGAAGTGTTCATCGTCAATAATATGACTTCTGCAACAGTAATACTGCACCTCAGAACAATTTTCGTAATACACGGATTGTGCGAGACTTTGGTTTCCGATAACGGTACGCCATTCGTTTCTTCTGAAATGAAACAATTCTTAGACGCTAATAAAATAAAGCATATTAGGTCGGCGCCGTTCCACCCATCCACTAATGGATTGGCCGAACGTATGGTACAAACCGTGAAAGACAAACTTCGTAAAATGGACGGCATGTCCTGGGATATCAAAATTCCTAACATGCTTTTAGGACTACGCGCGACGCCGTGTGCAGCTACTAACAAAAGTCCAGCAGAGCTCTTGTTCAACAGGCGGGTACGTACATTATTAGACATAATTAATCCACATGATCAACAACGCAAAACTAGGGAAAAACAAGTTTTAAGAAACAGTCAAAAAAAGAACAGACAGACGGATGTAGGGCAAAATGTTATGTATAGGAATTTTAGTAGTGGACCACGTTGGTTACCCGGAACGGTAGTAAATAAAGAAGGTCCATCCAGTTATCGGGTTGAAACGGGAGATGGAACTGTGGTGAGTAGACACATTGACCAGTTAAGAATCAAACACAGACACCTGACACAGTAATAGAACAAGACAATCAAGAATTAGGTAGGAATGAAGTACGGGGAAATGTAGAGCAGGGGGATGAGGAAGGACAGGAACACGAAATGGAAGATGTTTCTTCCAGTCAGAATACTGAACAAATAATCGAGATACCAAGCGCAGATAAATGGGCAGAGATGCTGGGTATACCGGTAGAGCCAGAGCCTGGGTTTTCAGGTGGCAAAGTCAAAAACAAACTATGTGTTCACAGCAAGTCTCCTTATACAAGACCAGAGGCGCGATTCTGGGATTTGCAACATGCTAAAACCGTGACCGTATCGATCATTTTGAACCGTTTTCCAGCACGTATTTACCAATTCCGATCTTGGGTAACATGTTGCAACGACAAATACGGACGGTATTTGAATTTTTCAAATACCGTCCGTATTTGAAACATTCGAGACGTTTGGGAAAATCTTTTCTAATGTTTTTAACGGTTTTTTTAGCAATTCCGATCTCGAGTGCCAAAACTGACAGCTTAACGCATGGAATTTGTAGAAATTCGTCAGACGTTCACGGTTTCGTATCTCGGCAACAATTTTGTAGGAGAGACTGCCTGTCGACCTAGCAAATAGATCATTTTCTTGTGGATATCGTAGTTCTTTTTGTTTCGAAAATGTCATCAAGATATTTTCTAGCATGGAGATGGAGACAAGAAGATGAACGGGCTCGTGATGGGTACCGTTACGTAAAAGAAATGAAAGTCAATTTACGGGAGTTCTTCAACCCTGTCGAGGATCACCTATTGCGTAAATATCAGAGATTTTTTCACCGGAATTACCCTAGAAGTATTTACTTACAGTTCCATATATTCCACCATCGTTTCGAATGTGATGGACTCGTACGCATTATTTTTTCTTGTTCTACTCAAAAATTAAATATTTAAATAAACCGTCCGTAGGGGAATCCCTATTTTGACAGAATGACAATGACACTGACAAATTCAAGTAACAAATTCTATAGTGATCTGAAGTTTTTTAATTTTAAATTCAAGTCGTCAACCTTCTAAAAATGACTTTTACACAATTTTCCTAATACGTCATCGAGGGCTCGTTAACCCGTTTTGCACATTTACATGCAAGTAAAAATCAAGTGACTCGTAAAACATCAAGCCGAATAATTCGGTCAACGTTGGCTCGTCCATGGTTTTACGCAGAAAATGGTAAAACTTAGAATTGGGGTACTGCTCATGATTATAACTTTATGTTGTAAGTTAGAAATAAGTTTAACGATTTATCTCTTCATTAATTAATGTATTTGTATTTGTATATGTATTAGAAGATGTTATTTTAAATTTTGTAAATTGTTGTGTTTGGTTATTCATAGAAAATACTTTATTTTATTTTTAATTTTGTTTTGTTTTGAGTTGTTAACATACTTGGGGGAAAGGTATATTGTATCTAAGTGTGGGTACTTGCCTAACCTTCTTGTTTAATAAGGTTGGCTAAGTAGAGGCTAGTTATATAATCAGTTAGTTGTCATTCTTACGTGTGTTCTGCTACAAAACTCAATAAACATATTTACTAAAATATGGTGTTTCACTGGACATTTTATTATTCAATTAAATTTACTACCTGATTATGTTGATGAGTATCTATTATAATTAAATGCATGATTGAACAAAATCATAATATAGCATAATCAAATTTTAGTTAAATTCAGAAAATGTAATAATGCTAACAAACCTTGTGCTGATTGTGGTCAACTAATCCACCAATAACATAGAATGTGTCTTCTTCAAAGTTTTCAATCACATTTTCTGACTTGCTGGTTAAATAAACTATTTTGTCTTTGGGAAATAACTCTGTGTATTGCTGTTCATGATATGCAATCTGTAAGTTTAAAGAAGACATAATTATAACCATAATTATGAATAAATTTAAAAATAGTTTCAAGGTGAGTGTTTTAAACTTAGTGTTTTTTTTTACTATTTTGGGATGTTCAAAAAAGTAAAAAAAAAACGCTATATTGTACAATATTGTATATATTGTACCTTGGAGTGACAAAGATTTTTGGAGAGGTTTGGGGGAGACCTTTGCCCCATAATTGCAGCATTAAGACACATGAGGGGATGCGATTATGATTAGTGTAGGATTTTAGGATTTTTCTGGTAATCATACCCTGTTAGATACTGGTTTAAATGCTTAATGAATACACTACAAAGTAATTTTAGTATTGTCTACCAGGTCATTACTATTGTTTCTTTGCTGTGTTGCATTCACACTGCATGAAGCCAGATTTCGTTTTTATGTATGAACTGAGTATAGACTTACATCCCAGTTTTCATATCCATTATGGCGTGCCAGGTCACTTTTAGTTATTTCTCCCAAACTAGTTATATGAAATTGTACAGGTTTCTCTGATCGCCTGTTCATAGAGTATGACCGTAAGATTTGCTTTATTACTTTATACCTGTCTTTTTCTATCATGAGATCCTCAAAACTAAGGTCTATTATGATTCCAATGCTCGATTATTGCTTTTCTATTCTCATTTTCTTTAATGCTCTCCTGCTTGGGCCCAAATCTATGTTATCTTCGCGAGCTTTTCGCCTTCTTTCTTTTGCTTGAGCTTTCTCTTTACGCCTCTTTTCAGCCTTTCCGTTCTCCCATTTAACTTTTTTTAACCATTTTCGCATAACTTTTATTCAATATGCGATGCGAATAAAAAGATATAGAGAGAAAATGTGATTTCACTAGGTAAGCCGTACGTTCCGATAAACAAAGCTGCCGTGTGTACGAATGCGTAATCCTGCCGTAAAATAAAAAAAAATAAAATTCATGCTACGGGCCATCATGAAATAAATAGTATATAAATAACGAAATATACAATCTTATAAACATATAAATAAGAATACAATTCGAATACAGGGTAGTGCGTCTTCTTTATGTTAATATTCATTTGCTGGGCATAAAACTCGGTGTGGAGCGCTATATAGTGTTTTTTTTGGTTTCACATCAACCAATGTGTACGAACATCGAACGGAGATAAACAGAAATGTCTAACACGATAGCGATTACACATGTACAGACTCATTTAACTTCTGACAGTAGGTACTTACATTGTTAGTTTGTGCTTATAATTAACAAATATAGATAGAAAAACATGCTTACGACGGACATACTCAGTAAGTAGATCCGTGAGTAGGTATACGAAGTAGGGGATAGTCACATTTGCCACATTTACTTTTTGCATGGTGATTGGATTCCACGTGATAGTCACATCGCCGATCATAAAGTAATCTGCTGAGTACTAATCGACAGCCTTCGAATATTTTGAGTAAAAAAATATGATACGTTTTAGTCATAAACCGACATGTCATTCCTTGCTTTTCTGGTGAAGAGTTTAAAGAGCATTAAGGGTGGTCGCTCAATGGTAACACAAGCCCATGGTTCCGTGCTTCCGTATTCCAGTCGTTCCGTCTACTCTGTTATGTATGATGGGTAAAGTTTGGACTTTACTTTAATCTGCATAATTTCTCATTCTTAATTGTATAATTAGTCTGATTTGTTTTAAACTAGTTATAATTGAGTCTTTAATTAATGTAATTGTTAATTAAGTAAACAAATAAATAAATAATGGGGTTTATTCTGTGAAGAATTCTTTAGGAAAATGGTCAAATACGTACCTAATCATTGTAACAAACCGTTTTAGTAGGCCAAGAAATGGTTATATTAGTTTAGCTCTGGGGAAAGCACAGAATCGTGACTACTGGTTGTTGATGTCAGTTTTGTATAAAAAGCTCAAAGCCCTGGAGAGATGCAGCGGTGAGGAAAAAATAATTCTATATGCTAAGTTCAATTATTGATTATATATGCTCGTTAGTAACCTATTTATATCATCGATATAAATAGGTTCCTAACGAGCTTCTACTACACTATCGTCTTCTTTTCTGACAATGAAAAATAACAGATAATACATAAGTTTTCAATGACAGTGGAACAAATGTAAATCGCAAGTTAATTTAATATAAAATAACATAACAGATTCATTGCATTACATTGCTTGATGAATAAATTAAATTTCGAAACTTATGAAATAAATAAGCGAATTGATATTTCAGCAAAAATCTACAAAATATAAAAGCGGATAGAAGCTCTATCCGCTTTTATATTTTGTAGATGAGATATAGAGAGATCAGCACAAACATTTTTTTTTTTTTATTTTTTTTTTATTTTTTTTTTATTTTATTCGGAAAACAAACAGTATTTATAACTAGATAGACAACTTCTTAAGATACTATTTACCATTAAGATGTTTTCACATATAAGAAACGAAATAAGCTTATTTGTCTGAGTTAGCTATACAAAAATAAGTTAGAAAAAATATATGTAGGTACGATTATTTCAGAAAAAGAAAAGGACTAAACAGTTATTGAACCGATTCAAACCAGTGATTAGAGAGGACGCGCTTGAAAACGGATGGATTAGAGTTAAATAAATCTAAGTCTGGGAAGTCAACGAGCTTATTATAACAACTTGCAGATCTAATAAAGAATGAGTTTTGTCTATAATTGGTGGCGCTGTGAGGAACGTATAAAGAAGAGGGTAATCTGACGGATCTCGTGGGGACGCGTAACTGTATTTTAGATAGGAGATCTGGGGAGTCAATTAGAGACTGCGCAATTTTAACTGTGAAAGATACGTCTGATATGACTCTCCTTTCTTGAAGTGGCAGCATGTGATGCCTTTTACATCTCGCCTTATAATTAGTGTCATAAACTTTGCACTTATACTGAAGAAACCTCATAAACTTACGTTGAATTAATTCAAGCCTGTTGATGTAAATATCATATTGTGGATTCCAGACCTGAGAACAATATTCAAGGGTGCTACGAACGAACGAACAGTAGAGAATTTTGGCGATTTTTATATTAGTAAACTGAGAGCAAGATCTTTTAATGAATCCCATTGCTCTATTTGCTTTTTTAGCAATGTAGTCTATGTGTTTCTCATATGACAATTTTGAGTCATGAATCACACCTAGATCTCGTATTTCGTCTAAACGCATTAACTCACATCTTTTAAGTGTATAATTGTACTGGGTTACGTTAATTTTACGAGTAAAAGTAATAGTGTGACATTTAGAGACGTTGAGGTCTAGGTTATTTCGTTGACAGTACTCCTCAAATCTACCAAGATCTTGTTGTAATAGAATACAGTCATCGGATGTATTGATCTGTTTAAATATCTTCATGTCGTCAGCATACAGTAGAAAATGTGAGTGTAGAAAGCAAGAGTAAATATCATTGATGAAAATGTTAAACAGCAGAGGTCCAAGTAATGATCCTTGGGGAACTCCCGAGGGAACAATATGCCATGTAGATGTATAACCATTCCATGCGACAGCTTGAGATCTATTCATTATGTAGGAGGTAAACCACCTAAACAAATTACCATGTATTCCAGCGGCTAAAAGCTTTTGCAGGAGTATATTATGGTCTATTCGATCAAATGCCTTGCTGTAATCAGTGAAAATAGAATCGACCTGTCCGCCTGCATCCATACTTGCAGTTGTGAAATCTATGAACGATAGTAAATTAGATGTGGTTGATCGATACCTAAGGAAACCATGTTGTTCTGAAATAAAAGTGTTCGACAGAGTGCTATAGACCTGGGTATAAACGAGTCGCTCCAGTATTTTTGCAAAGATACATAACTTCGAAATAGGCCTGTAGTTTTTAACTTCTCCTTTGTTACCACTTTTGTGTACTGGTGTGATAAATGCGGACTTCCATATAGCAGGCACGTTCCCTTCTTTAATAGAGCGCTGAAATAACAATGTTATTGGCTTAGTAAGTTCCATAGCACAGTTTACTATAAATAACGGCGAGATATGATCTGGACCAGCTCCTTTTGTTAGATCTAGTGATTTCAGAAATCGATAAACTGAACTCGAATTAATTTCAATTTCACTTATAGTATTAGTGTAGTTTGAAGAGTCGTTTTCGTTACCACGCAAAGGATTATTACCATACTGGGTCGAGGAAGAGAGAAAAGTTGAGTGAAAATATGTAGCAAAAATATTGCATAGTTCTTCGCTCGTGTCAGCTGATTGCCCTTCGTAATTAAGGGTAGAGGGGAGGATGTTAGAGCCTTTTTTGTTCGATTTAATATAGGTCCAAAACATTTTTGGATACCTAACTATAGATTCTTCTATCTTTTTTATGTAAGCTTGATAGCATTCCTTCTCGATAGCCTTAGCTCTTTTGCGAAGTAGAGTGAACGTATCATGATCTGAGGTATTTCCATAGGTATGATATTTCTGTAGGTGTTTATGTTTTTCTTTAAGTATTTTTTTCAGGCTGGTACTGTACCATGGTGGAAATACTGATGAGTAAATATATTTGAAAGGTATATATTTACTTATTAAATCATTTAAGCAGTAATAGAAATAAGAAACAGCTTCCTCCAATGAATTGTTAGATAGACACGCTTCCCATGAGATCTCAATCAGGGATGCTTTAATTTTAGCATAATTTCCAGACTCATAAAAAATTTTTTTTCTAGGTTTTGATTTCAAACGTATAATATTATTAAATTGCAGCCAAAAATATAGGGATTTATGATGATCATCCTCTGGTACTAAGGGGTCATTGCAGGCAGCCACATTTAAGTCAATGTTGCACAATATTAAGTCAAGAATCCTTCCCTTGGAGATATTACGACTTGAGTTAAATTGATTTAGGTTACACTCAGAAAGAGTGTCAAAGAAATACGTTTGAGTTACACTTGCTACGCCTGAGGGTTGTAGGTAGTTTCCATCATAAGTCCAGTCAATATTGGGCATATTAAAATCTCCCATTAGCACAAAATTGTCATCGGAGTTAGCATTCATAATATTTAAGAGGCTGTTTGCAAAGTTATAAAGTTGAGTGTTATAAGAATTTCCACGGTTTTCGTAACAAAGATAGAGGGTACAAATATGTAGTTTACTAAAAGTGCGGTCTTTATTTTTGTAGCTAACCGTAACCCATAGGTCTTCTGCCGAGGAAGACCATTCAGGGCGACCTATAGCTGAGAGATCACGACGTACTGCTATGAGTACCCCTCCTCCCTTAGTTTGTTTTGTTTTTGAGTAATCCCTATCTCGGCGCCAAACAGAGTATCTATCATCAAGAAGTTCGCTGTCGCTTATGCTATCTAGTAACCAGGTTTCTGTTAACGAGATAATGTCATACGAGTTTAAAAGTAGATTACGTTTAAAAACATTTGTTTTCGTTCGTAACCCCCGTGTGTTTTGATAATATACACTAAAAGTAGCCATCATTAAAAGCATAATTACAAAAGCTATGGCGTAACTCATTTGAAATACGATAACAAAGCAAGAAATACAATAATAATTTTGGAACGTCCACAATATGATAAGCACAAACGTTAGATCCAATCTGGTTTCCTAGAACTAGTACAATTTGAATTTTAATTAAACAAACAATTACAAGCAAGCTAAAATAAGCTGAGCAAAAAGCAAGAATCCACCAATGTACGTGTAAAAACATTGAGTATTTTTTAATATATGGGGTATTTTTACTTAGCCTCAACTTCGACAAAGTTACAAGTTCAATTGGCAGAGAATTAAAGTCAACGCAAGCGCAAGCGATATTGACCGGTATGTAGCGTGGTGCGTACGTGCGTGCGAGTTGTTTTAGAGTGAGCGACGGCCACAAACTTACTGGTTCCTCGTTTAACTGGTTGATAATTCCGTTGTTTGTCACACGGCCAGCCGGTAGACAATAGACTTTGAAGTTGGAAATGGTTCTCAAACTGTGTACAGATATTCTTAATAAAATTAGAAACAGGAAAATTATAATAACTATGCTGTAATTTTGAGCAAATCGTTTTCGCCCTTTATAAAAAATATGGGCGCTGTGTCCGATTTTCTAGCCATAATTTTACAGTGCTTTACCCAGATGTACTGGAAATTCTTCTCCTTTGCCAGGACTCTGGCCTTGCTCAGAAGGATTTTATTGGCCTGAGTCAAGTGGTCGTTGACGTAAAAGTTTGCCGCAGTAGAGAATCCCAAATTAGAAAGATTAAGCTGCTTACTTTTGCGAGATGAAGCGACGAACTCTTCTTTAGAATAACGGCTGTTAAAGGCAACCACGATTGATTTCTCAGCATTGTGGACACGAGTGGGAATTCGTGCGATGTAGTTAATTGCTTCCTTTTGGATGTCAAAATTACATAGGTTTCCAATGTTCTTAGCGATCTCGTAGAGGTTCTCATTCTTCTTTTGGGGAATGCCACGAATCTCCACATTATTAGCTCTGGCCCATTGATCTCTATCTTGTAGTTCACGATTTAGTCTCCCAATTTCAGTCTGGAGCAAAGGGACCTGGGAAGAAATCTTCTCCACTTTGACGATTCTTGACTCAAGGGTTGAGAGATATTTACCATAATACTATAGCCAACATCTATAGTATTATGGTAAATATATAACTTATTTTTGGTTTTAAAACCGTGCCCTGTTTCAATGATTAAAGCCGCAAGGAAACAATGCGATTACGAACGCTTGAAATATGATTTACTTTAGCATCATTCAATGTTGCGGTTTATGCTGGAGATTATAAATTAATATTACGTGAGATTTGGTCATCCGTTTATCCTTCGATGACGTAAGCATAAAAGATGATGCCATGCATGGTAGACCGTGCCTAAAGATAAGACGAGCTCGAGATTAATGTATGCCACTTAAGGACTGTGATCTAGGGCTTGGCGTGTGGTACACGCCTTCGTATGGGCACAGCACAGTCGCGGCATAGTCTACAACCCACCCATTAAACCCATTAATATATGTATATAATTTGTGATATAAGTTTAAAATACATTATGTACACATTGAATAATGGCTAGCTAGCATGATATTCATATAATTACCAACCATTATAAAACCATACAATAAGCAGAATTGTACAATTACATACCTTCTTATGGTGGGGGACATCATTTGAGATGATGGGGGAAACATATACTAATAATGACAATAAAATATCAATAGAAAGATGAGGTGTTTCGAACACTGCGAAAGTCAAACAAAATGAATATAAAAATCTGCATGGCGATTGAGTATGGGGTACTTACGCCGTTTCATATTCCATCGCCTATGGCAGCGCCCCCTAGTGACTTGTGGCGATAAAACCTAACAGCAACCTTGAAGTTCTACAACACTTTTGCAAAAAAAACTGATTACGACTAAGGCCTTTTGTCGTAAAATTGTAACAAATAAACAAACTTGACCCCAAACGCATATAAGTGCTTTTTGTTGTTTGTTTGTTTATAAGCCTGTACAGCGGATTTTTACAATCGATCTTTATGGTTAAAATATATGTTTTAACGCCACAAGTCACTAGGAGAAAAGGCAATCGAAGATGGAAAATACACTATATGTCTTATTGAATTAGGGCCTGGTAGGTTCATATAGTTTTCATTAGTGAGTTTAGGTATCTACCAGATTCTGACAAAATAAGTTTGGGATAATAACAGTGAAGCATGCAATGAAATACCAAGTAGAACATTAGTTTGTGAAGCTCCAAACTACGGGTCTACGGGTGGAATTACCGTAAAAAACAATTGGTGCTCGTAGTTAGTGAACAAATTTATGAATTTTTTGAGATATTAAATTAAATGTATTTTAGATCCATCGCTTGGTTCGCAGACTAGAAAAAACTTATTTTGCACTGCATAGAAACACTATTTCCGCATTTTAGTAAATAAAACGACGACTTATCTAGATGACTACATATTAAGAGAAACTATACGTGAACATCAAGCATTTTAAAAACGCAATAATAAATAGCTCTCATTATGTGTACTAATAACTAAAAATTGCATACAAGTAACATATACTTGTCTAGTATGAATGAGGCAATTATTATTATTAGATAACATAGTTATGTTACATTATTAACACAAATTGAACTAAAAATTAATATAAAAACAACATTTCAAATTAGGTGAAAAGCTCAGAAACATGATAGAAAACCTTATTATATATGTGTGTTATTTTTGTATCAAAACAATAAAATAAAGTATTTAGCACTTAGGGATCTTGGAAGTAGGAACACCAAATAATACAGAGAATAAACAAGCTATTTTAATCCCAAAAGCATAGATTTTTTTGTTTAAAAGTCTTTTTATCAGAATAAACAAAGCATTATTTTCAGTTGCATTGTATACAATCAACATTACTATATAAAAATCTTATATTTTAATAAATTATTACTATAATTTAGTTTGAATATGGTTTGGTATCATGCTTCTGGAAAATAGATATTTTATTCATGCTTATTTTCACCAACCACAATGATGGATACATTATATTCTATGTAATACATCATTACCTATTTCACGAGACACAGTTAAACAGTTCCTATTAAACCACATAAGGTCATATGGGCATTTCTAAAATGAAACAAACAGCTAGGAACTTGTATTTCTGGCCAAAGTTAGATATACACGTGGAAGATTTTGTAAGGAAATGCTTTGTGTGTCAAACTTATCAAAATAATAATGGGAAAGAGCCGCTTTTGTCACATGATGTACCAGATTTACCATTCTCTAAAATAGCTGTAGACATAATGGAGTATAAAAATAAAAGTTACCTGGTTATCTTTGATTATACAACTAAATGGTTGGAAATAAAATTGATTCCTAGTAAATCTGCGAATAACGTAATAAATAGCTTGTTAGAGATATTTTCACAATTTGGTGTACCATCAGAAATAGTATCAGATCATGTACCTTTTGATTCGAGAGAATGTTGCGGTTTTGCCAATGAATGGGGTTTTAAGTTTACTTTTTCTAGCCCTAGATACCCTCAATCAAATGGGATGGCAGAAAGAGGTGTTCAGATAGCAAAGAAAATGTTAATTAAATGTAGTGAAGATAAAACGGACTTCAGAATTGCATTACTACAGTACAGGTCATCTCCTGTTTCAGGTACAAGTTTTTCACCTGCTCAATTAATGATGAATGATGTAGGGAACCCATAGGTGACATTATAATTAACATTCTTACACAACATTGCTACATAACACAAAACAAAATATAAATCATAAAGCATAGTCGGGCGTAACCCGTAGTATGCAGCGGGCAGTGATATCCAGCCCGTTCGAACTTTGTAGCGATGCGCGCACGCGGTCTCAGCGCCGCGCCGCGCGCCGGCCGGCAGTCGAGACATAGCTATCTGACGCTGAACCCGTGTCGCTCTGCCGCGCCTCCGCATAACCTCACTCAGCTTGCCAATCGCTATCGCTTGCACTTATTCTAAACCTGTGAACTATATACCTACCTATTCGTTGTGCTTATATTTAAACCTTCTGACTCTTCTCTTATGTGCCGTCTTTATAAACTTTCTTTGTGTATCTATTGTGTTGTGCATACCTACTCCAATAAAGGAATTCTATCTACACTACCTCGCCTGGACTACTTTATTGACGCCGATACCTTACGCCGATACGCAAAGGTAAAAACACATTTACGACGCATTCCATAACTGGTGACCCCGACGCGAGCCGCCGCAAATATATACATACAAAAAAATGAGCGAAGGTAACGGAAGCGACTCCGCGAATTCGCAGGATAATGTGAACACATTAAAGCGAGGTAAAAAGCCTAATGATGCTTTAACCTCGACCACAGCCACAGACCCACCGTCGACTTCGGTCCACCACATAAAAATTCCTCCATTTTGGCCAGAAAAACCAGCAATTTGGTTTGCTCAAATTGAAGGTATATTTGCCATATACAAGATCACTGATGACACAACCAAATTCTACCACATTCTTGGAAACTTGGATAGACAATACGCCGCAGAAGTTGAGGACATTCTTGTTGGACCTCCTGATTATGACCGATTAAAAGCCGAATTGATTAAGCGATTATCAGTCTCTCGAGAAAACAAAGTAAAACAACTACTGATGCATGAGGAGCTAGGAAGCCGCAAGCCCTCACAATTTCTCCGACATCTGCAACATTTGGCAGGACCAAAGGTACCCGAAGATTTCATTAAGACAATCTGGACCAGCCGACTACCAACAGGAATACAGCCAATCGTTGCGTCCCAGACTTCACTGTCCCTGGAAGCATTAGCAGAACTAGCCGACCGGATCAATGATATCGCGCCATCAACTCGACATGTCGCCGCTGCCTCATCATCGTCACCAATCGACGAACTGACCCGACAGGTTGCTGAGCTGACCAGACAAGTCAGTGCTCTCACTGCAAAGGCCAACCATAAGTCACGATCCCGGGAACGAGGGCTAGGAAATCGAAGCCGATCAGCATCGCGCAGGTCTGACTCCTGCTACCGAAGATTCCCAGTCTGTTGGTACCACTCTAATTTCGGTTCGGAGGCACGAAGATGTGTGAAGCCGTGTGACTACAAAGCGGGAAACGCATCGGGCAGTCAGTAATGGCGACCAACGATTGCCGGAACTCCACAGGTCGCTTATTTATCACAGATCGTGATTCTAAAGAACAATTTTTGGTTGACACTGGTAGTGATATTTGTGTATACCCTGTTTCCGCGTTTAGGGAGCGCCGTAGCAAGACTTCATATCAACTAAGTGCCGCTAATGGTTCCGCTATCGACACCTACGGTTACTTAACACTCAACCTAAATTTAGGCTTGCGACGCGCTTTTCCTTGGCGTTTCATCGTCGCCGACGTTACGAAAGCCATAATCGGGGTAGATTTTCTCTCACATTACCGTCTTGTTGTCGACATCAGCAACCAAAGGCTCATCGATAGCTTAACCAATATCAGTACTATAGCCTCTGTCGCCGAATCTGATAGTCTAGTTTTAAGTGTGAAAGTCTCATATGGCGGTAGCGATGGTTATCACGCGATATTAGCTCAGTATCCGGAAATCACACGCCCAGCTGGTACTCCGGGTATCGTCAAACACCATACTATACACCACATTCGAACCACACCAGGTCCCCCCGTATCGTGTTCTCCCCGCAGGCTAGCACCTGACAAACTCAAAATAGCGAAACAGGAATTCGACGCAATGCTAACTAATGGAACAGCTCGCCCATCTGATAGCCCCTGGTCGTCTCCTCTCCATCTTGCACCAAAAAAGGACAACAGTTGGCGTCCGTGTGGCGACTACAGGTTACTAAATGCCAGGACTGTACCTGACAAATACCCAATTCGTCATATCCATGATTTCTCTCACTACCTCTCTGGTTGTAGGTTTTTCTCCACTATAGACCTGGTGAAGGCGTACAACCAAATCCCTGTGGCTGAAGAAGACATATCTAAAACTGCGATCACGACCCCTTTTGGACTCTACGAGTTCCCCTCTATGACGTTCGGATTGCGAAACGCCGGGCAAACTTTCCAGAGGTTTGTAGACGAAATGACCCGTGGCCTAGATTTTGTTTTTCCGTATCTGGATGATTTCTTAGTCTCTTCCAAGACCCGGGAACAGCACGAAGACCACTTGCATCAAATTTTCACTCGTATGAGAGACTACGGCGTACTTGTCAACACTGCAAAGTGCGTCTTCGGGGTTTCTGAAGTAACATTCCTGGGCTACAACATCTCCGAAAATGGCACCAAACCTCTGGACAGCAAGGTACAAGCCATTTCCGACTTCCCCGTCCCTAAAACGGTCCGGGAGCTCAGGCGTTTCCTTGGAATGATAAATTTTTACAGACGATTTATACCAAACGCCGCCCAAATTCAAGCACCCTTAAACGCCCTCCTCGCCGGATCTGTCAAAGCTTCCCATCCGGTTGATATAGAAGGGAACTCACTTGAGGCATTCGAGGCTTGTAAAAAGAGTCTTTGCACCGCAGCACTCCTGGCACATCCCGACTCTCAAGCCAAACTGGGACTCGTCACTGACGCCTCAGACACGGCGATAGGTGCAGTTCTACAGCAGTTTAAGAACGGAGCCTGGCAACCGCTGGCGTTTTTCTCTCGCAAGTTAAGCCCATCTCAAATTAAATACTCCCCATACGACCGCGAGCTTCTAGCAATCTACGAGAGCATTAAGTATTTTCGCTTTATGATAGAAGCTACCCACTTTACAATCTATACCGATCACAAACCGCTCTGCTACGCATTCCACGAACGGAAGAGTAGCTGCTCACCTCGTCAGTATAGACACCTCGATCTCATATCGCAGTTCACTACCGACATCCAGCATATTTCCGGTAGCAACAACGTTGTCGCTGACACACTTTCTCGCATAGATGAACTGCAGGTGCCGGTTGATCTGCAGGCCCTAGCTAAGTCACAAGCAACAGACCCCGAGATCGTGGAATATCTTCAAGGCGAAACATCCCTTCGCTTGACCAAGATAAACTTGCCTGGAAGCCGCATCAAATTGTACTGTGACGTCAGTACACCGACTCCCAGACCATTTGTCCCAAAACCCCTTCGCCGACAAATTTTTAACTGCCTTCACTCACTCAGCCATCCAGGTGCCAATGCCACTACCAAACTCATTGCACAACGCTTTGTCTGGCCCCGCATGCGCAAGGAGTGCCGCGAATGGTCGAAAGCATGTTTGACTTGTCAGCGCACAAAGGTGACTCGCCATGTTTCGTCACCTTTGGGTACACTCGACTTACCTTCTGCACGTTTCAAATATGTCCACATAGATCTAATCGGTCCCCTGCCTCCCTCAAGTAACTATCGATACTGCTTGACAGCCATAGACCGTTTCACGCGATGGCCTGAAGTCGTTCCGTTAACTGATATCACTGCGGAAACGGTGGCCAAAGCATTTATATCATGCTGGGTGTCTCGATTCGGCTGTCCTTCGGACATTGTAACTGACCAAGGCCGGCAATTCGAATCGGTACTGTTTCAGCAGTTGTCAAAGTTCATCGGCTTCCGACATCGAAGGACAACTGCATATCACCCTCAATGTAACGGCTTGGTTGAGAGATTTCACCGGCACCTGAAGTCAGCTATAACCTGCCATGCTGACCCAAATTGGACTGACACCTTACCACTAGTTCTCCTCGGCATACGAAGTGCTTTCAAAGAGGACCTTCAGGCCTCGTCAGCTGAGCTGATGTACGGAGAGCCACTCCGACTTCCTGGTGAATTTTTTGACCGCAGCGTCGTTGATAACACAACCGATATCGCTGATTTCTCAGCTCGTTTGAAATCTTTTGCTGAGAACATTCGTCCAGTCCCAACTCAACACCACACCACTAACAAAGTCTTCGTATACAAAGACCTGACCACGTGTAGCTACGTATTTCTCAGGGAAGACGTGCTACGTGGTACACTACAACCCGCTTATACAGGGCCTCACGAAGTACTAATGAGAGGCGAAAAGGTTTTCAAAGTCCGTGTCAGAGGCAGAGACGTCATGGTATCAGTAGACCGCTTAAAGCCTGCATACATACTATCTGAAAACACAACTGCGCCTCAAACTCATCAAACACTTCCATCACCAGAACTTCCTCAGCCACAACCGACACCGCATCACGAGGATGCAACACGAACAACACGATCGGGTAGACGTGTCCACTTCCCAGATTATTATCGACCGTAGACACGGCCTCTGGAAGGGAGTGATGTAGGGAACCCATAGGTGACATTATAATTAACATTCTTACACAACATTGCTACATAACACAAAACAAAATATAAATCATAAAGCATAGTCGGGCGTAACCCGTAGTATGCAGCGGGCAGTGATATCCAGCCCGTTCGAACTTTGTAGCGATGCGCGCACGCGGTCTCAGCGCCGCGCCGCGCGCCGGCCGGCAGTCGAGACATAGCTATCTGACGCTGAACCCGTGTCGCTCTGCCGCGCCTCCGCATAACCTCACTCAGCTTGCCAATCGCTATCGCTTGCACTTATTCTAAACCTGTGAACTATATACCTACCTATTCGTTGTGCTTATATTTAAACCTTCTGACTCTTCTCTTATGTGCCGTCTTTATAAACTTTCTTTGTGTATCTATTGTGTTGTGCATACCTACTCCAATAAAGGAATTCTATCTACACTACCTCGCCTGGACTACTTTATTGACGCCGATACCTTACGCCGATACGCAAAGGTAAAAACACATTTACGACGCATTCCATAAATAGAAATTTAAGAACAAAGATACCTGTAACTTACCATTATTTTAAGTCAAAAGTAAATGTGAATGTTGAAACTGAATTTAGTAGGATTAGGAGCAGAAATGAAAGAAATTATAATCAAAATGCAAAATGTAAAGAAAACTTCTTAGAAGGACAGAATGTATGGTTCAAAAAAGATCCAAATGGTAATAAATGGCTAGAAGGAAAAATTGTAAAATACAATAACTTTAGGTCATATGACGTGTTAGATTGTAAGGAAGTATGTAAATATACTAGGACATCACATCATATTCGACCTCAATAATTTGTTGATCAATATGGGCTGAGTGTGGGGTTCATGGAGTACATAGGATTGCTTAAAAAAGTAAATAATTAAGTAAGTTTATTATAGTAACTAGATATGAAATTATTAGGTGTTGATTTTGTATAACTTGTTAAGGGTTAAAATAATACCTAATAAAAGGAAAGGTAGAGTTAAGTTCATAAATTTGATATTAAGTTTTTTTTTATATTTTTTTTATAAAGAGTGTTAGATGTAGCATAGTCTGTGGAGGAGAGGAGATAATATAGCCTGTGGAGTGCGGAAGTAAGAAGGCGGATTAATAAAAGTTGCAACAAATATAATAAATGTTTTACTAAACAATACATTGGTTGTACACAAATTCAACAAATATCTTTAATAGCTAGACAGAAGCCTGTATTCCAGGACACAATAATCTTGTATAATCTACACTTGAGCATTCCCAATGGAAACTTACAAAACATATGTGATAGTGTAGATTTAGTTTGAAATTCATTCTGATGTATGATTCAGTTATAAGTGATAAGTCTCAGATTCAGTTTCACTTACCATCTTCAGGGTCGGAGTGAGGGGATTCACTTTTCAACTCAACATCACTTGTGTCTGATACTGTGACAACTGAATTGAAAGCAGGAGAATGGCTTAATTTAGTCTTTTTGGTCATAGAATCATCTGGCGAAGGAGAACGTTTCTTGCCGCGCCGTCTGCGTTCTTCGCGCCTTGCTTCTATTCGTAATTTTTCCATTTCACGTTCTAAAAAGAATATTAATTAAAATCAAACCAACTATTGCAAATTTTTCAAGAAGGTAATGAATAATATATATTTAATTCCGTTCTTACCAGCTTCAAGCAATTTTTTTCTTCTTTCCTGTTGATTTTTGTCAAGGGATGTGTGCCGATCTGATCTAGTTTCCTTGTCGGATCCCTCAGAATTTTTAGAAGTGTCTTGGCATTGCAATTCTTTTGAAATCCTTTTACTGAGTAATCTGGACCTCAAATCCTCCAGTTCTTTATCACCAGAGGTCTTGTCTCTATTTTCTTTGTCATTTGTATGATTGGTATGGCTTTCCTCTGAGAGCAATCTTAGCCTGGACTCTATCCTTTCATTACCTTCGCGTTTTCTATCCACATCTGCATATTTATATTGCCGCTCACGATTTACTCTCACGCCGTGACTCTAACTGAACGAGCCCCGAAGGAAGAAGTTCTAGCCACACTGATGACGGAAATAGAACATACGGTGAATTCGCGCCCTTTGACGCACGTGCCTGTGGACCCAGAGGAACAAGAAGCGTTGACTCCGAACCATTTTTTACTGGGGACAGCAGTTGGCTTGCCATACGTGGGAGAATGTGACGTAGCCGATAAACGAACTTGGCGCGCCACACAAGCCTTAGCCAACGCGTTTTGGGCACGCTGGATAAAAGAGTACTTACCTACGTTAGCACCGCGTGGTGACGTCAGAAAACAATCGAACAACGTAAAACCGGGTGACGTCGTAATCATAGCAGACGGGCTACTACCGCGGAACGTGTGGCCCCGGGGTCAAGTCGAGCGCGTATACAAGGGCCCTGACGGCGTGGTGCGGAGTGCGGAGGTGCGGACGCGAGGGGGAACAATGTGACGGACGAAGTAGCATAATAACATTTGGAAAACGCGCTTGTTGCGTTAGCACCTAAGGAAACAACATTTTTTCCAATATAAGTAGGGCCAATTTCACTGTAAATCAAGAGGACTGGCCTCTATTGCCTAGCAACCTACAGTTTCGCGTACGGACTCTCTACCTTTTACGATCTCGTAGCGGGCCGGACTCGGCAGTCGTTTTCTGAGAAAACGACTGCCGAGTCCGGCCCGCTACGTATTCGTAGTGCGCGGGGAACCGCCTTTCCCAGGACGACCGGACGACGGGACAGCGCTTGTCGCTCGTTTTCGCCGCCCCTTCGGTCACGCGTCGGGTCATAGACCTCTGACTGCCTCCTCGGTGGCAGTCACGTACAGTGCCCAGTGTTTGTGTTTGTGTGTGTTTTTATACAACATGTCGGACGCCAACACCCCTTCCGACGGAGCCGCACTTGATGGTCGGACTTCGCGGAAGGATTCCGAATCCTCGGATTCGTCGCAGCCCTCAAGCCGCGCATCAAGCTCGGGCCGAGAGCGGTCGCTTTCGCGCTCCCGGGCCCTTCTTGCGGGGCAAGTTATTGACCGCTTCTTAGAGAAGAAGCGGAAAGATAAGAAGTCCTGCACCCCCGCGACGCGCCCAGCGTCCGCGCCGACCACCCCTACGGGAGCGATGCCGCCCCTCCACCCCCGCCGAAATTGAAGACGGACAAGCCCCTGTCGCCGAAGTCGGAACTCGACAGCTACATTATCCTCCAGCGACTCATCGAGGCGCGCTGCCTACCTACAAAGTACCTAGGCGTACTTAAGAACGCCCTCGAAGAGGATGAAAGACTCCTGTCGAATCCCGCAACCCCGACCCCGGAAGAAACGGCATACGTGGAGGGGTTCAAGACCATGCCGATCCCGGACGCTCCCCTCGCAGGTACCCGCAGAAAGCGAGAGACCTCCGATGAGGCAAAAACGGAAGAGGCAAAACGCCTCTGCGCCGAGCCCCCGCCCCCCGCCCCGCTACCGCAGCGCGTACTGAAACCCGCCCGCTCTTCGGACGCACAGATCGCCACCGACCGTCACTTACGCCGCCGCCACTGGTGCCGCGCGCTCAGGACCATCATCATCATCATCGCACCAAACTACACCAACTACAAAACGGCACCCCTGGTAAGTGCCAAAACCAGATATCCTCCTCTCGTAGTGGAAGTACTCCCAAACTGGGCGAAGCATTTCAGGGAACTGAAAGGCCGCCTGGGACACCCCCCCAATGCTCGCCCGTTTGGGAAAGGCGTCCGATTCTCGCCCGAATCGGACACAGAATACCGCACCATCCAAGAGTACCTCACCAACCTGGGAAAATCGGAGAAGGTGGTGTGGTTCTCGTACTCGCTACCAGAGGAGCGTAGCCTCAAGGTGGCGATCAGAGGGCTACCAGCCGACACCCCCCCCCCCCCCCGCAGCATCCGCGCCTCGAAGGGCCGCCCGGGATGCATATTCTTTGTTATGCTCAAGCGCACAACAAACACCCCAGACATCTACAGCATAACGGAGCTCTTATGCATGCCCGGTGTGGTCATCGAAAGCTGGAGGGGGAAGAAGGGCACAGCTCAGTGCTACCGCTGCCAAGCCTTCCGACACAGCAGCCACAACTACCACCGTCCCCTAGCCTGCGTCCGTTGCGGTGGACCGCACTTCGCGGGCGAATGCCCCCGCCCCCTGGAGATGCCCCCAACATGTGCGAACTGCGACGGAGCGCACACGGCTACTAACTAGAACTGCCCCGTCTTCAAAAGGGAGGCGCCACCACCGCCACCACCACCACCACCGCCACCGCCGCCGCTCGACGAGACGGGTCACGTTCAGGCGTCATTAAGCCGCCCCCGCCCCCGCCCCCGACTCCACTAGCCACGACTACGACTAGAGGCCACACTCTGACGCACCCTATCCCGCCCAGCCAGCCCCTCGGCCCGTGACGCCAGCAGCAGCCCCCCCCAAGGACTCCTGCACCCCTCCCTGGAGTAGCCCGAGCTGCCCCCCGGGCCCGCCCACCACCTCACCACACCCAGAAGCAGCACGGCTACGACAGCGAACGTCTGGAGCTGCTGGACACAGCTCTACAGATCCTGCAGGACGTGGGGAAATAAGGATTCCTTGATTTTTACTCGACCGTCTCATTTCAAGTATTCACATAAATATAAGTTTTGAGTAAAAGTACGAGGGATACATTCTGAGTATTCATAGGTTATTTTATTAGCCTATTCTAATTTTGTATGTATGGCCCCGAAATGGATTAGTGTTTGAACAAAAATAGGTTATATATATACATTAATAGGTTAAATATGTCTATGACGAATTAAATATGACGAAAACTTGAAATATTATAAAATTACACGATTTTAGAAAATAAAATCTTTTAAGAATTTGTAATCATATTTTTGTTACTAGTGGAACGCCCCGCTACTTGATCTGCGTTAAGGTTTTTTTAATACAACCTTCATCTTCTTTCTGCACCCTTCCCTCAAGGGGTGAAAATTTGGTAATTCCTTTCTTCGGATAAATACTGAAAGGTAAACTTTTAAAATCGTCTCATCAAGACCTTTCTTTTGATGCCTTTAATAGTATGATTGGGGGAAACTATACCTATTTGAAAACCAACTCTCGGGATAACCGCGCGTCTAACGATACCTCTAACGATACCTCTAGGTGGAAGAATCCCGCAAATGCAAAGAAACGGGCGAAGACATAACCCGCAGTCGGGCAAAAAGATAACAATTTCAGTATCTTACATAGGTAAGCTCCGTGACTGGAGTTAATTCAATACAGGTAACCTAAGTGTAAGGTATTTGCAGGTGTAGGTACACATGAACGACCATCGCGCTCAAAGTCCAAAGATCACCTAGTTAACTACTTTGTATATGTATAATGACGAAGCAGAATGCTACAGCTACAAAAGATCGTGCGGCGCGCCCCGCGACCGTAGTAAAGGAAATAAATTATGAAACTCGCGTTTGCGACCTTGCCCATGTTACTCCAGCGCGGTGCGTCATTAGGTTAGGATTGTAGCTCTTCTATCGTAAAATTATTAAAAATAGGAAAAAAACCTCGAATATTACAAAGTAAATTTGTTTTTTCTTTGAGTGATGAGATACATCACTACTCTGAGTGAACAGTGAATTGTTTTGTGTTATTAATTGATTACTGCCTAATAATAACCTAACAAATCGTGATATTGAAGTAGTTATTTATTAATGTTTTAGTCATTATTGAAATAAGTAGGTACAAGTGATTTTATGAAAAGTCTTTTTAAGTATTAAAATTATAATAAATAGATAAAGACTACAAAGAGCCATGGCCAAGCGAATGTTAGCCCGTACAATCTTCAGCTCTAATGTAGTAGACTTAAAGCCTACATTAGTCCTGTTTGGTAACATCAACTGCAAGAAACTACACACAGATGAGGTAAGCTAAACTTCCTACTTCCTACTATAAATACAAAAATTTGGATGTTTGTTGCTTATCTTCGTAACGGCTTAACCGATTTACATGAAATTTGGGACATGTGACAAAGAATAACACTTAAGCAGCTTTTTATTCGGAGGCGGGCGAAGCCTTGGACACAGGCTAGTCATATATAATTAACTGAGTTAATAAAGATAATAATATATTATAAATATCTCCCTAGCTATATTAATCCCACGTGGATACTATTTTTCCTTCGCGTCACTCTCTTCTCGATATTTTCCTCGAACATCTCTAGTACACCTAAAAGTTTTAAGTGAGTAACCCCTTTCAGATACCGACCAAAGAGATACAAATTCCAGTTCCATGGGGCCATCTCTCGGCCAAGCTATGGGGCAACGAGACAATCCAGCGACCTATCCTCGCACTGCATGGCTGGCAGGACAACGCGGGCACCTGGGATCCTCTCGCCCCCATGATCATCAAAGATAGAGCTATACTTGCGCTTGATTTCCCAGGACATGGACTCTCTTCATGGATGCCTAAAGGTAAATTTAAAATTTCTTGGCTAATTGTAACAACGCCACCATTGGTAATCAAATAACATTAGCACTTTATAAAATAAAATAATTGTTCTTGCTCAAAATTTCAGAACATATTCCTCATTCCCATTTACCTCAAAAACGGCTATCTGATGCAGTTTTTTGCGATCGATTTGTATGACTTTTGAGGATAATAATAATAATCATAAACTTATGGCGATAGTAGTCCCCTAGTAGTTAAGTTTTAAGTACTAGGGGACGCTGCAATAAACATTGGAAAACAATTGGAGTTTTAAAAATTACGCAAAAACTGTTTTGTAATTTGAAGAAACGAGAAGTTTAATCAAAATTAAAAAGTGTAAATAACACATCTTACACTTTGTTTTCAGGCTCGCAATACTACAGTTGGGATCTGCCAAAACTTATACTAGCTCTGAAAGACTATTTTAAATGGGAAAAGGTCTCGCTGCTAGGCCATTCCATGGGGTCGATAGCTGCCTTACGCTTTGCTAGCACTTATCCCGATGACGTCGATTTCTTTGTGGGAGTAGACAGTCTTATTTACGACGATTATGATTTAAATTTCGTAATAGATAAATATCCTATAATAATACAAAAATGTCTTAATGAACAATCACGATTGGAAGAAGAACCACCAAGTTACACTATGGACGAAATTAAAGAAAAGTGGCACAAAGGCACTAATAAATCTGTGGATTTAGAGAGTGTTAAGTACCTGGCAAATCGCGGAACAAAACCATCCAAGCAAGACCCGAAGAAACACTACTTCTCACGAGACTCAAGGTTAAAATACATCTTGTTCAATCCAGAGGACAAGAAATTCGTAGCAGCTCTCATAAGAAGGTTGAAATGCCCTACTTTGTACATCAAAGCCATCGACTCCCCGTACGCAACAGACGCCTTTTCTGTAGAAATGCGTGAAATTATAGAAAAAACTAACCCCAATTTTGAAAGCAATTTCATTCCTGGCACACATTACGTACATTTGAATAATCCTGATACAGTAGCGCCTCTAATTCTGGAATTTTACAAAAAATATAATATTCCTCACTAAACAGAAACGAAATTACGTTAACATTTTGACTAGAATAATGTTTCAAATTTACAGAACTCATGTATTTAGCTAGAGATCATTGGCTGTTTGTATTGTGTAAGCTTGTATTTGTTGAATTTAACCATTAACTGTTGACGTGATTTTTGCGTAACGAAAGACAGTTATGACGTGGGGCCTGAAGGTTAGCCAAAAACATGTACAATTGTTTACGTTATCTAATCCTACTTACGTAATTAGGTGTCCAGAATAATAATGACTTTTATGGTTAAATTTGTATAAAGATGATACTACAATTGAAGTAAAATGTCCTTTCATGTTTGTGTTGTATGTAATATGTATTCACTTAAAATATATAGTTTGTAGCAAACAGATGTATCACTTAATCAATTGCACAAAAACCTAGTCATTTACATGACTAAAAAATACATGATTACATGATTATATTTACATGATTTACAATGATAAAAGAAATTTGTTTTATACATTTATTTGCATAAGTAATATAGTATGTACAAATAAATAATACCTATACATATTTATGTAATAAAAGTTACCAGTAAAATTAAAAGTTTCTAATATAAGTTATACTATGACTGTGGTTTGGTGATTAATTTGAATGATCACCACTGCTATCCGAGTAATCATTAATAGAATCGAGGGTATTAACAGTATCACATGCCTGCACACCTTTCCTCATAGGCAAGACCTTCATCAGAACATCCTGCCACGGCATTCCTTCGATTATCCTCACCATGATTTCAAATACTGCAAATAAATAAAAATAATTTATTATACAAGTGTTTTAATACATTAAATTATAAATAGAATAAAAAGTGTGAGGAGGTTGCCCAAGTTCATTCAAAATGGCATTCTATAGGGGATGCTGTTAGACATAATATGGCAGACACCAGTATCAGGCTGGTAGATAGATACATGTGAAGATAATGAGCATAACACATATTAGGGGTGGTGGTCTTTAATTTGTGGATCACTTTGATAAATTGACAATAAAAAAAAATATAATTATATCACAAATTACAATTTTTGTCTGTCTCAAATAAAATGATTAGCTTACCATGGTCAATGGTCAGAACTTTCCTAGTTTTCATGTTGACATACTTGTCTAGGGGAAGCTTTGCATGTCTGATACCTTGTTCAACAGCTATCTGATGACACAGACCCTGAAAATATAATTTTACAATAATTAATTAAATTTCATATTTTGATTCCTTATAATTTAGAGGAATAAAAATTCACTCCTGCTATAATAGCATCACAAATAAATAAGTTTGTTATAATAATAATATTATTATAACAAACTTATTGTTATAATAATATTATTATTTAGTGTTTTTTATTTAATTAAATTTACTACCTGATTATGGTGATGAGTATCTATTATAATTAAATGCATGATTGAACAAAATCATAATATAGCATAATCAAATTATAGTTTTAGTTAAATTCAGAAAATGTAATAATGCTAACAAACCTTGTGCTGATTGTGGTCAACTAATCCACCAATAACATAGAATGTGTCTTCTTCAAAGTTTTCAATCACATTTTCTGACTCGCTGGTTAAATAAACTATTTTGTCTTTGGGAAATAACTCTGTGTATTGCTGTTCATGATATGCAATCTGTAAGTTTAAAAGAAGCCATAATTTTAACCATAATTATGAATAAATTTAAAAATAGTTTCAAGGTGAGTCAACAACTTTTTTTTTTACTTTTTTGAACATCCCCTATATTGTACAATATTGTATATATTGTGTATATTGTACCTTGAAGTGACAAAGATTGTTGGAGAGGCTTGGGGGAGACCTTTGCCTTTGCAGCATTAAGACACATGAGGGGATGCGATTATGATTAGTGTAGGCTTTTAGGATTTTTCTGGTAATCATACCCTGTTAAATACTGGTTTAAATGCTTAATGAATACACTACAAAGTAATTTTAGTATTGTCAACCAGGTCATTACTATTGTTTCTTTGCTGTGTATTCATACTGCATGAAGCCAGATTTCGTTTTTCTGTATGAACTGAGTATAGACTTACATCCCAGTTTTCATATCCATTATGGCGTGCCAGGTCACTTTTAGTTATTTCTCCCAAACTAGTTATATGAAATTGTACAGGTTTCTCTGATCGCCTGTTCATAGAGTATGACCGTAAGATTTGCTTTATTACTTTATACCTGTCTTTTTCTATCATGAGATCCTCAAAACTAAGGTCTATTATGATTCCAATACTCGATTTTTGCTTTTCTATTCTCATTTTCTTTAATGCTCTCCTGCTTGGGCCCAAATCTATGTTATCTTCGCGAGCTTTTCGCCTTCTTTCTTTTGCTTGAGCTTTCTCTTTGCGCCTCTTTTCAGCCTTTCCGTTCTCCCATTTAACTTTTTTTAACCATTTTCGCATAACATTTTTTGAATATGGACGAGGAACTTCGTTTCCTTCCTCATCTTTCATACCAGGATCGAACGTTATATCAAATAGTGTAAGTTGCTTGAATCGTAGTGCGTTTGATTCAGCATCTTCTTGAGGACCATCTCTACACAAATTATCTTGATCTTCGACCATTTTCATACAGTATTTTGATGTAATTTCCAATAAATAAACTACCAATGTACCTACTGCTACTGGGCTTAGATTTTTATTTACTCCACCATGCCAGGTCGAGTTATTCAACTTTTAAGTTAATCTTGAATTGCCAAAATTCGAGTTTAATTTCGACGAATAACACAAAAACATTTACACGAATGCACGAAGTTCAAAAAACATAACCTATAACTACCTTACCTTACCTATGATCTCTTTGCTACGGCCGTGCCGTAGTATTTTAGTCTGTGACTACGGCCGAGGATATTTCCACTAGGGATGGATGCCCTATCTGAATCGATTTTCTTGAAGATCGATTAACGGCAATACAATCTACCAATTTTGTCGAATCGCATGCCCAGAATAAAATCAAAGTCAAAAGGTCATTGTAATCACAAGGAACATATAGAAAAACAAAGTCTGCTTGGTTTTTTTTACGGTGTTCCTTCATTAATCTGTAGTGTGCTACCAATATTCAAACACGGTGAACTCATTTATTTAAAAAAGAGTACTAGTTAAAGAATTGAATAAAGTCAAAAAAGTATCAACCTTACACACGATACGCTTTATAATAATAATGCAATAGTAATTTGTGTCACAAGGGACCAAAATAATGTATTGAGGGCGAGAGCAAATGTTTTAATCCAGAGCGAAGCAAAGGATTCTAGAGAAGAATCCTAAGCGTAACGAGGGATTCAAAGAACGTCCCTCGAGGATAAATAATTTTGGTATCGTGTGGCACACTCTGCTTTTCATCCCCTAAAAAAAAAATTTTTTTATAGTGACGTATATTTATATTTACATAACCAAATTACAAATTTATGTTAATAAATAACTTAGCTTTTTGATATTTTTTTGTAATTAAATTTTCATAGGCTTTTTGATATTTTTATCTCGATTTGTTTGGTAGTAAATTGTTTATGACAGTTTCTGCGATTAATTTTACACTTTCTGGTGTTATTATTCCACATTCACTTGTCTGTAATATTTTGATAAAAAATAATAAAAAAACGATTATGAAGTTCACGCGGTTTTTTTTTTATTACCAGCCTACCAGTATACTTTATCGAAGCAAAAAAGTGATTCATTAATATACATTTATAATTTGGTTATGTAAATATAAATATTCATCACTACTAAAAGCATGTCTTATTTATTTTTCTCATAGAGGGGGATGAAAACCAGAGTGTACCACACCGTACCAACATTATTTAACCTCGAGCGACGTACTTATCAAACAATCGCTCTCGCCCTCAATACATTATTTTGGTCCCTTGTGACACAATCTACAATTCAACAAATATGCAATTTACCAATCCAATCATCCACGCTTGCAGAAGCGTATAAAATGGGGAATAAGTACCTACTATCTAGGAGTTTCTTAAAGGATATATACCTAGGCACTGACTTAAGTAGGTATTGTATATTATACTTGTTAACTTAAATTTACATAACCTTAGCTAACCTCGTTCTGTAATAGTCATAAAAAGATAAGAGCTGTTGTTAGAGCAGAAGCTTAGAGTAACAAAACAAATAGCTTGATGTAGGTACATAAGTAAACTTAAAGATACCTATCTACCTCCCTACATACACATATCACAAGTTTACAACATTCAGTTCCAGATAAACTTCCACTCAGATGAGTTCTTTGTTCACGTGAGATAATTAATAAGTAGGTTTCTACGTGTTATGTCCGCAGTAAGTAGTTACCCAATTTTTTGGTACCTTTATCACTATATTCAACATAGGTTGCCTACACGCAATAGTAGCTTCGCCGCATCCTAGATTGAACTAAGTAATTAATTCTCTCTGTTAAGTCAATATAATACCTACTTGATTGACTACCTCTTAGAGAAGAATAAGTTCGGATAAAAATCTACCCAGGGCCGTCTTAAGCCTATTCGGCGCCGGGGTGCGGGGCTCAGCCTGCGCCCTCTTTTTCTTTTACACTGCAGCGTGGCGCGCGACCGACGACACACTGCAGTATGAAAGAGGTCCTAGTCAACCAAGAAAACACAATACACGTAATTTTGATAATTTATTTATTTATCTAAAATACAAAATTAAAGTTAAACTTAAATTATACAAATTAAACCCAATTATACAAATAAAAAACAAAACTATTCTCCATTTGAGACATTATGTCCATTTTCTGGAATTAAAACTCTAGAAAAGGTACCTCTTCAAAAAGTAAAGATTTTTCATCTGATGCCACTACCATTCGATATTTACGTTCTTTTTTATAAGTATATATATATATTATATTACTATTATATTTTATATATATTATTATTATTTATTTATTTTATGTTATCTAAAGTCATACTGGACACGCCAAACCATCTTTTTGCACGCCCAGGATGACTGGTAGAAAATGCTTTAGCATTAAGTCCTCCTAGCACTACATTGTTTGTGCGGAAGTGTAAATAAATAAATAAACCTTCTAAAAATTATACTTTTATTTTAACATGAAAAATAACATAATGCAAAAAGAAAACCTATTTAAAAAAAAGGAACCTATTAGTTGAGAAATCAATAGAATTATGAGTTAATTAGAAGTAACTGTGATTGTAATGACGAAAAACACCAGCAATCCAACTCTCGTTTATATTATTGTTATTTAATTGCTAAATATCTATTTATTGTATTTACACACATCAAACAAACTCAATTTTTCTTGCTTTTGAGTTGGCAATGATTTTAATTAAATCATTTATTTTTATATCAATTTTGGATTCTATACTTATAATAGCTAAGTTTGTCAGTCTGGCTTGGCTCATGGTTGAACGAAGATAATTTTTTATTAATTTTGAAAAGGATCGTTCACCTTCAGCTACTGTTACAGGCAGTGTTAAATATATACGTAGAGATGTTGAGATATTAGGAAATGAGGAGATCAAATTATTAGAGTAGGTATATATAGCTTAAAATATCAGTGGTTACTTATTGATGCAATGGGAAAAAATATTGGCAACAATTCTAATTCATTATATAAATCCTCCCCGTCAATATCAAATCTATTTTTAAATGTAAGTTTTTCTTGGAGCCGAGAACATTGAGATTTTTTTTCATGCTCCTCTAATTTCCTCCAGCTTTCAATGTTTTGGAAGAGTGAAAAAACTGAATTGTGTTCCGTCAGCAAATCGAATCTCTCATTTAATTTCGAGATAGCAGTGTCCAGTAGAAAAAATAAAAACATACTTTAAATTTGTTGGTTGGGTCTAAAATGGGCTCATCTGCAGCCTCGTAATCAAAATGACTTTTTCGGGGACGTGGACGAGCAGTATCTTTAAATTCTGTTTCGCATTCTAATTCTTCAGCAATTAATTTTGTATCAGATAACAACTGTTCAAACGCACTATCGGTGCGGTATTGCTCCAAATCTTTTTTAACCAGATTAATCATTTTGTGTCGCTATCATACTTGTTATTTGTAAAAATAGAGTTATAATGCATCGTAAATTTTATCCATGTTAAAACGTAGTGTTCTAAGAGCATCAAATCTACTTTCCCAACGCATATTTGAAAGAGGTTTTAATGTCAAAGTAGGTATCTGTTTCATAATTACATCCCAGCGTGATGTGGATGCTGAAAAAAATACATAGATTTCTTGGACAATACCGAAAAAGTTTGTAATTTCCAATGAGCTTTTAGCGGCGTCATTTACTACTAAATTAAGGGAGTGAGCAGCACACGGTACGTAAAAAGCACGAGGAACATTTTTTTTTGGAGGCCTATATTTTTCCCCCTCATATTGGCCCCATTATCATATCCTTGGCCTCGCAAATCATCTAATTCAATATTGCATGATTTAAGAAATCTAACAAAAAAGTCGCCAACCCTTGTCCGGTAGTATCAGTTATAGGTAAAAAACCTAAAAAATGTTCTCGTACCTCAGCGCGTTTTGTCGATGGATTTAAATTTAGATAAAATAAACCTCACAATAACAGTAAGTTATTCTTGGTGTGAAATATCAGGTGTGCAATCTACTAGAATTACAGAGTAGTATTAACATTCCTGCAAAAGACTAATTATAGTCGTTTTAATTTTTTCAGCAATTATACTAATCAGGTCATTTTGAATATTATGACCAAGATTATGTGGCATGCGATGCTGAGCTCTTTGAATTCGAGCAATGTGTTCTGATAGTGTACTATCAAAATTAGATATACTCTCCACCAACTTTAAAAAATTACCATTAATTGGGTCATACAACTTCTCAGTTGTGCCCCTAAATGCTATATTTTGACTTGCCAAAAATTTTATAATTTCGAATATTCTTTCCAAAACTGCTAAAAGAACATATTTATGTGCCCTGAACTTTTCTCATGTCGTTCTATATTTCTCGACAAATGCCCCCAGTCTTTGTAACCAGTGGGGCCATTAAATGCAGTGACATTAATATTAAAAAGCTTACATTGAAAAATACAGAATCAGTAGATGTGGAATATACAAGCCAAACTCGATGAATAATTTCGTTGTTTTGTAACTTTTTACTGTAATATGTATCTGAAAACGACCTCATGTTACTATCTGAAGGATAGTTGGTTTTTTTAATCTGAATTGGTCCACGTTCTATTAAAAATAATCTAAAGATTTTGCCGCGCGCGTGTTGTATTATATAAAATTGTTATTTGTGTAGTAATAAGTCATTTTTTTAGCTTGCACATCATGAGCGGTAAGACAAGCGCCGAAAGCGCAATAAAAGTAAAACAATGATTATCGTTGATGACTATTTTTTTTATATTTAATTTTGCGCACATCTATTTGTCGTTACAAGTACCTATATGAAACTGTGCAATGGCGTTAAGTACAATGAAATATCTGAAAATTCAGCGCTCGGCAGGCGCCCCCTGGTAAAGACGGCCCTGAATCTACCTCATTCCTTATGTGTACGAAAATTTATTGTAATTTTATCAATCATTTGTTCTTTTTTATAGTTCTAAGTACCTACCCCGTGAAAATTAATATTATCCCTGAGATAATAGCTTTTTCGCGACTTAACATTGGATATCAACAAAGCGACGCTAGGAATGTTTTTAGCATAGGTACAGTAAATAACCATTATTACGTACCTACAACTATTAGTTACTAGTTTTTTTTCAAAGTTCTTTGCAAAAATGATACGGTTTGCTCCCTTTTTGCCCGACTGTGCAAAGCAAAGGAGGGTTATCTTGTAAGCGCCACGGGGCGTAGCCGCTTAGGTATGTTGTTATAAACTTTAATTCTATGATGGTGCGTTCGTTTATAGATATGGGCTACGTGCTAATCGGGATCTAGGAATCGCCCTAACAGCAAAGCATTTCATAGGACAGGTATCAACTATGGGGAGGTTGTTTTGAAGAGGAGCCCTCCTCAGTGCTGAGGCGTCTCAATGACTCGCTACCAATTGATGCGCGCCTCTTTCACGAGGACATACACGGCAGCCGAGGGTGGGCTCAGGAACTCAACAGGAGCGGCCACTTAACCAGCGATGACCATCAAGCAATACAGGAAGGACTTGATAAGGTAAGTTATGGAATACTGGCCCAAGGCTGCGTTAGTATCCTTTGTCTTATTCTACGTTATTCTATTGTTTGTGTATTTCCCGATATCCATAACACAGGGAATTTTAGTGTGTCAGGACTATGTATGTGACTGTTAGGTGTTTAATCATATCAATCATATTGTAGGTAGAGCAAGAAATTGAAGCGGAAATTTCGAAATGCGGCCGCCTGAACGACCCAGAGGAAGACATTCACTCCGTGGTGGAGCGTCGCCTATTCAAGCATGCTGGCGAAGCGGCGCTCCGGTTGCATACTGCTCGAAGCCGCAACGACCAATCCGCTACCGACACCAGGTTGTGGATGTTGGCTGCTTTACCGAAAATGCATGCTGCAATAGCGGAAATTATCAAGGTCACTACAAAAACACACTTTGCGCATGGCTCGAGTGAATTTGACGAACTGTTCCGTTCCACTCGTGAAAGTTGCTGTGCGGTCTTAAAATATGGCGTGATATTTCAGCTCCACCACTCCCTAAATATCAATGCGTATACTTAAGTTAATGTAGTGTCTATTCTATATATAAGTACTTAGTAAGCTTGGTACCACTAGGTATCCCAACAGAAGACTTAACGACCACTGATAATCGTTTTGATGTTATACAAATTGAGCCTTATAAGTGGCGAAAGAGTAAGTTTGGTGAAAGGATTCCGTGGTCGACCTTGTCAGTTTGTACGATTTCAAAATGGTGACATTCTTTCTAATAAATAATTGCAAGGACTATATTAATAGGATGAGTACTTGGAAGATGCTGTGCCTAGGTACCTACCTACAGACTGTCACCCGATATTGTTTTTGGTTTCAGGTTTTATTGGATCGAGCTGACAAAGAAATAGACATCATTGCTCCTGGTTACACCCACCTTCAGCGAGCACAGCCAATCAGATGGAGTCACTTCCTGATGAGGTACAATAACCATATCCGACAATTCCATGAAAACGGTAAGATGAGCAATTAAACACTTTTCTTTCTTTTAGCCACGCATGGGGCCTACGTGATGACGTCACACGTCTTGATGAGCAGTCTAGTAGACTGTCGAGATGTCCGCTCGGTAGCGGTGCACTAGCCGGCTGCGCTTTACCCATCGACCGATACAAGCTGGCTGAGAACATGGGCTTCAAAGATATCACTCCGAATTCCATGTTTGCTGTTTCTTCGAGAGATCATTTTGGTAAGCACTTAAATAGGGAAGGGACACACGGCAGCTTTGTTTATCGGAACGTACGTGCTTACCTAGTGAAATCACATTTTCTCTCTATATCTTTTTATTCGCATCGCAAACGTAGAAGGTTAAAGTTACTTGCACGCACGCACCTTATTATTAACTTCTCTTCTAACAAGATGGATAAAATGTGTAACAATATGTACAAGCGCTGCTGTTATCCTACTAGGAAAGTTTTAAGTGCGTTACGTTTTACAGTCTAGTATTCTCTCCACAGTGGAATTCCTGAACTGGGCCTCTCTCTGCGGCCTTCATCTTAGCAGACTAGCCGAAGATCTCATAATTTACAGCACGCAGGAATTCGGCTTGGTTCACTTCTCCGATCAGTTTTCCACTGGATCCAGCTTGATGCCTCAGAAAAGAAACCCTGACGGCTTAGAGCTTGTCAGAGGAGCAGCTGGCTTACTCCTTGGGGATTCGGTTGCATTCAGCTGTATTATAAAAGGACTTCCAAGCACATACAACAAGGATCTCCAGTCGGATAAAGAAATTCTGTTCAGATCATACGATAGGTTGTTGGCCTGTCTCAAAGTTACCGCTGGAACTGTTAAGACATTAGAAGTAAGTCAAATCAAATACTCTGTCCTTTTGTACATCCCTTCATTGATCCAAAATATCATCGTAAATACTACTAGTTTTTCATCGATTTGTCGACGTTTCTTAACTAGTTTAGAGTGCCGTCGAACTTGATTCTATCAACCCTTTAGCGAGCGTCTTCTCTTAGAGTGGTGAGGTCGTCAAGTGCCATCTTAATGTTAGGTATCTACTAGGTACAGGTATAAAACAGAGATCAAGATGGCGACCTTGTTGAATAGCAATACTCACTTTTTGAGTGTCACGTCGAGGGGAATGAGGTCTGAACATTGTTTTATTTCTTCTAGTTTGTGTAGTGTATGATGATTTGCATACTCACAGGTAAATGCCGAGAGAGCTCTGAGCGCACTAGACCCAAGCATGCTAGCAACTGACTTGGCCCACGCCCTCGTGCGACGAAACGTACCATTCCGTCGCGCTCACCACCTCGTCGGCACTGCCCTTCGCCGAGCCTCCGTCCTAGACGTGGATCTGAGAAACTTACCGCATCACGAATACGTGGCTATTTGGTAAGATACACTTATTTCTTGCACTACTCTTTCCGCCATCGATAAGCAAAACTTTTAAACTTGTCGGACCCCCCGTGACTTCGACAGCGTCGAGTTCTTTATCGTACAAACTATCTTTCCGCTGCAAGAAACACACCAAAAGAAACATATCCTCCTGATTACTTTACAGTTTAGGGTGTGCTTTGATTGTCAGTCAGTCAGAGATATAGATGATCAGAAATCACACTCATGTGAGTCTTCAACATTATGCAAGTTGCTGACAGTCCAATATACTTGATGCTAATACTTATGTTTATTAACTCATGTTTCGATGTTCTTTTCTAGTCCTGAATTCGGTTCAGAGGAAGAACTCAAGTCCATATTCTCTTGGGAAACTAGCGTCGAGCAATACGTTTGCGAAGGAGGAACCGCGAAGTCATCAGTCATTCATCAGATTTCAATGCTTAGGTCCTGGCTTCAGAGTCATCGGAGCTCTTGTAGTTTAAAATAGGAATACCACCTTAATTTTATTTATGCAGGGTATTTATTTTCAGTACCTACTTAATTGAAATGAATAAAAGGAATACAAACATGTGTAATAAATGGCAATAAGAGCAAACGTCTCGTTTATCTTTTGTGGCAAAATGGAGGAGTTAGGAGTACCTACTATTTTATACCTCGCCTGAGACGATCGGGTCTCATACTGAGCAGCGCTCGGCGAAAATAAAACCAAACCTAAGTAAGTACATCAAGCTACCTATGTCATATGTGGTGAACAATTAAATGACATGTTTAGTATTACTTATTCCAAGGATTTTGAGAAATATTTAATAAAACAAGTCGCAAGTTAAAATATCGAAACACAAAGATAAATCGTGACGTATTTAAACAAATTGTCAACGATGACACTCGGGCAGGTATCTCTATAGAACATCATGAATGTGTTTTATAGACTGCGTTAGCGTACCGTAAATTGGGGTGTATAGAGATGCAGGGTTCAATAGATACAAACTATACTAAAAAAATAATCCAATTACGTAAGGGGGCAAAGCACCGTATGCCATGGTTTCCTCAATAAGACCTCGTACCTACATAAGTGTACTGTTCAAATTACAACTACGCAATTAACCCTGTAGAGTTTTGTGGAATCAATACGTTTCAGTGAATTTTTGATTCAAGAAAGTTAGCAAGTGTAAGTTCGGTAAGTGTAATAAGTAATTTGTTTTTTCCTTAAAGGAATGATGTTAGTACTTTTTTAAAGAGTTACCTAAATTGTGACGATTTGCCCTAATTAGATGTCGTATGCGAGATACGAATATCACGAGATTCTCTATTTGTGTTTGAATACAGATAAGTTGATTAGATCTTTGATAGGTGTGTGGCGTACAGTATAATATTACCTGAATAAGTATTATTATACAGCCACATGAAGAGTATTTTTTTGCATTTGATAGCCCAATGCATGAGGAATAGGTTATAGGCATCACCATACGACCTTTCGTGACTTATATTACGATGTTATTACAATTATTAGTAGTTCCCGTCTCACGACAGTCGAGTGTGGTCGCGGACGGTGCTCTTATAGAGTCAAAGGAAAAAATAATCTAAATTAGATAAGAAACGTCGACTAAATCGATGAAAAATTTTTAAGTATTTACGATGATATTTTATTTCAATGAAGGGATGTAATTCGATGTTTTCATACTTAAAGAGAACAACAAAAATGTAAAAGGAACGTATGGTTCCTAAGCTGGCTAAGCAGGAACGAAAGCCATTCTTAAAAGTAACTCACAGAGAGAAGGCACCAAAGACAAGGCATGTAGATCTGATAAACGATGTATATGAAATTTCAACCGATTTATTTGTTACGTAAGATTTCCATTCAATAGAATTGACGACCTCTGTGGCGCAGTGGACGAAGGCCCGCCTGAGACGCAGAAGGTTGCGGGTTCGATTCCCGTCGCGGGACTAATGTTTGTATTATCTACAAATATTTGTCTCGGGTCTGGTAGTTTTCTATATTTATGTATTTATAAAAATAAGTATATAGTTATATCAGTAATTTAGTTTCTATAACACAAGGTCTGCTTAGTTTGGAACTAGATGATGCTGTGTGAAAATGTCCAGCATTATTTATTTATTTAATTTTGAATAGCTCTGTTTATTTCTACAGTTACAGTATTTTTCAATGTGTCGTTGAACAAATAAAAGTTTAATTTGTTGTCAAAAACATTTTATTGTACCATATTTTATAAAGTAATTCTAAAGTTTCCTGTTGAGGATAAACACTAAAATACATTATGTTACTAACACAATTAAGAGGTATTTACATTTAAATTATACAATGAAGTATTTTTTTTTAACATGAAAAATTTTTACAAGAAAAACTGTGGTTTTCTATCTGTCTGTGTAATATGATCAATATAATGTACGTTTACACGCGTAATAAATATTGCTAAAATATAGGATACCATTTTTATTATAATGAAAGTTGCTCTTTATGCCGTATCATGCCAAGTCTGTATACATATCGGTTCCGAAGTTGCATGTCACCAATTTACATTCTGTTGATCCAAAAATGGACAAAAGATTTCAAGTTTTAAAGCAAAGGCCTATTTAGTTATGTTCGTTAAAAACTATTTTATGTCGTACACTTTCTATCATACGCGGTTTATCTAAATTGTTTATTTTTTAATATTGGGTCAAGATAACATAGTTTTAATGTTTTTGGCTAGTTGATGCTGTGTGAAAAAATGGCCAGCATTATTTATTTATTAAGTGCAGCCATCGTGGGACACAGATAAGGAGAGTTTGAACGAAAATACCGGGGTTCCGTTTTTCTAATTTTTCGGAATTCTAAAAATCTTATGTTATATTTTTTTGTAATACAAAAATAAATTATCATCTATCACTTTCAATGTTTAGTTAACTAGGAAATAGTTCGTAGTTTCATGTGTTGTTTCCATTACTTGATTCTCATAAGAATAAGTACTACTTAAAATATTTAACTAACACTCTTCAATGTTTGACACGAAGTGAAATGTATATGGGCATGATAGCGAAATACGGATCCTTCAGTGTATAAAACGGCAATTTTTTTATCGTTAATGTGTATCACACCGAATGAGTGTACATATATCTATGAAAATAACCTTTTCATCATAATGACGCTACTTTAAGTAGTACATTGTTAACTACAAATATTTAATTACAATACTTACAAGACTGTTTCAGTTAGGCTTTTGCATGGGCTTACTCAAAAAATGTTTCATAATCAGAACTTTTTCGGAAAATACCATACTAATGTTTGTACTAACCAACACTGATATAACTTGAAAACAGGAATAAGCCTTAAAAAAATTCGTCCGGGGAAGTATTTAGCTATTTAAGCCACCAAGAAGAAGCTTTTATTGCTATGTTCCAGTCTGAAGGGTGCGGGTGCCTGTTAAATGACTCTTTACAGCAGGCAATCGCATCGTCAATTCCTCTGGGCACACCGTCCATAGACGCGATTTGCCTCTACATACCATCAAAAATGTGTGCGTATAAATCAACGGAGCTAAAAGCTGGTTAGAGCAAAAACTAAAATCTATAAATTTTAGACGCAAACAGAGAGAGGTAATGATTTTATTGTGTAAAGTTATCAAGAGCTAGCAGACAAATCCCACAAGAAAATTACTAAACCGCCAGCTCTTCGGCAGCAGCTGCCGCGTGGTATTTTGGTATTAGCGCAGCAAAGGCTCTCTGAATCCCGTTGGTATTTATGCAGCAAAGTGAACCCGGTAAAGTATGTAAGTACCGGTTACCCTAAAACTTAAGCGAGAAGCCGGGCGCGACGTTGAGCGACCGCTGGTGCAGCTGGAAGCCGACGGAATCGTCTGAGTCGCCACAGGAGTACTGCGAGTAGGCGGCGCCGCCGGCCGGCGGGCGCGGGCTGTGCGTCGTGCGGCGGTTGCCTTCCGACTTGGCGGGCCATGTTGGGAACATGGCGGGGTCGATCGCTACTGGTTGCTCCTGAAAATAAATTAAACTGTGTTAAGGGTTCCGCAAATATCGACTAAACGCCAACTCTTGTATATAGTTCACGACCTAAAATAACACATACACTACTATCAGAGTACCACGTAGACGAAGCCATGGGCAAAACCTATTTCACAATATATTAGATAATTACCTTGAAATAGGCATGTTCTAAAGCCGCATCAGCAGTTAGTCGCTTAACAGGATTGTATGTTAGGAAGCCGTTTAGCAGCGATAGGCCGGTTTCGGAGAGCAGGTCAGATCCGATGCGTTGCTTCAGTCCGCCGGTCGGGTGATCTGCGAACGTCATCTTCTGGACCGGAGGCAGCTCGCTGTATCCCGGCCACACTGCATCCGACGGTGTGCCCAGGTCCTGCGAAACACATGATCACTATAGCACAGACTTAAAAGGGTTTTTATCTTTTCATACAGTCATCCGATAAAGTCTGCAACGAGAGAATTCGTAGGACTAAAGTCACCGACTTAGCTCTTAGAATTAGCAAGTTAAAATGGCAATGGGCAGGTCAATGGATAAATAATGTTCATGAATAGCGACTACGGACCTGTCGACGCAATGTACCTGTAGTGTATTGTAGTGTGCGTGCGCCGGGCACGCGTGTATGCATAGTGCAACTTCAGTCTACAATAAACGGTTGTACTAGCTAAGCGTGTTTCCTTGATACCGACATAACAGTACCCAAACCAGATGGACCAATGAGAACTCAATGGTTGCGGGTAGTAGGTGAATGGAGATAACCAGAGATAGTTTTTTTATGGCATGTAAGTGAGCAACATTAAACCTTTTGCTCCAATCTTCAGTCTTCATCTGCACGCGGTACATCCTGCAGAAACAAACGAGGCTCTGACGACCGGCTGCTGGCGGTATAGCCCTCCCTAAACTGCAAATCAGCTAAATCTCCTGACCTAGCTTTTGAAGTACCTAGAATTTGGTGCTGTAGCACACGCCGTATTGAGAAGGCTATCGAGCAGAACCCAGGGTCTAAATTGTCTAACCAGCAGCTTAGGAGGAGTCATCTGACGAAGCTTAAAACATTAAATGGCCTATGGGAGAACTCCCGAGGTGTGGAACAGGAGTATTGTTATCCTTTCCTTCAAGAAAGGAGACAAAACACTTTTTAAGAACTATAGGCCCACTCACTCCTGATCCACGACTACAAGTTTTCTAGAGTCATCACGAATCGTTTCGCAAGAATATACGATGAGTTCCAGCCTCCGAAAAAGGCCGAATTTCGAAGTGGCTACGGTACCGTGGACCACATCCATACAGTGCGGCAGATTATACATAAGTCCGAGGATTATAATCGGCCCCTGTGCTTACCATTCGCGGACTACGAAAAAGCATGGTCTGTTATGGAATATCTGCAGCGATGCCAAGTGAACGAGTACTTGAGTGGAGACCGCGTCTGGGCAAACGTAGTATGGGGCGCCCCCAGGCTAGGGAGCAATGACTTAAAGCGGCGGGCAGATAGTGAGAGCCGAACACCGGGCTCAGTGGCGCGTATTGGGAGAGGCCTATGTCCAGCAGTGGTGACTGATGTGGGCTTGATGATGATGATGTAACACTTATTAATTCGTTGGCAAACTATGCAACAATGTACTTGTTGCATAGTGTGCCAACGAATTAAAAAGCTCACGATAAAACTAGATTTAGAATTGACAAATTGTCACTTTAAAGACAAAATCATACGAAATGTCAGTAAGGCCCCAATAACAACGGTCGATATCATCGCGATACGTCCTACTTCTATAGCAGCGATATCATCGCAGCAGTGTGTAAGATCACATACCGTTTAAAAACGAATCAATCGGTTCACACAGAAAAAAAACATAAAGACGAACTGAGAATCTGCTCCTTTTTGAAGTCGGTTGAAAAACGCATTGCGTTATTATTGACTGTCGCAGGGGTGTGGAGCCGTTAAGACTGATGTTAGAGTAGATTACAAACCTTGAAGATCCGGTTCAACTGGTCTACTTCCGACTTTCCGGGGAACAGAGGGTTCATGGCGATAAACTCTGCAAATATACAGCCGACGCTCCACATGTCTATGTGAGTAGAGTACTCCTTGCAACATAAGAGTAGCTCGGGGGCGCGGTACCACAGGGTGACGACGATCGGCGTGTATTGACGAAGAGGCGATCCGTATTCGCGAGCCAAACCAAAATCACCAACCTGCAAAACAAATAAAATTAATATTGACATAATTATGTTAAACGAAAACAAACAACTGAATTTGTTTGTTTTCGTTTAACATGCGATTTTTGTAAAATGTTAAAACCCCCAACGTGTTTTCCAACGTTTATTGTAGCCCTTTAATTACTTGTGGCGATAAAACCCATCTAGGAAACATCCAGGAGTCAACCAAATCATTGCAAAAAAACTCATTTCAATCGTATACATTATTGTATTTACAAAAAATATATATATAAGTAGTTTCAGTCATTTAGTTCACATAATACAAGCTCTGCTTAGTTTGGGGCTAGATGATGCTGTGTGAAAATATCCAGCATTATTTATTTCTTATTTATTATTATTAAACGTCATTTTGGACTTAAATGGTAACCGACAAACATTCAACCTCTTACGACTAATTCGTTGTCGCGGGTAAAAATATATACACTTGGGTGCAAAAAAATCGCACATGTATAAATTTTCATCAAATTTTCAAAAAACAAAAAAAACGTGTTTGTTTTTATTTTTTTTGGTATCTAATGTTAAAGTTTATTTCAAAACCTATCCAGCGGTACCTTTTTTGTCCTTATACCGCGTCTACTTAGTGAGTTTTGGGTAAATGTCTGAAGTACCTGTTTTTGTGTATTTATACCATAAAAGTTAGGGGTTGAAATTAAATTAAAAACATGAAAATCAGCATAAAAACTTTTTTATTAATAAGGTGTGTTCCCTCCCCTAGCCCGAATGACTGCTTCCATGCGTTTTTTCATTGACTGAACTAAATTTTTTATAAAATCTTGCGGTATGGCATCCCATTCTTCTTCAATCGCATGTTGCAGCTCCTGGAGACTCGTTGGGGCAGTGTCTCTGGCCCGAACTAATTTTTTTAGCTCGTCCCATAAATGTTCAATCGGATTGAGGTCCGGGCTGCGAGCTGGCCACTCCATGACAGGCGCCGCAACCTCTTCAAGGTACTGGTACACAATACGAGCCGTATGCGGTCTTGCATTATCTTGCATGAAGGTGAAGTTTTCTCCGATGTATCCCGCAAATGGTACAACGTGGTCCTGGAGTACTTCCTCAATGTACCTTTGAGAAGTGAATCCCCTTGATCGGCGGCCAGGATTCGCTCCGGAGATGAAAACAAGATCAGTCTTTGCCTCCAGTGATATGACTCCCCAGAACATGCATGATCCACCGCCGTAAGAGACTCGTTCTTCGATGCAGCATTGTTGAAATCGCTCGCCTGGCCTTCGGTAGACTCTTCCTCTTCCATCTTTGCCATGTAGGCACATCCTGCACTCGTCAGAGAACAGGACTGCGCTCCATTGGTCTTCAGTCCATTCCAAATGCTCTCGAGTGAATTGAAGGCGGGTTTGTCGGTGGGCTGGGGTCAGTTTCGGTCCATTTGCTGGTCTGTGCGCAGTCAGATTCCCTTCCCGTAGTCGTCTTCTAACTGTCCATCGGCTGACATCGACTTCCCGTGTTTCTTGGAGACGCTGTCCCAATTGAACTGCATTCAAACGCCGATTGCGCAATGCAGTCGTCACAATAAAGCGGTCGTCACGCCTTGTTGTGGCACGGGGTCGGCCAGATCCTTGGCGCCGTTTGAAGCCGCCAGTCTCTTGATACCTCTGCCATACTCGACGGACAGAGAACCGGCTTAGATTCAGTTGTCTTGCCACTTAAATTTGGTTTCTCCCTGCTTGAAGTAGGGCCACCACTTGAGCGGCTATTTCTGGTGTGGTACTCATTTTTTTATTTTGGGTTACGATGTTATCAATTGACGACTGTTCAAAGTACATTTTGATGTGCGAATGAGGTCAGTACCCTTAAAACGCACCATTTTATACCTGCGACAAGTAGTGCGAGCGTCTCTACCTGTAACGAGCGATTTCGGGGTATGCTATTGTATTGTTGTTATTGTATTGTTTATAGAGGTTGATGGTCACTCGATGTGTCACTCAAAAGCCTACGTATGCATTTTGATTTAATGGTAGTAACATTTTGCAGTACCGTTAAAATCACCCAAATAAAAATTCAGCGAAAGTCAAAATGTTGCATACGTGCGAATTTTTTGCACCCAAGTGTATTTACATATTTCATAAAACTACCTACAAATAAAAAATATTGGTCGTTAGCTGGATTTTGCAAAATCCATTCTGACAGTATTCTTTATGACATAATTACTAATGATCTTTGATGATGATATGATTTATATAATAACACCTGCGAAAACCTGTTCTACCGTGTAAAGGCAATAATACACTGTATCTTAAGTTATAGTGTTTTGCCTTAACAGGGCTCAATCGTTTCCTTTCCTTGTCTATGCCCCTGTAAATATTTTATTCTGCTAGGTTATAAATACTACACTGAGAACGTATTATTACCTATACCGCTTATTTTTTATAAAATCGGCTAAGTCGTATGGCTAGATAGATAATTTTAATTCCTTGAAAATGATACCAAACACTTTACACTTTAATAATGAAATAAAAGAGCAATCTAATAAAAACCAAAAAAAAGTTTATTTTCGCGTTTTCTCAAATCGTACTTTTTCAACTTACGTGTATTGCCTTTACACAGTAGTGTTGGGAAAATCCTGCGTGATTTATTAAGTAATTAAAAAATAAATAATAACCCAAAAAAAATATTTAGGTACCTTTAACACCCCTTTGTGTGATAACAATAGATTACTGGTCTTCAGATCTCTGTGCAATATCCAGTTGTCGTGTAAATGGTGCACGGCTTTCAGCAACTGAGTCATCAAACATTTCACTTCTCCTGCAAGGAAATAAACTAAATCAACTAGTTTAATAGTAAAGTATTCATTGAAAAATGTAGCGGATCCCAATACTACGTACGAACTGAATAAATTCGAGAGGACATCGGCATGTCCTAGATAAAATATACATATATTTAAATCCATAGCGTTTCTAGGATCGCAAAACCTTTGTAATAGCCAGAAATATCCCAAAATAGATCAACAAAATAGAGCATTTATAATATATATTGTATGTATCTAAATATTCATATGTATTTTGATGTTTGTATTTAAGTATGAATTATTTTTCATTTATGTAGTTTACTTCTATTTTAAGTAGCTAGTTATTTAATTCAATTTTCTCTTATTTTGGTAATCAGCCAAATGCACTACCGCCCCGCCCCACTCTTCATGACACAAAGCTTAGCTGGAAGAAAATGCTAATTACCATGAGGTTCGCCCATGTACTTGTTTTATCTTGTGCAATAATTTTTCTATCTATCTATCTATAGCTAGTAACATGACCAAAGAAAGCTCACCTGGTAGGAATACTTGTTTCTTTCCCCGCATCGTCTCCATAAGACTTTTAAGGTCGTGTTCCACATAGTCCATGACGATGAAAATCTTGTCCATGTTTGATCCGACTACGATTTCCCGGACGGTCACGATATTCGGATGTTGACCCTGTAACAATCGGAATAGGATGTGCGTCCTGTTAGTACATGCAGTTTGACAGGCGTTTGTATCAAATCCTGTTTTTTTTTCCTCGCGTGTATCTTACCCATTACCCACATTATGTAAAACATCTGAAAATGTATACTTCATCACTTTAAACAACTACAGCAGTAGTATAATATTTTCCACATAAAGTAGCTTTGATAGATTAATTTATAACTAAAATCTTTCGAGTCTGTATTTTCACTTGCAATAAACGAATAACAATAGTTATCTAACTGAACACAGATGTGACACATAATTTCCAAAAACAGCATGTAAAACAATGAACCATAAATTATAAGTAGAATTAATAGTGCAAAGTCAATACACTTCATTGTATTTTAAGGCCCATACTCACGAACAAATCTCAAGCTGAATTTAGGATTTCAAGCATTGATTTCTCATCAATAAAAGTGTATAAAAAAATCAATGCTTGAGTTTATATGGGATTCATTCTGGATTACGGGTCTTCCAAGTAAAGTATAGGCAACAAGAAACCTGTTATCTCGTACAACTTTGATACATTAATTAACCCTAGATTATGAACAAAGTAAAACAGATTATTTTTACTTTCATGTGTGTTACAATGAAGGTAATTGACCATATGCAATTTACAAATTTCAATCTACATTGTATAATGATATCTTAAATAACTGGAGTTTGGTTAGCAACTTTTGCTTGCTTGAGAAATAACAAATGTTGCTAGTCAATCAAATAGGGTTATCTCTGTGTAGAAAATTGCAAATGACCTTGTCAAAGGAAGCACAGATAAACATTAAAATCAACACTTAATGTATGGTATGGTTAAATCATTGAAACACAATTTTTGCTTCGCAAAATAAATAACAATCTCTCATTTTTCATCTCCTTTGTTAGGTAAGTACATTGAATTGTTTGTTATTTATTTTTCACATTGGTTTTGTCTTACGTAATGTTTTTGGATTGCAGTGTAAAACAAAGAAATAATTTATAGAAGTCTAACAAAAAACAATAAAAAATACCACAAAATATGTTTTTTTATTTTTTGTTACATTCTGTGCAGTATGAGTAGAGTGGATTAAACTTTGCCCCATTTTTAATATTTGAATCATCAAAATCCCAGGTAAAATACCATGACAACGTTATTGTTTGCCATACAGATTGACAACGTAGCTATAGTATATCTGATCTTGAATCATAGATTGCTCACATAATGAAAATGGCAGTTAGTGGTTCCCTTTAGCAAAGTTCAATATTTGTCATTATATTAAAATATCCGCATTGAAATGCATAGGTGTGGTAGATTGTCTTTATACACTACTTTAGCATTCAAGTAAATGAGCCTTCAGTCGCTGAAAGTCCACAAAATCAAATTGCATTATCAGTTAACTTGTGGTAAGTTAACTGATAATGAAATTTAAATTAGGGTGACGCGACCTACCTACAAGTTCATTAAAGTAAAGTGGTATGAAGAATACATTTTCAGATTATTTTATAGGACAATTTGGTTGAAACACATAGGTACACAAGATATTTCATGATTATTTGAATACAATAATGGCTGCCGATGCCATGAAATATGGGCAGGCTACAATGTCAATTCATTTCATTTTACGGCAGGATTACGCATTCGTAATCCTGCCGTAAAATGAAAAAATGAAATTGAAATGAATAGGATGAATTTCTGAAAAATGGGTCAATGGCTTGAGTTATTTATTTGCCATTTATCCTTTTTAGATGGATCATGAAATAAATCGTACATAAATAACGAAATATACAATCTTATGAACATATAAATAAGAATACAATTCGAATACAGGGTAGTGCGTCTTCTTTATGTTAATATTCATTTGCTGGGCATAAAACTCGGTGTGGAGGGCTATATAGTGTAGTTTTTGGTTTCACATCAACCAATTTGTACGTACGAACATCGAATGGAGATAAACAGAAATGTCTAACACGATAGCGATTACACATGTACAGGCTCATTTTACTTTTGACAGTACTTACATTTTTAGTTTATGCTTATAATTAACAAATATAGATAGAAAAACATGCTTACGACGGACATACTCAGTAAGTAGATCCGTGAGTATACGACGAAGGGGGGCAAATGTGACTTTGCCACATTTACTTTTTGCATGGTGATTGGATTCCACGTGATAGTTACATCGCCGATTATAAAGTAATCCGCTGAGCTCTAATCGACAGCCTTCGAATATTTTGAGTAAAAAAATATGATTCGTTTTAGTCATAAACCGACATGTCATTCCTTGCTTTTCTGGTGAAGAGTTTAAAGAGCATTAAGGGTGGTCGCTCACTGGTAACACAAGCCCATGGTTGCGTGCTGACATTGTATTCCAGTCGTTCCGTCTACTCTGTTATGTATGATGGGTAAAGTCTGGACTTTACTTTAATCTGCATAATTTCTCATTCTTAATTGTATAATTAGTCTGATTTATTTTAAACTAGTTATAATTGAGTCTTTAATTAATGTAATTGTTAATTAAGTAAACAAATAAATAAATAATGGGGTTTATTCTGTGAAGAATTCTTTAGGAAAATGGTCAAATACGTACCTAATCATTGTAACAAACCGTTTTAGTAGGCCAAGAAATGGTTATTTTAGTTTAGCTCTGGGGAAAGCACAGAATCGTGACTACTGGTTGTCAATTTTGTATAAAAAGCTCAAAGCCCTGGAGAGATGCAGCGGGTGAGGAGAAAATAATTATATATGCTAAGTTCAATTTTTGATTAGATATGCTTTATATCATCGATATTAATAGGTTACTAACGAGCTTCTACTACACTATCGTCTTCTTTTCTAACAATGCAAAATAACAGATAATACATAGTTTTCAATGACAGTGGAACAAACGTAAATCGCAAGTTAATTTAATATAAAATAACATAACAGATTCATTGCATTAAATTGCTTGATGAATAAATTAAATTTCGAAACTTATTAAATAAATAAGCGAATTGATATTTCAGCAAAAATCTACAAAATATAAAAGAGGTTAGAGCTTACAAAAAAAACAAGTCTATAGTAAGTATTATGGTAAATAATACCATAACTTATTTTTGGTTTTAAAACCGTGCCCTGATTCAATGTTTAAAGCCACAAGGACACAATGCGATTATGACCGCTTGAAAAATGATTTACCTTACATCATTCAATGTTGCGGTTTATGCTGGAGATTTATAAATTAATATTACATGAGATTTGGTCATTCGTTTATCCTCCGATGGCGTAAGCATAAAAGATGATGCCATGCATGGTATACCGTGCCTAAAGATAAGACGAGCTCGAGATTAATGTATGCCACTTCAGGATTGTGATCTAGGGCTTGGCGTGTGGTACACGCCTACGCATGGGCACAGCACAGTCGCGGCATAGTCTACAACCCACCCATTAAACCTATTAAAATATTTAAGTTAACATACAACAATTAAAAAGTTTAAAATATGTATATAATTTGTGATATAAGTTTAAAATACATTATGTACACATTGAATAATGGCTACCTAGCATAAAATTCATATAATTACCAACCATTATAAAACCATACAATAAGGATATTGAATGAGTTTTGAATTAAAATATATTGTACTTGTCTGGAATAGCCAAACCCGTGGAACGATAAGGTATTATAATGAAGCCCCAGGAAAGGCAGCTAGGCTTCACTGCGTTCATCCTTTAGCTTTTAGTAAGAAGCCCGTGAAAACAAATCTCGAATCTGCATGTACTTAAGATACATGTCAAAAACCTGGGGCAGACACCTACTCGAAAGAATACTGACGATTTCGTAAAGAATGTTCCGTGAAAGTGTGAGAAGAATTGTAAAGAATTACTGTTTTAGTTCAGCCAGTAGGTCTTCGCAGATATTTCGGGCACAATAGAATTTAAAAGATTTTATTTTCGAAAGTTGTTATAAGACCTGTCAAACTATGATTAATTAACTGTACAATTCTTTAGAATTAGGTACGTTACATACCTTCTTATGGTGGGGGACATCATTTGAGATGATGGGGGAAACATATACTAATAATGACAAAAATAAAATATCAATAGAAAGATGAGGTGTTTCGAACACTGCGACAGTAATACAAAACGAATATAAAATCTGCATGGCTATTGAGTATGAGGTACTTACGCCGTTTCATATTCCATCGCCTATGGCAGCGCCCCCTAGTGACTTGTGGCGATAAAACCTAACAGCAACATTGAAGTTATACAACACTTTTGCAAAAAAAACTGATTACGACGAAGGCTTTTGTCGTAAAATTGTAATAAACAAACCTGACCCCAAACGCATATAAGTACTCCTTGCGTCACGATTAAAAAAACTATAGGTACATACACTTTAACACGCGACGTAATTGAGTCCGTACATGAGTTTGCCATAAAGGGTGCTTGTTTGTTTGTTTAAAACCCTGTACAGCGGATTTTTAGAATCGATCTTTATGGTTAAAAGATATGTTTTAACGCCACAAGTCACTAGGAGACAATGCAATCGAAGATGAAAATACACCATAGTATTATGTCTTACTGAATTAGGGCCTGGTAGGTTCATATAGTTTTCATTAGTGAGTTTAGGTATCTACCAGATTCTGACAAAATAAGTTTGGGATAATAACAGTGAAGCATGCAATGAATTACCAGGTAAAACATTAGTTTGTGAAGCTTCAAACTACGGGTGGAATTACCGTAAAAAATAATTGGTGCTTGTAGTTAGTGAACAAATTTCAAATTTTTTGAGAGATAAAATAAAATGTATTTTAGATCTATCGCTTGGTTCACAGACTAGAAAAAACTTATTTTGCACTGCATAGAAACACTATTTCCGCATTGTAGTAAATAAAACGACGACTTATCTAGATGACTACATATTAAGCGAAACTATACGTGAACATCAAGCATTTAAAAAACGCAATAATTAATAGCTCTCATTATGTGTCCTAATAACTAAAAATTGCATACAAGTAACATATACTTGTCTAGTATGAATGAGGCAATTATTATTATTAGATAACATAGCTATGTTACATTATTAACACAAATTGAACTAAAAAATAATATAAAAACAACATTTCAAATTAGGTGAAAAGCTCAGAAACATGATAGAAAACCTTAGTATATATGTGTGTTATTTTTGTATCAAAACAATAAAATTAAGTATTTAGCACTTAGGGATCTTGGAAGTAGGAACACCAAATAATACAGAGAATAAACAAGCTATTTTAATCCCAAAAGCATAGATTTTTTTGTTTAAAAGTCTGTTTATCAGAATAAACAAAGCATTATTTTCAGTTGCATTGTATACAATCAACATTACTATATGAGAATCTTATATTTTAATAAATTATTACTATAATTTAGTTTGAATATGGTTTGGTATCATGCTTCTGGAAAATAGATATTTTATTCATGCTTATTTTCACCAACCACAATGATGGATACATTATATTCTATGTAATACATCATTACCTATTTCACGAGACACAGTTAAACAGTTCCTATTAAACCACAGAAGAGTATATTGTAGGTATATTCCCTTTTTCCATTATTAAACTGACAAATATGACACGTGTTACATACAGCTGCAACTTGTAGTCATCTCTACAGAAAAAAAGACGCGTCCTTTTTTCTGTAGAGCTAGATGACTACATGTTGTCACATACTATGTTAGTCGAGTTTCGCGTTTTTTTTTTTTCCTAAATGTTTCTTGTGATAGGTATTGGTTGGTGAATATTAGCATTATTGCCTTATAAGTAATATTTACCTGACACCACTGTCTCGTCTGCTTATAATTACGTGGCATAAAAGTAATCGCTATCATAGATCTTTCTATCTATGTCACACCTTCAATGTTCGTACTTTAGTAGGTTAGGATTTTGGGAAATTACTTTTTCAATAAACGCGACGTTCATGGTGTAGTAAAGAATCTGAGGGGTCGTCGTCCCCTGTAATAAATTCCTTATAAAGATACTTAGGCCCGCCCGTGTATCGAAGTTGTTACCCGTGCAATAGGGTCACACCTCTAGCACTACCCTCTTGCAGGTAATAGGTCGGGGCCTGTAGGAATAAAATACAAGGCATTAATAAAGTGAATAGAACACATGAGCCATCGAGTGCTTCACAGCTCGCGGCTCAAACAAGCTGCGCGTTATTAACTCTCTAAAGATTTTGAAACAATACCTTTATCGAGAGCAGTAATGCATTATGATGGCTCAGGTGAGCTTAGTTTTATTAAAAAAGAGAATGTGATCCTACCTTCAATAGTGTGTTGATTTCCCTTAAAGAGGTAATGGGGAATCCTTCTTTCTCCTTTTCCATTTTGAGTCGTTTCAAAGCAACAATTTCCTCAGTGGTTTTGTCACGAGCTCTGTAAACAACGCCGTACGTGCCTTCCTCTATGCGATTCAGACATTGAAATTCCTCAACTGATCGACAACCCTATAAATAGTTATAAATCACACATGAATTCACGGTTTTACATATTTATGAAACCAAAACATAAGTGCAGCTAAATTTCATTCACAATAAATTATATACATATATATGCTTACATTAAATTGACAATGCACATTATGATGTTATCCTGTGAAGAAATGTAAGGTTCTTTTGATTTGAAAATTACCTGTAGTGCCGGAAAATATGGAGGAAGAGCACTAATGGTCTCTTCTCTCAATTTGGCTTCTTCGTCATCCTCTTGGGGTTTTTCTTCTTGAAGAGTTTTGCCATTTTCCCCTGGGGGTGGTGGGGAGAATGAATGTGATCTACTTCTGCTTTTAGAGCGAGAGAGTGACCTGAAATTTTTGGGAAGATTGATATTTAGGCGAGATATACAATACAAGTTGAGGCGCGAAGGTACATTCCCACATCACACACAAACACAAAGCAATCTCAATATAGCATACATTATCTGATTCATCCATTTGTCATGTCAGTTCTATATTGGTCACCTGCATTAAGACAGTGACCAAGTAGAGTAATGATGGCCCTAGACATTTTTAGTGTTTTAGGAATATTAATTTTATTTTTAAATATTTATTCATAATAAAGTTAACAGTTACTCATGTCTAATGCTGGTCATTTTTCACACAGCATCATAATCATCATAGCATGACTGTAAACTAAACACTGCTTTAACTCTTTCACAAAACACTACATAACTTAGCAACTGTTTGATAATCTTTAAAAGTAAGCATGTAGCAATTTTGTATCAAATGAACATTTAACTTATCTCTTAAATAGCCTAGTGGTGGATGGTGAATGAATCAGTGTGATGCAAGAATTCATTGTTCCTAGCAGGGCTCCTTTAGTGATATGTCACATAACTACTTGTTGGGAATGATCTTATGAGGATTCCTGGTTTCACACATTGGTTTCTTAAAGGTAAAATTCTGGCAAGGTTATTGATTTAATCAGGCATTGGCAGACACAGTTTCTGTTTGTATTTTTATAATTTCATGATTTAAAACATAATTACCTTGTAGACTCATGAGACGATGGTGAACCTTCATCTGATTTTGGTGAGGGTGATTTAGATTTAGATATTTGTATCAAGCTATCATCCATTTGTTCATTCTCAAATTCAAAGTCTGACTTCTCTATTATTTCCTCTTTCTCTTCCGATTTTGATTCATCACCAGTCTCTGAACCTGTGCTGGTACTATCATCATCGGTTTCACTGTTGGTGTGTTCTAAAATAATTTAAATATTGGTTGTACACAAATTCAACAAATATCTTTAATAGCTAGACAGAAGCCTGTATTCCAGGACACAATAATCTTGTATAATCTAAACTTGAGCATTCCCAATGGAAAATAACAAAACATATGTGATAGTGAAGATTTAGTTTGAAATTCATTCTGATGTATGATTCAGTTATAAGTGATAAGTCTCAGATTCAGTTTCACTTACCATCTTCAGGGTCGGAGTGAGGGGATTCACTTTTCAACTCAACATCACTTGTGTCTGATACTGTGACAACTGAATTGAAAGCAGGAGAATGGCTTAATTTAGTCTTTTTGGTCATAGAATCATCTGGCGAAGGAGAACGTTTCTTGCCGCGACGTCTGCGTTCTTCGCGCCTTGCTTCTAACTCGTTGCGCGATTCGTATTTTCTTTTTTCCATTTCACGTTCTAAAAAGAATATTAATTAAAATCAAACCAACTCTTGCCAATTTTTCAAGAAGGTAATGAATAATATATATTTAATTCCGTTCTTACCAGCTTCAAGCAATTTTTTTCTTCTTTCCTGTTGAGTTTTGTCAAGGGATGTGTGCCGATCTGATCTAGTTTCCTTGTCGGATCCCTCAGAATTTTTAGAAGTGTCTTGGCATTGCAATTCTTTTGAAATCCTTTTACTGAGTAATCTGGACCTCAAATCCTCCAGTTCTTTATCACCAGAAGTCTTGTCTCTATTTTCTTTTTCATTTGTATGATTGGTATGGCTTTCCTCTGAGAGCAATCTTAGCCTGGACTCTATCCTTTCATTACCTTGGCGTTTTCTATCCACATCTGCATATTTATATTGCCGCTCACGATTCAAATAAGTCTCTCTCTGAACATCTTTCTCCTTGTAAGCTTCTCTACTTCGAGGTAAATCCCTGAATGATGCATTTGCATTATCTCTAGTGTAAATTTCCCTCTCTCTATAATGCTCTCTTTCTCTGTAGGGATCTTTTTCTCTATAAACTTCTTTTTCTTTGTAGAGTTCTTTCTCCCTTACTTCTCTTTCACGATATAATTCTTTTTCTCTGACATCTTTTTCCCTATAAGGTTCTTTATTATCTCTATATAATTCTTTATCCCTGTATGCTTCTTTTTCTCTGTAGGGATCCTTATCCCGGTAGGCCTCTTTTTCTCTGTACACTTCTTTCTCTCTGTAGGGGTCCTTTTCCCTATAGGTTTCCTTTTCTCTGTACATGTCTTTTTCCCGATATGTTTCCTTTTCCCTGAATGCTTCTTTATTATTATCTCTATAAAACTGTTTATCTCTATAATATTCTTTGGGTATATCCTCACGATCATTTTTGGACATATTATCTCGTTTAGGTTTATCAGGCTTGTCACGGTCCCTGTTGAAAAAGGTTAAGGATTGATCTACAACAGAATCAACAAAATAATATTTAAATACAGTTCTGAAAAGATCAAAACCAAATATTGATTTTATGTCAACACCTGTTTCAATCTTCATCCAAATCAGTCCAGTTGTTACAGAGAGCAACAACTACAACTTTGACGTTTATAGTGTAAGTAGGTTAGTAACATATAAAACAGGCCACAGTAAAAGTTTTAACAGGTCAAAAATATACAGCCCTATGACAGCCAAACAGATACAGGGGCTCAAAATTTATAATAACCTAAATGTTTGATACAGATATTTTTTCTTTGTTTTTTGGATTTTTTGTTGATTTTCAACCATATTTGTTCCACTGTCTTTCTTACTCTACTGTATATGGACCAGTAGAGCATGTTAGATATAGGTGCACACCCTGGAACAGACCTATGTTGACCTGGTTAGAGCTTTAAACTTAGAGCATCAAAATACAATAAATGGGGATAAAATTTTACTGACCTGTAAAGATGTTTTTTCTCCTTTCTGGTATTATCTTTGTATCTGTCTTTGACAAACCTCTTATGCCCTCTTTTATCTCGGTGTGAGGGCCTTATGACAGCTTGAGGTGGTTTAATAACCAATGAGTCAGCATTGTCTCGGTCTTCGTCAGACAAACTAAAAAAAAATTGTCTTTCTCATTTGACAATCAAACTGAAGAATGGCAATTAACTGTATGGTCTCAACCCACAGAGGTTGCATCTGCACGGAATCTAACAAATATGTATGTCAGAGGTAGTTAGTCCATTCTAATTGTTTCACAAATTGATTGGAAAACTAGCATCTTTGTATAATTGTGGTAGTAATAGTATTCAGTTTACAGACTCGTTTTCCTGGATCGAGCACACTAGTACATACCTATCTTCCAAGCTTACGATGAGGAAATAATGCTAACCAAAGAAAACCAATCTACACAGTATTAGGCATTATCGAGTTCGCATCTCCAGTTTCTTATTTATTTCAATATACATACCTGAAATCCATTTCGTCTTGCACTGGGCTGCGCGCTAATTCCCCGTCCTCGCTTTGATCATCTTCGTAATTACTCATAATAAAATTTAAAGAAAGGTCGCGAAGTTAAACAAACCAAATAAAAATAATGTACACCACAATGAAAAATCATTTAATAAATTTGCACTGTGATTATTTCAAGCAATTTTTATAAATTTAAACCCTACACAACACACAAGAAACAATTACATCAAAAAAGAAATTTGAAATCACGTCGCCACGCCATCTTGTTTTTGAAATGATGTTTGATGCACAGATAAATAAAATTTTGGTCTTGGTTCTTTTTCTTAGCTTGCTTGTTTTACAGTTTCTACAGCGTTGTTCAAGATCTTTGTTTGCAGCTTAGATGCTGAATACTGGTGTACAAAAATGCTGCATGCGTAATGGTTTATGAAGGTTAGTTAGGAATATAGCAATGGTTTTCATACTCCCCATATAATGTCCATACCGATAGCGATACATGATATATGATAGCGTATACGTAGTATCTCTTACTAGTGTGTGCTAGCGTCCACTGGACGCTTCTTGCGATGTACTGAGTGTACGAGATTAAACCCTGCATCGTCAAAAATTGAATAGGTACTATCGCTACTTAACTATTTATGTAAGGACTCTGAAAGCAGATTATTTATTAGTGTTAACCGTAATTGATGTAACGCCAGATAATTGTGAAAGGAACGCTTTATCGGCTGTGAAACGGCTTGACCAAAGTTTTTTTTGGAACGAATTTCTTTATCGCGCGTTGTGAAAGGGGGCTAGACGGAAAAAAATCTCACGAAAAGTTGTAACGACACTTTTTGCTATAGTAAGCTATTGTAAGCTGTGCGGCGTGCGCATGTCTCTCTGTCTGTCTCTCTCTCTCTCTTATAGAAAGCAAGCCAGATATTTTCATTTATTTTATTATTATTATTTTTTAAGTTGGCTTGCTAAAAAAAAATACAATTCCTTCAATAATTAATCGAAAGGAACTTCGTTACATTCGGGTGTCCCTTGACACCTCTCATTTTATTTTATGTAAACGACTTTATATGTTAATCTGTGTAGGTACTTGGCGGCTGCGAACGAGGAGCTTGTATCAATAATAGATAAAAAAAATACAAGTCATATACATTCAATTTATGACACTCACTTGACTTGACACTGGCAATGGCAATTATAAATTAATCTCGTTTTCTTTTCTTTATTCTATAATGTACACACAAATAAACACTTACAATAGGCAGAATTAAATGACATGTACAAAGGCGAGCTTAACCCTAAACAGAGTTTTCTTCCAGCAAACCTTGAGCTAGAGAGAGGTATTTATAGAAGTAGGACAGTGTATACATATATAAACCATGCTAAAATATATGGATACTATAAAACATATAGAATACAATTTTTTAGAGAGACAAATAGTGCTCTTTTACTCTTCTCCTGAAGACATCGATTGAGGGACTATCACATATAGTATGTGGTAGGGCATTCCGACGCTTAACCGCATAAACAGTAAATGAATCGCTGTAGCGGCTAGATGAGTGAGAGGGAGTTTTAAGTAGAAGGGACTTAGAGGACCGACACGGCATACCACGAGGGACCAGAAATTGAAAACGCTCACGAAGATAAGGGGGAGATAGAGGGCTATAAAGAACCTTATAGAGAAGATCACGACGACGACGAATAGGGAGCCATTTGAGTTGGGATCTAAACGGATGCACAGGTTCTGTAGACGCTCCAGTTTGTTAACAAGTTCTTCCGTGGCATCAAGAAAACAGACATCGGCATAATCCAGAAGGGGTAACATCAAAGTTTGGCCAAGAGTGATTTTTGTTTCAAAGGGAAGAAACTTCTGGAGGCGCTTGAGCGACTGGAACGCAAAATGAACTCGTTTACTGACATCATTAATATGACCTACCCAAGAAAGATGGCTGTCGAATATCACTCCAAGGTTTTTAGCTTTACATGAAAAGGAATAATCACGCTGTCATAACTAACAGGAGGGATAGTCGATTGAGCGATGATATTTAACATATAGGGGCTGCCCAATATCAAGACTTGAGACTTAGAAGGATTATTAACCAAGAGACCAAACGATTTTGCCCATGTTTTAATTATATGGAGGTCAGCGTTTATATGGGTAATACCCTCGTCTATGTTATCAGTCTTGAAATGGTGGTAAATCGTCCGCGTACAGATGGCAGTGAGAAGAAATGACCTTGGTTATGGAGTTAATGAACACTGAAAAAAGTAGAGGACAAAGAACGCCACCTTGTGGTACACCAGCAGTAATGTCACACCAATCAGAGCAGGACTCGTCAAGGCGTACACACTGCGAGCGACCAGAAAGATAAGATTGGAACCAAGAGATTACTGGGAGTGAAACATTTAAGGAGGAAAGGATAGCTAGGAGGATGTCGTAGTCTACGGAGTTGAAAGCACTGCAGAAGTCCAAGAGTACCAAGACCGTAAGGCACTTATTATCCATGGCCCAGCGTATGTCGTCAGAAACTTTTATAAGGGTGCTAGTGGTGCTGTGGCCAGGTCTAAAACCAGATTGAAAAGGACTCAGCAGACTATGTTGAGAAAGAAAACGAGAAAGTTGCCTATAGACAACATTTTCCAGGATTTTGGATAGTGTAGGAAGGATGGAAATAGGTCGAAATTGTGAAACAGTAGTAGGATTGGGGGTTTTTGGGAGAGGTAACACAAATGCCTTTTTCCAGGCAGCAGGGAAAGAGCTTGTCACTAGAGAATGATTAAGGATGTGAGTGATTGGAGAGGCAAGCTCATAGGAAAGGAGTTGAAGCATCTGAACATAGATGCCATCAGAGCCTACTGCTTTTGTGGATATGGATTCAGGAACAAAATGACTTCTCTCTCAGTAATCTCATTGAAATGAAAAGGAGGGCACTCAGGCATGGGTAAGCGCGATAGGGAGTCCAAGGTGTTATATTTAATAAAGCTATCAAAACAAATAGGAGATTTAGAAAAGTGGGAATTGATAATATTTATATCTAATGAGATATTGTTGGAATCGCTAGACAGTTTACCCAGCCCAAGAGATTTCAGAAATTTCCACATTTGCGATGTGTTACAGTTTTTAATAGAGTCGTGAATACGTCGCTTTGAATCTCTGCACATCTTGGTACATCGGTTACGTAATTTCTTATAGGAGGCTAAATTATTTTCAGTAGGGAACTTTTTAAAAAGCCGTTTGGCCTTATCGCGTTAGCCTTTTTTAGAGACGGCGATAGCCAAGGAGCAGGGGCATGTTTGACTTTCACAACTTTGAGCGGTGCGTGAATGTCGTAGAGTGCGGAGATGATATTATTAAAGGCCTCTACTTTATCATCAACGTTATCAGCCACGATGACAGGAGACCAATCAATTCTGTGCGCGTCACCACGCAAGCACTCTAGGTCTATATCCTTGAAACTTCGAAGAAGCAGAGATTTGGGCTTACGCCTCGGACAGCGAATTTTATACGATAGGAAAAGAAGGTCATGATGGGAGAAAGGGGCAGTTAATTGACCATGTGTAACCACACGATCAACACTTGAGACAATAATAAGATCTAAAAGAGAGGGAATAGAATGAGGGGCATGGTGAGTGGGAGAAAGAGGAAGAATGTGCATATTAACAGAAGAGATTAGAGAAATGAGTTTTTGGGCACTTAAATCGTTCAGGAAAAGGCATGTATTAAAGTCATCTAGAATTATAGTATGGTCGTAAATGGGAGATAAGGCTTCTAATTTTGTCTCAAGAGAGGAGAAGTAATCGACATGTAAGGGCGGAGGATAATACACACCTAGTAGAATTCTAGAATGGTTAACTATAACCTCGATAAACAAATGTTCAGCAAAGTTGCGATACTCTCCAGGTGATTGGTCGATTACTTTACAAGGTATATCAGCTCGAAGGTAGATAGCAACTCCGCCACAACCTTTACCGATTCTATCATTTCTGATGAGCCTGAAGCCAGGGAGGGGGTATTGAGTAGAGGGCAAGCCGGGCTTGAGAAATGTCTCCGAAACAAGTACAGCATCAACGAAGTTGCTGTCAAAAGATGCAAAAGCATTGATGTGAATCACGTTAAAATTTTTGAAAGGCCCGAAAAATTTTTCTTTCAGTTGATCAAGTAAAAGAGTGGAGTCATCTTCAAGCGCAATTCTTGTCCCTTTGTTTTAGAAAGAAGAGCTGTAAGTCCGGTCTTGAATGTGAATAACTTTTAGGGATTAGTAGTTCCCGAACTACTAACTTTTGTTAGTAACTCTCATAGCAAACTCAAACGCACACCACGACTTTGGAGAATATATTAGGAGGGTTAGAGTAGAGAAGGGGGTGTTACATAGCGTGATGAAAAAGTGTTGCAAATTATATTGCTTTCAACTTTAAGCTTCGTGGAATAAAAAATTACTTATTTACATCTGGCCATAAAATTTGAAAATCAAGCAATTTTTCGAAAAATCATGTCATGATTTATTTTTTAACAATCTAACTTTATGGACACCATTTGAATGTTAAAGGCGTAAATTGTTAGATATGGCCTTGAAAAATTTGAAAATCAAGCATAATTCGAAAATTCATTTCGTGATTTAAACTTTAACAGCCTTACATTAAGGACACTGGTTGAAAGATTTGGCAGTAAAATGTTAAGAAATGGCATAGAATTTTTAGAAAAGCTTTATTTTTAGTTTTCGAAAATACATGCCTTAATTCAATAAAATCATCCTACTCAATGCAGCCAATCCGTTCTAGATAGCGGGCAAAACGACAAAAGGAACAAAAAAAAAAAATTGACAGGTCTGCCACTGCGCAGAATTGTAATTTTTTTTGGCGACTGTATGGTGAGTGTCCAAATCTAGTTTAGAAATACCCTCGGCCGAAGTTTTATTTTATTTCACACTATTTCACAGCTGTTTGCATAGAGGAACTAACCACTACGTTTAGCTGCTTGTTTTCCAATTTCATTGCTAATGATTGCTGTTGCGTGGTTTTTATTCAACGTAGTGGTTACGTTTTTGTTTCAATTCAATGATTAAATCTTTGTTAAAAACAAAACGATTTAAATCTTTTAAGTTTTCTGCTTCTATCTAATGTATGTCCGTTAAAAAGTTGTTCGTGTTTAGTTTGGTTCTTCTGTGCTGATCATAATTGTATTGTTGACTTTGTTAAAATGTTATTATTGTGATAGTCTTTTGCTTGTATTATTGGAGATCATGGTAAGAAACAAAGAAAGTATTTTGGAACAATTTCCTTTCTATAGCTGGTATGATAGGTATTTATTGTGAAAAATGATATCAAGTAAATCTTTAGCTAAACCCTCCAAGATCTAGAACTCACATTTTGTAGTGTGTACATTATGTGTGACCACAATGATTCTAGATCAAATATCTAATCCTTGACATCTATTTTTAAACTCTAGAATAGCAAAATACTGAACAGCATAGCAAATGCCTTAGATAGCAAGGAAGAACTAAATAAACGGAAAGAAAATGGTCAATTAGTTCTACAGGACCTTCTCAACTGTGTGCAAAAATGTCAAAATCGTTTTGGGGGAAAATCTGAACTGGCTACTGAAGATGACATAAGGTAAACTACTCTGGTAGTATACAATAAAGTAACTGCTAAAAGTCACAATCAGTCACAATGATTTAAGTCATCAGCCTATTAAGAGATATGACAGCATTATGTTCTCTCTCTCTATTATGCTTTTACTCTATTGCTCTCTCTATTGCTTTATTACCTGCAAGATCAAATTATTTCCATAACAAACGGATACAGGGAAGATTTGGAAAATAAAATAATAGATTACTAACCATTTCTTTCAGGGTTGCACACCTGTGTGATATATGGGAAAAAGTTTTAAGTCATGGAATCAGAACAAATCTGTCGAGTTCATCAATTCAAAGTTTGGTGACTGCTGGTCTTAACTTTACTTTTAATATCATCAATGTTGGTAAGTACAATGGTCAATTAAACAGAAATGTTCATTTACTTAGTTATATGTTATTTTACCACACTACTCATGGTAAATAAGTTGTCACTAGAATTGTGATCTCACATTTATAATTGTGATTATTAATGTTAGTATGCACTTACTGATGGGACAATCTGGACTCACATGAGACAGAGTGGCGGGAGACTGCCAAAGATCAGGATAGATGAAATAATTTAGGGGAGACCTTTGTCCAGCAGTGGGATAATACAGCTTTACTAAAAAATTAATGCAATTATTATGTAGTTAGGGTTACAAACCTCAAAAAGAAAAAATGAACCCTTATATATTGTCCATCTGTCCAAGTGTAAAAAGAAATGCAAACATTCCCAGATGAGCTCTTTCACAAGAAGCTCTGCTTCTTCAATTCTAGTTTGCCAGTTGTACTTTTAAAGGAAATAATTTAGCTTGAATAATTCTTGCCGAGTTTGCCTATAGAAGACAACAGGGCAACCCTTATCCAACCCTTGTAATAAACTGTGATTTTAAAATTGCAGGAAACTCACTATGGAGCTATACATGCTTACATCTAACAAAACATGAAAAGGAAAGATTTAAAATTCTCTCAAACATCAACACACCAGTTGGTTACTTTAGAGCATTTCTCAGAGCAGCCTTAAATGAAAGATCACTGGAAAGGTGAGTTACAAATTGAATTGCAAGCTTATATTTTTGTTTGTTCGTTTTGTCTGTGAACATGGGTAAAGTCATGAGCAAAATCTAGTCTGAAAATTACTTGTAATGATATCATTAATGATAGTTATATCTGACTCAAATACACATGCATTATAATGTGTATTTATTATGTAACTGCTGTGTTTTTTTTAATTTGTTTTTCTAATAAGGTATCTCCAAAGCTGGATTGCCCATGGTCTCCTTCTAGAATATTACGATGAAGGCGCCCTAATCAGAGATGCGGAAGCATCGAATCTCCTAACCAACATGGCGTCAGGTAATATCCGTTACATATAAATAACAGTATCAAGGCCAATGCTCGATCATGTGTTAACATATTTCAGGCTTATCATCTATTTTGTTTGCATTATCAATCGACAGACCAGAGTTGAACGAACAGCAACAAATCAGCCAAGTGTACAAAGCGGAACATGTCATTCCTCTACCGACTCCTGTCAAATCCTCTGTAAATTTGAGACGGAAACCTTTACGTCAAGTCATATCATTCGATAAAAGTGAACAAAGCAATGCATTGGTAAACAAACACTCTCCGGAAGACCAGATGGATCAGTCTATGTGGAAAAGCGCGCCATCTACTTGCCTCAACTCGCCAGATCCCAAGAAAGCTCCTCATATGGCTTCAACCAGTGAACCAACCAGTTCAGAATACAAAGGCTTCAGACATTTCTTTCCTGATAGTGTGAAAGGCATAGACAGCCCATCTCAAATACTGTCCAAATTATCGGAACGCGCAAAAGAAATATTCACGTCTTCCAATAGCATAGATGTTAATGTTGTCAAAGATGATGTTTCGGAATTCAGTATTAATAATTTAAAAATATCTGAGAGTGATAGTGAAGATATAGCTGTGAGTATCGATGGAAGCAACTCATGCCTGGAGTTGTGTTTTACTGAAGACGAGAGTGTACCGGAAGAAAAGAGTCTTAGCTCTGTTCTAGAAATTAAGGAAAAGGAATATATCAATTTACACTTGAAGTGTAGTCAGATAGAAATCGCTTATAAAGACAAAATACAGAAGTTAGAAAATGTTGTATTGGATCTAAGCAAGTGAGTTGTAGCACTAGAAAAATGTTGCATGCATTGCACATTTTAATAATTAGTACCTTAATAAAGGATTTCTATCTTTTTTAGAGAAAACGATAGATTGAAAGAACAGTTACGGCATTACATGTCGGCGGTAGAAATGGGTAAAGCTTTGAGAAATAATAATACAGATACGGAAAACAATGAAGAAGTTAGCCAATATGAAAGGAAACTAGTTCAGGTTAGTACAAATATCTCTAAGGCTTGCCTCATATACCTCGTAGGTTTAAATTTAACGATGAAGGTAATACATTTTTCAATGGAAAATAAATCACTCTCCGTTTAAAATCGATTTATTAATACTTACCTTAGATTTACTCGATTCGGCAAGATTTGTTAGGAAACAAATTAATTTTCCATCTATTTTTTTTCAATGATTTCCATTGGTTGCAAATCAGCTTTTTTTTTTGAGGAATCGCTAGATTCTATTATTTAAACCAAATCTTAGTCTTAGCTTAGGCCATCTAACCAAGCCCCAAAATCAGCCAGTGCTTTGTAAATGGTTGTCATTACAAATAGAACATTTACTTTTTCAGGTAGCGGAAATGCACGCGGAACTGATGGAGTTTAACCAGCATTTGCAAAAGAAATTACAAGAAATGGAGAGTGCTTCGGCGCTTGAACTATTAGAATATCCCGAGTCGAATGTGAAGGCGTACATCCCTTGCGCTTTACTGGTGGGAAAGAAAACTCGCTCGTATCATGTCTACCAAGTGAGTAACAACCAAGTTAATTCTATTCTTAAGGTTCATTATGTATCAATAGCCTCTGCCCACGGCTTCACCCGCCTGATACCCCGATAAAAAGTAGCCTATATGATTTTCTAGGTCACCAACCATACATTTTCCGAGTTTCATCCAAATCGTTTCAGCCGTTCTGGTGATTATTGGTAACAAAAATCCAAACTTTCGCATAAATTGTATTAGTAGGATTCTATTTATGTACAGAATGATGAAGAGGTTAGGGTCTATTTGAGGACATCGGTAGCGGCGCGGTGGCCGAGTATCCGACTGAGGCGTAAGAGGTGCCGGTTTGATTCCCGCTGCGAGACAAAATGTTGACATGTTCTACATTTTCCGGGTCCCGGTGTTGTGGTAACATGCTAACACAACACCTGTGAAGTGCGTATCAGGAGTTGGTACTGCTCTCTTCACAGGGAACCCTAGTGTGGGGTCAGGACTATACATGTGACTGTCAGGTGTCAATTTCTTTATTTAAACGTCATACATCTTAATAGCTATATTTTATTGTAAAGTTTTGACGTCCACGGTATAGACGCGTGTAGTTCGCGAACGAACTAATCACTTAATTAGTAAACTAGGTCACTTACCAACGTAACCCGCGCGCGTGGGATGGATTATTGCCCGTATAAAGAACCCTTATATTTATTCCGTGGATGAACATGCTGCCAATTTATCGTCTTCATGTTTGTTTTGTAACCTATGTGTAACATTCGAATTAACTCCTGCCGATCCCCCATTTTAAAAAACGAATTTACTACGGGACTCTTACAATCCTATTCTTAATCGCTCGCTTACTCTATCCTTGTCCTTTTCTAACAATGGAGAGATGCAGACAACTTTTAGCACGCTGCTAAAGTTAGCGAGTGATTATGAATAAGAGGGTAAAATTTTACATTTAAACACAAAACGGTGCTTCGCTTTGTGCAGTCAGGAAAACATGGCTTATAAATCAATTTGGATGAATAATTTCTTAATGTTGTTTTAGATATTCCTCAAAATTGGTGCGGAAGAATGGAATGTATATCACAGATATGCTAAGTTCCACGAGCTTCACACGCAACTCAAGAAATGTCATTCTGATATTGCCACTTACAAGTTTCCACCAAAGAAAACTTTACGAAAACGAGTTAGTAAAATTTGAAGTTTTCTATTTAATATTACTCGCAATATTTATTTTTTATTTTCTTTGTATACCTTAAACAATATTAACTTAGCGGACGATCGAACTTGCGACCTGGTACGAGACTGCTATAACCACTCAGCCACTGAGTCAACGGCTAAGTGGCTAAGATATTCGTGCACATGTTATGCACTAACCAAAAATTTGTTTAACAAGTTTTAAGTTTAATAATATCTTACTTATTTATTTTCTCTGTGGCGCAGTGGGCGAAGGTCCGCTTGAGACGCAGAAGGTTGCGGGTTCAATTCCCGCTGCAGGACAAATGTTTGTATGATCGCAAATATTTTACTCGGGTCTGGGTGTTTTTAATGTATATTGTGTATGTATTATATAATATAGTACCACATGACTGATATACTATATATATATATATATATATTACACAACATATGCTCTGCTTACTTTGGGGCTAGATGCTGTGTGAAAATGTTTATATGATCGCAAATATTTAACTCTGGTCTGGGTGTTTTCATGTATAGTATGTATGTATTATTTATATATGTATGTATATATATATATATAGTATATCAGTCATGTGGTTCCCTTAACACAAGCTCTGCTTACGTTGGGGCTAGATGATGCTGTGTGAAAAATGTCCAGCATTATTTATTTTATTTATTTTTGCAGGACGCTCACCTCGTTGAGCAGCGTCGGTTGGCCTTGCAGGCTTACTTACGTCACATCCTGCTAGTGCTGCCGGAATTCAGGGAGTGCACAAGCCGAACACAGCTCATCACTCTCCTGCCTTTCTTTGGGTGATTACCTTGTTATTTTGTTACCTCTGATTTAAATTTCAATCACAACTTCATTGAGTAAGAAAAAAATCATTGGAAAAAATGGACAGATGATATCTTAATGTTGATACCGAAGATAAATAAATAAATAATGTGTAGTATTTTACTGTGTATGTAAGTATGTAATTATATTTATCTAGTAGTTTGTATATCGCATCGCACTCACCTCTTGATTTTAATAGTTACGTTCACCGCCAACCATTCTCACAGTTGCATTCTTTTCACTCCATCCCAAGGTTGTCTGGAAGAGATCGCTTTTTAGCGATAAGACCGCCCATTGTATTTTTAGTTATATGAAGTTTTTGTTATCTGGGGTGTACAATAAAGTATTTTAATTCATTCATTCATTCAAATAATGCTTTTAATTTTTCAGACAGCGTAATCTAGCCCCAAACTAAGCAGAGCTTGTATTATGGGAACTAAATGACTGATAATACTACTTATATACTTTATAAGATAATAGTACTACGCCAACGAATTACACAATACACGATATTTACCACTAGATATACGTAAAGGCAACGTAATAAATTAATTGGTAGAGTACTACTTTGAAACTATCAGAGTTATCATAAGGGTATACTCATGTGTCCGTTTTTTCCTCATTTACAGTTTTCCTTCAAGATATAGAAATCACTTTTATTTTTCAGGACTTCCTCTACAACAACGGAAAACGGCGTAACACAGTCACTGAGCAGACAGCAATCGATGGATTCCATCTCAACGTATAACGCATTGTAGCCTTTTGATTATGTAGAGTATAGGCATCTCCAATTACTTTCATAATAGGTCACGAAAGTAGAAGTCGTAAGTTTTGTAGGGCGTAGAATGGTTAGAAAACATTATTTATTGGCATTTTATTGAAGTTTAAAACCGTACAACGAATGTGATTCTAACGTATTTAACTGGTGCATACCAAGAGTTATAAAGTAGCTAGAGTAGCACGAACTATTTGTGTGGCAAAGGTCTCCCTCCTTTAAACTCAATTATTTATTTAAACTTATTGGAACTGACTAGAGATCATCTCTTGTAGTAACCATATTTGCAGAAGAGTTTTCTTCAAATGATATATAACGGACAATATACTGCGAAATAAAAATTATTAACATTGGTGGGACAGTACATTGTGTATGTTCATATGTACAAATAAATAATTAAAAGAATGTGGGGATCAATAGTAATCCAAAAGTTAGCGGTAAACGGAAACGCTAATGCTCTCATACCACGGCTAGTTGGTCAGTGAAATCGTTATATTAAATAAAAAAAACTTTTAAAACAAATTGAAGCAAAATTTACCCTACGGCATCATAAGCAGATCAATAAAAAACTTTTAAAACAAATTGAAGCAAAATTTACCCTACGGCATCATAAGCAGATCAATAAAAACTTTTAAAACAAATTGAAGCAAAATTTACCCTACGGCATCATAAGCAGATCAATAAAAAACTTTTAAAACAAATTGAAGCAAAATTTACCCTACGGCATCATAAGCAGATCAATGCGTCTGCTGTTTGTCGATACATAAAAGATTGAATCAAACTTTAGTAGGTATCGACATTATCCGTACATTATATTCCTTACAACGACGGCGTGAATTGCAACTTGCATTTCAGTGTAAAAAAATAATAATATAGGTGTTTTATCTTTACCGAGTTTGTGGACTTTGCAATGCAATTTTGTTGTTATGCTAGATAATTACAAACAAAGCTTTAATATACACACACCATTATTAATTACCTACTACTTAGTTATAATATCGTATCCTACCACACTAACACACTAAAGCCGATCAAAGTAAAAAAAAACATTCCATTGGGTAAGTAAACTCTTCATTCGAAATTCACTCAATGGCGTTTTACTTCGACTTACCAAGGTGTGTTGATGATTTCACACTGCAACCAGTCAATTGAAAGTTCATCTTCGAATGGCCGCAGTGCCTGCAGTGTGACCGCAATATGATAGCAGCATCACATTTATAATAAGCAGCATGAACCCAACAGCAATATAGTACAATTAAGAAACAATGTAAGTTACTCAAAGTGAACTTTATTATAGAAGGCAGAAAATGTAATTTTGTACTTTTGTTAATGTTTAGAATGTAGGTTAGGGTCAGTTTACATTATTATTTATTTAATTAGCATGTGCTTACTCTATAAAATATCAAAATTTCAAAATTCTATAGAGTAATTTTTGGTTTTCCCAGGCTACATATATAATTATGTTTTATTATTTAAATTTATTTGTTACCAAAATCAGAGTTTTATTATACCTGCCAAATGTGATATTATTGTTTATTTGATTAGATTAATATTTAAAAAATACTTATACATAGTAAAAGATGCAATTTATACTTTCCTTTACTTATTTAGAACCATGAAAAAAATTAACAGAATGTTATTCTATTTTTTATGACATTATTAGGAGCATGACATGTTATTATTACATTTAAAGTTATTTTTATTGAATAAATTAATTACCTAGCGAATCTAACTTTTTTTTGTTTGTTTATGTTCATAAAAGTCGCAAAATCACATGTGAAATGTTTTTAAAAGAGTGTAAGAGGTTGAATTTTCAATGCTCATAAATTATAATTAAATACTACCTATATGATTATATTACCTATATGGGATTTTTTTAATGTAAGTAATCAATTTTACGGAAATGGCTGAGAAAAGCAGGATTGTTGACAAAGGAAGCATTTATTTTGTAAAACTGATGTTACGACTGGACATGCCGCGGTTAACCGCTATTATTCGATATTCGACATTATTCGTCGAAAAGCGAATAATGGTGTCTGGTATTCGACAACGTCGAATAATTGCCTGGCGTACATTTTGGAAGTAAAAAACTACACAGATTCGGAAAGAATCAACTTTAATAAAGTAGTACTATTCAGTATGTACAACTATCGAATTTCAATTAATATTAGCCAAAATACTGGCCGCATTGCCATTCAGCGTGGCAATGCGGCCAGTATTTTGGGAACGCTTCCGCCTGGTAGTGATCTGGATCAGTTGAGCTATCTATAGATCGTTTGCAACGGTCTTTAGATAGCTAGCTGTTTCATCTGTATTTTTTGTATATACCTACTTGTACATAGTTGTATGAATAAATGTATAATCCATAGAATATTTAAAAAAAAAAAAAGTCCAGAAGCGGCAGATTGAGACGCATAAAACTATATTTTCTCAAACATGTGCGTTAATATTTTCATAACTTTCATAAAAATAACACGTGAAAGTATCGTTCTTACCTTTCTAAACATAAACATTAAAAAAATTGGCGGTAAAGAAATAGGTCGTCTTGATTCTGTTATTTTGCTATGAAACACAAAAGTTCCTAAAGTGAAATGGATATTGAATGCACTTCACCAGATCATGTAAGCGGGAATCAGCTGCAAGGTCGGGAGTTCACATCCAGGTCCCTGCTCCAGGTTCTTAGACTCGCGATTGTAGCAGGACGTATTGAGGAACACGTTGACGTCAGTGAGACCGTTCGAGCCAAGCGGGCCCTCGTGTCTCGCCAGGAACTCCACGATACTGAGACCGAGACTCACAACTCCTTTTGCAAGTTTCGTAGATTCAAGGGGAAGGGGGGTGTAGGGGGGGCTTATTTTAAGAGGGGGGTTCCAGCCAAATTAGCAATGGAAAACCTGCTTCAGCGAAGACAAATACAAATACGTAAATGTATCTAACAGAAATATTTTTATTTGCTTTCATTTTTTTGAGAAAAGAGAACTTTATAGATGCTTTTATATTGCCGGAAATGGCAATTGCCTATTTCGCGGCATGAAAAAATCGCAATAGCTTATTGCGATTTTTTCATGAATCAAGACTTCCGAAAATACTTGAATAAACAGCTTGCCGGAGTAATCAGGTATCGCGAGCTTCCTTATCGTGGGGTACTTACCTAGGTACCTACTGATTCTGATTCGTACTCAAAGCCCACTAATTGTAAGACCAGTCCCATTATCGGTAGGATAATCGAAAATTAACCAGGCTTGAGACCAATGAAGGCATGGAATTATTGATACCTATCTAATTACTAGCCGTTGTCAGCGGCTTTGAACGCGTGGAGTCGTTTTAAAAAAACCCCATACTTCATTCACACTTTCACCTCCATTTCCCCTTGTAAAATATGAAAATCCTTAAACCCTGAAACACGTCATTATTTATGTATGATGAGTAGTTACAATTTTAAGGTAGGAACTTAAAAATTGAAATTGTAGCTACTCATAAATAAATAATGGCGTGTTTCAGGGTTTAAGGATTTTCACATACATGAGTATGTAGTGTTAGCATGTCTAATAGGTCTGCTAATGAAGAGCTGATTTCTTGGCCTAATTACGCTCCATAATCATGTAGCGTCAACTATTCGAACTAAAGTTCGACGCTCTTCTTACAGACATAACTTCGACACGAGTTTTCCGGATGAACGGTTGCAGGTAGGTAGGAATTTAAATAAAAATACACTCTAGCAAATTAAATTCATAATTTTATTTTTATAATAAATAAAAATCGAGAAAACACTCTTTTTGAGAATTTCCTGTACATTTAAATACATCATACAAAAGATGTCAATACAAACTAAATCACTTGGTGCAAAGGCAAGCCTGCCGGTTTGGGGTTGGCCCGAGCACTCGTCCGCTAGGGCATTGCTAGGGAGCTAGACACGTGCCTGCGGCTCGGAGCTATCTATGCAACAGGCGAGTGAAGCCGAGGATAGCCTCTTTATAACACTACCTATACTTTAACAAAACAACTAGACTTAAAGTTAACAAAGATACAATGTGTGCTTTCCTCATGGAATGCATCTTTGCGGACATCTCTTTAGAACGAAAAATATAATGTATTTGATCATGATTTTAAAACATAGTATAGAGGTATGTAAAAAAGCGTATCGCACTTCAAAAGTGAACAAAACACGAGATAATTTAGTTAAATGAAATACATACAATAAATAAAATAAAATCGAAGTGTCTAAACTAAAGTGCGAAATAATTTACTAAAAACTTTACATCTATACGATACAGATAAATGTATTGCAACATGTAGAAGGAGCTTTGGAACCATTGAGTAATTCGGGGCTTAAATTAAATTTCAGCCGGTATAATCTCAATAAATCTAAAAATTGTGATTTATCTTTGGTTTTGTGGACATGTCGTGAAGTGGCTGATAGTTCCATAACTCCTCGTAGGTAGCAGCCAGGGCACGGGGTAAGTAGCTGTCTTTAGCCTGCCCTGCTGCCTGCTTAGGACAGCGCTCCGAAATGATTATTTCATAAGTACTTAAGTTACAGATCTACTACGAAGCTGACACATCTTAAAAGCAAATAGAGAACTTGAACCATAAAAAAATTAAGAAGCCCAATTTTCAAAGTGTATTTTTTACTGGCAATAGGATAATTTAATACTTTTTTAGGATTTGCATAAGATTTATGAAGTAAGCGAATGCCGTCTTTATGAACTATTTAATATAAGATAGAGCCGATTGTAACTTAATGACTAAAGTTACTAGAGGCGATACAAAACTAAAAAAAAAGCTTAAGAACAATCACAGCTCAAAAGCGAACGTGAAGGTGACGCGCGTAAAAAATGTCAAAGCAAAAGGTGATATAAATGATAACAATAGCAATTCATCAAAGTTCATTGTTTATCATGCAATAGTTTTGTGCATGAGTTCAAATCAATATTTAGTTAACAGGGTGAATCTATTATAGAATGATTAGTTGAAAGAGATTTTGATATTCATTACGCGAATACAAAAATCACCCACTAAAATCGTGTCGTGAATTCGTCTGGCGCAAGCCGTGCCTAGTGGCAGAGAACTTGCTAGTTTCAGCAAGTCGCCTAGGCAATCACGCGTAGCAAACCAAACACCGCACTGCGATAGCCGGAGGTCAAATTAACTTATGCTGCTTCATATTTAATGTTACGAGAGCTTTGTTATCATCCATGACACCATGTGAATGTAAACCGATAGTGTTCGTTATCTAAATAAATGCTCGTATGCCGGCATATCAACGCTTATCACATATAAAAATATATATTATTATAGAAGCTAAACTACACTACACATTGAAGATGCACGTTGCTATGCTTTTGCCACCACACGAAAAATATACTATAACGACCGACCGTAACATTATATTTTTTTTGTATTTTTTTTTTTTTTTTTGTGCGGCAGCATACACAAGTCTGCAAACAACTCGCAGCATATTCTTAAAGGTAATGACAATTATTGCATCTTTAAAAGCCTTGGTTTCATATCATAAAGGAATGAAATGGAGGCGTAAGTACTTGGTGGCCTCACGCGCGTATTGGTAACTGGCTCGGTATTTCTTTGTACTGAATAATCTTCATAATTTAACCTCATTTCTCCATATTCATTCCCGTGATAATACAAGTCACAAATTTTATAGAACATTTAATTTAGAAAAAAATGCATGTGGTAAGTGTTTAATACTTTAGTCATTTCATAAAAAATATGTGATCCGATTCTTCTAAAAATAGCAATATTAGGCTAAGTCTGCTCTCATAATGTAATACTATTTCACGGGTACGATAACCGTCAACGAATTAACATTATACTTGGCCTATTTAATTAGCGAAAAGCTATTACTGTTCTAGTGTGCACTTAGTTTTTAGCTCGAAAGATTAAGCCTATTATAATCTACGATATTTATCCTTTTTAGATGCTGCTTTTTTTAGGCTTTTCTTAAACACACAGTAATATAATGGATATATTTTGAAAGAATGATTTCGCCGTCCTTGTTAGGTACATCTATGAATTCATTTAATTCTTCATGGAAATCTCTTCAACTTTCATCTGCGAAAAGAAAAATATAGTGTAAGAAAACAAATGTATGTTTCTGTTATAAATAGTTTTTAAAAAGGTTGTCTCGATTCTGTTATTTTGATAATCCTACTTCCTACTTTTATTTATTCTAAACGCGAAAGTTTGTGAGGATGGATGTTTGTTTCACGCAAAAACTACTGAACGGATTTTGATGAAACTTTACAGTAATATAGCTTATACATCAAAATAACACATAGGCTACTTTTATCCGGGTAACACGCGGGTAAAGCCGTGGGAAGAGGCTAGTAAATACATAAAATTAAAACGAGCTTTGAAGGTTCCGAAAGGGAAATGGATATTGACTGCACTTCACCAGATTTAAGGTCGGAGGCCAAATTACCGATGGAAAACCTGCTTCCAGTGAATTTAAAAGAAAAATAAGTAACTTAGATACTTACCCTTATTATTACCTGGCATTTTTTTGAGAAAAACACTTTATAAGCCTCGACGGAAATGGCAATTGCCTATTTCGCAGCCTCTACAATAATGTACTATTAAATGACAGTAAAGCAATGGAATGGGCATACCTCGTGCGCCAACAATGATGGATTTCCGCTTGATATCCTGGGCAGGAGCGGGCCGCACCACGCCGGGTACTCCCGCGCCCACGAGGTGACCTCCGCCAGCCCTGATTGGTTTAGCTGAAAAAAATAAAACCGGTTAGATCTTAACATTTTATAGACAAATTAATTTTGAGTAAACAACAGCTATAATAGTGGCGTCACATACAATACGTGTCAATGGAGCGTATTCATAGGTCGTTTTCTGATAAAGTAACAAAAATATTTTATAAACACTTGTTTATTTTATAAACGCTTACCAATTTGTGCCTGTGGGCCTCTTCGGGCAAGATTCTTCGCGCGCACCGCTTCCTTGATTCTGTCAACCTCGAATTGATATCTCTTGCGATCGCGCATGGCGCCATCCTTTGCTTCCTGCAACATATAATATAAAGTTAGCACTGATCTGCGGCGCTATTGCTAGAGATTAAAGTACAGAAAATTCGAGAACATAATCATCATCATCATCAGACTGCTGGACTGCCTTCCCTAAAGAGTGGCATGACGAACGGTCTCGGGCCACCTTCATCCAGTGACTTCCAGCAAACTTTAAGATGTCATTGATCCATCGGGAGGTGCGCGTGACCCGGTTCGTGGTCGCTATTTGAAAACCTTCATTGCCCAGCGGTTCCCGGTTTTATCATCATCAACAGTATATAGAAGCTCTAAAGAGTACGAAGACGCAACACTCTTAGGCTACCTCTATCAACCGCAATCTTTAAGATGTTACCGGCCTCTCGATAACGATTATTTAGATAAAGTCAAACCTGATTCCCGGGAGGGAAAGCGGACCACGGATTTCCACTACGGCTCTTTCGCTTTAAATAAAGTTGTGATGGTGTTTGTTGTTTTGTTGTTTCTGGGATTTCGTCGAACGCTGTGGTGCGCTCACTTTGCTCGCTCGGCTCGTGTATTGCGGTCACTATTCAAACCACATCAATCGCTTCGCTCCACACTAAGGAAGAGAGAATTGATTACCTTGAGGGCGGTTTCGAGTGCCTTGACGCGTTCCATGGTGGCCCGGAGTCGCTTCTCGAGCTTGGGCACCTCGCAGCGCAGGTCGGCATTGTCGCGGACCAGCTGCTTGTGCACCTTCGTCAGCTGTTCGAGATTGTTCTCTAGGAACGAGATCTTCTGCTTCTGTGCGAGGGAGCCGCCCTCCTCTTCGGCGCCCTCTTCCGAGTTGTTCGATTTCTTTATCCTTGCCTGTGTATAATATTATCAATATATAAAATCGTTGCGTGATATTCTTACTGACAATCAATGCACAGCCTAAACGGTAAGTTCTAAAGACCTTAAATTTGGAGGGTATGTTCCTTTTAGTGTGAAGGGGTGCACTTAGAAGTATTTCTCGAAATTCTAGCCCTTGAGGGTCCAGCGAGAAAATAATTTGTTCGGAAAAAAATCCTTAGAAAATACTCTGTTAATTTGTACCATAACAATTTCTGTTGTACTATAACAGTGACGAACAAATGCAATGCCACTGATATTTTATACACAACACATAACGTCCGCATAGGACTTGTAATGTGACCTTTAATCACTGTTGGAATAGGCAGAGGCGGACCATCTAAGAGTTTCGTTATTTACATAAATAAACAAAATCCATCCATTTGTACTTTAAATTTGAAGCAATAGGGGAGTATAGTGCTTTGTTGGTTACCTGCAAATCTTGCACGAAAAGCTTGCGCAAATTGTGCAAAGTCTGTAGCTCCTTGGCGACGGTATCCTCCAACCCCTTGAGATCCGCACGAGCCTGTTCGCGTCGCTCCACGCTTTGACTGCGCAAAACATATATCTAAATTTAGTTTAGTGAATAATAAGAAACAAATGAGCAGTGACTTAACATGATTACCTGCGAATTTAGGAGGTCTATCTATCGCCCAGCACGCACCCATCCATATACATCGCCGCTCCAGAATTTAGGCCGAATTGTATCAGGTAATTGCCAACCCCCGGCAAAATGAATATGAATGGGATACGTGCGGAATAAAATGACAACTCAAAATTAAAAAGCGGAAGGCATTACTAGACCTCGCACTACAACTACTTTGTACTTACATCGATCATGACATTAAATACAACATTTCAAGTTTTGTCGCAATTTAATCTACAGTCAAAAAGGGAATTTTAGATAAGGGAATGTTTTATGTCATTTATTCAATTGCGAAAACGAGGACAGACCGCAATGTCTAAGATTCGTGCATAAAAAATGTGTAAATAAACATTACCAAATACCCATCACAGTAAACATAGTATTTGCATGACCTCAAAGATTAGAGGCAACATCACTCTTCGGCATTTCGAGTGCATATAAACTAGAGGAAGTGGCATGGACACTAGGATTAAAGAATGTGAATAAATGCAATATTTATGTGGTGTGATTACGAGGAATGAAATATTTAACCAACATGGAAATGCAGATGTTATTATTACTAAATGCATTGGAATAGGTATGAACAGTTTGATCCCTTCATAATTTAAATTAGATTTGATTACTTAATGGTTCCATTACACCTATCACGCTTATAGTCTCTAAACTTACTTAATAACAATACTGTGTACTCAATCACTTAGTAAGATAATGTAGTTTTGGAATTTCCCTAACCCGAAAACGACTAAGTAAGAAATTTCGATATAGTTCAGAAAAATAATAAGTTTTATATCTATTATAAGTATAAAAAAATATTTTGATAAAAATATTTGCACTGACTCTCTATACATTTAAGTTAACTTACAGCCATAATATGTACAGAATTAATTCACTTGCATTCTTTAACAACATGCTTTTACTTAACTTTGTGCAAGCTTTAAAAATAGATTTTCCTTTATACCTAGAACATTGTACTCAGTAAACTAGTTTTCTAATGTATCTTTACGCAATACTAGACTTTACAACTAAATAACAAGGCAGTGTATGAATAAACACAACTCTGAAATGCACCAAAGGATTTCATTTTGGAATTCAACAGTGTTGAAACTCGCAAAACTATTGCTATCGACGATTGTCGACATGCCAAAACTGCCTTCGGATCATTGGACCCGAAAGAAAAACTAACTTTAACTTCATGGTGGTTCAAAATTGTACCAAAAACTAACAACATGCTAAGAATAGCTAAACTACCATTGCATTAAGGTAAAGGTTCTCTCAGGCAAAATTAACTAAGTCGTTAAATATTACTTAATTAGCTGCAATAAACGCTGGATCGACTAGAATCACGATTAACCAAAGCAAAAGCATGCAAATTGCATAAAATGAATGGAACAATAAAATGGTTAAAATAAACGACGTACTGGCTTACATTGCTTTATAGGAGAATGTATTATTGCTTAATAAAAGCAATATAGACCAGTAGCAAATAAAAGCGAGCATCACGGTTTCATTAGAATCAATTCATGGATATCTCCACACCCTCATATCGGGAATATGACCATTGTGGATCAATTGAAAAGGCACTGCAACTAATATTGTCTATGTGAGAGATCCATGTCGTAGCACAGAACACATTCAAAGCTAAACCAAAACGACTATTTGCGGGTAACGATGGGTGAGTAGGATCATCGTGACCGATATAAGTAGATGTAACTGGAGGGGATGGATGTTGCAGGAATGGCGGGGGGCGGGGCATTTTGGGATTGCCGAGAGCGACTTTTCCTCTATGACCGCGGCCTTTTCGAAACCGAATCCATATCCGAATCCTAGTTTACTTTTGGGGGATATGATGTAATCTTTATCTTTGAGCAGCATTTGCTTGTTGGCGGACTCTTTCTCGGCCTTGTCTAGGTTACGGCGGGGCGTGCGAGACACTAACATGAGCTCCTTCAGCTTGGCAGACTTGTCGACTTCCTCGCGCTTCAGTTTCTCGTAGTCGTCTTGAAGCTGTTGGCGAGCCAGCGTCAGCTCCTGGTATGTACTGTAAACAACAACAAAGCGTGTTATAAATAAATAAACATCCAACAGTCACATACATAGTTCTGACCCCACACTAGTAATATGTCGTCAACTTTGTCGTCGCGTCGGTATCAGGAAATACGGTACAACACGGTACCGGAATACTGTACAGCAACCATGCCCCATTGATATCGCGCGTCTTGCATCACAGCCGGCTACTCGCCCGCGGCGCCACCTTAGCCATCATGTTATGTTTAGCTTTTACCAAAATATAACATGAGATTTATTTACTAGACAAATAATATAGGACAATTGTTGGCAAAGACTTGGCTGATGATTTGGTCTAATAAAATAGTAAGATGATAGTGGGTTAATATTTTGGCACTAGACAGAAGTGGGGCATGTCTATATTTAGGCAGTACAGTCAAAAACCAATGAACTCGTGTTCATCGAACCTCATTCTTCACGGGACGCGAGAGGGAGTGCGTCGCGATCACTCCGATGAAGACTCTCGGAATGAGTCACATCAGGTCTTCTAACGATGAACTCCTTAACTACGGCACATTAAGGAGTTCATCGTTAGAAGACCTGATGTGCCACAGACCGGTCACAATGGTCTTCGGTAACTACTATTAGTTCGGCTAGCTCTATTAGTTATACCAGTTGACATTAGAAGTGTCGGTGGAGAAGTCAATAGTCTGTGGTATACTATTATTCAATGGCCTAAAACAAAACCAAACCACAATAATTTATATTCTATAACCATAATTTGTACCAAGATGCGAGTAATAGAAGTCTGCAAGATAGACATAGAACCGTGTTGCCTAGTGGATCGCCCATTAGTGCCCCCAGTGGTGCACAAACAGATTATTCCACGCGAAAAAATATGTGGGTTCTTCACATTCGGGCATAACAGTCGGCATTATGCTGAGCCTAGGCCAATTTGCTACTGCAGCACACATTAGTCACCTACTTATTTATTTCTTAACATAATGTTAATTATTTTTTCAACCTATTATTCCTATGTTTTTTATTGTGTAACCTTTTATTGTGTACCTTTTTTAATGTTCAAAATTGTTTATTTATATTGTGTGTATTGTGGTGGCAAATAAATGATATGTCTATGTCTAACATAGAATCTAAAATATGTGCTATCGGTCGGCGGCGCCACCGAAGTTTTTAAGATACATGTTCAATACTAACTCCTTGAGTTCTTGGTGCTGTCTCTGCAGCGCGGCCAGCTCGTCCCTGAGCGCCGACAGCTGCGTGGCGTGTGCAGAGCGCAGTTGCTCGAGCTGCGCCTCGAGAGCGCCGCGGACCTGCGTGTCGGCGCGCTGCTCCGCCGCCGCCTGTTGCACGCGCTCCGCCGCCTGTGTACAAAACATGTTACATTTAAACAAATGAGGAGTTTCTATGTTCATCTTGAATCAAGCTTTGAGTGAAGCATTCAAAAAGAAAGCCCTAGGCGGCCCATTGCAACCTCAACTTGCCAATTCTAAGAGCTTGTCGGTGGCTTTACTTCTTCGACGGATTTCCTCATTTAGGAATTTATCACATAGTGAAACAATTTCCATACCTGATTGCGCAACCTTGTGCTTGAGCGAATTTATTAATTATTTAATTTAGTAAGTGACAAATCTAAGTACCATTACTGGCAAAACACACTGTTAGTAGACTTTCACCTTGAGGCACTGCAGCAGCTATGAATCCTAGTTGGATTCAACGTTTCTTTATCGAAGTTGGAGCTAATTTGTTGAATCGTCAGATCCAGATAGACAGAATGGTCTCCAACGTTGTTAATATAGTTATACCCAACAGTACCGACACAGGTACAACATGGACATTTGATGTGATTTGTCTTGGGTAGAATTGACTTTCATTGAGACCTTTCCAGACCTTTCCTGGCAAACAGAAACCTAGCTCCCGAAGGAATATGAAAGTACGTTCATAGTTACCTGCAAACGAGCACACTCCTCGCGCAGCGCGTCAGCTGCTTCCTCCAGTTGTCGCTTCTTATTCTCGGCTTCGCGCATCGACTCGGCGAGCGACGCGCACCGCGCCTCATGCTGAGATATCAATAGGCGACATTCGCCCAGCGATCGTTCGTACTCCTCAATCTGAAAGGGGGACATTCGCTCATTTTAGTTGACACTCACATTAAACTTACATTCGGCCGTAAACCAAAATTGACATGGACAATCAATAAGTGATCATGTGACAATCTTAAGAACTTGCAAAGAGTACCTACTTCATTGCTCCATCCTATAGCCAAGGTAATGAAAATCAATTTTTGTAATTTCCATTAAGTGTGGGTTAAATGTTAGCAAGGCAAATCATCTGAAGCGCCTCCTGAGACCAAGCGCTGACAAATATAACCATTGGCAATAACACCTTCGACACCGATAGCGGCTTCGTCTACCTCGGCTATATGCCTCGGATAAAAACAAAATGACAGCTGTAATCAATTCTCTATTACGTCGGTAGACGAATGCCACAAGCCGTCTTCATCCACCGACTTTCATTACAACGATGATGATCTGTACATTCTTATCGGTTTCATTTATGTACATGCTGTGCTATTAACCTAAACACATAAAATCGTTGCGCGACACACTGACTGACAATCAACGTGCAGCCTAAACCATTAGTAATCTGAAATTTGAAAGATGTGTTCTTTTTAGTGTGCAGGGGTGCAATAAGAAAGGTTTTTTCGAAATTGCATTCCTAGAAGATACAGCGGCAGAAACTCAACGCGAGGCGTTCCGCTAGTCACAAATAAAGAGGATAATCGTAATTTTAGTCCAGCGTAGTAGCGCACTTTTGGTCAGCATTCCTTACCTTCTGATTGGCGTCTATATTTGCTGACTCGAGCGAGTGACAACGTTGCACGATGTTCTTGACTTCACTCTTCATCTTGCTAATGTGAAGGCGCGCCACAGTGAACTCCTCCTCCAGCTTGCCCACTGTGTCAACATTCAGTTTGAAGTCTAGTTCCGTGCCGCCGACAGCGGCGCCGATCTCGGCTAGGTCACGCAGCAAGTTGCTGAGCAGTTCGGCGATGCGTTTGCGTTGGTGTGCAGAGAGGTCGCGTAGCTGTTGCAACTCTGCTGTGGCTGTCGCCAATGCGCTCTGTGTCACAACATAATAAGATTATATCATTAATTCCTAACTATTAAGATAATTTTAAAACTCTCCTGTGTTCCATCCTCTAAGGGCATCGCTCCCTAGTGTCTTGTGGCGATAAAACCTGCCTTAGAACCATCCTTCATGACACAAATCAATCACAAATTTTGCATTTGAATCAGATAAGCCGTTTTGGAGATAAATGGTAATAGACAAACAAACAACCTCTTAAGGTATAAACAGTCTCTTAAAGTCGCGGAGGTAAAAGGAGTGTGGAAAAATTGTGTTACTAGTTTATCGTGCATACCTGCTTAGTCTGCAAGTCCTCAGACATTTGGTCGCACTCCCGGCTCTTGCTGTCGACCTCCTGCGACTTCTGGTCGTAGTTGACGGCGAGCTCCTCCAGGGCTTGGAGCACCTCCTTGACCTCCTCCTTAGCGGCCTCGTTCTCTTGCTGGATGCGGTTCATGTCACCCTGCAGGCTTTCGTAGTCGCGCCTAAACAACCATACGAACACATGATACTATAGTTTCTTGATGTAGTTGCGTGCCAGGGATATGTGGGTAAACATAACAAACATGAAAGATGGGTACTAATACTATAAATATAAAACATAAATAAACCACAGAAAATAAATATGTAATGTTGCATTGATCGGTAATGTTATTATAAAAATACACTGATCAAAATCTGATCACATAGAACCTGCTTGACAGCAAATAACTTTTCCGGTGTCGCATAATTTTACTAATTGCCTAATCACGAAATCGAAAACATCCATATTCTTGTGTGCCGGAAAAAATAACGAAACAAAACAATATTAACAAACGTTAATATTGATAGAGTTTAGATCGCTTTACTCTGAATGTCATAGCTTGATGAAGTTCTTTAAATAAAAAAATTGCTAATTCAGATTCTCACACAGACATCCACTGATTAAGGGGATTTATATTTTTTTATTACAGTGGTAAACAAGCATAAGGTCTCTGTCAGTAAGCAGTTACCGCAGCCTATGGGCGCTTGCAACAGCAGAATTATAGCTCTCGCTTTACCAACCATAATAGTGTCTGTAATTTCAGCGGCTCGCCCATACCCTTCAAACCAGAACACAGCAATGCGAGCATTTCTAAATAAGAAACCTAAAAATCTCAAAATGCCAGATGATTAGATGCGATTTGTGTCTTTTGGAGCTCAGTAATATCACTTAAGGCCCGGTCAAACTGACGCTGTGGTGGTGGCCATCAATACATTCACGAGAACTTTGATAACCATCCTTTGATCGCCACTGCTATCGCGTCAGTGTGTCTATGCCTTTACTCTTCCTTTCTCTTCTTTAGTTAGATGATGATGAAAGCCTCACCTTGTGCAAGCAATGAGCTCTTCCTGTTCCATCATCTGCTCTTTGAGTTTCTCGACGAGCTGCGAGTGCTGGTTGATCTCTTCGTCCTTGTCGTCCAACTGTTGGTATAGAGCTTCGAGCTTGCCTTGCATAGCCGCGTCTTCGACGGCACTCGACACCGCAACAGGTACTGGAGGCTACAGAACATATATTGTATATCACATTACACTGCATTATAAAATGGATATCTAACAGCAGTAAAAAAACAAAAATAGCTTTCGAAAGTTTCGATGTTTCTGAGTCAGATAAGTTGAATCTAATTTTGTGATTCGATCTAGCAAGAGAATGTACAAAATATATCAAATGACTTTCGGTAACTCGACTATCGTCAAGGCATTTTAGACCCATGAAATTGTCGTCAAATACGTTTTTGTCAAAATCACTATAACACGAGGACTAAAGCGTCCTATAAGCACTAGTTATTAAAAAATCAAAGGTAAGCAGCAAGTTCCACTTACCGCCGCTGGTGGTTTCTCCTCGATGAATGAGGTGATAGGAGTGACCGCTTCAATCTCTTGCAGGTTGACTTGTTCTTCGATATGCACTGTCTCCCCGGAGCGCCAGCGGTTGAGTTCAGCCTCCAGTTTCTCAACCTAATTGAAGATTATTATAGTCTGACTATTCGTATGCTAGCGTTGGTCTCGGCCAAGACGAATGATAATTCTAAGCCGGCATAATAATCAGTGTGGTATCTCTATATGAACCAATCCTAAGTCTTCCTATCAAAAAGATACTAATACAGATTTGAATCATACAAGTTGGTTATAGTTTAGACGCAGTTCATGATGCTCTGTGTGTGGATATTTTATAAGTAGGAGACCGATAATTACGTGGAACAAAAATAAAAATGTTTGGGAGGCGTGATTGCGGAAATTCAGAGGAGTAGGTAGTTAAAATATAACTAACGAGAGCATTTGTATTGTAATGCTAGTTTACGATAAACTGCACGAAATAATGGACTGACTTTAATGGCAGACCAATCAATTAAACTACAAAAATCTAGGTAATTCTGGGCATCCAAGACAGTGGCATGCTTTGTTTACCGCTGTTTATTTTGCAGCCGCGTCGTAGTTCGTGATTTGTCTAGACTATTTTAGTTTGATTACTATTTTCGTTCGACACGAGAGCTACAGAAGAATCGTATATTCACAAATACGCAATCACTGTAGTGTTACTCATATTTGGAGTTTATTTGGATACAGGAAAGTCGATTTTGAAGGATCATCTTCATCATCAATTTTTAAAGTCCATAGGGGCTAAGATCGGTTTAGTGTGAGAAGCTTTCCTACACCGCGTCGCTCATTTCGCTTTTTCAAGGATATCTTGGATATAAATAAATCGTCGCTACTTCTTAAAATATTTGCAGATCATTTTTAAACTACTATTTTACCTTTCCCTTGAGCCTAGCCACCTTCTCCTTTTCTCTCTCATAGCGACGTTTCCATTCCTCAGCCGTGAGCTCCTCATTAACGCATACGACGTTCTTAACAGTTTTAGCTCTGTAATATAACAATTCACGTGTAACGTAAACTTCCTAGCATATTTTACAAGGAAAGGGCAATAAATTGATGAATGTGTGATTAATTTAACTCACCGTTTCCCGAAGTCCAATGTACTCTTAGTTTCGCTTTCGTTGAAGGACGCTGGTGAACAGCAGATAACAATAGTGGTCCTGGCGTTACCGCCGAGTGATTCTTGTAAGATACGGGTCAGTTTGGAATCTCTGTAGGGGATGTGTGATTTGTTTCCATCAGCCAACGCCGAGATAACATTACCCAGTGCGGAAAGAGATTTATTGATGTTTTTGGCTTCATCAAGCACAGTACCTTCAGCACCAGTTTTCGACACCTATTAAAACAATTATTTAAATCAAAAATAAGGCTACAATTGGTTTAATGGTTATTGCTATGGAGGAATAGATGTATACCTTTTCAGAACCAGCCAAGTCTACAAGATACAATTTTCCCGATAGTTTCTTCTGATTTTCTAAGTTTTCCTGCTTTACGTTTATAAGGAAAACTGAGTGAGATCTAGATGAGTGTTCATTCATGTCTGAAATATTAACAAAACTTTAGTAATTGAACTTGAACAATGCATCTTGAATCATGAATTTGGTCATTATGTACTCATGGATAGTTACTTGTGACTGCAATGTGACGATTTGATTTTCCCTCCTCTATAACCTCAAACACTTCCTCTGGACTCGAGACGAAGCGTTCAGTAGCACCTTTGACGAATGGGACCCTATTCTTGTCCTCATGTACACTTAGGTTTACTTTGGAAACTGAAAACAAAAAAATGATAGAATTAATAAGTAGTTAAATGTAAAATTATTTATCTATCTATCTCAGCCCAAATTAAAATATAGGATAATGTTGAACTTGAACTTTGACACAAAAATTTATAATACTTTCCTTACCATCTAGTAAATCCCGGATTTTGTCCATGTAGATTTCGAAGTATGACACCTTTATGTGGAATTCAAGGTTCTCCTCCATTGCATAGATGTGATTAAAAATATCATTTACTATCCGTGGTATAATACCCTGTTTTCCTGGATCTCCTACAATCAATAAATACACATTAGAGTTAGATAATCAAATGTACAATAAACTTCTTAAAAAATCTAAACTAAAATAGGAAAGAAAGATGTGACGACGTGGAGGCATTAAAATCCAACTGGCCAGTTCGGGCAATGAACCGAGTGATAAGGAAAGAAAAAGGGGAGACCTTTGCCTAGCATTGGGTGGGACATTGTAGGCAAAAAAAAATATACCTTAGAATCAACTTGGTTGGGATAATTTTTAGGCACATCATATTTTGTCTCCCTTGATTGACTTTAAAAATGCTGTCAAAGCAAAAGACAGTGTATGCATTCCAAGAATAGTTCACTGACTATTCTATGGTTTCTATGGCCAAACAAATTTAGCAAAATGTAATGTAGAATACCAACCTATGACACCTTCCATGGTATGTGTCTTTCCAGAGCTGGTCTGTCCATATGCGAATATAGTGCCGTTGTAACCAGCAAGGACATCAGACACAATGCTCTTGGCTGCTTCATTGTAGACTTTTTCTTGGGTTGCATTTGGCTTGAATACTTTGTCAAATAAGTATACTTTTCCCTATTAACAAAATTCAAAATAATGAGAACATTGATTTCATCAGGATAAATTCCTAATTACAATCCAATTATGTTATTGACAATAAAACACTAAACAAAGCTATTATAGAAATTATAATTAGGCCTCTTCATATTAATTTAGGTCCTCAATTTCTTGGTGAAATGAATTTTATCTTTCATGAATTTATTTACACATGTGTCAGTGAATTTTATTCTTAATTCTGTTTTACACCATTGTTTCCCCCTTTTGCTGTTAGATGTGAATTAACAGTCCATATTAGGAAACTTGTCATTGAATCAGAAATATAACAAAAATATATTATAAGGCTTAATATATTTCATGAATCAGCATGTGACATCAATGTGTTCCTGGAATTAAGTACTTTGCCTGTTAAAGTAATACATAAACAATTTTGATGATTGAATTGATGCCAATTCAACTTCTAGTATACATAAAAAATACATTATATCAATATTATAATGTTTGTTGCTAATAACGTCCAAAGCGGCCGAACCAATTAGGACGAAACTTTGAATCAATATTGTTCATGACCTAGAAGAACAAATAGGTTATTGTTTATCTAAACAATTACGCGGGCCAAGATGGGCTGGAGCTAGTTTCAACTTTGATTGAACAGATTTTGAAAGAAAGTTTCTGGTATAGCTTGACAGATCAGTAATTACATGGGCCAATAAGGGGCAGAAAGGCCTGAAGCTAGTTACAACTTCGATTAAACAGATTTTGAAGAAAGTTTATGTTATAGCTTGGCAGATCAGGTTAGGCTGGATGACTATAAATTCAATAGTTCACCAGTTCTTGTACCAGTTATAATTAAACTTAAGAAAAGTAAAAAATCTAAGAATTTAAATACTAAAATAATGTTCTCAGTTATTTGTTTTCTTACCAGTTTTCCTTTTTTTATTTGAATTTTGCCACTGCATCTAATGATGCATAGAAAAAAAACGAGATTGGTTCTAGTGGACTTCATTTACATATGTTAAGATCATTATGATTAGGTGGCGATGGGGTTGCAACCTGTCACATGTCAATGCTTACTACTTACAAAATGTGGGCATGTGCTAAATATAATGTATAATGCCTCTGACTACCCCCTATTTGTTATCCTCATAGATCTACATGCAGTTTGAGTGTGTTTGTTTTGTTGACTTTGGTTTCTTTCAATAAATATATAGTATGATAATAATAATAATGCTTGACATTCTTCACTTAGCATATATGATGTAACAAAAAAAAATACCCAAAGAAAAAAAAAATACTTTCACTCTAACTACCTGAAAGACCAGAAAAACCAAGCTCAAGAATTCTAAAGACCAGTACATAATAACCTTAAGAAATCATAATCCCTAATTAGTACACAGCATAGTATAAAGATGCAATTGTATTAATAAAAAAAAGAGCTTGAATGAGGGTAAGTGTTATTAGGAAGACATTATTGATTAAACCATGAAGGTAAATTCTCAATGCCAATTCAGTAATAATGGTTAGAAACTAGTTTAGATATTGTGTAGTTTTTTTTTACTGCAACACATATAAGCATACATAAAATTGATGATTAAAATTCATTTGATGTAAAAGGTTGTTTGTTTGTCTGTTTAATGTGGTGTTTTGCAATTTGTACAATTCCAAGGATTATTCTTAGATAGATTTTATCACCACAATTCTACTAAGGTCTGTACTGACATCCTGCATTGGGGTTTATTGTGCATAATCCCCCTACTTTGGAGGTTTTAAAATGTTAAACTCATTGCAGGTTTCTTTCTGATTTCTTTATTTTTTTACACATTGCACTTTTGTTCATCATTAACAACAGATAGAAGTCCATAGCTGGATTTAGGCTTGATTAAGATCAAGCTTTAACTATGGCCTACCCATTGCCACTTCAACAACAGAGATTAATCATTTGCAATCACTGGGTCCTCAAATCAATAAAACTGTTAAGAACCTAGATATTGTAATACTAATCAAATTGTTATTGTTTAAAATTTTAAAGTGCATTGTATTAAATAAACATGCACCATATGTGTCAGGTTATGACAATGAGAAATAAATCAATGGTTACCAAAGATCAATGGTAATGTATTTTATTGATTTACTGCCTTGTAGCTAAGTGAATTCTTCCTTTCCATTGCATTTTATGTCTTGTAAACAAATTAGATAAAATTATTCAAAAGAATTAAGTCAAGGTCGAGAAGGTTTTTGTATCGATTTTTATTAAACAAAGAGGTATTTGACTTACAATAATCAGAAAGATATTTGAAATTTACGTGTTCATAGCCATCGAAGCGGAATAGAAAAGAAAGGCCATTTCGTAGCAGGTGAGCAACTTACGAGGTATTAGTCATCATGATCTAATTTAGGGCGATGATAGGGGAAAGCAGCAGGGGGTACTAATTTCGCACTTACCCCTATGGAAATACAGTTATCATCAGGTCCTGATGGAAATTTCACAATAAATTTTGATCCAGCCCTTTCCTCAGAGTCATTGAGCGGCCGAAATCGGCATACCACTCTGATGCTGTCTTCAGCAGCAATCTCACGATCAGCTGCCATATTATCCCAAAATAAAATAGCTTACACTAAACACTGTCTAGGTAATTAAAAAAGAATACAATAATGGAACATAAAAACCGTGCATGAAGAACTACAAAGTTAAAATTTTGTCACTGAAAATATCTTCATGACAGCTATATCAAAATGTCGGCCATATTATTTTCTTTCTTCGAAGAAACTTCGAAGTGAAAAGGCCGAATGGCCGTCATTGGCTGTTCAGGCGAAAAGCTACCAACATAACATAAAAAACCTTCGATCGGATACATTCAAAGTTTTGGTAAGCCGAAAAACCAGAAAATCGCTTTGCAAAGACTATCGAAAAAGTTCATTTACAGAGAGCGAAGAGCAACGAACTAAACCTAAACTAAACATACACAAATGACCACAGAGGTGTCTAGATCACAAGTTGAGTTATAACGCAATCTGAATGTAAATAATACCTCTGACAAACAATTATCTGTCCTAGGACGGATAATTGTTTGTCGGAGGCAAGTGAATCATCATGGATCCATCCAGCCCGGTGAAAGATCTTTCCCTTTGCAAATAATTTAGGACACCACCAACCGTGTTCTACATAACATCAAAAAACAATTTTAATATTTATTCTGGTAAAATCAGTTTACAATAAAGACTTTTACTTTTACAGTACTATTACGTTAGCATCCTAGTAGTCTGTATACTGTAGACTCTGTGAGTCGAACGTCGATCCAGGAGCGTAAAAAGAATAATAATCATATCTAATTTTTGAACCTATAGTTCATAGTGATCAAGTGATCATACACCCCCTTTCCGCTTAGTACCCTTATTCCGGGACATTATGCATATTGACGTAATGAATAATGACGGAAAACAAATAAATACAAATAGACTGCAGTCTCGTACGACTGACGCACGGACGATTAAAAATATTTTGTTCTGGTGGCGATCGTGTGGACACATGCACAATGATCATAGCAATAATTGGCGAATATGACAGTGGCAATCATGGCCGAACGTGAGGCGCGATTCTGGGATTTGCAACATGCTAAAACCGTGACCGTATCGATCATTTTGAACCGTTTTCCAGCACGTATTTACCAATTCCGATCTTGGGTAACATGTTGCAACGACAAATACGGACGGTATTTGAATTTTTCAAATACCGTCCGTATTTGAAACATTCGAGACGTTTGGGAAAATCTTTTCTAATGTTTTTAACGGTTTTTTTAGAAATTCCGATCTCGAGTGCCAAAACTGACAGCTTAACGAAATGAAAGCCTTCTTTATTTCTTTTACGTAAGCTTTTTTTGTTACATCATATATGCTAAGTGAAGAATGTCAAGCATTATTATTATTATCATACTATATATTTATTGAAAGAAACCAAAGTCAACAAAACAAACACACTCAAACTGCATGTAGATCTATGAGGATAACAAATAGGGGGTAGTCAGAGGCATTATACATTATATTTAGCACATGCCCACATTTTGTAAGTAGTAAGCATTGACATGTGACAGGTTGCAACCCCATCGCCACCTAATCATAATGATCTTAACATATGTAAATGAAGTCCACTAGAACCAATCTCGTTTTTTTTCTATGCATCATTAGATGCAGTGGCAAAATTCAAATAAAAAAAGGAAAACTGGTAAGAAAACAAATAACTGAGAACATTATTTTAGTATTTAAATTCTTAGATTTTTTACTTTTCTTAAGTTTAATTATAACTGGTACAAGAACTGGTGAACTATTGAATTTATAGTCATCCAGCCTAACCTGATCTGCCAAGCTATAACATAAACTTTCTTCAAAATCTGTTTAATCGAAGTTGTAACTAGCTTCAGGCCTTTCTGCCCCTTATTGGCCCATGTAATTACTGATCTGTCAAGCTATACCAGAAACTTTCTTTCAAAATCTGTTCAATCAAAGTTGAAACTAGCTCCAGCCCATCTTGGCCCGCGTAATTGTTTAGATAAACAATAACCTATTTGTTCTTCTAGGTCATGAACAATATTGATTCAAAGTTTCGTCCTAATTGGTTCGGCCGCTTTGGACGTTATTAGCAACAAACATTATAATATTGATATAATGTATTTTTTATGTATACTAGAAGTTGAATTGGCATCAATTCAATCATCAAAATTGTTTATGTATTACTTTAACAGGCAAAGTACTTAATTCCAGGAACACATTGATGTCACATGCTGATTCATGAAATATATTAAGCCTTATAATATATTTTTGTTATATTTCTGATTCAATGACAAGTTTCCTAATATGGACTGTTAATTCACATCTAACAGCAAAAGGGGGAAACAATGGTGTAAAACAGAATTAAGAATAAAATTCACTGACACATGTGTAAATAAATTCATGAAAGATAAAATTCATTTCACCAAGAAATTGAGGACCTAAATTAATATGAAGAGGCCTAATTATAATTTCTATAATAGCTTTGTTTAGTGTTTTATTGTCAATAACATAATTGGATTGTAATTAGGAATTTATCCTGATGAAATCAATGTTCTCATTATTTTGAATTTTGTTAATAGGGAAAAGTATACTTATTTGACAAAGTATTCAAGCCAAATGCAACCCAAGAAAAAGTCTACAATGAAGCAGCCAAGAGCATTGTGTCTGATGTCCTTGCTGGTTACAACGGCACTATATTCGCATATGGACAGACCAGCTCTGGAAAGACACATACCATGGAAGGTGTCATAGGTTGGTATTCTACATTACATTTTGCTAAATTTGTTTGGCCATAGAAACCATAGAATAGTCAGTGAACTATTCTTGGAATGCATACACTGTCTTTTGCTTTGACAGCATTTTTAAAGTCAATCAAGGGAGACAAAATATGATGTGCCTAAAAATTATCCCAACCAAGTTGATTCTAAGGTATATTTTTTTTTGCCTACAATGTCCCACCCAATGCTAGGCAAAGGTCTCCCCTTTTTCTTTCCTTATCACTCGGTTCATTGCCCGAACTGGCCAGTTGGATTTTAATGCCTCCACGTCGTCACATCTTTCTTTCCTATATATACGCAATGGTAAAACTTACCATTTTCTGCGTAAAACCATGGACGAGCCAACGTTGACCGAATTATTCGGCTTGATGTTTTACGAGTCACTTGATTTTTACTTGCATGTAAATGTGCAAAACGGGTTAACGAGCCCTCGATGACGTATTAGGAAAATTGTGTAAAAGTCATTTTTAGAAGGTTGACGACTTGAATTTTAAATTAAAAAACTTCAGATCTCTATGGAATTTGTTACTTGAATTTGTCAGTGTCATTGTCATTCTGTCAAAACAGGGATTCCCCTACGGACGGTTTATATAAATATTTAATTTTTGAGTAGAACAAGAAAAAATAATGCGTACGAGTCCATCGCAATTCGAAACGATGGTGGAATATATGGAACTGTAAGTAAAATGCATTAATACTTCTAGGGTTATTCCGGTGAAAAAATCTCTGATATTTACGCAATAGGTGATCCTCGACAGGGTTGAAGAACTCCCGTAGATTGGCTTTCATTTCTTTTACGTAACGGTACCCATCACGAGCCCGTTCATCTTCTTGTCTCCATCTCCATGCTAGAAAATATCTTGATGACATTTTCGAAACAAAAAGAACTACGATATCCACAAGAAAATGATCTATTTGCTAGGTCGACAGGCAGTCTCTCCTACAAAATTGTTGCCGAGATACGAAACCGTGAACGTCTGACGAATTTCTACAAATTCCATGCGTTAAGCTGTCAGTTTTGGCACTCGAGATCGGAATTTCTAAAAAAACCGTTAAAAACATTAGAAAAGATTTTCCCAAACGTCTCGAATGTTTCAAATACGGACGGTATTTGAAAAATTCAAATACCGTCCGTATTTGTTCTTGCAACATGTTACCCAAGATCGGAATTGGTAAATACGTGCTGGAAAACGGTTCAAAATGATCGATACGGTCACGGTTTTAGCATGTTGCAAATCCCAGAATCGCGCCTCTGGTGTTAATTTATAGTATTCTTCGTGAAACTTTGAATGAACGATGAGTATTGTACGACGTTGTATTGTACAACCATAGATAACACGGCTCGACAATACATGACCCTGGAAAGCACAGCCAGTACTCCAAACCCTGGCTTTCAAATACTGGCTGCGTAATACTGCCCGTGCATTCCCTATACGTGTTGACCTTGATGGCCCGTATTGTAGGTACAATCTTTTAAAACACCAGGGAAAACGAAGCCGTTAATCACTGTTAAAACAAACGATGCTCTGTTTTCATAAGCGAGTGCTATCAAGGGGATAGTGTTGTGTTGCCATAGTATTTGCAACGATTGTAAAATGTCAGTAGATTAGTTAGTTTTCTTGCTTTTCACCATGTGTCTAGTTTGTACGGCGCGGTTTAGGGCTGACTATTATTATAAAAGAATATCGAGCCATTGGCACCGAAGCTTGAAGAATCGAATCATGATAAAATTAGATCTCAAAAGATCGATACCTGGAAAATCGATCTTTTTATATTAAATATTTTTGCCATTTTAAAATTCATCTTTGAATAAATAATTAATCTATCATTTTATATTATTTTTGCTCCTTTTAAGTTGAGAAATCAATATTTAACTGTACTTAAGAAGTATAGTTGGTTAATATTAATTTCACCCATATGGGTGAAATTGTATTTATAATGAAGCATCGATCTATTTAAAATATTTTATTATTACTAATTTTGTAAACTTTACAGTTCCCAGTAACTTATTATCTGTGAATGTGTCTTTTTACTTCTCTAACGTCTTGCCAGCGAACCGTTTTGTTCATTTACATTAAAATAAAATTCAAGTGATATGTAATACGTCAAGCCAACTGATACTGTCAGCGCCGGCTCGACTATCCCTTATGTAAAAATTGGTTAAACTGAGGCTAGGAGAAGGATACTATACTGAGGATAGTTTAGGGTACAACAAATAAATACATTCATACAGTAACTCCATCTATTGATCTTATTGAGAACCTACTGAATAACTGACAAACTGTTAAATTTACGCATGCATTTATGCATAATTTTATGGTTACTAATCAATATATATATATATATTTAATGATGGTTCGAATTTAACGAATCAGTTAGTATATGAATCGGAAGTCGTTCTTATGATGTTGCATAAGATATATTTATGCTATGATTTATTTATTCATTTAAGGAAACAGAAGGCTATTAAAAGGTTTTCACGAGTAAGATAAATAGTAGATACATAGAAATTAAAAAAAAAACAATTTTTTTGACCCCAAAAAATCGATTCTACGATTAATCGATCTCACATCGCCATCCACAGACTAGGATGCTAAAGCATTCGTCATCCCTAATCTGGTCAAATCAAAAATAGTTTTCCTTTGGTTTCGTTTGCGTTTTGTAATTTTTAAAGTGTTCGGTACCTACTTAATTTACTATGGTAATGGTATCGATGTGAAATGTGTAATTTTCTCATCCGCTAAAAACTGGTGAGTTATACTCATGAAGTACATTAACTATGTGTTTATTTACTTAGAGTTCACCTATCTCGCGAAGTAAACTACTGTTCATGAGCTGTCCAACCCACGGCAAATAACTATTTAAGTACACCGATTTTCACAGACGCGGCCTGGTTTTGCAAACCTAAAACAAGCCTGTAGGTACTTATTTAAATAATTATATAGAAATATGAGAACCTACGTGTAGGCTTTGCCAGGTTGAAAATAGTCAGAGAGTTATGAACATTAACAATTTTGTTTGTAGGCCCATCTATGGTAGGTACATAACATTTACCTGCACCTTTCAAATAGAAATTTAGGGATGCACTTAGATCCAAAGTGTTTAATTTGATTATTGTTTTAGAAACAACAAACAGTCATACTTTAAGTTATAAACTAAAAGCAATGTGAGTCAATGTATGACCCTAGTGTCCACAGATTACTATAAAATGATAATAAAGGTAGGTATGTTTGAATCTGTTGACAGCTTGATCTGTTATTTTAAAGATTAAAAGGCCTAGTATCTTCTATTAAGCCTAGTTCTATTAAGCCTCTCCATCACACTTCAAAGACAAATTACTTGATTGCTCAGTACCATTTCTTGGGTCTACGAGCCAGAGCTGCCAAATGCTGTAAGCCTCAATACAGATTTGAAGCAAAGCATTGTTTACTAACTCTGAAACTTTTATGTTCATAACCATGAAAGTTCATAAAATGTATAATTAAACAATATGTTCACCAAAAAATGTATGTTATAATTAAGTTGTTTCCTGGAGAAGTGGTATTTTCGCAATAGATGAGTGAGGAAGAGAGTATTCCTTCAACTACACTGCCCAGCTTGTGAAAGGGTTTTTAAAACAAAGTTTGGGTTGGTGAATCACATTCACTCACACAACAGAGCTCATGTATTAGCTGTTGAGTTGTCCACTTTGATATTGCGCCAATCGGATCCATGTACAACTAGTGGTTTTATTTTTTGTTATGTTGTCAACCTGTGTGTTGATTAAAATATTAATTGACGGACACACCATGGAGGAGATAACCATCAGGTCAATTCTTAAAAAAAATGAAGCTTTTTACTGTTTTTGGTTGATTTTGCTGATCAGCCAGTATATTTTCAATTTGGTAGATCTATTTGTCTGTCAATGACATCTACCCACAAAAAAATCAGTTCCTCCCATGATCATGGTGCATATAACTGTACTAAAATATCAGGAATAAATCATACTCACAGTAAAATTAATATATTCCCTTTATAGGGAAAATTATGTCATACTAAACTTTATGTCCACTATGGGTATACCAATGCTGAGCATAAAGTAGAATAATATGCCTTGAAAGTAGAAAAGAAATATGTTTTTACTAATTATTTGAGCAATTGACTCATTAACACACCCCATGTTGCCACTGCACTTGCACTTGTTACAATATCAAGTTGGAATGAAATCAGCATAAAATAGTGATGGGAACCATGCAAATATTTTTTATATTTGCATGGTTCCTTTCACTAGTCGGCAGTTTTATTAGTTTCTGTCAAGGTAAGAAAGGTGTGTATATTCATTATTTTGCTTTCTTCTTCTATAACTTAATAAGGAACCCTTTTCCTTGGCTTAGCTCAGAGACTTTAAGTACTAGAAAGCTGTAATTTTGCATGGGAATATTGGTATATAAATCATGCAAAAAAAGTAGTAAAATAAAAAACTAGAAAATTGTTTAGATAGGTCCTTCAAAAATATTGCGGGCGTTTGAAAACCATTTTTCGATTAAAGGATCCATTTGCGAAAGTGCTTTTGTAAAGTGTCCCCACCCTTGCCAGATAAACGGTTATTTAGGTCAGGCTAAAAAAATCACTTTTTACACCCTGTTTACACCCTGCAGGTGTAAAAAGACCCATCACCAAGCTGAAATATATGTATACTGTTCATCTTATCGAGTAACATTGCGGGAAAATAATTGGAGGGAACAACTTGTAAGTCTTGGCATAAAAAATGCTGTTTTTGTAGTGCTCAATGTAATACATGCTGATCGCGCAATTTTGCCCGTATATTTACAAATTTTTAAATAATTTTCTTATTAATAGTTCGTAGCTCGCTGCGCTCGTCTTTTTTACAGTCTTACAACTGCATAATTTTTAAGTTTCGACAGATCGAACAATAATGTTTTAGAAGAGACGTACAAATAACATATAATATCACCTACTTATGTTCTGACCCGTGTCTTTTGTCCGTGTCGCTTACGTGAGTTTAGTTTTTTTTTTTAAATGTATGAGCTAAGTGCTCGACCTTCTGTATTTTGTATTTCCGGCTTTGTATAAAAAGGGCGAGTGCAGGCGCCCGCCCGCCAAAGCGAACGGGAGCGGTCGATGACCCGAGTCGTCCACCCTCAGACCGTTATCTTCGATAAATGGAAACCTGGTCGAGACTGCACGTAAACCAGGATTTATGGTGGTATGCCCCGTTAAGTCTCTAATAAGGTCAGCCTTCGCTAACAAGCGCGGAACTTTTAATAGAAAAATCCTTTGCCTTTACTGTGTAGAATTTTTGTTTATTGCATAAAGAGAAACAAAGAAACGTTATTTCGCTATTTAATTTAAAAGTTTCCTTTGTTCGTTTCGAACCCCAATAATATTAGTCGGCAGTACAAAAATATGAATTTGACTTCCGATTTGTCAATCCACGTTTATTGTCAGCTTGAATTGCTGAGCAAGCTACCTTCGTTCGCCCTCAAACGCCACTCGAGTCTTCCTGTACCTACAACGAAGTCATCTTGTTTAGTTTTTATATTTCAAGAAAATCTGTCACTTTATCGTCATGTCATTAGAGTACTGCTTTTATTTGATAAACTCTACCTCAGTTTTTAATAATGTGACTTTAAATAGTTACAATATTTATTAAGTATAACGTCTTATACATAGTCTCAAAACGCCTCTTATGCGGAAACACCCCTTCAAAGAAAACATAATACTGCATAATATTAAGCGCCTGATAATAATAGCTTGTCATTGATGGATATCGTTTACATATAAGTAAGGTTATCATAGCGACGGAATGCTAACTTGGGCCATTGAAGTTTACAAGCATTTGAATCATCGCTCCGTTGTTGGTTAGCCGCTAATGACGTAATTGTGCGACCTACAGACACCGGTTTATTTACTCGATTGAGGTCACTTCTACACCTTCGAAACAATAACTGAGGTAACGATTAAAAAAAAATGTAGTTTTATTAAAAGAAAATACGCACATAAAATAGTCATACCCAAGTTGGGCCTTGAAGATAATAATATGTTAATGATAATTATTTGAAATCATACCCATATTTTTTAATCGAAAATATGAATACCTGCAATAACCAACTGAACAAATTGAACGAGTCTCTGAAATCAATGACCTTTAGTTTGAAACTACGTTAAATAATTCTGCTAGCTAAATTGAAATAGGTCAAGGAAATAGCTCTCATCGTCTCACTCCGACGAACTCGGTGTCCAATGTTTGCATTGACCCCATTTGTGTATAGTCCTAGAAAATGCATGTATAGAAGTTAATTCACTATAAATTGAAGTTCTTTCGAAGTTTGTTTCGTTCGAATTATTGAATTGAGTATAGGTTGGTTCTGAGAAGGAACGGTGACGGCCCCCGCTCTATCACCGCTGGCTGACGAAGTTATTTTCTGTACAATTAGTCACGCGTGTATCCGGCGCGGTTGCAAGTCGTGTTCACAACACAATATTAAAAATATCGTGCGTTATTCGTAACTAGTCATTTACAAAAAGCGACAAGAAATTATATTTTTTTCATCTCTTATCAATTTGAGTCAATACGGCCATATTTAATCTTTTACTATGTGCATTTTGCAGATAGAGCTCTAATTAGCGTTCATTTGCAGTTGTTATTATTGACCTTTAATTTGCAAGATTTTAAAATTGGTGTGTTATGTGCTAGTTCATTCAATGTTTACAGTTAGGAAAAAAGTTATGTACAACAATTATTACTAAGGACGCAAAAAGTGCGAAATGTGAGTCATCTCTGTACACAAGACCTGATAAAAGACCATTTTTGTTTATTAAAGACTGGTGGAGTAAAGTGAGTCACCGGATTTTTTCAGTGTTTTAGTTCAATCATCAGGTAAGTCTAAATCCAAATCGTTCATAATGAATGTTATGTAAAAAGGCACCTTTTACAATTGTGTCTCAATTGTCATTGATAAAGTAATGAATTAAAATAAAATCTTTACACATCAATGATCTGTCCCACTGACTCAGTTGCGCTTGTGTCATGATTTTCGTACACCTTGTCTCTTCGATAAGTGCGTAGGTTGCAGGCAGCCCTTTCCAATTCACCGCCCACCGGTTACCATCTGTCATAGAATGTTTCGCATTTAAAAACATCGAACAGCTAAACCTGATGATGACACAGCCTTGGCGATTCATTCATTATTCTACATTAGCACTAACGCAACCTACTACCTAGTTGGTTGTCGTCAATCATTGTACGATCATGTCTATTTATATGTCTTGTTTTAGTATAATTTTTATGACAAGCCTCTTTATCATAATAAACAAGTACTTGATCCTAGGTTACTTTCACCGCTCACACATGATGTTATCATTGTGAATATGTGACCTCTGTTTTTTTGTAAATTATGTTATAGCGTGAGCTTTAGTTTAAGCTGTATCTGAACGATAAGAAAAGTCAAACTTTATTTTTGTCATGATTTGGTTCGTCAGTGCTTGCTTTCTAGATAACATTTTGTAGGTAATAGTAATTTAATTTTAATTTTTATGGTAATAGTAGGTTACAAATTGATTTAATTGTTTCTGGAAGTATATTCGACACAACAACATAACCAAGATTCACGACACAAAGCTTATTTTTGACCTTGACACCGAAACAACCCGTACGACGATATTCGAAACCTTTTTCCTTTCACGAAATGTTTGCATAGTTCTGTTTGTTTCTTCAAACCTATGTAATGTTAGCGTGCTTCTATACTATGCATTTATGTAGCTTTGATTGAATGCCTCTTCCGGGCGCTGTAATTGCACTACGATAACAAAATAAACCCGCTAAAATGAGACATAGATTGATAAGCACATCAATAAAACTATTCCCTGCTGATAAATAATATACTATTCCGTTTCTTTCTTATAGAGTTTGTTCTGAACACAAAAGAAACGTACAAAAATGAACATAACACGATCGAGCTTACTACGATTATGCGTGTGGGCGAGCCTGTTTGCCTACTGCTGGTCACAGAGGGCCGAGCAACTGCTAGCGCAGAACCCATGCTCGAGCAAGACCACATGCAGTGACTGCATTCGAACGGCCAGCTGCGCCTGGTGCTTCGCTTCGGACTTCAATGGACCACGATGCTTCAATCCCGCCATGGAAGGCGGCACCGGGGGGTGTGACGAAGCGTTTATCTTCAACCCGGATAACCAAAAATCTGTTGATCCTGCTTATAACATGGAGCTAAGTAGAGGTATTACACATTTTCCGACTACTAGCTTAAAAATGCGAATTGTATGTTTTGAAATTTGACGACCTCTGTGGCGCAGTGGACGAAGGTCCGCCTGAGTCGCAGAAGGTTGCGGGTTCGGTTCCCGCCGCGGGACAAATACCGCGGGGGGAATATGTATGGATTTAAAAAAAGTTATTAAGTAAAATAGTATATCAGTCATGTAGTTCTGTAGTCATAATACATGCTCTACTAAGTTTGGGGCTAGATGATGTGAAAAAAAAATCCAGCAAATTTTATAGGTAACCAAAAAACAAGACTGGCCTCAACCTGGGTTTTCATACATGGTTGCGTCTTAAGATATTTTCGGTCTTATTTTTCGAGAACGCGTCAAAACGGCAACGGCAATAAAAGCTAGATGATAACGTCATCCAGCCTTTATTGCCAGTTTGCTAAAAATGAATAAAAAAAAACATCATTGCAGTAGTTCCGAATTTTTCATTGGAAATACTGCTGATTATCGATAATTTATTGTACTAACCGATGGTCAACCCGATTGCACAAAATGACCTATTTCCTCAAAAGGAAAACTTTTTAATTAACTTTTGTTTTCAGCAAAGGGCCGCATGGGCATGTCTGCGTCAGGCTCATTCTCTCACGAAGAGTCTAGCAGCAGCAGCTTTTCAGGGAGCTCCGGGTTCGGAGCGTCAGGCAGTGGGGCGGCGGCCGGCGCTTCAGGAGAAAGCTTAGTGCAGATGAAACCACAGAGGGTCAAGCTTCAGCTGAGGCAAAGTAAGACATTTTTATCTACTAGCTGATTACGGTTTCGCTCGCGTAGTACTTCTGTAAAAGTAGCTTAAGTATGTGTTATTTTAGGGCACGAAATACGTTCCAAATTTAATCCAACTCAGTTCAGAAGTTACGGAGAACCTTAGCAACAAACATCCAAACCGAAAGCAGAATAAAAAACAAAAAATCCAATGATAAAACAAAAGAATCGTCAAAATCGGACTACTCTGTATAAAGTTATGTGTACAATACGTAAAAAAAAATATAAATACAAAAATATATGAATTGACTTGAGAGAACCTCCTCCGTTATTTAGTCGGTAAAAAGAGATTTCTTCCTTTTCCACTAGTAAGGGGATTATGCAAACGAACTTTAATTTTAGTCATACAAATATCATTGGATGGATGGGATGATCAATTATGTGACCTATTCGAGGAAACTACGTAAACATGTCATGGTCGGTGACATCTATATTACAGTTGGTATAATTGATTTTAACTTTTATGTTTTTATTTAATTTTCAGACCAAGTCCAGAAGCTTTCCTTCGCGTACTCCCGCGCTCAAGACTACCCGGTAGACTTGTACTATCTCATGGACTTGAGTAGATCTATGAAGAATGATAAAGAGAAACTCAGTACTCTTGGAAGTCTGTTGTCGGCTACCATGAGAAACATGACCTCCAAATTCAAGATCGGCTTCGGATCTTTTGTGGACAAACTCGTAATGCCTTACGTCTCAACTGTTCCTAAAAAGTAAGTTTAAGCGCTTAGCTGAAAGGAACGTATCCAGTAAATTCGGACTCAGCGTTATTCGATCCATGGCGTTATTGGTCAACAATGCGTTGACCATTACATGCAAAGATGAGGGCTCGAGTCGGGCTGAATCGGATTTTTAGGACACATTTATATTTCAAGTTAAATCTTGAAAGATATTCTGACGAAAATATATAACTTTCAGCTTGATCTCGCCCTGTGAAGGGTGTGCGGCGCCGTACGGATTCAAGAATCAGATGTCTCTCAGCAAAGATACTGATTATTTTGATGTGAGTAAATACCGTTCAATGACTTCTGTTAGCACAGGACAGGATCAGCCAGCTCAAGAGTTTGTTTGTCTTTGTCACTGACGAGACAGACAAACTCTTGGACTCAACGCCTCACTGTATTTTGAAAGGTTTTTGATTTCTGGCAAGTGTCATTATATGTTTATGCAAAATGCGGACATGTACCAAATATAATGTTTGAACGTGTCTCTGACTACCTGTCTATCACCCGTCCAAATACACAATGTAAGTTTTGTAATAATTTTACTGACATAACCCAAAGGTCTAAACAAATGAGTATGATGACGTACTGAGTATGGATCTGAGGGTCTCCACCATGGGGATTACAGTCGTTTTTGTGTTAGTTTTAAATTTTGGTTTTTTGTCGTTTTATAGTTTTTCTAAGTCACACTTGGCGATCTACCGAAAGGATTTTTAGTCATTATTGTATATTATAACAATAATTACTAAAAATGTGTCTGTTGTTATGCTGACAGTGTCATCTCGCAAGCTTCAGGGAACAATCCTAGCAGCACAGATAAAAAAATCTCTTAATGCAAAAAAATGCTGGCCACATAGTTGCTGATACCGCGATAGCGCGGGGTCAGCACTATGTATGTGACTTTTGGGTGTTTATTTAAATATATTTTTTCTGGTCCAGACCAGTATTTGAACTGTAAAATCATAATTTCTCAACAGAAAGCCGTAGCGATGGCCGATGTGTCTGGTAACCTGGACGCGCCCGAGGGTGGCTTCGACGCCATCATGCAAGCCGTGGTCTGCAAGAAGGAGATCGGATGGCGCGATCAAGCGCGTCGCCTGCTTGTCTTCTCAACCGACGCTGGCTTCCATTACGCTGGCGACGGCAAGGTACACTGTTATAGCTTGGCTTGAATAATCCTTCCCAATAAAATCATTATCATCATATACAGCCTGTAGAAACCACTGCTGTACATAGGCCTCCCCAAAGAGCGCCATAACGACCGATCTTGGGCCATCTCCATCCATTCACTTCCCGCAATCTTTGCGATGACATCGATCCATCGGGTGGGGGGAAGAAGGCCCCGTTTCGTTCGGTTCGTGGTCGCCATTCTAGAACCTTTCTTCCCCAGCGGTTGTCGGTTCTGCGAAATATGCGGCCTGCCCATTGTATCTTTAACTTGCTTATTAAGAAATTATGGCGACTTTAGCGTAACTTCTGGTCTTTCTTATTTAGTTTAATAATCTATGTAACGGCTGAACCGATTTGCATTAAATTTGGAATAAGTAAAGGTGACCTAAGAATTACATTCGAGACACTTTTTTCCCGGTAACAACACGACTATCAGATGCTAATATTCAATAATTATGATACCGAGAGCTTGTTCCTTTGACGTTGCACATGCACGTTGTTGATAAGATTCGATGAGTTATAAAACGATCAGAACTTTTCACTACAACATAAATACGAATGTCTTCTACAATACTTAACTGAAACAAATAACTTATTAATATATCAATAAAAATAATTGGGCTGTCTGAGGTTATGCGTTATATCATTAAAACCCTGTATATACCTAAGCATATTATACCTAATCATTCATATTGTAAAACGGGAATTTTCACGTACCGTATCTATCGGTAAAGGCACCGACTATGTTTCGTCTCATTCTGAGAGTCTTCATGAGGGTGAGTGATTCCGAAGCTCTCCCTCCGAGTCGCTTCCCATTTTTCAAAATTCCCATTTTACCATATGAATATGAATCAAATTAACGATAGTTTTTGGAATAAAATACCTAATTATATTTTATCATTCCAGCTCGGTGGTATCGTTCAGCCCAATGATGGTGAATGTCATATGGCGAACAACGCCTACACCCACTCTACCCTTCAGGACTACCCCAGTATCTCGCAAATCAACTTGAAGGTATTTATTCGTCTTTTTCTTTCATATTCATCAGCATACATACATACATAAACTCACGCTTGTTTCCCAGTGGGGTAGTGTTAGAATTCTACCTACCGTTCAGGGACAGAATATAAATAACACAAAGAATATGTAGGTAGTTTGTTTAGTGTGACAATAAAAATACCTTCATATTGTATTTTGATTACTTGTCACAAATACACAAAAACAGAGATACCTACTCAAATACTCATATGCACATTTACTCAAGTTCACACAGGTGTTGTACTAATAATATGTTGTTTTTTCATTATTAGGTGAAGAAACACGCAATCAACGTGATCTTCGCGGTAACTTCTGAACAGATCAGCGTGTACGAGCAACTGAGCAAGCACATCGAGGGTTCCAGTAGCGGCGTGCTCAGCAACGACTCCGATAACGTAGTGGAGCTCGTGCGCGAGCAGTACAATGTAAGCTTAGAACACCCAACAATACAAACGTTCAGTAAACACCAGGCCCAGGTTTACGAATTGCTTGATAATGGCAGTCAGATACTTGCTTGCTATTAGAATTGTTCTATGCAAACAAATTGAATTAAAATAAAAGTTTAAGTTGGTCGCTTTGATCGATTATACTTAGTAGCCTGTCCTTTGTAGCATATTGAAAAAATTGTGCAAACTGTTTTTTTATGACATGTATTAATGTTTATTTTCCCTATAAATCTACACGGATGAACCACCGATAAAGATTTACTTATGCGGCTATTTATCTCATCAAATATAATTAATTTTGTACCACAAATGTAATTCTGATAATTTAAGAATAATAAAACTTTTTTACTGAAACTCTAAAGATTGTACTGCCGAAGTGCTCAATGTTAATACAGAACAAGTGATTTCAATCATTATTTCCTGTTCCACTTATTTCCAAATAATAACGTACTGTAAAGTTTCTTTAACAAACATTATTTTGCAGAAAATTACGTCAACCGTTGAAATGAAAGACTCGTCGAGTGACTCCGTGCAAATAGTGTATTACTCATCGTGTCTCGGCAAAGAGCTCATACAAACTAACAAATGCGAGGGTCTCAAGGTAAATATATATATGAATAAGTAACTACATAACTGTAAGCAAGAATGCAGATTTCAGTATACCGACCTTTTTTAAACTTTGCGTGATTCGTTGTTTGTGCATAATTAACATGCAATATATATCATGGAACTAACAACACCCGCTCTTGCATTGTATGCATTGTAAATGTACTCCCTTTCCCGCATTCGGACTCAGAGTTGGTGCATTATGCGTGGACGCCTAGCTATGTAGCCAGCCACCGCCCACAGATGCTTTCTGAGATCTTCGCTGGCTTCGGGGAGTGACCTCGGCTTGTTCAGTATTTGTTTGCATTGAGTTGCTACTAGAATGCAACGCTCTGAAAGGGCCGATGTACCTACCAACCTACTTGGAGCTACACTAGATCTAAGCTTAACCATTGTGTGTATGTATTAAATTGAAATTGAGAATTACAAAAAAATATATACTACAACATAAATATATCGCGTGATTACTTTTACTAATTGCATATCGCGTGTACTTTAACTGATTGCTGACCTACCCTACGTATTTTTCTTACGCTACCCATAGTTATAGCAAGCCCATCACTGCTGATTGGAACACTCATGCATTGCTTTTCTCGAGGTGAAACCGCTAGACGCCAAACCTTCAAACATTTGGTTCTAGGGCATACATCTAAATTATAACGGCGGCCAACATATCTGTAACGTATTTATTATTTCTAGGTGGGAGACGTAGTGGAATTCACAGCTGAGATAACGCTGAAGGAGTGCCCGAAAGACCACAACAAATGGAAGCAATCCTTCGACATCTCGCCCGTCGGTATCTCAGACAGCTTGACCGTTGACGTGGAGATGATCTGCGACTGCCCGTGTGAACAGCCTGGACACCATGTAAGTACCCAAGAAAAAAATAACAATTAAATAACTTAGGTCACTCACGGTGGTAGACCGTACTTTTGAATTCCATCCGCGATGCGCGAGAGCATCCTGTGAAAGTATTTCTATGTGAAAAATTATTAGTAGTTTTTCTAGAAAATAACGTTACATAGATTGATAGATAGACAATGTTTAATTGCATGTTCTTTGAGCTAACCTTTGTTTAAGAGTGGGGCGGTAATGCGTTTGAAGGACATACAAAATAATGAATATTATTTTAAATAAGCATTTTATTTTCAGGCGTTCAGCGACAGTTCTCTAGTTTGCAGCGGCGAAGGCGTCTCCGCATGTGGAGTATGCGTTTGCAATCCCGGCCGCTTTGGCAAAAGTTGCGAATGTTCAGCACACGGTGGCGTGTCAGTGGAACAAGAGCGTGGATGTCGCCCGACCAACGCTAGCTCCGGCCCGCTGTGCTCGAACAGGGGGACATGCATTTGTGGCGTGTGCGAGTGCAATAAGATGGACGATTCAACCAAGGTACAGTTACACACACCAAATACCACTTTTGTTATTTGGATGGAATGCGAGTGGCCGCAGAGCTGTTTTATTAAATGGCGTGGTAGACTGTGATTTGTACTGTTTACGTAAATTACACTACTTTGAATATGAACTAAATGAGGAATCGATACTTACATGCACCTTAGCTAAACCAATATTAGGTTTATTAGGTGTACTTAGCATAACCATGTAATTGTAAACTTTATAATGAATAATAAAAAAAAATGCCGCAATTAAAATATAAACACTGTATCACTGCTACACTGTATCGCCAATATTCACCTTCCAATCACTTTGCATTCAAAGCCTAAATTAAACTTATTCCGACGGCCGCCCTTCGCGTATTTCTATTTCGCTTAGTGTTTATTAGAAAGTTCTCGAACGTGCGACTCGGTTCCCGCTTTTCTTGAACGCATGTTATTTCCTTCCTGCGGTATCTTACTTGCGCAGTAGTGCCGCTACTGGGTGGCTAGTTTACTAGATAGCGTTCCATCTTCGTTTGATTTGCTCACTCCAATCAATTGGCAACAATCGAATGCGTCATTCCGCTGCTAGGTGGCGCCATCGCCTATGCAACTTAACCGGCCGCGCGCGTTACAGTCAAAACTCATATAACTAGTAATTCACCACGAACTTTTATCAACATTGAATGAAGGGTTCGACAGTTATCGTCGGATAAACAAGCATACACAGAAACATACATACAGACCCCGGATTGTCCTAGTAGACGTGGCGATCTTCATTCGATTTGCTTACTCGATCAATGAGGATAATTTTATCAGCTATGAAAAATGTGATTTTGGAAGATTAAACGAAAATTTCTGAGACATAAATTGAGTTCAGTGTCCTTTTTTATGTAAGTGAGCTTTGAATGCATCGACTTTCCCAATGTTTAGTAGCAAAGACAAATTTACTTATTCAGGTAATATCGGGTCCGTTCTGCGAGTGCGACAACTTTACGTGCGACATGAACAAGGGCTTGCTGTGCTCAGGCCCCGAGCACGGCGAGTGCGTGTGCGGGAAGTGCAGCTGCCAGCCCGAGTACACCGGCCCCGCCTGCCAATGCCTCAAGGACCAGACGCCTTGCCGGTCGCCAGGTAAGACAACATGAAGTGCGACATGAACAATAACCGCTAAAGTATCTTTTCAATCTTTCATCGATGTGTGTTTATCATATATTCATTCAAATATCTGTTTTAGAAAACGGCGAGATATGCAGCGGTAACGGAAACTGTGTATGCGGACAGTGTGTTTGCAAAGTTGACGATGACAGACATTACTCCGGCAAATACTGCGAGAAATGCCCCGTAAGTACCTATTATTTTCATTAGTGTCGTATATTGCACAGCTTTCAGCAGTTAGTAATAAAATATTATTTGCAGACTTGCCCAGGCCGTTGCGGTGAATTCAAGGATTGCGTTTTATGTGAAGTTCACAAACGCGGTCCGCTTTACAACCCGGATACTGATGGTTGTGGCGACTGCGCTCTTTTACCTATCGTTGAAGAAGGCAAAATCGAAGGTAAAAAATCAACTACTTAGTATAAAAACATTATCAAACGTACATTTATATTTGCGAGGTCAACTACACCATCCGTATTCATTATTATTTTACTCGATTCACATTTCAACACAGGCAACAATCTGCAATTATAAAGGACGAAACCAACGCCCTCTGCGTTTAAACGTTGTTTTAGCAAATTTATTACATAGGGTTTAGAAAATATAACATATAATTTTTTGAAGGAGAGACTAAAAACTATTATAAACTGCGTGAAATATTGAGCTATTGTTAATGTTCATTCGAATTGATGCTGAGCTATTGAAGGATGGAACTAAAGTACTGATTGGTTTATGCTGGTGTTGACTTGCCGTCCATTAAGCAGACCCCCTATAAGTGCCTATGAAAGGCAGTGTAAGGAGGAACTTGGACGGCTAAAGGGTCTAGAAGTGTGTTCCTATTATTATTATTATCAATATAATTATTCTACTACATTTATTTCGTAACAGGCAAAGCTTGGACCTCTTTAATGCGTTACTTTGATCTTGACCAACAACAAGAGGCCTAATAAATTTTATAACTAATTTTGTAACTCTAAGTATAAAAACATGATTATACCACAGTATATAAAAAAATGCATACCGCATTTAATACCGCAAATATGTATACGTAGATTAAGTTACTGAAATAACATTTGTATTATTGGTAAATGGATGAAAGACAAATGAAAAACTATACCTTAAATGATTGAAAGATATGTATGGGTATTCTATTAGTATGGTAGCATGCTGAAACGGTTAAAAATAAAAACAAATACAAATACTTATTATAATTAGAACTGAACAGGAATTCTCCACGCACATGATTGGCCCAGTTCAATGTCGCGCGTAGATAGGCTCCCTACTTAGCGCTACCAGGTCTGCTGACCCTAAGTAGTATCGTCACAGACGCCAGAAGCTAACACCACTCTCGGGAATTTGAGTGTTTAGGTAATATATGCAGAAGGATACCCACTTGTAGACTCCATAAAGTTATTAAATCGTTTTAAGGGCAAGGTGTTATAACAAACTCCCAAGAGATATACAAAAATTGATAATTAACAAATTTGAAAACGAAATTTAAAAAAAAAACTTTATAAAAATCATATTATGATTATTAAGATGATAAAAACTCTTGGGATCGAAAATGCTCCAACTCGTTGTTTTGTAAAAGGAAGGAACCAGCCTTGTTTTCTTGCCTTTCTTTACTGGCTTGGTCGCGGAGGACAGGCAGTAGATAAACCCGACGTTTCAAAGTGATCCTTGTGATTTTAATGAATAAATTAATTTTGACTTTGATTCTTAATTTTACATTAAATTTTTATCATCATCATCATTATTGTTACAGCCAACGAATCTCGTAACGAACACTTGTGCAGTTTCTACGACGAAGAAGACTGTCTCTACGTGTATGTTTACTCGTACAACGACCTCCAGCGCTTGGTGATCAGGGCGCAAAAAGAACGTGAATGTCCAAAGAAGGTATGATTAATCCACCTAACCCACCTTGAAAGTTCAAACCATTGACTGCAATGGTTTGAACTTTCGTAGTAATAATATACTCGTTCGTGGCACTGAAGTGAGCTGCGCCACGGCCACCCTCGGCCCCGCGGTACCGCGTCGCATCGCCCGTCCGCGCTATTACTTATTTTGCTCGGCTCCTAAGGGTCGTAGCGTGATATTCAATATATGCCTTTAACCTTCCCCAAGAATTAGGCTATCAAATGCAAAAATAATTTATCAAAGATAAAAAAACAAAAAAGGTCCAGATTTTAGGGCGTTCAATCAAAAAACATAAACAAACTATTCAGCTTAATTAGTAGTATAGATGATTAGTTAGATAGATTGGAGTTTTTTTTGTATTAAATTAATATATATTTGTGGTTCATCAGGTGCCGATCCTGGGAATAGTGCTTGGAGTGATCGCGGCTATAGTCCTGGTCGGGTTAGCGCTGCTTATGCTATGGAAGATGGCCACCACAATCCATGACCGGCGCGAGTTCGCTCGCTTTGAGAAGGAGCGCATGATGGCCAAGTGGGATACGGTAAGTCATATAAGATACATTTTTAGTCCAGTAAAGATGAAGAAATGGAAATCGGGGAAGATGTAGGCCGCGAATACACTGCATGAGCCAGCTAAGACCGTCTTGGTTAAACTGCATCAGTCGAACCGGCAAAGTGACTAGTATATCTAATGAATGAGTGACTTTCGTTTTTTTTGTCTTTAATGGCCAATGAGCGCTGGTTGATAACACCACATAATAAACCATTATTGCCCTTTAATAAAAAGAGATTGTGAAGAAAACACTCTTGTTTTTATGGAAAACGTGCTTACTAGAAACGAGACATCCACGTGGGCATTTAACCACGGCTTCGCCAGCTTGATTGAACTATGTGTTCTTGGTAACGAACTATATAAATTTCATCCAAATCAGTTTAGCCTTTACGACGATGCTTAGAAACAAACAATTAAACATCTATTCATCTTTAATATTAGTAGGATGTGTCTGTTCATAGCCGCAATCTACAGAGACACACATAAATTCGTATTTTATGTGGTAGTGAATTATTATCCACTCCCACATAAAATACGAATTCGCAGATACATTCACAAGTATTCACTTTGTTTAACGAAATTCAATTTTTCTTTGTGATAGACTAAACCCACTCACAAAAAAGTGCTCATAGTAATTATTTTTTTGAGAAACTGTCTGTATTTTGTTTTTTTCATTTTTATTCGTTTTTGTCCTTTAGGGCGAGAATCCTATTTACAAGCAAGCAACATCCACGTTCAAAAACCCAACGTATGCTGGAAAATAAACTAGAATAAAGTAAAGCATTACTCTGTCAGAATTATATCGTGAAAGTAGTCATTTGGTCGCGATAGTCGTATTTGCATCGCATTTATAGATTCGAATAGTCAGTATTTGAACAAAACGATTGATTTATATAACTTTTATGAGCGAGTTTAAAAGCTTTCATGGTGATAGATGTTTAGGAAATTGCCTTATACAATGTGCCTTTATATCAATATAGACTTTCAAGAACAGTTCATTGTTTTGAGAATTGTCTGTATATTTAAAACTTAAGGCCTAAATCTATGTTCTAAAACACAAAGCTGTAGTAATGCAGGAATCCGTGCGATGCTTTGATTTACAAATGTCTAAAAATATACAAAGAGGCTTAAGAGGAGTAAATCGTTATGACACTTTTTTTTCGATTTTGTTTACACACGTTGAAGCTACAATGAAAAAACATTAAAAAAGCTATGTATACACAGCATCGCGCGAAATTCTTATACAATCACAGAGTCTGCCAGGAATTTTTGCCTTTCATCTTTGATATAGTCCAACAGGTCTGTTTTAATCTCAAAGTGTTTTCAGTACGCTTTTGTACATGTGTGAGTGTATGTCGTATGTAGTTACTTATTGTTGTGTAGTGTCGAACGAGCATTGTGTGATCTAAGTAATAATGCTCCTGCATTTCATTAACTTGTATCGCAATGTGATCGTGGTAGTCTAAGTGAGATACGATTTTAGTTACGTATGTGTATCTTTATTTTGTTTTAAATGTACTAATGTAACTTATGAACTGAAATTAAGTTAATCTCTTAAATTAGGTTATTTAAATTAACGTAACTCGTAAATGTTTGTTGCTAAATTGACCACTAAGTTGTTTTGTTTCGAATGTGTACCTTGAAATTATAAAATTTGTTTGATTTTTATAGTTTGTGTGGGGAAGATTTATAGTAAAACATGAAGGCTTTTTATTATAATTATAATTCGTATATTATGTATTAGAATACTTCCGCTTCCTGTTTCGACTTGTGCCTTGACTAACGTAATAAAGTATAAAGTGCCATTCATAACAAGATATTTATATTTAAATAAGGGTATATTATTAGTCATAATGTGTGTTATGTAACATTTACATCATTTTTTGTTAGTATTACTTTATTTTATTTATTACATATTCAAATAGTTTTGTGAAAATTATTCATATCGAGGTTTAAATTTATGTTCTTAATTAAGTACAATAAATACAATATACACATTTATTTTATAATATCATTTTTATTATTCAATGTGTATATTTAATGTTGTCATAGATTTACCAGATTTTATTTAAAGCAGTTATGGCTTTTAATACCTAGTAGCTAATAAATATTAACAAACTCATTCTGTGTTGTATTTCGGTCTACACACTCGCAAATTTTCATAGACACGACACTGCTCATCGCTTCAAAAATACCACTTTATCTAAAAGAAAAGAGGTTCACGCATCAGTCATCACTCAGTAAAAATAAATATTTACTGTTTTCACGACACATTCTATTTTTGAGACAAAAAATATGCACGTGCAAGTTTTCATATTGAAGAGAAAACTTCTCGAGATCGGATTGCAAAAAAACATATTGAACGTAGTTAATCTAACAATGTATATATTGTGTCAAGAGGTAGGTGTTCAAGAAACCCCCAAATACAACTACGTAATAGGTATATTCATTTCCGGAATGAGGTAACAATTAGAGCGGCATTTGGCCTCGAGGGGCGGTCAATCTGGGCGCTTTGCATACCATTTGATTATACGCCTATTATCTGTTCAGGTGAAATAACAGAAGACGAATGGAGCATCGATCGCTGCAAGCTAATGTTACCGTGTTTAGTAGCTACTTTGTAAAAAGGTTCTACATAATTAGGTATGTTTATTTTTGCATATAGACCAAGAGCTATTATGAATAATTACAATGTTCATTACAATTTTCAGTTTAAGAAAATATTTCCTCAAAAGAAGTACAAATTCATAGCGAAAAAATAAAAGTTACTAATGAAAATGTGCCGTTAAGCGACTTATTTTAATTTGTTATATTCACTTTGGTTTATAATATGGTATTTAGAGCAGATTGTAGGTAAGTATCACGAGGTTACCTTCTTAAAATATCTGCCTAGGTAGGTACCAAATTCGTAGTTCATTCACTGAAATAGAGATCAAAGCAAATTCGGGGAATAACTCACCACACGCTGAAGAAATACAGCATTTTTATAAAATATTGGCATTTACTGCCTAGCTTTGGTTCATTCCAAATCTACTAGCGTGAAATTGTTTGCTATAGAGAAACGGTCTAGAATGTTATAAGTAGATAAACTTTTCCTTTCATCAAATAAAAAACCTTATTTCTATTAGAAATAATGAAAAGAGTACGTGTAAATGATCGCATGTTATTTAGGTAGCGTATTGCTGATGATACTGGTACGACGGAACGGTACCTACATTAATGCGTATAGAACGTTGAAAGCCATCTACGTATTCCCAGTCCGCTTAGGACATTAATTTGCTTCGTGCAAGAAAATGTTACCCACACACAGGTGGTAGGTTAGGTACACAAATAAACATTCTCACAACGGACCGTATTTCCATATCCTCGGTAGATATTTATGTGGGTTATTCTGGCGTAGGTAGTATAGCTACATGCCTTTGCGAATTACTTATTGAGAGAGAGAGTGTTACATAAAAAATGTGATAGATTGCCGGAAAAGAACACACTGTTTTTCGTTTACTTCTTCTAAATCAGAAAGGGATTGGTTGGAAGCTATAGGATTTTCGGTGATGCCTAGCAAGGCTCGACTGGTCCTATTTGCACTATACTTGGCAGCTCCTAATGTCAAGTTTTCTATAGAAAAACTGTCACTAAGACATGCCTAAGTTTTTGATTTTAGGGCAGACGGGTATTCAGATATAAAGTTAAATAAAATTGGTAAATTGCTGCAGAAACGAGGTAAGCGTGACTTCTACTTAAGTCACGCTTACCTCGTACCGGTAGGTTCGCCAGTTTTCGACCAATCAGTGGATGTGTCAACTTCAGAAAGCAAGTAACTTCTTATATACTCTATTAATAAGGAAATATTTTTGTTTTCGAGCCTTCTGTTATTTTTTTATATTGATGATAATCGAAAAATGCCTATTTTACCAGTTCTCAACCGCATAATTTGCGATTGCAGTTTTCGTCCACCTTCTTACCAGTTTTCGACCACTACCAAATAAGAGGAATTCAGAAGGAAACGACCGCTAAACTTCAATTAAGCGAAGCATATTCTGGTTCTGCTGTTCCAGTAACTGCTGCCATTGGGTTTCAGACGAATATGGTGCCTTAGCTGATGAGGAAGTGGTTTGGGTTGGATCCGTGTCCAATCCCACTTCAGATGATGGAGCAGAAGCTCCAAGGTGCTTCTGTTTAAAAAGTGTGACGTCAGCAATGCTAATGTCACTATCATCACCAGAATTCTGGTCGCTCATAGTTGATGACGAAAGTAAACTCAAGGAGATGTTCTACTAATTTATTATTGTTTGTACAGAGTCTTTCCTAGTCTACACGGTCCGACGACTCGAGCGGTAATTAACCGTATTCGGTCTGTCGCCCGTATTTATGCAAAAACACAGCCTCGAGCAAGCAACTTGTGCGAAAAAGTTAAAACTACCTGCAAGCATTATTCATTTAAGTTTACAAATGTTTTTGAAGGTAATTTGGTTAAAATAACAACTTGTTTACGTTATTAATTAATTACCTAATTATTATTTGATTACAACAATCATATAATAATTAGCTATTACACTGTAATTTGACAATCTAAGTGATGATTCGTTAAGTAACTCGTGGTTCTGCGCCTATGACTCTTGTAGAAGCACAATAATGCCTTTGCGCAGATATATATTTTAAAAAATAAATAATTATATTTCTCCTGTCTTTTTGGACTTCTTTAACCCTACAACTTCAAACTTACAAGTTTTGATGTGCGTTCATAATCATATGTAACTCCACAAATATTTGCAGATACTTAAACAGACAAAAAAATATAAATAATAAAATATCTCATCATGGACGTGATGAATTGTTTTAGCATGAACAATATATTGATTTACAATGTTCGCTTTCTTTAGCTTAGAAATCAAGATAGTCAAGAAATAGCATGTTCTCAAAGGCTAGTATAGTTCGCGACCATTTCGGACAGTTTTTTTTTTATATAATGAGATTTAAATTGACGAAAATGGTCATAAAAATGCTATCAGCCATAGGATTAAAAGTCATAATGGTTTTAGTTATTTTGCATACATTATTTTTTATAAGACTCAACCTACTTCGAGATTGGTCAAGCCAACTCTCGGCCACCCGGTCGAAAAGTGGGTGTTCTATGAAATACGTCATTCTAGTTTTCGTCCACCTCATTTTACTAGTTTATTGGTGAAAATAAAAAAAACAAACCTATAAGAAAAACCAAACCTATAAATAATCATAAACGTAGATTTTTTTTCCGTTAAGTCTCGCGGCTATTTTTCTTGCACGATTTGACGCATGCCCTGACCTGTTTTTTATACATCAAAAACTAATATTTTTTTGCCAATCAATTCCTAGAGCAATTGCTTGAGAATTGGTGCGTGTGTTTAGCCAAGACATTCAAGTTACCACTAAAACACATTTTATTAAAATATGATTGTCAATTATTCTATTGGTAGCTTTTATCTAGCAAAGATGCACTAAAAGGTCGAGAATAGGAAGTGGTCGGTGAACCGGCGAAAATACCACGTTGCACGTTCTTCGTTCCATTGAAATTGATAGCAATGAAGCCTTCACTCATCGGCATACCATGCACATATTTAGATACCCTTTCATTATTTTCCACGAAATATTGGAAAGAAATTCAATTTCCACGCGAGTTCATAAAATGCAGATCCACCTTATCAGTTCGACAGCTTATAAGCAGTTTGCCGCTCCTCGATTTCATATTGTGGTCTGAGGAAAAGCGTGCCAGGTTGAAGTGACATTGATTAGATTGTTTATATGCGAACTCATTTATATTGTTTGTTGAAATAACCCGCCTGGAGCAGCGTAGCGATGCTATAAGGGTTCCGTAGTCCGACAAGGGACCTTTAGAAAATCGTCCACTCCGTTCGTCCGACTAATGTTTCTGTTTATGCGTTTTATCTTATAGTTAACTTGTGATCAGCCATTATTACTTACGTGGGTAGGTACTTGGAACTAGTGTGCCGGTTGGTGCCTTGGAAGAAAATCTTATTGACTAGGTGTTGTATACCACACTATGTATTTACTTATATATACATATAAGTATACAAGGTGGATTTTTGAGACGGGCAGTACCTTAACCGTTATTGCTATAGGAAAACTTTCTTGTTTTGTGTTAATTCCTATTTAAAATTTTTATATAAATATATACCAACTTAGATATACAAGTAGCAAGAATAAAAAAAATGTACATAGAGCACAACTAAGTAGGATAGAATAGGTAGGTAAGTAAACTCTTTGGTTTGAAACACATTTGATCGGTTTTTATTTATGCTAGTGATTTTACACTGAAGAACTAAATATTAAAAAGTACCTCAGTAGTTAGTTAGTTTCTTACTTCTAGGCTTGGCTCTACCCTTTGATGATACATTATAATTGAAGATTAAATACCTTTCGTATTTTATGGAAACACATACTGTAGAGAGGTTAATTGATATATTGTAGTGTTAATGTAATTGTGATGCGATCGCACCTTTGGTTAGCGACTGAGGGATAGCACGTAGGCAAGCCAGTCAATATCTGATATAGCATATAGCGAAATGTAATCATTGTAATTTGAAGTAATAAAAATAAGTTAAGAACGTTCTGGTAAAATATAATAGGTATCGAAAAAGCATGTATGTAATATTTTGGGATTGTGGTTTCAAAGCTAATCCGGTTTCCAGGGTCAGTCTCCTGTTTTGTACAGTAAACAAAAGTGTAAAGAGCCTTTTTATTGCGCTCTCCCGGTCGAAAACAACTGATAGATTATACCTTGGGCCCTCTAGCTAAAAGTAGGTTTGTTTATTTCGTCTAATTAGGAGCTACTAGTGAACGACATTCTACGTTAGTATGTACAATTCATTTGTATCATTTGTAGCTAGCTCATAATATCGTGTTTTCTGGTTCAATCAATCCGAAATAAAAGGCGACGTAGCTGTAGAAAATGGTAGGTCATTATTTTAATACAAAATTAAGCCACCCAGATCCTAATAAACGGTTGTGATGAACCTACCTATTAATATACTGTATGTTCTTTACTTTATATAGCGCCTGTGTCTACAACACTACATTAAACATAATGATCGTTTAATTTTGCCCGCTATTATGCTTCCGTTTCATCTACCCTAAATATCTATAATATCTTTTGTGTGTGTAAATGTATAACTGAACATCATGTTCATTAATGTTAGTATGAGTATAGGGTGGTCCATTATATACGCTGGTTTTTGAATAGGTACCTCAAAATTTTTGTTATAACGTGCATCCGATAACGATGTCACTAATATTTAGTTACAATCCGTCGAAACAACTTTGATTGGCAGTCCCTATCAAATGCTACTCGCTTCACTTTGTTCATAATTCAAGCACACATAATAAGGTTAAAAAGTTAGAGAGAGAGACACAATCTTAGTTACTTTAATAGGTATTGTATAGGAATCAAAAACAAAGTTTAGGTAAGTACCTATATAATTTTATTTACAGATTTTTGTTTTGGGTTTAAAGAATATCTATAATTACTTAAATGTATCTATTAATATAGGTAAATATGTAAATTGTACGCTTTATACAGGGGCTGGGTGTAGTGTGACACCCCAAGTAACACGAACGCTGTATAACAGAGAACGTGAACACCAGAAATTTTCTTCTGGTTTAAGTAAAGGATTTAAAGGGTTATTGCAACATCTTGCTTCTGTTTAGCAGAATTTTACTAGCTTTGTAGTTCCTAAAGCTATATAATCCTCTTTTTTAATCTTTAATGTAGCCATACGTTCTGTTTGAGATGTAATTTATGCATCTGTACAGTTTCTTAATTACAAGAGTGTAAGCCGAAATAAGATGACTATTGACTCGATATAGAACCGACTAAATATTAAAAAAAAAAAAAATTGGACTCAAGCTTTACAATGAGCTGCCATATGAATTAAAACGAATAAAAAGCGAAAATAATTTTATAACTCAATTAAAAAAAACTTTTGCTTGACAAAACACTGTACAGCATCAAATAATTTTAAGAAAACGATTAACAATAATTTTAATGTAGAACCTAGTTTTTCTCAGCCAACCCCAGTTTTGTACCCTTTTGCCTCTGTAATGATACAAGCTGTATAGGAACCGCAACAGAGATAAATACACTGCCTAAACCTGCTTTCTCAGCCGAAATAATTTAAACTTCCCTCAGACAGCCGATATAATGCTGCTAACATGCCATTCTAAAACTAAAGTCTGTATAATTTGGGGCCTAAACTAGCATTACAAGAGCTGATAAGCTGTTTATAATGCCTATTATTAGACCTCTTATGAAGCTTAAAGAATACCCAATTTCTGTTGTCCATCCATTATATATATTTTTTGTGATACGCGTACGGGCAGACGACGGACATTGCGAAACTAATATGTGAGTTCCCGTTTCCCGTATAAAATAGTCTCTAACCATAAATACTAATAATACATAAAAGCTCAAGATTCATAAAATCTCATATTTAATATACTTTTCATTTAAAGTTCCAGAGGGGTAGGTAACCATTTGGTGACGTTGCTGTGCAGAACAGATTCCATAGTATTGTTTTAGAAGACCATAAGATACACGCTTCATAAAATATGTAAATTAAATCCGGCGTACCCAATGGACCACCTTGTATAAATATAATTACTCGAAGCTCGGCTTATTAATACCTTACATCCACGTTCCTACAATCTTGCTACTTACTTAATGCCTACATCATAAACCGAAATCAAAGGGATTACATTATGTGATTATGCTGTGCAGAATTTGGTAATACAAGATAATCCTAGGAATGTAATGTACTCAGGTACTCTGAAGCATTGAATTATTGTGTATTGTGTTGAACACGAGTTTCCATATAAATGGTATGTGTTAGTAATACATAAATGTAGAAACTTCTAGTCTTTTACCTAGAAAACAGTAGGTACATATTCTATTTTTGTATTCCTGAAGATATGTATTACTAACCGAGGATGCAAGTGATTTCACGTATTTAACACGCTTACATATATATATTTATTAGCTTCAGTTGTAGGTAATTAACTAAACAAACAATGTAATCAAATCTTGGAAGTCAATTTTAACCTGCTTGTACCTAATTGTCGTTTCAAAATGAAACTTTGTATGTATATGTAGTTCGGATGACAATATTATAATTTGGTATCTTGGAGCTGATCTGATGATGAAGCCAGGAGGCGGATAGTGAAACTCTTCAGTGGCTACTAGTAAACCTCTCGAGCTTGGGCTCATATGATTCGTTTTGACTAGTCCTATAGATTGGGCTTGGAAACGAAGGAGGTATAGTGGAATTCTTTTATAATTTTTAGTGCGTTATAAAAGAGTGCTTTTTAGTTTTTTTTAATTACATTTTATTAGTCTGAATTTGTTTGTACCTAAATATTTACGTTTTGGTTTAACGTATTATTTTCTGATAGTAGTTTTCTGATGTTATATAACATAACATAGAGTATAACATAGGTACTTAGTAATAATGACCTTTGATTTCAGTATTTAATAAAACTATTTACAGTAACCATTACATTGGCGATATACAAAAGGTTCCGCAGGTGGCCCGACGATTAATCACAGCAAGGAATTCTCGGGCGCTCGCCGGGGCGGGCGGCGCGCGGCGGCGGGCGCGGTAGTGCCACCGTGACTCCGCGCCGGTCGCACGCCCCGCCTGCCTCCACTGCCTCCTTGGCCTCCCGCGTCCTCCCGAAACCGACAACAAGGGACGACAGGATCACAACAAACTGAACTTTCCTCGACTTCATAAGGTGAGTACCATAGGAGATATAGATGATCTTCCCGTCAAGCGGAGTCGAGCTTCAAACTTTCATCGCGCAAAAACTTTCAAACTGAACTTCCTCGAAAATAGCCTAGTAACCGCAAAATAATTTGGCATCAAACTCAACGTTTGGTTACTTAATTAAAGTAGGTAAGTAATAACTTTCAACAAAGCATACATTTCTTGGTGTTTAGGGAAAACTTTTGATTAATCGGGAATCCTACCTGTTGAGTTGAGAAACTTTGTATTTGTAACTACCGCTTGTACCACTTTAGACTCGCTTTGTTTGAAAACTTTCTCTTTGACTTGCGATTGGAAATACAAAAACAAAAAAGGCCTACCTAATGCTTTCTTTGAAAGGGTGTTTTTTTTCAATCCGAATTGCTTAGAATCGTTTCACCGACTTTCATACAGTACTTATTTGTTTTACCCATTTAACTAAATAATAAAAAATAAAATACAATTCGTTTATTTCCGGCTCTATACAGTGTACACTCATATCACACAGAAATAATACAATACACTTATATAAAATACATTTAAATGCGTTTGCTTTATTTGCGAGGACAGTCTGGGACTAATTCGTACAGATAGCGAGTCTATGGTAGGCGCTTAGTAGAGGACTATTTCGACCCCCTTAGGGAATCAGCAGGTTAAAATAAAAACAGTTGCAAGTAGGAAACTAACCATTTAGTTACTGTGACGGGTCATTTCTTGTTTCCGTCCATATGGACGGCAATTAAATTGGATTGGCCACGTTAGACAGAGACCTCAGGATGGTGTTGTTTGAGCGACTTAGCCGGTTCCAGAAGGACGCTGTCCTTGTTCTTATGATAGCTGAACTAAAGATATAAACTCAGCAAATATTTGTTATTTAAACTAAGTTCTGGAGAAGCGTTAATAAACTCCCCCGCTGAAAACAGAAGCCTAAATAAACATCAGTTTGTGCGAGCCCGCTTATCTTCAAAAGCATGTTTTCTGTGGATTCATGGAGCAGAAGAATTGATAAGGTCCAGCCGTCGTCGCTCGTGTTGATTATATTTTGAACTTTAAATATTGAGAAAGAAAACAACCAAAAAGAAGATTATACTTTTCAATGAAAAGATAATGCTAATTGTTCAATTCAAAAAAAATTTTTTTTTTGTTATATTAGGTTGGGGAAAAAGTCTTTTCGCATTATTGTATGTATGAACTTGTAATAAAATCTCTTTGGCTATACTATTTGTATCTGGCTGGTTTTGGTATCATTAAAAGTTTAAATTTTAAAGAAGATAATTCCAAATTCAAATTAGGAAAATGTGTGATTTTTATTTGTTTTTCGTACTGTCAAGATGAGTGAATCTAATGAAGAAATTCGATACATTTTAAAATTTTACTACAAAAAAGGTAAAAATGCAACGCAAGCCGCGAAAAAAATTTGCGATGTTTATGGACCTAGTGCAGTGTCTGTGAGAGTAGCACAAATTTGGTTTAAGCGTTTTCAATCCGGAAATTTTGATGTCAAAGATGCACGTCGCTCTGGTCGCCCTATTACGGATAAAATGGATGCCATTTTTGAAAAAGTGGAGCAAGATCGGCATATCAGTAGTTACGACGTAGCTGAAGAACTGGGAATTGACCACAAAACAGTTTTGGCGCATTTGAAAAAAACTGGGTACACAAAAAAGCTCGATATTTGGGTACCTCACGAGCTCACTGAAAGAAACCTAATGAACCGTGTTCTCATTTGTGATTCTTTATTACGACGTAATGAAACCGAACCATTTTTGAAGAAGCTGAAGAAGAACGTGCGAAAAAGGTCGTGGTCAAAGGCCGGTCAGGCTTCACAGACTGTGGCGAAACCCGGGTTAACTCGCAACAAGGTGATGCTGTGTGTGTGGTGGGATTGGAAGGGCATTATTCATTATGAGCTGTTACCACCAGGCAGGACCATCGATTCTGAACTCTACTGCGAACAACTGATGAGATTAAAACAAGAAGTTGAGAGAAAGCGGCCGGAGTTAATCAACAGAAGGGGTGTGGTTTTTCATCATGATAACGCTAGACCTCACACATCTTTAGCCACTCAGCAAAAATTAAGAGAGTTTGGCTGGGATGTGTTAATGCATCCGCCGTATAGTCCTGACCTTGCACCTTCAGATTTCCACCTGTTTCGGTCTCTTCAGAATTCTTTAGGCAGTGTCAGGTTAACATCACGAGAGGACTGCCAAAACCACTTGTCGCGGTATTTTGAACAGAAGCCCCAAAGTTTTTATAGCAATGGGATCATGTCCCTGTCTACAAAATGGCAAAAAGTTATCGAACAAAATGGTACCTACATACTTTAGTTAAATGTAAATAAACTATATTAAAAAATGTTTTGAATTTTCTTAAAAAATGCGAAGAAACTTTTTCCCCAACCTATTATTTAGATTTTTGTGCAATAAAATGAGATAGATAACATGTTGGTTCTTATTTATTATAGGTTTACATTAGTTGTTATTAGTTTCTGGCCACGGCTTCGCCTGCGTGGTACATTGATAAAAAGTAGCCTATTTGTTATTCTAGGTCTCTTACGAGATTATAGCGACAAACTACCACTACGGGTTCAAGAAATACTAACCTATAAAAGTTTTACATTCCTAAAAATGCGAGTACTAGACTTACAACCCTTCTTTCTTATTTCCAACGTGCCTCCTAACAAACGCAACTACAATAATTATAAATTGAGTTAGATACATATTGGTAGCAGTTCGCTTGGTACAAATCTTACTATAATTAGGTAAAATTAAGTTCAGAGCTGTCGAAATTAAGTTTCGTATTCGGCTGGCGCAAAACTAACGTAAAATATAGAATGACAGTTTTAAAACGGCATTTTTAATAATTTTTATAAGTTAGTCAGTTTGAAAGCGAATCGCTACCATTGTATTTTGTTTGGCTCTGACTGAACTAGCTTTCAGTTTTCATTAAGTATAGCATCTTCATGTATAGGTAGGTGTGCACTTACAAGCTTTTCTGATGTAATGATGTTGGCCGTACCGCCTGGATACAGCCTGAAAGAAATTTCATTTTGGCTTCACAATTAATTAGCATACTTTACTAAGTATGCAAATTACCGAAGCAAAACAGCTTGAGTTACAAATCAAATGAGTAAACACAACTACTTTTATTTATCAAATCAAAAACCTCAAATCGTTGTTTCAACATCATCCACAAAAATGTTTTTCGCAAATCTATTTTGTACATTTTTGTAATACTATTTTTTACGAGACTCAGATATTTTCATGGAACCACACCAGCATAACAACAAAGAAACTAAGAAGTGACATGGTGAAACTATAAGGGTTCCTTGTCGGTTATGGACTTCGGAATCCTAAAAAAACATATAGGACGTATTCAACGTTCATACAACACACACAAAAAACAAAGGCCCCGAATTGTAAATCTCCTTTTGTCTTAACTAAAAGTTCGACTCGACGAAGAAGAAGTATAAATAAGCAAACGACAATTCAATTTCAATGAGATTTCATGGCTGCCTCACAGAATCAGCCTACATGCCGGTGATGCATATCGACGCGGCGCCCGCCCTTCCCCCGCCCGCCTGGGGAGCTCGAGCCTCGGTGCATCCCGGATATCTGGGAATTATCAAGTACCTTCTACTACTAGACAAGCGGTTTTTCTCTAAAATAAAAAAGTTTCGCTTCGAGCGACGATTTATCACATTCTTAAGCATCCGGAGTTACAACTGTTAGAAAAAATGCAACTAGGGTTTCTTTAAAGGTAAATGTTACTACAAGCTAGACTAGACCAACAGTTTTCATATATTTAAATAGAAAAAAGTTTCGCCTCGAACAACGCTTTATAAAGAACTCTGAGAGATATAGGGAAAAAATCAACAAGGTTTTTTTTCTAGTGCTGTTTGATGTATTCAGATATACAGTTTTAAACCCGTAGGTCGTAATTTAATTGATGTGGGGAAAAAATACTAGCATGTAGGGAATACAATCGAGTTGCATATTGCTGGTAGGAGAGAAGAATTGGCACTGTATGAATGCCAGTACCTACCCTTCACGGTGCGGCTCCTTCCCATCACATGCAAAAAAGATTCCCACTCACATCCGGCAGCATTTATTAAATTAAAAAATGTATTCCCACTCACATCCACGAAATGTTTTAGTACAGTCAACATAAGCAAGACTTCTGGGTTTTATTTATTTGTATCATGACGACGATGTTCAATCATTAAATTGCGAGTCTATAATGCTTGGCTCTACCATGGCTCTTGAATGTGGCAATATAAGTAAGTACCTACATTTGAACTTGAATCATGCCTTCTTTAAAGATTTAATTATAGTTGAATGTAATGTAATGTCATCTCATAGTCCTATAACATTCCGGGTTGCAGTTAGTCTACGGTTGGGTGCGCAGTGCTGTGTCCCTCATCAGTGCCAGTGCGGTACGGCGGTCGAACAGCTTGGTCACCACGGATTATCGTGTACCAGAGCCGCCGGTAGGATCTCTCGCCACGCTAGACTTAATGATATCATACGCCGTCCAGCGTCAACGGTCCAGCTGTTCTCGAACCGAATGGTCTACTACGTGACGATGGTAAGCGGCCTGACGGCATGACTCTTGCCCCTTGGGAGAAGGGAAGGCCTTTGGTATGGGACGCCACATTCGTAGATACCCTAGCACCATCTAATCTGTCGGGGACATCAGTTAGAGCCGGTGCAGCGGCTGATTCGGCCGAGGATCTCAAGAGGCGCAAATATAGAAGTCTCGACAGAGCTTACTTATTTGAGCCTTTTGGGGTTGAGACTCTGGGTCCGTGGGGAACCGGGTCCCTTCGCGTTTTTTAAATTCTTTCAGGGCGACTGGTCGAAGCGACGCGTGACAAGAGGGCTGGCTCTTATCTGGGTCAACGCATTAGCATTGCCATTCAGCGTGGCAATGCGGCCAGTATTTTTGGGAACGCTTCCGCCTGGTAGTGATCTGGATCATTTGAGCAGTTGAGTAGCGTTTGCAACGGTCTTTAGATGGCTAGCTATTTCATCTGTATTTTTTGTATATACCTACTTGTACATAGTTGTATGAATAAATGTTAGTACATTATAGTTGTGTATTTGTGTTTTTAAATTATTCAATATAAGGCTGATTAAAACTGTGATAGTAAATAATCTATTCGTTTTAAGTACTTATATCGTTATTCAAGTTTTGTTGTTTTCTTGAACAATAATTATCTGTGATTTCCTAACTGTTTTCCTTTATATTGTATTGTATGACGAAATAAATGCAAATAAAAACCTCTAGTTTTTTATTTGCGTTATTATCTTAAATATTTTTAGTATTCGTACCTTACCTAACTACTTAGGCCTATATACTATCAGAAGATTATCGTGCTGACTCTACCTCAACTTATTATACATGGATGTGAGCGGGAACTAATGTATGAACGAAAATATTTTAAAAAATTATTAATAAAAAGCTCGTGGATGTGGTTGGGAACTAATGTATGATAGTTTTCTTTTCCGAGAACAATGGGCTTGGATGTGGTGGGAAGTAGCCCACGGCGGGCGACGTCAGCCGGCGCGCGTTGGCTACTGGTTCTGTACAATTTATGTAATTGCGAACTAGTTATAGTAGCTACACAAACTTTTTTTACCCCAGAATATAGTAGTATTATAGGAGTTATAATAATGAAGTGTTTTAGCATTCCCCTATTATCGAACTTTCTCTCTGAGCAAGTAAGTCGCTACAATCTACACAACTACGAAGTACGAAAAACGCTGTAGGTACCTACTAACGAATAATAAGAAGAGCGTCGCAGTGTTCCTTTGTTTTGTGGACCGTCAAGCTATGAAATTCAAAGTGCTAATAAATTGCTCACGAGTTTGCTACGACTTACTTCGGATTGCGTAGCATAGTTGATCATCAACGTACACCCTGAGTGTATGTATATTTTTGTGTAAATGTTTTCTCGTCAGTATGACGAGCGCGGGCAGTGAAGGAACCGAGTGGTTCGCTAAAAGCTCTGTACAATGCTTGTCTGAGTATAGTCGTGCGACATTTACAGAAAGCTTATCACTTTTGAACTCTGCTATCCAGACTTAAGGTTGAAATGTTACGAGTCACTTCCTTGGTCGATTATACCTAGTCGGTGCTTATCATTCACAAAAACCATTCCATGCTAGATACGCAACATAAAAAAATTAAAAGAGAGGGCGACTCAAAATAGAAATAAAGCACGTTATTTAAGAGCCTCTATTCTGACGTTTACTGTCACTCTATGCGAAAATTCAGGATGGATTCAGGTTACGTGACTAAAAAAGAGAGGGCGACCCAAAATAGAAATAAAGCACGTTATTTAAGAGCCTCTATTCTGACGTTTACTGTCACTCTATGCGAAAATTCAGGATGGATTCAGGTTACGTGACTAAAAGACCAAATAAATGGCTGTAAAAAAGTAATTTATTGAGTTGATAAGGTACATTTTCGACAGATTTGATATTAATCAGCTTAAAATGAGCTTCAATCCAAACAAAAACTTGCTTTAATAAAAATATTGCTTTCGGTTTTGTTTTTTTAATTTTAATTATGGATTTTCATTGGAGCGTTTAAATATTTACCGTCCTGAAAATAACAAGATTCTCATGAACCTATTTATTCCGTAAAAATAACAATGAAATCATACTTTAGATATAAAACATACGTTACGTATGTTATCATTGGATGTTAGATAAACAAAGCATTTTAGGTTGAGAATAGAACATAAACATAAATATGACGGTATTAGTTTGTCTTTACTTATCTGTTGGCTCTTCTTATTTTCATAGTTCGTATACAGGCTGAATGGTATATCGGTGGTTTGTGAAAAAGAGCTGTAAGTAGTAGAGTAACGGAAGATATAAATCTGTTAGTACAAAAAGTACCGTGGCGAAATGTTCCGCTGCAGGGAAATGAATGCCGAAATGCTACGAGGTCGCAGGAAAACGGTTGCACCTTATCATGGTCAGAAACTGCAGTTTGCATACATTATTGATGGGAATAATGGCATTTTTAAAAGCTGAAAAATTAAACCATATTGCTTTTCGACGACCGACGGTACTTTATTTCTAATTATGTGTAAGAAAATGTGCTAATTTTGTTACTAAATTGAAAATAATGCTTTCAAACCGGCCTAGGTCAGCTTAGCTATAAGTAAGGTCTATTCACGTGAGATGGATATGAATGGTTCACAATGTAGCCTTTGGAGCTGCAAAAGCGGTGTTTGGCCGCGTTAAAATAGCCGTATTTTCACTTGACCGAGTTAGATAGCTTTCATGGTATAGATTCTGCAAATAATTATCAGGTTAGGTTAAACCTGAAAACCTAGGTTCAATTAAAGTTTGTTATAAGTATGTCTATAAATAATTACTTGCGTAAATAGTGTTACGAGTCCGAGATCCGAAAGATCATGAGATATTATATCCTAAAAAAAACAAACATGCTCACGACTCTGATGATGGATATCCTCATTGCGTTAATCCGTGAAGTAACCAAGTCTGGGGTAGCCAGAGGCACATCATAAATTTTATACGTACCCACGTTTTGCTCAGTATAGTTAGCATTCCACGTAAAGGTTGTAAGCCCATCATCATTTCATCTCCGCAAAGTAAAATACTAATAGATGGCACACGCCTGCGTATTTTTGGTTTTAGGGCATGCCGGTTAAATGTTTAGTTCACCGTTTTGAGCACGTATTCGAGCGCATCTAAATTTATCGAGTGGGAAAATCGATTGGTGCTCGTCCGGGTTGGAATCCATGGGTCAAGGGTATTATTTACGTGCCCCTAAATATCCGAATGAAACTTTGCATTCGTTCATAAAACACTCTAATGGTAGGTCGAAGATTGACACCGGAGCGACCCATACCTAAGTTACTTGAATTAAAAATATCCTAATTATTGACTGCATACAAATTATGCAGGATTTGTATAGGGTTTTTCACACATAAGGCGAAAAGGCACAGACCTTTAGTTGTCGGGAGTCTTATTACACCGGCTATGGTACGTTAGGTACTAAAAGTTTTGATAAGGCATTCGTTAAAAGCATTCTTTATGCACAGAAAAAAATATATTAAGGTAGAAATAATATCTTATCCAAAGCTTAAGCAAATGAAAGCTTTTACTTAGAAAAGAGTAAAGTGACATTTCACAGGCTTTCTTTGCATAACTGCTGCGATTGTAGGCGAGTGCATTAATTATTAATTTATTTATTGAGGAAAGTATACACTTACATATAAATGTATTAAATTATTCAATTAGAAAATATTTGATAGTATGACAGTAAAATTGAAAAGTGTGCAACACATTATCACTGTCGAAAATAAGAGAAACGTAATTGAGGACTAGTAAACTAAATCTATATTTCACGTTTCAATTTAAGGATAAAAAAAAAATCGTTAAATTTTATTTATAACATTTTAGTTTTACCCTCAATCTAGCCAATAGTACGGCTAGCTAATCTAGCCATGGGGCAAATCAGTGCCAGTACAGTAACTTAACCTATGGTTATCCGGTCTGTACTCGTCATTCGTGCGCCTGAAACCTTATATATTTTATTATCATAATCCTACAGCACACAAAACCTTTCAGCAAGAATTTTGTCTAGATAAGTAACCGCAAATTATTCGGAGGTAAAAGTTTTTCTAGGGTATTCTATGGCTTCTACTGTAGAGTAGACGAACCACTATAGTAGTGACCGCTGAGATATTTTGTGAACAGTCTCAGAGGGTAATTTAGGATTCATATGTACCTAAGCATAGGTTAGGAATCAACCATTGAGCCTTTAAGGCCCAGCAAACACCAGTATTCGTAATAATTTATACTCAGTAGGTACCATTTTTGTTATCTATTTTACCTAACCCTTAAAAAAAATATAACAAGTTCACTAATAGGTAGCTAATACTTTATATAAATATAACTTTATAGTAAGAATTGGTACCTAACTTGTGGCACTTGTATAAAAAGCCTTGCTCATTATTTATATTCGTTTAGACCCAGCCGTTAAAGTTTTTATCCAATGCCCGTGAATATTTGGAAGCTTTCCTACAAACAATATTCAGTTGCTTGTGAATCATTTTCCATTTTAATCATATTCACAAACAAATTGCAATGCAATACCAAGTGTGAGTTCCTACTTATCTACTTAGTTTGAATTTCAAGACAAGTGAGGTCGTCGGGTCGTGTTTAAAGCAACATTATCTCTTGGTGCATGCCTGCCTTTTGCAAAGCCATATACAAGAGTACGTTGCTACGAACTTGCTTGCTAGTTGCCTAAGCCGTTCTTCAATAGAAATACCCGTGCAAATACTGTTGGAACTCATGGCTCCTGAACCTATTGTACGTATACTTATGTGATATTTATACCTACCTTAGTAGGTAGGTATTGTTTGTGATATGAATCTTCTCGAGCAAATTGGTATTGGTAGTTTCAAGAAAGTTACGTGAGTAATATTAAAGCTGCATGTTCAAAGGAGTATCATATACTTAGTGCTTATTGTATATTTTTCTATAAAGCTATAAGGTTCCGGGCAATTACCTACCTACTTACTTGGGTTCTCCCAGTTCCCAAGGAAAACGTGGAATGTAATCTAAAAATATTGTGCTCTTACTCTACGCCTTTACTATTTGGTTGTGAGTAATGTAGTTAGATAATTGGATGTTTATTGCAAATAAGCTCGTAATGTCGGGCGGAATATAATAAAAAAGCCAAAAAAAAAAAGTAAAGTAAAGTACTGTCACGAACTGTATAAGCCTATATTATACAGTTCGTGGCAGTACTTTCAAACTTTCGCGATTAGATAACATAATTATAACATAATAACGGGTCTTCATCGCGTTTACCTTTTTTCCCTGGAATCCCGTGATAAACAGGTGTTCACGTCGCGATCCGTTTGTGCAGTGCGGTGACACAGTTAGTGTAGTGTGCCGTAATGTGAACATGGACTTTTCTGATTCCGAAGATGAAATAAGTTGCGGCTACTGCCTTTATTTCTCGACGATAGTTCCGTATACTACAGTCATCCCGTGGCCATGGCTGTTGCAATACAGTCGAAACGTCGGGAAAATAATAAAAAAGGTAAACGCGATAAATACCCATTAGACTTATAATTACAGGCCTTGAATAATACATAGACTACTTTCACCCGGGTAACAAGCGAGCGAAGCCATGGGCAGTATTTTAGGCTAGTATTATTTAATTGAATAATTTGTTTTTTTAAGTCATCTATCTGATCTGTTCTTGTGTCTTTCGACATACCTAATCATTAAAGATTAATCTTGACACATAGACTTAATTTGAATAGGTATATATCTAAACAATATGGCATTCTTGGGAATTGAAAGTGCTGCGGATTGTATGGCGATGCAGCGTGACATCGATAATGTTGTTGCGTGGAGCGAGCGGAACTTCTTACAATTTAATATATCCAAATGCAAGACAATCACTTTCACAAGATCACCCTCGCCCTACGCACACCCATACAATGTGTCAGGTGTACCTCTGGAACGTGTCACTCAGATCCGTGACCTAGGCGTGACTCTGGATGGCGAACTATCTTTCAATACGCATATAGCTGAAACTTGCATTAAAGCCTACAAGTCTTTGGGTTTCGTGATGAGGCAATCGGCACGGTTCCATGATAGGACTGCAATCGTATCACTCTTTTATGCATTTGTAAGATCCAAGCTCGAATATAATGCATTGATATGGGACCCCCACGAGGAAAAGTACAAAATAATGCTAGAACGGGTTCAGAAAAAGTTTGGTAGATTCCTCTACAAGAAATTGTACGGATACTATCCCTATTTATACCCATCCCTCTTTATTTGCGGTATGATCGAACTAAATACGCTCGAGCTACGTCGGAAATGTGCACTTCTCATCCACTACTTTTCGGTTTTGCGGGGTAGCATCGACAACCCTGCCGCCCTGTCTGAGTGTAGGCTCTACGTCCCCTCCCGGTACGTACGTGCGCGCGCGCGGCGCTTGTTCGCACCGCTCGCATCCCGCACTAACACCGCGCGGTACGCCCCTACAGCGAATGCGCTCGCACTACTCAACTCGATGATTATTCAGGAACCCAATATAGATGTCTTTATTATGAAAAAACGTATATTCGTCAATTACTGTATGATTTTTTTATGTTCTCTATAAGTTGTAATATCTTTAGCTCTAAAACGTTTTGGCCCTTAGCTGTAAGTTTAAGAGTTTGTTTTTTTAATAAATAAATAAATAAATAAATAAATAAAGCAAGTTTCTCTTTAAGATCCAATCATGATTCAAATTCCACAAAGTATTAACAGTAAGTAATCACATCAAAGGAGAGTATCGAAGATAAGCCTTTGAGGCTTGTTTACAACAGTTGATATTTGACAGCTCGCCTTAGGGTGGGCGGGGGCCCTGAGTGGAGACTCATAGCTATAAAATCTACGAAGTTTGGGGTTAATTTCAAATGATTATTGTAAGATTAAAATTGTACAATGAGCAGGAAGGCTTCTGAATTTAATTCTTGAATATGAAGGGTTATCTGATGAATTCTCCAAAGATAAGTATACCAAAGTCAAAGTCAAGTCAAAGTCAAAATTCATTTATTTATTAAAATCATAAGGAGCACTTTTAAACGTCGGTTTTATCTACTGCCTGTTCCTACATGACCAAGCCGGGGCAAGAAAACAAGGCTGGTTATTCTTTTTAATGATCTTTTTACAAAACAACGACTTGGATCATTTTCAATCACAAGAGTTTTTATTATCTAAATAATCAGATATTTTATAGTATGCCTTTTTATCAAGTTTTTTTAATTATGTTTTTAAATTTGTTAATTGTCAATTTTTGTATATCTCTTGGGAGTTTGTTAAAAAAGCACACCTACACCTTGCCCTTTAAAAGATTTACTTTATGGAGTCTACAAGTAGCAACAGCGAGTTTATATATATTTCTTGTGATACAACATAACATTGATACATTGTGATTATCGCCTTTTTTCTTAAACAAATTAATATTTTTGTGAACATGTATACATCATCACAAAAACGTTATTTATATCTGCAGCACTCCCCCACAGCAGTATACCGTACGACATAATGCTGTGGAAGTAGCTGAACTAAACTAGTCTAGCGGTGTCGACGTCTGTATAAAGGATATTTTTGTCTGCATATGCCGCAGAACGATGTCTCTTCGATAACTTATCAATGTGAGGGCCCCATTGAAGCTTATTATTCCGGGAGATACCTAAGAATACGGTGGTGTCAGACAATACTTCATCTTTGATTTTGTATTTACCTATGTACATAAAGCATGTTGTATAACTCCACCGAACATACAGTAATTTCTTATAAACGGTATTTTAGTAATACAACCTAAGCGTTATAAAGTTACATAAATAATAGAAATAGGAATATTTTTTTTCATGTACATAATAGCGTAATGGAATTCGTGGGAACACCTAAATGGAATAAAATTATGGAATAAATCCGTTATTTGATAAGTACCCGAGATTTTCCCTAATAGTAGATGTAGGGTCGAGTCCAGCTGGTTTGATGTTCGCATTTAGGTATATTACATAGACCTAAAATAGTATCCGTGTAACTAACTTTTACACACAACGAGGTAGGTGTTGCTTCTTTATTTAGATTCCATGTTAACATAACACATTTTAACACACAAGCTTTTTTTTATATAAAATATCTTATAAAGTTACTCTTAACTATGGATAAAGTTAGTATACAATTTAACAGTCAAGTTCCAGAACTCATGTCCAATTTGCAAAAGTTTACACAAACTGCACACAAACCTCGGTTCGTTGACGTCGTCGTCTCTTCTTTAGCATGTTATATTTTTTTCTCATTACTTATTCATGTCCACAGTCCATGGTGCCTATTGTATTTGGTATGCTTAGAAGACACAATTGTTTTGTACATAGAATCATAGTTACCTACAAATAAATAGTCTGGTTTCAGCAGAAGTAGAGTTCAGCAGCGGAATCCCTGAGTTGATTAATTTTAGTTGGTATTTTATTGACTAGAATCCAATTTCTCATTGGCCGGATGAATGTAAAAATAATGCACACTGTCCATACACAAATAGAAAATATTTTTTTTCCCTTTCAATTTTACCTAGATGTTATAAACTATGCTTGAAATAATAATAATAATAATGATGCCGCAGGGAGCGCTTGTGGCGACACCGTGGAGCCCCGTTACTCCCTGGGGTTGACAGAGACCCCTGACCCTTGGCCGGTCGGAGGTGGAGGCGCAAGAGCGCAACCTATGCTCCAAGGGTGGAAGTGTTAAATGCATTAAGCCGGGAGTAGCGTTTAGTGAAACTGCGGCACACCTCTCGACAGCCTTTAGCCGTTCACACCAACGTTGCCCCTACACTGCCTATTGTTGGCGGCACTTATGGGCCCCGTTTAGTGGGCGGCAAGTCATCACCTGCCTATGATTTGATTTGAATTTGAGTCAGAATTGGCAGGTTCCGTTTAATCCTACATAGCCCAGCAACCATTCCAAAGTCAAGTCAAAGTCAAAATTAATTTATTCATTAAAATCACAAGGATAACTTTGAAACGTCGATTTTATCTACTGCCTGTTCTTCCGCGACCAAGCCAGGAAAGAAAGGCAAGAAAACAACGATTTGGAGCATTTTCAATCCCAAGAGTTTTTAAGCATATACTACTGCAATATAGCCTAGTTCATTATTAATCTTCCCAATAGTTTATATCAGTGCCATCCACAAGATTGCGTTTTTTTTTATTTAAAACAATGTATTTTAAAGACCTCTTAGTGTCAGTTTCAGCTCAACTAATGCCTGTAAATGTTTCAGGCAAGCCTGAGATTTAAGTTAATAAAGGGAAAAAAAATAATATTTTATGTCAGGCAATATCACGTAAAATATATTAGACCCATAATAACGCTTGTGTAAACGTTTATTTGTTGAGGGTCAGAGTGGAGGATCCGAGTGTGCTTACATTTTTTTCAAAATGTTTAAAAGATGAATGTATGAAATTAATGAAAATACTTTATTGTATACCACAATATAACAAAATAAACAAAAACTTTATAAAACTAAAAGTACAATGGGCGGTCTTATCACTTAAATGCGATCTCTTCAAGACATTTTTGAAATGGGTAACCATATCTAAACACGATTTTCTACGACACGATAGCTTTGACGTAATAAAGCCGAAACAAGGTAAAAAAGAGAAATCAGATTAAACCTACTCTAAGATACAAATCTAGATGCTTTTAGTTTTCTCGACACCAACAACAAAGGATTTTGCTATTATTTAAGGAAAAATACAGTAAGTCCTACTAGAACAGCAATGTTCTTTATCGCACGATGCTCCCGAACCGGTGGCGATTGCGATAGGATGAATACCTATTTCTCAATGTATGATATATTTACACTCTGTAATTTTTAAGCTAAGTAGAAAAATAGCTAGATTTGATGCGCACTAACAACAGAGTGAATTTAAACGGTTTCATTTGTTTTGATCAAAGCCTACTCCTCATACATTTTATTCATAACACTCAAACAAGTAGGTACCTATATAAAGCTATAAAAGTAATAATATTTAATGAAAAACATCTAGAAACAAAACTTATATTAGTTCGCCCGTATAGTTTCTATTAGAACCTCAACTAGGCAGGATGAAACTTTAGTGATTTCTCTTCAAGACACGCGATCGAGAAAAGAACGAATCATTTCAATGGTGTCCACGGGCTTTACCCAACACCGAACCAAGTTGAAAGGGTTATGCATATGATCCATCAACAAGTTTCAAGTTTTGTAATTCAACGTATAAAACGTACATTATGTAGGTATTTAATTCAAAACATACCTTGCTTTATGTGGGGCAAGAGATTATTCAATTTTAATTTGTTATGGGACGGCTTTTGTGTTTACAGTTGCCTACTTAATGGAGGTTATGTTGATGTTCCATTAACATAACTAAATAAAAGACTTCATTATGTTTTAATTCAAGTATATTGAGTTAGAACTTTATAATCAAACAACTCAGTGCCCACCATTTTAAATTTGTTTTTCAAATAAACTTTAAACCGCAAAATTATACCAACCTACCGCTGTTCTGTACATTTCGTCAAAGGCCCTTTTTGTTAATCCCTACCTCTTCCAACGAATTGCCTGCTAAATTACAATAACAAAAAGGCATTCGGTAGCAAATTTTGTTATTAGGTTTCGTCATAATCATCAGCAACAGCCTGTAGAAGTCCATTGCTAGAAATAAGCGTCCCCCAAAGAGTTCCATGACGAACAATCATAGGCCACCTCCATCAACGACTTCCCGCAACCTTAACGATGGCATCGTTCCATCGGGTGCTTTCCTACTCTGCTTCATCCGGTTCGTAGTCTCAATTAAGGAACCTTTCCTAAATGACTTAACAATTGCCACTTCAACTTGCTGATTTTTAGAGCAATGTCTGCCGACATAACTTTAGTTCTAAAGAATCCTTTATTACACATTTTATCACGTAGTCAAAACTCAATATCTCGATGCGCGACCTTGAGTTGTATATGTCTGTTCTGTAGCTATATAGCTGAGTATGAGGCCAACAGTAAGTGACCAATTCTCAGTCCCATATCTCACGTGTCAGTATCACTGGTAAAACACCCTTGTTCCCATTGCCATTTCGCATTAATTAGCGTCAGTTTGGTAGTTACACGAATTCAGCTGAAGCCATTAATGCAATGCTTACAATAGCTTAGTTTTTCATTGTTGTAAGTACGTAGCTGGTGAGAGGCAAGGCTGGCACCACCACTACCTTAGCCTTGATACGGCGTATACAAACGGAACTAGGCGGAACAAAGCATGTGGCGTGCGGAAATGTATATACGAGTAACCTATCGTGCTTTTGATACCGATTTTGTAAGTTTATGCATTTGTGTTCATGAAGTTCCTTCAGAAAATAAAACGGTTATATCAATCGTGACATTATGAATAGAAAGTTTAAACAATAAGGAAAGATAACTTCAGTAATTAACTAATTATTTCCTTGGAAAAGTTATCTTGAGAAAATTACAAAATCAAGGATATTAAGGTACCTAACATCGTATGTGAGATTCTCATTAGGTTCGTTTGTAAAATGTGATTACATCTCCTAGATTTCCCCGTTCATCATACTGGAAAATTGAAGTATGGCAACGTGGTAACATAATAAATTCAAGTAAAATGATACCACCGCGGTGTTTTCTTTTTGTGATACAAGTTTTTTATCAACCAATATTAATAAGTAAAAACCGTTAATGTATGTAGGATTAATTAAGCATTGTACCTAGTTTATTGTTTTTGAACGGAGCGTGTGTAAGGAATGAATGGAACGAAAGGGATTGATGGTTGAGTGAGTGAGTGAAGGGTTTTCCCTCTCTGTGAAAAGCCGTGGATTTGAATGTGCGTGCGGAAGAGAAAATATAAGTTTAAAAAGCCTTTGAAGACAATATACCCGAGTAATTTCGTTGCCAAAAGCCCCCTCGTTTTATTTACCAATCCCACATGTATCCTATGTTATAAAAAATTTGTGATTTGTTACCTAGTAGAACTAGGTACTGGCACTGTAACAACAACAAAAACAACTTTTACTTCACAGCTACTATGTGAATACTAATAACCTGTATATTGCACGTAAATCACGCTAGGACGGAAACATATAAAAAGTAATTGTTTTTATTTTGATTTAAAAGGAGCTAAAAGTTTAAATCAATCATTAATGATTAAATGAATTCAGGACACCGTAAATAAATTAGAAATTAAAATAGCGACCTTCTTGAACATTCCGGGAAGTGGAGGCTACGGGGCACAGACGATCAATCTTCTAACGACTGCCGATTGTTGTGAGTTTCGACAAACATTTTTTCATCATCATCGTTACAATGAAAATAAAATAGCATTTTTCTCGAGCACGCAATGCGAAGAGGCCGTCATTAAAAGACCTTACAACTTTTTGCTATTATTTTCGAATACTGTGGAAAGTTAATAAAGGGTGCTTATTGATGGTGAAGCAAAGTGGTGGTGGGTGGTGGATGGTGTAACGGCGCGCGACCTAGTCGATGAGGTAGGTACTATTCATTGTAACTACATCGCTCCACTCAATTGAACCCTGGGCACACCATTAATCATTTCGACACCTTTGTAAGCGATATTAACTGTTCGTTTTACGTTAAACTTCTCAATAGAAAGTTTAATATCCACTAATAACGGTTTTGAATTTGATTTTGTAAAATATTATTTAATGTGATAGGCCCAGTAGGCCCAGTCGGCGATGGTTGATTAAGTTAGACTTTAACAGACAGACAAGATTGGATTTACAAGGATTGGCCAAAAGTAGCTCAAGATGGAGTGAGCAGCGTAAGGAGGGAAGGGAGGTATTTATCCTGCAGACATCAGACGTATAATAATGAAATAATATTAGTATTTTTTATGTTCGTTGTGCTAAGTGTACATTCGAGTGTATACTCGACTGGGCCCTATCACAGTTAAAAAAATATTATATTTACAAAATCAATCGTTTATGGGTTTAGGTAGTCCTAATAATATGAGCGTTATAGACGGTTCTGGTTCTTAGATGGCTTTTATTGCCACAAATCATAAGGGACTTGCGCGGGAAAACCTATCTAAGAACCATTCTGTTTTTTTTTTTTTAAACTGCATCCTATATAGTATTAGCCGTTTCGGAGATAAATGTTAACATACAAACACAGAAACAACCTCTTATGGCAAACGCCTACACATAAACGAGCTAATTAAGTCACGGCTAAAAACAGACATTGATTACGTAGCGTTTAGTTATAGTTATATAGTTGTGTTGTAATACAACCAACAGATTTTTATCAAACTGTATTGTATCATATGAGCAGAGGTTCTTATGATGATGATTATTATTATAATGTCAGAACTTGTTTTCAACAGCGCAAAGGGTTCATCTAAGCAGACTCGTTTGGGCCCTTGCAAATCAAGACCCATAACTTTTCCCATTCCCTCGTTCATATTAAAACTACTTAAGATACATTTAAGACTCCCATTGCAAAGCAGAAAGGAAATCAAATCTCGGCTATTGAAAGCCTAGTCATATTTCGCCTGTTCTCAAAGTAAACAAGCAGTTCTCGTTTTATTGGTAGGGACGAAATAATTAACTTTTATTGTCTGTTTAGTCTTCGATCGTACAAAAATATTGTGTTCTCAAGATGTTGGGTTGTTTTGTTATTATTTCCTCTGATAAAAAAACGATCAAGTGCGTGTCGGGTCACGCGCAGTATAGGGTAGGGTGCCGTAGTTGCCTAACCTAAACTTATATTTACTACCAACTAACAACTTAACTTTTGAAAAACTAACAACTTTTCAATGTACGTAATTTGTACGAAATTAGTACATTTTATAAGTTTGTCGACTATTACTCGTTTACTTGGTTTTTAAAGGAAATCTATCCGCTGTGATAGTTTTCCTTTTAACTTCGTTATATATACTACTGCCGTGAATCTTTTCACATATCTACAAGCAACCGTTAAGGGGACGGGACGACACTTGACTCTAAAAATAATAGCACTTTAAAGTTCAATATTTCACAAACGGATCCCTAAATCGAAAAATGGTTTTCACACACCCCCAATGTTTAATATCCAGTGACAAAGCAAACTATGGGACAGGCGAGAGAAAAAAATATCCTTTACGTGTAGGTGTACCTTAAAAAAATTTTTACCCTAAAAGATTTTATTTTACCACTCTGTCGGCATGATAATATGTATAACCATGACAAATTACAGCTTCCTAGTACAAAGAGACGGACGGACATGGCGAAACTATAAGGGTTTATTGTTGACTACGGAACCCTATAAAACTATGCGAGGTTACCATGCCATGCATAATGAATCCCCTATATCACGGTAACCGTGTTAAACTTGTAATTATAAAGGTAAAAAGCTAAAAATAAGCTATTACAACAAATGCTGAATTTCATATAATAGGTGTTTAAATGCATTATCGGGTCAAGGGTAGTATTTAACTGATATTATGGAATGATTAGCTAAAGTCTAGGCAAGAGTAGGTAATAGTGCAAAGCACGCGAGCTCTAGTACGAGTATTTGCTTAGAACAGTAAGTTACGAAATACTAAAAGATCGTACACCCGTAGCGCGCCGCTACGCTTCGTAGCAGCGCTTTTATCAGTTATTTACGAGCGCTATGCAATAACTGCTGCATATAGGGCTGATTAGTCATCTTTAGAAGGATTCTTCACTAGGTACAGTCAATATGTTTGTAAAATGTTTGCAAAAATATTCATATTGTAGATAGATAACTCTTTATTGCATACACCAGGATTAAAAGGAAACACTTTACAAATAATCTTAAAACTAGTTTATGGTGATACAATGGGCGGCCTTATCGCTAAGAGCGATCTCTTCCAGGCAACTTTTGAATGGACTTGATCTAAAGGTATGTGAAGAAAAGTGGTGTAACTGCAATATACATTTACAGTACAATAAAATACATAATGTGGTATAATGTATATAAATATAATATAGTTTATGGATATTTTGTCAATAAACTGATATTTTATATAAATATATCTACATAGATGTAACTTCTATAAAAAAATCCTTGACAGAAAATTCTACTCCTAAAATACAACAGAATGTAATGTATTAAAATGTCGGGAAAGATATACGTACGGACTTTTTTTGTGAAAATTTCAAACGCTTTGATTTTTGGCTTAAACCCGTGTTTTAGCGGGTTTCATTTAAATTGATTTGTCTAGGCCTGGAAATCACCTCATGTGTTATAAGAGAACAAGTTCTAACTATTTGATTAATTAACTGACTGAGCGATAAGATCCTAAACCGTTATTCCTAGTGACCTGGAATTTGGTAGGTTCCTTTTAGTGTATAGGAAATATTTTTTTAAAATTCTTATCCTCAGAGAAGAAAAGTGGGTCAAAGGTTTAAAAAAAGCTTCATATCTACGCAACAGCGCGGGCCAGCTTATGTAACATTTAAACGAATATTAGTTTGTTATAGACAAAACCAAAAAGATGTATTCAAAACGATAAGCCGTAAACTTAAACGAATAAATGAGAAAATAATTATATGAATTTCTTTGAATAGATAGGAGTTTTTAAAGCACAGGCTAGGTCGTAGTATTAAAGTCAGATTCACTCTGTCGTATTAAAGTCTGAGATTATGCTAATAAAGTACAATTTCCAGCATTTCCAGCATAATTATAAAGCCCCTGAATCTTGAAATAGATTAACATCTATTTTTAAACGAAAAAATCACCGCTGCTGTCACCAATTATCTGGCTTGAAGGTTTTATCATTAGGGTCGTACCAACTAAATATGAATAACAACGGCGTCGCCGTCGGTCGTTGTGATAAATCAAAAAGATATCAGGCTTACGGTTCGTTGACCAGAACACTAAATAGGAATTTGCCTATATTAAATAGATTATATAGACATTATATGTACTTTATACATTTATTCATACAACTATGTACAAGTAGGTATATACAAAAAAATACAGATAAAACAGCTAGCTATCTAAAGGCCGTTAGATAGATAGCTCAACTGATCCAGATCACTACCAGGCGGAAGCGTTCCCAAAATACTGGCTGCATTGCCACGCTGAATGGCAATGCTAATGCGTTGATCCAGATAAGAGCCAGCCCACTTTCCACGCGTCGCTTCGACCAGTCGCCCTGAAAGAATTTTTAAAACTCGAAGGGCCCTGTTTCGAAGACAAGAATGCTGGAAGAGCTGTACTTTAAATTTAGCGAATACCTAATTTGACAGGCAGAGAGACCTGCGACCATGCTCTACCACCCAAATCTATATTCAAAACCGACGAGAGGGTGATCTTTATTATGTTGTCTGAGCCTTCCACCAGCTCGAAGTTACCTATGAAGTTGCCTTTTTTCGAACTGGCCACTTTGAAATAAAATAACTTTAAATTAGTATTCTTTTTTTAATTTGATATTTTACTAAGAGAGCCGTATTAGCCTAGTGGGTGGTCCCTGACTTTTGATCCGGAGGTAAAAAGTCAGGTCGTGCACCAATGGATTTAACCACTCGAAAAAATTATGTGCATCAAACGGTGAAGGAAAACATCGTGAGGAAACCGGTATGCCCTAGAACCAAAAAAATTTAATAAAACAGTTAGTTTTCTAATAAACGGCCATGGGCTTGCAACCTGTCACGTGGAATAATACTATCTTGGAAAATGCGGCCATGTGCCAAATATAATGTTTGCACGTTAATCTAACTACCACCTACTTGATATCCCAAAAGATCTACTCACTGAATAAATATCTGAGAATGTAACGGGAATAAAGTCCTGATCGTGTTTGTTTTTTTTATTCTATTTCCAAAATTTTATTGTTTTGTATTAGGACCTCCAATTTCAATACATTAAAAGCATGAACTCCAAGGAAACTTACATTATTTTCGAATAAGAGTTTCGATGTGGAAACAACGCGTCTCAAGCGGTACGCGTGTAAACCTAACACTTCAACGAACGGTATGTTATTGGTTCAACTGCTTTCTTTCTGGAATTTTTAGGGTTCCGTATCTCAAAAGGAAAAAACGGAACCCTTATAGGATCACTTCGTTGTCGATCTGTCAAGATCCTTTTTCTCAGGAATGCGTATCAAGTTGAAATTATTATCATATATGTATTCATCAACTTGAAGTTAATATCCCTTGGAGCTCTCAAAAAATCAAGCTTCTAAGTCAACGCAATAAAAAAATACGGCCATTTATTTGATGTAATGTGAATGTTAAATATTAATGTGAATTAGAGGAGAGTGGAAGAAGAAAACATGTTGTGCCGACCCCACGTAATATGGGATAAGGACAATAAGATGATGATGCGACATATTTTGATACTCTCAAATAAGTCAAAACCTAGGGGTACTTCCCTTTGATCTAGAATCATGAAATTTGACAAGAAACAAGGCACACGCAAGCCCAAGTAAAGGAAAATGTCCTAAAATTTATAATTTGTAGTTTTATTAAATGAAAAAATATTTTACAATTTACAATACATACTTACATTTGCAGTTGGAGAATTGGTAACGTATATCAAATTAAGGGCGAAAAAAAATTCAACTACAAGGTTAAAAGTTGTCTTTTAATCCAACTTATCTTTACGTTAGAGCAATATTTGGTGCTTTCATAGTTTATGAACTAGAGAAATGTTGAGTATTTTGGTGAAAATACAAGCTTCGGTTTTTTTAACTCTTTTTACGGGTGTCCACACACCCGGAGTACAAGGTTGATAATGACGATTTTAAAGCGAGTCCGTCTCAAACTAAGGCTGAGCTTGCATCTTTTGATTTTTGGCAAATCAGTAAAATAAAGCTACCTAAATCATATAATATTTTCCTCTCTCTTAGAATTAGCAAATGGAAGTGGCAACAGCTCTCAGAAGCCGCTGGTGATAAAAGGTTCTCGAATGGCGAACACGAATCGGACGACGCAGTGTAGGAAGGGTCCCCTGATTGCAGCAAAGGTTGCGGGAAGTCGGTGGATTGAGGTGGTCCAAGATAACTATCTTGACATGCCATGCCATGACGAACGCTTCATGGTATTCCTTGGGGATTCCCGCAGTGGACTTTTATAAGCTTTTAATGATGATCATTATTACTGCTTGACAATCTAAAGATCTACATTAAAAAGTACCGTTTTTACGTAATGAGCTCGTATAGCTATAAGAGGTTACGCTACAGTCGGGGAGTTCCATCATTGACAGTAGGGGCGCTACAGTTAATGATGGAAGTACGTCGAAGTAATAAAATGAAAAAAAAAAACAACTTTTGGCTGGATTTAATGTAAAACGGTCGTCATTTTTAAAGACTGCCTCAAAGGTGGCACGCTTTAGTTACTAAGAGAAAAACTTTTTTAATAAAATTCTGAGTTGAGCTTGGATTTGGGAATTATTAAACATAATTTTCATGCCGTGGATTTTTGTGTCAAAATACTTAGTATATTTCATAATTTGAAAGGAAGAGCCTTTCAAATTATGAATTAGGTATTCGAGGATTAGGTATTCTAATACGATGTATCTCGTTTCATACCATCGAGAGTTTCATAAAATCACTCATATAGGTAAATAGGTACGTGTAATTTAACGTAAAATGTTATTTGCTCAGATCGGGTTAACTATCTTAGGATATTATATTTCAATGTCGAAACATTAATACTTTAACTACTCGCTTGCTAGGCAAATGCCAATGGTCATCGGTATGCAACTTTTTATTAGGTAAGCAATTTTAGCTAGAAAAATACTTTTGCTAAAAACATAAAAAACTTAATACAAAAAAGATTTGTAATTCCTGACTGCAATCGAATAACATTTTTCGTAACTATTAAAGTAGGCCATATAACTACCGTACAATATTATATGCCTCTTAAACAACCATTTATAACTACTAGCGGTTGCCAGCGGATATATACGCACATGTGGAGTCGTGTTTTATAAAAGAAAACATACTCCCATACACACGTTCACCCCAAATTCCCTCTTAAAGATGTGAAAATCCTGAAACATAATGAAACACTATATATGAAATTTATTATATATTTATGATAAGTAGCTACAATTGTAATTTTCAAGTACCTACCTTTAAAAAAGCGATACTCCTATACAAACTTTCACCCCCTGTGGATATGTGAATATCCAAAAACAATGATACATTTATTTATGATGAGTATGTTATGTGCGTGGAGTCCCTTTTCCGCACTCAAAATCCAAATTGGTTCATTGTGCGTGGGAGTTTTTGGCTAGTGAGTTAGCCAGCCCAACTCCGCCCAGAAGCACAGAAGTTTCCTGGGGTTTTTGCAGGCTTCGCGGAGTGACCTTGGGTTGCCAAGGATTTGTGCCCGGTGAGTTGCTACGCCCACGCATTCTAATATTACGTGGGCAGCTGATTCCTCTTCGGTTAGACACCCTCTGCAGAGTGGGCTGTATGTGGCTCTGATGTTGTAGAAGTGTTTGTTCAGGGGGCAGTGACCAGTTAGGGTTCCCACGATGATCCGGAGATCTGATGTTTTAAGTCTTTTTAAGGCTGCTCTTGACTGTCTGCAGTCTGGGGCTTGTCCACAGCGTCCATTGTGTTGGTTTATAGTGCCGTGTCGCACCCACGTATGCAGCTAGGAGAATGGCTGAGGGAGGAGTGGTGCGGAACCTTCTGAAAGTGTTTCTGATCCTCTTTTGGCCAATTCATCAGCAGCGTTGCCAAGTGATCCACTAAGTCCCTGTATCCTTTGTAGAGTCACTTTGTTTTTCGCCGAGATCATCTCTAGGCTAGGTGGGACTCGTAAATGAGTTTGGAGTTACAGCTGTGGCTTTCCAGAGCTTTTAGTATTGCTGTGCTGTCAGAGAGAATGTGTATGTTGTAGTTTTCGATCTCTCTCCTGTAGATCGCCGTTGCTTCTTCGGTAATGGCCACACATTCAGATTGGAAGATGGAGCTGTGTGTGCCTAGTGTCATTGAAATGTTGATGTTGAGATCCATCGAGTGTACTCCAGCGCATGTTCCTTGTTTGGTTTTTAAGGTATCGGTGTAGACACGGACTTCACTGGTTCCTGATTGATCTCTTATTTCCTCGTATGTCGTGTGTGTATGTGTTATTGGAATATCCGTTCTTTGGAAATCTTGTCCCATGGGGCAGCTAGAAGTGGCTCATGTGTCATCGCCCGATCCAGGACGGCTGCATGCAGGCTCCTAGGGTTACCCCATAGGCCCGCCGTGTTCGAGCCTCAAGGCGGCCATAGTCGCCTCCTGCTGTATATAGAGGTCAAGCGGGGTTAGACCTAGGATGATCTCAAGTGCGGCCGTCGAGGTTGTTCTCATGCAGCCTGTAATCGTGGAGCATGCGACTCTTTGAAATCGTTGGAGCTTGGCGATTACCTTACTTAGTTCGGTTCTGGTCCACCATAGGATTGCTCCGTAAGTGAGTATTGGTCTTATCAGGGCCGTGTAGAGCCACATGGTTATTTTCGGGGAGAGTCCCCATGTTTTCCCAAGCATTCTGCTACATTGAAAGAAGGTTGTGCAGGCTCGCTGTATTTTTTAGTCAAAATGTTTATTCCATAACAGTTTGTTATCTAGGATGATCACTAGGTACTTGAATTCGTTAATTAGTTTTATTTCGTGTTGAATAGCTTCGGGAGTCTTAAGTTTCCTAGGCTCCGTTTGTGAGTGAATATTATGAGTTCCGTTTTTGTAGGGTTTACCGATAACCCATGACTTGTACAACAGTTTTCGATTGTTTTAAAAGCTGATTTCATGAGGTCACATAGTACTTTCTCGAAACGTCCAGTAGTTAGGATAGCAAGATCATATGCATATCCCACTGTAAACAGTCCTCGGCCATTTAGTTTCTGGATGAGTTTGTCTACAACTATGTTTCATAGCAGTGGTGAAAGAAGGCCACCCTGTGGGCAGTCTCTTGCCACTATACCTCTGGTTGTTGTGTTGTATAGCTCTGTGAATTGTATAGCTCTGTATCTGAGCATATTGTTTATCCATACTGCTAGCGTTGGGGCTACGCCACAAGGTTCTAGGGCCAGGCTTATTCTGCTGAAGGATATTTTGTCAAAAGCGCCTTCTATATCGATGTTTGTGCAAAAGCGCTTCCAGCATTCCAGTTTCCTAATTCATATACGTTTTTTATAGGTTGTTTTCCCAGTCCTTGATTTGTCGAGTGTTAATCGGTCGGTTGAACATGGGTGAGTTTGTTCACGTATTGTTCGATGTCTTCAATTTTTACTTTGTTTGAGGGCACGTTCTCGGACTCAAGAGCTGATCGGACCATTTTTTCAAATTTGGTCCTGTCTGTCTTGCGTGGGGCGAGCCTTGGTTGCGGTGTCGGTAGGTTCATGCAGAGATTAAATCTAATCCATCTTTGATCTGAGCATGACGCCTCGTCAGAGACGTGCCAGTCGGTGATAGAGTGGGAAACCATCTCTGTAGTTAGTGTGAGGTCAATGATGGTTTGGGCTCGAGAGGTGACAAATGTTGGTTCCGAACCTCTATTAAGTATTGTGAGATTGGTAGTAAAAAGATAATTTACCAGTTCTTCTCCTCGGATGTTTGTCTTGTCGTTGCTCCAAAGGTTATGGTGCGCGTTGGAGTCGGTGCAGATGACGAGTTCTAAATTCTACCGATCGAAGTACTACTATTCGACTAGGGATACCACCTCTGCCGTAGGTATGTCCTCGTCGCCTGGCAGGTAGACGGATGCTAGGACTACATCTTCGGGGTATCTCATCTCTAGTAGCGAGCCTAACAGCAGTTAGGTCTCTGGAACAGAACTCAGTGATTAAAAGTGTTTGTAGGTGTTTGGGAGTAATGATGCAGGTTCTAGGATTGCTTACGGTGGTTTCGAGTAGGAGTTTTCCACTGGTGTTGCTTAGAACATACTTTATGATGAGTAGCTACAATTCCAATTTTCAAGTTCCTACCATTAAAAAATCCGATACTAAAATACAAACTTTCACCCCCAAGACTTTCATACAAAAAATCACCCCCTCATTTCCACCCTTAAAGTGGATAAATTCCTTAATTAGCACATGCTTACGTTCCTAGCTATGTTCAAAATTTCAGCTTTCTAGACTTAGTAGTTTTGGCAATGCGTTGATAGATTAGTCCTAATGAAACATACATAGTCCTGACGAAGAATATGCATACATTCGTAGCGGGAATCGCTATAGTAAACATTACGCAATAATATCCTTATTGCTTCCTAGACCACCTGACACAAAGTCAGTATAAGTATGAAACGTAGTAAGCGTGATATCAATGTGCATAGCCAACCATAACGTGCGCATCTCTGCGTGCCCCGCAGGCAATGCCGGGAAAATTTCAGTAAGTAGAGTAGAGGAACCTCAATTGTACAATCACGTGAAGACGTCATTTGCTTATCACAAATCTAAACGATTCACCCAACTCAAGTTTCCGTTTCACATTAGTAACCCTCGGTCGGCTTCACAGAATGAACTTTAATCGCAACATAACAATTCTGAATTGCAGATCATTTCAAAAGGATAATACGATTCTTTTCCTTTCAAGCTAGTATTATAATGTCTGTGACCCCAGGATTTATTTTGTATTTTGATCCAAAACGTACGTTAGCTTTTTACTAACGTAGTATAAGAACCTGCTGATAGTCAGTTTGAAAGATACTTAACTGAACTCTTAATTTAAAGGTACCTTTTTCATCAAACCAGATAACCAGGATGGGATAGTTAAAAATCAGACAAGTAGGTCGGTTGGTAGGTATATAATCTAAATAGAAAGGAAATGTTGATATTTGGAGCTGTGGTGTCATGATTTAAATTTTCGGGAAGCAATGCCGTGTTCTTCAATCCGCTTAGATAAAACGTATTCCATTTTTTGGAACATTTCATGGAACATACACATGGATCTGGGTGTTGAGGTGCCTTGATGGTAAGTGCTTGTAGGCACATGATATGATACCCACGATACTAGGAAGCCTTACGTGGGTCAGAACTATGTACATATGTGACTGTTGGGTGTTTATTTCTTATTTGTTTGCCTACATGAATGGGTTTCTATTGATCCGCGGAAAATTAAATAGAACTAATAAAGAACATTGTCTGTTTAATAGCTAATAATTTATTAGTAGGTACTTATTTTAGGGCATCTCTAAGCCCTTGCCTCCTATGATAGGTACGCATTATACAAAAAAATAACATTTGACTTAAGGCATATTAGTTTCTCACAATGTTTTCCTTTACCGATTTTGAGCACGTGTGAAATATTTTTATCAAAACAATCAGCATTAATTAATTTTTAAAAAATACAGATCGACTGCGTTATCTAAGATAGACGGACTAGTTACCTAAGATGGTGCACATAGCTGTATCAAGTTAGGTAGTTAAGATAGGCAGGTAAATAAATATATAATTCCTTTACCTAAGTCGCAAAGCATAGCTTATTGAGTGACGGTTCATGTATCATTTAGTAGTTACTTAGTAGGTAGGTACTGAGAAAGTATTTTCAAAAAGATACCAACTCATTTGATAGTATATTCATACAACTATGAACAAGTAGGTTTATACAAAAAATACAGATGAAACAGCTAGCTATCTAAAGATCGTTAGCAAACGATCTATAGATATCTCAACTGATCCAGATCACTACTAGGCGGAATCGTCCTCAAAATAATGGCCGCATTGCCACGCTGAATGGCAATGCTAATGCGTTGACCCAGATAAGAGCCAGCTCTCTTGTCACGCGTCGCTTCGACCAGTCGCCCTGAAATAATTTTGAAAACGCGCAGGGCCCCGGTTCCCTACGGACCCATGGTAGATAGAGTATCTTGCTTAGATAGTAGTATCTTACCCACCAACCATATATTATTCAGAAAGGCACAATAGAGTATAGTTTCTGAGTACATACCAGCCCTGAGGATGCCAGGTTGAATATTCTGTAAATATTTTATCGAGTGTCAATGCTACATAGGTCACGGCCGATACGTAGACGATCATCCCATAATATCCAGAACATAATTTGCTAACCTACGCTTATGCATAGTAAGTATACATATTTAGAGTCTGTGTACGTGGTGTAATCTCGGTTTGTATAAAAATGAAGGATACAATTTAAAGAAATACACGAATGCTACGCACGGTAGCTTATATCGCCTTTATATAGGCTGAGCTTTCATAGAAAAATAAAAAAGCCTAATAAAAACAATGAAACACGACTACAGTTTCGTAAGAGTGGTTCTATACATAATCTTAATATTCATTTATAAAATTGTATAACAAATTACACTTCGTTATATCCTATGTCCTTAACTTTATAACGGCACGAAACTCAATGTTATCCATGTTAACGATTTTTTTCCCAATTGAGCTGCTTAAATAGTGATAACTAAATTGTTAATGACCCCATTTGCGTTAAATTTGGCGCCGCGTTGCCGATCTTTATTCTCGTTATCAAGCCGACAGAAATGCTGAAGAGCGTGATATTATTTTCCTAAGAAACTACAAAGTGAGTGCCATGAAAAAGTAAAATACACAGACAGACATATGTGTTCATTACGTCATTAACGATTTCTACGGTTGTTTTTAAAGATCTCACTCAGATGCCTGAGGCAAATAAACCCAGTGAGTGCTGTAGGCGATGCGATGCCCGCAATGTATGCTCTGCAAATGTATCACAATATCACAGAAGGAAGATAATCAGTGTTAGTAATTAGGAACACATCACAACATCATGCGCTGCTAGACAAAGAGGTGCTCGCGTAAGGATTTTACCATTGAAGTGCCTACCTATAGTACTTATGACTTTTACTAATTTAGCTGAATGAGACCAACTTGTTCGGCATGAAACTTTCTTGCTTATAAAGTTGTAACCATGTTTTGCACGAAAATGTTCACCTACACTTTTGTGACAAAAGGCTTTTCACAGAAGAATGCAGGTAGGTATTTGTTTTTACAGCAAATAGGTTACCTACCTTATTTTAACGGAAAACCTAAAAACAAAATTCAAAAGTAATTACAAAACTTTCTACATCTGGTTATTATTTCCTCAACTCCTCAACTCTTCAATTGAGCAGAGCATTTTGTTTACTGTAACAACAACAGGCTGTTTACACAAAAAAAGTTTAATGTTTATGTGAAATGGAAAAGAAAAAAACAAACGAAACTTTATAGGCAAGTATTGTTTTTCCAATCTCGTGAAACTTTTGAAATTGTAATTTTTATTTGTAGCAACAAATAAAATTAGGTAATTAAGTACGCTATAGGTATACTTATCTACTTACCAGATAGGGATAACTTTTCTGCTGTTCTAGGTTCCGAAAACGGAAAGCCAAACTATCAGCAGCGCGAGACGAGCCCTTTCACAGAAGCACTACTCTTCTACTAAGTACTCTTCTTACTTAACTTGGTATTTCAACAGTTAACGAACAAGTTTACTGTTGAAATACCAAGTTAAGAACTATATAAATATATTATTACTTATAAAATATTTTCGAAAGAATTTGTATTAAAATCCGAGTTACTTATAGTAAAACATCTACATATTTTTGTATAATGTATAAAAAGTTATTCGTAGAGTTTATTGTAGAATATTTACCTACATAAAAACGATTTGTACATTAAACGAGTCATTACATTAACCGTTACATGCGGGGCCCTAGATAGGTATTGATCTCTTCTCCACTCAGAAAGAAAGCGATGAACTTATAGTTATAAAGAAACCAAACTTATTTAATTTGTCTGTTGAATGAGCCCTTTGTTGTGCAAAACACTTTGAAAAATTGTTTTGCGGAACTTCACGCAAATGCGGTTGGAGAAATCTTAAAATATTAAGTAGGTTTAGAGACTATTTTTCACCCGCTTTGTGTGTACAATGTGTAAATATTGTGGTTAGTCTGGCAATACAGTCTAGAAGTTAACTACTTATGTATCAAATCTTCATATCGAAGAAGGCATTATTTAATATTTTGAGCAGGTAGAGGTATGTACGAAAACACTACCTATGTACTTCGCGCCCTCATTTATTATTTCTTTACAAAGTACGCTAAGGGTCCAGAAGTTGCATGCCTCATATTTCCTTAAGTTATCATTGGAAATCTATCAAACCGTTGGCAGTTCCTACTGAATACAAACTCACCGTCCGAATTTTGTTTCGAAGTAGGTACTTCTAGGACGCAGAGACATATATAGACGCTTGTTATTGTTTTGTAATCAGAGAGCATTATAAAACAAATACCGTCACCGTCACCGGACGGACCCAGAGTCTCAACACCAAAATTCCCAAATAAGTAAAGTAAGCTCTGTCGAGATTGAAGTTTAATAAGTTTTGGACGTTGCCTAGCCTGACAAAATGAACGCCATTGTATCGTCTTATTGTCATTTTGTATAATAAGGTGGGTGATCTGCCAGCTAATTCGTGACGGACTTCCCCACAATGATGGCTGAATTGCCGCGGAGAATGGAAATGCTAAAGTTGACTTAGAAAAGCCAGCTTCTCCGCGTCTAGCGTCTCTTGGGTAAGACGCTCTGAAGGAATTTCGAATAATTATGAATATCTTATTATTTGGCAAAGAACTTGTTTTATTGTGTGGTGGTACGGAACCCTTATTGCGCGAATCTGACTCGCACTTGGCTGATTTATATATGACGCGTGCAACTATCTATCAAGTTACTCTATTCTATCTCCAGTTCGCAGCATCCTCAGTGGTCGTCAATCTACTTGACACCACAATGGATAGGTACTTAACTTGCGGGACGATCGCTTTATTGTTATGGAGTATACTTAAATAACAATAAAATACTGTCTATTAAGTATCAATACATAGCAAACAAATTGGTGTATGCTCTACGAGCCTCTACGCTCTTCGTAGCGATGATGGTGGGTGATGTAGCTTGCCTGGTAGATCAATTAGCAACGTTCAACACGGATATTTGGATGGGTGACCGTTGGTGGTATTTCCTACCGGGCTATTACGTGTAGCCGAGATACGTGTACCCTAGCACACAGCGCCGTATGCGTCCGACATACCCCGGGGCAGTTTATGTTATCTGTGCTCAACTTATTTTAAAAACTGTTGCAAAAAAATAGTTCTACTGATATTAATTTCATATTTAATTAGTTAATGCTTTAAAGATGACAAATATGAGACTGAATCTGTTATTAGAGTGGTATAACGACTGGGAAGACTTGAATACTTGTATCTGGGTGAGTACAATTAATTTAATTCCAGATTCTTAAAGTACATTCATATCAAAATATCTTCGTCTAAATATACTCCATTTTATAATTGTGATTAATATAGAAGAAATTACGGCGTTAACTCGTAACTAACGTCATAATCAATTAACTACTGCTAGCAGAAAGGTATTTTCTAAAGTAAGTTTTTATATAATTTAAAAATGGAATGACAAGTTTCTTTGAAAACGGAAACTATATTTTAAATCGCCCGACTTGTATTTCCCTCATAATTAATAAGGCGCCCCTTAGTGACTGACATGTGGCGATAAAACCTATCTACCATCATCCTACCATCTTATCTTTGAAGTCATACGAATGAATAATAATAAATAATGCTGGACATTTTTCACACAGTATCATTTAGCCCCAAACTAAGAGCTTGATTATGGGAACTACATGACTGATATACTACATAAATACAGTCATGGTCAACTTATTTGGTTTAACTCCCTAGTTAAACCAAATTGTGAATTAAATTTTTCTTTTCCAACGAATCTAAAAAGATTTCCAGATTTGTTACATGTAAATATAATTAGTCATTTATGTGTCCTGTTATAAAAACAATAACAACTCCTTAAACAATAAACCTCTTTACAGTATCGCTGATAGATTATCACAGTGCTATTTGTTCATACAATGCTGGGTGGCCATTAAATTAGGCACACTGATAATTTGCGTTATATTTTCAACATTTTAATCTAAATAATTTATTTATTTACTCATATTGTTACGGTGTAGTTTTGGCGGTAATCCGGATTTTTAATTTTGAGTCGTGATAAGTATTTTGAATAAAAATGGGCAGAAATATAAATTGTGATGAAACACAACGAAAAATTATTGTGAAGTTTGTCGAGCGTGGGTGGTCATACTAAAGGATAGCAGATTATTTAAATTGTTTCCAATGCAGTGTAAAATTTCAAGCGCATTAGCACAACTTTAAATGTGCCCAGAAAAAAAACGAGAACAATAACTCCCCAAGAAGATAGAATGATTACCAGGTTAGCTAAGAAAGATCCGTTTCTAGGCTCTGTTTGAAGTGTTTGAGGCAGACGTAAAAGCCGGTGTATCAGCGAGGACCGTTCGGCGACGTTTGGTAGAAGCAGGGTTGTTCGGAAGAGTGTCTCGCAAAGTACTATGTTGAAGAAAGAACATAGAAATGCACGTTTGGCGTTTGCACCTAAATATGGACATTGGACCTACGCCCAATGGCAACATGTATTATTCTCTGACGAGACCATGGTTAATTTGATTTTTTCAAAAGGCAATACGTACAGCGTCCTGCGGAAATGAATCCGAGATTCACAAAAAAAAGGTGCAACACGGCGGTAGAAATATTAAAATTTGGTGTTGATTTTCTGGACGTGGAGAAAGTTCAGTGTAATTTAAACCAATATCAATACAAGGCGATATTAGAGGAAACTATGCTTCCCTATGCTGAGGAACGTCTCCCTATTACATGCACGTTTCAGCATGATAACGACCCGAAATATACGGCCCGTTCAGGTAAGTCGTTTCTCATCAGTCAGTCGGTATCAGTATATATTTTTATACTGATACCAGATCTTAATCCAATCGAGCACCTTTGGCACGAAATCAAGAAAAAAAAGTTGCCATCTATCATACCACAACTATACGCTGTAAGATCCTGAACTTAGTGAAGCTTTTTGTGAGGCATGGGCAAACATTCCTGTCGAAACATGTCAGAAACGGATAAAGTCTATGCCACATCGATATCAAGCGGTCTAAATAACAAAGGTTTTGCTACTGGGTACTGACTTTACCTGCAATAGAACGGGGTTGGGCTTAAGAATTATAAAATAAGAAAATACCTACTGCAGATTATTATTTTCATTTTACTCTATTTTTAATTTAACTGTACTGCGCCTAATTAAATGACCAGCTACAGAATGAACTTAAATTGAATACCTTAAATTGAAGTGCTTAAGCTTTGACAATAAACATTTTTTTCCATTTTTTTAATCTTTTATTTACAGCAATTTGTAGCTTAATAATCGGACCAAATAATGTAAATAATAGTAATTGAGAAATCAATAGGGTTTCATATTTATAAGTACAAAACCAGGTTATTTCTCTTCACTACCTTGATTGTCCCTAATTAGTTGACCACGATTGTATATATTTTATTATATATTACACAGGTACAATATTATATTTTAATACATACATATTGTACCTACATAGAAAACAACCAGACCCGAGACAAATATTTGCAGATCATTCAATTGCCCCGAGGCGGGAATCGAACTCGCAACCTTCTGCGTCTCAGGCGGGCCTTCGCCCACTGCGCCACAGAGGTCGTCAATCAAGCAAAACAAACACGTTCCGTAATCCCCATGATGAAGGGATGAGATCCATACTCACAGTACGCAGATCTGTGAAAATACCTATTTAAGTAGAGGGTACTTAGTCAGAGAAAAGTCAATTAATTATATATGGCACATGTCCGCGTTTTGTAAAGGTATCACTAGCATTTCACGACCACGTTACAGGTTGCAAGCCCATCGCCGCTTATTGGAACACTAACCGATGTTCGACATGCCTTCGAAATTTGGTTCTAGGGCATGCCTCACGATGTTTTCCTTCACAGTTATGAGCACGTTTTAGGCGAACATAAATTGAAAAATTATTCGGTTCACGATCGGGTTCAAACCACGACCTTTGAATCAGAAGTCAAAAAAAAAGGTCAAATATGATACAGACAAATATACAAACAAACAAACAATATCTTATGTCAAAAGAATATACGAGCACTTTACGTGTCGTGGGTAAAAGGGCTATCTGAAACATTCGAATCCGTCCATGGAACGCTAACTGACATCTACCGGTTTAATTCGACGTCTCTAGTTCCGTAAAGGTTCGGCTATGGACAGTCTTGTGCAACAATATGCAGGCAAAGCACCTAACTGGCTTTGAACATTATAATAGGCATTCACTTTGGGGCGCACAGATGGCGCTAGCTGTACAAAACTATCTATTCATTATGTGCCTCAGCTTGAACACACTAGCGTAACTAGCGTAGCGTTCACGAAGTACTTTTTATTATAGGAATGTAAATTACATTTTTTTGGAACACACAACTAGGTAGAACAACAGACTAGGTACCTACCTACCTGTTAGGGATACTAACTACGACGTATCACACAATCTTTGGAACTGTCAAGTAGGTAGGATGTAAATTCACTTCTGTATAAGTACCTACATGGCACCCCAAGTACCTATGGTACCTACTTACCTCAACTAACAACCTAGATACCTACCTAACTACTGAGGGTAAAACCAAATTAAGCTAGTAGGTATCTAGGTATACATAAACAATAGGCGATATCGGCAAACATTGTTAGGTACCTACATATTTAAAACTACCTAGCTATGTACCTAGGTAGGTTAGGTAGTACTTTATTTTCAAACAAATTGTTACGTGTTGGAAAATATGTTGTTGGATTATATAATTTCGTTATAATTAAGCCCTAGAGCTTTTGTTATGGGAACTACATGACCGATAAACCTACTACCTACTTAGGTACCTACCTAGTTATATCTTATTTTAAGGAATAAAATAAATGTATGCTTTACCTACTGGCCTTTGCAGGTAAATATGCCTATTTAAGTGTGCTTCCAGATTGAATAGTAGTAATACGTAGTACTTACCTAGTTTAGTAGTAAGGATGTTGATAGGTAGGTATCTCACATTATGAGTATCTATCTACCTAGGTTCGTGTTCCCACAGTTCCGCTGGGAACAGCTGCGTAATAAAAAGGGTCGTTTATCTAAGCAGATGAATGCAGCCGCCCAGAGCCCTGCCTGGTTGGTGGTGTCCATAGAATACAAAAGTATATCCACGGTGTCTAGGACATTTTTTTCTATTGTAGACAAGGCAAGACAATCATGGTACCTAGTTGTGTAGGTGGTATATAGGTGGCAAGCTACCTATTACCTAGGTAATCTACCTAACATAGGTAAGGTAGCTGTGGGATAACGTAAAGGCTGGTACCTACCTACCAAGATACTAGGGTACTTAAGTCAGGTTAGAGGTACCTATGTTGGTGATTATGGTAACAAACAAGAATTTCACCACACAGGAACTACGTAGGTACCAGCATTCGAATTACAAATTTGCGGGATAAAATATGTGAGGGTACTAGTATTATTATATCTGTGGCTAGGGGGAATCTCGCTCGAGATGAAACAGTGTGAAACAGTCCCAGAAGCAAGCGTAATATTTAATTCGCATACAACCATACACACACACAACCACATAACAGCGCGAAGTACCACTACACTGGTACCACATCCATCACACAACAAACACAGACACCAAGCTCACCCGGGCACGATTCATTGATCCGAAACCCTCCTCGGTATCCCGACAGAGACAAAAAATAGGAGGGATTAATATATTGCCTGCTATTCTACTCTGTTGCTCCATTCAACGTAATAATTGTTTACAACGGTTTATACCGCGTTGTTTAAAATCTATGGTTATAGGTACTTGGTTTATACTCATTGTATGACAGATCACTATCAATAGTAAAAGGGCATCTTCATCGTATTCAATGCGTTGACTCACAGACTTAATAAATGCGTTAGCATCCTAGTAGTAGTCTGTGCAGACTTACTGATGATAACGCATGGTTGAATGAGCATCCTAAGGCTAACATTAATTCTGTCTGTGGGTTGGGTGACGGTTGCTTCTTCTGTGGCTGTAATAGACGCGTTTACATATGCGTCAATCGCTTGAATGTTGAATACTTAGTACTTATATACGTACGTGTATAATACGTAACAGAATACGCATGGTTATTCCGCACAAGCGCGCATTTCGCGCTACCTACTGACGATGAAGGTGAAAAAGGTTCAATAGTGGGAGATCTTCCCGTCAGTTCATCCTTTTCCACTATTACTTATTTTACGATACTTTCAATACGATTTATCACACGGCAGATACTGGGAGCAGTGCGATTTATGTTTTAATTTATTGTAGGTAATCACCAAAAAGAGAAAGGTACATATTATATTATTATTTTTATTATTAATATATTATGTGCATAGGCTCCACTCTCTCAAGACTTTGCGGTCTTTGGCTACGTCACTCCAGTATATTAAGAATTGTTCTAGTTCATCCATTAAGAGATAGGTAGGTACATAGAATTACACAAAATACACAGAGCTCATTAAGCTAGTGCTTCATCGAACCTATAGGTGGCCACATCATGGACTTCTACTAGATATTATTTTATACATTTCTACTAGCTAAGTAAGTACGCAGTATAAGTAAAAGTGCCTACCATTTTGTAACAGGTACCTAGTATCCCGAATACCTATTACCCAACTCTAGGGCTGGCAAATGGATAGAGAATTTATTTCTCGCAGAACAAAGTTGAGAATAGCTAAATTGTGCGTACAAAGTGAGAAGGCAATGTAGTTTTTCTCGTTTTTTAAACCGAGCAAGGAGGCAGCTAGTATTGCTGTCTTGGTCTAACTTTTGTGTAAAGAGAATTAGAGAGAGATGAAACTTTTATCTCGTTGTTGACTGGCCACCGCACGCTTCGTTTCGTTCGTTCATTCGTTCGTTGCTGCACATCGACATCAACCGACCGAACCGACCGCGGACCGTTTTACAGTATACAGCGCGTTCCTTCGCGTCGCGCTTTTATCTAAACTCTCTAACCTAAAAAGTTAAACAACCCTGTTATTTTTAGTACATACCATTATTTTGTTAACATCAACAAATACTCATGATTACCTCGAATTTATAAGTTAGTGTTGTGAATTATTACGCCCAGTAAAACGGGGCGTACGTGGAGTGTATTTTTGTGCAAAAAAGTAAATAAAAACGGCAAGCTGTGGGGATCGGGGGCCTTTTTTTTGCCGCCGCAGGGGATGTACTATCCTGTGAGTATCCACGCCTTTATCTCCAACGAACAAACGCTTTTAGAGATCCAAAAGATTTAATTGAATTTATTTTTAAACAGCCCACGGAGGGTACGCCAATTATAAACTTTGCTGTCAAGTGTCGATCATGCAGGATCAATAGTCATTCGAAATTTTCTTAGAATCTCAGAGGAACAGAGATAAATTGTATGTGGGATGCTGTATTTTTTTGTCGTCTGATCAGTACCTACTTGCTCTGATTTATTTTTATAAGTCGCATTCTTTACGCTCTAGTAGGTAAACAATTTAGTAATTGGTGTATTTTTAGTCAAATAGGTGTGTCCCTGAACCGAAAATTATTTAGAATGCTTAGAACAATGAACTTTGACACTGTTGAGACCTAATATCATCATTTGTTGTGACATTGAACACTGTAATATGTCTTATTTGCTATCCCTCCTTATTAGTACACGGTAGTAAGAGATAGCGCTACCCTGGTTATGTTTGTGTACAAAAAAATTAAATATAATTTTATTTGATTTGGTCCTTACATCTTTTGGTCTTGCAAGTTAATTAAAAAAATATTGGTGGGAATTCTTTAGAAACACCAGTTACACTGGAATTAAAATTATCGTTTTTGGTATCATTTTATAATATTATTACTAGGACCTCTAAACATTCAACGAAATGTCACCAGGAGAATAGTAAAGTATGTGGTATACCAGTTACACTACTTAATTACAATAATAACTAAATAGACTACCCCAAAAACATAAATGGGATAACAATTATAGTGTTTCTTAGTCTGTCTGTCTGTAAAGAAGTACTAGAACTAAGTTATTACTTCATAGGTTTCATAGGATGGTAGGAAATATGGTCAGAGAGGTTTTTCATGATTTACAAAGAAGCCTGTATATTTAGCAAGAGACTGAAATCTGCATGCATAGCATGGTTGTGTTATGTCTACTTGTATAGATCTATGATATTGTATGATCAGCATAAGTTCGGCAGGTACTTTACTATTTCTCCTAATATCATTAAAGCCATACATAAATATCCTAATATAATACCAAACTTCAAATTCCATTCCTCTTAATTTATTTTGATAAATCATTTTAATTTTGTTTCATATTCATTTTGGTCAGTAAATATTATGTATTTTTATTCTGGCATGGTGGCCGATTCCATAAAAAAGTAGCTGGCCACCAGTGGCGATGTGAAACACAGAGCAACATGGATTGGAAATATTAAGGAGAGGGATAGACTAATGTTGAATATAGGCCTCTCCCAAAGAGTGCCATGATGAACGATTTTGAGCCACCTCCATCCACTGAATTCCTACAACCTTTGAGATGTTATTGATTCATTGGGTGGTCTTCCTATGCTGCGCTGTATGGTTCATAGAATGATTGCCATGAGAACCTTTCTTCCCCACCAGCAGCTAATGGTTCTGTGAGCTATATGGCATACCCATTGTTATTTCAGTTTGCTAATTCTAAGAGTTTGCTCGCTTCACCCACTGTTTTTTGTGGTTCACCTTTGATATTTGTTCTGAATTATGGTAATGCAAATCAAGTAGACAGCTTTGAGTCTAGTCAATGCTGATAATTTTGCTCTACTGATGTTCTGCTATTTTGGACTATTAGTTACTACAGATTTTCTTATTTACTTATTTAAAAATCTACCTTCATCAAAACAACACCATCGTGAATAATAACAAAGGTTAGCTGGAAGAAAATGCTAAAATGAATTAAATTCGCCCTGAGTAAGCATAACTTACTTGTTTTATCTTGAGCAATAAAGCATTTTCTATGTATTTATTGAATAAAAGTTAATTAGGTCTAGGTATGTACACTCACCTAAGTGGGTGTACTAAAGCACACTCACCTACTTTGTAAGCACTGGTTTTGTTTCATCTTGTATCTTAAAATTTTATAAAGTAAGATGTTTGTTCAAAGCTCTTATGTAGAAACCTATTATTAGCATTGTAATTATTGATTTTTACATTTACTTTGATTACATGCTGTAGGTTTCTCTAAAAAACAATTAAATACAGTTCGAAATTCAAATTAAACAGATATGTAGTTCAGCAGTTTTAAAGGAATTAATTAAATTCAAAATCCTTTGCTTTTTCAACAACAAAGATAATTAGTTTTTTTACAACTTTTCTGGATGTAGGTACTAGTCTGCAATGCATCCTCATTACTAGTGTTCCATTAGGTTTCACAATGAGGCATACACACCTATGTGTAAGGATTGTTAACTAGTTTTCTGATTGCCTCCATTCATCTTAGTAAGCTTCTGCCAATGTCACTTCTATTTCCTTTCATCCTTTTACCTGATTCACCCTACGCCCGTTAGTTTTTGTCTTACAACCCCACACGCACACATTAGTAGCTTCGCGGTGTGAGTGGTATACGTTTTGACGTAGGTCGCCTTGCATATTCTTTGAAATTTTAAATAGTGACCTCTGCTTTGAATAGAAGTCGCAAGAGAAGATAACATAAGAGAACCCGTTCATGGCACAAGGTAAACGTGAAAGCCGACCAGGAGATGGTAATAAATACGAATTATTCGCATTCCGGCCCTTTGTTCAAGTCGCGAGTTCAAGGGTGTTTAACTTCACGACTTTGGTCTGGCTGAGGGGACGGCGGCTACCTGCTGCCAAACCAGATATTATTATCCTGGTTGAGGTACACAAACATTTAGTTTTTTGTTGCGGAATGGATGGCAAAATGTTAGTAAAGGATCGTAGTAAGATACTTTCAATTAACTGTAGTTGGCTGGGCTTATTCATTTTCGCCGATTTAAGCACAACTTATCATAATAAAGACTCAAGCAAAAAATTATACCTAGCTCTAGTAAAATGGTTAAACATTACAGTATAACTATACCACAGGTATTATAATACTATTCTAGTCTACACATATTATAATATGCAACCGTAGGAGTGAAATTGATCTAGTCTTCCTGAATAAAGTTTTCAATGGCTACTGTATGGATCTTACTAACAGCCTTATTGCCATCTCGTTTAGCAAGAATTAAAGCATACAAACTGTTTAGTGTACCTTACTCGAGAACAAGCCTCAATCAGCACTAGGTTATGCCAAGACTCTGTAAGCAATTTTGCTAGGTGGTATGTACTATCTCAAAAAACTAGCGAATTGGACACATAATTATCAAATAGACTACCTACATTTAGGAAACAGTTGAAAGAAATCATGTCATTATAATATTCAAATTAAATAAGCAAATTAACACTAATTTAGAATATTTTCTTTTTTTAGTTTAACAAGCAATATAGCATAATATTCTAAATTAGTGTTAATTTACTTTACAACATTTTGTTATTTTATAAACTATGCCATTAACTACCCACTTTAATTCGCGTATGTGCGAGTATTGCCTACTCGTACATACACTAATTTCGTACCTATGTACATTATCTCATCTTTTTAAGTACTTTTTTAAGCTCATTCTCGAGCTATTTTATGCGACAATGTAGTGTAAGTGTTGTCTGGTTGCTGTGATGCCGTCTAATTGCGGGAACACTTACGTCTAATAAATAACTGTTGTATTGTTTTTTGTTCGTGCGGGGTGTTAACCTGTGTTGGTTGTTCTAATAAATCACTAAATAATCAGATGTTTCAAAAAACACGTTCAAAATCGTAGGTATACAGGTAGTGGAAAGATGATGAGACTCGCAAAAAAAGCACATTTTCTTCGGAAGTTTTTTTTAAGATTTTTAGGGTTCTATATCCAAAGGTTTCCCACGCAACGGAACCCTATTATTGGCTTGGTAATATTCCGCCGTTATTCCGTCTGTCACAGGGGTGTATCTTTTCAATAGTAGTATGTTGCCAGTTGAAACATTTACAAAATACATGTTTCGCTATGACCTATGTCACGGATGGCAATAACAAAAGCAACCAAAAAAAAATCTTGGTACTAACCTAAGGATCTTTTACAACCACACACCACACCACACCGTTTGTCCACCACACGCGAGGCCGAATCACACTCGGCAGGTTTTTTGACTACGGGGTAAATTAAACTCTGTACAATAAAATGGGGCTCAATAGACTCCATACCTCAGATTTTACCCCAAACTAAGCCATCCAATCAAATCGTTTCGAGAAAACAGAAAATATTTTCTACATTTTCTTTTGAATAGAAGCGACATTTCAGTATGAGAATTAGCAACTTATTCCCGACAGCGATGACGGCAAATAGGTTTTCCGCCCGTCCGACGTCCGCTAGTCACATAGCATAGTGTAGGTAATACCAGACACCCAGGAAAAGGTTTCGTGCAATAAATTCAAGATGGAATTGAATCCTATTGCAGTATATTGTAGTGTATATATAATATGCAGGGGCTTAATCAAATAACGCAAAACCTCAACTTGAGTTTTATTATTATAAATTAATCTATCAATAAGTTTTTGTTACTTAAAGTATAAAATATTCGTATTTCTGTTGACCTGAAAAGATCTTATAGTTTTATAATTTTGAATCTTATCCGTGACGTGCATGACCGCGCCGCCGAGGCTACGGCCGCCTGCCGCACCGCGAGGAACTGTCAAGGAATACCATTTTTATGGACTTTTTAGACTCAGCAATACCAGTAAATCCTAACCATAAAAGTACCTACTTCATAAAAGTATTCAACATTCGATTCAGATCAAACTATTTTTTTAACTAGGTTTTGCGTAATGTCACTAAGACGTACCCCATGTTGAACCCTGTCCAAAATCAATTAACTGAAATTTTGATTACCTTAGAAACTCGCTCCAAAAGTAACAACAATCGAAAGGAGTGATGGATATATCGGGTTCCTTTGATGTCCGTAAAAATGTCGAATATGAAACATCTTTGTAACTAAATAACCTGAAACAGAACATCCGTCCCAATAATTTAGCAAGTTTCAAGTTGTAGGTACAGGCAACTCGAAATAAATATTGATGGAATATTGGCAAAAAAGGCGGCGGGCGATAAAGATGAATGAATATTTAATTCTTTACAAAAAATACCTTCATATTTATCTTAACAATAATATACAAATAAAAGACAACAATCACAAGCAAATCATCCATTTTAGTAAACACTTGTCATACGTACTTTTAGATTTTATTCACGATTCCATGCGTTTATATGTAATATTCTGTCAGTTTTTCCTGCTCTTTGCCTGGCTATTTTTTTTTAATTAAAGGTTTTTTAATATTACTGAACATATAAGTAGTCGTAAATTGCAATTAATATAAAAACGGTTTCAAATGAAATTTCACCTTTATTACCATATTTATATGAGACCACCCTTGAAGTATACTCTCGCATAAAAAAAAACATTAAATCGGTTCTCAAATGGCGAAGATATCGCGTAACATACACACAAAAAACATACAGACGAATTGAGCACCTCTTTTTTTGAAGTCGGTTGAAAATATATGATTTATGGGACTGCAAAACCAAATGGCGAAAACGGATCTCTTTTAGATTCGTCATGTCCGTCTGGATTCCTGCCTGTCTGTCCGTCCGTGAATGCTGTGACCTCAGCTTTCCGCCATGTTTCTCTTTGTACACGGCAAGTAGCTTTTAAAAGCCACGTTACATAATTGTATAATTGAATATAAGTTTGAATGAGGTTATTTTTCCTTGTCTGGAAACGGCCGAAAATGCGTCCGTTGGTAAGGGCGACTCGAAATAGGACATTGCGTAATATCGACCCATTTCAAATCTATCAACCTTGTCGAGGACTGTTTCATCTTGTAATCTGCGCAACTTTCCATGATGTTATTATCCCGGAACAACATGGTTTTTCTAAGCCGCCCGCCCCAGCCTTCGCGGCGACCACCGCAACTCGCGAAGCTGTCAAGGAAGGTCAGCATTTCGCATGCTGCGTTTCGCACCATTTTTATACTTTTTATAATATCTGGGCCTCATTTTAAATGAATACCTAATCTATCACCTATCTATCCAGATAGTTTATGATGTAAAATATCAGCATTGGTTGGGCCTTCTTCGTCTAGTAGTTAAATGTAATTATAAGTTGTTTTTATCGCGTTAACCTTTAAAAATTACAGTAGATAAATACTTTCCAAAAAAATACAGATAAATCGTATATCATACTAGCTGTAGCCAGCGGCTTCGAAAGCGTTTAGTCGTCTTTAAAAAAAACGATAGGTACTCCCATAACTTTCATCCCCATTTCCACCCTGAAAATGTCAAAACCCTGAAACTTGTCATTATTTTTTGATGATGAGTAGGTACAATTCCAATTTTCAGGTTCCTACCTTTAAAATAACCGATGCAAAGTTTCAGCCCCTTTATGTTAGTAGCTAAATTCCAATTTTCAAAATTCTACCTTAAAAAAAAACGATACTTTTACAAAGATTTGGGAAAATCACGCCTCGGGAATTTACTGGCTGTTGGCTGGCACCCTTGTAATTCTAAAGCAGCAAAACAAAGCAGAAATTCAACCTTTTACCAATATTCTACACTGTGGCAGAACCCAGCGGCCAAATGAATTCTTTTGTGCGTAGTTTGATAGCAAAGCTCAGGCGAAGGCCGGAGTCGCCTAGGCTTGCGGCGCTCATTTGTCTCTAGAATTCGCGTTGACGGGCACTAGTCAACATCCAGACATGGTTGGACGCAAATATGTTGAAAATATTCATGTTTTTCACTCTCCTGTAATGGTAGTTCAGTTAATTAGGTTTTTCGAGCGAATAAATTGCTAATTGTTTCATTTTAAACCGCAGTCACATAATTATTAAGATCTTGTTTAATTTGTTTAATGATTCCAAAAAATACCAATTAAATAACTGAATTATGGTCCCAGGTCGAGTATCCCTGATCTATACTTAATTTTCACACAGCGTTAACGATCCTAAAATCATTATAAGTTCTGGAGAGTCGGTGGCGTTATTCGTCCTCTATTCTTTGCCGTTTGTCACTAAATGGTTTATCGTGACTTGTGGCTTCCTAGAATTTAGTAGCTGTTATATGCGGTTAACTGTAGTATTAGCACAGTTTTATGCCAGAAAAACAAATGTATTTCTTTTTTTACACTTATCTATGCTTCCCCAACTTCGCTATTACTTCTCTGGCTCGGCTCCTAAGGGTAGTAGCGTGATGTTAAATAGCCTATAACCTATCATATTGGGCTATAAAATGCAAGATTTTCACTGACATAAATTTAATTATATAATAATAAATGTATTATTCTGATAGTTCCAGAGATAAGGGCGTTCAAATAAAACAACAAACAAACTCTTCATTTTATTATTAGTATAGATTTATTATGTCGCCTAATTTTCAGATTTTATTGGACTAAATTGGCGATTGTCCAACCACATTGATATATCAATTTCAAATGGCGTCGTTTGGATCTTAGAGTATCACACTTGTAATGAATGCACATCATCGACTCCAAAATTTTAACATATCCCTTAGATTCAAGCATAAGCCGAATTCTAGCTTCGGCCTATTCAATTCATAATTACAAGTACTTTACTAGATTTTAATAAAGTACCTACACTAAGGAAGTCATCATTCTCAATGGGTGAAGTATCAATTAACATTCGTATACAACGGGGTAACAGCCAGCATGAACAATAGATGGTATGCTCGTATTGTTAAGGATTCATTAGAGGCTAGGTATATCTTATGCTCACTGATTGGAAGACTTGCGTGTTATTTAGATAAGGAGGTCATGTTATCTGGGGGTCGGTTAGAGACCAGAACCAGAGTTTTTAACTTCTATACTGCATTGCAACATACAATATAGAAGCTAATGGGCGGAAGATAAGGAATATCAATGTTTGTTTCAAACCTACAATATTTCGAAATTGGTGGTGAAATAGAACTCGACTATTCGAAAACGAAATCATCAGTTTTGCAAACATCAAGACTCGCGATAAGCAAACTAGAGTAGATATTATGATGATAGTGCACTAGATGAGGATATCACCAATAGGTAATGTGAAAGATTAATTATGCGTGACAGGTGAGGCAGGATTTCACGTCTGCGTAACCTTCCTGCACTTATGAGGCTCCTAGCGGGTCTGATTATCACAACTTTACATTTTTCATGAAACGATCAAATGATCTTCCATTTGAATCCCAACCCAGTAGCTAGGCGAATCCCAAAAAAATATGTCGCAGTACATCTACTCATAATAATGAGTTCATTGAGACAATGAAGTTAATCAAGAGCTGAATTATGGAACACGCGACGAAAAACATTTTCTATGAATCTAAATAACTCCTCAATGTTTGTTTATTGAGTGAAGCTCACTACACAAGGACCGAGATCCTATGTGGGTAGGTAATACTAAAGCTAAGGATACACTACGACACTGACATGACACTACACAAATGTGAGCATTCTCGGCGACACATCATCCGCTGACCTTAGACATGCCAAGATGATCGTGGAAGATTATTCGTAGATTATGCTACGATCTGTTGGTTCTTTAGACGAGCATCTTCAAAAATAAGTTTTTAATTTTTGTAACGATGTTTCAGGATGACGTGTGGTGGTATTTTTCAATCAACTCTGCCTTGCTTGAATATACTATGCCACTTATAAATCATTGGGTTTCTAGGGCAAGAGTCCCTGTAAACAAATGATATTTCCAAAATTATTAGTGCCGTTTTTATTGCTTGGTGGAACTTTATGACGGCACGAAATTAAATTTAATTTAATTAAATGCCATTATTGGCATTTTCTTCCCGATAATAACTAAATTTGTCTAAAACTTTATACTGTTCGTTCCTGAAATCAGAAGACTGGGCTGTCTTCTTTGCAACGGTCCTAAGAGACCGCTGCAAAGAACTGGAGGAACCTTTACCCGAGAGAGATCCTGACTATATTATAATAATAATAAGAAAAACAATACAAACATAAAATATTTTTAAATAATCAATTACAATTAGATGAGTAGCATGAGTTTAAAAAAAAAAATAATTATGTAATATACAGGCTTTTTATTTTATTTATTTGTTTATTGTTCGGATACTACCAGGTAAAAAAACCCTATCTTTCTAACTCCGAACTTTTTGATCCTACCTCGTTTATACTCGTATAAAAAACTTATGTTTTTACTAAAATACGCCTAATGATAAACAATGCTTAATTAACTCAGAGTCAGACTAATTTAAACAATGTTTAATTTTAAAATGCTTATTTCGGTATGCCCGTAAGTGTCCTGTGTTGTCGTGTATCAGGAGCTTTAGTTGCCTAGCTCTGATTGCATTGCAGTGAGCCGGCCCATCCAGCTCAAAAATGCACGGGTGAAAGGAAGCCACTCCAATGTTTCCGTGCCCATGGAGCCTTGAATGAACTTTATTCTCTCGTATTTGCATTTCTTTTGTCAATCTCTTTGTTTATTCGATGAACATACATATGTGGCTCTGTGGCCGATGTTTGTGTCACAGCCTAATGAGACGATTAGTTTATCACTGCTTTCGCTATTAATTTTAATGTCACGTGACGATAATAGGTATATTGACTTGTTTGTGTCCGTGTCGACCGCCGTTATAAATAAATATTACTTTTTGTGTTTAAAGATTATGAATATTTATTTTATTGTTATTGACTCGTATATTGTCTAGCAAGATTGTGGGCACAAATAGGTAAAGCTTCTTTAAATAGCTGATTGTCCTCAAATTTAAAGATTATTACTACGTGTCTTTCTTCTCAGACTGTCGGAGGGTATATAAATCTCGGTCATGTATGTAATTTCGATAAAAAAGTATCGACCAACGAACCACCGCGCTATGACTGGTTGAAGTTAAACAAGGTAAACTACTAAATTGATGTACTCTGTGCCTTGAGCTTGTCGTACAAGATAAACTACCACGCAGTCTGCCCAGGCGGCAATTGTTCTTGGTCGCTCTCACATCTCAATATTTTTATCTAGTCGATGAGCCGGCTAATGGAAAGCGGGCTTGTTAGGACAATCGTACATCTGGTGTTAATCAGATTTTTCTCTTTTGTTTGCCCCTTCAGTAGTAAAAACTTGGTTCAGAGACAAGATTTGGGCGTGGCGTTTTCTTTATCAAAGATAAATTAATTAATGCTCTCTATTTTTTTAAGTTTTGTGACCTTTGTTTTAAATGCCATGCATGCATGATGTTGGCCTTCTAACATATTTATCTACTTAGTACCTAGTCATTATTTGCCAATACGAACACACACATACATAGTATACACATAGGTACCTACGAAAACGTGATATGCATTTACTTTGAGCTAACCGCCGATAATTTAGTATTTGGGTATTTATAGCAGCAAAATTTAATTAGAGGGCTCTTTTGCGGCATTATTTAACACTAGCTTCTGCCCACGGCTTCGCCCGCGTTTTACTCGGATATAAAGTAGACTGTGTTATTCTGATGTATAAGCTATATTACTGTAAAGTTTTATCAAAATCCGTTCAGTAGTTTTTTGCGTGAAAGAGTAACAAACATCCATCCTCAAAAACTTTCGCGTTTATATTAGAGGTAGGATAAACATAGCTAACAAACAAACCGTCGAGCGTGGTCGCGGACGGTGCTCATGAGGAGGGACCTCTAAACGGTCAACGAAACGTCAGCAGGAGAATAGTAAAGTCAAAGTCACGTATAGTCGTGATAATATTCTAAAATGATACCAAACCACGATAATTTTAATTCCAAACCAATAGTTTACTGATGCGATACATTACTGCAGAAGTGGTGATTGATGAGCAGTGTCGCGAACTTTTCTTGAATAACTTGGGAGTTAGTCTGTAAGTGGATCGAGAATTCCTATGGTACGAATATTGAAGTTTCCTTGACATTCTTGCAGGACGTAAGACTAGAAATAGTTTATACTTATCTACCTACATTGATGTAGAATGTAATATGTTTACTTATTCGAAAAAGACTAATTGCCGGCGTTTTTGCTCCCTTGGCAGACAAATAACGGCCCGTAGGCCAATGTTACTTGGAGTCTTATTAATTTATTACGCTTGGAACCCTTTGCTTCAATCTGGGGTCAAACTTCCAGCCACGTTGAAATTCACTTTTACACATATTTTGTTTTCATAAAGTACCTATTTGTTTGATTGGCATCACACTAAAGGTTTTTTTTATGTGAAATTATAAAAAAAACATAGTTTGTTGCCTGATTCTTCTAGGTTTGATCGCGCGCCATAAATCGGCGGAAATGCAAAGTTGACATTTCTATTAGGATCCCTGTGCTGATTCAGGCACCGTGATCCAAGGCACCGTGGCGGACCCGTAGCACCCCCATGTATATTCTATGATTTTTTATAGTCTTGAACTATAAAAAAATCGTAGAGTTCTTTTGTGTCCTGATTTCGATCATTTCCTACATCCGGCTAATCTATGAGTTATGCATAAACCTCCTTCTTGTACAGTCTGGTAAAAAGGAAAAAACGAGTATTTTGTTAATTTGTAAGTATATCTTGATATTACTTGAGTATTGTTGAAACTAAAAAAATGGATGAAATGTTTTGATGACACTTTTCCAGTATTATTGTTTTCGTGATTTCAAAATTTGACAAGTTATTCCAATAACTTCACCACTAAAACCTTTTTCCTCAGGAAATTGTCGAAATCAAGACACAACTCATATACTCTTAAATTATATAAAATCGTAGAACATACATGAGGTTGATTTGGGTCGGTCACGGGCTCCCCTGGACCTTTAGAATAGAATACGTTAATTTGCCAGATTATTTGCTTTTGGACTATGGTGTGTGAATCACTCTGTATGTTTACAGCCATAAATGAGTAAAGGGTTACGAACAGCGCTGTAAGTAGAGACAACATACTTAAGATAGATCAGTCTCGACACGAATTCTAGCTCGATACTACGTAGTTCTATCCGTCTGATAATCACTATATCAATGCACTATTATTGACAATTTTATGAATATAGATCGTCCTATTTGATCTTTGAGCTCTCATTAGAGCAAACATGCGACTATTACACATATTAACGCTTATTTAGTTTGGTATGAATTAAATTCCCCAAAGAATTCGGATAAAGACTTGTGATACTGCAAATTGGGTTACTTTGATTGAAGATTAGACACGTAAAGAAGAACGTATAACCACAGTTAAAAGTAAATGCTGCAACGATTCCAACACATTTAATTATTTATCTCGGTCTGGCCTATGCCAGGTATGTAGCTCATGTTTCGTCGACGTAACGGTGGTGCAATATAAACGTACTGATACACCGATTCAGGTGAATAGGACAACTTATCCCAATCCAGAGAGGCGAATGAAAAATATTTGGATGTCTGCCAAAGTTGCAGGTTCGCGGCCGCCCGCTTCTCTTGCCAGTGTTCAGCGTCGAACGCCCCTTGTCGCGGACATTGGACTCGATAACTCCGTAATGCAATACCTGACCTGACGTGACACGAGTGCATCATTTGCGTAGCATACTAATGGTTTACGCAAATACCTACTATAAGCTCTTTGTTGCGAATACGCTGAAATTACTTTACCAAATGGGCCGCCCCGCACCGAACAAGGCCCGCGTGCCGAGGTTCACTTGTCTAATGAACTAGCTTCTGGCTTCGCTCGAAGATTGACTGCGGACTAATAGGTGATAACGATATATCTTTGTATATTTCAGGTGAGTAACGGCAATGTCATCGACACAGGAACACCTACCTTACTGGTATTTAATATTTTTTATTAAGCATGTACTTCGTGCAATTTAAGTAACTCACTAACGACACATTTAGCAATACACTACTCGCATCACTGTTCATTAATAACATAATTAAAATAACAAATTGTATCTGATCTCATTCATGCGCCTGCTAAAAAAATTAGGTGGATCACGTACTCAAGTCATCCTATTAACCTAACTCACTAATCTAACTATTAACCTAACTAACTAATCTAACTAACCAAAGTTTTAGCATGGATTTTGGTGAATTAACTAAAACCTACTTACGTCTAGCATTATTAATTGTATGATTAATTGATGTTCGGAATTAAAGCCACCGCCCCCACTAGGTAACATGATGTGTTTTATCTTTTTAGGGTTCCGAAGCACAATGGAGAAACGGAACCCTTATACTTTCGTACTGTCCGTCCGTGAGTCGCACTCTGATTTCTCCCTAAGTTTCAAACGAATTGAGGCTCCATTATTTATAGACGGGCAATAACAGAGGCAAAAAATCGGTTTAGTTTGTGGCAGTAGGACCAACTTGTTATTATAATTCATCATATTACTAAAAATCTTTTAGGTTTCAAAACAAGATTTTACAAATATATCTCGATAAAAAAAGGCAAAGTACTTGTAAAATCACACTTGTGAGAAAAAAAAAACTATGATAATAGTCACAAGATATACCTACTGATGATTTATTTGAGTGTGATGAAGTAGAAGAGAATCAAAAATGTGTGATTTACGCTCAAATTTTGCCAGGACGGTGTGTCAGATGCGCAACGGGCTGACGTGTGCGGCTATAGTCTTTGATTTAATGATCTTGCATGCAATTTTAATCAAAAATATCATCTTTTTCACGCACAGTTTCTACACAACCATTTTAATAAAACAATTACCCTATTATTTTTTTTTGTCGCATATTCGGAAACTAAAAAAATATTACTTTGGGACCTAAAGTTCTGGAGATATGATACAACTTCGGGACTCTATCATAGCGTGTGTCGACACGTCTTGGGCAATTTATTCAATTTAATCTACTGGAATAAGTTCTGTTTTAAATATTTAAATTTAAATTTATAAAAGTTATAAATTACATTATACAGCCTGTGATCATTTCACGTTACACACTTATATTAGGTTATTTCGTACCGACAGACGCGACAGGAATGGCGTTATATGAGATTTCGTATAATCCCCTTTTTCATTTGTTCAGAGCTTTCCTGTATCTCGTGTCTGGGTGTCTTAAATAAAAGCAAATTAGATTTCAGAATTTTGAACAATCAGTGAAATTAAATATTCATTCAAGATGATTTATTGAACATTTGTATAATGTTTTCAGAAAACATATTAGAGTAAAATCACTGTGTAATCCTAAATTATGAAGATTCAGTGATATCGAATTAAAGTCTGACATTGATATAGACCAGAAACTGGCACACGACACTCGGGCATGCTTTGATCTACCCTACTCGCAATAAATTTAATATTTTTTAACGCTGAACACTTGTGTTGTGCACAGAGCACAACTTATTTTCCATCCAAATCATCCAAACAAAATTATATTACCCTATGTATTAGATATGTATTTTTTTGCAAGCAAAAAAATTTACCATATCGTAAAACTGAGTGCAGACTCAACACAAGAGTGCTGATATTTTATATGGATAAAATGTTTCATAATTTACGTAGAGCAAGTAGTATTAAATATTTAAATTTTGTTTGAGAAATTACGAGTAAATAGTTTCCGCAGAGGGTTTGTACAAAAATCTAACATATATGTATCCGGACGTGGGTGGGGATGGTTCCCGTTGAAAAGGGTCAAACAAATGGGTAGCTTTACAAATTTGTATTTTTGGTTTGCGGGTATTGTGTGTTATATCACCGGTTTTATCAGACAGAGCGCAAGTGTGCAACAAGAATGGCATTCCAATCTAAACCAATAGTATAAGCACCTACTTTGTCACCTTTGAAAATTGTCGTGTATCGAAGTACCTATTAAGTCCTCGCCTGGATCGGTGCCAGAGGAGGGGTATTATTAGCACGCCGACAACTCTGAGTTAATCAAGCTCAAATAAGATCAATATTTCCCGTAGGTGAGTGGATAGTCTCAGGGCCGGGCGCCCGTCAGCCAAGATAACCTGCCGGATCGGACAGGGATAGGCAAATGGCCCACGCTCTCATTAGTAAATCAGCACAAGATCAGCGTGAAGACATGCACTAATTCCACGGTAAATGACATGTATCAAACTCCCCGTAAAGAATGAGGACATTCTTTGAGGTTTTCGCTAATGTAAGACTGTTACTTGGTGCCGTTCGTGTACCTGATTAAAACAATATTTGTCATAAAAGTAGTTTCTAACTAAAGAGAAACCGGTCCCAGCGAGAGTTCTTACATGTACCTACAGTTGTTCGACTGCGGTTAGTATTTTTTAGTTTCAAGATAAAATAACTAACCCGAACAGTTGGCTTAGCACAAACGAAACTCCTTTAACTCGGTCAGTTGATTTATCGATGATACATCGAACTAGGAACTTTCTCCGTGTGTTCTTAATATGCATTACTTAAAATTGTAATTACTTCTCGTTTTGTTCAGTTATGAACTAAAAGCTTACATTATGTATGATTAATGAACCACCTACTTTCCATGCTGTGATGTGTGGCGTGACCGCTCGCGTGAGATAACTGCATGTCTAGAGAAATGTGTATATTAATTAGCAATTATAAAAAAATATATACTTCCAAGTTTAAATGTTGCTAAACGGACTCTCGAGGCTAGAATGCATTGACATCATGCATGCTGCATGACTCTATAGTTATTTTATAACACCCAACCGCCACTTGCGTAAGCCTGACTCCACACTAGAATTTCTTGTCTGGTTAGTACTAGGAAAAACGAGTGGCCTGGTACCACAACACCGATCATGGAAACATAATAATCCCACAGTGTGAATAGAACCCACACCTTTGGCGACTAATCAGACAGCTCACAGCCGCGCCACTGAGGTCGTCCATATTGCCTAGACTATGGGTCTTCGTACGTTATAGACATACATACAGTAACAAAAATATAGTACTAATTTATAATACGGTAAGCTACATAGTTTACGTTAGGTTCAGTTAATGAATTACTAAATCGAATTACTTTATTGTACACCTTACGATATAAACAATAACACATTATGATAAAGATAAAATGGGTCAGTCTTATCATCATTATCATTTAAAAGCGATCTCTTTCAGACTACCTTTGGATGTAGAGGATTATATATGATTTTGAAGTGGTTGGGGGTGTACTTTATAATTTGTGTAAACTACCTTAAATAATAATATTATTCATAAAACACATTAAAGCAAAATATAATAGATAATAACATATTCCTATTTTGTATATAAATATATTTCTGTATATTTAATACTTAACTATATAAAAACTTATACATACGAACAGTTGCAACTCAGCAAAACAGGATCAAGCGAAAACTATGACTTCTGAGATTGATAGAAGGTTTTAACGCGAGCTTTAAACATGGCTAGAGACGAGGTCTTCCTTATCGGGATTGGTAATGCGTTCCAGAGGCGTACTGTTAGAGTCGTGAGGATTTATCATAGAAGCTGGTGCCATGTCAGCGGATTTAAGCAGGAGATTTTCTGATGAACGAAGCACACGGGAGGGACCCATCCCGTGTGCTTCGTTCATGAGTTCCCAAACTGTAGATAAACTCAAATCGCTCCTTTAAATAGGAAGGAGTCAGGGGATTTTGGAGAATATTGTACAAAAGGGAAAGGATATGAGTATTCCTGCGAAGACGAATAGGGAGCCAATTGAGATTGCAGCGAAATTCCGAGATGTGGTCATACTTGCTCAATCCGAATATAAACCGGATGCAAACATTTTGAAGACGCTCAAGTTTATTGAGCTGGTTCTCTGTGAGGTCAGGATAGCTGGCGTCAGCATACTCAAGGTCAGTGAGAAGATTGTGCAAGCGCAACTTTAGTGGCAGTAGGTAGAAAATTACATAGCCTTATACAATTTTTTTTTGCTGATCATACAATCATTTGTCCCACGACGGGAATCAAACCTGCAATCTGTATTTCAGGCAGGCCTTCGCCCACTCCGCCACAGAGGTCGTCGATGTAACAACGAGTATAACTTCTTTATTTTACGACATCTATAAATCTGCATTAATTTTAACAAAATCGCTATAAGGTAATTATCGAGATCAGCGATCCGTTAAATAGAGTTTACGTCGTGTGCACATTCAAAGCGAATGGTTCGCCGCGCCGCCGCGCCGCGTCGAACTAATCTGCAGGTCCCGTAATGCAGTTCCAAAGTACCTGCCTATATAATTTTATTTTTACTTACTATGTATTCTGCCACACAATCGGGGTTTAAACGCTCTGGTACATCGCAAACCAATTTTGAAATGAAACCGAACGGACCAGCGAATGCTATGATTTATTTATACGATCGGTGTTTCAACCACTGCCAACCAAAATACTTAACGAGTACTTTAATTTATTATTTTTGTTCTTATTTAACAAAAGCAAATAAAAAAGTTTAAAATTGATCCCATGTTCGCTCACTGCTGGGTAATAGGCCACTTTTCTTCTCTAGTACGACACTCTTAACCGAACCCAGTGAACTCCCACTGCCTTTAATCACAACATGATAGCATCTGCCTAGTGTTCAATGAATCTCGCTCGGCTACCACTTCTCGCCTTGCTAAGTGCCTTGTCCGTCTCCGTTTCAACTGATTTTTCTTCCTAGCATCTCGTCGAATATCGACGTTTTTCATTTGAACATAGCGCGCTCAATATTCCGCTGAGAAACATACATTTATAATGTATTAAATGCATTACATATACATTATAATAAATTATATGTATTATAATTAAGAAAGATCTTAAGAGGCCAGCGGAGGATGAATTGCCCATACAAACGAAATATCAAAATTTGTAATTAGAGCTTATTTCCACCATATTATGCTATTATTTTTATTCGAATAGTATTTATCTAGGTACCTGGATATATATTTTTTCAAAATACTTACTCAAAATGAAATGTAAACGAATCTCATTTTGCGTATTTTTACGTCATACATGACGTGTGTCATCTTATTTGTTTCGTATTAAAAACAACAATATTATGTATTGTTTAATGTATATAGTACCTAATGTACATAGCTTATATTATCTAGTAACAGAATAATATCACGATATGAAAAATACATCAAGTTTCCATTCATAATTTTTCGTATTACTGAACACCACCAAATTTATAACAAATTCTGAACGGCTAATATTGCTATCGCGCAAGCACGGGCGGGCCTGCATCAGCCTAATAGAGATAGGTCCGATATTTAGACGCGTCTCAAATTGAAGTTGCGAGCGGCGTTCGCCGTATCCTTAAGCGGCCAAGTTTCGGCAACATTAGCAACGATAATTAAATATCAGGCAGGTATTATTTTATAAACAAATACGCTTGCGACTGTATTCCCCAAGATGGACATCCTCAATACATACCATGTGCGTATATATTCGAGGAGACCAAGTAGCGGGTAATCAGAGGCACGTCAAAATATTATATTGCCACATTTTGCAAGTAGTTCGCTTTCCACGTTACAGTTTGGAAGCCCACCGCCGCTCTATAGCAACCGAAAATTATCTTTATAACACCTTACTATTGGTTGAAGTGTTTTATGAATAACTGAAACTCCTTTGAATGCGGGTTATTTGCGGAGTTTTAGCAACACCTACGGCAGAATCACTGACATAGTGCAGAACATGTTATACGAGCTAAATATATCGAAAAGTGACGGCCGTAGCTGTTGGGTACGGTTCTTGGCCGCTATGGAAAGTCATGTTGGAAATTTAACCTTTCAAGTACCTTTCTTAGAAATGTTACAAGTTTACCTTACTCTGCTTGAATCAAGCCTTACAAAATCTGTGAAACACTACAGTCTAGTTATAGATATTGGTAATGGTTACTACCCAGTAACTTATAACTGAAGCATATGCTAAGCTGGTAGCTTTAAAATAACATAAGTACTTGTACCTAAGCCGTATTATGAATGTCGCAGGCCCTCCATACGTGTATTTGATTTGCATACATAACTAAGCTGCAAACGCATGCCGTTTACTAATAGCTCATTTTAAATGACGACAGTGGTTTAATAATTTCAAGACCATCTATAAAGTCTAAACTGGCCTCAGTTTACCGGGTTTAGGCTATCACCAACGGACGGACGTTTCTAAACGAACGGTTAAGTCCAACCCTTGATTAAGATGACAGATTGCTATGAAAATATGTGACAAAAAGATTTGATTGGACCCGTTAATGTGTTGTTGAACTCGGGCCTAAAGCAGCCAACAGTTTAGATTGACCCTCTGAGTAGAAACTATATATAAGTATTAGCTTCTGTCCACGGCTTCGACCGCGTGGTACCCGGATAAAAAGTTATTCTGATAACACATAGGTTGTATATTATAAAATAAAATAAATAAATAAATTAGTTTTTGCGTGAAAAAGTAACAAACATTCATCCTCACAAACTTTCGCATTTATAATAGTAGTAGGATGTCCAGTCTTTTCCAGCTTAATAAATTTAAAAGTATGGTTATATCAAATCGGCCTAATATTAAACCAGAGTTGTCTACTAGCTCGAACGAACTTACGTAAGTAGGTACCTAATTTCCGAAAGGTTTATCAAAAATTTCCCTGTTTTACTCTGCACTAATGACCAATAAATGATTGCCTTATTCGTTTAATCATCTCCTTATATCTAAATCCTGGCTCTGGATTATCCGTTAAGTCCGGTGGAAAGGGTCAGATTAAAACTATTATGTCTGCATGATTGGATTAACAGAATTGGACTGACGAATCATTGAATCAGTGAATACCACTGAGCAAGTTTTTATCGAGCACGCAAACGCTTCTCTTATTTTATATCTTCGCCATTGACACATTTGGCGCGTTATTCTTTCTCCATAAAACGTCGATCAGATGTAATCAAACATTTATTGATTCCGGTAATTCGTTGAACGGGCGCGCGTGCGGGGCGCGCTGGAAAGCTGTGGGTAGATTGTGTGAAATGTTAAGGATGAAAGAAGTTACGAATTATTGATGGCTAACCGGCAAATTCCCGCTTATTTATTTACTATTCTAAAAACCACTAACACCATCTTCTGAAGTTTCAAAGGAACATATTATTGCCCTTCATAATCAATAGAACTTTTACCCACTGCGCAGTGAAATTACACGGTGATTATTTTGAATAGTATTTTAGAATTGTATGAAGAATTGTTAAACAAAAAATATTATTAGGACCAAGCAAATAACTACAGTAAATTTACCGATGTACATTTTTAGTGCGATTTTTTTCTTCTGTAACTTATTATGCTCTAAAGGCTTTAGGAAACTAAACCCCCTAAGATAGCATGCCCTTGATTTTGAATGTATCGTTTAGTCGTTCCAAGTTGAGAACCTAAATATAACTTATTTATATTTTGTCGGTCGGAGGGTTTGTTTTTAGTCTGTAGGCTGAACTGCGTATGTTTGCAGTAGGCACTCGTTCAGTGAAGGATAATAAATAATGTAGCGGTGAGTTACGCGGATATTGGCGCGGTTGACATGTGCGGAGCGAGGGGCAGAGCGCTCGCGCCCGGAAGAGAACCATTCCGACCGTTTACGAGCGAACTCAAAATCCCCATTTCCATTGTCGCGAGTAGATGCTGTCGGATAATGCTCCTTTGGCCTCGCTTTATTCATAGTTTAAATTTACCATTTGTAGTTAATTGAAACATGTAGAAAGATATAACTGCCTCGAGTTACATTTTTAAAGCTCAATAGACAGATAGTAAGTACTGCACGATGGAGCTAGGAATCAGTCTATTTCATTTTTATACTCTGTTGTTTAACCAGTCCAGTACTTATTTTGAGTATCTAACTAGGTATGCAATATAAAACACGTTAACACCGAACATTTAATGGCGTAGTGGTGAGCCAGATGTTATAATAACTTACACGTTACTTACATCTGTCGTTACCTCTGTTATCTCGAACTAGGGTTGTGGAAATAAAGCGCATTAATCACAATAACTTCGGGTATCTGAATTTCAGAAGAGCGATGTTTGTATTAATTATACATAAGCAACATAAATTATCCATATATGAAAAACGAGGGTAGGCATCGCCCCGAGGATGCCGGCGGAGGTCACGCTTCGCTAAGCACTGTAAATACTCCCCCGGTCACGTAGCGCCGCTGCAAACTGTTGAATATTAATACGAAATAACATGCACCATAAGAAATCACGCTGAAACTGAAACTCATGCCTGAGTGGGCAAATCTCGGCGGCAGCTACGTAAATTCTTACTTTCTGGTATAGTACCGTGCGAAGAAAAAATATTGTCGTAGTCTGGCAGACGTGGGAAGTATAATGGGCGCTTTCATGGCCTAAACTTGCTCGGAATGCTCTCTCTGTACAGTACCTAAGATCGTGCTTATGGAGGAATATGACAACGGCTAGGATATAAAGATAGATAATTTATAAGATGGAGATGGGCATACAGTAAGGGGAAAGGAGAAATGGAGTAAAACGTTATGAATTGGTTCCCAAAATACAACAAACGAAAGAGGGGAGACAGTTTAAAAGGTGGGACGACGAGTTAATGGATTTTGCAGGAAAAATATTGTCAAGGAAAGCGAAAGATAGAGAGGAATAAAAGAGGTTGGAGGTAGGTTTGCCAAAAAAGGGCAAACAGATAACAATGTCGATGTAGTGTAAAGTATTGTATAATGTTCCATGTAATTTATCGGAAATAAAAGGCTCAATATTCATTATTTTTAATTAATACGATACTGATTTAATTTGTTTATTTTCTAAATGTAAACGTTCAGCTTTCGTAGTCACGGGTAAACACACACAGCTACATTTAAAGTGTGAAAAAATTCCTGAAAACTCGAACATTAGCCACAAGGATAAATAAATTTACCAAGCTCGTGTCGTATTACGCTCAGTAAAGGGGTTCTGAAGTCGGCTTTATAACACGTTTTGTGATGTTACCGAAAATAAATAATGACTTGTCAGAAACAGATATTAGTCTCGAGATTGCATGTTTGCACATATCGAGCTTAATAAGTTAATCTAAATAGAAATTATAACTCACTACAATGGTACCCCGGTCTAGGGAGAAAGAAGTGTCACTCTGATCGACTGCACACAAAATCACGGAAAGTTATAAAGCTGTAATAAACAGGACAGCGTGTTATCGTACTTTCGAGAATGTTTGTTTTCATATCGTGAACCCCGAGAGATATCGCACACCTGTCAGTCAATCGAACCCACCTCGGATTATCATATTAATGTGGTTTCGTTCCTTTGTTGTGTCCAAATAGCGAAAATGGAGCCTGTGTAGTGTCCAATAAGTATGAAACCGAGTAGCATTCGGTTGGGTGGAAGTGAAATATGTACGGAACGAAATATCCATTTTGAATCTCAATTTCATGACAAACCAAACAAATTAACGGTAAGAGGTATCGCTGTACAAACGAGACTGCCTTAACTAATGCTAACAAATAAAGTTTTATCAGAACCTTCCAACAACTCTATAAGTAAACTTTGCTTTGTATTATCTATCAAGCACTCTGAGTATCAAGTGATTAACAAACAAACAAAATTTTGTCAAGAAAACGAACGACACTATTTATAGAGAAAATCAAATGTAAATACAGTTCGGTCGGCGGATCTCGGTAAACGTGAAGTTAGCCGTGGGAACGAAAAAAATGTGTTTATGTCACTGCATAATGTCTGTCGCGCAGGCGGCAGCCAAATGGCTAACTTCATGTTTGCCTAGATCCGCCGACCGAACAATTTAGCAGGAACCTGCATCTTCGCCTCTAGTCGGCAAACAAAAACACGGTTTATATACTTCGAGATCTAGGACCCAAGACAATTATTTGCAGATTCATTAAAACATTTGTCTCGCGGCGCGAATCGAACCAGTAACCTTCCGCGTCTCAGGCGGGCCTTCGCCCACTGCGGCACAGAGGTCGACAAATACTACGTAATACGTTATGTAACTCTCAACTTTTCTCATTACTCACCACAAAGCGCGGTGTTTTAGAGTCTAGACATAACATCCAACGATAATATTACATAGTCCTGCTATATACCCTATGCGTTCAGGAACTACGAGTTCCGTGGACAACACCCATCCCCGGAACTAATATACAAATATATGCAGAATATACAAATATTTGTCTCGCAGCTGAAATTTAACAAGCACTTCTTGCGTCGCATCTGGCTATTTGCCCACCCAATTTGTATTTCAAAGTCAAAGTCAAAATTAATTTATTCATTAAAATCACAAGGATCACTTTCAATCGTCGATTTTATCTATTCCTTGTTCTTCCGCGGCCAAGCCATAAAAGAAAGGCAAGAACTAAGATTTGTACAGGCTATCGCACACCTTAAACCGGAATAAATGTTTGCAGAATATGCAAACATTTGTCTTGTAGTGGGAATCTCTTGCACCTGAACCGGCTATTCACCCGTTGGCTAAGTTTTGTTTTATGAATTGTTTGTAGAACGCCTGAATATTGATTTATACATAATGTTAATTATAATTAATGTAACGTGCAATGTAGCAAAGAGAAGAGACGAGTTCTAGAACAATTCATTCACTACAGACTACTACTACTACTACTTTCCAGATATCTGTTTTTATGATTATTCGGATGACACATGCGACTATGACCAACGCACTGCCGAGAGTACGAAGCCTGCTATTGTGTCGCGTTCAATTACATTTAATCAGTCTTGATATAATTACCTAATTGAGAACTGGAGAGCACATGACTACCCGTACGTAAAATGCGTTTTTATCTCCTAACACCAACTCTTGTCCTAAATATCGTTTCTTGTAAATCAATAGCCCATGGACCGTCATTACGATAAATGTTTGATTATGTCCACTTAGAAAAATACGTTTGCGTAAAGACTATGGAGTCATCAAACAGAATTATCCTATCCCCTATCAAAGTTTTTAGGGTTACATGTTCCAAGCGAGCACTCATGCATAAAAACATTGACTTTTAACCCAACTTCAAAAGCTTAGAAGAAAGAAATACGATAATGTTTGAACAAGCATCTTGCTATTTTGGGATTTATTGAGACATTTTACTGAGGTAAAATGCCCGTGCGTGCATTCCCGACATTTCGTTTACATTATTACAGTTTTAGGAATAAACGGGACTTGGTACAAGAGAGGCAGTTGTTTGAGATAAATCGCAGACGCTCTATAAAAGTCTGTTTGTTTACACGACCGCCGGATACGACTGGGAGGCGGCTTACCACGTGTATTAACGTAATGATCACTCTTCTACACACTATTTGGAAGCTATGAGTTGCTCTGCTATCATTAAATATGTATTTAATGCTAAATCTATAAAATCCTGACTTAAAATTCAACAATTTACTTGATTCAGAAGCTTGTTTAAAAGGCTGATATTGTTTGAGTTTCTTCAACTTACGTTTCTGAGCTGAATACTAATGTCATAGTTTATTTATTTGATTATTACTGACACGCTTCATGCCGGGGAAAATGAGTCACGAGCATTGTGTCGTCGTTGTGTTGCCAATGCCATAAATAGCGCCAGCAACCAGAGGGAGCTAAGTAAAGCACCGACACATGTTTTCAAGTCATCGCCCGCCTCGGACCAGTGCAACGGTTGGTTGGACAATTACAACTCCAAAGCGAAGTGCTCTTGGTTCTGGCACAAGAGACAAGAGGGCTGAGACGCCCCACTCGCTCTATCTTGCGTGTGTCGCCTCGAGCTGTTCTTACGATGACTTTTTGCCGGGAATTTTATCATATCATTCTAAGTATTTAGATACAATTTTTTATGGAAATAAATATGCTCATACTTACGTACTTAATTGGCTCGTGGGAGTTTAATAATATTGATAAGAGACGTTATTCGTAGGCAGTCGAAGGATTACCGCTCCTTACCTATTATCATGGAGAGGCAAAGATTTATTTCGTTCAACTATATGTTGTATTTAAAGAGCCTAACGATAAGTTCTAATCATTGTCTGATCATCATTATTTGTATCTAATTAGTATGCCCGTGACAATTTAATAGGCCATAAAAATTCCTGAAATTTGGATTTGTTTCTAAGACGTTTATCATGCTAACATGCTTGTGATTTAATTTAATTAAGTATTTATTTATTGTATCGATGCTTATCTTTTGTCGCCAAGCCAATTTTAGCTCCACAAAATGTTTCGTCTAATACCTACTCAGTAACAATTCATGATATCGAACGACGATTCGTAGTAAAAGAAGCGATTCGAGCGACCACATCGAAATAAATGCTACTTATATTTTATAGAGTACTGATATAACTACTTAATAATTTAAATTATAATACAATTCATCATGTAAATGCATACTATTTTCACCTTACTTTTAATCTTAAAATTATAAATATAACGTTCTAATTTTTAAAGACAAAATGCTATGAACCTTGTGTTCATTTAGTCCTTTACTATTATTACGATCACGCCTTGGAGAACAAGTACCTACAACATGCTGGGGCCGGCCGTACCAATTGCGTCTATTAACCACTTCCTAATTTTCTCTTTTCCTGTGTTCTGTCTATCTCATGCTCAATGGTAAATTGTATTTGTCATCCTATTCTATTACACTAATATTTTGAATGCGACAGTTTGGTTGTTTAGATGTTTGTACTTATTAGATATTATGTTTGATGCTAGTAATCTCCGTAAAGGCTGAAAAGATTTGACCGATATTTTAAATTAAAATTGTTCGTTCGTGATCTAGAATAAACCGCGTTGTACCCGGATAATATAAAGTGGGTATGAACCACGGGCTATTTTTGAACTAAAGGATGAAAATGAGCACGTCTCTGTTCCTTTATAAGGACTGTGTTAGATTCCATTCGCAATATAATTTAGTTCCCCGCCAGCGGGCATTTCGCACAAAATAACTGGGAACTGGGCGCGCGCGGGTGCGTTCGAAACATGAAGCGCTGACTTATTTTTTAAAAGTGACTAAGCCGATGCCCGCGGTTTTACTCGCGTGGGATAGGTAATTGATAGGTGCATCAAAAATAATTGCATGCCTTGCACCCTTAAGGGCTTTTTTTAATACCCTGATACGTATTCAGTTATTTTGTACAAAGTTGTTGAGCCCTTTTGCTTTGGGGTAGATTTTCCAAATTCCTTTCTTATTGCACCCCTACACCATAAGAATTATGGTTTAGGCTGAGCGTTGATCAATCATTAACATAACAGTTTTATATAATATATATGTATATGGCGATCTGGATATAGCTCCAAATATATACCTATGCTATACCTATGTATAGTTTGATATTTGAACACGTTGAACTGGCACAAAGCTAAAGATATAAAATGATATTAATATAAAGTGATATAAATATAGATATTACTATACAAATAAATCTTTGTTTATTTTGCGAATATCCGAAATCCTAAGGTATTGTAAGATGCTGTTTTATTTACTGTATCGTCATGTTTTTTAGAAAACATGTCTGTTTTTATCTATTCTGTCGTCGCCGTCTCGTAAGTGCCACGTTTATCGCAAGCCTATTTCAATTTGTCGTATATTTCTAAGCCAACTGATGTTGATATGCTAAAAATTCCAAACATTCATAAAAGTGATATAGCCTGGAATACTAAATAAATTTATTTTTTATTTTTAGTTTTATTTAACGACTTATTCTTAACTGACAAAAATATTGAGTTCAGATTTAGTTTAAAAATAATTTTGAAATACGGGCCATTGTGTAAGGCTCTGTTCATATGGACGCTTAACGAACTACGACGCGACGCTACCACAAAACTAAAGAAAAAGCGCCGATTACCAATTCATGTGGAAATGCAGCTGCGCTGACGTAAAGCCGTCCGTCTGAAAACACACACTTTTTCATTGAGTACGCTGTCACGAATAGATCTCATTATAACATGAACACTAGAATGTAGTGAATTCCATACTTACGCAGTTCTGGTGGGGCGGAGCGATGCAACTCGAATTTTGGCACGAACTCTCTACGTCAATAATTCGAATCGCAGCCTAGAAACGTCAACTATACGGGGCTTATTTATTACGACAGAATTAGTACATAACCCACCTAGACTGTCCCCGAGACGAAATTCTTGATACGCCGTAGTTTTGTTGACTTGGGTTTGGGATATTTGGAACGATGTTACTGTCCAGCGATACGTTCGCGATTTCACACGTGTAGCGTGCAGTCATTACTTTCCCAGATGTTTTCAATTTGGTTTTCCAATACTGACATCTGACTATTATCAATTCCAGCACATGGTGGGAACCGGAATGAGTCCGTTCCCAGCCGCGGCGGCGGCTGCGGCGGCGGCGGCTCAGTACGCCGCTAACGGCGACGCCCTGTCGGTGAAAGCCGAGAGTGGCGCGCCGCAGCCTTCCTCCCAGCCCAGCATGGCCAAGGGCGAGGGCCCGCCGGCGGCCGCTACCCTGCCGCCAGCCAACTTTTCACCGCAGCCACAGCCTCAAGCGCATCCACCTAATTCTATTGACAATCAGAATAAATCTGTGAGTTTTATTTCATTCACTTCTAGATTTTCTCTCAGAATCTGTAAATCAGCTCTTCAGATTATTCTTCCGATAATTTCAGCAGAGTGACGGTGACAATAGCGATGAGAACACTCCAGTAAGCGTAGCGGCAGTGGTGGCCCAGCAAGCGGCGGCGGCGGCAGTGGCGCAGCACGCGGCCGCTCAGCAGGCAGCGGTGGCGCAGCACGCGGCCGCGCAGCAAGCCGCAGCGGCGCACGCAGCGGCCGCTGCCGTCTCCGCAGCCGTAGCCAACACCGTCAACCAACCACCCTCCACGCCCGAGAAAACCCTGGTTCCCGTCTCGCAAGCCTCGCAACCCAAGAGATTACACGTCTCCAACATACCCTTCCGGTTTAGAGATCCCGATCTCAGAAATATGTTTGGCGTACGTATTCTATCTATAGTACAATACATTCACGACACTGCATGCAGCCTTGTGTATCCCAAACGTATGAGCGGATGGAATGTAACTGTACTGTTTTTCTTTCAGCAATATGGCACAATTCTTGATGTAGAAATTATCTTCAACGAGCGCGGCTCAAAGGTAAGAACTATTTTATTCAGATTTTTATAAAGTGGCCCTCCGAAACCCTTTCTAGCAAGGGTTTCGGAGGGCCAAGTGAGCCAATACTGAGAGATCTACTTTTTTGTTTCTGGCGTGTAGACTGCATCTTGATTTTGTATGACTGGTAACAAAACGTAACACCTTTTGAAATATCGTATCAATTCTTATGATTTGAACCGATTATCTACTTTGTCTTAATTTGAGAATATAACCAACATCAAGTCGTAGTCTGTATGCCCCAAATCAAACTAAATAATGTTTTATTGGCATGAAGCAATAAAGAGTTATTATTGTTTTTTTTTTCATTATGACAAAGCATACTGGCATACTACGCTGTTTCCCGCATAAATAAATACACTGGCTTATTTAAGATACTGTAGGTATTGTAATTATAATAGTGATGTTTTCTTTATTGCTTCTCTGCCGAATCTGAATTTTACGGAATAACAATTATTATTTCGTCCAAATAATCGGTCGAATTCTTTTGTTATTCCTTGAATTCGCTCACTGTGTACGGTTCTTTTTGGCTATTGATGTTGTTTATTTTTTGTATTAAGTTATATTTTATTTTAATACTTAAATTATCTGCATTACCTACTTAAATAAACTTCAGTCAGTAGCTAAATAGAAGTCGTGTGATATAATCATTTTTCTATATTTAAAATTGCTGCCCAAACCTCAATAAAACATATGATATCTTTAATTTAGTCTTACAACAATAATTTTCTTGGATTTTCAAAATTTACTATTCATTAATAATGACTCTATAGCTTAACGTATTTCTAAAGGCAATGGGCTTAGTTTTTAATCAATTGTGTCTGAAACCATGTATTCTTTCTCATAGCATTCTTGGTTTTTAATGTTTGGTGCAGTATCTCTAATGGCATTGTATATTTCCATTTAATTTAATAATGTCTATCTTATAATTTTCAAAAATCTGAATTATATTTTGCACCGATGACTTGTTTCCGTTTTTGCTATTCCATATTGCTGTGTTACAATTATTATGAAAGCAGCCGATGCGTTTACTGATTGTTTTAATTTAAAGTTTATTATTTTGTATGTAAGTAAGTCAATGGTGTATATATACATAACTTAGAACATAACAATGAATTTACACATTTTGATGATACTCAAAAAACAACTCACTGTAAATTAAAAAATATATAAGCAGATGACTTTATTAAAATAATTTTATAATAATTGATTGGATTGAACGCTTTTTTCGTGTTTTCTGCTTATCTTGTGTCCGTTTGGTGACCGCCCCTAGGTAGTCCATGCTCGTTCATATCAAGGAAATAATTTTTCTCTTTTCAAATAAAAGTTCCCATTTATTCTTTGTTGGGATTTGCAGTATTAGAGAATGTTGCATCGTCACCGTAACCAGCTGATTTCCTTAGTAATGTTACCAGGACAGCTCTATTATCCATCACTAATAAAGGTTACTGTCTGTCTATCATCCAAACTGCTCATGTTGCTCGTATGTTTTGACCTGTTACATTAATATTGATAATTTAGCATACCTACAAAAATATAGTTTTTTCATTGTTTAGTTACCGACCATGATATTATTCCTCTCAAAAGTCAATGTCTCCTAATACTTGTATTTCTAAACTGTACTTACTTTGCTTGGACTCATTATTAACAGGGTTAATTCTCTTTGCAACTCGGTGTGTAGTTTGGATGAAATATAATTTGAAAGATAAACGTAATCTGCAATCTAATAATTTAATACGCCCCTATGTTTTTGAGCTGATTGTTATTAAATTCGTCTATTCATAGCTTTATTAACCTGGGAAACACCAAATACTTGTCATTAGTTTTGGGCATGAAGTAAATACCGCTGCTCCTCAATTCGCAAAATGTATTAAAACGTTAGAGCATTTTAAATTAGATATGGTGCATTTTAGTTTAGAGTTTCTCGAATGTCTTCTGTCTTGTTTTCGATTGAAGTCCTTTTACCGATTGCCAGAGAGCTTGTTTTGCACTGAGTGCGTTGTATGTTTAGATAAAGATAGTTGGTCCTCTTTGTGTAGGTCTTTCTGCCCATATCTTTATCTATTTCTCTTTCTCTCTGCCCAAATCATTGTTTTCCTATATATTTGCACCCAGAATGGTAATAATAGAGCTGTCATTGCTTTGTAAGTGTAAGCGTGTCGTGCAATCAGCAACTTGTTGGTCACTTTCACGACTCGTTTCTTCCACTGTATTGTGTGCTGTGCTAGCTGCTTTTTGTACCTATGGGTTATCTACCACCATGTTTTGATAGTTAGTAGTATGTATATGAGCACGATATTCTGATCAAAATTCTTGGATTAAACTGATAAATTAATTTGATCCTCGAGTAGGGGATCTAGGGTTGCCGAGCAAACATTGCTAAATTAGTATCATTATTGGTATTATGAATCGTACAGTAGATGATGGAACTAAATCTTTGATACAAATATATATGATTGTAAAAATGCTTATAATTTTACTACATTATGCTTATTTATGGCACTGTAATGTAATCGCACTATGCTGAATGCATATATTTATAAATTTTACACGTTTTCAATGAATCAATTTAGTACAAAAAGAAATGTGTATACTTTTCCCTTGACTTATGATTAGTAGGAACCAAAATATTAAATTTAAAGATCACTTATCTGGTCTATTGCCTACATAACTAAAGATGTGTACAGTGAAATTTAATATAATATAAATGGCCGCTACAATGTTTCTATAAATTTTGTCAATGCATGAACGGTGATATTTTTCTGTATAGAACAAATTGCAGCTAACATTTCACACAATAACTTTTAATTCTGGTTGTGTCTGTGAAATAGTAACCGAGTTTTGTATACTCGTCGACACAGTATGATACAATCTCTCCTACCTTATAGTACAGACTACTAGGTACAGACTTCTAGCGAAGATACATTGATTTATTTACTGAGTAATCCAAGCGCTTATGTGTACCCATTCAGCTAGAAAACGCTCAAAGTACCAACGTAATCAAATAATATTATCCTATCGATATTTCACTAGAATTATTTAAATAAAGAATATGCAATGCATAAATGTTAATTTTTGTTGCACGTTGTTTTTTGAGCGACGCTGTTTTTAATGCATGTTTTGTCTGTCTTGCATGCAGGGATTCGGTTTTGTAACATTCGCAAATAGTGGTGATGCGGAGCGAGCACGAGAGCGTCTTCACGGCACCGTGGTTGAGGGCAGAAAGATAGAGGTGTGCATGACTCAATGAATACCATCCGTAGCACTATGTAACTTATAACATCCCGCTCCAACGCCCACCGCCCACCGCAACCTGCGACCCGCTCGTCTGCTGTAGTTACTGTCATGCTAGCGTGCCGCGCCGGCATACCTTACCACTAAGTATATGCCACACTATAATCCACAAACAAACCTTATTTATTTTGTCCCTTTACTCTCTAGACGGTCATTTAAAATGCCGATCGAAAGAGAGAGTGTCTCACAGAGAAATGTAGACAGAACCGTATCGTCACATTGCCGCAGAGGTAAGATACAACACACAAATATTATCTACAGTTCTATACATTCAAACCCAGTTCCATATCTCAGTCGATCAATACTGATTTGAACAAAATGGGCTTAACAGCCTCGTGCATTGACTAAACTCTGTCAGTAACTACCCTCAACAAAATTTCTTAAGCAGTTCCGAGTTATCATCCTTAACCCAAAATATATACACGAAATTCAAATGTCTCATAGATATGATGTGCTTGCCACTCATAAATACAAGGCCTCGACATTGTTTTCCATTAGGTGAGGCCAAACAAGTCCCCATTAGAACACAACCCTTAGAGATTACATGAATGAGACTTACGATTGGTATTTTTATATTGCTTCTTCGTAATACATAACCTGTTAGTTTATTAAACAATTTATCAATGTTGGGTTCGAATCCCGCAATGTGTAAATTATTATTAATTTCATACATTTGGAAATCAAGTAAAAAAAAGGATACATAGATTTTTACTATATGGACCCCGAGGTTATATTCTGACATATTTTACTTGGATATCAGGTTAATAATGCTACGGCCAGAGTCCAGACAAAGAAACCACCGGCCGTCCCCAGCGGTAAGCATACCTACATCTATTGATTGTTACAACGTCAATTCCAAAGTCATCTTCAATACCAGCCCATTATGTCGTCATAACACGTTTCAATGAATAACTATGCCCTCGAATTGTACTTGTACCATTAACCGTCTAAAATTTAAATATTTATCTGACACCTTACTTATCATACATCCGACTTGTTTTGAATTTAATGCATCTTGGATTTTTCTTTTTTTAATCCATCAGTTATTCTGGCTAGAAATGGATCAGTTCCCACTGTGGGTGAGAGAGCTGAATTTGTAAAATTGAATGTTGTCCATGCCATGTCAATGTACCTGTTCTATACAATGTTGGCTAGATCTGTTGTCTGAATGCAATTAGGTGAATGCTATTTAGAGAATGAGCCCACAGTCTACAACCGGAGACAGACTGCAGTCTGGCGAACACACACAATTCATAACGCAATAGAAATGAAAGCATTTGTTCATACATTTTATAAGATAACCTACAAATTACATTTCAAAGAAGATTCTTCTCAAGCTTGCCTGTCTCCGGTGTCACTGTTGCCTGGAAAGTTGAAAATTATCCCAAATACCACCGAAATAGCTTGTTAGTTTGCATAACACTTGTTATCCTTTGTATAATACATTATTGTTGCATTTATCTATTCTGAATGAATGTTTGCGCCTGAATCTTGCTATTACTATTCATATTTAATTTCTGTAGCAGAGAATGTGTACCACTCATGCCTTTATTGTCCTAGACATAGTTTGTATATTAATGTATGGCAACTCATAAAAATAATTTTACTTTGTTTCAGTGTGTGTACAATGGCCAGAAGGTAAGACAGAATGCAGAATGTTGTATGAAATTCTTTGTTAAAGACACTAAAGCTTTCGCGTTACATTTACTTTAACATTCATTCGAGCATGAAATTTATTTATGTGGTGGGACTATGCGGTTGATTAGAATTTAAAGTAATGCTCGAACAGAAGTTGAATGTCTGAGATTGAATTGAAAGCATTTTGTAAAAACCAGAGGCCATGCTTCCTTAGAGCTGAAAGTCAGCGGCCGCTTGTCGTGTCCTCCGCGGCATAGGAAACGCCGCGAATGTTGTGCTAGTGACATATTCGTTAGATAGGCGCGGCCCGCGTCGACTGTCATGTGGCATGGTCTATCTATACTATACTCTACCCCGTCTCGATGTGAATCATGTTCTCACGTATTATAGTCGTCTCTTTATTAATCGCATTCTAGTGCACAATGTAATTATTAGTAACATAGACCGTATTGTGAAGAATGAATTGACTCTTTTCATTATTGGCCTTTTTATAAAATTTCACTAATTTATACATCTAAGATGCGTCATTTACATAACTGAGTCTACCGGACACAGCCGCATTTTCAGAAGTTTCTTCGATACAAAAAGGTCTGTCTTGATAACGCGACGCGGTCTGCATAATCTTGTCGCTTACTGCCTGCGTTGCCACCTTAGTGATTTTATTGCGAAAACAACATACAAATCTCAAGAAGTCTCGACATTGGGTTCGGATAGTTGCGAGTTCGTCCGTGTAAGTTTCATTGTATTCAATTGTTTTGTAAGGCTAACTTGGACCGCACCTTTTCTGCCACTAAGCAGTAATGCTCGCATTGCTGGGTTCCGATCTGAAGGTTGCTGGTGGGATTACAGTCGTATGAGGCTTTGATATGATGTCTCAGGGTGGCGGGTTCAATACAACGGACAATAAAATAGTTTGTTCCGTTACTTGCTCAAATAATAAGACAAGCCTAATTTTTGCATAATTGTAAAACCCTTAATTTTAAAATGTGTGATATCCATCGTCTATTGGCGATAAAAGCTATCTAAGAGCTATCCTTGAAGTCAAACAAAAATCCATTGAAAAAAAAAACCGCATTTCAATCGGATAAGCATACAAAGATAAATGGTAACAAACAAACGACCTGGCAAACAAATATACGCGCTCATTACGAGTAAGAAAAAAATAGGAATAGTAAGGTGGCAACACGGAGTCAGGTGAGTGTGTAGTGTAGCTAGAGGCGCAATGTGTGCGCAGGGCTCCGGGTGTCCGGCGTGACGTGGCCGTGGCTGGGCGCGGCGCCTGCCGCCGCCGCGGCACCGCCGCTCGTGCTAGCGCCTCGCGCAGCGCAGCGACGCAGGTAACCCTCCCGCATGTTAGCACTCCGCTGTGTGTTGCATGTAGCCCCCGGCGCGGACGGCGGAGCGCTCCGCGGCGCGAGCGTAGTGCGCGGCCGCTCCCCGCGCCCGCACGCGCTCCCGCACCCGCACCCGCACCCGCATCTCCCCGCACCCGCAACGCACCACCTCTCGCACGTGCTGACACGCCAGGCATACGCATCGCCGATGCACGCATACGCACCGTGAGTACTCACAACACACAATCTATGCAGGTTCATCAGGTTTTATAGACTTGTGGCGATAGAACCTTTAAAAGAAACATCCTTAAAGACATACAAATCGATTGCAAAAAACAACATTACAATCCGATAAGCTGTTTCGGAAATAAAGGCTATCAGACAAACAACGTCTTAGGGCTAACGCATATTATAGTTGTCGCGGGTAAAAATATATGCTAATGACTTTAATTCCTATGATGAGCACCCTCAATCTTACTTGTTTATATTATCAAAAGAGGAGTGATAAATAACCGATAGAACAGTGCTGGCAACTTTTTTCACAAAAGTGATAGAGTACCCCACTTACGTCATTTATAATTAACTTGACAAACATATAAGGCGAAAAGCCAGATCGATGAAGAATCGAAGAAATTTGTACGCGCTAAAAATAAATTGTCTACCATTGGTGCCACGTGAAGATTAAACTCAATTTACAAAAAAAGTCAGCGGAGCTTACTCAATTGTCCTAGTAAAGTTACGCTATCTTATGATGTATGATGTCTACCCTCAAAAGAACAAAGGAGATAATACCAGTTCTAATATTTTATGGCAAGCAATGTGCACATGCCGCTGTAAGTTAAAAGCACAGTAATATATAGTTGCAGAGCGAGAATAAAAAAAATGCGAGATTTTTATTCATTATGTTAAGAAAAAAGTTAGTTGAAAGAAAGTTGCTGCATAGATCGTGTCTGCACTGCACTCCCATTAATACTCCTTATCCTGTCTGTATTTGTTAATGATAAAATTGTAATTAAGTTTAAAAAATACACAAACGGTCCAACAACGTTGTCTGGGCTGAAATATGTATGTACTTATTTGTGAGTGATTACAAATAATAAATACATATTATTTAGAACACATCCTAGTGTATAATTTTTATGATGGCGCATTTGGTACAAGAGTGAATGCAACAATTGTAGCCCTTGTTATGTGGCCGTAAATTTCAACTTCTAACATATTTTATGTTAGAAGTTTAAAAACACAGAGTATGGCATTAAGAATTGATTTTATGTCTCCATAGAAAATCACTGATTTAGATTGTAAAAACTTGAAAATGTGCTCTAGCGAAAAATACAAGTTATTTACAAACTGTTTTCTTTATCCAGGAATAAAAATAGAAACAGTTATAATAATGCCAATACGAAGATGAGGCCTGTGTGTCACAGATAAGTAACTACTACGTGGCGAACCAGTTGCCTCTAAGCGCTATTATCTTTTCAGGAGTCAAGATCAATCATTTTTGTAAGATACAACTCGAAATCCATAACTATCCAACCCAAATCCTCCTACCTTGCATCCCTCCTACCGGTATGAATTATTTAAGTTAATAACAGCACAAAGTAACCTAGATTAGCAACCATCTAATTAACCACGACTAACTGTATTAATGTTGTATGAAACTGGTTGCCTTAGCTCAATAGTTCTTAGTGCTTTTCTATCACCTTCTGTAGAATATTAGTAAATATTAGAAATTCTTCTTAGTTTTTTTTTGGTAATAATTTTCTCTATCTGCATCATACCTAGACTATTTTTCTCATTCTGCATCTATAGATATGTATTGTTATTGAATGCATTTCTATCTACTGTAAAATTAGCATGTAAGGCTATGAATTATAGTACGAGTAGGTATTACATTAGAACAACACTTTATCGTTGTAAATTGTAGAGCTTACAACATTGAATACTTACCCTTAGTTAAACGATCTTGTTATTTCTATTTAGTAACGATTCTTCATCATAATTTGTTTCGGTTCACAGTGTGTATTACGACCCATTCTTAGCAGCGGCGACCGCTGACTCCAACTACAGACTACAGGTGAATATTGCATTAGAGTTAATACTTAAGTATTTATAAGATATGATTTTTTGTTCTGTTCTGAATCCATCGGCACGAGCAGATAGATGTACCTAATGTAATGATGTTTGAACATTGGGTGTTCCGGGGTGACGTGCGTGTGTGTTGTTGCAGGCGGCGAAGCCCGCAGCCGAGGTAACCGCTCGCTCGACAAGCGACTTGTCTGTATCTCTATCGCTTCCCGATTCATGTCCACCTCGCTAGTATAAGTTTGTTATTCATCGTGGAGTGAGTGCTGGGATTTTGTTTGCTCCTTATTATATTCGTATAGTCCTATTGGTTGGTAATCCGCCCACCGTAATGCAGGGTGCACTTGTGTTTGTGGTAACAGAGGGACTTTGCACAGCGCGCCCGAGGACGGCGCGCGCCCATTGCTTTCTCTTGCGTTTTCCTTGTTCGTTGTTGGTATTTGTGGTGGGTGATTAGTTCTAGGTCTTTGCTCAAGCTGTGAGTTGGCTCGATCAGATGCTAATCTTGTTATCATGCTCCAGTAGAACGTTGAGCCCACAGATTAATTGCAACCCTCGAATTATGTACACTAACAATCACAAACAGTAGATAGCTATGACTATTAGTCATTGGTTCGATCTTATCTGTAATAGTTTGTAACAATTATAAATCCTCACATTCGTATTGCATGTTCATTCTCATTTGGCCACAGTAACAACGATTTTCTGTAACATTACCAGTTCGATCCTCGACTCTCATCAATTACCTACCTACCGATTTGAAACACGGTAATTGTGTCGTGTTGCAGAAAACGAACCATAATCCATTTCGTAGGAGAGAGTGCGAGGAAAGCTGCATGTTATTTTGTAAATAAATAGTGAAACTTCCAACACGCTATGTTTTTTATTTCAAGTAACGTAATCGAATGCATCGATCTGGCTTTAGTCTTTGGCTGTTGTAAAAGAAACGATATAGACGCTGCGAATCATTAAATTTCGATGGATGGCGAGACCTCAATCGGATCCTTGTGTACGGTAAGATGTCTGTGATTGTAATTAGGTTCGTTACATTGGGTACCCTGTGTTTGTGAGCTCTCTGTTCACACAAGTTCACGCGCGCCCGTAATTAATGCTGGTTTACAATTTCCTCATCCGCTCTGTTCGGTACCACGAGACAAGTTCCATTACTGACATGACAACACACCAAACATGCCAATAATTTATAAGCAAGCATTCAGGTTAATAATTTATAACTGTTAACTTCATTTCATAATTCAGTGGAATCCAAATCATAGAAGAGTTCCTAATTGGTGGTTTTGTCGTCTAGTCTGATATAAACGTGATTAATGACTACATGGAGTGGTAGATAATAAATAGGACTCAATGAAAATACCTTTTTAATTTTTAGTTAGAAGGATTTGTTTTAGAAAATATGGATTTTAATAAAAATAAAAACGTCTTTATTATAATTTTCTGAATTGTCATCCTAAAGAAAAATAAGTGCGGATCAATCGACACCATTTCCCATCCGGAATTTCAGCCCTACAGTAACTCGTTCAAACAAATGTATGTAGGTATGTTTGTTTGACCGACGATAACTACCGAAACGCTTATTCAATCTTGATGAAACTTGGTAGGTAGGTAGGTAATACTGATAGAATTTATAAGTTTAAAGATAGGTTTATCTGTAGTGGGGTTTTTAAACTCCAAGAGATCCTAAGAAATAAAGGGAGGTGATCTGGTAGTCATATTTTATAAAAATATATAATGCAATGCCATACATTTTCCAATTTTGTTTAAGGCCGTATAGTTTTGAGTTATAAGCAAATTAGTTTTTGTTCATAGTAGAAAAACAGTTCGTGGCGTGTTGTGGTCCCATTACCTTGCCACACCCTAAGTAGTACATACGATATTTACGTAGTTGTTAGAACAGAGCGGAGAGGCTCGCCACCAGCGGTTATTTGAGAGTTTTGAACGTGTCGTGTGTTGTGTAGGCGGCGGCGGCAGCGGCGGCGGCGGCTGCGCCCCTTCTGAAGAGTCAGCTGAGCTCGGCCCAGCACGCTGCGGCGGCGCAGGCGGCTGCCAACTACGGCGCGGCGGCGCGCGCGGCCGCGGCCGCCGTCAGCGCCGCGCCGCAGCACGCCACGCTTGCGCCTCTCGCCACGTAAGTCATTCTTTCAGACAAACAAAAACCTCTTATGGCAAAGGTACTACAGGCTCTTGACGACCTCTGTAGCGCACTGGGCGAAGGTCTGCCTGAGACGCAGAAGGTTGCGGATTCAATTCCCGCCGCTGGACGAATGTTTGTATGATCTGCAAATATTTGTCTCGGGTCTGGGAGTGTTCATGTATATTTAAGTATGTGTTTACATAAAAAAGTTGTATATCAGTCATGTAGTTCCCATAACACAAATTCTGCTTACTTTGGGGCTAGATGATGCTGTGTGAAAAATGATCAGCATTATATTATATTGTCAAAAACAAAACAAACACGCTCACGACTGTCTGTCTTCCCCATGGTGGACATTCTCAGATACTCAGTGAGTAGATCTTTGAGGATACCAAGTAGGGGGTAGAGGCACGTCCGAATATTACATATATACATTTGGTACATGCCCGCGTTTTGCAAGCTAGCATTCCACGTGACTTGCCTGCCACGTGACCATCGCCGCTTATTGGAACACTAACTGTTGGCACATGCCTTCGAATTTTTGGTTCTAGGGCATGCCAGTTTCCTCACGATGTTTTCCTTCACTGTTTTGAGCACGTTTTAATGCGCACATAAATTTTTCGAGTGGAAAAATCGAACCTACGACCTCCGGATCAGAAGAGGTAACGCCCACTAGGCCAACACGCTTAGGCTTCTGTCATCACGAGTAAAAGTACATAACCCCCCTATTGTACGGATAAACTCTTTGTTTTACATATAACAAAATATACAACTAGACAAATAAATTTACAAATGGCGGCCGTATAATAAATGTAATTTGTATAAAAAATATGTTTGATTGATTTCAGGTACGGCAGAGAGTATGCGGACCCGTATTTGGGACACAGCATCGGTCCAGTAACAGGCTACGGGGTAAGATCTGATTTGCGGAAACTGCACTTTCATTACATCCCGTCCATAGCGGAAACTAATTTTGGCCTTGATATTGTTACAGACCGCAGTGTACAGAAGTGGTTACAACAGATTCGCGCCATATTAAGCCAATGAAACAAGATTTTACTCGAATATGAAAATACCTTCATCACCTTTACCCTAAACATGACAATGAACTCTCTTGAACGTACAAATATGATAAATTCTTAATTTAAGGATAAAATGTAATGTTGCTAGCCAAATTTTGTATAGTAAGCTTGGGTAGTGTATTAATACAAAACTAACAATAACTCTGTAAGTCGAGTGTATTTAGGAAGTTGTGCGGCGGTGCATGCCCGCTCCCTCTCGCGAGAAATCACGATACCAAAGTCAATCAATTTTATAACCGAAGAAGTTTATTCCCATAAACTTTTACTAACTAACTTGGGCTGCCTTCGAATCGTTTAGGATTATCCACACTGCAGCGTGCCATGGCCGGATTCTGATATAAAGTTCATATTTTGAAAGGGTCCGGCCATGGTACGGTGTATAGTATAGTCCGAAAGTGTTTTATCTGTATGCATTGATAGGCAGTTTCAAAATCGATCAAGTGAAACACGCCGTATTCCAAGGTTACGCAGAGTTTAATAGTCGGTAGGGTTTGTAAATCATTTGTGTACTAATGCTATACAAGTGCGAGCAGCTAAAGTTTCATTCATTACGGATTATTTGTTATGAATGAGAAAAATAATAATCGATAAATTTAATCCATTCGTACGATACCAGTCAGTACGAATATCTATATACATTGAGATAATACTATTCAGTATTGTCCGTCTTAGTGTAGATGTACACAAACGTTGACAATAGAAAATAATTAATTTCCATGTAAGTATTGTACGGAGATATATAGTGAGCTTTGCACTTGCATATCATAAATAAAAAATGTAAATAAAGAAATTTCAATAACTTAGTCACAAAGTTTAGAAGTTTGAATAGCGTGTTGGCTAGTTAGACGTTTGATATCGAAGGCCTCTCAGAAGGGTTCAAAATTTGTTATATCAGTTCATTCTACATTAAAATCCTTCAAATATTACTTATAATTTATAGTATTTGCCACTAGTATCTCATTAGTTACATGAATTTAAATATCTCTATTAGGTAGTGCTTATGAAATAGCTCGCTGAGTGCTTAGAGTAGGTATCTTACGGATCTTCCAGAGTGAATCTGTTATGCATTAACCGACTACTTTTGTGGTGCGATCTTTTATTCGGTGCCATGTTTTTGGTTGTTGTTTTATAAAAGCCTTTATTTTCCAAAATGTTACCTTAAATTCTTTACTCAAGTAATAAATTGTAGTAACTACATAAGTAAACATAATTTTAGATGACATTTACCAAATAAATCGTTGGGTTAAAGAAATCCAAATCGACGATTTATGAGACTATTGTCCATATCTGTCATTTTTGCATCGTAATCTCTATGAATATGTTTCGTTTTACTACGTTAAGCATTTTTTTATGATATACATACCGTGCTTGTTTGTAAAGCCCGATGAGTGGTCACAATTTTTTTTCCAAACCGAAATATACGTTTAATGTTAAATACCTATAGTGAATACCTAATTGTAGTGTACAGTACGTCTCTCTGTTATTCTAATGTTAAACCGCAAATATCCAGTCCCTATTTAGTCATAAAACGAATAAGTAATCGGTTGCTAGTTATCTTAAAGTTTACTGAATTGTAGATAACGCTTTAGCCGTAGTGTTTAAGAAAAGAAGGGAACTCTTATGGAGTTCTTACATATCATTGAGATTTTCTCCTTGTAATTTGGTTTTATGTAGATGATGATTAATACTTTCATATACGGTGTCTAGCAAAGTTCAGTGCTATTTTAAAATTTTATCTGAGATTTTACTACGTTTTAATTTTATTGAACAAACACGCATTACGGGTCCAACCGTTTAGACGTCGTAAATTTTAGATCTAACATTTTCATTAGGATTGTAATATAATCGTTACTTACATTGTTGAATTCGCTCAAAGTTTATACCAAAGCACAAAACCCATCGATTCGTACTTGTTCGGTGAATTCGCATGTCATACATAACCCATCTCAATAGATTTCATAGTCTTTCATTCGGAAAAACTTAACAAATCTGAGAGTCTAGAATCTTGATAGAATACTTGGAGTATTCCTCTATATCTATTTTTATTTTAAGCAACATTATTGTTATTAATAATGAACCCACGTATCTAAGATTATCTTACCCATTTAGAGTAAGCATAATGAATATGCCTTTCTCATAGAATAGATGTGAAATTAATAGTATACCTATGAATACTCTAACATTACGCTTTTGGCTGACCAATTTTAGATACATGTGTGAATTATTAATTTCATATATTATATGAATTCTTAACGGTTTTTTACTTAGAATTAGAACGATAAACCAAGTTATATTTACAAGTTAAAGTAACGTCTTGTCCCTAACTTAGCTGCAAGCCCATGACAGTTTTACTCGTTTCTCTATTCTGATGGATTTTCTAGTCTTTTGCGCACAATTTAACTGTAGGGAAAGGTGCTTTTCATAACGGTTTCATGTGATACATATTTGCAGACTAGTTATCTTAGGTGCTTACTTTACCAACATACATCTCATTTGATTCATTGTATGATTTGATAGGTTATTTTTAAGCTTTGTGTCATATTTTCTAATTGATTTATAATACACTCACCTAATAGTGCCACTGGCTTTATATTTTAGGTTATTTTAATACATACGTTTAAATACGTAAGTAACTGTCTTTGTTGCAGCTTCGAACAAATATTGTGCTTTACTTTTGAATACTCATGTTTGGATGCATTAATTTAGGAAGTTTAGTGTTAGGGATAAGTAACCTAAATGCAACGTTTTGTATCTTTAGTACAGAAAAAAGTACATGTGATTTATTTGATCATTTTTAGTTATATTATGCTAGTTTGTGGCGTTTACAAGTACATGCGATGTGTTTTTGAACGCAACTCGTTTTGATGGATAAAACCACGTCACATTTACTTGTTTCTGAACAAAACATAAACTTCGATTATGTCATTTTAAAGCTTTTATTTTTAATTTGATTATTTATCACAAGAAAATTAATTAATTCTTAGTTGAATTATTCTTAGTACATGAAACTAAGCCAAATTGTTAAATTAATGGGAGAAAAATCGGAATTTAAATAACATATCTGACAAAATGGTTAGTGTGCTACAGGAATAAGATTTGAAAAATAACATCAAGAACAATGTATGTATTATAAAATGTAATCATTAAATTAAGGATAATGTATTTTTTAAAGCCATTGTTTCTCCGTTTTTATATAATGTTAAATTTTCATACTATTCTTCATGCTGTGCACAAATTATACAATCGTCGGCTTCGTTAATTATGAATAATAATATAGATCCTATAAAACGTGTTGTTAAGTAGTGCATGGAATCAGAGTTGTTAGCGGGTGTCGATGATCGCTAAGAACGCCGGTACCGGTGCCTGCTTTTGTAGCAGGAGGGTGACGTGGCCCTCTCTGTGTTGTGGACCACTCAAACTGCGCCAGTCCTTCTTTTACACTTCATTATTTCCAGTTTTTTTTTTCTGAAATGAAACTTACGAATCTTTTTAAAACAGTTTTCATTAGAACGGGACGCATGCCATGGTTAAGTCAGCTACATAGTCTTCTAGGCTTCATGGGTTTTCTGATATGGAACAGTTTTACCTATATTTCGGCGTACATAAGCCTTGACCACGGAAGAAACATCACAGTTAATATCCCGTTTTTAGTGAAAAAACATTGTTTTAATTTGAAAAGTTGGTTCTCATCGAAATGGAATGACTGGATCGGTTTGAGTAAATCCACCAGTAAGTGTTACTGGCGGCTTCACCGCCGGATGTTATGCGTGTATTTGACCCTCGGGTTCATGTTGTTGAAGTAGCCACTTATTAAGTAACACTTGTTCGTCAATTGCACACGTCGTCGGTCGGCAAGTTCCGTTTGTTAAGTCTCGCTCGAGTAGATTTAGTACAGTTTTTTCTACGAAATCATTAACCCCAGATTCCAAATATAACCGTAAATTAACGACTTCTCGTTTCGGTATAGACAACTGTCACAAAACTTGTAATTTTTTTCAAGGAAAAAGACAATACTGTGATTGGAATCCGGGGTAACTCAACATTGAAATGGAAGCTGTATCGTTGGTCACAGGCTGATGTTTTGTTTGGATGCTGTTTTCAGTAGAATGCATGCAGATAGATTGTCTGTCTGATGTAAGCCGGGCTAGCAATACACCTTCGATTGATATTGTTACAATCATGGCAGACACAGCACGTACTGCAAAGGTACCAACGAACAATGACGAAATTGTGTAAATTTAATGCATCTTTTGATGATGATGTTTTCTTCAGATGATACTTCAATAACTACAGCTAGATTATAGCTGTTTGTACATTATTGTCATCGCTAGCTGCAATAGTCACAGAGATCACTACAACTTGATGTTATTTATAAAAAGGTATAATGTGCAAAACTGTTGGTCTTTGTACGTAGGTACCTTGTATGTATTATGCTACAATGTTTTTGCGTATCGAGTTGAAAGATAGACTCCGCTGCTGGTACGCGGATATAGGCGTACAAACTCGAAACAGTATTTTAACTACAAACAATATCTCAATAGTCCTTTCGCACCTTTTAGGACGGATCTTAGATTTTAGACCGTGCTCAATGTAAGAATAAAGTTAAAAATGTTTTTAAAAGTAAATTTACAATATATTTGTTACATAGATATGGAATGTCTTCCGTTGGGCACATTTATTGACTATTAGCACATTTTATTGTTGCACGAAATGGAATAAATAATTGTTTATTTAAAATTAACTCGAATACGTACAAGCCAAGTGCACAGCGTGCCCCTTAGAAAGTTAATTTGTGATATAGTGATCAAATTACATAGAATTCATAGACGTTTTGTTCTCGTGTGGCAATTCCTAAAAGAATTGCAGTGTCGATTTATTGTAAATATATATATTTTTTTCAATTAATATTGAATGAAGTAAATCATTTGAAGCCTTTGGCCTTGTGTACTCATTTACGTTATCAATAAATCATAGTATGAAAACACTTCTTTTATTTTGTAGACAAATGAAAGTAAAATGTTGGTTAAATTACCTACTGAATAGTTGCATTATTGGGTAGAACTGGCTTTACCTCCAGTCTAGGAAATTATGCACGGTACAGAACGAAATTTGTAACGCTGCTGCTATTTATGGGTAAGTATGTACATACTGTACGTTGTGATTGGCTGTCAGTGATAATTATTTAGTGACGATAAGATTACCGGTCTATTTGATAATGAATCGTAGGCAATCGTTCTTTAGTATGAAATAATTAAAACAATCCGAATGTTGAGATTATCTGGCAGGAGCGATAAGGGCTGCCTTTGCGCATTTCGCGCAGTCTAGTTTGCCGCTGCGCGAACACTTCTCACTGCTACATACACAGTGCATGATAGCGTAATTTAATGCGAAGCTTCTAAACATATTAATATCAATTAAAATGGTGATTTGTCCGCCGTTCAAGTGGTCAGTTAAGGGTGGATTTAATCTGAGCAATGCAGCCCAACCCACAAGGCCTGCTCGACGAGAAACCATCGTAAGTTCTCAAACCATTGTTCTTTTAAGACAACGATTTCAGTACAGTATGCACATTATTTAAGGCATTACAATGTGTATTGATTTAATAACACTTTTTTTATAGTATTAATTTTGGAAATATGTATCTCTAGGGACCAGCTGTCCATTTTCTTCGCAGTCCCTAACGATAATGACCCTTTTAGGTGATTTATAGGGTCCCCATAGGTACCGATTAGGATACGTTTGTAGTACCTACACCGCGAACGATTATTGTAGATACCTAATGTGGTAATATTTTTTGTTCTGTCACCTATTTAGCACTTTTTTTTCTTCAACCGAGTGAAAATTACAACTATGTCGTCCTTTAATACCTAGTACATATGTACTTAAATGGGGCAGGAAAAATAAAGTCTTCTCGATCTTTGATTGCCGCTCGTGGACCATACGCGTAAGTGTTTGATATTGTTCGGCCATGGCTAGCCAGAGTACTTGTTATTGTTTGCATACCTGTAGTACCTACTTACCTTAGGTGCATATAGTCAAACAACAACACGATTAACAATAACCACGGATTATGTTCTAAAGTATACATTTAAGTCAAGATTACAGGCGAACTTCTAAAAATGTCTGTATAGGTATTCAAGTTCTTTATAAAGTGTTACACACTCGATCTAAGGCGTTGACTAATCAACTATCTAACTAGTTTTGATTAGTTACCTACTTTACTTAAAACACTGAATTCGTAATTAATCTAACGACAATCAAAGATATGTTTAGTGGTGATAAGTTTCAATCACTGTAAAGATAAAAAGGAATAACCGATTATAATTACATATTACTAAACCGATATTATTACAAAACGTGTACCTACCTAGGTAGTATAAATACTTAGTAGATAGGAGCTAGTTTTAAGATTATCAAATCATCAAAAACTTACAGATATTTTCTAAAAATGAAGAGACCATACAGACAATTGATGAAACTCAACAAACGAATGGCCATGTTCCTAACGACAACAGCTTGCCTGTACCAATGGACACAGAGAAGAAACCAAGCTATAATGGAAGCAGTTATAGCAGAGACTCTCAAGACTATAACTCCTCGGCTAGAACTAGCGACGTCTTATTTGATGAACGCAAGAGCAGCGCCGGTCGCAAGACGATATCAGAGATAGTGAGGGTCGACCCAGACAAACGGACGCGAAGGAAACGCGGCATAATAGCTCCGCATGCTCCGTTCGATAACATACGCTCACCTGTTGACCTGCAATATGACAAATTTGATAAAGATGAGAAGTAAGTACTCCTTTTGCAGAAGCAGTAGAGCTCCTTGTGAAGGGCTCGTCCGGGGAAGTACTAGATATTACCATATCTGTTTCTGCCGCCAAGCAGTAATGCTCGCATTCCTGTTACATTTGTTGCATTGGGTTTGAAGGGTATGGGTGCCGGTGAAATTACTGGCACACTAGACTTCACCATTGTGTCTCAAGGTCGGCAACGAGCGTGTGGTACCTCTGGTGTTGCAAGCTTTCATAAGTTACGGTAACCGCTTACCAACAGGTCGGCTTTGTTGCCACTCAAGTCTGTATAAAAAAAACCTAGGTATCTTACCATAAGTGACGCTTCCGTTTGGTAGAGCTCAGGACCAGTTGAGTTTTCTATAGATATTTTGTACTATCCTCTGCCCACGGCTTCCTCCATTTGGACGTAAATAATCAAATAATATTAGTAGGATGCGATGTACCAACTTACTCGTAAGTTGTTTTAATTTTCTTTCGGGGACCATAGTTATAGCTTTTTTTTAATTATTCCTACCTAAGCTAGACCTACCTACACAGCAATATTTTAAGTAAAGTTTTGCTCTATTCTTTTTAAGTTCGCATTAAGCTAGTTCGTCAACATATATTTTAAGGACAAATGTTTTCACTGGATAACTACTGCGATTTCTCTGCTGAATGTCCTAAATTCTAAATAAATAGATAAAAGTATTGAGGAAGATCCACTTCTAATGAATGGTTGGTTGTTGACCATAGCTTTATAGATTATTATTTTTTATAGATCATCTGAGCAAATACAAAAGGCAGTAATGGCTAACGATTTTCTAAGAAATCTAATGGATGATGAACGTTTAAAAGCCGTCGTAGATGCTATGAGCTCTCAAGAATTTCCTGCGGGGAGTCTCATTATTCGCGAGGGTGAAAGCGGCAGTCACCTTTTTGTATCCGCCCAGGGACAGTTCGAGGTGCTGAAAGGCGGGCAGGTGGTAAAGACCTTTGGACCTGGAGAAGCGTTCGGCGAATTGGCTATTTTGTACAAAGCGAAACGTTTTGCATCAATTCGATGTAAGTTTGATGATCAACAAACAAGATATAAATCATTATCATTTTCGTTTACAACTGAATAATCTGATAGCAAATCTGTTCAATTATACGATTTTTACATTTTCTTTGCGGTTGTGTTTTTCAGTTGTATAGCATTATTTTACTATACGTATAGGTATTTCGTAGAATAAGGTGATTCATAGCACTATTCATTCATTATTATACAAAATCTTACACAATCTTATAAAACCTATCAATAAGTAACTACCTAGTGGGTCGATACACATATATTTTCAGGTATAACAGAAGCCAGAGTATGGATTCTAGAACGAAGAGTCTTCCAAAAGATAATGGTGCGTAGCGGCCGGCAGGAGCAAGAGGACAACATTCGATTCCTGGAGTCTGTTCCACTTCTCCAGGGTATCGATAAAATAGAGCTAACCCACATCTCCGATTTCTTGAAGAGGGTCAGTATTTTGTTCTCGATATATAAGTAGAAATATCATATAAAAAAAAAAAACTCGATGATGGATTCTTAATTTTTTTTCTTTCAAGTATATTTATTGAAAGAGCTAAAATGTGCATAGCTTTCCGATAACTTACATAGGTACAGAGATTATGATTATCGAATCGACTGGTTCTGAAAGGGAAATAATCTGTAAGGTTACCTAACAAGTAGAGTTACGTATTACTTACCCTTGAATTATTTTTTAGGGGTAAATTAGATAAAAGCACTACCTACAATATTAACACCCAACAGACACATACATAGTCCTGAACCCACACTAGGACTCCCTGTGTTGTGGGTATCAGGGACTACGAGTACTGTGGTACCAACACCCAGACTCGACTCATTAGGTCTTCATCCACCCATCTGAATCACCCCCTTGAAAATATGTCTAATTACCAAAGGTTGTCTGGAAGTGATCGCTTCTATGCGACAAGACCGCGCATTGTACTTTACAAAAAAAATTCTAGGAATTCTTCTCAGCCGGTACACCGGTGGTGCGGCAAGGAGACAAAGGTGATAAATTCTACATCATCCGCGGCGGTACAGTCTTGGTCACAAAGCGTGACGGTGACGGAGTCGACAGGAGAGTAGGTGTGCTCAAACGAGGGGACTTCTTTGGCGAACAGGCTTTATTGCACGAGGATAGACGACTTGCCACTTGCCTTGCACAAGCCCCTGGCGTGGAGTGTCTCACTTTAGAACGAGGGTAAGTGCGATGTACTTAATCTATACTAGTAATAAAGCTGAAGAGTTTTTTTTTTGTTTGAACGCACTTATCTCTGGAACTAGCAATTTATTTTTGCATTATTTAGCCCAATTCTTGAGAAAGGGTATAGGTTATTTAACATCACGCTACGACCCTTAAAAGCCGAGCAAAAGAAGTAATAGCGCGGATGGGAGCTGCGACGCTGTGGGCTGGGGTAGTAATAAATAATAATAAACATCTTACAGTCACGTATGGTACAACGAAAAAAAATATGCGCTTCGGAAACTTCAGCTATCTTCGAAAATAGGAGACTACGGGTGATTAATACTTCAAATTTTTACTTGAACTGCACCTTGATAGTACACCTGTTTTAAGTAGATCCAATTTGGAAATGCATCTCGTTTCCCATTTCCGAAGAAAGCCGTAGAATACCGAAGCACATAACTTTTTTTGTAGTTCTTTCTGTATATAGTCTTGACCCCACACTAGAACCACCTGTATCGTGGGTATAAGTAATACAAGTACCTACCATAACACGGAAAAAATGTTTGCAAAAATTTGTCCCGCAGCGGGAATCGAACCTGCACCTTCTGCGTCTCAGGCCACGCCGCCTCCGAGGTTACAATTCAGGGCTCTACCTACTTGTGGGAGTTAGTGGTGTGTTTAAATGATAACTCTCTGAACTTTCATAGAAACAATTTTATTTTGGGAATATTACTCAGCGCACACACTTGGAAGAGCACCGGAACAGAAGAACGAGAGGTGTTGCCACTCGCTTACCTAGCTTTACATTACTATAAAAATAACAATCGAATCTACATCGATTCCTGAATTTTATGTCTCGGAATTTTTTAAAGAAGTCAATAAATAGTGACTGTTGACTGTAATATCCTTCTTATCGCATTCAAACTCTAGGAAAGATAATTTCACTTAATTTCTTATTGCTTAGACCATTCACGGATCTTCTTGGCAATATAGAAGAATTAAGAAATATTGTTCATCGAGTCCCAAGGCCGTCACAACCGAAGAAGAATTCTCAAATCAGAAGCGGTAAGTTTACAGCTACAGATAAAGGTAGTTAAAAATTACACCAGAGAACGTAGAGTCCTACGCCTAATTGTCGTGGACATGCTTGACTATATAGTGAAATATATAATAGAGTTCCTACCTACATCTCGTGTCTCCTAGAAGAAATCCCCCTGGAAATTGAAAGCTTATTTATATAGTTACTAGTATTTTAGGAAAACCATTGTAAGAATGAAAGAAAAACATTTATTCAGACTTAAAAATAATACAACAAATTTTGAAAGTGAGGATGGTGGGATAATTTATGAAAATAATAATAATGTATAAGTTAAAATAGCCTAATTATAAGTATAACTGAAACAGAAATGCCCCACGCACCTTACTAATATCGACCTAGACAGTTTAATGCCGCACCAAAAAGGAAAAAGCTTAGCATAATGTAGTCACTTACCTAAGTTGCTACCTACTTAGCGCTGGTATTCTGCTGACCCTGCGCAGTGACGTCACAGACGCCAGAAACAAACACTACCCTTAAGAAATAAAGTGTTACAAACACAATTGATGCCTAAACTAGTGGGCATTTAAAGGTTTCCACTGATAGAATTAAAGCATTATGCTTTTCGGCAAAAAAGCCCGCATAATAGCCCGACTTATGGTTATCCATTTATTTTGTATGGGATTGGGCATCGGTACTAGTATTATAATATCTATGTGTTAAATGATACTATATTTCCATACAACTCCAACGACATGGAGATGCATTTGAGAACAAGCATCTCCATGTTTATTGCAATTTGCGAAGCTATAAGACAGACGCCTTTCTAAAAAGCGAGACAGTACAAAGCACAATTTTTATACGACCTACATCTCAAATTCATTTTTTTTTTTTTTTTTCAGAATTTGAATACGTGCAGCTAAAAGACCTAGAGATTGTAGGTACCATGGGTGTAGGCGGGTTTGGTCGCGTAGAACTTGTACAATACAAGCCCAACCCTTCCCTCACATTTGCGCTGAAATGCCTGAAGAAGATCGACATGGTGCAGCAACAACAGCAGGAACACGCTTACAACGAGAAACACATCATGATGGCGTGCGATAGTCCGTTCATATGCAGGTAAACATATCGTAATGGCGTGCGATAGTCCGTTCATATGCAGGTAAACATATCATGATGGGGTGCGAAAGTTCGTTCATATGCAGGTAAACGTTGTTAAAAAAGCATAGTCTTCACAAGATCATTTTACACAAAAAAAATAAAATTCTCGTCTCATACTGTTAGTGTTCAGTACTCCTTAGTACCCTAGATCCTTTTCATCCTTTTGCTGGTCATCATCAGACCCTGGAGTATTTTGAGCATAAACCAAAGTTTCTAACACCAACACTCTCTGGATCATTGGAAATGACTTCATCAATTTGGCTTCCGCAAAATATAGCAAAAACATATATCGCAAATTCCAAAAACGAAAACAAAGCACTTGTTCCGGAGTAACGAGGCCACAGACACACTAAGCACCCTCTTCATGTGGTAAAAAAATCCTGTTCCAGATTATATCAAACATTTAAAGACAACAAATACATCTACTTTTTGATGGAGCCAGTGCTCGGTGGAGACGTATGGACTATTCTGCAGAAGAACCGTTTCTTTCCTGAGAACGTCGCCAGGTTCATGTCCGCTTGCGTAGTGGAGGCGTTCCAGTTTCTGCATTCAAAAGATATCATCTACCGAGACTTGAAACCCGAGAATCTGATGCTCGACAAAACAGGCTACATAAAATTGGTAACTACACTTTAGATGGTGCAGTGAAATAAGTCTCGAGTAGAACTTTAATAAAAAAAGTTATTTTCAAGGTGGACTTCGGATTTGCTAAAAGAATATCGGCAAACAGTAAAACATGGACATTTGCCGGCACGCCCGAATACGTTGCGCCAGAGATTGTGCTAAACAAGGTTAGTTGATGAAGATGATTCGTTTTAAAATTGTTGTATTGCTCAACTCAGTTTCATTTAATTGTGTCCATTTAACAGGGCCATGATCGGGCTGTCGACTGCTGGGCACTTGGCGTATTTATTCACGAATTACTGGTCGGGAAGCCCCCATTTAGAGCGACTGGTGGTGACCACATGAAGACGTATACCCTGATTCTTCGAGGAATAGATGCCGTAGCTTTCCATCCAACAAAAGTTCCCAAATCTGCGCAGTTGCTCATACGCAAACTATGTAGGGCAGTTCCCGCTGAACGTCTCGGATACCTCAAAAACGGCATTCAAGACATCAAAAGCCATAAGTAAGTTGAAGGCCTGTTTTAATATAAGCCAAGTATGGCATTCAATATGCTATGAAATCTTATTTGGGGAAGGTTTCTCTTTGTCTATATGTCTATGGATAGGTACCTGTTTTAGACCAATTTTGAAACGTTAATATAATAGTTTAGTTAATTTTATTATATTAACTTAAATTGTCCCTGAAATGGGTGTTATAGTTGTATACAAAGTCTACAAATTTACCTGTTCGTAAATCGTCTTCGTAGATCGTGTAAGTGTTCCATTTTTTAAGTTCGGAACCCTAAGGAAACTCTTCTTTAGTGAAATGGACGCATATCTGGTTAAAGATCTGCGTCCATTTCACTAAAGAAGAGTTTCCTTAGGGTTCGCTATCAATTTATTCGTTATCGGTTCGATTCTTCGATCTAAGATTTGCTGCTAGATCACGTAATGCATTAGGTAACTGATGGACTGATGTTGTTCTTGTTCTTCGATGACTTATAGATACAGAATTTACATCAATATCAGTAGGATAAATTCCTGTTATAGCTGGTATAAACAAATCGAATAAAAAATATACTTATATATGAATAAAATCTTGGAGTCTTCAAGTCGAATTTAAATAGGTACTTAGCTCGAATTTAAATCTTCTTGACAAGCGTGAAACATCCTCGACTACATCGACGTTTTACATTAGATCTACATAAATCGTAAAAAAAACAGGCAGGGAATACAAGAAATATCACAATTATTTGATATTCAGTATAGAATGGTGACCATCTTGTGACGCGGGTCCTAATTGTCCTCAGATGGTTCCTAGGCTTCGATTGGGAAGGCCTACGTGAAAGAAAACTTAAGGCGCCGCTCGTACAACCAGTGGCCAGCGACTTGGACTTGACCAACTTCGAAAAATATCCTAAGGATAAGCTACCGCCTGATGAAACCTCTGGCTGGGATTTGGATTTCTGAAATGTAGAATATTGTGCGTGGTTTTCAAAAGTCTATCATTTTGTATGGCCGGGAATCAGCCCAGTGATGTTATAGTAACTACCTATGTCTTTTTTTACTTTTGAAAAATATTATTCGATTGGCCTTTACCGTATTATTGTAAATTTTATCGATTACACAATATTTTAGTTTACATACTTTGCAATATTTTGTACCTACCTACGATTGGGATTTTCAAATAGATTTTTGAAAGATATCCTTGCAACAAATCGTGCACCTTGCTACGTGTCCTAATGATCTGAATTCCGTGTGAACGAAGGTTAGTGAGGAGATGAACCGGTGCGCAACAAGTGTACCTACCTACCTACACCCTTCACTAAAGCCAGCAATGCGGTGGGCTCAGCAGTGTGCCAACATTATAATCTAAACTATTCTACATTCTACAACGCAGATGGTTTATTCGCTTCTTCACATGGTTTCAGTGGGAGTGGAATAACCTGAGGATATTTGTAATTTGATTTATTTCCTTGAAGGAGTAATAGTTAAGACCTATAATAATCTTGTATAATTTTTATCTGAACAATGACCCCATCCCAAACACGGCTAATACCTACTAGATAGCGTAATCTGCTGGGACTTACGGTTCCGTAGCTACAACAAGGTCAAAGTCAGCATCAATTGAATCGCGTATTTTACAGGTTAGGTACTGAGTAGGTACTCACTCAGTCACGAGAAATCGGACCTAAATAACGTGTTGGGTTATTCCCGTTTCGTTCGCATTTTGTTAGGCTAATTTTATTTTATCGCTTCAATGGTATTAAGTAGGTACATTTGAAGAAAAAAGTGTTGCAATGATTAATAAGTAGGTATTTTTTATTCAGTTCAAAATCACAAATGCAGGTAGAATAATAATAAAAAATGTACAAGTACTAATAGTAGTCGTTGTGATAAGTATATACCTATATTTTTCACTTATAAGATTTCTAATCAACTTAGCAACTTAGACTTACTATATTTATCCACGACAGTCATTCTGCCATATTTTTTATACTTACTAAAATTTCAACCTCAAAGACCAAACTAACCAAAACCAAAAATGAATAAATTAGCATACCTATATGATTATATGAGTGTACAAATTGACAATAGACCACGTGTTTTATGCAATCCACTTTAGGTAGATACAATATTCTGCAGAATATTCTGCCAGTTTCACCTTGCACAGACCAAAATTTTAACCAACCTTTTGGCAGGTCCTACTCGTGGAAAATGAGTTCTGCTATAAGAATAACTATGTTCGAGTAAACCGTGAAATCTCATACCTACTTAGGTATTTGATAACTTATAATACCTATTTAGACACAGATCATACCTGATATTACTGACATAGAACAAAATTAAATGCAGTAACAACTTACAATTGCGGGAATTATGCATGAAAGCGCACTAGAAAACAACCTGTTTCATACTTTCATTTAACCAAATGAAAATGCGACCGGCGCAGGTCGGTCACCGCTTCGTTTGTGTTCGTACCTACGTATGTAGGTAGTGACTAGGTTTCATATCTACCTATACCGGTAACATGTGAATGTATTATAGTCGGGGCGATGCGATACAGCAGAGTCGACGCGCCGCCTGTTGACAAAAGAGCTCCGAGTACAACTACGTCCGATTTAGTAAACTTCGAGCCAGCCAGCCAACTTACTCCTCCGATACATCGCGGGAACCAGTGTCTATCGCACTAGCCACCGACACACGCGTGTGCGTTTCTGCGCGCTATGTTCGTGCAATTACGATATACGACTAAAAACACCATCACAATACCATAAACCCAAACCAATCAATACGGCGGACAATAAGTGAAAAATAATGTGAACGTGCCAAATGTTGCTGTGAGTTTATGGGAACGTTAAATTTTCAGTTTTATTTCAGACGGTAAGTTTGTTTGTTGTTAGAGCAGTGTGGAATGCTGCCAATGTAACCAAAAGTTTATTTTCAAAATAACAATCGTCTCTGCAAGAACGGCAGAGGCTAAGTTTTAACATTTCAAAATAAAATGTTTAAACTTAGCTTCGAACCATGAAAACAAATTAACAAATAATTTATGCCGCCTAGGCAGCGAAATGTTAAAATTTGAATAAAATAGATAGGTCGTTTACCTACCGGCTTGAAGGATGTCATTCAAGAACAGTTAGTTCTATACTACATACATACATACCAAGACGTTTATTGTTACAGTGCCTACATTATAAGCTGAAAATCAAATATTCCTAAAGAAGACTAATATTTATGCTTTGGCGAATCGGTCTCAAGGTTGTCTATTAAACAATAAAATTAAAAACAGTTCCCTTAAATAATGTTGAACGATCCATCCAACGTTGCATATGTAGGTATTGTAAAATGAGGTGGGGAGTTTGGTGATCAATCAAGTGCAACGGATGGTGTCAGAGAACGACGAATCATGGAGGCGGTTTGCCCTCGCGGAGACGCTGAATGCCAGGCGCAGGCTCTGACTGCGGCCCTACACTCTCTGCATCTCTACTGTGCCACCATCACAGCTGCTCTTATATGCTGCTGTACTGTGAAGAAGGGACACAGGTGGGTTCACATCTATATTATAGCCAAAGAATATCGCTTAATTAAATTTCAGAACTAAGTATGTTTTTCATGGTAGCATCGGTATAATAAACTAAACAACATATTTGAGCAATTTATGCACGAGAGCGTCAGTATATAACGCTCAGCTTATACAGTGGGTACCCTCCCTTGGTATTGTTGGATTTTATTATTTACAAGCAAAAAAAAAAGACTCAGAGATATTGCTAGTCAACCATAGTAAACTAATTGGCGTGCACGATGCTGTTTCAATTAAATGATAGTTTCATCCTGTCAGAAATAGGTAGGTACGTCTGTAATTAATAATGTCGCCATCGGCAGCAAAATAAAATTGGTTGGAGGACACTCCTAAACCAGTCAGTCATATTACTTTTAGTGGAAGCTAGAATTTGTCAAGTGAGGCCCGATTGTGCAACATGTGATCCGATTAATTAATTCGGCATTTATGATTCGAGATACAAAATATGGGATTTCCCGACAGACGGATGAAACGGTGGCGCGGGCAAAACTTTCGAGGAATAACCAGCCTTATACTGGGAGCAGTGTGGTGCTGTGGATCAGCTATGGCATTACTGCGACCCGCTGACACAGTTCTGCTGGTCGCTTCGCTCATGAGCCCTCTAGCGTGGCTCGCAGCCGCTATATTCCACGTGACCCTGTGGACTCGTCACACCACTGCACCTATCCTCTACCTGGCCATATACTGGCTACTGTCCGCTTTCGCCTCGGCTGCCATATTTTACCAACACATCGCAACCGTGCCCGGAGTGACCTCGAATCACATGCAAATATACATTCAAGGACTTTCCACGTTGCTGTCAGCATCGTTATCTGCGGTGGACTGCATATGTTTTTACGATGAGGTATAATTTGATTGTTTTATATGCGTTTGTACATATAAACTTATATAGCATAAAAAGGTAATCCCTTAACCCTTATCCCTTAGATATACTTACCAATTAGGTACATACTTATTTATGTAACATTGTCGTTAATCCTGTTAAACAAACTACACCGTTCCGGTTGCAATTAAAATGTTCAACAATCATGGGAAGATTATGCTGCATCGTAAATTCCATAAAACATTGCAACGTACTTGGAATTTATTACCGATGCAGGTCGGTCGATAGCTCTCTGTTCCCGTTCACTAGCGTGGGTATTTACAAGTGCCGTAGGGACGTTAGGCCGATAAGCTCTTTAGTCTCATTATTGTTGAACTATCCTCTTGCGCGATTAAAACACGCTTAAATTCAGCTAGCTAAAGGATGCGCTGACATATCCATTGCATGAGTAAACTGCAGCTACAGACGGTAAACGGTGGCATGAGGTTAGATAATATAGGTTTACGTATTGTGTTGTGTGTATAAAAACAATATTTACATAACAAGTTAGTACTTGCGTTAATTATTATTAGAAGAATCATCCCGTCTGCGGATTCTCGGAAATCCTTTTGCGATGCACAGTAGGGCTTTCACATACCTACATCATCTTCTCGCTTCACCCTCTGAGGACTAAATTTTGCAAAATACTTTCTAAGTGCACATCAAACCTGAACCTAACTTCCAAATATGTTTCTTGGACTAACTGTATGTTAATTTTATTGTCAGTCAGTCAGTATGTCACGCAACGCTTATATTCAGTGGGACTCGAACTTTCATGCATATGTTGAAAAGTAACGAGGTATCAATAATTTTCCGATCTGCAGGCATGCATGCATAGATAACATAATTCTTCGAGAAGCGCCGCTGTCCGAGTTCCACTTTCTATGTACCTATTTACATCAGCTTGTCAGGAAAACATTAACGTTGTCGTTTGGTATCTTTTGGTTCTTAAAATATTGGGGCAGCACTATGATGGTGTTAAGATTTAAACGCAATGTGCATGAGTCAGACAGATTTCTGACGCCACAAGATGCCCGAATCGACGGGAGTTCAAAGTACCCACCTACTCTCGTGTAAGTCTGGCGCCACTATGGCATTTCCCATAATAACGTATTAAACTATGACTTAATGGTTTCTCAGCACAACGGCGTTATTAAAAACACACTGCAGTGTTTTATGAATGTTCCCATCTGAAGTGAACGCATGATGAACGTTTGCAATAATAATTTACAGATCATCAAACGTAATGTGAACAGTTCGAAATCTCCAGCTGGATCTAAAAACATTGCATACAAACATAGCGATGTGCATTTCTATACAAAAATATCTTATTTTTGGCTGAACCCATTGTTGTATAAAGGCTATGGAATGCCCTTAGAAGAAAATGACTTTGGCGATATCCCTGAAAGCGAACGATCCAAAAAAGACTACGATAAATTTTCAAGAATTTCTAAACAGGTACCTAACGAATGTTTCCAACTAAACTGAAATGCATGTTTGCACTAAACTTAGTAGTATATCAGTCATGTACTTTGACTGATATACTACTAAGTGCCTTTGCTTACTTTGGGCTAGATGATGCTGTGTGAAAAAATGACCAGCAATATTACATGAGCATATCTATTTTTATAAAAATATATTGATTTCAGAATCACAAAACCAACATAGAAGAGCCGATGAGCATATGGCAATGCTATTGCCGAAAAGTCTGGCCTAATTTTTACATCGCTGGCATACTGAAACTGTGTGGCGATTTGATTGGTATGGTGCCCGCTCTAGGCTTGGCTGTGATTATTCATTACAAAGAAGGCCCCAATTCTATTTACGATACCAGCAAACACGTCACAATCGAAGAATTTTTGAACAATGGTTACGTCATGCTACTCATTGTTACATTGGCACTGATCAGTCAAGCTTTTCTATCTCAGAATTCAACTCATCTGGTAACGGTTGAAGGCATGAGGTTAAAGACTGCGTTGCAAGTTAGTATAATTTTAGCGGTTTGTTTTTGAATTTTTTAAATTTACTTTTACATCGTTTACATTTTTCCAGGCCGTAATTTATAACAAATGTATGCGACTGGCGCCATGGTCTTCGACAAATGTAAACTTAGATGAGGATACACCCCTTTTACACAGCCATGAAGATTCTACCATGACACGCTCTGGTTTATTGACTAATCTAGTTTCCCAGGACACCTACAATGTTATGTCATGTGTTTGGATTTGCCATTATATTTGGGCAATACCATTGAAGGTACTACTTAAGCACGCATTGCACTTCAAGTATATCTTCAGCAACCTGCAAAATTATAATTTTTGTTTTAGGTAGCCGTTATTTTGTACTTATTGTACCGAAAATTAGGAATAAGTGCAATCATAGGAACTGCCGTGAGCGTTTTCATCATTACACCCTTACAATTTTATATCGGAAAGAAATTATCAGACAACTCCAAAGAAGTCTCAAAATGCACTGATCACAGAATAGCCAAAATGACAGAAATATTACAAGGCATTAATGTTATCAAACTTTACGTATGGGAGGACTTGTTTAAAGAGAAGATATTAAACCTCAGAGAAGTTGAATTGAAACTTTTGAACAAAGATTCAATATACTGGAGCTTTTTAAGTATGTTTCTGATACAATTAATGCTATATGTGTTGAAGTTACCTCACAGTAACTATAACTCGATGTTACAGCTTTCACAACTCAAGTATCGACTACGCTGATAACCGTGATCACGTTTTCAACCTATTACTTCTTAGAAAATAATGCTGGTTTGACTGCAGTCAACGTGTTTACTGGGTTAGCATTTTTCAACCAGCTGACAGTTCCATTGCTAATCCTACCTGTGACCGTGCTCATGATGATCCAAGCCGTGGTAAGAAGAAACAAATAATACCCAGACTATTTGAAATGCACCGATTTTTTTGACATGACACTACCAGAAAATAAAAGTAATGATTGTATTTTTCAGGTCAGCACTAGAAGAATTCGAGATTTTATAGAACTTCCTGAGGCTAACAATTTAACAGCAGCAGGAAATGATGACGAGTATAGAAAATTGGACAAGTTCAACGACGCATTCGTTGAAAACTCTCCTGTGGAAGAAGTGTCATTTTTGGATGAAGATGAGAAAAAAGAGACTGTAGAAGTGGAAAATGGTGATAACTTTTCAGATGATGAAACATCTGATCCGGTGTCGAAATCGGATATAATAGTAAGATTCAGAAACGCAGCTTTTACTTGGGGAATGAAAGATGACCTTTTATTGGAAATTGAAGATTTAGAAATTCCAGCAGGTAGAAAACAAAACGAAGCAATTAAAATAACAACAAATATTTTTATAAAAAATGTGACAAAATGTGTACTATTAATATTAATTTTTAGGAAAACTCATAATGGTTGTTGGTGGAACGGGATCTGGAAAATCATCATTTCTATCTGCAATATTGGGGGAAATGTTTTTGGATCGAGGGGATATTACTTTTAATGGGTAAATCACTTTTAGTTCCAATAAGTTGTACTTTACTTGTAGTTTTATTCATTTTCATATTTCTTATTTGAAGTCCTAGTTCCAATTGGTACGCGGGTCAGCCTCCTTGGTTGTTGGAAGGCTCAGTACGGGAAAACATTGTGATGGATAGTCCATGGTGTCAGCGAAGGTACGAACGAGTGCTACGTGCTACGGGACTCAGGCCAGACTTGCAGCTTTTACCTGGTAAGTATTTTGATAACCATGCCATATTTCGGACTGTTTTTGCTACCACAGATTTCTTACATGTTTTCAACTGACTTTAAAAAAGTAGGAGGTCCTCAATTCGTATCTATGTTTTTTGTGCGTATGTTACGCGAAATCTTCGTCAATTGTTAACCGATTTTAATGACTCTATTTTTAATGGTTTCATATTTTAAATTTTATGAATTTCTATAAGGGTTAAAACATGGGAGATGAACTAACATATTGGACTTATAATCAACTCCCCGTCATTTGAAGTCGGTCTATATTAAATATATCCTATCCTACCACTATTATAAACGCGAAAGTTTGTGAAAATGGATGTTTGTTACTCTTTCACGCAAAAACTACTGAATGGATTTAGATGTAACTTTACAGTAGGTAATATAGCTTTTACATCAGAATAACACATAGGCTACTTTTTATCCGGGTACAAGGCGGGCGAAGCCATGGTTAGAATCTAGTCAAGTATATAATAGGTTGGGGAAAAAGTTTCTTCGCATTTTTTAAGAAAATTCAAAACATTTTTTAATATAGTTTATTTACATTTAACTAAAGTATGTAGGTACCATTTTGTTCGATAACTTTTTGCCATTTTGTAGGCAGGGACATGATCCCATTGCTATAAAAACTTTGGGGCTTCTGTTCAAAATACCGCGACAAGTGGTTTTGGCAGTCCTCTCGTGATGTTAACCTGACACTGCCTAAAGAATTCTGAAGAGACCGAAACAGGTGGAAATCTGAAGGTGCAAGGTCAGGACTATACGGCGGATGCATTAACACATCCCAGCCAAACTCTCTTAATTTTTGCTGAGTGGCTAAAGATGTGTGAGGTCTAGCGTTATCATGATGAAAAACCACACCCCTTCTGTTGATTAACTCCGGCCGCTTTCTCTCAACTTCTTGTTTTAATCTCATCAGTTGTTCGCAGTAGAGTTCAGAATCGATGGTCCTGCCTGGTGGTAACAGCTCATAATGAATAATGCCCTTCCAATCCCACCACACACACAGCATCACCTTGTTGCGAGTTAACCCGGGTTTCGCCACAGTCTGTGAAGCCTGACCGGCCTTTGACCACGACCTTTTTCGCACGTTCTTGTCGTACGTGATCCACTTTTCATCACCAGTTATCAGCTTCTTCAAAAATGGTTCGGTTTCATTACGTCGTAATAAAGAATCACAAATGAGAACACGGTTCATTAGGTTTCTTTCAGTGAGCTCGTGAGGTACCCAAATATCGAGCTTTTTTGTGTACCCAGTTTTTTTCAAATGCGCCAAAACTGTTTTGTGGTCAATTCCCAGTTCTTCAGCTACGTCGTAACTACTGATATGCCGATCTTGCTCCACTTTTTCAAAAATGGCATCCATTTTATCCGTAATAGGGCGACCAGAGCGACGTGCATCTTTGACATCAAAATTTCCGGATTGAAAACGCTTAAACCAAATTTGTGCTACTCTCACAGACACTGCACTAGGTCCATAAACATCGCAAATTTTTTTCGCGGCTTGCGTTGCATTTTTACCTTTTTTGTAGTAAAATTTTAAAATGTATCGAATTTCTTCATTAGATTCACTCATCTTGACAGTACGAAAAACAAATAAAAATCACACATTTTCCTAATTTGAATTTGGAATTATCTTCTTTAAAATTTAAACTTTTAATGATACCAAAACCAGCCAGATACAAATAGTATAGCCAAAGAGATTTTATTACAAGTTCATACATACAATATTGCGAAAAGACTTTTTCCCCAACCTAATATTTATGTTAATTGTAGAAGGCGATGCTACTAAACTTGGAAGTTACGGAGCACCTTTATCTGGAGGTCAACGGATACGCGTATGTGTTGCCAGAGCTCTCTACTCCTCTGCCAGACTCTTAGCTCTGGACGAACCTTTAGGAGCATTGGATGCTGCTCTTGCAAGACATGTTGTTGCGAGAGGATTGGTGCCGGCTGCGAGAGCAGGCCGGTCGGTCCTCTTAGCTACCAACCGCCTTGAGCTAATGCACTATGCTGACTTGGTAAGTATTTTAGGAATGCGACCAAAGGTTTGTTTTAAAATAAAGAAATAATTGTTTGTTTGAACTGTTCATACGCACATTCAAGCTCAGTGTTAATAGATTTATGATCACGAATCACAAAGTGTTGAGCCATAAACAGCTCAACCAATTTTACTTTATATAATTGAAATTGTCTTGGTTTGGTTTCATTTTAGGATATAGTAGTAGGTATTTATAGTAAAGAACGTGATTTAAGAGTCGTTATAATATACTTTTTGTAATTATATACTCTTTAGATCGCTTTTGCGATAAGACCGCCATAATTTATTTTTTTAATTTCTTTGTGTTGTACTATTATTTGGTATGCAGAGGGCAATCGCAAGACATATCTTAGAAATGCGCAAGTAAACTTTCAAAACTCCTCTTTGGATACATGTAAAATATATTTCGACTCCAATATCTGACAGCTAATAAGCTACTGTTTCAGATATTGGTTATGGAGGATAGCAGAGTGGCCGGTTTTGGCCGAGCAGGCAGTGATGGGAACGGTGTGCTGGCGAGATGGGCGCATCTAGCTGGCGAAGCGCGGGCGGCAGCAGCCAGGACCGGTGCAGGCCCGCCCGGGGGGACTGCAAGGGAACGTTCTCGGCTTGTACGAGCTCTTAGCCGGGCGAGATTCAGTAGATGTGCTTCAGATGATACTATGGTGTGTACAGCCACTTCATTCATTAACTCCTAATGTCACTGGTTTGTCACCCTTCGAGATTATTTCATGGGGTAAAAATCTATTGGTGTATAACGGGATCTGACCTTCAGATTGAAAGTCGGTCGTCACTAGCCTGGGTTTTAGCTCTCTCAAACCTACTAGTTTCAGCATAATGTTTTGAATTGCTGTACCTATACCACATCCTACTACTATTATAAACGTGAAAGTATGTGAGGATGGATGTTTGTTACTCTTTCACGCAAAAACTACTGAACGGATATATAAACTATAGAGTAATATAGCTTATACATTAGAATAACACATAGGCTACTTTTTATTTTTAAGCCGAAAAGTAGCCTATTTGTGAATAAGCCGAAGCCTCGGGCAGAAACTAGTGCATTATAATACAATACTAGCCTATACCAACATTGAAAGGACAAAAGCTCTCAGTAATTGTAAAACGTGATATAAATAATACATGAAAAGGCAAATAGACATCATAGTTATTCCGTTTTGAATTTCTGTTTCAGCTGGGCATCAACGAAGCAGCAGGTGCCCATTTGCTGGCAGAAGTACCAACCTGTGTAGGAGGCAGTTGGAGACGAGCCACCTTACATCCACGCCCTTCCCTGTCGAGGCAGTTCTCTTCTCCACCATCGACAATGAATAATTCGAAGTAAGAACCCAAAAGCATGCCCACTCATGAATATAGCTTTGATTTCCAAAGTCGAGGAAGAAGGTGGAAGTTAAAACTAATTACCTACTTCTGATGTTCTTATAGCCTCCTGAGAAACGACATACAAAACACGACACATTTAAAAATAAATGTCATATCACAATATATAAAACATGGGACTTACCATAGAAGTTAAATGTTCTTAGATGGCGAAGAGATGTCAGGCGCGCCGTGAGTGCTGACGAGTCGAACCTGATGCTGCAGCGCGAAGCGAGCTACCTGCGTCGCTGGTTGCGACCACGCACTCAACGAACGCTCACCAGGTTAGCTAGAAATATAAAACTTGTATCAGCAAAACACCTAGCAGCCTAAAGGCCGCCAGAATTTTGTGGAAGACACAAAATTCACAACCTTGAGCGGCCACAAATAGAATCAATTTTCTCAAATTGTAGCGGTGCGTTACAAAACTACAGTTCTCAATTATTTCTTTGTCTAGAAAAATAATTTATAATTTGTATGTTGTTCATGTTTGATCTTACTTAATATCTTATTAAGTAAGATTAAACGAAATATTAAGCCGTGTTGGCCTAGTGGGTGATACCCCGAATTCTGATCCGGAGGTCGTGGGTTCGAACCCGGTCGTGAAACAATGGACTTTTCCACTTGAAAAAATTATGTGCGCATTAACACGTGCTCAAAACGGTAAAGGTTAACATCGTGAGGAAACCGGCATGCCCTAGAACCAAAAATTCGAAGGAATGTACCAATAAGCGGCGATGGGATTGCAACCTGTCACGTGGAATGCTTACTACTTGCAAAACGCGGGCATGTACCAAATGTAATGTTTGGACGTGCCTCTGACTATCCCCTACTTGGTATCCTCAAAGTTCTACTCACTGAGTATATATCTGAGGATGTCCATGGGGAAGACAGTCGTGAGCGTGTTTGTTTTGTTTATTTGATTAAACGCAAAATGTTTTGGTGTAAAGTTGGAATTCATAAATTCAAATTACAAGTACTTTCACAGATGGACACCGAAAACACTACGACGTTTGATAAGTTCCGACTCCGAAACACAAGCCGATGACGTCCCAGTAACTAACGGTTAGTTGTTACTGATACTAACCCACTCAACTAAACTAAGTAAAAAAATATTTTTCGTTCAACGTTTAACCTAACTCACGATTGAGGTAAACCATTAGGTTACAAGAGGATTCATGACGAAGTTCATATTATTTGGAACAAACAAAGTTTAATCTTGATTTTGAAAACTGTTTTATGAATACAAAGTGATTTTTTATATTTTTTATGAATATTAAGTCAATTTACTATACAATCTATGCAACGCTTTAGGTATCACAGACGTGAATGCAGCTGAATCAGTACTAAACTCACTAACGTCTAATGGTGTTGACAACAATCCCAGCACCATACCTGAAGAATCTACAAATCCCAAGCAAGACGGTGAAGAAGCCATCAATGAGGTAATTGTGATAATTGGAGTTATTTAAAAGAACAACGAAATGGATTCTTGCTCATGTCACCCCAGACGTGTATTTCTATGACGCAGGAGGTGCGGGTTCGATTCGGGAATCGACTGCGGGACAAAAATTTGCATGTTCTGCAGATATTTGTTGCGGGTCTGAGTGTCTAACACGCTACTCGTAGATCCTGGTAACTACGACACAGGGAATCCTTGTATGGGGTCAGGACTATTTATGTGTCAGGTAGGTACCTTGTAACTTGTGGTGTTAAACCCTAACTAAGAGACATACTTAAAGACACAAATTGATTGCAAAAACTACATACCTAATAAATCCGATAAGCCGTTTCGGAAATAAATGGTAACAAAATTATTCACAAGACATTAAATATTAAAATACCGACTTCAAATAACGGGAAATCATAAAAAAAACACTTTTTTCACCCTTAGGAGCGTTTTTTTTTTTTCATAAAATGTAAATGGAACCCTTGAAGAATACCCTACTCATTAAAAAAAATATCATCTATATTGATTCAAAATCGACGAAGATATCGCGTAACATACACACAAAAACATACAGACGAATTGAGAAACTCAGTAGGTATAATTTGCTGGCTTATTGGTAATGCGGTTTTTCCAATTGATTTGTATGTTTTCTAGGATTTTTCTAACATAAGTATTGTGTGTGCCTATTGAATACAAACAGCATACAATATGGCGAGAGTACGGGCGTGCTTGTGGCTGGTGGGGGGCGGCGTACTGGGCAGCGGCGACGGGCGCGCAGGCGATGGCGGTCGCAGCCGACTGCTGGCTTTCTTACATCACTTCTAACCAGATCACTGGACAACAGGTATTCCTGGAAAAATCCGAACTAGTCTTAGTATTTGACTTGGAAACTCATTGCGTACCATTGGCGCGAGAAGTGGCACGACGAAGCTTCATTAAATCAACAAGAGATAGTCTCTAGCTATTGTACCCTCTATCCCACTTGTTTTGTCTACGAAAGAGAAGACAAAAACTATTTCTGTCGTCTATGTCCTTCAAACAAAAGATAAGCACAAATTACTCTTTGTCTTCTCTTCGGTCGACAAAATCGTTGTCTTGGTTCCTCATGCTAAGCGGGCAGAGGTGTTTTTGGTGCACCCCTACACATCAAAAGGAACATACCTCAGGTATCTAGGACTTACGGTTTAAGCTGGGCGTTGATCGTCAGTCAGTGTGTCACGCAACGGTTTTTGTTATATTGATTACCTTTTTTCGCGTAGATGTGGAGCAGCGTGCGTATTTACGCGGCCCTGTGCTTGTGCTGCGCGTGCGCGATGGGCGGCGCGCAGGCGGCTGGAGCGGCGGCGGGCGCGCGAGCTCGACGCGCGTTGCACGAGCGGCTGCTGCACGCAGCATTACACGCACCGCACGCGCACTACCATACCACGCCAGCAGGGTATACGCTGCATCGCTTCTCAGCCGACATACTCATTATTGATAAGGTATGCCGCTGGATCAACTCAAGGTGGTTTTGATAAAATTTTCCATAGTAACTATAAAGATTCTTCAGAAAATACTTCAACGCGCTTCTTAAGTTTGCGTAGCTCGTAAGACTCCTCAAAAAAGTCTTCAGCGCCTTTCTTTAGTTTGCGTATCGCGTAAGACTCCTCAGAAAAGATTTCAACACGTTTATGTCAATATAGATTTACTGATATTTCAGAAACTGCCAACCGCAATAAGCCGCTGGGCACAGCTAATGCTGGTTTGTGCTGCCGCAATGTTAGTCAACGCAGTGGCAGCACCTTGGAGTGTATTGGCGCTGCTCCCAGCGCTACTGAGCTATCTGATGCTACAGTCGGTCTACTTGAGTAATGCAAGGTATTTAGCTTGAATCAAGACAATCAGAACAAATAATTGTTTTTTATTTGTACAATGTAAGACTTGTTTTCTCATAGAGAGCTGCAACGTTCAGAAGCCCGTAGTGCAGCGGGCGTGGTGTCACTTTGCGCGGAGACGTTTGCGGGTGGACCCACAGTGCGTGCGGGCCGCTTGCAGTCTCGAATGCGCACGGCATTTCTGCGACGACTTGATACAAATCACAACGTGTTATTATTGCTGAACGCTGCTAATCGATGGCTGGGGCTCAGCTTAGTAAGTGTGATCCCCAATTGAAATCATGGAAAATTATTATTGGTTGCAACACATTATTATGTTGATTCAACACCTGATGATTCAGATAGTGATATCGTATAATTCTTACAAACAGTAAATTACGCGTTAGTATTATTTATTTGGAAATCTTTTTATGACATAAGTATCACAATAAAATTACCAAAGTCAAAGTCAAATTTAAGTTCTTCATAAAAATATCACAAGGATCACTTTGAAACGTCGGTTTTATCTACTGCCTGTTCCTCTGCGACCAAGTAAGGAAAGAAAGGCAAGAAAACTAGGCTGGTTATTATTTTGAATATAATGATCCTTTTACAAAACAATAGGTATCTATTTTTTTTATCTAGTTGGCGTATTTTCAATCCCAAGAAATTTTATAATCTTAATAATATTTTATCAGATATTTTTTAGTATGAAATATCTGTATATTTAATAAAGTTTTTAATTAATTACGTTCTTAATCTCTTGAGAGTTTTTTATAAAAGCGTACACCTAACACTGTAATGTCCGTTACAGTATAGGTGTACGCGGAAAATATGTATTCTATGCTGTAATGTTATGAGTTTAGGTAGCAGGCATACAAGTCATATAGCTTAAATCCTATCATTTGTGTTCCTAGGACTTAGTAGGCGCGGCAAGTGTGTGCGTATCATTGGGAGTGGCACTATGTGGTGGAAACGCAGCAACAGCGGGACTAGCGGGTGCATATTCGCTGCTTCTGCCGGCATACCTCGCCCATCTCGCGAAATGTCGCGCGGACTTGGACCAGCAACTAGCCGCGCTTGAAAGAGTGCATGTAGACACGAATGTACCGCAGGAAGATTATAGAGAGGAATGTGAGTGATCATATTGTAGACATTAGTGAACGCTGGTAAAAATAACCAGTGAAGTGTGAGTACGTGAGAGCGCCGCAGGGAAGCTTATTTATATCCGCGATGTAAGGAAATCGTATAATTAATGATTAAACGAACTTACCTGTAAGTGCAGTTTTATCATAATTATACGAAAGCTTCGTCCAAATATATCAGCAAATAGATAAACAATAATAATATAGCACAGATATCTTCATTCGAATATATTTTGCTATACAAAGTCGTTTGTTTGTCTGTAACTATTCCTCTACCAGACAAATTTAAACCACATTATAACCTATTATAATGTGTTTTTTTTTGCAAGCGATTTTAAGACAAATTTTATTGCCACTAGTTATTAGGGGGCGCTGCAATGGACGATTGAAATACAAGTCGGGGGTTTTAACATTTAGTAAAAATCATTTTGGTTTTATAACCTAGAATAAAAACCAGTGCGGTAAAAGGATTTATTTTAATCAAATATGTAGCGACTTGGGTCTACTAAGAATCTGCTATGTAATGTTTGGACCTGCCTCTGACTACCCTGTACTTGGTATCCTCAAAGCTCTACTCACTGAGTATGTATCTGAGGATGTCCATCACGGGAACACAGTCCTGAGCGTGTTTGTTTTTGATTTGTTATGCTACATGTTTATTGAATAAATATTGAATAGATATATATAATCTTTATAGTTAAAGTGGATTTGTTCAGAAAATCTCTTTGACTGTTTCAGGTGCGATTCCTTCAGGGTGGCAAAGGAATGGAAAGATACAATTTGAAAATGTTAGTATACGACACGAACCAGGATCACAGCCAATTTTAAATAATGTTAATCTAACAGTTGGTCCCGGAGAAAAGGTAAATATAATTTCTATTTACTTTCTATTTTTCATAAAAGTCAATTTCGTAATTCGTAATTTTTTGGTGCACGACCGGCTTAGAACCTTCGGTTCGCAAATCGAGCAGCCCACTAGGTCAACAAGGTTCTCCTTATACATCTGTTTTATACTTTCTAGCTCGCAATGTGTGGCAGAAGTGGCAGCGGAAAGTCGACCTTATTGCTATCATGCGTGGGTGCCACCACCATCACCGGCGGGCGCATTTTACTAGATGGCGAAGACATCGCAAAGGTCCCACTAAGAACGCTACGACACAGAGTGGTAGTGTTGCCACAAGACCCGGCAATGTTTTCGGGTACACTTCGGGAGAATCTGGACCCACTTGCTGTACACACTGATGAGGAAATATGGCACTGTTTAAGAGCAGTTGGGTTGTTTGATTTCGTGACTGCTCAGCCAGCTGGACTAGGTAGGTTTCGGATTATATTGAACCTAACGCGACGAGTCAGAGCCAGAGTCTTTTTCTGCAATCAAAAACTATTGTGATAAATATTTAAATTGAACTGACTAATCTATTTCAGTGTCCACTATATGTACCTATATTAACTTACCTTCGGTCTTGTGTAACAAATCTGAAACCACATTCACATTGAATTTATACATTTTATGCTACGGCAGCCTCTGATGGGCTTTGCTGATGTCAAATAAAGTCTTACGTATTTTTTCACTGCTTGCAGAAATAGATACAGTGCTAGTAACTTCCTCGGACGAATTCTTTGATAAAGAAGCCCTGTTGCCGAGTAAAATGTATTGAATAAAAAAAAAAAAACTGATATGCCACCAAATGAGCCCCCAAACAAATCACGAATAACAAACAATATTATAAGTTAAGATATTGGTAGTGGTACAGTATATAATAGATTTGGTGGTTTTGTAAAGATATTATTAGAAGAATTTCACTTGATGCGTATTTAGCCAATTTAACTGTATTACAAATATTCTTCTTTTGTTATCTGGTCCATCGTGTTTCAGAATGCAGCATAGAGCGGTCTCGTCGCGGTTGGAGCGTGGGTCGTGTTGCAAGGGCATGCGCGGCCCGAGCGGCGCTCCACGCGAGACCTGCTAGTGCATTGCTATTGGATGAGCCGGCAGCTGCATTAGACGCGACGGCGGAGCGCGCGTTGTTGGCTGCTATGGCGGCTGTCGCTCCACACACTACGATCATCACTGTTGCGGTAACTATTAAACACCTCGAGCAGTGCTTTCAAACAACTGCTAGCTAGCGACTTATAGGATGGATGTTTGTTACTCTTTCACGCAAAAACTACTGAACGTATTTTGATGAAACTTTACAGTAAAATAGCTTATAGGAATAACACATAGGCTACTTTTAATCCGGGTACCACGCGGGCGAAGCCGTGAGCAGAGGCTAGTAATTAATATATACTATAGGAATGCTCGTTCTCGTCTGCTAAGTCGCTGTGATAGATGGAATATCATGGTAACTACGATGTAACTATTCTGTCTGTCTAGTTTTGTGGATACTTCATGTTAGAATTAGTTTAAAAATTATATTCATTTTGACTGCTTTATACTGCCATTTTTTGACATGTTAATTCCGGCGGACACGTGATCAGACCATGGTCTACAACGATAAATATACCTAAGTACTCTATAGTAACAAAGACGCTCGATGAAACAAGTATTATTCGTTCCAGCACCGTATTTCATCGGTTCGCGGCTACGATCGAGCCGTGGTATTGGAAGATCGGCGAGCAGCGGAGCAAGGTACCGTGGGATCACTACTCGCCCAACCGACATCGCGTCTCGCGAGAATGCTCGCAGCCGCACATCGTTTGAACTGAACTTATTTATTGATTTTAATCATAACGAATCAGAAACTATCAGTTTTGCACCGCTGCTAATTTAACTCGTCTGGGAATTATATGATCCTAAGACGTTCGCTAGAAGCGTTTATCAGTTGAGACGAGATTGACATTGATTTTTTTGACTATATATTCTCAGTAAGTCTTAACAGATTCAACAACAATGTATCGTGCCGAATTCAGAATCTCGTCTACTATTACTTTTGCATGGAATTCTGATAAGTGTCCCTAGGGGAGGTGACGAGGTTATCAAATATCCCGGAGTTTGTTTGCTGATAAATAATTATCCAAAGAAAGTCTGCTACTCGTAAATAGGAGTACATAATATGTTATGGTTATGGGACAGAGATCTGAACAGAATCTGTTATCTATAAAGACGAGACTGAAATATTGATATTAGTTCATTTAAGTAATTGTGTAGGTATTCCTATTTGTAACGTAATATTATGACAATATGTATTGTAATGAAAAAAATATAAATAGAAGCTTGTTTTAGCAAGAAAGATTTGTTTTAAATCAGATAAATAAATAACAAAATACCAAACTTTGTTTCCATTTTGTATTTCCAATAGAACAACAATTGCACATAACTCATTTAAAGCTCACATTTATCGGTGCGCGGGCGCACACGTACACACGTGCTACCAGAGTCAACGATACCTCATAAAATTATATCACTACATAACAACAATATTACGTTGGCACCAATTTATATAGTCATATAAAAACAATTTGTGTCACCGCACAATATAAAAATATTTTTACTTACAGTATGTACTTACATCAATATAATTACACTTTATTATTCTAAATTAAATCTCGAAACATTCAATAAATTCTTTTTTTTTGTTTTCTTACAATCTATATTGGTATTCACGCCTAAGGCCTGTTTCACTTCTACTCTGATATCGGTCGCGTGCATCAGTCACGCGTAACAATGTACATGAAATGAAGTACAACATATTGGAATATAACAGTCAGATTGTCGAACTACTAAAAGGGCTGGTGCTTATAAACGCCACTTCCCATTATCAATAGGAGTAACAATTCGATGTTGACTTTTAACTTGAGTAATAGCGCAATGCTGTACAAATCTTTGGTAAAAATCTTAACATCCAAAAGTTAAAATGTTAAGTTTAATTTGTGAATTATTATTTACAAGGCACAAAGTTATTAGGCAAAATGCCCAAGACACTTACTCAAACCAACGGACAATATGTCTCAACAGTTTATATGATATATTATTAGGTCAAGTGGTAGATAGACCTTGGACGGTGCTATAGCAGTGTAAACATATTTTTTTTTATTTTTTGCAATGAACACCAACATTTTGAATGTTCATTATAATTTATACACGAAACAACATTATAAATTTGATGCAAATATCTTTAAAACATATCTCTTAAAGCTGCAATTTATATCACCGAGCCTGATATGATTACATTGCCCTCTTTTCAATATCTAACCATTTTTATTCTCTAACGCGAAATTTAACTTTACAAGGCTTACAAGGTTATTTATTTGAGGTATTTTACGGCTAAAACGGAGCCGATAAAGACGATAGGCGGTTTATAAAAGAGCAATCAGAATGATTATTTATAATATCTGGAGTTATTTCAATTTATTTTCTTCGAGTGAACTGTTTTAATTATAAAACAAAAGATTTTTTTACAATTTCGTACTATCTGAACTTTCTAAATCACATTGCAGCTCAGGTATAAAATCCTACATCATGTAAATTTTATGAACACATAGTTTAGATCATGTATTGAGTAAACACGACTCTTCCTAATTTAATATTTTTCTTTACTAGCGAGTAAACTGATAATTTATGAAAAATATGTTGTTTAGAGAGTACGTGTTTGATATGTAGCAATTATATCTGCGAAAACTGATAGCGAGCGATAAAACCTTTTTTTTTTTACACCCAATCAAAATTACCCAATCTAAGTCGAGGTTGTATTATGGGAACTACATAAGTGATATACTACTTATATATATATTTTTTATGAATTCATATATATTATATATAAAAATCACGCAGACGGTAATATACCGTTCCTCTACAATAGTTAGGACGCTCGTGCACTAGAACTTATCGCATGTTCTACTTCCTTACAGCCTTTGATGTCGGCCTTTTTAGTGTGCGAACACCCTTACAATAAAGACTAGAGGATTTCGACTAAGTACAGAAATAACATTTTCCAAACTATCGCGATCAGGCAACATAATTACATAAGTTTTATACGGTTTTACGATGTGCTTCAACACAACCCAAATATCGGAATAATAACATAAAAAGGTAAACGCGATAAATACCCATATAAAACTTATAATTGCGAGATAATATTTGAATGGAATACCTGACCGTTTTGGAATCTCGGACTGTAGGTAAATTTGAGAATGGCTTGAGATAGATGGCTCAGTAGTGTCAGAGGCTAATCCGCGTTATGTAGGTTCGCTTTTGATACCAGCGTTGGTCGCGACCGCCGCGCGCGCCTCTTCTGGCAACCGCTCCGCATTTGTGAGGATGTCCGTAGTTGTGCATAGCACTCGGAGGGAATTCAGAACAGCTGCAATGGGAAAATTACACTTGTAAGTATCCCTCAAAAGCACGTAAACCTCATTAATAAATTAGAAATTAGATTGAAACGCGATGCCACGGTGTTTAAGATACAATGGTAAAATTAAATTTGAATAAATTCTTTTTACCAAAATGACTACGACTTAAAACTTATAACACTCCTCTTTCCACTATCTAGATCTAACAATAATTTTATCTTAGTCTAGTTGTGTTTTTACAATACCCAAGATAGATTTTCTTCTAGAAGTCCATATATGGATCGGTAGAGCATGTTAGCCGCGTCAGATATTTGAACCATTTTTAAGATGTGCTTAAAAAAAAATGACCATTCATGTAGTCAGCGTGCCTACATGAATGGTCTTGGTAGCTAGTGAAGCTGGCGTGGGCCAGCCGTTTAATATACTGCTAATGCGATTTAGGCTGTGTGCTTGCTTTTACCGATATCATATTAAAGGTTGCGGGGAAATCAGTGGTCGCTCACGATCTTTCGTCATTGCATTCTTTGGGAAAGTCCTATGTCCCAGCAGTGGACTTCTAATTGCTGTTGAAAATGATGCATGATTGACGACATCGATTACGCGGCGGGCGAGTAGCCAGCTGTGACGCAAGAGGTGAGGATTCGATTCCTACCGCAGCACAAAATTATATATGTTCTGCATATGTTTGTTCCGGGTCTGGGTGTTGTGGTACCTCCGTACTTTCTGATACCAACGACACAGGGAATCCTATTGTGGGTTCAGGACTATGTATGTGTCTGTTGGGTGTTTTATTTATAGTTTACCTGGTCGCAGCTCGACGAGCGAGCAGTGCTGCTCGGCCCACAGCAGCGTCGTCCGCACGAGGTCGGCGCCGCTCCCGCACGACACGCACGCGCTGAACGACTCCACCAGCGCCGCGCTCACTACGCTAAACTGAACCATACGCTAAGGCTATCATTATTCATGTCGTGAACCATCGCGACTCGTTCGCATGCCTTTTTTCCATACAATATTATCTTCCTGCTGCACACAAAGTACTGTTCAAACAGGAGTTTGACGAGTAACGACGCTACCACACGACTGCGACGAAAAAGTATTCGGGCACGAATTCGTATAAAAACACGTTCCATTCATACGATCCACACTTGCAGTCACTTCAAAGGTCTGTCGACAGCGTGTCGACGAAATTAAACAAAAAACGATCAAAGCGCGCGCTTAACGTGCATCGAGAAGCAGACTTCATAGTCAGCGATCATGAAGTCTGTCGCTGGAAAAACGACGGGACAACGCAACTTCAGGCAGTTGCCACTGCACCTGAATAGTGTCACTACACTATATAATAATATAATTTACGCTTGTTTCGAGGGCGAAGGCATGACCACGGATTTCCATTTGCTACTATGTTTATTAGGGATCTTCTACAGTGGAATAGGCGATAGACTTATTACGCAAAATCTCTGTAAGCAGATATTACAAAATAACGAGTTGGTTCAAAGACCGAAATGCGTTGGTTGTGGTTGTCCATTGAATTGGCTTATCTTAATCAAAGACGATCGCGTGAACAATACATGAAAATTATAGACGTCAAAATATAGAAGCGAAAGCACATAATGCACGATGAATTTCAAAAACGGCGTTTGGTAAATATCATATCTGTATTTTTATCGACATCTAATCAAGCCGATAAAAACAAATTATTGTTGCATTTCAAAGAAAATATAAGTACCTAATATATATTAACGTCTAACAAATCTCGATTGACGTTTTTCCGATACTTACAAGATTAGTAAAATTTCAATGAAATGTAAGATTTTTCGAACGGTTTCTCTGATTGGTTTATGAATATAGCTTGACATTATTGATACCGTACAAACAGAAGAGATAATGAAACTAGACCTAAACTTCCTAAAAAGCAAGAAGTCTATTTTATCTGTTAACTTGAGATGATAAGGACGAAATTCGGAAATAATACCTCATAGTAACAACTAATTAAATATTATGAACATCCTTAGATATTCAGTTTGCATATTTATTGATGGAAGTCCAAACATTATACAAACAAGTATCTAGCATTTGATAATGGAAATGTGTCCCGTAAAATCTTATTCAGCTAGACTTGAACCCGAATCTAAATATAGTATAATTATTTAATAATTTTTCAAAAAGCAAACCAACTTCTATTTGATTTTCCGAGCACTGAGACTCAGAAATCATCCACATACGAAATTAGAATAATAATATACTTTAAAAACTTTTTAAAAACTTCTTTTGGAAAACTAGTTTTCTATCTGAGCGATGAAACCGTCCAATGTACTTTTAATTAGAATAAGTTTTGTTTATTTTGTTATTAGTTTACACTGTGCAAAAAAGCATTTTAATTCATTCATCTAAAAGTTTTAAAACCATTTTTGGATTGGGACCACACCGGGCCGTCCTCAGCACAGCACAGAAAGGAAAGCGTCACTATCACGCACCCTGATGAAGACTCTCGGAATCAGTCATTTTTTTCAGATGATAAAAACTCTTGGGACTGTAAATAATCCAACTCGATAAAAAATGTAGGTACCTATTGTTTTGTAAAAGGATCAATAAAAATATATACCAGCCTTATTTTCTTGCCCGTATTTCCTGGCTTGGTCACGGAGGAACAGGCAGTAGATAAAACCGACGCTTCAAAGTGATCCTTGTGATTTTAATGAATAAATGAATTTTGACTTTCGACTTTGAGTCGAAATTTAGCCACCAATTGTGACGGTACGAGAATTCTAATTTTACAATTCGATTCACGATAATTGTTTGTATTATTTTTTGAAGTAGATTGAAAAGGATACCAGCCAATACTTCCAGTTGTGCATGGTTCTGTTGGCGACGTGGCGTGCGAACATCTCGCGGAGGCGTCCAGCGCGGGCCCGCGACACGGGCGCGCCCGTCGCCGGCAGCAGAGAGTGGCAGTTACTGAAATAAACATCAATCGTACTGTTTACATTTCAATTAAACAGTCTCTGTGGCGCAGTGGACAAAGGTCCGCCTGAGACGCAAAAGGATGCGGGTTCGATTCCCGCCGCGGGATATGATCTGGAAATATTTGTCTCGGGTGTGGGTATTTTCTAAGTATTATATGTATGTATTTACAAAAAAAAGTATATAAGTAGTCATGTAGTTCCCATAACACAAGCTCTGCTTACTTTGGGGCTAGATGATGCTGTGTGAAAAATGACCAGCATGATTATTATATTATTATTACACCATCCGTCTAATTTGTTGGTGAACTCAAGGTTTATTCAAGACGGGAACCAATTTAACCTCTACGCATTTCATAAACAAAAGCAACTCTATTTGACAGATGTCAAGGGCTTTAAGCTAACACTTTGTTAGACCGGGAGTTGACAGTCGTCAAGTACCAGGACGGGCAATACATGTGATGAAAGAGGATACAAAATATTTACCACTACGCTAAGCAAATGCCGATGACATCGACGTTGCTTGAATTCTTTAAAATATTGGCAAAGTTCGTAAGTTTGCGCGAATCATTGTTGCTTGGGCCTCTGGTGAAAAGGTCATGTGTTTGGGATCGATGGTGAAGGAATCAACAGTATGGCAAAAGAATTCTCCTTTCATGAGATATGTCTTGAATGAACATCACCAATGACCAATTTCCTCAGATTCCTTTATTCCAATAATATGATTATATTCTAATATAAGACGAGATTGTGTGTTTTTTTGTCTATCAGTCTGTTACAGAACCGTACAATCAGATTTTCAAAACGAGATCTATCACAGTCGGGACCTGTCTTCTAGTAAACTTTTGAATAGTTTTTTTACCGAGTCTGTAGAAAAAAGTACTTACGATATAGAATTATTCAGGCATTCAATCTGCTGTCGCAAACTCTCCATTTCTTCCTTTATTTGATTCCGCTCTACTTTCAACTGCTTTATGTACTCCGCGCCTTTTTGTAGCATCGCCGCTTTGCTAATCTGAAGTTAAATAGATAATAGATTAAATTTTCTGTTCAATATATACTAATAATATAATGTGGTAAAGTTTATATGTAGGCGGTAAAAAAAAAACTCCGAAACGACTCAACCGATCTCAAAAATTTCACCAATATTTAGAATGGAAGTTCAGGGTGGTCATAGGCTATATAAGTATTCCGTTATAATGAAATACTTTTTGCGGAGACCAATTTTGCAACGTAAGTCGACGAAAAAACGCTCGAGCGAATACGTTTCTTACGAACGCTCCTTTTAATAGGCTACTTTTTATCCGGGTACCATTCAGGCGAAACCGTGGGCAGTAGCTTGTAAAATATAAACATGTTTCGTCACGAATTCAGAACGCAGACAATATCAATGACTCCGTGATGCCATCGAATTAATCCGTGCACGACCTGCAAATGTTTGTTCGGGTCTTGGTAGTCGGGATTGCGGTGGACATAGGGAATCTTAATGTGGGGTCAGGACTATGTATGAGACGGTTAGTATCGGTGACCTCGTGACGCGTGGGTCCGTCCGGCGCCTGTTGTTGTATGATCTAGTACACATCGGATCACACGTCAACAACTTGTAGAAGTCCTAGACATAGTATTCCAGGACATAGGACATAGTATAGGGGAGTGAGTGAACTTCTACAGACGGTTGATGATGAAAATGCCTATTCAGTATAACGGCGTATTGCTAAGCCTTCGTCTTGTCTTTAACACTGACATTAGACTTGTCAAACAACAATATGGTTCAACATAGAGATACTGTACCTTGGCGGCGGGGTTGGCGTTGAGATGGGGGATGAGTGCCTGCAGGGTGTCGAACCCGTTCTTGATGTTGTATCGTCGCTTCTGCTCCGCGTGCAAGTGCGTCCGGCGAGGCTCCCGAGGCGAGCCGGCACGCGGCGAGCCGGGGGAAGTGGGCGGGGAAAGGGACTGTAATAATAATAATAATTAATGTCATTTTTTCTTTTTTTACACAGTCTAGCCCTAAATTAGGAAGAGCTTGTGTTATGGGAAGTACACGACTGTTATACAACTTAAATACAATAACAACGGCATTATTAACTCTTAGGTCGCTTCTAAGATATCCAGACTCTTATTCGACTGGCGGTAATAGGAGAACCTACAACAAACACATACTCATACCCTAATACACGAACCCCTAGTATTCACTACAAAATGTTTAATATCTATGTATTTTAAAATGTTTAGTGTTATATCGTTGGGTAAACGAGTACTTAATTGGAGACCGCGTCTTGGCAAACGTAGTGTGGGGCGCCCTCCGGCTAGATAGAGCGATAACTTAAGAAAGGCATCGGGCAGAGAGTGTATGATAAGAGCCGACCACCGGGCTCAGTGGCGCGTATTGGGAGAGGCCTATGTCCAGCAGTGGACTGATGTGGGCTGATGCCGATTATGACTATTGTGAACAATAATATAGATAAAGATCAGCAGTGGACTGATGTGGGCTGATGCCGATTATGACTATTGTGAACAATAATATAGATATAGATCAGCAGTGGACTGATGTGGGCTGATGCCGATTATGACTATTGTGAACAATAATATAGATAAAGATCAGCAGTGGACTGATGTGGGCTGATGCCGATTATGACTATTGTGAACAATAATATAGATATAGATCAGCAGTGGACTGATGTGGGCTGATGCCGATTATGACTATTGTGAACAATAATATAGATATAGATCAGCAGTGGACTGATGTGGGCTGATGCCGATTATGAATATTATGAACAATAATATAGATAAAGATCAGCAGTGGACTGATGTGGGCTGATGCCGATTATGACTATTGTGAACAATAATATAGATAAAGATCAGCAGTGGACTGATGTGGGCTGATGCCGATTATGACTATTGTGAACAATAATATAGATAAAGATCAGCAGTGGACTGATGTGGGCTGATGCCGATTATGACTATTGTGAACAATAATATAGATAAAGATCATTTAATTTGATTATGTTTTTTTAAGCAGGACACCTTTATTTAGTAATATCTTGTAACACGCATCTGCAAGATCGAACTCACTTTACAGCGCTCATGTACCTACCTGCCTATTTAATGTATTACCTAAGACCTATCCTAACCACAACACGGGTCCTAGTGAGGAATCCTAGTGAGGGGTCAGGATTACGTGATGCGACTGTTAGGTGTTTTTCGTTGTGGCATGACACCTCTTAAATTGTAGACTTACCTATTAAGTAAACACCTACATGTCTATCTCAGTATTATTATATTCTTGTAATGTTGTGTTGCTAATATAGTGTTTCGAAAAGTTGTTATAAACTTATTATGGACAAGTCTGAAATGTTTGTTCTATTGATCTTACCTGGTGGGGTGACATAACGTCGCTGCCGATGGGCGACGGTTGTCCTTTCCGGATCGGAGACTTGGTGGGATCGCTGCCCCCAGCAACCTCCTCATTATTACTTAGCTTGTATAAGCTTTGAGCTGAAATACCATTCAAAAATGTTTTAACATTGTCGATTATACTTAGTACGAGGATCCCAAAGCAATAACGAATTTAATTGGGCTAATCCGATGATTTTAGAACTTATAGATTATGGGCCCAGAAAAATATATAGAATACCACTGACAGTGTTGCGCCGAGAGCAGCTGGGCGAGCATGACGCTCGCTTGCGGCAGCGTTGGCTCGCTGACGACGCTGGTGAGAGGCGGCGGGCGGCGCGGGCCTCCGCCACCCGCCTCGCCCGACGTCGACCGCGACCGCAAACGCACCGCGGCCGTCGTCTGCTCGCGACCCTGCAAAAACCCCCACTTCACTATCCCTGCTTCCTTTGTATCCGCAACTCACTGTACTTTTAATGTCTTTAACGCGCGTGTGATACCTCCAGAGGGATCACACGCTAGCAACACCAGTGTTGCTAGCGTCCATAAGCTATGGTAACCGATTACCAACAGGTGGGCCGAATGCTGGTTTACCTCCTTGATGTTAGAAATAAAAAAAAAGAACTAACGTCAGCGCTCGATGGCGACGCGGCCATATCAAGGACTACATTCAAGGCACCCTCACTCGCAAACTGTTGCCACTTTTACCGCGCAAATTCGCACGGGCCTAAAATTAATCAGTGGCTAAGCGACATAAGCTTTCTGAGAATTTGACAGTTTATAGCTGCATTGTCGCTGCGGTTTGCATCAAGACTTCAACCACTTTTATGCTATTAAAACATGCCCACATAATTTATGAATAATGACTTATTATACTACAGGCCGATGGCGTGTTTGCCATAATGGTGGTATAAAAATAGTCACCTGATTAAGCCACTAGCTTATACTAACGACCTAACTAGCGAACCCACTTTTGTAACAGTATAGAATATCTTCTGCTGGTGATAAGACTACGGTGATAAGACCCCCACTACGCCGTATGCCGATCTCGCTGCTGGACCTACTTTCTTACCTCGCATTATTGTCGATCTGATTCCGCGCGCGAGCGATTCTAATCGCTCTTTCGTCATCTGTTGATCAATAAATGTGCTCCTATAGTCATGCCCGGTATTAGTGAAAGATAACAAAATCGATGTTACATATATTTCTGACTAATGCGAGATAAGTTACTGTATTATAATAAATGTGCTGTTGCCGGCCAAAGTGGCGCGATAAACTACTATTCAATAACTTGAAAATAAAATCCCACTATTCAATCAATATATTTAAAATCTATTTCTAAACAGCAATTGTAACAGAAAGCATTATATTTTAGAGCACACTGCATAAGTAAAAAGTACACAACAAAAATCAAGCTATTATGGCATGACTACTGACATTTTGCAAAAGCAGATTCATTCGTAAAATAACAGTATGCTGCATTTATTTCTGATTGATACATCAATCGCTAGCTTATCCATCCATTACAAGCTCATATTCATATTTCAGTCGATATTGTACATAGATAATAGTTTTGGCAACATCATTAGTACGTCAACTAATTCTAACGCGATACAGTTTATCAGCAACCGATAAAGGTCTAATCTTTTTTTTGTTTTTGTGTCAACGTTGGGTTCGGATAAGCTGATATTAATATATAGATATAATATCTCGACGAAAGACGCGCGCCTCTCAAATAAGAGAAGCTCTAGGAAAAATCACAGTTTCCGAACAGAGCTAAGTCGTTCGATAATACCTAAACGCATGAAGCATTTACTCATTAGAAAAATGTGAATACTGTAGGGCATATAATTTCAGCTAGACTCAAGTAAAGATTATTGACACATTCCCATTGCAAGATGTAAAAACATCAATGATAGAGTCTAGAATCAGTTTAAGGCTGCTTTCAGAGCAATACGTAATACTTCGGTGCGGACCGTCCGCATGGAGGGATATTCACGGGAGGGAGTCCCGATAACAATTAGAATAACAAAATATTGTTTCCTTTGTAGTAAGTACGCCCGCACTATTGTAAAGTTTTTTGTATATATTATCTGTGAACGGAAAAGGAACGTCACTAGAACGATGCCGTCTCCTCGTTTTAGCTTCCTTTTGGCCAGCAGATGATTTCTTGTATCCAAGTCGATGATGTGTAAATAAACGTTTTTTATACATACTACAGCTTATAATTTTTCAAATACATTATTTATATTCTGACAGATTTGGATGAGTAAGCCCCATTATTCGCAAACCACAAAAGCCAAAGCAGTCTTACCCTGCCGGTGTGGTGGGCTGGCTCGAGCAGGGACGGCGGCGGCGGCGCGGGCGCGGGCGCGGGCGTCGACACTGACCAATCAGCGTTCAGCTGCGCGCCGAGCGGCAGGCTGTGGGAACGGTACTGATCCTTGTTGCGAGTCGGGCCCGGACTGTTGGAGCTGGCAACAACCGACACCTGCTGACCATAATTAATCTACATATTTTCGATACACCTAGGGAACGACTTCTATTTCTCTATTTCTTCAACCTTATGACAATTGATGCTTGCGACACAGTATTTTTAACTTATGCGAGTATCATCGTTTCTCCCTTTGTTTTTCAATCACATGTAACTGGAACAGTTAAAGCTATTTTTGATTTTTTGAATTATATCTAGCTTAACATTGTACATCGTTTCACAAAGTACCCGCGATTATATAATTAACATAGGTCGGTTTTGTCGTTCAATGTGTCAATAAAAAATCGCTTCATTATCGTGACATTTCATTTTTATAAACTATCAATATTTTTCGTGAATTATCTCCGTCAATATTTACTTCCTCGTTACATCGACCGTTCATCGTGGGGCGTTTTTCGCAGCGTCTTCCAGTGGTTTCTATTCATCATCAACAGCCTGTAGAAGTCCACTGCTGGACATTGGCCTTCCCCAAAGCTGACGATCGATCTTGGGCTTCTCCACCCACCAACATCGCGCAACCTTTGAGATGTCATCCGTCCACCGCGGCATTCCTACACTGCGTCGTTCGCTTAGTGGTCGTTATTCGAGAACCTTTCTTCCCCAGCGGTTGTCGGTTCCGCGAGCTAATTCGAGAACCTTTAATCCCATAGACTAGATGGCCTGTCCGTTACCACTTCATAATTAATTACTATTATTACCAACGTAATTCATTAATCAAAGTTACAATCCTACCGAACGAGAACAGACAGAGCTGTTTTGAAACACAGAGCAAAAACTCCCGCGCGTGATATGGTACACAATAGCCTGTAAAATTATATTCACCTTATACACAATTAGATGGTTAGGCGGGCGCCTAACCATCAAGGTGATAAGGTAATGTATCAGAATCAGTATATTTTATTGACCATTCTTTATAACATATAACATTGGCATGTCAGATGAGTATACACATTCACACTTAAATCTACTACACATGCAAAGCAGAGAATGAACAATTTAAATATTCCCTTACACTGTAATATAAGTGATTTTCAAAACAGATTTTAATTTTGTTTTTTAACCGGTTGAAGGGAAGAAAGAGCACCTTGTAGATGAATATAATTTGATGCACGCACCGCTATGCGAGCTAAATTTCATTACGTCGTAGCGAGAGTCGTTATATCTTTAAATACCTTCACTGAGTTATCCTTCCGTCCGTGTACTATTAATTATTTATGCTTTACCTGAGGCGTCACAGGCGGGGATGGCATTTTGAAAGAGCGTGCGTTGACCGCGGTGGAGGCCGCCTTCGCCTTGTACTCGCCAGTGCTTGGCTGCAGGTACTGGATCTGAGGAGACGTCTGCCGCGCTGGGACAGGCGCGACGCGACTCTCATAGCTCTGAGACGGTTGGCTCACCTGCAAAACACATAATTTAGAAAATGTAGACTACTTGGCACACACAATGCAAATGTAATGTTTATAGGTTTATAGGCCTACAACTTAAAGTAGAGTTAGGTACTTAAAAACATTTAAAAGGATGGACGAAATGAGATTGACGAAACATGTATATTAGGGTAGCGTGATTGGGATAATTGGAACGGGTTTACCCTGGCGAAGTGGCGAACGTACTCTGACCAAATAGGAGATATTCTGGAGAAAGGTAAAGGCATGCATGAAGAATAAAATGAGAGTAAATGAAGCAAAAGAGGTATGTCAGGAAATCAGTGGAAATCCGTAGTCTCTGCCTACCCCTCCGAGAAACAAGCGTGAGTTTATGTATGTAATGATATCTATAACAATAACTTGAGCGTAATTTAACCACTTTTCTTGTTTTTCACAAAGGACCAGAGTTAAATTAGATTTGAAGGCGGTCTCACGTGTCATTTTACATTTGATCTGGAAGCTTTTACTCATTATTCTTTACTTAAAAAGGATTACTCATAAAATATGGTTTCTAGCTTAAATTATGATAGTTTAGATGAATTGAGGTAACTCTTTTTTAACTTTTGTTTAAAGGGAAATGGAACTCCATTCAATCTCCCTTTCATGGAGATTGGATGATTTAGGTAAAACAAGTTATGTAAATTGCATGATCTAAAGATATTTCTTCTTAGCATGGCGTTTCAAAGTCTTCTCTTCCGGGGGAAGACAAATATCTTTCCACACATCTTAATATTTCTTCTTCCCGAGCATGAGGCGACATCAAGACTCGCTTCTCTACATATACATCATCGCCCCATAGCAACGGGGAAAACAAAAGTATTCGTTCATTCTATGTGTTTTTTTTTTAAATACGCCATTAATAAACACGAAACGAATTACTTTGACATATTAAAAACATAAGCGTAAATATACTAAAATTTCGAAAATCGTATCGAAGCGAAGTGACTCCCCCTAGTAATGTGTTATCATCACACATAATAAAAGTACCATTCCAATCAACCCAGCAGTTAAATAAAAAAAAACTGGAACATCATAGATCGATTTTAAGTTAAATTAAAATCGATCTATGATGCCACATACAGACAAGGCTATCACCCATCTTTTGTTATAAATTTACCTGCCTACTATCCCTTTACTGCCACACAAAGAAAAACTTAGACCTAGTAACTTAATATAATTCATCAAGATTTTTTTTATTATCTTTTTTTGATCTGAAATAAATGAATAATAAAATAAATTACCTGTCCATAGTACTGGCTGCCCCCCATCTGTTGGTTGGAGTAGTGCGCCAGTCTAGGGCGCGGCTTCTCCCTGTACCCGGAACGGCCCTGTATCACGATAGTGGACGTGTACTTGGAGTTCTGAACCGGCTGCTGCAGCAGCGACACGGTCTCGGGCGCCGTCTGCGACGGTGGCACCGCTGTGAACGACACATCTGCATACCTTAAAATTGTATAGCTCGTAACGTACAGTAATAATATAAAAGTAAGCGCTTCGGATCATCATCATCATTTCAGCCCGAAATCAGCATTTTTTTTTATGCTGGACATTTTTGACACATCATAATTTAGACCCAAACTAACTACATGACTGATATATTCCTTGTATACTTATTTTTTTTTGTAAATGCATACATATTATACATAGAAAATACCCGAGACAAATATGGTAGCCTAGGCCCCCTTTCGCTTTTGCCAATCTTCTCTGTCCTGTGCGTCTCGCATCTAGGTATATCCTGCGACTCTGAGGATGTCATTCAAGTTTTCCGGAAAGGGTGGATACCTTAAGAGATATTTCAAAGAAATCACACTAATTACATAATGATCGTGAATTTAAAATGAAGTGCCACGCCCACTGCAAGTGGCACCTTGGAGGGGGGCGTGGTTCAGATTGGAATAATTTTGAATAATCAATTATAATCAGGAGGATTGATTTTGATAACGCTTATCCATAATCTGCGAGTATGAGCCATTCTCTGCGGGCGGCCTAAAAACGAACATAATTTTTGACGTCATTTTCTGTATCCATTCGTAACAAGTTAATTTCATTAAATTTCATTGAAAAACCTCATAGTGGGTTTTCGTTATCCATTGCAGCGCTCTCTGGTGACTTGAGGCGAAACTAAGTACCATCCTTGAAGACACACAAACAACCTCATACGGCAAACGCATACGTTTTAAGTGATTAAAACGACTGTCTGGAGTTGATAAAAACACGATATTTTAGTGACCCTACCGTCTGGTAGTGATCTGGATCAGCTGAGCTATCTATAGATCGTAAGAACGGTCTTAAGGTGGCACAACTGTTTAATGTATATAGTAAACCTAAGTAGACTACCCTTGAAGTCATACAAATCGATAATGAAAAACCCTATTCCAATCGGATAAGCCGTTTCGGAGATATGCTATGGTAACAGACAAACATTCAAACAAACAACCTCTTACGGCAAACGCATATACGGGTTCCTTGTGTGGCAGGTAATCAAATTTAAAAGACATTAGATGGATTACCTGCATTATACTTATTGAAGCATGTTTCCGTCTGGGCGGCTAACTTAGCAGTATTGGCGTATTGTAATCTCGGCTTTCCGTAAACAGTCTGCATATCGGAGGGCGCGTTTTGCTCATAGCTTATTGGTTGGAAGGGCATCATCTCTTGTCCGGCGATCATGTTGTTTTGTAGTTCCGACTGCGTGTACATCCGTCCGTTATCGTACATTCGCATTTGCTCATTCTTGATTGTATGCTCGGTCATTGGCATCATTTGTTGAGTATTTGCAGTTGTGCCTGGAACAAAACCGATCTTAGAATAGAATAGAATATAATAGAATAGAATAGAATATAATGTGCAAATTTGACACAAACACAGAAAGAACAAAATAAATAATGCTGGACATTCCTTCGCCCACTGCGCCACAGAGGTTGTAAAGCTTATTGAAAGATTTTAACAAAACAAAAAATGAGGATATACTAAACACATAGTCCTGACTCCACACTATAGGATTCCGTGTCATGGGTATCAGGAACTATGAGTACCAGGGGGACAACTCGAATAACCCGATGCTACCTACCAAAACACCCAGACAAGGAACAAACATCTGCAGAACCTAACCAGTTTTGATTTCGATCCCTGTGAAAAATAAATGTCATCTTTCATGTCACTTTTTTGTTTTTGCGCACAAAAAAGTACTTACATATTATGACGTCATCGTGTTAATTAAATGTACTCTTACATATTATTTTCTGGACAGACAAACGGACATTAAATTATATGGGTATTTTCGCAATTTGGCTTCGGAACAATAAAAACTGTATATTTACCGTGAATATTGACGGACATCTGTGAGGTAGACATAGTGGAGGCGGTAGAGTTTTGACTGTACCCTTGTGGGTAGGATTCCACGGACATGCCACCTCGGTACATGCTCTCCTCCGGGGGTAGAGCGGACTCCTCTGGCACGGGGGGCAACCGCGGCGTCGATAGCAGATCTGCGAAGCGGTATGAAAAATCTACGTGCCAATAAGTATGAAAACTTTTGAGCTGGTCCTAACTTTGTATGGGTCACTCTACACTATACTACATTGTATGCTTTAATATAATTTCATATGACGTCTCAATCACTTATTTATCGTACCTAGCGCAACGGAGTTCAAAATCAAGAGAGCGATAAAAATAGATAAAAAATTGTTTAAGTAGGAAATCTTAACTTTAGATTGCAATATTATTGATTCCAATATTTTAAACTAAAATATACTTATCCAGATATATTTGAGTTATAAAAATCGAAAATATAATCTTTGTCGCTGATTGTACCTTAGCTTCAGTGGGATGTTTTCTTTTTGATCTGTGGCAAGAGACTTCTTAAAGTTGCTCAAAGTTACACAAGTGGCGCTATACCGAAATGTAAGATCTATCTAGTTCTAGAGAATGTCAGGGAAGTAAAATGGTGTAATCTTTCTCTCTCTCTCATGATCTCATGATCATGAGAAAATATTTCCACTTTTTCTTGTTTATTTGTCTATCGTGTGTATAAGTTCTCACCTTGAAGGGGTTCCAATGTGTCCATAAAATCATCCAAATTTGGTTGCAATGGTCCTAAGCTGGGCTGTATGAAATCTGCTAAACTAGCTCCTCTGGCTGAAAACAAAACAGCTTATAACAATACTATTTTTTTTAGCAAAATTCAAAAAAGAATGCTGTTCAGTTTGGCTAACCACAGAATATACCTCGAATGTTCTGTGGCGTTCTGTAGCCACGTTGGTTAACAAAAAAGAACGAATAACACGCAGAATAGGATAAATTCTACTTTTATTCTTAATCATATTTTCTAGAGATGAGACGGATATCCGGTAACTATCCGGTCTAAATTTACAACCCGACAGGATTAAAAAAAACTAAATACAATCGTCACAAAATATTCCCTTTATATATTTCGATATTGGCGATTTTAACTGATACGATTTTTTGTCGCTAAATATTTTTAGAAGTATATAAAAAACTTTTATAATAACCTCAAACTGCAATAGCACGCTTTTGATAACCTGAAATTATCGTGTTTGTAATCAACTTGCTTACTTCACTCATGAACGAAAAGACCCGATTCCTCCCGTTCGTTCGTGCGCTACCTTCGCGAGCTCGGTCATTAAGATACAAATCGGCAATGTTCGGCCGGATATCCCGCTTCAAGGATGGCCGGATATCCGATATCCAACCAAACAGCTATCCGTTTCATCTTTAATATTATTACATGATTTGTGGGTTTCATTGATATTTTTAGCAAACGGGGGGATCACGGGTGGTAGTCTTTGCGGATGTTATTTGCAGGCAAATCGTACCCACTTTCTCATTTCTTTATTACGAACGATATCACTAATATTGCGTTTACATATGGGTATTCCGCCACAGATTAGTATTCAGTAGCCCCGTGCGCGAATGACGCAAATGTAAACGCCATTTTACATTTGCGTCATTAGGTCCATTATACCATGATCATAATCATGCAGCGGCGACGAAAGATCGGAGCTCAATCAAACCCGCGAATCATGGTAAATAGCCCGTTTTTAGTGCAAATCAGATGAACTTTTACCAATTTCCCTGCAGTCTGGGAAGGCGAAAGGCTGGTGACTGGTGATAGTGGAGAATAGTGTGTCAGTCATGAAGTTGAGGTAGTCTTCATCTGTCAGCATGTTCCCCGCGAGGTCGCTGCATTGCGAGAACGACTCCACCGTGTCCATGTCCGAGACCTGAACATACCAAACCTTGTCAACACACTGTCGATTTGCTGAATAACTGAATTGATGGGCACCGTCTGATCCATACTCAATATACATACCGTGTCCTGAACTAACGTGTCTCCTTTGCCAAGGAGTCGCATTATATGAAACTTGCGCCATTTTTTATATTCTGCAATGACAGCCTCGGCTCTTCTCTTCCAATATTTCCCTTCCAATATTTGTGTCTGTTAAATTAAATAAATGAATAATAAGTACAAATAGCTACTGAAGTTTCTATTTTATCACTTTTTTAAAACTCAATAAAAGCATATCTTAATATTTAAATAGGAATACTTTTATAACAATAAATTACCTCTGGTTTTACGTGTGTATCAACATCTAATGGTGAAGCGAATTGGCATACCAATGTATTTTGTTTCTTTATAACTGAAAATAAAATCATAATAAATACACAGATATGTTAACATCAAATGATTAAAAATTAAAAACAATGGAGTGATTTAGATCAGGTGCTATGAAATAGCTGCGTTTTTTTTATTTGTTTACTATTACCATCAGCCATCTTTACTTTTTATTTAGATACATACGAGTATTTAAATCAAAAGTACATACGACTTATTTGAATAGGTTTTCTTATACTTAATAGGTAATCTTATTAGTAAAATGTTGGTGTAAAAAATAATCACATTTATACGAATGGATGCAAACAGAACAATTTAAACTCTCTGTATTTTTTAACGTCTGAAATTCCAACTGAACTGTAATTTTTGTAGTCGATACCTAATTTGTGCTTGCCTGCTGGAAAGTGACGGCCGCATTAATAATAAAAGTACCCATCAGGATATTAGCACGAGGTTAGCACAGCTTATATATATTAAAATTGACGATTCAGTCGACGAGTCGACTTGTTATAATGAATCGTATTTTTTTGTGATAGGGGGTTCTTAATAGCTGGCTAAGGCTAAAATATTGAAATAATTGAAAGTACAGCTTTGAACAAACAGTTTGCTAGATTGATAAACTGAACTGGGATTAATGTAACATTACAGATATTTTTAAAGATATTATTATCAAATCGTCATCGGACTGTAAAAAGAGTTGATATTTGAGGATTGTCAAAATTCTAACATACTTATCAATCTTTGTAAGCAGGGGCAACTAGTAAGTAATAAATTATATATGTCTACTCTATAAGTGAATAAAATTAAGTGTACTTATTTCCGTAACTACTCCGGATCCAATTAATAATATCTGTATGTATATTTTTAGTAAATAAGCATAAAACTAATAAATATAGCACGACGCCTATTCTTAGATTCATTACGTCAACGAATCGTATCGCATACCCGTGGTCTATTACTAAAGCCGAAAGTTCTTCAAACCACGTGGACATGATTAAATTAAATTGATGTATAAAATAAATCATGACCTTGAATACATTATTTAAAAGTTGAGGGGTCACAATTATCTTTCGCGACCCCTATATTATGGACAACATTGTTTTGATATTTGGGATACACAAATTATACGAATTAATTAAAATTGACGATAAAGTAATTTACTTACACTGCATATGCCAGCATCTCCATATAACGTTGTTCAATCTGATCTTGTCCTTCCACCGAAGCTTTATACCTTTGAAACGATTCCATTTTGGTGATGTTAGTTTTTGTCTGAAGTTAAAATAGTATCTCATGTTACAAAAAAAAGATAACTCACCAGTACTCTTCGTATTCTTTCTAGTCACAAAATAGCGTTTGTTAAAAGCATTTTATTAATTAAGTTAACTATAAAAGTCCTTGAGCTGGTAAGAAACATTTTGACATAAAAAGTATTAGACAAAGTCATTATTAAAAAGTATAAACAAAAATATTGTTTTTGGAAAGGAATACCCGACAGTCTAAAAGCTAGATCTGTACTATACTGATGAAATGGCTGAGTCGCTAGATAATGAACAGTTAGCTTAGTTATCATACAACACACTATCAATACGCTTAGTACAAATAGCAGTTTGATAAGAAACGTAGGCTCTATCTTATCTGCAGTTTCTACCTGTCTGGTTTAAATAAATGTACTAGTAGGCGGTAACTTATTTTATTGTATAAGAATTTTAACAAAACAAGTAAATCATTGATGATTTATTTTGCTACAAAACGACATTTCTGTATACCTACAGATTTGTGCAGACAAAATAGCCGGATATATCACTTCAATTGTAAACTCTTGCACAAATTACTATGGTCTTCAGAAAGATCGAATGTTTTACATGCTACTTATTTAACTTTGTTTCATACTTCTAGGACACGAAGTTAAAAACTTACTCGAGACGGGCTTGATGCATTTTGTGATACAGACAGTTTGCCTTTGTGACGTACCACAAAAGATAAATATATGTTTTTTCAAAATTACAGTAACGTCATGGCTGCGCCTATAAATCTCTTGTTTATGAAACTAAACGATCATTACTTCAATATGTGCTTAAATTATTGAGAACTGCTGTGAGAGTGCTTTGCGGTAGTTTCTTGAAGATATACCATTCACTAATAAAATGAATGTTCAATTAAGAATAATGATGCTATGCAATCGACTATAATTTTACTAAAATTTGTTTAATTACGTCACATGAAGTGATAAAAGATTTAAACTTTTCAGCCCGCCTTAACTTTACTTTGTAGCTTTGTGTCCTGAACGGAGGGCTTCAAATCATAAGTTATTGAAGTAATAGCGATTTTTAACCATATGTTCAATAGTACGCTACACAAGACGTTGTGAAGAAAAAAGTATTCAAATATTATTGGGTTGTTAAATCACGTATTGAACCACGTTCGTGTATCGACACGCAAACGGAACCCGGCACCCTAAGAATCGTTTTCTTTCATAATATCTGTTAATGAATCATAAATAAATTAAATGTAGCTTTACATAGAGATAAACGATAGTTAGTAAACTTGCTGTTAACATTATTATTTAACAACAGCTATAATTCATCCTTGATCGTGTTATCAATAGGGCAAGAATATAATTGTTATCTCTATATGGCAACCTAAAAAAAATGTTTTTAAAATAAAATGTAAATAGCATAATATAAGATTCGCGCTTCATTTGTATGGCTACATTACCTACATCAACAACCGATTTCGTGGAGCAACATTGGGTATTGTCTCAACAAATATTTTTGAGAAAACACTGTAAAAGATGTAAAACTTGGATTGCTTCAGACCACGGCTACACAGCAGGCGTCCATTTAGGTGGCTTGCCATGATACATGGTGGCCACACTGCAGGCGCCCAGTTTTGAACTGACGAGTAATGAAGGCTTTAAATTTTTATTTAATTCAAAGGCATATGCAGTAAAAATTAGATGATAAGGACAAAACCTAAAGGATACTTATCTTATATTACTATTTAATTAAGTACAACAATGGAATATTTAGATTACAGCATACACAATATTTATTTCCCAGGAATTATTTATTATTATTTTATTTATACAGCCAGTAGGTATATGGTGAAGGGTGACAAATATCTGCCAACATTACACTAAGCTAAGAAGATAACACAAAATATTTTCTCAATGGGAATAGATTTAAGAATACTCTTAAACACCAAATTCAAAATTTACTAAGCAAATTAAACAGTATCGGAACACTTTTTGTACATTTATCAAAAAGCTGTAGTATAACAGAGGTACAGTGTCAAATAACAGCATTGAGAAAAAAATTGTAAAATCAAAAGTAATGCATGGAGTATCTAATCATTGAGCGAGTTATCTCAAGAAGTGACCTGCGTCTTTAACAGTTGCCTGTGATGACCTCCCCTTATCTTTGCACACTAAACCCAATGGAAACATACCGTTTCCTCATTTTCAACTAAATTCAATTATTTTTATTCACATAGAATGTGACCTAGTATTTTTTTTACAGAATTTTTTTTTTTTTAAGATAATGAACTCCGACAATTTCAGATCATGAATTTAAGACTAATTTTATTATTGGATGTGAAAAAATATAGCATACAAACAAATATTTTGTATATTAAGTCAGTTTGTTTTTCTGAGAAACCCTTCTTATGTTCTATAATTTTACGAATTTGGTATTATAGCTTCATCCCAAATTAGTACCCATGAAAAGAAGTTAAGTCACCATAGTGCTCAATATATTCAAATAATAAGCTTTTATCAATGCATGCAATGTTTATACATACTTGTAAATTTTGATAGGAGTAGTTACTACCTTTAGGTGGTAGTTATAAACATTTAACACTCACCTGTATGCTAAAGTCATACATTTGAACAACTTAGTGAGAGATATTTCAATGGAAAGTTGTTGATGCTGTTTACTTTCCTCTTTGTCAGTTGGCGGGAATGGTTTCGGAACTCCTGGCACTGTGTAGGTGGCAACAACAGAAACCTTTTGGACATTTTGTTCTTCGTCAGGGACGGTCACTAGATCATCGAAATCGTCCTGAGCTTCAGCCTCAAAATGTGATACCATAAAGTGCCCCGAATGAATAGTTTCCTTCTCAGGGCGAGCTTGCCGTTTACCTACACGGCTCATTGTGATTTTGGTTTTCACTGCTGATCCCAAGTATATTAACGTTTAATTTATTTATTCTATTACGTTTGACTACAAGCTTGTTTTATTCACTCATCATCACACGCACAAAAAATATGTAATTATAATTCTACTACATTTTTGTTTTTGACATTATCATGTCTGTCAATATCAAGAATATCAAGACGATATTCGTACGGACATGACTGACAATGACAATGACAATTATGACAACAAATAACTGCCATCCCACTAACCCCCAACCCTTATTTGTCTGCACTTCGACTCATCTTGTAGTGTGGGTAAGAATCGAACATAAGGTTCATTTTTCTAGCCTCAACTTCAGGAGTAACTGCTTTCGGGTATTTGGGTGATGCCGCTTTGGATTTTATTCGGTAAAGTAATAAATCTTAAGAACTCAAACCACATACACTTCAAAAAACGGCAATAAACAATAATACAAATCACAGATTCATTCATATTGTCTCCACACCATAAATACCTAATTGATCTATTACATCTGTTATGACAAAAATATATTTCTTTAATTTTTTTTTTTTCATAACCAAATCACCCACAAAACATGTTTTGGCTAGTCATGATTCCTTAAGATAATGATGAAGTTTTACGGATATTTCTTTTCCTCATATTAGGTTTCTTATACCTATAGATGTACAGTTCTAATAGTCACATCTCAAAACCCATCTGGCAAACGCTGATTTCAATAGCCTCGGCCAACTTAAAAAACAATTTTATTGTTCTAAAATAAAATTTCGGCGGGACTTTGTTTTTTCCTTTCATAATTTACCTATAAACGTATCAAAAGGCTTTCTGTGTTTTTGTATTCATCAGGCATAATTTTAATAGTAAAATGAACTCTCCAAGTACGTTAAATTCGCCACTATACAAAAACTTGCACTTGAAACACAAACAATCCCCGAAAGAGTTGAAGGAAAAAATGAGAAAGGTAGTAATTTTTTGCCAATTTTGAATTATTTTGATTTCATATCTCTGGCTCTGAGTGGGACAGGCTTTGTGTGCGAAGTTCACTAGAGTAAAGTAGTACCTGTACCTACGTCTCTAATTCCTTTCGCTAATTGTAGCGATTTTACACACCTACAGCCGTATTTCTAACGCTAGATCAAAACTTCTACCCTATTTTATGCATTTATTTACATTTATTGCAGAATTATAAGGACAAGGTTCAAAATTGTAGGGAAATGTTGATGGACAGATTTCGTGGACCTACTGCAGAACAAGATTTATGTGAAACATTGACTGATATATATAAAAAGATGTTTGATGTCAATGTTATTATTGAAAATGACGAAGTAGAAATCCTGGAAGAGTTAAAAAATGAATTAGTACAGGAGGAACTGGAATGGTGAGTCACCCAGTAGTTAGCAATATGGAAGAGAAAATTAAGATCTATACTTCGGGTTGTTGACCTTGACTGTGTCATATTCTGGGTGAGCTCTCGCCAGAAGCTCCTAAGGTCGCACTGAGTGTCACCTCACTACACTCTGCGCCTGCCTATAAGTTAAGCAGGAAGGTGATTATATGCTCAACAACCAAAAGCATAAAATGCTGACACAATAATGTGGTACCACAACACCCAGACCGGGAACATTTAATGCATAACTGGAATCAAACTAGCCCTCTTGCGTCTCAGCTACTTGCCTGCTATGCTACCAATGTCACCAACTATTATAAAAGTGTGCTGCATTTTAAACAAACTTAAATATTTATTTTAGAGTTTCTGATTTTTGTAATGTTTTCACAGGTGGCATAGGGAATATGAAAAATCACACATGGACAATGTTGATTGGTCTTCTATAGAGCAAGATGATGGGGTAATATGTCCCATATGTCAAAAATGCAATTTTAAACTTGAACGCAGCAAAGTTTCCTGCTCAAATTGTGTCACAGAATTCAATACAAGTAAAACATTATGCCAAATCAAAAAGTCTATTTTGACATGCTTGGAAAAGCATGCTGCTCTGTGCACCCATGAACCACAATTTACGGTAATACCAGATCTTAATGAATCTCACATCTATTTAATTTGTGAAAGTTGTTCAGAAATGAATGCTCTGATATAATTTGAATGGTAGTAGGTACAAATATATTTAAGATATTTCTGTTACAAGTTGATTGATTTATAATTTCTTTGAGTTTGTGTTAGTATTTTGTAAACAATTATATAAGTTTTTTTGCTGGGAGGTACAGACCTAAACATGAATAATGAATAGTGTAAATTAACCATAAGATTATAATAGCAATTTGAAAGATTTAATGAGCCGAGATGATGCATAAATTTACACGATCATCTCGGCTTGAACCTCTGGAGCTGCCTGCCTATTTTTATATGATTATCAACACAACACTAAAGGCTCAGTTACGAAGACGCGGCGTGTTGTAAGTTTTTCCGTTTATGGAGAGGATGTACTGTGATGTCTCGGACATCACCATGCATACACAAACTTTGGCAATGTATGGTGTTGTTTACGAAGATGCGGGGCATGACGCGGCGCGTGGTGCAGTGCGTGAGGAGGAGCGGTGCCGTCCGCAGGCTCCACTGCAATCAACGCACCATTTCAAGCAAACAAGTAGAATCGCTTCTCTGTAAACGCCCTCATACATCGCCTTATGTTTGAATTTACTGCGGGCCGCGCCGCATAAAGCTACGCGCCGCGTCTCCCTAAATAACCGTTTCATATTTTTTGTTATTTATAATAGGTATATATTTTTTTGGTATGGTCATGGGCCTACCATTTTTTGAGAATTATAAATTGATGTTCATCTTATTAGTTTGTTTTGTATCAAAACACTTATATTCCTAGGCAGCTTTTGTTGTAATATAGCAGTTTTATAGTAGCTGGTTCTCGCAGAAACCTAACAGTAGAGTACCAGATTTGGCACCTGAAACTATTTATTTCAAGGTGTTTTTTTATGTGAAAATGGCAGGCCATACTCTATAAATGGCCATAGCCATATTGGCAAAAATACCGTTCCAGCGCAACCAATCGAGCCGCATAGATTTTCGATTTAAAGAAAAATAGTTTCTCTTTAACTCACGTGGGTCCAGTGGACCCAAACGAAATCGTAACATGTACCTTAAATTTGCTCCGGTTCCTAGTACCTTCCTGCAGTCGGCCAAGGCACGTGCAGGCGGAAGAACGTGCTTAGCTTGTCACTCCAAAGGTAAGTTCCTTGTTGTTTTGGTATTTTAATGTTGTTTACACGAAAGTTTTTTTTGGATCCACCTCATTAGTTCGTAATTGTTTTGGTGACTTGTTTTTTTGCAATATTACTGTGACTGAACGAAGAAATCCTAGAAATTCTATAATAAAAAAATGATATAAAAAGAAATTCCATTAATCAATCGGTCATCATTACTAAATGGTTGATCGGGGATTTTGACAGCGCTACAAAAAAATTACCAAAAAATGACATTGCAACTAAATGATCGGATTACCACTCTAAAACTGACTATTTTTTACAAAGATGTGATATTAGAGATGATTACAAGAAAGAGGTGTACTTCTTTCCATTCAATAAAATAACTAAGACTATTACTATTACTTTGTTCCATTCGCTATGCATGACTTGTTCAAAAACAATCTGTAAATTCTGCATGTGTATTTTAGGTGCCCAAGGGTATTTTTTTTTTGTTGTCGAAACTTGTTCATACTTTTTTATTTTTATATCGTGAGTCTTAAGAAACAATGATTACTAGAAAGTTATGCAGGATTAATACTGTTTAAGTTCCTATAAAAGTGATTATAGTATATAATCTAAATAGTCAAACTGTTAACAAAAATAAAATTATATTAAGTTTCCAAAAGTCGCTTGGGTCCAGTGGACCCACTTCATTAGTTACGGTTTAAATCGATAACTGAGAAGACGTGGCTGCTGATAATTAAACGTACACAACGTGTGAAATGGGTATACTTACTTTAAAACCTTCCCTCTTTCTTAGTCCGTCTGACGTGCGTATTCAAAATTTTAAACTGCCCAAGTCAGATGCCGTTTTTCGAAATGTTAGCCGCACAAACAGGTGAAAAAATCTCATGTGCCTCTAATGTCAGCGGCACTCATACGGCCTTCAATCCGGAACATAGCAATGCGAGCATAACTGCTTCTCGGCAGAAAAAGGTGGTGGTAGTACTTCCTAGGTTAAGTTGCTACTGCACCAGCAGCTTTTACAACTATTTACGATTTTAAACGCCCACTCCGATATATTGTAATACCAATCTAGACTTTATCTTGGTCAAGAATCTAATGTGTTGAACAGTGTAAATAAAACAATATTTTACAAAATAAAAAATGACCTTTTAATTCAATTCATGAAGCATGGTAACAAGGTATATTGTATATTATTATTTCTTTGTCATTATATCGTCGGAATCAGAACATTTTAATATACATGATTAAGTTCTACCAAAAGATTAAACTAACGGTAACTTGTATAAAACGTACATTAATATTAGCAGTATAAAACAGTACCTTTTTAACTGATATATTTAAGGGCATCTTTTATAGTTGAATTAATCTATATGTATGTAAAATGTTCTTTATGCTATGCAATTATTCTAGGCCTGAAAAATAAATGAATTTTCAGTCAATCACATACATATTAATTTTATTCATTTTGTATTAAAATATTGAACAAATATTTAATAATTAATGCTTTTGGTTACTATAAGGCATATTATAACACTTGTCCTATCCAGTACCATTCAAGTTTTCATTTTCTCTTAAACATTTGTAGGTAGTTTATGTACTGGACTAGCAAGACATTCAATTGTACTAACTTCCAAGATTAATGGTTCTATTATATAATTTATACTTCACACATTTAACAATATTATGTATAATAGTAGCGATTTCTTGTAGCATCTTCAAAAACGTCACTTAATTAAAAATACCACCATCCCTTTAAATTCAGTGTATTAAAATTATACGGCAGCAACATAAATTAACAATAAAATTTTGTGAGCTTAAGAAAATGTAACACTGGATCGCTACCACTTTCACAGTCATTAAGTAAGTAGTAACTATCAAATCATTTAAAATTTAAATCAACTAAATACACCTATTTTATAACTGGGATTTTAGCATGTTAATAGTTAGGTTTTTAATAACATAAGTTAAAGATATAAGAATGAAACAATAAATAGGTTACAAAAGAATTTACCTCTGGACTCAACCATCCTAGAAATTGTATATGACGAAAACTGTGATACCTCTTCAGTTCCTACTGACAACACGCGGTCAAATTGACTTGATGTGATATGTTTATGATTACCAACTTATTTTGAACTCTACATTTAGATTGTTAAACAAAACGTAAGTAATAGTCGAGACCTTAAAACCGCGACTGTAACAGTATTAATCTCATCACACAGGAAAGTCGAGATCAAAGATAAAAAATAAATTAGTACCTAATTATCCATTTCTGTTAATATAAACTAAACATTAGCTAAAATCAACTTAATAATGTTAGTGTACGTTATTCCAGGGCACGTCTCTTAAATGTTTAAAAGACAAATCATTTTCTCGGTAAACAGTGACAGCAAGCAAGGCTCCTATTAAATCCTATGGTTTACATACAAGAGTTGCTCAGCCAGTGGGATTATTTTTATGATGTGATGAAGGTAAGTATTTTCGTGGGCATGTCTGATAAAAAATGTATTAATAAAATAATATGTCATATTATTAGAAATATCTCCCTAGAAATAACTTGCAATATATCCACACTCGCTGTCAATTAATATTTAATGTAGCAAGTGCAAGTCATTAAGAAAGAAAAAACAGAAATAATCAAAAAAAATATTACAAGCACACATAATATTGCACAAAAAAAACAATATGTATAAACAAGAATAACAGAAACACTGAATGGCTTATAAAATAACAGTCTCTTTCAAACAACCTTTGAATAAAATTGACAAGAGTTTCTAATGAGTAAATATGAAAGCAAATGGTAATTGATAGAATGAGTTAAGAGAACAAAGATCCCCGAATATACTAAGGGACAATACGGCGTTTGTATTTATGTATCATTTATGGTTGTTTGTTAGTCCGACGATAACTGCTGGACCGTTTATTCAATCTTGATGAAACTTGGTAGGTAGAGGTAGGTTATACTAATAGAAATTTTAAGTTCGAATATGAGCTTAATCGGGGGGGTTTCAACAAGAAGTTTAAAGATGCATTAAGAAATAAATAAAGAAAAAGTACACATCTTGTCACATGGGGATCGATTAAAAGAAATAAATATATACAATGCGACACATTTTTTAATTTTGTTTAGTTACTTTTTATTTTTAGTACTAAAAACGTAAAATATTACCTGTTCTGAAGGCAAGGCAAGGTTTAACTTGTGTTTGAAAAATTTGATACTGGTAAACACATAACCTTTCCGTAATCGGATAAAAACGGTACATCTGAGATCTCAGTTCGTGGCGAACTACTAGTTTACACAGATCACATCATGTCATTTCGACATAACTCACATTTGGCGCCCCCTGCTTTAAACCTACCTACATATGAATGGTATTAAATTATGGTAGATATTAAAATAGTTACCAAGGTAACGTACGTTCTTTGTTCACCTCAATGACTGTACCTATGTAGTTCATGTTTCTAGTTGTAGGTACATGAGTGTTCATGAGATCTTTCACGAAAAATAAGCTACACAACAGAGAAAACGCGGATTAAAAAAAACGCAGTTACCTTTCTTTAAAACAACCTTCTATTACAAAGTGGCTTCAGTGGCTTACTTATATAAATCTGTCAAAACTTACTTGATATCGTTTTTTTTAATTTCGTTTTTTATCACCTTTAAAGTAGTTAGAATAGTTTTCAAACAAACTTTGAAATGAGCATAAAATCAAAATGAAAAAGTTACGCTACTAAACCGTAGATTAGCTATTAAAATTCAATGTTAAATCTAAAGTCTGAACTCCCTGGGCTTGAGTACGTTTGTATGAAAAAAACCGTCATGGTAGACGCCTCTTAGACTTAAAAGAGAGCCCGGTAGAATTCAAACAATGCTTAAATTTAAATAACGCTTATGTGAAAGTTTCGAATTAGACGAGAACCTATATAAAATAAACTTAAAACCTAACATTATTTTATGTTTACATTGAACAGCGAGTGCGTGATATTGACGTTAACATGGTTAAAACCACAGAACATTACATTGTATTGTAACAATATATTTTGTAACAATATTGCATTTATTGTTATAACGAGTATACGCGAGTGGAGAGGTGAATGCTTAGTACTAATCAATGGCGAAAGACGTGTTAACGGCATGTTCGTTACTCAATTCTCGCAAGATTGACTGATTGTGTTAGAGGTAGTTCGCGTCGGCATTTGCACACGACTTTTTTGGCGAGTCTCGAAACAAATAAATACGAACGCGCATGTGTAAAAACGGCATAAGTTTAATTTTATAAATATATTTTTAGCACACTTATTTACAATGCCATTATCATATTGACCACTTTGATACTTTAGGTAAGTAGGTAGAAATTATTAATGTCTAACAAATACCGTTAGTATCACCAACTGGGTTTATTGTGTTTTACTCCTAGAACTATTTTGTTTGTTTTTCTAAGGCAAATAGACTATCCTACTCATAAAAAACAATATTTTAACCCCGGCAGGGTAACCAGTAGGTGCCTCTTACCGTACATAGTTTAAGTACAAAAATATATATGCCATTCAATTTATTGCTTTAATCTGTTGGAAGCCAATTAAGACGCACCCTAAATCATTATTAAAAGCACACTGTAGTACAAATAAGCATGTTTGTTCCATTACAGTTAAATAGTAAATGAACAAAAAACAATCTAAATAACTCCAAATTCCTACATCATAATATCATAACATTACCATTTCCTATTAAACTTTCGTATTCACTTCAGAAAAATATTCTTCATTATGTCTGCACACGATTTTAGGGACGCTACTTATTCACGTCTCTTAAAGCAGAAATGCATCCTAATTAGACAACTTTTGCTTTTCGACGACATAGGGGTCTTACATTTTCTTAAGTGTTCTAATGAATTATAATGAATTCATTGATCAGCGCAAAAAAACTGCATATTGTGACAGATTTCTATGAAAAAATGTTCTTTTATGATACGCATAAGCCTTTACTTGCGTATCCTGAGAACATTTTAGCTTAATGCAGACGGGAATTAAGAATACGCTTTACTAAAAAAACTTTTTTAGCAAATTTGGTTAATTTTGTGGCAAAAAGAAAAACATTTTATAATAATTTATCATAATTAACAAGAATCTTGTCGTTTCCAAAACACGATTTAGTAAAAAGTTCAAGTTACAACTTGCAGTTACCGAATTAACACTTGCGAAAAATCGGATATATTACTAATATTATTGCTTATTAAAAATCTGACTGATTTACATTTTCGAAAAGAGATCATTCAGAGGGAAAAAACGTGTAATTTCCGTACATTCTTTGCCAGCGAGGTCTTTAGCACCATATTTTTGCGTGTGCTGCTATAAGCTTTAAACTTCTGTTTGAAATTTGTATTGCTACATTTGATGTGCTAATTAGGCAGTTGTAACCGTGTTAAAGTTGTAAATAAGTAGCGTCCAGCACACCGACACGACAGCTTTAATAATCTAATCTACAATTATTCCTAGTGTGGAGGTACTTACTATATAGGTAGACCCTGGACGTCCATGTGGTCTTCTTGAGCGTGCGCGTGGGCAGTGTTGGGCACAGCGAAGTAATTGTGGTTGTGAGGAAGGCGCGGGCGTCGCGGGGAGCGCGCGGTGATCACGCGCGGCTTGTGGATCTCGTCCATCACAGAAGGCGCTACGTATGTGAAACCCTGTCCAAATACATTAACTACAAGCTAATTGATGGAGATAGAGAAGTTACATGAGTCTTGGCCGCAAACGAAGCCTCATTTGCCTCATCTACTGTCTTGTCCACAGTGCACTAACAGCTGCTAATAAACTATAAAGTAAATTATGAATTACGTTTTTTTTACAAAACCATTTGCAATAAAGTTCAGAAATTTGTATGAAAAATAAATCCCTGGTTCGATTCACTCAAAAGTTGGTGAACGTAAATAATTAAATACATTTTTTTTATATTAGCCTTAGAAGTGTGTAATATTACCAAGGTCGTAAATTTTGTATGGTTTTTTTTTTTCCTGGTTCGATTCACACAAAACATGGTAAAAATAAACCTTAAAGCAAACGACAGATCTGTTGTACCTATTGTCTGTTCGAAAAAGACAATAAATACTAAAACCGTCCTATCAAAACTTTCACGATCAGTATGAAAGATAAGTATCCTACTTACTATAATAAACGCGAAAGTTTCTGAGGATGGATGGATATTCGTTACTCTTTCACGCAAAAACTACTGAGCGGATTTTGATGAAACTTAAAAGTAATATAGCTCATACATCAGAATAATACATGTCTACGATTTATAATAATAGTGTGTGATTTGACCATAATATAACGATAAGTATCAATAAGTCAGTAAAATTATATCGGAATTATTTATATTACCCTATATGTTTCACGGCTAAATCCCAGAGAGGGCGAAGCCACCGGCAGAAGATAGTATTAAATATATTTATTTTGTGACATAATAAAGTGATAAAAATCACGACGAAAGTTAGTAGGGCAGATAAAAATACTAGATGTTTTTTTTTTATCTTTTAATCAATATGCCATGAATAGGCTATTGGTTATAGTTATCGGTGCGTGTTTGCGTTGTAGTAGTCATTACAAGTAAAATAACTACATTATGAGAAATACTTCACAATGTTGACGATGATTCACAATGTTTCCCATAAATGGCAGGTAAAATGTATTTCCTCTCACTGTCTCTTCTGTAAAGGGACGCTACGCGGAATTTGTTGATTGAATGTTATCTTTACACTTTGTTTGACATAGACGTTTGGCGATTTGACGTTACGCTAACTTTAGCATGTTTGGCCAATGTCAACCGGGATAAAACTTTACATATTATGATGTTAGGTGTTTGATTTTCAAACAAACTGTTACAAACAAATCAGAATAAGATTCATATCATACCTGAAACATTAAGTTGGCACTTTCGCTAAGTGTGGACTCATCCGGTGAGTCTATAGGAGTTTGTAGTGTAAATCTTGTATCAAATTGTGAGACATCATCTTCGCTTGCCTGAAAATGGTAAAGGAAAAATAAATTATAAAATAATTTATATTATATGCTAAAATTATTTAAATGTAAAAAAACTTATAAAACGATTTTCACCCCTAAACTCCTAAGGCCCTAAGGCCTAAGCCTTCATGTATGAATAGAATTAGATTTTATTATATTCATTTCCACTTCTGTCCAAAGCTCGAACCATTATTTCGTGCAAAAAAATATCCAACTAGGCCCCTGATCTGGAAAACATATTAGTTCGGAAATCAAAATATTATTGTACTTCAACAAAATTTAATACCAATTTAGGTTTTATAGGTGGTTCAAGCCTCCTCGCAAAAACATCGTCCCAACGGATGTGTTTGAAGAAGGCGTGCCCCCTGACCGCGGCAGCGCCCGCCGCGCCCAAGCGCTGAGTCTCAGATCGTTTCATCAGACGCTTTATCAGGTCGCGAGCGTCAGCTGTGAGATAGGCGGGCAGCATCAGTTTAGCCTTTAGAATTTTCTCAATAGTCTTTGCACGATTGTCCCCAGTGAAAGGTGGCTGAAACACAAATTAGGAATATTTCAGTAACATGTGTACTTTCATGTAGACCGGGAGTTCATAGTCGTCGATAATATTTATCGTACTAGAATAGGATATACCTACATGGGGTGAGCGGAAAAAAAATACCTAAAAAGATTGACGTTGCACCTAATTTAGCAGACTGTGTCTAGGCAACAAAACAAAATGTTTTATGACTTCTTTCAACGCTTGTATGTTTCACCCTTAACACGTCAGTAGGCGAGGACGAAAAACAGCATGGCTGAGTCTTCGACCTTTTTACATATACTACTCTGTCAAGAAAGTACCGGGAAAAGATCAATAATACACAAAATGTTAGTTATTCATCTAAATTTATTTTATCGCCTTCAAAGTCGAAACGATACTCGAAACTTCAGAAACGATACAATTACGCCAACGAATAGTCCAATCATCAAAACATTTTTTAAACGCTTTTTCCGGAATTGAGTTCAGTTCTCGTCGCGAAGTCTCCTTTATGTCTTCTACCGAATGAAAACGTGTGCCACGAAGTGGTAATTTGAGTTTAGGAAAAAGGAAGAAGTCGGCTGGAGCCATATCTGGTGAATAAGGTGGTTGCTCGATAGTATTTGTACAGTTTTTGGTCAAAAATTCGTTTACAATTATGGCCCTGTGCGAAGGCGCATTATCGTGATGCAAAATCCAAGAATTTTCTTTCTCAAATCTGGCCTTTTTCGCCGAATTTGCTCTCTTTAACGCCGCATAACGCTCAAATAATATTATTTATTTACAGTTTCACCTTCCGGCAAGAATTCCGAGTGCACAACACCTCGATAGTCAAGGAAAACAGTCAACATGACTTTAACTTTTGATCGACTTTGGCGTGGTTTTTTCGGTTTCGGTTCAGTTGGGAGGCGCCACTCCGAAGCCTGTTGACTAGTTTGCATGTCAAACTCGTAAACCCACATCTCGTCACCAGTAACAATGCGTTTCATGAATGTTGGGTCGGAATTGACTCGTTCTAGCGACTCTTATGCGATTGAGTTTTTGGAGAAAATTCAGGTCTTTTGGGACTAGTCGAGCAGCAACGGCGGCGCGTGATCATGCGCGTCCCTGTCAGAGCGCTCAGTCGACAGCTTGGCGTCCACCACGTCACCGTACTGGAGTTGGTCAAGTTTCAACAGGTCGTACTGCAACTTGCGATCGCTCATGTCGCACAATGGCCAGATTCGGAAAATTACATTCGGTGTTGATTTTTCTCAGTTGAGCGACGATTGTAGTTTGTATGACACTGATATTTCGTTCAGCTTTGGACTGTAGTGTTCATAATTTCATCAAGGTTACATCACTCAGTTTCTTCGGAGTGATTAAAGCGAGCAAAACTTCGTACATTTGAGCACCACAAATTGTGTAGAAATTGGCCCTCGTCACTGTATCATCGGTTATACCACTCGCCTCGAAGCAAATCTTTAGTTGAACAATGTAATTGTCAGAATTGTATGCTACATGGATTACTTTTAATCCAAGTCACCAATATTATGTCCAGTAAAACACCATATTTCGGTAAATAATAGGTTGGGGAAAAAGTTTCTTCGCATTTTTTAAGAAAATTCAAAACATTTTTTAATATAGTTTATTTACATTTAACTAAAGTATGTAGGTACCATTTTGTTCGATAACTTTTTGCCATTTTGTAGGCAGGGACATGATCCCATTGCTATAAAAACTTTGGGGCTTCTGTTCAAAATACCGCGACAAGTGGTTTTGGCAGTCCTCTCGTGATGTTAACCTGACACTGCCTAAAGAATTCTGAAGAGACCGAAACAGGTGGAAATCTGAAGGTGCAAGGTCAGGACTATACGGCGGATGCATTAACACATCCCAGCCAAACTCTCTTAATTTTTGCTGAGTGGCTAAAGATCCACTTTTCATCACCAGTTATCAGCTTCTTCAAAAATGGTTCGGTTTCATTACGTCGTAATAAAGAATCACAAATGAGAACACGGTTCATTAGGTTTCTTTCAGTGAGCTCGTGAGGTACCCAAATATCGAGCTTTTTTGTGTACCCAGTTTTTTTCAAATGCGCCAAAACTGTTTTGTGGTCAATTCCCAGTTCTTCAGCTACGTCGTAACTACTGATATGCCGATCTTGCTCCACTTTTTCAAAAATGGCATCCATTTTATCCGTAATAGGGCGACCAGAGCGACGTGCATCTTTGACATCAAAATTTCCGGATTGAAAACGCTTAAACCAAATTTGTGCTACTCTCACAGACACTGCACTAGGTCCATAAACATCGCAAATTTTTTTCGCGGCTTGCGTTGCATTTTTACCTTTTTTGTAGTAAAATTTTAAAATGTATCGAATTTCTTCATTAGATTCACTCATCTTAACAGTACGAAAAACAAATAAAAATCACACATTTTCCTAATTTGAATTTGGAATTATCTTCTTTAAAATTTAAACTTTTAATGATACCAAAACCAGCCAGATACAAATAGTATAGCCAAAGAGATTTTATTACAAGTTCATACATACAATAATGCGAAAAGACTTTTTCCCCAACCTAATATGTTTAGTGAGGTATGTAGCAGAACACACGAAAATCAGAACCCAAGAAATATTCAAATATCCTGTACTTAGCCAACCTTATTAAACTTCTTTGTTTAATAAGGTTAGGCAAGTACCCACGCTTAGATACAACAGTTACTTAACAAAACAACCATTGTTAAAAGGAGTTAAATACCTGTCCAATCAGCATATCAAACATCAAGGCACCCAGGCTCCACCAGTCTACTGCCTTTCCATGACCGCTTCTGGTAAGGATTTCTGGAGCCCTAAAAGCATTCAAAAAGTAGATCACACATGGTATCAAATACTGCTGATGTTGCAATATTGACTGTATTACAACATGTAATGAAAAAAGCAAGTTATTTTATATTTAATTTCATCGGCTGGTGAACTAAAGCTAGTATTAAAAGAACTGTCATGCAGAAAACCAAACTGCACTTTAATTTCTTAATCAACTCACATATACTCAATAGTTCCGCAAAATGTGTGTGTGACTATTCCCTCTTGGATATGCTCCTTACACAGTCCAAAATCAGTGAGTTTGACATGTCCTTGCGCATCCAACAGGACATTCTCTGGCTTTAAGTCACGGTAAATAATGCCGAGGCTGTGTAAATGTTCCAGCGCTAATATTATCTCTGATAAATAGAAGCTGTGAAGATACATGATTTTGAAGTTTATTATATACATCAACATACTTTATTCTTTATAGTACACACAAACTAAATTTAAAAAAAACAGATTGATATTGCATGTACAAAGGCAGCCTCAACCCTTAAAATTATTTTCTTTGAGCAAACCTTGACCTCAGAATAAGACTTGCAAACTTACCTGGCAGTGTCTTCCAGAAATATACCTTCTCTCTCAAGGTGCATAAAAAGCTCACCACCACTCAAATATTCTAATATTAAGTATAATTTACCACCAGTTTGGAAGGCATATACTAATTCCACAATGAATGGGTGCTGAAAATCATAAAATTGGTTTTGATCTTGACAAAATGTATACTTGGTCTTTCAGAAAAAGTCAGTGAGAGAAGATTACAGCAGCTTACCTTTACAGCTTCCAAAATATTTCTCTCAGCTTTAGTATGTGCTGTATCTTTTTGGTTGCGTACAATTGAAGCTTTTTTGAGTACTTTCATAGCAAAATGTGCTCCAGCATCAGAACCTGTGATTTTCCGTACTTGGAAAACTTTACCATATCCACCTTTCCCAAGCACTTTGCGAAGTTCAAAGTCTTGGGGACCGAGACGTTTGCATTGCCCCGGATTGACATTATCCTCACATAGTTGAATTGTCTCAGAACCTTCAGCACTAAAATGTTCAGTAAGATGTGTATTTAGGGTATAAAGAGTACAGGTTATTCATAATTCATTTCATGCATTCTGTACTTACTTTACAATAGTATTAACATGAAGTTCAGGATCATAATCCACCTGTAAGGTGTAAATAAAACTTTAGTGATAGAAATTATTTGAGCAATAATTCTAATATTATTCAATTGAAAAAGTTGTGATGTATGAAGTCAAAACATCAGTGATTTTGTCTGTCTGAAAATACAACATAGTTTGAATAGCCAAACTACGACGAAATGTTATCCTTGAGTCTTGACACCATCATGAGAATATGGAACAAGGTTATAGGTTAGGTATTAGGTAGGACAAAAAGTAATAAACGGAAAATACCTCATCAACATCAATAATATCGTCCTCGTCTGAGTCTACAACGGTTACAGTATCTACATCTAAGTCTAAATCGAAAACACCAGCCATATAAGATGACATTTCAAGATTATCACATCAGCAAGCACTGTTTTTGTAGGATCGCAAGAAAGGATACTCTACAAGAAATAGCTTCTTGGTATTGGCGTTCACTTGGCGAGTTTTAAATTGTTTTGTTAAACAATAGAAATAACAAACGCTTTGTAAGTTTATCAAATCGAAATGATAAAAAATCGCATCACGACGACGAAAGGCAAAATTGAATGAAATAAACGATTTAATTGAATGAATGAATGAATATAAACATGCTATCGGTCTAGGTTACCACGATCTTGTCACGCTAAAGCATCTTGAAGTCTGTGCAGTGCAGAGACTTAACTAGGGCAAGTAAGTAGAGACTTAACTAGATGCAAGTAAGTAACTTACGCAGTATCTCCTAGTCTGTGAAGTAAGTCTGCAGTTTTAGTGCAGGGCCGGTCGGTAGTAAACATGCAATAATAGGTAGTAACTGGTTTTCGCAGAAACCTCGAAGTAACAGCTTTCGAAAACCAGAAGTAGTTTGAAACTATTTATTTGCAAGATCTGGTTTTTTGTACTTACCTATGTTTCTAAAACTTACAAAACAGATTTTTGAATAACCAGTGAAGAGAGATCGGTTTACAACTAACTACAATAAATGCAAAAAAACCAGCAAGCCTTGTAAACATAAAAACCGGCTATAAAAATTAAATGCGTACACAAAATTTCGTGTCTGTGCTGTTGACCGTTGAAGAGTTCCTTTATTAGCAGATTAGAAATTTAATAGAAATTAAATATCTAAACTAATGACTTCGATTGTCCTGGCTGACTGACTGACCGATCTATCAACGCACAGCCAAAACTAAGTCTATGAAGCTGAAATTTGGAACATAGGTATATTTCATTACGTAAGTATCCGCTAAGAAACATTTTTGGAAATTTCAACTTTTAATGGAGGAAATGAGGGGTGACTTGGTATGAAAGTCTGTTCTTTGAACATGAAAATTGGAATTTTAGTTTCTCATCATAATAATAATGCAAATTCAAATTCAAAACTTTGAATTTCCCGATGAGGGGTGGGAGCATGACCCCTACGACCCTCCCACCCCTCGGTCCGCGCCTGTAACCGCATAACTTAGCTCATTTCTTTCCACAGAACATATATACTTTCATTCGCTTGTATGATTCAACTGTCGAACTGTTGCAACTTGCGGTAAATCTGTGAGTATGAAGAAGCGCAGCGACTCGACTGCAGCTGTCGTTAGAAATCTTTGGATCCCGAATGAAAGGGAGAACTTTAAAAAAAATCGTATTTTTAGTAACTTAAAGGAAATAACTACTACGTTTAATGAATGAATGACTTTTGAGCAATATAATCACATCACACAGATTAAAAAATATTGGGATTATTGAGGGTCTGAGGCGAGGGAGGAGTGTAAACATTCTAAAATTTTAACATTTTTGTGATCTATTCGAGTTTAATACGACCTTAGAGACATTTTTAGATAATTAAAACATACAAATAATAGTATACAATGTAAATAAAACCACTGTTACAACTTTTACTTAGTGAAACCTTTCAATGGCTAGTGACAACGACAAAAGTTCGTCTCAAAACTTGGATGGGTCTTTGAAAATAAATAAGAAGCAGAGCAATTGCGATAGTAATGGTAAGCTATATTTCCTACAAAACTTACAAAAGTTTCGTAAGTATTTACAATTTCCATTATGTTAGACTTGAAAATATAACCTTTTGAAATACCAACATAACTACAGATGTTAAAAATTTTCATGTAATTTGCATACTATCATTCGCTAAAATAAATCCAACTATGACCACTGAGCCCTAGTAAACAGATAATGGTAATCTGAAGAGCTGTACCTATTTTTTCACTTGTAGGATGTTTGTAATCAAACCATGATTCATTGAAAATGTAGTAACATTGTTTTAACTTTTATAGTAAATGAGATAAGTTAGATTCCTCATGTAAACTTTAAAGTTAACTAGCCCCTGTCCATGACTTCATCCCCATGGACCTGGATAAAAATTATCCCGAGTTATTCTAAGTCACAAACTATACCTGTTCCAAATTTCATCCAAATCGGTTCTGCCATTATAGAGATATCTAATAACAAAATAAATCCTATTTTTTATAATATTAGAAGAATAATACTTGGCCCAACCAAGCCACATACTGCACATTTACTCACAGTTTAACCAGCAATAAGAACAGCAGTTCTTATTGCTGGTTGAACTGTGAGTTTCAAACTCTAAAAAGTATCTCGAGGCATGTTACTATCTTGTTTATTCTAGCAAAAATTCACAAACCTTAGATTAACCTTATGTACATAATAATCAAAATTAATTAGCTGTTATGTGTTTTAGCAGGAAAATATTTAACTTACCAGATTATTGAATTGGTGCCTACATATTTCAGTGTCCTTTAGAAGAACTTTTTTCCCTTCAATTATAAGATTTCATGAATCTGTATGCAGTAAGTAGACAAAGTTATTTAAACAAATGAATAGTTGATAAGAATAAGGTAAAAAAGGTGCCCAAAACTGAATAGTTGGAAATGTAGCCCAAAGATTTCAGAAGGGCCAGCTTTGCCAATAAAGTTACACATTCTGTATTTCCAAAAATATTTTTTGGTTTTACCACCTCTTGGTATCAATGTATAGATATATCCATGGCATAATGTTCCAATGCCTGTTTCTTTACATTATTCTATGTTATTTGTAGCATTATCACTTTGAACATTAAACAAGGATAGAAGCTACAAAATATCCAAGAGGGAAAGAGAAAGTACTTCAGTGATTGTTTCTGAAATGTGTTGTGAAGTGACAGCCCATGACATTTTGATTAAATCAGTGTCCAGTGACAATGTCAAAAATAATGCAAATTGTATGTTGGGGTTGATGATGAATCTATCTTGTGTTTGTGTAGTAAATTAAATGGAATCAAATCAAATTCTTCCAACCATGCCCATAACCTTAGAAGAGAGCACAACAGAAAAGGTTCCACAGTTACTGGAACTAATTCTAAAGAGAGTTATACCTCAAAATGGTTCAGATTCAATCCAGAAAGATTATTTATTTATTGTAATCATAGTCTCAATGCTTGAAAATGGATTTGTGCTTGTGGATGGTGAATGCCAATTCATAGACCACTATTCAATAGATACCAAACATCTATTTGAATGGAAGAAACATTCTGGAGTCTATGAAGCATTATTTGTATTGTATGGTTTCAAAAGCATGACTTTAAAAGTTATAATGAGCCCGTTAGGTGCAATGGTTATTGTGAATGTTGTGATAAATGACCTTGACTCTGAAACATACTCTGTGTGTCTGCCTGTGAGTAGATTTGTAGTTTCCCCGCAGGCTACTACAATTCCAATGATATTTCGGGATCTAAAGCAATTCTCACTCACTTTTAAAAACAAGGTGTTGGCTGCAGTGAAAAGCAGAATTCTCAGCCACCATGGTTATGCAAGTGCAAGTCTAATTGGATTACCCGAAGAACTTCTTTTTAAAGTCATGCTGAATCTTCATGTCAAGGATGTTTTAAATATATCCAAGACATGCATGACTTTGAACTTGGTCTTGCAGTCTGATATTCTGTGGCATGACATGGTCAAAAGAGATTTTAAAGGAAATGATAATGTTTCTCAGTCAGAAGACCTAGATTGGAAGGAAATATATAAAAAATCACACATTTCAAAGTATAACCAAGCACAGCGGAGGTTACCACAGGCTGCAGGCACCTTACATGATTATATGGAATATTCAGATTATGTTTCTTATATTGATAATCCAATGTGGAATGTAATGCTATAGGTTTTAATGAATAAAAGCATTTGTGTGTAAATGGTTGTATATATTGTTAATGTTCTATACCTTTTAAATAGTCTTATCAAGGTTTAGGTATCTATTCTACTCAGTCTTTTAAAATTCACTTTTAGGTTTTTTTTATATACAGCATGACAGCCAAACAGGAGCCAAAAAGACTTGAATTCAAATCTGTGAGGTCCCACACATATTCACTCTTGTCACTTGATTTGTGATGACAACCTACAAGGGGGAAGTTCAAAAAATGAATAAAAAATAAAAAAAATGAAAAATATATATAAAATAACTAATTATTTGATTGACTGAAATTTGTGCAGTCTTATTCTCAGAAATTCTCAAAAATATTCACCTGATGCACCCCTCTTGTTTTAACTCTGTTAAAAGATAAAATAGAGCTGATGAGTGCAGTGGTTTCGGAAGGGCGCGAGTAAATAATGATGAAGACAAAAGCTACAGGAATTAATATACCTACTTACGAAACTAACGTTTTTTGTTACATAGGTCAGCATGGAGAAAAAAACAGCTTGGATGTGCTCCCAGTTGGGAAGGGTGGACGAAATTTATCGATACCATTCGATTCTGCAACAGTTAATGGGGAGATAAGTAAGTAAGCTTTTATAATACCTTAAAATTAGATAGGTATTCACACTTCTCGCGAGATCACGCGCAGTATTGGAGTAGAATTGAATAAATGTAAGCGCTACTTGATAATACTGCACCAGAGATTATGCAGGTCGAATCCCGCGCCAAAGTGGAATAAGTATAGGTAATTTTATTTAAATAAATTAATAAATAAAGCTGGACATTTTCACACAGCGTCATCTAGCCCCAAAGTAAGCAGAGCTTGTTTATGGGAACTACATGACTGATATACTACTATTAAATTGATTTTTTGTAAATACATACATACATAGAAAACACCTAGACCCGAGACGAATATTTTCAGAACATACATACATTTGTCCCGCGGCGGGAATCGAACCCGCAACCTTCTGCGTCTTAGGCGGGCCTACGCCCACTGCGCCACAGAGGTTGTTAAAAATCAAGTTAAAAGGTTAAAAACATTCTGGCAAGCAATACCAGATACTGCTCTTTCCTGTAATGGGATATCCAGAAGACAAACCACATTTCACAGCTGGCTTATTAGCACATGCTATGTTCAAAATTTCAGCTTTCTAGACTTTAGTTTTGGCTGTGAGTTGATAGATCAGTCAGTCAGTCAGTCAGGGCTAACGATTTTATAGGTATAGATAAATAATACTAAGTATTGATTCTGTCTGCAGTGTTTAAATAAGGCTTCCATAAATCGCATTAGTTGCATACTGAAAGGCCTAGTTGTGACGACTTCGAAGATTATATATCTTGGTTTCTTCTTTGGTATTTAGTTAGGTATACGTATAGGTGTCACACTAGTTCTCCATAAAAGGTACCTACTTTTCTATCAGCTCATACGTATACTCATCAACCTTTGACTCTTACATGCGCCGTATCTCCTAATCCCAATAAGCTATTTGCGTTTGGCCCCGTGTTCAATCATCAAACGATAGGTAGGTCCTACATCTCAGCTTTTCTGAGGCTCTGTCGGCGCGCAAGATAAATTACTCTAAGTTATTTCGACAGCATGGAACGGAGAGACTTATAAAATCCTCAAAATCTCTGAGTGATAAAAAGTGATTCGCAATCAGCGACACGATAATAACTAACCCCTGTCGTGCCTGTGAGCCGGAGAAAATCGGAAGGGTGAGAGATGCGCGCGTGGGATGCGCCGCGCAGCGTCCGTTCGCTCGCTTTCGCTTCTGTGGCGCCGCCATCATCGCGGAGTTGACGTGTGTCGTGTTCTGAGAGCTGATCGTCAGCGGCCGGGAGTACTCCATAGATGTAGGGCTTCGTGCCATGGTTGTGTGCTGATGGGCTGGCGTAGGTGAACGGTGGAGGGCCAGCGGGCGACGCGTGATAAGCCGCCTTGGCGGTGCTACGGACCCATGCTCACCCACAGTCGCTCCGATGGAGATTTCCCTGTGTACACTAGAGGTGAGGAGCTCGACCACTGTCCTACTATTGTCTTGACCATTTGTGGTTATTTTATCTCTAAAGTAATTCACTATTAACAATTCATTAGTGTCCAGATTCGATACTCCCTCGATATCATAATACACACATTGCTTGATTGGTTTTTTCATTATAAATACGAGCAAAATAAATGTGGAATGCTTAAATGTTATATTCTTACACATTCATGTACTTAATTGTTATCCCTTCGTTTATAAATATGTTGTTGGCACGACAAGTGTCCGATGTGTAACTCTGATGGTGGCGTCGGAATGTCGGATTGCCCAAGCAATAGAGATTTATAAATCAATATCCTTGGACGCCTGTGTTTACGCTACGAAATGTAGTTACATTCATCCTTATCTTTCGTAGGTACCTATACTTACATTGTTTTGTTTCGTGACATGTTCGTATTTAACACTAAATTTTTATTGGATTTCTAAACAAATTACTGAAGTCCTTGTTTTGCTAGTTTTTTTTTTCAAATCCCATAACTTATCTTAAATTTTAGAAACTACAATTTATTTATGAAAAGTAATGCTTTAATTTTGTATCTTTTGTTCAGGCTTCTCTGCATGTATTATACGGTACGCAGGTCGCTAGCATGAAAACATGGCTCGCTTATTTTCTGGGGCAATATACATCTATTAATAAATAAAGGCTACACGCCTAATCTCACAATGCCCTATACGTCCATTAAGTCAACGAAGTGCACTGTGACCATTCGAGCAGATACTTTTACACCACTCGTTCGACATTGAAACAATCTAGACTAAACCTTTTTAGGGTTCTGTAATTATTATTACTTAACTGAATAGGGAACCTAAAATCTATCCATAATTTTGCTAAGAATCCTTACAAAACACAAGTAGGTTTTGTTCAAATCCTATGAATTTTGCATGGGATTGTGTGTTTGTGCTATAGCTGAATTCTGTAAAAAATGCACTCCGTTTGGCCTCGTAAACAAGCTTATTACAATCGAAGAAATGAACGAAAACAGGTACCAATAGGAACATCGTGATAAGTAGTCAACGCACTATCATTCCCTTGCTATCTTATCTTTGTGACTGTAATATCTCAGTTTTAATTCGCGTTCTGATCTACTTAGACACAAGTATAATAGTTTTAATAATATGTGTACTAGTAAAGTGCATGACATGTGATGTGGCTATGAGATTGTTGTGTTTCAACATGAATAGAAAAACGAGACATCGGCCCATTGATGATGATACAAGGAGTGACTCTGGAGTTATAGAAGTCGAGGAGTTTGATTGTAAGTTATTTGTAAATGAAAGGTCATCAAGCAATGTATTATATTGATATATAATTTTGTTAGATGATGATAGTATATATTATATAGATAGTATAGTAGAAGATTCTTTTTTTACCTGGAACTTAAGGAGCCTATCATTCTTACGAACCATCGAGGGTTTTTTTCGCAAACAAGCGTCAGATAAACTTCTACCCCGCTTCCGGTTCCGCTCGTGTGGTACCCAGATGAGAAGCAGCATTTAAATGCTTTATTCCAGGTCATAATAGTATCTGTTCTCTTCCAAATCGGTTCAGGCGTTATGAAGATAATTGGTAATTGATAACTAAGGTTATTAAAAGATGTTGCGATATGATAAGAACTTTTTTTTTAAATATTTAAATATCTAACGGACACATATATAGTAAACCCACACTTTTTTAGGATTCCCTGTGTCGTGGGAATTAGTACCATAACATCCAGATCCGAAAGAAATATCTGCAGATCATGCAAACATTTGTCCCGGGACTGGAATTCGCACCTCTTGCGTCGTAGCCGGCTTCTCGCCCGCCACGCCATCGAGGTCGTCTATTATAAGGAAGATAGAGACTAATATTGATCAAATTCAAAACACAATGGTAGGACAAACATAGTATATAGGTAATGGGTACCACCTAATGCTTGTTTGCTTTGCATCTTATCTGCTTTGTGTACATTCATTTTTGAGGGAGAAGAGATACTAAGTAATTCGTTTTCAATGGTTCAATGTATATTGGTATACTGGATAACTCATAGGATACAGGATAACTCATAATGGAACCACAATTTTTTTTTTTAAATTAAACGGCTCTACTTTCAGTTATCCTAATTGGTTGAACCGCTTTAATAAAGGTTTATATGTGATTGGCTAAAGAGTTTCCTAGATCATAATAATAATTACTCTCAAGATCATAAAGTTTTCAATTCATTAATAAATACAAAAGTACGTATCTTTTTCAACAAATGAGGGAAAACCACACTGAATCATCAAACTATAGGAAGGAACTAATCCTGCAACATACGTAACTTAATATATTGGCAACACCAATTATTAACAAGACAATAAGTTATTAATGAGAAATAATTAATGCGCTCTGTGCTCAAACGTTGATAGAAAATATCATGACAAAAAAAACTTAATTTTTACATGTGCATGAAAGGCAACTCTGGCGCACACAATCCTTTCACCAAATTGTTTCTGACATCGTTCACTAAGCATTTTCAGGCCGCCATACCCTACCTGGTCAGGTCACTGACCTAACGCAAGGTGACCAAGAAAGAACCATTCACAAGATGAATAAATATACAAAAAAACTAATGATATACTCAGGAATAAAATTGCATAGAATGTAGGTATAAATTGTCTTGGCCGAGCCGTTTTCCCCATGGGCGGTAAATAGTCATTGAAATACGTTGCACTTTACACACACACCTGCTTTTATTCAAAACTGCTAGGCTGCGGGGTTCGTTCATAAACTATATTGATGTCTGTTTGCCTACTCTTATACTGTGCCCGCTCATATGGTCGAGCTCTAGCTCTAACAAGAAATACTACCAAAGTTACTCTCTTCTATTTAGGTACATATAGGTAAGAATACCAATTCCTAAAATATACAAACTTTACTGGTTGTTATGGTCCATCCTAACAAGTTTCAGACTATGACGCTAGATCGAAGATAATATACATTTGCTCGAGTCAATTATAAAACATTGAACCAAACTTGAACCTACGCGTACCTATTGAAAATGATCATAGAATACTACTAGGGTGACTCACTGTTTCTTCATTCATTAATTCAATGAATGGAGGACATAAGAGATACAATGAGTACAACTTTTGATAAAATGGTCTTGGTTTTCGGAGCATACTTATTTTTGCCAACTTTAATCTCGTATATGAGACAATAAATAGTAAACCAATCAGCAGAGAAAAAATACCGACTGTTCACTGATTCAACAAATTGATAAAACAATGTTGTGATGGTGGGTCTCGTTCCCATCCCAGCCCAACGGCTGCACTTCGTAGCAGGCATCATTAGTTGTTTCTGCGTTGATGAGAGCGCTCAAACTCGAATGGCTAAGTTGCTAGTCGTCTCGCTACGGTTAGCCGAGGCGAGTCGGGTGCATTGCAACATGCAGGGACTGAATCAGGCAGGCGAGCCCCCACCCTGCCCCGCGTCACCGTCTCGGCCCGCGCGCCAGTTTGTCGTCGAGCGTCCCTCGCGACACTTCGCTATGAAAACGTGAGTGCCTTTATTGATGCCGGTTTCACGCGTGTGCCTTTGTTTTTGTGACCGTTGACAGTGTGACAAGTTTTGTTTTGATACCAATGATGTGGTGTGTGCGACATGGGGACGCGTAGTTGATATGCCGCTGAGCGCGCCCGTCCAGGCGGTGCGCGGGACGAGAACCAGCAGCCTCGACACACTGGATTTCCAAGAGCGCAGGCAGTTGATCGCCAGCTCATTATCTCTCACTGACTTCTTGCACGTAGGAGCCAAGGAAGTGGCTGCAGTGGCCGGTCAGTCTGCCTTTCCCAAATTGTCTTACAGCACACACTCCAGTCGCATTCCTAACAATAGCTTTGCGAAATAGAAACGTTGATGTTATTTTTTAATTTGCACCGCGCGTTTATAAATTCCACGCATTGAACGCCTGGTGAAGAATTATTAAAAGTCTCTCAGCAATTTTTTGTAACGAAGTAATTAAAAAAAGAAATTTAAAACCGACGTGTTTCCTTCGTTTATTGCAGCGCCCTCTAGTGACTTGTGGCGATAAAACCTATATATGATCTTAGAACCATCCTTACAGCCATACAAATCGAGTGCAAAACAAACACATAAACAAGTAGTCAACCTCTAAAGTAAATGCATATACGGGCGGTAAAAAAATAAAATTCAGTAGGTAAGTAAAGTTTATTTCAAAACTTGATTAATGATCGGTTGACTTGGTTTGGTTCATTTCTGTTAGGTGTCATTTCAAATTCAACAGAAAACAAATCACTATTTAAAGTAGCTTAACAATTGTTTACAAATCTATGAAAGGGCCGTAGTAGTTTTATAGGTAATTGAATTAGTGTGTTCACAAAGATACCCATGAACCGTGGCCCTCCTACCTACGATCCTAGTAAAATGGTAGAACTATCACGCAACTTGCAGGAGTGGTTTGGAACGCTAACGATATTTTTATGGTAATAATCATGGTAAAGGTACTATATTTAACCATTTAACCTGTATTTGCCTGAACAATAATCATAGTTAGCCCTTGTACCTGTCCTGTTACTTTTATTACTATACGATAGTTTCCGTAAATAGTATCTAGTATCATATTTATTTATTTATTTTGACACAAAACTGAATCAAATTAAAATACGTACAAAAATTCACATTTTTTTTGAGCTAGATGGTATTCTAATACATGTATACACATCATGGTTAGTGAAAAGTTGTACAGTTGAAGTAAGTTACTATTATATTATTTAATTATGAAAAAAATGATTTGAGTTTAATTATTGTGAATTAGATAAATATAAATAAACGGATTAATGAGTTAAGGATGTACTATGACTTTAAAACCAGAATTTGAGTTCTAAGGCCCACTCTTTAGAAAGAGTGGCTAAAACATGTTTAGAACTTAGGCAACTTGTTGTTAAAAACATTGTAAAACAAATGATTCATTATATTTAACCTATAAATCATTGTATAAGTTAGCAACACATTCTGACAACGGGATTAAAATATGACGTATTAATAACTTAACTCTCAGGACGAAAGTGTTTTGGAAATGGTAATGAGGATAAGGCTTTATACTTTAAAAAATACCCACCAGATGTCGCGCAAAATTTTAAAAAAGGTTTCATGGTCAGACTCATCAATGACAATGTAGCCAATTTAAATATCAATGGCAAGTTACCAAGAATGGTTGTCCGGATCACGGAATTAACCTTAGTTTAAGTTGGAAATCTTGCTGACAGCCTTCGTGGGGTCATTAGTAAGGTCAAATGTAAGCGGCCGCAACTAACTCGTTAGGTACCTGTTGCACTTATAATTACAGATTTTATTAATCTTTGACTCTTTAGGACTACGTTTACTAGTTTCACGCAACGCAAGAATTTTGACTTATACAAAACTTTTCACATTGGAAGATTGGTTCCGATCTCCACTTAATGTCAGGTCATATTAAAAATAGTCGGAAGTCAGATAGGACTATTTTTTCAAGACGAGACGTTATCATCATCACAACTCTTTGTAATATGGTAAAACTCAGTTACTTATCTCTAAATCGACTCTGTTATCCATTTCATATACAAACTGGGTACACGTAGAAACCTCCATTTTGTCATCTAGAACAAACAAATACAACATGTAGTCCGCTAACGGATTAGTTTGGTGAAAACTACACAACAAGGGAAAGTTTTCGTTGTTTGTAATAATGTAAAAAGATCAAATCAGCGATATTTATCTGTAGAGCATTATTCACGGTTTGGTGATGTCACATTGCCGTTTTCACCGTCATAGCCTTTTACAAATGTAACGGTGTTGCTTTCATTCTCTTTGTAGTAATTTTGTGTGGGCTAAAAGGAATGAAAATGATGCCATTAATATATCTTTAATCTGTTGGTGTAGTAAATCGCTTAGTTCGCCATTAAACTTATTGTAATTTAGGAGGATAAACACGAATAAAATATTCAGTAAGCGTCATATTTCTAAGTTCTAAAGCGGCTTTGGCGGCGATATGGCGCGATGGCGACGTAATGATAATTTCGTAGTTAACCAGAACACAAGTCAAAACCAAAAAGACTATTTTGCCCGAGTGCACTGTGTCCGATACGAATACGAGAAAATGTGGATGTCTAACTTCGGATATGTTTCAAACATTAGAAAACGGATCGCGAATTTTGTGCACTATCACAATCCATACTCGTCTGACTGACTTAACGACTAATCTATCAATGCACATCTAAAACTACTGAGTCTAAAAAGGTTAAAATTTGGAACATAGGTTTATATTATAAACTTCAGCATGTGCTAAGAAAGGATTTTTGAAAATTTCTACTTTAAGGGTCCTTTGAAGATGTTTCACATTTTAAGGGGGGAAATGGAGAGTGAATGATTGTATGGGGTATGGGTTTTTTTAAACATGACTTCTCGCGTGCAATGCCGCTGGTAACAGCTAGTCATTCATACAATAGTTATTTCACGCATTCGGATCGGACGAAGTGCATTAGCGCTATAGTAGTAGTCAGTCGTATTTAGATAATACTCGCAGCTTATTTGAACCATTTTTTATGTCAGCATTCGTCAATCTATTTCGGTGGTTGCTTCTCTAATCGAAAGGTCGGTGTCGGCAGCCAACATCATATCTTGTTTGTTACTTCTCAAATAAAATTACGACGCGACGCTGGTTGTCAGCTTTCGTGTTTTAATAGTCATAAATTATCATCTTCTGATACAAGTACTTCATTGACTTGTGTTGCACAAGCGTTAAAGTAATGTTTCTTTGTTAGCGCATGCGACACCCGAGGAGCATAATAATAAGATATTAGTTACGCAAACAATCTAAAGAATCCATTCGATCATCCTTGTTATGTTCAACACACCATGCTCTTTCTATGCCCCTTTTATCTTAAATCACTCAAAATGATGATCTGTATGTTGGTTTAAATAAATGCCTATACGTGTACAATACAAATAGGCAAAGTAAATGTCAGCTTAAGCACGAATAAAGGTCACGTTTTCGAAGGTAAAAGGACCTCAAATCATAGAGCAAGGTGAGGTGTGACCGAGGTGAGGACGATCAGCTGTCATGGTCTGTAGGTGGTACAACCGACACAACATGGCAAAACCATGACTCACGCCCCTCACGTTGCACTACCAATCAGTCATTTATTAATCGTACCTCCTCGTGTACTTAATCGTATACTGAGATGGTAAAGACGCATAATATCCTTATAATATTTTATTCATAATACATAAATATAATATATTATACTCATACTTGTTTTCCAAGGTTTAGCCATTTTGACAATTTATGCAATTCCTATTAAGACTATTGTGTCAATGGATGTAACTCATGACGTTTGAAAAATTACAGGAAACATGGAAAACGGGCTCGTTTCACATTCGATCCTCTCAGGGTGAAACAATAATAATTGTAATATTGCGTAGGCTATTGCAGTTGTAAGCTTGTAGGTATAATAAATTAATGTTGCGGTGGGATATGATGATTGACACCAAGCCGTCTGTCTCGTGACTTGATTGATATGCAAATAAGTTAATTTTCACAAAATGTTCTAACACCCGTCGTGTTTTCTATTATCTATTGCAGCGCAGTTATTATTAACTACATATCTGAGAACCATCGAAGTTAGTCGAGAAGTTATAAAAATCTATTGCAAAATACCGCATTATCTGATATAAATGATAACAGCAAACAAACAAAAAAATACACGAACCAACAACCTCTTATGGAGAAGGAATAGTAAACTATTCTTTAGATTTAGGTACTAAAATTCTGCGTAAGGCCCTGATAAAGTGTGTTTGGAACGTAAAAAGAACGTACCTCATAATGTAAATTGCTTTTCTTATCAGTTCGTCAGTTAACTGAATTCTTTTGATGAGTAATTTAAGTGATAATACTCTTGTTTACATAATACGCGTAGGTTCTTGTAACTCATAGGCTTACTAGAACTGGATATCATCGCTTCACCCGCGTGTCTGAAATTCAAATGTTCCTACATTTTAACCGAGAGTTAAATTGGTAGTGACTATTATTGACGTCCTATTTATGCAATTCCTTTACCTGAACCTACATCTTCTTCAATTTCTTTATTATGTTGCCTTAAAATACTGCTTGTATTTGGTATAAGTTGTTAAGTATTTCCATTTCTTGGAAATCTGAAGTTATATCGAGCTCGAGTGAGCATAAGTGACGTCGCATGCATACCAATTGTGTGGTAGATACTACGCGGATTGTTATGCATGCCTTCTGTGTCCTGCCTTTCTTGTGGAGTTGTGATCTATCCTCATTCTGTATCAGACTTATTCGCGCTTGGGGTTCTTGATTACGTATTAGCTGAAATGTGAACTTTCTCCTTAAAACTCACCTAAATATATTTCTTACTGCGGCATCTAATGTGTTTGAGCTGAGAACTCTGCACACATAGTTTTTAAGTTCTGTAAGCTTTTGTATTTTATTATTGAAGTTGTTTCCTCAAAGTCTGCATTTTGGAACTCGTCAACTAGGGGGCTAAAGAGTACTGGCAGGGACGAGAGAATTTCTCTTTTGTATCTGTATGTAGTTCCCGTTGGCATTGTATTGCGATAGGTACGGACAGTTCTTAACAATAGACTCTCGACATAATGGGGCCATTGATTGTGTGGATGTATCTATCATGTGTTCGTGTGACTATTATTTATACCGATCGTGATGGTACTGGTACCTATTTTGGTATTGACGTGAGAATGTCTTTTTAAATGGTATTCTGTAGAAGCTTTTATGTAAAAGGCTGAAACAAGTGTTTATGTTGTATTTATTGATGTTATCGTAACGACACACTCACCCTCATGATTTCAACAATAGTTGTATGATTTTAAGTCTTTACTACTAAAACATACGGTAGGTACCGTAATTGTTTTGATTTGTTGATGAATATGTATGTTTGGTTGCAGCAAAGAAACAAAATGGCACTGCAGTGCGAACGAATAGCCTGGGATCAGGCGCTCGCACGCCACCTGCTGAGAGGACCAAGTCTAAGTTTTCTGCTTTCGGCAGATTGTTCAAACCGTGGAAGTGGAAACGGAAAAAGAAATCTGAGAAGTTTGAGGCTGCTTCTAGAAGTGAGTAACTTTTTATTTTGCATTTGTAACAACTTATGTACAAAATAACTGAATACGTATCAGGGTATTCAAAAAAAGCCCTTAAGGGTGCAAGGCATGCAATTATTTTTGATACACCTATCAATTGCCTATCGGCTAGTATCAAATACAAAGATATTAAACATTTGATTCTAATTTTGTATTTACAAAAAAAATGTAGCTATATAAGTCGTCAGTCATGTAGTTCCCAACACAAGCTTTGCGTAGTTTGGGTCTAGATGATGCTGTGTGAAAATGACAAGCTTTATTTATTTTTTATTTTAAATGTATTTTATTTGTCAATAAATTTAAATACCACTGGGAGTTAATTATAAATTCGAAGCGCTATACAACGACACTCTTGTTATAAAAAGTGGTTCTATGGGATGCCATACGTATTTCATTGGCACAAACTCGCAGCGTTTTATATTTATTAATTTTTTTCCTCACAAACATCAAAATGTGGTTTACACGATTTCATTCGTTGAAGTTGGCACAATGATTGCTAGAGTCTATTTTTATTTGAATGAATGAAAATACTTTAATGTACATTATTGTAGATCAGAAAAATAAATCTTATTATGGTCTTTATTACCATGTATATATTAATTTCATAACTTTATCATGTATCGTACCGCGTACCGTTGCTATAAACCATACGATGACGAGATGAGACGAGAAACTTGTTACGTGCTACTGAATACATCGTTTTATAAACGTTAGTTAACCTTTTGCACTGAACGACCAATGAGTGCAAAAAAACCAGGTAGTTGTCCCAAAACAGAACCACAAGTAACCCACCTGTACCTGTTCCGAAGGTGATTCTCTGTTGCCTATAGAAAAAAAAGTAGCAGATGAATAGTAGCTCGTACTGTAAAGGCAGCGTTCGTAAGATACGCATTCGCTCGACCGTTTTTTTTCGACCTTGCAAAAGTGTTCTTCACGAAAAGCCCTTTTATTTTGACGGGATAATATAGAACCCTGGTGTTCCGTTTTAAATATTTTTGATATGAAATAAATATATTATGCTGGACATTTCTTACACATCATCATCTAACCCCAAAGTAAGCAGAGCTTATTTTATTGGAACTACATTTATTTACTTTTAAAAATACTTACATATTATAAATATAAAACACCCAGACCCGAGACAAATATTTGCAGATCATACAAACGTTTGTCCCGCGGTAGAATCGAACCTGCAACCTTCTGAGACGCAATCGGATGAGTAGTTCCAGAGATTACCCCTACATCGAAACTTACAAACCTTACCTATTTATAATATCCCAAGCGATATGGTTTCGAGCAAATAGAGCTAAATAATTTTATTTGAATTTGTTCACAGCATTAGAGAGGAAGATATCCGTCCGAGCGAATAGAGATGAATTGGTGCAAAAAGGCATACTTCTTCCTGAAAGTCCAGTCACGCCGGTACCCGAAGAAAGTAAGTAACGATTACGCCATTTACGAAGATTAAATTAAAAACTTTGAAAACAAACCCAGAAAAAAAAAATTATCTACCAGAAATCCAGAATTCCAGAAATCGGACTGTCCAGTTAAAAAAAAACAAATAAGTTCTTAGTCTACTTGTATGTTAACTGAACGGAAATGCTCCACGCACCTTCCTGATCCATTAAGATGTGGGGATATTATACATACATTTTTATCCCTTATGGGCAAGGTAGGTAAGGTAAGTAAATAATTTCTAAAAAAACATTGTTTTTAAACTGGATTTTTATTATAATGCTTAGCCTCTTTAAGAGCAAAAGAATTAAAATCCAGTTTTGGACGGTTCGTCTCCTGGAAGCAAAAATAGATCAGTTAGTAAGTCCACCAAATAAAAAGGTGGAGCATTCCACGTACTCAAACGTTGTTGAAAAATGTCATAACATAAATCGTGTGTTGGTCCCTAGGCCTTGGTATCGGTTTGTAAAGCGATCGATAGTGTAAAGTCTTTTTTGAGTTTTGAGCTTTCGTCATTCGTTAAGTTCGTTTGTTTTGGTAGCATTACATTTCCACTGAACAAATAGGCACATCTATGTATAACATGACTGCTTTTATTCATGCAAATCAGTTATTGCTAAGATCACGTAATGGTTGCGAATAAGCCATAACATGCTCGTACAATACCACCTTCATATACGTAACTTTTAATGTGTTTACATATTCATAGTTCCAAGTCATGCATAATTATTTCATGATAATTGTCGACTCGGACTTGCCGGTTTTGACTAGTACTCTTTTTCAATAAATGAGTTCACCTCGTTCGATTGCCGCCACACTAAAGCTGAATGAAGGATCATCAAAAAAATTACCAAGCAGAGTTCGTTGCCTGATTCTTCTAGACTTCGTCTCGCGTGAGTAATCGGCGTAAATTCACTTCCAAATTTTAAAATCACGTAGCTTTGAAGTTGAGGTTTGCATGTGATCCTTGTGTTTTCAATTAATAAAAACCTATTGACTTTTTTAAAAAAAAGCACGGACGTGCTTTATTGGTTACACATGGTAGTGTGTCAAGCCAAAGTTGGAAAAGTTGTTCGTTTCTAAGCGCAAAACTTGAGAACGGCTTTGTCTGCGCAATGGCTCTTAAACGGTGAAGGAAATCGGCATGTCATAGAACCAAAAATTCGGAGATATGTAACACGTCCTTAAAAGAAGTCTCTAGGAGGCGCACTTAATCATTTCACCACACTAGTTCTTTCCTCATCTGCACTAGGCCCTTTTAAACACCACTATATCAAAACATGGTCTAGCCTAATGAAGGGTGAACAAGTAAAAACCGGTGAACAACGCAGAAAATTTTAGCTCTTAGTACTTAGTTTCTTGTTTTTTACCTCACACAGTTTTTAGCCTCTGAACTTTTCCTCGTTCAATTCAGAGCTCTTAGTACTTAGTTTCTTATTTTTTACCTCACACAGTTTTTAGGCTCTGAACTTTTCCTCGTTCAATTCAGACCTCTAAACTAGCAAATTGAGAGGAATACAGAATAGGCGGGCGGACGGAACCCATTTGTGCATTCAATCATTCTAGATTAGCTGTTATATTCTTGGCGTCATAATGAAACAAGTGTTGGCTGTGCACAGTGATCATTGGATTAGCACAGCATTTAGATTGTTGTTAGTTCTGATGGGATCGGTGACTAAGCTATGCAGTGACACTAACTCTGGAAATACGTGTCAGGGCTTTTCTCTCTCTAAACTTATAAGGAAACGTATAAAATATGCGTACGATATAACAATGAATTCATTGCCCATACTAGCATGGCATTGGTAGCTTGTATCTTTTGAGGAATGGTACTTGCTGTGGTAGATGTGTAGCTTTTCAAGTTCATATTATACCAGCATGGTGCACTTTTCAAGTTTTTAACAAGAGATATCATCTGATCAGTTTATAATGAGTGTGAAATTGGGTTTTGCATCGAGCTCTCGAAACAATGTGCCGATTGCCGTACGTATATGGAGAGGACGTGCGATCGCAAAAAATCGATTACTCTCGTTTTTCTTGATGAGTGTCGAGCAATGGCGTCACGTTATTATGATTGTTACGAGCGTACCAATGTGTAGGCATGGTCGGAAAATATTATATTATGAATGACGCTTATTTCATGCCACATATTCGTCGCATAATTATATTACCTCTATCTGTGTACGGAGTACATTACCACCAGTAGTGAACATATTATTTTATTATTACATGATGTAACATCTTCTGAAAAATAACCAGATCATACATCATCCCAATAGTGCTTTGTTCAGCAAGTGTTATTCAGATAAACTATTCAATCATGGGCTCTTCTAGATTTTTCCAAATACATTTGCCCTTTTACAAACAGCAGTAGTTTTAAATACTTACAGAATCATCGAAAAGCTTTCGAAAACTGATATTTCCACCAATATGCAGGCATCAATCACTCTTATGCCCTGCTTCCATCACTTCCATCACTCGTCCTTATATTACGAACGCGAAAGCTTGGATGTTTGTTCCTAATAATCAATGTAACGGCTGCACCGTTTTGGACGAAATTAGGAATCAATATTATTCATGAGTACATATGGTACGATCCAGGCACTACGCAGCCGAAGCCGTGAGCAGTAGTTAATCCTACTAATATTATAAATTCGAAAATTGTTGTTGATCTTTGTTGCTATCTACTCCCGTATTGGTTGAACTGATTTAGATGAAATTTTAAACATACATATTCGTGACTTCGAATAAGATATAAGCTACTTTTTGTCCGGGTGCGGGGTAGATGCTAGAATTAAAATAAAACAAAAAATAATCTATAAAAATATTTGATTGTACAGATGAGGAGTCTCCGACGTACGAAGAGGCGCGGGGAGAGCCTGTCCGGGATGCCCAGCAGGAGCGGCACGCTGGCCTCGTGAACATGCATGCAGCATTGCAAGCGCAGCTCGCGCAGCAGCTAGCACAGCAGCAGGCAGCGCTCGCCACCGCCATCGCGGCCGCTGCCGCGCATCACCACCACCAAAACAATAACGTCATTGGTGAGTCTTTTTCTACTGCTCCAAAAAGTCGCTACTGAATCTCTTTACTACTATTCCATAAGGTCATTGATCGGTCTTTTCCCTACTATTACATAACGTGAAACAGTTTTTAACGTGAAAAGAACCACCATGACATCATTGGTGGTTCTTTTTCCTACTAGGTTTTCCATAATGTCTTTAAGGAGTCTCTTTCTTACTGTGCCACTTTCTGAACCCAACATTACCATTTTGATAAAATACCCTTAACAGTTTTTTTTAATGATCAAAGTATAGCTAACTCCCCCACACATAAAACCATTTTTAAAGGTTTTACTGCCTTTTTAATATATGTCAACAATAATCTAGCTTGTTAACAGTAATTTAACCGTCAAAATAGGCAATCTAAAGTGGCAAGTATGTAGCTACCTACCTATCATGATTTCTCCCACGGAATTCGGAAAAGGAGTTGAAAATGGTCGAATGATTACAATTTCATTCTAAGTTGCATGGTGCGAAACTTACTAAATTAATTCGATTGTACCTTAAACTTACACGAACCGTTTCCATTATATTTCAAACGGTGGGTTCGGAAAATTCGTGAAATTATAAAATAAAATAGTGCCCAAATACATTTTAATATGATGATGAAAACTATGCAGAGAAGTTAGTAAGCTAATGTTCAATAAATATTCAGAAGGTGCGGGTTCGATTCCCGCTGCGGGACAAATGTTTGCATGTTCTGCAGATATTTATTCCGGGTGTGTGGTACCAATGTACTAGTAGTTCCTGATACCCACGACACAGGGAATCTTAGTGTGGGATCAGAACTATATGTATGTCTGTTGGGTGTTAATATTATTGATTTATTTATTTCCTTACTCTCAAAACGTAAATGTAACAGGTATTTTCTATAGTATTTTCCTATAGAAAACTAAGTGGTTATAGTAACATGACATTAACTTGACTAGATTTTACTGGCAAACAAAGAAACAGCCTAAACCATTAACCAACTAACCGAGTAGATTTGAAATATTGAGGGTCTCTTTTTTGTGTAATGGTGCAGGTTGCTTAACTCAACTTCGACACAGTTGCGGGTTCAGAGGGTAGGAGTTCGTTTGTTTGTTCTTGTGTGTGTTCGTTTGTTTATCTGTTATCATTTTATTTCAAAACAGCTTATCCGATTGTAATTTTTAGTTCGTTGAGTTTTCGTTTTTTTTTTGTCAAAAACTGGTCTAGCTATGAAAATAATTAATGAAACTACAAACGCTGTATTCCCATTGTTAATTAAAAACGTATTGATATACATTTTCGTTTTACATATACCGAAGTGTAGGGTGAGGCGTGACGCGTGGCAGGAATAAGTGGCATCCTGGCAGGACGACGCGACGGTGTCGCCGATCGTTGACCCAACTGCCTCGATAATAGACAAATGCTCGTCGATACCGTAGAGTTAAAGGTTACTAGCCTCTGCTCGCGGTTTCGTCCGTGTAGTACAATGATAAAAGTAGCCTAAGCATTATCAAAGAACAAGATCGATACTAGTTCCAAAACGGTTTAGCCGCTACGAAGATATTTAACAATAAACCTTAAGTTGACTGCACTCTGTCCAGTTTAAAATCTATCCAATTACTCCGGAGTGGATCGAGCAAATGTCAATTTGAATAAAAGAAGGTTTTCTTTTTGATCTGTGGGAAGCGTCATTCTATATTATTTTAGTTGTCTGTCAAAAATGTGGCTCTATATTTTTTTACTTGATAAACAAGTGATACATTACTTAGCCACCTAGTAAGCTTCAGGGAACCTAGCCTCATAAAAATAGTCACTGAGAACACACCCTATACCTTTTTCATACGATTATTTTTGAAATTGCTTCTCCGACGGCCGGGTTTAGCTACTAAACCAGTACTGTTTTCTACCAATCTGTTGCGATTCTCTTCTTCAACTGCCACTTGTCTATAGTTATTGGCCTAATCCAGCCATTGCCTTATTGCCACCAGCTGTTGACGTCATCTAAAAGTGACGTATACGGGGTTCCCTGCACTTTTCAATTGTGTCATTGTGTCGACCACAGGTGTGGACGTTAAATTACCTATCAATATATTATAATTTTTTTTAATGAAGGATGACGAATAGTTATGACTCAGCCACATGTGCAAAATGTATCCGCCATTATCGAAATTATTATAGCAAATAGTGTTTTTATTCCGCTCCATTGCTAAAATTAAGCGCGCAGTTTTTAAATGTTACCTTATTAAGATAGTAAGAGACTGTTAGTTGACCACAGCCGTGTTAAAAAGGTCTTGCAACGATCACACTCTTAGGGGATCGTAGAATGAATCTTGTAACTTTTACTACCATATCTGTAAAAAGGTTCCAAAAGACTTAAAATCTAGAAATTTTTGATATTTTTTGCGGTTGGTGATTGGTACTAGTAAGAATATGTGAATAAGCAAGTACTTACTATCTTTTGTTACCTATTATTGGAACAATACAACAGCAAGGAGAAACAGCAAAACGTAACCTCAAGATGGCTAAAAGCCGGCACATGTGTGATAATGAGTAAAAAGCATAATTTTCCAACTTCAAGCCGAATGCTGAAAAGCAACAAAGGGAAAGCCGAGAAAACCTTACGTAGGCTGAAAACAATCTAGTCGTAAGTAGACTCTCAATGGAGCTTGCTAGTGAGATGTGAAGCATGTTCGTTGCGTGCTCAATAACGCTGAGCGAGCCTTTTACTGCTTCACGTACCTATAAATTAAAGAGAACATATGACGAAGCTAACTTTAAGATAGGACAATGATTATGGATGTTAGTTAAATTAAAATGGTCAATCTAATGAAAAAGGTTTCGCCGTTATGGTACACATTTTAAATGAAGAGTCAACGAATAAAGCCCAACATGTTCGCTACTGTAATCCTCATAGTAGTCAGCAAGCATCCTCATAGCTTTTAAGTTATAGGCAAGTCAATGGCAACACCAATCAATGGAACATGCATCGATTTTTTTAGTTATAGGCAAGTCAATGGCAACACCAATCAATGAAACATGCAACGATTTTTTTGGTTATAGGCAAGTCAATGGCAACACCAATCAATGGAACATGCATCGATTTTTTTAGTTATAGGCAAGTCAATGGCAACATCAATCAATGGAACATGCAACGATTTTTTTAGTTATAGGCAAGTCAATGGCAACACCAATCAATGGAACATGCATCGATTTTTTTAGTTATAGGCTAGTCAATGGCAACATCAATCAATGGAACATGCAACGATTTTTTTAGTTATAGGCAAGTCAATGGCAACACCAAACAATAGAACATGCAACGATTTTTTTAGTTATAGGCAAGTCAATGGCAACACCAATCAATGGAACATGCATCGATTTTTTTAGTTATAGGCAAGTCAATGGCAACACCAATCAATGGAACATGCAACTATTTTTTTGGTTATAGGCAAGTCAATGGCAACACCAATCAATGGAACATGCAACGATTTTTTTTGTTGTAGGCAAGTCAATGGCAACACCAATCAATGGAACATGCATCGATTTTTTTAGTTATAGGCAAGTCAATGGCAACACCAATCAATGGAACATACATCGATTTTTACAGTTATATTAAAGTCTAGAGGATGCCCGTATTCATTTCATTCACCATTTGACGTGTGCGCAGAAATGTATGCACTATAAGGTTCAAGATTTTAAGCCTTTTGGAACCTTTTCACAGATTTGGTCTTGCAACGATCACATAGGTTCTTACTCTTAGGGGATTGTGGAATAAATCCTGTAACTGTTATTACCTTGCATTAGGTATTATTGATCTCCCTGATTCCGTAATCAGAGAGATCTATAATAAAGCTAGTCTATTATAAAACTAGGACAGGACCTAGTTCTTGTAGACTAGTTTTTGACCACAACTTCAGCCGCGTGGTATACGGGTAAATAGTAGCCTGTGTGTATTCTCAAACTATAATCATATTAATCGGTTCAGTCGTAGATTATTAACAAAAAACATCCATACTTTCACATTTTTTATATTAGTAGGATTTCTATATTATGCATGCGCACACTTTCAAACTAAATTCTGTCATGTATTATACTGCAAGATTTTGTATTTTACAAATAATTACTGATTTAGTGTGATAAGTTTAGCGTAATGTCATGTCGGTTTGGTTTTATAAGGGCCTAACGGAGGGGAGGGTTGTGCCTGTGCACTACTGTGAAGCCTAGGTAATGTTGCCGAGTTCCCGGTGGTGCGGGGTCGGTGGTCCGGGGCGCGGGGCGGGGCGGGGTAGCGCGGCGCGCGCCTCAGTGTTGAACCGCCCGCGCCCTCGCCCGCCGGCCCGCGCCCTGCATCTAAAGCTACCCTGCTACCCTCGTCCTAACCTCAATCGGTTCCCTTACCAGCCTATCCAGTTTACCACATGACACCTCCGAAGAATCCCAAACAATTTTCTATCCGACACTCACATATCGGTGCACAAGAATGCTTTTAACTAGGAAGCACGGTTGTGATTTATGTTGTTTATCGTCTTTACCACACTTAAAGTAATGTATTGTTGTATTATGTCGTACATATTGTATTACAATAGACGGTATGCAGTTTAAAGACTGCTATCTTAACGGGGAATCATTATTGCGAATAACATTATATGCGAGAGGTAACGATAATATTAGAATTGAAGGTCTTCTAAGAAGGATATTCAAAGCTTTTTAAATTCTGAAGAACAGTAATAATTGTAAAACTTTCGTGTGTTATCCAGTTAGAATCCCGTTTCATAAAGACGGCTTTAACTCAAAAGTTCTACAACATTTTATATAACCGAGAAGCTATTGAAAATCCATAAGCGTAATTTTAACGCCGAATTTCGTAGAAAATTTATTGTTTATTTTATTAGAGTGGTTGTCTCGAGGTAGAGTTTGCGTGTGGTATCGATCGGCCGGCCGGCCGACTGTTCCTGGCACGCGATCACGGCCGGTGCACCGGCGATGTCCCACGGCACCCTTTCCCATGTCCCAATGCAACTATAAAAAAATATAACACACATTTCAACTTCAATGTTAAAATAATTAACATACTTCTTAATACTCGACGTTTTTGTGCCCGTTCGACAGCGCATCGCTCATTTCTTCGACAGTTTATAATTTTAAGAAAACACATCTTTGAACATAAAGACTGCAAAAAGCTCAAATGAATAAGTTCAAATTAAAATATACATATCTTAAATGAGTGCGGTAATGCGTTACCGGTCCGGGGTTCATGGTTGAGGGTCACATGAGGTATGCTGAGTTGGTGTGCTGAGTGAGTGGATGACCGGGCGCGGGGTTAGAGGCGGTGGGTGAAGGCAGGCGCGGTGTCGCGAGCGCCACACCGCGGCAGGCGCGTGCCGCCGCCGCCGCCGCCTCCCCGCGCTCCGCCGCCGCACCAGCGGGTGTCTATGATGGGCTACATCATGGGATGCGCTTGTCTGAGAGGTGCGTACGCCTAGGATATTAACGCACCATCCTTTAATAATATGAAGGGCGTCCACTATATTATTTTCTGTTTGACATTTGTACGCGCGGTTTTCACGGTCATCTCGAATCAAGCTTTTAGCGTTAAGTTGTAAGAGCAGCAGAATGTGAATTTGTCAAGCAATTTAAAACATATTTTTTTGGTTTTTATATAATACATTTCTGTATTTCTTGGCAATCAATGTCATACTTTATGGAATAAATAGTGTCGTTCTCTGAGTCATCTAAACTCAGTCGAAGGTACGCCACGATTCGTATGATGTAAGAACGCTTTACACTAAATCCGAAGTTCGCTATAAGTTTCATCATAAATGGATGAGGTTTATGCCTGCTGATGTAAGTACACTATAGCAATTCCCAAGGCGATTCACCGGTGACCCTTGTTCAAATTACGCACTTAAACTTCAGGCAAAAGTTCATCAAACCTCATAAACGTGTGACTTGTTTATATATAAGTAAAATTAAAAAAAAAACAATTTCATGTTTTCATGAATTTAATATGATGCCAACGAAATTACCAAAAACTAAGATCACGAGTTTCTACAAAATTATCTTGTAAAAGACCCATCTAAGATAGTAGAAACGTTGACATTGAGTTGAATAAAATATGGAATTGGAATGGAATATTCTATACCGCACTATTCTTACTGCATGGAAAATTTATCATTTTCCAAGTTGGAGAGAATAATATATTGCTGAAATATGTTCTCTGGGCTGCGCTTTTCTGTTCAACGCCGCCGCCCATGCCCCGATAATGCGGTAGTGTCGTAAAGTCGAAATGCGCGAAATGTATTTCTAATCCCTGGCTTCTCACATATTATGTTACAAGAACTTATACCGTGAGTGAATTACTGAAAGCTTCTTGTCGACTATTGCATACCATGTACTCTTAACTTAAACTTAGGGCCTCTTTCATAATTAGAAAATAATACATGTTGAATTACTTCTGAGCACAGATTTTGTCGATGTACTACAGAAAAAATGTGTTGCATAATGATACTCATAATATTATGTGCCATAACTACAAATAATTTACGAGAAGTTATAAATAAAACTAACACTGATAATATAAGGGAAGCCATTCGTTTTTAGGGTTCCGTAGTCAACAAGGAACCCCTATAGTTTCGCCATGTCCATCCGTCTATCTATCTGTCTGTCCGCGTCTTAGCTCAGAGACTCTTAGTACGAGAAAGCTGTAATTTGGCATGGGTATACATATTAATCACGCCGACAATATGGCAAAATAAAATCCTGAAAAAACATGTGTTTGTGTACCTCCCCCTACACGTAATATTTAGGGGGATTTTTTATCCCATAGTGTAGGTGGCGTAGGATAGGTCATTTAAAAATATTGGATCCGTTTGCTAAATATTAAGCTTTGAATTGCTAATTTTTGTTAGAGTCAAGCGTTTGTCCCGCCTGCCAGCTAAATTGCTGCTTTTGGATATGTGAAAAAAATCTTAGTATATATAAGTTAGAAGGGAAATTTCGTACAATACCTAGATGAAATCATGTTTTATGTTTTACCATATAAAATTAAGGAAAAATAGTGCCCGTTTTTAACCGTGAACTCAATTAATATGTTAATAGTATCAAACTTAAAGCACCCTTCTAAGTCCGCATATTGTGACGGGCAACTACGGAACCCTACACCGTTCGTGGCCCGATACGTACATAGTCTGTTTTTATTTATATGAGGCATGCCATCGCCCTGCAAATGCATTCAACGTGTAGGTACATAATTATCAGTTTTTTTTTTCATAAAATAGGAATAGGCACTTCATCAACTAATGAACTCATCCTCCACTGCTATAATTAATTATTTATTTATTTTGCAACGGAAAAGTACAAGATGCAAGAGAAATCGTTTAGATAGGTATATTATGAGCTTATTCTTTATTAAACAAGTGACTTTATTTTCTTATATTGCATAAGAAACAAAATGAAACTTCCTCTGAAATATAATCTGTCCTATAGATTTTTTTTCCGTCCAAGCCCCACAGGAGTTGCATTAATCATAAGTACTGCAATTGCAATAAATTTTTCGATTTTTAAATGTTAAAACAATATTCCACGTCCTGCAATACTGTGACATGATGTTACGACATGGCTGTCTGGCCAATTGTTCTCTCGTCGACCGCCGACTGCCAAGCCAGCATTATCATATCGGACAAAAACGGGCCGAATCTTAATCATGCCGGCTTGTCTCCTGACAATGCCCGATGGTTGTGCGAATTCCAAACCTGTTTTTGCGGGTGGACATCTCCGAGTAAAATGAAAAGGAGATACGTGTTGTTTCGTTGAAAATATTTTTGTCTGGCAATAAACAATAGGAAACACTTTACACACTTTGAAGTAAGTTCGTGTACAAATGATAAAATTTGGCAGATCCGTCTGTAACTTTTACACACTGATATCAATTCTTATTTAAATTGCTGGCTTCCCTTGTACTTTATTTTGTTGTTTCTTCAGCTTAAATGCGAAATACCTTTGTCTTGTAATATATTATTTTGCGCTTGTTGTTCCCATAAGGACACAAAAGCAAAGGTGAAAAAGAGTATGCTCTCGATTGTGAAGTTGCTTTATTTCGTGCTGAATATATTAAAATAAATTCAAGGACACGGGAGATGTCAGTGACCTAAGTTTTCCGAGTCAGATATGTATAAAGTTTGGAATCTCTATGGTATTAGCAGGTGCTAATACCATAACTGTCAGCAGAAAGTTAAATGAAATTTAATCAACTTCATTTCGTTTCACGCTTGCTACTGACAAACTTTATTTGAGTTGTTAAACAACCTAACCGTTGTTGCTTTAATAAAACAACTTTGAGCAGGGTATGGTTTTTTTAATGACTTGGTAAATTTCTTGGACAATTCAGCGCTGGGCCGTACGTAGGCTTAATTCCATACTGCTCGTTTATGTATTCCGTACTACCTCAAATTATATTTAACACATATAAATATGTGAAAGCTTTTTGAAATTTCAAATTTTTATATTTTATGGGTAAAAGCAAATTTGCGTTCCGAAGTTTAACTAATATACGTCAAAAGTCACTATGATTTATGCACATTAATTAGTAGCGTTCAAAGAAAGAGCCTCATAAATGATGATGCATTTATAAAAAAACAATTTGCGGTTCATCGCACTCCCAAAATACAATTATGGCAGTTTTTGTTCAACGCGTACTCGTGCTAGATGAATGGCGATAAATTAAAAATGCAAAACAAAGCGAGACGGTGCGTGGGCGGGCGAACGGCAAAATGCGGAGGGCGGGCGGCGATCGAAGAGCGCGCGCGGTACCCGCGGCTGGTTGGGGGGCGACGGCGAGGTAACGATCGCGCGGCCGGCCGCAGTCTTCCAGCCGCCAGCGCGCCGCGAGCATGAGCGACGTCGGCACGCTCGCTGCGATGGACGCGTTCGCGGGCGGCGCCCGGCGCAGGCCCGCACGCCTGCCGCCGCCGCCGCCCTTCGTGCCGCCGCCGCCGCCTCAGCGCCACGACCACTACTACGTGCGACGCAAGTCCCCCGTGCCCAGACATGGAGGAAACCTCACCCTGTTCACGCGCACCAATGGTACCAGCACCGTCCTCCCATTGCACCGGCACTTTCATACATCGAAACCGCCAAGCATGCTCCTATTCGTTATCATCTCATCTCTCGCCGGTCTATGTCACTGTTCAAGTTCTGTTGCACGTGAATTTCTTACCTGTTAGTAACTTTCTTAACGTGCATTAAGGTAGTACCGGTAATGGTATTTCTATTTTAATAGCACATTCATGCATCGAAATTGCAACATAATTAAGCTCTAGTACATATCTGTAAACAGCCACAGAACGCGACGCGCATTCGCAATGTCAATGTCACTACTGTAGTGCGTTTCACATCTATGTATATATTACTTTAAATTATATAGTTGTACTTAACTTTAGTAAATCATACATTCTGTCTGTACTTATATCAAAATTATCAGTATTTCTGCCAAATCATTTTCTTTGTCAATATTTAACTGTCATCTTGTTCTCTGTGCATACCCATTAGAAACTTAATTTATTATACCTGAATGTTGAAAGACCGGGCTTATAGACCGATTAAAAGAAACGACCAGTTTTCAGTTTTGGTTAATGAAAGTCGACTTTATTTCCAATTACTGCAAAGTATCTGTCAAATAACACTAAATTTTCATTGTCAGCGTACCCAAAGGTACGAAGGATAAAACGCCCACACGCCCGAGCGCTTTTCATAACCTCACAGTAATAATCTAGTATGAATAACCAAAGTACATACTTGAAAAGGCGTTTTAATTAAATATTAACATCTACCCACATTTTAAAGGAGAATGTTACTAAAAAGTCTTAATGTTCTATAAAGCTTTAATACTCGCTTGGCTTAGAAAACGGATTTCATGAAAGTGGTGTAGCGAGTATAGCGATTTCTTACGAAATTCTAAACATAAATATCAAATTTCCGATGAAATGCTCACAGCTAATCTCTTGATTGAACGAAATCGAGGAGCTTCGATAAAAGCGGATGTTTATGAGGAAATTGCTCCATGTGGCGTCGACGATTGAGATGTCAATAAATAACAGCGTGGCGCCCCGCGTCCTTGTGCAACTATTTGCGGCCTGCGCTTGAGCCGATCAGCAGACGGCGCCGGCAACTGCTATTTTAATTGCCACAAAAATGTCCATCATCACCACATTCCACTAGATAACGACGTCGCTGTTCCTGAAATCCTGGTGTCTCAAATTCACTTCTCGCGTAGCGTAATTAATTGTTGTTCAGTTAAATACCTAAGTAGTGGCTGGTTATATGAAAATGTTTAAAATAATATAAAGAACTTGTAATTTTGTAGTGAATGAGTTATTTGTCATAATAACGTTTCCTCTCTATCCTTGTACTCTCTACTCGTAGATATGTATCGGTAATGCCCAACAGCACATTGTTATATTTTTGGCTTAGCCGTACGTGCTTCCATTCTCTTCAATTCGTTCGGACTATGAAATTGTCACGCTATTACTAAGCTTTCCTACGCCAATCGTATTTCTAAATGTGGGGAGCTGAAACAACGCAATCTGTTCAGATGTGATTATGCAGGGATTGGTATAAAGGCAAAGCAATAATTCCGAGAATGCGAAATGGCCGAGGGCGCCCTTGACCCGCCCGCGCCGCTGCCTCGGATCTACCTCCCGATAACGAATGTTAGTATAAACTATCCCTAGTTTGCTCATTCTGAGATTCTCGATAGAGGTAACCTATATTTAATTAAATATCACAAATGCTCGCCTACTACGGAACTCAAACTTAATAATTGTGATTGAAAATAAATGAAGCTCGTAAAATAGGATCACAGTAAAATCAAATCGGATCCGTATTACTAAAATCTGAAATTTCGGATTTTCCAGATTAACATACGTTTTGTGTTAAAAGATGTACGACGACTCAACGTTATCTATGATGAATGTTATTGGTATATAATTAATTATTCCTTGAAGAAAAGTATCCATTACTAGCTAATTATATTAACCAATCCTTCGTTACATATGTATTGATTACACAATGGAATGACATCAATAAAATATCCCATAATTAATATAGAGTGCACGATTACGGTAAAAGCTAACATAAAAGCTAAAGCTAAAGCTAACTTCGTAACATAATTTGTTGATAGGTAATTTGTAAAACGTTATCACGTCTCGGTGGCGGCCCGCCCACGTGGTTGTCAATGTCACGACTATTTATCATCTTCGTCTCCTGAATTCCTCGGGCAATATGGTACGGCACCCAGTTGTCGTGCCGTGTGACGATTATATTGTCCTCGTTACGAATTCAAGAATATTCGTCACTGCGTCGCGTCAGGTCAACATCATCGCTATTACTGAACGTAAACTTTGAGACTATGTTGATTAGATTTAGATAAAGTAGCCATCAATGTAATGGTAGCGCTATTTCTTCGTACTGTTTAAATAAACACCTTTCTATTTTAGTAATTAGGCTAATTAGATAAATCTGGTATCCGAATCCGTGGGCGCTTGATGGATTCCAAATCTCGGTGAAATTTCAACGTCTGTTATTGTAAAGGTGAAATACCAACATGTAGTATCAGACGATGTTTTCTTTTTTTCTTTTTCATGTTGTTCAGTTTATTTTTAGCGTGTTCGTATTTTGGACGGATTGCTCGTCGGATTACGTGTCGTGTCCAATACGACGCGTTGCGTAGATCCTATCTCGTAGTTCGTAATCTTGACATTGTACGTAGTAGCTATACTGGTACCACTCGGCTCTGGGGAACGTTTCGCTATTGGCATACTTTCCTAATTACCTCATCGCATTTTGTTCTAACACCACGTTATACATTGCGTGCTACAATTGTATTTTGGTCGTATATGTAGTATGTATGTACGTACGAATCGACATTTGCATGTAAACATTCCGATATATGCCTTATTGGATGAAATTCTATGTATATGCATACGGGTATTTAATCCAATCCCGTTCAGCAATCTGACAAATAATGTGATTATTATTTATATTTTTATCGCATTGGTTTTGGTTGTATTCAACGTGTTTATTTTAAAAGTTCTCATACATTTGATTATTTTAGTGAAGGCTTGAAACTTTACAAATACGACGTTTTCAGGCTAGTTAAAACGAATCGTATTTTAATAACCCAGTTATCGTTTCGCGTGATTGTTTTGAATTTTCTTAATTTCCTTCCACGTTGAGAACATTAAAGTTTTCCTTTAGCACAGGTGAGTGCGAACACGTGTACGTTTACCTATAGGCCTTACGTAATGCTGCAGCGACCGGATGTCCTCGGGCAGGGCGGCTAGGCCAAGGGCAGACGCATTGATCGGCTCTCCCGGCGACCTTCCCGTTCACAGCTGATGTGGAGACAAAGCGCGAGCGCACGTCTTTTAGTCTTGCTGACATACCTAATGTTACAAACGCAAAAGTTTTAATGTTTGTTGCTCATAATTTGGCTAAAATTTTTTCGCTTCCTAGAATAAATAAAAAGGCGGTTCTAGGATATCTTTGTATCCGAGAACCGACTTTGCGAAGCCGTGGGCATAGGTTACAGTTTTTCGTATAAAAACAAACTTGTAGCTAAAAAGCATTGTAGGCACATAAGGGAAATACATTTTTTTTTTCAAAATGTTAAATGTCGTATTTTCCATAATCCATAGAAGCGCTCCATACTGACGTATGGCGATAAAACATACAAGACTGCTAGATAAACAATGCAACACACTAACAATCGAACACATATCCTTTACACCCAACACAGCTTTCTTTTAAAACAAGTAAATTTTAATTTGGCTCCCTCTTTGTTTGTAATTAATTTCGCGGCAAACTGTTTTCCGTGCGTTATAACATGGTGGGCACATTGAGTGTCTCTTTCTCTCTCGTGCCACATTCCCGGTGACAGACGTGGGAGAAGTACCCGCTCACCACATTGAGATGAAATCAAATCCACTTTTCCTTTGAAATTGTTCGAAAATTACATTCGCGTCCTTGTTTCCCGTGCGTTATAACATGGTGGGCACTTTGAGTGTATCTTTCTCTCTCGTGCCACATTCCCGGTGACAGATGTGGGAGAAGTACCCGCTCACCACATTGAGATGAAATCAAATCCGCTTTTCCTTTGAAATTGTTAGAAAAAGACATTCGCGTCCTTGTTTTTGCACTCCGGTTTTCCAAGGGTAAACCTGGGTATAACCTGGTGAAAAGGCTTGGCCACGGGCAGCCCGCTCAACGACTTTCTTGCTTATCTTTGCCGTTGCTAGAAGGAGAAAATATACATGTTCTTATAGAAATATAACTCTTGGTGTAACAATTTGCTTTTTTTTATATTGTTTTCGCTCGAATCGTTTCGTGTCCATGTCTTCCCGATCGCCGTAACGAGGGATAACAAGGAGTGGAACGGCCAAGGTCAGTTATCGATTTGAGGTCTCATCATTAAAGTAAATATTGGATTTTTTACATATTATTTGTTGACAATATGATTTTCAGAAATAAAAAAGCAGTTATCGATTTGAGGTCTCATCATTAAAGTAAATATTGGATTTTTTACATATTATTTGTTGACATTATGATTTTCAGAAATAAAAACTCTAGTCCTCTGCTTTGTAAAATGTTCATACTAGTTCTATAAATGGAATGACGCACGATTTAAAGCACCGCGCTGTATCGCAAACGCTATGCCTAAATGACATTGCAATTACTTGTAACGTCATAAGAAAATTATTGAAATACTGTTACTCCAATTCTTTTTATTTCAATGTAGAACTAGGAGGACTTAATGCTAAAGCATTTTCTATCAGTCACCTTGGGCGTGCAAAAAGAATGGTGTGGCGTGTCCAACAGAGACTTAAATGTTAATTTTAATCATGATATAATAAAGATAAAACGATTTATATTTATAGCATTATTAAAATAAACAAAGTAAAATATATGTTACTTTTATTATTAAATGTAAGAATAAATAAATGCATACATCTATAAAGTCCTGCCTGTTTCCCGAAGGGGCAGGCAGAGGTTGTTAATACATGTATGTACCTTATTATTTTCGTAAACGTTCGCTTCTTGGTTACTTACCCAGAATTATTGAAATCCAATATTAAAATTATGTTATTATGTTGTACGTCAAAGATTAATAACAATTAGAGAACAGCAGCAGTTAACCATAAGTGGGAATTAACCATTTATCTCATTTTTCATTTAACTTACTAACTTATATTTGTCTAAAAATAATTATATATTCAAAGAAAATGTAATAATACCAAATAAATTACAGTAAATAAATGGCTACTTGGTTTTTCTTCTGAGACAAAACATCGATTTGATAAACAATCTTACATAGAAGATAATGATGTTCTAATTTCTCAGAAACTTTTTTTCACTTTACGTGGTTTTGCTGTAAACTCTGAATATTTATATCCATCCTAAGGGTTTGATTTAGATTGAAGACATCTCGTTTTTCTCGTACAAAATACCTTCACTTGTTTCGTTGTGTATTTCATTAGTTTGATTTAACGTTCTGCAATTGTAAATCAACATAAATGTATATATTAGTTTTATGATATAATAGGTTGGGGAAAAAGTTTCTTCGCATTTTTTAAGAAAATTCAAAACATTTTTTAATATAGTTTATTTACATTTAACTAAAGTATGTAGGTACCATTTTGTTCGATAACTTTTTGCCATTTTGTAGGCAGGGACATGATCCCATTGCTATAAAAACTTTGGGGCTTCTGTTCAAAATACCGCGACAAGTGGTTTTGGCAGTCCTCTCGTGATGTTAACCTGACACTGCCTAAAGAATTCTGAAGAGACCGAAACAGGTGGAAATCTGAAGGTGCAAGGTCAGGACTATACGGCGGATGCATTAACACATCCCAGCCAAACTCTCTTAATTTTTGCTGAGTGGCTAAAGATCCACTTTTCATCACCAGTTATCAGCTTCTTCAAAAATGGTTCGGTTTCATTACGTCGTAATAAAGAATCACAAATGAGAACACGGTTCATTAGGTTTCTTTCAGTGAGCTCGTGAGGTACCCAAATATCGAGCTTTTTTGTGTACCCAGTTTTTTTCAAATGCGCCAAAACTGTTTTGTGGTCAATTCCCAGTTCTTCAGCTACGTCGTAACTACTGATATGCCGATCTTGCTCCACTTTTTCAAAAATGGCATCCATTTTATCCGTAATAGGGCGACCAGAGCGACGTGCATCTTTGACATCAAAATTTCCGGATTGAAAACGCTTAAACCAAATTTGTGCTACTCTCACAGACACTGCACTAGGTCCATAAACATCGCAAATTTTTTTCGCGGCTTGCGTTGCATTTTTACCTTTTTTGTAGTAAAATTTTAAAATGTATCGAATTTCTTCATTAGATTCACTCATCTTAACAGTACGAAAAACAAATAAAAATCACACATTTTCCTAATTTGAATTTGGAATTATCTTCTTTAAAATTTAAACTTTTAATGATACCAAAACCAGCCAGATACAAATAGTATAGCCAAAGAGATTTTATTACAAGTTCATACATACAATAATGCGAAAAGACTTTTTCCCCAACCTAATATGTAATATAGGTGACACACACACTGATATCGTAATAATGTACCAAATCATTGCAATCCATATAGGAGGAAAGTTTAATAAACATAAATATTTGTTTTCGTTAATCGGTTTCATTGACCTCGTACTTCAAACGATACATTTAACGCATCACACTGGTCGAATGGAGTTCTGAAACATTTCCAAACTAACGCTCATGCCTGCTGGACAATAAACCAGTGAATTTTTAGAATGAAAATCAGTATATGTGAGTGTAGAAAATAGCACACAGGTAATCGGTAGTATCTATTTCGCAATACATTTGAGTAACTTGCAGTAGCAGGTCACGAAATTTCGAGGCTGGCGCTGCCAGGTGCTGCTAACTCTCATTGCTTCATACGGGCACGGGTCTAATGGCTTATAACTGGATTGAACTATTTGCTTTGCATTACAGCTGTTTCGTGTCTCAAAGAATTTTTATATGCGTTCGTTGTGAACTAAATACCACAATAAATGAACTTCGTTTCGTCATCTGAAATACTTCGATGATTTTTCTCGGCCACGACATTATATCTGCATTCAAACCCTGCTCTATTTATAATGAGGCAAACAATTTCGTATATTGACCCAAAAAAATCCGAATTCAGCACGAAAATACGGTTAAACTGAATTATTTAATGAGCTCAGGAAACACATCGTCGAAAAAATCGCAAAAGAAATGAACAAAACACGAACACGATAAGACATTTTAAAAATAACATTTACGAGCATACATTCAGCGCGATGTAGGCGGGTTTTCATATACGTTTATTAGTTATTATATCTCGTCGAGTTACGGAGATGCGTCAATAATACAATTCCATGGGGCCAAGGCCGACACCGACGCGAGTCGGGACGGTGAATGGAACAGCGTACTCGTCTATCTCCTATTATTAGAATCATCGCCATACCCGCTCGTACTAGTAATCTAGTACCTAGACAAACCCACTATCTACACATCGAGAACCGTACCGGTTTTACTCAAATTACACATTGCGCAATAATACTATTTGAACAATGAAACATTCCAAATGAAAATCTGAAAACTGAGTCGATATCATTCATATATTTAGCGTGTGAAGTAGGTGCAATAATTCCTCCGGAAAGGTTTATCTTCAATTTTGTTTTTATTTTTATTTTCAGAACCAAAGAAAGACAAATTGGAAAATGGTGGCGAAATGGTGAGGCCTGAGAGGCCGAACACCTTAACATCAGGCAAACACGCGCGACGGATATGCTATCAAGGAGACGTTGGTATGTTGCATTCGCATAATTAATAATGTACTTACCCGTTTAGTAGCTATGTGCAATAAATTTAGAGATTAGTAAAAACTAAAAACTCTGTCGGTATTTGAACAAAGTTAAGTCTTCACTGGCGTCTACGAATTGGAGTGAACTTGTAGCAGATACAAAAAATGTGTGGCATATGAAACGGTATATTTAACAACTTTGTGGCAAAAACTTTTGATTCTAAATACTTTGATGTAGTATGTACCTACAATTCCAGTTAATTGACTCTATGTACCTAAATTCCTGATTACTTTGCTTTTCAGTTGAGCATACCGAGAAACGACTCGTTAAACCTACCCTCTCATTACACTTCCAACATTGAAATAGGAAACTACTAATTTTAGCTTTTATTTCTATAACTTTATATGGGAATTAGATCGTAAAGTTGTATACTTTTCAAGTTTAAGAAGGTTAAATTGCTAAGGCGAGCTATATTAGCCATATTCTCGTTCCCATAGCCCTCTTGCTAGTATAATTAGCAGGGTGGTCTGCCCTGCCTCATTCAAATAAGTAACTTTGTTTTAGGCTATCAGATTCAAGCGTTACTTTGCGGAAAACCACTTTAAACTGTATATTCAATAGACAGAAATATTTAATAACTAATTCTGCTTACTCTCTCACCCCGTTGAGACCAACACAATGCAGAACGTTTTCACACAATATTATAAAAAACTAAACATGAAATCAACACGTTCTTTCAATGTTATGCCGAATCAAACAGGTATACCTGATGAAAAGCGGTTACCGTTGCCTTTTGACATCTGCAACAACTATGCCTATCAATAAGTAACTAACAATTTATTTATATTGAATATCGCTTGATTTTTTTCATATTAGTTGGTGGCTATGGTACGGTTTGCGACGGCGGAGGCGGCGTAAGCGACGAACAACTGATGCTGTCCGACCTCCCGGAGCCTCCGATAGCAGTCTCCGAGATCGGGCCCATCCCGCCGCCACCGATGTTCAGCTCGCCGAGCCCCACGCGCCACCACCACAACAGCACGCCGCACCACTCACACCAGCACGCGCTCCTCCAACATCCTACTTCTGACTGTAAGTGTACAACATGTACCCTTACTTGACTTGGTGTTTTTAATCACAATCACATCTTATGGAAAATGCCGATGTGAAGTTTCTTTGGTTAGTTTAAAGCGAAAATACATCACTCTCACTCCATGCGAAAATACGCGCAGTGTGAGTGACAGATTCGGGCATGAAAGCCAATAATACAAATAAAATGGTCTAGAAAAATAACTAGAAAAAAACTAATTTGTAGATTAGAAGGATGGACGTCAGACGAGTTATAGAAGAGCTGATTAAAGAAAACAAATATTTTGAGTAAAGATTCACTAATTGTGTTTTTTTTTCGTTTATTTAGATTACACCCTCAAGTAATTATTCTAATAGTTACTTGCAAAGTATCGACCCATAAATTTTAACATAGTATCTTAATGGTCGTCGCAAATTATAATAACTCAAGTCCAACTTGACTGAAAGTACAACAATGAATCTTTTTATCGTGATATGTACAAAAATATTTGAGCTTCAATGAAAGTGGTATACGACACGAGGTATGCTGTACCAGCCTTGAAGATATAACACAAACAAACAAACACCTCAGTGTAAAAACACTGAAAAGGAAACTCGCGCCGGCTTTATTAATCTATTAAACATATAGATTAATAAAGCCGGCGCTAGTTTCCTTAGTTGTAGAGAAGGAGACTGGAAATCAAATGTCAAATATTATCAAATGTCAACGTTTTAATTTGCTGTCAAGTTGAAAGTTTTTCAACCAGGTATTAAGTACCAAAGCTGCGAATAACGTGAAAAAACACATCGACAAAATCTATTTTGTCGGCAAAGCCAACTCATACTACGCAATATTCCGTGCCAAAGAAACGAATTAATTAAATTTAAGTGACTCTCTAAGTAACCCTTCTATCTTCTATGGAACCTTATTTCCCCGGAGAATGTATAACACATTTATCAATATAATATTTTTGTGTGACACACTGGCTGACAATCAACGCACAGCCTAAATCGTACGTCTTAGATGCCTGAAATTATGTATGTTTGAGGTTCCTTTTGGTGTGTGCTTTAAATAAGATTTTCCGATATTCCACCCCTAGAGGGTGCAGCAAGAAGAACGCAGAAGTCGCGATAATATATAATTGTTGTATGTTCCATTCAGCGGAAGACGAGGATGAGCAAGATGAGGATGAGGATCTGACGGACACGAACCGCGTGGAGGAGATCCCTCCCAAGGAGCCCATCTTCAACGCGGTGCCGCTCAAGTCGGCGCTGAAGAAGCGGCCCGCGCCCTCCGCCTCGCCCGCCGGCACTCCTCTCACGCAGCGGCAGGACCACCATCACACCAGCTTCAAGTTAGTACCGTTATTATATTTATCCGCCACGCAATTAAAACCATAAAATACCGTCCTGTTTCGCTACCCACAACGCAATAAAGGCCATAAAATACCCTTTCCCTCACTACCCATGACTCAATAAAGGCCATGAAATACAGTCTCTTTCACTACCCACAACGCAATAAAGGCCATAAAATACAGTTACTCTCACTACCCATGACTCAATAAAGGCCATGAAATACCGTCTCTTTCACTACCCACAACGCAATAAAGGTCAAAAAGGGAAATGTGAAGTTCACTAGGCCCTTCTCAGGGCTGCCATACCTCTTCCTGGTCAGATCACTGATCTAAAAGAACCGGTGTTAAGACGTAGAATAAAGGTCAAAAACTGAAAAGCTACCCAAGATTTAAGTAGAGTTGGAAAGAGATGGCACTATATGCAATGTATAAAACTGTCATTTACCAGTCGTCCTTAAGTCGTTAGTAGCAGACGTTAAGTAGTATTTCAGTATTCGACAATTATTCATTTACTTTAATTACATTACGGAGGTCTGACAAAGGCAATATTTCTATTCTTGACTTGTCGTTTGTATAATTTCAGTATAAAATTTGTCAAGGGGCATTTTAACCAAAGTGGGGGGCTTTGATCGGCCTAAGAGTATTAATAACCTGTTGCATAAACCTTTTGTTACGAAGTTTTTAAAAGCGACGTAAAACAATGTCTTTGGCGAGTGCTTGGTTCGAAAGGTTTATCTGTAGCTTGATCTTTCTTTATGTTATTTCTATATTCTTCTATAAATGAGGTTTGGAGATATTTTTATTATACTGTTTTGGGATACCTTGGAAAACAATGCTAGTAATTCTGTATTGCATTTCTTAAAGCTAAAATAAAAAGGAAAATAAAAAATATTTGTAAGCTGTCCCAATTTTCAAAAAAGTTCTGACTTTTCCTCCTAATATATTTTTAATCCTGGTCAAGTTTAGTTTAAAAAAATGCAACACAGAATCATTATTGATGGTGTTTAAAATCCACGTCAACTTTCCCTAATGTGTGTTCGATTCACGAATCTGAAAGCTATCAAATATTTTGCTTGTGAGCATCCATAAATGTGAAAATTGGTTATTAGGCGTGATGAAAAATGTGATTCTTTATTTCCATCACGCGGCGGCATCAGGCGGCCGCCACCTAAACCCAGGATCCGAATATGGTAACTGCTGCATATTGAACTGTCGACCACCTGAATGGCCCGCAGACGGTCGGCTTCGCAAAGCATCGTGCATTGCACGCTTACTATCATCTGTTACCTCTATAACTATCTCTCGCAACTGCTCGAAGGCATAATACTAGATTCTCATAACAACACGTTTTCAAATACCCAGTTACATATACCTACCAGGATACAGTGACGCTCAAAATAACCTCGATAGTTTTGAATGTACTTGTAACTGAAAATTATCAGGAGACATTAAAAAACTACAAACGTAACAGGAAATTCAAGTGTACTGTCAATATTTTATGTCACAAATCTATTCTTACTTTGGTAACAAATATATCGTGAAAATTGTTCAGAATTGAAAGGCAAGAACATATGATTGGTCGCCTCATATGACATGACAGCTTCACAAAAAACATCATCGAAGGAAAATAGAAGGAAAACGAGGAAAAGGAAGACCGAAAATGGATTACATGTGCCAGATAAGCGATAAAGTTTCTGTCATGTCTTCTAAGGAGTTAAAAGACACCGAATTGCATCAGTTGCACAAGAGCATAGCTCTTAAAATGATAAATGTTTGTGTATTACAAGATTTTTATAAATAAGGTTATTTGAATTTATTAAAGTGAGAATCTGGTGCTTTGAAAATCTGGTCTTATGCTCTAGAGCTCTCGCCATCATATCGCATTACTAAAACTGCCATGATCGTGACGCTTCACAGATACAATACCTACTCAATGTATTTGTCTATGTGCTTTACCTAGAATGGTTGTATCCATCGATGTGGTTTTCTTGTCATTCTTAATGTTGTTTTCAATGTTGCATGTGAGTGTACCCAATAGTGTTACAATATTTACACCTAATAGATGTATGTTCCAAATCTAAATGTTGTAAAGTTTAGTGTTAACGATATTTTAGACGATAATTCCCGTAAAATACAATTGGAATATTTTTAGGTGAATGTTGAACGTTCGAGTAAAGTTTCACGTACAACTAACATTTGCACTACATTTTACACGACAACCATCTCACTGACATTACACAATGCCCCACAAGTTATCACTGTTGTTACTTATAGAAATATCACTAATTAAATAATTTAGTTACAGACAAGACACGTTGCAATAAATATTGAGCAATATTATTATTTTAATCATGATTTTCAAAACAATGCAGCAATGGAAATCTAATTTTTAAACGCATTTCTAATTTAAGCTTTATCAACTAAGGATTGTTTTTAAAATAACGAAATAAATAAATAACTAACTGTCAAATAGTCCTGACCCTAGACATTAGAGTTCCTTGTGTCGTGGGTTCTGATTCCCACGACTACCATGGTGCCACAACACCCAGACCCGGAACAAATATCCGCAGAATATGCAAACACTTGACCCGCAGCTTCGGGGTTTAAAAAAAATACTGCTTACATTTTGCGTTTACAAGTATGATAAAGTTATAAAGTTCCAAATTTAATCCAAATCGGTTTAGACGGTACGGATTTATAATAGAATAAGATTAACAGATTCTAATTTGTGCAATTTAATACGACAGTACTCGACCGGTGCGCATGGGCAACGCGCACGAAAACAAGGAGAACGCTCGTCCGTGGGAGGAACACCGCGACGACTACGCCAACGAATCGGCCGCGGCGAAGCTCGCGCGGAAAGAAAGCCTCAACATCAAGCTGGCGCTGCGCCCCGACCGGCAGGAGCTCATCAACAGGTGAATTATAATTTAACACAACATTCTTTATTTCAGTATAATGTGTAGGCTTTCTGAACATCAATATCTGTTGGTATATCAAAGATTTTCGCAAGAATTACCTTAGAGGTTTTTAATGCAGATTTTGTAAAATCGTAAAACAGCTAGAAGCTCAAACTACGTATTTCTTAAGTCACATTTGCAATTCACTTACCAAATCATCTATGAGACTTCATGTTTATAACACTCCCTGATGTGAAAGTTCATGTCGTTATCCCGCATACTATAATAGCCAAGAGACCGTTCGGTATGACTTCATAGAGATGCGATGACAATGTCACGTTCACCTGAGCGCGTAATGAGGGATGTCACTCGCCACTTATCTTTCATGAAAACACGAGAGTACAGTGTGCTATTTTCAACCGAGAGCTATCAGCGGGATCGGAAGAATGTGCTTGTTGATTCATGCCAACCCAACCAACCCATGTTCTAGTGTTTGGCGTGTTTCTATGTATCAACGTGTAGTTGTTAATATACTATAGTAACGGGCGACGTTTGGTTTGTATTGACGTGGTAATGCCTGGCGACAATGCACGCCTGGGTGTGTTATTTTTATCAGCATCGGCAGGCAAATTTCATTATTATTAACGGTTTATTCCTTCCTGTTTCTATGCTTGCTCTTGGCAGTAGTGATATTGTTTTTTGAGCGGACTGATAAGTGTCGTTAGCAGGCATGTATTACTGGAAAGTATTTGTTTTAAATTATTTTTGTAATAATTAATAAATTGGTTTGAGCTAGGGTTGCACAAATGGTGTGTTTATTAGAATCGTATAAAGAGCGTGTGTCTGAATTGCATACGCTTGTAAACAGTTCTCGGAACACAGTGTTTAGGATCGTGAGGTGTGTCAGGTTTGTATCTAGTGGTGTGTGTTACGTTCGTTACAAAAGCGTGTATGTCAGGATTGTAGCAACTGGTGTGTGTTGGAATCATAGCAAGAGCGTGTGTGTCAGGATTGTAGCAACTGGTGTGTGTTGGAATCATAGCAAGAGCGTGTAAGTCAGGATTGTAGCAGGTGGTGTGTGTTAGTATCGTAGCAAGAGCGTGTGTGTCAGAGTTGTAGAGAGTGGTGTGTATTGGGATCATAGCAAGAGCGTGTGTATCAGGGTTGAAGCGAGTAGTGTGTGTTGGGATCATAGCAAGAGCGTGTGCGTCAGGGTTGTAGCGAGTGGTGTGTGTTGGGATCATAGCAAGAGAGTGTATGTCAGGATTGTAGCAAGTGGGTTGTGTTAGTATCGTAGCAAGAGCGTGTGTGTCAGGGTTGTAGAGAGTGGGTTGTGTTAGTATCGTAGCAAGAGCGTGTGTGTCAGGGTTGTAGAGAGTGGTGTGTGTTGGGATCATAGCAAGAGCGTATGCGTCAGGGTTGTAGCGAGTGGTGTGTGTTGGGATCATAGCAAGAGCGTGTGTCAGGATTGTAGCGAGTGATGTGTGTTGGGAATATATCAAGAGTGTGCGTGTCAGGTGTTGTAGCAAGTGGTGTGTGTTAGGATAGTAGCAAGTGTTGTGTTTGGATCGTGGTGACCTGTGGTATCTGCATTGCGTGCTATTATTAATAGATCGGAACGTAAAATTAATTTTGCGTTTACTATTACTGGCTTATCAGGGATGTGTATAGTTCGTCTCTCCATCTCTGCCTGGACCGTTTGGAACCCATTGCGTAGTTGCTTTCGCCCGTAGTTCAAACGTACCCAGCCCACTTTCACTTGCACTTTCATTTGTCGGTTTCCTGAGCCACGATGGATGTGTAGTAATTGAGATATTTTTGCGCAGGAATATCCTGGTGGTTCAGAGCGAGTGCGAGCGGCAAGAGTCCTGGGAGGCGATAGGCGCGCGCCTTATCCGACGCCTGTCCATGCGGCCCACCGCCGAGGAGCTCGTCGAGAGAAATATACTCAAAAGTAAGTTTTTTTTACGCACTCGGATGTTAAGGGATAATTCCCACACATACACCAATTAATGGACCATTGAAAGGAAATTAAGTAAATGCAGGTGGTACTTCGTGAAAAAACTGTTTATATAATTGTATAATGTTCATCGGCTTAGACACACACTTTCTATATTTTTATCTCTAACTCCTGTATCACACGTTCTGATGCGTTCAACTTACTTATAATGATTCCCTTACTCCAATCTAGAACATAGAACATAAATTAAAAAATAAACATATAGAATATTAACTATTCTGTACGCATTTTATTTATTAATTTAAGGAAAACCAGCAGCACATACAAACAATAAAAAAAAGATAATAGAAACAGAAGGCTATTGAAAGGTTTTCACGAATAAGATGAATAGTAGATAAGAAGTGTGAAAAAGCAAAGTTAACAGATAACCTACAAGATTACAATCAACGTAATACATAAAAAGCAGGAACTTAATAAATGTGATAAAAAACTAATAATAATAGTATTTTACAACAAAAAAATTGTTTCTATTTCGTTCAATCATTGAAAATATGCCTAACAATTTTCTAGGTCAATCGCCAGCTGAAGAGAAAAAGCAAAAGGAGGAGAAAAAACGATACCTGCTGCGCAAACTAAGTTTCCGACCCACAGTCGACGAGCTCAAGGAAAAGAAGATCATCAGATTCAGTGATTACATCGAAGTAACACAGGTAATGATCGGAATAATCAATTTATTGGTAATTATTTACACGCCACTCAGATACATTATACACAATATAAAGAACAAACACTTCTCAATCAATTTATATACACATGTATAAACATCAATTTAAAAATAAAATAATCAATGTTATAATAAAAAAAAAATTACGAAGCTATAGTAGTAGGTAGGTACCTACAGTCTCATTAGTTTACTTAATGTGACATGCCATGTTATTCATCGTGTTGAGTACAACATCATTCGATTAAAAAATATGCTTCTATCGGTGCAACTGATGAAATTCCCATTTATTTATTTCCATGCCGGTCTTTTTTACCTCCTCATACAACATAACCGCGAAATCCTCCTTTATCTAACTAATGTAGTTCATTCTCGGCCTTTCTCTTCCTCGTTTTCCTTATATTCGTTCGAAGATGGTTTTTGTGAAGCTGTCATGTCGTGTTACCAACCGTCTCGCCTCTTCTGTTCTGAATAGTTCTCATAACTGTTGTCCTATATTTTCTTGAGCGTATGATTTAGAACTAAGTGCTCTTCGTGCTTTGGAGGGCACGTTAAAATGTTGGTTCCGGCTAAGTCCCTAAGCCATGTCCGGAAACTGATAAGTTACTCATCTAACGGATTTTTACCCGTGACGACAGAAATCCGTACATGATTATGCCGTAAAAGGTAGTTTGCTTGTTACCATTTATTTCCGATTGGAATACTGTTTTTTTTTCTATCGATCGGTATGTCTTCAAGGGTAGTTCTTATCTTTAGTTCTATTCACTAGGGTGTTCTGCATTCGATGATGAAAATGGGGGTTTTAGAATTTTATAAAATGTACTTTTATTTATAATTATTTTATTTACTTGTTGACAGGCACATGACTACGACAGACGCGCTGACAAGCCGTGGACGCGGCTGACTCCGCGCGACAAGGCAGCCATCAGACGCGAGCTCAACGAGTTCAAGAGCTCAGAGATGGCCGTGCACGAGGACAGCAAACACCTCACTCGGTAAATACGCCACGCAACTTTGGGGCTCTGATAATAGCTTTTTTTATGTAATTTGAAAGCTGCATACAGTCCACCCGATGAGAAGTGGTTATCGCCTATTGATGATTTGATATCTGGTGATAAGTTGCCTGTCTTGAAGGACTTTTTCCCTGCTTGGAAGAACCCTTGAGCCGGTTTTTCTTTTAATTCGGTGGACACAGTATAGAAAGAAGCTCATTCCACAGCTTTCACATTATGGTGAAGAATGTACGAGAGACTCACTTGTCAATGAGTACTATTTCGGTGTCGCAATGTACGATCGGAGAATTGCTGGAATACCTGGATACCTTATAAGATATTCAATAGACAGAAATATTAAGTAATTAATTCCGTTGAATGTCTCTCATCTTGTTCTTTCTGTTAGGCGCTCGACGAAGCAATAATTCTTCGTAGATGTTGCGAAAGGTTGAGTCATTGGATAGCTAGTAGCTAGTAGCTAGTGAATGTAGTTGCTTCTGAGGAGAGGCGAAACACACAATCTACATTCGAAAAACCAACGAGTTTTTTCGAATGTAGATTGTGTTAAAGTTCTGATTTGCTCTACTCAACAGAAAGAAAGAGAGCGAGAGAGAGATTAAACGGAGTTAGTTAATTCATATTTTATGACTATTGAATATATAGGCGCTTATAATGGTTATTTCTTGATGCAATTTTTTAACCGTCGCACAAAAAATAAAAAGAGTAAAGAGATGCACCTATACAATTGCGGCATGAAATTGCCACAAAACTAGCCTTAAACAAGGCGCACAAACCCAGCACGTTTGTGCGCCTTTAGAAGAATGAATTTACGAAAATGTACACTAGTAATCTATCATGGATATGGTCAATAGCATCAGCGGGGAGAAGTCCACTTGTGAACATATAGGACGAAGGAGCCATCTCCATCCACTTAATTCCAGCATAGTTTACGAGGGTATCAGTGCATAAGTCTAAAAATAAGTTAAATACGAAGCATTCTTTATTAGCAAACACAAATTTTAGATTCAAGCCTATCAAGAATACAGTAGCATGTTGTATAAGTATCGCAAAAAGCAGATTTGATAAATAGGTTATTTCAGGTGGTCCAGCTGCGACCGCAGCCGGCGATCAGTCGAATCCGCTAGGTCATGAATGTAGAACTAACGGGAGATTTGTTGTGACAGATTCCATAGACCATGACGGCTGTACTTCAGAGCCAAAGCGAAGGCGAAGGCAAAGAAGAGGGGCGGCCAGCGAGCGGCGAGCTCACCCACGATATGCCAGCGCCCGCGGCGACGCACCTGTGATCATAGAACGTTATTTAGATTGACTTCCTCCGACACCTCGGAGGATTTGTACGCAATAAATTACACATGCATCGGTAAAGTGTTGAATATTCTAAAGTTGCGTTACGACTGTTTTGATGTTACATTTTTTTAAGCGAGTGCAATCTTGTTTTAAAAATCTATTATTGTATCGTAGTTATTGCCGAGTACAATTAATATTATAAATATGGTATCGTTAAGTTGACGTATTCTAAGCGTAACTATACATTCTTTGTATTGACCTTCGAGAAAGGTTAGTGATACTGATTATTGTGGTGGAGTGGAGACAATGCGTTCTCAAATGCGGATAGTTGTTGCGAGTCTGTCATTCTGATATGTGAGACGTATCCATCAAATTCATACTTGTGATTATTCTTATATTACTAGCTTTTTAGCTCGGTAGTCATTAAGCTAGATTCGATTAATCGTTTATTTATTTCACAGATTTGTAACGCATTTTATATGGTATGGTCACAAGTTTGATTTGTATCGAATTGATCGATTACTATTTGTAATTTTATTTTTAATATTTAAATGTTATATTGGCTTACAACGTGGTTTTACACTATTTCAAGAATTTAATTATCCCAAAAGTTCAAGCTCGGCGGAATCGAACCTGCGACCTCCCGCTTGGTATGCGGGGGCTATACCAACTGACCAACAAGATCGTTACCAGCCTTGTCGAAATTCTTGGGATATTTCGGCTCGGAGCGCCGAGTACACTATTAGCCGTATTGTTGAGTATATTTGCTTTAAGATATTATATATCGGATTTAACAAAAAAAAACTCCAATGTATTAAAATTCTCAAGAACAAAATGTAGATTATTATTAATCAAACCTATTTCTAACGATTATTCTATTTTATAAAATTTTGTGAAAATTTCATTTGTAAGGTTAAGGATCGTATATCAAAAAAAAATAGGTGTTATATTGGATTGTTAGCTAAATTGTTGATGGCTCGGATGTCATTTGTAATCTTCTTGTGTATAAATGGTTCCAAATGCTGTGCAACAAAACAATAATAATAGTTATGAAACGTTGGATAATAGCAATGGATTTTCCTTTAGAATTGAGCTCTGGTAACCTTCTCTTGCGAAACACCAAATGAAAGAACGTGAGTTTGCTCAACTCTACACCAAAATATTGTTTTTCACTTGCAGCACTAATATATCACCTATTTTATGATACGAAGACATTGATTATTTTTTTTATTGTTATCTTCAACGTCCGGCATCTGAATTGGACCCGGTGCGTGTTATTATTTTATCTTAGTGTGATTCAATGAATATTCCATTATCAATTATATCCTAAAATTAACTGATTTAATAATAACCATACTAGGGATAGTTTACGTTTGTGATGAATAAAGACAACTGGTCCAGTAAAGTGTTTCCTAAGTACAGGGAAAGACTCGGTGATTATAAACGCACTAATAGAACGCTGTTGTTATTTAATTAGCACAGATAATACTATAATATCGAGCTCAATGTAAAACGAGTCGGTATGGTAAGTTTCCTTATCTATCCTGTACGAAAAAAACGTCGGCGGGATCAAAGTGTTTCAATTGTCGCTCTAGCTAGACTAGGCGTAGCGTAAGATATTACAACTTTAACAAACTATTCACTAAATAACTATGTTAATTGAATTGAATGAGCTCTTTAAAGCTGTAGTTGTTACGAATCCTGAGATCACATTGAAGTGGACTCGATGTGGGTTATTGTAATCACATCGATTGTACGTTTACTATACGTTAGTAGGCATAGAAGAGCAATGATACTGCTGTCGGCTTGTTGAGCTGAATTGTGAAATTATTTCAACATAGATTTTAAGAGCATTTTTTACATTAATGTATAATAGATAACTTCTTCTTAGTGTAACTCATAGATAGGAATCAGTTATAAATGTTTTTTTTTTTATAAACGCGATGTAAACATTCAGTAGCGGTGCCATTTTTGAGGCGTGCATTTGTAAGTCGAGTGATACCACGCCTGATTTGAAAGAATATGTTTATGTTAAAGCTTAGTTACAAAACAGATCAAAAATTTGAATTTAAATCAGAAAAATAAGTAATTTTGGTACCTAACACGAACATGCATCATATATATTTTATAGTATATATATATATATATATATATATAGTAAATTGGTTATTCATCAGACCATTCCATCATAGAATAAAGAAAAAAGCCAAAATAAGGACTTATTTTTCTATACTATTTTGTTAAATTTGCAATTAAATTTAAGGTAAAACTGTAGATGTTTATCGATATTGTAAGATTCAGATTTCCAAAGATCTAAGGCTCAACTAACACTTTTAGCAAGCTTACGTATTGCTATCGGTTTGTTCGCTCGTAGTCTTTCGTAGTATCTCGTTTTCTATCAAACTATTGCACTGTCGTCTTGATAAATGAGAATACTCAGGAAAAAAATATATTTAAAACCCAGACATCACAAATAGGTAGATTTGTAAATCATTGTTATTTTATCAATAAAATTGTGATACCATTCGTATTTAGTGTTTTGTATTATTTACTTGTGATTACGTTGTGTGAATAATCTGAATCTTTCTAACGCTAAACGGTGCTATTGTTAGCATTCTAGCATTAATTTGTTAATAGGAGTCTAAACATTTTCATAGCAAATGAATAAAAATTACAACAGACATAATGATTAATTTGTTTCAGCATTATATTTTGCTTGTATAGGTAAGTGACACATATCTTATTGTTGCTATTCTGTATACCTTCTAAGTACTGCTATGTACTGTCTAAGTACTGGTTGAGCTGTGTGAATTAAATATTGCCTGTATTTCATGCAAATTTACATGCTGGCCAATGAGATTACTAGCAGCTCAAAATGCATAGTGTTATAATAGATTTTTGGTAAAATAGTCAAATTCCTTTAAATTATGCAAAATTAACTACCTACCTATATCGATAAACATTGTTGAAAATAAAACCTATACTTATGTATATAATTTCTTATCATGTAAATTGCGGAATCTCCTCATTTCCATCGTTATATCGCGCGCATCTTTTGTGTTATTTTCAATTACTTATAATTGCTATTTCAGTAATCTGTATACTGTTGCTTTTATTTTAATGTGTAAATTAATGACATGTTGTATAAGTATATATATTAATAGCCATAAAATTACTTGTTTTATATAAAGTAAGTTTGTAAATATCATGATTATACATTAAGTTTTATATACTCGATTGTTTTTGTTTCGTCTCCGTCTTTACACAGTACAAAGTATTTACAATGTCTTATCACTTCGAATTACACGTGCTGCATGCGCTGGATTATAGACACATTCAACGTAGTGATCAAAAGTTACAAACATATATTATCTTTGTCACAACCTATATAATTGGCACATTGTTAATATAATACATATAACTTTCTGCATCCATCTTTAAATACCTAAGTGATACCCGATTGGCAATGAAGAATTCTGGTTTCTGGGGAATACTAATGAAGGCTTTGACCCGTGAGGCTGTACCGGCGACGACTTTCGATGGTGCTTACCTATGGTCGTGCGACTGCGTTCAGAGAAAGTTAACTGTTGTGCGTACCCGTTACCGCGTCGAGCCGAGACGCTCAGTCGCTCAGTCCGCGTCCGCCGATCGAGCTGGAATGACCAAGCGGTAACCAACGTCCGCTAGCCATACAATGTTTACCTTACATCTAGCGATCCGGCAAAAAGATAACAGAAAGCGACAGTGCTGAACAAAACCTTTTTGATTTGGTAAATCTGTGAATAGTGAGTGAAATAGTTAGTGTGTAAGGTCATAGTGCAAAGGTTGAAACAAAGGATTGTTTTGTTCTCTGGAAATATGAAGGAGAGTAAATCACGAACCGCGAAAGACTCATGGGAGTCTGAGGTGAGATCCTTTTGTATTAAATTAATTGTATGATTCATAATATCTCTGGGTTGTTTTGTCGAGTTAGCAGAAACTTTCGCAAGACTAAAGATAATATCATACGAGTTAGTAGGCAGTTACCATAAACTAAGTAGGTACCTAATGAATTCGTGGGACATTTAATTCTTGATCAACACTTTCTCCTCATTAACATTATTACTTTTTGCTCACACCTATTGTGTAAAGTGAGAGCTTTATGATTATGAATAAATAGTAGGTAGGTAGTACCTAATCGTCATTGAAACTGTAATATAAAGTTGGATATCAATGCAAAACATAAAAACAGTAGGTAAGTAGCACTGTTTTATTCCGAATCAACAAATTATAGTTGGGGATCCGGAAATTCGGGTCATTTGCTGTCGTTTATAATTAAGTTTCGTGTCTTTTCGTTTAGTTGATAGTGATCGGCCCAGACATGGTTGCTTGTTGATTAATAGTGAAACCCAGAAACTCGTGTCTAGGACCTGTTTGATCAGGAAGTAGGTATACCAACTTCCTGCTCATATAATATATTCTAGTATGTACATGGCCAAAAATCTTGCTCAGGTAGGTAAGTACCAAAACCCATGCGAACTTCCTTATAATTCTTCAACAAACATTACAAGGATCGACTTTTTTTCAAGTGGTTTCGTCGGATAAAAACTCTTAGCAAATTCCACACTCGCTTTCCCTTCTAGTCCTTTTCTTTTGACGCTCGAGGTGCATAGGTTTTCGTCAAATCACCAGTAAAGGGGTATTTGTGTCAGCTGTTTGCGGTGTCATCTGCTATCCGGGTCACAGTCCGGCTGACTCCGGCTGCCGGCATCCATACTGACAAGCTGAGACCACGGTAAGACTGTGCCTAATAGTCTCTTAGTAACTGCAACTCGTACACGTATTGTCGCATCGATAAGGAATATCGGTCACATCGTTTAAGAATTTCGGTAGAGACCTCTTTGAAATAGGTCTCTACCTTCTTATTTCGGTAGGTACCTACATAACCAACCAGAGTTTTCAAATGAATAAAATAAACAATCAAAACTTTGTAGTTTTGATTTGTAATTATAACCTAAAAAAAATAGATGCAGTATCAAACCTAACACAAATAAGGTGAACAAATTCAAAAAGTTCACGACCTTCTAAAATATCGTCGTAGTCACGAAGTCATCTCTGTGCTATGCAATCGTATTTATAATGCTTTCAAATATTCTGCGAAATATGATATCATTCAGTAGTCTTACAAAATGCAATGAAATTGAAATCGGAGCAGAGTACACTTTGCATGTAGCTATATCTGACTGAGAACTAGGTGAACTTTGAATAAATGCAGCTGCCTACATAGTTGCATACCTACCAGGTAAGAGTATTCATTTCAAAACAGTCGGTCAAGAACCGCGGGCCCGCTATTTGATTACCGTTGACATGTGACTTTCAAAGTAAATAGGTAATAATTATATTTATTTTAATATCATCATTAACAACCAGTCCACTGCTGTCTCCCCCAAAGAGTGCTACGACTAACGATCTTAGGCTAGCTCTATCCACCGACTTCCATTAGGTTAGGGTGATTTTACTAGAATAATTCATTTTAAAATTTGTTTTTATTTAAATTAGAAAAAAAAATAAAAAATGTTGCAAGTCGAGTAAGCAACGGTGGTTGGTTAACCTACCATACTTTGGGATGTGAAATCTCAAGAGAGACTGACTGATCATCTCTACAAGTTTCACTAAGTATTAAAAACATATTATCAATGAGATTTAAATTGTTTACGATAGAAACTGCTGCAAAAAAAACATTGAGAACTTTCTTGAGTACATACATTTTCGAAGAACGTTCAGCGTGCTACGGGTTGCTACGAAAACGTAGCCAGTATAGAAGATTTCAACGCACTCTCAGAAAGTGCCTCGAGTTCGACAAAGCATTAAAATTAAGAAATAAGTGCGTGGCGTAACACTTGGTTAATTAAGTGTATTAATATCAACTCTTAACTCATACGTAAACAACCGTTATGCAATACCCACAGTGCGGACTCAAACAAGTTGACATATTCATTAAACTTTCACGTCAACCTCTACGTTGCCTTTTATGAAACTTTCCATATCTTCATATACTATCTACTCTTATATATTACTGGGATTGGTTCTAATTACGGATGGAGCGTGTTCCATTTTAATGTTAATTGATTTTGTTTCTACTGTATGTCTATAGGTAGATTTTTTTTGAACAAAGTTAATAGCCGGTTTTTATATATATTTTTCAAATATACATATTAGAAAGCGAGCGATTCAATACTTGTACGTATACCTTCATGTTTGATATTCCTGTAGTTTTAGACACTAGCTGTCATTTTGACGTATTGTGTCACTTTTGACATTTTGATTCCAGAAAAATGTTTATATTATGAAGTGCGAATAACAACATTTTGTTCACTTAATGCAGAGTACCAAAATAGACGTATGAATCAAATTGGTACTAGTTTGAATATAAACCGTTATTTAAAATTCTTAGTAATTAAACCCAAATTGGTTCTGTTTATTGGTATGTCAATAAATGATCCTATTGAACTACGCATTTGGTGCGTTAATTAGTTATCCAATGAAACAGAAGCCGATAATAGCGAGCTGTTTTCATTGCAGACTTTACCCAAAGGAAATTAGCGGTTACGGTTGTTATTATCTGTAAATGAGCACGTACTAACGAAAGTGAGGGCGTTCGCATTGTAGGAGCTAGAGATCTTAATAGAAAACAGCGAAAAGGCTGCGTGCTTTGTTGCGATGTACAAAAACGTGAGCCCGGGATGTAGGTCGCGGCGACAAGTGTAGCCGACGATGCGATTGCATGCATCTTGTCTTGCAATAAGTGAAGAAAATACAAATGATATCAAATATCATTACTGCAACTTATTGTAGGTAATCATTGTAAAAAATATCGGGTCGGTACTATTTTAAAAAGTAGGTAGAGCATAAATTATACCTACTACCTAGAAACGCTCTTATTGTTTTGCAGAGTGTACCAAACTGCTACAATGATATGCACGGCTAGACCGTTATAATAAATTGATTTTCTTCCATTGAAAAAAAACCGGCAAGTGCGAGTCGAACTTGCACACGGGTTCCGTACCACCAAACAATATTAAACACTTCAATCATAAATCATAACTACCTCATAACTTTATCGTTAATATATTGTAAGTAAGCCTCCTCGTCTACTTGTTTATTGTAGAAAGGACATGACTAGAGTTATCGGGCTGATAAAGTTATAGAGTGATTATGAATAAGAGGTTTATTATTTCGTAAATAACTAGACTGTTGCATTGTTTTTAACGTTATTTGCAATAATAGAGGTATTTTCTAAATATTAACTTTATAAATGTAAGCGAAAAAGATACGCTATATAACAGCGGACGGACGCGACGGACAGAGAGGGGGCGTTGGTGGGACCATTGGGTACGGAACTCTAAAAATACGGGAAATTTGTCTACACGTGTTAAAGTACTTTTATTATATATAAGTTCAAACTTAAGCATGCCTAACAGCTATGCCTCATCGATTACCAAGGTACGTTGCGACACCAAAAGTTTTTACAAGCCAACTTGACCTTGTTCGTACGACGTACGAGTTTAGTTAAGGAACTATTCGCTTAGAATTGCTTAAAAAATATTTTTGTTCTCCATGTTTGCCAAATAGCCAAATAGTTGCGCTATTTGTGTCCCCTGACTCCGAGTCATGTACTTTAACTACTTTGGAAATAAATATTGTAGCTAATGCATGTCTGCTATTACGTCAGAAAAGCTTAAGCAAAGACTTAAACAATGTCTTAGTGACAGATTTTCTATGAAAACTTGTCATTAGGTAATTTAATAGCTGTCAAAGTTTCATAAACCGTTCTAAGAAACTAGAAACAAACATCTGTGCCAACAGGCAAACTAAATACTTTAAACCATTTTTATAGTAGAAAAATAATAACAATTGATAAAACCAAGGTAAGTAACTAAGTACCTACTTATGTTCGAACCACATATTTCTTCATTCAAATGTATTGAAAGTGCTTTGTTGGACTGGAAATGTTCCTATTGCCACAAGCCAAATTATTTTGCCATTCTGTTATCTAATATTGGTATCGCAGTAAGTTTTATTTCAACACTTAAAATGAAAACAGTACCTACATAGATCCCGGAACCGAAGTGAAATCCTTAGTTACGTATAGATAGGGGTATTTGTCTTTTTAAACATAAACAAACATTTAATGACTTAATAATATCGTCGTTTTTAAAAAAACATGATTTCTGAATGTTAGTCATCCATAACTCCTAGCATTTCCACGACCCTAATGTTTTTGTAAATGAGATAGGTATTACGAGAAATGGGACTCGTATACAACAGTCATAGATTTAACAACCTTCGGAATAAAGCTATTTTGATTTCACCTAGGGCCTATGATGGGGTAAAGTACCCTGTCTTTAGTTTTCGGAAAATATATTTAGTATGTACTAAACTTATTGCAATAAAATATTTAAATAGGTATTGGTATTTTAAAAAAATATCTATTAAAACTGTTATTTAAATAGGTAATTTCAGTGACTAAAAACTGTATTGTAAGTACCAGGGAACCTACCAAAAACCAACGAGGTAAGTAATCTACTACTCGCATGTCTGGCCAAGCCATTAAATAGATTTTATTACCTCGCTTAGATGCCACATTTATGCAGGCAATAAAGCAATTATTTATACCATAACTACCTTGACGAAAATGCCAAAATACTTAAGCGTTAATAGCCTAGAGACTTTCTATCTCATGTCTCAAGGTTACCACTAGCCATCACCGAATCATCGGCCATTGAGCCGATTAACTATGTAGAGTAAGCCAAGATCGATTTCCACGAACTGTTAGTCACGGGTGCCTGCGGTAGCTATCTACTACAATAACCACCATAGATACAATGTATACAAACTGGCACTCAATTCCATTGAGACACATAGAGAAATGTAGTCTAGGGAAGTAAACTCAATAATTGTTAGGAAATGGAGACCAGTCAAGCTTGAGCAGTGATCTGGAGATACTTTCCACGGTGTGTGGCAATAGCTGCAAGGAAATAACGTAAGACAGAGATGGACTTGTTTATCCCAAACACCATCTAGTGCCAACTTGTATCTTTTGTTTGACAATGTATTTCCTAATTTCAAAGGAAAAGTAAGTAATTTTTGACTTAGTTCATTCAGTTTAATTTAGTTCAGTTTAGTTTAATTCAGTTTAGCAAATTATCCAATAAATGAGCTCATTTAGTTGCATAATCCGTTTCAAAAGAATCATTTTCAGATCTTACGCGTTCAGCATTGTGTACCTACTATGTATATTACAAAACAGATGGAGCGTGTCATTATCTTGCTTTGTGTTTAGACGGCTGGAGCACGAATAAGCGAAACTTGCCCAAAAGCGGTGTTTCGTTAACTCTGGACTGAGCTCGAAACCTTTAGTTTTGCACCTGACGCAACCATAGCAAATATCAGTTGCCCTACCTACACCTGTCCATTTTATAAATTAGCAAACAATTTTTGTAAAAGAAATGCAAAATTATACTTTCAAACAGAAATATAGTTTTAATAACAAACACAAAAATCAAATGTTCTAATAATAATAATCAACTAGAAATAAGATAAGATGAAATTGTCGTGTTTTTTTATAATTTTACTGACATACCTATGTACTTACTAGTTAAGTCACATGCTGAAGTTGTGTGAACCGTTTGAAGGTAATTTTTCATAAACACCGTCTGCGACCACGCCTGAACATCGTGAGAAGAAGTTAAATTATTAAAATTTATTTAAAACTAACTGATCGGTTACTTTCCAGCTCGGGTATGGATGGACACGGAACGGCAACCAGCGATGCGTGAGGCACCGGGCGCCAGAGTCAACCATGTCAGTCAGCAGCGACATCAGGTTCACACGTCGGAAGATGAGCCGGGGCTGCCGCGGGTGCTGCGCTGCGACCGCTGCTCTCCTCATCCTGCTACTGCTTGCAGCTGTTGCTGTCTACCTCGGCCGTAGGTATCATCAACTTCACCAAGTCATCACCCATGATCAACAGCTTTACTATTATAGTTGTCCTGTTTTAAGCAACTAAAGTGGCAATTAAGCCCCCCGGCCCGGTAAGCGGTTACCGTAAGATGTGGACGCTTGCAACACCAGAGTTATCACTCGCGCCGACCTAAGACATAGCGGTGAAAAGTCTTATGTGCCTGTAATTTCACCGGCACCCATACTCTTCAAACCGGAACACAGCAATGCGAGCATTACTTGGCAAAAATAGGTATGGTGATAGTACTTCCCGGACGAGCTCTTCTCAGGGAGCTCTGCTATCTCTAGTATTAATATTATGAATGCGAAAGCTTAAATAAATGTTTGGACAACCTCGTTGGCGCGCGGAATCTCCGGGTGCGTTGCAGGTTCGATTCACACTGCAGGACAGATGTTTGCATGTGCTGCAAATATTTGTTCCGGGTCTGGGTTTTATTACCTCTGCAGTTGTTATTCCCGATACCCTCAATACAGGGAATCTAGTGTGGAGTCAGGACTATGTATGTCTGTTGGGTGTTTACTATTTACTTATATTATAAGATTAGTCAAAACATAACAGATTCACTATCAAACCATGACGCTCTAGTATTCGAATGATTGGTTGGCTCTCAAAATTGAGAGGTGTGGTGTAAAAGTCCTTCGTCTTACCATGGTATGCGCCGCACCTTACCAAGAGGTCAGTATTTGAACTATGGATGTCTCAGACCTAGGTTTTACAATCGTTTAGCGAAAAATTTACTTAGAATTATTGCACTTTTAAGAGATGTTTTTAGAGCGAATGCTGGGCGACCTAGATCTTAAACGTGTCTTGCTTGGTCGAAGCTACATTCACTTCCTAAAATAATTACCGGTTCACCCTTTAAAACCTTAAACGACTAAGTACTATGTTTCACAATTTAGCACAAAACTGTCTGCTATTTGATCGACAAAGTAGACTCTTAATTGATGTTGCAAAATATCTAGACAGGAGCTTAGATTAAATCAGTCGAAAAGGTTTAAAAACTGTGGAGCTTTTTAGGGTTTCGAAGTCTACAAAGATACTTTATTATTATTATTATTATAAACCAGAAAACATTAATTAAAGACAACATGTGAAAATAATATGCCTTATACGATTGCGTAAATCTAAAAACAATAGGGCAATAACAATCTAAGCTAAGCGATGGAATATCAGAAAGTGCTTTTGTATGTAGTGCCTTTCTAATGGTTTAGTTACTATTAAAGTAAGTCACGCTAACTAAAGTGGGTGGTTATTTCAATTATTATGTTTCTTTGTACCTACAAATCTACCTAGGAAACTATGCAATTTAAATCTAACTACTTACCTCAAAATATATGAAAGCAATTTTCTGAATGTTGAAGTCGTGTCGAGAGGATAACCAAAATTGCAAAATTGCAATGGTGAACGATTATTTTGACAGGCTTATGTATTCGACCTAAATATTCAGTTTCAATTTTGGTGGCATGAGCGTAGAGAAGTTCAAATGATTTCCGGTGATGGTGACCGATTCTATTGATGAAAGATCTCAGTTTTTAACAACATTTTAACATGACTTATTGACATCCATGCGCCAATCCGTGCAATCAAAATAAAACACCGACCTACTCGTACTCCATGGCTCAATCATGACATAAAGGCACTAAAGCAAAAGCAAAATCCAAGTTATTGTAGTGGGAAGCAATCTATACCAAGTGTTCAAAATAAGTATAAAAAAAGTTGTCGTCATATCTAGCTTTTCATACTGACCTTTGGCCCAGGGTGTTCCGCAAATAAATGACTTATTGATGCAAATAAATGGTTTGAGATACATTATATTTTATGAGTGGTTATTAGATATTTACTATTTGATATCAGTAAATCGTAAATACCAGGGTTCCTTGAGAGACATTTCGCCCGTCACTAAGCAAAGGCCAATGGGCGATCGGCCTTGCGGAGAGCGTACGGTACACAGCGACAAGTGTACGACGCCTTTGTTATCTGTTAGAAACTAAGTTTTGATCTAGATTGAAGTACCGGTTTGTGAGTTAAAATAAAGTGCATAATTTTAGATTCGCATTCTTTTTACTGTTCATAGACTAGACTAAAAAGCCTGTAATATAGGCAGCTGCGCTCCCCCTTCAGTCATTACATAGATTAATTACATTATCTTTCATAAGTTTGAAAATAATAATGAATGTGAAATAATTGGTTACTAATTTGAATTAGCATGCGAAATAAAAGATACTGATTTACAAATTTAAAAATAATAATAATAATAAGTTTAAAATTATGCACAAATATAACTTTAATTAAAGTTTTATATGAGTGAATTGTTTAGGTGTAAAATATGTTGAGTTATTTAAAAGTCATTTAAGCGTGTTTTAAAATTCCAAGGGTAAAAAGTACCTGGCAGTAAAGTAACAACATCATTTTCAGTCTTAGCTATCGTTCGAAACCCAGTTTTGAACAAACGTGCTCTGATCTATTCACAGTACCTAAGCAGATCTAGATAAGGGGATAAACTATGAACTAAGTACATGTAAACTTCGAGATGACAGAATATAACAACACCTTCCTCTCGAGATCAAAATTCCATTCTGAGCTACAAAGAATTATTGTTGATTACCTTTAGATCACGCCTACGCCAATGGGGCACGACAATCACAAATCTTTACTTAACACAACTTACACAACCACAAATTTAGAACTTAGTCTCGAAGAAATATTTTCACGGAAGAGCGATATCTCCTACCACAGGTCTACATAGTTAAAAAGGGATCTCAAACCCATATATGTATAAGTAGATTAAGTTACTGAAATAAACATTTGTATTTGAATCACAAATCTTGTTAAACAATTTTAACCCAATGTCGCTCTATATATATGTTAGTATTACCTATATGTAGAGCAACGACGAGTAATCTTAACTTCTAGGTTCGTTCGTATATTTCGCTAGATGTTTTAACGTGACAACTAGCGAAAGATATAATACTCTTATTTCTTTTAAACTTTAAATACACCTGTAACATCTATAATAATTATTTATTTATTCATCAGCATCATCATTAGATCTATATAATTACTACCTCGTACATCCCATGTGAACATACATTAAACGTTTTACATAATGAGTACTGAGTATTATGGTAAAAAAAGTCTACTTAGTACTGTTTACAAAAACTTAGCCCTTTTGCATTTTGCATTTTGCATACACAGCAAATGTGTGAAAACATTACCTATATGTATAACAACTCGTATCAAGCCACGTATATCAACTTTCTTGCACTAAAGATATCTATAAGAAAAAAATTTATAATATGTGTCTAACAATTTATAATAAATTATCTGACTTTAAGTGATAGATGGTATTACATTTAAAGAAAGTTAAGCAAATGGTTAATGTGTTATAGCCTAGATGAGTATGTAACATATAATATTAGTAATAATTGTATAAATAGTATGACATTTTTAATATATGCACGCCCGCATCCAGACTGAGTACATTCACAATCATAATGTTTAAGATCTTAATTATAAAATATGTATCAATGATTTGATTGATTGATTGATTGATCGTAGTTAAGTAAATCAGTCTTGGTTGAATAATCTTCAACAATATAATCGATTGTTTCAGATATGTACCTGTTCGGCGATCCATTAAATCGGCAGACGTTCCGTGGCTCATTCGTGTTGACCAGCTGGCCGGTGGAAGAGGGGACGCAGGGCAAGGAACCCGAACCGAAGGGCAATCGCACTATCGCAACAGAGAGCCGGTTGCAGCAAACTATATACAACTTATATCAAAACTCTGAACTCAAATCCTGTTTTATATCGGCTGATATATTGGCGTTAGATAGGTAATTCAAGATATTTAAAAACTCAGTGACAAACACTCATTTGTAACGTGTAGTGTTTAAAATTTACACAAATACATATGTTATGTACTTTTATCCTAGCATAGCATTTGTGTAAATTTTGAATACCTACCTACACGCTACAAATGTGGTTGTGAGTTTTTGCCGGAAAAATTGCTATAAAAGAATATTAACAAGCTGGTGAGATACCTAGTGAGATAACTAGTAGGCCTATCCATTACCAACAACTGCCTACTAACTTTAAGGTAGGTACCTCGGAATACAGCCATCTGTTGTTACACGAAAAAGTACAAAACACGATGCTCTTAGCTTGCGAGTGTAAAGAGTTTCGAAATAAATGACTCATAATACCGTACGTGATACATGAATGAACTTAATCTTCTTACTGCGATACAACAACAACAACAACCAATAGAGATATTATCAGAGAAAGTGAACTTTCTCGGATCGCGAGCTTGATGAAGCCAGTGCATGCTACATTTAGTAAGGCGTTGCAACTTTAAGCTGCACAAATCACGAACATTGGTGTATAACACGATGATGCAAATTGGAGATTCGTTACGCAAAAAAATGATTAATTCATGCGTGATGTACCGCACCGACCCGTCCAGAAATTCTCGTTTTCGGATGTTGAGGGTCAAGTTCTTAAAAGCGTAGATAAAGTTTTTGATCTACGATGACCAATTCGCGTTTAATGCAATAACTTCCTTCATAGCTAATAAATAATATAATATCATAGCTAATAAATAGTACATAAGCCATTAAATATAGCTACTTAATCTTAGATAAACGGAGAAATACTAATAAGTGTGAACATTTTTGTTTACCGGTTTCAAGTCTGACCGACTTTTGTCAAACCTTCTGGCCCAGTTCCTTGTGCAATCCGGAACAACTTTCCAGTTCGGTTAAAATTATAAAACTGTCAAACAACTCACTATTACTAAAGGTAGTAGCTAATTTACATGAGAAAGCTTTGACTTGTACGTGATCTGCTTTAACTTTTGTGTTCAATGCTGTTCACGTTTGTAAATAATCCACATTGAAGGTTGCTCTCGATGTTTATAAATGTTACGGCCCTTTCCTTTTGTGTTCTGAATCTCAATTATAGGGGAGAGCAATTCAAGCGAATATAATGGCACTTAGCCACAAACAATGTACCTAATTTAACAAACAAATACTTAGTTTGGCAAAGTGATTTGCTACTTTTGATAGATGTTAATAATTCAGTAGGCCATTCAATCCATAAAGGAATATTGTTAACCGATGAATAGCCTGGGTATTAATTTATTTGATACAGCATAACGGAAGAAAACATAATTTGATAGCTTTTATGAGGTGAATGTCCCAGATTTTTATTAAAGGCTTACGTGATTGAGTGTAGTTATACTTAGATTGAGAATTACTTCCTACATGTGCTAAATACAAAAAATAAAACGTTTTTTTTATAAATTTATGCAATAGAAGACTAAAACACTAGAGTTCCATTGACTATAACCAGTCTTAGACATTGTGATTTTTTACGTCTTCGCTAACCTAAAAGTAACTTTGCAGTTTGTTGTGTCGACTCACCCCTGCTAATATTTCAGTGTAGAGCAAGGTACGAGGGTCCATTTCGAAGTGACTTTCGAGCCGATATTCACAGCAGTGAGCACCGGCGAGGTGATCAATGTGATGGCTCACGAGCTTTCCTTTCCAACTGTCTTCCCCAGTGATGTCACCACGCTGCCGGAGACGCTTCACATTGAGGTGAAATATAACCATTATCTATCACGACGTCACTTATGGGTGACTCTTATGAGTACAACGTAGGCAGTTCACAAAGTATTTTCATCATCCGAGTAAAGTTATTATAACCAAACTGTAGTTTCAAGCATTGATTTGAGAGTTGGTTGCAATAGGCTATCAGAAGGTGCTACAAAAGTGAATGACAACTTATTTTTAAAGCAACTTCAAAAAAGGAGGAGCAACACAATAAGAAAATTTTCCAATTAAAAACGACTTACTACAATATTTTTTGGAAAAATTACGCAGTGTCTTAGGGTCTTATTTGAATAGTTGTTTCTTTGCTGCGTAAAGAATGATAATATCTCATAAAAATATCATCGATTGAAAAGCAGTTTTGCCAAAAGCTTACATTTTAACGACTTCGGTGGTGGCTGACCCAAAAGGTGCGAGTTCGATTCCCGCTGCGGGACAAATTTTTGCATATTCTGCTGATATTTGTTCCTGGTCTAGGTGTTATTGTACTACGGTACTTAGTTCCTAATACAAACGACTCAGGGAATCCTAGTGTGAGGTCAGGCCTGTGCGTCTGTTGTGTGTTTTATTTATCATAATACTGTAAGTATGCGAATTAAATTTTGACACTGATCGAAAAACCAAACAGTTGTATTTTTTTAAGTACTTGAAAAATATCTCAACATCGTTTTATTCACAGGAAAGTTCCATGATCTCCTCAATGGAGTTGAGAGAATCTGATACAACGCTGGCCGAACCATCCACCACAGAGGCCATACTCTCCGAAGCGATAGAGGAAATAAGACAATGCTCCTCCATGTCTCTCCCGATCTGCTCCCATCTGCCGTACAACTCTACATCATACCCAAACCTTGTGGGGCACGCTTCCAAAGACGCGCTGTTACGGGACCTAGTGGCTTTCAGAGAGCTGCTTGATGCTGAATGCTCTCATCTTGCACAGGTTTGTACATGATTCCCGCGACAACAGGAGCCCGTGTATGAGTTTGCCCCATGAGGATGTTTATTTGTTACAATTTATCTCCGAAACAGCTTATCGGTTTTTGAAATCGATTTATACGCCTTCAAGGTTTTATGGTCATCACTATCAATGATGATACGTCAGGGGTTTTAAAATTGTAAAAAAAATAATTGTCGGTCATGGTAATTAAATGCATTTTATTATTGTTGCCAGGATTTCGTTTGCCAGATGCTGCAGCCTCGATGTGAAGACGACCGCCTGGTGCGGCCATGTCGCGCCTACTGCCGCGCCTTCCACGCCGGCTGCGGGGCTCGGATGCCCGACCGTCTGAAACCGCACTTCGACTGCGCTCGCTTTCCTGACTACTTCGGGCTAGGCTCTTGCACATTGGAGCCAGGTACAAACACATCATTCGCATATTATCCATTGTTCTGGTCTATTATCGCCTTGTGAGATGTTAAGACCATGATCTTCCACCATTTGTTGGTAGGAACTGCTAGAAGTCAAAGTCAAAGTTTATTTATTATTCAAAATCACAAGGACCACTTTGAAACGTCGGTTTTATCTACTGCCTGTTCCTCCGCGACCAAGCTAGGAAAGAAAGGCAAGAAAACAAGGCTGGTTATTATTTTTAATGATCCTTTAAAAAAACAACGAGTTAGAGCAGACCATAGCTGATCTAACACAAAAATCTAACTATACTTCTAGATCTAATCGTACCTACATGGTTACGAATCGATTCTTGACTCAATTTTAGTAGAGTAAATATAAGCAACTTACAATAAATATAATTTATTGTAAGTTGCTAACTGAAACTTTTTACTGTACATATCACCTAGCTGTTTTATATTCAGACTGTACGGGAAATCTCCAAAAGTTGGCTCTGTCGCGACGCGCATGCGACGGCATGCCGGACTGCGCGGACGCACGCGACGAGCGCGAGTGCTCGCACTGCGCGGCCGCGGGTAGCAGTGCGCTGCGATGTGCGCTACACGCGCGTTGCCTGCCCGCGCATTTGCGCTGCGATGGCATGCCTGACTGTCCCGATGGAAGTGATGAAGCTGGATGCTGTAAGCTATACGAATGCTCACATACGCGGATAGGGGAACTCTTGTAACACTGCTAAGACCTCCATTTCAACAATTAATATTTTTAGTGTGGATTTCCCGGTCCCTGGCATCGTGGCGTCGAGAAAATAGTGAGACCACTCTTGGCGCTATCAGGCGTCGCGCCGGCTACGCGGTGTGGGCGGAACGGGGACGGGACGGAAAGATCTGCGCCGCGCCGTACGAGAGCGACAAGCGAGCGCTGACCAGCGTCGCCACTTCACTCTGCAGGGCTTTGACTTTCAAGTGAGACTTTTAATAACGTTGGATAATATCATAAAATTTAATACCAACCGTTGACAAACGTATTAAATCATAGGGAACGCGTTGAACTCTTTTGTATGATACGAACTAGCTGCGCACCGGCCTACAGCGTTCCCACGTTTTTCTAACTAGTATGCAAAATATAAAATGTACTTATGGATTAATTAATTAGAAACCAAACCATTTTCTCTCAACTAATAGCCTACTTAACTACAGAATTGATCTTAGTTTTAACTAGTATTAGTAAAATATAATTGTATGTTCAAAATGGATTCTATGAATGATGACATTGGTAAGAAATGGGTACATACTAAAATTACGACTGATAGAGGAGAGTGGTAGAAGGAAACACGTTGTGCCGACCCCACGTATTAAACAAGGACAAGAATTCATGAATGGTAATTTTAATTTCAGCACGGCAGTAACCGCAGAAGTGGTAGTAGACGCCGAAGAAACCAATGAAGACCACAAGAATACCGAAACTCCAGAATACGTAGAAATAGTAGATCCATTCGCATCAGAAATATCCTTCCATAAAAGCAAATGTCCGGAGAGAAAAGTGATCAAAGTAGTTTGCGATAATTTAGGTGAGTGGAAATACTATCTCCCCCGTGGAAATACTGCTTGTCACTACCGATAAGTAGCTACCTACCGACCATTATAGGATGTCATGGTTAAAATGATGGACTTACCAAATATTGCTGGTATGTCATGGAAATAATATCCCCAATGGAATACGTGTAAAATTTTTGTCACTGGTTAGAAAATGTTACCCGTTAACTTACTAGACACTACCAGTAGGGTCAAGTGGTAGTTCTACGAGGGAGTCGTCATAGAACAATTAAAACAAAAAAACAGAAACACACGACTGTAATCCCCATGATGAAGATCCTAAGATACAAACTCAGTTCGCCGATTTGTAAGAATACTTAGTAGAGGGTAGTCAGAAACACGTCTAAACATTATATATATATTTGACATATGTCCGCGTTTTGATGAGGATGAACGAAGCGAAAGAAGTATGCCAGGACAGCAAGTGGAAATCCTTGGTCTCTGCCTACCCCTCCGGGAAACAGGCGTGACTATATGTATGTTGGATGCCGTATGATAAGCATCCAACAGTCACTTACATTAGGTACATACCGTGTCGTGCGTATCATAAACTACGAGTATCATTATTAATGGATCCAGAATAAAGATCAGCAGCGCACGCAGCACCTCTTGCGCCTTGTGTCTCTTGTGTGTTTATTCATTAGCTTATTTTCTTTCTTAAGTGTGCTTAATAAACCGTTATAGATTGTGGTGTACAATCTGCGAGGGGGGCTAGTTCATCTAAAGGCGTGGAGGGGTTGCTCCGTTCCGCGCAGCCCGGCGACTGGCCGTGGCATGCGGCGCTGTTGCGCGCTCACGTGCACGCCTGCGACGCGGCACTCATACACCCGTCCTGGCTCGTCACCACCGCCTCTTGTTTCCAGGTAACAAGTTAATTGTGAATTTCAAAAACGTAAAAAAAGGCTAATTATGTATGTACAGTCGCAAGCGATATTATGTCTAGGTGCTCACATCTTTTTTTTAAGATATCACAATATTTATTTTAAAGTTAAGATAACGAAATCTCTAAAATTATGTTACCAACAACTTGTGCCATTAATACTATACTTAATATGTATTTATGATTAATAAAGAAAAAAAAATTTTTGAATAAAATATATGACCACTGCTGTGTTTACCATTTATCTCCGAAAGTCTTCTAAGATGGTTGGTTTTACCGCCACAACTCACAGTAAGGGGCGCGCGAAAGCAGCAATCGATGATGGAAAAACACGTCTTTTAAATTCCATAAAAACTAATTTGTCCATAGTTTTTAGTCGAATAAATTGTATGTTCGCTTTAATTGTTGAGGTTGATATCTACACACAACACCGATTGTTAAACCGTAAAAAAGTTATTTTATAAACTCATGGCAACTTAAAAAATCGTTTTATTTCGGGTTTTCGTTAATATAATTTTTATTAAAAATCCAACGGCTGTATTTTATTGTTATTATTAAAACTACATAAAATAAGAATTCTTATCTAACCTAGTTTTCTGAAGAAATTAATTAAGTATAGTTTTTCTAAAACTCAACAATATGTTAAATATCCCTAGACAATGTTGATGTGTATACATTCGTTTGGTTCGAAAGGCGCGAATTGACGTATTTTTAATACGTCCAATTCGCGAATGGTTTAATTCGCGATCGTTCTCTATTTATTTCGTTCGTATTGCAGGGTCAACCTAAAGCAGAATGGACTGCGCGATTCGGTACAGTTCGCATCCAAAGCACGACTCCTTGGCAACAGGAACGGAGGATCGTTGGCATGGTGCGATCGCCCGTCGAAGGCAGCATGCTGGCGTTACTGAGACTGGAAGAACCCGCCGAAATGACAGACTTCGTCAGACCAATCTGCTTACCCGACGGCGTCAGTTCTGACAAGAGCATTTGCAATACGCTCGGATGGACGAGGAATAGAGACCAGCTACACAGGGTGCATATTGTGTCCAGTCCAATGAAGACGTGTGAAAACGTCAGCATTGCAACGGTCAACGGAATATGCGCTGAACCGCTTTATGATCAAGATGATTGTGATGTAAGTTTATGTTATCACTAGCCTCTGCCCACGGCTTCGCCCGCGTGGTACTTGGATAAACGTAACCTAACGAGTAATTATTAATATTAGTTTCATCCAAATTGGTTCAGCCCTCACGAAGCAGCAAACATCCAAACATCCATACTTTCGCATTAAAACTAATAATAGTAGGTAGGATAAGCCATTAGAGGTACAGAGGCGGTCTTTAATTTGTGGACAGTCGATCGACCGATGGCATCGTAAAGGTTGCGGGAAGTCTGTGAATGGAGGTAGCCCAAGATCGTTCGTAATGGCACTCATTGCCAGCAGTGGAGTTCTACAGGCAGTTGATGATGATGATGGCAATATACATTTTAAACTCGTATTTTTTTCAACAGGAAGAAGAATATGCAGGAAGCTCCATGATGTGTTTCAATGAAGAAACGAAACATTGGTCCTTGACAGGTGTGAGTGGCTGGCGGATTGCTTGCTCGAAGATTGGTCTAGGACGACCCCGGATCTACGACTCTATCAGTTCTCATGTTGACTGGATAAGACGAACCATCTCCAATTCGGCGAGGTGACCAATGTTATTTACTGATAGAGACTGCATTTCATGTTTAAGATAAGACGTATTGTATTTAACTTTGTATTATATAGGTACTTATACCGATAGAATATTGGTAATTAATGTGCATAAGTATGTAGATTTAATAGAGACCTTAAAATTTGATTTTTACAAAATTTTAAAACCCCCGCGCTTTTTCCATGGTCTTTAGCAGCGCTCCCTGGTGACTTGTAGATTGAAGTCAAACAAATAAATTGAAAAAAAAAACTATTACAATCCGCGCTATGCCGATTCAGAGATAAAACGTAACAGACTATCATACAACCTTCTATAGTAAACGCATAGACGATCTCCTTACGTCGCGAGTAAATACCACTGGAGAACAAATATTTTTTAAATGTAGGTACCATAAACCTGACTAAATACTCCAAATCTTAAATAAACCAACTCTGAGGGTGATTCAACATGTATTCCATTATTTTTAATTTTCATTGAAAATGTTATTTGCTAAGGTTCCAGGGGGTCTAACAAATACCACTTTCTGTTGGCGTTAACTCCTGCAGAAAGATTGAATTGTATGGAAATGACATTAGCTGTGGAAATTTCACTTGAATTCTGTCTAGAGTGAAAGAAAAACTAAGTGTAAGGTATTTGTCTAGACCCCCATATAGATTATTAATCCTCGCCTAAGATATGACATATGTACCTAATACCTGTATATTTTCTAAACACTGATCTATTATTACTTACTTATACTGATTGTTGAATTTTCTAATTTTATTCCAATAGTTATGCATGGACCTAAATGTAATTTTAAGTTAATTTATGAATTAGAACTTTATAAAATGTAAAACTATGTAAATATTGTGATAAGATTTGAACCAAATTAAATATTGTGGCATAACATGTGAGAGAATACATGAATTCAAACTGCACACTACTATTTGATTTTACAAAGGTATTTATTTGTTGTAAACAGACAGGATGAGCATTGATAAAATATTTCTGATGAAATAATAGTTAAAAGAACAAGAGTCAAAAAGACTGATCTTTCAGAGTAATCAAGTTGAAGGCCATATAGCTCAAAGAATCAACAACCACTGGGGGTTTAATACAAAACAAAAACAAACACGCTCATTACTGTCTTCCTCATGGTGGGCATCCTCAGATACATACTCAGTGATTAGATCTTTGAAGTAGGGGGTAGTCAGAGGCACGTCCAAACATTACATTTGGTACATGCCAGCGTTTTGCATACATGAATGTGGGGGTGCAAGCCCATCTCCGCTGGGGGTTTAATGGTTCTCAAATAGCAACTTCAAATATAACAACACAGTAAAAAAAAACACAGAACAATCACATAAATAGTCTTGGCCGTACATTAGGATCCCCTGTATTGTGGGTATCTTAAACTATACCTACCATGGTATCACAAGACCCAAACTGTAACAATTATCTGCAGAACATGCAAACACTTGCAAATACCAAAGTCAACATTTGTCGACTTTCACTTACAGTGTAGGTAGGCCCCCACCTGATGGTTAGCTCAAGACCATTGTCATTGGCACACTTTGGAAGGCCTATAATTTCCAGCAGAAGACTGCATGGTGATGATGATTGGAAATAGGTCCTAAAGTGGTTTGGTGCATCAAATGAGCCCACACAAAGTTCCCCTCCTCATGCAGCGCTGTGAATACTAAATTCACAACTGTACTATAATGGTGTGTGTGACCTGCAATGGTGCTCTTGATTTTTGCAAAACCATACCCAGACATTCATGTAACACTTAATGCAGTGGACAGCCCTAGATAGTCTATATTAGGAAACAACAGCAAAACAAATACATAAATATATCTACAATTTATTACACAAACATTACACCTATTTTAGGATACCTTCATCTTTTAACTCACTTCTAATCTTTGCCTGCACATGATCTGGTAGATTCTTGAGCTCTTTATTGATGAATTCTTGCAGATTTTTAAGAGGTTGGTAGTACTGGTGCACAAGTTGAGAGCCCGCTAACATCGAGAGCATGGCAGCCGAAGAGAATGCTAAATACTGACCCCACGACACTCCAGCCGGCATTATGAAGCAGAGTATTTCTTTATCTTATCCTCAACAATATCGTGCGCTCGGCGCTTCTTGAACGTGTTATAAAAGTTTACTTCGCCGACTTTCCAATTGATCATCGAGAATTCAAGACTAGCTCCAAGGACGAAGAACATAGGAAGGAATCTATACATTCCAAATGTCTTTTTTCCGGGCCATTTGTCTACAAATTTTTGAATCCAGCCGATTCTCATTGGACAGAATTATTAGTACAAATTGTATCCACCTTGCCTACTCTTTCTTAGGATTCTTTAAGTTTCTTAGCAGCGGGCTCGCTCGAATTTTTTCGATTTGATTGAAGGTTTTAATTGGATTTTTTTACATTTTATTCCTTTATTTTGTCAAAATCAAAATCAGCTGAGCTGATTACATCATGCATGGCCCTACTACTCATAGACTATACCTTATCAATGTACTGCCAGTCAGTCAAAGTCATGTCGCCTAAGAGATACTACTGCATACGTACCTTCATGACTTCTCCTATGACATGTAGGTACGTTCTATGTAGACATGTTACTAATATAATCGTAATAGGTACAGGGAACCTATTAGGAAGAATATATTTTTATCTTAACAGGTAGACGAATCACTAAGTTATTTAATAACAGTCAAAATATTCGTTTCGCGACGCGCTTTGCATAATATTAAATTTACGGGCACGGGCAAGGTGGCCGTTCGCTCTGTCTGTACTTGTATAAAGCTGCTTATACAAGTAGGACGAAAATACGCTATGAAAACAGGTTCAGAAAACAAATAAAAAACACACTTGGTTTTTGAATGGCAAATAAAAACATCATTAAAATAAATAAATGTGAAAAAACAACTCATAGAAAAACTTATAATCTAAAAGATTTCAATTAATTTGATATTAAATACACATTTAGATCTGTTTTCAGATAGATGGCCGGTTAACGAAAAATTCTGCTTTGTTTCTATCCTACTTTATCGCCTATAGCACCTACTGTAATTTTTAACGCCAGTCTAACACTAGTCAAGTCTTATAAGCAGTTAGTTTATTTATTCATATGCTATTCTATTTTGAAGTTGGTGTGTTATACTCGCCACTTTATTATGTTATAATTAAATAGCTTAACGTGTTATAAATTATTTTTTGTAATGTTACTCTATTTTTTAAATAAACTTGACCTTTAATTAAATAACCTTTTCCTGTTATTTTATAACAGGTATAATAACATAATATCATCAAAGAGTTATATATCTGTACTAGATAATAATAAAGCTGAAGAGTTTGTTTTTTTGTTTACATGCGCTAAAATCCGGAACTACCAGTCTGATTAAAAAAAATATTTTTGCATTTGATAGCTCAATTCTCCAGAAAGGTTATAGGCTATTTAACATCACTCAAGTAATAGCGCGGCCGGGCGATACAATACGATGAGTTGGGGGCCAATGGCGGCCGTGGAACAGCTAGTATTTAATACCATTATTACGAAGATAAGACCATCTCTCGTTTTAAGAAAACCTGTTGCTACTGTAAATAATAGTACATTTTTTGCATATATATGAATGTCATGTTAAGTCAATGTCACTTTACTTAATTCAGGATTTTCAGTCAATTATGTTTTGGCACCACAGACTATGATGAAGTTTTATAAATTTGTAGGAAGTAGCCGCAAATTAAAATCTGAACACCACATGTCACCAACTTGTTACTCACTGAAAACTCTGAAAAGTTTCATCATCATTGTTTGCAACAACCTGTGAACCTTAAATTTATGAATAAAAAAAACAGTTACTACGAATTCTATGATAACGTGCCACCTGTGAAGCTAACGGAATCGCGGAGGATTAAACTTCGTACCAAAGGATGGGGAATACTTACGGATTATTATCTTGAATCTGTTAAAATTAATCGTAGAAAAGATGTCGTTACCTCAGTCGCCACATTGAGAGTTATCGATAAATCGGGGCAGACAACCTGCATTGTGAAAGGAGCTTCTTCTGTGTGCTTATTATTTGCCCTATCGACTGAAGAATGGAAGCATGTGGAAAACCTTTGCTATCCTGAACAGCAGCTTTTTTATAGAAATTTCAAAAATGGAATTAGCAAAAACTTCCGCTATGAACAAAAACTATTTTACACATTCTGTGCATCCAACCAGAGCAATGAACCACTTGCTGCTATATTCCTGAGATGCATAAATACTAGAACTCATTTTAAAAATGATGCATGCATCGAAATTGTTGATCTTAGGAACTGTGATGATCATCTATTGGATTTGTACAAAAGTCATCTTAGAGAGAATCAAAAGCCAAACAATGAAATAAGATCATAATATAGACCTATTAATTATTGGCTCAAGTATTGATTTAGTTATTTTAATTAAGGTTACCTATGTATTAGGAATTATTATTGAAGTATTTAAATACATATTTTTAAATACTACCGCAGTTAATTATTTTTTTTATGTAGCAGGTTCTTTTATTTTCTTATATCAATAATATAACATTTTGTGCAGCTAGGAAGGTAGGTTAACTGACCTACTCGATATGCCTAATGCTTAGGTACTTACATCACAAACTTAAAATGTGGTGATGAGAATACAAATTTATCAAGCATTGCCAAATCATAATATCTTCCCAATAATATCCACTGAATAGTTATTTATTAATATTAATCATTATGTAAAAAAAAAACAATTTGAGGTAATTTTTGATAATAATCGAGATACAAAATAATGACAGGATACAAAATCTGTTTTGGACATGTTTATGTTATTAATATATAATTTTAAAACCATCCTTTTAAACGCTTATCATAGAAATTGTTTTAAACTCATTTCATGTTTAATACAAACCCATTTAATTTTAATATTTCTAGCTACTGCCCTCGGCTTCGCCGGATAAAAAATAGCGCTCGACGGGTTTTTTGTCGACTTACATTGCAAAATTGATCACCACAAAAAGACCTTTCATTTAAACGGGATAATATTAGCCTATGACCACCCTGAAAGTCCATTCTTAATAATGGTCAAAGAACTTTTGAAATCGGATGAGATGAATTTTTGAAACTATCATAGATCATCCCTTACATAAAAACTTACAAACTTTACCTCTATAAAATATGAAGTGATTTCAACATAATATCAAAAATATCTTAAGTTTTCAAACTGATCGCAATTTTTTAATGTGTGTTTGTAGTTACCCACACGGCCCCACGGCTCACGCCCTTAGCAACCACCTTATTCGCACTTTAGGTATTGGTGAATATGTTGAGGAGAGCTTAGAGCTTCTTTTTCAAAGTAGTAGGTAACGCTTTTAGTGTTCAAGGTTTGGCAATTACGTCAGCTAAACAATAAAAGCTAAATAAAATCAGAACAGCATGCAGTACAGTGGGTCTCTTCGTAGACTGTGTTGTACATTCTATGTTGTACTACGATAATGTCGCTCGCCAAAAATCTCTAGATCAAGTTGAAAACGAAAATTTTACACACCAGATTCCTACTGCAGTGTGTTTTCCACATACGAGTAGGTAATAGGTATAAACGAGGCGTGTGGGACGCGACCTACGTCTGGTTAGCAGGCCGCAGTAGGTACCTTTAATCTGGAGTGGGCGTTGACATCGAGTAGTTACTGTTTTTGCCAGTGGAAGGCTATGACGAATTCACGATATTTGTGGGTTGAAGCTGTCTGTATCACGTAAGCAAGCCTGTCTGGCGGATACTGGCATAGCGGTCCAGTAGGCTTCAAGCCGGCGCGCAAGGCGAACGTTAGTGCGCGGTTCATTGAACGAGCTTTAGAAGTGCTTCCGAGTGTAGCTGCAGCGATCGAAAAACGAGTCACATCACATCACAGACATGGAAATAGCAGATCAATGGCGCCGGGAGTGGGCAGGAACTGCTGAGTACGGGAAGGTAAGCTTTTGGCAAGTCGTGTGCCAAAGCTTTGCAATAAGGCTGAAATACAGCAGTTTTGTTGTGAAGAATAAGCTCTTTGCGTGGTACAAAAGTATTTTAAGGATTTATTTAGTATAAAGTACATCTACGATCATTTTAAAGAGATCATTGATGTTACTTCTTAAAAGGAGGGCACGCGTAAGCTCAATAAAACTTTGTGACATTTCGATCAGGCTGTCGCGTCGTCGTCGTCGGTCATTGACAAATGCTAGTTAGTGGTCATATCCTAATACGGAGTTAAAACCCAGAGAGGTAAGACAGGTCGAGCAATTTTAAATTTACATCCATTTTAAACTGAGACTTGCGCATCGTTAAAATAGGGTTTAATGTTGCAGATAAAAACAGTTTTAAAAAAGCTGTCTGAGCCAGTTTAGTATCTTTTTTCTGCATAAATATTCTTTTAGGTCTTATCTGAAAGGTTGAACCAGTGTGCAACTCTTGTAAATAACTGTAAAAACAACACTTCGCAAAATTTACAGTGAGATTAGGATAAACTTACCTACCTAGTTAGGTACCTAATATTTTTACTAACAAACCTGTATTTTCTTACACAGTATGTACCTGATAGTTTTTCACCAACTTCCTCAAATAACCACCGAGAGGTTTACCTTAGGTTTTTTTCTTAAAATGGTCGAACTCACTCAGCATTAAATAAGTACCTAGGTACCTACTTGATTATCCAATGAGCAATTCCACTGGGCGCTACGGCTTAACCTTGGTCTATGGTTCAGGTATGAACGTTATGTATGGATACATAAGCGAGTGAAGTTTAAGATAACAGTCACATAATTGACCCCACTATATTGATACTACTATAACCATGGTCCCATAATATTCATATATCATGGAATTGACTGCACCATAAATAAAAATTATTTAGGTAGGTACTAAATAAATGCTAATAATAATAATAATTTAGTTGACCATAAGTTGCTTAAAGTAACAAATCCATGAACTACATGCTATCCAAAATGAACCGCATTTTTGTCTGGACGACACATTTCCAATTTTGCCATGGTTCTAATGACGCTAGGGACGAAAACCAAGACGGACAAATTATTGACTGGTCTGTGATGTAGGATGAGGAACTTACTAGGTATCTCGGTTCGCTTCTGCTTATTGAGGTACCTACTTGATTATCCAATGGTGAAAGTGACAAGACGTGAGGAAGCTGCTAAACGGCCCATTCTTTGCACATTTCCTATCATTGAAAATAAATGCGTTATAATTGGTATGTTGTAGGTGTTACCATTAAGTAGCAGGGGTACGTAAAATAAATGTCAACTTCTTAGTAAAAATAAACGGATACATCATAAATAAGTCAGAAACATTATTGTAAGTTTATTTTTATTTATTTAAGCTAGTGAGATCTAGGGCCAAGACATCTAGCCTTTCCTTCCACACTCCTCGTTTCTTGGCCTTTCATCTGACTTCTAACTTTCATCTGAGAGATGAGCTAGTCTCTCAGATGAAAGTTGAGATCGTCCATCCATCTCCTTCAGGCAAGTAGTCCGTATAAAAACGATACCTATCAAAAATAAAATGTACCTACCAAGTCCCTTGCAAGGTGAAGGTAGGTTAAGAGTCCCAGCAGGTGTGTAAAACTATAACAAAACTCTTTTCTGAACGCCCATACAAAAGATTTCAACGCGGAACATCTTAATACCAGCAAATATTTCTTGAAAAAACATATTTACGATCATATTTGCCTACAAAATAATGTTATTTTAATGATAAACATTTATTTTATATAGTAAATTGTACATTATACTGTCCAGGTCGAGCATGAAGTTATATCACCTTCAAAAATTTAAAAGGGCGTCTTTAAGTATAGGAGAGTCTTTATATTTTTTTATTAGGTAAGATTCTTTAATATTTAGGTAGATAAGTTAGTACCTACAGTTTTTACTTTACGAGGAGGCAATTCGAATGAAAACTGGACTCCAAATATAAATAAGCGAAACAGTGTTTATTCGGGTTCGTGTGCACACTGCCGGAAATCCTGCACAAAGGCCGTGGCCCGCGAGGCTGTGCGCCTGCGCCATCCGCCCGGCACCGTGTTATTTGAGTAAGCAAACTCATCATTTATTTTGCTGATGTCGTATAATGACGAACAATTTGTAAGTCCTACACAAAGGATTTGAACACAACAAGCCGATTATTAAGCTGTTACCAGGCATCAGCGAATGAGCCCACTCTCTCTGCGAAAATGATGATTAGGTACTTTTGAATAACGATGCTTTTATGTCAGTTTTGGAACCAAGTTTTATGAAACCTACCCAGGTTGATTTTTACCTTACATTTCAAAATAAAAGTGTTATAAACACGAAGCGACAGGTAATGCCAGTTGCCCAGGTATTAATTTCCAAGAACCTGTTGACATTTGCATACTTTTCCGTATGCACACTCATCGAATGTTAATTATTAGACTCAAAGACGGCATTTATTTTGACCGGTTTCTCGACTAAATCAAGATGATTCATTAAAAAATCATAATCTTGTTATTCGAGGGTTTTCCTTGGGAGTTTCTCGCTAAACCATCGAATCACGCCCGCGCTGGTCGCAAGACGATGACCCCGTACGTCATGGACCTCCCTCCATCTCAGTATGTGCTACACATCTCACGGAAGACACCTTCCGCGTTCATCGCATCTCTCACAATGTTCACACCTTTTTAATTGGCACTAACAAGGGACACACTGTTATGCAGCCGTAGGAACAGCTGTGTACAATATAGTGCCTATTATTTAACATAACAGTCTGTATGGCTTCCATGTTTTTTGCTTAAAAGTTATGTACTTACCGATCAGAGAGGATGAAGTGAAAAGGAACAAGTACGTTGTGGTCTGTATCCGTGGTCTCTGAGTGTTTACCCCTCCGGGAAACAGCGTGGGATTATGCTTAGATAGTTATGTATGTCGAGGGGAAATTCAGCGATGCGTTCTATCCGGAACAACGTACCTACTTACAGTAAACTGGTCGGACAGACGCGACGGACGGAAGGAAAAAGGAACTACATAGTTAAGAATAATGATGTTCCAGTAGAAACACGACGGAAGGTGATTAAATAGTTAGATTTGATGTAGGTACAAAATTATTTAAAAAGTTCCATTATATTAAGGTTGTCTGGAAGAGATCGCTTCTAAGCGATAAGACCGCCTATTGTACCTTCTTAATAATAAGAATTTGTTTACTATGTTATTTGTTTAAGATATACCTACAATAAAGTATTTTCATTTATTAATTCATAGGCATTCATTAATCAAAACAGAAACTAGTGCGAATAAAATCATGAGAAAATTCTCGACATCGTTTCTAAACAAGCCGCACATCATAGTGAAAAGAGAACATATTTCCACAGGGAAAAAATATTTTTACGAACTACGTAATCTACTACGGGCAATACGTAAGGTGAATAAAATGACTTATAGGAATAATCGAACATTTTTAATCTTGTTAATAAAAATATTTTCATATTGTTTGGTTAATGAAGAAGATGTTGGACAGATCTGGCTAAATAATAAACAACGATTTTTTTAATATTTTAGCAAAATCAACAAAAAACGCGAAAAAACGATTACGGTTATCCGATGATAAGCCTTTACGGAGATAAATGGCCAAAAAAACACAAACAGATAACAACCTCTTGTGACAAATGCAACGGGCTACTTGCAACAGTCGCGGGTAATACTTACATATAATTTTTGCAATTTTTTTAAATTCCCGACGTGTTTTCCATTTTCTATTTGCTGCCCCTAGTGGTTTGTAGCAATGAACAAACAAGTCGATTGTTAAAAACCGCATTACAATCAGAGGAACATTAACATTTCATTTTTTTCTCATCTATACTAGACTAAGCAGTACTTGTATAATGGGGATGACTGATTTAAACTACTTGTATACATTTTTGTTGTAAGTACATATATAATAAATAAGCCATTTATTTCAGACACCAATAACAATTATTAAATATTTCAAGTACATTGAATTAATTTAAATTTATATTTTATTGTATTATCTATTACCTACCTACACTATGATCTAATAATTTAATTTAATTTAATTGTTGATTATGGTCTGTGTACTCTTCAGCATAGGTCTCTTCCAACTCCTTCCATTTTTCTCTGTCTTTTGCAGTTCTCGTCCATAACTTCCCTCCTGTGTTTTCAATGTCGTCTTTCCAGCGTTTGTATTGCCTACCTCTGTTTCTTTTTCCAATTCTTGGAATTACCAGACTGTAACTCTTTTGCTCCATATATCCGCACCTCTTATTGTGTGTCCTGCCCATCTCCATTTATGAGTTTTTGTTTTGTATGTTACGTCTGTTATAGTACATATAATATTATACTTAAATAACACCCAGACCCGAGACATATATTTGCAGATGATACAAATATTTGTATCGAGGCAGGAAACGAACATTACATTAAAAATAAACAGACAAACAACCTCTAATGGCATATACGGACTCCTTTCGGCGCGGGTAAAAATAGAGTCAAGAATTAAATAATGCTGGACATTTTCACACATCATCATCTAGCCCCAAAGTAAGCAGAACTTGTGTTATGGGAACTACATCACTGATATACTACATAAATACATTAAAAAACAAAATACATATTATAGGTACCTACATAGAAAACACCCAAACCCAAGGCAAATATTTGCCAGAATAAACTGAGTTTTGATATTTAAATTCTCCGGTAGCTGGAAAAGCTGATTGTTCTGTCACACATGGCACAGCTCAGCAGTCTAGTGGGTAGGTACTGACTGCGACCTCACTTTTGGAATTACTTTGTGTTCGATCGATTAATACCGGTGACGTCAGATTATCTTTGAATTAACTCGCCTTGATTCAATACTAAGGTAGTAAAAGGCTGCCGCGGCTTTAAACAACCAATGGTGAATTAGCATGTTAGCTTTTTTACTCAGACTACAAATCTTAATATGGGACTATTTTTTTCTTTAAATGGAAACTTATAATTGGTCATGATTACAAATTGTAGTTACGATCCAATTCGGGTTTGTAGGTAGCTGATGTCATAGAGTTGTTTCCTACTTCGTCTTATGGTTATACAAGTCGAATACTCCAGATTCTTCTGCGTTAAGATTGCTAAATCAACGCAAGAAGCCCATTTATTTATGCGTTTGCCATATTGGGTTGTTTGATTTGGTTTGTTTATCTGTTACTATTAATCTTCGAAACGGCTCATCCGATTGGAATGCGTTTTTTTGCAATTTATTTGTATGACATTAAGAATTAATTTAATATAGGTTTTGATCACCACAAGTCACTAAGAGACGTTGTAATATTCAGATTGAAACTACGTCGAAGGGTTTTTAATTTTGCAAAGATTCATACCATACAAACTCCATCTTCCCACTGCATCCTCATAGGATGGGATTTCGGTTTTCGACTAGACACAATAACGAAGATATCAGAACATATTAGGTCTTTAGGACTTATGGTTAAGTATGTGCGTTATCACTCAGTCAGAAATGAGAGCAGTCAGTCATCTTGAAGACACAAATCCGAAGCTAAAAGCCGCATCACAATCACATTTTATAAAAGACAATAAACAATAATACGGGCTCCATACGTCACAGCTAGGTAGCCCGAAGCTAGCTAGATGGCCCTAATAGAAACCACTCATTTGTTAGAGGTTGGTAGGTAGGTACACCAGGGATTCCGCACAATTCGAAAGTCCCGTTATGCCGCCTGTAGAGAATATTTCCATATTGAAATGTTTATGAATGATCAATCTGCCTAATACCTACACCTACACTAAAATGCAAAAGTGAGTTCATTGAAAAGATCGCAATCACAACACAAGGCAACGCTTCGCCATTTCGTTAAGCCCCCGCTTTTGCGATCACGTCACATAAATCTTGTATTCTATCTATTTGTGCAGTACCCAATCATACCTACCTAAAGAATAAAAATCAATGGCAAGGTCATTAAACATTTAGGTCAACGTAAGCAAAATGACTTGAGCCATATTTTATTGTACAAATCGATACAACTAGCAGGCATTTGTCGGAACTCGATTATAAGTTCCTTCATAAACAAAGTATACTTAACCAGGCTTTCCGACCAATGTGATATGGGTACTCAAATATTCAGTTAAGCAACAGGTATCGCAACACGAAAGTTGTTGAACAACATTATAATGATTATGTCAACGTACCGCGAAGTCCGACGGAATTACTTGCTTTTTAACCACAATTTGACTGAACATAGCCACTAGAACTATACAGTTATAATAACAGTTCAGATCACATCATGAATATTTCATACACTCTATTTACTCTAGAAGTTGAATGCTCAGTGGGAAGTTACTGTTTAAGATTTTAGGCAAACATTAATGATCCACTTATCTGTAGCAGTTTGCATTAACATCACAAATAACACAATTAACCGCTATAAAGTTTGCGAAACGTTGCAATTTGGTACCAGAATTTTAAACAAAGCTTTAGCATTGAGTAGGTCGTAAAATGATAAATTGTTATCCTTCAGGGCCAACCTGTCACCTTTATCTTGCCATTTTCAATTTTGTTACCTATACGTACCTATACTATTTGTCGCTGTCAACTAATTTAGTAGTATTAATAAATCGATTCCATTGATTCGAATCGTATAAAAACAAAACAACTATGACATACAACGCCTACTATGTGGTCGTTAATTGTTGACTGACCGAAAGCTACCTTGAAATCTAGTCTGATTCATTTCGGCAGATTTTTTTTATTCCTGGTAAATCATTGCTGAGCAAAATTTATAAATGATTATTGTAATATTTATGTTATGCCTCTGAGCATTGAAATTAATAGTTTTGGGACGTACGGAAACCTATCTATTTTATCAATACATTCTAGATCAAAAAACCAAGATATTAGGACCATGACCGTGATAAGGTTGGTAATGAACTTTTATAATAGCTACTTACCTGAAGAGAGTGGAATTGACCAAAATAATGTTGTGAAATATAACGGTCTGAGATGAATCACGTTCCGCTCGTCATTGTCCTTTGTGAGAATTCAGAACCGAGTTTTGAACTCAAATTAAAGATTATTATAAAATAAAAGCAACAAAGAATATCCGCCCAAATTCTAAGAACACAAGAAACACCATTCTATTGGAAGTTAGATTAGGTAGAGATAAAATTAAATGTTCTAGTTTGATGACCTTCATGATTACAGCTATCTGAAGTTAGCTAGTTAAAGGTATACACGAGTTTTAAGAAAAGTGGCACTATATTATTTTTACTCTTTTTTGTCAAGCTGTAACTAGTTACCGTGTTTTACTGTGACAAGTTGGCAACTGGTGACACTGTCAGAGAGTATCGATTAATTTATACAACATTTTAAACCACTGTCGTGGTTTCCATCGTTTATTACGGCGCCTCCTAGTGAATTGTGACAATAAACACTCCCTAAGAACTATCCTTGAAGTCAAACAAATCGCATCACAATCCGATAAGCGATAATGGCAATATACAAACAACGACCTCTTACAGCAAACGCCTCCTTACGTGGTGCGTAAAAATGAGCTTAGTAACTAAATTAACCTATTATAAACCCGGATAAAACGTGATTTTTCTATTATTTTCAGGTAGTCGAAGGCGGCGTGACGCGGCGGATAGCACGCGCAATGGAGGTCCTCCATGCGAGTGCGCCTGGCGCTCGTATGAAGGTGATGCGTGCTGCTTACCACACCACTGCTGGCCCGGGAGTGCCTGCTTCCTCATACATGGTCCATGCATCCAGGAGGGTAAGGCTTTACCACATTATAGTTCCTAAATGTCTTGACTTGAATTTGAAGACGAGTTTTCACAAGGGTTTTTCTCGACCATGGTCTATATCTTAAGGGGGGGTCTACATCATAGTGCCTAAATATCTTTACTTAGATTTAAAGATGGGGTTACAGTTTCACAAGTTATTTTCTCGTACATGGTCCATGCCTCAAAAATAGTAAGTACATAAGATATAACGACTTTTTTTTAAATTACAGGTGTATTCTTCCGGTTTCAATTCTGGTTTCTTAGAACCTCCATCGCTACCGACGGAACCTTTGGAAATATCCTCAACGCCACTAGGCCTCTTACAAACTCCACACGCTGATGCAGAAAATTACAAAGTAACCGAACCAGATGACTTGGAGATTTCAGAGCCCTCGAAATGGAGAAGTTCAACAGGAGGGTCGATCAGAATGCCCAGTGAAGAGTCTTCTTCGACGGACAACGCCAGCATTATCGACGTATCCAGAAATCACACGAGCGTGTTCAGAAAATATTCCTGTGATTCAGAAAATAGTGACATTCCACTCAATGGGAGAAGCAATCGGGGATCGCCACTTTTAGACGCCCCTGCACTGAGCACCCTCAAATTCAAATCACTTCTGAACGGCAATAACGACTGGAACAATAGACGGAAAAGCTACAGCTTCGAAGATACCTCACCACTATCCGAAACAATACTACACAGTAACGACACATTAGCGATGGAATCATCAACAGATAGCGGTATTTGTAAGTCAACCGAGATCGTCAATGATCACGCAGACGAAAATCCCAATCTGAGGTATTTCGGATCCAAGGAAAGGAGCGATCATGCTCCAGACAACACGTTTGAAAGTTGGCTTTTAAAAAACAAACAGCATAATTATTACAAAGGAACTAAATTCAAGAGCTACCGCGAACATGAAATAGTGAGCGAAGATCCGAAAGAAAATAACATAACATTGCAATCGACAGGAAAGATCACGATAACATTACCGATAACTCTCGAAACAGAACAACAGTACGAATCTAGAAAGAACTACGAAGAGCACCAGCGTAGAATCAAGAAAGTAGGATTCTGTAAAACTGAACTACATTTTGCCGCTGAAACTGGGAAAGTGAATATTATTGCGACGGATGAAAAACCTCCGCCATCAAACGATTTCAGAAAGAGAAGGAGTGCCTTTGTTCCTATGTGTGATATGCCTGAAAAGCCGATAACGCTTTTCGGCGAAAAGTCTAACGATTTTATGAACGAAATTAATTCACCGAGTTACACAATAAGCGAGTTTAACGAAACCGATGAGCATACAGCAGCTACAAAAAGTATTCTCAAGAATAAAATTCCGAAGCCCAAACCATATCTCTTGGGAGAGAACATGGCATTTGGGGTTCACCATGAAGCAAACGTTGATGATGCAGATGACACGTCGTATGTTTCGACAGCCGTCTCGCTTATTAACAAGCAACTACAAGCAGAAAAGCGAAACGATGCCGAAATACCAGCCAGTTTTTCCCGCCAACATACTGTCTCGACAAAAACTAATGCATTTCGGAATACGAATCAAGGTAAGACTTATAATAATTAATAATAAAATTATGCAGGACATTTTCACACAGCATCACCTATCCCAAAGTAAGCAGAGCTTGTGTTATGGGAACTACAGACTAATAGTATATTTTTTTGTAAATATATACTATACATAGAAAACACCCAGGACCCGAGACAAATATTTGCATATCATACAAAAATGTGTCCCAACTTTGGAATCGAAAACCCTTCTGCGTCTCAGGCGAGCCTTCGCCCACTGCGCCAGAGAGGACACCTTATTTGGAAGCAATAAAGTACTCTACTTTAGTTCTATTTTACGTTAAACGCTTTATTAAATTACAGGTCCGCCAGAAACTGTTACGACAAAAAGAGAGACGTATGATGTATGCGGAAAAACACAGAAGATCGTCCGAATTCAAGACGACAGAAATAAGTTCAGTTTATCGAAGAGAGCCTCTCCTATCGTAAGATCGCCGACACCGGCAAGGCTAAAAACGAGGGAACTCAGAGAAAGCGATCTTACATATTTCGGCGTTGATAATGCCCCGAAAGATATTGATAAACCAAAACAAACACTCAGGAACCACCGAGAAACCAGCGAAGACACTGCTCTCCACGAATTGTTTCAATCAGTAAAATTGATTCAACAAGTTTCAAACAGTGTGTGCAATAGCGAGTCCGAAGATGCACCGGAATATCAAAACTTTCCCATGAATTCAAACAATATTCCTAAGCCTACCCCACGAATACGGTCAAAATATGATCATAAACCAAATCACATTGATGAAATCGTTCTAAAACCTATCATGGAAAAAGAAACAAGTTCACACGACGATACTTCAAGTTATCGACGGTCAAAATCAAGAAAACAAGTAGAACCTAGCTCTATGAAAAATCGTAGTCGCTCGGAACCTCGCAAATCATATAAATTCAATTCTACTGAAAAAACACAACAACATCACAATCAATCATCAAGGTATGCAGTAATTATATTTAGATTATGAAAACTTTATACTTATACCGTACTAATAACTCATCGATCAGGAAGGTGTACGGAGCATTTCTATTTTTTTGCTCCTTAACTGTCCCAACATCCTACGCCTGTATATTTCTTTTTTAATACAACTGTAGTGGCAAAAAGCATACGGCACATGTTGGTAAGTGTTTACCGTAACACTTACCAACAGGTTACGGTAACAGGGACCAACAAACATCCATACGTTTTCAACACCAGAGGTAACAGGGGCACGTTGCCGACCTTTAGACATAGAGGGTTAAATACTCATGTACCTGTAATTTCACCGGCTCCTATACCCTTCGAACTGAAAAACAGTAATACAAGCATTACTGCTTGGCGGCAGAAATAAGTATAATGGTAGTACTTCCCCCGACGAGCTCTTTCACAAAGAACTCTACTACTAACAGAATAGTATTTTTTCTATGTAGGTAATGCCGAATAAATGTTTTTCTTTTCACCTATGCTTCTTTTTGCAGAAGCACAACGGATCATTCATCAACTGATAATGAAAATCTGCACCAAACATATCCTGCAAAAGCACCAATTCACAAAGCAAGAACTATATCAGATGACGATGCTCCTATTTACGCCAATCTCAAAATCGAACAGAGTACAAAGGAAATTATTTCTAAACCTGATGTTAAAACCCGTAATAAGATTAGAGTTCCTAGTAGTAATGATTCTAAAAATATCAAAACGCATCGTAAATCAGATGTTACAAAGTCCAATACTAGCCAAGATAAAGACAATAAAGTTTTAACGAAAATGCGTCAAATTAATGAAGAACAATTAACAGCAATCTCAGAAAAAAAGAATGAAAGTCTTAAAAGGAATACCGATAAGTCAAACACTTCAAGACAAAAGGCACATCCGAAGGTTACAAATGAGCAATCATTTGATAACAATACGACTAAATCCTCAGAAAGTAAAAGTTCCTCTAAACAAACAAATTCAATCCCAGAAAAGAAAGAGCATAGAAGTAGATCATTGCACAGACACTCAAAAGCAGCTCCAGAAAAACTAACACCGAAACATGTTAGTACTTTACAAAGTTCAAAAGATTCAGCCGATAAAACTTCAGAAAACGACGTAAAAGTCCATAAACGACAATCATCGAATGACAAAACGAGCATCAGAAATGATAATATGACGATAATACCAAAAGTTGGTACGAATCCAAGTGCACATAAAACTACTTACAATAAAGACACAACGAGGCACGGTAGCAGGCCGAGTCGGCGTGAATACGTCATAAATTACGACGATAAAAACGGAACCGTATCATCAGTATGCAAGATCAGATCTGCATCCGGCTCACCCAGAAGAAAGAAGACTACAAAAGAAGTAGTGAAGGAAAAATTTAAAGAAAACTTAAAATATAAGTCATCAGACAAAGCTGCTCTGCGTAAGTAGTTGTGTGCATGCTCTAATACAATTCTAACAAAACCAAACCAGCACATCTATAAAAATACAAATCTTTCAGTCCAGATTGAAGATCATCAAAGGAATTACAACACTGTGAATGGAGACAGAAAAAGGAAGAAAGAACAGATTGCAAGATCTTGCCAAATATTATGATACAGATTGCAAGATCTTGCCAAGTGTTAGTCTCAAAGACTTTGGATGGGGTTTGATAATATTCAGAGCAATGCATGATGCATTACAAATAGAATAACTTTAATGATGATCTCACATTATCTACATTAATCTAAGTAATATTAATAAATAACAGATTAATTTAAAAATTTATTTTATTTTCGTTACTTACACAGTGACAAGTGGATCTCTATCTTCCTTGCTTACAATAACATCAACCTGATTTTTAAGTTGTTCTTTAAGAATAGATTTGAACTGTTTCAAAAATCCTCTTTCCGAGTCTGAATGGTTCGTGAGGATAACACTTATCCCTTTTTGAGTCGCATCGAGGATGTCATGGTGGAGCATTTCACCTGCAAAGAAAATTTCATTTTGAACAAGCAGAATTAACATAAAAATCAAAAGATCCAACTGCGTTGTTATAAAAGAACTAAAACGATGGGAATATTTTTAATTTTTCTAATTAAGACCTGTGCCTCCACTTCCAGAATTGGTAGACATTTTGTTTTTAATTAAAAGTTTTCATGTCAACAAATAGTAATCTCTTCATGGCTGACCGATTTAGATGACATTTGGAACATGTATAGTTAGTAAGCTAAAGCTATTTTCCCACAAAAGTACATATTTGAGCTTGTATCATCAAGATCTTGATATCCATATCAATTGTATCGGAAAAGTGTTATTAACGTCATGGTGGTGTTTGGTGGTCATCATGTTTATTTTTTACAGTTTATGTTGTAAGTCTTTAGGGTTCATAAGGAATCATCAAAATCCATATAGCTGTTAGGCGGTAATAAAGAATCCCACACACTAATAACGAAGATAGAGAGAGTTAATAGAGCTGGACTTTCACACAGCATCATCTAGCCCCAAAGCAGAGCTTGTGTTATGGGAACTACATGACTGTAAATTCACAAAAAGTATATACTACTTATATACTTTTTGTGAATACTTACATAATATACATGAAAACACCCAGACCCGAGACAAATATTTGCAGATAATACGAAAATTTGTCCCGAGGCGGGAATTGAACCCGTCTGCGTCTCAAGCGGACCTTCGCTTTAAGAAAAAAAGATTTAGAAAAAAAACATTCAATCGAATAAGCCGTTTCTGAGACAAATAGTAACAGACATACAAACAAACAACCTCTTATAACAAACGCATACAGGTTCTCCATACATCGGAGTTAAAAATGGTGTCGATTGTGATTGCACCTATCTTATCTAAAAAACATCCTTGAAGATATACAAATTGATTGCAAGGCCGCATTACAAATTGATAAGCCGTTTCCGAGATAAATGGTGACAGACAATTATACACACATACAAACAAACACTCTCCAATGGGAAACGCATAACTGGCTCATTACATAGCGGATAAAAAAAATAAGTGAGCATGTTTTTATTTATCTTTTAAGTTCGCCTTACCTGTGTTTACCTTGACGACCTCTGTGGCGCAGTGGGCCTAAGACGCAGAAGGTTGCGGGTTCGATTCCCGTCGCGGGACAAGCAAAAATTTGTCTCGGGACTGGGTGTTTTCCATCTACATATAATAAGTATGTTTTTACGAAAAAAATGAATATAAAGTAGTTTAACAGTCATGTAGTTCCCATAACACAAGCTCTGCTTACTTTGGGGCTAGATGATGTTGTGTGAAAAATGACCAGAATTATTTATTGTTTATTTATTTACCTGTCAAATAGAGGTTAGCTTGTACACCTTTTAAGACGGAAGCTCCAGAGCCAGCGCATATTGCTACAATGTTCACTGCATTAGCTGTAGATTTTCCTCTTCCCAATGCGAGCCTCACATGTTCCAGTCCTGTTAGCTTCTTCACCCTATCCACAGCATCAGCTATAGTGATAGCTGGGATATTGTTGGCATTATCAGGTTGGATGGTCAATATTCTGAAATAATAAAAACATTGATCAAAATAATAAAGATTACTAACCTAACAGTTGATGAACAACACACTGAAGAAGACAAATCACCGTTTAGTTAGCTAAACAATTATTTAAAAGCTGTAAAAATTGATAAAAATTTATTGTACACCGCATTATGTTGCTTACTAATTCAAATTATAGTTGTCTTTCCAAATAGGTTTTATTTTATTGTATTTCCATCATGTGGCGTGTTTGTCTGTTACTATTTATCTCCAAACCAGCTACCCAATTGAAATTCAAAGCGATCCTTGTGATTTTAATGAATAAATGAATTTTGACTTTGAAATAGGTTTTTTGCTATGGATTGTTATGTTTCAAGGATGGTTCTTAGATATATGTTATCGCAACGAGTCACTAGGTGTCGCTGCAATAGACAATTGAAAACACGCCGAGTTTTTTTTTATTTGCAACAGTTGTGCATAATTTATTAGTTAGGTATCATAGATTACCTGCCAGCTCCAAAGTTAGGGTTTTCCCCAGGAGTGATGGGACGCGCTTTGTCACAAGGGAAGATAGACGCAAGCCAGTCATTGACCCCGCCTTGCACGCAATCCCAGCTCGTGTGCGGAGAGTACAGGGATATTCGTTTCTCCAGCAGATATGCAACGATTCGCTCCTTCCAAGCACTAAAACCAAAGTACTTACTGTAATTTACACCAACTCACCATGAGTTCAAAGTTAGCGCACTGAATCTTTTAACCACACTGTTTTATCGACATCTGTCATAAGGTCCTTTTTTAGGGTGACCTAGAAAGTTATGTGGCAAAAAGGCCCCATAACGAAACACCTAAACGACATGGCTGTTGGGGTCGCATCCTCAGAAGTGCGCTTACGCTTTTAAGTCGTTGGCCGCAGCACCGTTACTATCGGTGACGCCTCCCAGCCGAATTACCTGACACCCCCCGGAGACTACAGACTGTCTGTCTGTGCGAGGAGTCTAGCCTTCATTTTGGGCATCATCAGATCCACACTCAGAACACCGTGAACATATTAAATAATCAGAGGCACGTAAAAAAATAAGTTAAATGGTGTACAAGGGAATCGACGGCACTACCATAAAAGTTACATAAACAGGTAACTTCCTAAAGAGTCTGGGTTTTTTTTTATGATTCTCATAAATAATTGTGATGAATATTTTTTTAATCTCACCTTTTTACGACTGATTTCATTGGAGCAAATATCGGAGGGTGGTATGAAATTATCATTTCACAGCCAATGGAGTTTGCTTCCAAAGCCACATCTTCTGTCAAGTCGTTTGTAAGTAAGATCCTCATTATTTTCCTGAAAACAATTTTATATTATTATTATTAGGGACCTAATATAATATTTTTAGGGTTCCGTGTACCTCAAAAGGAAAAACGCCATAAAACCTAGATATCTAAAAACTATCCTTGCAAATCCATTACAAAAAAATCATTTTCAATCAGATAAGCCGTTCCGGACGTAAATATTAACAAAACAACCTCTTACAGCAAACGCATTAAAACGGTCTCCTTACGTCATCTATCAATATATATACTAATAATAGTGTAGATAAAGTTTAAATAGTTTTTTTGTTTCTTTGTTGGAACGCTCTAATCTCAGGAACTTCCAGTCGGATTTTAAAAAAATCCTTTGTATTTGATAGCCCAATTCATGAGGAAGGTTATAGGCTGTTTAACATCACGCTACGACCCTGACCCTTAGGAGCCGAGCAAAAGAAGTAATAGTATGGCGGGCGATGCGACGCGGTGAATTGGTCGGGGGCCGAGGGCGGCCGTGGCACAGCTAGTCGTTAGTAAAAATGCGTTACAAACCTTGCAGTGTAAGGTTCGACGAGAAGGCCTGTATTATCCCAGCTTTCTGCAAGTGCTTTGGGAGCAAAGTTTTCTAGCGCACCTATCACATTCTCCAACGACACACCTTTCTCTCCGGTAGACATTTTCAAAGAAGTTGAATAAAGTCTTGCAATGCTTACTTTTTTTATTAAGCTTCCCAATTTAAAAAACATTACATGAGAACTGAAAAAGATGAAAAATGCAACCTTAATATTATGATACTGTTAAGTTTATTTTTATGCTACAAAATGTTTTATTCTTACCTGTAACTTAATATGTCAACTTAAAACTTAATAAATTTCCTGCTGATCATAAAAAAATTTAATATTATTAGTAAAACAGGTGGAGAATAATACAAATGAATTGTTTTATAATGTTCCATTTAAACTATTACCTACTTATCACAAGCCCACATCTTATAATATATACATAACATCCATTATATTGATTTTCACTACATTGATCATAGTTCCTGTTCCTATTGATCTTAATGCTTATCTAAATGTTTGTTCATAATTTAGCTTAGACTTATTTAGTCACTCTACTCCGCAAGCTTCCATAACCTAATTTCACCATCATCACTACAAGACAGCAACTCTTGATTTCCAGACGGATTCCACATTACACAGTTTACGTCCTGCGTGTGTGCATTCAGTTTTGTGCAAATCAAGTCAAATGTTGGAGCATTCGGATCTGAATCTTCAGTTTCTTTGAATATCCTGATAATGTCATCCCCGCATGCAGTAGCTATCAGACCTGTCTTGTGGCACCATGCTATATCATAGATGCAACGCGTATGGTAGCCTGATAGTGTACAGACACATTTCCATACTGATTCATTGTCGGTAACTATGACACCTTCCTGGTTGTTGGGCTTGTATTCCTTCCAGATCTTTACTGTTCTGTCATCGCTGGTTGTAGCCAGTCTTTCTCCTGTTTTATCAAAGGCTAGACTCCACACAGTGGACTCGTGGGAATGGAGGGTGGCGACGCAGGTCCAGTCATTGTCGGCTGGATCTTCCTTGTACATTTTAACTGTGTTGTCATAGGATGCTGAAGCCAGGATGTCTAGTGAAGGATGCCAAACAACCTACAAACAGAATAATATGTCATTCATCTGGTATGTTTGTTATATTTATATCTCACATTTTTTTGTAATTTTGTTTAATTATCTTTTCCATTATCAACATGATCATTATAATTTTTCACTTATTCAAAGGAATCTTATAGCTTGTTGTTTGTCAGTACCCTTAAAATTTTATTTTATAATTTTAGTAGGTACATACTTTCTTGACATCTTGATTATGCGCATTAAGTACAGCTTCACACTCATATTCATCATCTCCAGCCACCTCCCAAACCCAGACTGACTTATCTCGGCCGCAGGTAGCAAGCAGCTGTCCCGACGGAGACCATGCCACACTTTTCACTTCATTTTCATGCCCTTCTAGTGTTGCATTGCATTCGAACTGACCTATTAAAAGTTATACAGTTCTCTACAGATAATATTTATAGTTATTGCTATTGTTTTTATGCATATTATTTTGTTGTATCACAGAATAGTTACAAATTCAAACTTGTGTTTAAAGTTTAGAAAAAAGTGAATATTAATTTCTGCCTTGCTCTCTGACATTACAGAAGACCAGTATTATAGTGCTCTTTTTTTTTTTTTTTTTTATTTGTTAATTGGCGTCCATCTGTTTATCAATAATTTATAAAGTATTTTCTTTCTGTTATATTTTTCTTTTGTAGCACAATGTAAATGTATTATTAATATCAGCATACCATGAGACGGTTTTTAATACTGACCACTTTTCTTGTCCCATATTGCCGTGGTAGCATCAAAGCTGGCTGATGCTAGAAAATTGCCACACGGTGACCATGCCACTTCTCTGATGGTCCGCTGATGGCCATCCACGAGTACTGTTTTTATCGTCCAATCCTGACCTTCTTTGCTCCATAGCTTTATGGTTTTATCTTCGCCGCAAGATGCGAATACTGTTCCTAGAGGATGCCAGGACACGTTCCATACTATGCCTTTGTGCCCGGTTAGGACTTGTGATAGTTCTAATGTAGCCATTAATGTTGCTGTCTCTAATGATTTGAATTCAAAGTGAAATAGCTTCGCTAAACCTGTTGAGAGCTCTGGGTCAAAATCATCAAACCAAACACAAAAGTAACATAAGACCAAACAAACCAAAAACAGTTAAATAAGTAGGTACCATACCGATAACCCTTCAAGTTCGGTTGGTAGGAACTTTAATGACTAACATAGAGTACGGCACAAAATACAAGGTAAGTAGGTATCTAAACGGTACCAGAGACGGAGGATGTAAGTATTTTATCAACTAACCTGAGGTTTTTATCGTAAGTGATGTAAATTATAAATCAGTTCCGAAAGGAAACAGGCCTTTCAAAGTAATGTAATCACAGAGTAAAAAAAAATATGACAGATGGGAAACGAGATATATAAACGGTAGTTTTTGGCCTTGCGATCCGTAATCCTTTAACCATAGAAAAAAAAATGTATCTACGGCCTGATAATGTAAATACAATTAAAAAAAAAAACTATGGTGATGTCGCGAAGGACGTTCGATCGCGCCATCAACAGCTGCCACACATAGATCTATGCAACCGCTGCGCCCCCTCTACACGCACGGCCTCGATAGCCCGCCAATAACCGAACTCTCTTGCTGGTTTGGCCCGCAAGTTCCTGGGGACTGAACCGACTCTCTGTGCGGCGATGTCGATTGCCACGCGTGAATGACAGCAAATAGAATGGACCCCAGGACAAATCCATCAGACTCTTGCTTGAGTAGCTGGTGCCTGGTCTCCAAGTTGCGACAAGAAGAAAAAGCGTTAGATTGCTTCTTACCCGCACTGCCCGAACTAGTTGGAAGTGATTATATTGATGATGATGATGATGATTTTTTTATTAAAAATTTGTGGTTATGTTTTTCTGTTGTGGGGCTGGTGTGTTTATTTTTGTTGAAAATACTAAATCTTATGTACTTTAATTTTAATGATCCGCAAGTAAAGATTGAATCGACTGGTGGTTCTAAGTAGTTTTTAGAAGGTTACAGTAGGTAGATTCCGTTCAGAAAACAAAGTGCGAAGACTAAAGACATGGAGAATAAAGTCAATGACATGATTGTTCCACCACATCTCAATGCAGAAGCTTACAGAAAAGATACTTCTGGCAATGGCATCGTATCCTATTTAGATTACATCAAGATTCATTCAGGTACCAATGTTTATCATCAAAAGAACTAAGAGAATCACTAGTTTTTTTAGTTTACCTGCTTCTACCGCCAGCGCCGGTTTCTTCGAAAAATGGAAAAGTTCTAAATTCAATACTTTTATTAAATAAATAAATAATGCTGGACATTTATCACACAGCATCAGCTAGCCCCAAACTAAGAGCTTGTGATAAGGGAACGACATGACTGATATACTACTTTTAATTTTCTAAATACACTTATTATACATAGAAAACACCCAGACTCAAGACAAACATTTGTAAATCATACAAACATTTGTCCCGCAAATGTAATTGAACCCACAACCCACTGCAACACAGAGATCGTAAAATTTTATATCTTAGTTACATTAACTTAATAATTTCCACACACAGATGTAGAAATAGGGTTGTATGCCTATGTAGCAAACATTTTCTGACAAAATCAAAACAAACATACAGCAAATCATAAAAAATAAATTCATTCAAAATACACACACTATTCACATGCATTAGTAATGACCATTATTTAATAATTTCTAAGCATGCACCTTACAAATCTAGCCTCCAACTCCAGTACATTAAATTTTTCAATACTTAACCTAAAATTTTTTAAATATTAATTTCTTGGATTCATATGGAATCTAACTATGGGAGTGGTACTCCCAATGGCAAATTCCACCCCTTCCACAGCCTTTCCTTCTTAAACTAGGTAGCTCAGTAGCTGTAATTAAAATTTTAATGTTTCTAACTTTAAAGAACAAAGACTTTTGTACAAATGTCCTCCCCTCTTTTCCTCCACTTATCACTATAAGTGGAGGAAAAGAGGGGAGGTTAAGAAAAGAGCATGTGGAGCATGTGTTAAGAAAAGATTTTCAGAAATTACCACTGTAATGTTATTTCTGAAAATCTTTTCTTAACACATGCTTATGTTATAAAATAAACCTATGTTCCAATTTCAGCATTCTAGTTTTAGTAGTTTTGGCTTGCTTTAATAGATCGGTCAGTCAGGAAAAACAATTTTATAAGTTTATAAACTAGATGTTGCCAGCAGCTTAGAATGCATGGAGTGATACCAAAAAAAAAAATTACACACTTTTACCCGCATTTCCCTCCCCCCCTTAAAATATTAAAATCCGAAACACATAATTATTTATTTCTGATGAGTAGCTACATTCCAATTTTCAAGTTCCTTTAAAAAATCAATACTCCTATACCAACTTTCACTCCCCATTTCCCCCCTTGAAGTAGATATATACAAAAATCCTATGTTGTAAAAAAATAAACCTTGTTCCAAATTTTAGCTTCCTAGACTTAGTAGTTTTGGTTGTGTTTTGATGGATTAGTCAGGCAGGATAAACAATTTTATAAGTATAGTTTAGATAATCTACAAAGGTTGCATTTGAGCTAAGTTTTTAAAGTTGCTAACAATGTTTCATTTATTTACAGATGGAACAGCACTAATTGGGAGTTCAGAAATAACTGGGCGTTATTGGGATGGAGGTGCCAGCGTTTTCAAAAAGGTAGCTGATGGCAAATCCATTGATGCATATGAAAAGCGGAGTATCAATCTCAACAGTGGAACAGCTGATGGTTGCTTTATGGAAAATTCTGGAAAGGTATTATACTTGACAATCTTTCTGTTTCTGTGAATGGCTGGCTCTCATTTATTCTATGGGACATTAATAAATAGTTGGACAAAGTGTAAAAGTATTACTTCTTCTGTAGACCAAAAGACATTGTTTTGGCACTTAATTATTTGAACCATGAACTTATTACTTAAAACAAAATTACCAAAGTCAAAGAGGCCTGATAAAAATAAAATATATCTACTCATTAAGAATAATAATAAATTTATTTATAACTAGATGCAGTGTTTCACATACATTTTTGCAATTGGTTATAGAATGGGAATAGCGCATATTAATATGTTTATTAAATTTTTTTGCATTTTGGTCTATTTTGGTTCTGGCAAAATAGTTTGTTATGTTTTTATATTCCCCAGTGAACTGAACAGTGTCGGACTGAAATTAAGATGTAAATAAGGTCCATTTCGGGTCCATTTTGTTGTAATTGATAAACTAACCACTACTTTGTCTCATTCTAATTTGCGTCATTTAAAATTCAACAGTAGAAAACAAAACACATTTTAGCTATTCAACTGTTTAAAAATCTGTATAAATTACATGAATGTTTTAGGTACTAATATGTGAAGACAATGGTGCTGTGAGTATCTGGAGCAAGACAAAGAATAATCTATGGCAGGAGTGGATGGAGGACAAGTCGGTGGCAGAACATGATGACGGGGCTCTCGCTGTAGACTGCCTAAGCCCCGGGAGAGAATATGTCACAGTCGGAGCTGATGGAAATGCAAAGGTACTTGCCTGCGACGCAAGGAACATATATTTATATATTTATTCAAAGAACAGGATTACCGTGTAACATCAATGCATAGACCATTAAAATGGAATAAAAATCTCTAAATTAAACGGTTGGATGTGGATGTGCAGCTGTATTCAGGGTTTAATAAAAATCATGTTTGGGGTAAGAGGTTCTGCGTGTGCCCGTATGCATGTTACTATTTATCTACAACTACAACTCTTTTTAACTGCAATGTAAGGAGCCCATATATATTTGTTTGTTTGTTTTACTGTTACCATGATAGGATGACGGAAATATATGGCTTATCCAATTGTAATGCATGTTTATTGTAATCGGTTTGTATTACTTGAAGAATGGTTCTTAGATAGGTTTTATTGCCACAAACTATTATGGGGCGCTGCACCAAGGACGACAGAAAACACACCACCACAAAATTAAAAATTATCTTGATCCAACCTATATGGTTCCACTGCTTGGTAAAGCAAAATATTTACACGATTTATATACAAATATACAAATATTTTTCCACGTCTGGGTATTGTGGTACCACGGTTCTCGTAGTTCCCGATACCACGATACAGGGAGCCCTACCTAGGTTAGGTGTTAAAAAAACCCTTAAACATAATGTGCCCTCATAATTTCCACTACATTATCAAAAGTGTCCTATGTTAAAGGTGTCGAAATCTTCCCTCCAACTTGTCCCTAACGTGACTAACATTCTGAATGTCTCTTAATAACCCTAAATAGCCATCATTCGATTTAAGAGCTAAGCTTTTTTTGGTGAAATTGATACAATCTTCCATTTTCATCAGTTACTTTGATGGGAATGCTGGTGCAGTAGTTTCCCCTTGCTTCATGTACCGCGCAGTACGAGGACCGGCGTACCGCTCCTTAATGTCCAATCAGAAGCCATTTTATAAAATTAGTAGCTAGTATTGCCCACTGCTTCGCTCGCGTGGTACGCGGATAAAAAATGGTCGATTAAAAGTAGCTCTTACTGTTAATGGCAGCGATCTTAAGAAACACATTCGCTTGCTATGACCGTTTTTTCATCGACTTACTTTGCAAAATTTAGTATCCACGAAAAACCCATTTTACTTTAACGGGATAATATAATACAGCCTATGTCCACATCTGAGGGTCCATTCTAAATTTTGGTTATAAGTATATCTATTTAATCGAATGGGTAGTTTCGTGGATTATCTCCTACATTCAAACTTACAAACTTTACCTCTTTGTATTATTGTCCCTTCTGCCTGTACGGATACGGCTGCTGCCTCGCATCCGTTATTATTTACTGGCAACATTTGATCACAGAGTCGTCATTGGACTAAGTAGCACTGTAGGTAAGCCCATCCCACTAAACCTTTCTGTTGGCTCTGCCACTGCTGGTCGGGCACTTACTAAATATGTTCGCAACAAGCCATACCTGATGACTATTTAACTATCAACTGAGGAACCCCTTGGTATAATGCAACTCATCCCTAACAAGAAAAAAATATATTAAAACTATCACCATTTCTAGGTATGGGATATGGAAGACCTGATCTGTGTGAGGACGTATGAAGCCCACACTAGACCCATCCATGCAGTCGCAGTGAAGCCTGACACTTCTAATATGTTTGCTACAGCGTCATTTGATACACACATCAGTTTGTGGGATCTACTCATCAGTTCACCAGCTACAAGTAAGAATATACTTATTGCTACACACGCCCAAGAAAAGCGTCATTTGCATAAAGAACATGCTAGATCTTTAGATATATCATTTTTAATTGGCTTAACCCAAAAACCAAGGACTCTGGCCTCGATTCCCTTGTATACCAACTAAACTAAATTGTATCTATCGCTCTCTTTTACAAACAGTAAAAAAATTTAGACAATTTTATTGCGTCAAATTAGTCAGATTTACCTACTTAATTTACTTAAATTTGACTTATTTTTAACTTTTTTAAGTTAAATAGTGGTTTCAAAACATGCTGACTATAAACACGAAGCAAAAGCGACACGTAAACTAATTTGACAGGCGTAAAATTCTTGCCATCTCTTTCTTGTGTGCATTATCAGTAAAGAGAGTGACAGGTTAAATTAAATTTAGTTGGTGTACATGAGAATCGACGCAGTTGACAGTCAGTGTGAACAGTCATAACATAACAAGATTTTAAAATAGTCCTGTTTTAACCAGGGCTAATTAAGTTATTATTAAATAGCTTCTGCTTATGACTTCGCCCGCGTCATACCCGGATAAAAAGTAGCCTAGAATATGTTAGTATGGGTCACGAACTAAATACCTATTCCAAGTGTAATACAAATCTCTTTAGCTGTTACGGAGATTATAAGCAACAAACATCCAAACTTTGAGATTTATAATATCGGTATTAGGATGTTTCAACACTTTAATAAAACGTAGTTTTAATCTAATGTATTGCCATATTTAAATATTTGGCATATTTTAAATTGTAACTTAATTGTGTAATGTTAAACTTTTTGACTTGTTTTACAGATTTAGCAAAGAGCAATTGTGGTGTTCGAGCCCTGCAATGGATAGATGGAAACAGATTACTCTTCGGAGACGACGCGGGCATACTCGGATTGCTGGACATCAGGAATGCTTTGTTCCAATGTCCAGAAATGATAAAGCTTGCTGAATTCCCTGCTGGCATTCACAAGCTCACCTTGAATGCTGCGTAAGTACTAACCTAAGGTTGGTTGGTAGAGAATAAATTTCGCCCATTGTCACTATTTTTACCTGTCATCCAAGGAGCCCGTATGTGCGTTGGTCATAAGAGGTGTCTGTCTGTTACAATTTATCTATGGAAAGTCTTATGCGATTGAAATGCATCTTTTTGCAAACTATTTTTGTCTGTTCTACGGAACGTCTCATGCATTTCAAGCATCTTATTGCAAACGATTTGTATGACATTAAGGGTGGTTCTTAGATATATGGAGAACACGGTTGACGGTACTTCCACCGGGCTGATACATCCGATCCACAGTTGTTTTCGGGAGGTATATATGCGCAACTGATACCTTTATATTCGAGCGCCATCTACAGGTTGTACGTGGTAGCATTTAGCTACTCTATATGTATCTCAGAAGTGATGTAGCTCAATCGTGTGGCGATAGATGTCGCTACAGATAGGTTGTATCACCACAAGTCATAGGGGGCGCTGCAATCACGATGTAAAACGCATCGGGAGTTTTAAAATTCTACATAACGATCTTGTTTATTTAGTCACAAACGGAAAACGAAAAAGAGGTAGACCATTGAAAAGAAACAACTGGGAATGACTGGACTAAAATAGCTACCAATAGAGAGATATGGCAAAATCTGAAGGAGGCCTCTACTAAAAGCGAGGATCCTGAATTAAAAAAAAAATTACATATAATTTCCTAATATATTATTGATATAAGAAATAATTATAGTTTAAAATGCATCTATGTAAATTTTGTGATATAATTATTGAATTGGTTTAAAAAATAAATTGGTAGTTTAAAAATATATATAATGTGTTAATGTTAATATTGTTAAAATTCGAAGGATAAATAAAAGGCTTATTATTATTATTATTTATTCACAGAGGCAACAAAGTAGCAGTATGCTGCGATAACAACATAGTTTCTGTCTGCGAAATAGACAAGTCTTCAAGTCGCGTGTCATACCATGATAGGCATATGCATCAAAACTTCGTGAGGGGAATGGCGTGGGATGCTGAGAGGCCGGACGTGCTCCATACAGTGGGTTGGGACAGCGTCGTCCAATCTCACACCATTGAATAGTGGATAACACGTTTAATCGTAAAATTTAGAAAATATATCCAAATTACCCCATTTTTTTATATTTCGTAAAGGAAACTGTTGGAGCCTAAATAGGAGCTCAATCTTACATCGTTGATTGGTAACAGATTTATCAAATTTCTTAGAAGATTTATGCAAATCAAGCCGATTTTTAAAGGATTTAAAAACAAATTTGGAGGCTATTGTTTATTTGTCGTGCAATCTCACAAATATGAATGGTAGTTTAATCTCGAAATTTTATAAAGATTTTAATAAAATCTTTAAAAAATGCTCAATTCATTTGGATCTAATTTTTTGTCGGCCAATCTCACACCATAGAATAGACGGCAATACGTTTAATTGTAATTATTAGCAGTTTATTAATCTCTTTTCATAACAATTATAGTTATTTCTCCATTTGTTCTGCGACTTTTACGGAAATGTAGATAATATGTTGACTCGCCAAAGGGACTTGTCAATAGAGATACGATTTAAAATACCGAGAGAAATGTAATAAGCGAAGTAGGTACTGTGGAATAGCAATGGAAAGCATCAGCTGTTGTATTGAAATAAGTATAGTTTTAGGATATAAAGACAACTATACACACCCTTACTTTACTATAATCCTGCTGAGGTTATCTGAGCGTGATGCATCAACGTAACTTAAGTAAGAAAATAGTATGGTAAATGTCCTATTATAATCATAGTTTTAGTGAGTTATACTATTACAAACATGTGTATGTAATTATATATTTTTTATATATTCTCTATTTTATTATGTACTACATTCGCGATATATAGAGCGAAATACTAAATAAGTACACAATAAATAACTGGACTTGTATAACTTTTAATTTTATTTTGTCTATACTTGTTATTTCTGAGCACTAAATATTTACCATTATACATGCTTTTAAACTTACTTCAAGCCAGCGAAGTCTATACTATAGTGGCGCAACTTTTTTTAGTTATGTTTAGAAGTTTTTTACCTATAAAGTTCGTGGCTGAAAGACGAAGAACGAATAAGTTCATAGGTAAATTTAAATATTCATAATTTTATATAATACTAGCTTCTGCCCACGGCTTCGCCCGCATGGTACCCGGATAAAAAGTAGCCTATGTGTTATTCTGATGTTTATGCTATATTACTGTAAAGTTTAATCAAAATCCGTTCAGAAGTTTTTGCGTGAAAGAGTAACAAACATCCATCCTCACAAACTTTCACGTTTATAATAGTAGTAGGAAGTTTAATATACTTTTCGCTTATAGGCGATCTCTTCCAGACAACCTTTGGTATCATGGTGCCACAACACCCATTCGAGACAAATATCTGCAGAACATGCAAAAGGAATCGAATCCTCACCTCTTCTTCCGTCCATCTCATTACTACATTGGATATGGTACATATTCTGGCCATATTGACCATATTAGCCGTATTTTAATGATAATAATCGTCAAACGTTTAAGGTCATAATTTATTTCGAGAAGAAAACAGTGATTGTCGTTTTTAATACAGTTTAAGGGGACAGCTTTCTTAGAAATAAGAATAACACTCGCCCACCGTGCCACCGAGGAATTTGGAGGGTTCTTTTTGGTGCGTAGAGGTACAATTGGAAAGGATTTTCCGAAATTCCATTCCTAGAGGGTGCAGCGGGAACATGGAGTTTTTATGAAAGAAAACTGGACTCCCACAAATTCGCGGCGCGTTTTCCTAGTAAGGCATTAGCTTTTAATCGGGTACCACGTTAAGCATAAAGTACATAGTTTTTGTTTTGTTTTACAAAAGAACGCAATAAATGCTCAATAATGTATTGCCGTGAACAATGAATACAGTGCTGCTATGTAATCTAAGCCGTGAGTTAGTGGTTGGGCGAGGGGGCGCGGCGCTCCGGCGACGCGCTGGGCGAGGAGCCGCGGCGGTTGGAGTTGCCGGGGCTCTTGAGACGCACCATCGTGTCGAGATGACGGAACCTGTTAAGACAAATAATAAATAAATAATGCTGGTCATTTTTCACACTAATATAACTATGAGTACAGCATCAGTAGCCACCGACGGAACAAAATAAAGTTTGCCACGAACTGAGATCTCGCGGTGTTCGGGTAAACCAGGCCAGTACCATCTCTGAAAAGGTTTAATTAAGAGATGTCACGTGACTGCTGCCACGGTTTTCTTTGACAATTTTGTAATCAATGCGTTAGCGTGAAAGGAAAACCTAGAGTGAGGTATGTCTAAACAACTCGATCTTCTTGAAATTTAAACTGTATACCTGTATCTCAAAAACCATCCTATTTATTCAAAAACCACAGCGAAGATCGAATCATATTTATGTTATTTATACAGTGTAAACTTCATGAAGATCGGATTAACAATTCGACAGTTATCGCCGGACAAACATAAAAGCCAATTGTTACAAATAGATTTTTATATGTCTTTAGTTGGTCTGACAGAATTGAAACAGCATTAATTATTGTCTTCTCTTCCGAAGATAAAGTCCTCTTATAGTGGTGAGTATATGGAGGGATAAGAAGGTTACTTCCTTATTCTTAGATTTTAGAGTATTTACCTAAGTGGCAAATCGTTTGCGTCGTGGTCGACGCTCTGGAAGAAGAATCCGAGAGGCCAGCTTATCCATGAAGACTGTTTCCTGTAAGTAAAAGATTGACTGAATATCCGACTAGATTTAGACTTTTGTCAATGTTTATCATTTGACAGCTGTTAACTGCTATTCGGTTGAAGAGATAGCATCCGGCATATGGTCGCCGTTGTTCACTGGTTCACATCTAGTCTCTGTAACTAGATGTGAGTCTCTGTAACTAGATGTGAGTCTCTGTAACTAGATGTGAATCAGTGAACTACTGCGACCGTCAATAGGCCAACATTGCTGAAATTACATTATTCTTATTAATCTTTAGCATACTCTTCTGCTAGTGACGAGTCACTGATTATACAGGACAGGGTGTCGCGGAACTAGTATTTCAAGCTCGAACGGAGTGATTCCGACCATGAGCGTAAACAAGATTTTCGGAAAATTATCCATAATTTAACTTTAGAAAAATAATTTGATCTTGTTTTAAACACTATTATCGCCTGTATTTTGAACGATGTCCCAACTCTAAGACAAATTTTAATCGGACAAGATTATTGACATCGGAAACCATACGTAAAACAGCTATTTTTTTTACAGGAAACTGCTGATTTTACTATCATTTTTATCAATGAAAAACTTTAATTCACAAAAGTAATAATGACAACATTTGCTGTACGACTTTTGTGAATTTAAAGTGAATTACTACGAGAATCGTCCCTAGATGGGTCCCTAGACCGGATAACATACTAGTTCTGGGTCACCCAGTATAAATAAATGACTAGATAGATAGGGTTACATAACGAAGTGTCGTGGTAACGTGTCTTCGGGAGTGTCTGGCGTGGTAGGCTCGGGTAGCGAATGGGTATGTAGCGACTCGTGGTAGAGTCATATTGTAGACCTTTACGCACCATACGAATAACCGGGTTTAGTATAGCTAAACCCGGTGCAAACAAACCAGTCTTAAACCGAGTTTTATCGCCGCATCGGCAGCAAAGGTCGGGCTTTACTATAGATATTAGTAAAGATACGGTTGCGTACGGTGTCGGTGGTAACAGTTGCATGTCTTGGCCGGGAGTTTCGGGTGTGGTAGGCACGGCGGCGGCGAGGGGCGAGGAGGGGGACATCGCGACTGGTGGCGGAGTCTTGTTGATGGCAGGATTGTAGATCTTGGGGTCGCTGACCATGCGCACGAAGAATGAGCGTTTGTGGGCCAAAGCGGCGCGGTTCCGACGGGCGCGCTCCTCATTAAGATCCTAACAAAAGAAAGTATGTTTCCTATCATAGATTCTAATTTGTAGGTAAATATGAAATGATAGAATCTATGAAGTGAACAAACGGCCAATACGATGATTCTTATAATCAGTAACTTATAATCAGTTTAGAAATATTGTTCTTAGCTGGTTCACGAAATAAGTGATGAGTACCTTCACGACTTTTTCTTACAACATATCTGGTATTCTGGGTTTGATGGTTCTAATTCTGAATTTCCATTATAAGAAGTGATACTAGACACTTCAATAAACTGGTTTCTGTATATAAATCTAGTATTTCAAATACATTCAAACAGCTAATGATTGTTATCGATGATTCTGTATTTCTTCTGATCACAGTAGCGAAGAGACACTGTTTAATATTGTTCGTGGAGTCACTGAGTGTATTTGGTTAGAAGTGACCTGACTAATAAAGCTTGTGTCAAATCACAATTATTTCCAAAACGTCAGACTCATTAAGATTTTCACAAAATGACTTAAAAAAAATTGCAAGTTGATGAACAGTCAATAACTGAATTGTGAAGACAACCAACATACCCTCTCCTTATCTGGCCCTTCAATAAGTTCAGTAGCAAAGTCCGTGATGATATCCCAGGCGATCTCTGCCAACATAAACATAAATTATCTGTTTGTTCATGATTATTTGCGAAAAGAAAGGGGTACTAGGTACTACGGTTACTACCGACTTCAAGCTGAGGAGGTGATTCTCGGGAGGCTATGTTTTTAGGGTTCTGAAGCCAAATAGCAAAAACGGAACGCATATCTTTTCGTTAAGTCTGTCTCACACCCCGTTTTTTAAAGTTTTAATTGTAATTAAAATTTGGTGGTTGTGAAAATACAAACGCGCATCCCTCTTAGGTAGGTCCTACATGAGAATATTTTTTTCAATGCACACTATCATAAGACAGGTCTCTTAAATCACTCAGGGTTTCCCTTACCATTTTTTATTTTAAAATAAAAGACTTTTCCCCCTCTTAAAGTTTTTAACTTTTTTTACCCACCAGTAGCGTTATGAACTACCAACGGCAATGGTTTGCCAGATTTTCAACCATAACTTTAGGAGATAAAATGAGGCAACGTCGAACCCTAACCCTAACTAGTCCGTCACGACACGTCTTATTTTATATTTTTATTTATCCATTTGATTTTAGTTTAAAATATAATCTCACCAATGTCTTCGCGAGTAGCATGTTGGTGAACCACGCAGAACCTGATGACGAAGTATTCGCGCACTGAAGCCGGCACCATGTGCAGTTTGCCCGATGCGTTGATATTAGTCAAGAGTTTTTTGTTCATCTCGTCTATCTGCTCCTTCGTCTCGTCTGAACCTCCGCGAAGCCGGAAACAGACTAGACCCAACTACAAGAGAAAAGAGGAAACCCGTTTTAAGAATTCATAAAATCGCGCAACAGTATGCCATCCATAGGCTTCATTTTGTCGTCGATATCAGGTACTACGATACAACATCCTCTGTTTGTAGGATTTTTATAATGTCCCAAAAATATAAAACTCGGCGGGGCTCGACTCACCAATATTCTATAACCTAAGCTACGAGATCGTAGTTTAATTGGTATTACCCCCGCGTATCAAGCGGGCGGTCGAGGGGTCGAGCTCCGGTGGTCGAAATTCTTGGGATATTTCGGCTCGAAGCGAATTTTTGGGTTATTTTATTGTAGGTTAACACTTAAAAACCTTATAACGTACCAGGAATCGAAACAAATATTTAATGATTATGCAAACACGAGAATCGAACCCGCACCTCTTTTGGTCTCAGTCAGCTCAGACGTATCCACGAAAAAAGACTGTATAATCGCCTAAAATTCATTTTCAGGCATTGATTAAATTTATCAGGTGGTAAAATCTTTTGGCTCGGCCATTTATTCCGAGTTATAATCATACGGACAATCAGAAACGCTCATATCGATTTTATAAGTGCTTAAATAATGTGCTTATCTTATTCCAAAAACTCGTGAATTCGATCATTCATGTTAAACGTGAAAATATCCGTTTTACAATAATTATATTATGTAAAACGGATATTAACAATGTATTTTATACCTAACATTGTTAAATTAAATTTAACATAACTGTTTATGCGCAAATCTTACCGTAACTTCGTTGCAGACCTCAAACCTATCATCCTTCTTAACAAGCTTCTCAAAGTACTTTGCTAGTTCGCAATGCTTTCGCACGTATTTCTGCAGCCCGCTAATACCATAACTCCTCAGCATAAACCACACCTTCAGCGATCTGAACCGTCGACTCAATGGCACACCCCAATGTCTATAATCAATAGCTGTGTGATCGTAACAATGTTGGAGATAAAGCGGGTCCACGACCAGCGCGGACGTTAGAAGATATCGGTTCGTAACCCACAGGAGCGAACAGTCGAAGCTAGTCAGCATTAGTTTGTTAGGGTTGGTGTTGAAGGAATCTGCGTATTCGACTCCGGCGAGTCTGTGCTTATGTTCGGGGCAGAGGAACGAGCTGCCAGCATATGCTGCGTCCACGTGAAGCCACACACAAGGAAACTTGCGAACAACTTGTCCTATCTCTGGCAAGTTGTCATAGGAGCAACAGGAAGTGGTGCCCAGTGTGGTCGCTACAAAGAACGGTACCCGTCCCGCTTCCTCGTCTTCCTCCATTGCCTAAAAAAGTTAGTCACTTTAACATTTTTGTACTACCGTAGATTATAATAGACAAGTCATTTTTTATACAAATAAAGTGGCAACAAGTGATTTTTTTTACAAAGTTTTAAAACTTGTGACTTGTTACAATAAACCCTTGAAAATCCTTGAAGTTATACAAATCAATTGCAAAAAAACGCATTTCAATCCGATGAGCTGTTTCGGAGATATATGGTAACAGACAAACGGAAAAATAAAAATACTTTATTGCAGACCAAATAATATTTCAACTTAATATATACAACTAGATATATACTTTTAATATACTAAGTAATATACGAAGTAGTAAATAATATACTAAGTAATACGTTACTTAGTAATAATACCGCCCATTGTAATAATGGGCGGTATTATTACTACCAGACAACCTTAGGATAGTTTGCCGTTCTTTTGACCAAACTTAAAATAAATCGCGAAATGAGATTGATTATTTTTAAATATGGAATGATTTAACGCTCTCTAAGCTTGAAGAGATTTCTGATATTTAACAATGATATTATTTTAGCTGTTATTAAATTTTTGTTTTATTCATAATTATTTCGTAATTTTATGTATTTAATTCATTTACTTTGTGGGATGGTTTTTTTTTCGTTTTAATGGTTTTGTAAGTTTTTACCGAGTAGTTACCGATAATATTTTAACTGGAATGAGTGATGATACACAATTTACAGTACAAAATTTTCATTCTATAAATGCTTTAATGGTAAAGTAAAACAAAAGTCGAATACAAAGTCAATAAGTTTTTATCCATTTAAGTTTTATTCATTCACAAGGATCTTATAGAAACATCAATTTATAAACTTCAGTGCATTTTTTTTTAAATGTTAAAGTGAATTTACGCTGGTTCTTCGAGCTAAGCGACATTACTTAATAGAGTTCTCCTATTTGCGATTAAGTTAGTTAAAAACTATCGTTCGTCTTGTAGTAGGAAGGTACTTCTCTATCTACATATACTTTTCTATCATTACTCCTAGCGAGAAAAACACATTTTAATTTACACTCGCGAACCAAATGTCTGTCAATTCTATGAAAGTGGTGCGCAATTAAGAGGTCACTCATAAGAGAGTCGTATCGCGAAATTTCAATATTCGCGGCATAGAAAGTGGCACACAATGCGACTCCATTACCGCCCGGCGCGCTACGTATTTCCGGCATCCATGGAGCTAGCTCCACAGAGTCATTAAATGCGGGCTGCGGGCTTCTCTGCCTACTACCAAGCCTCCTCAATTACCGCCCGATTATCTGCGCCTTTCCACTCAACGACTCATCACAACCCGATCTCGATTAAAGATTCAAACAATGATTAGGTTGGAATTGGAAGCGATGTTCATAAAATAATCTGAAATCTCTACGGTCAGTATAGATTTATTATTAAAAACATTGATTATGTGTTGCAGATTTCTTTTTAATTAAACCAACCTAAAATTATATCGTGGTTCTTGGCAAATATACTGAATTTAAAAGAACAATACAAAGTAATATAATTTAGTTGTTTGTGTGTTGCAAGTTTTGTCCGAAACGGCTTATCCGATTAAAATGTATCGCCACATGTGACTAGGGGGCGAATTAGATAAAAGCTAATACGAGTCACGTCTTTTTAAATAAAATAATCGACACCGCGTAATCCCTACAATATTTTATCATACATTCAACTGCTGTATTGTTTAACTTGAAAATCTGCGTTGCAGAAACATCGTCTACTTTAATGTGCCTGCCTTACTTACCTCCTTTAAGGTTTCACCCCGCAACGAAGCTTGTTCATCAGGTTGAAGAATACGTAGTTTCACGAAGCAGATCATAGCAGCCTTTTCCACGCAGGAGTGCGCCTCTTTCGAGCAGTATGCGATCAGTTTCGAGAGCAGAAGACCCTCGTCTACGTTTGGAAACTGGTGCTTCAGCCGCTTGATACCGTTGGCTCGTGCAGCCAGCATTGACACAAGGAGGCACTCGCTTGCTGAACCCTAAAACAATTAGTGTAGAAGTGAAATTTTAGTTCTATTTCTACCAAAAACACATGAAAAAAGTTGTGAAAAAGTATGCTCACGTTAATAACACCACCTCCTTTACTACCTTCTTCGAATGCTAAGAAGGCTGGTGGAAGACCGATTGCTTTTCCTGTAAAATTGTATTTCATCATCACTCTGGTTCTGTCGGTCATTATATTGCAAATTAATTTAGTGATTACATATTTAAAAACGAAATAAGGAGATACTGTTGATGGCCAGTGCCAACACAACGAAAGTCTGCATAACTCACCCATCCAATCCAGCATAATAATTTCCAATTCTGTGCAAGCTGGGCTGGCTGCCTGAAAAAAAAAATACTATACGTGCTGAGAAAGAACCTTATTACTTTTTACACATTTGGCATAATGTACGTCATTACTATTGTACACATAATGCGGGTGGACATTGTATGAATCCATGTTAAACGTATTGAAAAAAAAAGAATCAACAAGAAAAAAAAAATCTTTCTTTCATATAGAAATAACACACTCAGATTGCTTTCATTTGTTTTATTTATCTGAATTTTCAATTATTGTTTTTAGTCTACTCGAAATGCCGTCTTTTAGTGATAGTGAAGATTTGACGACGCCGCCGCGCCGCCAGAATAATAAGAAACTGGCCAAGCAGAAAACCTATAGAAAACCTGAAGACTTTTCGTAGATATAGTTTAAAGCACTACGTATCACTCGGAAGAAAGTGCGATTCCCAACTCCTGTGTATTAAGCTCGTTATTAATCACTTTCTCCCCTCGGTGAAGCTGATTAACAATATATTATTATGTGCTAGTCTTCTTGACAAATACATAAAAAAAAACGCTAGTCTCTGTTGCCTTACTATGTACCTAACAGATTCTCTGTTTTCAGATTAAGGGCAAATAAAAGTTAAAAACGCACACCAAAGGGTTACTATGGGCATCTATGGGTCTAATATCACAGATTATTACCTATGATTATTTACCTACCCACAATGACCCACATAGTACAGTACAATTGCAATGTAACGAATTCTACGAATCCGCTACGAGGCCTACGAGCTTTCCTACGAGTGCTACGACAACACAAGACTTGCTTTATTGGCGCTCTGAAATGATTGCGAGAAGTTAGCCACGCACTTTTGAATTTTCCAAGTTTTGACAGTTGTGCTGGATTGTTCTAGGTTTTTTCTGCATTATTTCAGAATATTATACTCCTAAAATTAAAATTGACGTCATAAATAAAAAAAAACTTTTTGTAACCTAACCTCGCACATTTGGATTTTCAAAGTTTTGACAACTGTTCTGCATTGTTCTAGCTTAGTTCTATATTGTTCCAGAATATTACATGTCTAAAGTGAGAATTGACGTCAAAAATCTACAAAAACGGTTTGAATCTAGTTGAAAATAGCTGGTTTCCATCCGCTACCTACATTTCTACTTATGATAATATGTGTTTTTTAATTGTTCTGGTATTGTGCTGCATTGTTTTAACTTAGTTTTAGGCTTTTCAACAATAATACATATCATTAAATGCTAATATATCACGAAAACGGTTTTTTTTCCAAAATAGCGGCTTTACAACTTGGCCCCACACATTTGGATTTTCCAAGTTTTGACAATTGTGCTGTATTGTTCTAGGTTTGTTCTACATTGTTCCATAGCAAAACCGTTCCAAGATTAAAAATGACGAATAAAATCGAAAATAACTGGTTTCCATCTGCTACCTACTACATTTCGACTTACGATTATTGGTGGTTTGTTCATTGTTCTCGGTTGTTCTGGTGATAAAAAAACACCAATAATTGGAAAAAACTAAAAGTGCGGGGCCTAGTTTGTAAAGCCGCTATTTTGGTCGTTTTTTCAGCACGCAAAAGTGCGGGGCTAACTTCTCGTACTCCTCTGAAATAGCTCTTTGTGGTGGACATTGAATTCAAAACTTTAATGGAATAAAGTTACTGTTGGAAATATCCGTATTCCCATTTACCGACTTTTAAAGGAATATAAGAGATTCATACGAAGCCAGGTTATTTTTTTCCCTGCAACTGCAAACACATCATCTTCGAACATCAGACCAAGAACGGGGAAAACGTAATATTTCATAGCTAATAGAAAAGAGACAGTTAACCGTGTCTACAATTCTTTCTATAACATATTCGCCCTGGATGCATGGACGAAACTACATGCATAATTAAATAGCAATTACAGACAGAATCAATACGGCTGCAATCGATTGCATGATGGTACGAGTACCTACCTACTAATGTCAGTAACTTAGTCCGGAGTTGACCTCATGTAAATGGTAAACTTTCAAGCCGAAAATGTTCTGTATTATATTGGTATGTTGACTAAGATAAACAAATCTTTAGGACCGAAGCCAGTAAGATATTTTGGGTTATTTCTTGTGCCCTTGTGTTTTTTTTTATCACAAACGGAAATTCTAACGAATTTTACCCGTTTAACCTGTGATTCAGTATTGAGTCGATTTGGGAGTTAGTAGTTTTATTTTATCGACGGTTAGCTGAGTCCTCTCAGCAGTATATTAACTCTGTAAAGAGTACATACTGAGTGCGTAGATCTTTGAGGATACCAAGTAGGGGGTAGTCAGAGGCAAACATTACATCTGGCACGTGTCTTCGTAATTTTGGTACCGTTTATTATGCAAATAAAAAAATCTCGTTACACTTACAAAAAATCTGTTAATCCAAAAATAATTCTCGTGCTATTTGTGATAGCGAGAATCATTTAGTAACGATTAAGATAAACAATTTTAGTTTATAGAACAAGTGGTACTTGTTGTCCCAACAAAACAGTCTATTAAAGATTACAAGAATAATTAGTAGTAGTTACGCAATTTATATGGCCTATAGACCAACACGGATCAATAAGACATGCCAAAATTTATGCCCAAGCTTAGTGCATACGCGTAGGTGAAGGTGGTTAATGTCCTATTATGTTGGTCCTAATGACGGGAAATATTAGGATAAGTGCAGCCACATGCATTGAGAAGGTTTGTAACACGATATATTGATGAGCACACTGACGGGGCTATTATCAAAAACCTTTGCAGCGTTATAAGTTTTCGATCAATCACGGTCGAGACAGCCGGAAATCTGGTGCATGCAAAAGCTTCTCTTGGCATTTTATTCTTCATTTGGTAATTAGCGTAAACATACAAAAGGAAATACCTACGTATACTTATCTTGCTATGGGCATGTCTATTATAATACGTATGTATTTACAAAAATAAAAGTATATCAGTAATATATCAGTCATGTAGTTCCCATAACACAAGCTCTGCTTATTTTGGGACTAGATGATGCTGTATAAAAAATGTCCAGCATCATTTATTTATTTATTACTTAAACGTAAAAGTGCCATTGGAAAATTAGCGCACGGCAATTTATGCTACGCTTCGTTTTAGAATCTCTTTAAATAAAACTTTACGACTCAAGCAGCCCCTATTAAACATTAAATAAGAATCTCTGTGTAAGAAGCATTTGGATTACCACTATTCTTTATAGGCAGTATTGAGATTAAAATAAAAACTGAAAAACATCACAAAAAAAAAAATTATACAGGCTGATTCAAGCACCATTCATGGACCAAAAGAAGCAGAGCCATGGGGAACTCGCTGGCCCCACCAAATCACTCCAATGCTGTACGATTTTTTATCTTACTACTATTATAAACGCGAAAGTTTGTTACTCTTTCACGCAAAAACTACTGAACGTATTTTGATGAAACTTTACAGTAATATAGCTTATACATATAACAATAAATTAATAACATATAGGCTACTTTTTAACCGGGTACTACGCGTGCGAAGCCGTGGGCAGAACCTAGTAGTTTATATATTTATTATGGCACACAAAACAGAATACAATCAGTAATCAAATAATTTAAAATACATAATAAAATTCAATAATGCTTTGAGATAGATGGTTAGTATTCCAGTTAAGGAAGGCTTTTTTTGGCTCGCGCCTGTCATAATTGTAACACGTAATCAAAGACGCTCTGTTTACAAAAAATAAAAAGTTTAGTAAAAAGTTACGTGAGAACAATTACAAGTGCATAAATCTGAACTGTGATATTATTTCTATCTCTGACAGTGAAAGTGTGTGTTATCCCGACGGATTCCCTGTGAAAATCAAGAAATAAAATTCAATTTTTGTGAAGTTTTGTTTTCTCAGGCCTACCGGCCGTTCGGAACCTCGTTCTCAGCGAACTGACTTTGGATAGCGCCTGACAAAAACGTCACTGCAAAACGCAATAATCTTAAATTGCTTTAAACTTTCCAAGGAGCTCGAAAATCATGCCCCAGAAACAAAGTCCGCCTACAGTTACGTCAGGTCAGCCCAAATCAAGAGCTGCCAGGGCACAGGCTAAATCGCAACAAAAAACGGGTATGCCCCAAGTGGAGTCGGAAGCTGTTTTTAGTAACACATCTGACGACGACGAACGATCTTGCTCGAGCCAAAGTGAAAGGCAAAATAAACGAAAAATGGAGACTAGGCCTGAGGACGGCGACATGCAGTCAGCTGTCGCGGAAATGCGGATTTTATTCGCTAACATGTCTTCAAAGCACGAGACTCAATTTAAATCCCTTCAAGCCTCCGTGGGATCTTTCAAAACTGAAATGGGCGAAATAGCAAGATCTATGGATTTCCTAACACAAAAATTTGAGGAATTCGAAAAAAAGCTTGCCAAGCTGGAGGACGAAAAGCTGGAGAATCAAAAGTACATCGAGTCCCTTGAATACAAATTGGAGATGTTAGAGCGTAGGTCAAGAAACACCTGCATCGAACTGCGTAATATAGACAAGGTTAGTCAAACTGAAACTAAGAGTCATCTCTGCGATTTAATGACAAACTTAGGCACATCTCTAAGCTTGAGTATTCAAGACTACGACATAAAAGATATCTACAGAATCAACACAAAAAAAGAAACTCACAAACCTATTGTAATATAGTTGAATTTACGAGCGTGATTAAAAAGGAAGCAGTAATCAACTCGATTAGGAAATTAAACAAAGGGAAAAAGAAAGAAGACAAACTAAACTCTAGACACATGAAATTAGATGGTCCACCGAAGCCCGTCTTTGTGTCTGAATCCCTATCACAAAGAGCAAGAAAGCTGCTGTTTCTGGCCCGAGACTTCGCGAAGACGAACGAGTACCATTACTGCTGGAGTACTAACGGAAATATCTACCTTAGAAAGACAGAAAATACGCCCCTTATTCGTGTGAGAGACAAAGAAGTTCTGGAGGAACTGCTTGGAAGAAAGTGACTGTATATTGCATTTTTTTACAGTTGTTTAATTTACTTTAACAATGATATCGATTTGCATGTACATTGTCGATATAGTTTAGTTAATGTATATTTTTTAACTTTTTATGCATACACAAATTGCATGATTTATACCAGTATTATCGACACAACGATTTACTTAGTTACATTTAATCACACACACACCATCTCCCCCACACACACACACACATATACACACCCCATCCCACTTACACACAAACATATCATAACTGCGGAAAATGCCTGGTTTCTGTCAGCCATCGTTTAATCTACCTAATACTCCATTATGAAAAAAATAATAAAACATACATTAAAATTAGGATTTTTGAATGCGAGATCGCTCAACACTGGCAGAGATGAATTAGAAAGTGTAATTGAAACATATAAACCGGACATTCTAGCACTGAATGAAACCTGGATTAAGGAAGGGGAAGAGTTAGTAGCTCCTTCATTTTTAGGATATATTTTTAAACATAGAGCGCGCAAAAAAAGTAAGGGAGGAGGCGTAGGGTACTATATTAGACGAGGTTTGCGTGCACGAGTTTGTGAACACCCTGAGTCACCACTAGAGCAAATTTGGTTGGAGGTATCGCTGCCTGGCTCACGCATGGCTATTGGTACAGCATACAGACCGGAAACAGTCAGCGTCACCACAGCTTTAGACTCATTAAATGAATCTTTTAACGCTTTCGCAACATGTGAATACTTATGTTTCCTTTCAGACTTAAACATAGATTTACTAAAACCAGATACATCTAGGGCTCGGGACCTTTTAGATGTCCTTTATCAACGGGATCTAACACAGTTAATTGGCGAACCCACGAGGATAACTGAGGAGACTGCAACTCTAATAGACCTATTGATCACTGACGTACCACAACGTTGTAAAAAAGTTTTAGCAATTCATAACAAAGACCTTAGTGATCATTCATTGATTCTCGCTGATTTCAACATTAAAGTACAGAAATATGCGCCAAAAATAGTAACAAAGCGGTCTTTTAATAATATTAACATTCATATATTTAATCAGGATCTTCGTTTAACCAACTGGGATAACATATTAGATAACGATAATGTGATGTCTATGATGGTAGAATTTAATGAAAAAATCCTTAATATTTTTGATAAACACGCACCTCTTAAAGAAGTAATAATCAAAGAAAGCCCAAAGCCTTGGATAACAAACATGATCAGATTTATGATGTCTCTTAGAGATAAAGCATTAGCAAGAGCTTATGTTAAGAAAACAGACTCAGCTAAATCTTATTATAAAAGCTTGAGGAACTTAGTAACAGGGGCTATTGAAAGAGAGAAAGCAGCCTATTTCACTCATTATGTTAATAAAAACTTACATAAAACTAAAAAGCTGTGGAAATATCTAAAAAAAGTTAATATAGGTGAAAGACCTAATGACACTCAGCTACCGGACCATCTAAATGACCCTGACACCATAAACGACCATTTTTTGAATGTTCCTGGAGATGGAAATATTAATAGTAACACACTTGACTACTTCCTTTCCAACAAACTAACTAGCATTGAATTCCGTTTAAAACCAGTAAATCTTGAATCGGTATCGAAATATATAGAAACCATACAAACAAACGCAACAAGTCATGATCTTATTAATGCCGAAATGATAAAATTAACGTTACCTGAAACCGCCACAGTTATTACAAATATTATAAACCGCTCTATCACGACCAATACGTATCCTCATCTGTGGAAGCGAGCTTTAGTTAAACCTATTCCTAAGAAAAGCTCAGTAGAAGACATCAAAGACCTGAGACCCATAAGTATTTTGCCAACTCTGTCAAAAGTTCTGGAGAGGATAGTCTTGAATCAAGTAGAACAATTTATTTACCACGAAAATATATTACCATCTTATCAGTCCGGCTTTAGGAAAAACCATAGCACAGAAACAGCACTCATAAAGGTAACTGACGACATAATAGGTGCCTCAGATTTAGGATCATGTAGTGTAATGGTACTACTCGATTTCTCCCGGGCATTTGACTGCATAAACCCAGATCTACTTATTGCCAAATTAAGTTATTATGGATTCTGTGATGCTACTTGCAGTTGGTTCAAAAGTTATCTCAGTGAAAGGGAACAGATTGTGGAGACTGAAAACCAAAATGGCCGAAAAGAATACTCAAAAGTTGGATGTTTAAAAAGAGGGGTACCGCAGGGTTCAATTCTCAGTCCAATGCTATTTTCAATTTTTACAGCAGACCTACCTAAGCACATCAAGACATGTAGATATCATTTGTATGCTGATGACACACAACTATATCACTCATTTAGAAGTGAAGACACTGAAGAAGCTATGCATTTAATCAACAATGATCTTAAAGTGATCTTTGAATGGGCTAAAAATAATTCTCTGATATTAAATCCATGTAAATCAAAATTTTTATTATTAGGTACTAAAGGCCAAGTTGATAAGGCATTGTCATATAGGCCCAGACTAACAGTTCATGGAGTTGATATCCCATTGGTTAAGGAAGCTCGTAATTTAGGACTTATTATAGATAGTGAAATGAGATTTGTGAAACATATAAATGAAAAAATAAAATCAGCTTTCTACAAGCTCAAAGTATTATATAACATTAGGAAGTATCTATCAAAAGAGATAAGGTTATTATTATGCGACAGTCTAGTTTTATCCCCTTTTAATTATTGCAGCGCAGTTTACGGCCCTAGGCTATGGATTAAAACAGAAAACTCCATTCAAAAAGTACAAAACGCTTGCATGAGGTTCTGCTTTAATATCCCTAGAAGAGAACATGTTACACCTTTTTTTGTTGAGCATAGCATACTTAACATGAAGTCTAGAAGAGAGCTCTACCTAGCCTGTACAACACAAAAGATAGCCTGGAATAAAAATCCAGAATATTTATTTGATAAATTAACTTGGATTAAAGACATACACGCTGCTAACACACGCTCTAAATTGCTCAACAAGCTTTTACTCCCAAAACACAAAACAGTAGGTTTCAGAGGAAGTTTCAAATATAGTGCATCTAAAATATGGAACAATTTACCACCGCCACTTAGCAAGAAAATAAGTAACGCTACATTTAAGGTCAAATATAAAGTTATGTTGCTTCGTAGGCAACAAAACAACTTTGAAAGTTCATTTAAAATTATTAAAAGTAAAAAGAATTAAAATTATAAGTTCAACTGTTAAATATGAATAGGAATAATTAAACTCATTAACATGACAAGGAAACAGAAACATTACACTCACACATACACTCAATATTTACAAACATCTCGACTCAAACACATACACAAAAACATTTATACACTCACCCTCATACCCACTCAATACAACCCCCCCCCCCCACACACACACACACATACAAATTAGTAATAAAAACTGGAACTTGTAGTTTAACTGGTAAAATGTAAACATAATGGAAGCCAAAAAAGAAAAACTATTTTTCGGCCGACTAACACCTGTCGTGCATAGGGGTACACTGAAAATCAGCGCTGCGCCTTTCTGCCAGCATTTTGCTGAGTGTGCTCCTTTTGCCGAAATATAGTTATGGCAATTGCTTAGGTAGATATAGTTAGTTTTTTTATGTATAAGTACCTACTTAATTATTTAACCTAATGCTGTTATGACCATAATTTCAGGCAATAAATACTTTTTCTATTCTATTCTATTCTATTCTATTTCTGTATCATGATTTCGATCATTTCCTAAGAACACGGGGTTTTGCAGAAATACGATACAAAAAAGCCGTGTTGGCCTAGTGAGCGATACCCCGACTTCTGATCCGGAGGTCGTGGGTTCGAACCCGGTCTTGCACCAATGGATTTTGCCACTCGAAAAAAATATGTGCACACGTGCTCAAAACGGTGAAGGAAAACATCTTGAGGAAACCGGCATGCCCTAGAACCAAAAATTCGAAGGCATGTGCCAACAGTTAGTGTTCCAATAAACGGCGATGGGCTTGCAATATGTCACGTGGAATGTTAATTTGCAAAACGCTGGCATGTACCAAATGTAATGTTTGGACGTGCCTCTGACTACCCCCTACTTGGTATCTTCAAATATCTACTCACTGAGTATGTATGTAGGATGTGTTTTGCAAAATTGTACTAAATAGGTTTCTTTGTCAAAAATGCGGTTTACCTCGTTCATTTTCTTAATACAGGATATTAAGACGGAAAACAACGACTTGAAATTTTCATTAAGTTCTTACAACGGCTTCACGGCAAAATATTATTTTACTTAAATATCTTTATAAAATTGGGAGCATAATGTTCCTTGTATGCCGTAAAAATCCAGTAAGAATTTTTTTTTAATATCAACCCCTGGTTCTGTATAAAAAGGGAAAAAATGACAGTATTTATGGAAAAAATATTACCTGGTTAGATTCATTCAAAAGGGGGCAAACTTACTACGAATTGCATATTTGATGTGTTCCTAGAGTGGTAAAATTAGTATTAGAAAATATCATCTCTAAGAATTCCTTTTGCACCATGCTGCCTGAATCGCCCTTTATAAGTACGGGGATCAATAAAAGTATTTTTTATTTTTTATAAAAAGCATAAACTTTTTTACGTCCCAGAATTTTACTATTTACAGGTTCAGTAGGTAACCTGAAAATTTTATGATTTTTTGACATTGCCATGGGGTACGTGGAACACAAGCCTCTTTATAGTAGCAGTTACCGCGCTTTTGTCATATTACCATATGGGTTTGTAGTGAATTTGGGAAACAATTCTGAATTTGCTACAAATTATAATAAGGCACTTACCCATGAGAACCCAATGCACCCGATACCAGCCGACAGCATATCCCCCAAAATCGATGGGTAAGCGTTCCCCGACGGAAAGTAAGCGTGGAACCTCGGATGCTGCCAGTGCGTCACACCAGGCATGATCTTTTTCTCCACATCAGTCATCACGTCGTCCCAGGCCTCCGGGTAGAGCGGGGCTTCGGCCGGCAGCGCTGCGCGAAGGTACCCCGGCTCGACGGATGGCACGACCCGGCGCGAACTCAACGTGTTCATATACGTGCAAATATAGTCCACCATCTCTTTACCCCGTACGCGGAACTCCTCAACGTCCATTGTTATCTCAAGTTTATAGAATAAAAAGTTTTTTCATAAACTTTTTTACTAAGTTGTTTTCTGGGTTCGATGTCACCAGCGCAACGGTCTCCGACTGACTCGTCGGCCGCACCAGCACTCGCGGTCGAGGGTGGCGGGGGTAGATTCGAGCATGAAGGCACTCGCTATAGAAGTCATGGTGGTCGTGCCGCAAGGCACAAGAGAAGGCGTACTTCGAAAATTATTAAAGTAGAATGACTAATGAGGTCCTCATTTGATATCTAGCGGTCGTTATTTGTACCTATACCAGTGCAGAATAAAAAATAACTTATATCATATAAATTTAAAATCTTTAAAACCCCCGGCGTTCCCCTTTCATTAATGCAGTGCTCCCTAATGATTTGTGGCGACAAAAACTTGGAGATATACAAATCGATTGCAAAAAAAACTGCATTACAACCCGATTAAGCCAAACAAACAACCATGCTCTTACGGCAAACGCATATACAATCGGTGCAGTCGGTGTTGGCCAAAGATGTTGAACAACGCGGAGCTAGATGGCTTCATAATTGGAGATTTTCATACTTTGGAAAACGGATAACGGATGTTGTGCAACAGTGGTTGGAAGTACATTATTTTTTTAAGCCTAAAAGTTGTTGTTCTAAAGTTTGAAATTAATTTATTTTGAGCGCTTAAGCCGCATATTTAAAAAAATATTCCGCTGGCTGGTTATTGCCTTATGAGCACTTACCCGCCCGCAACTTTTTTTGCGTGGATTTCGTATTCTCGTATTAGAGGTACTTGTTAAAAATAACAACATAATTAATGTATCTCGTAAAAAAAATCCTGAAAGTTTAATTATTACTAAAATATAATAACTTATTTCACGCCTTTTTAGGGATGGGTAGTTTTAAAAAAACATTTTTAATTTTGTTTCTTTACTTGCTTATGTTTGAAAAATTGCCACTATTGATTCTGTCAAACAACACTGATACTGAAAAAAATTTTAAGGGGCAGAAAGATAATAAATAATATAGGGCACACCAAATAATATTTCAGCTTAAATAACTACTGAAAATGTGGTACAATGGGATAGTTTTTGAAATATGTGTTCCTTTAATTATTATGTAGAGTTATTATTAGAAGCGACGCGTGACAAGAGAGCTGGCTCTTATCTGGGTCAACGCATTAGCATTGCCATTCAGCGTGGCAATGCGGCCAGTATTTTGGGAACGCTTCCGCCTGGTAGTGATCTGGATCAGTTGAGCTATCTATAGATCGTTTGCAACGGTCTTTAGATAGCTAGCTGTTTCATCTGTATTTTTTGTATATACCTACTTGTACATAGTTGTATGAATAAATGTAGAGTTAAAAGTCATAGGACTTCAATACAACCTTCCGACCCTGGAAAATCGGTAAAGGTTTAATTTTGTAAGCGAGTTTTTGAGATTTCGTGATGAGTCAGTCAGTGCTTACATTGTTTTTCACGGAACAAATCAGAAATCAAAAATATATTTTCTAATTATGTTACGGCTTAAGACGGGTTTGAATATAAACTTAAGTTAAGCCGGCTAATCCAAAGTTTGTTTTCGAGGAGAGGCTTATGATAATTTCTTTCGATACCCTTTCTGAGTGGTCTTAAAAAACTTAACAACGTATTTTCAAATTTGGATCTGCCCAGGAAGGATTTTTCAGGCCAACATTAACTTATCAATGTCAATGCGTTCAGGCTTATGTGCAATTTAGCCGGGTATAAATTAAATATTTTATCGCAAATGAACATTAAGTCGAAGATTAGGCTTTTTTCGAAAATATTGTGAAATTTAGCCAACTATACCCATCTTCAGCCGTAACATATTAGGATCAGATGTATTCCCTAGTTATTCCCCTATTGCGTGGTGCTAACCGGTCCGCTCATGCCGTGAAGCCTGCCGGGTGTCCGGCGGCCAATGATACTCCCGCCGCCCGCCCTCGAAACCACTTCATTGTGTCAGCTGAATGTTTCCCAAGTATTCGACTTTTCACATGATTTTATTTTCTTCTCTAATGTGTCTCGTCACTAAAAATAGTCTGTAGATTGAGTAAGATGTTTCCTACGTATTTTTTTATTTCTTTTAATAAGAGAAAATTAATGTTTCATTCTAATGTCCGTCTGGACTGGTATTGGTTTATACAATGTTCAGATGTGTGTCAAGCGGCGACTTGTTAAACCTACCTAGTGGAATGCTAACGACTATGCAAAAAGTGGGCATGTGCCAAATTTATAATGTTTGGACGTACCTCTAACTATCCCCTACTCGGTATCTTAACGGATCTGAATATTTTTTTATTTATGTATACATATATTAAAAAAACTGATACAGACGAAGTAAAAAATTAACTTTACATCCAATGTTTGTACCTAGTAGGCATTGAAGCTTATCGGAGGTATATACAAAGACACTATGTCCGTTTGTAGTTCCTTACAGGTTCATAAACCGTTATTTTCGTTTTTCAGTTGTAATTACAATCTAGAGTGAAAAAAATTTGTAACAATAAAATGTAGAACATTTATTTATTTATTTACACTTCCGCACAAACAATATAGTGCTAGGAGGACTTAATGCTAAAGCATTTTCTACCAGTCATCCTGGGCGTGCAAAAATATTGTATAATGTAAACCAAGAACAATTTAGCAGAGTTCTAAATTGTTCTAGGTTTAGGGTAGTTTAAGTGTGGTTAGATTCTCGTACTCAAATTTCTGGTCTTTAATTTTTAACACGCTTTTATAAGCCTCATTTGTAACTAACAAACTAACGAACACTGTAATCAAATCTTGAAAGTAAATTTTAACTTACTTCTTATTGTCGTACCGAAATGAAACGTTGTATGTATTTGTAGTTCGGATGAGATTACTATAATATTGTATTTTTGAGCTGATCTAATGTTGGAGCCAGGAGGTGTATAGTGGAACTCCTCATTGGCTACTTGTAAACCCCTCGAGTTTGGGGTCATATTATTGGTTATGATAAATCAAATTATATTACACATGGTAACGAGGGTCTGATGATGGAGCCAGGAGGTGGATAGTGGAACTCTTTAGTGGCTACTGGAAAACCTTTCGAGTAGAAAACTAAACAATAAAAAAAATGAAGTTTAAGAAAAACACGCTATTATCAGGCACTTCAAATTATAAAATAATTAAATTGACTTGTATAAGTTACGATATAAGTACCTATGCGTTTACCCTTGCCAATATTTTAACATCATTGTTGTTGTTGTGAAGTTAAAAAAGTAATTTGCAGTTCTATTTTGACAACCTTAGTTAAGGGATACGCATTTACAAATATTAAGATAATAATTTAATTAGTATATTTAAGACGAGATAATAGACGTAAATAATATTCGGAGTCTACCTATGATGAATTACCTCGAGTATTTGAACATACCTATTATGTTAGGTATTCATTATTTGTGGTACCTACTTACTTAAACTTGATTCGCATTATACATGTAAAAATTGCAACTTGGCTGATTTTATTGCCCTCTGCGGGTATAAAAATCAGCCATTTCTTAGCTCCCCATCTCTTGTCTAAAGTCTCTGTTAGGTATCTGTATTTTTTAAAAGTGGCATCTTTGAGTAAGGAGGGTTCAAGTTGCAAAGATTATTAATATAGATTTAAAAAGGCTAGGCGTCAGCACGCCTACCTGCGGAACACCAAACGTTACTTCCTCATCAGAGCTCAAAAAATCACCAATCGTAAGTCTCTCCGTTCTCAAGGTAAGAGAGTCCTTAAAATTGTCTAGTGCCTGTTAGGCAACTTAGAAACTAATCATTTCGAACTGTGCTGTGCTAGGAGATTGGGATTATAAACTGTTCCAACTCCTTCGCTAAATCGAGGAAAATACTATCACACTTTAGTTAGAAATCTAAACATTTAGCTACATGGTCGACCGTATTATACTGATAATGCAGTCGATGCTCTTGCGAATCAAAGACCTCTTAGGTGTAAAAAGTAAAAGTTTTGGGAAAACGAAAAAAACTTTCCACAGAAAAAAAATCAAGGAGAACCTTAAAAATAAATAACACCATTTGAAGCTTAAAAAAATTAAACGTTTTATCATGCTATAATAAATTTAAACAAAAAGCTGGAAATAACTTAAAATTGATTTTTTATAAAATTTCTTGCACATAAGAGGTTTTGGTTGCGCATTACATAGCAAATGTGAGTATTTGAATGGAATTTGTTTATTGGTTAGGTAGGTGGAAATCGTGGGTAGGTACGAATTATGTACTCAAAAAATCAACAGAATTTATTTATATTATCACAAAAGGCATCAGGCGCAAAATATTATTACAAAAAGTTAAATCATTGTTCACAATTACGCAAATTTTGCAAATTTGAATACCAAACAAAAATATTCGTCTCTAATCTCTTGTAAAGTATCACGGGTCCACCAACGAAAACTGTCGTCTCCAATACAGAGTGTATTGAGAAATAATAGTTTACAAACTCGCACTCTAGTGCATTGGGCGTCCGTTTTATTCCTTGTTTTTTGACTGGTCGTGGTCGATTAAATTTGCGTCTTCGTCTTATTTGTCTGCAATCTGCTGATGCTTTCACAAAATAAATCTTGGTTGCCCATGTATTTAGCTTCCAAAATTCTTCATTATTATTTTTCGTTTTAGGTCAGACACAAGAGCACATAGGAAAGTTGTTTTTGGATTCGTACATGTATGTCGACAGCGTGGTTTTAACACTCTTGGCGGTTATTCTATGCACGCGGTTTATTTATCGTCAACCTTCTTGAATCCAAGGTATGCTTGTCCTAAAACACGGGCATTCTTGTTAAGCTTAGTGGTACCGTGAAGTACTGCTTGTGGCTTAGTTAAAGAATTTACATCAAAGTTTTCGATCATAGATACCTCCTCATCCTCATCTTCGTCACTTTCTAGTGAAGTATTAATCAGTCGTTATAGTTTGAGAAACAAGTGCCTTCTTTCTCTCAAATCTTGTACAGAAAATAAGTTATCATAATATGTGTTACTGTCATTTTCCTCATCATTTATAACTTCCTCATTAGCCAGTACAATATCTTCTAAATCTAAGGAATGCTCTAAATCCTCTCTCCTATTCAATTATTCCGGAGTCCATTCTGGATCGTCTCCACTATCATCACTACCGAAAGGTTCATAATCTGGCTGTGGCGATGGTGATACTTGCCCCGAAATTTTCAGGAAAAACCAAGGTCTCTGTAGCAGTTAGCAACCTGGCACTCTGGTCTGATCTTTCTTCACTTTCTATATTATAATTTAGGCTGTTGAAAATCGAATAGGTGAGATTTAGGTCTTCTGGTGTTACCAAGGAGAAATCAGAGTCTAATCTCATTGTTGATGATTCTCTGGGATCATGAAAGGTACCTCAATCATCTTCTTGGTTCACTAATTGTTCGATTGCATCTAAACTAAATTGGTTATCCATTTTAAAAAATATTTCTTAGACATAACTTTAATTAAACTTTATTTTCATCAGCTAACAACGCACTACAAACAGTATCTTTATTTGTGAACATTGGTATACATAAAACCGTAAAAATGTAAAACTACCCTCATATTGCTGTATAACACTTAGCACATGGTACATTTTAAACGGTGATCTTGGTCTTGTACTTGGTCTGTCGTACTAATTAAAACCTCTTATGTGCTCATTTACACATAAGATTTTTTTAAATACCAACTTATGACGAGCAACCACATAGTATATTTTTAAATCAATAGATTTACCGTGATAAATTTATCATACAGACATGAGAGTTTTTTTAAACGATAGAGCGCAAAATATTATACACGATGATTCAATAAAAGTACTTTTGACAAAAGTGTCACATACGAGGTTTTAGATTCGCAACGACATAGTCCTTTTATAAATACACACTGATTATTTGACAAAATGTGATAAATGTATTAGTTTCTCAAGAATTTTCGACATTGTAGAAAATAATGGAAAACTGGTCTTTAATTTTGTTGATACAGTTTCTATCCCCAGCCTTATGAATTGTCTGTATAAGAGAGTAATTGCGAAGACACTAGGGATGGTACCTGTAGCAATGCAAAGATTGAAAATAGTATCCTAAGATGATTTAAATATTTTAGCAGAAATAGCTTCCCAAATCCCAACACACAGACAAGATTTAGATAGGTTTATCATCAAAATAGGCTTGATTTTTAATAGAGTCGTGTTTTTTAATAGTGACTGCTCTGAGAAGTTCGTCACTAGATGTTTTTTGTGTGCGTATATTTTTGCTAATGTCTTTAAAGTTTTCCACATTCTTTTGAGTTCTTAGTATTTTTACAACAATTCCGTGCGCTCATAGGTTCTTTAATAAGCAGATTGCAAAGCTGGTACCACATGACCCTTGGTGCTCCAGTTCAAGCTTTATTGAGAAAGCTATTGAGCAGTACCGAGGGTCTCGGGTTTTTACCCAAAAGCTTGGAAGGAGCCATCTGACGAAGCTTAGGACATGGAATGGACTCACTGTACTGTTTCTCCGTAGCCGCAGATTCTCACTGTGATTGAAGACGACTACGGCCGGCTATAAAACTCACATGGCTCCCGCCAAATCATGTTCACAAGCATGATACTCGTAATTTCTAAAAGAAAAGAGAACTTCCGCCTATTTTAAGAGTCGTTTAAAAAGTGAATAGTATTTGTAAATATTGACTTGAGTCGGTTATAAATAATTTAAGCCTCTTGAAATTGGTGAAAGGGAACTCCTTGTCTCTCAAGTGTCTCTGAGTCGGCCACATGAATATTCAGAGCTCATCTCTTCAGATACTTCCAACTGGGCCGCAGATTGCAACGTGTTCTCTCCTCTAAATTATACAAAAGGATTCACCGTATAATGAGATCTTTCACTTTTCAGCCATTTGATAGAGCTTCGAGTTTTGTTGAGAGAAATTATTGTTGATCCTACCTAAAGGTATCTAATATTTTATTTGAACTAGTTCTAATCAGAGGTAATTCTAATTCATTATAAACAAGTTTATTTTGACGTAGAGTTCCATTTCGAGAACAAATTAATGAAAAAATTTGATGACGTTTACCTATTTCAATATGAGGGTGGGTCAATATGTCCGTGAATTTTTACAGAAAAATACACATTTTAAATAGAATTAAAAATATAAATAATCTCCCTTGAGAGAGAAGATGTTTATGACATCAATCTATGCATTTTGCCCAACGTTTCTCAAGTTGTCGAACCGGTCTAATAATTTGGCATAAATTCGCCATTACTTAATCGTTTTACCCTTCTGGATGTAATCGATGTGGATTATGATTGTAGAGACCTCAACTGGGCGACCAGGACGTTCGGCATCAATTGTGCTTGTGCGACCAAACCGAAATTCAGTAAACCACTTTTTTATCATTGAAATCGATGTTTTTTTATTTATTTATTTATTTATTTATTTATTGAAAACAACAAACATTATTATACATGTAGGTACAATCTTAAAAGTAGTTATCATAATATGTTCATATATTGTATAATCATGTGGACAACATTAGTACCCAAACTAGGATGCCCTGTGGTATGGTATCTATAACATACCTACCGGTTTCCTCACGATGTTTTCACTCAAAAGCCATGTTGGCCTAGTGGGCGATACTCTGACTTCTGATCCGGAGGTCGTGGGTTCGAACCCGGTTGAGCATAAATGGATTTTTGCACTCGAAAAATTTATGTGCGCTTTAACACGTCCTCAAAACGGTGAAGGAAAACATCGTGAAGAAACCTGCATGCTCTAAAACCATACATTCGAAGGTATGTGCCAACAGTTAGTGTTCCAATAAGCGGCGATGGGCTTGCAACCTGTCACGTGGGATGCTAACTTGCAAAACGCGGGCATGTACCAAATGTAATGTTTGGACGTGTCTTTGACTACCCCCTACTTGGTATTATCAAAAATCTACTCACAGAGTATGTATCTGAGGATGTCCACCATGGGGAAGTCGTGAGCGTGTTTGTTTTCGTTTTCACTCATGCTCTGAAAGTTGGTTAACTCGGAAACTGCTTCGCGATTTAAGGCTGTACGTACGGCCTTTGGCTGTATAATTATATAGTAAGTTTTAACGAATTGAAAAAATAATTCAAACCCACGACCTTTGCGAATCGGCCCACTAGGCCAACACGTCTCATGATAGTATTTCATGGCAAATCATCAAAATCATCAACAGCCTGGAGAAGTCTACTGAAGAAGTTGTCGGTTCTGCGAGCAGTACGACCTCGCAAATACCTGGTTATTTGCGAGGTGACGGTTGACTGACTGGTCACAACAGGTGACTTGAACCATGAAATCTGGAATTTCTACTCGAAAATTCTCATAGAAAATTCAATATTTCCACTTCGATTCAATAGGGCTTCGTTGCTGGCCGAGAAACGCCAACGAGTCGCCGGCTCAACGTTCATAGGAATGCACATTCTTCCTCACTCCGGAATACCAATGCCATATTATTATGTGTGAAACGTTGAGGTATAAATCAAATCGACTTTGGATGTGGTATTCAAGGGTGTGTAGCAACCTGCTGTGGATGTGATCGTACAATTGTGCGGTGTTGGACATAACTGATTTCTGTTGCTACACGAAACTTAACATTATATCTATTGAGTACTGTCAGTTTTATTATGGGGATGAAGCCGAATACGATTGGCAAAAATATTTAATATCGGTTTAGTTTATGGGTTTAGGAAAAACCATATATCCAAGACTGTTTTTGTTTCCAAACTAAGATTTTATAAAAAAAAATGTTGATTATCAAGATTCCAAAGTTACCTCCCTCATAAGTACCACTTGTGAAAAAACATTTCTGATGAAAGATTCTATAAACATGATTGATCAAATTTAGAAGACTTGGGGTCTTACTTATTTTATTATTAAACAGTTGATAAATTTTTTCACCTTCTGATATGTGTCTGTGCCTGTAAAATACCGGCACCCATACTCTTTAAATCAGAACACAGCAATGCGAGCATTACTGCTAACGGCGAAAATAGGTATGATAGTCTTTTTTTATAGAGGATATACTTCCTCTATAAAAAAAGACAAAAACCTGTGCTTTCTCACATTTTTTTTCAGCTCGGTGTCGTAAGCGCGACTGTCTTGCCACTAAGCTATAATCCAATGATTTTGCGCTCCAAACTCTTATGGTTACTTTTTAATGTATTAAGGCACCTGTCTGCGAATTAATATTTTCGTATGGAAGCTCTTCCAGAGGACCAAATTGCTATGTTATTAAATACTAACTTAGTTTAAAGTTTCTACTAACGAAATGTACTAATGTCTGAATAAATAAATGTATTATTATTGTGTAATGTAAGTACCTGCATAAACAGGTTGGTCTACTTGTTTTTCTTATTCCATGGTGATATCATCTCCTATTATGCCCTACATCTATATTAACGCCTCCGTTGACATCTTATTCGCAGTTTACGAACGCAAGTCACGTTTTTACTCGAATTATTCTGCTTCGAACTCAATTCAGTGGCAAGTCGTAGAGTTCAGTTCGAATTTAAGTTAGTTAAATGTGCATTGCCTCATTTGCGTATGTCAACTTTTGCCACTTTAGCCTGTTTGTTTGTGAAAGCTATTGTAAAAACTTTCAATTCCTAGTACAAAAGCACGTTAGCGCCGTATCAACACGTATGATCTAACGAAAAATACTTAAATTTAATAGCATAACGATTGTCGATAATAGTATTGTATTCACGGTGGACACGGTATGTGTTATAGTCTTTAAGAGTAGGGTAAATAATTAAAAAGAAAACTCTAGCATGTTTTCGAAAATCATTCATGAATTTCCAGAAAACCCATTGAATATTTCCTTCGGACATTGATTTCCACACTCGACATTGCTACTGACACACATTACAAACTTATCGCCTCAATGCAGTCTGCTCTAGACACATCTAGCAAGATTGTTCTAAAAAATATTGTTATTCGCTCCTTCCTAGTTCCAAGTAGATATACCTACCTTGCCATGAGACTGATCGACGTCGGTAAAACAATTTAGCCGGCTCTCTACGTAATCGAATGAGTCGCGAAGAGGCCAGGCGCTCCGCGTTCCGTCGAAATTATTGAAGGCAAATTCAATAATGTCTTACGTTTTATTTTAAACTCAACGGTAGAACTTTCTGGGTAAATAAATTAACGTTTAAAAACTTATCGACCGAGGACGCGTTGCGTTAGCGGAATGATCTCGGCGCCTTCTTTAGGGAGAATATTTAACAGTTGATTAACTAAAAACTGATTTATCTCTTTCACAAAATCGATCGTTTACGTACCAACAGTTAGTAAACTGCCAAAACTGTGTAGGCAGATGGCGTCGATTCGCTTGTACACCAACAAAACTTAATTTTATCTATCGCTCTCTTTTACTAACAGTAACCAAAGAAAGAAATAGCACGATGGTTTCGACGGGAGCGACGCTAGAGGTGCAGGTTCGATTCCCGCAGCGGGATATCTGCAGCACATACAAATCTTTGTATGTGCTGCAGATATTTGTTCCACGTGGGATGCGAATTAATTGAAAAATGCGGGCATGGTTCAAAAATAATCTTTGATGTAGGCTCTTCAAATACTCCCCTTGGTGTACTTACGGATCTACGTCTGAGTATGGATATGAGTTTGGCCATCAATTTAAAATAAAAAAACGTTTAAACAATCTTACGCTTTCCTACAGTTGAAAAAGAGTCCAAGGACATATCCCGCTATAATTTTCCATTAGCGCCTGCAAACACCACAAATGCCGGCATAACATCCCCGACAGATTTTTATGACATCTCGAAGCAGACGCTCAATAAATATCGAAGAAATAAAAGGTGAACTCGTAGTGCGAGAAATGGACTCGTTGAAATCTAATTTCGCGTAACCATAACGGGCAGCACTCGAGAGCGATGAGCCATCGTCAGCAGACGCCCGACTCATATCAATTCGTAATTGAGGCGCGATTTCTTCGCTCGAACGCTTCTTCTGAAAACCTCTACTTACCCCACCATTCTTTTTTAGCTCACTGTTCATATAGCGGCTTTTATTAAAATTAATAAGAAAAGTTGATGGAAAAATGGAAAATTTAATAATACTCTTGGATATTATGTAAAAGGGGCTTTCTAACACTAGTAAAGAACTTTCCAACCCTAATGAAAATTGTAAAACTGTTACAGAAAAACATGAACAACATTATTTATAATGATTTCTTATAGTTTACTTATGTAGTAAATAGTTATTTTGCTTAACCACGTTTTTTTTTCTTTTATTGAATTTGAAATGGCATCAGTAAGTTACAAAGCAATGTTTTAATCCGCTTTTAAAAATATTGTAAGACCATTAGGTTTTTTTTATTTTAATTTTATTTAAAGAATAGGAACTATATTTTTAAAACTAAAATCAAAAATGTCTCAATTGGCCAAATATGTACGTCATCTATTAGCATAATGAGCTAAATAGAAATTGCCCAATAAAATCGGACTCTGCGTAACTCTATTTATGGTGTGATTGGCCAACGCATTGCCGATTAGAAGCAAAGGTATAAAACTTATTTAAACATATTGTTCTATATTAGCGTCATTTTCACAATTCAACTCCGTAGAATGCAAGATTTTACTCAAACAAACAAACTAACATACAAAAATTGGACGTACTCCACATTGGGCACCCGCTTAAACGGCACCTGAGTGAATGGCTCCTGAGGTATTCCACATACGGCATCTACCGATATTTCTCGCAGGTGCCAAAAGTGGAATCATTTATCATTTAAAATATTATCCTCCGGATGAAGGTGCTTTTTGTGGAATAAAATAGGAAGGTAGGTACTAGTGCAAATAAAATAAAAGCTTGTAATAAAAATAGGAACTACTCGTAAGTACAATTCTAACTATATATAGGTATACTTAATAACTAAAATTTAAATGACATAGCATCAGTATTCTCTGCGGCATCAGGGACGTCATCGCCTATGAGCACCGGCTCGCTCAAGGAGTAGGGTCCTTCGTTACATTTCGGTCCGTCACACGAGAAGTTGTCGAATTCGCAATATTCCCCCATCACAATCTGAAAGGAAACGTTACTTATGAACGACTGGCTAACCTAGGGTTCTTATGAGTTACTAGCCTCTGCCCACGGCTGCGTCTACGTGGTACCCGGATAAAACATTGCCTATGTTATTCGAGGTCATGAAATGATGGAGGATTTTGTGGGAAGTCGTTGGAATAACTCGATAAAGAGTATGGAGTTTTTAAATTAAAAAAGTTTTTTTTTAATTTAGGTATAATGTACCTACATTCTTTCAGATGTAAAATCTGGCATGGGCGAAAAACTCGCCATTTAAACTGTTTCTTTATGATCATTCCTGCTTATCGTTCATATTCGTATTATTAACTCTTTCTTTTTACCAGCGACGTAAGCAACGCGTATATGCGTTTGCAAGAGGTTGTTCGTTTGTTTGTCTTCCCGAAACGGCTTATCGTATTGTTATGTGGTTCTCGCAATCAATTTTGTATGTCAATCAAAGGTTGTCTGGAAGAAATCGATAAGATTATGGTACCTTGTAGGTACCATGGGAGGTCTTATCGTTGTCTAATGTTTATAAATTCCTGTGTTTTCGTAAGTTTCTTTGGCTTTATGTATCTATCTGTCTTCAAGAATGGTTCTGAGTTTTATGTCAGTAAGGGACGCAATAGACGATGGAAAAACGTCGTGGTTGTTGTTTGAAAAATTTTACAAGTTGTGTCTCGAAAAATCTTCACGCAATTTGTCAAGGCATAAGCCATTAAATGTAAATAACCGGACTTCAAATGCAAGTTGTTAAAAAGGAAAGTTTTATGGGACCACTTTAGGATAATTATCTATACAACAAATAATCATCAAAATCGCTTATAACAATTGGCGAAGATATCAAGTAACACACCATAATGATAATAAAAAAACAACCAATTGAGAACCTCCTCCTTTTTTGAAGTCGCTTAAAAACTTGTCAGCAGTCACGTGTCATGTCCGTACAATTCAACCTCTCCGCAGGCGGTAAAGCCAACAGGAAGTGGTTGTTGTCTAAGAGGCCTGGTTGCCTAAGAGGCCTGGGCGTCTAGACAAATACCACTTTCTGTTGGCGTTATCGCTTGAGGAAAAATCAATTTGTATGATAATGATATTAGCTGTTGAAATGTCACGTGACTACTGCCATGTTTTTCCTTGACAAATTTGCATAAGCGTGTAAAGAAAACTAAGCGTGAGATATTTGTGCCTGGTTACCTTGGTTAGATAATCGACATCAGGGGTGGAATTGCAGAGGCAGTGCCCTTAGACACACTCGCCTAGGCTGAAGCACTCGGCGCCCTCTGAGACGCCCGGGGGATAGCAGTGCAGGTCTATCTTGTTACCTTGGTTGGATATTTGACATCAGGGGTAGTGTCGCAGAGTCAGTGGCCGCAGACGCACTCGCTTCGGCCGGAGCACTCGGCGCCCTCGGAGACGCCCGGGGGATAGCACTGCAGGTCTATCTTGTTACCTTGGTTGGATAGTCGACATCAGGGTTGGAGTCGCAGAGGCAGTGCCCGCAGACGCACTCGCCCCGGCCGAAGCACTTGGCGCCCTCGGAGACGCCCGGGGGATAGCACTGCAGGTCTATCTTGTTACCTTGGTTGGATAGTCGACATCAGGGTTGGAGTCGCAGAGGCAGTGCCCGCAGACGCACTCGCCCCGGCCGAAGCACTTGGCGCCCTCGGAGACGCCCGGGGGATAGCACTGCAGGTCTATCTTGTTACCTTGGTTGGATAGTCGACATCAGGGTTGGAGTCGCAGAGGCAGTGCCCGCAGACGCACTCGCCCCGGCCGGAGCATTCGGCGCCCTCGGAGACGCCCGGGGGATAGCACTGCAGGTCTATCTTGCCGCTGGCACATGAACACTTCGCATTCTCCTCGAAGCTTACTGAAAACCGCAAGAGCTTTAAGTTGTTAAAACGAATGTTTGCATGTTCGGCACACCTTTTTGTACAGTCTGTCCTTTTTGTAGTCTTTCCTGGCTTGTTGCTGAGAAACAGACAGTAAAATTGTCGTTTCAAAGTAATCCTTGTGATTATAATGAATAAATGAGCTTTGACTTTTACTTTGAATCTAGGGAATATTATCTAAATTAAAGAACGTCAAAATTTGCTAATGAAGTCCAAATGAATTTACGATCAATGTGTCAAGCCCACACTTTTGTAAGATAAAGTAGCTAACTATTACATTCGAAGTAGTTATGTATTTATGTTTTAGCGTCTTTAGTAATAGTGGTCCCTTTTGGCTTAGCAGGTCGACTTCCGATTCCACCGAGAGGAGGTCCACCGAGTTCGAACCTGGTCATAGAGGGTACCTAGCTAAAATTTACACATGCTTATAGCGGAGAACCAGCATACCTTCGAATCAAAACATCGAAAGCATGATGGTATGCCTTGTTCTAGTTGTTCCAAGAAGCGGCGATGGGCTTGCAGCCATTCACGTGAAATGCAATCATTTTTCAAAAGATGTCCATCATGGGGGAAACAGTCGTGAGCGTGTTTGTTTTTTGTTTGCCGTTAAATAATAGATAATCCATCTGTGTAGGATTATGGGAGAGGTTGTATGCATATACCGCCCGAAGGAAAACTCTTCAAGCCTGGACTGCCCGCCAAAGGGCAGGTTGTAAAGACAAACATGCTAAGGAAAACCTATAAAGATTTTAAACAGTTGTTTATATAAACAGTGTTTAGTTTTCTCTTGTAAAGTTTTAAAATTACAATTATCAGAACGAGACTAAGCAGTGTTTAGTAAATTCACAGTTAATTATGTTTTTATGTAAGGCCTAAAGTGGCCGTATTTAAAAGTGAAGTTAATTCATAATATAACTAGGTACCTACATCTACAGATTTTTTACCCAAAAGCTATACTGAATTTGATCATTTATAATGTTAAACGAGAACGGACCTTACGATAATCTTACCCTGATAAAGACTCGAAATGAATCGAAACTGTCGGGTGCATCTCCGATAGTAGGTACCTTACCTTCGTGAAAATTCCCGTTTTTGAATATTTCTTACTTCTAAAGTAAGTCTTATGAAGATTTTAAACTGTTGTTAGACTAAACGGTGTTTTTTTTTTCTTCTGTTAAAATTGAAATTACATTAATTAGAAAGCGTCAAAGCAGTGACCAGTGTTAAGGCAAGCAACTGTTTGATAATCTTCATAAGTAAGGTCATAGGAACTTACATCCATAATCCACATGATCAATCGTTTCGTTCTTGCAGAAGTCATTGTATAGTTGTTTAGAGTAGCATTTCGTTTCTGTTCTGCACCAAGAACAGTGAGGCAACTGAAGGCAATCAAGGCATGTTTGTTTCACGCCACACACCCAGCGCTCGTCCAACGCGAACTTTCCTCTAGCCGTTACTAAAACTAACACCGAACAAAAAAACAAAAATTGCGAAGACATTTTCCGCCACCGGTTAACTTGCGTTCACGAATACCGCTTGTTCTAAATAACAAAAGATAACTGTTTAGCCATGACTTATAGTTATAACTGTGTACGCATTTATATCGCAGTAGATAACCTTTAGATCCTCGCTGTGGCGCAAATAAAATTTATGATCTCGTCTGTGTGCGGTACTTGGAGGAAGTACCTACTGATACCTAGGTACCTAAGTACTAAGCAGCCAAATGTTGTTAGTTCATTTCGCCAAATTTGGCATCACCTAATCACAGATATTATAATACTACAAGTAGGTAGTTAGAGAAGTTTTTTCATGAAAACACATGAGCATTCCTACCTATTTACTACTAGCTATGTAGGTACCTAAATATAATAAATAAATAAACACCCCAACTGACTGATAATATTTTATTATCTATGACTAAATTATTTTGTTTTACATTTAGTTAAAGAAGTAGGTTTTCTGCGTCGATTGATCTTACTCTCGTCCTTGATTTTTGCTGCCGCTTAGATATTTTGGAACAATTGGACTTTTTATTTTAACGGTTATGTGTAACGAATTTTAGAAAACGAAGTTGTGATGCATATAAAATTTTTTGTGTATTTTTTTTTTTGTTTTTTACCCATTTTCTGCATTCTACTCTCCAGACAAATTGGCAGTGTATGTGGCATCAGAAAATCGATATACTGCGGTGTATTAATTCTATTTACATAACTGAAACTTCTACTGCATTCTAAAACTTACTCAGTTCATTTATCAAATTACTATATATTTATAATAGCTATATAATCATATAATATATATGGATTGCTCAATCTCGTCTGATTTATTTGTATCGCTCGATTCTGACTCTTTTGGGGATGCATTGGATGATAGTGCTGCTGAACCTCTACTGAAGGACCTGCTTGACCTGTCATTTTCTCCTTTCAAAAAAAACTTTAATGTGTGCCATATAAACGCTCAGATTATTCCTGCTCATTACTCGGAGTTGCTAGCTACTTTTACTACTGACAATATACACGCCTGTCTGATTTCAGAGAGTTTCCTGAAACCTACCCTTCCATCACCGTTTTTCTGTCTTCCCGGTTTTGTTCTAATACGTAACGATCGCACCGATGCGGGATGTGGTGGCGTTGCGATCTACCTTCGCGCCGACTATAAATATAAAGTCATTTCTAGCTCTCCTTCTGCTTATTCTGCTTCTATGGAACATCTGTTTCTGGAGGTTCAAATAAGCACTGGTACTGTTTTACTGGGAGTGGTCTACGCACCACCTACTGTTGACTATTTGAATACTTTTGACCATTTACTCGAAAATTTAGTACCGCAATACGACCAATTAATTATTATGGGAGACTTTAATACTTGCCTCATTAAGAACCCTAAGAGTAACAAATTAGTCAATATCACGTCTTCCTTCGACTTAGATATTTTAGAACTTGAGAATACACATCATGTTAACGATAGGCATTCAACTCTTGACCTCATAATAACTCGAGACAGTAAACGTGTATCTACACACGGACAGTTCCCAGCTCCGGGTTTTTCACATCATGACCTCATATATGCATCTTTCAAAATCAGGACACCCAAAATGAAGCCTAAAATCATGATGCAGCGAAACTTTGCCGCCATGGATCTTGATAGCATTCGTGCCGATGTTGATGCGACTGAATGGTCTGAGCTCTTTTCGAGTAGCGACATTGATAATAAAATCACCATATTTAACACCACATTAACATCTCTATTTGACAAGCATGCTCCCATCAAGCCTGTTCGCATGAAGAGGCCCCTGGCACCATGGCTAACAGAGTATATCCGCAAGTTAATGGCTAGGCGAAATCGTTTGTACCGTAAGTATAGGAAAACCCCTACTGATGAAACCTTTCTTAGTTATAAAAAGGCTAGAAACAGGTGCAATCAGGAGATCAGAAATGCTAAGTGACGGAACATTTATGGAGCTATAGAGAAATGCACACCAAATAATATTTGGAAAGTGCTGAATAATTTAGGTTTCGGAAAAAATAAGTGTGCTGCCGCCAATCCAAATGTCGATGTCAATGCTCTCAATAAACATTTTTCAAGTATCCCCTTTAAAATTGACAGCATTATAAAGGCAAAAACAATAACGCAGTTAGCTAGTCTGCCACTAGGAAATAACACATGCTTCAGCTTTGAACAGGTAGATGATTGTGACGTCCGCAAAATAATTTCTGGTATTAGTAGCAAGGCAGTTGGTCATGATGGCATAGGCTTGAAACTTTTGTCCCCGATACTGGATCAAATTCTTCCATGCATAACTCATATTATTAACTTTTCCCTCATAAATAATAAATTTCCTTCTTTATGGAAGAAAGCCTTTCCAAAGCCCATTCCAAAAAAGTCAGCTATCACTGAACTTAAAGACTATCGACCAATTTCAATTCTTCCTTTCCTTTCGAAAATACTTGAAAAAATCGTGCATCGTCAGCTTTCTTCATTTCTTCATAAAAATAATCTTCTTAGTCCTTTTCAATCTGGCTTTCGTCCTGCTCACAGTACTTGTACTGCTCTTATAAAAATTACTGATGACATCAGATCTGCTATCGACAATCGTCAACTCACTATTCTCTCCCTGTTAGACTTCAGTAACGCCTTCAACTGTGTGGATCACGATATTTTGCTGGCAGTCTTGCGCTCCATTAATCTCTCCCAATCTTCTGTTTCATGGTTTGGCTCATATCTTTGTGGACGTCAGCAATGTGTAAAAATCGATGATGTTTCCTCTGACTGGTGTTATATTGAAGCGGGTGTACCTCAAGGTGGTGTTCTTTCTCCTCTTCTCTTCTCTTTTTATAAACACACTTGTTTCGGTAATTCACTTTACATCATATCACTTGTATGCCGATGATGTCCAATTATATCTCAGTGTTGAACCTGATCAAATCCTTGAAGGTATTCAAAATCTCACCAAAGATCTCAGTGCTGTATATGATTGGACTCAAAAGTTTGGTCTACTCATCAACCCCAATAAAACACAAGTGATCATTGTTGGTGCAAACAGGCTGATCTGCAATGTTGACACAAATATCCTTCCTCCAGTTAAGTATAATAATATTGCGCTACAATATTGCAAGGTAGTTAAGAACTTGGGCCTTCACATTACCCAAAATTTATCATGGGACTACCATATTACCCAGATTAGTAGGAGAATGTTCGGTACCTTGCATTCTCTAAAACGAATGAAGAATTTCCTGCCACAATCTACGAGGACCACACTGGAAAGAGCAACGCATGTTGCTCTTTCCCATTTTAGATTATGCGGATATATGTTACCCTGATGCTACGGAAGAACAATTAAATAGATTAGAACGCCTGCAGAACCTCTGTATCCGTTATATCTATGGACTGCGGAAGTATGATCATGTTTCTGTTTTTCGTCAGCAGCTGAAGTGGCTCGAAATCCGTTCACGTCGGGAAACTCACATTTTATCACTCCTCTTTAATGTCCTTCGCAACCCCCTTTCCCCCAGCTATCTTAGTGAGCGTTTCCCTCACGTATCATCAATAGGCCGACCAGTTCGTTTTACCCGACGTTTTCAATTGATGACTCCACAGTTTAATACGGCATCGTATGCCGGCTCATTCACAATAACTGCTACCCGTCTCTGGAATCATATCCCAACCATTTTCCGTGAAGCTCCTTCAGTTGAAGTGTTCAGGGCTAGAGTCTACAATCACTTCCTCGGTGAAGGCAAAAATTGAGCAATTTGCCTTTTGTAGTTTTAATATTTGAGCAATTTATTTATTTGTGTATATATGTATATATTATTTTATTTTATTTATGTTATTATATCCTGTATTTAAGTATTAAAATCAATAATCCAGTTGTATTTACAGATTTGCATTACATAATTTCTACATATTAATATTTTTTGTTTTAATCCTTTCTGCGCACTACCGACACATCTTTTTCCACAAAACACAAAGGTTATCTGGAAGAGAATGCTTTTTAGCATTAAGTTCGCCTATGTACTTATATTTTTATGTGCAATAAAGAATTTTCTATCTATCTATCTATCTATGCATAAAACTTGTGGATCACTGAGCACTGCTCGGCATTCAAATAATAGAATAGTGCGAGTTACCCTGGCTACAAGTTGTAGGTATACCTAGTATTATAAAATAAATCTGTGCCCGGGCGAAATGTTGATGCCGATCAAATTAATAAGTGCGTGTACCAATTACCAAAATACAAATTTCCAAAATCAATGCCCAATAACTAACCATCTAAAAATCGGCTAAGTAGGCACAATTGTTAAAAAATCGTGTGTAAACAAGATTTTTTATCGATTTTCTGACAATTGAAAAATTGCTATTGCATATTTCCCGCTCTCCCAATTACATCACCACAGATCCGGCGATAAATTATTATAACATCACATGCCAATGTCATTCTGTCAAACTCCAAGTAGGTATAATATGTACCGAGATCTTGGACCGCGATTGCTGCCTGCTGCTCTAAAGAGATTTCAAGCTGTACCCGCGTCACAATAGGTAGTAATAGCGAGTACCTCTACCTCTCTACCTACCACTTGCACAAATTTACAAAAGGTGTGCCTTTAATATTTATTGTACACACAGAAAATACAGAAAAAAACATAGGACATGTACAAAGGCGAGCTTAACCCTAACAAGAGTTTTCTTCCAGCAAACCTTCGAGGATAGGGACAGCTGAAAAATATGGTGCAAAAAAAGTAACAAACATCATCAAGCATAGTAGTAGGATTCATTTTTTCTTTAACACCATTTTTTATTTAAAATTTTACTGCATGTGCATAAAGTTCAATGCGTCTGCTTACAGCCACTTAACTATTTGTACCAAACTATCAAGCTTGGTACTAATAAAAGAAAGTGAGGAAGTAGGTCTCGAAATGAATGCCTCCAAAACAAAATTAATGACAAACTCAACCGAAGTGGAAATAACAGTCAATGGAATAAAACTCGAGTTCGAAAATGAATATATTTACCTAGGACAGATCATCACCCCAGAAGACCAAATATCGAAATAAATTAACAAAATAATCGCAACAGGGTGCAAAAAGTACTGGAGTTTGAAATAAATTATGAAGAGCAAAGCCTGGTCATAAAAATAAAAACATTAAACATCTGTATGTCTTACATATGGATGCGAGACATGGTCACTTAACAAAACCCATAGGGACAGACTCCAAAGCTGCCAGCGAGCAATGGAAAGAAGCATACTGAGTATCAAAAATGGCGTTGGACAGGACTCGTAATTCGCAGCAAATACGAGAAATGGAGCAAAAATATTATGAACTGGTATCCAAGAGACGGAAAAAGAATGCGGAGAAGACAAATAAAACGATGGGAGGATGAAATAAAACTGACAGCTGACCCTTTCTGTTCGAAAATCAAAACTGATGCAATGTGTTCTTGACGAAAGTGATGACAATACTTCCGCGCATTTTTGAGAAAGGTTATTTAAATCATTAGGTAGGTCATTTAGGTATATCCAGCAGCAACAAAAACGGTGGTACCGGATTTATTGAAGACATTTCGTTGCTACAAATAAAACACGATTAATCTAATTAAGTAAGTTTAGAAGGGGACTGGAATGGAGGGATTAGGAGGGTGAGAGAGAACTGAGATTAGAGGAGAAGGGGTGTGTTACATTGCGTAATGAGCAAATATTGATATCGAATGAAATTGTTTTCTAAAAAAAAAAAAAATATGTAAATAAATTATGAAATGCTTGCGCTGCTAGTAAGATAATGTCTTGAAAAATTTGATAATCAAGCATTTTTCGAAATATCATATCATGATTACAACTTTAGCCATTACGGATTTTAAGGACACTACTTGCTTGGCGTCAAATGACAATGTCAAATGATGAAGAGGGCCTTGATTTTTTAATGTATTTTTTATAATGACTTAGGTATCGATTTGGCGATTATGGCGTAAATTGACAAAACAAACGAGGCTGTCCGTCGCCTTGGTTACAAACCAAACATTATTACAGCCAATCATCGAGCATGCACATACTGTTTTTTTTATCATCATAATCATCATCATTGGTTTTCTGCACTTCAACCAGTTCGGGAAGTGCGGGTAAGAGGCGAGTTAGTGCCCTTTATTCTAGCTTCGACTTCGGTAGCCTCTACTCCCGAGTATCTTGGTTTTGCCCTGGTGCCATCCGTTTTAAGGTTTGCCTTTCAACGGCTTCACGGCTTCGTTTTTCGTGCATTGAGATAAATCGACCTTCTATATTGCCTTAAAGAGAGACGGGTGAGCCTAGGAGCTCACGGAGTAGAGGTCGCCAGGGAGTTTGGCTATCGCGCGGCCGCGAATGCAAAGGAGAAATTCCGTTGAGATGTCTGTGGCGGCTGTTGTCGGCGCGATCGAACATTCTTCGCGCTAACATCATCACAGAGGATCAATGCTGAGTTTTGCAACATGATAAAACCGTGGCCGAATCGATCATTTAGAGCCTTTTTCGTGCACGTATTTTGCACGTGATCTCAAGATGCATTACACAACCTTGGCTCATGAAGCGACTCGATTTCGTCAAGAGCGAACGATTCGTCTGTCAAAATCAAAAATCATTTAAATTGCGATTAATTTGATGTTAATTCTGACAGCTTACTTCACTTCACTACTTGAATAAGGCTTTTGTATTCTGACAGCTCAACGGTCGGAATTGGTCACCGTTTCGATCCACAGATCCGACAGACGTTCACCGTTTCATTTGATATCACTAAAATATATAGTTGAACGAGCCATGAAAAAGAAAAAAAATAGATTTGTAAGCCGATGAACAACCCCAAAAAATATATTTGCTTCTTTGTTCTTGCATGGAAACAATCTTCTCGATCGTTGCATGTACAAAAAACAAGGTAGATACGCAGCTACATAGGTACCATGTTTTGCCTACATAACCTAAGAGAATACAATCAGAGAAATATTATCAAACACATTTTCCGTTTAAAATTCCATCATCTATTGAAGCACTGTCTAGTGACAAATGATTACAACACCTACTTATCTCATGAAGAACATGATATGTTCTATAGCAAATAAATTGAGCAATGCTTTGATACACAATATAATAGTAGGGGGCTTTACTTATAAAGATTATTGAACATGCTTGCGGGCTCAAGCACCAAACAGACACACCAAACCATCAGACGTGATACACAGTCTACAGCCTCTGCCTAAAACCGCTTGCAAGATTTTATATAGCTGTTGTTGACCTTTCGATTCATCTACATTGAATGGGGTAACTCCTAACTTTTTTATCTTTTAGAGAGAGCAATGAAATCCTACAGTAGGACTTTCTTCTTTAGAGACAGAAGCAATACTTCTCCTCGGAGCAGTCAGATAAATAAACGAAATTGTTTTCGACATTTTCTTTAAAGATAAAACAAAACTAAAAAATAACAAGTCTCTTCTCCGATTAAATATATATTTTTAGTCCTATCCCATTAACATGCTATAAATTGAAAGTTCTAAGCTGAGCAACAGCAATAAAAATTGTTCTTGGACTATCTAACTTTAACCTATCTGTGTTGACTTATTTACATTGCCAAAAATTGATTCCAGTTTCCGAGCAAATCTTATTTGCATGTTCAATAATCTTTATAAGTAAAACACCTACTGTTATTTTGTGTATCAAAACATTACTCAATTTATTTGCTATAAGAACCTATCATGTAGGTACTTCATTAGTAATCATTAGATAAGTGTTATCACTTGACACTAGACAGCGCTGCATTAGATGATGGAATTGTAAACGGAAACGTGTTTGTTATTATTTCTCTGAGTATAATCTCTTAGGCTATGGATGCAAAAAGAGGTACCTACATATGTAGCTGCGTGTCTACCATGTTCATTTTTCACATGCATCGAACGAGAAGGTTGTTTCTATGTATGAACAAGAAGCAAATATATTTTTGGGGTTGTTTATCAGCTTACAAATCTACAAGCATTTTTTTCTTTTTTATTGCTCGTTCAACGACATATTTTATTGATATCAAACGGAATACGTTTAGTTTTATGAGCTCTCTCTAACAAAATTGTTGTCGTGGATCGAAACGGTGAACGTCTTTCGACTAATTTTCGTTGAGCTGTCAGAATTGGCATCAAGTTGATCACAATTAGGATGAATTTTGAGTTTTGACAGACGGTCCGAAGCATAACGAATGGTTCTCACTCGATGAAATCGAGTGGCTTCACGAGCCAAGGTTGCATAATGCAGCTTGAGATCGCATTTTGTAAATAGGAAAACGGCTCAAAATTATCGATTCAAATATTGTTTTAACATGTTGCAAAACTCAGCATACCTATATCCTCTGTTTCCACGTCTAAGAAGAATCCGACAGTGGAGCGGCCGCTGTTGAGCTCGTGGGCATGTAGTCAGTCTTCACAGTAGCAATTTGGAAGTTGTGGAAAGCAGTGTGATTGGTATGTAACTTGCGGGTAGACGTCGATCTTCGGAAGCACCTTGCCCTAGCTCTAGGTGCTAAGATAGTGACCGGTCCGGAGGATGTCATTAAAAAGCATGGCCAAAGCAAGGCTATGACTCTACGAGTGACGAAGTATTAGGTTTGGCAACCCGTTTCAGTCTGACACTTTCCGTCTGGGTTTTTGAAATAAATCAAAGCAACATTTTTGACAGCGACAATTTAATTGAAATGTTAATTTTGACAGTTCCGCACAAGAGGGCGGGGGGCTTCAAATTCTAGAACTGAAATAGCCCTAAACAGCCAAATAATAGAAACAAAAAAAAAATTAGTAACATGTTAAGAAATGAAATAAACCAGAATTTAATTAATTAAACCTTTAGGCACATATCTTCCACATACTACTAGGATGCTAACGCATGTACATACATCTGCGAATTGTGGTCATTTCTTTCTACAGTAAAAATGGAAAACTATACGAAAGGTAAAAACGTGGAAGAATCGTTGGAACGGGATCGTTTACCATTCAAAGATCTACCACAAAACTTTCTTTGGATGCAGGTAAAATAAATTGAAATACATTATTGGTTTCATGTTAGTGATTTGAAAAAACTAAAACTCTTTGAAACTGATGAAGAATAGTAGACAAAAAATCGAATCCCACCACAACATGATAACTTCTTCTAAACGAGAATGTAGAGCTCTGCAAAAAAACACTTCCATATAATTTTACAGGTAAAAGGAGGCAGCAAGATGGCCAATCTACTTTCACATGCAGCTAGTTTCCTTGAGAACAAAGTGGATACAGTAGTTGTATGGACAGGAGCTGGGGTGGGATTAGGCAAGGCCATAACTTGCGCCGAACTTACAAAAAGGGAATTCAAAATACCCCATCAGATTACTAGACTCACATATAAAACGTAAGTCTCACATAGAACCTACTAATTAGGAAGTTTCTAATGTTAGTTGGAACAGAGTGCTATACTTATATGTTGCTACTGTTACTACTGAAGACTTACCTGACTAACAAATCAAGATAGCCAGTATGTCTCATTTGTACATAGATTATCATGAAACACTAAGTTTTATTACCCTTTTAGGTAATATTTGATTGATTGATTTGTTTGCCTATTAGTAGGTAACAACAAATCAATCCATCAAATATTTGGTAGGTAATGTATGCTAGTACAAATCGATGGAATGGAAAAAAGACTTTAAAAACTCTTTTTAAAACTCTATTAAAGTTTTAAAAAGAGTTTTTATACTATCCTATATAGGTACTATATAGGTCTTACACCTTCACTAGCCATACTGGAGTTTGTGTTGATGGAAACATTGAATCTGAGTGGGACCTTCTGTTACTCTAAAACTATGAAAACTATCTCACTAGTTATATATGTATTTATTATTAGGACTGTTACGGGCACTCACAATAATTATTATCAGACTGCAGATTATCTTGGCCTTACCTATTTTTTGTTTATATAAATTTGAATGTTTCAGAGATGAAGAGTATTGGGACCCAAAATTGGAAGGTCTGGAGAAAATTGTTGTCAAGCGACAAATACCAGTCATTCATATAATGCTCTCTCGTGAAACAGAATTTGATATTGAACAACCTGGGTCAGTATACCTATAGCTACAAGCTTTCAATATTATTATTATTTAATATAGGCACAGATTAGTATTTCTCCTCAAACTGATAACTCACTATGTATTTAGTTTATAGTTTAACACTTAAAAGCATGGAAATGACATGTTTCACTACCAACATCTGGTTCTGTTTCTTTGTACTACAAATAAAAAGTAATTGGCTTATTATTATTGAAGGCCTAAAACCAAATTAAAGAATTTGTCACCTTGTAGGTTTTTTTTTTTTATAATATGTATTTACAAATAAAAAGAAAGTATGTAGGTAGTATATCAGTCATGTACCTAGTTCAGCATTATTTATTTTCCTATCAATAGCTACCCCACTTGACCAGATTATCATCTTTTCTTTCTTCATTTTGAAAGGCCTCTAACTCCATAGTTCAAAAATCCCTAATGTGTTCATATTCAAACCTTAAAATTATATGTATTGGTCACTATTGCTGCCTTTGGATTCATACCCTTTACTTTTGTTACAGTTATCAGTCTCTGAATGGAAAAAAGTTTTGGCAAGGCAATGTTACTGACAGGAGTAGCCTAAAAGGCAAAAACAAGAAACATCAATACAAAGGCAATAAAAGAACTGAACAAAGTGGGCCCAAAATGAAGTGAACATGTTTTGTTTGTACTGAAATGGATGTTTATGATCTTTTCTTTAATTTTATAGCATGGCTGATGTGATAAGTTAAAGATGTTAAGGTGCATAATATAGTGATTGAAATAAAAAAATAAGCAACTAAAAACTCATTTAGTAAATGAGGCTATTAAATGCATTCCTATCCTATGGAACTAAAAATGTATAAACACTGGTTTAACCATAGTAATTAAAATAAGTTACTAATGGTATTAACCATTGACAAAAGAAACACACATAAAACTTATTTGTAAATAATTTAATAAGATTCTAGAAGTACAAAGTATTTCCTAGATATGACATTAGCATCTATCACACACAGAATCAGTCTGCATTGTGTAATACATTTCAAAATGGAACGATGCTGGTACATAAAGGCATCATTTTAATTATTGCACTTCATTAGAATAAAGAAGATAGTTTCTATTAACATTCTGTCAGAATAAGCAAATAAATTGACCTACTACCTACTTATGGACCTACAGACAACTCCAAAACATCTGCAGCTTTTCCAGCTACAGATAATTTTACACACCAACCAGTTACCCATGGTAGGTGCTTACATAATTAATTAGATAGGTATTTCAAGTTTCCATGAACATATTTTTTTTATAAGATTTTTTGTTACTTTTCCCACTTTTTTTTTTGGCAACCTACCATAAGCATTTTTAATTACCTTTGTTAAGAACATTCAAACATTTTAATTACTAAAGATATCTAAAATAGATACCATAGTATTATAGTCATAAATAATTTGAATGAGATTCAAGAGGATTTTAGTAATACTTGTTGAACAATGAAGATAAGATTTCATGATTGATAAATAAAGTTTAATTATCACTCACTGACCACCAATATATTAGACAAAACTGGGTTTACATTATACCAATTTATGAAATACAGCCACATACTGTAGTGTACACAACAAAAATGATTATTTTAATTCCTATAGTTTGACTGTGTTACAATTAAATAGATAATATTATAAATGCAAAAGTATGGATGTTTGTTGCTAAAAATCTGCATCATGATGGTGGCTAAACCAATTTGGCTGATACTTGTTAAAACAGGTATAGTTTGTGATCTAGAAGAACACATAGGCTACTTTTTATCCTGGTACAATGCAGGTGAAGCCGTGAGCAGAATCTAGTAGATAATAATACACTAGTTTAATATACACAACTTAAGACATCAAATTCCACTATACTTCAACTAAGGTAATATTTGAGTCAACATGAAATTATAATGGTTCAGTTCATTCCTGATAACACAAAGTTTGTAGAATCCTGAAGTTATTGTCAGTCTCAGGCCTCTGATTCACCCACTGGCAGAGCAATTGGAATTTCATCATCGAGTTTAGGCAGGATTAGTATCTCCTTAGAAATTATGGAATACTTTGTAACAAAGTATGTAAAGCGTTTACACAAATGTGTCTCCTTCTCAAATGCATCAAATATTGAACGGTGATGGAAGTAAGCATGGGAGAATATTCTATAAACTCTCCTGCAGACCGATCCCAGCTTGGCAACTGAAGATTCTTTGATGCTCACCCTGAAATTATACAGTTTGTATTAACTACCAAGTAGAATTTAGAAATTTAGTAGAAAATTTCATATACCATACTTAGTGAAGGCGCAGACTACATTTCGCTTCATTACAATTAACCCTTTCCCCTTTTCTCTTCATTCTGAATCATCCATGTCTTCACTCTGGTGAAGACTCGGAAATATTTCCAATAAGTATACAATATAAATAACCTATAAAAATCTAGATTTAAGAATGCGGCGCTTAGCGCTCTCAACTTCAATTCGAGGCGCGTTCAAAAATCGGCCGAATATCGCTATCTCTTTTTGTCTGAGGCAGGTGCGCGCGTGACGCGAGACGTGCTGTGCGTGTATAGGTAGTAGGTACCTATAACTACATCTTACCATTCATAACATCTCGAAGGCGGAAGGTATTAGTAATGCGTTTTTGTACAAAGCCGGCCTAGGTATATCTTAGGAAATTTATGAAATGTGTTTAAGTTCTTCATACGTTTACTACCTCTAGAATAGGATACCTACCAATAAATTTAGGATGATACCAAAATATACAAGCATTATGACATTATGATAGTTCCTAGGTTTGTAAATAAAATACGTACATACCTACAAGGATTTCAAAGTATTTTTTTTTGTTGTTCGTTGATAGGTATTGACACATTCATCTATAAAAATACCTACAAATCAATTCACGATTTTGCTAAAAGTCTTGTGTGACCATATAGGCTAAACAGTTTCTGAAAAATAATATTATAAGTAATCAAAATACAGTGTGAAAGGTCTTCATCCACACTAAACAAACTACCTTGGGTAGGTTCGGCAGTTCTCGACCAATTAGTGGAGTTATCAACTTCAGGATGCGAAAAAAAATATACTAACATTTTTAAACAAAAGTCTGGTCAAAGTTACTTTTTATATAATCAATATTATTTATAAATAAAGATTTTCGTTTTTGAGCCTTCAGTAATTTTTTTATAATGATATGAAATATACCGGTTTTACATTTCGTCCACCTTATCAATTTTCAATTTTAGGGATACAAAGTAGGTGGTCAAGGCGCGCCCAAACATTACATTTAGTACATGCCTGAGTTTTGCGAATAGTTAGCATTCCAAGTGATAGATTTCAAGCTATCGCACCGCAATAACTAGTAACATATAATTATCTGTACTCGAAACATTTATGTGCGCATCAACGCGCACTCAAAACAATGAAGGAAAACATCGTTTAAACTTTTAGAGTGGAAATATCCATTGGTGCACGACTGGGTTCGTGTCCATGTCCTCCGGATCGAAAGTGGGAGTACCGCCCACTACATATATATTTACTCTTATGTATTGGTAATGTATTAGTTTCAAGTTATAAAGTTTTACATGAGCATCTATTTTATTATACTATAATAATATCACTTAGGTGACAAATAACGCCTTTTTTTTTAAGAACCCCATACTGGTGCCAGTACTTGGGAAAACATGTCATAACCTGGGTATATTTGTGGAAGTTCCTCTAAAGTGTGCGACCATGCTCTAGAGTGTTAATGTAGCGACATCGCTCGCCACATGATTCAGCTACGTTACTACACACGAAGAGCTACCATAATCAATATACAGATGGCACAAGCGAAGATTTCACGCAACTTGAGAATATAATACCTCCGACATACAAATATCGGTCCTAGGACCCTGAGCAAGAAGATCAGATGGATCAGCTTGGTGGAAGATCTTCCCCTTTGCAAATGGAGGACACACTACCAACCGTGTTCTCCATATTCTTATTATGTTAAGGGTTTCCTATAGTTAGATCAATTCCCAGCCGATAGCGAGCGATGCGACACTGTGAGAAAAGGTGGGCATATAAAAAAAAACAGAATCCAAAGCAAGAGCGAAAATTCCTAAAAAGGAGATTTCATCATTGTTAAAATTAAGTATCTTTTGGACACTCAATAAAAACATTTGTATTATATTTGTATTACAAGTACAAGGCAACTTAATAGTAAGATGAGATTCCTACGTGTGAGTGTGTTCTGCATGGTGCCAATTATTTATAACAAAATCCTATTGTATTTACGAACCGTTTATAACTTCAATTTTTTTTAGAAACTATATCCAAACTGCATACAGAAAAAGCATATTACTCTGTTAATGTATTTTTAAATGATACATTGTAATTATATGTAATAAAACTTACTATATTTGATATAATCATAATCACACACTACTAAGAATATAATTTAGGAACTTAATGTAATAAAATGCATTTATTTAGTTGGTCATTCAATATATGTATGTGATAATGTAACCCATGTATCGCAATAAATAAATTGAAATTGAAGTCCAGTACAAGTGGTAGAGCACGAGGTCTCTTAAGGCCTTAATCCTACTCGTGACCATGGGATTGTCAAAAAAGGCTAATTGCACGTCTTTAGACCGAGTCAAAAATCCTAAGCTGGCATACAGGTACTCTTTCTCACAGGCGATACTTTATTTGGGGCTGGGCTTGCGACTGGCCAAGTAGTCCTTTGCTAAATCTAGGCTCACAGCCAATTTCTTACTATGATTCTCTATGGAATTACTTTATGGAAGTATTTTATTACTTATTTATTTACAATGTTTTCTCAACTTCTAAATATCATTTTTCACTACCCACGAGGGATTTTGGGTACCTGCATTTTTTTTATGCAATGAGATTTACAGACGAAATCTAGCCATAATAATGCTTAATAGAGCTATAAGATTCAAAGCTATGAATAATTACTGTACAAGACACAACCGAATTGGAGATTGAACATGCAGACCACCCGGTCGAAAACTGGGTGTTCTATGACTTCATACCTAGTTCTCGTCCATTTCAGTTTATTGGTGAAAATTAAATGAAAAAACCGATGAACTATGCTATTCATTCGGTAAGGAATACAAAGAAAAACCAACTCTATAAATTATTATAAACATAGAATTTAATTTTTTCTTGCACGATTTTTATATACATCAAATGCTATTTTATTGCAATTCAGTCTCTAGTAGAGTTATTGAATGAAAATTGGTACGTGTTTTAAACCAAGTCATTCAAGTAACCACTAGAACACACCTTACTAAAATATGAGTAACAATAATTATTCTATTTTTTACTTTTATCTAAAGATGCGCTAAAAGGTCGAAAAAAGGATTTGGTCGGTGAACCGGCGTACATACCCTATTATTCTTTGCGTTATTTATATTATGTCCCTGATAGGTAGGTATTTCTTGGCAGACGGTTTTTTAATTCAGGTAAGACACATTTAAAATAAAATTCTTCCAATTTCGAGACGACCGAATTCCAGAATAAGATACAATTTAGCAAACTAAAACGAAAAGTAAATTGTCGAACGCTGATAATATAATAGTAAATATCAGCCTACCCGACACCGAATAATGAACAAGCGCCCGCGCCGCGTCATGTAAATACATGTTACTAATGTGTGTGCCTGTCCGAGCGATCACACAACCGAAGTGTCCCGTCCGGCGATTCCGCACCGCCCCGTGCAAGCGCGATAGCAATATTAGCCGTTCGGAATTTGTTATAAATTTGGTGGTGTTCCGTAATACCAAAAATTATGACTGAAAACTTTTTGTATTTTTCACATCGTGTTGTTATTCTGTAACTAGACAATATTGTCTAGTTACAGAATAACAACAATAACAATAACACAAGCTATGTAGTTAATATAACGATACGTAATACATTGTTGTTTTTAATACGAATCAAATAAGATGAAAACATATCATGTATGACGTAAAAATATCCAAAATTAGATTTCATTTTAGGTAAGTATTTTGAAAAAATATTTATCAAGGTACCTAGATAAATACTATTCGAATACAAATAATAGCATAATATGGTGGAAATAAGCTTTAATTACAAATGATTTTGGTATTACGTTTGTATGGCCAATTCAGCCTACATGGGCCTCTTAACTAGGTATCATAAATGCATTTGCCTTAAGAGGTTGTTTGTGCGTATGTCCCCAAAAGGGCAGATCTGATTGAAATGCTGTTTTTGTGCAATCAATTTGGTTGTGTGTCTTGAAGGATGGTTCTTAGATGGTTTTATCACCATAAATTACTAGAGGGTGTTGTGCTAGACAATGGGGTCAGGGGTTTATATTAATTAATTTTTCACCTGCTAGGAAAGTACTTGTTGCTATTGAGCAAACAAGCTGCTCCATCCAGGGTGTGTCTGGTGTAATCAATAGCTGGACATTCCTTGGGTGTCTTGTGAGCAGCACACAGGAATATCCACTGCTCCGTAGCAGTCATTTGAGTGCATGTTTCAGGCTTGCACTCAGCTTGCAATCTCACAGCTAGCCCATTTAGTTCCATACAGAATTGTCTGAAATCCATAGTTATAAGTTACGTCAAACTGAAGGTCTTGAAAAAAAAATCCTAACTGCACAATAGATTAAACTTAATGCTGAGGTATATGCTGAGTTTACACCTTATTCAATACATATAGACTCAAAATTCGATTTCTTAATTATAGTTTCTATTGTTAGTTGTCATAATTCTGCCAGTGTCCGATCTATGTTATTTTCATAAGCAATATGTAGGTGGCATATATATGAATATGGTCATCACAAATGATGAAACAACCAGAATTTTTAAAAATGTTTGGATTTTTGTATGGAATCCGAAATACAGTTTCAACATGTTTGTGACTTAGCATGGAAGTACTGTTGTGGCAGACACAACAGACAGGAGCCTGTATTTATTTGGTTTTTGTTTGACAGTTATCATTTATCTCCGAAACGGCTTATCGGATTATAATCAAAGTTTTTGTTAGATAGGTTTCATTGTCACAAGTTACTAGGGGCGCTGGAATCTAATGGAAAAACATGTCAAGTGTTTGCAAAACTGTTGCAGGGTTTAGTAAAAGTTACTTGTGTAGTACCGTAGGTGCTCATATTTCCAAACTCCTTCATCTTGGGCGTCAGGCATTTTCAATATTGCGTCAAGGTTTGAAGGGTCGCGACGAATCGTCTGCTGAATAAACTGTTGCACTGCAAGTGTGCTGTCCATTTCCTCAAAAGGTTCATCTGGCCAGCGGCAAAAATCCTGTATGATAGCATAGCATTAGCATAAATTAGGTAGAGATACAGAATCTTTCGAAAATTGTGCAAATATGTGGAGGTTACCTTAGCCTTCGAACCAGGGCGGTTGCGTCTCAATATATCGAACTCAGCCATGTTTTAATCGTTAATTTATTGTTTGGAACGCAAGATTAGTAAGTTTTACGAGAATTCCTGATTCGTCACAAAAGCAAAAAGATTATTTCTTCAATTTCGTTGCTGATTAATTTTATTATCCTAATTCCAACTAAGTAACTATTCGTTTAGGACACTGAACACAGATTAAAAATATTTTTTTTTTATTATATTCTTTTTTTTTTGTCCTTTTAGGGTAGGCTATAGTCGTAGGACCATACCGCTAAATAATACCTTTAATTCAAGAAAAAATTAAAGGTACCTATTATTTTGAAATAAAAATAACCACTATCAAAGTACCAAGCAGTGCTGCCAGCAAACAGATATGGTTGCCAGCCGGGTCTTGTCAAAAGTTACCACAAAAAGATAAAAAAGTGTCCTTTATAAGTGAAAAGTAACCTTTCATATTTTTTTCCATTAGAACATATGGTTGGCTGTATTAACTTACAGAAAAAAACATTTAGTAATGTCTCGTATTTTAAGTTGCATTTCACGTTATTACATTTTCTAATCCACTTTATCTTCTAATTAATTATCGAACATTGCAAAAAAATACAAAAGACCGCTGCTAGATATCTACATTCCGTTTTATGTTGGATTCAAGTATGAAATTAAAAACGAACTCTACAAATTCCAATAAATCACCTAATGTAGGTAATCTTTTTAGTAGTAACTTTTAGTTTTAGTGTAACCTAAAGGTAACCCGACGTACTTAAAACTCATCTAAATCGGTACCTACATACCGAAGATGTACGTACCACACTTTATTTTCACCTGATTTTGTTACTTTTAAGGAATTACCACACTTCCAAGCAGATAGATCTGTCAAAATTGCAACTTAACAAATGTACAGACTCTCCTTACTTTGGGCCTAGATGATGCTGTGTGAAAAATGTCTAGCATTATTTATTTATTTATTTATACAAAGCTATTCTCCATTTACAATTCACCGTTAATTGCAGGACGTTAATTGAATTGTAAATGGACGCCCCTTAAGGACTCCTGGCTATAAAACGTATTTATGAACCATACTGAAAGTTATCTACTGATCTGGAGACGGAAGACAGGACAACCAAAGTGGTTTCTAAAATTTTTGAAAAAAAAAAACTTAAAGTGATGCACTGAACTTAGTTACTTTATACCTAGATTTGGCTCTTTTTACTATAAGACAGCTACAATTTATGAAACATGTAGCTATACTTTTCCTAGCAACTTTTGACATGACGTGAATACTTTCGAGAGTTCGGAGTAGGTCATCAAGCCTAAAAAAAACAAACGAAAAAAACGTGGCGAATCTAAGAGCCAATACAATAAAATTCTCTATCTATTATGGTCGGCGTCCGAGAACGGGAATTCCTATATCATTCATTTATCCAAACCGTAATGAATACCTGTATTCTGCATTGTCTTCTTGAATGAGTTTGATAACCCTAAACTCAATCCTCTGCCACCAAGACTCCTTCAGGAAAAGTGGTCAATGCCGCTGCAATAATTGTATTTTGCCTTAAAAAAATGAATACTGTTGAAAAATACTGGAAATCAATGAAAAACACTGAAACTCAACCATCGATATCTTCCTCTTCAACTATTTGAATTGATTAGCTCACATTTTAATCTAGAAAATAATCTGCTTATTCTAATAGACTGTTTGATTTAAACGATTGTCATAATTTGTTAGCTAAGGTACTTCTAGCAACATAACTAACTTAGCAAGATAATCTATTCTATTCTACTGGCTAAAGGTAGCAGTTGGCAACACTGGTTCCTTTGATGAGTGGCTGTGTCCACAAAGCGTAGTGTTACATTATCTTTGGCCACAACTTGGTACTTTGTCGTTTTTGTGTATTTATTTTGTCATTGTTCTTACTTTTCAGATTTTTCTACTTCTTTCATGCTATCCAACTACAACTTAGTGGTTAATTCCAACCAAAGAATTGCAGTTTATGTGCCTGCAAATTGAAGTTCACGTTAATAAAAAAATCATCAGTCAACAAAAAATCAAAAGGCGTAAAAATGGGGAAAGGATTCAATAATTACATGTGCAAAAAGTTCTTTCACCCCGCTTCAAGGGATAACTTGAAAAGGGTAACGTATTTATTACTAAACCTTAACATTAGAAACCAATTTTTAGGTACTTAAAACTAGTGAAGTTCCTATGATGACATGATGTTTATCAATGACCTTGTTATTAGGTATGGATGGCAGAGCAAAAAACAGATGCTTACAAGAAAAAACAAGAAGAATTACGTGTCCAATATGAGAAAGAGCAAGAGCTTCATGAAAACAAGTTAGTTGTAAATTTTATTATATCTATTGGGGTGGTTTATTATAAAAGTGCACACCTTGCTCCTTAAACAATTTACTAACTTAATTAACTAAGTTACATTTTTCCAGAGCGATGCTGAGTAAGGAAAGTAAAGACAAGCAAAGCCTGAATTTCATGTATGAGCCTCCACCTGGTGTTAAAAAAGAAAGAGAACGAGAGGACAATGAACCTGAGTATAAGTTTGAGTGGCAACGGAAATACAATGCTCCGAGAGAGAGCTATTGCAAGGGAGACAATGAAATCAGAGACCAGCCCTTCGGCATATTGGTGCGGAATGTGAGATGCATCAAGTGTCATAAATGGGGACATATCAATACAGGTTAAACATTATTTGGTTTACAAAGCTACACATTTATAGGAAACTAGCCTCTACCCTAGTTTCTTATAAAAATTGCCCAGATCTCGAACACAAAGGAGATACCTACACTGCAGCCTGTCTTCACTGCATTGTCTGAATTAGTTATATTAACTGCTTGTTACTTAATGTGACTAGCGCTGCAATCAATGACAATGAATGTATAAATATTGCAAAAATCTATTTGTGCTTGCAGATAAAGAATGTGCCATGTATACTTTATCCATGAGTGAGGCCCGAGCCCTCCAAGCCACATCAACCTCAGCTCCTGAAGAGGAAGAAGAGAAACCAGACATCCCGACACTGATGCAGCACATGCGAGATACAGGCCTCGTCATGAAACCTGGAGCTATGCCTCTTGCTGCTCCCAGCATTGAGGAGCATGACCCAGCTAATCTCACTGAAATAGATCTAATCAGTCAGTTGACAAAAAAACAGAAGAAAAAGCTGCTGAAGTGAGTTTTACCATTTCAGTTCTTTTTTACCAGTGACGATAGGAGCCCATTTATGCGTTTGCCATAAGAGGTTCTTTGTTTGGCTGTTACCAGTTATCTCTGAAACGGCTTATTGGATTAAAATGAGATTCCAAAAATCTTGCTATATGTTGGCACTCAACTACTATGTTTAATTTGTTTATTGTATCCCTAGGCCTATTTTATTTTATTTTATGTTGTAAGAATATTGTTTGCTGTTCTGTATAAAATCGTATTTCTCGTTTTAAGTTTTCGTTCTGAGTGTTTGTGTACAATTATTCTGATCTGTGTCAAAATGTCTGTGAGGTCTCAGTTGAAAACCAGTGCTGCGGCATGGCAACATGTAGTTGCAACATGCTGAGCTGAAGGCCGATTCACCGCCACTGTGTAGCCTTCTTTATTTTATTTTTTCTATTTTAGTTTTCAATAATATGTTTGAGTTCTTAAGTAAACATAATTTGTAAGTGGTGGTTGAATAAATTATTATCTATCTATCTTTAATGCGGTTTTTCACAATAATTTTTGATGTCTTCAAGAATAGTTCTTAAATAGGTTTTAATGCCACCAATATTCCGCCATATACCGTCATTTGCAGTTTCCATACTAGCGACATTTTCATGGGACTTGGATTACAGAAAAATTAATAATACTAATTGTGTTAAATAATCTGATTTAGTTTTGATGATTATAAAGATTTTAATGGACTTATATATTTTTACAGGAAGCTTGAAAAGATGGAAAAGAAAAAGGACAAGAAACATAAACACAAGAAACATTGAACCATATTTGTTGCATACTCAAATTAATATTTACGATATTTACACAATTTTATGATTACCTATCTAAATATTTTATTATAATATCATGTCTATGTCGTAGCCAAAAAAATATAATCTGCTCTTTTATATAATGGCCGCTTTACAAAACAACACTGTTTTCATAGTAGGCGTATTGATGCCCAGCCGGATTGCAATTCGGCTAAACGAAGGTACGCCACATTGATAAAGCGTTGTGCTTTCTCAAATGTGGCTGTCGAGCTCCAATGTGTAGTCGTTATACAAATTAGCGCCCATTTTGTCATTTTTAGTTCAAAAAATTGTCTATAGTAGCTCTGCAGTAATATGATAACAACTAAAAAAAACATAACCAAACCTAGTCCTTCTCATTTGTTTAACATATGGGTAAATAGTAGCAGGCATTTGTTAAACGTATCGCAATATTCGCAATCACAATCCGTCTGGACGTCAATACGCCGCCGAATAGAACACGCTGATTTATAAAGCGGCTAAGTAAAAGAGTGTAATATATACGTTTTGGCTGTGACATCTAAACTATTATTAGTACCTAGCCATTCTGTGTTTAATTGTCTTAAGCTAAACTAAATAGCAATCAAAATATCACTATAGGTATCATATCATACCAGTCTTTGTAAAGGACAACAAACATTTCAATGCTGTCAGCTTAGCGATAGAAACTGCAACACAGAATCGCTAGCTTATTTTAACACAATATGCCTTGTGATCAATAGTACAAAACTGCCCATTTAAATGTGATTATATTATATCAAACTGTTTCTAGCATTGGAGAGAACTGTTAAGTTTTTTTACTATACTGCACTATATGTCTTGTCATAAATTGTATGATTATTAACTATGAGTAAGTTACATTTGAATAATAAAATAACACTTAACATAAAACTACTAAAATATCACAGCAGTATCTTATTTTAATAATAGACTAGCTTCTGTCCTGGCTTCACCCGTGTTGAACCTGGGTAAAAGTAGCCATTATTATACTTATTTAAAAAAAAACCCAAGTGGGTTTGAAAGACGCAATGAAGATGATGAGCAACAAACATCAAAACTTATGCATTTATAATATTAGTATGATTTGATATCTGTGGCGGGGCATCCCTGAGGATGTAGTGGATCTACTTACGTATCTATAGGAATTACACTGTAATTTCGCATAGACTGCGCTCCGGACAAATGCCACTAAATAGTTTCAAATTTCTTTTGAAAAAAGATAGTCCGAACTGTGGAGTTAAGGCAGACGTGTAACAACTTTTAGTGGAGTGTGTCCGGAGTACATAGATGAGAGAGTATGGTTAGGAATTTTAATGTTAACCAACTCAATATGGGCCTGTTTTAGAAAATGTTTGATGTAGTCTACGAGGGTATGATTGAACTGACAACGTTGAAAATCCACGAAAGTGTTTTTAAAGCAGGTTTTTTTTTAGTATTATTAGCTAATTATTATTGCCCGACGACGCAGTGTAGGAAGGCCTCCCACCCGATGAAAAAGGAAGTTACTCTTTAGTTAAGGTAAGCCTATGTCAAGTAGTGGACTTCTACATGCTGATAATGCTGTACATTTTTCACACAGCATCAGTAAGCAGAGCTTGTGTAACGAGTACTACATGACTGATTTACTACTAATATACTTTTTTTTTGTAAAAGAAAATTTTCATTGAAAATAAATTTACAAAGAAAAATCCATATATTTGCAGATCATACAAACTTTGTCCCGCGGCGGGAATCGAAAACGCAACCTTCTATTTCTCAGGCGCCACAGAGGTCGTCAAATTATGTAATAGAAATAATATTACGATGCCCTTTTAAATTATGGCAGTTAAGCTAGAACTGAGTATTGCAGCATAGATAGTTAAATTTTTGATTCAAAAAATGAATCATCAACTTTTATATAAGGTCAACCGGGGTAATTGCGTCATATTTCTCGATCACTTCAAGTTATCGCCATAATGTGAGCGAATTTATGGTATTAATGATTTTTTGAAACTTTAGACCTATATTATGGCTATTTCTGTACAAACTTGTAATTGAGATTTATTGAACGGACTTTTAAAAATATGTCAAATTGATTGTTTTTTTAAATTGGGAATTTTAGACGCATTTCGCCCGTTTGAGGCAAATGCGTCTTTCTGGAGTGAATATTAATTGGTAAGTTTTTCGTAAGAAAAACAAAGTAATTTGTGTTTTGATTGAATAACTGTGCAATATAATGACAGTTAAGCTAAATAAAAATGATAATTGAGGTATTCAGAGAAAATTTAGTAAAAATGGGGGAAATGCGCCTAGTTCTTGGTAGACGCATTAGCCCCCATGGCCATACAGATGTTGTCAACATGTCATAAATAGTGAAAATTGAGCAAAAATGGACACCAAAAAATGAGCTTTCCAACATAACTTGTGCACTTTGAATAACTATATTATTCATAATAAAATGGTAAGGAATGTTGGGTATTATGTTTGTTGGCTCTCCACATCCAAAACACTTAGATGACAAAATGAAATGAGTATTTTGCCATGGCCATACAAGTTTTTCTTGTATGAAGTTTTGAAAATCATATTTAGTTAAGTATTTGTCTATGTCCATATATTTCAATATCACCATGGCAAGTAAGTATAGTATTATCTATCTGAAATAAAAATTATTTATCGTTTTACATTATATATATAAGTACCTACAGTAGTATAATAAACAATAATTAATTAATACATTAAGAAAAAAAATGCGTATTAAAATGTGCGGACATAAAAAGGTTGTCGATTTCTGTTTTTGGGGAAAATGCGTCCCACAGTCGCAATTGCCCCGTTACAGCAGACGCATTTAGCCCAATACATTAATCTTAACCTTAAAAATTTAAATATAATTATTTCTTCAAATTAAGCTATTTCACTAAAAATAACTGTCTGTGTAATCAGTCCGTTGACTATTCCTTACAATCATTATTGAATAAAATCAGTCTATTAAAAAAAACATGAGATGAACATAGATTTGACTACTCACCTCTCGCAGAAACAAGTTTTCCGAAAACGTGCTATTTACAAAATGGCTAAATACTTGAAAAATTTAACTACAACGCCATCTTTACGAACCTCATGTAAAGTATTTAGTTTAAGCAAATGTAACTAGAGGGCAGAAGGCAAAATAGAATGAACAGTTTTCGAATAATTTCGATAAGACGCATTAGCCCCATAGACGCAATTAGCCTAGTTGACCTTAATTCAGATACATTATATTTTCACATAGGTATTTTCATCAATTTCTACGATATCCTGTCTGTCATTCCTTTCTTTCCAATGTAAGTACAATACACAGCCAGTAATTATCACAATAATGGCAGTCAACACAAAGACACTCTTCAAGATGACTTTGCTGGGAGTGACGAACAGTTGTGCTTTCCATTGTGAAGGGTCGCTCGGTGGGGCAGGGATCACTACTATTTGAGAGTTTGGTATGACTTGAGTCCAACTCTTGGAGTACCCAGATAAACCAACATTCAGAGTGTCTACAAAGTTAGGAGTCCTGTCAAGTCCAAATATCGAATATGGCAACTGAAGAGAAAAATATGCAGATTGAGATAACTGAGCGCAAACTCCAGTTCTGTAGTTGCCTTCTTGTGACCAAGTGTTGTAACCAATTTTAGGTCCTGGTAAATTAGTACCTGAGAACAAAGAAATGGGTATTTTGAAATAGAATGACTATTTGACGAACCGACCGGTAGAGTGGCGTAAGAGGTGCAGGATTTTATTTGCATGTTCACAGATATTCATTCGGTTTAAGTGTTATGGGACCATGGTACTCGTAGTTCCTGATACCCACAAAAATTCTAGTGTGGGATAGGACTATATTGTATATACCTATATACACAGTGTAAAAAGATCCATCACCAAGCCGAAAGCCACATATTCTATTCATCTTAAACTTTCGATCAAAGAAACATAACATTTTTCGAATTTTCTTTGAAATGATTATGCATTTGAAGTTGCAGAAATAATATAAAACTCAAACAGTGTGCATAGCTTCGAGTAGTGCATGTGCCGGAGCACGAACACGAACGCGCGGTCAGAGTGCATTACATTGCGCGCTACAAAAAACAGCAATTTGTTTAAGTAAAATTCAAAAGAAAAGTCGTTTCCCAGCAATTATTTTCTCGCAATGTTACTCGTTAATATGAACAGTATGCATAGATTGATTGGCTTGGTGATGGGTCATTTTACACCCTTCATGTGGCTGATTTATTTATTTCCTTAATTGCTGTATGTATTGGAATGATATTTACCAAATGTTCCTTTTCTATTGTACAAAGTTCTATTGATTACAGGCATCTTTTCATTAGTGAGGCCAGTAACCACAATAACTTTGATGAAATTGGTGTCATACTCCAACTCATTCTTAAATGAATGCATTGTGTATTTCTTGGTTGTCGCATTCTTTTTAACATAAATTATGTCAAGAACACCATCCATATAGAAATCATAGAAAGTGGCCATCACAACATCTTTTTCGAAAGAGTCAAATCTGTCCCATTGAACTTGAAATGTCCTGTAAAACTTGCATCCGGGTAAATCACATTTTGTGTTGTGCAGAAGGAATGCTTTAGTCCCATTGCTATTGACTGGGCCGAGAGTCATCAAAATGTCAGGATACCCATCCATATTATAATCTCCAGTGCGCATTGTTATAGTGTCCAGATATAATTCATTCCTTGGTGATATGAATCGCCAAAGGGTACCTTTCCCATCATTAAAATCCACTTGCAAATCATGCCATTGGTGGTTGTCATTGATTAATATAGTGCTATTAATGCACTCAATGTCATAACAAACAGGTACAACTAAAAAGAACTGCCCTGAGAGTGCTACATCAATGAAGAGAGCTTGTCCATAGATAGCAGAGTGGCCGATAAGCAGTTCAATACTGTTATTGTATCTAAATCCATCTGACTCCTCACTCAACCACACTTCAACATTTGATGTAGTTGTCACTAGGAGATCAGCTGCATTATCATCATTAACATCAAGAAATGAATGTGAGTGCGGTAACTTTAATTTGGCAAACATTTCTTTGGTCATGCTCTTTTCAGTAGGTGTGGTTCGTGACTTGTCGAATATCCAGAAAACTCTTTGACTGGCATTATTTACGCCGAATAGATCCAAGGTCATGTCTCGGTTGTAATCCATTGCAAGAGGCTGGCCCTTAGCAATAGCTTTGACAAAGAGAGCATCCGAACAATTTAAGCTGTCAGTACCTCCCCAAAGGATTCTTACTTCCTGTAAATTAGACGTATCATTCTGAATTTGCGTTGTAAACATGATGTCCATGTAAGCATCCCCATCAAAGTCACCAGGTACTATACTAGTGATAACAATGTTGCTAAAATTGCATGCGAATAATGATGGTCTCAGAAACGGCTCCTTATCGTAAGCCAAATATACTTCCACATTGGAAGAGTTTTTTATAACAAAGGCATCTGTCAGTTCATCAGAGTTGAAATCTCCAAATGCAGCCAGTACTCCTTCTGTGTTTTTCCCAAAAGAACTCTCAGTCATATCACTAACAGCTGCACATTGAGTTAGTGACACATAAATGAGAGCACTTATAAAAACTAAAGAGGGCATATTTAGCGTATTTCTTTAGCACAATAATTTCACAAACAAACAATTTAATTTATTAATTGAATTGAACAAACAACTAAACGTAGTAGTTATTTTATTTGCATCCCTGTGGGTTATTTCAACGTAGTGGTTATTTCCTCTCAATGTACAGCGTTACCACAGATGAATAAAAAATGTGCTACTTAGCAGTTAATGGTCATCGTATATTAACTTACGATATAATAGCATACCTAATACCTATTGTATTCTTCTTACTCGGATGAAGCTCACAAGCAGATCAGCCTCGTTGATATAGCCTATAACCCGTTGCATTAAAAAAACGAATCGAAAATGTGGCGACTTGTACTTGCATTGATAGTAGTGAAGTTAAAAAAAAAGTATTACCATTGAAACTTTACTACCCTGTTTAACCCCTTTAGGGGTTAATTTTCATCAAAATTGGTTTAGTAGCTACGGAGATACGTGGTAACAAACATTCACACAAACAGACTTTCGCTTATGTAGTTCCCATAACACAAGCTCTGCTTACTTTGGGGTTAGATGATGCTGTGTGTAAATGTCCAGCATTATTTATTTATTTATTTTATAGGTACGTAGATACATACTAGTATTACTCATTATACTACACATTTAGGTCCTATTAGACGTACTTACGAAATAAAAACGGAAAATAATAACAACGATAATTATTAATTCGTATTAAAAAACTAAGAGCGTCACGTCAAGACAGGCAGCGTGATGGCAAATCCAAATATAGTGTGTGAGTGAGAGGTAATCATTAGCGGTGCCATTGCATTGACACTATTCTATAGTGTAGTTGTAGTGTAATGTAGGTTGGAGCCGTGTGCAATCAGCCTTATCTAAACAATTACTCAGCGCAGAAGATACCTACAAGTTTATTCGTGCTTATTATAAAATCATTATTTTTTCCTTATTTTGAACCTAGGATTGGTGTTAAAGAGTGCGAGAGAGTAAATACTCAGTCGAGTTGAGTATTTCACCAAGTGAACGTGTTTCACAATGGCGGTGGTAACTTCGACTAGTATTAGCTCTAGCATATAATTTATAACTTTTATTGTTACCTCAAGATAGTTTTCCATATTACACAAAGGATAGATGCTATCAAGCAGAGGAAGGGAATACTATGTATTAGTCTATTATTATCTAGCATTAAGTTCGCATAAGTACACTAATTTTCTATCTATCTATCTAGAATTGCCTGTATTACCTGTATGTGTTTTTAATGCCAATCCGACTATTTAATATTAATCACACTACCACCCTTAGAAGTCGAGCAAAAGAAGTAATAGCGTGGTTTGGCGATGCAACGCGGTGGGTTAAGGCGACCGAGGGTGACCGTGGCACAGCTAGTAAATCGTAACTATTAATCGTAAATCCCATCATATGTTAAGAGAGAAAAATTAAAAAATATATATCTTAGGCAAAATCATAGGAGAAATAACCAAAATCTACCTAAAATAAAAATGTTTTCAACAAAGAGGTTGTAGGTTTTTAACTTTTCATGCTTTTAAAAATGTGTCATTTTAGTTAAGCGTAGGTGGTTCATGTTATTATAGTTATTTTATATTCCCGTACGAAGTGAAAAGTATTGTGTTTAACTCGGTACTAAACCCATTGTACTACAATACTTGATTCTATAGTCCCTTGTTGAACAATCTATTATTATTTCTGATTGTTTCAAGATATTTGGACTTTATTAAATACTTATGTCCCATAATCATAAAACAAAATTACTAGGGGTGCACAAACTACTGTTGAATTTGAAATGATACATTACCCTAGCACAAATAGACAAAGCAGTGTTTAGCTAAACAAATATGTTTGAAAATCTTAAACAGTCACTAGACGGACAGCTGTCGTCAGCTGTTACGTTGCGCGCGCATATTTACTGGCAGTTTGTTGTATTCGTGTGTAAACTAGCCAGTAATAATCGTGAGTTTACGTGATAGTGTCTTCACTCAGGACAAAATTAATAAACTGTCGACGGCAGACCACGTGCGCAGGTTTAACAAAATAAAGCCGCTTTTTAATTATTGTGCTTGTGAAATAATTTCATGCATGTTGGACGTCACATTTACGTGTGAATTATTTTCATTGGAAACATTTTATGCAAGTTACATATTTTCAGCACCGACCACAACAGGTCCCACTCACGAACAATCTGAAACCAGCAGGGAACTAATGCATGCGACCTAACTTGCATGTAAGTAAATCTAGCATGCGAGGTGCAAGTTCAGGCAGGTAAACATGATTCCATTTTAAGTAACTTACACGCAAATTACATTAAACGTCAAATTATATGGGTGCAAGACTTGCACAATGGAAACACACAGCTTTAGAAACGAGACAAGCGGTCGAGCGAGAAACGTCTTGCGTTCCGTGGTCGTGCGTATTGTATTAGCATCCTAGTAGTCTGTGTGTAGTACTTTATTACTTTGCTTGCTGGTAGCGTAGTTCATTTTGTCACGATTTTGCAGCGAGGAAAATAAAAAAGATTATTGTTTGTAAAGTTCAGTTGAATTACAAGCAAAAATTATTACGGTACATCAAAATTATTCATGTTTCATTTCCTTCGGATGAGCCTGCGTTTAGTTGCTCTAGGTGTCAAGTGAAGATGAAACGAAATTGGATTTTGTGATAGTGAAGTGAACAATAAATGGTGTTTTGCGTAGTGTCTATAGTGATTATGAGCTACATTTGTGAATAGTGAGTTCTTGTTGTGGATTAGATTAATCTCTTCAAACATAAAACCTAAATCATTTGTAGTCTTGTTGGTGCCATAAGATTGCTATAATCTTCTACATTCACCGTCTACCTACCTTGTTGCTTCATGCTATATATTTTATAACAAGCTGCCCTTTGAATGAAATAATTATGTTTCATTGACTTTGAATAAAGTACTTATTTTCATTTAGGTACTCAGTAGGTACATAGCTTACTTATCTACATATAGGTACTCAGTTGAGCTTGTGGTTAAACTAGCCAGATTCGCAATCCTTGTCTTCATTGTGTTTTGCTGTACACATTCATACAGTTTTATCATTTCAGTTATTTTTAGCTCCAACCTATGTAAGTATACCTACTTACTGTACAATGGTTGTTGCTTGATTTCTTTGTAAACATTTGAGAATTTTTGTGAGTGCATCTTGTGTTGTAATATTTATAATAAAACTAATGGTGTGAATGAAGTGTATAAAAAAAAGACATTTTCCCTGGATTATTTGAATTCATGGTGAGTCGACTTCACTTAACACACAATTATTGCTTTAATTAAAACTGATTTTCAAATGAACCCAAAATGATGTTGCCGTTATGTATAAATTGTTCTATTAATGTATTTACATACATCTAAGTATAAATTATTGTTGCTTGATTCAGTAAACAATCAATGTAAACGCACAGTTGAAACTGTAAATCCGAAAGTCCTGAATTTAAAAGGTATGTTTGTATTGTATAGGATTTTTAAGAAAAAAGGGTTTTTATAAAATTACACACAAACTCAAGAAAAGGAAGTAAGACTTAGGCACTGCTCTTGTAAAAAAAAATTACAGAATAGAAGCATATTCCCATGGCATTGCTTATGTAATGCCTGGATAAAAAAAATAGCTCTATCTGCTCCAGATAATCTATTTCTATTCCAAGTGCTCTTTTCAGATACATAACTGTAGTAAACAACCTTTATTACATAGACCCCTACTAGCCAGCTGAGACACAAGAGGGTTCAGGTACAATTCCTGCTGCACCATACATTTTTGCATATTTTTGAATGGCAGATATTTGTTCTGGGTTTCAAAGGGGTTGAATTATTTGGGTATTTTCTGTTAGTATTCTACAAAATAAGAAAAAGAAGCAACATAAGTAAAACAAAAAAAGCACAAGATGTAAATTCAAAAATGAAATAACTAAAATGGGGGTGGGTTGGTCACTTATCTGTTCCAGATAATATGTACTTATTCTAAGTTATAATTTTGCTAAATATGCATTTGCCATAAGCGTTTGTTTGTGTGTTTGTCTGTTACTATATATCTCTGACATGATATTGTTTTTTGAAATTTATTTCTATGACTTCAAGGATGGACTGAAAACATGTCTTGAGTTTTAAAATTCATTGTTAAATAATTATTCATGCTACTTATTTGAATACTTCTCATGTATTCCCACAATGTGGTTTAGCCGTTAAGTTTGGTCAAAATGTTAAAACCCGTAACAGACAGGTATATTAAATTACGTATTGTAGCACCCTCTAGTGACGTGTGGCATTAAAACCTTTCTAAGAACCTTACTTGAAGCCATACTAGACTGATTACAAAAAACTGCATGACAATCAGTCACGCTATTTCACATTCCATCGTTAATTGCAGTGCCCCGTAATTACTTGTGATTATAAACTTATTTTTAAGAACCACTCATGTAATTATACCTAAAAACAGAAAAAAATACAAACAAATACACTCATTGTTGTAATCCCTAAGATAGATATCCTCAGATCTGTACTTATTACGTAGATCAGTGAGTATAACAAGTAGGGGTAGTCAGAGGCACGCCCAAACATATTTATATTTTGCAAGTAGCAATTTTAGCATTCCATGTGATAGGGCAAACCTATCGCCGCCTGTCGAAGAAAGCCATGTCGCATCGCCTGCAATTGCTTCGTTTTCGTGTCATAGCGTGATGTTAAATAGCCTATAATCTTCCTAAAGAATTAGGCTATCAAATGCATAAATAATTTTTCAAATCCGACTGGTAGTTCTAGAGATTACCGCATTCAAACAAACAACACAACATATGTAAGTAAGTATAAAAGTAATAGGTATATTAGTCATGTAGTTCCCATAATACAAGCTCTGCTTAGTTTAGGGCTAGATGATGTGAAAAATGTCCAGCCTTGCATTATTATCTCCTTGCGTTTTGGGTAAAAATATATATTTTTTTACAGGAAAAATACAACCGACTTCAAATAACGTAATCATTTTTCACCCTTAGATGTGAAATTTTTTCACAAAATTGATATGAGACCAACCTTGAAGAAACCCCATTAAAAACCCTTACCCATTAAAAAAAATATCGCGTAACATACACATAAAAAACAGACGGATTGAAAACCTCCTTCTTTAAAGTAGGTTGATATAAGTATTTATAAGCTCTATAAGTATCAAAAAAAAGTGCATGAAATCTCGTAATATTTTTAAAATCAAGAGTTTTTCGTTGTATAAACGAAACTTTTCTAAACGCTTTACCAGCGACGTCAGGAGCTTTTATTTGTCGTAAGGCAGGCAGGGGGGGAGTTACACTTGGCTCAACTCAAACATGGCGAAACTATAAGGTTCCTTGTTGACTATGAACCTAAAAACGAATCGGATACGACTTTCAACGAGTTACATCTAGTATAATAATTGTTGTTGGCTGGTTTTCGATCGTGATACCGAATTCACATATTTTTGGGTCTAGCGGCCTCACCAAAGCTGTGATCTGCGCTTCATGCTTGCGATTTGATGTACGCGACCCCAAAAACTTCGTTAAAATCTACACCCTCAAGTGATCAGATTCCTTATGTATTGACGACCTCAGTGGAGCGGGAGGTGTGGGTTCGATTCCCGCTGCGGGACAAATGTTCTGCAGATGTCTGTTCTGTGTCCGTGTGTCCGTGTGTTGTGGTACCATGGTTTCAGTAGTTCTTGATACCCGCGATTCAGGGAATCCTAGTGTGGGGTCAGGACTGGTGGGATGTTTATTTCACAATTGTTATATCAGAATAACTTTGCCAGTTTTTTTATCGAGATAATGAAGTAAATTGTGTATTGTACAGAACTTTTTTCTTGAGAATATGATGTAATTATATCATATGTTTTTTTTATAATAATAATTTTATTAAAGACCACCCATTGTACTTTTAGTTCTATTAAGTTTTCGTTTATTTTGATAGCTTGTGGTGTACAATAAAGTATTTTCATTCCTTCAATCTAAAAGTTATCGACTAAGACTAGTAACTAGTCTACATCATGGAAAGTCTTGTAGTACAAAGTCGTTTGAGATTAGATTAGTTTGGAGTACACAATCGGTTGTGTGCCAATACGTGGTGGGGTCGATTTTTATTATCTTAGGGGTAGGTGCGGTCGGGAGTGGCCAGACCAAACATTGCCCACCAAATCGATAAAGCCTTACCGACTATTCCGTTTGCTACACTTGCTAAACGCAGAAGCTAGGTAGGTAACTTCACTTGGCTATGTGTTTATACCTACCTACAGTATGAAGAAAGTACCTAACTGAAATATTCTAGGCTTAACCTTTTGCAATACTACTAAGGGTCACACATTTATTTTTATCTTTGGCTATAGCTAGGTATAGCCAAAGATAAAAATAAATACCTTGATAAAGAACTGTGTATTTTTTTTTGTTTTTGCTATAGATAACTTTATGTAGTTCACTGTTCAAATCTTATGGAATATTTAATAAGGTGCTAAGGCGCGCTAAAATACGCTTTATCAGAAAGTTATTTTATCGAATTCGGTTAAGATTGTGGCAGAAGAAAAAACATATGTTACAATAAATAAATAATAAATAATGCTGGACATTTTTCACACAGCATCATCTAGCCCCAAACTAAGCAGAGCTTGTAATATGGGAACTACATGACTGTATACGACTTATATACTTTTTTTTAAATACATACATATTATACATAGAACACACCCAGACCCGAGACACACATTACAAACATTTGTCCCACAGCGGGAATCGAACCCGCAACCTTTTGTCGCCCACTGCGCCACAGAGGTCGTCATATTATGCATATATACGAATATAAAAGAAACAAGAATCTTGTTTCCAAAAAACAATTAAGATATTTTTTTTGTATTAAAAATAAAAAAATGGTTAAGTTACCGCTAAAAAAGCACTTGCGTGAAAAATATCTAATGATAGATATTGATCTATCATTAGATATCCATACTTAATAATTTACATAGCATTTTAAATTCATCCATACTTACTTCTTGCACTAACTTGGAATATGTTGTAGGGCTCCGCTTCAATCATTAGCTTCATTCATAAATTTCTGAAAATAAATCCATTCTAACGTTCTTTGTTTTCCTCATCATTCGTCAAAACCTTTCCTCCATCATCTATATTAAATGATTAATTTACTATAATATATTGAATACGGGATTAAATAGAACGAGAAAAAAACAGAGTATCTAACTAAAATTGACGACCTCTGTGGCGCAGTGGGCGAAGGCCCGCCTGAGAAGCAGAAGGTTGCGGGTTCGATTCCCGCCGCGGGACAAATGTTTGTATCTACGAATATTTGTCTCGGGTCAGGGTGTTTTCTATGTATAATATGTATGTATTTACAAAAAAATATGTATATAAGAAGTTTACCTATCAGTCATGTAGTTCCCATAACACAAGCTCTGCTTACTTTGGGGCTAGATGATGCTGTGTGAAAAATGTCCAGTATTATTTATTTATTTATTAAAATTAAAAGTGACTTTGCTCCATAACATCTGAAGAATGCACCTCGATTTAAATAGGTATTACGCGAAAAAAATACATGTCGCCCAGTATCGTGCCATGAGCGTCGTGAATCGCACCGTCCGGCCGCTGCTCTGTTTCGACGGTTCATGGCGAATGTTTGTTATTCGGTAAATGTTATCGTAATCACATTTACCTTTTTATTAGGTTCTATTTATAGTTCGAGAGAGCGTTATCGCAGACGTTATCTCAAGGCGAGATCACACCGCGTCGTTTCGCCTCTGACACAGCAGTGAATGTATGGCCTGAGCCTGCATTGCAACTGGCCTGCCCACTACCCAGTGCCCAGCCTGCGAGATGTCGGTCGGCGTGGTGCCCAGTCCCACTACCGAGCCCACAGGGCCATCTGCGGTTATTGACTCTAGGGGCAGATACCAATACCTACGTATATATTTGCCATCGCGCTATAATCTTTGTGAATAATCTCCGATATGGCTGCAACCGCTTGCTAAAGCAGACTTTATCTAATCCAGTGAATTATACTATATAATTATTGATAAATTTCCAGTTGGTTCTAAAAACAGAAACGCAAATGGTCTTAGCTCCACTCCACAGTGACCGTGCATTAACAAGTATTAAATTAGCGAACTTTTTATCAAAGTTAAAACAGCACACTTAGAGAAGGTGCTTATTGTCAAAACAGCGGTAGGTCAATTAATTGGACTAATCAGCCGCCGGCTGCGAGCCAATTATTTACTTGACAGCATGGAAGCAATTCCTACATTTGAGGGCGGAAAACGCTGCAGGAAGACTTCCCTTTATTGAGTTACAGAAATAGATACACTTTATTGTCGCTATCGCTGCGCTTCTCACTCCCATTTGATAAGAACGCCTTCAAAGATGCTAAAGTTAAGTTACGACGAAATACAATTTAACCATGTCCGTCTTATTATTTTTTGGAAAACTAAACATCAGTCTTATGGCAGATATCTGAATATGTCGTTGGATGCAAGTCCAAACAATGAAACTAATCATTTACTTTACATCGCTAGTCGTTGTTGCTTTGTGCGGCACGTAGACATGAGGTTTATCAATCGATCATTTTAATATCGTAACAGGACAATGACTCCTGAGAATTTCATGAAAGCTTATCAATCATATCTTGTTTGTACTGGCATATCCTACATAGGGCTTACTCAGGATGCACATAACAATAACGTGACTAATCCTTTACGCTCCAAAACTGTTCTTTTGGCATCGGCATATTCCTACTTAATATGATATGGCATCTCTCGCACCAACCATTCTATCGAATATTGGAATTTCCTTTTAATTGACAGGTGACCGTACCGCAGTGAAGGCGACGGCATGTGGGTCGGCGCGCGGGTGTTTCTGCTCGTTGCGCTGGGCCTACTGGCCGGGCCTTCGGTCGCAAAGAAGAAGTTCAACATCACCGTCGGCTACCTGCCCTCGCTGACCGGTGAGCTGCGTGATAGACAGGGCCTCACCATCTCTGGGGCGCTGTCTATAGCTCTCGAGGAGGTAAGCGTTTATGGTACAATGCTTTGTCTGTTGCTGACTGGGTAGCCTCGAAATTAGCAGGTCCTCGCTTGGCTTCTTGTGTAACTTAGAGCTAGCAAACACAAATAGTCGCGTGTCTAGCTGCAGTACAGCGGGCTCTCTCTTGCCTAGAGAGCCCTTGAAAATTACACTAAACGTCCGAGCTCTGACCGGTGAACTGCAATTTAGTTACGGGCCTCACCATATCTAGGGCAGCAATTTATAAGGCATTAGCTTCTACGGGGCCTGGCAAATACTTTATTTAAAAACCATCTCACGTTCTACAGACTTAACAGTTTCTATTGAAATAACAAAAATTCGGCGAATTGACACGTGAAGCTGAGGGACTTGGAACGTAATTAATAAGGTATATTATCAGGATCTTTATTGTCTTGAGATATGGTCATGATCCTCTTCATTTTCTGAATTTTGTCACTAGTCAAGGTACTGTGCAGAGGACATCCGTTTCAACAACTTCATTTACCGTAATTCGCGCGTCCGCTTGCTCCGAACGACTATGCAGACGGAACATTCGCTGATGGCCAAATTCACAATCCTCAGAATCATACGGCTAATTTTAAAGTAGTGTTGCAGCAACCCCTTAAAATATTTTTATAATCTTCCATTAGCCACATGAAACGCATAAATAAATATTGTTGGAATTATTTATAGTCGCATGGGAGCGAGACCAATCGATCCCAATCCAAGTCCGAATGGCCTTTCCCGTATCATTAATTATTTAAGTATCTAAATTTGTAACGCGGAGCTGGAATAAGATTTAGATACTTTAAATGATAACTCGGACTCTGACAATGATGAATATTGTTTGATCAGCATAAAATTATATGTACACTTCCGTAGCTATATTTAGCTCGAGAGCAAACAAATCGACTTATCTTTTAGAAGTCACGTGTATACAAATGCTAACCTACCAGAAGAATAACGCTTTCAAGGTAACAGATTTGGATGCGGGTCATACAAATTCAATTGCTTTTAACTCAACTGTTGGACGAAGCATGTAGGCGGTCGCGTGGTACCTATTTTTAGTTTTTTACCGGTTAGGTACTTAGTGAACGCATCCTCTTATCTGGTATTCAGATTTATGAATAAACATAACATTCAATAGAATTCATAGCTTGTTTTTGTTGTATGTACAAGTATTATCTTCCAGTCATCAGGTGGACAACTTTTCAATAATTTAGATAACGGTGTAGTAAACTATTATGAAAGCCCTAGATCTAAAGAAATAATGGAGTATACTATTTCACAATTTTCTTCATTATCACACTACGTTATCAAAATGTCACCTCATTGAGGTCAACCTCAGACTCTTCTTTCTACATAGGTACGATATGTTTAATAATCTGTACCGAGTTTCTAGAGCCCTAGTCTTAAAATAACTACACAGCTAACTCTACTGTCGTCAATAAGCTCTTTTGTTTCTCTTACTTGTGTGCAAGGCATGTAAAAGACGCAGCTGCAGATGAGGATTTCTTCGAAAGAGGCCTATCATGGTTTTCCATTTCAGCTGAACGACAACAGCAGCAATATCACGAAAAACTTACTCCCCGACGTGGAGATCCTGTGGGAATGGAACGATACCAAATCCGACACGGTGACAGCGACAAGGTTGATCACAGATATGAGCTGTTCTGGAGTTGTCGCCTTCTTCGGCCCTGAGGGACGCTGCCACACTGAGGCAATCATCGCGCAGTCCAGGAATCTACCAATGATCTCCTATGTAAGGAAAATAAAGTCTTGTATGACCGGTATTTATTCGGTTTTTGTGTATATATAATAAAACTAATTTGTTTATCTTTCAGAGATGTGCTGATTACCAGACATCAACGATATCGAATTTTGCCAGGCTCGAGCCTCCGGGCGCCCAGGTAATAATTATTAGCGGTGTGACAGATCCGATTATCTGCTTGACATATAACTTAAATTTGAGACGCCCATCGCGGCCGTGTATAAACAAATATGTTTTAATTCTACTGTTCTATGATTCAAACCACCAAAAGGCCCGATTAGAGTTGAATCGCATTTAAACAGCTACGCCAGGAGACAAAAAATGCTTAATCGTTTGAAATGCGTTTTTTTGCTATTAATTTATACGGCTTCAAGGATGGTTCTCAGATAGTTTTAATCGACACAAGTTACAAGGCGGTGCTGCAATATACGATTGCAAAAAGGTAGTGGTTATTTTTTTTAATTCTCTTATTTATTTGGACAGTAGTTATAACGGTTGTAAACTATCTAGTTGCATATGAGAACATTTCAATTACTTTCAGGCAACGAAATCTGTGATATCGCTTCTCCGCTACTACAGATGGAACAAGTTCTCGATACTTTACGAGGAGTCATGGGTAACCGTTGCCCTGACCCTTGAGAACCATGCTAAGAAGAACAACATGACGGTCAACCATCAAAGACCGGTCATCGATGCCTTCAAGTGTTGCGAGGAGAAGCTTACGTGCTGCGCACCTGGCTTCTGGTACCAGTTTATACAGGACACCAAGAATAAGACAAGAAGTTAGTACAAGTTTTAAATTATATTTGTAGACAAATACGCATACAGCCCATTATCACATATTGACATCGTCAAAACCAGTGCCACTGCTGATGCGTTGCTTGCCATGGAGACAAAGTTGAAAAGTCTCATATGTCCGGCACCCAAAGCAAGCATTACTGCTTAGCGCCAGAAATAAATGCCAAACACTGTTTTCTACCGGACGACTGGTAGAAAATGTTTCGTTAAGTTCGTCCTTTGTACTTGTATGTGCAATGAAGAATTAAGTGAATAAATAGATGTGTTCTGATAGGACGTCAAATATGAAGCCTCACAACACGTACGTATTAGACCAAAAATAAGGGCGAATCAATTTTTGAAATTTAATTGAGATTTATTTTAAAACTATCGCCTGATTATGGGCCAATATATAATCTGGCCAATTGTAAGTTTAACATGTTGGCTATATAAATTATGGTAATTATTGGAGTAAAAATAGTTTAAAAGAGTGGCTTTCAAACCCAGTGACAAGGCGACGCGGCAGACCAAAACGGAGATGGCGGGGTGAACTAGAGCTGTTCCTAATAAACTGGAACGAATTAGCAAAAGACCGCACAGCCTGAAAAGAATCGAGGGGAGGCCTTTACCCAGCAATGGGATACAAATGGCTGATATAATAGGAATAAATAATTATATGATGAATATTTTACGTGCTCACTGCAGATTTTTGTAAATCACGTGGTATGAAAGGATGAATAGTAGCCTCGGTTCAGCCGTTATCGGCAACAAACATCCAAACTGTATTATCGCATTTATAATATTAGTAGGAGTGGGACAGGATAGTTTAGGTAGTACGAGTGGTTCGTAGGGTAAACGCTGTTCTTTTCCAAAGGGGCACAGAAATTTATTGATCGGAAATGGACTGTCAATATGTTTTTTTTTAGTTTACGTATTTTTGGGCTCCACGGCCGGACTGATAGACATGATGACCGCGATGGAGTCGCTACAGTTATTCGCCAAGGGAGAGTACATGGTTATTTTCGTCGACATGATGACCTATGTGCCGAAGGAAGCGTTGAAGTATTTGATAAGTAAGTATTACAGAATAGTGCATGGTTTTCAACAATTTACCGAGAGCTTATTCTATCTTAGTCTGGACCTAGACCCCTATGCCGGTCGGTTTGCTAGGCTAGGACTTAGAAAGGTGAACATTTTGTCGAAGGATGGCTGGATTTGTCATTTTTTGCAGCTAGTTCTTTTTTCGTCCCGAGACGAAATCATGAAGATTAAATTGAAGTAATTCGTATTTTACCATACAATAATGTAGTTTAAACAATTAGGGTCTTATAGAGATTTTTAACATAAATTTAAATGACAATGAAATGATTTCTGATAACAGACAGAGACAATGTAGTGCTTAGTTAGTGAACTATTTAAACACTTTTCATGTAAGGCTCGTTATCTTGCCTCATAAAAATAAACCTCTGTGAGTAAAAACATCAATCTTTTGACACCAGAGGGGTAACCATTTGTTGATGCTGACGGTACTTTGATAGTACAAATTAGAATTGACTGATTATGTTTCCAGAAACGGAGGATCGAGTGTCAAAACTCGTGTGCCCCAAAACGGCGGAATTCAAAAAGCGCGCCCAATCACTCCTAGTCGTGGTGTCTTCAGAGCCAACTGCGATTTACGGAGAGTTCACTAATAGAGTTCGGAAGTACAACTCCTTAGCGCCGTTCAATTTCCCCGATGTCTTTGCTAATAAGTTCAACAAGGTAAATTAATTACAACCAACCAATACTTGGAAGACCATAATCTGAGTTTTCTATTTTCACCCGTGACGACAGGTGTCCGTATATGCGTTTACCATAGAGCCATAATCTGAGTTTTCTATTTTCACCCGCGACGACAGGTGTCCGTATATGCGTTTACCATAAAAGTTTGTTGGTTTGTGTTTGTTTGTTTGTATGTTAACTTTTTGTTTACAAACGGATTGTAATGTTTTTTGCATAAGAAAAATAGATGTAACTTAACAAAACTAATAAAAACTCTTAAAGTACAATGAGCGGTCTTATCGCTTAGAAGCGATCTCTTCCAGACAACCTTTGGGTTGAGAGGATTTAATGAGATCGTAATAATGGCGGGGGGTTACTAATAATAGGTTGGGGAAAAAGTTTCTTCGCATTTTTTAAGAAAATTCAAAACATTTTTTAATATAGTTTATTTACATTTAACTAAAGTATGTAGGTACCATTTTGTTCGATAACTTTTTGCCATTTTGTAGGCAGGGACATGATCCCATTGCTATAAAAACTTTGGGGCTTCTGTTCAAAATACCGCGACAAGTCATTTTGGTACCCAGTTTTTTTCAAATGCGCCAAAACTGTTTTGTGGTCAATTCCCAGCTACGTCGTAACTACTGATATGCCGATCTTGCTCCACTTTTTCAAAAATGGCATCCATTTTATCCGTAATAGGGCGACCAGAGCGACGTGCATCTTTGACATCAAAATTTCCGGATTGAAAACGCTTAAACCAAATTTGTGCTACTCTCACAGACACTGCACTAGGTCCATAAACATCGCAAATTTTTTTCGCGGCTTGCGTTGCATTTTTACCTTTTTTGTAGTAAAATTTTAAAATGTATCGAATTTCTTCATTAGATTCACTCATCTTAACAGTACGAAAAACAAATAAAAATCACACATTTTCCTAATTTGAATTTGGAATTATCTTCTTTAAAATTTAAACTTTTAATGATACCAAAACCAGCCAGATACAAATAGTATAGCCAAAGAGATTTTATTACAAGTTCATACATACAATAATGCGAAAAGACTTTTTCCCCAACCTAATACTTTATTCGTTTGGAAAGCTAGCTGATTTGAAATTTACTTTATTTAATGATTTGTATCTTCATTCAAAGATGGTACTTAGATATGTTTTTACACACTATTGTCACTTTGGTGAAAAAACATATGGCGCTGCAATAGACAGGGGAAAATCCGCCGGGGTTTCAAAAACTCACTTGTTTCGTGTGTGTTAACACTAAGTGAACACATCAAATAAAGATGACACACATAAAATTAAGATGAAATGAGGGTAGTTGCGGCTGCCTTTATGTATCGACGATAGGCCGCCGCCGTTACAACACTGTCGAAACGTCGTGAAAATCATTAAAAGTTAAACGCGATAGATACCCCTATACAATCTTATAATTAAATTGTTTTCAGTTCGTTTCAATTTACGCGGCTTACCTGTACGACTCTGTGATATTATACGCCACGGCTTTGGATGAAATCATCAAAGAACAGACGCGTAATCAGGAACTGACGCAAGCTAAACTCATCAGCATCGCTACCAACGGCTCGAGGATCATCGAGAGGATGATTAATAGCTCTCCATATAGAAGTAAGTGTGTTGTACAATAAAAACATGCTCACAACCAGGACTCAAGACCGGTACTGGCGTCGATTCTCTTGTACACCAACTAAACGAATCACAAGCTTTTCTCTAGCTTGCAAATTTTGTATGTTAGTTTGTTTAGTTTATCTCGCAAGCTGAATTAGAACCTCTTCCTCTTATCCTACGGAGTTTATGTTGGTTCAGTTCCGATGACAATGCGTTTTTATGGTAAGCATGCACTGAATCGACATCCAGGATTAGCTCCAGATAAAGGAACTCTTCAAAAGCCAACAGCATATACACGAAATGTTGTGTACGCATTTAATAATGATAGCTGGTTATAAGCGTTATTATGGCATGGTGGCTGCACTCGGAGATAACAGCTTGTTTTAAAAATGTATAATTTTAATATTAATATATTTTATCTATCACTCCCTTTTACTAACAGTAACAAAAGAAAGATATACTTAGCAACAATTTTAGTTTTGTCAAAATAGTACGTTTTAAGTTTAGTCGTGATTTCAAAACATGCTGACTATATTATGACGGAGAATAGCGACACGTTAACTAATTTAACAGGAGTAAAATTCTTACCATCTCTTTCTTGCGTCCAGGTTCGGTAAAAGAGAGTGACAGTATAAATTAAGTTTAGTTGGTGAACAAGAGAATCGGCGCCAATATAAAGGTAAAAATATATATATTATCTATGTTTACCACGCTGTGTTCATCTAAAGTTGGAATTACGTGTAAAATCTATCCTAAACTAGTGCAATTATTTACGTAAATTCTGTAGATGTTCTTAAATTTATTTCGTTGTGAATTATAACTTACAGACTCACTTAGTCTGACGCGTTACGATGTAGAACTAAGTTAAACAAGTACAGTGCCGTTGGCTTTACCTACCTTATCATGAAAAATATCTAGATTTGGGTATTGAGCTAGCATATCTTTAATAATAGTAATATGAATAATAATAATATTGCTGTACATTTTTCTCACAGCATCATCTAGCCCGAAAGTAAGCAGAGCTTGTGTTATGGAAACTACATGACTGATACTACTTATATATTTTTTGTAAATACATACTATACAGGGTGTAATCGTTAAGTGTGCACAGGCGATTATTCCGTAACTATTGCAGATATCAAAAAACTTTAAACTGATATCGAAAGTACTTTACCTAATGAGTAAAATGACATTAATAACTTTTTAAAAATAAAACGAGAAATATCCAAAAAAAATACATTAATCACTCCCATACATTTAGTATGAGATAGTAGAAAGGTTTTAGTTTCCTTATTTTAAGTGGAATAGTACCTACTCATTTTACCCTTGTCATTTTATAATTATGTACGATATGAAGGTATTAATGAATTTCAAGTAGATACACGTGTAGATTAATTATCTTACCACTTCAAATTTATAATAAACCTTGTTTCAATATTGTATTGATTTGAACTAGCTGAAAAGCAACATACTAAATAAAAACAAAAAGAAAGATACTCTTTGGTGTTCGTTCTAAATTCAAATTCTTTATCGCGGGTTCTCGTTCCCGCCAATTTATTGTATTTTTCAATTTGCGTTAATAATCGTGATTGTTGCATTTATTGATTGAAAAATGGCATATTCCAATACAGAAAAGAGGGACATGTTAAAAATGTACTACAAACATGATTGTAACAATAGGGCGGCCATTATCGCCTACAGAATAGAGTACCCAGATAGAGAAGTTCCTTCTGGTACGTATTTACGTAAGTTGGATAACAATTTGATAAATTATGGATCTTTTAACAGAAAAAAAGGTTCGAGAACAAGAGCTCCGGAATTTGATAATGACTTAGATAACAATATTATTAACTACGTAGTAGATAATCCACAAGAATCAACGCGTTCAGTGGCCCGATCATTTCCAGTGTCCCACAATTATGTACACAAGTTATTAAAAAAACACAACTTCAAAGCATTTAAGATAAAACCTACTCAAACGCTGCACAATGATGATCCTGCTCGTCGGCTGGTCTATTGCAATTGGCTAGTCAATAATTATGTCAATGTAAGGTCAATTTTATGGACCGATGAAAGTAATGTTTCAAACTGCGGCATTTACAATAGAAAAAACTCGCATTATTGGTCAATTGACAATCCTCGCTTAACTACTGAAGTTAGAGCTCAGGTGCGATTCTCAATTAATGTGTGGTGTGGTATTCTTGGAGATCGGATCATTGGGCCATATTTTACAGTGGACTTAAATGGACAGAGATATTTCTCCTTTGTACAAAACGATATGCCAAGTCTCTTAGAACCAATTCCAGACGATGAAAGAAGGTCGATAATTTTTCAACAAGATGGAGCACCTGCACATAATACAAATGTTGTAATGAATTTCTTACGAAACAATTATAATGGCTTAATAGCCAATAATAGTGCAACCCCTTGGCCTGCCAGATCCCCGGATCTCACGCCTTGTGATTTCTTCCTATGGGGATTTGTCAAAGACCACGTGTACGCTGAGAGAGTACACAGCCTAGAAGAGTTACAGAATCGTGTACGTCGTGCAATTGCTTTAATTACTCCGCAAATGTTAAGGAAAGTTCATTTAGAAACTGTAAATAGAGCTCGTCATTGTATTGCACAAGGAGGACGTCACTTCGAACATATGCTTTGAACACAAAATTTTGTACTTACTAAAAAATAAAATGTATGGGAGTGATTAATGTAATTTTTTTGGATATTTCTCGTTTTATTTTTAAAAAGTTATTAATGTCATTTTACTCATTAGGTAAAGTACTTTCGATATCAGTTTAAAGTTTTTTGATATCTGCAATAGTTACGGAATAATCGCCTGTGCACACTTAACGATTACACCCTGTATATTAAACAGCAGCAGGTGCTTTATTCGCGTAGTTGTTAGTCCCGCCGCGGAAATCGAACTAGCACCAGGTTCGTGTCGCCCACCGCGCCACAAAGGTCGTTTTTATGTTTCGATTTGATTACAGGTATATCGGGTATGTCGATTCGCCTGGACGAGCGAGCCGATTCTGAGGGCAATTTCTCTGTATTGGCCTTCAAACCTACCAAATTCAGCGACGGAGAAATAAATTGCAGCTACAGTATGATACCCGTAGGACACTTCCAGCAGAGCCCTAAAGAGTTTCCAGTAAGTATCCTGTTGGATCAAGGTCGCATCGGCCTATGGAAGGAGCTGTGTTTAAGTGTGGCCTGGTACTTAACAACAGAACTTCAATCGGATAAGCCGTTTATAAATGCCGAGATAAATGGTAACAGACAAACAAATAAACCAACAATCTAGGTCATACGGTAACAAAATGACGTCACTGGTAACAAAGTGTGAAAGATATTGTTCCAATAAATTACCGGTTATTCGCGCAAAACAGTGCGCACTAAAATAAAACATTTAATACCGATTAGCTGCAGGAAATAACTACATAGTTATTTTAAGAAACGATAAATATGAGGAAATATTATTGAGTCTTGTTGTAGTATATAAGTTAAAAATAGAACGACGTATATGGCTTTGTTTGGTACAACTAGGGATAAAAAAACCTAGTTTTATCAAACTAGGAAACGAACTTTTTTTTCCTATTATCGTTCTGCTCATTCGCGGTGAGCTTTTGAGGCATTTTTAATTTAAATAATCACATTTAGGATGTATTATGGTAAAAATATAAATACACAGTACGGTTTATTATAGTATTTGTAGGATTATGAAAGTAAAAATATAAACTCTTCTTCCAGCTGACGATGTTGTAACTCATACAAATGAATTGTCACTTTCAGGAGTACAAACTGAACCCTCGCCTTCCAATCGACTGGCCGGACAGCGTGAAACCCGAGGATGAGCCTTCCTGCGGATTCCTAAACGAGAAATGTCCTAAAGACGACTCGCAAATCACCTCGCTAGTGGTCGCTGGTACGTTAGCGGTGACGTTATTCTGCGCGCTGGTCGTCACCGTCAGTATCTATCGCAAGTGGAAGATAGAACAGGAGATTGAGGGCTTATTGTGGAAGATTGATCAGTGTGAGATCGACGGATACCTCGGCAGCGGGCTTATCTGCTCGCCTAGTAAGGTAAGTTCGCAGCACTATCATATCACGTATATTTAAGTGTTGGGCTGAAAATACAGTCACGTTGACCTTTGGCGCTGACGCTCGGTACAATGATAGTTCACGGAAAATCATTACTTGAATCATCTACAATTGTGATTGAATAACTTTGTATGTGTATTTTAATTTGTCACTAGGTTAACACAACATAATGTTAATTATATATTTACTAATCTCTTAACATTACAATGTATTTTTGGTCATAATGTTTCAGTTAAGTTTAGCCAGTGGCATGTCTTGCGAGAGTAAATGCTGCACACAAATATTCACCACTACCGCACAGTACAAGGGAAATGTGGTCAGGATAAAGGAGTTGAAGTTCTCTAAAAAGAAAGTAAGTTTTAACGCAAATCAACCTAGAAACGTATTTCAATTCCGAAACTAACGTTAGTAGATCTTATTTTATTAAAAAAACATGTCAAAATTTAAAAATCCTGATGTTTTCCATCGTATATTCGTATATAAGAGGCTCCTTACGTCACGGGTAAAGCCATCGCACGAAACTAATCCAGCGGCCATTTCAGGATAATATAACGTGGGAAAATTAAGCATTTTGCGTGCTGCGTGCTACGGGGCTAGTTTTGTGGTACAGACTGTCAATATGAGATTTTCTTCACAGGACATTTCACGAGATGTGATGAAGGAGATGCGACTTCTAAGAGAGTTACGTCACGATAATCTTAACTCATTTATCGGTGCTGTGATAGAGCCTATGAGGGTACTGCTGATAACAGATTACTGTGCCAAAGGAAGCTTATATGTAAGTTTATTTCAATTGTTACAAAAAAACTCTGCAACAGCGTTTAGGTGTCCGCCATATTGGATTATGTGTGACGTCACGATTCTAAGCTTATACTTTAAGTTATTCTTATTCATAAAAACTCCTCGCTATAATTTGTTTTCTTCTATCTTTTGTTTAGTTTAAGGAACGGACAGGACTAGAGTTATCGAGCCGATAAAGTTAGAGAGTGATTATTAAAAAGGGTGAAACTTTTAAATGATTTCCTCAGTTGTTTCTAAAGTCATAACCCTGCTATCGGAAATGTAAAAAGCAAAATTTTCCTTAATGAACAAGCTTTCTTCGAATTTGACCAAATCTTACGTCATCCTGTTAATGTTCAAAAATATTTTCCTTTGTCGAGGCTAAAGTGTCTGATGCACCTATGTCTGATTTCAGGATATAATTGAAAATGAGGACATAAAACTGGATAAAATGTTCATATCTTCGCTAATACATGATCTCATAAAGGTAAAAAATATATTATTTTGGGTAAATTTGGCATTTTCGAACTGATTTTACCTGACTTCAACTGTTTCAGGGTATGATTTTTATTCATACATCGCCATTAATATTCCACGGGAATCTCAAATCGTCGAATTGTGTAGTCACGTCCAGATGGATGCTGCAGGTTGGTACCTCATGTTAAGGCTTTTGTTTAAATTATTTTGAAAAAAAAAAAACAATGGATTTATGTATTTTCCAACTTTTCAGGTCACTGATTTCGGACTTCACGAATTGCGGTATAGCGCAGAAAATGATTTAATAGGAGAGCATCAATATTTTAGAGGTAAGCCGCGGTTGATGATCGCGTGTCTGAATTTGCACACTGCTAGTTGTCCGTACACTATGTGTGCGTCTGATTCATGTGTAGGTGCAAGTCACGACATGGAAATGGAGTGCTTTTAGTTTAAACCTTAAGGTACCAGCTCCATACAAAGTTTAATCGACCAGAAGTTAAAAATGTAACCATATATTTTTTATTTTCTTTTTGTTTGGTTTTCATCTTTTTCATTCGATTACTTGCGTGGATTCTAAATTCAATATTATGTACCGTATTTTTTTAAAATAACTTCATTTATTTATATATATCTTTATTTATATACAAGTAGGTACATATGTACAAAAATGAATAGCTATCTAAATACCTTTTGCAAATTAACAATCTATAGATAAGTCAAATAGTTCAAAGTACTACCAGACGTAAGCATTCCTAAAATGCGATGCTGAATTGCAATACTTATGCGCTGACCCAGATAAGAGCCAGCTTTAAATAACCTGATTTTAAGCCATTGAAGGGTTATTATTCATAAAGTAAGATCTGTCTGTAGTATCAAAGATTTGCTACAGGAAAACTTATGGTTAAACTCGACTTCGTATCTGACTGACATATTATTGAAGTGTTAATTTTTGTGTCCAATAAAGAAAATATAGGGCTCGCTCAAATTGTCGCGGTGGCGACCAGTACATTCACGCAATCTTTGAAAATCACCTTATAACAATTTTCCCTTGATCGCCACCGCGTTTGTTCGACCGGGCCATTAGTCTGTAACAAAATTACCTGCAAGATTATTTATCACAGCTAGCTAGCCTTTACAAAGGCAAAGACTAACAGCTTTTTGCCGAGTAAAAAAAAAGCTTTATTTTCAGGCTTATTGTGGAAATCTCCAGAGCTACTGCGCGAATTGGACCACCCCAACGGAACAGTTGGCGGTACTCAGAAAGGAGATGTTTATGCATTTGGAATCATATTATACGAAATTATCGCGAGAAGGGGCCCGTTCGGGGTCACAGCTATGGAACCCAAAGGTAGTACTAGAATGCTTGTTCAGTTGATAAAAAGTCCAATATGAAATTACATCCCTTATTTTTCACCCCTGTGGGTGGGATTTCTTAATAAAATGTATATGGTAAACTTGCAAGTGTGGTCTCACTTGCAAGTTTACCAACCCATTCAAAAAACATTAAAATCGGTTTACAAATGGCGAAGATATCGCGTAAAAACACAAAAAAAAACAGACGAATTGAAAACCTTTTCCTTTTTGGAGTAGCTTGAAAAACATAACAATGTTACGAATGTATTTAATGCAACATTTTCAGATATAATAGAGCGTCTGAAACGACCAAAACTAGACGACGAGGATTACTTCCGTCCGGACACCAGCGTGCTCGAGGCGGCCCCCGAGGACTCGTTCATCGTGTCTTGCATGAAGGAGTGCTGGGCGGAAGACCCCAGTATCCGGCCAGACTTCCCCACTATCAGGAGCCGCCTTAAGAAATTGAAGTCTGGAAAGTAAGTACATACAGTACTACGATTTACAAAGGTTGACAGCCAAATTTTGTCTGGAAGATAACGTTTAATAGCGATAAGACCATAGTATTACCGCGATTAGCTTGCAATTTGCTCTGTTGAATATGTTAGCGACATAGTGGTGTACATTAAAGTTTTATGTATCTATCTATATACAATAAAAGTTATGCGCTTCGAAAATCTTCGTCCGGAGAAGTACTACCAACATACCTATTTCAACGGCCGAGCAGTAATGATCGCATTCATTTGTTCCGGTTTGAAGGTTATGGGTGCCGGTGAAATTACAGTAAACTTTTCACCGGTTATGTCTCAGAGTCGGCAACAAGCGAGTGATACATTGTTACATTTGGTGTAGCAAGCGTCCTTAAGCTGCAGCAACCGTTTACCAATTGATGGCTCGTTTGCTTATTTGCCAGTTTAGTTGTATAGAAAATCAAATTCAGATAACATAAAGCTGAAATTCGGTGTACAAGGTACAATGTGTTATTCAGGCTATGCATGTGATGTTAAGGTTACCTAACTTCCTATGTTATTATAGCTTAGTGATATCTACGTGGGGCTATGTATCAAGGTGATTTCTGATCTTAACAATAAATAAAATAGTTGCGGTCTATTCGTTGGAAGTATAATTTAACCGTTACCTCTAACATTCGGTGTTCGGGTAAATTTGTCATATCTTCTCGTCACAGATACAGCGAAAGTCTATTATCAACTGCTGGGAAAAAGTTCACGATCACGTACTGTATGACTCGGTGTAGAAAGGTCCGATGGACAGTCGTATCTAATCGCTAGATGGAGGTGGCCAAGATCGCTCTTCTTAGCTCTCTTCGAAGTTCAGCAGTAGACTTCTTCAGGCTATTGATGATGATGAAGGCTGAAATTACTGCGGGTAGTAATGATGAAAGACCGATGAGTCAGGCTGTGAGGAAAGTCCTTGTCAAGTGGCGTGATAATTTCAAACATTTTATAACTTTCGTAATTTTTTACATGATATCTTGAGTCCACTCAGAGAGCTGATAGTCTGTAATACCCCCGTTTCTCTCAGCTTATTGACGTGTGAAATATATTAATAATTATCAACGCAAATGGATTGATTAGACGCGGCTGAGAAGTTTCAGATTCAGTGCCCTTATGAGTCTTCAATACTCGTCTTCAAAGTCCTCCGTATATAAAGTTTTTTTTTAATTTATAATTTTTTTTTTAAACGAAAGTCTCTTCAAACCCCAGCCTTCAACCCTTCAACTTTGAACCCTCCCTCTGCTGAGGATTGTGATGGTTTCAGGCCGTATAGGTATATACATAAAACTACTTGTTATGATCTTTTTATTTTATTATATATTAATTATTAATATATTAATGCAGTCAGTTTTTAATTTTTTCATATTAAGTATAACGGTATTGTTGCCCCCAGGTCAAAAAATATAATGGACCAAATGATGGACATGATGGAGAAATACGCCAACAATTTGGAAGAACTAGTCAACGAGAGAACGAGGCTGCTGTTTGAGGAGAAGCAGAAGACAGAGGATCTGCTGCACAGGATGCTACCAAAGTATGAGCTTTCATTCTCTTAAACATTGTGTTTAGGTTTGCAGAATAATAATTACCAAATGTCAATTTATAAAATCTACACTCAACTTACGAAATTATCAATCCGGACGAAATTATAGGACACTAAATAGACTTTCATATGGCTGATTACTTTTTTGTGTTCCATTTATAACTTTCGTTATAAAATCTCTAAAGATCTTTATTCAGTAAAACCGTAAAGATATATTTGAACCTCAGAGTCAAAGTCAAAGTCAAAATTCATTTATTCATTAAAATCACAAGGATGACTTTGAAACGCCGGTTTTATCTACTGCCTGTTCTTCCGCGACCAAGCCAGGAAAGAAAGGCAAGAAAACAAGGCTGGTTATTCTTTTTAATGATCCTTTTACAAAACAACCTAAAAGTATCTATGTGATTTGGTTTATAAGACACTGACCACTGACCTCGAAAGTACGTGTTTCACATTCCTTACTACCGTCGTCACAGGCAAGTCAAGCTTTGGTGGTCGTAAAGTTATTTGCATGTACATGTTATTAATAACCTGTGTACATTTCATTGTATAGTTTTAAGCGGCTCGCTTAATACTTTTAACTATGTTGTACTAATTCAAGGTTTTCTGTAAGATTGGTGTTTATAGCGAGCACAAAGACGCAAATACAACAAGCTGCATGACATACCTGGACAACGCAGTAATGTGCGCACTGCTTTACATTCGGTCCAAGTCTGCGTTACCCTTTAGATTAAGCGGAGTCTTTAAAGCGACCACATACCAACCACATGCAATCCTTCCCAGACTATTGAAGAGCGACACTATTACACAAACATCGTTAGTTCTCGATTCATCCAAATATGTTTATTACTCTGCCTTCGCCTAACACGGTTCATTTGGATATTTACAGTATTACGATAAAGGTATGCGCTTCGGAAATCTTCGTCCATCTTCGGAAATGGGAAACTGGGGACGTTCAAAACTTTATGGTGCGGTTCAAGTACAATTTGGAAGTGCATAGAGTTTTAAACGCCCCCAGTTTCCCATTTCCGAAGATAGACGAAGCGCATAACTTTTATCTTAGTACTGTACTTATTGGCTTACCTAATTTGACTCTTATTTCAATCTCTAATAACACCCCATCTGATATCAGGCTCAAGGAAACATTTTGTCAGCTGGAAAAGAAAATCGATTCATTATTGCGACTAAAAAAATGTGCCCTGAATAAAACCAGTCATGGCGTTTCATTTTCTAAACCCCTCAGTACCATCGACATGGACTTGGTGTAAAACAGTCGTACATTCTCTAAAACTCAATGTATTCACTTTGTTGTACTTGTGTTCTTTTCCAGATTTGGAGGTTGAATCCATTATAGAATCGTGAAAATGTATTGAGGTAATTAACTCCCTATTGGTGATTGTAGATACTGATTTGCCTTACATACACTGCAGGAGTGGTTCAGGGTTGGTTCTTGGAATAAAATCGTCCACGAGATGAGGCGCAAGCACGGATGAAAGTAATTTCTGTACGGGCATCATACGAGATGTGACGTCATCTCGTAGACGAGATTAATCTGAGAATACGAGACTGGCGAGTGTGCCTCACTTGTTTCATTAACAGCGTTTGAGTAGATTAGAGCTTGCTTGGGGTTTGTGGTTCGGGTGACTGCGTTTCGCCGGTGTCGGTGATGGAATTTTACTGTAGAATGATTTTTTATGCAATTTTAAACGACGAAAATTAGCCAATAGAATGAATGGAGCCATTTCGTTGGTGAGCAGACTTAGCGGATCCAGTCAAAGGTATTTTTAAGCCAATGAAATGCCTCGGATCTGTTGTTCTATTGGCGTTGTGTAAAAAGGCGTTACTTTCTCATATGATTACGAACTATTTTCGGGGTACTTTCAGAATTTCCTCGGAACGAGCCAGCACTTTTATTTTGACAAACGTTCATTTTATAATCCTCTTTGGTGATGGTAAAACAAAGGTTTGTTATTTAGCTAATTCACTTTTATTAATTAAATTTACAGGTGTATACTGAATGAGCATGGATTTAGATCAATTTCTGATGTAGATAGTAGTGATTTAGTAAGTAATTTTGAACACATAATGTAGTTAACTTGCATCCACAGTATATAGATAATAAAATACGAGTAATGATAGCATGACTTTCTCAGTAGAATTTGATTAGTGTTTGTTTATAATAAACAATGAAATATCCGTACAAGTTTCATTAGTTAGTCCAAATTATGCGTAGAAACGCAATGAACGCGTCAAGGTGAATTCTGACGAGACTGTTCTTTATTTCTCTGTGTACAGTGAAATTTTGAACGTCCATGATGTTATGGCTCAGTTGTACTATAACATTACCATATGTGCTTTGTTTCAGGTCAGTCGCCCGTCGCCTTACAACCGGCGAGGGCGTAGAACCGGAGTCGTTCGATTCTGTCACTATTTACTTCAGCGATATCGTGGGATTCACCGCGATGTCGGCGGAGAGCACACCGCTGCAAGTGGTCAACTTCCTGAACGATCTGTACACCGTCTTCGATAGGATTATACGAGGTTACGATGTTTACAAGGTGGAGACTATCGGAGATGCTTATATGGTGGTAAGTAGTATCTACTATCAACACACAAAAACAAAAGATTACAAACGCGCTCACGTATGTATTCTCCACGATGGACATACTCAGTGTGTAGATCTTTGAGGATATCAAATAGGGGGTGGTCAGAGGCATGTCTAAGTATTGCATTTGGCACATGCAATACTTAGACATGCCTCTAGCATTCATTTAGCATTCCACGTGACAGGTTGCAAGCTCATAGCCGCCTGCTATACATATATAAATGCGAAAGTTTGGATATCTTTTGTTAATAATGTCCGTAACAGCTGTACCGATTTAGAAGAAATCAAACAGGTATAGTTTGTAAGCTAGCATAACACTTAGGCTATTTTTTAATGTGTACCATGCGGGTGAAGCCGTGGGCAGAGACAATAAATGGATATAATGTTTGGATTTTTGTTGCTAAATATCTCCGTAACGGCTGAATTGATTTGAATGAAATTAAGAGCAGGTAAATTCCGAGGCCGCGTCTGAGATACAACTGTTTATAAACACTGTTTCATGAAAAAAATCTACGTGTTTGCGAAACAAATTGATATGTTTCTGAAACATTTTAATATGTGCTCCCCGTTGGTGGTGGGGAGCAAGCTATACAATTCAGTTTCGCAACAGGTGCATACGAGTGTGGACGCGTGTTTAACTTTTTTATAAACATTATATTTTCTCTTGAATATACATTTTTTTACCTTATGCAAAAAAAAACGCACCACCCAACAACACTAACAATACGACATAATTCTAATCAACTGATAATTCTAATCCTGTAAATATACGTCGTGTTTCAGTGTGTATCCGAATATCATTTTCTCAGTGAATACATGACTTTAGGATAACACATAGTTAACTTTTTTATTCGGGTATCACGCGGTTGGGCAGATGCTAGTCTATAAATAAACGAATACACACAAAGCTGATAATTACAACTAATGTTTCGGCATTCAGGTATCAGGACTTCCGATAAGGAACAACGATAGGCATGTCGGAGAAATTGCATCGATGGCGCTAGAGTTACTGAACGCAGTGAAAACCCACAAGATATCACACAGACCGAACGAAACACTCAAACTGAGGATAGGCATACATACTGGTAAGGCCTAACCGTTGTAACTATTGTTAGGTATATTATGTTATATTATATACATTTACTAATCTGTAAGCAGACATCCGTGATTCACTGAGTGTTTGGTTCCAACGGAAGATCAGCGTTGTGTTGCCAGTTGACACAACAAATGTTGAGTTGGACGCCAATTTGCGTCGTTGCATATTGGTAGGTATCGGGAGGCACATAAATAGTTTTATTGTTAGTATTTAGGTATTGTTGTTGTTTGTGTTTGTGTAACCGTCTGTGTATTGCCTGTTTTTTTATATTGTGCAACGTTTGCAAATAAATGTTTTTTCTTTCTTCTTTCATAAATTAAGGTTCTACGGGGCTTTAAAAAGATTCTTAAACAGTTATTTAGCTAAGCTATTTAATGAACAGTAAAATTAAAAAAAAAAACACAAACATTCTCTAAGTATTTGAAGTGCTTTTTTTATTAATACCATTCGAATGTGTGTTTCAGGTGCGGTAGTGGCAGGCGTGGTCGGCCTGACGATGCCTCGCTACTGCTTGTTCGGCGACACAGTGAACACGGCCTCCCGCATGGAGTCGAATGGGGAACCGCTGCGGATCCAAATATCACCGAGCTGCAAATACGCGCTCGACAAACTTGGGGGGTATATCGTCGAGCCGAGGGGCATGATACCGATCAAAGGGAAAGGGCAGGTATGTACCCAGTGCCTAAACGCTACTCTACATGTAAACACGATAATTATTAGAATTATTTATTTACGGCCTAACTCATAAAGATTTTTAAACAGTTTTAACATTTTTTTGTTTTCTGCTGTTGCAAACGTAGTGGGTTATTTCCTCTATAAATACATAATGCTGGTAATTTTTCACACAGCATCATCTAGCCCTAAAGTAAGCAGAGCTTGTGTTATCTGAACTAACTGACTGTTTTTTTTTTTTTTTTTTGAAAATGCATTCATATTATACATAGAAAACTATCTGCTATTGAATTTAAATTGACACATCAGAAAGAGACTAAGTTTAAAAAAATGTTAGGACGCCCTAAGCTTTAAGCGGTACAGGCGCGCGTGTCTCGGTTCTGTTTTTGCGGGCGTGGGCTTTTGGGTCGGTCACTCGTGGGGCGAGTGACGCGGGTCGCGCGTGTCATGTAGTTGCAAAACGCGTATACTCGCTGCGCTTAACACAGCGGCCGCACTCAGTCTTGGGTTATTTAGTCCACCTACAACAGTAATATTGTTAGGTTAACACATAACGCGCGCTGGAACATGAAGATTTATAACTTCACGCTCCGTCTTAATAATAACCACAAAATGCCTACCATTCCAACGCACCACTGTGTTCTCTCGCAGGTCCAAACGTATTGGCTACTCAGTGCTACAGATAAAGCTATTCAGAAGAGGCCCGTGGAGGGTGAAGAGCAGCCGCTGTTCCGTCGGCCGCGAAGGAGCCCTCGGCTCGCTGACTCGAGGCATCCCTCGCTTTCTGGTAAGTTCTTCACGAATTCCTCTAATCACAAATAGCAATGCAAAGTAGACGTTAATTGGTGTTCATTCATGAGTTTCGTGTCAATGACTTGTACCTATATGATAATATTTGCTTCTACCATTGCGTGGCTATCTTTAGTTTGTACAGCCTCGTTTGCGTCGATGTGCTTGCTGTTCCAATCTAAAAAGAAAGGATCTTTCGAAAATTCACCTCATGGAGGGTGCAGCGGGAAGATGGATGTTTGTATGGAAAAAGTATATATACTAGTGGAAGTTATGTGTTGAGTTTTTCCACCGCCTGTAAATATAACATTCTAATAGCATATAATAAGAATGTTATATTTACAGGCGGTGTGCGACAACGCATTGCTAGTAGCGGCTCGCGCTGTTCGCTGCCGGCGCCCGCTATGAGTGCCGCGACCCCGCCTTCGCAGCGACGAACGCGGACCGACACCGCGACACGACCTAGGTAAGCTGACATACCATTACACAGCAGGCCACATTATATTATATATTCTGTCAAATACTAAAACTGTATCTCTCTTTTGTTTGACGGAAATATAAATAAAAGTAATTTTTGCCATGTCTTCTGAAAACCGTTGTCTTAAGTGCTTAAGCTACTGGTGCAGGTTTGATCCCGAAGGGAATGATTCTACCGTGATGAAACGGTGATTAGAATTTTCAACCATTTATTATCGGGAAAATACTTTTAAATTATTTAGACCTTAACACCTTCCCCTCCTACCTCAAGATTAAGAAATTATCGTGTAAATATTATTTTAGGATATATTATGAGGAAGTACCTCTAAACGGTCAATTTCGTTGACCGTTGATTCGTCAGGTAGATAATAAAGTATGTAGAATAGTCGTAATATATCCTAGAATTATGATAACTATATTCAGAGACACCTTGTATGAAGAAAATAGTGTTTGAATCGAGTTGGGGCCTTAGCCTATGGCCCTTGTTGGCCTCGAGTCGCAACAGTTTTAATACGTATGCCATTACGATGACGCAGAAAGTCTTGGGTCAAATCCTAATGATTGTATTTCCGATAGGTCGCCGATGGCCAATGAAGTTGGCGATCTTGTAGCCACTTCAATTAATGATCCAGCGCGACCGCGTGCGCGCCCACCTTTACTGTAAGTGCGTTGTGTCCGTCCAGTGTCCAGTGTCCGCTATGTTAGAATTGATGTCATTTTTCAAGTCAAAAAACCGGCTTTGGTGTTCCGAGCGCTAAGGCAAAATGTCATTCACGTAAATGTATCCGCAAATTTTGAACAACTTATCCAGTACAGATAACACCACACCAGTTATTATCTCTACTACAAAGAAAAAAACCATTCACTGACATTACCGTCGAAGAATTTCAGTATTGTCCAAAAACCTTTGTCTAGGTCAAGGTTTTTTGGAAGAAAACTCTTAAAGGTCAAGCTCGCCTTTGTACATATCATATCTTTTTAGAATATTATCACGACTATACCACGTACTTTACTATTCTCCTGCTGACGTTTCGTTGACCGTTTAGAGGTCCTTCCTCATGAGCACCGTCCGCGATCACTATCGACTGTCGTGAGAACTGACTTGGCCTCGACGCTCTGCCTTTTGCGCGCGGCTGGATAGCGGCGGCGCGAGCGGTTGAGGGGAGGCATCTACCTTTTCTTCGTCACATATATCGGTGACGTAAGATTGCGTACACACCGCGCTGATCATGTCGCTCTCCAGACGAACCTGAACACTGTCCTGATCAGCTGTAGTTCCCGTCTCACGACCGTCAAGCGTGGTCGCGGACAGTGCTCATAAGGAAGGACCTCTAAACAACCGGTCAACGAAACAACAGCAGGAAAATAGTAAAGTACGTGGTATAGTCGTAATAATATTCTAAAATGATACCAAACCACGATCATTTTAATTCCATTTCATATCTTGTCTTTCTTTATTATGTATGTGGCGTTACTACTTACAATATAATTATATCTAAATAACATAAAATACATATACGTACAAATAATAAATATAAACTTATCTTATCACTATTATTATATTCTACAAACTAAATACACTAATACAATCACAATATAAACATGCACCACTTACCTTTACGACGCATAGTCGTAACGAAGAGTGTCGTCGCGACATCACCGGTCGTGTCGCATCGAGTTAGCACGCCTCTGCGCCCCTACCTACAGCGAGAACAATGATCTGGCTGAATGTGCCCGCGCATCGCCACGCCGGCCGAGAAGATCGTCGCCGCGCGCTTCCCCCAGTCTGCCACACGCTCTTGCGGCAGACTCACGCAAGCTTGCTCCGCAAAATACCTACTCGCGCTACGCTATTCATATATCAGCTTGTTATAATCGTGCTTTGCAAACATTTGTAATAGTGGTGAATGAACTGAGTGTAGTAGTGTCTAGAATGGTTTCATTGTGAGATAATCCAGGAGATAAACTACCTAGGTAGATGCCCTACACCTTTCACTACTTAATTTGTGTACAATAAAGAAAGAAAAAAAAACACTCTTAACGCCACCGGCGTTGGTATCGTGTCGTTCAATGCAAAAAAGCTCTAGAGAATATCAGTGCCGCTCGGATGTGTCGTGACGATATATCGTTGTCGGCCAATAAAAAACATTCCGATACCGATATCGGGTACTGAAATGTATGGAGCGACTTAAGCCACATAGTCGATTTGTGTTTCGACGAGTGTAAGACATTTTTTTATCGTCTAAATAGAGGATAAAAAAGAAATTCGTGGTATTTTTTACATTTAAAAAAAAATTACTTCTTTGGTTTTCGTCGCCGATTTCAATACGAAAACACTCATAACTTGTTTTTGGTATTTCCAGGCATGCCTTGAGCTCGATCGCATCGTCGACCGCGTGCGAAGCCGAAGGCGAGTGCGAGTCGCTGTGCTCAGGCGCGGGTGTCGCCGGGCTCGCCCTGCGCGGCGCGCGCTCGCTCGACGCTCTCGCCGCGCCGCGCCTGCGCCGGCACCACACCACGCTCTCCCTCTACGCCGACCAACCCCTCGCCACCGTCTGCGGCGACCCCATCTTCAACGGCACTATAGTCGGCATACTCACCGACGACCTGCCCCGACGCCAGGAAACCAGCCCGCTCCTACGCAAATGCAGCCTCTACAACAAACTGGACAGACCGCGCCGCAAAGTGCACGATGCTTCCTATATAGAGTTCTATAAGCGCTGGCGTTCCCTGGAGAACGTGGCGGATAGTAAGGGAGAGAGGAAGCTGCCGGGTTTCGCTATCCGTTCGTGGTTGCTTGGGTTATTCGGTGGCGCTCAGCGTGGGTCGAGTGCCTCGTTGCGTCGCGCGCCGCCGTTGCTCGACCGTGAGTCTGCCGTCTGATGACGCACACACCTTGACCCCCTGTGTTCCAGAACAAATCTGGTGGAATTGGGATTCATTATAATCATTAACGGCCTGTAGAAGTCCACTGCTTGACGTAAGCCTCCCCACCTCCATCCACTGACTCCCGCAATCTTCCTACACTGCGTCGTCCAATTCGTGGTCGCCATTAGAGAACCTTTCTTCTCCAGCGGTTGTCAGTACTGCAAGCTATATGTCCTACCGGATTGAGATTCGAGCATAGTGTTGTTGCCAGTTTTCAATAAAAACTCGAGTAGAGCATAGATTTTTGTTAGTTTTGCTTGAGATTTATTCTGTAATATGGACGTTATCAACTTGCATTGTGATTCAAAGGCAGGACAGGAGATGTTGTGCAGAATGTTAATGTCGATGTGTACGTAACTGGACGTCTATAGACGCCATAGTCAAAGCTTACGCTCTGTCACGTCTTCTATGTGGCAAAGCCCTGAAAGCTGTATAAAACTAAGTCGGAGTAACATTATTGGCTGATACGTTTAGTAGCGTCCCCTTGTGACGACAGCCCAATATGTTGCCACAGCGATGTTTACCTAGTAGAATAGCTACACTGTATATTGATTACCCTATTATATGTATGTATATGAACCGCTGCTGTAAATAATATGTTGTAAGTAGTAAGTACGTTGTAAGTAAAACGATGTTACCGTCAATTGTGAAATAAGAGAGTTTAATGTTATTAAATAATTTCTATTGAACGAGTTGTCTCTTAGTAATACTGACGTAGATCACATTACGGCTACTTATACAGAGGATGGGACTGACTAGCATGCTCTAGCCCCAATCTTCATTACAAAATTATCTAGCATTGTCATAATTTACTGTCTATGCACATCTAGTAGGAGATATATTCATACAACACCTTGAAGGTGAAACTGGAGGAACCTTTATACAAATTGCAAATTATTCCAAATTGAAAAATACACAGGGTTGACCTCAACGGTCTAACATTGGGTTCCAGTAACAGCCAGACGACGTCACGTGTCTCCAAGAAAAACTGTCTGTCATATATTTTCAAAGATATATGAGTCATCATCACCTCTAGGTCTCTGATAGCTTTTAATAGAGAAACGAGACGTCTTCTATTTATGCATGTAATTTAAACCGCCCTAAGTCGAATCACGGCGTACTTTAGATTTCCATTATAGCTGTATTCGTACAGTAATGCGCAAAGAGCCTAATAATAGAGTGAACAGTTGACTAGGGATAATTTAATGACTATTTATGCATCAGCGAGGAGCGGGATACCGGCGCCGTCGCTCTCAGGCAGCGAGCACCCATTGATAACTAGCTTGATGTCGCACGCGGCGGGCGGCGTTTCTGCGTCTTGCAGTAACGGAACGCAGGACGCGGCGGCCGGCGGGGGCAGCGAGCATTCAGTGTGCTCTATGATGGGGCACGACACGCTGGTGTATTCGTGGCGGAGGCTCGGAGCCTCTAGGTGCTCTCCGCGCTGGGCTGGCGCTAATCGCCCTTCGCCTACCACCTGTCAAACAAGCGAAATTACATTATTAAACAAGCAACATTGAAAATGGTAGCGGAAACCTAAAGTAACAGATCAAACATGGGAATTGCATTAGTTGCATTCAGAAGAGCATAGCTCTTGAATCTAATGATGATAAAGCGTAATTTTATAGTTCTTCAAACAATGGCTTCATGAAGAAAGAAAGAAATGTTTTTTTTTGCATTAGTCCCAAAAGTTATAATAATAAACACGTAATACAGAGAACATAAAACAAAACAGAAAGAAAATAAGCAAGTTTAGTAGGTATCTCATCTTGTGTTGTGTGGGGTTCATGTAGGTCCCTATATGGCATGCACCTGTAGTTATAGCCCTGACTAGGTAATGATAACTTGCCTCCATTAGATATTCGTCGCTCCGATGATGCAAAACATTATCCGTATGAGATTCTAAGTGATTTCCTGATGCGAAGCGCAGTTTCTTTGGAGATTCTAAACTGCAACATCTGAAAAGAAAACAATGAACTTATTTATATCTTATCTGTCAAAAAAATGTGACTATTCTATCTTAAACGATGAATGTAATCTTATTCAAAAAAATAGGGCACCATTTGTGTCCAATAGGAGTGCTGACCAAAATATTTGTTATCAAAATACCTAATAGTATGGAAAATTATTCATACGTAAAATGGGATCTAGGGTTGAATAGAGTGAAGAAAAGAGTTAAATTATTCCATGAATACTCTCTAGACCAACCAAGGGTCACTCAATTTTAACCGGTGTTGTCCGTAGGCTTAAGTAGTCAGAAACGTCTGAACATTATACAAATGCATGCAAACGTTTTACATAGTAAGTACCTAACTAGTTCTTTACAAAATTCATCATAACGAAAATGGCGTTCTGAACTTGTACTGCTCTTGTGCTAAGCTTTACCTGTGCAGTCCCCCAACTTGGTTCTTCCAGTTCTTGGTCTTGAGCGAGCTCCTCTGTCCTCGTTTCTCTGGTCCCGACTGGTCATCCCTCTGCGCTCGCCGCCGCGCGCGCGCCGCCGCAGCCACCGGTTCCTCGCCTCGGAGCCAATATGTTACCTGAATAAATATTAATGCTGGATTTTTTTACACAGCATAATCTAGCCCCAGAAGCAGAGCTTGTTTTATGAGAACTACATGACTGATATAAAAGTTGTATTACTTTTTTACATGACGACTGTACAAACATTTATCTTTAGAATTTAGGTACATTACATCCGTAGAAAAATCTAAGTCCCTGAAAATTATTGTTCTTCTATCTAAGGTCAATATATATATCTATCCTAGGTTTCCTATCTCGTGGGTATCAGAAACTACGAGTAGGTACCGTGGTACAGCAAGACCCGGAAGATGACATCTGTGGATGGAGGTAGCCCAAAATCGTTCGTCATGACACTCTTCAGAAGAGGCATAATATGTTCTGCAGTGGACTTCTACAGATAAAGAAGATGTCATAAATATCCACTTATTATTTCTAAAGGGACATCAAATAGAACAAATAAATTGCCATGAAAATCCTGAAATCCCCCACGTGGGGGATTTCCGGTATAATCTAAATTGAAGCATTAAAAGACGTGACAAAAAAAGGTTTTGTTAAGTCTCAGGGTCGCCAACGCGCGTGTGATAAGTTACGGTAACCGCTTACCAACAAGTGGGCCGTAAGTATGCTTGTTTGCCACTAGTTTTATTCAAAAGTGGTCCAGTAAATGTTACCTGATCGCGTTTTCCTTTCATAGAAACGATTCCTCGCTCTTCTAGTAAGTACCCGCCTATCTTGTCTAGTAGAAGTTTACACGTTGAGCTGCAGTGGATTTTCAGGGCTGAAAGAAAAACGATCCTCTTTGATATAAAAAAAAAACTAAACACAAAGTCACCTCCACAATAACCTTGACTACATTAGGGTATGATTGGGTATCAGAAACTTTACAAGTAGGTACCATGATACCACAACACCCGGACCCAGAACAAATATAAGCGGATCATGCAAATGTGTCTCGCGATGGGAATCGAACCCACACCTCTTACGTAGCAGCCGCTAGGCCGGCGAATGAATTGTGAAATTATGCATACTAAAACCTAAAGAAGCTATACCATATCAATTTTAATATGCCATACAGAAATTTCGGAACTGATCAGATTTCATAAGGTTTTAAAAGTTATGATCAAAGGTTGTCTGGAAGAGATTGCTATAAGCGATGAGACCGGCCATTGTACTCTTGCAAACAGGGCAAATTAGCTTGTAATTTGCCCTGTTTGAATTTATTTGTAAGCATCATATTATGTGGTATACAATACAGAGTTGTCTATCTTTATTTATACATAAGGGCTGTTGATTTTGTTTGAAAAATAATAACAAAAAAATCTATCTATGATCAAGTTATATGTCTTATGTTGCTGAATTGTATGATTCGGATGGACCATGTGTCCCATCTGTTTTGAGTCGCCCTGTAAAAACTTACGTGCTCCAGTGGATTCGAATCGGCTAGCAGTGTTCACAGTGTCACCGAATAAGCAATATCGAGGCATTTTCAGACCCACCACTCCTGCGCAAACTGGACCTGTTCAGAAACGAGAAATGTGTTAATATGACTTCACTTTGGAGCTATGTAGGGGATTGCCGAAATATGTTTTCCTGAAATCCCCTACGAGGCTGCTCGATTTGATTTGGGGGAAATCAAGTAAAAAATCCTGAAATCCCCCACGTGGCGGACGGTCGTGGGGGATTTCCAAAATAATCCGTTCGATTGACAACATATCTTCAGCTACTTTCATTTAGGATCTAAAAAAATAACCAAGCCATGTTTGAAGCCCGATTCTACCATTCGCTTGTTCGCGAGGAATCTGTCTAAATAAACTCAAATAAATTCATTTTATAGACGGAATTCAGGTCGACGATTCTAACGATACAAGTTATTTCAATGACAAACGCTGTTTTATTTGTTTGATATCATTTTTACGGCACGCGCCACGTCCGTCGCCTGTACCTATGTAAAGTTAATGGCGTAACTTAACCATTAAGTCAATGGCGGATGCAGTGTCCGCGCCACGTCTTCCCATTCGCCACTTTTTCATAATATGTTCAGGGCCGACGTTCTGTACGTCAAAAGTCACATTTCAACCATGAAAAGGATTAGACGCGCGCGAGGATTCGGCTTAAATTCACTTTCATATTTTAAATTCAAATAGTTTTTAAGCTGACGTTCCTATAAGAGCCTAATGATGATATAGGCCTGCTGATTAAGGGGGACGAAATAGTCCTCTACTAAGCACCTACCTCGCTTAGTAGAGGACTATTTCATTAAAAACCTTTTGAATTTGACTTTGACGTTGAATGTGAGAAATACAAATTAATACATTGGTACCTGAATGAATTCCAACACGCAACAATAACCGGTGCTCAGGTCGATGTCGCACTCGAAAGGCTCGCGTCGCGGAGAGAAGCGCCAGTGCCATAGATGCCACCTCGCCTGCGTGGGTGATACCGTTCCGGATGGGCAGCCCTGAAACCTAGAACGTGGGATACCATATCATTGAAAGTAGGTATGGCTTGTGAAATACCACCATAAGTACCTATCTCTGTTACCATGCTGTTTTTTTTTGTATACAACCAAAATGTGATTGGTAACTTACCACCATGTACGCGTCGCCGATAGTTTCGACTTTGTAGACGTCGAAACTTTCCAATATCGAATCGAAGCATGTGTACAAATCATTCAAAAAGTCGACCACCTGAAAAAATAAATGTATTTTTTTTTTAATTTTCGTATCCCCTAACTGTTGTACCAGTTAGAACTATCAATTTTAAAATAGCTTTACAGGTATATCTAGTTCAACACCGAGTATAACGACATTACATACATAATGCTTACTAATTGAAACGCGAGCATGTGCCAAACGTAATGTTTGGACGTGCCTCTGACTACCGCCTACTTGGTATCCCCAAAGATATATTCACTGAGTAGGTACGTATCTGAGGATGTCCGTCATCTATACTATAAGGAGGTTAAGTTTGTAAGTTTGGTTATAGGAGGTCTACGAATTTAAGTACTCATTCCATTTAAATTATTCTTACACCATTATTTAGAATGGATCTTCAGAGTGGACATACTAATATTATTCGTGCTATATATTATTCCTTTAAAATAAAAGGGCATTGGAGAAGGTAAGAGTCGGAGAGAGCAATTTTGCAAGTCGACAGAAAAACAGTTTTGATCCTGGTACCATGCGGACAAAGTTGTGTGTAGTAGCTAGTGGGGAATAAAGTTGTGAGCGTATTTTTGCTATTTTCTTGGAGTAGGAAACGCTAACAAACCTGCAATGGAGTGCTCTCAGCCGACATTGCGGTGAATCCGACAATATCGCTGAAGTAAATAGTCACAGAGTCGTAGCTTTCTGGCATTACTCGGCGACCACGTTTCAGCTGTTCTGCCACGGGGGCTGGCAGCATTTCTTCTAACAAAGCCTCTGAAATTATTCATATTTCATATTGAAACTAGATAATTTATTCCATTTTTAAAATTCTTTATTTAAGAGATAAACTAGTCTTATTATATACAATTCTAGGGTAACTTTAATCCTAGGACGTACAATATTAATATTGAACAACGTTAATTAAGTATTCGTAATATACTTGAACGTAACATTTAGTGGAATGCGAACTACTTACAAAAACGAGGCATATGCCCTCGTGGTACTACTTACCTAATGTATTGTTGGTACGTGCCTCTGATTACCCTCACTTGGTATTCTCAAAGATTTGTAAACTACATGACTGATATACTTTTTTGTAATTAAATAAGTACATAGTATACATATAAAACACCCAGACCCGAGACAAATATTTGTAGATCATACAAACATTTGTCCCGCGTTGGGAATCAAACCCGCAACCTTCTGCATCTTAGGCGGGCCTGTGTCCACAGAGGTCACAGAGGTATACTTTACTTAAGTGAACAGATTCGGATGAAATTTGGAACAGGTATAGTTGGTGACCTAGGCCAAGGCTACATTTTAGTACCACGCGGGCGAAGCCGTGGGCGGAGGCGAGTGTAAATCATACCAGTCTTTTTCTTCTCTTCCTGTAGTTGGTCCGTCCGCTCGTCCACCAGAGCCTCCAGATTGTTTGCGTACTTCTCCATCATCGCTATCATATTGTCGAAGATGTTTGCTTTCCTGAAAAGTTCACACATATAAAAATACTTATACCATTTATGAATAAATAGAATTAAATGGAAGAGCTCGCTTTTAAGCGATAAGACCGCGCATTGTAATTTTAATTATATTAAGTTTTTGTGCATTTTGTTATCGTGTGGTCTACAATAAAGTATTTTCATTCTTTCATAAATACATCGGTCAAGAGGTTATTTTTGAAGTTAGATTTGTGATACATGTTCGGCAGTAGAGGAAAGTATTTTTTTAGAAATTAGTTATAATTAATTACTTTTTAACTTTGTTAGCCTAATAGGTTCATAGCTGTAATCCTCTTAAGGTTCCCAGATCCATATGCTCAGTAAGCAGATCTGTGAGCATACCAAGTAAGGGGTAGTCAGTGACACTTTCTATCATTATATTTCGCACATGTCCGCGTTTTTCATGGTAGTTATCACGTGCCAGGTTGCAAGCCCATCGCCGCTTATTGGAACACTAATTGATGGCACATGCTTTCGAATTTTTGGTTCTTGGGCATGCCGGTTTCCTCACGATGTTTTCCTTTATCGTTTTGAGCACGTGTTAATGCGCACATACTTGTTTCGAGTGGGAAAATCCATTCCAGTCGGGGTACCTCTTGGTCAACGCGTTTCTGGTTACTGCTTTACTGGTTATATTATGTGAAGTTGGACCCAGGGCCGGCCCGTCCCTAGGGCGAACGGAGCGGCCGCTCTAGGCGCCAAGGGACAGGGGGCGCCGGAGGCGCCCCATGGCCCTTGGCGAAGGATCCTTGGTGCCCACGACGGCCTTAGTGCCAAAGGCGCCTCCGTTTCGAATGCACTTCTGCTTACTTGAAGTGCCCCCGGGACACCACCGCTTTCTTATTTTTTTCAAAGAAAAATTAACTGTACCTGAAAGGCGTTCCCCCTTTCGAGTTGCTGTACCTGACTCTCAGAGTACCGGCGCCGGCAGCACCGATCTAGGACGCCTAGGCGCCCTCTAAGACATGTTAATTTTGTTCCTTTTTTAGAGGAATTTAACTGCTGCCTCTTTTGATATTTATTTTCCTTTAAAAATAGAGGCGCCACTGTGCTTTAGTCACAGCAGGCGCGTTTTTTTTACAGATCTCAGTGTCAATTTTTATATTTCTTAATCACTGGATCGCGTAAATCCTAATCCACAGGTAAGCTCGTCATGAGACGACGGTTAATGTTAGGTATTGTTTTTACCCTGTCAAGAGATAAAAATGAACGGAAATATATCTTCGTCCTTTCGATAGCTCAAGTCTCATATCTTATTTTACCACTGAGGTGCGGCGCCTCAATACCTAATATAGAAAAATAACGGTAATAACAAAATGATAATTCAACTAGAAAATGAGAAATCTAGGTGATCTAATCTATGCTGCAAATAATTATTGTAATCACCGACGAGCAAACGATTTTTTGACTATAAGTGAATTGTTTACGTGAATGCTTTTTAACCTACAAGTTTATGAAGGACTTTAGTGGAGAAGGACTAACGTGCCTATTTTGACTAATAGGTGGGAAGTTATTTCGAAACATATTCACAATTTAACTATAAAAAAGGTTTGATGGAAAGATGGGAAAGTAGAGTCAATAGCTTGAAAGTGGTCCGATTCCAGTTCCTATTCTGATATAAAAAGTGCCTTGGAAGAATAATATGAACAATCAAATGATCCTTGAAGAGTTCTGAAGCTAAACCACTTGCAGCCAATTTGAAGAAGTTTGAGTTTTTGCTGTCGCTAATCATTTGGTACGACGTTATATTCCATATTAATCTGGTTAGCAAATCTGCAATATGAAAGCGTTGACCTGTCAGCTACAAATTTGATGCACAAATGTTTATTTTTTTTATAAAATCCTAGAGACAGGCTGCCGCAGGCTCTTATTACAGCTAAAGAGATAGCTGAAGAAGTTGATATTAATCCGGCATTTGAAATCACCTGCACAAGGAAAAATGTTTTCATTTGAAAGTGAAGATGACGCGCCAATTTATCCAGAGATATTATTTAAAATCATTATATTTCTTCCAATGTTAGACACCGCCACAAACACAATAAAAACACGGTTTCAGCAACTTTCATCAATTATGTCATTAATTAACTTGGATTTTCCTTTATGATTTAAATAAAACCGCAGAAAATTTAAAGGAATCCTGCCTAAAACACATAATTGAATTGTGTGGATTAGAGCTTTCACGGGAAATTATCTGTTTAAAACCTTTTTTAGATGTTGATAATGGTCGGTCACCCAAAAGCAGTCCTTCAGACCTTAGCATTAAATCATTAATTAGTTGTCTGATTTAGCATTACTGTCAATTAAAAATCATTTAGCTTAAATCATTACCATATGAGGATAATAAAAAAAAATGCAAATGCAAAAGTGCGTAAGCAGTGATTTAATTAAAATGTTCTAGGGAGTATATTTTGAAAGTTTTAATATTCTATTTTCACTTTTTCATTTTGATTGGTTTAAAAGTATAATGACATTATTTTATTATTCAATTTTAATAATCTTTGTTCCGATAATTTTATTGTTAATTAGGTTATAGCAAGATTTTTTTTCAATTTTATTTTTATTAAAAATGTACCTACGTAAGTACCAGTACAAATATTAATGATCTCTTAATGTACATTCATTATGATATTTTAGGTGGCTTAGTTTTATTAAAATAGTGAGAGTAAAAGGATTGATCGCCTTCAATTAGTAATTCTTGTGGTAAATAAAAATTCCTAGTTACTTTATTACCTAATATATTTGACTTGTTTAATTTTCTACCAAAAACTATAGAAAATTAAACAAGTCAAACTCCTAGGTATACGTATACAGGGTGGAGTGCAGTATGTGTTTTTTTATATGTGACGGCGTAGGGGGCGCCAAAATTTGATCTCGCTCCAACCTAAATCTGGCCTCGGGCCGGCACTGGTTGGACCTAAGATAAGCTGTTCCGTGGATGCTTGTACTTACATGCCTTTCCTCAGGGGACGTAAGCGCGTCCGTATCGCCTTGAAATCCGGACGAAGCAGTTCATCCTCAGTCCAGCATTCGCAGCAACATTCACGCACGCAGTCGAATCGACCCGTTAGCGATTCCAGTGGCGGCCTGCGAACAAAATATCGAAACTACAGGGTGAAATTACGCTGAAACATATACATGTATTTTTGTAAATTAACTGTCCATCGATAAGTTATTTGTTTTTACCGGCAACGACAGTAGTTGGATAAATCTTAGTTTTTTTTTTGCAAGTATTAGTGGTAACTTTATATATTTTTGTATCTTTCTTTCTTTGTGTATTTTGGAAAGATTATTCATAAGATTAATTCATATTATATTCTACTAATCCTACTACTATTATAAACGCGAAAGTTTGTGAGGATGGATATTTGTTACTTTTCACGCAAAAACTATAGTTTAAAGATCAGAATTACACAGTATTATAAATATCAAAGTTTGGATGTTTATTGGTAATAATATCTGTAACGGCTGGACAGATTTGCATTAAATTTGGAAAAGGTATAGTTTGTGACTGCAAATAACGCATACGCGGCGGGCGAAGCTGTGTTTATGTGCTATTTAGCTGTGTATATGTTACACTAACCTTGACCAGGTTAGTGTAACATATATTTTTCATACTACCATTTCAAAAACTTTAAACGTTAACCACATATTTTGGTAAAAAGTTCGAACTCAAGGGCTCTGTAGTCTGGTTATTTGTAGCATCAAACAGCTGGGACGGAAAACTCTTATCAGTCTGATTGTTAGACTAAAATAGTGTTAACATCGAATTAGGTACTGTTCTAAACAGCTAATCATTTGGTTCATATCGGATATATTCCAGCACTTAACATTTTGTAGGTTATAATATTATTACATCCTTTAATATCCTGCGATACAATGTGACTATGGACACATACCTACCTGTAAGGCGTCGACTCAGGATTCGCCAGCCGCCGCAGCAGCGTCGGCGCGGGCGGAGCGTCCGAACCAAACGGTCCGCGACGCGTGTGCAGTTCATAGAGCACCAGAGCGAAAGCGTACACGTCGGACGCGGGCGAGCCGCGGCACCACTCGGCCGACGAAGACATGCCTTCTTTACCCCACCCGCACGAGCGGAGCAGCTCGGGTGATAAGTATATGAGATCTGGAATAATTAAACAAACACGCTCACGACTGTAATCTCAATGATGTTCTCTGATTAATACTCTATACAAAACAACTAAAACTTAATGTATACTTAGAAGTTATTGTTGAATTGTTGCGATCATATCCTTAAATAGGAACCGTCCTTGAAGTCATACAAATCGTAGAAAAAAAAACAGCATTTCAATCGTATTAGTCTTTTCGGCTATATATAAATGGTATCAGACAAACAAATGAACAAACAACCTCTTACGTCAAACGCATATAATACAACGCGGAGTCTTCAGTTACTTAGGCTCGCGAGTCGAGAGGCGAGTGACGAACATCCGTTTTTATAATATAATGCTGGGCATTTTTCACACAGCATTATATAGCCCCAGCAAACTAAGCAGAGCTTGAATTATGAGAACTAAATGTCTGTTAAAACTTTATGTCCTTTTTTGTGAATACATTTATATTATATATAGAAAACACCCAGATCCGAGACAAATATTTGCAAGTCAAACAAACATTTGTCCCGCGGCGGGAATGGAACCCGCAACCTTCTGCGTTACAGGCGGGCCTTCGCCCAATGCGCCGCAAAGGTCGTTCTCGTCGTTTTTCACAGATAAGTATTAACACACACATATAAAATCACGTCTGATTCCCTGATCCCTATCTACCCGATAGAGACCACGGGTTTCCGCTTGCTACGATCCTGGCATATCTCTTTCGCTTCATACATCCAGTGCCGGCCCGTGAACAGATTTAGGTTGGAGCGAGATCAAATTTTGGCGCCCCCTACGTCGTCACATAATATAAAAAAAATACGTACCTACTGCACTGCTCCCTGTTGTTTACCTAAGAGTTTGACTTGTATAATTTTCTACAGTTATTGGTAGAAAATTAAACAAGTCAAATATATTGATGAAATTAAGTAAGTAGGAACTTTTATTTATCACAAGAATTACTTATTGAAGGAGATCAATCCTTTTACTCTCATTTTTTTTCTCCAGTTTTAGACACGATTCCTTTAAATTTCCCTGGGTTTTATGTAAATCATAAAGGAAAATCAAAGTTTATTAATAACATAATTGGTGAAAGTTGCTGAAATCGTGTTTTTATTGAGTTTATGGCGGTATCTAACATTCGAAGAAATATAATGGTTATAAATAATATCTCTGGATTCACTGGCGCATCATCTTCACTTTCAATGAAAACATTATTTTTCCTTGTGCAGGTGATTTCAAATGCCGGATTAATATCAGCTTTTTCAGCTATCTCTTTAGCTGTAATAAGAGCCTGTGGCAGGCCATCGTCTCCAGAATTTTGTAAAAAAATAAACATTTGTGCAACAAATTTGTAGCTTCTAACAGGTCAACGCTTTCAGATTGCAGATTTGCTAACCAGATTAATATGGAATAAAACGTCGTGCCAAATGATTAGCGACAGCAAAAACTCAAACTTCTTCAAAATGGCTTCTTCAAAGTGTTTTAGCGTCAGAACTCGTCAAGGGTCATTTGATTGTTATATGAACAATCTTCTTTCAAGGCACTTTTTATATTTTTTTTAAAGTTAAATTGTGTATGTTTTGAAATAACTTCCCATCTATTAGTAAAAATAGGCTCGTTAGTCCTTCATAAATTTGTAAGTTAAAAAGCATTCACTTAAACTATTCACTTATGTCAAAAAATCGTTATGCTTATCGGTGATTACAATAATTCTTTGCAGCATATATTAGACCACCTAGATTTCTAATTTTCTAGTTAAATTTACTCAAACTTCTTCAAAATGGCTGCAAGTGTTTTAGCTTCAGAACTCGTCAAGGGTCATTTGATTGTTATATGAACAATCAGAAAAATAACGAATTTATGAGAAAAATAACGGTAAAAATAAATCGCTTTTTGTAATATCAAAAAGCGATTTATTTTTACCGTTATTTTTCTATAGTAGATATTGAGGCGCCGCAGCTCAGTGGTAAAATAAGAAGGGACTTAAAATAAGCTATAGAAAGGACGAAGAAATATTTCCGTTTATTTTTATCTCTTGACTTGAATCCTAACAATAACCGTCGTCTCATGACGAGCTTACCTGTGAATTAGAATTATTTTTTATTAAGAAATATAAAAATTATCAAAAGAGGCATTTAGCAGTTAAATTCCTTTAAAAAAGAAACAAATTTAACATGTCTTAGAGGGCGCCTAGGCGTCCTAGATCGGTGCCGCCGGCTCCGGTACCCTGAGAGTCAGGTACAGCAACACAGTGGTAAAGAAAAATCAAATCAAATATCAAAAGGTGGAACGCCTTTTAGGTACAGTTAATTTATCTTTTAAAAATAAGAAAGTGATGGTCTCCCGGGGTACTTCAAATAAGCAGAAGTGCATTCAAAAGGGAGGCGCCTTTGGCGCTAAGAGCGTCGCGGGCACCCAGGATCCTGCGCCAAGGGCCATGGGGCGCCCCCTGACTCTTGGCGCCTAGAGCGGCCGCTCCGTTCGCCCTAAATTGGAAACTATACGAGGAAACTCACTTTCAACATGTGTCCGAAACGCAGTGGCTTCAGACGGAGGTAGCTCGCCTCTCCTGAACTCCTTGAGTCCGAAGTCAGCCAGTTTTACAACCCACCGCGCGTCAACCAAACAGTTCGACGGGCGTAAGGCCCCGTGAAATTGTAACGGAGATTCGTGTATGAAAATCATACCCTGGAATATGAAATACAAACATTATCTAGAATGTTTAAGAACGAATTATGCACATTATTAATTTATCCCACGAGGCTGTTGGTTACACAATTAACGATGTGACATATTTTCGTTATCAGCTAATATATTTCACTCATTTAATCAGTTAGTTGAAGAGATAATTAAATTAAATACGTACTTATTTATATTTATTTACTAGCTAACCCGACAGACGTTGTCCTGTCCAGTTACGAAACGTCAATTCGACTACCAAGATCAGTTTGCATGGGAGTAAGAAGTGACCGTTCTCAAGTGATGCGCTTACCAACGAACAGCATAATTATCATTTTTATTTATATTGATAACTTAATGTAAGTGTCTAGCGTCTATGCAAACCCATTTTAAATACGATAAAAATCGATTAAAAAAGAACTGCTTTACAATCTGATAAGCTGTTTCGGTGATAGCAATACCAGTTAAACAAACAAACAAAGGCTTATACGAGCTTGTGTCGGCGCGGGTAAATAACGAGTATGTTCAAACAATTCACCAAATATAAATTAATTGCAAAACTTTGCATTTCGACGATTAAATTGAGTATTGATTAAAAGTACTTAAATTTTGAAATCATGTTTATAAACAGAGCTTTTTTTTGAACTCGATGGCTAAAATTGCGAAATACTAAAAATTCACTTTCGTAAGAATGTCACTCACCCGAATAATATCTCCGACCAGAGATGCAATGAACATATTATCCAATTTAATATCTTCATTTTCAAGAATATCCTAAAACAATACAGTTGAGTTTCAATAATGCTTTTACGGCTTTGAAGTGGGATGTTGGCCGGATTCCAATGTTTACCTTGAGGCTGCCTCTAGTGCAATATTCGGACAGAGCACACACATTTGGCGGCTCTATGCAAGCGCCTACAAAGCCGTTCACGTTGTCATGTTGCAAATCCCGCATCTGACGATAGACAAGCTTACGTTAATAAACATAGATAGATAGAAAATACTTTAATTGCACACCAATACTACTATTATTCGTCGTTATTAGTCTCTAACAAGGGACTAAAACGACCCATTCATGCGAGTATGAATGGATTTTAATGCCGATTCTAACACTCTTTACTTTTCACATCGATTGCAAAAAAAACAAAATAACTATATATTACATTAGTCAACATTCTAGAGAAATCAGGAGTTTATTTCCATAAATGTTTTTCTAGGAAATTATTTATAAAATGGAACATCGAAAAGTATTTTTATTTTTGTAGCCTGTTTATAATAAAGGCTAAAATAAAAAAATATCTAGCTTTTGACTTAGATGGTGAGAAAATAAAATGAACTATTACAGTACACATTCTAGAGATTTTGCGGCAATACCTTGCAGCTTTTTAAAAATGTCTTCTTGTTGACAAAATCATTGACGCATACATCCAACGATCGTCCATAAATGCTAGTACATGTAGATATCAGTTCCATTTTCAAAAATAAGGAATAAATTTATATATTTCTTCTAATTTTTTTTTCAAAAATGGAACTTCGGAAAACATAAAGGATTACATTAATTTTGTAGTACGTTGATACAAACGACTATAATATAAAAAAGAATTACTTTAATCCCAACAGGTTAAATGACACAATTTATTCCGCCTACGCTTAGCTAAAATTACACACTTTTAGATCATGAGAAGTGAAGGTAATAATTTTTCCTCGTGTTGCCTGTAAACACAAACAGGAACATTTGTTTAAATAAATAGAGTATTGTAGAGCTTTACGGATATGACGGAGGCAATGACTGAGACAAATCGCTCAATTCTTTCGCCTTTGCTGAAATACCACAGGTAGGCGTCTATACGAATAGCTATGTTTGTTTACCGTAAAATATGATGATACAGGAAATGTTTTATATCAATCTTACCTGATACATAAATATTTACCTACATTTTATAAGCAAACAAGGATTTATATTTACCGACAAGTAAGCATTCTTCCGACCTAAATCACTTGATAACGTGATATAAATTTCCTAAATGATATGAAAATATTTAAATGAGATGTCGAAGTACATCCATATGGTAGTTAGATTTAATCATACAAAATATTTTCTCTAAAAATAAATTTGCACGATTAAAACAAGTCGTAAAATAACTTCATACGTTCGTCAAAGTATGATTGTGCAACTCCAAACAACGTATGAAATCTCTGAACGAAGTCCCTGAAGCGCTGGAAAGCAAACGTTCCCAAGAATAAAGTAAATAGAATAGTTTACTCAGGTGCGGATGAGCACTAGATTACTGCGGCCATTGTTGAGCTGCAACTTCAGATAACTCGTTATAGTATAGGTATACAGTATACATATACTGGGGCTTAATGAAATAACGCGCTAGTCTATATGAATTCAAGGGTTGTCTTTAGATAGGTTTTATCTCACGTCGGCGGCGGTGCATTTGTTACCTTGTTCGTCTGTTTATACATATTTAAATACCCCATTTGAGTGTATAAGTGATTATGTTAATATTATTTATTAGGATTTGGTTATATTTGGGTAGTTTTAAATCTTTAGTATTTTCCTACTAACCAGGAGTCTCATTCCGAAACAAGACTCATATCTAACGGTTATGCTTATAAAATACAGTCAGACGGTCAACTAAAAAAAAGTATTGAGGTACGAGGATAACAGGAAGAGTTGCGGGACAAATGTTTGCATTTTCTGCAGATATTTGTTCCGGGTCTGGGTGTTGTGGTACCACGGTACTCGTTCCTGATTCCTGACAAAGGGAATCCTAATCAGGACTATGTGTATGTTGGGTGTTTATTTATTTCTACATTAAAGCCCCGAGAGCCAGTTATATTTCATTTGTTTTGTGGTAAGGCTTCGAGTTACTCGCATATACGATAAGTATATCCGAGTAAATACGTTTCGTTAAGTACGACATCTGCAAACACAGATTTGAAATGGAAGTACAGATTGGTAGGATTTTACCTAATGTTAGATTGAAGCGTATTGTATAAAAGAAAATATGTGATAATGGGATTTTCCGTACCGACAAATAAACAAACATTAGATACTTTTCACTTTTACTCGGAAAATACTCTTTTCCGGCATGCTTAGATGGAACAAAATGCATTTGAGGGAATTAAGTAACGGCCTGATGGTCGAGTATCTACACCTTAAAAAAATTATAAGCATTTTCCTCGTAGTTGAAGTCAAAAGCAGAGTGTCACTCTGGGCTAAAGTTTATCTTGAATTCTTCATTATGCTCACTCATGAAATTAGAATATTGAGGTGAATTAAATTACGCGCGGAAATACACTACTTTAATAATTTATAACAATCTATTCACTCTTTATAATGTTCTGTGCTACTTTGCTCCCTAGGGAGCAAAATAACGGCCACATGGCCAATTACATAACTATAAACAAGCATTTTCTCGTACTTGAAAGTCAGAGTGTTACTCTGGACCAAAGTGATTTCGTTACGCTCTGGGTAAAAAAAATTGCTGTCGAAAAAATACATCGCCTTGTTTATTAACCTACATGGTAAAGACTCTTGCGATCTGCGTAGAGGGAACAAAATGTGTTTGCTCTCTAGGGAGCAACGTAGCGACCAAATTCCCAAAAGCACGACTTTAGAACATTTTTAGGCAAACAATAGAGTGTGTCACTATAGACCAAAGTTAAAATAGTTACAATACTTTGATCCCTTATGACACTACTATTCCTATAGTACAGGATTACCCACAATTTTGAGTTCTTTCTTGATTTCCCTGTTGATATCGATATGGTGTCGCCTCACGCGCTTCACAGCGAGAAGCCTTCCTCTGTAGAAGGCGACTTCGGTGAATATTGCCGAGTATCTGAAGTCCAGGTCAGGGTTGGAGCTGAGTGAGACCTGGCTGGAGCGGACTCCACCTGTGCTTCCGTTCTTCTCTGTGGCGTTGGTGGCAGGTTTCGCGATCGCCCCCGCACTGCTATCTTGCTGGAAAAAATTAGCTCTGACCAATTTGCTTGGAATTGATAACGCTGAGAAGAGACGTAGGAACTATCACGTAGACGTAGGACGTAAGTTTTATACACAATAAAGAGTTTATCTGTCTATCTACCAATTTTATTGGATTTAATGGTACAGTACAGTTTTTTGAGAAAAAATAATTTAAAAAAAGTAAATCTACTCTACTTTCAAAATTAATAACGTTTTCTAACTAAACAGTACTTGCTTATTTTTTTCCATATATAAAACACGTTATATTATAGGTGTAAGGATGTACTTACTTGTATTGATCTATAAGGAATTGACAAAGAAGGCCTCGATAGACGTAAAGTGATAGATTTAAGAATGTTATAATATGTTCTATCTGCCAGAGAACTTTACTCTGAAATCAACGTCTATTATTTATTAGATTCAAATAAAAACAGACGTAACATTATAAGTTGTATGTGGTCCAAGAAACGAAACTGGAGATATTAAATAACAAACCAGCGGCTTTCTCAGAATTCAATAGCTCTTGTCACCCAGCGGCGCAAAGCAATGCAATATTCATGGGTAAAACTCTCGTATTTCTCCCTACTCTCGTATTTCTCGCGGGCTTCAAAAATACCTTACTTAATAGACATAAAAAATATGGAAACGTAAATACGTAAAATACCAAAAGAAATGAAATAATAAATCATTTAAATGTATTTTGTCATAAACTAGCCCCTCGGGGTTAATGCACACATTTTTCGTTCCCACGGTCTCCGGATCGGAAGCCCACCTGTACAACACGGCTCTATCTATGTTAATGATAATGATGATGTATAAAGTGACGCATATGTTTACCATCAGTCAAAGTGTTATTGATATAGGCAATGATGCTGTGATACAGAATGAGAAGTAGTGGAATTCATTGGCAACTGGCATGTTAGCACTAGATAATAAGAAACAAGCGTATCGAAAGTTTTGCATACTGACACCAATGCACTAGATATAATGCTTCTACCACTTCTACTCAACTCACCAGACTGTCTTGGTTGCTGCATTACTATTACATATTAAATATTTTTATGTGCCGACCGCATCTTCATAATAATCAAGTACACCACACTAATTATAATATTATTTTTAATGTCTACCTACGTATTACTAGGGATGTAATGGATATGAAATTTCAATGTCGTTACGGATACGGATATAGGAATAACATTATACCGGTTTCAGATACGGTTACAGATAATAAATTATTTCGGATTATCCGTTAGTTTCGGTTACGGTTACGGATAGATTTTTATTTCGGATATCCGATAGTTTCGGTTACGGCTACGGCTCCATAAAATTTCTGCTTTTGTTGTGCACTTTTGTTTCGGATACATTGAGATTAATAACACTTCGAGAACCTAGTGTCTAGGCAAACCTAACATAGGTTTGAAGAACTATTGTACCTAATCAGTTTGTTAAATAAATAAATCTAAAAAAAAAACAGACATGCAAACAACAACATAAATCGTTTTACCTACTCAGTTTGTTGGCTTGCTGCTCCTCATCAGGTAGATGCAGATCTCTGAAGTCAATCTTCCACAGCAGAGAGTCCAGTTCCTGCTCGTAGCGCCATCCTCGGTACAGAGCTAACGCAGCTAGGACAAGTAGCACGAGGGTTCCACCAGAGGCACCTAAAGCCCATGCTCCGATGTGACCTTAAGAAACAAGACAATAATTGCAAAATTTTAAAACCACAACGTGTTTTGTTTATCTTCCAATGCAGCGCGCCCTAGTGACTTGTGGCGATGAACTTATCTAAGTACCATAATTGAAGATACACAAACCGCATCACAAACTGATGAGCCGTTTCGGATATAAATGGTAACAGACAATCAAACAAATAAATTTGCCCACAAAATTAACCTAAAAAAATTAAGCAAAGTTAAGCTATAAATTATACGCTAAAAGTCTACAAAGAACATTTTTTTTTATTTTATAGTATTAAATGAGTTATTTACACATTTTTGTTAATAAATATAGATTAATCAGCTAGTATTTTTGAAAAGTGATAAGTATATATTTAAGTACTGAGAAATCTTGAAGGAATCGTTAAATTGTAGTCTTGAACCGTAATTTAGTAATACATTTTGGTAGCAGTCTTTTTAATTATGTCAAGCCTTACACAAATAATTATCTCGGCATTTTCATCACGTTTAAAACAAAGTTTGGTTCATGATGTTTGTGGTACGTGTGCGGACGCTAGCGTAGACTTTATTTAATTTCAGACCCTCTAATTAAATCAGAGCAGAGTTAAAAGTTCCGTTAGCTCAAAGGTGCTTCATTAGGTTCGTGTCGGGATTTAGCTCGAAACTTTTTGATCCTGAACTCGAAAGCCAGTAGATTATAGGAATAAGTACCTACGAGTCCCTACTTTATAACTAGCACTGCAAACTACGACATAGGGCTTTAGTTGGCACAACTTTTCAATTCGCTTTGCTATTGAAGACGAGCTTTTCAACATTTGAATTTCAGTTTAAAGCCGTCTACAGAAAAGTTAATAAGACCTGAACTAAGTTGTTTTTCCTAGTGTCGCTTTAATTTAACATGGATAGCACGTTATACTGTCGATATGCATAGAAACTATAATATATAATTCTACTACAACAAGTATGGATGTATTATTTCTAAACAAAATTACATCGGCCGTAAATAAATACATACGAAGTACGTGTCGTCCAACTAAACGGCAAATTATAAAAGAAGATTTTTTGCAAATTTTTAAAATCCCCGTAGTGTTATTGCAGAGCCTCCAAGTGTCTTAGCGATTTAACCTATCTAAGAACCGTGATTGAAGACATACGAATCAATTGCGTAAACTGTATTTAAATCGGATAAGACGTTGCGGGGATAAATGGTAAACAAACATACAAACAAACAGAGCATCCTAGAGCATACGTCGCGTCATGTCGCGAGTAAAAAAATAACGTTTTGTGAACAATGTCTGTGAGTAAAAAAAAATATGATTCACTTCCTTGGAAATGAAATAAAGTTTTATTACAGCCGAACCGCGTTTTCCATCTTTACGACTTCATATTTTAACAAGATCCGCCTTTGCCTTTGACGGGGATTTAAAATGCTTTAGATAAAATGTTTGCATTCAATTTGTTAGATGCCAGATTCCAGTCTCTCAAAGCACTGGGGAGATGACATAACGGTTTCAGCGATTATATTTTGGACGCATCCTACCTGACTAGGAAGGTCAAAAGACTGACTTTTGACCTTTATAATTATCATCAGCAGTCTGTAGAAGACCACAGCTAGACATAGGCCTCCCATAACCAGTGCCATGACTCCACCACCACATTTCACCATCCTTTCATCCATCATTTGCTGATTCCAGAATTCTCGCCGCCTTTAAAATGCCATCGATTCGTCGGGTGGAAGGTCTTCCTACGCATCGACGTTTATTGACATTGATTTGTTATATTAAGAGGAAAAGATCAGACCTTTCTCACTACTATATCAAAATGAATGGTCTCACGATTTGTTCATTCAATCAGCTGAACCAATAAAAGTACATGGTAGCGTGGGTGGGGATCCCAAGTGTATTCTTGAAATTACTACTTTATTTATACGTTTTCAGTGTGCATTCACTTTACGAGTAGATATGTCAGATTTTTCAGTAAGTTTGTGTTTGTATTTGATCTAACGTGTTTCTTTATATTTCCTCATCTAGAAACCGTATTGATACGTGTATGCTAATTGAAAATGATGAATGCGCGTCTTGCCTTAAGGCAATATTCACTGCTAGGGTTAGGCGACAGGTATGCCTCGTTTGAATGGGGCATAATTTATTATTTTCTCTATCTCTGCCGTTATTAGTTAGTTATTAAGTAATTAATTAAAACATTATTAGATTCATAGACTTCATGAAGATAGGTACTTCACGGACGATGATAATGCCATAGTCTGTGGTACCCGGATTTAAGTACGTGTTATTCTAGTTCATGAACTATACCAATTATTTTAAGATTTATTATTCAACCGTTAGGGCGATTATCGGCAACCATTACCAAACATTCACTTTCGCATTGAATGTTGATACGACTTTTTATCCAGTTTTCGAAGTAAGCAAGCGTGTTCTTATAACATTACAAAACCACGCCACTTTCATTATCGTCTGAAACCCAGAGGCACTCAGCTTAATCTTGTCGCCAGGCATTTAGGTAGTAGTCTAAAGCCTTTCTCATGTAGGGAGTATGGCTAAGCATTGTTCTGTGTGGGTAGTTAATGCGCGCAGCGGGTCGCGTGCGGCCGATGGCGGCCCCACATTGCTTGTCACAGACTCGTTACGAGAAAACTTTTACGACCCACCCTTCTTAGCTGTACCCTTGCACTTAACTGCGTAGCTACTTATTTAGTTTTTTCAGATGGCTACTAAACAACAGTGCGAAGGTAATGATTCGGGCCACTTGCTGATTCCATTGTAGTATGTACACATATTGCGCATTACGAGAAAACCTTTCTGTCGCCCCAAATACATAAACATTTTACTCCTTCCAAGTATGGACTGCTATCCAACACTGCTTTATGAACAAAAGCTATATTTTTTTCGTAGCTCATTCGTAGCCCATGCTATGAGAAAGCAGCTAACATTAAACTATTCGAGATTTAGATAGAAATCCTGTCTGTGAGGCGACAAAAAGTCAGTATCAGGGTGGTAAACTGCTAGGTTACAAGATCTTGCCGATTGCTGAAGCACATGTGGACGTGAATTTTGAGGTAATGCAAATGTATAGTTGGGTTATTTGCAAATTCTGTCAGCTAATCACACAAAAAAACGTGGAACAGCGACATCAATTTGAATTTTTTGATGCATTTTTTTCGGGTTTCATAAAGAAATGAACTATTAGAATGCTAATAGTTAGGTGATTAGGGGATCTTTAAATGTAGGCTAATATTTGGAACTACAAGTCTACGGAATCCAGAAATATTTGAGTTATATAAATCTAAACTGTTAATTTACATTTGTCGCTGTCTGTACACATTTTTTTTCATATCGACGTGACGACCATGCGATCTCGATTGATATTTACAAACTTCTCTGAAACGGTACGTAAAAAATAATTGAAAAGGTTTGGGTACTTACTGACACATTTTTCGCCTCGGAAGCCGCAAGGTGGCTCCGACAGAGGCGGCTGTCCGCCCGGCCACTTCAGTTCCCGCAAGAACCTTACTTCCTGCGGATACGAGAGATAACATTCAACATTACATGTTTTCAACAAGATGTTTTAGACATGATTGTGTAAGTAGGTATGTTTTACAGAAAGCGAGCGATCACATCGTTAGAAGGCTTGCGTTGGCATCCTTCCTTGAAAACGCACGTAGTTTTCCTTCCCCTTCTTAGTGTTGACCTTTTCACTTCTTTTTAAATATAATTTATTTAAATAGCAATTATACATTTTTATCTGAAAGGAAGTACATACAAATAACATATCTACTTATTACAGTAAATTCGTCCATTATTGGATTTTTCACGATATTTATAAAATACAAGACTATTATTCCTTAATCCCATTTTGAGCACATTTACAAATGCGCAAGCTTGTCTCCGTAAACGAAGTATAATGAACATGTATTCTAAAGAATGTAGATTATCTACAAGGTATTCGTAAACTTCAAACCATTAGTTTCACGAACTTTGGCGTGACGTACACTGCAATTTATCACTTAAAGAATTCGCGCACCGATGCGGTACAGCGATTATTCACATGAGGTGGTTGTAGACAAGATGTCTTTGTTAGCTTTTTTATAATTCGCTACACTTCCATTAAATACGTGAATACCAACATCAGAGTCATAAGAAGGATTTGCCGACCTCGATAGCGCGGTGGGTGAAGAGCTGGCTGCGACGCAAAAGGTGCGGTTTCGATTCCCATTGCGGGACAATGTTTGCACGTTCTGTAGATATTTGTTCCAGGTCTAACGTTATGGTAACTTGGCACTGTCACTTCCTTATAACCACGACACAGGGAAACAGGCATCCTAGTTTGGTGGGATTAGTGGTCAATTGGGCGTTTATTTATAAAAAAAAAGATGTAAAAAGAGTTCTTAGGCAGATCACGAATGATTGCCTCTGAAACTATCGTTGAACAAGTAAATTTTTGCAAAATTTTAATACTGTCAACATGTTTGCCATTGTCAATTCAGCGCTCTCTACTAACTTATGACGATAAAACCTATCTAGAACCGTCCTTGAAGTTATAAATCGTATAAATCGATTGTAAAAAACACATTTCAATCATATAAGCCATTTTGGAGATACATGGTAACCACACTTGTTCTGTGTCAACATGGGCCTTATACCTTTTCATGGCCACTTAACATTAACTTGACCTCTGGCGCGGTTGGCGAAAGCCCGCCTGAAGGTTGGGGATTCGATTCTCGCCGCGGGACAAATGTTTGTATGATCTGCAAATATTTGTCTCGGATCTTTCTTTGTATAATAATGAATGTATTTACAAAAAAAAATATATAATTAGTTCATCAGTCTTCGGGGGCTATTGATGCTATGATGATGATGAAGGGGCATTCCTACGAGTACGCTGCGTCGGCAGGTTCGTAGTCGCCATTCGAAAACCTTTTGTTCCCCAGCGGTCGCCGGTTCAGCGAGCTACATGACCAGCCTATCGCCACTTCAGCTTGCTGATACTAAGAGCTATCTATCAGTGGCTAGTTCTTCTACGGATTTCCTCGTTAAAACTTCAGTATAAGTAGAATAGAATATAATAGGATAGAATACCTATTATTTAGACGGAAAAACACATTAACAATTATTAAACTTAATTAATATAATTGGTGTGAAATCAGTCTCTCGTCAATTTAATGAAATTGAATAAAATAATGTGTAATAATTTCTAATAATTTCAAAAGTTAACAAATTTGTGAATAAGTAATACTAAATACATATATACATATGTATATTGTTGCAGATTAAAGCATGTATAAATCACAGACTGACGAGTACTAAGACAATATAAAAGTTATATAACTCGACTACATTATCATATAAAAACAGTCTATTAGAATTTCAAACACATGATTTAGGTAGTTCGCTCCAGTTTTCAGAACCTTTTGTTTCAATGTACCGAGCAGTTGGCAGCAACGCGCATCTCCGCAGCCAAATGTGACGTAAACGCGCTGCTAACAGTTAGACGCCGGCATGCATTCTCTGCACGTTTAGATTTGTAAACGTGTGCACTGCGTTTGCAATTTAATTCAGGCTATCACTACTAAGTTATTAACCGTGCTGACTCTCGTCCTGAGAGATGGGACTGCGAGACTAGAAACGCATTAGCATCCTAGTAGTCTATGCTAGAAACTTTATCATTATATTATTGACATGTCACTTTTGACATATAGTAAGTTATGTTATACGTTTGTGATCAATGAATCGAATGGTGTTACCATTTTATCTCTGAAACAGACTATCTTGGTTGGAATGAGGTTTTTGGCAATCGTTTGTATGACTTCAAGAATGGTTCTTAATATTTTTTATTGGTGGAAGTTCCTAGAGGGCACAGTAGGAAAAACACGCAAAGGATTTTAAAATGTTGTTAAAAAATACTTGCTTAGCTGAAATATAATGCTGGACATTTTTCACACAGCATCATCTAGCCCCAAAGTAAGCAGAGCTCGTGTTATGGGAACTACATGACTGATATACTACTTATATACTTTTTTTTTGTAAATTCATACATTTTATACATAGAAAATATCCAGATCTCGAGACAAATATTTGAATATGCAAACATTTGTCCCGCGGCGGGAATCGATCCCGCAACCTTCTGCGTCTCAGGCGGGCCTTCGCCCACTTTGCCACAGAGGTCGTCAACTTGTGGAAACTTAAAATTTCTAATATATATCTTAGTTCTATTTTAAAGTATCAAAGGTTTGAATTGTAAGAGCTAATTCAGTCAAGTTTTCAATTATAACAACGGCCTGGACTACTCATTTTGACTAAGCACGTAGCTTACCCTTTCAATTACATCGGCCAACGGCACGTATGATGTGGTATCAGAGATTTAATTTCGCAAGCAGATTGAACTATCGTACTCTTTGGTTGAGGGTTTCATATAATCTTAATGGTTTAGTGGCTTTTCAATTCAATATAAAGCTACTAATTAAAAATTTAATCTAAATATGCCGGTTATTTGTTTATGTACTAAAACATGTTTTTTAAGTATCACAACATAAGTAAAGCAAGCTGTTTTAGGATTTCCGGAAATAGGACAGGACTCATATCACACAGCCTTCCCCGACATAAACTCAAATAGCCCCTAGTTAATTAAGTTCCGATGTAGCCATTTTTATACCCTGACTGACTTTTATTAAACGGAATAAAAACCAATTATCTACGTGTTTGGCTTTACCCAATTTATTCTAAGGGCAAGCGGCAGTCGGCACTTACTTAAAGCAAAGAAAGCGGAGAATTTCAATTTTAGGAAGAATAATAATCATATTTCTTTGTATTTTTATATTCTCTCGGACAATATGAATTTACGACACAGGCATAAAAACCTTTTATTACGAAAATTTGTGGTAAATGAAGAAGGCAATGTATGTTTTTTATAGATACTTACTATACATAAATAAACACCTAACAGACACATACACAGTCTTAACCCCACACTAGGTTTCTCTGGAAAACTACGAGTACTGTGGTACCAAAACACCCAGTCATGGATATTTTCCGAACTTGCAAACATTTGTCCAGCTACGGGAATCGAACCACCGAGGTCGTCTATTCGTTCCAATTTGGAACAGGCACACAGAAACAATGCAAGTTGTGGCGTTGTAAGATGAAATGAGGCGGAAACGTCCTTCCACTCAACATGACCGAGTAATTGGGTACAATTTGCTTTCCATCAGCATGTCTGTCTGCACAATGCCAATGGCTGCTAGTAAGTATATCTACTACAAAACACATATTTACTCTTCCTGCTCTGCATACGAGGAGCGCACTAAAAATTAACGAAATAAATAAGGAAAAAAGTACAATGAACGGCCAAAAATGTTTCTCAAAATATTCTCCGTTAGCATTAATGTACTTTTTTATAAAAAATAAGAATAAACAAATTTTGAAAATATTTATGCCACTCCGCCGTGACCATGTTTTTCATATCCTTCGACAGCCTCTTCTGGTAAAGAAAATGGTCGTGTACCAATCACTACTCACGAAGATTCTCCAAAACAAAAGCATTCACGTGTCCAGTTTTATTAAAAAAACAAGCAATCATTCACGCGCGCCGCTTTGGTTTTGTTTCAGCTCATCTTGAAAGACCTAAACGGTCGATTGCTGCTTTGTTTTGGGGTCGTAGCTCTAAATCCAAGTTTCGCCACCAGTAACCATATCCCACGCCAAATCAGATGACCGTTCATGCCTGTTGTTGACAGGCATGAACGGTGTGTTTGTGAATTGTGAGGAATCCATCGCGAGCACAGCTTTTTCACACCCAAGTTTGTTAATGATTGATTGTACAGATACAATCAATCATAAACAAACAACATGAGTCAGAACTCATGCTTATGCCTAAGGATGCCCGGATCTTGTGGTAGGCCAAATACCTGCCATCTGTTACGATCATACGTCGTACATTATCGAAGTTTTTGTTGTTCACAGCGGTGGACGAGCGACTATCACGAAATTCGACACTGGGATAGATACGTATGCGCTATAATTCTGCAAACCAGCTATTAATAGTCATCTTGCATAGTGCTTCATCGCCAAAAGCAGTTAGAAGAGGCTCTGCTGAGCTGTCAAATTACACTTAAAATCGTAGTAGTCATACTACGAAAATTTTCACGAGTCAAATCCAGGGTGACATTAACACGCAATTTTTTTAATTACGCCACAATATATAAATAAGTGTCAGCTAGATGAAACAGACTGTTATACAGCCAAAGAGTTCTATTTTCAAATATTGTAAAAAAAAAATATGTAAGTGGCCAGTGCTGGAAATATAATAGTGTACCCGATTTGATACCACCGACGTGTTTTCCATAATCTATTACAGGGTCCTAGTGACTTATCGTGATTTTGAGGTACAGAAAAAAAAAAATACAAAAAACATCATTTTAATCGGATGTTGTTAGATATTTGGCAGTTTCAGAGATATTTGGTAACAGACAAACAAAGAGCCTCTTATGGCTCCTTATATCGCGAGTAAAAATGTAGTAATGATTTACAGTATGACCAATTTCTGATAAAAAATATTGGACAGTGCAATTATCGGGCACTGGGATTATTCCTAATTGTACAAGCTAGAAAGAAAATCTTTAGGTTAATTTTCGAGACTTTCTGTACAGATACACAATACGAAGAATAGTTAGTGACAAGATTAGTTAGTACAGCAATTTAAGGGGGAAAAATAAATAAGACATACCGGTGACAGCTTATGTAAAACAGCAAGCGGATATAGTCCGGGTGGTTTGGTTGGATCTGTAGAGAGTAACGTGTAATTCCCTTCTGCATCACCATTGTCGTCCATGTGCACCCAGTACCTAAAAAAAACATATATTAAAACGTGAATCACATAAATTTAGGTACTTAAGGATGCGGCGAACGCCGCTCGCAACTTTAATTCGAGGCGCGTCTAAAAATCTCATTTTGTCTGATGAGACCCGCCCGTGCTTGCGCGTTATCAATATTAGCCGTTCAGAATTTGTTTTACATTTGGTGGTGTTCCGTAATACCAAAAATTATGACTGAAAACTTGTTGTATTTTTCAGATCGTGTTGTTATTCTGTAACTAGACAATATAAACAATACGTTGTTGTTTTAATACGAAACAAAGAAGATGAAGAAAACATGTCATGTATTTTAACATGGCCTCCTAATGTTATATTTTTTTGTAAGCTATCTTAATTCATCATTTCTGTACAACCCCAACATTTTTATACCATATATTATAACCCATGTATCGCAAAATAAAGTGAAAATGAAATAAAATGACGCCATTATTTGCCGAGTTTTCAAATATAATTAAACTAGTTTCAGTTTAGTTTGAAGATCTTTACTAATTTCGCCTGTTCTTCGTTGGTTTCATCTTTTATTTCAAGCGATCAACGAAATCACAGTTATTATAATACTAAACGAGTAAAATTGCCTTTGTGTGACATTAAGTGGAATACAATTTGGGGCATAGCAACGTCTCGGTCGTCATAAGGATGGCAAAATCGCAGTATAATCTCATAGTCTAGCTCAGGACCGTAAGAAACAACACAAAGAAGGCCTGTCTAGAGAGTGAAGTCAGGCAGTAGTTAATAATGATGATTCTTGCAAGATAACCCTATCGGATATAGGTGTAAAACAGAAGCACAGATAGTTTTTAATGTTACAATATGTCAATTCCTATAAATATTCAAGTCTTAATAGACTAATAGTATTCTTTATAATTCAAAGTTTCAACTTGGAAGTCTGTTGTTGTTTGACATATCACACATAAGACACGTGATACGAGATTAACTAGAAACATTATGATGGATTCATGTAAATTAGTCTAATCTCGTGACGTCTTCGCAATCAGAGCAGTCTTAAGTAATAATGTGATAGTCATTTCATACCAGGTAATGAAGATAAGGATTTTCAATGAATCCGTGGGAATGAACATAGATATACATTATATGTATAATGGCAGTGCTTATCACCTACTATATTCTAGCCGACATCGACACTCTACATCGAATTTATTTTAGAAACGTCAAAAAAGTGGAATCGATGGTAGTGAATTCTTTGAAAGTTTATTTAAAACTTGTATACCATAAGGATATTTTGCCAAGGTAAAGCAAAGATTCCCGTAGAATGCGTATAACCTTAAAACCATAAAAAGACAGTGAGATCACATTAAACCTATTTAGATATTTAGTCGAACAATAATCCACACAACCGTGGTATAGAAACAGACAAACTAGTGTCCGTGCCACCCCCCGAAAATAGCCGTGGCGTTATATTCCTTACGATATCGGGCGCCAAAATGGGGAACAGTATCTGGATAAAATCCAGCCTTCATAGGCTATTAAAATCTGCATATACTGTTCTTCTTCATAGCCAGATTAGAGTTCATCACACAGTTATCAACACTTACCCCATAACACTTCGATAAGTGGTGTTTTTCATGTGCTCCACGATAGCTCTACCATCGCGCGGATCTTCCCCCGTGCTTAGCGCCTTAGCCAGCGCTCGGGCGTACACCCACACTGAGTCATGAAGCCACGCTGCTTCTACAGGGATCTGAACAAGAGATAACAAAATATCGGTGAATAAACATAAAAAAAAAACTTACATACGAACATAGAACCTCCTCCTTTTTTGAAGTCCGTTAAAAAGTAGACGCAGCAACGATCCTCATCTATCTTTGCAGCTAGAAAGAAACAAGTTGATGGATCTCTCTTTTTAGATAGGACTTCATGATCAACTTGAGTTTTACTACCATTTACAGATTATTTAGTAAGTTAAACAAACATCCGAATGAAGTTATATGCTTTATGAATTATGGCTTTACATAAAGTTGACCCATTATTTTTTAAATTTGCCAAATTTTAAAAATTTGGATCAGGTATGTAGAAAAAACCGGGACTTATAATCACCTCATAACTTAGGTTCTTGCAAAGAAATAATTAATACATTTATTCATACAACTATGTATGTACCAGTAGGTATAAAAAAAATACATATGAAACAGTTGGCTATCTAAAGACCGTTGCTAACGATCTATAGATTGATTATTATAACAGAAATTAATTTTATTTTTTTTTATTACAAAAAATAATATTACACGAAAGCTTAATGTAGTTTTATCGAAAATCTCTTATTTAGTTGTAATTTTATTCCCCACAGGTATGTAAGTAACTCATGAGATGAGCTAGTCCATTAATATGTCACAGCCATTTGGCCACTATGACCAGAAAGTAGCGTAAACTACGACGGTGTCTTTAAAGTCAGGCTCCGTGCGTGACTAGGATCTAAGAAAAGCTCTAATATTTACTAAGTTTGTCTTAAAATACGCGAGATCATAAAAACCACATAAAAGTGCTTTATTTATTTGGACCTAACATCGCCGTTAGTTTAAACCGTGAGATACCTACTGCTTTAGACGTTTTATAAATTCAAAGTAAGATATAAATTAGACAAATGTACAGAAGGCACAAAACAGTTTGTTTCCTCCCAAAATTCTACAAGAAAATACGAAACGGTCAATCCTACAGAGCTCGAATGTAAATTTTAATGATAACTGGAAAAGCTAGAGAATTTGAGCATTGATCCACAATTCTTCGACATAAATTTCATCCCATTTTATTCGAGCCCAGAGCCAACTGTAATTATTTTTCGTCATGAATGCACGTTAGGTATGCTGCGTCGACTCGCGCTGAGAATAAATCGTGTGCTCTGACATAATGCTATACCTGCTGCATTGCAAGGAGAATGGTCTTAATTAATTATTTGTGTCCCTACGGCGGCGTGGCGCTAAACCGGGTCGTGAACCTGTCGTTCGAGTAATAATTGAAATATCAAGATAAAGATGATAAAGCGCCTTTATTCTATCACTTCATGCAAATACAAGACCAGTGCGAGAAGGACGGTTTTGGGACTAATGAGCAAAAACCCAAATAAATAGATCTAGTAATTGATCGTGACAAATGTTTGTATCATTTGCAAATATTTGTCTCGGGTCTGGGTGTTATCAATGTACAATATGTATGTATTTAAATTAAAGTATATATATATATAGTATATCAGTCATGTAGTTCCCATAAAACAAGCTATGCTTAGTTTGGTGCTAGGTGACGCTGTGTGAAAATGTCCAGCATTATTTATTTATTTAATTATTATTAAGTTATTGTAAATTAAAACACATTTCTCTATAGATATAAGAAATTATGAACTAATTACCAATCCTACAGAGTAAAAAACATATGAAATACTTTTGAATTACGAAGAACCTTGTTTTTTGTATAAAGTAAATTTAATACATACATACATACATAATACATACTCGTACACACTTATTACGCTTTAGAGATATATTACAGCAGGATACTTAATTATAACATTTTTATATAAGTAGGTAATTACAATATGAACGGTAAATAGTATGATCTTTAAATCATCTTTCTGTAAGGCAATAACACCGACTCATTCTTTTACATAGTTCTCACAATCCTACGGTTGGCTGGAAGAAATTGGCCCTTTCAGCGATAAGACTGTGTACTATTTATATATTTATCATTGACGGTAATTGCGACGAACTTCTAATTTGAAACGATACAACAAGTCCCGAACAGAAAACAAAAGGCATAGGGACATCTAGTTTACTTTTATTCAAAGGTAGTACACCACTTTTGTTTTAAATTAAATTGTTTTTTCAGGAATAACATACCTCGAGCACTTCACATTACCTAGCCATCTTATTATCGGAAGACATTCAACTTAAACTGAAATGAAATGAAATGTTTATTACTATCTCAAACAGATGTCGTAGGTACATATTTTGTTATCTCTACGTAGGTAAGTATTAAATAGTCTAATTCTAATAAAACAGTACTATGACTCACTGTACAAAAGAAATGCCGACTCATTTCCCTTGCCCGGTCTAATTGGATTTTTGTCATCAGATTACCACACCCTTGCTACCCGTGGCTTTAAGAGACCTAATCCTTGCCACTTTTTAAAATGAATTACTTCCAGGGATCTAAGGGATGCGGCTATATTGCATATTATCTGCAGTGAAAGTATTAACTTAAAATGCATGGTCTGTTCCATCATTTGCGTGCGGTTTCTTTTTAGTTTTTTTTTTCCCAAATACCGATTACAAATAAGCGATTATAATAAGCAAATAGCGGAAATGAGCTTGCCACGCCCACCTGTCACGTGGAATGCTAACTTGCAAAACGCATGTAATATTTGGACGTGTCTCTGACTACCTCTTACTTGGAGGTTGTACCTATAGATCTACACACTGAGTATGTATTTGAGGAGATCTGTCATGGATAATACAGTCATAAGCGTGTTTTTTTTGTGCGTGTAACTTTGATTTTTAGGGTATACAATGCAGAAAAAAAAAATAAAACAAAAAATCTCTGTATTTAAAATAAACTGATTTTATGTGTTCTTCTCAGGTCTCTACATATGTAAATTCGTTCGAGGATCTTCAGGATGTGACTACCACACATTTCAGTTAGAGTAATGTGGGCGAGTGCATAATTTTACAGTTTCTATTTCTGGCCGCAGATCTATGCGAGTGTCAGCGGTGGGTTTAATTAAAGCTGCTATTAATCCGGTGAGCGAGTTTAAATTTGCATTAAAATTGCGTGTAATGTTTAGGTGTTTTTACTACCTTAAAATACTTTTATTCTTCCAAGGGGAAAACGTAGGTAACTTCGTTTATACAAACTAACTAGGCCGCCCGAATAAAAGGTCTTCGACATGGCTTACCGACTGTTATGTTGTGTATTTACCGAAAAAATATGACGAAACTTAACTATTCATTGGTAATTTCATGAAATGGCGGCGTTTCCCGAAATGCCCAATTCTACGATCGGCCTACGACGTATCGAAATAATCCACTACATGTTTTGCCAAAAAGCTGACCCATTGTCTCATTGAGTATGCAAGCAGTCGAGACGTTGCCCTCCTCTATGATAATAACTGAAGCCTTATAGAACTACATATATACGCCATATCTACTGGAATAAATCAGTAACTTACCACTTTCCCGCCTCCAAAAGCTAACAATGGATTTGTGAAGTTGAAAGGCGGCATCTGCAATCTTCTGTTTACTTCCTTAGCAAACGCTGGATACGAAGGGGACGGCGAAGGCGCAACTGCTAAGTAAGACCGAAAGGCCCTTAGCGTCCTAGCAGCTGGTTCCTTCCGAAGTGGTCCAGCTAAATATCGGACCGCATCTTCAGAGTCATACTTTTCAACGTCGACTCCGATGGCAGCGTATTCACCTGTCGATCATCATTACGGTGAGTGTACGATGATTGACGCACGATTGAAAATTTAATCGATTTGGTACGATGAAATTGAGTGGTGCTACGAGTTGAAATTAGCTCGGTAGGTCCATATTTTTTACACATTAATCAAGGCACAGATGCTACGCTACTCATATGTGCCTTGATCTGTGAAATGTGTTCAATCCGCAAACTCTTGTAGCTTAGTGGCTGATCCGATTAATCGCTGATAGTTTGATTTGAGCTTTAGTTCAAATTGAACGAGCTCCACCTGCCTTAACTCTAACAAGTACGATGCCCGAATCAATACGAACATTCCAATATTGCTGAGGGTTTCATAATCCAGCGACGTTCGTGATATTGGGGAATAAACTTTGTTATAAATCTGAACGATATAACACGGATGAGTGACTCACTGACTTATTGACAATCAAGGCTCAGCATAAACCATAAGTCCTCGAGATCTGCAATCTGTGATCCTTTTTACTGAGTAGTAAAAAGTACTTTGTACTGAGAAAATGTTTTCTGAAGTTGAAGGAACGTTTTAATAAAAAAATGTCAACGCGGCATTCTCATAGTTTTATTTTATACCAAAAACTATCGTGAATTATATCATTCATATTGTAAAACAAGACGCGACGTGGAGAGAGAGCGTCACGATCACTCACCCTGATAATAGAATTATAATATCTGTAACCTAAAAGAAGACTCTCGGAAATGCGACGAAACTTAGTCTGTTTCTCTACCGTACCGTGAAAATTCGCGTCTTATATGAATCATTCCACAAATCTCTCTAATATTTAATAAAAAATTAAATCTAACACAGATTTACACATTATGAAAATCAATAATAATAGAGATGTATTCATATTTACAAATAAATTTTGAAAAATGTTAATTACTTGTTTTTTTCTTTGTTTATTGCAGCGTCCACTTATGACTTAAACGATAAAACCTATCTAGGAACAAATCAGTTGCAAAATAACGCATTAATAGAATAAGCCGTTTCGGAAATTATGGTAAAATAGATGCGTCAATCGCATACACGCCTCCTTATGTCGCGGGTAAAAATTATAGACGCAGCAAAAACAAAACTCAATCATAGCTCTTTTTATTACTTCCAAGTTTAATTTACACGGTAATTTATGAATTTTAGGACCAACTTTCTAGACGTATTTCAGATTTCTTTACAGAGTTTTAATGTGGAAAAAGTTCCACTTTATAAACGGAAGAGAAACGTATAACACTCGTAGTCATCAATGTTGAGAAACGTATAACAGATATACGTTTCTACGAAAATAGCTTTATTACAAGTAGGTACATGATCATTTCCATTTTGTTAAATGTGACTACATAATGAGATAGATATTATTAAGCCATATGAAAGTTGAGATAACTAGTTCAACAAAGGGGAAATCTATTTTGTACGCAAATTATAATATGACCTACTACATATATCATAGTCGCACCGATAATGTCAACAGTAATTTATCAAATGCCAGTAATATTTACACTATTCAAACTCTACATTATGATTGATCGGTTATACCGTTAAAACGAATATAGATTCAATGGAGCTTTGAATGACAATATCTCTTTGAAACAGTTTTCTATAGGTCCGAGCAGAAAGCTCATTACATCCCAACATTGAGGACGTTCAGACCTAAAGACCTTATTTTCTTCGATAGTTCATTCAGATTGGAAGATCGGGGTCGGTACTTTACTTGTTATTATTATAGAAGCTATGAAGTATAGGCATTTTTCTTGGTGAGGTACCTAAACGAATAAAGTAATATACTTTATGGGTTCTAAGTTTTATGAAGCATTGATAAAACTGCCATTTGCTAGAATAATAAGAGACTTATATAAACAGCTTAATAGCAACATATGGTGCCTTATTGTAAAGCATATGAAATGTAATTAGAACAAGGAAAAATAATATCCTATGGAATTTGTACTGGATCTAAAGTTCTATGAACCGATTTAGGAGGCAGCATTATAGAAGTAACTTTGCTAACAATTGAGACGCTTCATTTCACTTCTGAATCACGTTCCCATTTAGAAATCCTGTGGCATCAATTCATATCCCTTAAAATGAAATGGTGTGAATGGCACTCAGCTGAAATGCCCTCGGATAATGGGATGTTGTCGAGCCAACAAAGGGAAGATCTAGACTAATATATCAAGGAGCTTATGAAAATCATACACGTTGCTTCTTTCAGTCGAAAGAAGTCTAGAGATCTGAGATATGACTCTATAATGCCGTGTGGATAATAGATAAGGTTATTTATCATATTTACCTTTTTTTATTGTATTTACATATAGTATGGAATACCTAGGTTATGTAGTAAAAATAAAACAGGGTTGATTTTTTACTATGTACAACAAGATCGCTCTCAAAGTTAAGTTAGATTAGATTTCAAGGTGTATGGCTTCAGAATAGCATGAAGGTTTTAAAAGGCAAGCGAGACCTGTGAAATGAAAACTGTCAAATATGCATAACGCTCACTTCGACGCAAAGGCGAAGCTATTTACTTCCTCTATAGACAGCAAAGGGATGGGGTCACGTCAGTTTGGAGAATTTCTACTCGGGAGTCTTTAGTTTAGACTTTATGGCATTTAAAATCAGTTTTTTTAAACGTGATTTTTTATGTAACTCTGATTTTCTGATTATGTTCTTGTCCTGGTCTAGGCAGAATAACAGCGCCTTCTGTTCACAACAGTCGGCATTATGCTGAGCCTAGGCCAATTTGCTACTGCAGCACACATTAGTCATACTTATTTATTTCTATGTTTCAATAATAATTATTTTTTCAACCTATTATTCCTATGTTTTTTATTGTGTAACCTTTTATTGTGTACCTTTTATAATGTTCAAAATGTTTAATTTATATTGTGTGTATTGTGGTGGTAAATAAATGATATGTCTATGTCTATGTCTATGTCTATTTTTTAAAAGTGCCATATACACCCACCTTGCCACCCTATTTGAAGGATAATAACTAATTGATACAAATTTACATATTTTGGTAAATATTCCTACTATTTGAAAATAATAAAAAGTTAAAAGAATAATCAAATTCACGATAGCGATAAAATTACACAATTCTTTCAACGAAAATATTTTCAAAAGTACAGTAGACTCTTTATTAATCGTTAACCTATTACCTAGGTTACCCTAGGTACCTATTACCTATATATTTCATCTGGGCCTTCACCTCGACCCTGACGCCCTCCACTACGATGTGGGCGTCAGTGGGGATGCGCTGCCGAGGCCCGTGAAAGAACACGGCCTCGGTCTTGTGCAGCGCAACCCCCAATCCGAGCCGGCGGATCCTTCCTGCGACCAGGCATCCGCCGGCCGAGGCCAGGCTCGCCGCCTCCCTATAGCTTCTCCCCCGGGCAGTGAGAAGAGTGTCATCCGCGTAGCAGATGACACTCGTGCCACGGAGGAGAGCTCCCCGCAGGAGCCAGTCGAATCCGATGTTCCACAGGAGTGGTCCTAGGACAGACCCCTGTGGAACACCGGACTCCGCGCCGTACCGCCGCATCTGGCCAGCTTTGTCTATCAGGAGGACCGCCCGGTCCTCCAGATAGCTGGCCAGGAGGCCCCGCAGGTACTGAGGCGCTCCATGGTAGCGGAGCGCCTCAAGGATTGTGGAGTGTGGGACGGAGTTGAAGGCGTTGGCTATGTCAAATGACACAGCCAACACTCCGTCACCTGCCTCCACGGCCTCCATCACCTGACCCTTGAGCTGGGCCAGCGCGTCCACCGTCGAACGCCCCCTTCGAAAACCGAATTGGGCGTCCGACAGGTTTGGCCCCACCTCCAGCAGGAGGCCATTGAGCCGGCTGGCGACAATCCCCTCGAACATCTTACCGACCTCATCGAGCAGTACGATGGGTCGGTATGCCGAGGGGGAGTCCGCCGGGCGTCCCTCCTTACGGAGGAGGCACAGCTGCCCCTCCTTCCAACATTTCGGGAACCTCCCCGATGCGAAACACGCATCGAAGAGGTCCCGAAACCTCCCCTCCATCTGGGCGGCGGCAATGGCCACCACCCGCGCGGGGACGCCGTCCGGCCCGGGGGCCGTCTTCTTGGCGCGGAGGCGTAGGACCTCCGCGGCAAGCTCCTCCGCCGTGACCGGCGGGGCTTCTTCCTCCTCCTCTTCGGGAGCCGCGCTCCGCGGGGGGTCCATTGCTGGTGGGGTGAAGTCGGTCCCGGGGGGAAATAGGGACCGAACCACTCCATCCAGCAACGCCGGCTCGAGACACTCCGTCAGCGGGGGACCATAGGGGCGCAGTTTGTTCCGCGCCGTCTTATATGGTCTCCCGTACGGGTCCCTGTCGAGACCCTCCAGCATCTCAGCTCGCGCCGCGTCATCGGCGGCGGTCATTGCTGTCTTGAGGACCGTCTTTGCCTCCACATAAGAGGCGTAGAGACGGTCCTCCTCCTGGGGGTCTCGCCGGCCACGCCGCCGACTCCGCGCATACTCCCGCCTGGCCGCCACACAGTCGGCCCGGAGCCCCGCCAGTTCCTCCGACCACCAGTACACGGCGCGACGAGGGGGCGGGCGGCGGGACCGAGGCATGCTGGAGTTGCACACCTCGGTCAGGGACCTCCGGAGTTTCACCGCCGCGGCGTCCACGTCCAGGACTTCGACAGGAGGCGTGAGCCAGTCCTGGACGAACGCCGCCTCCTTAGCCGCCTCGCGGTCGAGGCGGGTAAGGGCCCACCGCGGGAAGGATGGTCGGCTCGAGGGAGCCGTCATCCGGGGGCTTTGGGTGATGGAGACGTCGAACCGCACGTATCGGTGGTCCGACAAGGTCTCCATCATCTCCACCCGCCAGTTCAAGACGCGGGCGGCCAAGACGGGGGTGGCGAACGATACGTCCACCACTGACCCTCCCCGTCGCCGCACACACGTCTGAACCGTCCCTCTGTTGAGGAGGGACAAGCCGGACGAGGCAGCCCAGAGCTCAACCAGGGGGCCCCTGGCGTCGTTCCTCGTATTGCCCCAGGCCGTCGACCAGGCGTTCAGATCGCCCATGACGACGATCTGGCGCGGCGCGGCCCTTCCCACAACCGCCCTCAGGTCTCCGAGAAAATTCTCGAATTCCTGGAGAGGGCGGTTTGGGGAAAAATAGACGCCCACCAGGGCTATTTCTCCCCACGCGGCGGCCACGTATCCCGGTCCCCTCTCTAAAAGCGAGAGGGGAGGGGAGTCTGTGGAAGACCGCGCCACCAATGCCACCAAGCCGTCCCGATCACCCAGCCAATTGCCGGGGATCGAGTACGGCTCGGAGACCACCGCCACGTCCACCAACCACTCAGCCAAGATCTGCATTAGCAGATCCTGGGCTTTCTTGCAGTGGTTGATGTTCGCCTGGAGGATGTGATGTGATGACCTATCCATCATTCATCCATCACACCTCCCTCATCAGCCGCCGAGGTCCCTGCTTGAGGGGCGGCGGTCGCAGCGGCAGGCGGGGTCTGCGCCTGGGCTTTGCCCTTCTTAGAGGGAGGATTGCAGTTCCTCCCCTTCATGATATGTCCCGCCGGACGGCCGCTGGCTGCGCACACAGCGCAGCGCGGCGTGGCGGCCTTGCAGGAGGCGGACTTGTGCCCTTCCTGGCCGCAGCGGTAGCAGCTGTCCGTCCTGTCCACTTTGGATGGACAGAGGGCCCGCGTGTGCCCGATTCCGAAGCACTTGAAGCAGCGCAGAGGCTGATCTTCAAGTGCCCGGACTCTGCAGGAAGTCGAGAGTCCCACTGTAAGCCGTCCTTTTGCGATGACGGCTTTGGCTGCGGTGACTGGGCACTCAAGGCGGATAGTGCCCATGCCACCACGGCCGGGTCTGATGTCCCGACCTTGCACCGCTGCGGTGTCGCAGCCCCCAACTGCTGCGATTGCCGCCACCACCTCCTCTTTGGTGACTGAGTCATCAAGATCAGTCACCTCCAAGGCCGCCGACTTTATAGGCCTGACCACCTTGGCCGCGTCCGCGATGACCTCTTGCAGTTTTCCTGCGAAGAGGTCTGCGTGAGCGCCGCCTTGGGCCCCTGGGAACTCGAATATTCGAGCTCCGGCTTGGGTCCGGCGGCACGTGACAGCTCCGATCCCGAGTTGGGTGGGATCGGCGTTCGTACGAGCCCGCTTGAGAACGGACTCGTACGTTTCACCGCGCTCTGCAGCCTCCGCGGTGAGCGTCACCACGACGGCTGCGGTCTTAGGAGGAGTCAGAGTTTTCTTCTGACTCCTTCCGGCGGGGGCCCTTTTAGCTGCGGGGGCAGCGGCGGCGGGCTTAGGGGCCGACTTTTTCCCCTTCCCCTTCCCCTTACCCTTGCCGGTCGTCTGGGACGGGCAAGAAGGGGTGGTGGTGGTGGGGGCGGTAGGGGCGGCGGCCGCTTTCGGCTTTTTGGCCTTGCCCTTTCCCTTGTTGACCACTTCGGTCCACGGCTGGTTGGACGGAGTGGTCGAAGGTAGTTGGGCGTCCTCCGTTTGGGAGGATGGCCCCGGCTGATTTGGCTTCTTACGCGCCGCTCGGAGCGGCGGTCGGAGGCGCTTCTCCGGTAGGAGCCTGTCCTCGATGCCATCGAGGCAGGCTCTCGTGAATGCCCTTTCCTCCATGACAACCTTGCGGATGATGTCCTCAAGGTTGGAGGAGGAGGGGCCTTCAGCCGCCGGCGCGGGTCTGGGATTGGCCTTAGAAGGCCGAGACGTGGCTTCATCAGCCGCCGGTCGCGGGTCGGCCTGGGCGGGCCGGGCCGTGGCTTCAGCCAGCTTCTTATGCAGCTGGCTGACCTCCGACTGCAGGCGGTCTACCCTAACCTGCAGTTGCCGCGTCTCGTCCGTGGCAGTGCGGTGCACCAACTCACGTACAATGCCGCGCATGCTCGCGGCCCTGCACTTTAGGGACTTCTGAAAAGTCCCTTTGAGATTGGAGGACTTAGAGGCAACCTCCGTGATCTCCTTCTCATCTTCCTGCGCCATGCGCTCCAGCTCCTCCAGGGAGTGGTCCGCGTACTGGACGCAGGATGCGCCGTAGCCAGACTTGGCCCGCGCAGCCCGCGCCTGCTGCTCTTTAGCAGCGACCTGCTCCTCCAGGTCCTGTTGTAGCTGCGCCCGGCGAGCCAGGTTCAGCTGGCGCTGCGCGTCTACCAGACCCACCTCGTGGGTGTCGGCTATGGCGACCCGCTTCTTGGCCTTAGCCTTGACCTTAGGCTTGCTCCTCTGAGTCGTAGCCGAATCCGAGGAGCCGGAACCGTCCTTAAGGAAGGCCCGCTTACGTGCTGAACCCTCCGTGATTGCCACGAGAGGGCTCTCCGACATGGAATCAATGGACTCATTAGAGCCCGAAAAATCATCCGCTCGGCCATACAGGCCGACCGCCAATTCTTCATCAGGTTGGCCCTGAGAAGGGCCTTTTAAGAAACGCCCTTGGGCGTCTCTCGCAGGTTTCGGCAGTTTAGGCATGGTTGCCTCCGCCAGTGTCGTAGAAAGCCGCAAAAGATTCTACAACGCACAGTGCACTTTAGCCGAGCCCAGTCTGCCACTCCGTTACGGTGGTCAGAACTGGGTCGTTTCCAGGGGACGCGACGTGGACGCAAGCACTGTGAGGGGATCCCCCACGCAAGCACTGGTCCTTGACAGCAGGTGGCGCTTCGGCCCGCACTTCTGCGGGCTGTCGACGCGCCTGCTAAAGGTCGCGGGGGCGCTCTCCTGGCTCCTCCCTAATATGGGAGGGCCCAAAGCGCGATGCCGGCAGCTGTATGCCGGCATCCTTAAGAGTATGGCCCTGTACGGGGCCCCCATCTGGGCGGACTCCCTCCAAAGGAGGGAGAACGCCGCCGCGATCCGGAGGCCCCAAAGGGCCATCGCACAGCGGGTGGCCAGGGCCTACCGTTCGGTAAGTTTCTCGGCGGCGTGCGCACTGGCGGGCACCCCTCCTTGGGAACTCGAGGCGTGGGTGCTCGCCAGAGTGTACGAGTGGACGGCGGGGCGAAGGGCGCTGGGAGAGCGCGTCGCCCCGGAAGAGCGGGAGGCCGTCCGGCAGCAGGCGAGGGACGCCATCGTCCAGCATTGGACGGAGGACCTTGCCTCCGCCGTTTTTGGCCGCCGAACCCTGGACGCTCTGGGGCCAGTCCTACAAGACTGGCTCGAGCGAGACCACGGCTTCCTCTCTTTCCGTATGGTGCAGGTGCTATCCGGGCATGGATGCTTCGGATCGTACCTGCACCGGATCGGAAGGGAGGAGGCCCCGCTGTGCCACGAGTGTGGTGCAGCGGAGGACACGGCGCAGCACACCCTCGAGGTGTGCCCGTCGTGGTCCGAGCCGCGCCGCGGCCTGACAGCAGTTGTCGGGCCGGACCTCTCGCTTCCCGGTGTGGTCAATTCCATGCTGGGAAGCGAGGTGGCTTGGGCAGCAGTCGCCTCCTTCTGTGAGGACGTGATGTCACAGAAGGAGGAGGCTGAGCGTGCGCGAGAGCTGGACCCTCTCGCGCCGCCGCGGCGAAGGAGGAGAAGGGGGAGAGTGAGAAGGGGTGGGAGAAGGCCATCGTAGTCGCCTTCTCCTTGCCTTCTGGTGGTGAATAGCGGGAGATAGGCGCGGGGGCGCCCTCTCCCGCATTGCACATATTCACCACCCCGTCGGGCGGGAACGGCCGTACTGTCGTTCCCGAGCCCCTCCCTACAGGGGGGGGCGTGCTGGCCCCGCTGTAAAGGTGGGGGCTCGTCGGCGGGGGACTGGACGTAAAGGCTTTGCCGGATTCCCAGTCCTCCTCCACATAGACGATGCTGGACAGCCGCTGGGTCGTTTAGTGGGTATACCGGTCTTAGACCGGGGAGTCCCACATATCCCTCCCATCCCCCAATGGGAGGGAATGCGTAACGCATTTTTCCCAGCGAAAAAAAAAAAAAAAAAAAAAAAGGTACCTATTACCTATAATAAAATATTGAAACTTACCAGAATCCAATAGTTGCATCGCATCCAAAGCCAGCATCAGTCCAATATGGTCGTGGTAGTATCCCACAGTCACGTAAACTGCGAAAACATTTTATACTTTTACTCTGTTGTGTTTATTACACTCAGAAACTATTGAGAAAAGTGTTCTTCCATATTTCATCAATGAGTCACTTATTTATTTTACACTAACCTCGTCCCACGGCTTCGCCCGCAAGGTTCACTTATAAAAAATATAATGTGCCAATGCCTATGTGTTATTCGAAGCCACTAACTATACCTGTTCTAAATTTCACGAATATTGGTTAAGCTGTTACCGGAGATTATTAGCAACAACCATAAAAACATCCAATTTTTTGCATTTATAATATTAGTAAGAATCTAAATATATTTTATTTGCACTCAAAGTCTGATGAGAAAAGTGCTCTTCCATATTTATTTTCATCGATAAGAGATTGATTTATCTTTTTTCCATCTCTAAAAATACTTGAGCGTGTTACTGAATTTTAAAAGAGTAAAAATCGTAATATGTATTTATATTTATTACGATTTTTAAATTATAAGACAACGCTTTCATATAAGAAACAAAATGGTTACTATTGCCTAGTTTTATAATATTTGTGCTATCGCAAACATAGTCTTAACGACAGTTATCTTGTGTTTTTCCTATAAGAGCGCACATTCAACGCATTATTTTCTTAATAAGCTCTGCAGGTCCAGAGCTAATATGTGCTATGATAGAACAAATTAGATATTATATAAGCAATTCACTAGCAATAAACAGTTTAGCAATAACAATCAAGTCTGACCATTTATTCCTATGACAGATTCCTATGAAAACATGTATCAAAAAGCTTTGATTAGGACCTAACCACCTGTTATTCTTACTATTTATTACGATGACAGATTCGTTGTAGTACTCGGGCCTAAATGTTATCGATGCTAAAAGTTAGTCTCATAGTTAATCAATTTTACTTTTATCATCATCATCATCACAGCCTGTAGAAGTCCGCTGCTGGACATCGGCCTCCCCTAAGTAGTGCCATGACTAACGATCCAACTTTAAAATCCTTTAAGATTTCATCGATCCTGTACCACATACAATGAGAGAAAAGGCTTAAGGACAATTTAACCATCATTAACGTAAATAAATGAATAAACACTCAAAAACAACATTCATAGTCCAGCCCCCACTCCCTGTATTGTTTGTCAGAAACTACGGGTACCATAGTACCACAATACAGACCCGAAACAAATATCTGCAGAACATGCAAACACACGTCCCTCGTGGGAAACGAATCCACAGCTCTTGCGTGTCAGCCGGCTGCTCGCCTGCCGAGCCAACGAGGTCGTTGTTTAATTCATGCTGTGTTGTTAAGAGTTCGTCCACGAAAGTACGACAACCATACCCATTCTTGCCGCCACGCAGCAATGCTCGCATTGCTGGTTTGAAGGGCATGAGTGTCGGTGAAATTACAGGCACATGCGACGGGTCGGCTACGCGCCAGTTATAACTCTGGTGTTGCAAGCGTCCATAGGTTACAGAAACCGCTTACGAACAGGTTGGCCGTATGCTAGTTTACAACTATAATTCTGTAAAATAAGGGTTGTGCCCTTAATTAGTTTGCTGAAACACGTAAAAAGTATAAGATATCTTTGACGAATTCTGTGTAAAAAATATATATATTAGTTGTAGGTATATAAGTCATTTAGTTTCCATAACAGCTCTGTTTACTTTGGGGATATATGTGTGAAAATGTCCAAAATGTCCACCATTATTATTTTTATAAATAATCTCAAAACAAACTCACTTCTAGTGTCTTTATAAGTGTCCCTCACGATGTCGAGAAATGGATTACGCGAGAAGTTCTCCCGTCTGTTCTCGTAGTAATAAGGCTGCCTGTACACTTGCACCGTCCGTACTGAAATCTGTTGTTCTCTAACAGCGGCTATTATGGCGAGGGCTAGCCGCGAGAAGTCATGGTTTGGTGCTTTAAGGTATACGAAACTGACCTGAAAAAAATGTGTCATACGTAGAGCAAACTATCAGTTTTCAGTTAACAGTCCTCATTCTTATTAGACTATACAATATAAGTAAGATCAGGTATTGGGATTCTAATCAACTTTCTTAAGGGAAATTACCTTCTCTTTTATTAGAGTCGTTGCAAGATGAGGCATGTCGATATACCACGGTTGTCAGAGTGGATAAACTGCAGAGCCTCATTAAAATGCGTTCAGTTGTTTTCAACTAGGCGTTAGCAGCCGAGTAGTTTGAAAGTTCCAAACAAATAGTGAAGCAAAGTCGGAAGGGAGTGAGATAGATATGCAAATAGGTATTGTTTACATGCATGAAATTGAAATTCCTTAGCACGGCGACGACCGAACGGGAGATATCGATGTCCGATGGGCGGGTGCGGGCGAAAGTAGCATAAACGCGCTTGTTCGAACTGGCTACGTCTCGGCAATACTGTGGGACAAAAGATAAAGTTGTAATTATATTTGAGCTCACACAGCATATCATCAGATCACTTCGCTATCACCATTATACCATTGTAGTCAACCACACATTACCTAGCAATTTAAACAGATGATCGAATCTGCATTGATGATGAATTGCCTACAAAAAAAATTGCCTATAATAATCCTCATCGATTTTGACAACGGCGACCTTAATTACAAGGATTTATCCTAAACCTACTTCCTGGTATAAAAAAGAATTGCGTTATTATAAACATGCGTTTATAATAACGCAAGATTCAAAATACAAAATTCTAAAGCGGTTATCGGTTGTGTAGAATGACTGTAAATTTATACCCTTATGGTTGCCTTATACAGCATGCTAGTAAACAAACTGCATTGCACGTAATCTATGATAAATGAATTACAATTCGATTACATTTAGCTTTGTCTTTAGTGTCAATATTTGATGATACACATTTTGATGACTGTCACTGATGTTGCGATATCGGGATCTTCTATCAAAAATCAGAGTTTCTGAAGAAAACCTAACAAGCAAGGACTATAAAGCAGTAAAACATACCCCGGAAACAGGCCGTACAAAAATCTGATAAAATTCAGACAGATTTTTGGCGAAATATGGGCATTGATAAAGTTTATTATTTAGTGTTGCCAGGCATTAATACGAAGCGCTATTAATGAAATTGCTATTAACATAAAATCCATAATACGAGTAGCAAATACCATGTAACGCATTAGGCGTGAGTCTCAATGTTAATGTCTATGGAGAATTAATAGCCCGTTCAATCTATGTACCAATTCACAGAGCCTGGTTTTTGCTGTAGCATCGTAGTTAAGAAAGAAATGTTCCAATCCCAGCTAGAGTTTGATTCTCAGCTAGCCAGGGATTCATTGAACGCAAACGATTGATAAATAGAGTATAATTGAAAAAAAAAATATTTCTACTCTATTCATCAATCGTTTATCGTCGAAAAATAGTCATTGATGATACTTATTGATCACACCTAATTAGTATAGTAGGGAGACAGTAAAATGATACTAGGCCGAGAGAGTTGAGTAGGCGATTAGGTAGGACCAATGGCTCGCACTAGCACTCGTCAAAGTGTTCATACGAATCGAGCACTCGGCTGAGAGAACTGACTCGTTAGGTGTAATCAACCCATTTTATGAAGTATAATGTAGCCGAATACTCGTGAATCAGAATGTGCTATAGGAACTCACGTACGGATTGTTAAATTTCACAATACAGACTATGTAGTGTCTACATTTATATAAATGGGACATTAGCGAGAAAGTACAGTCAGCAAACCAGTATTTAGTTACATTAAAATATAAAAAGGAACTAACGAAAACATTTACTCGTAACTTTTAGGTTAATGTTTAAATTTCATAAGCTTTTAGGGACAAACTTGCATCTCAAATAAAATTAATTAATTGAATGAGTAAAGTTACATAGTCGGAACTGGCCACTTAGATAAACAATATTTAAAAATTAATTACAATATTTATAATAAAAAAGAAATCTCTGTAGAAAACAGACAGAAAACAGAAACAGTTAGCTTTATCATTGTTTTTATACTTGAACATAATTTTGAAAATTACGTGTCTACATCATAATGGATTTGGCTCGTGAAAATTTTCGTGCTATGATTAACTACGATTTTAAGTCAACTACTTTTGACGATGAAGCATCATGCAAGACGATTATTTATATCCGGCTTGACAGAATTCAAGCGCGGTCGTATCTATCGCAATGGCGAATTTCGTGTTGGTCGCCCGCCTGTCCACCGCAGTGCCGTATGATTCAAACAGACAGGCATGTGACCTACCATGAGATTTTGACATCCTTAGGCATATGCATTAGTCAGATACAATTAATCCTACACAAATATTTGGGCATGAGAAAGCATTGGATCCCTCACAATTTGACTAAGGCTCAAAAAACGGACCGCGTCCCTTGCATTGCCATGCACCAGCCCATCTGGTAAGCATGGCATGCAATGCCAGATTTAAAGAAGAGTTATCAAATTTGGCGTGGGATATAGCAACAGGTGCCGAAACTTGGATTAATAGCTATAACCACAAACCAAAACGGCGTGCATGAAAAGTGCCGAAAAGCGGATGATTGCTTCTTTCTTTAATCAAACTGGACATGTGGCTACTGTTGCTGGTTCATTTGTTTGCCGGAAGTTGACAATCTCATGACAAACTCCGTAAAAATAACCAAAACGCCATATCATCTTGCAACCTGACAATGCTCTCACACAGCCAGACAGACAAACTAATTTTTGAAGATGAAAAACGTAGAGTTATGAGCCACCTTGCAAACAGTCCTAACCTAGCACCTTCTTATGTCTATCTGTTTCTTTAAATTAAGAACCAAATACGCGGTCAACGATTTTCATCAACAGAAGAGGCTGACGAAGAGTGTGAAAAACATGTAACCGAAGTCACCACGGAGGATTGGCATAAATCTTTTAAAAATTGATGAATTTTTAAAAGATTTATGCCATTGTTCGTATGAAAAAGTGCATCAACTCTAACGGAGAATATTTTGAGAAACAATAAATTATTTTTTGACAATTCATAGTATTTTATCTCATTCATTCCGGGAGTTTTTAGTATGCCCCTCGTATATCTTTCTCAACTATTATGACACAGCTATCATTATATGCCTGGAGTGCATTAATTTGTTATTACAACGAATTAATTCAGGTGCACGTTATTATCTCTATTGTTATTTGAACAATAGCTGCACAATACATGTATTGCATATAGTTTAATAAAAGGTTTTGTCATACAAAATAGGTTTAACTGCCTACAACGCCATGCATAATTGATACATACAAATTATTCACCAAAGATATTCTGTGGGAGAAGAAACACACTGTTTACTTTGCACGTTACAGCCAATATTACATACATTTATTTTATGTAAATAAGAATAAACAGCTTGACCACTTATTCCATTCCAAGGTATGCATCTTAGAACGACGAGTATTTAGTCATATAAGATATTAAATTACAAAAAAACAGACTTAATCTCTCATAACTAAATAACTCGGGAAGCCTCAAAAAAAAAAAAGTTAATTGCCCACAGAAATTGACTGAATTCAGAAACTCCCACGTTTTTTAAGTCGTTTAAAAAATAATGTAGTTTTTCAGTTAGTATTTGTGTAGATTTAGTCTGACATAGCAATTGAGAAATAAGTAAACCCGTAAGTGTAAACTTTACAAACAATAAACCTTAGGTGACCGGTTTTTTACCAAAAGTTCCATTATATAAAAATACATACTTTTCGTTTAATTTTCGTAAAATGTGTGTTTTTATCAATGTGTTAATCTCATGATATTGTGATCAGTGGGTTAGGATTCGCACTTTCGGCTGATATTCAAATTATTTTTTTATAATATTCAAAAAAGATGAATCTTGGCCGGACCTCCCGCATGCTATAAAATTTTAATTTAATTTATTCATGTTTAATGTCCTACACACAATGGTTAAGCTTAGATCTAGTGTGGCTCCAAGTAGGTTGGTAGGTACATCGGCCCTGTCGTTAACAGCCTGGTCGTTATTCTTGGGATGTTTAGATCGATCTCGGGGCTCAGTCGGCATAGTCTCTGTCGGCATAGTTCGAGTTCCGCCGAGCTTGATATTGTTGGGTATTTATAAATATCATGAGATTAACATTTTGAAATAAAAACCAATTAACATTGTTTATTATTTTGTCATCAGTACTTGCAAATTCACTTACATAGCTGATCATAGGTAGATTGAAGGCTGCAGCCATACGGCCTTCGTGAACACATGTCTCCTGCGGTCCGATGAATGCTGACACGTTGGCTGCCCACAATGCGGCCACCTTTAGGAAAGATACAATCACAAACATGGCATGAAACATCTTCCTTGGTATTTGTAGGTCAAATCTCTTTCTTATCTTTGAGCGATAAGGTTCTGTAAGGTATAGAAGTTAAAAAAAAACTCTAATATCGTGGTGAGGATATAATTTTAATTTGTCAAAATATCTTACATGTTGCATTTAATGCTGCTATGCATAACGTGGGAAATTGACAATATATATGTTTGGAATTGCCTCTGGTTACCCCCTACTTGAGGGTAGCCACAGGCAATTCCAATTCCATGTTCAGCATGCTGAGTACCTGAGGATTCATCATGGCCAATACAGACGTGAGCATGTTTGTTTATATTTTATCAAACAACCTCGAACAAACATTATGCTAATACACACGAAAATTTGGATGAGTCAAATTGGTAAGAAATTTGCAAGAAGTTAAGAAATTACTTCTTTTTATGTGACGACTTTACGACATTTAAAACAAGATTAATCCTTGCTAACAAGTCAAAGTAATTAAGTTGAACCGTAAACGCTTTAGTTTTCCAGCGTCCTACAGTGTTACACCCCACAAGTTTACGAGAGCTGCAGCGAAAAACTGCGAGAAATTTAATATGAAACAAAGATTTAACACTAGATTCTTTATCCGTCCGCTTTGACGATAGTCTTTATTTGTTTCGTAAAACTGAGGAATATTAAGCCCTATTTTGCTACAGTGAGTACAAACGCAATTTGTGGGTTAAGAGGACGTGATTATTGTAGAACTAGTATTCTTTGTAGGCATATTGCTTATATAAATCATAACAAACCCCTGATATTCGTGGCCACCGCTTCAGTAGATTGTTACCAAATTTTAAATGACAAAGTTTTTAAAAAACTATCCTGATATGAGGTAAGTACCAAATTTTGAAATATTCTAAAGAATTAAGTAAGTATAAAAAGGATAAAGGTTTTTTTTTTTAAATTATTATTAACTTACTTAAAATCATCGAGATCAAATAATCTGAGGTTTAGTGTAACATTTTCCCTTTCTGAATGGACAAGAAAGATTTGAAGTGTCAGAATATTTGTGGTTCTATTAGCTACGAGTATTATAGCGCTCCTTTCTTGGGTATCATTTGCAATTCGTCTCTCATAATTTACCCTTTGTTTAGTATAAAGGAGGTATGGCATGTGTCATTATGTTTAATTCTACATAGAACATTGTTAATTTCGTTTATCGTTTGAAAGCACTGTGTCACAAAATTTCCAATGCTTTAACAACCGTTAAGATTTTTAACTAGTAACTAGGTACCTAAGGTTTGGACTTGGAAGCGGTGGAAGAAATAATTTAAAATAAAATAGCAGTCAATGCAAATACCTATTATGTAGTATTATGCTTATCATTGAGGGCACTCGAACGACAATAATGACTGGAAGCAATTAGCAAGCGACGTAGCTCTTTGGAATAATAAGGATGGCAGTTTCAATTCCATTAAGCCTCTGGTCTCAAGACTTAGGACGCAGTCCATTAAAACACCACGATATCAAATCATATGCGATACGCACTCACTGCATCATACGCTTTATTGAATATTCCAAAATGTTGCTGCTTCTGACAATGGAACGCGACAATGGTTGCAGTAAATCACCAGCCCGCAAGGGGGCTCTACGATATACGATAATTATAGCTATCTCCTCATCTCTAAATGACCAATGAAGGATCAGAAATAAAAAAATATACTTATAACGGTTTACGTGTGAATACGCCATTTAGTGACTGTCCTTAGTAGATCTGACACTACACAGTTTCACAACATGGCGTGCTTTTTGTTACAATAGCACCTGGCTATGACGAACTCTATGACAGTGCGTGCTCTCTCGCTTAAATGACTTCATCAACATACAGCGCCATGTGTCACGTGTAGATGTCAGGCCTGAGGGAGTTTACCTAGGGAGGGATTGATATATTCATTCTACCAGTCTAGCTTAAACACTACACACCACATTTTAATCGACTGATATAAGCGACATTTCAGTCGAATGTTGGCTTTAGACAGCTCCAAAGACACGTTCTTAACAGTGCTGATCCAGATTTACCCTCAAAAGCTTAAATTGATTCTTTTTACGGAAGATGGGTAATAAACGTTTCACAAAACGGTAATGGTATAAAGGTGTAACGTTTCGCAACGATAACATTTTACTGCGAATATCAAACCTTTGAAATCTGAGACTTGGATTGCCTCATAAGATTCAGATTATTAGTAAAGTTATACCTACTTTGTCTTCTATAGACCAGATCCTGACTACAAAAGGTTTATATACATCTGCTGATATGTAAGTGGGATCTCTAAACCTTGGGTACACTGACCCGTGGGCGTCTTTGTCTTCGTGACACCTTTTTGTCTGATGAAATGTTCTAAGATTATTCATAACGACGTTTAGACGTCCTCAATGGCGCAGTGGGCGAAGGCCCATCTGAGACGCAAAAGGTTGCGGGTTCAATTCCCGCCGCGGGACAAATGTTTGTATCTGCAAATACTTGTCTCGGGTCTTGGTTTTTTCTATGACTTGGTTATTTCTTTAAAAATATATATATATATATAAGTATTATATCGACTGGTATTATGGGAACTACATGACTATGTAGTTCACATAATACAAGCTCTGCTTAGTATGCTAGATGATGCTGTGTGAAAATGACAAGCATTATTATTATAATAAGCACTGCGCTGTTACACGGACAGCTTATCTTTTTTATCGGCATCATCATCACCAGACTGTAGAAGTCCACTGCTGAACACCTCGCCCAAAGAGTGCCATGACGAACGATCTTGGGCTATCTCCATTCATCGATATCCCACAACCTTTACAATCTTATCAGCCCATCTTAGTTTGATGACGCCATTCGAGAACACTTTTTCTGCAGCGGTTGTCGGTTCTGCAAGCTATCTGCCCATTGCCACTTGTTCTTGATAATTCTAAGAGTTATGTCCACATTTTTAATAACGTGGACATAACTCTATATTTTTTATAAGGTTTGTATACGAGTAAAACAGTTTAGCCGGCAGGCATGTGATTCAACGCTATAAAGTTATGGTTCAAGTTTTATGCACTATCACCCTACAGCTCCACTTTACGAGCTCTTCCGAGTACATCAATCTCATGTAATGCTCATAATAGATTAAACGTAATAGTCCTTCAATAGCTTTTCCGTCCTGTTTTTGATAAAGACTACGAGGAAAAAGCTAGTTAGAAAAACAAGACATCAATTCCAGTAGAACTTGTCGTAAATGTTGTAAGGAAACATAAAAAATGTTATAAATTCAGTTGCATTTGGACATTTACTAGGCAATCTTGCAAATATTTACAGTTTCGCTAAAAGACGACTCGATGATTGGACTCTCCAGGAACTGACCGAAGTCTTTAGCAAAAGGTTGTGGTGTGTATTTGGTAAAACCTTTGCTGCTATTCCTGAAACGTATGTAGCTATTTGTGGCAAGAATGCTGAAGTATAAAAATCTCACCAGAAATATATTTCAAGTGGAAGAACTTGCCAACATATGATATTTTCAAAGGAGATATGGGACCCACAATTTCCATTTCATGCATTAACCAGGATAATACGTCAAGCTACGCACAGTGGGTGGCCACGTTATTGCCGACCTTAATCTGAATTCTACTTTTACACATAAATTATCTTAGTTCTCTTACATTATATACATATGCTACCCATATTATATACACTTTACTTATCCAATACTGGTGGACTACTGAAATAACCCCATGTATCACGACTTATTGAGCTATGAATGATTAGCTGTTTGAGTGGGACTTTGAAAATCCTTTGGCAGAAGGAAAATATCCGAATTGCGTGCCTTTATTTGGGCCAGTGACCGAACCTCTCAAACTAACACACATTTTGCAGTACAACTAACGTTATCTTGCGTGATGCTTACATAATGCAATGTTGTTCATTATGTGAACGCGAGCCAAGTCGATTGAATCAAAGTGAATAAAGCTAATAAGATTCTTGGATGAATGAGGCACGCGCTCGAGATGCTATGGGGGACATCACTAGTTAGTTCACTGGCAGTCATTTGAGTATCGTATTGTAATTCCAAAGTACTTACATCCCCTGCATATTTCGAAGGGCAATAAATTTTCCTGAAAACCACCCAGTATGTATATCGAATTAAAGCTCATTATGCCCACTATAATGTAACTGCAACCTTAATTGCGATCGCTAAACCAATATAAATTGTCGCTTGTTTATTAGTGATTGCACGACAAGCTTTTCGTGCGAAAGCTATAACTACAGCTAATTAATATTTCAGACGCATAGATCTGTCACTTTATTTGCGTTTGAATGATCACGACCAAGGATTTATGAGCTGGCTTATTGTCCGCATCCTCAATGCGATTCCTTTTTAATTAATTCACAGGAAACAATCGCTAATTAGAATCGGACATCTATTTTTAATTAATGCATATCGCTTCAGCACGCTTACCCATTAGGCTTACTCTGTAGAGTCCAATCGATAAAAGCTATATTTAGACTATATAATAATGGTATATGTATATGAATCTTTATTTATACCGATTGAAAACAATGTCAATTACAATAACTTTGCCGCTATGGTGCTAGATAAATTATTAGCTATTTTCTATTATGATACTTCTGCAAATGCAATCTGTGCTCAGAACCTGTGAAAGAATAATGGCCAATGGATAACGGGCGAGTGGGCTTTGACTCCGGTAATTTTTCAACCGATTGGAAAAAGTGTTCCGATACTAAATTGGAATGTTTTTATGAGATTTTTGTCTGCTTTAGATTTTATGCCAAGACCGGGTTGGATCGTAAAACCTAATTTATGAATATTGGTGGCACACCTGTCGTATGGAAACTTCTTCTTGGCCGTACGTTTCAGCGACAACGAAGTCTAGAGAATGGCCCATCGGCCCCAGCAGTTTTTCATTCACTTCATCGACAGCCATGGATATTGCTCCTGTTAAAATATAAAATGAGAATACTTAAATATTCGATTTATTATTTGATTTGTGTGATATTCTAACTACATAAATAGATTCCCATTGGTATCGGTAATTTTTCGTTCACTTCCTCGACCGTCATGGATGATGTTTCTGTTAATATAATGTGTAAATAAATAAATGTGGTTGATGTGAATCAACGGTACTAGGAAAATTGCTTCGTGTGATATTCTTGCTCGCTAATTGGTTTCGGTAGTTTATTTTATTCACTTTCTCGCCGTCATGGATATTGCTTCAGTTGAAGAATAAAGTGTATACAAATAAATATGATTGATGTGAACATTTCTAGGTAAAGAAGCATAGTGAATGTTTATTTGCCTACCTATAAATAGGTAGCTATGAAGAGATTTTATAAAGTGCGTGCGCGCGTGCCAAATGCTAGCATGAATTAATCTTTGTGGGTCGGATCTCGGATCGATCTGGCAGTAAAATAAACAGGCATATCTTTGATCGCATTTATAAGCAAAGTGTTGTGCTAGCGTGTGCAAAGTCTATTAAATAATACTAAATAATGTAAACGTCAATTCAACTGACGCAAGAACATATAACTTACTGATTTTGTTATAGGCATTTAACAATACCTACAAAGTATTGTTCATTATAGATAATGCCTAAGTGAACTAGGCCAATACGCAATTATGATAATGGATGTCCCTTCGATTGTGATAAACTCTTCATTATAATTCAATGCATGTATGTATATAAGTTGGAACATATGATGATAAACTTTACACTCTGTGGACAATGACAAATTTGAAACCCATAAAATATGGAAAATAAGGTATGTGAAAACAAACTTGCAGGTTATATTTAAGCCTGTTGTTGTTGATAACAAGAACAAGGTATCTCTGAATTCTACACATAACAAATTACCCTTGTTCCACGACTTTTTTTATTCGAGATAATTTTTACTTGTCGTTACGAGTACCTAACCTATGAAAATGGTGATAAAAATCAGCTGTTTTAGGTGAAAATCGAATTAATCTGTAGTTTTTCGTACTTCAACTTATGTCAAAGATATTGTTCAGGCACAAAATCCAAAATAAAAAAAAACAAGTTTCTGAAAAAAAAAAACATATTGCATTTTATTTTAGGAAAACTTCACTGTCACGCGCAGAATCCCTTTCGGGATAACATACATGTGCCAGGGCTGTATAAGTAAATCATTCTAGTTTTTTGTGTAAGTAGGTAGTTATAGTCCACTCACCTGATAAGACTCTGCCAGGTCTTTGGTAGCTATAGTCTCCTGGGCGTCTCTGTGATCCGGTCAAATATCCAAGTGTGAATTTCTCGCCGTATGTGTTGGTTATTGTCCCGATGAGAAAGCAGCAACTCCAGAAACACTGTGGTAAAAAAAAATTTTTTTTTTAGGAATCTAGGAATCAGATTTAATCCTTAGAATAAATTCTGAAACACACGTTTGTTCTCATTGCAACGCCCAGTTATAATATGCTCATATTTCAAAAACAAAAGTTTTCATCTGGAACAAAATGCCCGCAAATAATAGTTGTTAAAAATTTTGCGCGGAAGATAAACGGCGAACAAAGAAAGTTGAGCCCTAATTTAAAATTTTCACTGTAGCAAATCGTTTGGAGGGCACGTGTGACCAACATTTTTCCAATAGTGTCCGCTCGTAAAGCGCCTCCAGTGTGGAAGTGAGCTTTTAAACACACGCTTTCCAGCCTAGTGTGTTAGTGTTTATTATTTTATTGTGCAGCTTTATTTTTCAGCATACTTATTAAGGTATCCATGCATGCATAATGTTAGCAGAATGAATCTCACAATGAACCTACTTAAAAAATAAGTATTGAATTAGTATATATCGGTCATGTAGTTCCCATAATACAAGCTCTGCTTACTTTGGGCCTAGATGATGCTTTGTGAAATTGTCCAGCATTATGTCATGTATGTTATGTTTATATTTACATACATAAGTAAACAAAAAAAAAATATGTATCACATGAATCAACGGTAAAAGTAGCGCGAACCGAGTTTTTTATTTATTCAGGTTCAGTTACGGATTCTAAAATAACAAAGTAGAGGGGTTTTGATGCAACCTGTTCTTTTTTCCTTCACTGTTCTTAATTCAACAAAATATTGCAATATACCTGCGCGTACAGTTTTGGGACAGTTCATGGTATTATAATTAAACGACAGAACATTTCACAATTGTATATCAGAATAGCAGGCACGAAACTTGTTTGGCGAGGTTTACAAGTGCAAAGATGTAAGCTACAATTGGCTCCACGCTTTTAAGTATCCATTTATTGCTGTTATTGACACAATCTTCATTGAACACTTTTCAAATCCGAGTACGTATTTTCGCAATGTCTGAATTGATGTGCAAATATTATCATCGTAAAATCCTTGTTTGTTGCTGGATCCAGCAGATGTTACATTTTACCGTAAAACGTTAATTTTAGCTTTGTAACGTGGGCCACAAACCTTCCACAAACGGATCTGGAAACAACTTATAACTGTGTGACATGTCACAAGTTTTTTTTAAACCTCTTACGTGTTTTCCTTCGCCATAGGGACTTGCGATGGTATAACCTACATATACAAAGAACCATTCTTGAAGTCATAAGTACTTATCATTAAAAAAAACGCATTGCAACTGAATAATCAGACAAACACGGTAAAACGGTAAAAACAGTTACCCTGTGATGAAGCTCGAAACAAAATGTCACATTTCAGAATTTCGCACGCACTCTACCGCTAGACGGGAGGGCTTATTCTGTACTACAATGTTTTTAAAAATAGCAACCGTGGGAGATATTTATGTAAACTATAACCGGGTTAAGTCAGTGGGAATCATAAATAGAATTATATGCGCATTTTATGCATCTAAATAGTAAAATAAATACATCGTAGTTAATAAGTTACTCAGTCACTTAATAAATCTTCTACAATCGTAATAGTTATCCACTATTATATTGTCTGTGGATAGAGACACGGTAGAGTCGCTAGCCTGGCTTTACAAATTTATATTGTATTTGCAACCAATTTGTATTTTCAGTTACGTGAGTGTGTAACAAATACATGGATGTCGACAGGTAAATACAGTACTGATATATCTCCTCGCCTGTCATTGATAGATGTTAGGTAATTTATTTTAGTTGCAGGTGTATTCGTAACTAACACACAAAGCTAATTCAACTTTGGAGTGAAAGAGGCTGGATAAGTTAGGTATCTACTTACATAATTTGGTTTTCTTTTGTTGAATTGAAAATTTTAATAATTATTATTAAATTAATATTTAAGCCGTGTTTAGTTAGTTAATTGTTTCATAATCTTATATGTAGGTAAGGCCCTTAATCTTAAGTGCATTCAAATCAATTATAGGTAGCACATTAATAATTATGTGTATGTAAATCTTTCCTACCTAATGATTTCAGAAAATTTATTTCATTCATCGTCGATAAAACCTATCTATGTACCATCCTTGAAGTCATACAAATCGATTGCAAAATATAAAACAATTTAAATCGTAAGTAAGTCCTTCCGGATATAAATGATAAGAGACTAACAAACAACCTGTTTTTGGAAACGCATATGGACTTCTGTCGTCGCCATTAAAACCAACTTGTTCGTTCAGGTAGCTTGGATTACCTATGAAGTTTATCGTAGAGCGTCTAGTCTAGAACCTTCGCAACTAACATTTTCCTCAATACTCTATTACTGTTTAGTGTTGTCGTGTACTTAATTTTCCAATACATCGAAAGGTCGTTATGAGTGCGATGATAGTGCAGCGCGGCATTGACATAGTTGTCGCTTGCCTCGTCACGTAAGACACGTCATGGCGTCAACGGCCGGCGGCGCAGCGGCGCAGGCAGCCGGCGCGGCCCGACCAACCGCGTGCGCAATATACCTTCTACCTGTCGTTTCCGAGAATACGAATTGGTCGTAGTTATGCTGAAAGCGACCAGAGCCTAATTTTGATAAAATAACTTATAAATTTCTCATAAACGATTAACACTTTTCGTGTTTCAAAATGTCAAAAGCAGCTAAACTATCCAATTTGATCTACTTTGTTAATTAAACCTAATTATTACCCGCGTATTTTGTTGGTTTTGACGAAATTTCTCGCTGTCTGGCTGTTGTTATTGTGTTCAGCATCAGTGCGCAAGTTAATTTCATTTTTTATTTTAAAATCAGCTTGTGAAGATTAGAATTTAACTAGGTAGTTGTAGGTCTAGGTAGGTACATAATATATTCTTTAACTATTCTAAACTAAAACTAAAACTTAATCACACATTCGATTTGGTTGTTTACGATAAACAGCTAGTTTATAAATTCTCCAAAAAAAAACGCATTTTAAAATTCTAAAATAATATTAGATTTGTTTTTAATGCCATGCCCTTCTGTTTATTACTATTTTATTAAAAGCCAGAAAACCAACGTTGAGACATAGTCGAATTTATTTGATTTCAAATTAAAAATCCCGCAGAATAGAAGCAATAATTTCAAAAATAAAATTATTATAATATTCATATAATTTAATGTGAAACAAAAAATTAGATTTTTGTTTTATGATATGCATAATACTGTTAACTACTATATGTTTCTTCATTACATACCAGAAACAGTTATTAAGAACGTTTTATCAAGAAAGTTTACCTTAAAACGTTTGTATCTCAAAACCTGTTTTTTCGCGTTGATATCTTTCTGTATAATTACGGTCAATTGCAAAACTACGACATATATTGCGAAGTTGCATGTAGTAGGGTACGTACGTATCTAGTACGTACTTTTACGTTTTGAGGTAAAAGTACTGAAATATTGAAGACCGAGCATTGCTCATCCATCCCATTTTTACACATCCATCACCGCACTCAAAAGATATCTGTAGTTGACATGCTGTCGTAGTATTCAAAGCGTCACCGACTGCATACGAAGCAAAATGTATCCTAGGACTAAATAGGCATACAACAATGATGAAAAAAATACATACCTATTAAAAGTTAAATTTTGAAAGCCCATAGGGGTAACCAGTTGGGGATGCTTACCATACCTGAGAGCATTCAGGATCTTTATTAGATATAGGGATTTTCCCGGCCGTGGGAATTTTCCCAGCTGGCGGAACTAGCTATATCCTTTCATACCGCAATTTAAATTGATGAAATTTTATCAAAGTCGTTTGAGCCCATTTCGATATTTCTTTTACACATCAATAAAACAAAAAACATAAGAAACACTATACTCGTACGTTTTTCGGTTACATAATATCCCCATTTTTTATACCAAGTCGTAGTTTAAATTTGCCTGACTAGTTCAACTCAATGAGGATACCCAGATCTGAGAATCCTCCCACGAGACTTGTTCGATTTATATCTTGTAAGTGAGTTACCCGCTCGCTTGCTTTTGCGCCAAACCAAAACGACTCAAATACATGCGCGCAAAACTTGACACATCGATAAGTTGTCCCTGTTTTAATAACGCGCGCAACTCGATGCCACTTAGTGATAAAATACAATTTATGACCGTCTTAAATGGAGCATTTTAAAACCAATAACTGTTTTTAAAAGGGAAAACCCTAACGAATCTATTGTAAGAATTAGCTCAATGAACCATTTAATAAAATATTAAATAATCAGCGCTGAAAGTTAACACTTACAATATTTTCGCACCCGACTTAGTAAAATAGCTTTATTTCATTATTTTGAGTGATGAGGTATAGATTTTTTTATTTAATAAAATACTTTAATCTATAATTGACCTAATTAATCATAAATATAAATGAAGTAGTAAGAAAAAAATCCCAGAAACATTTTTTCAAAATTGGTAAATAGTTCTTGTTCGGCGCATTACGCCGCAAAACGGTGCTCGTTATTGAAACTAGATTAACACTATATCATGAGAGTGTAGACTAAAAATAATAACATGCACAGAAAGACTAGTTCAATAGCTATAATATCATATATAAGGTTTTACCATTTCTTTGAAATTCGTATCACTATTGTATGAAAAAGGAAATGTGACTACATTTAATTGAAAAAAACATGCTATTTTCAAAAGCAGAATTCAGACACTTAGACTTAACTTTTTGACTAAAAGTTAAAACAATATAATAAAAATATATATAAAGTATTTAAAAATAGGAAACAATTTGTTGTAATGTTATTTTTATATGTACATTAAAACAAAATAGAATTTTATTTTGCGCGTACTTTGACCTTGAACCAGTCAAAAGATGCAAGATGGCCGCCGATAAGGCTTGCTTTACACTATTTTGATAATAATAAATCCAGATCTATTTCTTATAAAATATACCTAGGTAATCGAATTTTTAAATATGTACATTAAACCTAATTAGTAGTTAAGAAAGTAGTAAGATGAAAAGTTTAATTTAAAATATTTTGTAGATTGAGTGATAAAAATAACTATTTACCTAATCGATTACCTAGTTTCCTTAGCATTTTATATATAAGGGTGACAAAAAAAAACAGCAGATTTCTTTTAATTTATTTTAATAAAGTCAGTGTTTTTAACAAAATATACATAGGTATTGGTCCTGTAAAAATAAGCCGTTTGGGAGCCAAACTCTGCCCGCCACTCTCCTTTCCCTGACCTTTTTCCTTTGGGCACCTATAAAAAATATACTTTAAATTAATTTATACCTACCTAAAAATCTTATAAAATATACATAATAAAAATTGGAAATCAATTGGAGTAATTTATGAATATACCAATAATTATTAGATTGGGGAAAAAATATCATCTACCAAACAAAAATATAGTTGGTTTACCTATAGACTAAACGATTTCCTAGTTCGTTTAAAAAATACCCAAAAAAATATATAGTTTACCGTAGTAATTATTGGTTGTACTTGCTGAAAAAGCGATCTACGTAGTTACTTTTTAATTTGAAACTAAGAAGTACCAAAACCAAAAGTGTAATATAGCCTTATCCACCCAAAAACGCGAATTGCTCTTGGGTCCTACTGTTACCAACGAAACGGAAACGATTCTTGAAGTAGATGTGCGTCTGAATCCAACTGTTTTGTCCTAATCTCAACATTTATCTGCAAATTTATGTTTAAAACCAATAACTAATAGATAAAACTAAATTATTTTATATGCATAATTCGCAGAATGCTTATTTATCACAGGAAATAGTCGACAAGAAACGGCCTACTGTTACCATAACCACACCACATCGAAATAAATTAGAAATTAAGAACAGTTTGTAAGAAAAACGTTTAAAAATATTACTGTATCCAAGTAGAACCTGAAATTAGCATTCTTTTGATATCTAACACACAATAATACCATGAAAATTGAATACTTACGGGATATTTAAAAAAACGAATCACTTTCACTGCTCACAGAAACAGACAGACGGCGTGTACTGATCAAAACAACGAATGTTTTGACATTATTTTGTTCCAAGTGGTTGCTACATTGACTTGCTTGACGTTCCCAACATTATAAACATGTAATAAAACAAGTGAAAAACCACCTAGGTATGGTAGAAATAGAGTAAAAAATATAAAATGTATAAAATGCCTTTGGGTTCCATAGGACCCAAGAGCAACTTAGCGAAAAAAATATTGGGTCCTACAGCACCCAGGAGCAATTTGGCGTCAAAAATCTTGGGTTCTGTAGCACCCAGAAGCAAGCGAGCGGCTAAAATAATATTAAAAAAAATACAATATCCATGCATTCAGATACGATATAATTTGATTGCAAAGTTATTAACTGAACTATCTGTTGCCAGAGGCTTTGCAAGCATGAAGTCGTGTTTAAAAAAAAAACATAGTTCTATACAAACTTTCAACCCTCATTTACCACCTTTAAAATATGAAAATCCAAAACCCCTGAAATATTATTTATTTATGCTCAGTAGCTGTAATTATAAGAGTTGTAGAGCTTCTGTGAAAGGGCTCGTCCGGGGAAGTGTCTGATTGCTGTGATCCGGTTTATAGGGTATTTACAAAAAACCTTTTTTAACACATTTTTACGTTATAAAACTTCCAAAATTCAGCTTTCTAGACTTAGTAGTTTTGGCTGTGCGTTGATAGATCAGTCAGTCACTCAGTCAGAACAAACGATTTTATAAGTATAGATTGCAAATCAGTGACCAGTGTTGCAAAGCTATCAGCCTCAACAAAATTGACTCTCAGTGGATTTTAATCGCGATATAAGGACCCCTTCCCTGTTTTTTTTTAATTTACCATTCATTTTTGAAACCGCTAAACCAATCGAAATCGGTTTTTTTGTAATCGATTTGACTTCAAGGATGTTTTTTAGATAAGTTTTATAACCAAAAGACAATCGGGAACAAAAGTCGGAATTTTAAAATTTTGGAAATATAATTTTGTTTAAAACGCAGCAGATAACTTGAAACAGATGAAGCTACCTAAATTTCTGTGAAAAAATGTGTTCTTGCAAATTTTTTAATGTCGTTCTGGCAGTAGTTATTTCTAGGAAACGTGAGATCAAAGGAGGTTTGTCCCGGTGTCATTAATTGCCCGTGTCTAATTCCGTATATATTTTTTTTATTATATTGTATGCATTTTTTTTAAACTACAGACTTTTAGTTTCTAACAGTTGAAACAATTTCCATGAATTTTGGAAATTGTTTCAACTGTTAGAAACTAAAGTCATTTTAAAAGAAAACAGTTAAGCCTTTTGAGTAGGTAAGAATAGTGTAAATAATACCATATGTAGGTAATGTAGTAAAAGTGTAATAGTGCTATACATATAGAACTAGATGCAGTAAGAAAAGTGTTAAACGACACATTTTTAGCAATACTTCTTTAAATGTAAGTGAACGTTTTATTACTTAGTAAGATCGTAAAGTTACTTGGGTCGATCGAAGATCTCTGCGTATACTTGGACAATCCCGCGTTTGTAATGTATGTTAGTTAGTCCAACGATAACTGCCGAACCTTTATAATTTTTTTGTTAAGTATTAACTTATATACCTAGTACAATAATATCTGTAGTTATACTAATATAATATTGATTTTTGATCGGTATCGCAGTTTTCGATCAATCTATGGGGTCGTGAGATCTCAGTACGAGCTGAAGTAGTTAATTATTATTGTAACAAAAACAAATACTAGAAAAAGTGTTACATTTGTATGCAAACCGCAAAAGCTCACACCCGTAGTGTGAGCGATTGTACCCGCATGATCGAGAAACAATATTTGATTTGATCCCGTCTCGCGTCGTTGTTCGGTCGTCTGCGGGCGCGCCCGCGCAGGCTTCATGTCGCATTTGCGCGCTCGATACATATTAATGGCATGTTTAACATCGTTTTAGGGGTTTGATACTGTTGTAGTACATTGGTGTACTACAACAGAATACGAACGTAGAAAGCATTTTGTTCATATTAAATACCTAGTCATTGCTAACGCATATTATGGTAGAGTTAATCTAGCCAATAAATATTTACTAATTTGTGACTAGCTTCTGCCCAAGGCTTCGCAGGCGTGGTACCTACCAAGTAAAAAAGTAGCTTATGTGTATTTCAAGGTCAAGATCAATATCCAAGTTTTCCAAATTTCATCCTTTGTTAAGCCTAGCCGTAAGGTTCAAAGATTTTTTTAGCCAAAATTCCACCTCCACATCTATACTTTCGCATTTGTATATATATAACGGTTGTCTCATATATAACGGCCCGAAGCGCGGATCCATTCTTCGAGCAAGGGGGGAGAGGTCACAGGCTTGCACCAAGTCTTATTAAGTATGTTGTGATACATTTAAGGTAGGGTAGGTAGGTATAGGCACCTACATACCTACGTTTAGTTGTTAGGGTTCGACCCAACCTGTATGTGCCTGAAGGGGCAGTGTGCTTTCGTATATAACACCTACGACTTCGACGAGTGGTGCGAGCTGAGTGGTTGATGATAACCAAAGACCAGACTACTACAGCATTTTTGAGTGATTGAAAAATAATCGGCAAAAGTGAGAGGGATGCGGAGCATTGCAGCCATACTTTTTTTTTTTCAGCGTTGATTAGGGCCAGAGACAAAAAAATTATATTAAATTAAAAGGCGAGTGGAGAGACTCGCAATAGTTTGGTGTTCTAGGGGTAGAGAGCCAAAAACGACCTCAAATTTTATCGACGAGATGAGTGAGTCACAAAAAAATCTAGTGTTTCAGAAGCAACGAAGCACAAATACTTGAAAAAATATATACAAAACGGCGTTTTAAATCCCTTCAGGCAAGTCTAGTCATAGTGCAATTAAATAAAAGATACACATAAATATATACAGTACGATTCATTATAAAAGGCGCCCTTAACAGAGAGCAAGGGGTAGCAGGAGCCTGTCGCCCTAGCCCTCATGGTCCTTTGGTAAATACACGACTGCCCATGGCTTCGTTAACGTCTGTGGTGCACGAATAAAAAATAGCCTATGTGTTATTCTAGGTCTTCCAGAAACTGTAGGTACCTGTTTCAAATTTAATCTAAATCTGTTCAGCCGTTACAGAGATTATCAGAAACAACCATATCCCAATTTTCGCATATGTATTATTAGTAGGATACGGTCTAACATTGAACTTATCTCTACAGCATTTTTAATGAATACTTTGTTTGCGCCTTTGCTTTTTATGAGGCTTTCATACATCACATTCCACACGTCAACTTTGCATTTCTGAGTAGAGAAGTTGTGTGCTTGAATGCTCATTTCCATGACCGTCACGTTGTGTCTGTCAATGGGGTGCCAATAGTGATTGATAGTTATTTTAACTTTGCCTTTCCAGATGTAGAGAAACGTGCATTTAATTAAAAGCAGTCAAATGTGCGAGCTCTATATGAATTGGAAATTTAGCAAGACTATACCTTAAAATAAACGGTAATTTTATTATAAAATAATAATTTTATCTTCATAAAACCAAACTGGATTTTAGCTTTAGTAGGAAGTCTATAGACGAAAAAAATACGGACACATTAAGTTTACCCTACTCTTAATTAATTGGTACAATTTTAAGTAAAATAAATTAAAACAAGCTTACCAACATCGACGTTGAACTCTTCATAGTGCAATTTTTTTGCACTTTATTAGAAAATATCACTAATTACCTAAAGATTTGTGAGATGGTAAACTCGCCATTTGATAAGAGATTATTTCCAACTCAAGGTTACTATAATTATTTGCCTATTTTCCCGCCATAACGAAGTTTTTCCGCGATCGTGACTGAAGTGGCCAAAGCTCGGGTAGAAAAAGAGCGCGCGCGTCTGTCGCCGTCCGTCGACGGTTGAAAACTGACGAAACTGGCGATTCCCAACTCTCGCGAAATGTTACAACGTTTGTCATTTCAATGGTAAAGTTAAGCGTGTTATGTATGATGTTTAAGTACCTAGTGTATTGTTCTGTTTCATTATTTTCTTCTGTAGACGATCCTATCTCCATATTACCTCTCTCTAGCTCAATAAGTATTTGCTGGAAGAAAACTCTTTTTAGGGTTAAGCTCGCCTTTGTACAATGCCATTTAATTCTGTCTTTTTGAAAGTGTTTATTTGTGTGTACAATAAAGAATATGATTTATCCATGACGGCCTACTGCGTCTGGGTTGTCACTCAAGCACTGCTTTCTTAAGTGAGTCATCTGGTGAGACGAAGCTGATGACGGATGAATTGCAGCTGTTTCAAAAATATATTTGATTTGTTTTGGAAAGTGTAGACTTTTTGGGTCAACTACAGGAAATGTTTGATAAAAAATATTTTGAATGAAAAACAGTACTTAGTTACAGGGTGTCCCAACACTAGTATGTTATGGCGATTCTCAACATTTGCGAACAACAAAAGTGTTCTACGACTTAATTGAAGAAAATGTTAATAAAAACTCAGCTGCGTTTCTGTACAAACTAATAAATTATGATAGATATTGTTTCCGATGTTTACCATCTTGTACGATTAAATGTAGTAGTCGTTAATTGGCACACAGTTTAGCTAATAAAAGGATGTTTCAAACAATATCAAAATATTTTCCTGAAAGTAGGACCTTTTGGAAATTCTATTTATTTTTCAGGAAAAACTATTTTTTATGGACTGAATCCTGTACTTATCCTGTATCATTTTTAGTTGTGACTATTTCATGGATTCGAGTACGATAGGAAAGTAAGAAAAATGAATTTTGCAAATTAGGTCACCTTGATGCTAGTAGGTACGTGATACGTAATTTATTGCTAGAGGCAATAAAAAAACCTAGTTACATTTATTTTTTTATTAGAACCTATTACCCTTTCGAATAATTAACAAAAATAACATTAACATATTAATCGAAAGCCAATACACATTATGAACAAAACATGTATGAATGAATACCTAGCAAACATTTTATCAGAGTGCGGTCAAGGAGAACCGGCACCTTACATTATAGAAGTTGACATACCTACGTATGAGTATCTACAAGCTTGATAATATTATGCAAGAAATGCATGTATCATGTATGAAATAGGTACTTGCTTAATATACTTGCTCTAACAAAATCAAAATCAGACTGATTAAAGATTTGATGACCTCCTTTTTCGCAATCCGCTAATAAGATACGCAGTTCATCGTAATCTCAACTATTAAAACTACTTTGTATGTAACTTTCGGCTCAAGGGTACATAATCATGTTAAACTAATTTTAAAATAATTTTTTCTTACATATGTCAGGTCAGATTTAATCACCAAATACTTGTTAATCTGCCGTTATTGTATTTGCTTAAGGCCATATATGTAATTATAGTGATTAGTAACTACTACTTTTGAAAGATTTATTAGTTTTCTGATTATGTTTCGAAAGTTATGGGAATTTATCACTGTCTTAAATCTAAATGAGTTCTGCTCGAAACTGCCCAAGAAGATAAACAAGTCAACAATATTTTTGGACTATTCTTTCAAGTATAGAAAAAATACTGGCGATGGCCACTCATTAATCACGGCGTTATCGCAACTGCCAGGAAATGCTGAAGCCGAATCATTAATAAAAAGTTCGGAAAATGGTTTAAGTTTTGACATTATTAAAACAACATCTGGTATCAATTGGTGGCTAAATTAATGACTCTTTACTTTTTACTTGCATAACAAAGTAGTTAAGTACAATAAAACAACATGTATTTCTCTGACTTATTTTAATTCTTTTAGAAACATAATTGACAATATTTATTTAAAACTTCTCATAATATTACACTGCCAGATCTATTGCACTTTCTGTAACAAAATAAACAATCATTAGATAGAATAATACTATCTAAAACTCGAACAAAAATATCCAAACTTACCATCGTAATTTCAGGAAATATGGTGCTGAGATTGAAGTTTGCTCGGGACGTTATTGGGATACTGGATATCGACCTGTCAACGTTAGGACCTACGGCATGCATATTAGACGGAATCAGGTGACTGTTGAAGAATTCTGGTTGGTATTGGGAATGCATTTGATTACTGACGTAATTGGGGAAAGGTAACTCCTCTGTCATAAAATTCGGATGTCTCTTAGTAGGCGGCTTGTTTTGCCAGAGCGGATGAGAGGGTTCGCTCCATTCTTCGACATCACTATTCAATTTCGCTCTTTTACTTTGATACTTTTTACTGGGCTCTTTTTTAGAACATTCCAGTTTATGTTTGGCCGCTGATTCTCGACGAGAGCTTTTGTAATTGGTAGCCATTTTTTCGGCTTGGAATAACGGTGGATTATTCCGCATTTTGAGCTCCTCGTATTTATGATTTGTAAAGTTGCATTCAGATGGCTGATTGTAATCAATGAATTCACCAGTGAAAGGACCACTTGTGTAATTACTAGGCATCAAATTGCTACTTCCTGGCATCAAGTTAGAATAGAATGAATTTGACAAAGTGTTTGTTGTAGCATTGTATAATGACGTCCCAGAAAATTGCTGTCCAGTATAACTATTTTCCGAGTAATCTATAATAGGTGGAAAGTGCGAAACTTGGGCAACACTGCTGTCTTGTGGAGCATTAAAATCATTATACTTTTGTGGTGGCATGAGGAACTTTGAATTGTTGTCTTGTGTTTTCTGAGTGCCATTCCCGCCGCGTAGCAGTGACTCGGCTGAGTAGTTATTTTTCTGAGCTTTAGTGTTCTTCTCAGATTTGCTCGTGGTCTTGGACTTATTTTGTGAAAATTGAACCATGTTTTCGTAGGAATGAGCCAGTTTTGGATTGTTGAAAATATAAGGTTGAGGTGCATGATTTTCAATTCGTGTCGCCATTGTTTTTCTATGACTATCGTTTGAATAGTGTGAAATGTTATATTTAGTAATCATTGGTTTTGATGACTCTACTTGAGTAGATGGATATCGCGATGGTACGTTATCATTTGACCGATTCATCAGCTGAGTTACTGAGAAAAAGTTGCTACAGTTCTGCAGATCATGTTGAGGAATAGTCCTAGCTGTCGGATCTAAGCTTTTCTTTTTGTCGTGTGGTCCAAGTGCCAGATCGCCGACCAGAGTCGGCAAATTAATCGGAGGAGGGTCAATACTAATCTCTGTAGTGCCTAATGACCTTGCTGAAGGCCACATTTGGAATTCCTCTTGAACTGATTGTGTGGGGAAATTGTGCATTGATATCGGAAAGTAGTTATTCGTTTCGTTATGATCATTCCTCTTAGGAGTTTGGTCCAAATGGTTATACGTTATCTTGTGTGGTTCTTTAATTTCTGTATGGATAGGGTTACAAGCAGTTTGCATTGGTCTGATTTCAGATGTCATCCAGTTGATATGCATTTTACTGGGTGATTTCTTTGTATACTTTTCGTTTATAAGATGAGACATGGTATTATTCGTAGATTTCATTCTACTGTCTACATTTGAGTCAGCATTGCCTTTCACTTCGTATTGTTTGGGAATATTTGCCTTTACATTAGAAATACCCTGTACATTTTCTGTAGGTAAAGGATAAGCCTGGTGTTTGGAGGGCAAGCTTTTGGAAACATTTGTGCTGGTATAAAATGGTTCTTCTGGCCATAAATTGTGTTGTGAGTAAAAACTTGTAAGCGTGTCAGCAAATGATGAGTTGGGTTTATTTGAAATGCTGTCTTTTATACTCGACGTTGATACCAAAGGAACATGGAACTCAGGATTGAAAGGATTATACGATGTACAAAAGGGAGTAGAGGAGGTGACAGTTGTCATGATGTTGTCTTTGACAAAAGTTGTGTTGGAAGTACAACTGACTAAATCGAAGCTTTTATGGGGCCAGCCAAGGTCAATATCGTATGTTAATCTCGATGATCCAATTTTCATGACATTATTTTCGTCTAGATTTGTAAAATCTGATTTATTTTTCGATGCATACTTCTCCATTGCACATGGATACAGTCCTATTCCATTGAAATCATGATTAGAGGATATACTGCTTGTGCTGTAAATTGTGCTTTTGGCAGTACAGAATGGATCATTTTTGAAAAAAATATTACTGTTGCATGTGTAGCTCGCTGATTGACTTACCGTAGGCTTATTTAGATTACTTTCAAAATCTAATCCAAATGTGGTATCGGATAACGCACAAGTAGTTGAAATTAACGAAGGTGTTGATAGATTTAAAAACGGATTTTCATTTGACACATTACATGCAGCCACCATAGAACTTTTAGATTCATTTGGTTTGGGAAAATTGCTGTTATATTTGGGCTGTTCATTCTGTTTATTTGCAGCAGTAGTTGTAACGCCTTTACTAGATTTTATTTTGGTATCACTATTATTAGTTTTGTCGAAAAACGTAACAGACGTGGAAGATTGATGGGGCAGTATATCACTTCGTTTTTGGACTATGTCTTTTGTATGAGTCAGTGCAGTGTTTTGGGTATCCTCTGCAGGGCTGTCTGCTCTATTTCCACTGACTAGGGGAAACGACATAAGGAACGCGGCAGTAGGTGAAGCAGCTAAGAATTCTTCCGCTAGTTCTAGACGAGCATTGCCACCATCAACAACATTGTCTAGGGTTGTGTCAAGAATATTAGGTAATTTATTTTCTTTATCTTTGTTTTCTGGTAACGTTACTTTTTCTATTTTATTACTCGTTTTACTGATGTCAAAGATTTTAGAAGAATCTTTGACTTCTGAAATTGTTGTGTTTGTGGTTGCCACTATTTTGAGAGTAAAATGTTTTTCCAAGTCAGATTTCGTAGTTATAGTCGATTCAGTAGTTTTAGACGCCTCAGGTGTTTTAGGCTTAGATGAAGTTTCATCGTCGACTTTGGAATTGGCTTTACTCAGTGTATCTTTGTTCATTGATACTTTTTCATTTGCAAGAACATTGGAAACTTTCAGAGGCTCAGTTGTAGAAAGAAGACCTGTTACTTCTTCATTTAAATTGTCTTCATTCGCTGACTTGATTATTTTCTTTTCTTTGTTTAGTTGTTCATCTGATTTGGTTTTAGACATTTCATTATTTTGAACATGCTCTTTTACACTTTTTACTGGTAGATTATTTTTCTTGGTAACTTTTTTACTGACAGATTTTACCCGTATATTACTTTTCTTTTGTCTAGAGGCTGATAGTGGATGGGAGTACGCCGATATAGGCAAAATATTGACCATGGTTGTTTTAGTAATATCACGACCATTTCTACTGACAACTGCTTTGTTTACTGTTTGTAAATTATGATCTACAACTACAATGGCTGGGGGCATGGAGGGTAATAGAAAGGGTCTTTGGGGGAAAAGGAATGGTGCAGGTAGCACCACAATTGTATTTTCAGGCACTGAAATAGAAAAAAAGTATTATTAGCTTTTTTAATTATTTAAGTTAGATTTATTTATAGTTAGAGTTATTTTCATCAAGGTATGTGAAGATTTTTAGATCATTTCCATTAAAATTTGTCTTTATAGTATAACTTTTATTAAAACGCCTTAAGAGAGCAGAACTTGGTGAGATAGGCATTGTTAAATAATTTACCTTTCTTATCAAAAACATTACATAGAGGTAGCAAAGTCGGAAGTTTTGGCATCAGAGTATTTGGTTTTGCTTTCTCATGTGTTTTTTTCTTGATTTCATTATTTAATAGCTCTGATTTGTTTTCACTATTTGCTATGACTGATTTAGTCGTAATATCTTTGTCCTTAGATTCATTTGTCTTCGATTTTGTCTTTATAATCGATTTGACATATTTTCCACCTAAAATATGAAAAGGATTATAAGTAACATATTATTTTGATCTTTCTGGATTCCAGCTAGCATTACATTCATATTTTAACTTACTTTTAACTTTTCTGTTTATTTTCAAGTATGCTTGTGTTGATGCATCTTTTCTGTTTGATGCATTTTTAATACTTTCTAGTTTTACTTGCAGTGCCAAAATTTCAGCCCCTATTTACAGAAACCACAAATTATTTAGGTAACAATAATTGGGTATTTGAATCAGTACCTACATATTGTAGGGAAAAAAATTTGCAAGCTGAGCCGATATTAAAATAGCTATACCTAGCGGCTCAGCTTAGTTTTTTAATATGCAACTTGTATTTCCTCTATGAGCAATTAATTTATTAGAGGAAATAAATTACTATACATTTTTGGTCTCACAGGGTAAAATATATTTTTGTCCAAAAACACAAGAAATACAATGTTTTTTAATAACTTTTAATAATCTAGTCTAAAAATGGACTGTATGTCTAATTTTTATAAAAATTTAAAACACCTAACACATATTTTTATCATCAAATGATAATTTAATTGTATTGCAGTGGTGTGTGGCTCGTCTTTGTATGTAATCATCATTGAAGAAATACAAAGCAATTGCAAGAAACCTCATATCAATCCGAAAAAATACAAACAACCTCTTATGGCAAATGCATACACCAACATCTTACATCACAGGTAAAAATAGTTGCATTGGTTAACCATTAACTCTTCCTTGCACTTACTGAGTTGTGTTTTTTCCTGAGTGCTATTACTCAGGCATAAGATTGCTTTCTGTATGATTTCAATTTTAGGATACTTCACATTGTCACTTGCTTTTCCTACATCAGTCTCTTTGCTTGAGCATTCACTGGCTTTGCTTATAGCCTTCACAATTTCTCCAAGTTTTGATATTGCATCATTGAATTTGTTCCTTCTCTGCCTCTCCCATTCACGACATTGGCTAGAAGAGAAGGTATGATAAAATAAAATGAGTCTAGCGAGGCTATGAAATGCTTTGAACCTCCAGTAGTGAGATGACATTTAAGGTTACAGAACACATTAAATATTTATTCAAAACAATCAAAGAATTATGTTAAATTAAGAAAGTGTAATTAAGAATGTTTATATGTAAACACATCAAAATTAAATTACAGTAATAGGGAGGTCATCATGGGCAGTAGACCTAGATTCCGAATCTGAGGTCTGAATCATATCTATGGTATGGTAAGAAATCAGGTAGGTGATAAAGCAGACAGTGAAAAAAGGCTGTGTATTGTTGGTTAGAATACATTAAAATCCAGTTTGTTTGTTTGCATAAACTACAGGTCAACTATGGTGTTGAATTTTCCAGCCAAGGGAGTCAGCACACTCCTCACTTAAGGCCTCTGACGATGTGGCCTTGCGACTGTGATAGTTAGAAAAGATTTTATAACCTGCCCTCTAAAGCACGGAAGCATTCTGTTCTTAAAGTCACTCCATATACAAATGCTGACTTTTGTTTGGTGGAAAGTTGCTTAATCTAGCTGATCTGTTAAACAAGCTGCATATCGAGCATTTGACCAGAGGGAAGAAATCATGCGTAAGAAGTGAACTTACCTGTGATTACGTTGCTTACTAGTAGATTCCATTTTAACAATTAATTTAAGTACCTACCAAAAAAATACATGAATAGGTAGGGACAGACGGATGTTATGATTTTCACAATGAGTAGGTATATTTTCAGGACTAGGTGGTAAGTTATTTTCGTAAACGCTATTAGTATCGTAAATCTATGAAAATGTTACATTACAATGTTTACTTTTTGATTGCTTCTTTTGATATTGTTTGACTTGCTTGACATTGACATTGACACCACAAATTTAAAATTGTTGGTCTATGACACGGATGATCACCAATTTGTAGTCAGTATTGAACATAAACTGATTAGAAATACGGGAAAATACATAAATAATATCTAAGTACGGTGTTATCCAAAGATCTTGAATTAAGTGTAAGCTGTAATATGTCTCTCACGCGTTAACATTTATAGTCGCCAAAAAAAGTTTACCTTATTCAACTTAATTTACTTCACTTCACTTCACTTCTTGATTATGGCTTTTGTAACTAGGAATTTATCACGATATACTGAAAATGTCCGTTTCATGATAGTGTCATTAACTTTTGGAGATGTGGTTATTAAGAATATGACCGGTAAAATAATTTGTAAATCAGCAAGATTTTTAAACATACAAGATGATTTTACTATAATTTAGTATGTTATTGAAAGACAAAATACTATGTACATATTAAAAGGGTATAGGTACATAACTTATTTTATAGATAGATATATTTTACGTTATTCACATTTACAAATAGAAAGAAGAAGGAGAAACTAAGAGATAAAAGTCATTTGAAGGATGTAGGACGAGGGACTAATTCACTTCACTTCACTTATATGGCTTTTGTGTGAACAGAAAATGTTTGACACTTGACATTTTACATTTGATTTGACATACGATCCTTGCATCCGTAATAAATCTTTGTTTTCAATATTTAATAATTAATAATAATTCTTTGTTGAAAATGAGCAAATCAGATAATTCAGAAATCGATCTTTTGAGTTCTGATTTTTTCGTGAATAAAATAGATGCTCAAATTTTCGATTCAAATTGATTCAAAAATCGATCTTTTTAAAAGATTTTCATCCTTAGTCTGTGATTGCCATCGTCATTCGCCTTTGTTTCTTTCCTTTTTCTGTGACTCATTTTCCTGTGGGGATTTAGGTTTGGTTGCGCTGCGTTGATTGATTTTCTGTGTCACAGTTATAGTGAGTGAGTGTAGGCCTGCACCTACTGCAGGTATCCAGCCTTTATAGTTCTTGTTCTTGAGGTACATTTTGAACTTCTGCAGCAAAATGTCGCTCTACCCTTCATTGGAGGACATGAAAGTAGACACCATGGCGAGGGCTCAGATGGCACAAACTCAAGCTGTGCCCCACCCTTCGTACGGTCTTCCGCCAGCGGCACCAAGCGCCCCAAGTGTCCCAAGTGCTCATGTATATCCCACACTCGGGAATTACATGGGACTTGAACTGTCTGCGGATGTTATTGCCCAGAACATGCCCGAATATCAATTGCAAACGGTAGGTACCCAAAATGTAACTAAAGATTATTTTGCTTATACTAATTCTGATAACATGTTCAACAATGTGTTAGCTAAAATCTGGTTGTGTCAGAGCTATTCAATTTAATTAGTCTTAATTAATCTATCACAGTATTGATTTTCATCCTGCAGTTCAAAGAAATGTAGCATACATATCTACCTAACTTATGAGTCAGCCTTTCCATTTAAAATATTGTGAAATAATGATCAACTTGTTTACATTTATTTTTACAGGTACAATCAAGTGGAGCAGTTGCTAACCTGGTGGCTCCTCTGTCTTCTCAATCTCTGTCATTGCAAAAAGCCACTGTTACTCAGGCTATAAGGCAAGTTGTCCTATGCAAAGGCAAAGATGGCAAGTGTGGATTACGCATTCACTCTATCAACAGTGGATCATTTGTTTGCTTTGTCGCTGCTAACAGTCCAGCTGCTATGGCTGGTTTGAGATTTGGTGATCAAATACTGGAGATAAATAATCGAGCATGCGCTGGCATGACAATGGATGAGACCCATTCACTATTGAAGAGCCTTCCTGTCAATGGAATTGTTATGGCTGTCCGAGACAGGTATGTTAAATTATTTGACCTTAATAATTTGTATTGTTGTAGGAATGGATGTAGATGGCCCAAAGATCATTTCTCATGGCACTCTTTGGGCGAGGCTCTTTGTCCTGCAGTGGAAGGCTGTTGATGATGATGATAAATGATGAAAAGGAATAAGTTATTGTATTGTGGTTGAAGGATGACTATGAATTGTTTTCCGTAATTAAATAATTTATTGTTTATTTATTGCAATGTGTCAATTATTTATTATCAGTTTGATAACATTGTGCTAATAGGAAAATACCCAGTGTTGTTATCAGTACAATTAATATAATTTGTTCTGGTCTTGATGGCTTGGCGGGCAAGTAGCCAGCTGATGTTTGCTTGTTCTGCTGATATTTGCTACGGGTCTGGGTACTCAGAATTCCTGATACCCACAATACAAGGAATCCTAGTGTGGGGTCAGCACTGTATTGATTTGTTTGTTGATTTGTTTGGGTGTTTATTGTTTCTATACATTTTCCAGGCCTTTAGAGAGAACTATTACCCTGCACAAGGATTCTCTGGGACATGTTGGCTTCCAATTCAAGGAAGGCAGGATCATTGGCCTAGTTAAGGACTCCTCTGCTGCACGTAACGGATTGCTCACAGACCACCAGCTTTTGGAAGTGAATACAATCAATGTTGTTGGAATGAAGGACAAAGAAATATCAGAAGTTATTGAGAAGAGCCCAGCTATTGTAAACATCACCATTATTCCGAGCTACATTTATCAGCACATGATACAAAAGTGAGTAATTGTTTATCAATTTTATGTGCTGTGTAAAGGATTGTTATATTGAATACTTTCTCAATAGTGGAATGCCTGCTACTATTTATGCATTGAGTTCGCCCACAGACAATTATAATTGTACATATTTTCCTATCCCATAAGTTTTCCTGTTCTACTGCATCATCTAGGGGTGGAATTTCTGAAAATCCATTCTTAGTGCATCCCTACACACCAAAAGACACCTACCCTTCACATCCCTAACCTACCTACCCTTAACCTACCCTTCAGGACTTATGCTTAGAACTGATTATCAGATAGTTAATGTGACATACAATTATATATATAATAATATATATAATTGTATGTCACTATAATTTTTAGTATAATTTTATATATTTAGAAGATAAGATTGAGATTCCTATACAATAGTTTGACAATAGGCAAACTGAATTTAAGACTGTTCATTAGAATCTGATTGATTGTTGCAGTATTTAATATGAGTGTGTTAAAATTAATTGTTTTAAATTTTCAGGATGTCTACAAGTTTGTTCAAAGGCTTGGACCGCACACCAGCTGTCTGAAACCAAATATTTATCATCATTCTACTTATTAACTATTTATGTTCACAGAACATGAGTTTATATTATGAATAATATAAACTCACACAATTTTAAAATATCCTCTATTAAGATAATTGTTTTTTATTGTCAAAGCTCTCACTGCACATAATGGTAGTTTAAAATTTTGCACATGTTACAAATAGTCGTTTTTAAACAGGTTAATGTAAAAAAAAAAAAAACGAAAACTGCACATAATGGTAGTTTAAAATTTTGCACATGTTACAAATAGTCGTTTTTAAACAGGTTAATGTTATAATTATAATATACTATCCTACCTTTCAGCTACATATTTTAAACTGATTTATGTAAATTGGTAATGCGTTGATGGACAGAGCAACATAAAGTATCAGATTTGTACTATGAACATTCAAGTCAAAAAAAGTCTATTCATAATTATTTGGTTGATTTAGCCTTAGCCACTTGTCCAAATATGTGATAAGTTTTGCCATAAGTAAGTTATTTTTTATATTTTGTAGCAATTAATTTAGTTGGTAAGGGCTGTGAGAATATCCTGAATGAAATAGATATACGTCAGTTTCGCTGAGGGCAATACACATGTTGTTAAGGTGCATTTCCGACACTGACCTATGGGAACCGCAGATCACAAAAGTCCATAGCAAATTGCTGACAGCCTCCCACTGTTTTATGAACAGTTAAAGTACGATTCCGAAGGCGGCGGCAGCTACCGACTGCGAACGCAGACCGTTAGTAGTTTTAGTAACTGTTATTAATCAGTGGCAAAGCGACAGAAACTTTCTATGGAATTATCAATTTGTAGCTGCATTGTCGCTGCCTTCTCTGTTCTGCGATCGTGTTTCTTAACATACATTAATAAAACTTTCTGCGGTCTACCTTCTGTGTCGGTTGTTGTGGCCAGGTAAATGTAGGAATTGTACCTTACCTGAACATGTTATCATTCTATTGTTATTGTCTTCATGTAACTGCTTGATCGGTAGGGAAATGAGTGCGGTGTGACTACTTTTAAAATTTATTCAAATAACACGTAGCTAAGTAAGGGTTTCTATATTATTTAAAATGTTTTTGTTATTAAATAATTTGCTGACGTCATAAACAGTAGTTATTCCTGAGATTACTACATTCCATTGTTGCCCAAATCGTAATTAGATTGTGTCAATGTCAACATTTTAAACTTTGACTAGAAATAGTAACTTGTACATACGTTTTTTGAAGGTCTTACTATTCCGTTATCAATGTTTTTGTATTAGCGTAGATATTATTAAAGAGTATAAATGTAATTCAATAATATAATATGCCCCATATTTTATTAGATAATAAGATCTGAATAAAGCCAAACTATTCGATGTATCTAGGTTTTATTTCAATTCCAAATAAGTTATTGTTATACCTACTAAAATATTTTGAAAATCATTTACATTTTTGCTCTGTATAAAAGAGAAACTTGTAACAGAAGCTGTCGCCAAGTCATGACTTGACATGACGTGGGTTAGGTAAGTAAATAAAATTAAACTGATATATTGAAAATATATTATAGACTTATATTATATTCGTTTTAATTGTAACTAATTTTTTTTTCACACTTAATCGAAAAAAATATATTATTACTTATTTAGTAGTAGGATTTTTCTCCAAATGATTTTATAAGTAATAACTAAATAAGGCTCACACTAAAAGTGTCAATTTAACAGGTTTGCACTCAATGCATTATCTTGTTAATTAGTAACGTTAGAAAACTTTACAAGCCAACAATGAGCTATAATAATTATTTTGCAGTATTATTCATGTAAATTGAAAGGGACTTTTGAAAGTCCAGTCCGGCTTGAGAATAATTTTCGGGCACGACCATGATTTTGGAATGAAGAAGCTATCGTCTTCTGTTGGTGGGCAGTTTTTACGGGCAAAGTATTCCATGGGATATAAGCTCCAGAGCATTCCTGAAAATAATTAGATCCATTAGCTTATGAGTTATTTATTTCATCAGTGGGTGAAGATAATTGACACCCACTGTGCACCGTATAAGTAGAGCACTAAGTACTATAGTAAGTTGATGATGGCTTTAGATACCTACTATGGTACTGGATAGGATTCTAATATTAATTAGAATCCTTTCCAGTACTCATTTTTTTTCCTTATTTAATATCTATTTTGAAATTTATTAGCACCCCCGTCTTTCGACCCGAAGGTTGGACCCGAACCACGAGCGCCAGTGGATTTTATCAATCGAAAAGTGCGCGATGCTGTGCTTAACAACGGCGAAGAAGAACATCGTGGGAAAACCTACATAATTATACTATGTAGAAATAAGAATAGGAAGACAGTTGACTCGTGAAAGAAACCGACGAGGCGCACTGAATCTTTTCACCACAGTAGTCTATCGCCATCAGCCACTTTTTTATGAGCTGGGGTTCGGGATAAAATAATGAAGTCCAATTTTTTTGAGTAGGGGGCGTGACTAGCATTCTGCCTCGCGTCGCCTAAAAAATTCGAGAAAATACAGAGTATTTTTCTAGCGCGGTAAGTGCCAGATGATACTAGATGGCGGTAGAACAAGTAGTGCGTTCATTTGATAAGAGATGGCGCTAGCGTATCGCAATTAGTTAACCGCGCACGTCACACTATTATAGGACCTTGTCAGGGACACCAAACATACCTCAGCCGGGTCATATCACTGCCCTAACAGGTTCCAAGAAAGAACCTGTGACACGACGAAGATAAAGATCAAAGAAAAATCGTTAATGAGATCATTTATATTGTAAGACGGGAAATTTCACGTAAGTAGGTACCTACCGTACTATTTTTTTACTACGAAGGCACTAAAAATTAGATTAACATTTTCGGCATAGCTGAGTATTATATGGTCACTGGTACAAGACACTACATCCGTTTTGACCAAACCCGGGTTTCGGAAAGACAAAAGTTTTTTAGTCCTTCGCAAGCCGTCTGCCGAACTGAGTCGAAAAAGATCGAAATGAGTCCAAAAATTAGTCTTCACCGATAGTACGGTGTGTGAAAATTACCGCATTACAATATGAAAGAACATATAACTTAATTACCAGTTCTTTCAAAACTAAACATAAAAAAATAACTGACCATTTCCTAAAAAGAATGCCAGCCACAAGAACATGTTGAGTATGTTCGGAAACCGCTTTCCGCTCGCGGAGGTGAGAGGCACCATCATTACGCCGAACACTCCGAACTGCGTCAGCAGGACTGGGTAGAAGAAGCCGAATGATAGTGCTAGTATCACCTCGTGGGCAACGGCTGATACCTGAAAAATTACAAGTTTTGACAGTTTTTCATAGAGAAATGACAAGTCGTCGCCGCGTCGCTCGGGCGTATAAAGATAACATCTAGTTTTAGGATTTAGAAAAACGTCTAATCCCGGGTTCCAATTACAGTCGTAAAAGAATGTATCGTTTTACCTTTATTAATTTCAAAGTTTTGGTAGCTCTTTAAAGGGAAGCGAAACATTATCCGTTTATGACTGCACAGTGCAAACCTTAAAAGTTCGTTTCTAAAATGCACCCAAATGTTACATTTCGTTCTGTTTGTCGGTTTTATGCATAAACTATTAGGGTGCTAACGCATTTTTATCAGACTTCAAAAAAAGGAGAAGGTTCTCAATTCGGCTGTATGTTTTTTTATCGTGTGCGTTTGTTACCTGATATCTTCGCCAATTGTGTTTCTCGTAAAACTTAAAAAAACAATATCATCTTATGGAATCACGACTTGCTGAAACTATTTTTGTCGGCGATCTTTCTTTTGTGTTTTATTCGAAAGAGTAAGAAAAATAACAAGGGTACGTGGGGATCTGATATAGAGTAGGTACCTGCAGGATAGAAGCTGTAAACTTGGGCTGCAAGCGTATCGCGAATATAACGATTTAATTATTATGAACTGACGTCAAAAAATAAGATTCTCAATTCGTCTGTATATTTTTGCTTTTGCGATATCTTCGCCAATTGTGAACCGATTTTATTGTTTTTTTTTAAGGCACCACACAGCTGTTGAGTTAACCTGTTAACGCGAATAAAATAACAACGTGTTTGAACACGGGTTTATCAATATTTCTTTCATATTCTTTAGAACTTACAAAAAAAACGAAGAAAGTAGAAAACGTTCGACCGGCTTGCGGTGCTACAGGCATGTAGATGTGGTCACGTAGCCATGAGTGGACCAAACGATTCCATAACCGGAAAAAACTCGAAAATCTTGAAGCTGTCCACCATTCCTATGAAAAAAAATTTAAGTTTATAGTATTTCAGTGTATTACTTTAACAGGACTATCCAGCGTAAGAAAATCGCTCGATGGACCCATGATATCGCGCATTGTCGAGCTTATGGTCATCTTTGGATGAATTCTTCTCTGAGTTGAGTCAAAATAAATATAAAAAAAAAAAAAATGACATTTTACATATACTGTTCATGTTATATATTTCTACACAAAGAACTTCAATGTAAAAAAAAAACAAAGAAAATGGGATTTTACTCTTGAACGACAACGACGACTTTTGGAATTTTAAACTATTTATTGTTATTATTAAGTTACACACATACTTATTACCAAAATTAAAGGTTCAATACGCTGGCCTTTTCGTAATCTCATTTGACCCGGCCTTAAAAGCCTATGAAAAGCTCAGAGGCTTTTTTAAGCTCTCTCTTTACTCGAATGTTGGAAAAGCAAACATGGGCCATTTTGCATTTAAAGGACGCTCCGGACTGATACGAGATGCTACGAAGGCATACGACGCAAAAATAGTGGCAGCAAAATATTTTTATCTTGTGTTTTTATTTTCAGTCATGTAATTAAAACGTATGTGCTTTAAAGTAAATTTAGGTTTTTACAATAACTAAAATCAAAAATATAACAAGCACGCTCATGACTGTTATCCTCACGATGCAGAACGGGATTGTTAGAGGCACGTCCAAATATTATATCCTTACATATTATAAGCGAAAGTTTGTGAGAATGGATGTTTCATCTCTTTCACGTAAAAACTACTGAACGGATTTTGATGAAACTTTACAGTAATATAGCTTGTACATCAGAATAACAGATAGCCTACTTTTTATCCGGGTACCACGCGGGCATTTCGCAAACAAGTTGCAAACCCATCGCCGTACAGTTTAAGTTATTTTTAAGATTATATGAGAACGTATGTTAAACCTCATAGAACAGTCTGTCTCCGAATTTCATCATCTCCGCGAAGGCATTGCACCAGGCGTGGAGAACGCAGTAGAAACCGCACAGGAACGATAAAACTCCCGGGAGAACGCACGCAAACATTCCCCTAACTATTGTGCCCACTTCCACCTGAAAATGAAAATCGAACTATAATACTTTGGCTACCCTCGAAATGAAAAATGAAGGCGAACCAAAAGACAAACAATGACACCTGTATATTTAACGAGCACAACTTTACAAAATAAAAATCTTAGACGTCCTTTCAATCGTTTAACGCAGCGTGACCCCCTAGTGACTTGTGGCGTATCTAAGAACCATCCTTGAAGTCAAACAAATCGATTGCAAATAAACTAGGTACATTTCATAATACGGATATGAATAGTACATACAAACCACCTCTTATGGCAAACACAAATACGGCTCTTTACTAAGCGGGTAAAAAATATTCTGCCTGAAGTTGCAAAATCTTGTAAAGATTAACACCGGAGCTTATTAAAAATCCGTAAAGTTTCAAAGGGTGACTTGGAATATTGCCAAACGATAATAGTTTTGCTTTTAATTAAAAACATAAACATTTCAACAAGCAATAGCCTTTCAGTAGGCAGAAAGTTTAAAATCGATTAAACTTCTAAGGGGACGGAGATTTACTGGCTCTGTAATCAAGATAAATGGTTTTAAGTAAATGGTATCTGTACTTAAAGTAGTGATCAATTACGTTATAAATATCTACTCACAATCACAGTATTGCAAGTTTTGTTTTTTTTTCTATTATACACTGTTCGTACATTAAATGACGAATCGACTTTTGTAGTTTTTTTTTCTTAAAATAATCTATGGTATCACTTTTTCTCCGGCAATAGACGCAAAATTGTTGCTTTAGGTACTGAAGAGCCAATTTCATATTTTACAGGAAGTAAATTTACCTTGCCTGATATACTTACCTTTATATAGATATACTTACCTTTATATAGATTTCTGTACGGAGGGTCTTATTGAATTAATCATCGTAATGAAACACTAATTTGTATCAAATAAAAGCCAATTAAAATCAGATAAAATTAATAAAATTTCATTCGATTTCTATGGTATCTTTGTATGTTTTGAGTATATTATGTATTGAGTTCTATTGAGTAGTAAATGTGTACGAAATGCCTAAATTGTTAGATTAAAAAAACTTACGCTTGTTTCCTTCCCGAAGTCTGACCAATACGGCAGAATGAACCGCTCCCAAAGGAAAGTGTTATAGAAAACAATCGCTGCCACTTCCAAGAAATGTAACACCACCACGCCCCACCTAATCTGCTTTGTCCTGGATACCAAATGAAAAACATGATTTGTAACACTCAATGATATACGGGTCAGGCTCACGCGAGATCCAATTTAACATTATTTCGGCTGAGAGCGATATTACGACTTCCCGAGTTATAAAAGTAGGTGTTTGTCTATTGTAACATTTTCGTTACAATAGACATTTTGAAATGCTGAAATTACAAATCAGATGGATTCAAACTGATTCTAGTAGACACAACTAATATAGAGACTAGGTCTATTAACGTCAAAATGATCTTTGATTATGTATCTATAGCATTATTTGAGGTCGTCGAGGCAGCAGTAATAGCATTTTCATCGGTTTCACTGTAAAGATATCTTTAATAATTATTATAATTACTAGACTAAGATATGGAGTCAATTTGTTGCGAACAACCAGAAAACATGAAAATGATTACTGACCTAGGGTATTGGTCTCTGTAGAGTAGAGTAGGCGCAAAGAGGAAGTACATATAATGCTGGAATGTGGGAAGAGGCAAGCTGTCCCCATAACACCGAGGTCCACAAGCAATTGCTGCTGCGTAGATTTTCATCGCCAATCGGAACTAAAACAATATAGATTTTAATTTATTAATATTTATTAAAATTGCAGTGCCAATGTGTTACAGTCCCTAGTAGCCCATAGTTCAATAATTAGGGTAAAAATCAGTTTTTACGCAAAATGTCTGAAACTAGTGCCTTATTGTAATTTCTATAACTAGTGACGAAAAAGAAAGAGAATATAAACCTGGCATTTATAATAATATCAACGTGGTTAACAATATTACAACCGAAGTGACGCATTTACCAACGGATTTTCTTGTTGTAATAAGTTTGCCTGCCTGCCAATACCAATGCAATGGAAGTGACACTGTAAGTATAACGCAGACAGTCTTTCTAAATAGAAGATGGTTATGCCATAACGTCGTCCAGCTGTACTATACTTCATTGCCCTTGGAATGACTGACACCAATGGGTTTTCAGTCCGAGAATAAAAGCTATCAACAGATATTTTAATGCTTCAAGTTAGATAACTTGATAGGTAGGTGGAACTCATTTGTCTCTAAAAATCATCAATCATACTTTGTATCCTATTGAACCGTAATTATATTCGAATCGTTCTATTAAAATTACAATAAACAAATAATAAATGTATAACAGTTGAGGTTAAAACTTAATGAAAGCCTGGCTAACTTCGTTTAATAGAGATTTTCTAAGTTAGGGGTCGTTCATTTACCTATAGAGGGTAGTTTTACAGTGAGACATTCTTTGAAATTAATTTTCCGAGGTTTTTAAATTAATTCTTGGTCGTAGCAGCGTAGCGCTGTTATCATAGGCATGCTATAATAGCCTAATACATAACGCAACACAAAATTAATGTACGTTATATTCAAATTAATTTACTTTTATCCATGGTAGATAAAAATGAATACATTTATACGTATTTTCATCATTTTTATGATCGAAAATTCATTGATATTAATTTCGGCACGTTCACATAGACAAGAAGCCACTATTATATCTTCGTACCAGGGAAAGAAGTACCTAGACAGCAGAAAAAAATAAATGGTAACCAAATATAAGGGCTGATCAAGGGCTATAAACACAGGGTTTTAGAACCGATCCATTATAGATACCCATTATTTATAATCTCGAGTTAAATTAATAAAAAATAACATATAAAAATCCAGAACTGACTTCGTACGACTTCATGATTGAATATAAAAGAACCTGAGAGTAATTCTGGTAACTGGAATGAATGTGCCCTAAAACACGAGAGGTGTCTTCAGGCTGCGCATCGTCAGCGGCAGGCGTTATGTAGTTCGTAAATAACTGCCTGTCAAGGGTTCTCAGGTGATTTATGTTACATTTCACTTTCAACGCTATTTTCACGCTAAAACTTTTTAGGCTTCACCAACATCCTTTGCATTCACGTCGAAAACAGATTTCCGGCTACCGGCACTCGGAAAATGTTAATGCAGCAGCTGTACACTGATTCAAAAAGGAAATCTTAGCTGCTCTAGCATAAGAGTAGCTTGCACTTTATGTATTATTTCATATATATAGCTACTTACTTAGTATACTTTTATATTCTGCTGTGCATAATTATGATGTGTACACATGTTTTGGAATATTGTCTGGATCTAAATTTTTGTTTTTAATTTATTCTATTTTTGTGTTTGACTGTATTCTGTTTTGTGTCTCATATTAAATAAATAAATAGATTTGATATTGCGCATCAGGGATGATGTGCCTGCGCCGGCTATCCGGCTTTCTAAGCAAACTCATCTAAATAATTATAAAATATTCTTGCAAATTCATTTCAGCACATAAATTACTACGGACTAGGAAACTGATAATGTTGCGAAAAGTTTCACTCTAGCTAGGCGCAAAACATGAGGCAAATTTCTGAAGATAATAACCTCACATTGTTTTATTTTTACCCGACCTGATAAGACGAAGAGCCTAGTTGGCTTGATGGGCGGTACTCCGGATCTTAAAGTCATGAGTTTGAACCTGGCTGTGCAAAACCAAATCAATAATTTACTAAACAAAAATATGTGCGCAACCAAGAGCTCAAATAGGCATTATTTCATCAAAAAGTTGTATATTTGGTCTAAATAACGAATGAAAAATCATAAATTCAAATTAACTTCTCTTTACTAGATGAGGATATACGCTTTAATCTAAACGCAAACTAAAGGTATTTTCTCTGGTAGAGGTTGAGCATAACGTGTGTGCGATTGCATCGACAATAGAACCAATTAGCATGCCTTTGTCATAACTCTATGACGCGGCGACGTCTAGTGAGGCAACGAGAAATAGCGAGTTGCATTCATTGAATTCAGCGGAACATTCAAAGGAGAAGGATGTGCGCTGCATTCTAACCAATTAACATTTAATCACAGTCAGAGCCAGATGGGGATCTGACTACGTAAACTATGAAAACAGCTGAAACTAACTGAAATGTAGTTCAGCATTTCTCAACACTAATAATCAAACTAAGAAAATTATCCACTTAGCTAAGTCGTACCGTTTTACTAATCTCATACTTTTAGGGTTCCGTACCTCAAAAGCAAAAAGAGAACCCTTAGATCACTTCAGTCTCCATCTGTCAGGTTGTCAAGACCTTTTTTCTCAGGAAAATTCGTTGGTATTACAGCAGAAGTAAAAGAAAAATTCTATGATAATATAAAAACAAATTATATAATGTATATATATAATTTGTTTTTGTTTTTGTTATTACAAACTTACACTTGCATTTGGATAATTGACCATGATGTATAACGATGTATCGCCGAAAATATTTTCGACTACAAAGTTAAGTTTGTCTTTCAATTCGACTTATATTTTCGTTAGAGCAATGTTTGGTGCTTTACAAGCTTGTACGGAAGACTTGTCCGTTTTATTTCATTTCATAGTGTGTCTCTTACAATAAAAAACGTACAAGGCTGATGCTTGAGTCATTTCGTAACATTTTGTGCTTGTTTTTATTGTAAATTGTCACTCTCACGAATCATGTTTCGTACACTCTAGATAGGTTGGTATAAATGGGAACGAGCAGGCTTTCACCTAGATAACGGTCAATTACATGCAGCGTATAGTCAACCGGGCTAACGTACCTAACAGTTTCGTGTTTATTTTCAATACCAACAAACATCATTTTATCGTTCGTAAATATTTAGATGCGTGCATGTTTACTAGTATTAAACGATCAACAAAATAGTTTGTTTTGAACGCGTGACCTCACTCATCAACCAATTAATATACTATTGTAAGCAATTAATGTAACTATTTGCCTTCAAATTAGAATTAAGTAAATACCGGTATAAGTAAATATTACACAGCGTGTGTTTTTAGCTGCTGTATAAACTGGCAGTCATCTGAAGCTATATTGAGCTAATATTTTTCAAACTTTTGCGATCAGTGAATATAGTTATAAGTTAGGTATATACGGGTCTTTATCGTGTTTAACTTTTCTATTGAATTTGCCTAGTTATTCAAGTTATTCCGTTCCCTTTGAAGGTAGTTTTGTAAATACCTGACATCATTGTCTCAAATGGCCTGTACGTAGCGATACCTAAAAGATACTATACGAAAGTTGAACGGCTCGTCTAACCTCGTAAGTTTGTTTAGCTCCCTCGCTCGGAAGTTACTCTTTTGTAACGTAGATAAATCGCATAAGAACTAGTTCACAACTATATGCTAGGTACCTATTTTTTACCTTCATAGGTATTAGGTGTAGGACTTGTTATATAACTAGACGGGTATAATCGTAGATGTGACGCTTTCTAATAACATATAAAACAAGAAAGTGTCTTGCTTGCTATTGCTTTTGTAATTTAATGAAACCTGTCTATTTCTGATGATTTAGGGCTGCATGTTTTTAAAAATAAAAAAGGCGAATCAGAAAAAAGCCTGACTCAGGTACTCCTGAATTTCAGACCCATGTCGAATGAAGCTGTTGTGTTGCCAAAATCAATCAATTTTCGAGGGTAGGTATTATCCGATTATGAGGGTAGAATTAGATCCCAAAGTAATCCCATACCGTATGGTAATTTTAATGGAAGCAAAGACGTTTACGATTATGTGCCAATGAAGTATGCCTATGTTTATTTCATTATATATCGTACTGATAGGATAGGAGGCAACACGTACAAAGACGGGTGAAGGTAAGCGTGTGTGGCCGTTCATCCGGTGTATGTTTAATCAAAATCGCTAATAATATTAATTACTAGCAGTGCCACGGCCACCCGCGGTCCCCAGCCCACCGCGTCGCATCGCCTGTCCGCGCTATTACTTCTTTTTCTCGGAGCCTAAGGGTCGTAGCGTGTTGTTAAATAGCCTATTAACTTCGTCATGAATTGGGCTATCACATGCAAATAATTTTTCAAATCCGACTAATATTAGCGCTTTCAAATAAAAAAAACGAACTTTTTAGCCTTATTAGTAAAGACTTTTTATTAACTTTTCCACTATATTATATGATTAATAAAAAAATATGGATGTTTATGTGTTACAAAACTTGAATATGCCCTGAGAGAAATACTGAAGATAGACAGCTTGACGCCGAAGTTTAATTTAATATATAAAACACGAAATCCTAAAATGTCGTGGAATCCAATTTCTACAATTTGCAATTTATTATTTTCAGAGTTGGCTACATAGGCATACAGCAACAGTCATATTAGAAATTAAATTGGTTGAAAATGATTCGTTACAAGGTGAAAATACCAATTAATATACTAATAATACAATGCTAATTTGAAACCAATTGTATAAAGCTATCAGCGGTTGTCTGATGACTGGTTGCACCTAGGATTCTAAGCAAAGGGTGTCTAAACTCACCATTTCACACGTGACTGCTACCGAGGAACCCAACGCCAGATGCTCTCTGCCTAGATCCCAAACCGGCAAAGCAAATAGCGTTCCAAGTGTGGCTATCAATCCGAATACTCCAACTGTTTTCCAAAGCTGTCGTGTTCCTGTAAAATACGATTTAAACAGAATATTTATAATGTGGTTTGAAGAAACTGAAAAATAATTACATATAAATTTTCAAGTGAATAAACCGAATATAATTTCATGGAACCACCATTCATCCCATGGAAAAAAAACATGTGTAAAGACCAATTGTCATGCAAGAGGTAATCGGCGTTCGTTTGTTACGCCATGGTGCGTACAAATGCAAAGTCTTGCTAAATCAGAAACAAGTGAAATTTTGAAAAAATTGTCTCCTGGTGTGACCCTTGCCGTTTTTTTCGGTCGTCTATGGCAGCTCCCACTTGTGTTGATAAAATCTATCTAGGAATCATCGTAGAGGTCGTACAAATCGATTGCAAAAAAATGCACACCTTAATCGGATAAGCCGATTTGGAAATAAATGGTAACATAGTACAAACAAATAACATCTTATGGCAAAAGTATATACGCGTCGACGGTAAAAAGCAGCATTGATGACGTTTACGTCGAAACGTACTTTTTTTGTAAACTTCAAAAAGTTTTATTGAGCTTACCCAACAGCTTCGTAACTAAAACTAAGTTAGAAGATAACTAAGTTTCTCAAAGAATCGTTCATAAATATATCCTAAAGCTGTTTGGAATCGTATAAAATACATTCGGATTGGCCTCAATTATAATAATAAGCTTTTATTCGGACAAGACAATATTTCTTTGTTATTCATATATATTCCTTTGGTTCCATTTTTGTATGTCCGTTTGCCAGGTGGCAAAGGCCTCCTCCAATCTTCTCCATTCTGGCCTTTCTATGGCCACTCTACCCCATGTAATTGCCAGGGTCACAATGATAAGATAAATATTTATTAATGGCCTGAATTTTAAAATTGGAAATGTTGTAATTAAATTTATATTCAAAAAATAAGTCCGAGATTATTTTGGGAAAAAATAATGACGAAAATATTTGAGTAGGACCAACCATAACCATGAGTGGTCCTACTCAAATATTTTTACACACTGATTATTGAACTTACATAATAAAAAAAAACCTCCTTTTTAATTTATTTAAAAAATGGAAGATCTTTAATAGTAATCATACGTTTTGAGGCATTATTTTTATATTACGTAGTGTCTCATTTGTGTCTCACTATTAGATTAACTATTGCACTATTTGATATTGCAATATTGTTATTCAACATGGGCCAGCTAGATACACAAATTTATTATAGATATATGTATATATAGATATATATCTATATTAAATAGAAATTTATTTAATATAGATTAATACCCCAGAACCTGATAGCTTACAATGACAGAAGAATAAGGTCCGATAAGAAGTTTAATTTAAAAATTATTTTAGATCATTCCCTAACAGTATTATGATCCCAACAAAAGACATGGCGCCTCATTAAAACTTTTCAAATTATTTCAAAACTTTATCCACAGAAGCGTTCCTAACAATTTCTTATATAATATAACGTAGCTGTATATTTTTTTAAATTGTATTTTCCAATTTTTTGCGCGTTTTTTGCCCCAAACATATTTTCTGATCACGTTGGGCTTAGTCAGGTAATATCTACCTAACAGGTATACCTTGATATCATCGAGTTGTTTCACAAACAAATCATTAGAATATATGATTAAAGTAAGTATGATTATAATAATTTTAGGGCACTAGTACTAATAATACATAAAAAATAATAATATTGCATTCTGCCATTTATTATCTTTTTGTTTAGTAATAAGATTTACCTGATTTCATTCTTATATAGACAATTATATTAATGTCATGTCTTTTTTTATTTATTTTCGAGTAATTTTTAGTTTGTTGTATATATCTGATGGATATATTATATACAACAAACTAAAAATTACTAAAATTGTTTAAAATGTCTTCATTATCAAGGGCTATCGCTGGATGAAGGCCTCTTCTATCTCTTGCCAGTTTATCCTGTTTTGTGATATTAAAATATTTGCATGGGGAATTTAATATTCTTTCATTAAAGCTCCAAGTTCGTGTTGATTTTGGTAGGGCAATAGAAATAGAACGTATACGAAGATCAGTGAGGTGGCAAATTGGGAGGCACATCGAAATTGTACTTTAGCAAGTTTGGCTATAAACAAAATCACCAGAAAAACTTGTAATATATTTTGTTGGACTAATGTTCTGTTCTGACTGTGGTACTGATCTAAAGAGGTTATTTTATTAGGAATTGTATTAAATAAAACATACCATGTATACTTTCTACAAATATCTACTGTTAAAATAGACGTAAAAAGTATATTTAATTAATGGGAGATTTTATAATTCTTATAATTATGTATTGTTTGGAAACGCATTGGATTGACTTCAAAATTATTGTCTTTATAATTAAAAATTCTAGTGTGAGATTGTAGGTCCACGGAAGACTTCGACGTGGTTTCACGACTGTGATAGCCAGGTCTATCACAGTCTAGACACACCTATTACTGTGCCTCCGCAGAACGGAAGCGCTCAGTTTTAAATGCTGATCTGGTTCCCATGCAAATGATTACCGCGTAAAGTTGCTGGACTTATCTTAATATGTTTATATGGGAAATGTTTCGCGAAATTATCCTCTGATGTTACAGATGAACAAAATAATTAGAAGGAGAATTACTTTCTTTTTATCCACCAGAGGCTTTGGCTCAAAGAAGTTTTATAACTATCTACCTATTTGAGTAAATCATTTCAGTACTTTAGTATTAGCGTAGCTTTGAAGTAATAAAAAGTGGATTCGTTTAAATTTACTTTGATATTGAACGTCAGAATTAAAAAATGTGAGCAGGTAAAACACTGAGATGGTTTTCCCGATGGAACCCTAACATAGCGTGTCTCGACACGTCTTGGACAGCTTTATTTATCAACTACATAACTGCGGTGTTTGTTGTTCAGAGATAAATTTTGGCTCGCTTCCCGTTCAGTTTGTAGCATTGCTTTGATATATCGTTAGACTGTTTAACCGCAGTTGAATCTGCACTTTCTGAGATTAATGAATGAATGTCTAGAGCTAATTCACAGCTCCGTGTTTTTCTGCAAGCATTGGTTTTAATAAGTTCTTATCTTAAGTATTTCTTTGTACATTTTTCCACAGCTTTAACTGAGATCCAGTGCTTTAAAATCACCTTTCTGAGCGTTATCATTAAAACTAGCGGTGTAAAAAATTTGATAATAAGTCTCACAAGCAATTAATTATTAACAGCAAAAAAGTGCTACGTCTGATAATAGCTACGAAAATTGACAATTTAAGTGTCCTTACCAGAATTTCTGCCTAAAATTTTCCCCACTGCTCCATAAACAAGCAGAAGTGGATGAAATACCACAGAAACCAAGAACAGGTACAACCACAGTTTAAGCCCCCGATTCACGTCTCCAAAGCCGTAGACCACCGTTTGTAGGCCAATGTTTATCCTGAAAATTAAAAATAATATATTTTTTCATATAACTATGTACAAGTACAAGTACAAAAAATACAGATGAAACAGCTAGCTATCTAAAGACCGTTGCAAACGATCTATAAATAGCTCAACTGATCCAGATCACTACCAGGCGGAAGCGTTCCCAAAATACTGGCCGCATTGCCACGCTGAATGGCAATGCTAATTCGTTGACCCAGATAAGAGCCAGCTCTCTTGTCACGCGTCGCTTCGACCAGTCGCAAAATAAATATGATCGACTATTAAAAAAAAATCGGATGCTTGGCTCTTCAGTGTTCTGCAGAAGCACGTTTATACATGGATTATAATTATTGGACGATTCATTTTAATCAGTAGGATACAATAAGCTTACTACAGATTTATTTTTATTTTAATGTTTAATTCACATAATCTATAAAAAACATCAATAAATACCATATTAAGAACTTTTGCACAGCTGGCTGGCGAGTCTAGACGAAAATTATTGCTGTATTTTATGCCCAAGTACCTACAGCGCAAATCAGCCAGACTGCTCGTTAATTAAATTAAGAATGTGGTGACGGTCTTCAAGTATAATTACCTACCCAAAGAAGACCTCAGCCATTCTTAATATCTATTAAAATCATCTCCATCCAAATATTGTCTGGAAGAGATCGCTTCTAAGTTAAAGTTTTATACTTTAGTTAAGTTGTATTCATTTTTCTTATGCCAATAATAATGTATTTCCATTCATTCGTTTAAACAAAATTTGTAAGGCAAATAAATTAACAGCTTCCCAAACCAAAGCTATAGGTTTCAAAGCCTTGTGATAAAATCTATCTAAGACCATCCTTGAAGTCGATACTAATCGATTAAATAAACCGCATTTGATAAATTTGACAACCTCTGTGGCGCAGTGGGCGAAGGCCCGCCTGAGACGCAGAAGGTTGCGGGTTCGATTCCCGCTGCGGGACAAATGTTTGTACGATTAGCCAATGTTTGTCTCGTGTCTGGGTGTTTTCTATTTATAAAAGGTATGTATTTACAAAAAAAAGTATATAAGTAGTATATCAGTCATGTAGTTCCCATAATACAAGCTCTGCTTCGTTTGGGGCTTTATGATGCTGTGTGAAAGATGTCCAGCATTATTTATTTTAAATAGTAACTAACAAACATTCCAACAACCTATGTCACAGGTAAAAATATCGTAGGATACTCACTTTCCTGTTTCAAACAAGTCGTAGATCATCGTGTCACATAGTAACATCACAAGTATCACTATGAATATGTGGTAGATCGCGCGTATGTGGGCCGAGTCCTTCAAAAGATGTGTCAGCGTTGATTCTCGTATCACAAACTCTGGGTCCTTGTATTTCTCCTCATCGTGTTTTGTTGTTCCATTCTGTAGTTTTGCAGGTTTGGAACGTATTCGCGTGCTTTCTTCCATTATTTACTCTGAAAAATGTTCAAATTTGAAATCCCAAAATAAATCAGCCAAGAACCAGTTGAATTTTAACATGGTGAAGAACTTATAGATAGTACTAGCCACTAGCCATATCTAGCTGTGAATTTGAAAATATTAAATATTTCATAGAATATCCTTAAATAACCGATTACAATTTCAAATGCATTGAACTAGTAATATTAAAATTTTTAAAAGAAATTTGTGATAGTAATCCATATGATATTCCAAGACATTCCAGAGAAAATCCTAGTGGACACACGAATAGCATATTTTATAATGGGTCCGCCGCGCGCCGGTAGGTACAACCATAAACATTGATTATGGGACAACAAGGTGAATATGGTTGTGTATCTACTCATTCAAACGTTAACCAACGAAGAATAAAATAAATGGCTATAACTAAGCAGCATTGAAAACTGATGGGAAGTAACCATGCAGTCGAAGATATTATCTAGCAAAATTTTGCAGAGTTATTTGTGAAAACAAAGTTAGTAGTAAAATATCTCGTAAATTAACATTGTTGTTCGTTTTACCTGGTTTATAACATTTCTTGAGTGTATTAAGTTGTCACAGTTTGAATACATTAAAATATATCGTACTCCGTTCACAATCCAATAAATAATACGTTCATAAATACGTTCATACGTTAAGATAAATGGTTTAACAGCATGTTATTGTTGACATTCACAAATGAACTGTGCGGCGGTACTCGTACAAAATATATAACTTTATCTAATTATTCGTGGGTACAGAAGCACTTGAGTCCGTGCATTAGATAATAAGGTTATTCTACTAACCTTTCACATATGATAACTAATCAAACTAGAAAAATTAGAACGAAATTTCGTAATTAGCAAATTTAATTTTTAGTTTTCACTTTATTAGGTTAGGCACTTGTTTATGTTCACAGACGGTACTTACAATGCAAAGGAAATTATTGATATTATTTTTAGATAAGTAATTAATTACTTACGTATTTGTTTTTAATAATTCGTTACAAAGTAATGCGATAAAAAAAAGTACTTACCTACCTACCTACACGCCTATCGTTTACACTGGCAAATTAGCAACTGGAGGTTTCATCTACCTACCAGATAATCTAAATTTTCAAAGATAAAACTCAATCTTTAGTTATTATCGGCTAAACTTAAGTTATGATAAAAATCCTATCTGTCATTCATCATCATCATCATCATCATTAGCCCACATTAGTCCACTGCTGGACATAGGCCTCTCCCAATACGCGCCACTGAGCCCGATCTTCGGCTCCTGTCATCCAAATCTGTCATTAATTATTAGAAAATATCTCTGTTCACATGTTTCATTTAGTGTATAAATGTACCAGAGACGGTAGGTCTAACCTACCCTACCTTCTCTGGTACATTTATACACTATAATATTATTGTCTGGAATAACTAACACATATGTTTATTCCAGACAATTATATGATTTGATATAACAATTTACGAACTTCGAAGGTTTCGATTGAAAGGTATAGATTGTACCTGCAATCTATACCTATCTATACCTAGTCCACTCCAGGGGAATGAAGCTACTTTGACATGTGGATAGGTTGACATGCCTTTTCTGCAGTAAGGTCCTATGGAATTGGAATGATCCATGCTTACGTTGTATTCAAAACCTAAAGCTTCGGTGTTCAAACCAAAGAAGTACATAGAATGGTAGGTACCAGGTTGTTATATATATACAAATACAAAATAGCTCAGTAAGATAAGAATTCCTTGTCAAAGCTAGCTTATTGATGAAAGATTTAATTCTCGAGTCGACGATGCCACAGACACGTAATATTACTAAAATCATCGACACGTTTCCGCTTACTTACAAACGTATTCCTCTATTTCCTTTAATTTCTCTGGATTACAACAATAGACCCAAAATCCTACAACTAATAATAGTTGCGTTACTTATTAGTTAATACTTTCGCGTTTATAAAAACGCGAAAGTTTGTAAGGATGGAGGATAGAACGGGTTTTGATGAAACTAAAGTAATATGGCTTATACATCAGAATAACACATAGGCTACTTTTTATCCGGGTAACAAGCGGGCGAAGCCGTGGGCAGAAGCTAGAACATAATTATACTATAATGTACATAAAATTAGTAGGTATGTAATATGTACATAAAAGGTTAAAATTGTGATAGGTACCCAGTAGGTACTTTTGTTTAATCTAATCACATCACGTAGGTTTTGCGTGCTGTGCTTAGATATGACTTAGGTTTTGAAATCCGGACGGGGTGAGGTAAGTCGGTCGACCAAAGTACTGCGTATCACAATTTTCAAAAACATTATTTATGAATTGAATTGACCCGTGTCGAATTTGTAAATATTGTAAATTAAATAAGTAAAAAATAATTGTAAAGAATGCCATCGGTGGCCAGCCGCGCCGCCCCGCGCCTCGCAAAAGAAGCTAGGTACTTCGAAGTAATTATCTGTGATTAAAATAAATTTATCAAGTATTGGACGATGGAATACAAAACCTCAATTTTGTTGAATGTTGATTTCTGTTGTTAGGCTGTTGCAAAAGACAGGTAGTAGAATAATCCATGGATGCTGTAATATTGAGTTCGACCACGCAGATGCATTCTATAATGAAATTCATTTTTCTTTCCTCTTAAGCATAATAGCAATACATTTCAGTAAGATAATAGGCGTTTCTTCAAGCTAGATTTGGATAAGTATCTAGGTAGATACTTATCTAAATCTAGCTTCTAGGTTATATGTAGATAGGTAACCTATTATAACGCACCTATAATGCCTGAGCTATTTGCATGTCAAAAGCAACTACAACACAAAGTTATTATTTTTTAATCGTCCCCATTATGCTATACGTACCTGCCTATCGTATTGAACTTACAAAATATTTTACCATCATAAGAGGTCATGTTAGTGCGCATTAAACTGTCAGGATTATTGCCGATACACTTTTACGGGTTCTTTATGTTTGCTTATGGTCATAAATCCCAGCTCCTTATCAAGAACAGTGCCAATACGTTCTAGTCAGTATTCTGTACGTTGACCTAAAGGAACACAGAATATTTTTACAAGTCATAAAACCGACTGAGCTTAATAAATTACATAAAATTAAATGTACTAAATCATCGAAAAAATTTAAGTCTTAATTTTTTGGAAATAATACTTTAAACCCACCGCTTTAGGTATACTAGACCAGGAGTTCATAGTAGTCAACTCTAACAATCGAATAACAGGACGGGTCATTAATGGGACGAAAGACGACAAAAAACACTTTTCTCCTTGACCCCATCTAATCTTGAAATAGAATATTAATCTAGAATTAGAGCCAGAAAACGTGCCCTTAAGTTAATCATCTTTTATGACTTCTTTCAAGCCGCGTATGTTTTACTCGTGAACTCATTAATATGGGGTAGTTATGAGTAGTCGGATTGGAAGCATATTCTCACTATCTTTGATCGAATGCCTTCGAATACTAGCATAAGATATACGTGAAGTAAAAGAGGAAATATACAAACGTAAAATTTCATTGGATTGCTCAGGCGCAGTCGGTTAGATTAGGTAAAAAAACCTTTTAAGCCGTGCCATGACAGTACGTTCTTTTTACGTCACTGTTTGTCCTCTATTCGGGTAAAAAAAAAAAAAATTTGTCAACGCGTCGTCGCCAACCTGCGTTCAAGGTTAGAGGAGTGCCAGCAGCGTGAGGGTACACATTTAGATAATGTTATATTCGCCAAATAAATTTCCGATTAACTGTTTTTGAATTAAAAATAAAGGATATATTTAATTAATTGTATTTCTCATTTTATTTAACTGTCAAATACCCGATACCCTTACTGGACACCCTGTATTACTTGTTTTGGTACTCGATTGATAGGTTGACAACTATGAACCGCCAGTCTATACGTTATCATAAATACAACACTGGTATCATCCTCCGCTCAAAATCCAAACTAATTGGCACACAGAAATATTAAGCAGCATTTTTTTTAGGTTTTATTAATAATTGTGATGATAAGTATGTTAGTCATTCTATAATCTTAAATGCCTATTTTTTCAAGGTTGGGAAGTAAAAGGGACTATTTCTTCACACAATCTTCTTTTATATGTACCTACACACACATAAACCAATTTGAAAACAGTTTTGCCACTCCTCCATGGTGACCGTTTCCGAGGTCACCACAGACGAGGATGTTTTTTATACTCTTCCACAGCCACTTCAGGTGATGAAAATCGACACAAACGATCGATTGCTGTTTTGTTTTGGGATCGTAGCTATATATCCAAGTTTCGTCACTTGTTAATATGTCACGTTACTTGTTACTACGCCAAATTCGATGTCCCTTCGTTGAATCTGGTAAGCATGGCATTGCACCAAGTGACGCGGTCCGTTTTTTGAGCCTCCGTCAAATTGTGAGGGATCCATCGCGAGCACAGCTTCTTCACACCCACATTTTTGTATAGGATTGATTGTATCTAGCTCAAGCTTATGCCTAAGGATGGTCATGGTAGGTCACATGCCTGTCTGTTTCGATCATAAGGCGCACAGTATCGACATTTTTGATGTTCACTGCGGTGAACGGGCGACCATCATGAAATTTGTCACTGAGATAGATACGACCGCGCTTGAATTCGGCAAACCAGCTATAAATAGTCGTTAAAAGCAGTTCGAAGTCGAAAGAGGCTCTGCTGAGCTGTCAAACTACATTTAAAATTGTAGTAAATCATACCACGAAAATTTTCACGAGTCAAATCCATGGTGGTAGACACGCAATTTTTATAATGACGCCATATAAAAATATAAAATCAAGTGGCAGCTAGATGAAACAAACTGTTATTCACAGTCAAAGAGTCAAATATTTTAATTACTTTTTAAATATTGTTTATATAAGTGGCCAATTCCGGCAACTCAATTGCAACCTGTCGCGTGGAATGCTACTTGCAAAACACTGTAATGTTCGGACGTTCGTCTGTATACTCTCTACTTGGTATCCTCAAAGATTTATACACTGGGTATGAATCTGAAGATGACCATCACAGAGAATACAGTCGTGCACGTGTTTGTTTTTTGTTTTTGTTATATTCTTCTGTGCCATCCTTTCACACGTTCTGTTAATCTGTCTCGTTTAGTTCGTTGAAGAGAAACAGCAAAATTAATTTCCTGTTTGAAACTTTGTTGTGTCGCTTTCGTTTCTCTTCGATAAACCGTCTTTATTTCTTTATTAACACCTGCTAGTTAAATAGTAGGTAATAAGGCCGCAGACGGCGATGAAACGGCTCCCAGTAAATAATGAAAATCCATAAAAAGCTTATGAGCGTTCTTTGTTCTAGAGTCGCTACGCCTCCGCTTTGTACTTTACTTCTCCTTTATTTAACCCCAGATATAGGTCTAAATATACTTAGTTCCTATGTCGCAGCCAGCAAACGGGGTTATGTGCTCGATGGCCGCAGTTGACATACTTGGCACTGAGACTTGGTCGCTAACTATTGGCCTCATACATCAACTCAAGGTCGCTCAGAGGGCTACGGAAATAACTATGCTCGCGAACTGAAGACACCGACATAGCTTTTAGTGTAAGCAGGTTGAAGACGGTAAAGGTTATAAAGGTTCTCGAATGGCGCCCATGAACCGGGTGACGCAGTGTAGAAAGGCCCACCACCCGATGGACCAATGACAATGTGAAGGTCGCGGGCATTCGGTGCATGGAGATCCAAGATCGCTTGACATGACACTCTTTGGGGGAGGCCTACGTCCAACAGTGGACTTCTTAAGGCTGTTGATGATGATAATGATGCCCTAGTTACACGCTACCATCTTGCTTCAGGTCAAGCTTCTAGCTTTAAGGTTGCAAAGGCAGCTAGGTGGCTTAAGTGAATGCACAGTGACGGCTAGCTAGACGGCTTGCTACGAAGTGGCCATCACGTAGACGCGTCATAAGGCGAGAAGCTGTCTCGCCTTATGATGAATTATGAAACAAACACGAGAAAACAGATAGCATATTTATACGGGGGTTGGTATTAACATGAACCCTGTTAGCACGATGCAACTTTGAGTTCGATCATGTCGGTTTCGTAGCTAATTTAGTCGATTTTCATCAACACAACAATGGTAAATAGTAGTATTTTCAAATGTTACCTGCGACGTAAGGAGGTATATACGTTTGATGTAAAAGTTTATATGTTTATGTTTGTCTGTTACCATTTATCTCAGAAATAGCTATCCTATTGAAATGTGTGTTTTTTTGGAATCTATTTTTATAACTTTAAGGATGATTCTTAGATAGGTATAATTACCAGTCACTAGAGGGCATTGCAGTCGGTGAGGGTAATACAAGTTAGATGTTTTAAAATTTTAAAAAATATATTCTTGTAATTTCAGAGTGAAACAAACAGTACTTTACTAGGAACTAGTAACTTTTTCATAATAGTAACTGTTCTATGTTTAACATCTATTGGGTTTTGTAGCAAAAGAGCTGATTTCTGTGATATCTGTTTTTTTTATAGCCATATTTCCAGATTTCGTTTACCTATAAATATGTAGATGGTAGGAGTCCTTCCTTATTGTACATAATTTTTCATATTTTTCATAAACACTGACATTTGTAGAACTGATGATTTGGACATGGGAATTGTAGTCTTATTAGGTCAAAAAATAAACTGCAATCTCAATTGTTTAATTTCCATTGCCTAAATAGCAGCTTGAAGGAATACATCTTAGCTTAAGCATTGTTTCTGGGGGTGACCTTAGTACATACTCCAATGAGACACTTGAGAGGCTCACGACATACTGCGGAGGGGGTCTGCCCATGCTCTAAATCGTAAGTCTTGCAAGCAGCGCCTTCATCTGAAATGTTTTAATTCAAGTTATATTTTTCCATTATTTTGAAACCTGTTATGTTTTCCATCGTCTATTGCAAAGCCTCCTTGTGACTTCTAGCTATAAAAGCTATAAAATAACTATCCTTGGAGTTAAATGGTTCAATTGCAAAGAAATGCATTTCAATCGGATACAGGGTTTCGGTGACAAATGGTAATAGACAAACATACAAACAAACAACCTCTTATGGCAAATGCATGTACGGGTTCCTAAATTCCCGGGTTAAAATATGTACGTGATGAAGTATGTATACACACTCTGTGTGTAATAACACTAAGTGTGTACTTAGTGTACTATCTATCCGTTTGTATTATCTACAAATATTTGTCTATGGTCCGGATGTTTCATTTGTATAATATGTATAATTATATTTACAAAAAAAATATGCATATAAGTAGTATATCAGTCATGTAGTTCCGATAACACAAGCTCTGCTTACTTGCGGGGCTAGATTACGCTGTGTGAAAAAATTCCAGCACTATTTATTTATTTATTTTTATTTCATTGAGAACCTCCTCCTTTTTGAAGTCGGTTTATAAGAGACATACGTGTAGACAGCAGCCTCACGTATAGCTACGGCTACGTGTCATAGCTGCGTATATGAAGATTCCTATACGCATGCGTAGTGTAGCTACGAAAATCGGACATTGATTGTGTTCCAAAACTTTTAATTAAGTTAAATTTCAATTTCATGTTTCTATAGCTTCCGCTCTTGAATAAATATTCGAAGATACACAGATTTTAAATGTAGGTTCAAACAGATTTTATTGGATTTTACCTTATTTTGTAAAAATAAACATGCTAGCCGGTGTAACCAAAAACGAGCAAAATATTCGCATAGAAAATCTCAAACGGAGAAGACATCAATTGGTATGCATTCTATTTCGAAAGTGAATTTTCTAATTTAATCGAAACATCTCTATCTAAATAAATTATTTACGCACTTTGAACTAGCAATAGGCAATCGTATAATAGGATTTCACATTGAGGTTCATAAGTTATTCACATATACTGTGAAGCCTATAATGCTGCCAATCTGGGATTTTGAATTATATCAAGACACGCAAGAAAATACAGAGAGTTTTACTAATGTTGATCCCTGGTATTGAGAAATATAATATTTTTAAATTTTGTCTCAAGATCGTTCTTCATGGCACTCTTTGGGGAAGGACTATGTCCAGCGGTGGACTTCCACAGGCTATTGATGTGATGAAGAAACCAGTTTACGCCTTAGCCATAAGAGTTTGTGACAAGTAACAATATTAGTAATGATTCTATATCATTCCATTCTAATATTGTGAAGAAAATGTTTATTTGATTCCCATTTTATTCATTAGATTTTTTCTAACTCTAAATTCAAAGTTCTTTGAATTTTACGAAAGTTTTGAGTAAAAAACATTTTCTATTACTACAATTCGGTATTCTTCGGGGACTTTCAAGTTCGAATTCCACTCTCCAGTTTAGTTCAAATAAAATTTAATGTTTCTGAAAATTTCAAGATTATTTAAGTCAGAGATATTTGTGAGATTTCTTCAAGCGTACAATCGCGGCTAGTACTGTGATATACCCCGTGAAATATCATCTAGTTATGTATGTTGAAATGTCACAAATATGGGCCCGTCATAAGATGGGGTGTAGGTTTGCCAAGTGGACACGGTCGATCCCATTAGCTTTTTGTAGTTTTCGGATACAAGTAAATTTTTACATAATTTTAAAGCTCTCAACGCGTTTTCCATCATCTTTCTCAGTAGCGCCCCTTACTGACTTGTGATGTTAAAACCTATATAAGCCTCCCTCATACCTCCCTTAAGTCATTCAATCGATTGGATGCAAAAAACAGCATCCATTTGTAAACGGCTTATCCATTTGAATTGGATAAGCCGTTTCGGAGACAAATAAATGAAAATCAACCTCTTCTATCAAACGCATAAACGGGCTTCTTATGTCACGGGCAGAATTATCATTATTATTATAATAATTTTTATAATAATAATGATAATTCTGGTCATTTTTATGTTATGGAAATTGACTGATATACTACTTATATAATTTTTATATGGAAATGGAATATGACTGATATACTACTTATATCATTTTTTGTTAATTATACATAGAAAACACCTAGAACCGACATAAATATTTGCAGATCATGCAAAGTCCCGAAGGAATTGAACTCGCAACCTTCTGCGTCTCAAGTGGGTTACAGTTTTCATACCGAGAAGAGAGACACAAGCCGGGCAACATCCGCACCGGCCCCCGTGTTTCTCGCGGTACTCCGAAGGCTTGCGGCAGCTGGACCTGGCCACAGACGTGATGCAAGGGTTCTGGGCGCAGTAGGACCTGCCACAGATCAGGTCACCGTATACCACAGACATGGTACACACGAGGACAAATAGGACGAATACAACCTTCATTCTGAAATTACAATGGTATAGATAATATATTATATGATATGGTCAAAATTTACACCCAGTTTACTTTGATAGTGCTTGAGTTCACTATCAAATTAAACAGGCCATCAAGTCTAACCATTGATTATAATGACAGATTCCTATAAAAGCATGTCTCGAAAAGCCTCGATTAGGACCTAACCATCGGTTATTGTGTTGATGAGCTCGGGCCTTAAGTTTATTTTATTTTAAATGTTATACAATAATGTATGTCTTAAATACTCGTAGTAAAATAAATGTTACTGCGGTGTTGTGTTTTTTTAAAACTGCATGGCATATAAGGAGGACTAGTGTTATAGAAATTATGCAAATCAGATCATGGTAAACCCTTTTTACCATGTGGATAAATAAATAGCATCGGAAAGATCACAATCGAAACAAACACAACTGCAGATGACCACACTATACCTCCTCAACCTATTGTATATCAAGATAAATCACTTCGCCATCTGTTGCTAAGTTAATCAAAGTGCTTTGACATGGAACTACATACATGTAGTTGAATTGTTTGAAAATTTTTGATAAAGTTGGGCAAGTCTACTTTGCATTTAAAGTGAAATTCCATTAATTGCAAGTTTCGATTCAATTTATAATGAGTAGACCGACCAAAACATAAGACGTTTCTTTTCACATTTTAAGAAATAATATTTTTTCCATTAAAAAATAACGACTTTTTCCGAACACTGGCAAAAGTTGTATAATATTTTAGCAACGGCTACTTAAATAATCGCAATTTAGATAATATTTTCACTGGACCATACCGAAATTCTTCACTTAATATTCCACCAAATGTTTTAGACAATAGTCTGGCACTAATGTGTCTGCACAACAATGAAAAACTATTTAATTAAAGGAGCATACATCTTGGAGTAAATCGGCCTAACAAAATATCGTCAATTTCCCTTTTAAGTTTTATGCAAAAAACATTTGAGTAGGTATCTGATTCACGTATCTAATAATTTCATGGGGACCATCCCTTATGATAATCCCGTACAGTAAAGAATAATACCTACATAAGAATTCGCTGCGCAAACACAAAAATAAAAAAAGCTGAATCAAAAAAAAAGCTTCTGTGGCTCAGTGGACGAAGGCCCGCCTGAGACGCAGAAGGTTGCAGGTTCGATTCCCGTCGCGGGACAAATGTTTGCACCTGCAAATATTTGTCTCGTGTCTGGGTGTTTTCTATCTATAATAAGTATGAATTACAAAAAATAATTTATATATAGTAGTATATCAGTCATGTAGTTCCCATAACACAAGCTCTGCTTACTTTGGGGCTAGATGATGGTGTGTGAAAATGTTTAGCGTTAGTTATCAGAATATCCTCAAATATTAAAGAATAGTTTAGCTATGGATGGGTTTTTCTGCAATATAAATTAATTCGTTTGGGAATTAGTAGACAAGTGTGAGTTGGCCCATAAGGATATTAGTGTTTTGTGAAAAAAACTACTGTGATCCGAATTCCAGTCGATTCAACCTCAGAGTAAAAATACTAAGTAGGTAGATGTATGTCATTTGTCTAAAATATAGAAAGACTTTCTTAATTTATGATATCCGCTTACGCTTTGTTCTGGCAAATACATTTTTGTACGCTAGGTCGAGACCACGTTTTTTTTTGGGCTACTACCATTTAAAACAACATTTGTATTTTGAAATCTATTATTAAAAATGATAGTTGAAACTGAACTTTTTTTTAAATCGTTATTATTTCCACTTGTAGGGGCGGCTTAGTGGTTATTATAAACAAATAAATTATTACAAAAAATATATAAGTAGGCAGTATCAGTCATGTAGTTCCCATAATACAAGTTCTGCTTACTTTGGGGCTAAATGATTCTGTGTGAAAAATTTCCAGTATTATTTTATTATTTATTTAATAAGTTAAATAAGAATTAAGTTGGTAACTTACTTGAATGTCGGAGGACTTATGCAAACTGATTGCCTGTTACCGAATGCCGTGGAAAGTATTGAGCAGTTATATTAAGAATTCTCTGAGATAACCCCGATGTTTACCCTCTGTGCTCTCGTGATAACTACTATCTTTTGTTTTTTTTATCTCACTTGTATAACAGCAACAGTTCGCAGAATTCACAAGAAGATGGCTAAGGGTAAATTGCAATCTTCTGTGTACGGTGTAAAGGTCAAACGAAATTTGTTTTTCGTTGATTAGCATAATCTTGTTGTTGAGCCAATCGAGTTAAGAGTTAAGATGAAAGTTGTGATTCTTTCTAATTGTTTGATATTAAATGCCATCTAAGTAGGCACTTATCAACCTATTGTTTTACTTAGTAAAATACCTTTTGAAACGTCAAATAGAGGTATCTTATCTTATACCAATTGAAAAGTTGACCATCTGATGCCATGATTTTCTTATTTGAGTCTGAACTCCGTGCGTCCGCTGGTGGTAAGAATATCTTTCCCTATTTACGTACTTACTCAACTAATTAACTACAAATTACGTAAACATAAAATATCTTGTGTTATTCGAAATAACTTGTAAGATTTCAAATTGGCTATTAAAACGTCCTATCATTACAACGTCTAACCTACCGCATAGGGCTGTCATACAAAAGTAGGTAACGTAACTACATCTATACATAAATTAATATTGTAAAACGCGAATTTTCACGTACCGTAATCGGTGAAGGTACCGACTAAGTTTCAACTTATCCCGAGAGTCTTCATCAGGGTGAGTGATCGCGACGCTCATTCTCCGAGTCGCGTCGTGCACTGTACTCTGCCGCTCTTGTGGGCGCTTGTGTTACCCGCATTATAGTTTGATAGCAGTGATGGTGGTGCTACATAGTCTACACTTGCTTACGTCATCGCCATAACATATTCCTAGAGGAGCCAGACAGGCAACACTCACTGTGGGAATATCAGACTCGACTCCCGCACTGTCATGTGTTCCATATAGACACGACTTCCAGGCGGGGCACAAAGCCCATCCGCGGTCTCTGTTAAAGTTTCACGGATCTCGAAAACTTATTTTTGTCTTAGAATTGAAATTATCATGGCTTGGTATCATTTTAGGATATTAGTAATAATAGTCGTAAGACTATACCGCGTACCTTACTATTTTCTGGCTGACGTTTCGTTAACTGTTTAGACGTTGTTTTCGTTGAAGTGTTTCAGTTCCGTCTCAGAATCGTCCTCGCGTGGCCAAAAGGTGCTAATGAGAAAGGGCCTCTAAACAGTAAACGAAGCGTCAGCAGAATTATACTAAAGTACGTGTTACAGTCGTAACAATATACTAAAATTATATACTATATATATATATCTGTTTTGTTAGAGATTTATGCCAACTAATGTGGTTGGTTGACAACTTTTCAGAAACCGGATGCCAAGTTTATAGCATCCAAGATTATGTTAATGCATAATCGATGTTCAATATTTTAGATTTGTTTAAAGTGACATCCCTAAAGGGCAAGGTCCCATAATGCCTCTCACGATTATCATTAGTTCTACTGCAAGCTGTGGATTAATTACTAACGAGATCTGAATCCGCGGTGAAATAGCTTAATTTCAGTTACACGTTCCGGAGGTCACATAGAAGTTATAGTAGGCGACTCAATCTGCCATTAGAATAAAACAAATTAGATTTAAAACAAAGAAGGACTCATCAAGTTAAAGCATTAACATACCTATCTCAAGGCTCTTGGGAATCCGTTGCATCTTTGGACAATTTAAGGTCCGTCTCTATAAGGTACTTTGTGAATATATAATTTTTCAAATAAATTTATTGAAGCATTTCGAGCAGGCGACTCAATCATATTTTATACGAATAATTTAAGCAACTATGAATTTGCCCTTTCTGAACATAATTATTATAGAAATTTCATAAGTATAGGTATAGTTTGCACTTAGTTACCTTAGTTAACAACTACGTAAATGGCAGAATGGGAGATGTGAACCTACTTTCCTGAGGTCGACCTTTAGCATTCACTCACCGATGCTGAGGGAGGAGTAATAGACTTTTATGGACATTCTAATTTGGAAATTTTGCGTACCCTAGCCGCATCTGAGTGCCTATTGGCATATCGTCTTGCTGGTGAATATGAACATACTTACTCTGAAATGTCAACCAATTTACCTGGCCTTTTTATCTACCGTGAGTAAGAGAAGTTTTAAATATAGAAAGGGTTTTTTTAAGATAACAGGGTTTTTTATATATTCATCCTCTTTATTATGTTACTAATATTGAAAAAAAAAAACAGTCAACCATTTAGGATATTATCTAGAGGACGGTACACAAAAGAACTACAGCTTTTGTCATAGAGGCCATAGATTCATAAAAATACATTCATAATTCAAACCGTGACATTTTCTTACAAAAAATACGTGTTCTATGTACGTAAATGTAAGAAGGGACAATACTTAACTATGGGATACGTTTTGCAACATTTTTATTAGCAATAAAATTATTCAGTTTATTTTGTGGCAGTTGCAAAACATATGTTATAGAATAATTCATCATAATATTATTACAAAAAATGTTCTTAAATAAAAACATGATTTTACAAAATATATTTTTTTCGATAAAGTGAGAAACTTACAAAAAGGTATGATTTTGTTTGATGTCGTAAGCGCCACGGTGTTGCATAGCTTAAATTCAATGATCTTGCGAAATTGGCACGGCTACTTTTTCATGTACTAATTCGGTACCTGTCAGCCTCTTCATGCTTTAAAAGTTTGATAAAGCATGAAAATACTAGGAATACTTTTCGCTGGCCTAAACTATGATTGATAAATTAAAGAAAAGCGTGCATTAATTTCCAGACATGTATAATTTTCTGTTTTAAAATACCTGATAATAATATTCAGCGTTCAACGCACCTTGTTAGCTAGACAAAGCCAGATAATTCGCAATGGAGAGGTCCAAGTCTTATGCTTAATAGCAATGGGCAATGGTGACATGCCGCTCGTTTTAATGGCATTGTTTATTGTTTGATTTAAGGTCTTTTTCCAGTGTAAATGTAAACAGCGCCCGTTGAATGTGGCAAGTGAGCAATGTGTGCAATTAATTAAAAGCCGCAATCCCTGCGAGAGTTGACCAAACTTCTAGCAGTATCGTACAGTGTGCGGTACGTATGTGTGCGCTTGAGGTTAAGCTGATGCAAATAGAGTTAAATCCAAGCGGTAAGGCGTACCGGACGTAGACCAATGAGACCAAGTGATGACGAATGGTGCATTAAAGGCCGGTGCACCTCTCGGATTTATGTGTATTGAGTGAGTTTTGAACGGTGTAAAAGTTAGTAGGTTGTATAAGGTGCTTAGAAGAAGTGTTGTTTTAGAAGTGTTTAACATCATCACCGGCACCCGGACAAAATTAGCCTTGGTATTTGTTATTCTTGGTACCATTATAGGAGACCCTTAGTAAGAAAAATATATTCAAACTTCCAACCTTTTGTATTTTTATATTAGTAGGAAGTCAAAATCAAATCAAATCAAAAATCGTTTATTTATCTTGATAAATATTGAGTTATAAATTACACAAGAGGATTTCCTACTTATTTACAGCAGGTTCTTAATAGCTAGAAATAGTTACGTTACCTACGAATAGCATTCCTATTGTAGGCAAGTATGCTTTATAATAGATAGATAATAATAAATGTAGGTTTGGTCAGTTATTAATAGGTTCTTAAGCAATAAGTAGGTAGTAAGTTTGAGAAAACAAAAATGAATCAAGGGTTTGTGAATACTAGCCCTCACACTAGGATTTCCTGTGTCGTGAGTGGCTAGTCTCTTCCGGGGGATTAGATATCGGTTGGGAGTTTACAAATTTGATATAGGTAGTTAAAACTAACTCTTAAGTTAAATTTTATTATTATAATATTTATATAATAATAGAATATCTTAGCGATAGCTTTGGATACAATGATAGGTAAATACAAAAGGATGGGCAAACTTATGTTAAAAGTCAGATCGAAATTACTTCTAGTCTAGTAGGTACTTAGTAAGTATTAACAACAATATACGTAGGTATATAACATAATAACATAATAAGTAGGATTTATATTTGACATAACTTGAGTATAATGCATGTGAGCTAACAGTTTTTGCATTGGAAAACGATATATAGGAGAAAAACAGTATTGCGATGCAGAAGGTTAAGAAAAAAAAACCTGATTAAATATTTTAACAACATTTTCATATGACTTACTGAAGAAAACCTATACAGAACTATCTACTGTGCTGAAAAAGCATAATGATTATACAAGACGCAAGAGGTGTTCTGCAGATGTGTGTTCCGGGATGTTGTGGTACCAAGGTACTCATAGTTCATGATACCCATGACACAGAGAATCCTAGAGTGGTGGCAGTATTTTATTATTATGTCACTTCAACTGAATTAGAATATTTCACGCACTTTCAGTGGCATTTGTCTAGTTCTCTATCTATGATTTTTACGAAGAAATATTAAAGAAGCTCGGCGCGTACTGTAGGTGTATGTACGCAGATGCCCTTGTGTTCTGACCTGCCAAGCCATCCCGAATCTTATGTAGATACAGCCCTGAAAATGTTTCTAGCCTTGTTTTTCTTATCATAACTTTCAACAGATTTTTTTTGAGTGATGCTGTTATTTTACTCAACTTTTTTTTTTATTTTTGTAGCAAAAGAATCTAAAGATTATTTTATTTTCGTTGTTCTTTCATTTTGTGAAAGAAATTGCGCTTACAAAATTAAGCAATGACATAAAATAAATATTGTTTTCAATTAAATGGATGAGTTCTTCCCTCAGTACAGTCAATAAAATAAGTCGGTATGAGAAAAAATATATCTTATTAATTGTTATTTTATCCAATTACTGTTAGTTTAAAAACTAACAGCTATTTTTTCCATATAAAAACATTTAAAATATAATACGTGCGGAAGTATGATTTCAAGGATGGATTTATCACCACAAGTCACTAGAGGGCGCAGCAATAGACGATGAAGTACACGTCAGGTGTTGTACAATTTACAACTAAGTACCTAAGTAGGTAGGTCATTTGTGATATTATTGCTATGAAAATCTAACAGGAGTTAACGATTCCATAAAAGCGAATACCATTCAGCAAGATGAAAAGCCTTGAATATGAATTTAATTTATTTGTTTATTAATAAGTGAAAAACAAATTAACGCTTCAGCATTTAATTTGCGAAGTAGGTACTCATTCATTATCCGATTTCGTTTTGTTCCATAAAATCAAACAGGTTTATTCGATTGCTTCGCTTTTAATTAAATTACTGGTTAATTTTTATTGTAGTTCTTACTTTTGTTTTTCTACTTTCTATATTAATTCAACCAATAATATTAATTTAAATGGAAGTGTTAAAAGTGTGATACCTTGTCTCAATAAGTCTCTACTTGCTGCGGGTTTCTATCAAAACTTTTTGAAGGATAAACGAGGCGTCATCTTTTTACGACTGTAATTGGAACCCGAGGTTGGAGTAAAAAGCTCAAAGCATTGTAGGTATTATTATTTAAATTTATGATTATTTCATGTAATTCTGTGGTATGCTATTATTTAGCTAACGAATGTGCCAAATATAATATTTGGACGTGTCTCTGCCTACCTCCTTGGGTACTCTTTGGTACTTGGTATCCTTACAGATCTGCGTACTGCGTAGATATGGATTTGAGGATATCCATCATGGGAATGAGTTGTGAACGTGTTCGTTTTTATTTTTATTTCATATTATATAAATTACTTGCACAAAATACAAAGAAAACAACACAATATGAATGATAGATTGATAAGAAGTGGTGTGGTAGGGTAAACTCTCTGTGGATGATTTAGGCATATATCTGATGTATGAAAGGCAAACAAATAAAATTAATCCCCTTATTTCTGAATGTCTGCAAATATTGTTTGTATGTTCAAACAATATTTGCAGACATTCAGAAATAAGGGGAACTTACAAAGTTGTGAAAACAACGTAGTTTTATTATGATTTGTCAACTGTACATGATGTAGTATGGTATATTTACAGTGTTAAGTAGTCTAAACAGTGGAGTTCGGTGTCATCGATTCTCTTTTACACAAACTAAACTGTATTTAAACTGTCGTTCTCTTGCTCGCAAGAAAGAGATGCAAGAACCCTGTCAAATTACGTTACCTGTCGCTCTTTTTCGTGTTTATAAATGCATGTTTGCAAGAAAACTTGTGTATAGAATTGAAATCTGACTAATTTGACAGCGCTAAAATTATTGCTTTCTCTTTATTTGATTGTTGTTAGTAAAAGAAAGCAGTTTAAACTAAGTTTAGTTGGTGTACAAGACAATTGACGCCATTGTCAAACTAACAAGAGCATTTCGTGCCGCTGTTCATTAAAAAGCTGCTTACGATTCAGTGTTTTACTAATTTGATAGATGTAAGTGCCTTATTCTCTTGAGTTAAAAACTCCGCTCCAGAACTCCACTTTGTTTAGTAACTCCTTCACGGTACGAATTATCTGTTTCCATCAGACATGCATAGAACCTAACAATTAAAAAAAAGGCATATCTGTACCTACTTTGCAGTAACCATTACCTAATTTTCATCGTTTTCTTAAATTATTAAATTGTTTTGATTGTGACAATAATGCAAAAATAAAACTTTTTATAATAAAAATAATATACATAAATATAATTTTTTTTTTTTATTATTTTTAATGTAGTTAACACCACCTCTCCTCACATTCTTTTTTATCAAGTCCATCCAAAAGTTGCCGGCCACCCTTAGCGACAAGGCCGTCCATTGTAACACCGCAACTTAGTTTATACAAAAAAACACAAACTATTTTTTTTTAATAAACTATAAACAAACACTAGGGCGTGCCGGTTTCCTCACGATGTTTTCCTTCACCGTTTGAGCACGTGCGCACATAAATTTTTCGAGTGGAAAAATCCATTGGTGCACGACCTTGTTTGTACCTCCGGATCAGAAGTCGGGGTATCGCTCACTAGGCCAACATGGCTTTGTATAGAAGATACATTTTTTTTTCTATTGCAAAATTATAGATAGATAGAAAACATTAAGTATATCTATCTATTTTATGTAATTACTTACCAAAAAAAGCGATTACTATTTTAGCAGGTCTTTTCGTAATTGAACTAATTTCTATGAACCAGAATCGTAGTATTTTGATATTCATTATTTTCGTAGTATTCATTATTTATTACGTTACTAGCTATTATCGATTATGAAAAAAATGCGCTTTTTGTGATATTTCGATATGACACTTTTGTTATTCATATAATGATGCGATAAATCTTTGATAATTTTCTAGTAAAAGCTACGAAAAATATGGTTACCATGAAGCTAGAGCAAAACGCGCAGAAAAATAATAATTGAATAATGAATGATTAAAATAAATCTCACTTAAGGCGTAGACAGGTGCCTCGACTGCCTCGACCAAGACACGTAGCACATCAAAAAGTTACAAAAGCAAATTTATAACACTTATATACGCTGAAAAAAATGCGAATAAACAAAAATGTCGACTTTTTCTCTTTCAAAAGAGAAGTACGAGTAGGTAAACTTTTCGAAAATATAGAACAAGGACAACAAGGTGCTTATTGAAAAATAAATAGTAATCTTCTAAATTTTATCAATATAATAATATTTTAGTAAGATCTGATTTTCGCAAGTGTTATTTCCGAGACTTTGGCATTTATTTATAGATAAATTTATTAAAATTGTTTTTTAAAAACAACAAAATAAGTTCTCAATAATATGATTTAACATAATCTTTTTCCTACTGCCACAAACAATACCGATTTTGCTAAATAGTTTTTTTAGTAAATCGTATTTTCGGGTTCAGCCTCTTGGACTAATAAAGAAGGGTCTCAATAGGTAGTAGTAGGTATAGATAATGTTGTCTTAAAGACGCGAGTGAACAAAGCCAACACGAGTCCTCTGTCAACTCGGTCGTCTGACCACAATTCTAATCCACCTACTACATAGATGGGCCTTATTTTGTTTCATTCAATACTATTTTTCGTAGACGTAAAGTTGATTGAAATGGCAATTTTTTTCAGGAAAAAATAAAATGGACTCAAAATAAAAATTCAAAATAATGAAAAAAAAATCCATCCTGGATATTTTCACACATATTGCTTACTTTGGAGCTAGATGATCTAGCCCCAAAGTAAGCAGAGCAGAGTTTGTGGGACTTGTGTTATATCATGACATAATTATAAATAGAAAACATCCAGACCCGAGACAAATATTACCAGATCGTACAAACATTTGTCCCGCGGAGGGAAAAAAACCCGCAACCTTTTGCGTCTCAAGTGGACCATCGCCACAGAGGTCGACAATGGGTTACAATTTCATCCCCCATTTTTACACCTAAGGGTGGAATTTTTTCATAAAATGTATGTGAAACCTTTGAAGTATACCTTATAACGGGTCTTCCAATAGGCACGTCCGAACTTTGGCAGTTGGTAGCGGCCATCTTGTTGAAGCTACATCTGTCAAATTGGTTGTCATTTATTCATTCTGTTTTGCCAAATCATCATGGATAGCTATATCATTCAACAACACGTGCAAATAATAAAATTGTTTTATCAAAATGAGTGTTCTGTTCGGGCAACGCACCGCGCGCTTCGCGCTTCGCCATTTTACGAAAAAAATTTTTTTTTTTTGAACTGGATCATCTGAACACCAACGACATGTGGTTTCTACAAGACGGCGCTACCAGCTCATGCCACATTGAATATTCTGCATAAGAGATTTGAGGGCATGGTCATATCACGTGGAGCTGATGTGAACTGGCCACCGAGATCGTGTGACTTAACCCCGCTAGACTTTTTCTTGTGGGGTTTTCTTAAGACGCAGGTCTATGCGAATAAACCACAAACCACAGCGGCCCTCAAAGCCAACATAACCTATGCCATAGGTCAAATTCAGCCTCGTTTATGCGCACAAGTCATGGAAAATTGGATATCTCGCATGCGCTCCACCCAGAGAAGCCGTGGCGGACATTTGAATGATGTCATATTCCACACATAATGGCATCACTACATCTTTCAAATAAATAAATAATTTCAATAATATCTCACACACACTTTGTTTTATTTAAATTTAAAGAAGGACATGCTTAATGAAAGACCCTATACAATAAAAAAAGGATTATTAAAATCGGTTCAAAAATTGAGAATATTCACAATTAAACACAATAAAATATAGTCGAATTGAGAACCTCTTCCTTTTTTGAAGTCGATTGGATAAGTAGGTAGGTAACTAGCAACAGTACAATAAAAAAAAACACTCTCAACGTGCCTGAACTTTTATCCCTGATACCTAAGTATTCTATTTCCCAAATAGCGTCGAATATTATAGTCTGAAAATAAAACAATCGTAAACTTCCTAGGACACCGTCTTGGCATTTATTTAACTGACGCGGCAAGCTTGCTCGTATAAATGCGCTCATAAAGTTTACTCTACGTTGTTCAAACACACGCCCCACCATGCTTGGAACAAAAACTCCTAGGCTATCTCTGTATTGTATTATATAAGTCAACTACACAGAAACTTTAGGGCTCAGGGCGACGATGCCGTCACCACGCCGTTGCCGTCGCCGCTCCGTAGCCGCATCTACACCGCCAGTATTTGCTGTGTTTATTGTGTACTGTACATTGCCGGCCGCCTACGAATGCAAACGCGCTTATTCTAACTTTAGCTAGTATTACGCCGGTTTGTATTATTTACAATAATACGTTTATAAGTTTAGATACGTATTTCATACCTCAACGTGACAACTAATTGGGGTTGGTTTTTATATAGTGAAGCCAGATGCTTTAGGGAATTCCTGAGTTGAGCAAGGTATACAAGGTCGAGTTCGACACTCTAGAGCGACCATAAGAGCTTCAGACGGGAGCCCACCCGGGGTCCGACACGGAGCACCCCCACTTTATTAGGTTAAGTTTGAAATGAGTGACAGATCCGATACAGAGTAACCCCATAACAGTATGGCACTGTAGTAACATCGTTTCATAAAAATTCTCTACTTTATCTATTTTTTTTTACCCTGTTCATCATCATCTGTTTTCATCTGAAGATAATCACAAAACTTACGCTCATCTTTAGATGGTTCGATCTTCATAAAGTGCCTAAAATTCACCATGTTATTTTTGCATTAAAATAAGATGAGCCTTCACTTTTTACTTTGATTTTGATTTTGCAAATTATTTAGTTCGTGGCTAGCAATGTATTATTGAAAATTAACAGTTATATGGCAAAATCAAGCGGCGGCGCGGCGCGGTGGTGGCGCGGCGACCGACGACGGCGCGGCGGCGGCGTGCTAGCGTCCAGTCTACATGATTACGCGGTGCGCCGCCGTCTACAAAAATATCGATATATAAATATTTGAATTGAGAAAAGTATTTGAGAAACTCGATATATACAACATTTCAAAAACAGTTATTCATTTGGTTTTTTGTTTATAGTTTGCCAAAAACAGTCTTGAAACGGAACTAAAATGTTTTAAATGTTACTAAAATGTTTCAAATTGAATGAATTGATTTGGCAATAAAAGTGGCGCTCTCATTATTTCTACGAATTTTTGCCATGATGAAATTAGGAGGTGACTTTTTTTTTTTTTTTTTTCGAATATGAGTTTCGACATGGAAACTATGCGTCTTAAACGGCACGACTTAACGACTTATACAGACCAATCACTACCAACCAACGAACAGTGCGTTACTGGTGCAACCACTGTTTTTCTGGAAATTTCGATCCCGTAAATGAACCTCGTGGCCGTCCGGGGAACAAGATTAATCATGTCGAATTGAAAGCGGATCTGTCTTAAACTACGGCTGGTGTTATGAGCTCGATTGATGTTAGTATTAAAATAATATTGGATATTTTTGTGGCAAATCGGTAAAATAAAGAAGCTAAATCGCATTACATTTTTCTTTACAAAATCATTGTAGAAATATTTAGAAACTATACTTTTTAAGTATATTCTACGCATAGTAAAACACTTCAAATGTCACTATAAGATTTAATCTCACTATACCTGCGTAATCAAATGGAAAAGTTTCTAGATAACTATGTAGGTAGATAGACAAAACACAAAGTGTATATCTCGTTATCTCCCAAGAGCCCAAGAGATACCTAGTCTCTTTATAGATTGAATCAGTCGTCCTCTATCACAACTAATGAATTCCTTCCACCACTATCAACCGATTGAAGTGTTTACACGGCACATTGTCAGACCCTAAATCAATCTGGATTCCGGCGAGTACACAGCTCTTGATTAAATAGCCGATAGTATCCATTTTACGAGCATTAGTAGGTATAGGTATTGAAACTGCAGCGCAATACGTTGTGTGTCTTGGTTAATAAAACCATCTAAAAGGCTGATTCTAGTTAGGTACTAACATGACTAGTCATATTATTTGTGTAGGTCTTTTTAATTTTACTTACTTATCAAGCTTCTACATATAGTCTAAACTTACTTAAGTAGTTGTTTTATTATTTTTGTTAATAAATATGGTTTAAGTAGGTATGAAATGCTCTTTAAACACATGATAATGATGATTGTGTTTTACATATGTATAGGTATGGTTATGTATAGGTAGATTGGTATTCTTGTAAGGGGCGCTATCGGTAGATTTAATAATGTAAGTAAACAATGTTCAAAAGTTTTGGCAAAAGAACACATTCTTATTTTCTTATAACTTATTTTCTCGCAGAGGACCAAGGATAATAACCGTATGACCCTCGTCACTTTACCAATACAAGGCAGTCTTCTCTTTATATATCCATACAAACGGCTTTGCAGCTATGGGGGGGAAATAAAATGCCAACAAAAGTAAGTATGCTATAGGTATAATATACCTACGATACGTCTACTCGATCTCTAGAAAACAAGTTAGAAAACCCCACGTGTATTTCTATCATCGATTGCAGCGGCCCCTTGTTGGCAATATAACCTATATAGTGGCCGTGTTGGCCTAGAAGGCGATACACTGAATTCTGATCCGGAGGTCGAGGGTTCGCCAATGGATTTTTCCACTCGAAAAAATTATGTGCGCATTAACACGTGTTCAAAACGGTGAAGGAAAATATCGTGAGGAAACCGGCATGCCCTAGAACCAAAAATTCAAAGGCATGTGCCAACAGTTAGTGTTCCAATAAGCGGCGATGGGCTTGCAACCTGTCACGTGGAATGCTTACCACTTACTTGCAAAACGCGGGCATGTACCAAATGTAATGTTTGGACGTGCCTCTGACTACCCCCTACTTGGTATCCTCAAAGATCTACTCACTGAGTATGTATCTGAGGATGTCCACCATGGAGAAGACAGTCGTGAGCGTGTTTGTTTGTTAACCTATCTAATAACCATCCTTGGAAATTTACAAATCTATTGCAAAAACCGCATTACAATCCGATAAGCCGTTTTGAAAATAAATAGTAACAGGCAAACAAACAACCTTTTATGGCAAACGCATATAGGGCTTCCATCGTTGCGGGTAAAATGGTTTGGTTGACAAGGAGTAAATATATGTTACTGACAGTACGAGTAGGTTTAGGTTCATAGGCCTCGGTACACGTTGAAAAGATCGAGGAAAAATTCGTGTGCGAGTGCCTACGCGATCTACCGTTCACACTATCGTGAAGTCGAGTGACGCGTGACTTGCCGTCTAAAAAGTCCCAGATTAGTACTAAGAAGTCAACATTCGTATTTCTCTAGAGTAATCAGAAGCTAAAAACCAGACAAGTGCGTGTCTGACTTGCGCAATAAGACTTCTATACAAGCTGGTATGTTCACCAAAATAATATACTTAACTCGAGACATAACATCTCACCCCGACGGGTGGCCCGTGAACCACCCGGGCCCCGGCCATGTGTGGGGCCGTGCAAGCCAGCAGAGTCCCTCGATCTGTGCCAGTGACCCCACAAACGCGCCCTGAAAAGGGCGCCCCCTCCAACTTACGCTGTCCCTCCCTCCAAGCCTGTCCGGTATGGGTATACCTGCCGGCATAGCCTTGAAGATCATTGGGACGCGTATGCCCACCGGAGCAACTAACACCACCCCGGCTCTCCTATGGTGCTACTCCACGAGCCCACCATGCTTGCCCCATCCACAGTGCTTCATAAGAACACGCAGAGGGGCCCCCGTCAGTCCATTAGTTGCTCGACAATAAGATCCCACGTATGAGAAGTTATTATCGGGCTTAAACGAGGCGCACCGTCCCGTAAGCTTCCGTTCACTTGGATCCGGCTGATCCTTAAGCGACAAGAGCCTACAGGCACACGAGAAGGTTGACCGACATGGCACCCCAATCTGGCACCCCAAATGTAAGTTGACCTAAGTCAACGCAATCAAGCTTTTAAAAGATTAATTATTTTAGAGCTACAAGGGACCTTAGATTTACGTATTTGATAATTTCTACTTGATACCTCCACGCGTTCCTGAGAAAAAGGGTCTTGACAGACAAAGAGACAAACAGCCAGACGGACGGACAACAAAGTTATCCTATAAGGATTCCGTTTTTTTCCTTATACCTTTATAGGTCTTTTAGTTCAGTGCCATGATGATAGCTTTGTATCTTTCTATACTTATGTTTGGCCCAAGTGCCGCTACAGCGTAATTTATTGGGTTTGTATACAAGTTCCACTAAAGGACCAACTTCGGTCCCAAGTCCCAAGTCCTTAAATTAATTTTCAGACACGTCTTCTTCAGTAAAATTATTTTTGTTGTGAAATTGAATTCCAAACTCAACTTCTTGTATCGAAAAACTGCAAAACTTATGGAGGAAATATCTTGCTTGCGGGAAGGAAACTAAAAACTACCAACTTACTTCTGAAACGTTAGTTAGTGAATTTTCTTGTAATTTTTGTTTGTTTTCTGGTGCCGTAGATTTTTAGATAAGTACCTACCTAAGTACCTCCTCGTTATTTCAGACATGCAGCAGCATACCGACCGACAAAATATTAATAAGTATTTAGAGTCCATTCCTCGAAACAAGTCCCGCCGCCATGATTACATATTTGACATAGATATCACACACCGCGCCAACGGGACGGGACTCTATAAACATCTACCGACTCATTACCCGGGACGTTAGGTGCGTAATATGCGTTTGCCGTAAGCCATTTTTTGTTTGCTTGTCGGATATTTTATCTCCGAAACAAGCCGTTTGAGGTATTTACAATCGCTTTGTATCACGGATGCTTTTTAGGTAGATTTGTTACAAATTAAGTATTAAGATGCGTTGCCATAGACGATGGAATACACGTTGGGGTTTTGGAATTTTGCAAAAAATAACTTATGCACTGGGTGGCACTGGATTTCGACCCGAAATTCAATGTAAAGAGATTGATTGAAAACTTTCGAGGTCAAACAAAATCGCATGAATCGGGCAAATTCAGCGCTAGTACCGAAACAAAACTGTAACGATTTTATATATTGAGTTAATAAACTTGTCAAAATAGCAAACTGTATATGTTGATACTTTCAAAAGGGATGTAAATGTATATTTAGGATATTTTTACTACCATACCATGAATTCGTACTTTATATACAAAGTATAGACTCCTGTTAAAATTTCGTTGGCTATTTATGGCATAAATGAAAATATCTTAAAATGATACTTAATAACGAAAATTTCAGAGGCATGAGATTATAAAAAACTCCCCACATTTAGGTAAAGTGCCTACCTACCCTTGTAGCTTTAGTTTAGTTTTGCTTAAGTAAGTAGACCTAATGCTCATTTGAAAACAAAGCTCTCCAAAACCTAAGTACTCTTGGAGTAGTCTTTGCCCACGGCTTCGCCCGTATGGTACGTGGAAAAAAACAAGCCTATTTGTTATTCTTGGTTAATTATGCCAGTTATAATTTTCATTCAAATTGGTCCAGCCGTTAGTAGGATAGGATGTGAGAATACTCCCGAAAAATGCATAGGTACAACTAACCCTGAGCGTAAAGACCCTATGAGAAAATAAAACCGCTTTCATGCCAAAACCGCAAACATGTAAAATTTTGGGAGTGCCCGGAGTGCCCAAACAAAAGAATAGATCACCAGAGCCAGAAGCCACGTGTAATCTGAAGTGCTTCTGCATTTAGCACTTTAGTTTGTTGCCGTAACATTTTCTGTTTTTGCTAAATGAAAAGTACCTGTCTGGCCAGAGTGAAGATTAATTATTAGTACGCAACAAAAGGACACGTTTTTTTCTCTAATTCACAAGTGTTTGTATACCTATATTATGTGTTGTAAGGCAAAGTGGATGGCCTTTCAGCAATATATTGCATCTGCCTTTTTTAAATATATAGATAGGTACTTCGTAACACTACTTTTCAAGTTTCCACATGCTACTGAATAAACATTTTGTAACAAAATAACATTATTTGGCTTAAGAGCGATCAAACTCTTCGGGATTGGCTTAAAACTTTCTCGATTCGAGCATTCTTCAACCTCTAATTGCAGACGGATACGCCTTAGGGGCTTAGGGAGGTCCGATACTTCTATTCTAAACTTCACTTTAGTCGTTTGATATCTGAAAGTTTTGTCCCAATATCTATTTTTAAAATTGTTTTGCAAGACATACATTTATTTTAATTTTCTATCAATCAATTCAACTATCAATTTGATCAACTTATTGAATTATTGAAGAAAGTGAAGGCTTCGGATTTTTTCTTTACAAAATAACCAATGGGTTGAAAGTGAGTTGTTCTAAAAGTAAATTATCATGACTAATTAATATTTTCTCACTTTTTCTACGTACATATATATACACATACATATATGGTACCTACTCTATGTAGAGTTATACCCACTAAATAATAAGATTAAAGCATATTATTAAGAATATTAAATATTACGCTCTTGGTGCCTTCAACCACTATTGTTTCGAGAATTTATTGCAAACAATCCTTGCAATTCTGTACAATTCTGTCTGAAATCTGCAGCATTCGCAGATATGAAAGATGGATACCGTTCAGCGCTACGTATTGCTTGTTTCATATAAATGGTATCTTCATGCATGCGAACGCAGACGTGATAAACATAACAACTTTTTGGTTTGTATTCCCTCATTTTTCAAATGATAGGTACAAGTACTACAGCACATGTTTCCAAAAATGTATTTCATTTATCGTCGACTGAGAGTTCCTAACCTATGTAGCGTAGTATCCACCGAAAAGTGATATCTCTTCCTTTTGTTTTTTTCTCGAACACTATATCAAACAAGCAAATATAACGCTATAACCTTGGAGGTTACTCTTAGATAGCGCTGTACCGCGGCAAGTGTATATCTCCGACTTCTAACTAGACCAGCCTCTGCCCACGGTTTTTGCCCGTGCGTAAAAAGTAGCCTGTGTGTTATTCTAGGTCGCGAACTTATGTAGGTACCTACATGGTACCTAACCTATGTATACCTTTTCCAAACTTCTACCAAATCGGTTTGGCCATTACGGAGATATTTTTACATAAACCATGCGTTTCTAGAATTATTTCTGTACCGTAGGTGAGTATTACTCAATAATAATGAGAATCTAGTTTGTAGGTCATCTACTTGGAAAATTACAACCAGATGCTTCACATAACTACAGATGTGTCAAACATGAACATTTCTAACTGGTACAGTGTTTATATCTGAAGTCTTCAGATATAAATAACTAGGAATGCATGTCATTACAGAAGGTATTATTGCTGGAGCAGGTGTTTCTAATGGTCTACATCGCTGTTTCGGTTAATGTCTATTACGTAGGTCCTAACTCTTGATTGGTTCATTATGCGTAGGATTTATACTGAGACTGGGCCTGTTTGGCCGCACACTCGCAGCGAAAGACTGATTGTCTTGCCCATACTCTGTATATCTTTGTGTCACTATCACTATCTTCCAATTATTTTATACTTTTCTTTTCTTTATTTATGTTGTACCTAGGCTCCTAGATTGTTATTTGTTCCATGTATTATGTCTTGTAACGTTCTCTGTGTGTGTGTGTCAAATAAATATATTTTTATTCTTATTTTCTAGCTAGTGAGATAGATTGCCTATCTCCGTTTAGGCATAAGCTAGATACATTCATTTGAGGACCTCGGTGGCGCAGCTGTCAAGTAGCTGAGACGCAAGAGATGCGGGTTGAATTCCCGCTGGGTGACAAATGTTTGCATGTTCTGCAGATACTGGTTCCGTTTCTGGGAGTTGTGATACCATGGTACTCGAAGTTCCTGATACCCACGACACAAGAATTCCTAGTATGTAGTTCGGAATATGTATGAGACTGATGTGTGTATGTTTTTCTTTTTTTGTAAAGTGCTCTTTATGTGTAGTTTGCTTCCATGTTTTCAAAAAATATCTAACACAAAGTATTTAACCAGACTACATTCTTTGGTATATACCTCACGATTCAATACATAACTTGAACAGTTCTGAAAATTGTGTTGTAATTAATAAATTACTCTCCTTCAGAATTACGAGTTTAATTAGAAAATAGGTGATTAGTTATATATATAGGCCGATCATTATTCTAAACTGATTTATTATAACGATTAATAACTGTCAAGATTATCCTCGGAGAACTGTTAAAATTTTATGCTCTTTGGCTCTAGAAAGGCTATAGAAAACGCTCGCTGATGAAATAAACAGGGTTATTTGTAAATATCGCAAAAGCTCAAAACATCTGCAAAACTTATTAACAAATAAGGCAACAATCCAAATTTGTGAGATTCTTATCATCAAATCCAGAAACAACAACGCTGATGTTTTCAAAAGTTACATTTTGTCAGTTTTCATAAAATATGAGCAAGCACTTGGCATGTCAGTCAAAACTCAACAGTATCTTGAAATCTATGGCACGCACGTATAAAGAGTTATACATGGAAAAAGTTTTAGGCACGTTTTATGGGGAGAATATGCATGAGATGATCGATTCAAGTGTTCATTCAAGCAAAAATCAAAAACTCGTATTCGATTATAACATACGATACCTACTCGCTATGTGTGATTGCTTACAAGACCGAACATACCATTCTTGCCTTCAAATTTCGTTAACATCGAGATTTATTATAATATTCCACAAGTAGTGGAGAGTTCTCGTGTTATGGGCTTTTTAATTCAATACACAGCTGATTTTAAAGTTGTTTGTTTATTTTGACGCTTTTACCAACGTCAAACTTTTCTGAAAAAAGACAAAATTCCAAAAGTTGTAAAACCATAGTTTTTGTGGTTGATGGTAAAAATTATGGGCCGAGAGCTTTTACGTGATTTACAAATATATAAACATCCATTCATAAAAAGGTTGATAATAAGATACAGTAATTTAATGGAAATAAAATCACGGTAAATGCTTCTTCATCTAATTGTACTCAAAGTACATAAATAGAAACAGAATAAACCTAGTCAAATTGAATCAACATGGCATCTTCCGTTTCCCGTTTATCAGTAAGTACTTAGTACGGACACCGGAATACCCGGCCTTTCGAGTTAACCCATCTATACAGAAATGATTGAGTTATTCTAACCATTCAGAATATTAAAAAAATATCCATAGAATTCACAGAGAATGAACCCGTCTATGAAAATTCTTTACAAACCTGAATTATCCACTTGCGTTCTCCTTTTACACAAGGGTTAAAAAAAATCTGTATATATCTAAAGTAAAAAACAGAATATTACCTATACAATTCTTACATTAAATATATTCATACCATGTTTTTTGGGTTTAATCATCTTTAGATCAGTTCGAGGTTCAGGGCCTGGTGATTGAAGATAGAAGAGCCACTAGTGGAAGGATTTGATGCCGAGTCTCAGCGCAGATATTAAATCCACCAAGCAGGCATATTGCAAAGGGTTAACAGATTACCAAACAATAGTGAGCTGGATTTGTGGTTAGTATGCTGAGTATTATGTAGAGATAACCAGGTCCTCTCTACGTAACCTCACAATGCCATTACTATCGTATATTTAGCTTACCGGTTTAGCTGTTCGTATTTAACACATGCCTCTGGATTCTGAGCTCTGACACCATTTAATAATGGGTCATTCATTCAGTTGCAAGTGTTAATAGTTTTATATTCTCTTGATGTAGTTATACTTAAATGTGGTACCATTTTAAATGCTCCTTAGTTATTGATATATATTTATTTAATTCTGTATATGTTAAAATTTTAACACAGGATCACCAAAACTCATAGTAAGCAGAGCTTGTGTTATGAGAACTACATGGCTGATATGACTGAAATATATATGTATATATATATATATATATATTTAAGTATATTACATATTATTTTAGTATATTATTATGGTTATACCACTATATAGCTGCTGCTATTATAGGTTCTACCCGTAAACTTAGGACTGCAAACGCATCGCGAATATCGCGATTTAATGATTATCAACCGACTTCAAAGTATGTAGTAGGATTATCAATTAATATGTATGTTTTTTTGTGGCTATGTTACTCGATATCCAGGCCTTGTTGGTTTTGTTCATTAGTAAATAATTGATGAAAGGAAACATTAGAGAGATTAGTGAAAGAGCCGTGTTGGCGTTGTGTCCCGACTTCCGATTCGGAGGTCGTGGGATTGAACCCGGTAGTGCAAAAATGGGCTTATCCACAGAAAAAAAATATGTGCGCATTAACACATGCTCAAAGCGGTGAAGCAAACCATCGTAAGGAAACCGGCATGTCCAAGAACCGATAATTCGAAGGCCATCGGTTAGTGTTCCAATAAGCGCCGATGGGCTTGTAACCTCTCCCATGGAAAACTTACTTGCAAAACGCGGGCAATTGTGCCAAATGTAATGTTAAGACGTGCCTCTAACTAACCCCTACTTCTTATCCTCAAAGGTCTACGCTATAAGTATGCATCTGAGGATTTCAATCATACTGATAAAATATAGTCGCGAGGGTGTTTTTTTTAGTAATTTTAATTTATGAAGACTCACTACAATAAAAGTCAGACAAAAGTAAAAAACAGTGAAAACAGTGTGACTGAATTCACGCAAATCTCATAGTTTGTATGCAGCACCGGTATACTTAGGTAGCTATCGATATTATTCACAGGTGTCGAATTACTTCCTGGGGTCGGATGGAATTGGTTTCTTGTGTAATATGAATCACCAGTATTCACTATATAGTAGTCTATTTGAATCCGTACGAATACAAAATTGAAACTAACTAATTACTGTTTGGCCGACAGTTTGTATTTCGTACCTTATACTACTTTGAAACCTACAGTAAACAAGTCAGTAATAACTTGCAATTGCCATTCGTAATCACTTAGCTGTTTTTTTTTACCTGCGACGCAAGGTGCCGGTGTATGGTGTAGTATAATGGAAGGTTTGTAGGAGTTCGTTCATGAAGTTTTATAAATTAATGTTTTTATGTGATCCTTGTGATTTCATAAAAAAATTAATTGTTTATTAATTGTTTAAAATTATAAAAACCTATTAAATTTGACTTGACTTTATGTTACCATTTTACTTTTAAATGACTTCAATGCAGTATTTAGCAATAGTTTTGCATGAGTTTTTTATGAATGTATCATAAACCACAACTTTTTCTCTATTTATGTCACGTTGTTTTTTTTTAAACCGATTAAAATGTGAAGATCCAGAAACCCTGAAACACCTCATTGTTTATTCATGATGAGTACTACAATTCAAATTTCAAGTTTCTATTTCTGTAAATATATCTAAAAAAACGATACAAAATTTTCCCCTATTTCCTTCAATGGAAGAAAATCCAAAAACCCTGAAAGTCATCATTATTAATTTTTGAGCAGTAAACTTCAATTCAAATTTTCAAGTTTCTAACTTTTAAGAACATTTTATACAAAGTTCCTCCTCCCATTTCCGCCTTCAATTTTCAATTAAAATCCTTTCTTAGCAAATGCTTACGTTATATTAAAGAAACCTATGTTAAAAATTGTGTGTTGATAGATAAGTCAGTCAGTCTGACTGACAAACGACTTTATAAGTACGTCGTTGCTCTCAAACATGGCAACTTTTTGATGTGCTAATGTTGAAAAAAAAACAAAAGTGCGAAGTGTTATTGTAGCGTTTATGTACTCGTAGGAATGGCTCCCAAGTTGAAATACATATGTAGTATGTCAAATCCTACAACTACTATTATAAACGCGAAAGTTTATGAGGATGTTTGTTACTCTTTCACGCAAAAACTGCTTAACGAATTTTGATTTTGATAAAACTTTACAGTAATGTAGCTTATACATTAGAATAACACATATGCTACTTTTTATCCGGGTACTACGCGGGCGAAGCCGTGGGCAGAAGCTTGTACTATATATAGATATATTTGAAAAGTGTACAATGGTATCCTTACAATTAAATTTATACAACATTTTAAAAGCCCCTACATGAATTCCCATCATCGATTGCAGAGCATCCTAGTGACTTGTGGAGAAAAAACCTATTTGAGAGACATCCTTGAATAAATACTAATTGATTGCAAAATAAAACCGATAAGGCGTTTAGGAGATAAATGGCAATAGTCAAACAAACAATCAACCTTAAAGCCTGGTTTTGCAGGTAATACCTTAATAAATAACTAAATAAAATGTGCCTTTACGTCACCTCTCCAGAACAAGACGCTTCCGGAATCTTTTATAAATGCCAATTGACAAAATTCTTATAAAATTGAAAATTTGTTTGGCACTTTGTTGCCCAGTGGGACAATAACTCAGCTTTCCCAATATTTCAAGCTTAAATAGGAACGTTTACGTTATAATAACTTAAGAATCATGACTATAAGCACTTTGAAATGAAACTTCTCTAGATGGTAACTTAACGTGATTTACCTTCTATTCCCATGTCACACTTTATCATGTCTTTCCACTGTGTGACATATTTATAAGTAGCGACAGGCAGAAGGTTTTCGGCTGAAATTGGCCGAAACAATATATAGGATTCGGCTCTGTACTAGAATGGTAAAATCTCTTCATAAGGAGTTGTTAGTAGCACCAAGGTAAGGTTCTGATCCAGATAACATGATATCACAGCTCCTGGAGGATGGGATTATGGCTACAGGCCTACGCATTATGTCTTACGGGAAATAATGACAATGCTTTTATCGGATTTACGATGCCATTCTGAACAGAATAAATTATGAAAGTTTTTGGATTATTCTATAAATGGTATGAAGGGATATGTAGGTAGGTACTTCACGATAATATCATATAATCATTTATTGATTCTTTCATTCGGGGATGAAAAGCTCGAACATTATGTGCACACGCTTGTCTTGCGAAGGTAATGTGTAAGCTTAAACGTCTGAATAGGGTAATACGAAAAAGTAAAGATCACAAAGAAAAGTTGCTGTAAAGTTTGCAGGAAAACAAATGTTGTGGTAGGACCGTAGGAAATGGTACAAAAACACGGTAAATGATTACAATATGCGTGTGTATTCAATTATTCAGCTGGAAGGGAGGCGGACGATATAGAGCAGGAGTCAGCAGTAAATGTTATACCTACCTAGTAGTAAAGTGAGGCTAGCGTCTGTTCTCAGCTCCGTTCATATATGATTTCAGTTTATCAATTCTCATGACTAACATTTTGTATTCATTTTATCGTTATCGTTTTGAGAGCAAAGATGCTTCTTAGTCTTCCAAAAATTCTGTACCGAGACATTTAAGATGCATACTTTAGTTGAGTATTTTTTCCTATTAGAGTATTTAATAGGAACCTTTGTTATTTTGTAAAATTTAGACAGAGCGCCCGTCTACAAGGCTCTGTACGACCCTAGCTGATCACATCCAAATGCGAAAGGTCATGCCCCTTCCCTTGTACTCTAACATTTACCAAACTTTTTTCAGATAGGTACTCTATTTGATCCCGGTCTGGCTCAGATCCATCACGCTATTGTTAGAACAATTTATTTCTCTAGAAACCCGTAATGTGATTGCCAAAAGACGGAGTCTATCGATTTTGTGGAAAATGTCTCTCGGGTTTTAAGTCGACAAAACTTTACAATTAAAACACTTACGCGTGTACGTGCGACGCGTTTAGTCGCGTGTACTCGAGTGGTAAGCAAAATTACCGGTAGTGACATAATCCCCGATGCGTTTACACGAGTGAATAAGATCCGGTTGATGTGGAGTGTGGCAGCAATGCGATAGAGAAGATTATGTTTTAATACCCGGAATTCAGTAAACGGTAATGCCTTTACTGAGTTCCGTTTATTAGAACTGAATGGTTAATGGAAGAATATAGGTAACGATCTGGTAATCTGTTTCTGGTTGAAATTTCAAATCTAGAGAAAATAGATACCTATGGGCTGGTGTGACTATCGTTACCCTTGATAAAAATGTTCAACGAACATCTTCTTCGTCGTGTGTTCTTGGTGTTGGTTACGTTTGAACAGTGATCTGACCAAGCTGAGGTAGGGTGGCCCTGAAAAGGGCCCACAGACGGTGAAAAAACCAGTGTGGTGAAGGATTTAATTCGCCTCGAAGAGGCTCCTTTCTCGCACATGGCTTGGAATGGCCCGTTATGTCACAGAGTCGGCAACGCACGAGTGATACTTCTGGTGTCGCAAGCATCCTACGGTTACGGTAACCGTTTACCAACAGGTGGGCCGTATGTGCCATCAATTAATGTTCCATTACGCGGCGATGGGCTTGCAACCTGTCACGTAGCATGCTAACACCAAATCGCGGGCATGTGCCCAATGTAATGTTTCTACGTGCCTCTGAATACTTGGTATCCTCAAAGATCTACGCGTAATATTAATCTGAGCCTCTGCCCACGTCTTCGCTCGCCTGGTACAAGGATATATAAAAAAAAAGGTTTGTTTTATTTTATTTTAGATTATACCTATTCGAATTCAGTTGTGACGGAGGTCCTTAGAAAAAACAAACATTTAAACTTTTATATTTATAGTATTATAAGATGAGTACGATAGGATGAGTCAAGTTTTTATCTGTTTCGCAAATTCATATCACGATTCGACATTCCGACTCGTTGAAGTTATGAATTAATTGCTAATGAAAGAGTCCCTCGATAGAGTAGTCCCTACAATGGTAATGAAGTCAAGTAGATGGACGAAGGACCAATAGAGAAAATGCTACTTGGATATTGTGATTGAGAACTTGATATTACGATTTATGCGGAATTTCTGACCGCTGACCAAAAACTGTCATAACTGTTTAAGTCACGTTCGCAGAATAAATATTAAAATTCAAAAAGAAAGAGAGAAAGACCCGACTGCGTTATAATAAAATAACTAAAAGGATGGTAATTAAAGAAACAACGGTTGGAAATATAAATGGTTTTCATGTAAAATAAAATCCCAATAAAAACATCAAATATTTCCTTTTTCCTTTTAATAGATTAAATAAATAATAATTTAGTTTCACACATCAACATCCTCAAACTAAGCAGAGCTTGTATTAAGGGAGCTACATATTTTATAGAATGTAAAAATGACCAACCAAAAAAATCTGAGATCTCATGTATAGGATTTTTTTACTTGGCTTTCACGCAGTAAAGTACCTTTAAAGTATGCTTTATACTTATTTTTTTATATTAAATTTATCCTGCACTAAGAAGAAAAAATAACATAAAACCCAGTTTATAAGGCCCTTAAAACTTCTCAGGTTTTGATCCCATCTAAAATGACTCCCCACAGTATTTCAAGACGCTCGATTGTACCCTTGACCCGAGATCCTGGTCATGTGAAGGAATAAAGACAGATGGACAATAATAGCAGTTACGGTACACTGAGACAGTCACGAGCAACGGAAGTAATATTTTTGGTGACAATAGGAGGGAGTCAGCATCTTGGAGGGCTACAAACTGCTAAGTGGATTAAATGTCTCACAAAGACGGTTTATTACTCGAAGCCTGCCGTCACGAACACACGTTCATTGCCAACACTCACTAGCTATTGTTAGGCCCCCTTCGAGTGTATGTACTTATTGTGTAGGTATATTTAAGTCCCAGACGGGGGCAATTGCTACATTTGGCCCAGACGCTTTTTGTTAAAGCAGAGAGCTTAAATTAGATCACGTCGCTGACTTTGTTTTAAACAAAGCAAAACCAAATGAGGAGAATGGCTTGGTCGCACATCACACACACCATTTGGGCTGCTAAGGCAAATTGGCCGTCTGTCTAAATGTGTCATAGCAAATTTAAAAAGTACTAATATGCACCCTTCTGCTGAGCATAAAAAATAAGTACCTAAAGAGCACTTAAGCCAAGCTGTCGCTCGTTGCATTAAGCTACAATTGTCTTACAAAGTTTTCCCAAATTGAAGAAGTTCCAAGAAGCGAGGGCACAGATCCCTTGCATATAAAAATAATTCGAAACAGTATCAAGTGGCCACAAACGTACCGTTGAACCCGACTAAGATGAGATTGGAAAACTGTAGTGGCCACAATACGACGAACGAGCGAGGATTTTTGGAGGTTTCGGGATGACGTCATAAAGGTTTCCAGGGTGAGAGAGGGAAGGGGGAGAGAAAGTGGCGCGCGCCGCTCCGTACAACCCGGCGGCAGCGTAGCGGTGCGGCGGGCGACGCTCGCTGCGCCCGTTGTGAGTAGCTACCTACTATCTGTTGCGCGCTGAGCGCGGAGGACGCGCTCCGCGAGCTGCTGCCCTCGTGAATAAATTCTACGCGCATTTATCGACACTTTTATAAGTGAAAACTATCGTCATAACAGGAAGAAATATTCCTTTTTTGTTGTGATTTAAGTTTGATTTTTAGTGACTGTTTTAACGGTGAAAGTGTCGACCAGGGTTAAACGTCCCGCCAGCCGCCCACGGACTGTAGTATTCCTGTAGTAGCCGCCGCCAGACTTCCCACTGATGCACCGAGACTTCGCAGAATTTAGGTAAATAAATACAGAAATACAGAAACGTTTTGTTATTTTAGTGCACAAGCAATTTAGTTTTTTTAGTTTTTAATCTACCATATACGGTACCATATATGGACCAAAAAAAATTTTTTTGGTTGCATGGAGAAACTTATATTTTCCCATGATTATGAAAAAGATGCGACCTATTTAATAGCTCCATATGAGAACAAGATGTTTAACATCGGGCTATACGCAGGTATTGAATTAGCATTTTTTTAGACTAACTCGAAAATATATTGTTACGATTATCCATGGTTATCAATTGTTAAAATTATGTCAGTTTTTCATAGAGAAACGAAGTTTTGTCAATTCACGCCTGTATCGGAACAATGGGTACCTAATACCTTTTAATTCAATATCCACTTCTATTTTCTACTTCGTTTTTATAAGGTAAGGACATATAAAATAGTATTTATATTTTCGGCAAATTAGTATATATGTTTTCAATAACATTTTTCCTTAATATATTATTTAGAAACCTGGATACTCTACGAAATTTTAGCACAATGAAATATAACAAAAACAGATTATTTAAAAGAAAAACTCTCTCACATCTGTATTCCTCGTGATGGGCATCCTCAGATTCATACTCAGTACGCAGATCTGTGAGGGTACCAGGTACCAGAAAGTACAAGGACAATATTGGGCACATGCCCACGTTTTGCATAGTAGTTACCGTTCCAAATTATAGGTTGGATGCCCATCGCTACACGTTTGAATTTTTGAACAAGTAATTTAATTTTTAATAATTTCAGACAATCATCACAAAGCATCATCGATCCCCAAAGTAAGCTGAGCTTGTTTTATGAGAACTACATGACTGATATACTACTTATACATTTTTTTTTGCAAATATATAGATAGAACACATCTCTCAAATACATACATAGACTCGAAACAAATATTTGTAAATCATAAAAACATTTGTCCTGCGGCGGGGATCGAACCTGCAACCTTTTGCGTCTCAGGCGGGCCTTCGCCTACTTCTCCACAGAGGTCGTCGAGGATAATTAAGTACCTACTTAATCAATTTCTTTCAACGTCTGTATAATACATCCGTTCATATCAACATTTCTGAGCAGGTAGATGCTATTAATATCAAACGTTGGAACTAGAATATTAAGTCACATTCTATATCCATTAACCCGGACCATTAGCCTATTTGAAAATGTATTCTAATGGTTATTTATTGATATTAATTCATTCACATAATTATTATTACCTACGCAGATAAAATATAAGAGATGACAACACTCTATAATTACGAATTTATGGTTAGGAACCCCATTAAGGGCATCGTCGAATCTATTCTCAGTACGCAGATCCAAATTCGTGTGGATATGAAACAGGGATAGTGAGAGGCAATCCCAAAAAATACATGGTGTCCCAGAATAATAATAATAACAAATCTGGAACCTAATGTCTATAGTAGACAAACTTAACTTTGTTTTTAAGACACTAAAGTAGGTACTTAACTACACTACTTGGTTCTGTATAGTGTAGTTTGCGAAATAAATAAATCTAAATCTAAAATCTTTATGTGTTTACCTACTATATCTAAAAGGAATTTCACTTGCCCATGTTTTCAGAAAAACATGGGCAGTTGCCCATGTTTCAATGTTTCAATGGGTCAATGAAAAACTGCAGATTTTTACCAGAATTTCCTTAAATGAACTGACTCGAATTTTGAAAAGTCGAAGAACAAAAGACGTCCTTTTGGAGTAATTTATATATTTCGGAACACTCTGTATTTTTGGCACATGCCCGCATCATGCAAGTTGTATTTACGTGAAAGGTTAACAACTATTCTATTCTAGGGCATGCCGCCCACCGGCCTTCTCAAGATGCTTTACTTCACCGTTTTGATTTAGACTACTGTTATTGATTGTGTGTGTTAAATAAGTGAAAAAATATCATTTTTTTTTGGCCCACCCCGCTCTAAGCCTTCGTTTAATTACTATTTCTCCGTATTTTTTTTTATTTTTATGGTTATACTCGTATGTAATATGGAAAGGTAAGCTGTATACGATTAAGATAAAACTACTCCTTACAGAGCAAAGAAGCCCTTCAAGTTGGTTCAATTACACGAAATACATAACCGGCCAAGTGCATGTCAGGTCACGAGCAGTGTAGAGTTCCGTAGTAGCCCGTCATAATATGTGTACCTGTTTTACACAACTATCAACTTCCTCTAAGAAATTTTCAACGGAATTTATACATATTTTTTTAAGTTGGTCATCTATAGGTACTCGTTAACTAGCCTACTTAGCTGAGATAGCTTTCCTTTGAACTTAATTCTACTGCCGTGACTTTTTTTACATATCAACCGTTCTGCTGACAGGGGTGAGGGGATACTTGCTTTAACAAAAATTTGCATTTTTGTTTTTTTTTTGCATTTCTTTAATGCTTAATATTTCGCAAACGGATGCCTGAATCAAAAATGGTTTTCAAACACCAGTAATATTTTTGAACGACATAATATTATCTATTATCTAAAGTCTTTAGATAATATTATGTGGTGTAGGAAAAGTACAATACATTTTTTTAAAAATTTGTACCATTTTGTCGTCGTAATTCATATGTATACATACGCAAATTACAGCTTTCTAGTACTTAAAGTCTTTGAGCTAGTACAGATGGACGGACATCGGAAACCAAGGGTTTGTTGACTACAAAACCCTAGAAACGGATCTGCATAGGTTCTAAGAACAAAATTTAATCTGATGTATTCCATCAGGACATTTGATTATTGCATTATGTCGTTGGAGCATGTTATTTTCAACCAACTTCGAAAAAATAGAAGATTCTCAATTCGTCTATATTTTTTTAGTGTGTATGTTACACGTTATCTTCGCAAATTATGAAGCGATTTTAATGAAACTTTTTTGATGAGTAGGTTATACTTTAAGGGTAAATACTTGATAATATACTTTACCCATAAATATTTTATGAAAACATTACAACCCTAAGTGTAAAAAAATGGGGGATGAAATTTCATATTGGACTTTTCCTATCAACTTCTCGATATTTGAAGCTATTTTATTTTATTCCTGAAAAAATAAAGATTATATTTATTTATTTATTAGAACCATCAAAAGAAAATACATACATAGAATTACAAAAGAAAATAACGCACGTACAATAGCCGGGCGCAAAAGGAGAAAAGAGAATAGTAAAGTACGTGGTTTAATCGTAATATGTATACCCGACTTCTGATCCGGAGGTTGTGGGTTCGAACCCAGTCGTGCACCAATGGATTTTTCCACTCGAAATATTTATGTGCGCATTAACACGTACTTACACGGTGAAGGAAACGAAAACATCGTGAGGAAACCGGCATGCCCTAGAACCAAAAATTCAAAGGCATGTACCATCAGTTAGTGTTCCAAATAAGCGGCGATGGGCTTGCAACTTGTCACGTGGGATGCTAACTTGCAAAACGCGGGCATGTACCAAATGTAATGTTTGGACTTGCCTCTGACTACCGCCTACTTGGTATCCTCAAAGATCTACTCACTGAGTATGTATCTGAGGATGTCCACCATGGGGAGGACAGTCGTGAGCGTGTTTGTTTTTTTTTTTGGTAAATCTGACGATATGTTTTTTTAATTTCGGTTTTATACTTAATTTTACTTTATTTCGTTCAAGTTTGCGCCCCTTTAGGGCTATCACGTCGGCATCGCTCAGCTCCGCTCGGCTTCGTAAATTAACATCTATCACCATTTTCATTAAAACTAAATTAGACGTGAGAATAGTCCCCGCCACAGAATTAGAACCCCACGGCCACCCGCGCCGTTCACGTCACGCACCTCCCTATATACCTAAATATATACGAAACTCCCAACTCATCATCATCAACAGCCTTTAGAAATCTACTGCTGGGCATAGCGCTCCCGCAAAGAGTATGATGACGAAAGATTTTCGGTCACCTACACAAACCAAACAGCATTGTCACTTCAACTTGTTATTTCTACGACCAATTTCGATGACTTTACGGAATTATTATCATAGAACTACACTAGTAAAAATACTATTTTTACTATCAAAAGAGTAACTCACCCACTCGTCAGTGAAATACACACAGAAACTGATTTATATCTACGAAAACCAAACTTAAAGTGCGTTTTAATTTATTAATTCCTTTAAATGATTCATGGAAATAATAAATAATATTAACAATCAAATCAAACTGAAACGTATGACAAAGTCCATACAATCTAAATAATATTATCATGTAAACGGTTGACTATCCTCACCTAACCATGCAGCGGACGGGCTTTGAACACGCGTTTACAGAATTTGAGAATTAACAAATGGTTTATTTGATCCTCAAAAAGTTGAGGTTCGACTTAAACGGGACCCAGACCGGTATTTAAAATAGTCCAAAGCACGGCCACGACACATACATGTTGTTAATAGACCACCGGTACAGATATGGTGTTGTAACGATGTAGCCTGGTGCAAAATTAGAATGTATAGGTACTCTAAGTAAAGGCATATTACTTCAGCTTAAGAAGATGCTCGTCAACTACGTGTAAGCGGTGGAGATATCGACCTATACTATACATTTAGGTACAGAGTAACCAAGGTTACAACACGAATATTAATTACGTCGATAGGTACTTTGTAATCGTTTTATAAATTCTCTTTGTAGTAGGTAAAACCAACACGATGTAGCGAGGTATTAGGCTCTTAATTATTTATGATGTTATTGAAGTAGCAAACTTTAATAACATTCGCACGCAATTCAGGTCTAGATCAAAATAAGCTTTAGGTATTACATACGTTTTGTGTTTAATCTATGTTTGTTCATTATAATTTTACATTTCAGCTCGCGAAGTTCCCAAGTTCCGACCTCAAACGTAATTTTCTGTCATTTTCTGAAAATGAAGCACTTTTTTGCCTAAGTTTCTGTGAAAGAGATTGATTTTCTTGCATTCGCTTTCTGGTAAATTAAAAGACGGAATTCCGTTTTACTTTTAATTAAAAGTTTCCAGAAAAGTTTATCAAAGTTCGGAAAAACCATTAAAATGATATGTCAAAGTGTACATACATACTTTTAACTCAAAAAGAGAAAACATGCCTATTTTAGAAATATATACTCGTACGATGATAGACTGCGACATAATAAAAAGATTGGTAGAAAATGGAACCGGCAATGACCTCGTTTTATTCCAGGAAATAATAAATCAAAAACGCACTATTCAATGTGGTTTTTTTTCAAAGATCAGTTTATTTCATTGACGAGTGATCAATGGGTAAACTGCTCTATTGATATTAGGAAATAGTCAAAACAAACACTTATTGCTCATAACCCTAAAGAAATAAAAATTAAGTGAAGAACTACTCTATTCTATTATAAAATAATTTTAGTAATATCTTAAGATAATAATTTTAATTCAATAGTTTTATTTTTATTTCAACTAAGTAACTGCTTTTTCTAGACATCAAAAAATATAATTATACACAGAATAAACGAGCGTATTTGATTGACTCAGCTAAGATGCCTGCAATAAGTACCTATCCTACTTACTAACGCTAAAAAAGCTATATAATTAGACCTAATACGTAGCCATTTTCTATATTTTAACTTTATTTGTCAATAGAGTAATATTGTAAATCGGTATAAAATCAAAACAGCACGTATCATTGAAGATTATTACGCAGGAAACTTAAAACGAAGGCTTTGAGGTTATGGACTACTTTTGATTAAGTAACCCGATGAACCATATCGTTTAATTTAATTATTTCTTTGCTCGCAAAGTCTACGAGATAACCTATTTCCTTCAACTTGATGAATTTATTTATTAAGGTCCTGTCGTCAATATTCTGTAAAGCTTCGTAGGTTATTTTTGTAACCAGGTTTATTTTTGACCTACGATGCAAGGAACCGTTAAATGTTTGAGTTAAGTCCGAAACGGCTGAACCAGTTGAAATGCATTTATTTTTGGGATCGATTTTACTTCTAAAACGAATAGAGCTTGAATTTGAAACGAGATTCAGAGATATTTGTTGCTAAAACTATACACTTTTGTGGAGGATTTATTTCTTATGTATATATAAATACAAATATCGATACAAAAGTGAACAAACAATAATGATTTATCCAACTAGAAATAGAACCAACATTTGTAATGCATACCAATACGGCGCGTTCAAAACGACGGTAAGGGTCAAAACAAGTTGTCAAAATATCTGTTGCCGAAGCCCCTGGTACCACCATTGTTTAAGGGGACAGATGGCATAGTTCACTTATGTGAGCAACAATTCAATCGGAGAAAATCATGAAAAGCTTGAGATCATAAGTATATTTGATATTTAAGTGAAATGGAACGTAAACTTTCGGATATTTTTCGAAGTTTATCGGTATAACTTTATATTCACTATACATTCGATAACACGTTATTTGGACATGCGACTTTAGTCATGCATATCTGTAATTTTTTTTCTTCGTCACAGTTACGTGGAAAGAAAATGACCAGATCTCTGATATCGTAAGCGTCAATGCCCTACGGTAACTGCTTATCAACACGTGGGCCGGACGCTTGATGACAATTAAGTTGTATTAAAAAAAATACTCATGCACTTCGTAATCTCATCTGGTTCTCATATTCTCGTAAATCTCATATTCGGTGCTCTGGGAAGCAAGCATGATATTAAAATTAATTATCTTCTGTTATGAATTCCGCCTAAGCGGTGCAAAATGTAGAGCTTGTGCTTGTATTTCTAATGTTCAGCGTCAAATCAGCAGAGAGGATAATATTTAAAAGGGCATTCTGAGCATTGTTCGATGCTCATGCATAAACCATGTTCGATGAGCGCCGTGAGGACATCCTCTTTTATGGAAAATATATTCACGTACCATACCCAAACACCACCATTAGGCACGCTTTTTATCTGAGGTTTCTACGATATCCGATGGGTTATAGAAAGCTTACGGATTCAACACAGATTTTACCTATGATTGATGGCGGTATATGAATGTTTAGTTATTGCCCCTATTTTGATGTCATGCTAGTCAAAGTGGATCGGCTGGATCCACAAAATGGATTGGTAACTCAAGATGGCTAGGTTAACAAATAGATAAATCACAGTTAGGTAGGTATATTGAATGTTCGTGAACTGTATTCGATGAATTCCAGACAATACACTCGAGAGCAAAATTTCAGGGTCATTTAAAAAAATCTGAATATCTCGGAAATCATGAATGCTACCTTAGTAAAATAATAATACTTCATGGTTGTTGCAAAGTTATGCCATCAAAAATGTCATGATTCGAAAAGAGGATTCAAAAGGGATTTACGAATTTACTGCATCTATTTTTGCTTTTGTTTCTATTCTGTCAATAAAAATTTATAAAAACAACCTTCCTAATGTTCTATATTCATTAATAAAGCTGTTATAATGTAGCTTACACCCAAAGAATGTACCAGAATTCTTACAAGGGTTTCTAAGATATTCAAGTTTTAATAAATTACCCGGAATTTTTGCTCTCGAGTGTACTTGTTAAGTACGGTGCATTTTTATATACTAGAGTATTTTTGAACGTACTTATCTTAGTTTTAATAAACAGGAAAAAACACAATAGGTAGCTAGAATTCAAACAGAACAAACGACTTAAAGCCGTTTTAAAATCAATCTAAACTTTAGAACTAACGAAAATTATGTGATCGAAGTCCTAAATCAATAAAAACCATAAGAACGTAAATTATTATTCCACAAAAATTCCGGAGGTTGAAAAATGCTTGTCGTTGCTTAGTAGCTATTCAATCGTTGCTATGCAAATGGTAATTCTTAGAATACTTCTAAAATACTAAACATAATCATGGTGACTACCTAGGTAACTAGTTACTAGACACCTCAACCAAATAACTTCCATAATAAGCCCCCAGCTCCACTTTTTATTGTTTCCTTCCGCCACCAAAACACAATTTGGATAAAGCGGAGATACTTACTACAAGGAATAAATTAAATTGCTGCCACAAGATCTTCAACATCACGGAGAGATATTTTTATATTATTTCTCACTTGAAACTAGGAACAAGGAAAAAAAGGTTCTGTTAAAAGATATTATTTTCAGTTGTTTTAGATAACTTTGTTATATAAATTGAGGTAGGTTTTTTGATATTTTAAATGAATTTCGGAATATGATCCGTCACGGTAGCAGCTTGTCTAATGAATGTGTTCCTTGAATTAAATAAAAGCCACTGAGCCGTGCGCAGGTAAGGTACATAAAATTGGATTATTCATCGTTGTTTCACTGAATATTTATCTTGTCAATTGTAAATTGTGGCCGTTCTACCCGCATTCGGATCTAATTGTACAAACAAAGTTCCGTAACAATTCAACATCCATATAAATAAAATGGACTCGTTTGTTTATAGACTTCATTCAGTAGGTAAGAAAAATATTATGGATGAATCGAAATCGAATTTCTATTCAAATCCTGACGACCATGAGCGATCTCATTTCATCGACTACCTACTTTAATAGTCTAGATTCTAACAATTCGTTGGCAAGCCGATGAAAAAATATTATTACTGGAATTTTCTTTAGATTTTTTTTTGTGTTTAACCCCGATAAAATCTAAACACATAAAGCACCGTAACGCTGGAAAATTACGGGTATTTAGATAGTAAGTAATAAAATAATGATAAGCAGATGCATCGTGTACGATACTTGTAAAGTAAATATATAAAACAAAGAATCAAATAGCCAACATATACCTACATAGTCCCGACTAAGATTCCCTATGTCGTGGGTCGTGCTACTACAACACGCAGATGTGGAACGAATATCTGCATACAATTTTGTCCCGCAGCGGGAATTTAACCTGCACCTCTCATGTGTCAGCAGGCTAATCGCCCGCCACGCCACAGAGTTCGTCAAGTATCATACTTCATTTAAATTAATATTAGGTCTTTCTTTACCTATGAAATTGCCGTTTTGTAGATGATTTGGGAAAATAGTAATCCGATTTAGCTTATTTTTGTTTTGCTGATTTGCTACAAATGACCCAATATTGTTTAGATTGAGACGGATACACTTTCAATTCGTCATTATCAGAGTTGTTCTGCGGACGTCCACGAGGCGACATCAACATTTCCAGAACGAAAGCGGTTGAACAATAACGCACTTTTTATTCGTTGGTAGTGGTAGGTCCATACATATCGTTAATATTGTGTGCTTGAGATGCATTGTTTCCTCGTCGCAAGTCATGTTCGAAAATAACTTTAGTTTTCTTGGAATTTCCAATGTAATGAAATAAGAGTTAAAAAAAAAACAAATGAATGAGTATTTTGAAAATAGAATACCATGCCTTATTTTAAAAACAACATTTATTTGAAGAATACAAAGGCAGATATATCAGTTCAATGTGGCCAGTTTGAAAAAACGTCAATTCATAGGTGAAGACCAATTAATTAGCTCTCGATAAAATATTTATTACCTTAACGATACGCTATTATTTATTATGTTTGTTGACCATGAAATATATATCCGACCTCGTTTTGTGGCTGTAAAATAGTAAAGAGAATAAAGTTTAATTAACACAATATGATGCCTGACGAAATAGTAAACACAAACAACAAAACAACTTTTTTTTGTTGTAACAACAAAAAAAGGTGGGTAAACTAAACTACACCTTTTTTATGTACACAAACTATAGTTACTTTAGTGTCTATAAAGTTTGGTTTTCTACTACTTTCTCTATGTGCAAAGAGAAACCAACCTTGTTGGTTTTTTTATTATAATTTTAATTTATGTAACGATAATTATGACTCAATACATAGGTCGTAAATCATAAAACAACTCATCTCGATTTAATTCATCGTGATCATCATTAGCCGTCTGTAGAAGTCCACTTCTGGGCATGAGGACCCCCAAAGAGTGCCATGACAATCTTATGCCACCTCTATCCACCGACTTCTTTGAGTTGTCATCAATCCGAGGGGGGCCTTCCTACACTGCGTCGTCCGGTTCGTGGTCGCCATTCGAGAACCAATGGTTCAACCAGTGGTTCTGTTCTCAATGAAATATAAAAAACTTACTTGACGATTTATGTGGCGCGGCGGGCCAGTTTCCGGCTGCAACATAAGAGGTTTTTCCGGCTGTTCGATTCTCAAAACAGAATTGCAAAACAGAGATAAACTAAAATTATTGATGGGTGGTCAGTATTCCTAACGCTATTGTTCCACAAAAAGTTTACCACGTCCCTGAAACTTGATTTCATCAAACAATTGAAAACATACATAACTCGGGTGTTGGGTGTGACAACTTAAGTGGCCTGCCTACTTCACTATAACCTTGACCGATGGATACCTATATCCAATTAGAATGTATTTGAGTTTCGGTGAAGCCAAACTGTAAGCGATTAGGTTCGAATGGGGGCCGTGTGTATGGATTACTGGAGAGGCTGCACTCATATTCTAAGCAGATTTCCGGCGCTGGCCGGAAACAACCTAATGGATTATACTACAAATCGCGCACTGCCTGCATTATACTTTAGCATAAAACGCCGGCTTACAAGCAAAAGTAACCTGCTTTTACGGGAAATCGCCCTAAGTGCGGTTTCAAGTTTCAGTCTGCGGTAGAGTAGTCGGGGCGCCAACATGCAATCAACCCGTTTCTACTCCAGTGGGCGAGGCGGGGCGGCGGCGTTGCGTGCCCCCAATCGCGAAGAGCCTTGAACGCACCTGTGACCGTGAATTTCACAGGTGACTTCTCACGCATACTTTGGCAACGAATGAAGAAATAATAGAGACGGACGGAATGACTAAACTATTTCACTAACAATTTTTTGTTAAGGCTCATTTTTGTAAATACGCATATTTTGTAAGTATTACAAATTATGCCAAGTAGACGTAGACGGGTAGGTAGCGATGAGAGCTTTTGTCCCTTAGGTCTGTAGGTATTTATATATATATAAAAATAAAGTGCCCACGCTATGTTAGGGTCCCGAAGTTGCCTATTAACTCATAAAGTTGAAATATCAAATGGAAATTTCAGTTAGTATAATTCCTTTGAAACGCTACTCGATAAACTCATTTCTGGATTAATAAGTACTTAAGAGTGGCAGGGACCTTTTGCCTTAAATTACCAGGACGAGGGTTTCAAATCAAAAATGGTTAATGAAACCTCAGAATTTATTTTAGGTACCTATTTATTGATAAAGGACGCAATGGAAATAAAATTAAATCCCCTACTTTACATGTACCTTAGTAACGATAACATAATATAAGTAGGAACTCCTATAAGTATTTTTTATTTTCGTTTTCATTTTTGGGTAGAAAACACTTCTGCATACTAAATTGTTTCGAGCTGAGCTAGAAATCGGGATGTGACACACGGATGGACAGTCGACAGACAGATGGACATGACGAAACTGGAAGGGTTCCAGTTTCACCATTTGTCTTCATAACGATCCTAATATCTACTGATCGACTCAAACGTTAAAACTAAACTCATATCGTATTATAAATATCTGTGATTTTACTTACGACTACAAATATAACTTTAAGCCTTGATCGCGTGTTTATAAGCATTGCTAATTTTCGAAAATTTTCCTATTAATGCTGGACATTTTCACACCGCATCATCTAGCTCCAAACTAAGCAGAGTTTGTATTATGGGAACATGACTGATATACTACTTATAACCTTTTTATTTTGAATTGGCACAAAGTAACACCTACAAACTAAGTCCCTCACTCTACGAAAATCGATGTCTCTTGTGTACAAAATACGACTAGTGAATGCCTTTCATAAAACCTATCACCTTCTAACCCCAGAGAAATATTCACGGAGATGATCTGGGTGATACCCGAGCCGTGTGGAAGCATGTTTACATTCTACCGCCTTTACGTACACTACTCGTTCGTCCCTACTTTGTAGACTGGTATAAGTTATGTAAGGTTGTAAGTCCATGTATTTGTATGTACGCAACATTTCCTTCGAGGTCACGGGTCAACTCAATATAATATCATGCGACGTTGTTCAAGACAAGCTGAGAGAGTTTTTGCAGATAATGTTATAGTAAATATTATATTTATATTTGAAAACCATTTGTGTATTCATCACGCCCCTCAGTAATATAAGAACCTAATAATGAAGTTAATTATAGTAAACAAATATAAAAAAAAACTGCTTGACGATCAGTCTCGTCGTTTTACATTCTTTCGTCTATTGCAGCGCCCTTTATTGCAGGTTTCTTTCGTACAAATCCTAATTGAAATTTCCTGTTGTTTTGTTGGCTCACACGACAGGCTTCTCGGTTGTTTCTCGTAAGAATTTATAAAAAATTACCAAAGTAATGTCGAGAAAATGGTTTGACAACTATGAGCAATTAGGTAAGTCTCGCGTAGCTTATTTGACATTGAATTGTACGTACAAGATAATATACATACAGAATGCATAACAAAATTGATAAAAAATGGTCTCAACTACTGAATTATGTATCACTGGTGACCCAGCGAAGTTTTATATATATTGATTTGAATGAACTATTCCAACATAATATTCAACATTTAGCCCGCAGGTTGAAACAAACTATTTCGCCTACGCGCGTCCTTCGACATTTTATCTAGTAAGTAAATGTGCTCACAAGCCAAACCCATGACAATAGTTGCTGAGACTGACATAAATATGCCATTGTTTGTTATTGTTTGTGAAACATTCTTTTGATTAGATTACTAAGCATCGCGTTCGGATAAATAAATCCCTGTAGATATAGGTATTAATTCGTAAAGGCGTGAACATAATATGAAAATTGTTAATTATATTTAAGGTCAATCAATCTTTTTAGTTTTACGATGCAAGATACTTGCGATAAAATTAAAGGCATAATTTTATCTATCGTTTCGGCGATTGCTCGTAAATTGTATAAATAAAAATATTTTCATTGTAAATTGAAAGTCTTGTTTATAGTCCGTTTATTTTTAGGACCTACCTAATTAATACGTTTTTTTTTCTTACAATGTTATTATTCGTTACAAACAAACAAATCTTATCCTATCCTTCCTTTTTCTATAATAAATGCGTAGGTATGGTTGTTTGGATGTCTGTCGTTAATAATATCCGTAACGGCACAACCGATTGAAAGAAAATTGGGATTGATATTGTCCACAACCTGGAATAAAGCCGTGGGCAGAAGCTTGTTAATTATTGAGCGATGAAAAACAATTCTAATCAATGAGAACAACACTAAACTACAGATTTTAATGGCTTTACTTTGAATTAATAAATGATTTATTACTTTAATTTTATTAAGTACCTACATAGTTTCATTCATTCATTCATTTACCACAGTAAATTATAAAAAACTTAACAAAACTAAAAAACAATGCGCGGTTTTATCACTTAGAAGCAATCAAAGCGATCAACCTTTAAAAGTAATAAAAATATTTCTGTTTTAAGTAAACTTGCTATAAAAGATGTATGTTTGGTAAAAGGAACCGGAAGACTACAAAATAATTTAAAAAATCTTACTCTTTTTTCTGTTGCCAGTAGAGTAGTTCCATATAAAAAAGACACAGGAAACCCTAGTGTGGGGTCCTAACCCCACACTGCACCGCACTATGTATGTTTGTGTTGTGTTTAAAATAATTTTAAGGGTTCCGTTTCCTTTTTTTTAAAAGGAAAAACAAAATCCTTATAGCTTATAGGATCACTTCGTTGTCCGTCTGTCTGTCAATACCCTTTTTCTCAGGAACGCGTGGAGGTATCACGTTGAAATTAATATCAAATACGTGGGTCTACGGTTTCTTGAGCTCAAAAAAAATCAAGCTTCTAAGTCAACACAATACAAAATACGGCCATTTATGCGACATATTTTGATACTGGCATATAAATCCAAACCTATAGGGTACTTCCCGTTGACCTAGAATCATTAAATTTGGCAAGAAGCAAGGTCTCACACAAGTCAATGAAAGAGTCCGAAAATAGTTAATTTGTTGTTATATCATATGAAAAAATGTTTTTATTATTACAAACTTAAACTCGCAATTGAATAATTGACCGTGACGTATATCGATGTATGGGTGAACATTTATTTAATTACATAGTTAAATTTGTCTTTCAATGCGACTTATATTTTCGTTAGAGCAATTATGTTTGGTACTTTACAAGCTTGTACGGAAGCCACGGTGCGTGAGTTCGACTGGCACTTGTCCGGTTATTTTATATAAAGTAGATATCCATAGGTTCTAAGATATATTTATTTATGACACATCCAACATAGCGTCTTATTTTCGGGGTGTGGAAACGTATTTCCTTCTGCAGCACGACGACACCGGACGGATCCGAATCGCGTTCCCCAGGCCTCGCACCCAGTGTACTGCACTTTTCGTGCCCTATTTTTCCCAGCGTCTATCATTGTTTCGCGAATCTAAGTCATTATTTCATTCATCTCCCTTTAGATAAATTATATTTGCGTCGAAAAATCTACGTTTATTCCGTCCTGTACGAGTTACGGTACCTAATCCTGGTAGCCAGATAAGTCAGCATTTAAAATGTTAAGGTCATACAGGGTGCTGGAGGACTACTTTTGGAAACATACAGAAGACGTTCAGATCGTGATTCTTAATCACCGCGCCAGGAAAAACCATTTTCGGATTAAATCAATTTTTGCTATTTTAGACACTGATCGATTTCTGAATGAAACTTAAAAGTTTCATAAAAGACCGATACAAAACTTATGGCTATGTAAACTGATCTCGTTTTTTTATATTTTGTTTGCACATAAGACCTTTGTAGGGGTAGCTGTGTATGTATGCTTTGTAATAATACTCGTTGGGTGGTAGTCTTATTACACCCTCGCTAGACAGATAATTGATTCAGGTGCGTAAATCCATTCTTAAATATTCGATAAACAGAACTAATTAACTAATTCCGCCTCCAATGAGTCCAACTTAAAACAGTACTTGTACAGAACGCGTACATAACAGTATTTTGTTCCCTCAGGAATATGGTAGTTCGTCGTTTCACGTCGCAATTTATGACCAAATTTGGGTTTGTTGCTGTCTGGTATTGTATGTCTCAGTTAACCGTTTGTCTAGCAAGTGTCTGGGTATGGTCTGGGACAAATTGAGTGTAGGAGATTAAATTCAAAGACTTGAATAAATGAATCGACTGGAGATCTCTATCGATAATTAAACAATTTTTTTTTTGCTAAATTTTAAGAACACATTAGTATTTTATAGCAACGACTATGCGTTGTATCTAAATACATATATTAAGTTTTATTGCAGCGCACCCTAGTGATTTATGGCGATACAACAATATAATAAACTAACAATAATGAGAACGATATTTGAAGTCTTTGAAGCATTTGTGTGATTGCAAAAAATGCATATAAATCGGATACGCCATTTTGGAGATTTGTTTGTATGTAAAACAAATTAACAACTTCTTAAGGCAAATGCATATACGGGCTTCTTACATCGCGGGTAAAAAGCGATTTAATAACGCCAGCGTGCTCTATCTCCATTCCTTGGGTCCCGAGTTACAATGTGTACTAGAAAATGTATCCACCGCAAACACTATAACATTCTTGCTTGATTGTGAATCAAGTTTCTTGAACAATCTCTATGATCAAATCAATAAATGATTGTTTGTTTTTAAGGAACTACAAGCTTTTTACGACGTACATTTTAGTGATGGCCTTATTTGTCTATATATTGATCATATTTTTTTCTTAGAAAATTATTCACCATGAGATAAATAGTGGTAATCCTATATTATCCTACTAAGATTATAAATGAAAGTATTAATGTTTTGTTCGTAACTACTGTACCGATTTGGATGTCGATAAATACCTGGAATGACATAATCACATGAGCGAAGCCAGGGATAGAAGCTAGTCTATAATAATAACTTTAAACATTGGTTCAAAAACCTGTTTAAAATTCAAATTCGAACGTGACTCTTTCCAGTCTCGCATCAACGACAGCCATAACATAAAATGAACAAAACGTCGGAAAAATCTTACACATTTCTTGCCAATACCTACATACAACGCTTTTGAACTATGATTTTGCTTAATTTATACTTGTTTCGTTTTCGATTTGATATAAATCACTTTATTCAAGTGTAAATTGCTGAGAACCAACTTTCATCTCAACTAGCCTATTAATGTATTTTATACAAATAAAGCTATCTTCAATGGATTAATCTGACGATTCCATAAGAATGAACTTGAAAACGTTCAAATGATATACAGTGTTTATAAAGCTGAGAATATGTATATGAAGCTTACTGGACAATTATTTTTATTTTTATTTGTCAAAATAAGTCAGACTTTTCTCTGCTTTAAATATATTCTTGATAAAAACTAGGTACGTAAGTTTACCTACTTGGAAACGGTAAATCAAGATCCTGATCCTGGTAATCAAGATTTATTTTTTCCTGATATTTCAGCGCAGTTTCTACCGTGATACTGGTGCATGGAACAGTACCTAAATACCGGGAAATAATCAAACTCCCAAACAACTATCCATTTCGAAGCATCTGAAAACTCAAATTAATATACTTTTGTCACTGACAGTACCGAAATACTATGCATAAATCGCATAATTGTGTGATAAATCACCTGCACGTTAGCATGCATCGCTACACCTAGCAACAATCCGGGCACCCGCCCGGATTGCACTAATTGCGATATAAACGCTTGAAGGCACTAGTCAGCACCGACGATAAATTGGTCAAATTGGAACGCGGTGGCGGTGGCGATTAGCATTTTCTTCCAGCTAACCTTTGTGTTATGAAGAGTGGGGCGGTAGTGCGATTAGTACATTGACTCGAACTTTGACGGCCACTTGACATCTTTTTCTCTTTGCGCCACCGCCATCGCTAGCGCACCAATTTTATTGGACTTTTATATGCCTTTAGATGCTTTTTTTGCAAATGTAATGTTTGGACGTGCCTCTGCCTACCCTCTACTTGGTATCCTCAAAGATCTACTTACTGAGTATGTATCTGAGGTTGTCCACCATGGGGAAGACAGTCGTGAGCGTGTATGTATGTATTGTTAGATGCTTTTTTGTTGGCACAAAATCTGTTACACTAATCTGTGCTGATGACCATAATGAAATACATCCCATGAAACAAAAACAATTATTTTTCACTTGTCCTAACGCAAGTTAAAGCAAGTGACCGAAATAAAACTATTGACATGGCGAACGCCAATTAGCTCTCGGTCTAAAATCGATAAGATCAATGTACACCGCGCAGCAATCTAATTTATTCACAGTACATTTTGACACCACTGAAAACTTCGGAAAAACAGCGTAAATGCGATAAATTCGTTTCCTCGGCGTGGAGCCGCTAAGTGGATTTTTGCGTTCTTGTTTTGTGTAGTAGGTAACCGACCAAAATACATAGGCACGGCTACAAGATCGTCAGAAAGGGATTATTTAAAATATTATAGAGTAGTACGACTATGCGTTGTATCAAAATACATATATTAAGTTTTAAATCGTACGCCTGACTCAATGACTGACTAACAATCGATGTACGGCCTAAACCGTAAGGCAGAAACGTAATAAATTGAATGAAGGTCACTTTTAAAAGGTATGGGTGAACTAGGGGAATAATTTCCGAAAATCTAACTTAAAATAAATCAGTTACAGTCCCAATAATTAAAAAAAGTCAACACCCCTTTTATATGACGCAGCTGGTGACGAGGAGCTGGCTCTTACTAGTATTTCTTAGTTTTTTTAGTAAAGGATCTCTTTGAGCGAAAGAATGCCGGCTGTGCTCTTGGCGTAAATTACATTTATTTCTTAGTTAATTTATAACTCTAAATCTTGCTCTCCGGCTGGGACATTGTTTCTAAAAATCTCGACGCGGACATGGTCGCGGCCTTTCCAATAACTAGTCAAAAATTAAGTATCAATTCCATTTAGTCTAGTTTCTATGTTGTATTACCACTTACTCGAAGTGGTAATTCCCACAAAACCTTCTGCAACAGGCTGCGAGCGATCTTTACAGGTTTATTTATTGGTAATAAAAACATAACATAAATAACAACATTTCAATAATAAGTTGTTTTATTGACAAGAACCTATTTATAGGGTATTACAGGAAAGATTTGGAAGCATGGGAGTTATATGTTTATTTATGTAAAATTTATAGGGTACTCGCTAGTAGACGTCAAAAGCAGAGACTTAGTACTTACCAAAATTAATATAAATTATATTAATTTTAAATAATTTATTTCTCTTTTTCTTTATAATATTGTGTATAAATACAATATCATGATTAAACAATGCATATTCTTTTAAATAAATCATAAATTAATATTATCCTTAAATTCATACAAATCGATTGCAAAATACGCATTTCAATCAAATAATCTGTGTGTAAACGCATAACGCAGTGCTCTAAAATAATTTATTGATTTTTTGAGGACAACTCACTAATGTGATAATGCTAGGTGCTGAAACGCTATTCCAGATATTTAGAAAAACTATGGGGATTCAAGTTGATTTTAACGGCAAAGCAAATTAACCTTCTTTGTATATACGATCCTGGAATATACGAGTGTTATCAAAGATAAAATAATAAAGATAACAAATGGTACATACGGATAATAAGGATTTTCGGGCGGAGTATGAGACTATCCCTGTTTTTACTTTAACCGTTTTGCTGACATCCCGTATATCTGGCTATCCCGCTGGGAATTAATGGAGTAGTGAGTCGTTTTCCCGTGTTCGGGCTGACGAAATGTTTTGTTAATATTTTATTATCAGCTCACTGCAGGATACTTCGCTGTGGTTTTATTGATCGATATATAGGTTTCACTGATTGATGTCACAAAACTAGCTTACATCTGACATTTAATGGCAACTCAAGAACTACCTGATTGAACCTGTAAAAACAGTCAAGTTAATTTTCTAAATACTAACGCTTAAATTTTCTTCTGTTTCTCATATAGAACCAGATTTTAATACGGGAATTTTGACGTACGTTCGTACATATTACTTACTAGTTATTTAAGGGATTTTACACGAAACACGTTCAAGGTTATGGAATGCGACGCATTTTCTCCGATTCACGCCTTTTCTATCAGATTCGATACTCGCGCTGTCATGAATTTCATGTAGATATGACTTCCAAGTAGATGATAGTGCCTATCCACGGTCATTTGAGTTCTATCTGTATCGCTCCATGGATTCTCGATTTTATAAAATAAGTGATCATAATTAACGATTGCTCTGAAAATAACAAAAACTATAAGTTTCCAATTGAATTTTGATAATTTTACTCACTAAAAATGTTTTCCCTAAGAACCTACTTACTAATATTATAATAATACAAACCTTTACATTGATTTCAAGCATCAAACGAACCTACAAAAGTCAGACAAAACTTGGACCAAACAATCAGTTCCCGGCCCAGTTCTTGCAGATAATTACCGTTTGAAGTCCACTTCCTCTAATAATAACTGAACATAAATAATAACCACATCAAACGTCTCTACGTACAAACAGGAGCCACTTGTCGGTCGCGATTCTGAAGGAAACGAACCAGTCTAGTCTGTGGCCCGAAAACTCAGACTAGAGTTTAGAGCGGAATCTCTCATATCAAAATAAATATTTTGTTAAAGAAAACAAATTAATGACACAAACAATCTCGTATGGGATATTGAATACAAATCATCTAAATCGGTTCAGCCATTACGGAAATTATTAGCAATAAATATCCAAACATCCAGTTGAGTTATTTATATAACATGCCTTTTATTTTCTTTTCGAAATAATTCGTGCTCATATTTTATTTTATTGGAATGCGTAATTATCCTACTAATAAGATCCTAATTTTTGTAAGCAGGATCTAGTGTTTTTGAATCACTAGTAGTTCTATACTTTATCATCAAAATGTAACACTTACCTAGATTTACAAACAATAACTTTTTTTATTTCTGTACGTACTCAGTATTATTGAAGCAGTTTCAAAGACATTGTTTCTCAACCGTGATTCCAGACTGGAGAGCAGGATATGGAGCCGTTGAAATTTACGATGACTGTCTTGAACTCGAAAGTTCTGCAAATAATGTTAGGTAGGTACACCTACTAGGATCGCAGTAACTCTTTCTAAAGTCGCAAATACTAGAAATGGGTTGTAAATTGTACATATGAATGTTATGTGACTTTTAGGTAGGTACTTTATTTCCAACTTTCTTGGATAACAACTTGGAAGTTTGTTGATAAGTTCATAAAATTTGTTAGGCACTGAAAAACATCACGTTCATTTTAAAATTGACTGCTATTTTTAAAATTACAGGTTTGTACGATAATGTAATTCCTTCAGCGATTGAGAATTTATTTCGTTCGCTGTGAGCACCTTTCTACTATAAGGACCTCCATTTTTCATGTATTTCATGTATGTATGACATTTTTAACACAGCATCATTTAGCCCTTAACTAAGCAGAGCTTGAATTGTGAATAATAATATACTACTTATATCCTTTTTTTTTTGTAATTACATTCATATTATACATAGAAAACCAGACCTTCCCAGTTATCTTTCATAGGAAGACATGGTCAGATGTACGTTATTCCGCTGAATGTGGTAGGTCTCTAGTATTGCAATGTCTACAGAAAAATCGAATTACACTCAATACTAAAACTACTACTCCTGCTCTTGTGAATTGTTAACCCGTACAAAAACTTATAAGTTCCTTGGACTCTATATTAATGAGAATCCTCAACTTCAACACTCACATCGGGGCTCTAGAATTAGATAACTTATTAATGTTATATGAAACCTCCGATATGCTGCTTGCTTCGAAACTCTCAAATCCTTCCACTACCGTGTGAGTAAAATCTTCCAAAGAACCCTACACATACACGCACCTAACTTCTTTCAAGCGCAAGGGCATAAAACTAACACGAGCCACTCGGAGTAACATTCACAAAGACCGCCTTGTGACACCAGCACACAAGCTCTCTAAGTCCGGTTGGTCTCTCTATATAATAGGTCTGTGTATAACAGAATACCTACCGCTATCCACGATGCACATACCATCGTGACGTTTAAAGTAACATTTAAAAAGTGGTTACGTATTTTACGACCTCAACGAGTTTTTCTTGTTACTTGAAAGCTAAATTTATTAATATATAAAAACTATTAATACATGTTAATGAGTAATTACTTAATGACTTATACATAACGTGACATGTAACGTAAGTTTTTAATAAAATATTTTCTGTCAGTCCATCATAGTCTGCTTTTCATGTTGGGGTAGTGCCGCCAAAACTTTTACCATTCAAGTTGAAAGAGTTCAGAGGTCAGTCCTAATGGTACCTCTGAGCTAGCTAAAAAAGTGGGGTAACGAGTATTTACACTTATTATTTAACTCCTGTACTAAAGCTTAGGTATTCGTTTCTAAGAATATCTACTATCGATATAACTATGTATATGTGAATAATCATACCACATTAACATCTGGCTAAGTTATTCGATCAATACTTAGTGATTATATTATTCGGGCCTCTAGCATGTCTATTTTGTAACCAATCTGTATAATCCGCTTATTACGTAACGCTCTTTACAAAACAGCACTGTTTTCGTGTATGATGTCCAGTCGGATTGTATTCACTTTCCTAGCATTTTGCGGTCTCCAATGCGACTGTAAATGTTTATTGTGGCTTTATTGTGAAGCCATTTTAGAATTTGACAAGCCATTTTGACGTTTTTGGTTAAAATTTTGCCATTTTCTAGTGGTTAAATTAGACAAGCGAGTTCCGTTCTCTAATTTAACCTCTCTCCCTTATTTTTTATTTAAACTATCATATTCTAGGTCTGCGCTAGGCGTCACGCCACGTTCTGTCACTCATTCTCATATTTTTACGATATGGCTAAACATTGACAGCTTTTTTGTGAAACATGCCGCAATGACATTGCTCCTGAACGTCAATACGCCAAATTATAAAACAGTGCTGTTTTGTAAAGTAGCTAGCCGTTATGTAAAAGAGCGGAATAGACGTTATGACTGCGACACATACAATAATGACATTCTTAGTGGTAAATCAGTTTATTGTACCACAATATTTAGCGATACGCAGATATTACCTACGGAGAAACATTTATTATTCAGGCTGTGGCTAGGTACAGATTCCTATATTATTTATTTAATGTTCTATAATGCTACACGCGATGGTGAATGGGAGACGTTGATTGAAGTTTTGTAAACATAATTTACGACGATAAAAACATGATGATAGATCAGAATGGTATATCGTAATTACATAAGCGTTCGTTTCCAAGAAAAGTTTCAACAGAAAATGTTACGGCAAATAAAAAGCCCTCTTGGCTGAAGCCGAAAATAAGTTAATAAAAAAACTCTAATTGTAACATTGGCCAATGAAATATTGATGAAATTTTGACGGTTTTTCTCAATATGTTGGTTTATATTTTCGTAAAATAATCGTTTTAGAGAGAAAAAGACAATGTTTGTCAGCGTGGTGTCAAAGCTTATTCATAATAAGGTTTGAAACGATCTTTAATCTTGCGATCGTAATTTGTATGGCTACTCTTTTATAATAATATGCTGATTCAGCACCGGTGCCTTAATTCAATGATATTGAATTAAGTTCAATATCATTCTTTTGAAATATGTTTGCCTACTTTTTGAGGTGCACCTGTAAATATAAAAAAAATAAAGTCCATGAAGGTCATTAGGCTTAATTTATGCTTAGTTAGCTTTAGTAACTTAGCATAAATTAAGCCTAATGACCGAATTTAGAAGTTGTAAAACCAAACATTGTCTCCAATTGATTCGCATTGAAGGTGGAACAACGATCTCGATCGGTGACCGCTATAAAGTTGTCTATATTGCATTTCAATTGATTGCCCATAAATTATACGGGTGTTTCAGACAAAGTTTATCGAATTCAAGCCGTATCTGAAAGTATAAACACCTGAATGCGATTGCGAGGCCTTGGCATCTTGTTTTTGAACTTTTCCGAGAGGAATACAATGAATACTTGTTACAGAGAATTCCGACACAATTTTGCTGGTAAATTACTTTAATTAACCAGCAAATTAATGTTATTTCATTAGTTAGCTTAACAGTAAGTTGGGTAGTAAATATTGGCAGGTACAGAAATGTTTAAAGATATTTTGAAGGCATTACAAAAGTTATGTTAATAAACAAGTGTACTAGTGGTTTCAGCACAAATAATCTTAAAACAAAAATATCTTTGATTCTATATTAATAACATAAAACATACATAACAAAATAAGATAAATCGGTTCGTCTGTATTGACGATGGTCAAGTCACCAAGAAAACTCGAAGCCTTGAACTATCGTTGGTAAAGAAAGTCAAAGAATAATGACTGGTAATGATAGAATTACAAATCATAGATAACTTATTTAATGTACACCAATAAAAATAAAATACACGTTTTAAATCAGATCGTCGCTAATCTCTTCCAGACAACCCATGGCTGGGCAGGATCGATTCAAACAACTCAGTCGTGCATCAAAAGAAAATAAATGTAAAAATAATAAAAAGAAATATATTAGGTTGGGGAAAAAGTCTTTTCGCATTATTGTATGTATGAACTTGTAATAAAATCTCTTTGGCTATACTATTTGTATCTGGCTGGTTTTGGTATCATTAAAAGTTTAAATTTTAAAGAAGATAATTCCAAATTCAAATTAGGAAAATGTGTGATTTTTATTTGTTTTTCGTACTGTTAAGATGAGTGAATCTAATGAAGAAATTCGATACATTTTAAAATTTTACTACAAAAAAGGTAAAAATGCAACGCAAGCCGCGAAAAAAATTTGCGATGTTTATGGACCTAGTGCAGTGTCTGTGAGAGTAGCACAAATTTGGTTTAAGCGTTTTCAATCCGGAAATTTTGATGTCAAAGATGCACGTCGCTCTGGTCGCCCTATTACGGATAAAATGGATGCCATTTTTGAAAAAGTGGAGCAAGATCGGCATATCAGTAGTTACGACGTAGCTGAAGAACTGGGAATTGACCACAAAACAGTTTTGGCGCATTTGAAAAAAATTGGGTACACAAAAAAGCTCGATATTTGGGTACCTCACGAGCTCACTGAAAGAAACCTAATGAACCGTGTTCTCATTTGTGATTCTTTATTACGACGTAATGAAACCGAACCATTTTTGAAGAAGCTGATAACTGGTGATGAAAAGTGGATCACGTACGACAAGAACGTGCGAAAAAGGTCGTGGTCAAAGGCCGGTCAGGCTTCACAGACTGTGGCGAAACCCGGGTTAACTCGCAACAAGGTGATGCTGTGTGTGTGGTGGGATTGGAAGGGCATTATTCATTATGAGCTGTTACCACCAGGCAGGACCATCGATTCTGAACTCTACTGCGAACAACTGATGAGATTAAAACAAGAAGTTGAGAGAAAGCGGCCGGAGTTAATCAACAGAAGGGGTGTGGTTTTTCATCATGATAACGCTAGACCTCACACATCTTTAGCCACTCAGCAAAAATTAAGAGAGTTTGGCTGGGATGTGTTAATGCATCCGCCGTATAGTCCTGACCTTGCACCTTCAGATTTCCACCTGTTTCGGTCTCTTCAGAATTCTTTAGGCAGTGTCAGGTTAACATCACGAGAGGACTGCCAAAACCACTTGTCGCGGTATTTTGAACAGAAGCCCCAAAGTTTTTATAGCAATGGGATCATGTCCCTGCCTACAAAATGGCAAAAAGTTATCGAACAAAATGGTACCTACATACTTTAGTTAAATGTAAATAAACTATATTAAAAAATGTTTTGAATTTTCTTAAAAAATGCGAAGAAACTTTTTCCCCAACCTATTATACTGACTTAGATACATTGTAATGAATTATTCATAAATAAATACTTTATAATAAAGAATACAGTTTTAAACAGGGAGAAATAGGCATGAACCAGTCAGGGTGGCGAAGTGAGTGACAATAGGTATAGTGTTGTTTGAGCATGCTTTTAGGTACAGATTTAGCATGTCGGATTAAAACACAGGAAATGCATTCCAGAGTCTAATAGTCTGCAGTGTTGCTTTCAAACTCTGAGGTGTGAACAAGAGTATTAAACCGACGAATATCAGAGTAATGTAAGAATCGGGGTGGAGAGGTGGATGAACTTAAAGCGTTATTTGAGGTAAGATGGAGTCGAACGAATGAAGAGGATACCAACGAATGTGGATATTATATGTGCGCATTCCGGCGAAGGCATCCACTTGAACCTATTTCGATACTTAGAAACGTAATGGTAATAGTGCAAGCCGAAAATAAATCTAAAAGATTAATTTTAGAGACGCTCTAGCTTATTTATTTTCAGTTAAATCAGGATAACCGTCATTAGTGTAGTCAAGTGTGCGAGTGCAATTTTGGTTGTAGTTGGAAGGAAGTTTCGCAACCGCTTAAGAGAGGCAGCTGCAGCCAAGTACATTCGCGCTGCTAGTTGGGATCCCCAAGATAGATTATTTTCCGAGAATATGCAAGACCACCTTATTGATCATAGTCCATTTGCTATGTTTGTATAGCGGCAGTTATATTGCTGTCCGCGACGTGCCCTTGGCCGAGGCAATCAATACTAGAATTATCTAAAGGTATCATATTTCGTGATGTTAAGTCAAGACAATAATCATTCATAGCTCTCCTATTACGCGTGTAGTATTTATTCGTAATAATTTCCATCAATCAATAGTTTAGTCAAATATTTTATAATTATTTTAATCATACAATTTATACGTCTGCAAATAAAAGGTTAATACGCATCGATATAAATACCCGAGACGCAATATATATCCGTATAAAATGTATAATTGATTATTTAATTACCTTTGCAATTTATGCATATTAACGTCAAACGTAGTTTATTAAAGTTTAAATTTTTTTTTGGTTCCGTGTGACGATGACGTTATAACAATACACACCGAACAATCACATTTATAATCCCCACATTAGTATTCCCTGTGTACTAATGTGTGTAAACCAGCGTTATTTATTTATTATTTTACCTTTATTTAAGGCCAAATTCATTGAATTATATTTTGACTCAGCAACGGCGACTGAAAAAGATATGAACAAGTAACAATGGCCTTTACTTTCTTGCTAATCAAAATACAAAATAATCCCAGCAGCTGCGCAAACACAAGGCTGAAGACATATTTATTAATTTTTTAACATTGTTACAGATTGGGGCAATAAATAAACCGAACAATGACGGACCGGGCTTTGAACTATTTCTTCCGAAAATATAACACCAGTAGTAAGTACAATATTGAATCCTCTCAAAGACACAACTTGGCAACATAGAAATACCCTGCACTAATAAAAAACTCTGGAATTGCTTAACTTTGTATTGTCTGGGAAAAAGTTATGTTCATTACAATTTTGTGCTTATGTTAAATGTTATCTGTACCATAATCTCTATTATTGCAAAACTTTGCTTGCAACTCACGTATCAGGTCAAGTCAAAGGTGACGAATTTATTACTTCATCTCCGACAACATAATACTATCCCCCCTTTTAATCTCTATTTCAGATAGAGTTTCTATATTTTCACGACATTTAGCACTAGTAGAGCTCACTTGTGAAAGAACTCGTCCGGGGAAGTGTACCGCCGTATCTATTTCTACCGCCAAGAAGTAATGCTTGCATTGCTGTGATTGCATTTACCAACTCGTAGGTCGTATTGTCTCTTAAACTTTAAAAAAGATGAGATGATAAAATCATGATAAAAAAGATGCACATGAGACGATTTGATTTTGTTGCCCAGTAAGTGGTTTGGAGACCCGGTGAGAGGGGATGGGTGGCGCGGACGACGATGACCCGGTCGACTGGGAGGCGCTGTACCTACGCCTGCCAGTGGAAAACCTCACGTGGGGCAACAACGCCACGGAGTGGGACCATGGTCTGTGGAACGTGACACTGGTCCCGAATGCCACTTGGTGGGACTCGGCCGCGCCCTTCGACTCGCCGGCCGCACTCGTCCGCGCCGCCGTCAAGGCCGTCGTTCTCGGCCTGCTCATTCTTGCTACTGTAGTTGGTGAGTAGACTCCTGTTTCTATTGCTAGTGAGACTACCAGTGGGGTCCTAGCCTGTACAAGTGAAATTCTACCAGTAGCCAACAGTTTTACATTTAATCAATAGCACTTAATTAAATACTTCGTGCGAGCTTTTATTGTATTTAGCAAGCAAGCTTTATTACCTAATTCCCAAGAGAATAATGTCAGACCTGGTCTAGAATATGAATAGCCTTATTCAGAAAACTCGGTCGTGCAATGCAACTTGCTTCCAAGCATAACTCACCCGATATACAATTTCCATTATATCCGAGAAACGAGTCGATATTGCAAGTTTGGCTATCCGGTCTATCTAATACGCCTGGTTATAGCATATATTTTATCCGGCCGATCGTTCGGCTACTTCCATGCTTATGTTCAGTTGGAACGAACCATATTTCAGACTACTCGCAGCAATTTCTTCACATTTTCTGTGCGAATTTATCGATGGACACATGGTCAACATCAGTCAAAGTAATGGTACGATAACGCCAGCAAAATTCATCATTTTGAAGCGATGATGCAATGCTATTTTTTTAATCCAATAGGTACTTGCCGATTGTGTTTGCTAAAGACAAAATTATTAATATTCAGGTTAATATTCTGTCATATAATTTTTTTTCAGGTAATGTATTCGTGATAGCAGCAATATTATTAGAGCGACACTTACGCAGTGCCGCGAATCACTTAATTCTGTCGCTGGCGGTAGCAGACCTGCTGGTGGCGTGTCTGGTGATGCCCCTCGGTGCCGTGTACGAGGTGGCTCAGCGCTGGACGCTGGGCCCGCAGCTCTGCGACATGTGGACCTCGGGCGACGTGCTTTGTTGCACCGCCTCCATCCTGCATCTTGTCGCTATTGCACTTGATAGGTCAGTGCGACATGAACATTCTCAACTTTTTAACTCTTCCAAGTAACTCATCCGTTTACTTTCTATCATTACTACAAATATTTGATGTTTGGATGTTAGCATGTTTGTTTCTAATAATCTCTCGTAACGGCTAGACCGTATGGGATAAAATTTAGAACAGTATAGAACAGTATAGGTAGGTACAGGCGTGCAAACCCTGTGCATACTACAATAAAACAGAAATAGCAGTGGAATCTGTTTTGTTTGCAGGTATCGAGCTGTGACAAACATTGACTATATCCACGCGCGGACTCCACGGAGGTCGGCGTTGATGATCGTGTGTGTGTGGACAGTGAGCATCGGTGTGTGCATAGCGCCGCAGTTGGGCTGGAAGGACCCCGATTGGAACCGCCGTGTATCCGAGGACTTACGCTGTGTCGTGAGCCAGGACATTGGCTACCAAATATTCGCGACCGCGTCGTCGTTTTACGTGCCAGTATTAATTATATTAATTCTCTACTGGAGAATCTACCAGACCGCTAGGAAAAGAATACGTCGGCGAAGAGGTGCGACCGCACGTGGTGGCCCGCCACCGGTGCCGGCGGGCGGCGCGCTGGTCGCAGCCGGTGGTAGTGGTGGAATTGCTGCCGCTGTCGTCGCCGTCATCGGCCGCCCGCTGCCGACCATCTCCGAGATGACGACCACGACAACGGGTTTCACGAACGTATCATCAAACAACACAAGTCCGGAAAAGCAATCGTGCGCCAACGGCCTTGAGGCGGACCCCCCGACGACAGGTTACGGTGCCGTCGCCGCCGCTTACTACCCAACTCTAGTGAGACGGAAACCCAAAGAGGCAGCCGACTCGAAACGAGAGAGAAAGGCCGCAAAAACTTTGGCAATAATAACCGGGGCGTTTGTCGCGTGCTGGCTGCCCTTCTTCGTGCTTGCGATTCTGGTGCCGACGTGCGGTTGCGAGGTGAGCCCGGTGCTGATGTCACTGTCTCTATGGCTGGGCTACTTCAACTCGACGCTGAACCCAATCATCTACACGGTGTTCAGTCCGGAGTTCCGGCACGCATTCCAGCGCCTGCTGTGTGGCCGCCGGCGCCGCCGCCGCGCCCCACCCCCGTAGTGCCCTTTACCCTGCCCCGTCATCCTACCTGACTGACCTCGTCTAGTTCATCATTACCTTATGTTACCTTGTTACATTTTCAGAGATATATTTACACCCTTTTATTTTTTGTAAGTGATAATGTTACGTAATAATTAACGGAACCTATCTAGTTATTAAATCACAAATTCTCTTTATACGATGTTTAATTTCCCAGTTTCTAACACTTTACAAAACTCAGAACATGATATTCTCTTTCAAAACAGAGGTATCACACATTTTCCAGATAATATTTGCTGGAAAATATTTTCCATGTTTTCCAGCCCACTCGACTTTTGGGGTCATGTATAGACACTCTAAAATCAACCTTCACTCCCCTATATTATAAATTTCTGACCTCTGCCCACAGCTTTGCCCATTTGGTACCCGGATTAAAATTAGCATAAGTGTTATTGAGTCACGAACTGTACTTGTTCCAATTTTCAACAAAATCAGTTCAGCCGTAAGGTTAATAACATCAAATATTCACTTTCAAAATATTAATTCTTAGTTGGTTAGTTAAAGCTGTGGTTAATGTAAAACTGAATTAATTTAGAATCGACGTAGATTTATCATATAAACAACTCCAGGTTATTTTATGCGCTCAGTTCTCTGGAACAGAGCAAAACTTCAGACTAATGACATAATGTCGACATTGGCGTCAAAACATGGTTTAAAAAAAACTGCGGGCAAACACTAGCACTAGCGGTGAGTATGTAATAGAGTAAGTATATCTGTATCGAAAGACTTGTTTATTCGATATATTGGGCCTGAATGATGAAAAATACCGTTTAGTAATGGCTCAAAAGCCCAACCCTCTTGGAATCAGTTATTGATAGACTCGATTGTATCTGCCAATACTCGCAGAGCCCGCATGTTGTAAAGGACATTTTTCTTGGGCCGCTAAGGCAACAGATTTTCAAAAACAGTAGTGAATAAGGATTTTTTGTCGGCAACATGCTACAAAGAGCGAGTTCCTCATTTACAAATCAGTATGCACAACTAGTTATGTCATCGTAACACCTGTCGAAATATTAATTCCGTTAGACACAACATGGCACAACTGAAAAATCCTTAATGGGCATATCCGAAATGGTGAAAGGTTAGTACGTTGATAGGTTTTTTTTATGACCTCCCAGAAAGGGTGATGTCATTTGAATACATCTATGTAAGGAGCAAAACTAGTTTAATTTGTGTTTAACTTAACTAATATGATGATATCAGATGGCACAACTAGTTGGGCATACTGATTGATCCGTGAGGAAAACCTGCTACACCCAGTTTCCACTTTTGTGATTTAATTGATTGAGAGTTCCTGATTGGTAAAACTGAAATCATAATGATCATAGGCTTATTAGATTTTTGATTGCTAAAGCTCTTAAATAAATAAATAATGCTGGACATTTTTCACCCAGCATCATATAGCACCCAACTAAGCAGAGCTTATATTATGGGAACTACATAACTGATATTTTACATATATATATTTTTTTTAAATACATACATATTATTCATAGACAACACCCAGACCCGAAAGAAATGTTTGCTGATCATACAAACATTTGTCCCGCGGCGGGAATCGAACCCGCAATCTTCTGCGTCTCAGGCGGGCCTTGACCCACTGCGCCACAGAGGTCGTCATACAACATAGTCATGAACAGCTTCTGCACAAAATTATCACAAAATTAAAAAATCTAGTAGTAAGTGTAGGTAAAGTTTTTTGTACGAATGATATAGAATAATATATCATTCGTTATAACGTCTCTGTATTGTGATTGAGGAATCCCGAGTCCCCATATGCAACCGTTATACTGGCGCCCAACGTGGGGTGCCGATTTAACGGTTAGTTCGTATGTGGAGACTTTGGATGCTTCTAAAGAAACAAACACAGGTGTTAAAATTTAAAAGTCACAAAAAAGTAATACAAAATAGGAACACAACTAAGGGGGCATAACACAAGAAACCGTTTTACAGTAGGTAATAATAATGTTGGTCAACTGTCGGTCTGTTCTAGTTTGTTGCTATTACCAAGTGCCCGCGTTCCATCGCGCGAGCGGCTGAAGATCATCCGAGTAAAGCCGAGCATCCCTGAAACATAGAGCTTGTACAACGAATGTGAATGCCCTGCGTTACACAAGTTGAATAGTATGTAGGCTGATGCGTTAAGCACTTGCTTTCCGATATAGTATTTAGGAAAATCTTTTTTTAGTGCATCCCACATAATAAAAAAAACATGCATTTTAACTTTCAGTTCTCTAGGACATACGGTTTAGGCTGTGTGTTGAATGAAGGAATGATTGAAAATTATAAAAATAACAAGAACTTAAATAAAAGTACAATGGCGGTCATATAGCTTTTAAGCAACTTTTCGATGAAGAGGAATCTATAAGATATGAATGGTCGTCGGTATACGTATTAATTTATTAAATGAGGAGAGTGCAACGGGTTAAATAAGCTACTAAATAAATATTATTATATTTTAATAAACTGCGTAAATATAATACATATATATTTATATGAACAATATATACCTACCACACAGAAGCCTAAAATTTGATGTTTTGATTATCAGTCAGTCGGTCAGTGTATCAGCCTCCATCATTCATTCAATGACAAGTTCAATGCGAAAGCTAGATAATATCATCTATCCGAATCTAAATATAATGCTGGCAACGCGTCACATCACCCGCCCGCGCTATTACTTCTTTAGATAGGTTTTCTCGACGGGTCGAAGCTTTCTCAAGAATTGGACTATCAAATGCACAAGATTTTATCAAATCCATCTTGTAGTTCCAGAGACTAGAGCGTTCAAACGAAACTAACAAACTCTTCCGCTTTATGATTAGTAGGTATATCTAGTGTAGATATGGTATATCTAATCTAGTATACATTTAGATACTAAGATAAGTAATATAGATTCATGATAATAATCCAGCTGTTGCATTGACCTTGTCATTGGATGGACAGTGGAGTGTGTCTGGTATTATTATAGGTATACTGTCGAAGTCGACCGCGTGCTCGTCGGCGCGTGATTAATGAATGCTTTATGCATTTTATTTACACTGTGGTGATCAATCATAGTTTACCTGTTGCTTGGCTAGTGAAAAAAACTAAGAAAAGATTTCATTTGGACTATGGTAGACAAAGAAAGCTACATTCCTTCTGTTATATAATCGCTTGCTAACTTTAGCAGCGTGCTAAACTTTGTCAGACTCTATCCTTTGTTTAGTGTTAGATTTAGCGAAGTTAGCGATTGATTATAAAACATCTATGTTATTATACAATGGAACGATAGGGTAGTTCTTTATAAACCATTGAATTAACCAAATCTAGTTGAATGCAAGGCAAAATTAGAGGTCCGTGATGAACTGATGAGTTGATATTTTAGTATGAGTACTGAATACATAAGAATGTACACGAACAACTAACTGAAAACGAAATTGCAAACGCAAATGGTCCTGATGGTATAAACTGAGCTATAAATAGCGCAACCGCTCGAATAATTACTATTTCAGCCAATCCATATCTATCCGAGAGGTTACAACTGTAGCACGGAATAAATAGGTACCTATAATTATTAATATATTTACTAAAAACGGGATTGTGAGTTTGTGTTTCCCGATATTTCGGCACAATTGCATGTACCATGTAAATACTAGTAGGTAAATACTTAACTACTTACATACCTTTTACCGATCATACAAACATTTGGCCCGCAGTGGGAATCGATCCTGTAAATTTCTGCGTCTCAGACGGGCTGTACATATAGGGAAATAAGTATCAATATTATACTTAAGTATTATTAATTATTCAGTGACAAAAATTGAATTTCTTACTGATTTTTAATTTCATCACCTAGCTAAGTAATGTTATGTAATTAATTAGAAAGTGCCTATTCTTATTTAAGATCATTTCACCACGACTATTATTTTGATAACGATATATCAGTGTTTTTTTTGAAGAAAAACAGCTGTACTTGTGAAATATTTTGTATTTGCCATTTCAATTTAGGTAACTACATACCTTATACCCACAAAACAGTGAATACTAGAGTGGGATCATGACGTGTCTGATGGCGTGAATAATTATATGTATCACCGTGATTTTTACCACCGCTCAAAAACAAATTATTATGAAATAAATAAATCGATTGATTGATGTACAGGTAAAGTAGCTTGATTAATGAGGCTATTAAGGTTTATCTCGTGTATGGTCCCCTAACCAGAGAATGGGTTTTCTAATCTCTATAACGTGAGAAATGGTTCCGGGTTGTACGGTATGTACCTACAGGGTTACGACATAAAGTAGAAGTTGCCTTTGTTTTCACTCTTAATTTAAATAACTTATTCTGACTATTTCGTTGCTTTTTAACTCAAAATTTAAAATCAGTTTTTTTTTTTAATATTGCTGGTAATTTTTTCACACAACGTCATCTAGCCCCAAACTAAGCTTAGCTTGTACTATGGTACTATTATTACATAAATACTTTTTTGTAAATACATAGAACACACAATATACATAGAAAATACCCAGACCGGAGACAGATATTTGCAAATTATACAAAGATTTGTCCCGCGGCGGGAATCAAACCCGCGTCTGCATTCTGCGTCTCAGGTGGGCCTTCGCACACTGCGCCACAGAGTTCGTTTGTTTATTTTTTTGTCAAATTCACAAAGATTTTCTATATACCATGAAAGTAAACAAACAAAGTATGGTATATTTCCAAGATTATTGAATTTTTGTGAAGATGAGATGGTTTTTGCCTACCCCAACTTCTGATAAATGGATTTTTCCACTCGAAAAAATTATACACGTGCTCAAAACGGTGAAGGAAAACATCGTGAGAAAACCGGCTTGCCATAGAACCAAAACTTCGAAGGCATGTGCCAACGTGGAATGGTAACTTGCAAAACGCGGGCATGTACACCAAATGTAATGTTTGGACGTATCTCTGACTACCCTCTAATTGGTATCCTCAAACATCTACTTGCTACTCAGTGATATCCTCAGATACATACTCATGTATCTGAGGATGTCCACCATGGGAAAGACAGTCGTGAGCGTTTGTTTTGTTTGTTTTAGAGATGGTTTTTTCTCGTGTCTGTTGGGCATTTTTTTTTAACCCGGGTTCTCAATTAGTGGTTAACTCAATAATTACCACCCCTAGTCTATCTTTAACTCAGCCTATGATAGTATATCTCCAAAACGGATTATCCAATTTAAATGTTTTGCTGCAAGTATTATGTACATCAAGCCCTGGTAAGTTTATGAGTAGGTTTTAATGTCACTTCAAGATGCGATAGAAAAAAATTCAAATCATTAAAAATTTTGAAAAATGTTTTTGTTGGAAATTATATTCTGCATATGTAGTTGATAAAGTTTCACTTAATTCTGACAAACTGAAAGGTTGCAAAAACACAAGAAACATTGTGTTTTTTTTTCTAGTGTCCACATTTATGTCTCCTTTTGAAGGTACATTGTATCTGATGCTGCTAAACCTCTGAATCATTCAGTGCGACCAAAGAGTTTTATCTTGTCAATGTTGTCAAAGTGTTTCAAACTTTTGCAAATTTTCAGTTTGTCAGAATTAAGTGAAACTTTATCAATTTGTAGTACAAATTGATAAAGTAAGCACCTGAGAACTTTTGCTCAAACTTTAGTTTTACAAAGGCATTCCATCATTTTAATACCATGTATCTACCATGACTCATACAGATAGAAAATTCTTAATAACTTGTGAGGGGCATTCTGTGCATAAAAGGAATAATTAATAATAATAGTAAACCTCTGTGATAATAATAAATAATTTTCAAAATTATAAAAGTTAATAACATACGTTCAAACTAGTTATTTTCTACCAATATTGTCTTAAAGTAGACTACATATAATTATATTCTTTAGAAATTATTATTACCTAAGCTATGAATAGCCAGAGTAAATGTTGATTTAGGCCCAATGTGGGTACTTATCCTAATACGTGATCCATCTATTAATACATTCTGACTGTTCCATGACCTCTAATCGAATTCATAATTATTTATCTTTCCAAGAGTATTTATATATAAGAAAGATGCTTGCAACAGCCAATCATACAAATTATTTCAAGCAACAATTATTTGACCGATGATGCAATGACGTCTGCCAATTTTCCGTGGGATGAAATGAATAGTGTATTAATAGTAATCATTATTGTTTGGTCTTCAGAAACAGAGACATGAACTAGATTTTGATTGATTACCATGTTTATTAAATAAATAGGTACTTATCAGGAAAATTAATATATTAATATATATATTAATTTATTAATATATTCTGCAAATATTTGTCTCGCGTCTGGGTTTTTTCTATGTTTTATATGTAACTGTGTATTGATAATAAAATGTATATCAGTCATGTAGTTCCCATAATACAGCTTAGTTTGTGGCTAGATGGTGGTGTGTGAAAAATTACCAGTTGTATTATTTTCGTCCAGCATTATATTAACGAAGTTTATTTTTTCGAAAACATAGAACGCACAAATAACTTACCTTTTATCGCAAAGAAAACTTTTCTAATCAAATTATAACCTATTTTCTCACGTATTAGTATTTTGTCGAGTTGAGAGGATTATTACCTACTAGCTGTACCCGCGACTTCGTTCGCGTTCGTTTAACTCATATTAAGCAACACAGAAGTACTCTTATCAAGAAAGGAGCTTTTTATTTTTGATTTAAAACTCCCAGGCTGAATTTCTCAGGAGACAGTAACTCCTGAGTTGCTTCGCGGTTCGCACAATAAATATTGAAGCAAAGTGCGGTACGCCCACTTAAATATTTCTGCTAGTCGTGATTCCATTAGTTTTACGGGTAAATAGAAAAACCCTCAACTTAATAAAACTTTTATGGAACCGTGCGTTCAAGGGTTCCTGTACATTCCGGATCTCATGTTATATGGATCTAATACCGAGGGTTGTGATGTCTGTTATTTATGAACTACAAAACCAATGACCTTGAAATTTTTAGTACCTTCTTTCTAACAAAAAAGGAGTTAATGAAATTGTAATACGCGTTAATTAATTACAATAAGTACACATTTTGACTTTCATCCCCTCTCCCAAGGGAAACATGCTGCTAAGAATTATCCTATGTCCTACCTCGTAGTATGAAATCAAACCATGCGAAGTTTCATTTGAATTATTTTTTTAGTTTCGGCGTGGTGCACGGCTAAGATACAGACAGACAAAAATGAAAAAAAAATATCGCTTCAATATCGATTACAGAGTGCGTTTTTTTTATATTTTCAATGAACAGAATTAGACCTGTTACAGTTTTATTATAGCTAACTATAGAACTCTACATAGTTTTTTTATTACAATAGTATTCAATTAGAGCCTTTTGTAAAAATACCTATTGTAACGTGATAACCATGGTGCGAAGGGCGTGGCCGGATCATGCGTTACCAAACTTGCCGAGACTTGAAGCGGGGAGCGGGCGCGCCGCTTGCCACTTTTACTCGGACGGTCGGAGCGTGCGGACGTGCTAGGGAGCTAATTGCGTCTTTATTAAATTAATTTATTAATAATGACTAGAAGAGTTCTGTTTTATGTTTCACTTTGTATTTGTAATAAATTTTGATTCTGGTCGATTATATCAGAAGTGGGATTCCTACTTATTCCCATCGCTTTTGGTACACCTGACCTACATTAGAAAAGTGTTGCTAAAAAAAAAGATCTGATTCTGAGTATTTCATTTTGTTCGGTGAATGTGTACAGCTTTTTAACGATGAAAGTTCTTCTCGTTTAAGTAGGCAAAAGCGTAAGTCTAGTAAAGACGCGCTGGATGCCACCCTTGCTAGATTCACTTGAGCTACTTTCTATTGCGCCACCGCCGTCCGAGTCTTTGACCCCACAGACACCGCAGCCCAATCTACCCGCGCTGACGAATAACGATGTGGCCGACAACACGCACGATGATGACTCCAAGGCGGGAGGGTTGTCTCTCAAGGTGACGGTCCTAATGGGGACACAACTGGCAGAATCGTGGAGACACTCACTTCGCTTGTTAAGGTCTCGTAATTACATTCACAATATCAATGTCTGGTGCGATGAAGTCGATAGGGCTAAAGAAACGAATGGTTGGGATTAATCACGTGTTCAAGACCGTTTGTCATCCATTTTTATATTCAGTTTACTCTTGGGTCGCTTGAGTTTTGTGAAATTCAAACCGTAAGTACGTTTTTGTTGTAAAAAAAAACGGGCATTTGATCAATTTTTGCTTACAGAAACGCCGTTTTGAGGGATGAAAAGAAAAAGTTTGATGAAGTGAAAGTATTTATTTGAATCAACTCTTATTAAATCAAAAGGTTTGAAGTACGTTCTAGTGATGAACCGAGGCTTTCTTGAGCCGACATTACATCGACACGTAAGTCCGTCGTAGGTGTTAATCGAGAGGAGTATTGAACTTTCTCGTGGAATAAATCGCGTTCGATCCGTGGTTTTTGTAATTGAATTGCAAGGTTGATGGCAGGTTCAGCAAAAGAGTTTTCGAGAGCCATAAATTTACTGCGTTGCCTTCGTGAAAAAATTTCACCTTGGCATTTGTAATTCGACAAAAAATAAGGCAATTCATCAAAGAAATCATCGCCCTCTAGAACCAGCTATAAAACTTTTGGCTAGGCGTGTTGAAGGTGGTAGTTGCCCATTGATTTATTTGACAAAGCCCACTTTTGTGAGCTATGTTCTGTGTACAAGATTAATTTAATTTTTATGTTTTGAGTCAGGTGTAGCCGAGCTCTTACGCACATGTACTAATCCACACACGCGCTCCCATGCGCTTAAGGACGCGCCTTGTTGGTGCGCGCGTCCTGTGTTCCTGTCCACACTCTTCTATGAGTGTGAGGACGCGCCTTGTTGGTGCGGCGTCCTGTGTTTCTGTCCACACTCTTCCATGAGTGTGAGGACGCGCCTTGCTGGTGCGCGCGTCCTGTGTTCCTGTCCACACTCTTCCACGAGTGTGAGGACGCGCCTTGTTGGTACGCGCGTCCTGTGTTCCTGTCCACACTCTTCCACGAGTGTGAGGACGCGCCTTGCTGGTGCGCGCGTCCTGTGTTCCTGTCCACACTCTTCCACGAGTGTGAGGACGCGCCTTGTTGGTGCGCGCGTCCTGTGTTCCTGTCCACACTCTTCCACGAGTGTGAGGACGCGCCTTGTTGGTGCGCGCGTCCTGTGTTCCTGTCGACACTCTTCCACGAGTGCGACGACGCGCCTTGCTGGTGCGCGCGTCTTGTGTTCCTGTCTACACTCTTCCACGAGTGTGAGGACGCGCCTTGCTGGTGCGCGCGTCCTGTGTTCCTGTCCACACTCTTCCACGAGTGTGAGGACGCGCCTTGCTGGTGCGCGCGTCCTGTGTTCCTGTCCACACTCTTCCACGAGTGTGAGGACTCGCCTTGCAGGTGCGCGCGTCCTGTGTTCCTGTCCACACTCTTCCACGAGTGTGAGGACGCGCCTTGCTGGTGCGCGCGTCCTGTGTTCCCGTCTACACTCTTCCACGAGTGTGAGGACGCGCCTTGCTGGTGCGCGCGTCCTGTGTTCCTGTCCACACTCTTCCATGAGTGGAAGGACGCGCCTTGCTGGTGCGCGCGTCCTGTGTTCCCGTCTACACTCTTCCACGAGTGTGAGGACGCGCCTTGCTGGTGCGCACGTCCTGTGTTCCTGTCTACACTCTTCTACGAGTGTGAGGACGCGCCTTGCAGGTGCGCGCGTCCTGTGTTCCTGTCCACACTCTTCCATGAGTGGAAGGACGCGCCTTGCTGGTGCGCGCGTCCTGTGTTCCTGTCCACACTCTTCCATGAGTGGAAGGACGCGCCTTGCTGGTGCGCGCGTCCTGTGTTCCTGTCCACACTCTTCCATGAGTGTGAGGACGCGCCTTGCTGGTGCGCGCGTTCTGTATTTCTGTCCACACTCTTCCATGAGTATGAGGACGCGCCTTGCTGGTGCGCGCGTCCTGTATATCTGTCCACACTCTTCTATGAGTGTGAGAACGTGCCTTGCTGGTCCGCGCGTCCTGAGTTGCTGTCCATACTCTTCCATGAGTGTGAGTACGCGCATTGCTGGTGCGCGCGTCCTGTATATCTGTCCACGCGCCCTGTACGCGCGATGACGTGCCTTGATGTTGTGCGCATCCTGTGCGTGCTGATCACGCGCCCTTCTGCGTCTTGAGTTTCTGCGCGTGAGGTCACTTGCGGAGCTTCTGCTCGCAATACTGAATCATGTGGGCCTCTGATGCCGGATGCATCACAATGGCTCGACTGGTTCTCTTTCTGAATATAACTACTTCGGGTAATCGATGGTTTAAAAGGTCTCTGCTCTGTTCATATTTCTACAACAAGCATTCTGAGTGCTTGGTTGTTTCGATGAGCTGTTTACCTAACATAGCGGATATGTGCTGGTGAAGCTCTTGTAAAACGTTTTGGACTTTGTATGGCGGGTGATGTAAAGCCGGAATCTATCATTTGTTATGCTTTGAGTTTTAGCTTCCTCTGGAGCTATATAGGCAGTTAGCTTAAAGTTATATGAGTAGTTTTATGTTGTTTTTCCAATAGAATCTTTGTTGTAGACGCTTGAGTGCACGCTTGCGTCTATGGCATAAGAGTCTGTTTCAGTTTCATAAAAACGATCAATTGCTGTAATAGTTGTTTTACATTGAGCGCGTTGTCATGTACTTGGCATGGAGATGTTTTCTCTATCACTATCACGTTGGTATCGAGTGTGATTCTCGACCACGGCAGGGCAGTTAACTCTTAAAGGGTTCTGTCATAGTATGGTATTGAGTGTGATTCTCTACCACGGTTAAGACGGTTATGAGTATAATTCTCTACCGCTTCACGTTGGCATCGAGTGTGATTCTCTGCCACGGAACACGTTGGTATCGAGTGTAATTCCCGACCACGGCAGGGCAGTTAACTCTTAAAGAGTTCTGTCATAGTATGGTATTGAGTGTGATTCTCTGTCACGGAACACATTGGTATCGAGTGTGATTCTCTACCACGGCAGGGCAGTTTACTCTTAATGGGTTCTGTCATAGTATGGTATTGAGTGTGATTCTCTACCACTTCACGTTGGCATCGAGTGTGATTCTCTGCCACGGAACACGTTGGTATCGAGTGTGATTCTCTACCACGGCAGGGCAGTTTACTCTTAATGGGTTCTGTCATAGTATGGTATTGAGTGTGATTCTCTACCACTTCACGTTGGCATCGAGTGTGATTCTCTGCCACGGAACACGTTGGTATCGAGAGTGATTCTCTACCACGGCAGGACAGTTAGCCTTTCAGGGGGCGCTGTCATGGTATACTAGTCACTACCAAAATGTTATTTACTGGCCAGGTTGTGTGTGTGTATTGGGGGCCCTCGAGATTGATATGTGTGAATGTTACAAAAGGTTGAGTGCAATATGAATAACGTTTGTTGACGAATGTATAATGATTGAAAGCTATTTCTGAAAGGAGTATGCTTATTGAATTATTTTGAGGAATAATTTCTAAAATGTAAATTTCTCTACTCCTTTCAGCTGATGAGACTGATGAATCCATTCTAGAAACAGCAGCTGAAGATGTGGCTGGCCCAAGTCGTGAGCATCCCAGAATTGCGGACGAGGTCGACCGCCCGTAAGGAGAGGCCGTGTAACGTGATAACCATGGTGCGAAGGGCGTGGCCGGATCATGCGTCACCAAACTTGCCGAGACTTGAAGCGGGGAGCGGGCGCGCCGCTTGCCACTTTTACTCGGACGGTCGGAGCGTGCGGACGTGCTAGGGAGCTAATTGCGTCTTTATTAAATTCATTTATTAATAATGACTAGAAGAGTTCTGTTTTATGTTTCACTTTGTATTTGTAATAAATTTTGATTCTGGTCGATTATACTATATATATAATAAAAATAATGTGGTGAGCAAAATACACGAAACTATAATTATTATTATAAAATGGTTTATTAAAAAAGTAAAAACCTCCTCTGTGGCGCAGTGGGCGAAGGCCCGCCTGAAACGCAGAAGGTTGCGGGTTCGATTCCCGCGCGGGACAAATGTTTGCATCTGCAAATATTAGTCTCGTGATCTGGGTGTTTTCTATATGTATGTATTTACAAAAAAAAGTATATAAATAGTATATCAGTCATGTAGTTCCCATAACACAAGCTCTGCTTACTTTGGGGCTAGATGATGCAGCGTGAAAAATGTACAGCATTTAAAAAAAAAAGCAAGAAATACTATCAGTTCTATATACTTCGCATCGCTGTCACATATTTTTTCTATATTCTGGAAAAACACGCCAAAACACATCCCTCTCATTTCCCACCGATGAAAGATGATAATAGCATGACTTGGTTTTATGTACGCACGCAGTTTCTCATTTTTACAAAACAAGGAGTCACGACGCCGCCGTTGTCATCACCTCCCCATTTCTAAATGGAGCAGAAAATTTGTAAGAGTCCCTACACCGATTTTTTTGTTTTGTCCAAAACATTATTAAACAACAGTATCTAAATAAATAAATCTCTTTTAAATTAAAGCCAATCTGTGAGAGGTTTACACTTAAATTCTATCCTGATGGGTACCTCATTCTTATCAAGAGTAGGTAAATAGGTATATCTTCTAGTGAATGGGTCAAAACACCTAATTTGTAGGGTAAGTAAGGTATAGTTACTCCGGGCAAGCTGATTTCCCAAGAAAGTTGGCCCCAAAATAGAGTTACTATGAGATTTATTTTCTTACAAACTTTATGTTAAACGAACAGACCTCACTTCAGTCCTTCTGGCGGTAAGTATTTTGCCCAAACCCGAATTCCTTTAATTTGACTCTGCCAAATCTTTCAGTACCCTGGAATAACCACAAAGTTATAACACACAGAAGCCGAATGAAAGGTGATTGATTGTGCGAGTAGGTACCGTAATTGCTTGCTCTCGTTTGGTGTGGGTATTTACCTACTTTTACCAACAACCTTACATCTACCTTCTAACGTAGGTTAAATGGAGAATTGCTTTTGAAGTGTGTGCGTGCTATATCTTTGTACACCAAGCTGTATTCTCGTACTCGAGCCATACTTTGAATTAAGAACAATATTTTTCTAGAAGATATCTCAGTTATTTTTTGTTTTTCATAAGAATTTGTTTTTCAGCGTAAGCTCACAACAGTCGCTAGAAATTTACAGAGACTAGTTACATTCACTCCATTAGTCCCGTGTTATCAGAAATATAATTTGTATTTGTATTTAAAATATAGAATTAAATTATAAAATTATAAAAAAAAAATATGAATAATGTTTTTAACGAGAAATCTGGTGATTGTACTTGAGTTTTTCCGTTTTCAACTTCCCTTCTAGAAGTGAGAGCTTATGTTGTGCTGTTTTTTTTAATCTAAAATTTAAAAAATATCGTTTAGGTACCTAAATTAAGTACCTATACAAGTTGACTCAAATCTAAAAAATATTGGGCCATGAAAGGATTACGTCAGTTACCTAATTTTGTACCTCAAATGGGTAGGTAGGTATACTATGCATGACTGGATATCATAAAATTGGATACTGTGCCCTGACTTTATTTTTTGTGATATAATTCGGGTGCATGATTAATCAGACACCTTTTTAGAAAACCTTTTCTAACGCAAAAAGAGCAAAAACACATATTTTATGAAAAGTTAATATGACTCAGTATATCTTTCTGCTTTGGCTCAAATTATGTGGGTTCGGCACAACATGTTTTTCTTCCACTCTCCTATATTATCATTCGCCTATCATCGCTGCGATGCTGTTTCACTCATTTCTCACTCACGATGGGATCCTTTACGAATCTATCACGATATGTATTTTTAATATATCTTTTAGTTTTGTGTAATGAACCTTCTCAAATCGAAATGATAATAATACCTCTTACAAAATGCTTAGTGGTTCATTCGAATCGAATCGTTGCGGATGACACGACAGGCGTGTCATAAATTTTTTAACTTGTGGATTATGACACTGGAGTCGTGTCATTTTTAAATCGATTGTAACTTCCTCAAATTAAGTTTTAGAAGGGTGTGCCTAGAACAAAACTATCATGATTTTCCACGTAAATCAAGCCTGTTGTGTTAGTTTCAGGATATTGTGTAAATTCAAAAAATGCAGGGGTTGACAACCTTTATAAGTTACACTGAATTGTTTTTTAACGTGTGGCATATTAATTTTGATTCGATTGTAACACGCTCAAATAAAGTTTTAAAGGGTCTACCTAGAATAAAACTATCATGATTTCGAAAGTAGTTTTTTCGATTTTTAGATAACGAAGACAATGTGTGTGGCGATATTTACTATAGGAATGCGGTTTTTTTTTATTTCATCGAAGCTTTTGAGGTGCGCTGTAACGTTAGTTTTTAATAAATAAATAACCCCCAAGTCGAATAAAATGTTTCTAGAAACTATTTTCTTTAACTATTCCTTGAATACAACAAAAAATTTAACAACATCACAAAAGCTTTGAAACATCTGAAAATGTTAACTATTTCTTGAATACAACAAAAATTTAACAACATCACAAAAGGTTTGAAACATCTGAAAATGTTAAGACACTTACCTTCCATTTCAGGGAAAACACGTAGTAAACCTCTTAAAAACCAATTAAAATAACGCATCGTGCCGTCACTATCGTAGTTAGATGTCAACTAAACTTGAAAAAAAAACATGTGTTTTATATACATGGCTGATGGCACAAAAAGGCGTGCCATCAACTTCTATGACGCTTGACACGCCAGTCGTGTCATAGAAAATTTGTTCATAGCCATGGCGAAAAGTTTTCGAAAATGGGCGCCGCAACGAAACGGGTAATAGGTACTCGTAAAATTACAATAACTATTAACATTCTCGAATAAACAATTACCAAGTAAACTGCGGCGAGCAGTACATAGCTAATCAGAGTAGAGTCAGCTGCTCTTCTTATTTTAAGTTACAGGGCTACGCTCCCTCAATATTTATGTTAATCAGACAGTTCGGCTCTCAGTAGATTGAGACTGTACACATTAGTGACTTATTTTTCAATAAATTACTTCATAAAGTGTGTCACAGTTGTTTTTAGAAAAAAACAACTTAATAATTATTCTTATTAGTTAGTGTGGATGTTTGTTATTTAATAAAGGTGTGAAGTAATTCACCTCGGTGTTTTCGTAATTCTTGCTGTTGTTGACAAGTTAGCTAGCTTCACTTACGAAAACAACACGTGCGTGACCTATCTTCACGAGCCATCACCCACAGTCTTCTAAGTCCTAACGTGAGATGGTATCGTCGAAGTGGATTAGGAACATGTGGCACAATGGAAGCTTTTATTGTGAACCCGGCTTATGGAATTAATGACTCCTAATGTTGATACATTTGCTAAACCAAAATAAACTGAGCCGTAGCTTTTAGATAGCAAAAACAGTCGAACTTGTGATTTCATACCGGATTAACGGATATATGTTTTTGTGCTACCGGGTGTACTCAAAAATGGATAAGCTGATTAAATGATAATTATGGTTACCTACTGCAATATAAGTTTTATAAGTTAAAAGCTTTTCTTAAACTTGTCTACAAAGTGTCCTAAGTTAGTCTTCCTAAAATGTATGTATGCAAGGTATTTCTATAAAATGGATCAGTTAGGGTAAATATTATACGATAAAATATATATAAATCTTTGAATTAAGTTTTTATTCTAATCAAAATCGGAAGATTTGATACTAACCCAGATGGATTAGTAAGTATGTTATTGGGTAAGGTACTTTGAGATCAAAATTGAGGCGTAAACTAGAACATTGACTGAACTCGTAAAACAATTCTCTCTACATATCGATAATATGACACGATGACTGATATTTATTTGACAACACTCGTTTTCTGTAGTTAGACAGTTCTACGAAGCCTATGATTGAACGTGTTTCGGTCTATGTGAAACATTCGAATTGGTTAACATTGAATTTATTTATTCACGGCAATAAAAACGAGGAGCAGAGATTCGAACGGTTGTTATTGTGATTGATAGTCATTTGTTTGAATGCAGTCAATTATTTATCGAGAAAAATATAAGCAAATTATTGGAAGTAAGTACAGCCTGTATTTTATGTTGAGGATGGTAATATTTTCTCAGTGACCAAACTCGGCATCTTGAAACTCAGTCAAAAAAGGCCTAATCCTACTTCTGCTGCGATTCGCTTGGATTCATCAGAGTTTTTCTCTAATGACGATCTTCATATGAGATAAGCGGGTTCAATTGAAAAATACCATAATAGAGCCTCTATTAAATGAAGAGTACCGTTTATTTCGCAATGATAAGGTTATACGACGGATTTATCTCCTAAGCCATAATAATAGAAACATTATTGTCTATAACATTTAAAGACAAGTAAGGAATCAAAAGGGTTTACGGTCAATAACGCCTTCTTATACAGGAAAATATTAGATAATTAAATAATTACTCCTATACAGAGAAACGAAGGAAAATATAAGGCAGCCTGTATATAATGTATACTTTAGGTATAGATCAGATTGTATAAAACACAAAAATGATGTGAGTCTGCCCAGAGCGGGTATACAATGCGCATGCTCGTATAACCTAGTAATTACCTAGTATATTTCATTTCCGTTCATTTGTTTTGTGTATGTAAATAAACTTTATCATTCGTTATAAAGTCCCTGTGTTAGGACTGAGAAATCCCGAGTCCCTTTAGGCAACCGTTATATGTACTTGTCATTCTAACAAAAACGGCGAGATTCAGCAAAATTAAACTTAGCTTCTATAATTTATCCAAAGTGGAAAAACATGAATTTAACTAGATGATTCGTATAAGCCTTGAAACCCCTTTATTAACCTGTGTCGTATCGTTTGGACCATGTTAGGTAATTAAATCACTCTGTATCCCACCTTCTAGTCGTCGTTTACCGTGGTAAATAGGAACCACCTACTCATCAACAATTCATATCCACCGTAGCGCACACTGAAGAGATTTAATTGCGAAATAGCTGAGCTGCTATTTGCTTACATTTCAATTGTCTTTGTTTTAGCAATCTCAGGAATATTGCAGCAGCCAATTCGAATGCCAGCTTTTTAATTATTAAAACGGTTCGCAAAAAGGAGAAGGGAAGAAGAGCCGGCGATTTTGCCGATTGCAAAATTCGAAAGTTGCTACATCCGACGCTGTAGCTGAAAAGTATTGGATTAAAAATCCTACAGACAAGATTCTAAGCCACCATTATTAACAGAAGTTAGTAATAGTACCTAGAAATAAAAAATATCGAAGTGTTACAAAAATTAAAAACTGTGACATTTGTGACTTTACAAAGGTCAATCTACTAAGAATAAAATCTCTAACCTTTCCAAGTCAAACCAAAAGTAAAGGTAGAGTAAGATATTATAATGTTATTTAAATACTCGTATTCCAGCCATCAGGCACCTGTGATGCCGAAGTTACTAGTATCTGTGCCTAAGTATTGAAAAGATGACTTTCCACAACGAAAGGATCCGTTATCTATTCCCGAGCCCACTCTCAATATCTCAGTGATCAATAATGTAAGTATCTAGATACCTTTTACTTACAGTTGGGCTACGGCCCCACTGCAGGCTCCTAGCTTAGCCTAGCTTAGCGTCTAGAGTTTAGTTTATTTCTTCCTGGTGGCTGGTTAGGATACCTGGTGGCTACTGCCTTGTTTAGCATCTATAGTCTCGCAACTTCCCCTTTGTATCGAGCTACGAAACGTGGTAAACGTTCTGCATTGACGTTCTCACAGTCCACAGACTGTGGACTGTGAGATGCATGCTTACGGTTGGCGCCTATTGAGGGCATTAAGTGCGTAATGCGGCCGGTTGGTTCCGTATATTTTGAATACGTTTGTTTCCTTTAGGCGTCTCGCAAGACAATAGACGCTAAGTTAGGCATCCGAAAGTGGGTTCTGGTTCTTAGGACTTTAGGTTCTTACTTACTTACTTACCTTATCAGAGAACATGTAAAAAATATTGAGAGTGTTCGAATAAAAATTAGGTCTCTGACGTCGTTACTTGATTTGGTTGGTAAACCAACTTAGAAGCCACACTTCTCAGTTTTCTCAGTTTTTTAGATAATATTATATTATATTTTTTCAACACTATAAATAAAGAACACAACTTCTTTCTCAAAAAAAGTTTAAAATTCATGTTTGTGGGTATTTTGTTTATAAATTCGACTCGGAGCACTTAAAAACGAAGAGGACGTAACGCGAGAGGTGAACTAAAATGCATGCTAAGTCAAGCCAAGACAAGGTGTTTGCTGAGCTCCATTAAGAGGCCAGCCATTAGTTAATGGACGCGGGCTAATGGTGGCAAAGGGCACCCTGTATGGCAGCTCATACTTTGCGAACGAGACACTGACTTGCAAGAAGACATTATATAGGGCATATAACAGAAATCTGCAACAATTGCTACTTTCACGTTAGAAACAATGTTTTTTACAGGTTACAGAAACATTCCTGACCCCACTCTAGGATACCCGTTGTCGTCGGTATCAGGAACTATGAGTATCGTGGATAACTCTCAGACCTAGAACATATATCTACAGAATATGCAAACATTATAATCTATCGTTTGGAAACGCGCTGTTTTTATTACCCGCGATGACAAGAGCCCGTATACAATATAATATACGTTTGCCATATCGAGGGAGTACGCTCGATTAGCGATTTGCGTAAATTTTGTCGTTTACGTAAATGTATTGACACACGAATCGCGTCTATACTATTTTATATGTGTGATATACACATATTTGTTTGTTTGTTTGTGTGTTAATATTTATCTCTAATACGAATTATAATGCGGTTTTTAGTAATCGATTTATAGTCTTCAAGGATTGTTGTCGAATATGCATTACTATGATGATGGAAATACAAGTTAAAGAAATTAACATTTAAAAAAAACTTTTCTCGTTTTATATAATATATGTGGGACCAAATCACCAAAAGTTCGTTAAACATGGGAGTTTACGATTTTTGTGGAAATTTATTTTACCTGCGTACATACGCAGTCATAATAAACTACTTTTAAAATCCATCGGCTTTACCATAAATATATAAATTTGTTCTTAGCAATGGGTCAAATTTTGAGCACAATATTAAACATTTGTCCCAAACATACATGGAGTTAATTTAGATTATATATGAGGTCTTCTACTCCTCTGTTGCTTTTGGACCACCTGGCTTAAATCACACCTTGAACACCTTTTTTTTCGTGGACACATGATCTATTTTTAATGTTTGAATGCCACGAACAGATCTCGAGAGTTGAACAAAATAGGACTGTATATAAAAATCGCGATACATTTGCATTTCGTGTCACAAAACGTTATGTGCCACCAAACAAACAATCAAAGCATGTGTAATTAAATTCAAAGCAAGGAACACGTTGGAACTATTCTAATAAACCCCAAATTGATTCTGTTCAGACTTATCATAAAATAAATAATGTATGAGATGGGTACAATTTCTACACTAATATGTAGGGTACGACGTAAGAATGATGGGGTAGGTACGTCCCTTCAATATGATCAGGATCAATTTCAAAAAGCAATCTCCAGATATTTATTTTTAGCAAGGTAATCTTAACAAAACAAAATTGACTATAATGAATAGGAACAGGTAAAAGTTGGAAATACTCTTAAAGATCTAATATAAATTTTCAACGCAGGCTACAAAGATAAAGTGATTTATCTTTTTATTTCAGACGATAACCTCGAGGACGAGGAACGTCACTGTTTTTCAAGGAAAATACAAATTTCTGTATGGGTAGGTGATTTGATGTTTAATAGTGGGATATTTTATGCCGAGTAGTGAGAGATCAGAAAAGACTATAATAACCAAGATGCGTTCAGCTGTCTAACTCAAAATGAACATTGTTCAAATCAAATTACCAATCCTACGTCATCTACCCTGATTTAGAAGGCTCTATATAATTAAATAACCGACCTTGCTTTAAACACTACGAAGGCTTTATGTAAATTGTTATTTGACGACCTTCGTGGCGCAGTGCGTGAAGGCCCGCCTGACACGCAGAGGTTGCTGGTTCGATTCCTGCCGCGGGACAAATGTAGGTGTGATCTGTAAATATTTGTCTCGGGTCTGGATCTTTTCTATCTAAAGCATGTATAGTAGGTATACTAGTATATTTTTTTTTGTATTTACAAAATTAAAGTATACTATTATTATTATCAGTCATGTAGTTCCCATAGCTTGGTTTGGGGCTATATGGAGCTGAGTGAAAATTTAAAAAATAATTTATTAGAAAAAACCTAAATATAGAATAAAACACATTTTTATAGGGTTGTGCGAATGGAATGGAACTAAGAAAATTGGATGAAAGACAGCAAGATACTGGGCCTGCTGGCCAAAGAATAGTATCAAGTTTATCATAGCTTTAAAAGCTTTATTTAAAATGGACGACAGATTCACGGATCTAATAATATTTGATTGTTTTTTGAACGAATTATGCTAGATTTACAAAATAATGTCTGATCGTCATGATACTAGCGAGTATCTTACATCACAACAGCGACGGTGACCAATAGATTATTTCATCAAATATGAGAACAATGTGCGAACCAGCTCTCTTGGTGTACTGAAATAAATTAAGAAAAAGAGGACGAAACGACGCGGAAAAAATGACAAAAACTATATCTGGTTCTTTTTAGGCAGGGGTGAATAATTGGAGAGGTATCGTGCTCAATTTTCATTACTTTAATGGAAAAAAATACCAAAATAAACCGTTTAGAGGTCCTTCCTCATGAGCACCGTCCGCGACCACACTCGACGGTCGTGAGACGGGAACTACAGTCAACGAAACGTCAGCAGGAGTACGTGGTATAGTCGTAATAATATTTTTGCGTGTATGTGCGATATCTTCGCTAATTGTAAACTGATTTTAATGATTCTTTTTTTAATGGGTATACTTCAAGGGGCACAATTTTTGAAAAAATTCCCCACCTTAGTAAGAAAAATTGCATATTGGTCTTTTTATCACTTCCCCGTTATATAAAGTCAGTGTTTTTAGACATAATATCTTTATCTTTTCTTTTTTTTTTAATATTTTTAAAAACAAATTTAAAATTTTTTGGAACCCAACTTTTTTGAATAATTGCATTTTTTTTTATTGACTATCACAATTTGATGAGCACCACTATTTGGATTTAAACTAGATACGAGTAGAAAGGAGGGGGGAGTAGGCCTATTTTGCTACAGGCGCTACAGAACGATAGGCGCTACAGAGCATTAGTTCGAAAACAATACAACCTTGACATTGATTGATTTTTTGCGATAACATAATTATGTAGTTGATTGTACCATTGTTGTTAATTTATTGAACATATTAACAACCCAAATTACTATCTTTAGCATATCTTTGACGTTCATGTTCACACAAGATATAAGTAAATATTAACAAAAGTATTAGAAGTATTCATCTTTTGTAAAAATTTACGATGTGTTTTTTTATCACCGCTTGGAGCCCCCTAGTCTTTTATATCAATTAAACCTAAAAGCCATCCTTAATTATAGTCAAATCGGTAAATGGTAACAGAAAAATAAACAAAGTACATTACTAGTACTCCTGGCGTCGTCAGTAAAAAAATCAAAAATGTTTACACTCTGCAAGGGGCATTCCGTTTGTTAATATTGTATTATTTAGGGTTGCTTGTTTTCTACAGAATATTATAAGAAAGATTGCAGAAAACAAATGTCTGGCTTTGTAGGTAAAGACGAACAGCCTTAAGATAAATGAGTATATTGTAAGAATAATGATTTACTTGCGTATAGAAAGCAGAATGATTACTTTTTCTCTTACAGATAACCGTAGATTACTATGTAGCCGTAGAGGTTACATAGTAATGAATAGTTAGTTACCGATTAAGTATACTGTTCGTAGAGGGTCTACGTCACACATCGTTAGGCCAAAACCAGTGTTTTTTTTTGTAATTGCTACGTTTATTATTGAGTAATCTTTAATAGGACAAAATTTTTAAATATTCTTTAAGCGTAAGCGTATTTTAGAGTATAAGGGAAAATGCCTACATATTTGTATGTAGGTATTTATTGGTTCCAACTTTAAAAAAAAGCTTTTCTTTAAACAAATGTATTGTTTACATTCGTATTGTTTTATGCTGGTTTCTGCAATCATAGAATACCACTGCGTGCATAAAGTAGACTACATAAGTGAAATTATTGCGATTTGATGTGATTTTATTAATAACTTAAAGTAAGTCATTTTACTTGCTTTATGATAAATGGTAATAATACAAATAAATGGACAAATGGTAGACGTGAAAATATTTCAATTTTATTTATTTAATATTTATTTTAAATTTTCTACATAAGGCTCATAGAGAACCTACTCATATCCATTTTCCATCCATAAACAAAGTTATATTTAGGTACATTTGATTTGACAACCTCTGTGGCGCAGTGGGCGAAGACACTGAGATGCAGAAGGTTAGGGGTTCGATTCTAGCCGCGGGATTTTTTTTTATGTGATCTGCAAATATTTATGTCGGGCCTGGTTGTTTTCTATGTAAATACATACATATTTATAATATGTATATACAGAAAAAAACAAAGTATTATAACAGGCATGTAATTCCCATAATACAAGCTCTGCTTATTTTGGGGCCAGATGATGCTGTGTGAAAATGTCCAGCATTATTATTTATTAAATTTGCAGACTTATGCCTGGGGCCTTTTTAGGCATTAGTGGAGCCCAAGCTCCTGAGGCCTTTTTGTACAATACAATATATAAAAAACGTTTTTTTTTATGGCGACTGATGAAACTATTGAAAATATTGGATGATAAACTTGGCTATTGTAGTAGTATATGCTTATGGAATGGTTGCTGGGCTATGTAGGATGAAACGGCTCCTGCCAATCTGACTTCTGACTCTGTCTAAAATTCAAATCAAATCATATAATCATCAATAATATTTAATAGACTTTTCCTTCATTCATTTCTGAACAACATACAAAATTTGAAGAATATTCGGAACGTTTAACCAAATTTAACTGTCACATAGCCTTTTATATCACTGGGTTTTGTCTTTGTGCATCAATTTACGTATTTCCTTCGATGCAGCCCTCTATGGTTCTTCAATTACCTTTTGTCAAACTCGAACACGGTTTAAAAAACGTCCTCATTCAATTTCTAAATTGCTCCATTTCATTTAATTCCTGGTGTCAGGCCTCCCTTCCTATTCGGGGTAGCATTGGCATTCGCAACATTTCCAATTTCTCTTCCGGCGTTCTTATCATCCATTCTTAAGTTTGATAATATTTATCCATTCTTAAGCTATACATGTACAGCGGCCCTTTTGTCCATAATTATTTATACTTCTGTAGATCAATCAAAATTTATTCTTATGGATGAGGATAAGAATGCCTTTTAAATAGAAGTTTCCCTGAAAGTTTCGATGAGGCTAATGGACGAAACAAACAACCAAAGTGGAAAAAAAATCCCTGCCCCCTTAAGGTGGAAATTTCCGAAAATGTTTGCTTACACACACATAATTTTGGCTGTGCGTTGATAGATCAGTCAGACAGTCAAACGATTTTATAGATTTTTTATCAAGAACAATACCCAACAAACAAAAATAATTATCTTGCTTACGTCGGCGTCGATAAGGAAATACGATTCCACGATAGCATCAGTTGAAACGCCCAACAAAACAATTTTCTCAGCATATTCCTATATCTGGGAAAAAGATCTTACGGCTAGCTTGGTAGTTTATTCATCCGGCAGTATATAGATAACTATAATGTGGATTCGATTAAGTTCATTCACAATATACTTAATACCTTATCATATGATTAATTATAAGAAAACTGTCCTTGTTAAATAAATAAATGTTTTAGAAAAATGAGAACTTTTAAATACAGGTAACATCTCTGAGCTGCTTGAGCGAAAAGCTGCATTGAGCTTATTTGAAAGAAAGAGTAAAAAAAACAAAACGGAAACGGAAAATCGAAAAGAATTATTAAAATCGATTCACAATTTTTTTTTCGTAACATACATTATGCTGTAATGTAAAAAAAACATACATAAGAGTTGACAACATCCTCCTTGTTTGAAGTCGTGATATCCGCAATAAGTTTGCAGTCCCAAGTTTACTAAACACGCGAAGATCTGATGATTGGATAGAAAACCAATTTTGCTCAAACGGGATGCATGCACTCTTTCGAATAAAAAACAAAAGAAAAATCAGCCACAAAGAATGTTTCGGCTAGTCTTCAAAAAATGTTTCGGCTTATAGTCGTGATTCCATCAGATGATGTTTTTTTTAGTTTTACGGAAAAAAATGCAATTCCTCAGGAATAATACTTTAATGGGACTTTCTCGAGAACATTCTCTATACAACAACAAAAGGATCATCAAAATCGGTTTAACAATTGGGGAAGATAACAAGTAATAAACACACACGATCGCTTCTACGCGATTAGACCGCCCATTGTACTTTAAGTTCAAACAGATAAGTTATATCTGTTTTTCTTATGGTGTACAAGAAAGTATTTTCATTATAAAGTATTTATTCACGATAAAAAAAACAGTGGAATTGAAAAGCTCCTTCTTTTTTGAAGTCGGCTAAAACATAGATTCTGCAACCAGAACAAAAATAGAGAGAGATGGAATTGGAAACTGCGCCGAAGCAGTTCCTGTTTTCAATATATTTTATCCTGTAGCCCACTTTACTAGAGTTAATATTTCTTTAGTCTACTACTTGCGTTGTCTGCTTTAACCATATCTTGATTAGCTCTGGTTTAGAGCTCTGCACTGGAACCGCTATATTGCTATACCAGTTTTAAACCATAATACACAGCTTAGTAAGTAGTTTTAAATATGTCCAGCAAATTTAAAGCCCTAGGTTTGGTCATGGGTTTTCATAGTTTGCAACTGTCTATTAGCGCAATTCATTATCCTATCCTACTGTATCACATCCTGTGATCCTGGGTATGTGCAGTCAAGACTCGAATGCTACCAAGAGCTATGTTGGTAACTTTAGTTCTGTTTAGCTCTTTCCATAGCTGGCAGCGCTGCAGAACCGACAACCACTGGAGGAACTTCCCCAGATTCTTGAATGGTGACTACAACCTTCGGTAGGAAGGATATCCCAATAGACGATGGCATCGTAAAGGTTAGGGGAAGACGGTGGATAAATGTGGCCAAAGATAAAGATCTAGTCTTTCATCATAGTGCTCTTTGGGTCCACAGCTGTACGCCGATATACAGCTGTGGACTTCCACAGATATTGTTTATGATGATAAATGAAACCGCTCCGGGGGTCCGTTTGGGAGGGACAGTCTTGTAGCCACTTTATGCGAGTCTCCCAGTTACGGCCTCGTAAAAACAGAGCTTATTGCATTAAGTTTTAATAAACTTGTTAGTAACTACTTAACTGTACTGTGGTTTAACAGCGGGCTGTGTCTCAGATGGTACCTAAAAGTCATCTATAACAGTAATTAAAATAGATTTAAATAGGATTATTCACGAAAAGTTGCGTAAAGAATTACCAATATTTGCTATTTTAAAAGCAATGCAGCTGGTTCATTTATGTTCTATAACTTTTGGTAGCTTGATGACAAGCTTGTCTGTAGGTTGCACAATCTGGAATATTTTAGTAGAAGCACATCTGCTTTAATTTAAGCAGTTAGTAAGATAACTTAAGTGTGTGTAATAAAGATTAGCTTGTACTGGAAAGCTTAATATGTACATTTACTTACCATTATATCAGCTGTAAATCACCCATTTTTATACGACATTATGTTAACTTGCAACCTTATTTATCTAAAGCTATAAAATCGATAGGGGTTTTTATCGATTTATTATAGATAGAGAGATAATCGGTTAATCTTGATATATTGCACAGTTTGCATTCATCGCGCCCCATAAAGCAATGAATTATCGTGTAAAATGTGCTTCGGTTACCTCGCGATATAATCCTAAATTACGATATTATTACTGTAAGCCAACCTTTGATTAATCATAATTTTGAGTTCCGAAGAAGTTCTCGACTATTTTAAACAAACAAACGATGTATTTTACTGTAGTTATTGAAATATAACAATTAGCATTTCCTAGCAAATCACCATGTGCAGGAACCACCTTCGCCACTTCACACCACATCTATTTCTGTGTATGGTCAAGCCTGTACACGAATGGTCCTTCGAGCCTGATAGGTATAATTAAAACCATTTTGAGTTCAAAACTATAGAAAATGCTACAGTGATGTAGGTTAGTTCTATTGAAAGCTACAAATAGAAGAAATTATAAACTCTATGAAGCTTCCTCGTAATAAAAATGCTAGTATACTTTCTACACAAGCTTTTAAATAGAGAATGTTAGATTATTAATATAAAGAAACCATTTATTCAGTACTTTAGAACTGAAAGGAAAACGAAAATATACACTTTATCTCTAGCTTTTGCTTTTCTTGGCCATACTTTTCCAGTCACTTGGATCTTCATGAATACTAAATTGTAAGAGCACAAATCGCTGATTCATCTAAGTGAATAGCCCCAAATGCTTAACGCAATTAGAGCGAGGGAAACGTTTCTCATAGGCCTCGCCTTAGTTAGAATTACAAATCTTATAATTAACACGTGGCTTGTGAAGCTCAAACAGACAGAACAGACACTATTACATATTTTAACTACCTTCAAAGGAGGTTTTTTATTCAATGGGTATGGCTCAGTAATATTCAGTGATGGTAGCTTTTATGGTCGAATTATTTTTTCTACCCTGTTAAGGGGACTAATCTGGTTAGTTAGATCCGGTTCAATACTGTGCTATACGAATCTGAGATAAATGCTACATACGTTTTTTAGAGAAGATTACTCGTGATGCTTGGTTCGTTGCCGTATTTGGGGTGCCGTCGTCCCATGAAAACATTATTTGAGTTGGTTGAAACTTTTTATACAACTTTTTGTAGTTATTAGGGTTCCGTACCTCAAGAAGGAAAAAACGCAACCCTTATAGGATCACTTCGTTGTCCGTCCGTCTATCTGTCAGTCTGTCTAGACCCTTTTTCTCAGGAAAGTATAGATGTATCAAGTTCAAATAAATATCTTATATGTAGGTCTACGGCAGGTATTTCGGTATCATATGCATAAATGTTGTGATTACAAACATACACTTGCAGTTGGATAATTGACCGTGACGTATATCGATGTATGGGCGAAGATTTTTTCAACTACAAGGTTAAGTTTTTCTTTCAATTCGACTTATATTTTCGTTAGAGCAAATATAAGTCGAATTGAAAGAAAGATTGATGCTTTACAATCTATTCCGGAAGCCTCGGTGCGCGAGTCAGACTCGCACTTGTCCTTATATATAAGCTATACCCTAAACCCCTTTATTATAATTATTTTTAATAGTAGGTACTTGTCTAGTACTCGATTACCCCAGGTTAGGTTAGGTTTTTGTTTAAAGGTTTTTTTGAATATTAAATATTATTCAAGCGTTTCTTATTACTTTAAAAAGTTTATTTAAACGTTATTTTTGTGAAATAGGTTGGTTAAAAATTACGGCTCAGACTATTGGTAATAGGTAGATGAATATCAAAGCTTGCATAAAAACACGTTAAAACTGCATAAGGTTTATTTTGAAGTAACTTTACTGAAAAAAGTAAAAGTTTATAGATCGAGGCCGAAAATGACGGGGTTTGAGACGGGCGGCCAGTATTCAATACACGTCCGCAATCTCTTTTCCAGTGAAGGACCACAGCGACTGAATCCTTATACCATATTGAATGTGCAATAGATAATTGGTTCGATACTGAGAGAGGAACATCAAATATGAGCTTATTCTTTAGATTACTTTAGATATACATTTTTCTAATAACGCTGACGTTATTGGATGCAACAGTGAATTTTGTAATTGCCGATAGATATCCCAAAGCGTTTATTTTATTTTAACGTCAGAGCTTCATTTGATGTTCCACTGGATAATATATTTTCTACGGAAAATAGGAACTATCTGGAATTCTCCGAACGTATCTCACGGATAGAACGTGCGATCAAATGAAAATGTCAAGTGGTAATTGATGCCGGATACCAAGGAGTGTACTCTTTGTACCCACCCAGATCGGTAACCAAACCTCTTCTGAACCTCGTTAGGGGTGATGGATGGCTTACGGTGAAATGAAGCGAGAGTCATGCCCGATGCCATGGAACAAATTGGGCAATATCTCTGACTGAATCTCGTATCACCTTTTTCACTGTTAGATTGCGCACCTCATTTGCAACTGACTATAGTATAATCGAAGCGTGAAAGTCAATTCTCAAAAAATATATAAGAAGGTAAGTATCAAGATATTTTATAAGGTACCTTATCATCTTAAATGTTTAGAGAGTTGTCATACGGAGTTCGATTCTTTATTAGACAAAAAAAATGTGAGAGAAAAATCAAATACGTTCCCATACATTATCTCATGATAAATTCTACTTCGAAATATTATTACTTTAATAAGGAGCTTTACTCCTGAGTGAAAACGACAGAGGAAAGCGAATTAGCGATTATTAGCTTTTAAGAAGATGGTACCATGTGTGCCTCGTCCCACCCCATTTTAATTAGGCCGGATTATTTTGTACGTGCGAAGTAGGTAGGTCATTTTTGTCACGCGATGAAAACATTCATAAGCATGCTCTTATTAGCTTAAGTCTTCTTAGATATGTAATTATTTACTAGACCCATCATAGAAGCCATAACTTAGAGATTCTGACTTCATGCCAGAAGCACAAAAATACCTAAAGTGATTTCAAGCTATTCATAGCGCCAGGATTCCCAACAGTGGGAACAAGTTTTTACACAACAAGAGGTGTTGTGTGTGATTTCCATCACGAACCGGACAAATAGGTTAATACGATCCGCCCCCGAAATTAAATTTTCAAATGCGAGATATTTTTTCATTTGTGAAAACGAGGCAAATGGCGCTTCATCCGTTAATTGCAGTTAATTGACGGAAAATGAGCCGCCGACGTCGTCGCCGAGAACAATGGCACGCCCGCTGACGCGCCCATGGCTTTTCGCATAAAACTGGTTAATTACCAGGCAGAGTTAATTTTAAAATAATAATATGCAGGGTTCAATTATATTTGACAATCGACATGATTAGTCATGGTACTTAAATATTTAAAGTAGTGTGTATTAGTTGTGCATTATTTAGATAAATTATTTTTTTCCGTACCTTTGTACATAGTTGTTGTACAAAGTTACATAGATCGCCCATTTCACCTTGTTTGTTATATAAATTCCTGTGTTTTGTATTGTTCCCAAAGGTTGCCTGCTCTAAGTGTGAATATTGTAAAATTAAACTAAGTTTTTTTACTAAAAAACGCTGTTTTAGGATCTGTCAATCAAATAGACTATGCACAAAGCCTGTTTCAAGACGAGCACGTGATAATGCATTTTGATTATGCATTTCCCTGTGGCTTATAATAGAGTATGCGAGAAATATGCTGGAACATAGCCAGGCTAAACCCCGCACGCAACGAGCAAATTCCTCGCATAGCAGCAACATTAGGCTTCCCTACATACTCAACTCAAGTAGAAGGCACGTACCGGTACCTATTACTGGTATCAAGAGCTCAAATCGATGCATTTGCGCGCGTCATCGTTAATTCAGGAGGTGGTGTACTCGCGAAACATGAAAGCCGATACTCTCAGAGGATAAGGTCACGCCCATGGGCGCAGTCAGGACGGAGTAGCTATGATTCCGACACCTTGGATAACGACTGACGACTGTTAGACCCTCTACCCCGTATTCTTTAACCTACCCCGAATGTGTTCAAGCCAGTATCTTAGCTTCTCGTGGGATGTAACTTTTCGATCGATCCCACCGCGACGTTTACCCGTCAAAAAGGGCTTCTTGACGTCCTTGGCCTATTATAATCTAACAAAAATATGATTGTAATAGTTGTATTGATGACATTTTCTCTTTTTTTTTGTTTTGTTTGTATAGATAATTTAAGACATAATGCTACCTATGATTCAAAGGTCCACTTTCCAGTACTTTCCGAGATGTCGCCTTTTGTTTTATTTAGTCTGTATGTTGTAAGGAGCCTCATTCCAACCTTTATTAACTTTCAGTTTTAAACTTCAAAATGCAGAATCGCATTTATATGTCCTACAAATACTTACTAGATGTTGACAGTGTTTTTGTGAAATCCATGAAGTGACTCTTCACACCATACACACACGATATATCTGAATATAGATAGTGTAGTTCCACATTTAGCTGCCGTTATCAAAGTATTTTATTTTTATTTAAGTTTATTTTATTTGTTAGGGACAACAAACTATAATACATTAGTAAGTAATAAGTAGCTGTAACATAGTTAAAATAAATTAAAATATTACCGACACCATCATACACAGTTTGCAGTAATAGTAATAAAATAGATGAGATCTTGCTACGTTATACGACAAGAACTAGAACTAACGTAATATTAAAAAAACTTCCTAGCTTATCCTAGCTACGTCCACGTGGTCACGGCTTCAAAATTACTCGCAACTTTATATCGGCTTTTCCGAGCAAGGTGAAGAACTCGGACCTTGGAAGTAAATAACAAAGCACACACAATCCCTACATTTAGGGGCATTACATTTACTTATCTCTAACAAATAAGGAAACTGTTATCGACTAATATTGAGGCAATAACAATATGTTTTCGGTATTAGTTGAGGCAATACTCTATTTTCTTGGCAGTAACTGTCATTTCCATGTTGTTTTCTTGTTTGTTTGTTATGTATTTCGGAATAAACAAACAAGAACTTTGAATTTATAACTATTCCACTATTGTATTCTACAATCTTTAATTTAAACACTTCGTTGCAGTTGCTATAAAACTTGAATAAACTGAACCATGTCCCATTTTCAATTAAGGAACAGGTTCAGATGCAACTAATATTTTATCATTTTGCTGCAAACAGCACTGAACGAATAAAAAATGAAAATTCTTATTTTAGACGCCGGAGTTCTGTATACCGTGTTGTTTTTTATACGGTAACCACAATTCACTAATAACACGTTCTGTTGATGGTAGCATCAAATACAGAAGTCATTTTAGGAACTTGAACAGCTACCCTATTAAATTCCCAAATTGCAAGTTTTAAATTGGAAGATCAACGCAGGGGTTTTATAGATCGTTTAATTCCTTTTTTTTTTAATTTGTGTCGTTCTTGACGACAGACATAATATAAATGGTAACGTCATCGTGCCGACGCTGGCTAAGGGACTCCTTTAATTAGGGACCTCTACCCAAGAGCCATTAAATACGATCCGCGTCGAATGAGTTTGCTGAGAATAGAAGGCAGGTTTTTAATCTAATTTTCTTGTTGTTTTCCATTTGCAATTTATTATTTTTTATATCTATTTGTGACTTTTTGCAGCAATGATTTAAGAGTAACTATATCTGATTTCTTGATTCAGATCTTATTTTCTAATAATTTTTGACTGCGAACATGAATCGGGTTTAGATCGTTTCGAAATATGCTATCAATGCTTTTTAGAGGGGCGCAAATGATAATTTTACTGTGTATACTTACGGTATAAAATCACCAAACCATGTCGTCGATATTATAAAATATTTTTCAGTTGATAAATCAAAAAAGTTATCGTCGCAGTAGCATAGTGTGGGTATAAACACTATCAGCAACAAACAAAAAAGCTAGCTATAAAATTGGGCCGGCATTGTGATGACGACTTTGTCTTAATTCCTCGTGTAATTATCTCTCATTGTTCCTTCAGCAAACAATGCGGCTTGTGGTTATATTATCATGCTGAAAACACAAACTCAAATCATAAATTTATGGGTCTTCTTTGTGGAAAATGTTGAGCCTTAGCGTAATAGCAAATTATGAGGAGCTTTTAGGCTCTATTCTGTTTTTATCTAAGAGTTAAAGTCATTTGCCAATTTATAAAAAGCTCTACATTTATTTTCTACTAAAAAATATTTTAAGCACAATAGATACGTATATGCATAAACAATATGCATATACTTATCTGTTTAAATCTTATTAGCTTATATAAACTAGCATTGTAACCGCATACATGATACTTTACTTACAACTTGTGGTTAGACGCGCGCTTCGCAAAACACTTTTAAATATTGATGTTACTTGGAAAACGTCGTAATTTCTCGATTCCATTATATAAACTCAGTTACTCATAAATAAATTATCTGCAATCTCTTTAGATCAAGCTCGTGATCAGAAAACGCGATAATAGACTACTATTACTCTATGCTAAATCTACTGTCTAATCAGTTTTTTTAATAGGAGTTAGTACTCTTAGACAGTAGATTTAGCATAGAGTAGAATACGATTCTAAAACAATTCTTGTTGAAAAGTATAGGTGAAGATGGGAAGTTGTGGCAAAGTTTTATACTACGCTACGGCGTAGCGCTACGCGGCGTAGCGGCAAGTTTACATAAGTTTTCACAAGCCAATACCGGGATTTCACAGACGAAAAGCCCATCTATCGAGTACCAGGACAAGTCATTTATGAGGACAAAAATAACGTTATAACCCTACTTTGCTTTTCACAGTAGGTTAAAAAGAATGTGTGCTGCCGGGTATTTTTTATAACTTTTCTTGCCTGTATCTAATATAGCTATGGCAGCAAAAAGTTTTTTAACAATATTTTATGACTTCTTTCAACCCGTGTATATCAAACTCTTGTATATCTAGCCCCAAACTAAGCAGAGCTTTTATTATGAGAACTACATGGCTGATGTACTACTTTTTTTGTAAATACATACATAGATACAAATATGTGCAGATTATCAAACACTTGTCCCGCGACGGAAATCGAACCCGCTACCTTCTGCGTCTCAGGTGGGACTTTCGCCCACTGTGCTATAAAGGTCGTCGTGATATACGTAAGGTGAAGAGGAAAACAAAATTAATTTCATTGGATCGCCCAGGCGCAGCCAGCTAGATTAGGTGCAAAAATAGTTTAAAAAGATCCTGCCAAACTGCGCTCTGGTTGCAAATGTTATTTTTGTCTTCTTCCACCCAATGTAGGACCTGTCCTTGAACTCGATATATAGGGTTGAGAACTGTGAAATCCCGGACTATATCACGCGGGGTCGAACTTTGGCTTGACTGTCAGTCATTACAACAACTTCAGAGCTGAGTTCAAGTTGGCAGAACCACTCTGGACGGCTGGCAGTTGGGTAATGAGTTTGCGAGCTAAAACAAAAACTTTTAACACTTGTTTAAGTATTGGTCTATAAAACTAAATTCGGCACAAGTCTCGTTTAGACAACTACTTTGATAAATGTTGGAATAATTTATATTAAAGGTTTGTTTCAATTAAAAATAAAAAACAAACCCGTTCACGACTGTATTCTCCATGGTGGACATCCTCAGATCCATACTCGGTGAACTTTGAGGATACCAATTAGGGGATAGTTAGAGGCATGTCCAAACATTACAATTGGCACATATCCTCGTTTTGCAAGTTGTTAGCATTCAACGTTACAGGTTGCAATCCCATCGCCGCAAATGAAAATAAGTTATAAAGTATAAAGTTTCAGTATCACCTGTCACGTGGAATAATAACTATTATGCAAAATGCTTTGTTACTATCTGTTTTATAAGAATGAAAATACTTTATTGAAACCGCGGACAAGTGTTAAATATAATGTTTGTACGTGTAACCGACTATCTCCTGCCTGCGGTATCCTCACAGATCGGCGTGTTGAGTATGGATCTGATAACTATCGGCGCATAACCGCTACAATTATAAGTTTAATTACCTACTTTGATTAATAAACTAATCTTTCGTTTTCAATGTTTCGAAAACTTCGATCATACCACGGAGAACCATGCACATTGTTGCCGTCTGATCGTACGCTCTTCTAGTCTGTAGAGAATTGTACCCAAGACAACCTTGGAGAAACCTAGTTGGGTACATATATGGGTTATACCCAAATTCTCGCTTGTACTGAGACCTGAGAAACGCCTTCTGAACCTTCTCCAGTAACAGTGCGTACGTACCTACTTACATGCGGGTTCCAGACGGAACTGCTTGACTAGCTTGCTCCGTACTAGAGCCCCGAACAACACTATCACTGCGAAAGTCTCGGGCGTTTCGCAGCACAAAGTCAAGTCTTTGAAAGGACTGCTTGGCAACCGTAGTGATGTGGTCGTGAAATGTGATTTTTCGATCAAAAGTAACTCCTAAATCCTTGATTACCGTTACTCTAGAGATCATGTTGCCATGAATCGAGTAATCAAGCATAAAGGGTTTTACCCGACGACGAAAGTCATTTTACGAACGGAAGTCATCACGGAGCATTTGGAAGGGTTAAACTCCATCTTATTGTCAAGACACCACTGACAAACCGCGTTAACATCAACACACATCACAATCTGTCGTGGAACGTACGACAGTGTAGAGTATTACACTCTAGTTGACAGTTTAAATAAAACATTTAATTATTAATTTTAAAAATAAAAATTGGTTTTTAATTTAAATGGTTTAACAAAACAAAGTCATTAAAATTGTGCACTGAAATGAAGTGACCTATATTATTTTGTAATGAGTGATCCTAACGATGGAAATAATGATCGTCGTGTTTTTAAAAACAAAGTCTATTCAATCTCCATATTTAATGTCAAGCAAAATATAATATGAATAAATGAATGAATGTATGAATGAAAATACTTTATTGTACACGTTAAACAAATTACAAACTAACAAAATTGCAATAAAAGTATAAAAATAAAAACAGTCACTGACTTTAATCAAGCTCTCATCAATTTAGCAGAGAAAAACCTTTCCGAATTGCTTCTGTGTGATGACCCAAATACTTTAATTGAGAGATTAATAAATAAAATAGTTGAGTCTTTAAAAGATAACACTACCAGTGTTCGTCTACCCAATAGTAAACATTTAATAAAACCGTGGATAACTACTGGTATCTTACGTTGCATTAGAAACAGAAACAAACTACAGAAAAAGGTACGACAAGATCCTAACAACGAAATTTTAAAAATAACCTTTAAAAGATATCGAAACTTTTGTAATAATTTATTAAAAAAATGCAAACGGAATTATGAAAGAGAACAGCTGACAAAGTCTACAAAAAATTCTAAAAGTCTGTGGAAGAGCATAAAATCAATAACCTATGCAAACAAAAATTCGAAATCTGACAACACAAAATTATTGAAAATAAAAGACACACTTAAAGAATCCGTTAATTATGTCAACGAATATTTTGCAGATATAGGAAAAAACCTGGCTGAGGTCATTTTATTAGACGTCAACACTCGAAACCAAGGACATGAAACACAAAATTCACAGCTCAACTCTTTCGTTCTTTTGGAAACCGATCCAAAAGAAGTACAAGACGTACTTATGAGTCTCAGGTCAGATAGCGCCCCTGGCTGGGATAATATCCCGACAAGCTTCCTGAAATTTGCTAAAAATGAAGTATGCCCAGCAATTACCCACTTGGCCAATCTGTGCTTCAATAATGATATATTTCCAAAATTATTAAAACAATCTTTAATTAACCCTGTATACAAAAACGGTGATGTGGACAATATTAACAATTATAGGCCGATTTCGGTCCTCCCAGCAATTTCAAAAGTTCTTGAAAAACTAATAAATAAACGACTAACTAACTACCTTACTAAATTTCAACTACTATCTGACTCGCAATATGGTTTTAGGAATGGAAAGTCCACTCAAGACGCCGTTGAAGCATTAAGCTCATTTATTGTTGACGAGGTTGATCATGGTAATAAATGTTTAGCTGTATACCTAGATTTAAAAAAAGCATTTGACACTGTCCATATCCCAATTCTGATGACAAAGTTAGAAAACATTGGAGTCAGAGACATGCCTCTGGCATTATTGAGAGACTACTTGTGCGATCGAAAACAGCGGGTAAAAATCGGGAATCATCTCAGCGAATATGCCACCATTACCTATGGCGTTCCACAAGGGAGCGTTTTAGTGCCTACATTGTTCCTTATTTATATTAATAACCTATGCAAACTTCAAATTCGTAATGCAAAGATTGTCTCATATGCGGATGATACTGCTGTTGTTTTCAGTAATAAAACATGGGCCGGTGTTAAGTTGGACGCTGAAATAGGACTTGCAAAGATTTCACATTGGTTAAAAAGTAATTTACTTACACTTAACGCGCTAAAAACTAATTTTATGTGTTACACCATCTATGACAGGACCCAACCAGCAGTTGATTTTAATTTACGGATACACAACTCCATAAAAATTCATGCTGAGCATTGTAACTGCCCGTCTATTAATAAAGTGTCCACAACAAAATACCTAGGAATTATGATAGATCAAAATCTATCATGGTATCCACAAATAGAGGTTCTCAGCAACAGAATGAGAAAACTTATCTGGATTTTTAAAACACTGAGACACGTTGCTCAAGAACCTCTTTTGAAGAAAATGTATGTTGCCTTAGCTCAGTCAGTGTTGGGATACTGTATTTCCATATGGGGTGGAGCAGCAAAAACCAAATTTATGGAAATAGAACGAGCACAACGAGTGTTAGTCAAGGTCATGTATTTTAAACCATATAGATTTTCCACGAGTATGCTTTACTCAATGAGCCAATTATTGTCTGTGAGAAAACTATATATTTTACAGGTTATCCTAAAAATGCACAAAACACTAATCTATGATCCTGCTATTGTAAATCGTCGAAGAAAAGACAAAGCTGTTAAGGTAATTGGAACTAAAACTAGTTTTGCTCGTAGTCAGTATGCAATACAGTCAGCTCATTTGTATAATGTAATTAACAGAAGTCTAAATATTTACCCAATGCAGTATTATGATTGTAAGAAAACTTTAACTGAATGGATACAGACTAAAAACTATGAAGAGACGGAAGCATTTTTGCACATTTTATCCTAACAAGGTATTTACTGTTTTATCTACAAACTATAAAAATGATTATTATTCCTTATAGTACATATATTTAAATAAAACAATAAAATACCCCAACCTACAATGCGTACTCCTCCTCACACACACACAAACACACCAGTCTTCACGCCATACATATACCCACACACACACACACACACACACACACATTTTTATGGCACCTATTTTTTCAAACAAATAACCTTATTCGCACTCACCTATTTAATTTTTCTGAAATAGCAAAAACAAGTACTAATAATAATAACTGTAACTATACTATTAGATATTAGAAGAGCGGGGCCTTCTAACACAAGTATTTTCTACTTAAATGAAGGTCCCAACCCTAACGAAAATTGTAAAAAAAATCTGTTACAGAAATAAAATCCATTTTGATTTTTTTGATTTTTTTTTTTTTTTTGATATTAATACGATGAAAGAGAGATTTGTTTGCTCAATTGGATTGACTGAAACCGCGATACCAATAAAATCAATCACGATACGAGAACCTTCATATTTCTAAGTGGTTTCTCAAGTCTATAAATACGAACAGTAAATTCGATATTCGAATGAATAAAATACAACAAAAGTTTATTTCCGACTGTGATTACAATATAAATAAATAAATAAATAATGCAGAACATTTTCACACAGCATCATCTAGCCCCAAAGTAAGCAGATCTTGTGTTATGGGAACTACCTGACCGATATAATACATCATATAGTTTTTTTATATGAAGTAAATACATGCATATTATACATAGAAAACACACAGACCAGAGACAAATGTATGCAGATCAAGCAAACAGTTGTCCCGCATTGGGAATCGAATCCGCAACCTTCTGCGTTTCAGGCGGACCTTCGCCCACTGCGCCACAGAGGTCGTCAATAATAAATAGATGGAAACTAGAACCAACAGTAATGGACTAAACTGAGAGTTCAATTTTATTTTTTTCATACTTCGTATGAATTCAATACGAAGCTTATTGAGTGAAGTTAGTTTCGATTTCTTTAACATATTTTTACTTGAAACCACCTATCAAGAAATATTAGACTTCAAAGTAGCTACTTTGAAGCCTTATATTTCTTAAAAAGGAACAACTTAAGCTTAAGTTGTGCCCCTCCCCCTCTAACTTCATAACTTTTGTCTTTGAAGTATGAACAAAGTTTAGCGAGTAGGTACATAGCATTAGGTATGAAATGCCACCGAAAACTTAAATACGACGGTGCCCCGACTTGTTTTGAGCGCTTCAGTTTTCTTACGTTTCTGTCAATGAAACGATTCGGAAAACAGCTCCTTAACATAGAAAGAGGGAGGGATTCCCCTAACTCATTATAGACACTACACTACATACTATAATTAATAAGTTCACCCCAGCATCGCAAAGTTGTGGCATATCGGTTAGGACGTATTTGCGGAAAAACTGTCGAAACTCGGGTGACTCTCCACGAAGCGCTGTTTTCACCACACTTGGCCGTGATCACATCCGCAGTACTTCAAACCGCAGCCAATATTCAATAGCACGCTAAATTTCGTACATTGTGACCTACATATGAGAAGTTAGAGATTTTTATTTTCTAAATCCTAGACAGTGTGGCATGGTGGTTATCACTTTATCAAAGTGAAAATACATCGGACAATTTGGAAAGCACACACGCCAACACTCACGTTTTATCTATTGTGTGCTCAGGTAGAAAGAGAGGCTGTTTCTAATAACCACGTTGCCTCGAGTAACCTATACCTACGTAACCCCTGTATTCTAAGACATCACCTCGACTCGAATTCTCCTTGATAGATTTCCTCGACTGAGTGAAATAGTCCAACTGTCATCTTAAGGTACCTTACGATCTACCTTGAGAATTCCTCAAAGTTAACGTTTATGAAATTGACAACAGCCATAGACCAATAAGTTCTACAGACATCACAGAAAATAAAGTCCCTCGAACGAATGACGTAAATTCTCCATTCCAACACGAATTATTGTTTTTGACCCTAGAAAAGTTCAACTTAAAATATCGAAAACGTGAAAGTTTTGGAGTGAACCTCAAGACACACCGCATAGAGTTGGAGTGACGAATTATTTTTGGAGAAACGTTTAAGAATACGAGAGTAAGTCTACCTCGGATCTCATGACATTCAAATAATCCAGCTCGTTACTAACGCAATTTTCTACTAGCAAAGTCATAAAATGTCAGGATTGCAGATTCGATTCCTAAGCGGACGACATAAATTGCTTTAATAAAACCTGTGCAACACATAATTGTATTTGTGGGTAGAATGTGGAACTTATTTACATGCTGTTCATATAAAACGAGTTCATCAGATATGCAAATCAACCTCAGTTTGGCTCGGCGCACGTCACGAGACTGAAAAGTTATTTACTAAGACCTCGCTTCTAAAATAGTTTTATTCCTGAATCCCAAATATTTTAGCATTTCATCTACGGATTGTTGAACTCGATATGGAGGTTTAAGTAAGTACCTAAACTTTAATGATTGACGAACTTTACGACTTAACGCAATCATGAACATTGACCTGGGGCCTAGACAAATACCACTTTCTGTTGGCATTAAAGTCTGCGGAAAGATTAAATTGTATGGAAATGACATTTACTGTGGAAATGTCACGTGACTGCTGCCATGTTTTACCTTGACAAATTTGCGTTAGCGTGAGAGGAAAAGGAAGCGTGAGGTATTTGTCTAGCCCCCTGTATAGTTTATTTAATTTAGTTAATTAAAGTTATTATGAATATATCTAAACAAACAAAACAAAAAAACACGCTTAGTGCGAAATCTTTGAGAATACCTAAAAAGGATGTAGTCAGAGGCTCGTCCAAACATTACATATGGCACATGCCCACGTTTTGCAAGTGACAGGCTGCAAGCCGCTTATTGGAATACTAACCGATGGCACATGCCTTCCAACTTTTTGGTTCTAAGACATGGTAATTTCCTCACAATGTTTTCGTTTTGAGTACGATGTGATGTTATTAATTTGCGGCATATTTTTTGAATCACCGAAAGTGATTATTCCCGTTTTTAAATATAATTAAGGTTGAATAACCATTCAAAAAAATTGATTATGCGGTATTTTGTTTACTTTTATAGATAACACACGACTGTAATACCCACGATGGACATCCCACGATCTTTACTCAGTAGTTACATAGATTTGTGAGGATACCAAGTAGGGGGTAGTCAGAAGCAATTTCAAACATTATATTTGGCATATGCCCACATTTTGCATTACACAGGTTGCAAGCCCATTGCCGCTTATTGGAACACAAAGCACATGCCTTTGAATTTTTGGTTCTAGAGCATGGCGGTTTTCTTACGATATTTTCTTTCGCCGTATTGAGCACACAGTTTTATAGATTTAATTGAAATATAAATCTCTCAAAGTTAACACATAAAATTCCTTAATAAAAACATCAAACCATAAAGAAAAGACCATACGCATTATAATGTACCCAAACTTTATTGACCGAGATAAAAGAAAAACGCTTGACACGACTTACAATAACACGTCAAAATAAAAAGGGTTGAATTCTCTTATCTTTAGGATGCGGTTATCATAAGTGAAAATGGTCAAAGTGATAGTGGGATAAAATGGTACGCTGTAAAATGTTTATAGGCACATCCAATCTCATGAAATGTATGAGGCTAAAGTTTATTTGCAGTTGGCGAGAAATTGAAAACGATTAAACTTACTAAATTAAGTGATGCTGCTATGCCCGTCTACACTAAAGTCAAAAAAGCCGAGGGTGTATTTTATTAATATGCACTGTAAACGCGTACTTATAGATAATTGAACGCTGTACAATCTCAATATAGCAGATTGTTTGCGTTTGTACCTATCAATTGAAACGAGATACAAACGCGTTGATTAAGCGCTTTTTTTATCAACACGGTTGCCGACGTAACCGTTATACGTGTATATGCGCGTGGGCATTACCTTATTATCGAAGAAACTTCTAAACTTATTATCGAGAAGGGGCGCGCGCACTGAGAAACAGCACGTCTATATCGATCAAATTGCGCGTTCGTAGCGATACAAACGCGTGGTTGAATTTCGTGGAACGAGTGCAAACACAGGTTACGGACGTATCTCGTTTGTTGTGCGGTTTAATTTCGTTTTACTTACTTTCTCTACGCGTTCTGTGCGCATAAAATACAGCGTGTGCATAGGTCTTAGACATGTCTTAGTGGCAGTAAGAAAATTCATTCAATTAGGTAGTTGTGAGAGTTTAAGTGCAATTGTTTTTTATGTGAGTGTAAGCATCTGCGAGTGCTGCGTGATATGCATCCGTCCCTGTCTGGCCGCGGGCTCTGTACGCGCGCGCATTTTGCAACGCAACAGATTCAAGGTGTTCTCCCACAAACGAGTCTGCTCCTCCACCACACCTTGACGGGAACTTATCGCTCTTTGCTCCTAAGAAAATATATATTTTATAAGGTGAATGTATATTTAAGGGCATGACCTGACATGACCTTTAGGATTCCATCAGGAACTTTAAAAATCTATAATATACTATGTTCTCACAACACCTACCAGAAGTATTGTTATCCTGAAGTGGGTTTTGAATATTCAGGAAAAAATTAAGAGAAACACAAAACAACAACCGATAGCGGATTATACTTGCCTCTTCTAAATTTTTGACGATTTGTTCCAAGTCACCGACTTTCTTCTTGAGAGCCTCCATTTTGGAAGGATTCCTAGGTGACTGCATTGAATTTTTCATTTCAAACATAACGACTTCTTGCAAACTTTCAGCTTTTGTTATTTTTTGTCTCAGGGTTTTCCATTCATCCTCTTTACTATTTAACCGGTCAGTCAATTCATTCACTTGGTTTTTGTGGGGTTCCATTTGCGAGGTTATATTTATGGAGGTTGCTTCATAAACCCTCTTCTTTTGTTCGTATTGTTGTTGAACTATTTGGAATTCTTCTTTTACGGGTTTGATTTTATCGGCGAGAGGTTGTATCTCTTGACGGACTTGGGACAAATTTTGGGCGGTCTGCGCGACCAACTGTGAATATAAAGCAGATTTAAACAACCCTTCATTTCTGACCTTTCGGGTGTGGTTCAAAAGTTTTGACTTGTACTCTACCGAAACTAACTATTCCATAATAAATCTTGTTTTTTTAACGTCAGGTCATTGCTATAGTGCTAATCGTTTTCGGAATATATCGGAAAACAGTTTAGTTGACAAAGTTTACAAATAGATAGGTACCTGAGACAAATCGTGCAATGATTTCTTCGCCAAATCCGCTGTTTTATCGCCATCTTTTTCCAAGGCGTCTTCATCCTCAATTTTCATTTTCTTATGATTGACCAAGGCCATTTCCACAGTCGGGTCCGATGTGCTGGTAATTTGAATAGTTCTAGCCAATATTCCTGCTTCAACCTATGAATAAGGAAATATTCTTGTAAAATACCTACTAATATTAAAAGAGTATGTTTACAAATATTGTTCATGTTTTGTCAAGAAGATGGTATAAAGTGAATAGACATGTTTGCAGTCGTATTTTTTTTAAATTCAGTCGTTATGCAAATGAAAGCTTACCTTGAATGTTGAGAGATTAGCTCTCTGCCTTTTGTAAACGGTGCTCTTTGTCCTTAAAGAATTAACGTACTTCTTCAATTCTTCACCTCTCAGAACCGTGTCCCCGAGAAGCTGTCTAACCTGATAAGTTAAACAATACAATTTAATGAATACGAGAACAAATATTTTGCAAGACGTATTCTCCCGCTTCAGTAAAGCAGAAAACGAAGCAACGACAACCTTATCGCGCTTTTCTTAATGTTGATTATTTTTTAAACGATAAAAAGCTCGAACTATAAAACTTCAGTCATTAATCTTGGAGCTTCGGAGGGACAGCACAATAAAGTGTACCAAAATATTCATTACAATAAATCAGTTAAAAGCATTTCTCTGGACATAAATCTCAGAGGGCACAGCGCATTATCTGAGTTCAATCTCGCTCTCCCGTCATAATGACCGATTTATTTGAAACGAGAAAAATGTTTTATCTGGCTGATCAACATGACGCGCCGACAAAATCGACAAGGGACATCGATTTCGATTCCTTATACGTTGACGATCAGTTACGCTTCCGCCAGGCGTTATTAATACAGACACTGAGCCAGAATGTTCTGTTTGAGGCTTGTTTCGGAGTTTTATAGGCGTTGTTAAATTTAAAATGCTCAACCGGGTGTCAAAAATTGCTAATAATATGTCCTCGTTTTCATAACTGTGAAAGCTTAGTCGTCATGTACGGATGTTAATGGGTTTTGTAACCATCGTAAATAACGCAATAAAAAATTAGCAAGCCATTTTTATTTGATAATTTTTACGAAATTGTGGTGAATATAATCAATATATAGATTTTCATACAAAACCTTTCCGTGGCCTTTTTGAGTTTGAAAAAAACTTTGTTGTTATTTTTATCAAATTCCTATTCACGCCCCACATTCAGTTTTTTTGTAAATAAAACTATCTTCTCGGATATATCCGCTGATATAGCGAAATGCGTGGTTCCACCTCTAATGCTTTTCAAGCACTGTTTTAGAAGGCAAGTGACTCAATAAAACCTTTGCCAAGTCAGCTGCGACGTTTCTAGAAAGTTGTAACTATCTAATAGCCGAGCTTGGCGGAGTACACTTTTGGTAATGGTGGATACGTGATTAGAAATTGAATGAAAAGAAAACATAAAGCAAAGGTAGCCCCTCCTACCGAAGGTTAATCAGAAAGATAGGTATCTTTTTTGCTCTTTGCAAAGTGGAACTAACTTGTGATTGTAAATCTGCCAGTGTAGCTTCATGTTCCTTTAAAGTAGCAGCTAAATCATGCACCCTAGCCGCGCTGGATTCCTTGTTACGTCTGATGACGGTCGCCTGCTGACGAAACGGAGCCAACTTGTCTTCCTGAGGACCGGCCGTGGCCAGCTTCCTTTGGATCAGCTGCTCCATTTCACCATTTATCGCGGCTATCTATGGAACCAATTTGAACTTACAACACATTGTTTGACTTCGTGGAATTGATATGTGGGTAAAGAATGAATGTAAGTAAAGACTCAGTTTTTATTATAAAGCTATACTTTAGTAGGTTTTAAAATTAACCATAATTAGACAGTACAGGTGTCCGTGAAATGAGTCTGCAAGGTGCAATGAAATTTTTCACTAGACTGGTTCTTAAACCATCCTACTAATATTATAAATGCAAAAATAAGGATGTTTAGTATTAATGCTTTATAGCATTAAGCCCTCCCTTTGTACAATGTTTAGTGTAATAACGCATTAAAATAAATGTGTGTATGTATGTTGCTAATAATATCCGATTTTGACGAAATTTGGAATCAATATTGTTGTTTAGCTTTCTATCCCAGTACCATGTAGGCGAAGCCGTGTTAGCTAGTTAGTCATAAATCAGGTACGTTTTTTAGTAACCAAGAATAACGTGCGACTAAAACTTCATAACAAGATGTCTACACAGACAGAACGTGTAAATGAATACCAATCTCCTATGAATTGAATTGTTAGGTTTTTAAAGTGATTTTCCAAATAAGTCCGCTAGGTGTCAGTTTAAGACAGCAGAAGACTCAAATTACTCGAAGCTCTTACCTTATCTTGCACAGTAAGTAGGTCGGCTCGAGTTGGATGCTGTTCTGTTGCTATCATCTGCATAATATTCAGTTCTTTTTGCAGATGTGAACTTTCTTGCGGTAGTTTCTCCTTAACAAGGTAACTGTTCAACTGAAAGGGAAACTACGGTAAGTGGGCAGTTTTGAACGACGATATAACAAGCTCATTTTCTAGTCTATCACTAAAGTTAAATTGTTTTCTGACCTGAATTTCTTCTTGCAAATGTTTAATGACGTCGTTAGCGTTTTTAGGAACTGCACTTTGGCCGTGAATCACATTTAGATATCTTTTCAACTGATCGGACGCTAGTTTTAACTGCGACTGCTGTGTTTCGTACTAAAAGAAGGAAGAACAAAACAAAAAAAATATATCTACGTATCTTTTCAACGAATCAGACGTTAGTTTTAATGCGATTGCCGAGTTTCGTAGTTGAAAAGTAAACACCATAAAAAGTTCAACTGCAATGAAGAACTTGGCAATCAACTATTGATTGGTACTTATTTGAGTTTGATAACTCGTTTACCTGATTTTCGAGCTCCTTGGCCTTTTCCTGTTGGAGCCTCAATGACTTACTGGCACTTAAAAGTTCTTCTTTGTTACTTACATCTACGAGATTAACTTGAACGTTTTCTAATCTTTTGATCACTGAAACACAAGTCACGTCGGTCAAATAATTACCCTTATCGAGGAAGAGCGCACTCAAAGTCGTTTCAAGGTTGGGAATTTTATGTGAGTACTTAAATTCAGATGTCAAAACTCCGTAATAATTACAGAAGTTTGGAAGAATGTACCATAGACAAGTGCTTTGTTAATGAGTCTTGTTTGAAGGGTCGCTATGCCTAAATACTTACCGATGTCTCTCTCGACCGCCATCTCCTTGATGTCATTTATAATTTCTGACGCGTTTTCCTTCTGGAGCACTCTCGTCCTTTTATGTACGTCCTTGAACTCGTCTATCAGGTTTTGATATAGATCCAGGAGATCTTGGATCGTGTTGTTTCGTGCGACGTCCGTTGGTATGTCAGGTAATTTTAAATATCTGCAATCGAAGCAGAGGTATAATTCATAGCTTTCATTCCATGATAACCAAAGTACCCTAGTTACCGGCACGGAAACATGTGTTACATGTTTCAAAACTAAATAAACATAACGACACATGTCTTGAGCGCTAGTCGTAAAAGCTGTTGGTCACGTACCTACATAGCTGCTTGCAATAATGCTACTTTTATTTTCTTTATATTTCGTTTATTTCCACCAATCGTGTGGTTGATATATTTTTGTGTAGTAAAAAAATACGTAATTAAAAAATTAAGATCTTTAGAAAATCTAAAATAAAAACTGCTGTAAAGACTTAAACAAATAAATTACGTTGTTAATACACTCCAGGTCTTGGGTCACTCTGTATAAAAACGAGGCCTCTAATCTCCCGATAACGCAAACAGGGTAAAGAATAAAGATTTGGGATCCTCTTACCCCTTGTCAAAGGGATTAAGAATACCTTCGAATACTACCACGGTTTATCTTTACATAACTACGCAGTAACTCCGGTTGTGTTTACAAAAATAACCGTCCCTAGGTTTTTTATTTAGTCACCTTCGTGTAGTATTTGTTTGAAGAATTTTTAAATGCACCTTCGTCCGGCGTAGCGCTTATTTATAAGATCGTAATATCTAATTTTTACCCGCGACAATAAGATATAATGCGTTTGCCATAAGAGGTTGTTTGATTGTCTGTTACCATTTATCTTAACGGTTTCTTCGAATCACATGCAGTTTTTTTAATCGATCTGTATTACTCAAGTATAGCTCTCAGATAGGTTTTTCGCCACAAGTCACAAGTGGACGCAGCAATTGATGACAAGTAAATATTTAAAAAAAACACGTACTAATTTTCACGTACCGTAGTTAATAGCGGCACTCGACCCATCCCGAGATTTTTCATAAGGCGTAGCACGAAGACAGCCTTTGATAAATAGCGCGTAGGCGCGAGCATAGCGAGTACAAACGGAATTGTAGCTTTGTCAAAAGAACTAAGAAAGTTAGATAGCTACACGTACTTACTTTGCAAGATACGCCGTATTCTTGACTTGGTCCTTGTTGGTCAGAAGCCAATGTAGCACGTGATGGATAGTCCTGGCGTCTCCAGCTAATAGCTGAGCTCTGAATCGGGTAGGTTCTACGCCAGGAGGTGGGCGATATTTCACACTTCCCAGCATTTCTAATAGTCGGAAGGATACCGTCTCAGTGTCGTCTTCACTGATGTCCAACTAAGAAAAGATTTGATAAAAAATATCGATCCAATGCATTTCTGTCAATGGTAGGTACGCGATTCAATAAGGTAATGTTGTTAAGAAGATTTTTATACCTACACTGTATAGAGTACATGCATTGCAATGCATGTACTTACTCTATTTTGACATGTTCGATTGGCAATTTTGAAGTTTCGTGACCTCTTTGCTGAGAACCTGCATGGTCTAAGCGTTCCCACAAGAAGTTCCTGCGTTACCATAGCGTTCGTCAATGTCACAGAGTACTTTTTTAATATAGGAAAATTTGTTGTGCGTAGGCGCACTCCATTAAACATGTTCGACCACTATAATTTTGCTCGTATCTTTTGCGCAAACAAGCCCCTACTGATGCTAATCCATGCTCGCTCACTTCTCGTACCGGCAACAAGCCAAGCTGTACCTACTTTGTTTTGTTTTGTGAATAGCCACAATTTTACATCCTTGTAAAAACAGTAGGTAGGTCTACAGTATGGAAAAAAACTTTTTCCATACTGTAGACCTACTGTACTTCTCAGGATAACGTAACTCATAAAATGACAAGTAAAAATCCAGTGAATTTAAATTAAACATTGATAGGTAGGTACTCGGACTTACTTTTTCTCCAGCTTCGAAGTTGGCCAGCAAATCGACGAGCAACTGAAGCAACTGTTTTTCGTTCAGCGCGTCAAATTTTATTAGGTCATAGTTTCTGCCGAGCGTCGCATTCAGCTCTTTTATTATATGCTTCATTTGCTCCGTCATTGTGAAAAAGTAGACGAATTTATTGATATTTGGAAAACTTTCACAAGATCGCTTTTACATAATCATATGTTGACAGAAAACTTGAATTTCTGTTGTCATAGCAACAGCCACAGACTTGCTATGGCAACAACTTACAATATAGAACCCGACAACGCAACGGCATAGACTTATGAAACGGTACTAGGTGGTGTTTTGTCCTACACGTAAGGTCTACTTGCAGATTTTTTTATTTTTTGTGAATAAATTGTTAGCCCAATAGAATATCAGAATCGGATGAGCATAGTAGGTATTACCAACAATTAAAGAATACACTTTTTCGTTCACTTATTACTACCGTAATTACTAAACACGTACAATGCATGTTGTGCTGTTCATTTTAAAGTAGTTTTTTATAGATATTAGCTATATAGCTTGAACAAAAAGAGTAAACAGTAATAACCACAGTATGTATAGTTATTTTACCCTTTATCCTCAGAATAACTCCAAGTACCATGCAAGTACCTTTATTAACAAGATTCAGTACATACGAAAGTGAGAACGCGCCATTAATGGCTCAACTTCGTAATTAGTGCTGCCATCTAGCGGACTCTCAAGAAACAAAGAAAATCACACGAAAATAAATAAGTTTGTGTTTTATTTTTTACGGAAATCGATTGATATTTAATCGGCCTTTCGCGATACAGATTCGACCTAGTGCGGGGACCAACAGCAACTCATATAACATTTATTGTATAGGTATACCGGAATCTCATGGCATAAACAAATTAAATAAAATGTGATTTGCATATGGCAATGACAATTGTCACCTTTCAAATCAAAGTACGAGATCTGTCAACCGCTGCTGAGATTTTGTGATTTCTTCTTGTAATTTTGTTGTTTTTGTGAAAATGTCGAAAAAGCCACTTCGATCTTAAGCGAGAAATATTGTTTTTAATGTGTATCGTAAAATAAGCGAAGAAGAAGGCGTAAATAAAACTCAATCTTTGATTTTAAAGCGCGTCGTAGAGTTGACCGGTAAGTTGGACCGAGTTGTTTTGATACTTTTAGTTTATTTTGTATTTTTCTTACTTAATTGTAGCTTCTTTATAGGGGTTTCCAGTACTACCATACGACGAATTGTAGGTGAGGGCACATCGAATAATGGTGTATTTTCCACGCCTGGTAAAAAGCGGAGGGGGGGAGAAGAAAATCAACTTGGACAGCTTCGATTTAGAGTTGATTAGAAATAAAGTAAAAGAATTCTATACAGTTCGGAAGGAAATTCCAACTGTAATGAAACTGTTACAAATTCTTCGACAAGATATTGATTTCAACGGAGGGAGAGAATTTTTGAGGTAAGAAAAAAATAAAGTAATAATCCCTCTTACTCTCACTCGTTAAGTTCCTTTTCATCCAAAGGTTGTCTGGATGAGATCGCTCTTTTAGCGATAAGACCGCCCATTGTACATATTTTTAGTTTCTACCTACTTTTGTAACTTCTAGTTTTAAGGTGTGCAATAAAGTGTTTTCATTCATTCATTCATTCGTAAGAGTAGGCCTGTGCCCTGCAGTGGGACGTATATAATGATGAATGACTAAGCTATATTTTGAGTAACATGATAAATTTTATTATTTTTGCAGACTTATACTTACGGAGATTTGTTTTGAATATGTTAAATGCCAATCAAAAAGGACCATTTTGATGGAGAGAGATGACATTAAACTACAAAGATACAAGTTTTTGAAGCGAAGCGTATGAAGGAAAACCTCGAAGCTGAAGAGCATAATAAATTGGATGTGATTTATTTAGATGAGACTTACATTCACAGTTCATGTTCTATAAACAAGTGCTGGCAAAGCAAAGATATTGCTGGGCCATCTAAAAGTATTTGTATTTTGTATTTATGTTGGTACTATAAAATCTAGAGTAAAACAAAAACTATTTTGTGAATAAATTATATTTCTGATATTAATTATTATAGAATCAGTATCGCTTTGTTGTAATCGTCAAGTTGCCCTTAGACTAAACAATTTGTGCCTACCTCACTGCTCTATACTAAAATGCGGCAGCATTTTCCTTGCCTCACATAAGTACTTCACTTTCTGTGTTCATGCTATCCTCCCCTTCACGCCATACGATTGTCTTATATTTTATCACAAACAAAAAATACACCGACAAATGAAATAACTGATGTTGGAGTTAATCAACAAATAGTAACTGTATTACGAAACTCACTATGCGACTCAGCATCTTCGTTTACTATCAGAAATCATGTTTTTTATGGGCATTGTTTATTCTATTATTTAACCGTGATTCATTACAATAATCGAATAACAATAAGCGATTCTAAATTAGGACTTTGTTCATGAAACATGTGATTATTTTTCATAAATGAACCCCATAGTGAGTTGCGTTTACCTGAATGCGTGCTAATGCAATATTACAGAATCACTGGTGTAATATAAACTATCTAGCACCAATTTCAATAACCTAAGTAAATTAAACTATTAAACTGGTTGTTACAAAGAAAACAGTAATGACATAGGACTATTTGCTGCATTTTAGTATGCAGTAACATTATCAAATTCAACTCTCATCTATCCTATGGCATGCACCAATATTTTATTCAGACCTTATGTTAGTAGTTACTATTATTTAAAAAATCCAAGCATAACTGAGAGTTTGGAAGATGAATGTTTAGCAAATTTAACAAATATAAAGTTTGTATGCAGTGAAAATTTGGCAAACTTGAATATATAACCTCAAGAATCATAGCACTTGATCACTCTTACTATTCATTATGAATTGAAAAATTCTGAATATTATTCATAAAGTAAAAATTTGTACTCTGCTAAATTAATGGAAATTCAATTATTTATAATGAAACAATATAATTTACTAAGCAAAATACAAGACGGTTCGCTATGATGAGATTATCGAAAATTATTTTTTTCTTTCCATAAAAGCATCTACAAATCTAAAATTAAGTCTCACTATTTTACCTACAAACTAATCTATTATAAATATTACAACCCTTACACGATAATACTACAGACTTTCAATGACAGGATGATTTGCTTCATAAATTCACTTTAAGTTAACTAACTAATATAAAAACAATTAACAACCACAATAAGTTTCCAAATTAATAAAAATTATATAATCATAATAATTCGTGTGATGCGTATCGACTCGTTTCGTTCATCTTTTCGAATATCGATTGTCTAAATAATTGGTAAGTTTAGCACGCTTTAGTATCTTATCACGAGTACAAAACAGTAAACGTAATGAAACGAGTTCCTAGATGAAAGGAATGTCTTTGAAAGGAAGACAGAGAAAGAGATATTACTTTCCGAGTCGGATGGCCGCATTTAAAGCTGCAGTTTATAATATCGAATAGTTGCCGCGACAGCACCGACCGGACTCGACTCGTCTGGCCTCAGCGAAGCACATAAATGCAAAACAAATAACAAAACAAAAATTACAAAATAAATGACGTCAAAATATATAAAAATCAAATAATCGTAATGATCCAAATACCAAAAGAATCAAAATATAAAATCACGAGGCGAGCATTGCTCTCAAAACGTGAGCGTTTACGCGAAATCTTATCAACTACAAATTAACTACAAATAACCGCCCTTTCGACCGAATAGAAGACTGAGCGTGCCCAAAGGGGAGGTGTGCGCGGCAGAAGGCGTGTTCGTTGTTTTAGGTTCTACCGTCCCTAAGTCGGTGCGCGGTCGCGGCGTTCGACCTCTGGTCCGTCTCGAGCACCCAGCATTTTCAGGACTCCCGTCCAATGCCCCAGAACCGAGAGGCGCCGGAACGCCCAAAGGCGGCTCGCTCGTATCCGACGGCACGCGCTCCTGAGGCGGAGCCGCCGGAGACCGTAACGTTCGCTTCAGACATGTGAGCTGCTCCATCGGACTGCGATGCACCAACCCCGTGTACAAAGATCCGGGAGTTTGCAGCGCTAACGGCGCGGGCGAGCCTTCACCGGCCGGCGATCCGGCGCCTAGATGCCGCCGTCTTAGTATCGACGTGCCTGATGCAATGAGCGCATGTAAAGACGGCGGCGCATCGCCTGGCCGTGGCGTCGCCGGGGGAGAGGAGTCTGGCGATCCGAGGAGAGGGCTATTGGCAGGCGTCGCTGTCGGTGACCAGTGCGGCCTTGACGGCGGGGTAACGAGTGAATCTCGCCGCGACCGCTCGGGCGAGACAGCGGCCGAGGAGCGCCGTGACGTCATCCGCGAGCTCCACGCGGAGCCGAGCACGCTGCTGGAGAGGCTGCTCATGCCGCTGCCGGCGACGCTGCTGAGACTACTGCCTGCCAGGCTGCCGTCGTTGGGATGCAGCACCGTGCTGTTGATGTATTCCACGCTTTAGAAACAAACAGCGTGTGCATGCTCTGTTAGTAACTCAACGTGCATTAGAAGAGTGGGATGTATCCTGTAGTCTTACCATGAGCACAAGACGTTGTCTTGGATGCTCATGCTAAACCTGCAGAACAGTGATATTCTCTACGGCAGAAAAGACAACAAATATTTCTGTGTCTCACTTTTGTCTGTGAGAAAGGTAGAGAGAGAAACAGAAGTAATTTTTGTCTTCTCCTCCGTAGACAAAACAATGTTTTGCTACAGGTACAGTTTAACTTGACGTGTATAGCGTTATTTCTGGATTCGTTTCTAATATTTTTTATACAAACAGTCACGTCAAGTCAACAACTTGATACAGCCCACTCAGAAAAGCAGTTTGAAGATATTACAACACCACCATTACCATAAAAAGTGCAGCATATATAATATGGTTTTGATCAAATTTGAAATGTATATCGTTTAGGTTCTGGAATAACACATAGGCAAATCTCATTTTCGAAAATCAACCCCTAAGGGGGTTAAACAGGGTGGTAAAGTTTCTATTTAAAATTGTATTCCTTGGTTAGATTCCCTCAAAACTTGCTGCAAATAAAATTTAAAATGACTAAACTACCTTTAGCATCAGAATAACACACAGTTTACAATTTATAATGGTATTGTGTGATTTGGTCAGTAAAATTATATCGGAAATATCTATACCTATATGTTTCACGACTATTCACGAGCAATTTGTGATAAAATTTGATATGGTCATAGTTTGAAGCCTGGAGACGGTCATACGCTACTTGTATCAAATACCACGCGGGCGTAGCCGCGAGCAGAAGCTAGTCTAATATAATTTTCATGGGCGTTTACACTCCGCATTGAAAAAGCCTTAGTTTGCAAACTACAACATAGACAAGAAGCAGTACTTTGAAAACTTTCTTGCTCAGTCTACCACTTCGCATGTTACCGAGATAACACGCCTTTTTAGATTCGAATCAAAACTTAGCTGAATGGAAAGTGGTTAATTTATTCGGATTCCGTGTTAGATCGATTTATGGCGGATAAACGCATTGCCGTATGCCGATGAGGCGATTAGAGACGATGCTGCGGATTCAAGTCGAAATTTGAATTAATAAAATTAACAAACCTATTCTAAATTTAATTTTAATCAGTTTAGCCGAATACGACCTTTATTGGTAAAATATATTATACAGTTGCGTACCATTTCGAAAAAGGGTCATTCTGCACCACAACACCAACAACTTTTGTTCTAATCGAAGACTTTTTGAAATACAGTCCGAAAAATTAGGAAATACATAGACAAACTGAAGCCTAAAATAGCACTTAGAATTGGCAAGTTGGTAATATATGGACGATAATGCGACAACCGCATTATCTAACGACGCAATGTGGGAAGCCCTAAAATGAACCGGTTGCAGGAGGTCGGTGGATGGAGATGGCCCAAGATTGTACGTCATGGGCGAGGCTACGTTCACTTCTACAGGGTGATGTTGATAATAATGAACTCACCTGTTAGTAAACGTATAAATGAGGCTGGACTGCGGCAATCTCAGCATATCATCGTCTTCCTCGACGTCCGACAGCCGGTAGTTGCGCAGGCCGAGCGCGGCCGCGGTCCGCACACCGCGCACGCCCACGCCTTCATGCTCTTCCAATAAACCTGCGAAAGTCATAAGCTAGTTATCCTAACTCGTGCCATGACTGTTGGTATTATGAAAGTATGGCTGGCAAAAATATTCTTCGTATTTTTCTTTTATTGCGTTTCTCCTTCTGAATGCAGTTGTCGGGGTGTTGTTGTACTATGGCATTCGTATTTCTTGGTACTCACGATACACGTAATCCTACTTTGCGGTCAGGACTATACATACATAAACTCACGCCTGTTTCCCAGAGGGGTAGGCAGAGACTACGGATTTCCATTTGCTACGATCCTGACATACCTCTTTTGCATCATTCACTCTGAATACTCAATACACGCTCGCCGGTTTAGGGTACTCTTGACCAGACCTTTCTCCAGAATGTCTCCAATCTAGTCAGATTACGTTTTCCAGGGTATATATATACCCTGGAAAACGCCAATCCCTTTCCAACTATTCCAGTCACGCTCCCCTTTTGTACATATTTTGTCAATCTCCTTTCGTTCATGTAAGTATATAAAAAAAGTTTCATTGTATAAACTAAAGCAGTTCATCTGTACCTGACATATTAGGCTTGGCCAGTTGCGCCCACGTGTGTAACGTGAGAGATCCTTCCATGGGCTTGACGATTTGTAGTTTGTGCGGCGGTCGAAACCGCGCGAAGCCTCCAGCGGCGCCCGCACCCCATACAGCACTCTCCTCGCTGACATCTCGCTCTGAAATTTTTTGAATACTTTAAGGTTGTCTGGAAGAGATCGCTTCTGAGCGATAACACCGCCCAATTTACTTTAAGTGGTGTAAAGTATTTGTTTTTTCTTGTATAAAATAAAGTATTTTTATTAATTCATACGTTAACTTGTAAAATAATGTATTTTTATTAATTCATACATTAGCTTGACCGTGTACAACTTGCGAGCTCTGCACACTTTGAGTCGATTCACTTGCAAGTCTGTGCTTTAGCATTACCAAATAAAAAACTAATTTTCGCTTCCGTTCCTATAACACAAGCTCTGCTTACTTTGGGGCTAGATGATGCTGTGTGAAAATATCCGGCATTCTTATTTAATAAAAAATGTCTCGGTTGTTTTGTATGTATGAAAAATGTCCAGCATTATTTATTTTTTTATTTTTATAGGCATTTTTCTTGTGCAGTTAGGCAGCTAGTAAGTTATACCTGTATGCCGCCTCTGTCTGAGCACGTGTGAAGCCGCGAGTGAGGCTCGCCTCGAGTTGATCTCCTGTGGTGTGAGCCGACGGAGCGCCGCCGCTAATTCAGCCGCGCCTGGCGCGCCGGGGACCCCTACTCCACAACCTCCACTGGGAAGGATAAACAACAAGTTAATTTTCGCAAACATTTAATACCCCGGACGTGTAAAACATCGTCTATTGCAGCGCCCTCTAGTGACTTGTGGCGATAAAATGATACACATAACCAATGTCTGCATGTTCTGTAGATATTTGATTCAGGTGGTGTGGTACCACACGTAGTTCTTGATACCTACGACACAGGGAATCTTAGTGTAAGGCCCGAACTATGTATGTGTCTGTTAGGTGTTTATTAAAATATATCTAAAGCCATCCTTGAAAACCTACAAATTGGTTGCAATCGGATATAACGTTTCAGAGGTGCTAATGGTAAGCTTATCAGTGCAAACTGATTAAAATCAGCCCAAGCATCTTATGTACTGTTTACCATTAGGAAAATCCGTCGTCCAACATTTGTCTCCATTATTAGAACAGCTGAACTGAACGCTTTCGTGCTCCGGAAGTACACAATACTTTTTCGAATCGATAGAGATATCGAGGCATTATTGATAAGAGGTAGTGTTGTGTTTAGCATAAACTTACGGGTAAAGGTCGTCGGATTCGGCGTCTGACGAGTCGTCTAGGAAGGAGTCGTGTGACAGTGGATTCGGCGGCGGTATGAGGTAAGTGGGGAGCGCGGGGGGTCCGTCCGCGACGTCCGACCCAGGTATCGACGGCCCTGAACCGTTCGACCATCGCGACGCACACTGCACCGTTTCAAACACTTTCTGCATGCTTGAGCTGGGAACGGAAAATAACTAAATTAAGAACCTGTTTACAGCGACATTGCTATAATTATGTGTAAGATCAGTCAGGCATTCAAATTCAATTCTACAGTTCAATTCTAAAGTCCACATTTGAACTAACCTGTTATCGGTTTAAAGAGAAGTCCATATGTTCTATCTATGTTGTTTATAAGAATTTTAAGAAAAACTACTACATTTCAATTGGTGCGCCTTACTTCAGCCGCGGCCGTGGGGGCAAGGGCCCGCGTGGGCTGACCCATATATTATATTATTAAACCACAGTACAGTAAGCAGTGAATAATAATAATAATAATGCTGAACATTTTTCACACAGCATCATCTAGCCCCAAACTAAGCAGATCTTTTATTATAGGAACAACATAACTGATATACTACTTATATACTTTTTTTTGTAAATACATGGATGTAACCATACTGTGCTACTTACTGTGCGAGCGGGTCGCCGATGCCAGAATCCAGGCTAAGCTCGGAGTAGACGGACGAGTGCATTTCCCTGTGCAAGCTGGCGGGCAACAGCCCGGCCGCGGCCGCCACGCTGGGCATGAGGCCCCGCGTGGGCTCCCCACGCTTGCGAAGTTGCCGGAGTTGATCTTGGGCTTCTGCCAGGTGGGCTGCGATTTCTGCATAACGCTCCTGAAACGTAAATAGCCGTTACGAGTTAAAATAAGTGTTTTATATTTATTTGGCTAACTCTCGACATTTCAATGATTGTGACTGTTCATCCATAAACAGTGTTGGGTCAAGCAGATGGCAGACCTGTATGTATTGCGTTTTATTAATGCGAAAGTAAAAGTCTATCAAAAGAAATAACTCATAATAAAAATCGGTCGTAAAAAATGACCGACAATAATATTAGTAACAAAGAAACAAACAAAAAATATATTGGTAAAACAAAAAAGCACTGCGTTTTCACGTACTATAAATAACTCAGTACAAAATCAGCTAGACAATTTGATAGCACGTACAAAATCAATTAGCCCCGAACCCAGGTAATCGTAGATAAGAGGGTTATTTACAACATTTATGATACGCCCATAAACGAGTCTATTATTTCAATATTATCAGTAATATTTATAAACAACAGCCTTTATTTATCCACTGCTAGACATATACCGTAATGAAACTCCAGAACATAGCTCTCCATAGCCCATTGCCTTATTAGAGCTTATCTATGAGAACAATAGTTGGCCAAAGCATAGCAAACAATTCTCAGAACCATAATGCGCACGGATTTTAGACTTTCTTTGAGGATTTGCACTGCGACGATAAGTTATAAAGAAGTTTACCGACCACCGTCCACCCTAGTTGGGTTCGTCGGCTGACCTCTTTGTCGAAATAGGATCAATCTAGATTGAGTCCGACCCAAAAAGATAACAGTGATATGAATTTCAAGGATATCGTTCCAGACATGTATCGGCACGGGTGCGATTCATTTATTTCAACGTTTAGTTATTTATTCCTTACCGGGTATTATACAACGTTCAAGAGCACACGTCTGACCTAGTAGTTTCTAGGTCAAGGCCGTGCTCTGACGTAAACAAAATGTTTGACGTGAAGTGAGGTTCATGAAATCCTATTTCCAGCACGTGATAGCTTTCTTCATCTTTTATATTTCTTTATAGTCGATCTAGTGTCAATCAAAACGATATCGCGTCATTTCATTTTGCACTGAGCATAGTCAAAATGAAATTATTCATTAAAATCACAAGGATCACTTTGTAACGTCGGTTTTATCTACTGCCTACTGCCTGTTCCTCCGCGAACAAGACAGACTTAATTAAATTTATAGCAATCATGCAAAGTTCATTCAACAACGTTCATTATACCATAATGCACATACAATATGAATGCGTTACATAATTTACCTTGTAATCTGCGAGCTCTCCGGCGAGAGCATTTTGGTTATCTCTAGTTATTTCCAATATCCGCAACGTGTGTCCGTGATCTGCAGTTAACTGTGAACAAAACAATATTCAGCTTTAATTCAGCCAATTTGATTCCTACTCGTGGACACAATAAGATAGGTTGTCCTTTAATCTGCTGGGTGATTAAGGGACGCCAAATTCGAATTTGTTTCGTCAACATGCTCGTATCCGAACAACCTATGCTGTTAAGAAAAATACATCAAGATTCGGACCACCAGCACATCGGTTTCCACTGGCTCGTTTTACGCAGTAGGACTGAAATAAAATTAAATGTATTTCAAGAGTACCTACCTACTTCATTCAAATAGTAATACAATTTGGAATAAGAATTTTATAGCGTGATCCGCTTTTGTTTCAAGGTCGTTTTCCAGACAGACTAAAAAGGACGTATGTATTGAGAGACACAATCGATCAATTGAATTCATTACCTTTCTATCCTGAAATGGTATTATATGTCTGCATTGTAAACAAACGTTCAAAATGGCTGACGAAAAGATTTTTATGTTAAAACGATGGAGCATTAAAATGCGATAACCGCGGTCTAGACTGGTTCTGATCAAAGGTGTTACAGTGATCGATAATAATAATATTGTATTAATTAGTCTTAGAATAAGATGAAAGATTATAAAAAAGAATAAATTTAATCTTTTTTATAATGTAATCCAAATATTTTAACGCAAAATCGCATTTCGAACGTTCTAGTAATTAAGATTTCTATTCAATTATCTATTCGCGGCAATTTCCATAGTGATATGAATTGAAGACAAAATTATATATATGCAAAATACATGTTGCATTTTTACGCTATCAATGTGATGACGGAAACGATAAGTTCAACGATAAGACACATTCACTGTCAAGTAGATTCCTGCCTGAATGTAAATCAGAATACCTACCTACTTATTCTGGAGTTCGCTTTGAGACACCCTGATATAATTTTGAATACACGACGGGCCCAAAGTCTCCAAAAGACTCAAATACATAAGGGTCTTTTTTTGTTTTCTACCGTAGAATTTGAAATGACACATATCAGAAAGAGACAAACCAGTGTTTAGTTAATCAACAGTTAAATGTGTTTACCTGTTGGTAATTCCGCTCGCTAATGGTGAGCCTGGCATTAACCGAGTCGAGCTGATGTTGCAGATCGGAAGCACGCTGCCTTTCCTCGTACAGCTCCGAGCCAAGCACGCTGGCCTCTGAATTTGCACTAGCTGCAATAAGAATTACCTTTATAAAACAAACTTAACGAACATCCACACAAACATTCTCACATACTTTCACGCCTGTTTCCCGGAGGGGTAGGCAAAGACAACAGATCTCCACTTGCCATCACATACTGCTCGCCTGTTTAGGGTACTTTTGACCTTTCTACAGAATGTTTCCAATTTTGGTCAGACTTGACGAACTTTAATAAATATTGACATGTAAACAATTTAAAACAACGCAAATTCCTAACTAAAATTGTTTCGTACGTCAAAGAAAATACTATCTAGCTATCACAAAAAGGTCAGTATCAGCTCAGTAGCTGTTAGAAACATTAGAAAAAATACATAAATTTGTTTTGACACTACTTTTTAGAACAGTTTAATACACATCAATGTTCCAATTACTGAAACTAAACTGGCATGCTCTCTTCGCTTCTTTAAATCCTAAAAGAAGAAATATAGCTTAAACCTATAATTGAATGGTGGCCGAGGAACGGTAACAGAAACGTTTGACGTCCGGCAGCGAGATAGGCCGACGACATAGTCAACGTTACGGGCCGTGGATGGTTTAGACTAGCGCAGGATCGATGTGGATGGCAGAAACTGAGGGAGGCCTATACCCAGCAGTGGGTGAAGCTGGACTGTGGATGATGATGATGCATGCGCAGTTAGTTTCCTTCATGATTTCTTAAAATAAGAAAGATAGCGCTGTCTTATGGATTTATTTTAACTCTGATTTAAACATGCGCTACGCCATTATATTATATTTCTCCTCTGTGCTCTGTTTTCTCTTCTTATTGTCTCGACGTAACGTCGATTGCCGGCAAGTTTGAACAAGTATGGTCTGACAGGGTGTGAATCTACATAACAACACACTGCTAGACCACCTTGTCCCAACAAGCCGAAGTCTTGCTTTCTTCCTTATCGCCTCAATCGCAGTACCCATTTTAATCTAAAATAACTTGATAAACATTATGCCTAACTAGCTTTTTCACACGGATTCAATCGCGTGGTACAGTGATACCTAGATAAAAAGTACCTCATGTAACTCCAGGTCATTAATCTTTAAGTAATTCCTCGATTCAGCCGTTACGTTGGGATTAAGTAAGAGACATTTACACAAACTTTCTTATTCAATAGGTACCAACATAAAACTATTGCAAACAACTGCATCGATAAGAGGCATTTTATCACAAATACCATTGATATTAATAGGTAATTGTAGTATATTATCGTTCGCGTGCCTTTTGTTTGGGCTTGTTAGCTAAAATCTGAATCACAACTTCATTATATGGCATAAAAATGAAAATAATTTTGGAGTAACATATTGTTGATATGGTACAGTCGATCATACCCAGTATATTTGCACTACCAACACATCTTTTTCCACAATACACAAAGGTTATGTGCAAGAGAATGCTTTTTAGCATTAAGTTCGCCTTTGTACACATGTTTTTTGTGCAATAAAGAATTTTCTATCTATCTATCTATTTAGATTCAGACCCAAAAACTTTATTGATTTTACGCATGGTTTTTGTGGTTTAATGTTTACAGGTCACGTGATCAGACTATGTTCACGTCTGATCACATAGAACAAACAAAACACACAAAAAATAAATACAACAGAAACAGGAAAATATTCTTCATACACTTCGACGATCGAGACGTATGGAAAAATAAACTTTGGTCTCGTGGGCGTAAGCTTTAAGCAGAGTAAAAAATGACAGTGTTTTTGTTTAAATCCCAGATGGTTAAGCAGTTGGTGACGCTGACTGTACCTAATACTGCTACTTGAGTTTTATAGTTTTCATGGCTGAGAAGATCCCCCTGTTTTGTGAATCGACCCTGATCGAAACGAAGAACTAGGTTAACAAATTTTAGATGGCAGCTAGCCACTGTTTGTTTATGTTTTATCAATGTAGCCCCATTTAACTATCAATGCTATCAGTGATAGTATAATTTGATACAGTATTTATTTGCATGAATTTGGCTTTAGGCTATGACTTTTATAATACCTTCATATTTCGAAAATCGAGCGGTAAATAAAACTATCTATATCAATATCTCTAGATATGGAGTATAATTTTAGGTGTTAAGCCACAAATATTTGGTTTGCAACAGTTTGCAAGCCCATCATCACTCATCATTAGATCGGTAGGCGAGGCGAGGCGCGTGATGTGCTCACCATTACGTAGGTGAAGCAGATGTGATGGTACTCACAGAGTTGATGCGCAATGTCCCTGAGCAACTGCTGCTCGGCCAGCTCGGCGCTGTCCGCGCCCGCGGCGAGGCGCGTGGCCTCCTCGCGCAGCGCTCTGTTCTCGCGCTCCAGCGCGCCGGTGCGCTTGCGCAGCGCGGCCGCGCACGCAGCCTCCTGCTCCGTCGGAGACAGCGGCTCCTCGGTGTCATTTGTCAACACCTGCCAACAACATTATGCATCATCAACACGCTCGTTCTGCAGTAGTGAATTAACTAAACTACCAACCTCTGTGGTGCGGCGGATGAGTAGCCGGCTGCGAGGCGCGTTTCAATTCCCGCTGCGGGACAAATGTTTGCATGTTCTGCAGTTATTTGTGCCGGGTCATGGTTTTATGGTTCCACGATAACTAGTAGTTCCTGATACACACGACACAGGAAATCCTAGTGTGGGGACTATGTGTCTTTTGGGTGTTTATTTATTTAATTACCTAAATTAAATCATAGGTTTGTATAAAGTCATAGGTTTGTATTCATTGATATCACAATTATCATTAAGTAACGTTGCACTGCTTTCATATTCAACTTGCTTCTTTGAACTTTTAATACATATTTCATCTAGGGCATTCAACTTGTAGTCCTTAAAAGGATCGGTATGCACTAAAGGCGTGTGCTGCCGTACAAATATTTTTGAGGAGAATACGGAAGTTAAAGATGAAAGTACACATGTCTAGACATACTATATGGATAAGATTCAGAACGAAATATTTCAAGCATTCTAGCAAAGCACTTTAAAAATAACCAAGGCCGCGCGTGGGTTTCTGTCATCAATACATTTAAGCATCAGCCACTCGCAAGAAACCTGGCGTCAGTCAACGGCACTGTAGCTTGCTATGCCTTAATTTCCTTTCCACACAAACTTCTTTGAAATAACTGGTTACCTGCAGCAGATCAGTCTTTATGGAGAGGTCGTGCCTGAGCTGAGTGATCTGGTCGTTGGCAATGCGCAGGTCGCCTTCAAGCGAGCTGACGCGCGATTCCAGTAGCCCTTGCGTTGTTAGGAGCTCTTTACCGATGCGCGCTGTCAACTCCAAATCTTTCTCTTTCTGAACACCATAAAAAAATAGAGTGAAACATGGATATAGAGAATCATACATACACATCATTATCTTTAAGATATTTGTGACTCGTTTAATTAAAAGATCCAAAGATGTGTCGAGAACGATATGTTAGAGTCCCGAAGTTCTCTCATATATCTCTATCTAGACATCATTGGAAATCAGCAGTTCGATACATTTTGTTTAATACTTCTAAGAACTTACTTACTTTGAAGCCCTAGATGCTTGATAAAACTATTAAATGATTTTAGTAAAAATATTTTAGGTCAGAAAGAAATAACCACAAAGAAAATTTACAAGAATAGGTTGCTGATAAGGCTGGCCCCAATGCATCATTGATATTTCAAACGTTGATCTTAATCTTAAATTCTAAATTACTTTGGCCAAAAGTATGTAAATAAAGTGTGGGATAATAAACTGTATAGTCTCGTGAATGATTATTTCGTGAGTTTGTCATTTGAAGAAAAAGCTATTAAAGTTCACATAAACCATATTTTACGGCTAGTAATGATGGTTATAAAAGTTAAATTAAACATCATAAACAAGTTTTAGTGAATTAAGGTACCGGACGCTTCCAAGTTATGGAGTTTTAATCACAAACAATCTGGTGAAATGCGTATTTTATTAAGTGTCCATTAAAAATATTTATGCCTTTTGTCATTTTCATCTAAATTCACTTTACTCAATCGTAACTCTTCGCTAGACTCCAGCTAAGTGTTGGTGGTGGCGATAAGCGTTATCTACATCATGCAAAAAAATTGTCTCGAAAAACTGAAATAATCTTTGATGATTTTTGACACGGCGGCGTAGAAATAATTAATTTAGGTCGCAAAATGCGTGGACACGCGCCGCATTATTTAGTGCACAAGCGACATAGATAATTATTATTGACAAACATTCTTACTACTCCGCGTCCAGACTAGAACTAGAATGTTGGCAAATTAACAAAACTTACTTCTTCTAAGAGCCGTGTTACCGCTTCGATGTCATTGTAGGTTTTTGTCATTTGGCTCACCCTGTTGCTGCATAGAACTGCAAAATAATAATATTATTGAGAAAAAGTTCTAATGCACACGCTTTATCGTGAAATCACTCACATGTTTGTTTGTACACAATACTAACAAAGAAACAGATACTGTACAATAGATATGATTCTGTAAACTGAAGTACAATGTCTTTTCATGTAGGCACTTAAGCAGGCTGTGTTTATGATTCTCAAGATAACGCTTATATTTAATTTAGTTATTTAAGTTATTAAGAAATTCTTTGCTATTTTTAATATTTACTTGGTCAATCAATCATTTTTGACAGTTTTTTTATGGCTTAAAATCTTGATGGGTTTTTGTATTATGACTAATATACATAATTAAATCATGTTTTGATATCAGATTCATTCATTGATGTTATATTGTCATTAAACTACAATAAAAGTAAAGTAAACAAGCTTTCTATACGTTTATAAAATTAGAACGATAATAGGATAACATACGAAATAGTAAGTTAATTAGGAAATACGATGAAATTAAAAACTTTAAAGTACATAAAATATATAGTACGGCAGGAAAACCAAAATCATAAAGCCCTAAACCGTTCGGCTGTTTACAACACATTTCAGTTTCTGTAAATCCAGCGCAACTAAACCACTATTTTCTATGTATGTATATATTTACAAAAAAATATATAAGCAGTATATCAGTGACGTAGTTCCCATAACACAAGCTCTGCTTTCGTTGGGGCTAAATGATGCTGTGTGGAAAATATCCAACATTATTAATTTACTGCCTGGCCTGATAATTCAGATATTAAATACTTTAAGAAAAAAATAGGTAAATTGAGTCATCGTCACATTTGTAAGTCAAATATACAGAAGACAAATTTTAGATGTTAGTTACATATAATAGGTATGAATAGGTAAATATTTACTGACTGCTATAATAGCGCGCGTCCAATTTGGGCCGGCTTTTACACCTCGAATCGTGCATTTTGGAATAATTAAGATCGATTCACACGAAACGAATCATTGTCAATTTCTCACAAGTTTTTCACATGGCTCAATCGAGTAAACTATCAATAATATATAAAACAATGAACACGTAAATTCAATATACCGTCACAAATCACAGTACGTACAACGACGATTATGGACGAGCACTTGAACATAAATAAAGTTTGGAGCTTGCCCGCCTTGAGTGCTGATAAGATACGGCAGATAGGTAATAGTGTTTAAATTATTCGCCAATCACCTACACGATAGATGAAACAGATAGTAGTACTACGAAGTACTGACCAGGGAGACTGTCATCTAAACACGCCCTCGGCGCGTTCATCGAATCTACTTTAGGAACTAGATTATTTTCACAACAGCACTGGCATTATTGGTTCAACTGAGTTTTCCAGGAGCGAGGCGGAAGCTCCGTTCATATGTTATATCAATAAAGGTGTCGAAGGTAACGTGGACTACAAACGACAAATACGGGCGCAAAGTAACCGATCCAGTTAGCGACTGGTGTATGCAAGCAACGCTCGAACCCAGGCACACCGCTTTTGCGGATCACAGGCAAAACAAACGATTCTATTGTACACGTTTGTGGGAAAACTCAATCACAAAAGACAACAAACGCATCGACATATTTTATAGGCATGTGATTACCCTTTTTGTGTGATCGGAGATCATTGTACAATAGTTTCATTGCAACGCCTTAAGTAATGAAAACAATGGTAATAGTTTCATAATTATCTACATAATATTCAATTATCTTTAAAAATATGACATATTTGATATACTTAACTTTCTTTTTCCTCAAACTAATTTGTCTCACATCTGGCTAGGCATGTTTCCCTCAATTCCTTCCATACCATCTCTATATCTATCCTTCGATATTTCCCACAAAACTTTATCGAAGGTGTCCAAATCGTCCCTCCAATAAACTCATTTAAGATTCATAAAAAATACTATCCGATTAGAAAATAGTCGCGCCTGTCGCGCTTTTAATTTAACACTGGTTACACCTCAAGTTGAATGAGAACGCAGCTATCAAATTACGTTTATTAAAATTACTTTGTAACATTCATACCTACCTTAATAATTACATTACGTATAACAGAACACGCCTTTCCAGAACAAAAAGGTATGTGAACCTACATCAGCTATAATAGCTTCATTGAATGCGGTAGATAGGTATGTCAGTTTTCCCATTCTTACCTAACATTACGATTACAACGGATATTGATTGTTCGTGGTTACGTCTCAAGAAGAAAGACTCACAGTTTTTACTAAACACATTTCCCGTACTAGTCATCCAAATGAGAATATTCTCAATATATTATGATAACTAAACTAATTTGCAAGACAAATTACATCATGTCTCCTCATAACATGATATAATAATTATTAGGTATAATAATATGAAATGGCATGTACCGCACTTATCATAACTAGCCATTTACAACAAATGAACAAAACGTACTGGGTCATGGTTAATAAATCAGATTATGTGTATATAAAATAAGCAGCGAGTGTTAGAATGAAGATAGGTTAAAGGTAAGCAGCTGAAATGTCACTAGACTAGACGAATCTGCGGAAGCAGCGAAGTGAATGTACAGCTCCATAATCTGCAGATAGCGGTGAGAAGTGGACGAGGATGGAAGCCGCACTGCATCTGATCCAGTTACCTCGATCTAGGAGCAAAGTGCGGATGATGCGGAAGTAGAGTCTTCCGAATCTATCTCGAGCGACGTGATAGATGAAGTCGGGGTACTCGCCGAGGCACTCCCGCAGCTCCGCGTCGGGAAGAGTGCTCAACTCGTGGAAGAGCTCGGGATCGAAGCCAGGCGGCGGCGAGGCGCGCGTGCTGCCCGCGCACCCCGCGCCCTCGCCCGCTGAGCCCTCCGCCGTGACGCGCCCGACGCTCGAGCATCGGCTCCGCCCGCGTCACGCCGATCGGCGATCACACACACGGAATCTTTACTGTCTCAAGAATCCTATTCACAGCGTTTCCACACAAATGTACTGGACAAACTGATCCGGCAGACCATTTTACACTTCACTAATATCAATATTTTAAATGTCTCACGACACGTCAACTAAAATTCCTTCGAGACGGACAACATAGGTTTTATTTTACCTACATCTAGTTCACAAGCGGCTAACCACAAAACGCTCGGGTGGCCAAGCGAAATGTTTAAATTAACTCTTATGAAATCCGCAATAATATGAGAAACACGAGCCAAGCGCCTTAACACGACAGTGCTAAAAAAACGATTCATTTTGGAGGATATAGTCATGATAGGAAATAGCCTACAGATAGAAGACCATTTCAACATTAATTCCATCTATGTAATTTTTTAGATCAAAGTTAAATGGCTACAAACAAGACCAACGAAACTACTATCAAAACTTTCCTGACTCAAAATCAAAAGTAGGGTTTTAAATAAGCAAGGGTGATTATTAACGAATATTCAAATAAGAACCTATAGAAATAAAATACAATTGTTTTGCCATCCGTTCGGTCGGACTGTTATTTCAATAGACGTCGAAAGTCAGTCTACAGTCAATCACGCCTGACAATGGGTTGTATATTATAGCAAAACGAATTGAATACGTTGTGATCTCACCTCCAATGGATTGTTAACCATAAGGTTTTCAATAAAAATATTTTCATGGTCAGAGTAGAAAGAGAAAAAAGCATTTTGCTGTAATTGCTAAAACAACCTTCATTCAAAGTCACGAATAAGAACAACGAGTTCAGGAAACTAAGTTTGTTATTTATAAGACAAATCAGTTTCGTTAAGAACTTAAGAAAATAGTGTTTCGAATTTCTGATAAGGTTTTTGAACTCGACAGTATTATATGGACAGTTAATAATATAGAATTTCCTACTTATGCAAAGTAGGTTAGAGCCGGCTGGGGACTGAAGGCCGCTCAAGCACGTGATTCATAATCTGACGTCGAATTTAACTTTACTGCGGCAGACGTTTAGCCAACATTAGGCATTACAATTTAGCTAATGCCTTCCTACTCTTTAAGGAGGTACCAGTCCATTATTGTCCACGTCATAATTATGCACGATTTCAATATTTCTGTAAAATCAACTATAAATTTAGGCAGTCAAGTCACTATTACGTGTAAGAACTTCTAAATAAAATAATGAAAATTTAACATCTCAAATAAATATATTGTAATAAAAATTTAATTTGTCGACTTGATTAAAATTATATGCATGACACACACTTTGAGTCGAATAACTATCCTACAGATTTACAATGAGCATTAATAAAATACTAATTGAGTTTTTATTCTTCCATAGGTACAGCCTATTTTTGTTTTATACTTTCACAATCGTGAATCTATTCAAGCCTTTTTCAATATCAACCTGGACAATCGTTATTGTTTTTCCAACAAAAATACTCGTTTTCATTCAGGTAAATAATTAAGATAAACGATCTCTCTGCGAGCGAAAACTATAAACAGAAACGATGGCCAACCTTGAGAGTTTCTGAATAAACAATGTTCACGCCACTTACTACATATCTTCTCTATATATCTTCTCTATATATCTTTATATATATCTTCTCGTAATGAACATAAATGATAAGTAGACAAGAAAATCTAAACGTCGAGTGCATGCTCAATAAAGCGAGACGGCTACTTTTCGTAGTATACTGATAGTTACTAGACCGAGCAACAATTACTATATTCACCAAACACAACATGTGTCTTAAGCGATGCAAGAGCCAACCCGACAGATCATTTTATAATAAGGTAAATCGCGAAATCATCGAAGCATAGTCATTGAACGAACCAAGACCACTGGAATTATATTCAAGGAATAGATTTTAATTTACTGAGCAGTATTAATCAAATGATAGTTAAAGGCATGTAATTTATAACAATTATTCAGTTAACAATAAACGAAAGTAGGTTACACGAAACATATGACGAAATATCGACCCTGTTCGTACTTAACATACGTAATAGCTTACAGAACTAAGATAGAAAAGATTGGTAAACAATATACACTAATAGATTTAGATTGAAGTTGTGGTTCCTAGCTCCACATAATATTTAGTGTTGTTTCACTAAATATTATGTGGACTATGTACGCACGGAAACGAAATCATAAAGTAATGCTACTGAAACGTACAAAACAACCTTTGTCTTAGAACAAGGCGATTTCTTTATTAACGGTCCCAGTGTTTGAGGCCAGTTGTAATACACTTTCACGATAAAGTGCAGACGTCTGCTGAAGTTAAAACGCGAATTGTGAGAACACGGCGGACGTGCGACACATACGAACGGACTCCGAACGAATCAGCAATATGCGGACAACAGCACGAGGCGACCACTTCCGCCGATGCCGTACCGATAACTAAATCGCATACTATGATACTAGCATAGCACGCCTTGATCTTGATACTTCGAATTCTACTAGCGAGCAGGTAGTGTCATAATTCAGATTGTTTTTCAATAAGCACATTATATTCATGCTGAAGAAGCTACAAGATATATGTAATTGGTTCAAGCTTTCACAGTTCGTTCGAATACAAGATTATTAGAAGGCAGGTGATATTCAATGAAGTCAACCAGCTAAGGAATCCATTATTAAGGTAGGATGACCGATCGTCCCTTGAAAAAGAGGACAAACCTCTATGCAAAGACTAAATGAAAGTAAAAGCATAAATTTTTTTTTTTCATTTTTATAAAATTTAAGATAGTGAGCACAGATAACTCACATTTTTTCATTTTAGAGGTTCTAAAAATAAAGCCTAAACAAACTGATTTCAAGAAAAAAAATTGATGAACTGAACGTTTGGTCATATATATGAAAGAAATTCGGTTCGTTCCGCATGACGATCCTGTTACGCTTCTACATTTCTGAGTCCTAGTAGTTTTGCTGATTTATACGAACGACCAATTATGCCAACGCCACCGCCACTATTTCTGCAACTTGAGATAAATTATTGCAAGAACCTAACACAAGTTGCATGCCAAATGGCAATAGAAGCGAAGGGATCACAAGGACGCTGAAATGATCTGACATTTGCTGAGAAAATGAAAGTCCAAACAATAACGAGACCGTATTTAGAGCAGACGATGGCAAAGTTGAAGATTCTGCATTGAAAGGAATGTTTTCAACAATATTGCACAACTGTAAACCGTAAACGATTCTTCGAGATTTTTAAGGTCAAATTTCATTTCAGACATGCGCAGACCTAAGCCAAAACAACAATGTTTGTATTCCGAGGTATCAGTTATGCGAACAATACAGATTATAAAACAAAAGCAGCTATATGCCTACCGGAAAGCGTATAGAATAAAGAACTGTTATATCAAATACTATAAACATACTAGTAATTAAGAAATCAATACCAAATATAAATTCTCCGAAGCATGTTAACGCGTTACAAAATATTTAAACATACTCAGATACAATGTAGTAGTATAAAGTAAATAATAATTAACGCTGTAAGTTCAATAATAATAGTTCTACACAAAGAAATAATGAATTTATTTATGGTCTCACGGTCAAGATAAGAGCCTCTGGCTTACAGCTGTTGCTCGCTGCGACGCTGCGTGTACCGTGACTTTCACGTCACGTCGCGTCTCTCACTCCAAACCACCCCGATCGATGACGCAGAGGGTGCGAATTTACAGCTCAATTACCTTCTCGAACAAAACGGTAAAATACTTAAAACTATACAGTTACAAATTAACATAGATAAAAGGTCGTGGTTATTGATAAAAAACTACGATTTTTCACAAACGCGAAAAGATCAAGACAATATTTGCCGAGCACGTGTATCCGAGAATGGTATATGGGTGCAGCGGTGCACCTTTTCTAAGTTTAGCGTTTGGGGCGTTTCGCTGCGCGGTTTTTTCGGCGCATGGGACGGGTTCGGGTATCGATCGACGGCGCGATGGCGGTCTCAAGGGCCGGCGGTGTGAGACACGCGTGTCGCGTGGCTACCGGCGCGACCGGCACTGCTGGACGCGGCGCGCTAGCAACGCGCATGCGCGCCGGCCATACCTACCACTACAGCATGCCGACCGACCGGCCGAATTGTCACGCCAAAACGATGCGGTCGAAAGTACTTCAATTTCGTCAAGCGCATTAATTTTTACCCGAGACGCAAATAGCTTGTATATTATGTGTTTGGGGGTAAAAGGTTGTTGGTTCGTCTGTTATTTATCTCCGAAACATTAGCTTAACCGTTTTAAAGCGTTTTTTTGATCGGTTAGCGAACAGTGAAACGAGATGATAAATTGAGATACGGGTGGGTAAGCGACCACATGTGAAATAAAAACTCGTTAAGCGCTGAGTAATTAGAAGCAGCTATCTTTAGATAATTCTTAATAATGTTTTCATAAGGGTTCAAGGTTAAACTGATTGACCAAGTAAACGGTTACATTAAATTCAGCGTTTCATAGTAAGAATTGACATTTATGTAAAAGGTCGGTCCATTTAGATCGTGCTATTAAAGATTCAATACATTCACACAGCTTGTTATCTACTGGCAGTGAGTGAACTGATCTGGATAGCCTTGGACTATGTTTAGTTTAGCAAGCTAATCGATAGTCATTAATTATATTAAATTTATTATTAAAGCCATTTAATTTATAACATTCAACACGCCTAGTTCAAATAGCTTTCTCCCACACATCATAACATCTATTTCTTTTCTTTGTTGGTATTGGTAATATGTTTTCTAAACTCTTATAAACGTAAAGCACCTGTATAATGTGCAAATGACTATTAAACTTCTGAATATATAAAATCGTTGGGTGACTTACTGACTCAGTGACAATCAAAGCACAACCTAAAACGTAAGTCCTAGAGTATTGAAGCCCAACTCTCGTATTAAAAAAAAACAACCAAACAGTCTCGATCTCATAAACGTCAGAATCGGTATCCTACTCAACAATTATTGTCAATTCTAGTAGACGGGCACAATATTATAAAAAGAGGTGGTTGTTAAATAATTACTAGTACTGGTTCTCTGAAATTTGATAGGTTTTCTCAGATATTATGTAGGAATATGCACCTCTAGAGGTTTCAGCTAAAAATTACGTTTTATAAGAATAACTAAACGCAGACGAAGTCGAGGGACCTTCCCCTACTTTCCTATAAACAGTAATCATCAAAGTACTCAATCCCGTCTATTTACATTGGCAGCACGATATTAACATTACTATGTTCCGGGTTGAAAGGTAGCATAAGACTGTGAAATCAACAAAAACTTAGAAATATGATGACACCGGCTAGTAAATTTTTGCAAGCACGTGGTCCTCATGAAAGTCAAGCTACAGACATCGCTTCAATTGCTCAGAGGACTCCATCAGGAGGGCCATCAGCTGAATACTAACAAATTATTACATACAAATTATTTAATTACATAATCCTACTCATGCATGAGGTATGCAAACATGATACTTACGGAAGTAATTAAGTGTTTCCCTGATCTGGTCAGGTGTTAGCGCGAGGTCTTCAGGCTTGACTGGTAGCGCTGGCGATGGTATAAACCAGTCTTGATTCTCGTAACCTGAAACGTGAACAAGTTTTAATATAGCAGCGTAAATGTTTATTTTATACATCTAATATGCAAATTATGATATGGGAGTTAAGTTCATGAACCGAAAACTCGAAGGTAATCGAAGTGTACGCTGGTCCCAGTCTTATAAAAACTGTACATCTTCGCTAGTCAAGAGTAGGACTGGATTCCAGCAGTAGAAACGTTGCTTTAAGATAAAAGGAACGTTAACACTTCAAAGCAAATTAAAACGTACTTATACAAATTACGCGTGCAAACATTTATTGTAAGATATGCGATCTTGTTCATAAATGTAATGCATGATAGGCTGGCGATGACGTCACGGGGACGCTGAATCATTCCCCAACCATTTTGTTCAGTTCGATGTCGTTTGAGCTACACCCGAGGTGTGTGCTCATTACCCAACGGCTAGGACTAGTTTTACAACACTCAACTTGTTTCACTTTCGTTTTAGTTTTTCAGCATGTGTTTTACTATGATTATTAATATCGGAATAATTACATTACACAATAACGATATTGGCTTCAACAAGTCACAGCTTAGAAGCCGTTTAAGTTTTTCTTTATTACGCAATATCAACAACTCATTTCCATTGCTCGTTAAAAGTATTCGTCTGTTTCGTATTTCCGTGCTAACCGAGATCGTTAGGAGGCACATTCCAATAGATGTGATCATAGATTGTTTTATAGTAGATCGCTACGCTACGAGAGGTATCTGTGAAGTTCCGAGATGCAGGTGACAGATGATGGCACGCACACGCATAGGACCGGTTGCGACGCATAGAAACGCTACAGAATAAATAATTGTGCCAAATAAAAGATGTTTCACTCTAAAGCGATGTCTTGTGCTTTTATGTACATTTTGTATGTCAGTCTTATAAACATAAACAGATTCGCAGCCCACGCGATCAACAGTGCAACCAGTATAATAGCTATTATTCAATCTTTGACGCAACCTAAATATTTTTCAGTACACTTGGTCAAGCTTGAATTGTTCGCATCCACATTGTATCTAATATCAGCGCAATACAGCTCATTGTACACTAATTTGTAGTGCCACAGGCCTGGTGCATAGTGGCAGCGGCGGGCGATGACTCTAACGATGAGACACCATTATTTATAGCGTATACGGACGGCCGGCGGCGCCTGCGCCGGAAATTGTGCCTCAAACACTTACTGGGACGGAACCACCAATATAGACTTCTTGTGTAAGCTGAGCACCTAATACCAAACCAAACAGCTTTATAAACTATAAAGCAGTTACGGTTTTAAAGTGTTCACCCACACAACAAGGGACATTATAAGATTTTTATAATATCCCAAAAATTCAATCTCGGCGGGATTCGAACTCGAGACCTCGAACTACATAATTATGTAAGAAAGTCTTAAAAAATATCAATATCATCAATATATTTCTGGAAAACGGCTGCAGTTTACAGAAACGCTAACTTATTGATTCATTTTCTTTTCTATTCTTGGTTCCAGGAAACGCAACCGTTTCGGATTTATATTTTAAGACATACTAAGATCACGGAAATGCTTTTCGACTTTCTTATTGAAATCATCATCAAGGAAATAGAACTCGAACTGTGATGCCATCAGGCCACCGATTTCTTGTTGTGGTTATTACTCCTGGTCTACACCACAAATTACATTTCAATCCACAGCGACGATTGTGACGAATTAAAATTCTTGCGGCCGCGAAATGGGAAATTCGATTCAGAAAATAGATAAAAACGTGGCCAAGACATATTATAATGTAGCTATCAACTTTCCAAGAAGAGTAATCTAAAGCGCGTTCACTGGCGTTTCTAGAGAGGATCGATTAAGATATTGCATGTCGCGCAAAAGAACTTGCCATTCTGATCAAGATTGCATTCTAGGGCGAACGACTTTGGAGAAAGAGGACGCTTCGATAAGAGCATACGGTGAACATAATCACAATCAAATCATAGGCAAGTTGTGAAGCAATCATCTTACTGTACATGGGAGAGATACCGCTGATCGAACATAATAAAGCAATCCCGATTAAGGTGGCGCCGCCGCATTGAGTGCATCGTTTTTTTTTTGTGATGATTTGATGTTCTTCGAAATCTCGTCGAGCTGATTAATGACATGGAGTTAATTGCTCATGCAAATTATGTTAACTCTGTCACGTCTCACTCTCAATTTCACAGATAAAGAATGTCTACATACATTCCTAACGAAATGGACCGTGTGCTACTTTTGGAACATTGACCTAGCGTATGTAATTTACGAACGCCTGAAACAAAACTAGGGCACTCCGAAATTAAAGCATTTATTTTTGATACACAACTGTCATTACATTTGCTTTATCATTGTGACGGACGAAGTAACATAATAACATTTAGAAATATTTAGTCAAGAAAAACGCGCTTGTTGCGTTAGCACCTAAGGAAACAACAATTTTACCAATATAAGGGCCAATTTCACTGTAAAGCAAGATCGAGACAATATCAATGTACCTAACTTTAAGCATCGTTTAACCAATACAGTCCACTGGAACAAGAAAATGAGTTTCATTACACGACCACAGTAGGAACCCCCATAATCATATTTTAGTATATCAAGAACGAAGCTATCGTAAAGTCTGGATACAGATATATAATTATGGAGTATGGAACTTTATATGTACCTGAGTCTGGACGCAGATACATATATACATAGAATCACTCCGATCTTCCGTTCCGAGTTGAAAAACTCAATACCTGAGTCATGAAATGAGTACTCATCTATCTATAGCTCTCTATAGCGCCGATTGACCGTTCATCACTGTACCACATCCATGAATGCAGCCTATTAAGATCTAATGATCTTCATGATCTCCTATTCAAACTTTTCATGGAAAGGTAGTGAAAAGACAAACTTTTAAAGGTTCACTTTAATTTATTATTTGAATGAGGATAGCTAATATTTCTACGGAAATAATAATAACAAAGTGTTCATTTAGTTTTTGCCACATAACGTCGTGTTCCGCAAATCCGGCGCACTGTTGTATCTTTCTCTGATAAAACGGAGTGCCAAGTTTAGCCAAAGGTCATTGATATCAGAATAATCCTCATATGATTGTAATTAAAACACTTTTCATTCAAATTACTGCCATCATAATGCTAAATCTTGATGTGTAATACCAATATTAACCTTAACGATGCATGTCAGATGTGAACTACGAGCATCATATCAGCCATATTTTGTGTGTTGGTTCCAAAACAATAAATAAATAAATACCTCGAACGCTTTGTTTCGAACCTCAAAACAAAGCGTTAAGCCATTCCATTTGTCAACCAATTTAACACACCATTTTTACAGAGAACATGCACACAGCTGAGGACCATTCAGAAGTAAATAAACGAGAAGCCAAACACAAAAAGAGACATTGTACTTAAACAAACGCTTTTTAGTTAGTTTATTGGAATTAAGAATTTGCATGGGGTACTTGCCTCCGAATTGCGTAATACTGTCGGCTCGCAGACGATACTTCGGTATGTGTTCTTGAAGGAGGCTGATTATCTCTACCTCGGGCACTTCCTCGCTATTGCACACCTCTGGGGACAAACGAAACGTAAATTAGTTAATTCTAATTCTATTCAAGTTACCGGACGACCGGACGTACAACCAACCGAAGCGGAGTTGTAAGCTCACCCGATCATGTGGATTGGGGATGTGGATTCAGGCATTCGATCAATCTCAGTTCAAAAACATTTCATTCAACCTCTCCATCTTAAAGCAGACAACCGGAAGAGATTACTTCTAAACGATAAGACCGCTCATTGTACATCAACTAGAATAAGTTATTTTTGATTTTTATTTTTTGTGCTATTGCCACGAACTCTCATGCGTAAATTCGTATTTTGAAAACAATAAGATTCTTGGTAATCCCACATGTTTTTCCTACTACCACAAACTAAATTGAATTCGCCATTAATTTGTTTATAGAGCATATTTTCGACTTCTGCCCCTTAACTGTTAGTCGTCACAGGCACAGGTAAGCCTCGCAAACAAATCGTGACAAGTATTTTGCTTTCTCTACAAGTTCTTAGTCCTAGCCTCAAAGGTAGTTTCGTGTACTATTTGTATTTCTACATCAATATAGTACCTTGATGTAGAAGATAAGGTAGGTAACCTTATCCTACAGACTCAACGGCGATAATGCATTAATAAAATTTGCAAATATTATAAAACACGGTAAATACCTGTTGACCTGTTCTCGAATAGTATTGGAAAGTTTAAGACACAGGTCCTTAAAAAACTATGCTCTTAATTCCATTCACACTTTGTTTTTTATTTTGTATCATTCACACTTTGTTTTTTGTTTTTTCTTTTGTATTGGTTAATGTTTGTTTAAGCGTAACACATAAGTATGTTCTTGCATAATACCTCAAAAAGATTTTAATTTTGTATTTTGATTAAAATTAACCTAAGTTTTATACAAATTATATGTAGAGTCAGTCTCCTATAGCGATGGAAATTGATAAAATTGTTACTATTTATGAGTCCAACGTAGTGGGCTATATTTTAATTAAATTTATTGTGTAACTCTTATACCTAAGCTTAAAATATAGCTGTTTGTTGTGCCTGTATTCAATAAAATAAAAAAAAATACACTTCAATAAATTCATACGCACTTTAAACTTACTTACAAGATGTGATTATCTTTAAGTTGCAAATAAAGTTCCCTTAAATGTAATAGCAATGGAAATGTACAAGTTAAAACGAAATGTCACTATCAGAGTAGTGAACTTCGCAATGCGGTACCCAGTCTTATAAGTGCATAGTACAGCTACAGAAGGCGTCTACATTCCGTATTTAGTATGGAAAATGCAGACAGAAACGATAGTTCCCCGCCCTGAACGCCGCAGCGGCGGCGGATGACCGAGCCACAGAAGAAAATAATAGTATGTATGTTGATACCGAGCCTCTGGGGCCATGTACTCTGGGAATGCAGTCTACCATCAAAGCTAAGTCTACATTAAGTTAGAATAGAGTGGATTAGATTAATTTCACACCTTAATACGATGCAGTTAAGCGCAACTTGGGCTGAAAGTTTTCGTGACTGCACGAAGGAATTGATGTATTGATAGAGATAACCGTAGGCTGCGAGTATGATCTATGGATAGTTTAATTACATACACAACAGTCGGTTTTCATTATCGATCAGTGCATTATGAGCGTTAGAATGATGTTGTATTACCTATAATGATGGTTTGTGTGACAGTACAGACAAACTCTAGAGGCACAGTAAATAATTTGTATCGAATAGTCCAAATCACTTATTGAAAATAATAAATCACATTTTCTTTTTTTTGTACACAAGGAAGGTCATGTACAAAAAAGGAGCTACTAAGAGTTTTATTTTTAGCTTTGGCTTTATACCTTTTAGATGGGAAAAGTTATGCCTAATAGGAAAGAAAATAATTTAAAAATATGATCCATCTTATTCTATACAAATATTTATTTTAGAGTTTTCGTTGGATAGCGTCCAAATTATGTTGGTTATGTCAATATGGCGGAGAATTATATGTGCCTACGTAATGGGTGTTGACATCATTTATTTTGTTTACACTCCGCACAGTACATGTATTTTTTACAAGTTTTTAATTCTCATAAAACTCAGCTATGGGAAAAAAAATGGGCAAAAGTTGTGTTACTGTTGTGTTGTGTTTGTGTTAAGAGAGCCAAAAAACTGAAAACAATAGATGCAAAACTTATGAATGCCTATCAAGCAGAGTCTAGAAAAGTAAAAGTAGCAGCAGTTATCAATTTCTTATCGCCAGCGAAACACAGGTAGTGGAAACACAAACACAAATCATCATACAATTTGTATCTGCAATGCAGAATGCAAACAAATGCGAAGACAATTTAGGAGTTATTGGCATAATGAATCGTTTTAATTTTCATCTAACGGATATTGGAGAAGGTCTGTTGTAAATTGTAACAGGTTAAATAACAATGGAGGTACTTATGCTGCGGTAAACACGCGGTAACCCTCGTTACGACTGTGCGAGGTTACAAGCACATACAAAGTACCCAATTAGCTTAGGAGTGGTAATTCGTAAACATCACCGTCATTTTCATCAAACTAACGACCACCGTGCTAAAGATTAACATGAGTAGAAAGCGATGGAGTTAATTAAGCGACGTTTGCTTACACCGTACGTTCACAAGCTGACAAGATTGATCGAATGTTTGTCTTGGAACTCGGGTGCATTCACCAATAAACTTTTTTGCATATTCAAATGAATAAACAACCAACAGTCACATACCGTCCTGACCATAAAGTCACGGTACTCGAAGTTCCTGATACCCAAGACAGGGAAATTCCCTGTGTCGTGGGTATCAGGAACTACGACTACCGTTACACCACAACACTCAGACCCGGAACAAATATCTGCAGAACATGCAACATTTGTGCCGCAGCGGGAATCAACCGCAGCTGTGTCGCACTCTCCCGCCGCGCCACCGAGGTACCCAAACGTCAAAAACAGATAAATCTCTGAATTTAACCATGTCATACTGTTGGTGCTATCATCACATGCATACAATTTAGTCGACGAACTTACCATTACTCCAATTAAGAAGTATATCTTGTCGCTTCTCGTGCATTTCGTCCTTACGCCGCGGTCGCGGTCGCTTTATCCTCGCCGACATCGTTTTGCACACTCAAAAGCAGGTAGGTAACCAACAATAACAATCACATCACAACAAACAATGTTATAAAACCACCAATTGCACTATTGAGATCTGCGGACGTGCACTGTATAACGAACGCGTTCGTAATCAACCGATATAATTTACTTACAGATATCAGATATACGCGTCATAAAACCCTGATAACAGGCAAAATCTATCAGTTACGACTGACGACAATGACCGTGGAAGTATACTAGTACCTATCTAATGTTATATTAGATCTCTTGGGAATCAGATTCCATGAAGATGGCGGGGACAATGATATAAGTTAGTAAAACAATTACATTGTTCTCGGGTCACGAATTAACGAACGTAATAGATTGAAAGGAAAATACTTTCCATTTCATCGATTGCGCGTCTGATCAAATGGGTGAATTATTTTTTGGAAAAAAATGATTAGTTTATGGTCCCGGAGCTGATAAAAACAACAACTGAGAAGTATGAAGTGAGAAATGTTAGCATAGCAAGGACTACGTTACTTTTCAAGATACATGTATTTTGCAATACCTCTACAGGTAGGTTTGTCTACACAAATATTTGCATCGAATAAAAAGGCAAAATGAATAAAACCAATATCGCCTAAGTATCGTCTGCTTTTTGCGTATACTTTTGATACCGTTGAGACCTAACAATATTTAAATTTCAAATCAAAGATTCGTCTCTAAGGGTTTTTAAGATATACATATTGGCAGAACATTAAAGTTCTATGATTCACTTTGGAAAAATAACCAGCATTTGGTAATTGGTGCGGTAAAGCTGACAACGATGTGGATGTTTGTCAAAATACAATCACAATAAACTTCACTGAAACCAATACTGGAACACATACAAGGACTCGACGCCTTCAAGTGAATGTTGATTCAGTTGGGCAGTTATTTAAGGAAAATGCACTAACTTTGTTGACTTCGAGACATTGCAAGTTGATAAAACACGACAACGGATTATCTGCAATTCGTTGACGCCGAATGCACGCAAATATACTACGCTAACAAAGTTCATTCAGCTGCTCGTGTCATTATCATAAATTCAAGAACGCTAATTGATTGCTTTCTATTATAGGACAAGCACGGGTCGGCGCGCCAAATTCAATTCTAAATTATATGCCAAAACATCTACGTTGTATCTAAACACGCGTTCTTTTTTATCATACTTTTCAAAGTAAACAAATTCTTGAATTTTAGGTTATTCAAATTCTTATTCATCCTGCAAAATAATGATATATACAAAATACTGCGCCTTTTGATAATTAGCTGCGGTAAATTTGGTAAATATGAACTATGGCAACATTACTAATCACCCTGAAAAGGCCTAGTGAGGTAAAAAAAGTTGTTCGTCAGACAAAAGCCCTGTAAATAGACACAGTGCAAGGCCACACGCACAGTTCGCCTGTGGAGGCGGTACGGTCGACGCACTCATTCGAATAACCAATAAAAATAAGGATGTCGTCAATAAGTTGGCATCGCTGCCATAGCGGGGTCACCTCAGCGTTGGGCTGTCCCGCTGCTGTTGGCTGACGTAACCACTATCGGCGACCTTGTATCGTCATCGAGTAAACCTTAATTGCTGTAAATATCACAACCAACCAACCATCTCACAAAATAATGGTCGACCTTTTATAGTGCTCAGTTTCAGAAATGTTTAACATTTAAGTGATCAACAGTTGCTTGCCAGCTGACTCAATTGTATACAATTGGGCCATCGACTCCCACAATGATAATGCATGGATCTCGTTAAGAAATGCACGCCAAAGTCGGTTATGTAAGGTGTTTGCTGTACGTTACAATAGTACATCGCAAAAACACGTGACACAACCGATGGACATAAGATAAATTGGCCATTTTTCAGGGCGTTGTAAATTCACTTTCGCTTTAATTCGCTTTCGTTTTAGTATCATGTTATCAGTACTGCAGGCAAAAAATATCGATTGATTGCTAAGATATATTTGCAATTATGTTTAATCTTGTGCTCATGGGTGTTTATTATTATTGCATTATATAATAATATAACCAATCAGAGCAGCATGATGACTTTAAATAAATTTAGGTGACTGGTTTAAATTAAAATCTAGTCTAGACTTTCCAGTCAGTCCATGAAAATGAGTTAGATTACGCTTTGAAAACAAATCGTAGTGTTGATGAAACTCGTTAATCTTGTGTATTAATGAGTAGTAACACTGAAATTCAATGGATTAATAGTCACCTACATTGAATCGGGCTTACATAAAATATTTATCGTGTACTTTTGCACATAGAATTATATTGTGTAACTGGCATTATTTGAATGAAAGGTCAATACAATTTTAAGAACCCTCACTAGACGTTATGTTAATCAAAAGGAGAAAACGGCCAGTTTAAGCATGCTTCTCTGCTGTATACCTTTCATTGCTCAGTTCTTGTGGAAAATTGGTAGTTGAGGCTGGACGACGCTGAATAACAAAGAGATGACACTGTATTTACATCATCAATTTGTTTATATTTTACTCAATTTTAAAGTCCGTTCGGATAATAATCGTTTCCAATACCACTAGTGTAGATAAAACAAAAATGCTATGGTTACTTTTAGGACAAAGCTTGCGGGACTGTTGATGAATGAAATGGTTTAGGATATGAGAAAACACCTCGATAGAATTAAAAACTTTGCGTATTTTAATCTTCCGCCAAAGCGTGTCCCATGAGCGGGGGACGCCGCGACAGCGGTTAGAAGAAAGCGCGGCGGTACACTGAAATACACGCGCGTTGCCCGCCCTACTCAGAATAGCACAGCCTGGCAAGCAGCCAATCACGCCGATAGTTCACCCCATTCATAAACCCTAGGCTTTTAAAAAGAATTTCAAGAATCTTAACCCCGATATGATGATTACGATTCGGAAGACGCAGTTTAGAACCCGATGGATGTTTAGAACAGTGGATATGACACGGTAATGCTTGCATACGTTTCAGAGAAAGTCGCAAAACTTGTGAATGGTTGTGTTTTCCGCCGTATATTGCAGCGCCCTATGGGGACTTGTGGCGATAAAATCTATTTAAGGACCATTAGCCGTTGGTATATTATTTACTTTGCTTATACCTCCGCGTAATTCACGCGTAACGTAGGCGATATGGAGGATACCGGTACCAAGATTTTGGATTTGGAGCACAGCAATGAAAACATCGAGTTTGACTACAAGTGCCATAGGGAGGAATCGCCTGGACGTGTCTTTTACAAGTAGTTTACCATTTAAAACCATTTGTTCATGACCGGGATTCGAGCCGACTACCTCTGGATTCAATTAAATTGAAGGGGTAGTTCATCAATCTAAATCACCAGTATCTGCTGTCCAAACAACTGCGTTAAATTTTAAAAATAAATAACTACTAATATATACCCGAAACCGTACTATGCCCGCCGCGTTTTTCCATAATTGTAGTATGTACTTTAATATTCTGATATAGACGAAGTTACGGCTTTACAGGGTGTATCAGAATATTTATCTTCTATACTAAAGTAAGGTAATTCTACAGGTAAAAACGTTTGTTTTAAGACTTTTCGTTTTCATACGATACAACTTTATTTTTACTTCTAAAAAAAAGCTGTGGGGCGCCAAATAAAAGCTTGTAAGTTGTTTACAAGCTTTTAGTAAACAATTGTAATACTCACCAGTGATAGTAGAAATGGTGCGAGTGCGCGGAGCTAGCGAGGGCGCGCGAACCGCATCCTGGAGGGCCGCCAGCTTGACAGACTGATCTACAAAGAAGAATCATTTTTAGCTTGGCCTTTACAGCATTAGCCTTTGAGATAAAGACCAGGCTATTACCGATGGCATAGATCCTATAGAACAATTCTGCAACCATAATAACAAGTGTTGTTACTTTGATAAGAGCAGTAAGCAAAAGAGAAAGTAAAAATCGATCATTTCCATAGATTACAAGAACCACTTGAATCGGACAGCCAACCAGTATCCACCACCACCTTCCTTCATCATCATCATCATCAAAAGTATGGAGAAGTTCACGCCTGGGTACACAATCTTGGGCTACCTCATCCACCGACTTCCGGCGACTTTTAAGGCGCGTCGCTCACGTGTAAGTCGAATGATGCGTACAATTTTGAACCTACGGCAAGCCGGAAAAGCTTGACTTTTCTAGGATCCTGTGAGCGGCCTGCATACAAGAATCTTTAACTCTTCCCAGTCTACCGTAGTTTCAAAATTGTACGTCTCAATCGTGCCGCAACCTTGCATCTACTTACCAGTGAGCGTTGCGCCTTAGATGTCATCAGTATATCATCAGATGAGCCCATTCTTTATGGTTCATGTTAAATACAAAGGTAGTCTGGAAGAGGATAGCGATAAGACCATCCACTGTAAATTCACAATTAGTATGTCTTGTATTTTATTGGTCTGGGTTTTGTGGTGCCACAGTACTCGTAGTTTCTGACACTCACGACACAAGGAACCCTAGTATGGGGTCAGGCCTATGTACTTGTATGTGAAAATAGGGTGTGTTGTTTTTTAAAATAGCATCAAGTGAGAATGTTTTTATGAAACAGAATCCAAAATGTAACTACTTACAGATCAATTTTGTAGTTTCCTGTCAGCTTCAGTGGGAGACATTCACCCTGTAATCATATTTCTAAATAATTAATCAAATTATTAATTATTAATCAATGGAAACTGTTTCATGGAACTCACAATAATAAAAACCTACTTTAATGAAACCTATTCATCGCTCTGCTAGACAAAAGTCTCACTCTTTTCCTATTTATGAATCTTGTTTGTTATGGATTGAGAATAGTTGATCTGATTTTATTAAGATTGGAAAAGATGTCAAGTTGATTTCAACCTGAAATAGCACATAGTAGGTTTATGGTTATTTGCCATGTTACATCAATAGTTTGAGTCTTGTTTAGGTTGTATATTTGAGATATTATTTTTAAAAAAATTATATATTTGTACTGTTGAGTATTTATTTATTTTTAATTTTAATACCAAGGCATGGTCAGAACCTAATACCTAGGTATGTACTTTAATTTCAATCACATAAATTTATGTTGGTAATAGGATGACTGATATTTCCAGTTCAAAGCAGGAAGTAATTTATCACAGACTTTTACAGTACATATCACAATTTTCTAGTGTAAAGGGGGATGGTTTTACTTTCTTGTCATCATCCAAAATCTGACTTCACCCACTGCTATATGTATCCCTTTGTTGGGGGCACTCCTTTTGATTCCAGTTTTCACCAGGATAGACTTATAGGCTACTTTTAACTAGACCTGGACTAACTCTTAAACTAGTTTATTATATTTGATAATCTGCAATGCAGCACCTTTCATCTAGCATTCATTGTGCCTCTAACACCATTATATGCTTCGCTGTGACTAATTTAACTTTATTTGGTGACAGCAACTATTGATAAACATCTGTTGTTCTTTTTTCTCTTGGTTCATGTATGATCCATCAGTTTCCTATGAAAATTTATTGATTTTAAATTTTTGGAATAAATCCATTATTCAGTCGAATTTGTGTCCTTCATGAGTTCCAGGATATTGCCAGGATATTGCAGCGTTTTAGCTGTTTGCGGGTTAGGTTCTAGTAGGTGAGGCCAGGTGATTAGGGTAATTTGTCAGTCTATTTTTATAAGCCATTTCAGAGTTTATGCTCTTTCTGTACCCCTTTAGTATGAAGTTTTAGGGATACTTGCACCACAAATTTATGTTTGAGTTGGAGGCACTGTCCCAAAATTAAAATCAGGCTTTGTTTACTAAAATCTTATTTTCTCTGATAAGGTTTGATTTTTTTCCCTATAGCCAGTTAAGGTTTCAAAGTTAAAGTGACCTAATAAAATAAGTTCGCTGAGCTATAAGCCAACCCAGGTGTTGGAGCTTACATACCGACCAAAATCCTCCAAGACCTCTTGGATGTTATCGCCGAGGCAGCTTCGTGACCACAACGTTCGGAAGCGCTCAGTTATCCAGCATCAGAAAGACAATATTTGTATAAGGTATAACTTACTTCACTACATAAATACTATTATGTGCAATAACTATGACCTTGCTGTGAATGTTCAAAACTTGAAAATCCAAAACCTCCATCCGACACCACTGTTCACCATCACAAGGAAAACTCTGAGGTTAATTAATTAATTTTTCAAAATCCAAAACACTTTTCCAATACCACTTTGAAGGCGGAAATACACAACACATAAATAACCAACAGCAAAATAGAAATTACTCACAAATCACACACACATTTTTGGATTTTATGTCGAGTTTCGTATCATAGAGAACATTTTCGTTTAACGTAAATCCATAATGTTTAATCTGTGGTGTGCCAAAGATTATAGTCACAGACCATAAAAAAGTGACTTAAAGTTAAGGATACTACCACAGATAATAATAATAATAATAATAATAATGCTGGTAATTTTTTCACATAATATCATCATCTAGCTCCAAAATTGTATTAATATTTATTCTGTGCCCAAACTAAGCAGAGCTTTTACTATGGGAACTACATGACTTATAAACTAGGTATGTACTAAATTTATTTTGAAAACATAAATATTATACATTATAGAAGAATTCAGTTCGAAATAAAACAAAATTTAAATCAAGTCGACAAAAATCGCTTTTACCTAATCTATGTTGGGGCATTACTACGTATGTACCTACTGATTGCTAATAATCTCCAAAGTTTATAATCAACCTAGAAAACAAACGTAAAAAACGACTTTAGAAACGTCTAAAAAGCACTTAACTCAGAATAATAATTAAATTACAGATAATTATTATATGCGCTACCTACTGATCTAATTGAAGTCGGTGCCAGTGAAATCAGTGGCTTTTTACTGTTTTTTTAAGATTTTTTTTAGTTTGATATTTAAAAAAAATCAATTTAAGTACATATGATACCTACGTAGTGAGTACGAAATTAGAAAACTACTATTTTATAATCAAAGTACATACCGTTTTACATTAAAACTTCAAGAAACTTTGCCAGTCGAGTAAAGACTATGATTAGTACATACTAGAATATTAGACGATGTTGCACTTCATAATTGAGAACCACGTAAATTACTAACTAGAACCAAACCACAATATGATGAAAGCCGATGACAAAGCCATGGTTGGCAATAACTATCTAAGATCGTACATTTGTTTGATAATTATCATAGGTATAAATTAGGTATATCATTATAATACTCGCAGGAAGTGCCTAAGCTTTTAAGCAACTAGGTAGGTACCTATATTAACCCGCTTATCTTTTAATAATTTGATCATAAATAAAACAATTCAATTGAGAAACGTCAAACCTTTCTTTTGTAAGAGGAAACAATTCCAACCATGATAATTACAAAAGCAAAAATAGATACAGTGATTGCAGCAGCCAAAGTAATAATCATACCCAATACGAAACCTGAAAACAAAACCTAAATTAGTACATTTGTTTTTATGGTACGTACCTACTCATTTAATTTTATTGTTGTTTGAAAAATAAACTCAATTAGTAACTATTAAGCCGAAAAATTGTAAGTAGAAAAATATGCTCACGTGTGTACTCAATCCCCATGACGTACATACTGAGATAAATACTAAGAGGGTACGAAAAAGGGGGTAGTCAGAAGCGAGTTCAAACATTATATTTGGCACATGCAGGTAGTAGGTAGTAGTGTACCACAGTTGAAAGCCTATTGAAACACTATCTGATGGCATATTGAATTCTAGATTATTAATGTATGTCGGCCGGCATGGTGTTGTCAGCACGTGTTATGGCACATCATCCTATTTAATGAGTGGAATAACCCAGTTTTGCATGACTGGGTTCCCAAAACCCTCGGATCAGAAGTCGGGGTACAGCCAACTAAGCCAACATAGCTCTTAGTAATTACCTCCGTACAAAAGTTTAAAGCGTTAATGAATAAATGTTCCGTTTTTGGTATTTAGGTAAATTGCATTTCTTACCTTCAACTAGTAAGACCACGACAGTCAAACATAACAATCCAGTCGTTACTAGCACTGAAATTGTAATGGCGCATGTAAGCAATATTAGAATACATGAAAATAATAAAGTCGAGAGTAAGGGCTTCTCTAGAGCTTTAATTGCGTGGCGGTGGATTAGTTCTTCAAGTTTAAGAGTTGCGACGTCCAAACTTGAAACAAATGGACCTAAAAGAAACAAAATGATAATACTATTTAAGTACATCGATTTCATAATTATTATCAATAGAGAGGACAGCACATGTGCAAACCTTGTACCTACCTATAGAAAGTTTTATGGCAACAATAAATGCATTTTCCAAATTTATTTCCATTATTTTGTATGAGAAATTATGCTTTTAATAGGTAAACGGTTGTAAAGTAAGCAAACGAAAAATTAAATGAGAATGCAGAGTGAGTAACGCTCACAAATTTTTATCGCCCTTGAATGTAGGTAGATAGAAAAAATTAAATTGATCTCTAGCGAAACATCATTCATGTCGATTAATACTGTGTGTTACGTACTCTGTAACTGATGAACCAGAATATCGGAATCTCTTCCCTGCAAGCAAAGCCCACCTTCCGACTTATCTGTAGTTAGATTGAAAAAACGTAAGTAGTTATGTAACGGCTTTTAGAGCAGTGAATATTTCACTGTTATCTTTTTATTCCTGAGATATACCTATTTATTTACAAAATGCCTGTTTTGATTCACAATGAAAAGTAACCAACCTACAATAAACCTTCTATTATTATATTCCTTTCCACCCTCCAATAACTTTACCTGTCTCTATAAAATTGTATTTATGTAGTTTTACCTTTAGGCCTGACAACTAGCAGGTCCAGAGAAAGCACTCTCTTTATTCTTGACAGCCGCGCCGTAGTGACATAATTTTTCGCGGGTGTTTTTGAGTTTGACACACGTAGGTACATCTAGTTTTTTGTGGTAGTGTTTATATTTTTTGTTTTCATATTTCCGGGTTTTCTTGTGTTTCCGCTTTATAGAAGTACTTTAGTGGATTTCAATTTTATATCTTACTATTTACATTGTAATTTGTTTGAATTCATAGAATAGAATCATGGTACGTGTACGTTTATACTTCTTTCTGTTCGTGTTGTATCAAACTAACCAAGTAATAAATTGTTAGTGCGATCACAGATCAATCAAAGCCTACATAAAGTGTGTATGGTTGTGCTGTTGCAACTGATTATTGTCGAACCATTCTTCCAGGTGGGCAGTTACGATGAGAACTTACTCCCTGATATGCTGCCAATATACTACACAAGGTTGTTTCCTCAAAATGTGTTCTGTCGATGGCTCGCGTGTGGAAGCGCCCCTCAGCCCCTTGCAAACAGAGAACTTTCCTTCACCCTAGCTGATGATGTGTACCTGCGATATTTGTCTATTTGCAACCAGAAAGAACTACAGACTCTGCTGCAAAAGAAATGTCCTCACAAATTGGATATTGGTGCTGTTTACAACACAAAGTAAGTATTGGTTGTTTTTGAAAAATTTTAGTGCTGTTTTGACCTTATGGTACCTGGACTTTGAATCTAAAGGTTTTGATTTCAAACCCAGTTGTGCCCCAGTGAAAAATGTATGTGCATTCATACATACTCAAATCAGTTAACAATTGTGAGGAAGCAACATGCCCTCGATCAAAAATCATAGGCAAGAGCCATCAATTACTGTTCCAATTAGCAACGGTGGGCTTGTGACCTGTTATGTAGAATAATATTAACTTCATACTTTGCAAAACAAGATGTGGACTTTGACTACCTAATTGGTATACTCAGAGAACTATGCACTGCATATCTAGGATGTCCTTCATGGGAATATAAGTTATGACCTTGAATGCTTTGAAATTGTCTTGTTTGTTGCATAAATTCTCAAAACAGTAGAAAAAGCATGGCTATAAAACCATAATTATATAGGCTCAACCAAGAATTAAACGCATGTTGCATCTACAAACCCCCATTGGACTAAAATTACAAAATCAAGTTTATTCACTCAGACCACAACCTGTATGATGCTGTAGCCCCAGTAGGAACCCAATAGACCAGTGAAATCTTGAGAGGTTTATTTTTTTAAGAATTGTTGACTATGTCAATTCTATTTTAACTTCATATTCAACTACAATAATTAGGATCAATCAAATCATATGGAACACTGCGGACGTGATGTCAGCAGTGTTCCAGTATCCCCATTTATTTCAAGGAGTTGGGGTAGAAGGGGAATAATGCACAATACATCCCAATTTGGAACATCAGTGCAGATCTTAGTTTCCCAATTTAGAATTGGAATTAGGATCAATCAATATAGGAAAGTAATGATTCAATGACATCTTAAAGGTTGCAGGAAGCCTGTGTATGAAGATAGCCCAAGATTGTATGTAATGCCACTTTCTCCTTGCTACATAGTTAGGATTAGGATTGTGATTCATCCACTGTTATTAACTTTCAGGCCATCAATTGGGCGGCATGATGCAGTAGTGTTGTCCAGAGAGCTGGTCTTTGATATAGATCTAACAGATTATGATGAAGTAAGAACTTGCTGCCAAGAAGCTAAAGTGTGTGAAAAGTGCTGGAAGTTCATGGTTGTTGCTTGTGAAATCATTGACAAGGCTTTGAGAGGTACTTTACTTGTGTCTTGTGGCAATTATAATATATTATTCAATATTATAAATGTGAAAGTATGGATGTTTGGATAGCTAATGCATGAAATTTGGTTTTCACAGTCCTAACCCCACAGTAGCATTCCCTTTAACAGGTATCAGGAATTATTCCGATACTCACAACATGGTACTACTATAGGAGTACTATGGCAGCACAACATTCAGACCTGGAACAAATATCTTATGGAATTATATATTGAACCATACAAACATTTGTCTCGCAGGGGGAATTGAACTATCCCCTCTTGCGTCGCAGCAGGCTACTTGACCGCCGCGCTACCGAGGTCTTCGATATATACAGTTCATAACCTAGAAAAACGGGTTCCCTACGTGAATAGTCGCTTAACTTGTTAGTTCGTACATAAACATATATATATATACTTTACTAGACGGCACACCAGTGGGCTACTTCCAAATAACAAAATATAATATTGGATATTTTGAACCTGAAACTACTCTTTGACGACTTCGGTGGTGCAGTGGTCGGGTAGAAGATATGAGCGCCGATAGCCAATTCCACGGCGGCGGCGTGGTCTAAAAAATCAACGGCGGCGGCGGCGTGGCCGTGTGTCTTAAATGAAGAAAAACATTTGTTACTTTAAAATAAAACCTTATATTTGTTAATAAAGGAACAGAGGACATAAACAAAGCATAATTGCTGGTTCTTAAATATTAGGCAACAAATGGGTTGTTCATTATTTTGTAGAAATGAATAGAAAATTGAGTAAAATTTGTAAAATGCATGTTTATAAATTACAGAGGACTTTGGCTTTCAAAGTATTCTATGGGTGTTCTCCGGTAGACGAGGCGTACATTGCTGGGTGTCGGACTACGAGGCTCGCACCCTGGATAGTCCAGGGCGTGGAGCCATTGCTGATTACCTCTGCTTGATCGCAGGCGGAGATAGCCAGAACAAGAAGGTGCACTTGGGAGGCGATAATGTGCATTCAAGTATCAGGTAAATGCTTATGAATTTTATAATACTATTATTAGTTTTTATGAGCCATGTTCGCCTAGTGCCCCGACTTCCATGGGTTCGAACCGGTCATGCACCAATTAATTTTGAAACATGTGCGCAATTAACAAGTACTCAAAATGGTGAAGGAAAACATTGTGAGGAAACCGCCATGCCATAGTAACCAAAAAAAAACGAAGGCATCTATTCCCCATGATGGATATCCTCTATTACATACTCAGTGTATATTATTAAGGATACCAAGTAGTCAGAGGCTCGTCCAAACGTACCATCGGCTAGTGTTCCAAGAAGCGGCGATGGGCTTGCAACCTGTCACGTGGAACGACCATGCAAAACGCAAATATGTACCAAATATAATGTTAGTACTTATGTGTTTTTTTTGTTATTTTTAGTATTATTAAAAAAGTGCTTTTAACTATATTTTATGACTTCTAAGCCGTGCATGTTTTAAGATGGGGTACTAAGTAGTTGGATCGGGAGCATATATACGGACTATCTTCGATCATATGCCTTTCGATATCAGTATAAGATGTAAGCACTTGAGATGAAAGAGCAAATGCTCATTTAATTCCACATACCTCTATGACCTTTCCTTGGACTCGTAGGGTTGACGAATACGGACACCCGGTCTATAAAGCATGACGGTGAAAAAATTCATGCGCGCCTCATTTCGGTCCTTGAGTTCGAACTTTATTTTTCTCTTACTATAATAATAAAATAAGATTTGTATAAGCGCTATTGGTCGATCCAAGAAACTAGGCTGAAAATGTTTAGTAACTTTGATGATTTAACCACTACCACTCTTAGTGGCATCCACCAATGAGCGCTTTCCTGCTTCCGAGGGCACGTTGAGTTGATCCGAGCTATCATTTAGCAATGTCAGAGGTATCATAAACACTGCAACACTAGTATTGGCCACTAGATGCCTATAGATCATTAAAAAATCAGCAGGCATAAATTCATATAGAACACTATGCTTCAAACTTGTTTCTACCAATTTCATAATGCCCATATTAGGTTTCTCCCAATACGCGCTAATAGTCCCGGTGTTTTTCTCATTCACTCTCTTCTGAAGTCATCGCTCCTAGCTGGGCGCCCCACACTACGTTTGTCAAGATGCGGTCTCCACTCAAGAACTCATTTACCTCAACGCATGTAGGTTCTTCGACTGATGACCATTGACCAGCCCACTGTCAGTTCACCTTGCTAATCCTCTGAGCTATGTCAGTGACTTTCGTCCCACATCGCTACGAAATATTTTTTTGTATGTTTCAGGAGAGCCCTGAATGTGATTGACAATTATTTTGTAGAAATATTACAAGACCAGGAATTCCTATCAACCCCAGAAAGGCTGAATAAGTTCTTGAAAATGATACCAGATGACAATCTGAAGGCGCAAGTAGAAAAAGTTTTGGAGAAAATGCATGATTCATCTCTGGAGAGATGGAATACGTTTCTCGGTGAATATGACTCATATTGCAGAGAAGTTAGTATTTATATATTAAAATGGTATTAGTATATTAAAATGACCACTGTTTCATCAGCCTGAAGAAGTTAAATGCTGGACTTGTCACCTCCATCTGACTTCCTGTAACTTTTACAATCATTAATCATTCTGGTGGGGGTTCTTTCTACACAGCGTCGTGCCGGTCGTAGTATTCAAGAATATTTTTTCTTCCGCAGTTTTACCACATGATAAACGTGATTAAAAAATGGTATTTGATACTGCCTATTTATTTCCCCTATAAATAGCACCTCTAATATGACCCACCGTTTTTTTAACGTGTTTGCCATCACGCATTGCAACGCCTCATAGTGACGTGTGGTCTTAGAACCATCCTTGAAGTCATAAAAATCGATTGCAAAAAGCCGCATTTTAATCGGAGAGGCCGTTTCGGAGACAAGTGGTAATAGAGAAACAAACAACCTCTTAAGGCAAACGCATATCTGTCTTCTTTGAATCCTAAGGTGATTCCGGACGCCCTGACGCGGGGGTCAGGGCAAAGAACAACCACAAAGTTTCTCCAGTTCGTTCTATCTAGCGCCTTAATCTCTATGCGCATACGCATAATAAACGGACTCCATTAAGGAAAAAAGGGGAGGGGATCCTAGGATAATATTCCACTTTCTGTTACAGAATGGCAACACAGTCCGCAAATTAAAGTACTTGGTAGAAGAAATCAAGATACAGTACACCTACCCTAGATTAGATGTAAATGTCACTAAAGGATTCAATCACTTACTGAAATCACCCTTTAGTATACATCCGAAGACTGGCAAAGTGTCTGTTGTCTTCAAACCTGGCCACGTGAAAAGCATGAAGTTGGATGAGGTCCCAACAATCTACACTTTACTGGATGATAGTGCACCAGACAATGCTCAGCACCAAGCTAACATGAGAACAGCTGTGAAAAACTTTCAGGAAGTCGTGTTTTCTTTGGAAAAGTCCGAAGCATTAAGAAGAAAGAATGATGCAAGTAAGTATAAAATATTTATTTATGTTGTATTATATGTAACTATATATGTTTATTTATTTATACTAGGTATTTTATGTATTATGTATATTTATAACCTATTTGTTAGTATCTATTTATAACTACTTGCACTCTTTCAGAATTAATATAGTATTAGTACACCCCTAGCCATTAATACAATCGCATTCAATCCTCTCCATCCAAAGGTTGTCTGGAAGAGATCGCTTCTATGCGATAAAACCGCCCATTGTTTAAGTTTTGATAAGTTATATCCGTTTTTCTTATGGTGTACTATAAAGTATTTTCATTCATTCATTCATATATCTCGATGATCTGATACTAAAGCAAAATATTGTCCCGGTCCTCTTAGTGATTTGTGGTAATAAAACCTATTTATAAACCTTGAAGCCATGCAAAGAACCGAATTTCAATCGGATAATCCTTTCGGAGATAAATAGGTAAAGCAAATTCTAATGTCAAAAACATGTACGGGCTCCTTACGTCGCGCGTAATAAAGATTTTAGATATCCCCATTTAAGTACTATGTAAAATATTTTTACTTGGGTTTGATTGGACCGAAATGCCCCCAAAAATGTAAACCATTCGATGTTTCTTTTCAGGTTTTTCAGTGGACTTCTAAACAAATCAGTGATGCTTCAAGTACCTACCTATCTAAGGCTAAAATAAAAATATGAAAAGTGTAAAAATATTATTTTTATTTAATACAGTCGCAAAAGTAGGCAAAAAGAAAATAAAAAATATTTAGTGATCAATCAAATTAAAATAAAATACATAGTTGAATATCTAAAATAAAATACCTAAACCAAGCTAATAATGAGGTAGCGTCTAGTATCCAGAAGCGCCCTATTGCTTACTGGTTCATAATAAAATTATATTACATAATAATATATAATCATGTCGGTGGTAATATATTTGTGACATAGAAAATTGTATTACTATTTAAATCATAGAATGTAAATGCTCGAGTTTCAGTTATTGATGGGTACAGTGCGTGAAACAGCCCTTATGCCTGCCAGGTATAATCATAATACCTATAGTGCCTATTAAGCGTTATTTACACGAGTGACAATATTTCCGCTACCGTCTGCCGTTTCTGATACGACGGGGTAGCTCGAAACACTTATTCAAATAAAACTGACATTCACCAGTAGTTTTTTCATTCGGCTATTCTGGGTCGTGGTACCGGTGTTCATCTCTAAATACTTTTGTCAGCCTGCATCATTGAATCTCCTTCTCGCCGTAAGCAGTTTTTTTTTCGTTACATGCTCAGTAGCCGAAACATACCAACAACTCGGTCTCACGCTGGGAGGCAAGATAAAGTGATAAACAGATTAAATGAGAGCATCACAGAGGGCAATTTCCAATAAAGATTTCAACAGTTTTTCACAGAGAAACAATACTTGTTGTAATTGGAACCCGGGTTTAGTAATATAAGCTGTCGGCTGCTAAATGACGCATAATTCGAAACGTTTCCACGCTTAAAGACATTATACCTCAATAAAATAAACAAGTGACATAGGAAGGTAATATGAAGCATATCTGGTGTGGAATATTTAAGAGGTATCAGGTGTACACCTTCATATGGAACAACTTAAAGCTACATTGAGAAAATCTTCGAATCCAATCGTGACGGTCCCGTTTTGCTGCGTGTCTCGAGCTCTGAATGCTTCTGTGAACCGCTGCATTTGTACGCACAAAACTATAAAACTGTCCACTGAAATCTTGCTTTCCTTTGGGTCACATCTTTTAACAAGAAAGTTGATGAAGTCTGGAGAGAAACGGAATCCCATCTGGTTCAAAGCTGAAAAAGAAATAAGAATATAGCGTAACGCCATCTATCTGTGAACAGCAAAATAAGTTTAGGTTAGGTTACCATAAAACTAACATGAAGATGCTAAACGGAGAGTAGCTGAATTTAAACGAAAAAGATGGCGCTGTTATTAAACTTAATATTTTCAGTTATTCGATCCTACAAGTAACTAGGAAATAAAAATGCCGGTATCCATTATTATTAGAGGTGTAGTTTAGCCATTTTAATTTCTTGGCCACCATGCTCGTTTGTCTCTGCAGGGTTTCTATATTTTCTAACAGGAAAACTAAAAGAAAAATGCACTCATAAAACAGTATGCCGATCATTGCTAACCCGGCCAATTTTTCGCTATGAGATCAGACGGCGCGGCGCGCGCGGTTGTTTTTCGTCCGTGACGATGCTAACATTACAACTGAGCTATCTATAGATCGTTTGCAACGGTCTTTTGATAGCTAGCTGTTTCATCAGCTGTATGAATAAATGTTTGTCCTAGAATACTACTATTTACAACTGAATAGCAGCAAAATCTGTGATGTTTTTATTTTACCTTTGGAGAGCTCTTCTTCATCGATGCATCCAGATTGGTCCAAGTCATAAGTTTTGAACACTGTCAGCCACTGGTTTATGTAAGTGTAGAGTTTATCAAACTCCTCAAGATTGATGTGACCCGAACGATCTTTATCGAACATGCCTGTAAAGAAAACACGTGTTCTAATCGCAGGCCATCTATCGTATCAAAATACTAAGTAGTTGTAAAATCAAAGTTCATCGTTAGCCTTACACACAAGTCGTACCTAATCATTGGAATCGATTGGGACACGGAATTAAGAAAAGAACATTGTGAGGATTTTTTCTTATAATACGTACAATCGTTGACAGTGATGACTCTCTTTGCCTCATACACCAACTCGAATTTGCGACGGTCGAGCGTGGTCGAGACAGTACTCACGAGGAAGCTCCAAACGGTCAACGAAATGTCAGCAGGAGAATATTAAAGAACATGGTATAGTCGTAATAATATTTAAAAGGGAGGAATAGGTCATATTATAATGTAGGAACAGACAAACGCAAAGGAAAAAAAGATTATGATTGATTATGAGTTTTTGTAGAAACACTTTCGACCGATAAATCTATACTAATAAATAATTAATTGAAGAGCTTCTTGGTTTGAATACAATAATCACCGGAACTACTTGAAAAAATATTTTGGCTTTTGTTTTTTTTTTAATTCTTGAGGAAGTACATAGGTTATTTATCATCATGCTCCGACCCTTAGGTGCCGAACAAAGAGTCAGGAAGAATGCTAAGTGAAAATGAAGTAATGGCGCGGACGGGCGATGCGACGCGGTGGGTTGGGGGCTGAGGGCGGCCGTGACACAGCTAGTAAAGTATAATAGTCTTGTCGCAGTAGAATTAGAATTGTTCGTAGGTATACTTACATATTTTGCACTTGACTTACCTATCATCAGATTACAAGCAGTTTCAGAAAAGGTCTGCCCTTGAGCGTTCACTAGAGCTCCTTTCAATTCTGGAGCAGTAATGAATCCCGACTGGTCCTTGTCAACCGCTCGAAACCACTGCTGCACTTGAGGGGAAATGCCGCCGCCCGCTCCGATCGATGGGTAAGGCCCATGGCCGATTTCGAGTTGGCCACCAGGTTGCTGCGGCTGGCCTCCATAGTTTGGCTGCTGAGGGTGACCTCCATAGCCGGGTTGCCCGTATCCTGGCTACAAATATAAACAAAAGTTTTTTTACATCATTTGGAAAACTTCGCGCCGATGGGTTTTCTATTACGTTTTGCAGCATTGACGTGTGACGATAAAAAACCAATGTCAGAACGTAACTTAAATAATGCTGGACATTTTTCACATAGCATCATCTAGCCCCAAACTAAGCAGCTTGTATTACGAGAACTACATGACCGAGATAAATATTTTACACAGAGAACACCCAGACCCGAGACAAACATTTGCAGATCATGCAAACATTTACACACGATAGGAATCGAACCCGCAACCTTCTACGTCTCAGGCGGGCCTTCGTTTAGAGTTCAATTCGGGACTGCAAAAGTTCTTTCTGACTAAATCTCTTGCATTTAGGTAGATACTTGCATTGCTATGTATGTTCCGACTGTAGGCCTACCTAAAGTACATACGAGTGAATACGTTTAAGATCGCCATGTACCTATAGCGTAAGTAGTTTGGAGAAATAGTGCAAAGAAGAAACAACATTATGTTTATCTGACTTTATTCTAGTATATAAATAGTTGCTGTAGGTATTTACATAGTGGGTTAGGTTTTATAAACATACAATACAAAACTGCATTAACTATACCAAAAATCTATACTATTTTCTGTATTTACACTGGTTCTAAATCTTAGTACATACTTACCTAAAAATATTAAAGGCAACATTTACCCTATTCTGGATTTCTAACATTGAAGTAGAAGTACCAACGTACTTTACCACAATGATTTTTAACAGCTAAATATTACACAGGCATATTTTTATTGTTCAAATTACTTCCCTTTGTTAAACCTAAAAAAAAATAGTTTTGGTATAGACGAAAAAAACATAGGCTTCGTTCATACAAGGCGAAATGGGTTAGTTACTTCATATTCCGTAACATCTTATTATTACCTACATGTTGTAGGTATAGTGAGTGTTACTTTAAAGATTATAAAATATAATTTAGCTGCAATTATATTTTACAGTACCTAAAACTCATTGATTTAAACATAATAGATGCCATATTAATTCGTGTTACTCACATTAAAAAATATAAATAAAATCAGCTGCTAGTTAAATTTCAACTATGAATAACATTTATATAACTAGGCAGTAGGTTCCGACATTGATTCTGACTTTAAGAAATTCAAATTTAATAATTTTCGACAACATTCATTAAACATTAAATGTAATTCGTAATTTGTATTTCTGAATTTTAGTAAATTCGTTTTCAACTGACGAAGTTTTACATAGTAAACTTGCAATAATATAATAGCTACTCATAAGTATAAGTTAAGGTAATTAATTCATGAACGTTTTTAGAATACATAATTATACATTCCAAAAACTTTCATACACTGAAAAAACAGTCACTATATTTACCAGTTAAATATTTGAGTTTATGCAGAATAGAATATAAATGTATACAACTGTATATATAAAAATGTAAAGAATGCAGTTTATCAATTTGGGGTTTACTGAGGTAGTTAAAATAACGGTAAACTAAACCATATAGTGCATGGCAAAAATTCCGATTAAATATTGACTTATTTAAGTTCTTACTTTTTCATTCCAAATATTTATTGAAATATGCAGTGCTGACCAAAAGGTAGCAAATATACATACTTATTATAAATGGTATTTAGATTTGGTGAACATAAATGATTGTACTTAATAATACTCTGGATTATTTTATCAAACATTTTAAGCTCAATGACAAGAGGCATTACTTTTTTTATCTGTACTGCATCTTACAATAGGCTTTAAATGATTTCAGAAGATATGTACTTACAACTAGACATAAAATAAAAGCTACCACTCAAATCACAAAAGTTATTTGTATATTCTATACAATTTATATTAGGTACTTAATTCATAAATTTTTGAGAAAATTTAGTTATGGTATTTGTTACAACTTGTTAACAGTGTTTAATTTATATTGCCTATGCATATTTATAAATAAAAATAACTGTACTAACTTACTCTAAATGACATTCAGTCTTTAAATCAAAACCAATACTGGCAAGTTAAGTTTGTTACATTTTGTACTAAACAAGGTTGATCTTTGCATTTTCACTAACTACAATTCATGCACAAAAAGTATACTGTCTATTTACCCAGTTTTTTTTTTATATGTTGTTTGAATTTAAATAAACTATTTCAGGTTCATTACATCATTACTAATAATACATTATTGGTTTCGTTTTTATTTAGTTACAGTTAACTTGTAAACTAGATATAAGTTTAGGAAACATTCATTTTAAAGCCATCAATTCGGTGCATACATAGAATAACAAAACTTTCAAATATCTTGAATCTTGCTCAAGAAAATTGACATTAAGTGTAATTAGTGAAACTGCATTGGAACTATGTAGTAACTAAGAGCTATGTGTATAAAGAATAAAACAATATCTCAACAATACTAAACATTACTACTGTGACTAGAAAAACTATATGTAGCTGGTGTTACAGATTTATTTACACACACTTGAATAGATGGCTTAAATGAAGATGGGAGAAGTTTATGTGCTTCAGCAACAGGGGAATAACTTCTGCATACAGCAGTCTCAAAGTGCACTTGTTCGCTCCTATCAGGAGGTACACCATCAAAGCTCGTCTGTTTACCAGAATCACCAGTCCCACTGTCCTTACACGAAGAATGCTCTGATAAATTGTCTGAGAACATTTGGGGCGATTCACTTTCACTATGTACAACAGGTGTCATTTTTATACTTTCAGCAGGAAAGGTAGGCACCGCACGTGCCATACGTCTCCTTGTATGGTATATTATTACTACCCATATTGTTGAAGTCCCTACAGCACAGCACACAACAGTTATTATTATAATACCAGTCATATCTTCTTCATTTACCATTATGGCCACAGGTGGCAGAACACGCAGCTCTGTCATATCCTTTTTTGTCCCAAGCTCGTTAGTAATCTCACATTCATAACGACCTGCATCGTTCGCTTCTGCTCCAATTATTATCAGTAATTGATCTTCAGCAGTTAAGAAGTAACGCTCAGACGGTGTTATTGCTATTCCATCTTTTAACCACTTCAATTCCGGTTTTGGCGAGCCTGATATCATGCATTGTAATACAACTGAGTCCCCACTTGTTACTTCTTTATTTTCCATCACTCTGACAAAGGATGGCTCTTGCAATACTGTCAATGTAGAATTTGCAATTATAGTTCCAGCAGGGTTTTTGGCTGCACAACTATAAATACCAATATCAGTGGTTTTTGCATTGACTATGAAGAAGAGATGGTCTGTTGGCATGACATTCATTCTCCTCTCTCTAGCTGCTGGAAAGTCATTCCCGCCATCTTTTTTCCAGGATATTTCAGGTGGAGGATCTCCTGAAGCAGCACAGTTAAGAGTAACAGTCTCACCAGTCTTTACAGTTACATTAGTTGGTGTCTGAATAAAACGAGGAAATGTTACAATATTCACTTTTGCTTTGGATGAATATGTGGACCCAAAGTTGTTACTAACCACACACTGATATTTCCCAGAATCAGCATGAGTAACATTTGGTATGATAAGAACTGATGTAGCTCGGGGATGCCCATTACTAGATCTGGTGATATTTTCATACACTAATGGGTTGCTAATATTTCCATTATTCTTTTTCCATAAAAATGTCATATTGTTGAAAGGATTTGATGTTGCAGAGCAAACTAAATTTGCTGGCCGGCCTTTGATTGCCAGATGAGTTTTAGGATGTTCCACAACTTTGGGTTTAGGGGAATCTCCACAGTTTTCCTCTTTCAGTTTTGTGATAGATGTTCCTCTGACTTCTGCAGGGTAGGCACAGATAGCATTTATGTATTTATGCTCAGATTTCTCTCTCATCCACTTCACAATCCATAGTATGTTACAGTCACAAAGAAGAGATGAAGAGTTCAAATGTAGCTTTCTCAATTTTGTCATTGATTCAAAGGCATGTTGTTGTATTGATGTAATGTTGTTACCGTTCAGGTCTAACTCATACACATTAGTAAGTCCTTCAAAAGCTCTTGGGTTGATTGACTTTATGTGATTTGCTGCTAGACTAAAAGTTATCAAGTTATGTAACTTTGAGAAGGGTCCAGCCATATCTTCCACAGTCCATGATATTTTGTTATTGTTTAAATGCAATGTCTGTAATTGTACAACATAGCTAAATGCTTCTTGTGATATTGATGATATTTTATTGTACCCGAGGTAGAGAGTTCTCAGATTTATTAGGTGCTGGAATGTTCGACCTTCTATATGTGTCAAATAATTGTGAGATAAGTCCAATGTTTCTAGATTTGTACACAATTCCCAACTTCCAAAGTCAATTTCTGATATTAGATTGTTTGAAATTAACAGTGTAAACACTGATTCCAGGCCATATGTCCATCCTTTTGATACACTTTTTATTCTATTATGATCTAATTGCAATGAGTTCAGCGATTTGAAACCAAAGAAGGCTCCATCAGTCAGGTTTTCAATATTATTGAATCTCAGTTTCAATGTTGTTAAATTGGACAATCCTTGGAATAACAGTCCTGTTATATTAGTGAGCTTATTGTGGTTTATCTCCAATGTTTTAAGGTTACTTTGATGACTGAACAGGTGAGCGGGAAGCGACTTTATTTCATTCCTGTTCAACTTCAGCACTTCTAAATTAGTCAAATTGTCAAGTGCACCTTCATTTATGAATTGTATCAGGTTGCTGTTCAAATTCAGTATTCTGATGGAGCTATTGTCGGGAAACTTGCCCACACCAATAGATTCAATACTATTTTTATTCAAACTTAATTCCTGTAATTGTTCATGTTTCAGGAGGTTAGGTATGTTATGCAAGCTGTTTTTGTCCAATTTCAACTCTTCCATGTTCGACAATTTATCGAATGCCTCTGTAACATTTTCATTCAGTCTATTGTGGCTAAGATCTAGCTGTTCCACCCACTTGGGAATTTTTGGCACAGATACGAAATTCTTTTTAGAACAATCAACATACAATTTCAGGCAATCACATTTTTGTGGGCACTCTAAGCTTTCTGCCACTATAAAATAGCCTGTCTGTAATAATACGGTTATAAACAATAACAAATAAAAGTCTCCCATTTTCATGCATTTGTGTCGATGTTCGTTTGAACAGACGATCAGTCTCTCTTCTTACATAATTATGTATTCAATCACCACACAAGTAAAGTTTACACTAAAAGCACAGTAATTAAACTTATTAGACGGTAATTCGGCATTTCAGTGAGGATAAAACTAACTCGAAAAATAACGCAACTTGACGACAATACATTTAGCAGCCATTTTATTTTACTTTGGTTAGTTTGGTTTTGTTTGCGTTTAGTTAGTGTAGCTCTTTCTCAAGCGCGATTTTTTTGGTCTATTTTGTTGCCAGATCGGACAGATTTTTCCATACGTTTTCGTAATATCCAATTTATTTTACCCTAAAAACGTTGTTTACGTATAAAGCCTTTTGGACATGTAATACAGTAAATTATTATTTAATACTTGCTTGATTTTATCGATATGTGATATTTTTTTTCTCTCCCAACTTACAGCAGAGATGTCGTGTTTGGGCACATTGGAATGGTGTCAATGTATGGGTTTAATTTGAATTGCCATATTATATCAGAAAAAGGCAACACAGTGTCAACAATCAACTGTTTAAAATTGTTTGTACCTACAAGGACCTCATTGTCATGTTCGCCTTCACGTTAAGAATGTTTTATAGGTGTCTTTTTTATATTACATTCCATTAATTATTCCTCAATAATCACTTTGTAACTGATTATTGTGGACCACCTCACACCTCATACACCTGTGACGTTTCTCACATAATATTAACGCAATCCAAATGGTTAATTCCCCATAATCGAGGAAAATACATCAATCTGGCAATCAATAATTTAAACTATAGCATGACAGCACTAGTGTGGTTTAAAATTTTCAAGACTGATGCGTTTCGTTTCTACACTCCACGAGTTGTTTTTCTATGACTCCACTCCACTCCAGACACAAACAAAAACTGAACTAGGTACTTACTTAACTGGAATCAGGATTTCCAGCTGTGTGTAGAATGTATGTAAAGTTATTAAATTTGACGACCTCTATAGCGCAGTGGGCGAAGGCCCGCCTGAGACGCAGAAGGTTCGATTCCCGCCGCGGGACAAATGTTTGCATATGCAAATATTTGTCTCGGGATCTGGATGTTTTCTATGTATAATATGAATGTATTTACAAAAAAAAAGTATTTAATTAGTATAGGTATCAGTCATGTAGTTCCCATAACACAAGCTCTGCTTACTTTTGCTGTTTTTTTTTATACTGTTTAACCGATTTGTTGCGGCGCCCATTTTCGCAAACTTTTCGCCATGGCTATGAACACGACTGGCGTGTCAAGCGCCATAGAAGTGGATGGAACGCCTATTGTGCATTTGTTTTTATATACATCAGCCATGTATTAAAAAAAACATGTTTTTTTGCCTCTTGAATCAAGTCGAGTGAAAAACTCGACTTGATTCAAGTTTAGTTGATACATTATTTTAATTGGTTTTTAAGAGCTTAACTACATGTTTACCCTGAAATGGAAGGTAAGTGAATTGATATTTTTAGATGTTTCAAACCTTTTGTGATGTTTAATTTTTTTTTGTATCCATGGAATAGGTATTGAAAATAGTTTCTAGAAACATTTTATTTCACTTGGGGATATTCATTTATTAAAATCGAATGTTACATCGCACCTCAAAAGAATAAATTAAAAAAAAAATGCACTCCTATTGTAATTATTGCCACACATATTGTATATGTTATCTAAAAATAGAAAAAAACTACTTTCTAAATCATGATAGTTTTGTTCTAGGTAGACCCTTTAAAACTTTATTTGAGGGTGTTACAATCAATTCAAAACTGACAAGCCTATAGTGTCATACACCACACATTAAAAAACAATTCAATGCAACTTAGCAAGGTTTATTGCAACCCCTGCAATATTTGAATTCACACAATATTTAGAAACTAACACAACAGGCTTGATCTATGTGGAAAATCATGATAGTTTTGTTCTAGGCAGACCTTTCTAAAACTTGATTTGAGGGAGTTACAATCGATTTAAAAATGACATGCCTCTAGTGTAATAAGCCACAAGTAAAAAAAATATGACACACCTGTTGTGCCATCCATAACAAATTGGTTAATAACCTGTAAATTTAAGACCATACTATTTTCATATTATTATTGATACACTAGCAGCTATACAGTTGATGCGTCTATATTGTATCAGTGCACTGTTTATGTTTATCAAGTCTGTATTTGAAACATTCCACTAAGGGAGCACCAATAACAGTTTCCAATAATTTCTTTCAAGCGTCTAGCTACATGGTTAGGTAAGAAGTGTTAAGTATGAGTTTAAGTAAGTGGCCTGTCAGTTTGTTATCAATATAAACTAAAATTTCAGTTCTTTTACATTTTGTTTGCCTGGCATCTCTTATCTTTCTGAATATCTGACAGTTCCAAAATTTTTGTTATAGCCCAAATATATCAACCTCAGCAGAACTTGACCCAACAACTAGCGACCTCCAACATACTATGGCTATACCAACTAAATTGTTTTCAGCTAGTTACACACATTTTTAGTTTTCAAGGTACTTACATTGTAGGCCATTGTAATGTTCTTCACAAGTATCTGCAATAACATGAAATGCAATTAGCTAATTAACTACAATGCAGCACTATTGCTTTCACTTACTAATAAGTTTTAAACTAATATGAACCATCATAATAATAACACAAATGTAAAATTTTTAATTTTATTTTGTTTCTAATTATCTCCGAAATGCCTGCACCAATCTGGATGAAATTTGGACCATGTATTATATTAGGTTGGGGAAAAAGTCTTTTCGCATTATTGTATGTATGAACTTGTAATAAAATATCTTTGGCTATACTATTTGTATCTGGCTGATTTTGGTATCATTAAAAGTTTAAATTTTAAAGAAGATAATTCCAAATTCAAATTAGGAAAATGTGTGATTTTTATTTGTTTTTCGTACTGTTAAGATGAGTGAATCTAATGAAGAAATTCGATACATTTTAAAATTTTACTACAAAAAAGGTAAAAATGCAACGCAAGCCGCGAAAAAAATTTGCGATGTTTATGGACCTAGTGCAGTGTCTGTGAGAGTAGCACAAATTTGGTTTAAGCGTTTTCAATCCGGAAGTTTTGATGTCAAAGATGCACGTCGCTCTGGTCGCCCTATTACGGATAAAATGGATGCCATTTTTGAAAAAGTGGAGCAAGATCGGCATATCAGTAGTTACGACGTAGCTGAAGAACTGGGAATTGACCACAAAACAGTTTTGGCGCATTTGAAAAAAACTGGGTACACAAAAAAGCTCGATATTTGGGTACCTCACGAGCTCACTGAAAGAAACCTAATGAACCGTGTTCTCATTTGTGATTCTTTATTACGACGTAATGAAACCGAACCATTTTTGAAGAAGCTGATAACTGGTGATGAAAAGTGGATCACGTACGACAAGAACGTGCGAAAAAGGTCGTGGTCAAAGGCCGGTCAGGCTTCACAGACTGTGGCGAAACCCGGGTTAACTCGCAACAAGGTGATGCTGTGTGTGTGGTGGGATTGGAAGGGCATTATTCATTATGAGCTGTTACCACCAGGCAGGACCATCGATTCTGAACTCTACTGCGAACAACTGATGAGATTAAAACAAGAAGTTGAGAGAAAGCGGCCGGAGTTAATCAACAGAAGGGGTGTGGTTTTTCATCATGATAACGCTAGACCTCACACATCTTTAGCCACTCAGCAAAAATTAAGAGAGTTTGGCTGGGATGTGTTAATGCATCCGCCGTATAGTCCTGACCTTGCACCTTCAGATTTCCACCTGTTTCGGTCTCTTCAGAATTCTTTAGGCAGTGTCAGGTTAACATCACGAGAGGACTGCCAAAACCACTTGTCGCGGTATTTTGAACAGAAGCCCCAAAGTTTTTATAGCAATGGGATCATGTCCCTGCCTACAAAATGGCAAAAAGTTATCGAACAAAATGGTACCTACATACTTTAGTTAAATGTAAATAAACTATATTAAAAAATGTTTTGAATTTTCTTAAAAAATGCGAAGAAACTTTTTCCCCAACCTATTATGATACCTAGATTAACACATAGGCTATTTTGTATATTTTATCCTGGTACCATGCGTTTGAAGGACGGAGATTATTAAAACAACAAACATCTAAACTTTATAATTTATAATATTAAGCCTTTTGGGGTTAAGAGTCTGGATCCCACAGGGATTATGAGTAATGGCATGGATAGCTGGATGGCCAAATAATAAAAAGAAAGAATCTATTTAAGAGAATAATGTTTCTACTTACTATTTGAGCTTAATAGAAACTGTTTCTTCAAATTAATGATGACACAGTTGACACAATTTTATGGATCTTTAAACTAAATAATGCTTCAAAAGAAAAGCTAAATGTAACAGTAAGGAGGAGGAAACAGTACTTAACTGTTATAAAATATTAATAATCGAATTAGAGTCCTCCCTAAAAATGAAATAGGTAGATAGGTACCTAATGATTGTCTTGTCTGTCTGGTCGTACGTCGACTTGATTTCATTCAAAATAAATAAATAGGTTGTCGCTATTTCAATTTCTGATTCGGAAGCCCCTTCTAAACGTATAGGTTATTTCATCTATGGCCTTCACTTCACTTCACATCTTGATTATGGCTTTTGTAACTATAGGCCTCTCCTTCTCAACCTTCCAGTCTGTGCCATACTGTCAAATCAAAGTTTCATATTTTAATTCTCGTGATTTGATTGGCTCTATTACTGAAAATTTGGTAACCATGGTGTCATCCGTCAGCAGTTTGTATTAGCTATATTTTATATTATTTTTTATTATATTATATTATATAAAATATTTACATATTTTAGGGTGACTTATAACCTCCTAATTATTTATTATAGTGAAAAAGTTCATAATTATGAATAATTAAACAAAAGCCAACCAACACAATCACGACTGTAATCCCCATAGTAGAGATCCTCGGATCTATACTCAGTACGTATATCTGTGAGAATACAAAGTGCTGGGTAGTCAGAGACACATCCAAACATTAAATTTGTCACACGTCCGCGTTTATGGATCGTAATTAGTATTCCACATGGCAAGCTGTAAGCCTACCGCTACTTATGGAATAATAATAAAAAAAATGAATCGCTTTCTATGAATTTGGAGTCATATATTTTTGTGTTTATGTTTATAGAACTAGGTAAGATTAAGGTACACATACCTCAATCTATACTTATAAAATTGTTTGTCCTGACTGACTGACTGACTGACTTCGCACAGCCAAAACTACTAAGAAAGCTGAAATTTGGAACATAGTTTTATTTTATAATGTGAGTATGATGTGCAAAGAAAGGATTTTTGGAAATTTCTATTAAATGGGGTGAAATGGGCCCCCCACCATTTCCCGGGAGGTGAAAGTGTTAAAAGAAATTGTCTTCAGTGGAATAAAAGACCAGATAACTTTTTGGAAAAATTCCTGCCGTTGGCGTTGGTGCTTCGGGGGACATTACCTATAGGATCTCGGCACATATGTAACCACCATTTCAGGATAAACTGGGTGAAGGCACTAGTTAATTTTACTTTTTTTGGGTTCCTTGAACAGCATTTATTACGTAGATACAAAAAGTTTTAATTTTCCAAAAAGATTTGCCCTTAATTGATAAAGAGTTAAAGTGTTTAGATAACACGCACAACCTCAAACCAGCCGGTGTCGTAACGGAAGCGAATTCTGCGAAACCTCATAAATAAAGTGTCTTCGAATTATCAGACTGTACAATACGGACCAAACATTTGAAATGCACAACCAGGAAATGTGCAGCCTGAAACTCAAAACAATGATTCGGAATAATTTCCATTGTTGTGTATTGTCATCTCTCAGGCCGTGCATTCTTTAGTCGTACAAATTAGGGATCTCCTCCCTCTCTGCCACTACACCGTAAGTGTAAACATTTTTAATCTGTGCCACTGCCACACTCATTATCACGCACGTCACAAAGTCATAACTTAATTTCTTAAAGCTCCACTACCATTTAATGTATTTTCCCTTCTCTCCCTTAAAGAAAAAAAGTCAACGAAAGCATTATTACAATTTTTAACCCTTTATAATATTAAATTATAAATTTCTTATAAAACTATTATTTGTCTTAGTTTATAACACTAGATTTCAGCCACAATAATTGTATAGTCATTCTTGTATATATCCATTTTAACCGTACCGTGAACGAGCTACGTGAAGTTGGCAGTAATATTCCTCACAACTCAGAGGAATCAGTTGCCATTAATTAAAAAAAAAAAAAAAAAAAAAATTCTGAGTTGCCTCTTTTGAGGCATAAAAATAATCCGCTTTCCCTTCTTTTTTCTCAAATCAAAAAGTTTTCTCTAGTATGGATACGTACGAGAGTATAATACTCGTTAAAAACGAGGTATTCGTGTTCAAAATTCCACCCAGAACAACGAACAGAGGCTATAGGTATGGTTACAAACCAGTGACTTGAAATGTTGTTTTTGTACGATATTTTTTTAAACATTCATCATGTGGGCGTTTTTAGGGCAGCAGATTGGAATCTACAAGAACCACAATGGACGGGGCGTATGAGGCTAGTTGCTAAAGGAGAGGAACTCATAATGAAGCTGGAAGATAAAGCTTCTGGGGAGCTCTTTGCTAAATGCCCAATCGACAAATACCCTGGAGTAGCGCTTGAATCTGTTACTGATAGTTCTAGATATTTTGTCGTGAAGATTCAAGATGATAATGGTGAGTAATAATTTAATCATAGAAAAATAAATAACTGCAAACAAAAAACCCTTGCAAAACACGAAACTGTTTTAAACCGAGGAAATTTTTAGATTTATGACATCCAAAGAATATAATAGTCAAAGAAAAGTAAATTCACATAAAAACAAACCCTCTTATTTATAATCACTCACTAACTATATTTTAAAAACGAAACAATTCCAGGTCGCAGTGCGTATATCGGGCTAGGATTTGGTGACAGGTCAGACTCCTTTGACCTCAATGTCGCATTACAAGATCACTTCAAATGGCTTCGGAAAGAGCAAGAAGGCGAGCAGGCTGGGCCAGCACAGCAGCTAGACCTTGGATTCAAAGAGGGAGAGACTATCAAAATCAATATGAAAATTACTGTAAGTGATCTTGCCATTTTGCTACCTCACTGAGTTTGTTAGCAAAATCTTTATCAGGACTCCGCCACCTATACATATATTCTAGCAAAATGGAAAAGCAATTATTATTATTATAAGTAATCATTAACCGTCTTGAAGAAGTCCACTATTGGTCCACTGGGTATTGGTTGTGGTACCACAGTACTCATAGTTTCTGATACCCGTAATGCAGTGAATGAATCCTAGTGGTATAATCTATGACTGTTGGATGTTTATTATTTGTTTTTTCATGAATATCATATTTAACCTTTGTACACCTCAAACACAACATCGCGAGATCTCAGTTCTTGGCAAACTATTAGTAAAGGGGAAGTCTGTTTAGTTTGTGGCAGTAGCAAAAACATATTATGTTAAACTACATCATATGTTTGTAGATATAACAGAATTATATATACATGAGTGTGAAGATTTAATTTTTACACTTGAATAAGAACATTCTTGTTTTAGAATTTCGAAATATAATGAAATCCAGAGAGAAAATATCAAAAATGAATGTTTTCTTACAGTTTTGTCAGCATGTCGTAAGACGCTTTAAATCAATGATTTTGCAAATTGAAACATGTACAGCTAACTTAGCACCTGTCTGCGCTTTAAGTTGATGTATTTTCTTCTTTGTAGAAGAAAGATGGCAGTGAAGGCAGTAAGCCTCGTCGCGGTGTCGGTGGCGGTGCTGTCGGCAGTCTGCTACCCCCGCCGCCCGGCACAGGCACATCGCGCCTCCCGCCCCCGCCCTCCCCCCAACACGCGCCCGCGCCCGCAGCCAACCCTGCAACCAACACTGCCAACTCCGAGTGGGGAGACTTCAGCTCTGCCAGGTATTGTTTAGCTGGCCTTCTGTAGTCCGCAATTTTCCATTCATGATCATCATAAATCTTTATTTCACCAGAAAATGTACAATTTCCTGATTTTCTCAGGTTAGATAATCTACGAAATCTAAGTAGGCAATAGTACTATTGCTTACTTAGCTTTCACATATAAGTAACACACAATTTGTTAGGAACTCAGTCAAGCTCTCACACTATGATTTCCTGTGTTGGGAGAAGCTAGTTGTCTCCTCCAATCTGATTAATGGTGAATATTATCAACTCATTTATCCGACTAACTGTTGCCAGTCATGTATTAAAAAAAAATGACTGACATACTATACATATATATTTAATACAAACATATTACATAGCATATCATACAAATATTTGTCCCTTGGCGGGAATCGAAACCTTCAGTCCTCCCTTAAAGTGGAAATTTCCAAAAAACCTTTTTTAGCACACACTTACGTCATAAAATAAGTCTATGTTCCAAATTTCAAAAGTTGTTGTTGTTTTGGATGTCCGTTGATAGATCAGTCAGTCAGAACAAACGATTTTATAAGTTTAGATAGATAGCCCACCCGAGAAAGCTCACAGAAAATGAAGACATGGCGTGTATCTATTATGTGAGTAGGTAGGCCATACCCATATGTACCGAAAGTTGTAACTTTTCGTACAGTTTATTCCATCCAAAGGTTGTCTGGTAGAGATCGGTAATTAGTGATAATACCGCCCATTAAACAATGTCAAACTTTGTAGTCCTTATCTAAGCTGAGATATTTATGATTTGGTGTCCAAGAAAGTATTTTATATCTATATTTTATATAAGTTTATATTAGTATTGTATGTCCGTAAAGAGCAAACTGTGTAATTCGTGAGATCTTATATGTACACGGTTGTAACAATAAATAAATATTCTATTATATTTTAAAGTTACTAATTGTGATCATTTCTTTGCTTTCAGTGCTCAACCCAGTCAGAAGCCGACGACACCAGCGAACCCAAACTGGGTTCAGTTCTAAAATATAGGCAATTGTGGTTTGGTATCTGCACATAATGAGGCACAGGGCTTAAGGCAAATAGTTTAGCAATACTTTGAGCAGGGGGTCTAGAAAAATACCTCACGCGTCCTTTCCCTTTCTCGCTAACGAAAATTTGTCAAGTTAAAACTTGGCAGCTGTCACGTGACATTTCCACAGCTACTCTCATTCCCATACAATTCAATCTTTCCGAAGGCTTTAACGCCAACAGAAAGTGGTATTTGTCTAGACCCTTGAAACGTAAACTGTTATCATGCAGGTTTGAAGGTGGTCGCGAGCTTTCAAACAAATAAATAAAAACACTCAACAGCCATATACATGGTCCAGACCCCATACTAAGATTAATTATATCGTGGGTTCCTGGAACTACGGTTCATAATTTTGCCACAACACACAAACCTGATTAAAAATCATTAATTCCTTCAATGTACACATTGATTCCCGTTAGGTTACCCTGAAGTTACCGTTTAGGTTTAACATGGGTGTTCTCATATTAAACTTGCTTCTTGCAACTTTCAATAAATCTTGCATGATCTATGCATTGTTGAATATCTCAAGCCATTTGTTGATCTGTAGATGTCGTTACGTAGAATTTTAGGGAAAACTTCGAAACCAAGTGTCACCGCAAACACTGTCTCGAAACGGATAATTTTCCTGTATCTTACTATTGGGGAAGGCACCGACTGTTTCGCCTCGTTTCGAGAGTCTTTATTAGGGAGTACATCGCGATGAAGACTTCCGGAGTTATTTGAAACAGTCGACGCCTTCACCGGTAGCAAAGTATGTGAAAATCTTTCTTACAATATGAAACAGTGTCACTATTTACAGTAATCAAAAACATACTCGTTATACTAGATGTGTGCACACACAACTATCCTGGAATGTTATGCATTTGAGTGTGTAAGATTGTTATGAAATTAGAACAATAGATTCCCACTAATTTGAATTCCAAGCGCTCGTGGCGTAACTCAACTCAATAGGACTAGCAACGTTCATCACGGTTGAAATTTGTATGGGTGACCGTTAGTAGCACTGAGCGTGCCGTGCTTCGGAGAGCAAGTTAAGTTGTCTGCGTCGGCTATACAGCTGCTAAGGGCGGGTACCAAATTACAGTCGTAAAATGATGACGCTTCGTTTTTCCTTGAAATAATGACAGTTTTTCACAGAGTAACGAGACGTCATCCGTATACGGCTGTATTTGAAACCCGGTATTAGCCATGTTCCTTCGGCATGAACTCCAATATCGCTCGAAAGAACTTACTATGTACATACTTACTTGTATTTCAATACTACTACAGTTACTTACGCAGTGTAGGAAGGACCCCCCCCCACACCCGTTATGCTGATTTGTGCTTAAGCCTTAATGTGCTTAAGCACAAATCAGCTCAGTCCCCCATTGCCATTTTGTCACGACAATCCATTTTCTATTGTCTCTGAAATTCACACAGTCCCAAGGTTAAAGGTTAAGAGAAGCCCGTGGATGAATGTAAGGTAGCCCAAGTATCGTTCATCATGGCACTCTTTGGGGAAGGCCTATGTCCAGCAGTGGCTTCTATGTCTGTTGATGATGATGAAGTACTTACCCACTGCTGTTTTTTTTCATTTGACATTTTCATGTAATTCTATATTGTACACCATTTCATTACTTATCACAAAACCTACAAATTTTAAATATAAAAAAAAATCGACTGCGGCGGGAATCGAACCCGCGACCTCACGCTTCGAGTTCGAGTGTGAGTCCCGCAGAGGTTGAATCTTTTTGGTATAATATAAAATCTTGTGATTTCCTTTAAGTGTGGATTGACACTTAAAAACCCCAATAACCATTACTTTTTAGTTTTAAGAAAATTACACTTTATTATTTTTATATCTTATTAATTTGTACGAACACCAGACTTTTTTTACTAAATTATCACAATACAACGAAGGAATAGATTATAGAATTTTGCCAATATGTATTCTTTTCTTGCTTCATAGCGAGATACCGGATCACAATACACCCAATAAATATAGTTTAGGTGTTTAACATAGTTGTATTTAATCTGTATATCTTGCAACACCTTGTATTTAATTATATTTAAGAAATAGCTACGTTATAATGTTTCAAGTATACCGAGCGCTAATACTACACGGAACTTATACGAAGGGCCGTCAGCAACTAAGCAATAAAAAATATGCGTTATCACTTGGTATTCGCCAGAAATTTTACTATTTGGCTCTATCATATTGTTGTTATATACTATTGTTGAAGAGATGCATGTTCTATGTAAATAGTTATAGTGTGTTTTAGCCGTTAAAAGTACCTAGTACAGTAGTACCTATCTACTTAATCGTATGTACAAATATTCACGTTTTCGGCTTATCAAAGATTAGATCTGTACGTTGCGTTGTTTCTTGAGAAGTGTACAAATAAAGGAATAGGCATTACATTATTTTGTATCATTAAAAAAAACACGCTCATGTCTTTATTCTCCATGATAGACATCCTCAGATATATACGACCTCTGTGGCGCAGTTGACGAAAGCCTGAAATATTCCCGCCGCGCGACAAATGCAAATATTTGTCTCTGGTCTGGGTGTTTTCTATGTATAGTATTGAATGTATTTACAAAAAAAAAGACATAAAAGTTAAATAAGTCATGTAGTTCCCATAACAAAAGCTCTGCTTACATTGGGGCTAGATGAAATGTCCAGCACAATTTATTTATTTATACTCAGTCAGTAGAATATAAGGATACCAGTTAGAGGGTATGCAAATATTAAATTTGGCATATGCCCGTGTTTTTGCAAGTATGTAGTTAGCTTTCCGCGTGACAGGTTGCAGACCCAGCGCCGCTTATTAGAACACTTAGATTTTTTGGTTCTAGGGCATGGCGGTTTGTTGTTTGTCCAAAAAAAAGAAAGGAAGGCAGACGTAATATAAGGTGCAGAGACGAGATTTATGAGATGTAAAGCGTACTGTGGTCTCAAATATCGACTCATAAAAATCGATTGCATAAAACCGCATATCAATCGGATAAAAGGTTTCGGAGATAAATGGTAACATACAAACAGCCTCTTATGGCAAACGCATTTACGGGCTGTTTACGGCTGTTGGTAAAAATAATGTTCATTGCCCGTACGATTCCAGATTCGTATTTTATAAATTTGCTGTCCTTAAGAAGGCTTAGAATTCTAAAGCTTCTTTTTTTTCATACCGTAGCCAGTCGGGCAGACAAACCATTCAATTTAATAAATGGGCTTTTGAAAGGTGTTGAACGAAACAGTTCACTCTTATTCAATTTATAGGTTTTTAATTATTTTTTTTGGTATTTTTTATTAATATAGAAAATATGACTAAATATTATGCTTGAGTCTATAGAAATATTATAAGGTTCGAGTACTGCCGAGGTTGATTTTTTCCCATAATTAGGATCAAGAGTGCACGTCATTTTTCGTCATTGACCTATCATGGTCATTCACTGTCTGCTCCCTATTTGTATCTGAAAGTCAATTGGTGACGAATGTTTGGCAAGTTAAAAGATTTTTACTTGCACATAGTTCATATCAATACAATACAGAATACGGGCCTGTGATGATCATTAGACTTGTCAAACGTTCGTCATCGAGTGACCTTCAGTTACAGAATAGGGGGCCTGTTTCTTCTAACCCCGGGTTCCAAATAATTACAGTCGTAAACGGATGACGTCTCGTTTCTCCATGAAAATCTGTTAAAACTTTGTCGAGGAAGAACAAGACGTTTGCTACGACTATAATTGGAAACCGGGGGTTACTAGCCTTTCTGAAATCGGACTACCTATTTATATTAATTCAGTTTGGATCCCTTATGGAATGGGTCTACTTTTTAATAGGTCGGTAAGCCTAAATAGGAAAGAGAATGTCATCACATAAAATAAAGTTATCTAGGTACATAACCTGAAGGAATTTTATTTTGGATCGTCCTTCACAAACGAAGCCATGTTTTTTGTGGCGTGAAATTGAAGTTTTGGCGCGCGTATACTCTCGGGTATTAGCGATTTATCAATGCTATGGTTGGTACCATCTATCCAAATCAGGTAGATATTGGGTAGGGGAAGCTTTTTATTCATTTGCGTGTCATTTTACTCTCGGGAAAACTTGATCTTAAATATCAAGTTACCCAGGTACTTTTTATTGGGTCTATAAGTATGTACACTTACAAAATACAAGTAGGTACTTTGTTAAATTGTTCAGTCAAGAGGTACCTTCAGAACCTCTGGAAGAATATTTTTTTTAGGATAAATTTCCTCAGAAGAGGAATGTAATTTACGGATAATGTAGGTAAGTAGGAATACAATGTAGGTACATACCTACATACCTTGTGTACCTACCATGTATTAAAAAAACTTTAATATTGACTGTACGATGTTTAAATTATGGCGAACGAAAACGTGACTATTCGGTTATGGCAAATGTACTGGATAGACTGTTATAGTAGGTTGGTAAGTATACCTATTGGTAAACTAACTGAAAAAAATATTTATAAAAAAATATTTTTGGCGAAGGCCCTCCCGCCTGGGACGCAGAATGTTGCGGGTTTGATAAATGTTTGTATGACTTTCAAATATTTGTCTCGAGTCTGGGTGTTTTTTTATGTGTAATAATGTAGGTATATATACAGTATATCAGTCATGTAGTTCCCATAACACAAGTTCTGCTTACTTTGGCGCTAGAAAGTGCTGTGTGATAAATGCAGCAATATTTATTATTATTATCTAGAGGTTCGAGCTGAGGGGTTTAAACAGCTCAGCTACATATTAAATTTAGCCATCTATTCAATTTAAATCATAAAGCTCATCTTCCACCTCAGGACTTTTTCTAAGATTGTAGAGTAAACATTTCAGAACATCAATCTTGCGAGGTGAGAGTTGACGAGATTAACGAGGACTGGTTCGGAACCGCGCTAATGTTCTTACTTATCGGCAAGCCACCAATGAACACGACAGGCACACTCACGTGTGCCTATCAAATCTATGTACCTAGCGCTAAATAACACTAGCAAAATTGCTGTGGGAACGAAAGGGTATGTAGGTAGTTATTTAGTCAGGCTTATTAAGACTAGATATGGGAAAGTTTGGGTTATTCCCGTTGTCCCCCGATTTACATTTATAATGTTATGAATCGATGGATAGATCGATGGATTTAGGTCAAGGACTGATCCCTTGACCTAAGAGGCCAGTATTTTGGAAACGCTTCCGCCTGGTAGTTATCTGGATCAGTTGAGCTATCTATAGATCGTTTGCAACGGTTTTTAGATAGATAGCTGTTCTATCTGTATTTTTTTATATACCTACTTGTACATAGTTATATGAATAAACTTAGTATACTAAGTTCTATATTCACAGAAATCTAAATTGTCTCTATTTTTAGGATGGGAAGTAAGTACCATTTTATTTTATACTTCCTGCTTGAACTTATTGACCTAGTGATACTATAAGTACATAGAGCCTCGAAGATTAATTTGTAGACCGTTTTGTAAAAATATAATCACGCTCATGTTGATTTGACGTACGTACCTAAGATTTGTTTGCTTAGGCAGGTACTTAAACCTACTGCTTTAGAATTTCAGCTTTCAAGCAAGTCTTCAGATTGCTAACAAATTAACTTTTGCCCATTCTTGAAAAGTCGATAGTATTGACATACTTTTTAATCGCATTTTAATATAAGATTCAATACCAATTCTCTTATAATTATTTTATCTAAAATCAATATTATCAAAATCATCACAGTTTGCAAATAGTGAAGAATACGATAACCCCAGAGACAGTGTTGAACCGATTCTATTTAAGTTTATTAAAATACTAGTTTCTGCCCACGGCTTCGCCGGCGTTGTATCCGGATAAAAAGTAGCCTACTTATATGTTATTCTGATGTATAAGCTATATTACTGTAAAGTTTAATCAAAATCCGTGTAGTAGTTTTTGCGTGCAAGAGTAACAAACATCCATCCTCACAAACTTTCGCATTTATAATAGTAGTAAGATAATAAGAAGGAAATGTAATGTGTATGTCGTATGTTTTATGTTTTTTTATTATTGTTTTTATTATTTTTAGCCATTGTAATTAAAAACAAAGTACACACGTATTAGATTCGCTTGGGAATTAGATATTTTCCCGCGGTAAAATGTACATTCCCCAGGATATTATTATATCTTCTTGCCAAACTATCGAAATCCGTTTAAGCTTGAAAAGGTGACAGTCTGTCTGTTACTTACTGTATAATACTTACTAAAATTGATTTTGTATTTATAGTATTCATATAGATTTAGCTGTATCATTAGACTTTCAACTTTACTAAGGAGTTAAGAAAGACGCCACATGGTAAAAAGGAGACCGAATGAACTGCATTATTATTTACTAGCTGTAGCCGCGGATTTGCACGCGTGGAGTTAGTTTAAAAAAAAAACTCCCCATACTCTCCCATACATACTTTCACCGCCTTAAAATATGAAAATCCAAAAACCCAGAAACATTATTTATATATGATGAGTAGCTACAAATCCAATTTTCCAAAGTTCCTACCTTTAAAAAACTGATACTGCTATTCCAACCGTAATCACCCATTTCCTAAGGGGAGGAAATGGGTGATGAAATGTAAAAATCCAAAAACCCTGAAACCCTGAGACGAAATCCCTACGCTACGCTAATGAAACAGATACAAAAAATCATCTTCCAGGTAGAGTTCTTTGTTTAAAAGTTTGAAATGTAGCTTTTCAAACTTTGGATTATAAAACTTATCTACCCGTGCAGATAGAGCAAAACACCCGAATAAATAAACCAAAATAAACACACTATAAAAGTCATTTAGAATGATTTATTTAAATAATATTGGGTGGCTAAGGCTATGAAGGTTGGCAGATAAGTGATTTCCCATGGGTTGTCTCGTGTAGAAGTTTTCGTGTATGACTTGTTATGTCCGGCTGTCTGTCCGATAAAATAAATATATTTCGCTCAGTTTTAGAACTGAATAATCGCTAATTTTAAAGTAGTTTTAGTTTCATATTTTAAAAACCTTATATGAAGATTGGTATTAGCAACTTGTGTTCAGATTATTTGCTTAGTTATGTAACCTTGCTTGTACCTCCTAAGTACTGCGCCACAGAGGTCTATAAGTGGGCGAAAGCTAGCCTGAGACAGAAGGTTGCGGGTTTGATTCCCGCCGCGGGACAAATGTTTGTATGAACTGCAAATATTTGCCTCGGCTCGGGGAGTTTTCTATGTATGATATGTATGTATTTACAAAAAAGTACCTAAATAAGTAATGTATCAGTCATGTAGTTCCCATATTACTTAATTAATGTCCAGCATTATTATTATAATAATTATTATAATAATGATTATAATAATTATTATAATAAGTATAAGTAATAATTATTATTATAATAGTAAAATTGTAGAGAGACGAAAGAGGGATGGTAAAAATTATCTGCCATTATTATAAGGCCTTTCCTTCATCATTCCTTCTTGGATCGTAAATTAGCGATTTGACTATTGCAGTATAAGGATCATTTACGAAATAAGTCGTGCACAATTTTATGTTACCGCAGAAACATGTAGAAAACAACTAGTTTATTAGGTTTAGTAAAAAAATATTAAATTAAACAATATTTTAAAACCATGATTTGCATTTCCATCATCGCTTGCAGCGCCCCCTGGTGACTTTTGGTGTTAAATCTAATAACCATTCTTGACGACATACAAATCGATTGCAAAAAACCGCGTTACAATACGATAAATCGTTTCGGAGATACATACACAAACAAATAACTTCGCCTATACAGGACTTATTCCTGTCGTCGCGTCACAGGTAAAATAACCTCACCTATACAGGACATATTCCTGTCGTCGCGTCACAGGTAAAATAACCTCACCTATACAGGACATATTCCTGTCGTCGCGTCACAGGTAAAATAACCTCACCTATACAGGACATATTCCTGTCGTCGCGTCACAGGTAAAATAACCTCACCTATACAGGACGTATTCCCTTTGTCGCGTCGCAGGTAAAATAACCTCACCTATACAGGACGTATTCCTGTCGTCGCGTCACAGGTAAAATAACCTCACCTATACAGGACGTATTCCCTTTGTCGCGTCGCAGGTAAAATAACCTCACCTATACAGGACGTATTCCTGTCGTCGCGTCACAGGTAAAATAACCTCACCTATACAGGACGTATTCCTGTCGTCGCGTCACAGGTAAAATAACCTCAACTATACAGGACGTATTCCTGTCGTCGCGTCACAGGTAAAATAACCTCAACTATACAGGACGTATTCCTGTCGTCGCGTCACAGGTAAAATAACCTCACCTATACAGGACGTATTCCTGTTGTCACGTCACAGGTAAAATAACCTCACCTATACAGGACGTATTCCTGTCGTCGCGTCACAGGTAAAATAACCTCACCTATACAGTGCGTATTCCTGTCGTCACGTCACAGGTAAAATAACCTCACCTATACAGGACGTATTCCTGTCGTCGCGTCACAGGTAAAATAACCTCACCTATACAGGACGTATTCCTGTCGTCGCGTCACAGGTAAAATAACCTCGCCTATACAGGAGGTATTCCTGTCGTCGCGTCACAGGTAAAATAACCTCACCTATACAGGACGTATTCCCTGTGTCGCGTCACAGGTAAAATGAAAAACAGTAAACAATAATGCGTGCATACTCCTCCACACCATTCAGAGGATATTCAAATGGTGGTTAAAATATCCAAAACAGGAAACCAATCGAAAAACTTCAGTGAAAAATGATAATGATAGAGGATAGAGGGTTCTTTTAGCAGAAAAATGTATGCTAAATAAGAATTTGTTATTAATATTTTGATTTGAAGTTTGCACCTAACTGTAAAACGGTAGTTTGCATCTGGTATCTAAGGTATAATCTTTAGAATAGAATATTCCTTGTAAGAATAGGTATCATCTTTGGCACCTTGTTGTATAGCAAGAATATAAATTTCCTTTAAGTAACCACAATTCTTCATGCATTCTTAGTTCGCAACTAGTTTTGAAACAAGAATATAATATCTTCTTTGGCAACTGGCTGCGTAGCAAGTTTTTTTTCTTTTTAGAAAACTGGTTGTGTAACTCTTTTGCCATAGTGGCCGGAGCGGAGCAAAAAAATAAAGAAAGCAGAAAGTTTTTGCTGAGTTGTAGAAAATAAATGTCCGCAAAAAGCAATTGCAATAATGCGTTCCATCGTCGCGATTTCGACGAAGAAAATCCACAACGTCGACTCTACAGCTACAAGCTCAGTTTCACCACTAGTTTTCTGCAAGTCATCCATTACAAAAATAAAATATCATGCAGAGTGACTCAATGTGCTGTTTATGTTGTCTACTAAGTGTGAAATGCTGTAAATGTCACCAATATCCTGCAGTCTACATAATGTATCGTAGAGCACATAGCGGTAAACTGATGATGAAGAATAAGACGCCTTCAAAATATATTATTATAACTGAACTTTGGTATTTACCTATCAACCGCGAATTTCCGATGCTTATATTAATAGGAAATGATTCGGTAAAGTCCTTTGTAATAAAATGGGCAACCTCTGAATGAAAATGACAATCAATCACATGGCAAAACCACGGCTTATGTCAGATTTCGTTTTTTTAACTTCGACTGTAACATGTGCGTACACTTTATACTGCCTAGTGCAAGGTAGGCGTAAATCATTTCCGGTTTTTCGTCGGTAAACTGCCGGCGGTTTATGCCCAGTGTAATTTCCACTTGTCCTGTCGTCACTCTGCTGTTTCTATATATCGATTAGGTAGTAAGAAAGTTTTTTCCTTCAGGACTAGAGAATACAATCCCGAGCATGTTTTTCAATCCCGGGATTACGGGATTTTTGAACCGTAATCCCGGGATCCCGGGCCTATCCCGGGATTAGACTATGTGGTTTCTAATTGGGCTCAAATTAAAAAAAAACTTGAGTAATTAAAAAACTTTATAATGTCTTTGCACAACAGTCAACACAAATCACAATAATAATAAGAAAATAAAAAAGACAAAACAAAAAAATTATACTTTTGCAAGAAATTAAAAAGACAACATAAATATACTATTTAGTATTTCGAAAATATAATCGCAGAAATATCAAAGCATCCAATGTTTGACTTCCAAGCCTGCTTCGTAGTTTATTGCCAACATAAGCGGCAGCTGAAAACGCTCGCTCAGGTTCAACGCTGGTTGGAGGAATAGACAATAGATACTTGTATGCTGTTTCTAAGTGATATCCACGAACTCCTCCATTTTCGAACAGGCTCATTTCACGTCTAATACTATTTGCCAACCCCAATTCATTTTGTACTTGTACATCAGGACCTGGGGATTTCATACTCTTGTTAATTTCCAGCTGTAACTTTTCCTTTAATGTCAATTGGGGTTGGGAGGTTTCTGGCCTTAGCTCATCATCTATTTGTGATCCTGACCTTTCTTCTTCTTCTGTGTCATCTCGACTATTAAGTCTTTTAACAATACTCTTTATTTGCTTCCTCACTATAGCCTGTGTCGGAACTGGAAATAAGTCATGCCATTCCAAATCCGATAACAACTGATTTTCATCATTCATTCGTGGATTTTGTAAATAATTTAATACACCAGTTAAATTATCACTTCGTCGTTGCTTTATACGTTCCACTAAGGATGTTTTCATTTTTTTGGCAAGTGCTGAGTTTTTGCTAGACAGTTGTTTTATAAGAAATTTCAAAGCGGCATCAGCTGTGCATAAATTAGCATCTCGCCTACAGATTGCTTCTACTGTCAATTTAATTGGGGTCAGCACATCAACAATTTTATTTACCAATTCAAAATCAACATCTTCTAAACGAATTGGATGATTGAGATCTATAAGAGCTTTTTGAATGCATGCTTTTAAAAGATAAAATCGCTCCAGCATTGTTAAAAGACTATTCCATCTGGTTTTACAGTCCAAAAGAAGTGACAGCTCTTTTCCATGTTCAATTTTCACATATTTTTGAAGTACTGTTTCATTTTTAAATGGTGATCTTTTGAAATACACTACAACTTTGCGGATTTTCTTTATCAGCTCATTAATATTTTCATATTGTGTTAACTCTGGTACGTGTTCTGGCGCAAGATCATTTTGTGACATTACGACGATTAAACCTGATTCTGGACAGTCTAAGTCTTCTAAATCGTGTTCATCATCGCTGTCGTCCATATAATCAACAGTAACAGCTGGTTCATTCAGAGTATCATCTGAGGTAGGGCTATGTTGCAAATAATTATGTTTTTCATAAAGCACATCACAGACCGCCAAATTGATACCATGTGCGAGACACAGTTGATGTTCGGTGCAAACAAGCCGCCCCACCTTTATCATAACATTCGGTCCATCGGTTACAATAGCCACGATGTCAGTTTCCAGGGAAATATCAAATTCACTGAGACGCTCTTTCAATATACGAAGACAATTTTCAGCTGTCATACTTCCGTAAATAGGAACAAGTCCTAAGTTCCAAAATTTTTTATATGAATGAACGTTGACAGCCATGTATCGTTTATTGGAAGTTGAAGTCCACTCGTCGAAAGAAAGACTAAATCTTTCACCTGCACTTTTCAATTGTTTCAATTCTGCAATTACTTGCTTTTTGATTTTTTCACTGTAATTCATAACACGTTTTCGAACAGTGACGGCTGACTTTGGTAAATCCGGGTATTTTGCTAAGAGCAATTTTCTCAAATCATCTGAAGCTATGAATACACTGAATGGAAATCCATCTAATGCAACCATTCTTGCCAAAACATCATCCAGGCTATCGTCGGCACTTTTAGTAAAATAATCATCTAACTTTCGCTTGGTTGGCGGCGGCGGAGCTGTGTTCATATTTTCAGAATCTTGACTTGTTGAAGCTGATATAACCTTGATGTTATGTTTTGATAGATAACAAATGTGTATGTAATCCCTTAGTCGATCCACCCAAAGTCTTGAGAATGGCTGGGCACCGCTTACATTTAGCACTATTCCCATCCTTCGCGACTAAAAAATAACTCCACACTGACGTCGCATCACTGTCTTTTTTATGTTTAACAAAGTCTGCCGCCATTTGAAATACTTAATTTCAGGTAATTTACTTTAAATTTAAATGACGAAACCTTCGTAACCCGTCACTGACAGAATAATAAATGAAAAAAATAAAATCTGATTAGCATATTTATACTTTCATACAGGGAATCCCCGACGGGAAAATACCCGCAACAATACTATGATATGAGATGATCGGGTGATTTCCCTGTTGGTTCGTTGGGGACTTGGGGAATCACCTTAAAAGTAGCATATTTAATACTTTCGTACAGGGAAACCCCGACGGGAAATACCCGCAAAAATATTATGATATTATGAGATGATCGGGTGATTCCCCTGTTAGTTCATTCATTGGGGAATTACCTTAAGAGTATTGTATTGAAGTACTCAGAGTGGGGAAGTCCCTTCTAAGTTTACAACAAACATATTAAGACTGTACCTGTGTGTGTAGTGAATAGTACGTATCGTATGACGGCGTATCTAAAAGTGTTTTTTGTCGTTATGTATTAAATGCTATTAAATAACCTAGGCAAGGTTATCGTCAAGGCGCAACGGACTACGGCATATAAACTAAACTTGTATGTGGCAATCCCGAAAATCCCGAGATTAGCCAAGTGCAGTCCCGGGATTTTCGGGGCCAGAAAACGGTCGGGATCCCGGGATCCCGAGATTCGGGATCCCGGGATTGTATTCTCTATTCAGGACTCATCTAGTTTTTGTCGAAATTACGATCATTACCGTACTAAACTTTTCAAGAACATCACTTAAAGAGTATTATTATATGTAAATATTAGGTATGATTGTTGGTATCATGTCTGTAAATATTTTCTTCATAAAATGTATAAAATAGAAGGTAAAAGTATCTTCGTATCGAAATAGTTTGATACAAGAAAAACAGTCTGTAAAATTAAGTTATAAAAAGTTAAAATCATATGAGTACCTACCAAACCGATATTTTCGAATAACTAGCTATGCTCTTTCTTAGTATTTGTAAAAAGTAGGCAATACCTATCATTTTGAAAAGCGAAGACTCAATACAAAGACAAAGTTTTAACAAAAGTCGATTATTTCAGTATAACATGGACAAAAGACTTTGTAAGTCCAATCCTCTTAGCGAGAAAATGTTTTCTCTACTTGCGTCTCTGTTATTTCCTACCGTACGCTTCCATATTCAATGTAAGTACCTACTCAACTCAAAGGTACTACTTACTTAAGCGTACCTACTTATTATTTTTGATAAATCTTTTCTAAAGAGAACTGATTTCATCTGTAAAGAATTAAGAATATACCTACAAGAAGTTTAAATTACCTAACCACATAAATAAAAATATACAATTTCACCTCTGAAATTAAACAATCTGCTATTAAACAAAGATTTTACACTGTAATTTGACAATGTAACTAAGTGATGATCTTTTAATAACTCGTGGTTCTCCGCCGATGTCTCATTGTAGCACGATAACGCCTTTACGCCGATTTATAATTTGTTAAAATTACCTTGTAAATTTCATTGAGGCCCCATAGGGTTAGATATAAATACTTTATTGCACACCAAAGAACACATCAGTATAGTTAACTAAAAACTGATAATGTTGTACAATGGACGGTCTTATCGTTAAATAGCGATCTCTACCAGCCAACCTTTGGATGGAATGGACTGTTAGAAAGGGGTTTAATTGGTGTACTTGCATACTATGAATATACGCAATACACAATATACCTACATAGCTACAAAAACTATTGTATGATCCAAAACATAGATAGACTACGAGCAGGCAACAGTTAGCGACTCGGGTTAGATAGATACCTAGATAGAAAATGCTTTATTGCACAAGCTACTAGGCGATAGGCGCTTAAACAAGCACATAGGCGAACTTAATGCTAATTATTCATTTCCTTCCCAGCTGGAAGGAAACATTTGTGTAATAAAGAGTGTACCTTTGTGTAAGGTTCTATCGAAATACTGAGTGAAACCTTCCCTGTGTCACACAATTAATCATGTAGCATTCGCCGTGATTGGAAATACCTAGGTGGATACATTCGTTTGTTCTAACAATAACAAACCGTTGCAGAGCTTTTGTGATTTTACTGAAAACATGACACCTGCGATAACAACCACTAAATCACGACAGTGTTATGGCGTCGTACAAACAATATGTAGGTACTTACACAGACTGAAACGGACACAGTTTATAAATGCATTAGCTACCTCACTCTCATCTTATGCTAAGCGTTTCTGTAGTTTAGATTTATTTTTTCCTGTTACGTTCATGTCACTCGTTCTCTCATAATAATTGGCTCTGAAATGGTAAATCCCTTAAAAGCAAAAAAAAAAAAAATTATCCTGTTACTTTCATGTCACTCGTTCTCTCATAATAATTGGCTCTGAAATGGTAAATCCCTTAAAAGCAAAAAAAAAAAAAATTATCCTGTTACTTTCATGTCACTCGTTCTCTCATAATAATTGGCTCTGAAATGGTAAATCCCTTAAAAGCAAAAAAAAAAAAATTATCCTGTTACTTTCATGTCACTCGTTCTCTCATAATAATTGGCTCTGAAATGGTAAATCCTTTAAAAGTAAAAAAAAAAATATCCTGTTACTTTCATGTCACTCGTTCTCTCATAATAATTGGCTCTGAAATGGTAAATCCTTTAAAAGTAAAAAAAAAAATATCCTGTTACTTTCATGGCACTCGTTCTCTCATAATAATTGGCTCTGAAATGGTAAATCCTTTAAAAGTAAAAAAAAAAATATCCTGTTACTTTCATGGCACTCGTTCTCTCATAATAATTGGCTCTGAAATGGTAAATCCTTTAAAAGTAAAAAAAAAAATATCCTGTTACTTTCATGGCACTCGTTCTCTCATAATAATTGGCTCTGAAATGGTAAATCCTTTAAAAGTAAAAAAAAAAAATATCCTGTTACTTTCATGGCACTCGTTCTCTCATAATAATTGGCTCTGAAATGGTAAATCCTTTAAAAGTAAAAAAAAAAAATATCCTGTTACTTTCATGGCACTCGTTCTCTCATAATAATTGGCTCTGAAATGGTAAATCCTTTAAAAGTAAAAAAAAAAATATCCTGTTACTTTCATGGCACTCGTTCTCTCATAATAATTGGCTCTGAAATGGTAAATCCTTTAAAAGTAAAAAAAAAAATATCCTGTTACTTTCATGTCACTCGTTCTCTCATAATAATGGCTCTGAAATGGTACATCCTTTAAAAAAAAAAAAAATTGAAGTAAATTTGGTAAAATACTTTAAAGTACAATTTGGAAAAAACCAGTTAGTTATGTGGTGGAAGATTTCCGAGCGCCTTGTAGGTTGTTTGCCATTTTGTACATACTGAGGCTCAGTTCCTATAACATCTATCAAAAATAAATAAATAAATGTTATTATTTTAACCTCCCTACCTATCTAACGTTTCATTAGTAGCTTTAAAAAATATGATTTACGACGAGACGATGAAAATTCGTTAGTTTTTTATTCTGAAGCTAATAAATGTCTTGCACGTCCTTGGATTTGACTTGATGTTTTACGGAGAACTTCAAATATTATTTTCATACCTAGGTCGGTCCTAGTAAAAATAATTTGATGATTCTTTTGTTGTTGTACATATATAGAGAATGATTCCGAAGTGGTCCCATAAAAGTTTTATATAAGAGGGATTGCTACTTTTCCCGTAAAACTAAAAAAACATCAGCATCTTATGGAATCACGACTAGCCGAAACATTTTAGTAGGCTATTTTACTTTTGTTTTTTATTCGAAAGAGTGTCAAAATATAAGCACGTAAGAAGTCGGTTTTTTGATATTAAATGTCTTATATTATGAAGTGAACGAACATGTATGCGCCCGTAGCAACGGCTCGTGCTCGTAGCGATAGAAAATTGCGTTTCACGGCAGGATGAAGCATAAAGCTTAATTTTTTTCAGAAAATAAAATGAATTTGCCGTTTTTTGAAGCTTATCAAGCTTTAAGTAAAACTAAAATGTGTTAGAGATCTCCAGGAATCATGGTTCAATAGCATTTTTTACTCTTTGTATGCTATATTTGAGTTGCAGCAAACAAATACTTAGTATATGTAGGTAGGTTAAGCAACTTATACGACCTTCAATGAGATTCCTGATTTGTAAAGGTATTATAATTTATTTTGAGCATCTATAATAATTGCCACGGTATATTCATCGATAAATTATCATAGATAATTTACGTTTTTAGATAATATTACGACTATACCACAAAATTTACTTTCTCATGCTGGCTTCGTTGACCATGTTTCGTTAGAAGAATAGTAAAACCACGATAATTTAAATTCTATCATAATCTATTTTTTTTTATAGATATTTTAGTGGTAGCTGTGATGTCAGCAGCTACACCAGTAGGCGAGGCTGATAAACAGCGTGGCTGATTCCTCCACATTTCACTTACAATTAGACATTATACCTTCTTATATCTACTTATTTGACTACCTACTTATTATTTTATAGTACGTAGGCTAGGTATGTTTGTTTAAGTGTAAGTCAGTAAATCCCCTTTTTTATTTTACTTATTTCGTGTTGATAAACACCAAAGAGTAAATTGTTAAGTAGAATAAATGAAAACATATTGCAACGCGCCTTAGTGAATTGTGATAATAAAACTTATCTAAGACCCATCCTTGAAGACGACATTACAATCCGATAAGCCGTTTCAGAGATAAATAGTAACAGACAAACAAACATTCAACGAAATGACAAACGTATATATGGGCTCCTTACGTCGCAGGTAAAGTTTGCATATTATGTAATGACGCGCTTTGCATTTACGTTCCCCATTGGAACTTCTCCGTATCTCGTATCCTGTAGCGACGTCATATTGCATTTTACGGCGGCTGGGCTGCCAACAGCGTTAGTATTGCTGCCTGTATGTTCATAGATAGACTTCAATATCGATTTGGTTTGAACATCGTACTGGGTTTATTAATTTGAAAAAAAAACGATTCCATTTACGTATTTTATAGGACTAAGGACGAGCGGGGTTTAAAAGATTGAAATTAAAAACATTAATCCTCTTTTAGATTAGCCTAGGTTGCGATGTAGGTATGTATGATCTAAGGAACGAAAATCCATTTGCTTGTAATCTTCTCGTAACTCATTTACTTACTTTAATTTCGCATTAGATAATCTCGTCTCATGTTATTAAGCCTGGCCTAGATTTCTCTGCGGTTCCACCACGAGACGTAGTAAATTGTTTTTCAGCTTCTTTACGGTCACATATTTTGTTGATCAATGTTTTTTTTTTTCACTTTTCTACGGAAATAATGTACGAAATTGTTCATTCATGGATCATGTTCTAATTCAGACAGGTATGTAAAACAACACCTTAGAGTAAGCAGCGCACGCACTAGGCTTATATATTTGAGTTATTTGAGCTTCAGAGCAAATTGTTAATAAATCAAAATATTTTAATTAAATTCCAAATCATCCTTCAGGATATATCACAATATTAATCAAAAGCTTAGAGGCACTAATTAATAAGTGGTAGGCCGTGTTGGCCTAGTAGGCGGTACCCCGACTTCCAAACCCTGTCGTGAGTTCGAACCCGGTCGTACACCGGTCGGTCAAGTGGAAAAGTCCACGACTTAATACAAAAATGTATATACGCATAATACGTACTCAAAATGATGAAGAAAAACATCGTGAGGAAACCGGGATGCCCTAGAAACAAACATACGAAGCCATGTGCCAACAGTTAGTGTTCCAATAAGCGGCGATGGGCTTGCAACCTGTAAAATGTTGCAACTACTTGCAAAAACGCGGGATGTGCCAAAGATAATGTTTAGACGTGCCTCTCACTACTCCGTACTTGGTATCCTTTTAGATGTAGCATCGAGTATGTATCTGAGGATGTTACACATCATGGGGAACAGAGTCGTGAGCGTGTTTGTTTGTTGTAAACCAACAAATTATTTAGGCTGATAAATCATCATCATCTTCTTATCCTTATCCCACATTACGTGGGGTCGGCACATATTTTCTTCTATCATCCTTCACACAATCCATCGATCGTTTCTTTGGCCTACCTGTATTAAAAGTAGTCTATGAGTATTTGTAAGTCACGAATTATATGAATTTTCCTTCCAAATTTCATTGATATCGATCCATCCGTTACAGGGATATCTTACAAAAACATTTATACATCAAAACTTGACTTTTATTATATTAGTAGGACATAATATGTTGCGCCGTGAAAACGGAAACCGGCAAATGTAATAACATCAGATAAATCGGATATAAAAAACTCGCTAACGATGTCACGTGTCGGAAGCTCGGAAATTCGGAGTTTGTATTCGATTTTCTACACTTACCTTTGTATATTATTTGGTAGTAGCTTTACTTATTGTTTTGAACTTGCCTTCTGCTATTTTATGTTGTTTTATAATAATAATAATAATGCTAGATATTTTCTCACAGCATCATCAACCTCCAAAAGTAAGCAGAACTTGTGTAATGGGAACTACATGACTGATATACTATTTTTAATGTAATACCATAGGTACAATTATACATAGAAAACATCCAAACCCGAGACAGATATTTGCAGATCATACAAACATTTGTCCCGCGACGGCATTCAAACACGCAACATTTTGCATCTCAGGCGCATGAATACTTTTATAGATACTTGATGAAATAGGATTGTATACCTATTTCATCAAACAAAGGGTCTACTACCCTCTGAAATAGGTTATAATCTGCTTTTGAAACCCGTTGTCTGCGGTCCGTTTGCAGTTGAAGCGGTCGGTGGTGCGATAACCGGACCAAATATTGATTAATCTGCTGCTACGTGAAACCCGTCCCATTCAATTTCAAACAATGGGACCTTCCAATAGAATTTCAGCGTATTGGCGATAGAAATGAGATAGCTCGAAAATGTTAAATCCACTATTGGAAGGCATAAGTTTAGGATCAAATATTCCTCAGTTTAATTATTGTTTTAGGCAGGGTAAGGTTTCAAGGAATCTGTCAAGGAACCCTTTGGTTGTTCGACAGATTCCTTCCAGACGTAGCTTGAGATTCCTTAACCTGATTCCAAGGAATCAGTGATAATGATGGCTAATTCTAAACAAACACGCACGCGAATATTCAATTAACGATGCTTCAATACATAGAATGCCTACCACACCCAATGGAAAAAACGGTTATAATAAACATGCAATAAAAACGTGTGACTGTGCCCCTATTAGATACGCTTCAATTCCTGGAACGAAACACAAGATTAAAAAACTAACTTCATAATTACATGCTTTCGTTTAGGTACTGTTCCCGGGCGGAGCTCTTGCCTATACTTCGGAAAATTACAGTCGCGCAGCGCGACCTACATTTGCGTCATTACTTACTTTATTACGCCGGGTAAAAAGCGTTATTTGCTGCACTTTGCATACTGCTGAGGGTGCACGTGTGTAAAGTTACTTTCGCTAGATCTGTAAGTATAATTAAGGAGAGTAACGTGAGTACAATCTCAAAATCTTATTTCTATGAACGTTTGTGTGCATAAATGTTTAATATGAGCATCCGATTCGATGTCTTGAAGATAGAAAAAATACAAATAATCAGGGTGTTAGAATAGGTATTCCTGAAAAGGGCATAGTGTACATCTACCAATATGTTTAAAATAAAATCACTTTAAACCAACAGCGCCGGATGCTGATGTTCAACTATGACTGTTTTTGTACAAGTCCTGATTTTCGAAATATTGCCTTTAAAGGTCCTGAAAATGCTAAGAATTACCAAAGAGGTACCCTCAAATCAACATTTGAACATGAAAAAGTCCAATAATATAGTGATATTTTAAAGTTTATCCCGGTAAGGATGGATCGAAATTTAATTATTCTGGAGTATGGTCTTATCACACCCTATATATCTCTTTAGTCTTACAGTGCACAAACAAATAAGTACAAATTATTTTTACTTGAAAGTGCATCAAATGATTATTAAAGATGAAAGAATTAGATTGAAAAAAGGTACAGTCAATAACAGATCATGGTGCTTCAAAACGTTCTGTTTTTTTAATAATTTAGTTAAAAGACCAGTTTCGTTTTAATTATGGTGAAAACTTGATTGAACTATTTCTAACTTATCAGAGATTGATATCCACTTGCTTAGGCTTATTGGGTAGGTACCTAGTTAAATGAAACAAATTTTTAACATCGATCTGATTCTGTCTTTATTAAACTTGATAACTAATACTTTGTACTACAAGATAAAAGTTTCAATATGTACAAAATAATGTTCATTACGTTACGCATAAATATTCATAACGCTTAATAAATAGATTAGATATCAATAAAGGGATACAGAAAGAAATAAACTAAAACAATGAGAATTTAGGCACTCCACGTGTTAACATCATATCACATACTTGGCCTTTACCACGATTAAGATCCATTAATCTAGTAAGCGTCACCGTTCTTATAAATATTTTATTATTATTAAACGTAGTACATCTACTGAGAGGAAAATACTGTTGTAATATGAAAATATTTTACGAACTTCCGATCCAGACCATTCAAATAATAAAAGCAATTTATTTTATGGTAGCGTTAGGTTTTATTTTCACTTTATCTGTTGTACCAACGCCATGGTATGGCAAAGTTGTAATGGATTTGCTTTATTTTGTCAATACTTTATCATGAAGTCACTACTCTATAGTTTATAAAATACACAGTGTTATTAATAGGTACTATATTAAAAAAAAACCTATAAAAAGCCACAATATGACAGCCGGTCGGCATTCGTATAAATTGTGTAAAAAGCATTTGTTTACAAAGAATAGATTGTCACTGAAAAAAAGAGGTATTAAAGGTATTGTACGCTACATACATTTAGAGACATTTGATTTTAGAAATGTTTATGTTCAAGTGTTTTCACGAGTTCCAAACAAGGATATTGCTTACTAGATATACTTAGTAAAATACAGATTTTACACATCCAAATAACATTCTACACTTAAATCTATAATTGCGCGATACTTGCAATACTAATTATATGCACCTGGATAGATTTTTGGCATTATTCTTAAAACCCATGTTGGGGAAGATATGTAGTAAACTTATAAATAAAAGTATAATTAAGTAAGTAGGATATAAGTATCATAAAGATTAATAATTTAATTTATAAATGCATTTCTTTATATATTTTGGCACATGGTAAATTCACTTTAGAAAAGCTCACGTACCATCAAGGGAGGATAATTTGAGATCAAATTAAATTTGTATATTTAAGAAATCGATAATATTATATTCTTATGTTACTTTCATTTTATACAATATTGTCTTTAATACTAATACATACAGTAAGTAAGATATCGCAAAAATAGTTTGATTTTAAAGTTTTCTATTTCATAATAATTCTACGAAACTTGTAAGTAAGGAATTGAAATGTTAGTTGATAATCTACCACATATAATTCAAGATTTATAAGTATGTAGTTACTTACTAGATGGTGAGAAAGTGTTCGCTCATACACGTGACTTGTTGAACATAACATAGCCAGATTGACTAGATCATTTAAACATTGATATATCTAACACCAATTTAGAAATTTGATATGTACAAAACTTCATTGAAAACAGTTATCTCAAAGTCCACGAAGAACAGCCAACTAAGTATACAAACCAGTAGTGTTTGCTAATTATAAAAAAAATAACAATTCACATAAAAAACAACACCTAACTACTAATTATCAGGTAGAAATGAGCACGTATTTGTGGAAACTAAAGTTATGAAATGCAATTAACTATTCATGTGAAATTTAAGGCTGCGTGAGCTAGGATGCGACGATTTATTCGCCAGAAGTCTCTCCGAAGCCTCGCTCAAGTCGCTCGCAGAATGCCTGCTTCGTTTCATAATAGTAATTTTTGTTTCTCTATCGAGTAGGTTTTGAGTTTCAGGTTGAGAGTAAAGTTCTTTGGCACTCCCGCTGAGGCTTCGAGTGGGTTCGTAAATCTCGCTGCCAGTGCTCGAAGGGGTCTGACTGCCATTTTCTGATTCTGCTATTTGTTCTAACACGCTTTGTCGACGGCCTCTCGCCTCGTAGAAGTCTACGGCCGTTGGGGCGATCACTGGGGCTAGGTTGGCCATGGGATCAAGGCCTAAGAGTAGCATGACAGTGGCTGGATGCTCCATTATGTATTGCGTCACGCAATGTAGGAATGGTTCAGTTTGCGTACAGCGGTGTACTTTTGTTCGTTCCGGAGAAATCGGCCTCTCTTGCTGTCGGTGGAAAATAAAAATCTCAATGTTTATACTTATTTATGAATTGTCTCAATTCTAATGATAATGAAGAAACATAAAAAACGTTTAGAAGAAGATGTATCCCGTTTATGAGTGACGACTATGCCTAATCAGCTACAATCTTTATCTGCCCATAAACGTAAATCCTTTAAATTAATTCATGATATTAATTATTAACACCTTTGTCTGATGTTGGACAAAAAGACCCTCTTCCTGAGCGCCCATTCAGGCCTTAACCCTTTGAATTCAGTTTTAACTAAGCTCTATTCAGAGATGTTCTTAATTTCTGAATTAAACAGTTTCATCTTTGAGATGAAATATTTTTTGGTATTTCTGCTTCTAACTGCCTTGCTTTTAATTTAAAAGAGACGCAAAGCTTAAATTGAAACTAAAAAAGTAATGACAGATTAAAAGACTAAAGAAAATATAAAGATTTATTTTTTTGGTTTAATTGTGGCGCTATTTTGTAAATTTAAAAGACAGCGGAATTAAGGAATCGCTGCCCACATAATTTATATTTGACTTTATTAGACTATAGAGATATTTGATTGATTTGATAGATCTTTCAGGGCGACTGGTCGAAATGACACGTGACCAGAGATCTCGCTCTTATATATAGATAGATATATCTTTATTGTACACCTGTAAATACAAAAGAAACACGAAAAATAAATTATAATAATACCTAGTGGTATGGGCCACCGTATTGCTGAAAGTGATCTCTTCCAGACAACCTATCCAAAGGTTGCCTGGAAGAGATCACAGGTCAGAAACCGAAAGAACAAATAAGGACGGCGGCGTGCAACCAACATCTGGGTCAACGCATTAGCATTGCCGCTCAGCTTGGCAATGCGGCCAGTATTTTGGGAGCGCCTCCTTCTGGTAGTGATCTGGACCAGTTGATCTATCTATAGATCGTTTACAACGGTCTTTAGATAGCAAGATGTTTCATCTGTATTTTTCGTATATACCTACTTGTACATAGTTGTATGAATGTCTTTCAAGATATTTGAAAGTTGGAGATTGCAAATCACCTGATCCCAGCAGAAGACGTCGGGTGGATGGCTGCAACTTCTCGCAAGCTGCTGGTTGTGATGCTGGTTCCACTGCAGGTTCGGATTGGAATGTGCTGAGTGCCAACCTGGAGGGCCCGTCATCTCTTGAAGAGCTTGGATTGCGTTTCGGACCTGAATCGAAGCTCAGGTTAAAGCTTTATCATCAATGTCAAAAGTTTATATCCTTGGCATAAGATAATGGCTAAAATACATCCTGCAAACTGAGTGTGGATTCATATTACTTGACCTTGAGCAAAGCTTACTCGGTAAATCTTGGGTCCTGATACTTTTCATTTTGGTAGTTTACTTCTCAGGCTTATCGAGTGTAGTTGATGATTTTAGATAGTTATCACAACTTTAAAAAGAAATTGTAAAGTTATTGGGCATCCTATCGACTAATTATTAATTATCAAAACCATAGGTACGTTAAATGTACCTAATCAACACAGTTATAATGGTGCAAACACATGTTAGTTCATTTTTGGCATTATCAGATTCGTTCACGCATAACTAACTAGGCTGCCATGTCAGAAGTGTCATAAAAACCCATAATAAACAAAACAATGTTTATTTTTCCTCTTATCGGAGTGATATCATATTATCGGAATCCTTGTACTGGCAAATGGGTCAACACTTTATGACATCATTGTTTGACTTTGGATTGAAGCCTGAAACCCTTTTTATAGGAATAAACATAACAATTCATCACAAAATGAAGGCAGGTGTTTTTCAGTTACATAAGGGATTTGGATTCAAAAAGAAATACCGTATAATATTCTTAGTTTTATAAAGTTTTTTTGTAATATTACTGTGGTTGCACAACACAGTAATATTAAGTATTTTTATTCATTAATCAATTGTGTTAACACAAAAATGCTTTCTCCAAATTAAAAATAAATATTGTTGCAATAAAATTACATGGGAACCTGGATTTAAAATCCTTTTGAGACACAGTGACACAGCCAATAAGGTGAAAGAATATACTTTTCAGCCCGCTTCACCTAAATTAAGTAGGTAAGTAAGAACCAGTTGGATATCAATGTGTTGCTTACCTCCTGACTCAGAGCCGCCACGTCATGATGTAGGCTCGACACTTGTGTATCAAGCCGCTCTACCGATGACCTCGTATTGTGCATCTCTAGGTTCAACCCTTCTAAAGAGTCTGATCTGGTGAACTTGGGCGTAGCCACCGATCGCTGTCGCTCTATCCGTTCGCGCAGTTCTCTATGTGAGAGGCGCTGTTGTCCATCAGTTCTAAGAGACGAAGCAATTCATACTTTGTTAATACCAATTAGGTCAATAAACTCGATTCTATAGGCATAATATCAGCAAACATGTGGAAAACAATCGGCTAAGGCTTTCTCACGAATCATAGAACAACCACATCACAGCAGCTGCCTGAAGTTGCTTTGTTGAGAGCACCAGTTGTATGTACCATGTAATATGTCTCTTCACCTATGAAATTGCCGTTTTGTCCAAATGGCCATTTTGAACTGAAGTATCTGCAGTTTCACTTGGAATTCGAATCTCAATTAAATGTTTTTTTTTTGCATGTTTTCAAAAACCCAAAAAAAACAAAAGAATTGTTCTTTTGTTTTTTTGGGTTCTGTTTTACCTCCACTTTCATAACCTTTACTCGCGTATTTTTGAATATGAATTTCAACGTCGGAACAACGTCTCAAATGGCACGAAATATTAACAACATGTATGGACCTAACACTACCAATGAATTATCAGAGCGTTATTGGTTCAGCTTTAAAATAAAATAAGATCTTGCAAACGAACCTCGTGAACACTCGGAGAACAAGATTGACAATAACGAATATAAAGCGGATCCAACTTAAACAACGTCTATGCATGCTTTGGCTTTTGATGTTAGTGTAAAAATAATATGGGACCATTTGTGGCAAATTGGCAAAACAAAGAAGGAAAATCGGATTATATTTTCCCAAATAAAACAGCAATTTCATAGGTTATCTAATATTTGCTTTGTTCAGCAAACAGCTGATCCGGTGAACAAGCGCAGTGGCCGAACACTTTTTTGTCGCTGTCGAGTGGCTGTAGTGTAGTTCTAGTGTAGTTCGTCTGAGGAGGTTTGCACGTTACGTTTGTTCGCGGCTTAAGATCCTCTTTTGATATTTGATAGTTTTTTACTTGTCTGATATTGCATATTTCTCAAAAGATACATGTCAGTTCAAAGTACGAGCTATACTTAGTACGTTATGATACTATGCCTTCACAATTGCATAGCTTGTCTTTTGAGAAACTTACTTGTTGCTCTGTTAAATAATCAACAAAGTTGCAAAGGCATTACAAGCAAAGTTAATGTGCTCTCAGCGATTGTAAGTTTGAATTGTAGGTTACCCAAGGGTAACCATTACTTTTGGATATAACCTTATCCTGGCATTAATGGTTGGGTAGAGGCAGCGACAAACTAAGTAATAAATGGTAGATTTCTCTGATAAATAAGTATCTCACTTGGAAAATAGAAATCAGTACATATTATAATAACCACATGGTTGTATGAGTTTGAATACTAACCTAAACTTAGCATGACGAGGACTATTCTTGTTAGAAGTCGGCTGCTTTTTAGGTGACGGTGCATGCTCTTCTCCATTTCCATCATCCTCCGATATAGAAGGTAACGTCAACGATGGATGTCCATTTCCATCGGATTCCGTAATCAGTACATATTATAATAACCACATGGTTGTATGAGTTTGAATACTAACCTAAACTTAGCATGACGAGGACTATTCTTGTTAGAAGTCGGCTGCTTTTTAGGTGACGGTGCATGCTCTTCTCCATTTCCATCATCCTCCGATATAGAAGGTAACGTCAACGATGGATGTCCATTTCCATCGGATTCCGTAATCAGTACATATTATAATAACCACATGGTTGTATAAGTTTGAATACTCACCTAAACTTAGCATGACGAGGACTATTCGTGTTAGAAGTCGGCTGCTTTTTCGGTGACGGTGCATGTTCATCTCCATTTTCATCATCCTCCGATATAGAAGGTAACGTCAACTATGGATGTCCATTCCTATCTGATTCCGTAATCAGTACATATTATAATAACCACATGGCTGTATTAGTTTGAATACTAACCTAAACTTAGCATGACGAGGACTATTCGTGTTAGAAGTCGGCTGCTTTTTCGGTGACGGTGCATGTTCATCTCCATTTTCATCATCCTCCGATATAGAAGGTAACGTCAACTATGGATGTCCATTCCTATCTGATTCCGTAATCAGTACATATTATAATAACCACATGGCTGTATTAGTTTGAATACTAACCTAAACTTAGCATGACGAGGACTATTCGTGTTAGAAGTCGGCTGCTTTTTCGGTGACGGTGCATGCTCATCTCCATTTTCATCATCCTCCGATATAGAAGGTAACGTCAACGATGGATGTCCATTCCCATCTGATTCCGCTTCTGCTTCGTAACCCTCCCTCAAGTTGTACGTTAAATCGTGATGGATATCGTGTAAGAATTCTTGCTGGTACTCCGGGTAGAGTCGCAGCACTTCAGCCAGTCCTCCCATGTGGACGGATTTCAAGTCGCAATACGTCAGCGCCTGTACAAGGAATTATGCAAATGAAAACCCATTAGTAACTCGTATACTAGTTAGGTTAAGTGATAGCCCGCAATGCGATAACTGCCTTTGGTTAAATTTTAAACTAGTAATTTCACTGAGTGTTTGGTTCCAACGGAAGATCAGCGTTGTGTTGCCAGTTGACACAATAAATGTTGAGTTGGACGCCAATTTGCGTCGTTGCATATTGGTAGGTATCGGGAGGCACATAAATAGTTTTATTGTTAGTTAGGTATTGTTTGTGTAAATCCCGTGTGTGTATTGTCTGTTTGTTTTATATTGTGCAACGTTTGTTTTTTCACAAATAAATGTTTTTTTCTATATTTCTTTCTAGAGGGTTGAAATTCGGAAAATACTTTCTTAGAGCATCCTAAAACATTGCGCTGTGTAAAGAAAATTGCAGTCAGAACATTGCTCATCACACTTTAATACAATGTAGTCTTAACGGTTCAAGGAAGAATCGTTTAGCCAGTGACACTCCATATTTTTCAAAATCTACAAAGTCATTACGGAATGTCGACGATGAAACTTAATAATTCTTTCATTACGAGACGGTCGGCGACATTTCTGATTCAATAAAATAGATGTGGCTCGTTACGGGATCTTTTTTACTGTGCGTGTTCTGTCAAAAAGGGAATAAACACATAAAGGTACCTTAACATCGCTGCTGGATTTGACGACGACGTCAGGATTATTGCCTGAAGACGTACCGGTTCCATTGTAGGCTTGCAAATGGGTATTCATATCGCAACCCACCAAATCTCCTTTACCTATTAAACGTAGGATTTAATTTTAATTGAAAATATACAGTTGAGTTTCAGCAAAGTTAAGTCTAAATCGGTACCTCAAATTGCGTCTGAACTGTTTTGGAGTAGGAACTTGTTCAGAGCATATCCAGTGTCAAAAGTTTTTAGTCGATGGTTTGTCATATTTAATATCAACTTTAACTTAAGGGAAGTAAACATGAATCGCTACTTCAATATGCATAATTATACCTACTTAGTAACAGAATACATCAAACCTGAAAATAATGTATGTTGTAACCAATTAGAGTAGTTACACATCTGCTCGCTAACCTTTTCAGTCAAATGGACTGAAATAATCAATACAAATTGAGTGGACGCCTGTTAGACCGATTTGCTAAACGTTCAATGTCCACGCCAGTCGCCCGCGTAATTGCTTACCCAGAATAGCGACGACCATATCATTCTGCATCACTTCCATAGAGCCGTTGCATATGTAGTAAATGTATGTTAGAGCATCCCCTTTGTGGACTAGGTACTCCCCCGGTGCGCAGAAGTTATTCCGGATATGCAGCGATAGCAACTTCAGGCAGCCCTGCGACGCTGCCTCGAATATAGGGAGTGATAAAATCTCGCGGTGTAAATGTAACGAGACGTCCCCTCTCAACTCCTCGGGGAACTCTTTGAGCGTCTAAAAATACACAATAGCTATAACCGTTTTGTAAACACTGATGAGCTGCCGCATCAATTGGCTTGCTTCTTCAGTTAAATAAGAAAAAAAGACTAGCCATTTGCGATTATATCAAAAAAAAATTGGTTCTCTGAAAAAAGGGTCAGTAAAAGATTATATCTTCTAAAAAAGTGGATAAATTTATCGCACTATATTTCGTTTCCAGAACATTTAGCTCATCTGTATTTTGGGTCGAGATCAAGCGGGACTATCATGCTCCCAGATCTACCATTAGGGGACTCATGCTGGCCTAATGAAGCGTACCTAGTTATTTCACAAAGCAGTAGTAGTACCCAAGACAACGATTTAGACGACGGAATAAAAAAATATTCCAGTTTTTCTCTTCTGTCTGAAGAAATGTTTATATTCTATTCAGTCGACAAAACCGCTCATTGTCTTGGGCAGCGATCATGCTAAGCCTGCAGCTATACTACACTACACTAAACCCATAATGGTTCGTGTTCAGTGATTTAGGCTGTGTAGGGGCAGTATTGAGCAATCTTACGGGCATCTATCAGGGCAGCCGATGTAAACAAAACAAATTTTGGTAAGCAAACATGACAAGCGCGTAACATTTATCTTAATCAAAATGACGATGAATTGAGCGTTGAAGAATATACCTCGTGAATATCAATTCCATGGTTGAGAGACCACATTGTTTGGAAATAGTCTTGCATTCTTTGTTTTAATTCCTTCGGTACTTGGTTCAGAGATAAGAAATCTTTCAAGTCCCGCCATTTGCTCTGGTACATTGAACGGCGAGAGTACATTCTCTGAATAATTGCTGTGACGTTACCGAACACGACAGCATGCATTAAAGCTGAAATATAAGGGGTAGTTATTACTTACTGGAATTCGATACTGTAGATGATATCTTAACTTTTTTGGTCACTTTGATGATGCTCCGAAGTATACAACAAGCTTATATTAGAGAACTATTATAAATAAATCCACAAACAGTCAATTAGACGTGTTTACGGATGCAAATAAACAAGTGCAAAGAGGTAGTTTCACAAAGAGTGTTTTTCATATTTTTTTCTTATAAATTAAGAGATTTCGTTTATTCAATACCCAGACTAGGAATAAATGCAAACATCATGGCGACTATCTTGTGATTTACCAAATATTAAGTTGCGGTAAAATGTGTGAGTTTGAATCTCATTAAGCTGTTTTTTTTGCCTAGTCGTAGTTAGTTCAATTTGTTAAAAAAATAAACTCACATTTGACGTCCCACATCAAATTTGTTCGACTGTCGCCATTTCATTATACACATAAATAATGGTTCATATCACATAACAAAAACAATGGTTTGTATTTTCATTATTTTTCTCTATTTTATAAGGGACAATACGAGTTTCACATTACACGTATAGTTAACGATCTTTGGTCTTCAGACGAGTATTGTTAAGAAAGTTTAGAACGTTCTTGAAAGTCGATCCAACAGAATCATGTTTCCGAACTGTAAGCTAACTATTATAATCCCCGCCTTAGAGCTGTAATTTATGGATAAGTTAGATGTATGTGTTTATATATTGAGCTATTAATCTGTTTATATTCAAAGGAGTTCATCAACTGACGATAAGTAAGCCATTGGAAACGTTTCACTGTTTATCTGTGTCAATAAATTATCACATGGAAATATGGCTTTGATATTTGCTACGGCAAGCTTTTAGGTCACATCATATTCCATGTTTATAGGCTTTTATAAAAACTGTGAACTATATGTGACACTTAACTTTAACTTTTAGGTATTTTTTTTGGGTTCCATACCAAAGAGGTAACAAGTGGATCTTATTACTAAGCCTACTCCCGCACCCGTATGTCTGTCACAGGGTTGTATCTAAAAATACGTATTAAATATAATCAAAATACGTGTGTAAACGGCCTATAAAAATAAAAATAAGGCAAATAAACAAAAAAAGCATTAAGTTGGTCCCCATATAAAAATGTATACTAAGTATCCTTTTATTTACCAAAGAATTGTGTATTGTGGTAGAGAGCTTTTTCGGGTCAGGACTCGCCATTGGCCCGTTTTTATTTATCTATGTGTGGTATATGTAGGTACTCATTATTCTAGATGAGGGTAGTTATATTGACGGTGGTCAGTCGGTTGTCAGCCATTAAACGAGTTCAAGTGAATGCCGTGTTTCCTTGGTTATTATTCCCTTAAATACAGAACATTTGGCGACGATTTCTTATTCACGTGTGTTTTTGAGTGACTTTGTTACAAGTTTTGTGTTTGCAATGACAAGTGAACACGCAAAAGCAAATATAATGGTGTTCGGCGGCAACCTCTCATTTGATCACCGCGTGCAAGAGTGGAGCATTTTCAAGAGTCGATTTATCCAGTACTGTACGGCGAACGACATCGTAGACGACACCGATAAGTCTGGTATAAAAAGGCGAGCTCTTTTGCTCACTGCGCTGGTGGAAGAAACGTACCGCGTCGCAAGAGATTTGGTTTTTCCTAAAAGTTTGGATAGCGTCGAGTACAAAACTCTTTTGGAAAAGTTGGACGTCCACTTACAATCAAAAAAGAGTACGTTCGCCGAAAGGTACAGGTTTTACAAGGCGGAACAACGACCGGGAGAAGACCTAGCCGAATGGGCTGCGCGAGTGCGTAATTTGGCTCAGTACTGCGGATTCACGTCGGAGTTAGATACCGCTTTGCGCGACAGGTTCGTCTTGGGATTAGAGAATACCAAGGAGAAAGAAAAGCTGTTTGCTGAAAGCATCGAAACCTTGAGTTTCAACAAGGCGTTGGAGCTGGCGCAGAGCGTGCGGTGTGCGCGCACTGCGTTGCAGACCGCGCGAGCTGGCAACGCCGCGGCCGGCGCGGCTGGCGCGGGCATCGTGGAGGCGGCGCAGGCGCAGCCTGTGTTCGCGTTGCAGCGACCGGGCGGTGCCTCAGCCGGGGATCATTCACGAGTGTCAAAGTGCTGTGATGTGTGCGGTTATAAAAATCACTCAAAAGAAAAGTGCCGTTTCGTAAATTATACCTGTCAAAAGTGTAACAAAAAAGGCCATCTTAAAAAGGTGTGCAGGGCTAAGATAAGTGATAGCAATTTTTTGGGAACGGATGACGATGACGCTGGCGAAGGTATTTATAATTTATTTAATATAAAAAACTTGTGTAAGGACGAACCAATCTCGCGGAAAGTCATGTTAGATGATAAAGAAATTCTCTGTGAAATTGATTGTGGCAGTGCTGTTTCTGTTTTACCGACAGTGATCTATCAACAGCTGTTCAGTTGCGATAACGAGAGTTACCGTTTGCAGCCGTGTAATGAGGTTTTTAACTTTTATACGGGCGTGAAAATTTCACCAATGGGTTGTTTATCATTGCCAGTGACCTTTGAAGGCCGCAGTAAGCAATTGGTTTTCTTTGTTATCAAAACAAATGAGAAACGTCTGCCTCTTTTGGGTCGCGATTTTATGAGATTATTTAATTTACATTTGTGTGCTTTGAATTGTAACAGTTTATCGATAAACAACGCTAGTGATGATCTCGTGAGAAGATATTCAAAGCTTTTCTCTGACGAATTAGGCAGGTTTAATAAATATAAAGTCAGCTTGAAAATAAAACCTGATGCGCACTTAAAGTTTTTTAAGCCTCGACCAATGCCCCTTGCTTTGAAGCCCAAAATAGAACGGGAGCTGGAGCGATTATTGGCTGCAGGTATATTAGAAAAAGTCGATCACTCAGACGTAGCTACGCCCATTGTGCCAGTGTTGAAACCTGATGGTAACGTTAGAATTTGTGGGGATTTTTCTGTAACATTAAACAAGGCCTTATATCTAGACAATTACACACTTCCTCGTATTGAAGATTTATTTGCCAAGCTTCATGGTGGAGTAGAATTCAGCAAGTTAGACTTAAAATTGGCTTATCTTCAACTGGAGCTCGATGACTCGAAGAAATGGTGTTGTATAAACACACATAAAGGGTTGTATAGGTATACTAGGCTCGTACTAGGGTTAGCTAACGCGCCATTTATTTTTCAACGCACAATGGAACAGCTTTTGGGTGACATAGATGGTATATGTATTTATTTGGATGATATTTTAATCACTGCTCCTAATAGGACGTTGCATTTAGAAAGATTAGAACAGGTTCTGAAGAGGTTGCAAGATGCTGGGTTGCGATTGAAGCGCGATAAATGTGAATTATTTAAAAGCTCAGTGGAGTATCTAGGCTATAAAATAAATAAAGACGGGCTGCATAAATCAAATAGTAAAATTGAAGCTATTTTAAATTGCTCAGCCCCCAAGAACGTTAACGAATTGAAGTCATTTTTAGGAATGGTCAACTATTACCGTTGTTTTGTTCCAAATACGTCTTCGGTGCTAAGCCCTCTAAATAACTTATTGAAAAAAGGTATAAAATGGACATGGGATAAAGCTCAGTCAGACGCATTTGCAACAATTAAAAATGAGCTGGCTTCGGATCGCGTGTTGGCCCACTATCACCCGGAGTATTCCACTATAGTGACGTGCGACGCGGGGCCCGCAGGCCTAGGCGCGGTGCTCGCGCAGAAGCAACCCGACGGCTCCGAACGGGTGGTGGCTTATGCTTCTCGTTCCTTGTCGAAAGCCGAGACGAATTATGCACAAATTCAGAAAGAAGCGACCGCTATTGTTTTTGCGATTAAGAAGTTTAATCATTATTTGTATGGACGTACGGTGCCATTTGTATTGCGCACGGACCATAAACCGCTTTTGTCCATTTTTGGTAAGGAAAAAGGAGTGCCCGTTTTAGCCGCGAATAGATTACAAAGGTATGCTTTGTTTTTATCAGCATATAATTTCAGAATTGAATACGTAAAGAGTGATGATAATGTCGCTGATTTTTTGTCACGATCCGTGGCCACTGAATTAAATGAGTTTGGAGAAATTGATCGCTCTTTGTATATAAATTTCATTGGTGAATCCGTTTTACTACCTTTAACTATGAATGACATCCGAGTGGAAACCGCTCGGGACGTGGTTTTGAGGCAGGTGATTGCATTTATTAATAACGGTTGGCCGTCTAAAATCATGAACTCTGATTTGCGTCCATATTTTTTGTGTCGTTGGGATTTAGCAGTCGAAAATGAATGTATTTTGCGTGGCCACAAAATAGTTATTCCTTCTTGCTTTCGTGAAAGACTGTTGGATGAATTGCACAACTCGCATTTTGGTGTGGTTAAAACGAAATCTGAAGCTAGAACGCGTATGTGGTGGCCAAACATCGACAAACACATTGAAGAAAAGATAGGTTCATGCAGCGTTTGCAACACGCTCCGCAGTAGCCCACCAAAGACGCCGCTAGCGCCGTGGCCATACCCCGAGCGCGCTTGGGAGCGCGTGCATTTAGATATGTTTATGTTGGGCGGTAAACAGTTTTTAATTGCCGTTGACGCTCATTCTAAATGGGTGGAATGCTTTGTAATGCAAAAGACCGATAGTGATTCGGTTATTAGTAGACTATGCGAAATGTTTAGTAGATTTGGTTTAGTGCGGACTTTGGTCACTGACAATGCTACCAATTTTTGTTCGAATGAATTTGAAACATTTTGTCGGTTAAACGGAATTCAGCATTTGACCGGGGCACCATATCACGCAATGTCGAATGGCCAGGCAGAAAACAGTGTTAAAACCATTAAAAATGGTTTAAAGGCGATTTGTTACAATAACAATCAAAAAGTGATTCAGAAAATTATAAATAAGTTTCTATTTGACTATAGGAATTCAATCCATTTGTCTACTGGGTTTTCTCCAGCCCATTTGATGATAGGGCGGCCTTTGCGTTGCCGGCTCGATTTGATGGTGCCTTCACAGATAGTTTCTCCATCGACCTCGTCGTCCGATGCCAAACATAATGTAATCAAAGCGCAAAGTAACCAATGTAAACAGTTTGGAGGTAAAAGAAATGTATGTTTCTCTGTAGGCGACAAAGTTTTAGTCAAATATTATTTTAATAACGGAACCAAGCATACTTGGAAGCAGGGTATAGTAAAAAAGTGTTTAGGTACTCGAATGTTCACTGTCAATATTCCTGAAGATAATATAAATGTAAAGAAACATGTAGATCAGTTATTGGCGTACAAAGGAAACTCATCATCTGAACAGGATGACGATGATATGAGTGTTTTCGGAGTTTGTTCGTCTGGAACCTCGAGTCAAACCAAGCCAGACGCTGGCATGGTATCTGACCAAATTGTGTCATCGCATGATCAATTTTCAGCCTCCTCTACGTCTCCTGCGCGAGATGATAGGGTGGAGGAGATAGGATCTGACTCGGATGATGAGTTTTTAGACGCAGGTTCTCCTGATGCTGCCGGAAATATGCAAAATGATTTACATTCTAATGGAAGCAATAATGCACAACAGGAACCTCAACTTGCCCGCCGGTATCCGATTAGGAAAACAAGGAAACAGTTAAATTATAAGTTTTAGTAAGTAGGTTAACTATACCTATTTTGTTAATAGAGGTGGAGGGATGTGGTATATGTAGGTACTCATTATTCTAGATGAGGGTAGTTATATTGACGGTGGTCAGTCGGTTGTCAGCCATTAAACGAGTTCAAGTGAATGCCGTGTTTCCTTGGTTATTATTCCCTTAAATACAGAACACTATGATAATAAAAACGATATTTTTATATCTAGGATGATGTCAATTATGGCGATGTTTCCGATACAATATATTTTTGCGGTGAATATTTCACCAAAATTCATCATAATTGTTATACAGCAATAGATATAAACTGATATTAAAAATGAATGTTTAATCGGCTCTAAACGCTCTATGTCTGAACAAGTGGAACCGCCACGTTTAGTTTTTGCCATAAAATTCACATCTAGGTACCTGCAAAACCTTATGGAATTTCGTAAAATCTTTATTGGTGCAGACCAAACTTTGCACGACAAAAGAAACCTAATACTAAATTCTGCTCTCTAGAGTACTAGAACTTACGTAGTTACCTAAGTTCTGCGTTGATCTCTCAATCAACCTGTCAGGACATTATTATATACAGATTGTAAACTCACCTCCGATCAGCATTGTTATGATGCTGAATACCTTCTCCGGTAGAGTATTCGCGGACACGTTACCAAAGCCCACGCTAGTGAGTGAAGAGCAAGTGAAGTATAGCGCCGTGACATAGCTCTCACTGTGCGAAATGTTTTTTATCGGAACCTTCAGTCTCTCGGCCAGGTTGTTTATCCACCCTGAAACATGTGCATAGCTAGTAGCTCTAGGAGGCTTACTGTCCTCGTACCAACCAACATGAGTCAATCGATTCTTCTAAGATTTATAAAGCGGCAATGGTGTGTATTTCAATTAATATAGTACACTAGATTATGTACCGTATTAATTTAAAGCTGACACTGCACCAGTCTCATAAGTGTCTCTTTCTTTTATCTAACGGAATGGAAAATCATTATCATCTTCTCTCCTGGTAACAAAATTGTTTTGGTGATGATGCTAAGCCTGCTGGTACGAAAAGTCCTTGGAGTTTTCATCTTCCTATTGTATGTAACTAATGTTACATTTCAGAGAAGGGTTCTTCTCTCCCTCTGCCTACCGATGATAAAGCTTTTCACAAAATAATCAAGCGTAGTTTGTAGCCTCATTTTCATTACAGAAACTCGGGTCGCTACACTGCGTGGTGGTTCGTTAATGTCGCAAGGCATACCTGGCTAGGCCTGTCCTAGACCAACACTCGGTCAAGATTCTGTGAGGGACAGGATGCTGGTAAAAGCGAAAGGGGGGCCTATACTCAGTGGGCAATTCCGGCTGAAATAATGATACGCATTTCGCAATTCACCTTTATTCTGAGGCTGAGACAGAGTATAACAGCATTTACGAAATGGTACAACATTATTCATCGAAACGGTTGCTGAATTTTTCAATTTATAAGAAAAACGAAAAAAGCCTTTGTTTATTTATATGGGCGGTAGATATTTTACATGGTTATTTTCATGAATGCTATATCCGTAATTGAATTCAGTGAATTTGTTTTTTTTAAATGAAACAAAATATATTAGAACCAGTAGGTACAAAACAAACCAACAAACATGCTGTATAATTAATGATGGACATCCTCAGATACACACCCACTGCTTACATTTTTGAGGATTACAAGAAGGGGGATAGTCATCTGACTACCTCCCCTTCATGGATCTGCACGTTCAACCATTATATTTGGCACATGCCCGCACCTTGCAAATAGATAGTATTCCATGTGACAGATTGCAAGCCCATAGCCGCGTATTGGAAAACTAACCGGTGGCACATAACGAGATTTTGGTTCTAGGGCATGCCCGTTTCTTCATCGTTTTGAGGAAGCGTTAATGCGCAAATAGATTTATAGTAGGTACACTCTGCGACAAAAACAGATCAACTGTTATTTTTTTTTAACCCAAATATGTATCCCACGCTTAGATTTTAGTTCAGAATAAGTTTAGGGCTACAATTGAAGATTTGGCCAAGGCAACTCATATTGTAAATCTACTTTTGTCGCTGACTACACTTTTAGATAATGATGCATTTTAAAGTTTCAAGCAAAAAATATAAGCCAGTAGTAATTTTGACACAGGGCATAACTACAAGTACGTCCAAAAGCTTGTAAATTTGATCATTCATATTGTAAAACGGGAGTTTTCAGTGCACGATCACCCACCCTGATAAAAACTCTCGAAATAAGTCAAAATTTATTCGATGCCTTCACCTATATATAGTACGGAACGTTATATTCCCGTTTTACAATATGGCCGTTTACCTTAAGTCCAGGAAATCTGTCATAATTTTTGTACAAAACAATCCTTTTCTTAAATTACTTAGTAACTGCATCATGTTTACTCACCTAAATCCCAATTCTCATCCCTATGTACGTCGATTTCCTTATCAGCTATTATAAACCATATGCAAGCGAGCCAGTGCGCCAGAAGAGTAAAGGACAGCATCAGCAAAGTTAATATAAGCGCAGAATACTGTGCGTATCGATCCATTTTTTGCATCAACCGCGCTAGACGTAGCAACCGCGTCAATTTCACCAGGTGAACGTTCCCGTGCGCTGACTCCTGTATAACGAAAACATCATCAAACGTAAACTTACTGTTCCTAGAAAATATTGACGAGTTGATAATCAAATGTGGCATAGGAAAAGGTAAGATTGTTAAGAAAAAAAAAATGAAAAGATCTATTAAACTACGGACTAGAAAAGCGAGTATTTAAAGTGATTACCTACTTTTAGTTGAATTCGGGGCTCTTGTCATGATATCTGACCGTTTGGTAAGCATGGAAATTTAATTTTACAATTTTAACTTTGTTTTTGTATACTAAAGTGTTAAATAGCTAATCCAGCGTTCTAGACTGAATCCATTAAATGCAAGCAAAAGGTTACAAGTCATTTCTTCTCGTTTGATATACCTATTAATTCCAAAAAAACAAACACGTTTACGACTGTATTCTTCATTATGGAGATACTCAGTACGTAGACCTTTGAGAATACCAAGTAGGGGGTAGTCAGAGGCACGTACAAACATATTTTGCACATGCCCGCGTTTTTGCAAGTAGTTAATATTCCACGTGAAGGGTTGCAAGCCAATCGACGCTTATTGGAACACGAACAGATGGCACATGCCTCCGAAATTTTGATTCTAGGATATGCCGGTTTCCTCACGATGTTTTTTTCACCGTATTGAGCACGCGGTAATAAATATTTCGAGTTTAAAAACCTATTGGTGCACGACCGGATTCAAACCCCTGCCCCAAAACAGGCATGCATACACATAACTAGACATATTTGCATTGCAAAGTGCGGTCAAAAGTTACAGTGTTCAACATAACTCACAATGGGCAGCAGTCCATTTAGTTTTAAACGCTCTAATTAAAATGTTTCCCTCGGCGGTAAAACTTGTAACAATTCAGACAAACAGCCGCGTGGTAAATTAATTAATACCTCGCCACACCACCCGCCACAACCCCGCTGTACGTGGGTGCAATGTGTTATAAATTATGTTATGAAGCTACGAAAGTTGAAACGAAAACCAATAACTATCTTGTATAAAATTTTAAAACAAATATGTCTGATTGCTCCAACTGATTACATGCCTAACCTATCGCATATATTTGGAACTGTTTGTACAAATAGATACAAAAAGATATCAGTATATTAAAGTGTGCTTCTCTAAAAATTTTACCTGCAGGGTTCAATATTGCTATCCATTAGTGAGTTGTCGATAAGATAAATTGCAGTTTCAATTTTCTGACCTGACTAATTGGCAAACCCATTCAGACTTCAGCTTTCCCAACTAATTGAAATTGAGCCCATCAGAGTAATAGCGAGTAAGCTCTAGAGCATCTACAAATATATTACGTTCACTAAGTGGTGTGAACAGTGAATACCAATCAGTAAAATTCGCTCTCGCATCAACAAAGTAACTTGTATAACGGAGCATAAATCTATAAAGTTTTGCATTTTGCAATGATTTTGTGTTTTTCTAGCTAGAGTTCTGTCAAACATTGAGTTTGTTTGCTGAATTTAGGAACTAGCCACGTATTGAAACAACGGATAAATCTAAATTGCGACCAACGAAATACACACAATCCACGTGTCAGCAAACTCTATTTTATTTTAACAATAGCGTCAATAGCACAAACGCAAAAACCCGCGGGAATAGGCGTCGTAGCGGTGACAATCGATTTTCGGGCAAAAAGTTGTCAAAGTTCGCATCAGTGTAGACAAAATATGCTACTGCAGTATCTGATTGACATTCCGTCACCACCGCCAATTTGCGGGCTTCATATGCCCTTCTAGGTTGCTTTCTATTACTCCGACAATTATTCTACCGTAAATTACATTACAACAATTTAAAATAACATCTCAACAGGTTCATTTAGTTTATTTTATCTTAGTAAATGACTCACCGCTCCACTGTATACGTCCGAAGCGTAAAGTAGGTCAAACGGTAGCGCGGCCAGGAGATCTACCACGAACCAGGACCGGATGTAATTAAGAGCTATCGGCTTCGAATCCGATACCACCTCTCCCTTCTTACTCACAAACGTTGTGCGGAAATTGAGGACTATATCTGGAAGCAACATACATGTTACTCTCGGAAAATATGCAGCTGTATTTACATAGTACTGAGAGAAATAAATTGTTTCCATTAAAATTTCCATACTATCTTCATTTGCATAATGTACATAGCAGATGTAATAGCATGGCAATTATTTGTAAGGTTTGTAAAATATAAATTAACGAATGTATGTTTTACACACATTAATAACTCTAGAACCATGATAAAATCTTCTTGAATAGATGAAATCTGCAATATGAGTAGAATTCACTTTAAAACTTTGCTGACGAGGTGAAACTGGTTAAATTATCTACTGGTGGAATGTTGGTCCAATCTCGAGTTAATTCGATGTCTCTAAGAAAACCAGAATTACATACTGTTTCTTTTATACAGTTCAAGCAAAATCCATTGTGGAAACAATTTATCACAAGTATTATTAATTGAATCAATTAATCATGAAAAGTTATCGAATAGTATATTGAGCATATTGAAAGTATATGTTCAATATACTTTTTGTTTCAACCATCGCTTTTGCAGGTCTCCTTTTAATGCGAGATGCTTAATTCATCGATAAGGTATTTTTTTATTAAATCATGTTCAATCACAACATAAACTTCGATTAAATAACTAATAATTAATACAACGAGTGATCTGGATCAGTTGACCTATCTATATATCATTTGCAACGGTCTATAGATAGTTAACTGCTTCATCACTGTATAGTTGTGTGAATAAAAATATAAAATAACCAAAAATATAATATAGTTTCGTACCAATAATAAAGAGAGCCTCTACGATCACGTCGCTAGTGACGCTTATTCTCGGATGACCTTCGTCAACGAAACTAGCGTTATACGGAACCACTACAGCCACGTAGAACGTCGCTATGAGAATCAACCAGTCCCAGAATGTTTTGAATACACCGTAATGCGATATAATGAGCCTGGACTTCTTTATAGCTGATGTTTTGTACTCAGGGAGCGGTGGGTCCGCTGAATGGAGGAGATTCTGAAAAGATGTTCAGAACATCAATTTGAAAATATAATTTATGACACTGAGTTTGAATTCAGTTTTTGTGAATCTATAAACGAATATTGGATACAAGAGGCACTCGTAGCACACACACAAAACTCTATTGTTCGGAAAAAATACGATGATTATAGTGTTTAATGAATTTGTTTCCAGAAAACTGAGAGTATATTATTTGGTCTTACATTGTTGAGTTTTAATTTAGTCTTCATCTTATCCGGTTTATAGTGTCCTGAAAGCTGGTACAAAACCGCCCGGGAGCGCCGCCTGCCCATGTTGGCGGGCGAGGGCGCTTCAGGGTCAAGATTGCCATTCGGGTCTGGAAGTAGGCAACTAGATTCAGCTCGGAACCGGGCGCCCAAGAGTGCCGCTGCGGGTACAAATGGGGATAACGCTAGAGTGACCACGCCAGCCGAAGGCCGCACCGCGGCTCCTGAAGCACAAACCACCCTGTTATACTAACGAGCACCACAAGCTAAACATAGATCTAGGTTCCTAGTTCCTATACAAAAAACCTTCCAATCAAACATATCTCTTATCCGTGTTGTAACGAACCAAAATGATTAACGTTACATTATATGAACATAGGAAACATTAAATACAATATTATTAAAATATTTTGATACATAAATGTAAGTATCACTATCTTGTGTAGATACATGAACAGATCGAATCAGCGAGTAGTTAGAAAATATGGTTTTCTAAGTAAGTAGGTAAAGAAATATATCAAATCCTATCTAGAGTAGGTAGTGTAAATACAAATCAACAGAGCGCGCGAAACTGTAGGCTATTCCATGGGTTTTTCCACGACAGGCAAGCGGCTAGCTAAATATAATTCGGGGAATTTTGTGTTAAAGAGTACCTACTTTGCTTTGCAAGGATGGACGCAGGATCGAAGTGCGGGTGCACGAGCCCCGCCGAGGCGACGGCGAGTAATACAGTTAAATTATCTAATCATAGTGAATATTTATCAATATTTATTCGGTGGAGAACATTGAAGAAGTACTTGATGTTTTTACCAGAAAATATATAAGAAAATTATCATTATTACACATATAAATGTTGTCATAAAGTTTGTTACAAGTATTTTTTATTTCTTGTTGTTTTATATCAATGGTAATTATTTAATCTCGGCGACATGGTGCAATAATAGAGCAAACTCATCTTACTTGCTAGGCCCGTGTGCCCACCTAGTAATAGGTCCTAGATTCGTTTCTGGCTAAAAGGGGCGGGGCGGGTTATTATTATTAGATGTGGATTGGGCATTCGCTTTTGGACCTTTGGACGACTGACAGCGTCACGCTGCAAGTTGGTAATTTTATTTTGTTTTGTGAGTGCCGGGAGACTCGTTGTTTCTTTTGTGTTTGTTTGTGATTTCGTACCGTGTACGAAAGTAAAGTAGAGTGTCGTTTAAAGTGGGGAGACTGTGTACTGGTGAATTGTGTGGCTTCAGATGTTACACGTGTTTTGGTACAGGTACAGTGGTGGTGTTTGAAGCTATACAATTGATTAGTGTGACTAGTCTGGGGAAAAGTAAATTTCAAAGTCAATTCTGTAACTTCAGGGTTTAAAAATATTATTGTAACTTTTAGTTCAAATCCCCGTGCTTAGAAATCCAATACCTGTATTGGTATGCAGTCTGGAGACGGCAAAATATTTGAAGTCGTGGCATTACGAAAGCTGTATTCCATCTTGTTAGGTAGACTCTGATACTTTTAGAGCGAGTCAGAGGATCGATTATTCCCTTGAATCGGGATCGATCAATTGCTCTCTTGATTTCGATGGTTTGTTGTCATTATAATGGGGGTCTTGTCGAAGTGGGACCGGTCGAGCTTTCGAACCCATTTTTTTGACCACGCTTCATCATTTCAAGTCTATCTTTATATATTTATTTATTCCCTCACTTATATTAGGTGGCATTTGTCTCTCATCCCTAGACTTCGGTCTGCAGAGATTTTTGTCTTAGGGTCGGCCTAGGGTTAGGTTCAAAGTCGAGAATGCCAACTCGCAAGCTTTAGTCTAGATCTAGCTAGGTAACTTATCATTGCACCACGATAAGTGACGTCACGATTAATAGTAAATGTGGAGTTCTCTCCCAGTATTGCTTTAAACACACACCCAGCTAGTTGAAAGGGACGTAAATAGGTACACAAAACAGGTAGGACGTAGGAACAAACAGTAGGAACGTACGTAGGAACTTTGGTAATGTTAGACAGTAACATTAGATTCATATGGGGAATATAAGGATAAAGCAAATAAAACACCATTGTAGTGAGGTTAGTGAATAGGTCAAATCTCTGAAATACCTAAACCTAAATATTTACCTACCTAATATTAACTGAACTATTTTACTTTTGCTGAAAGAGTTGGTGAATTTGTCTAATAAGTATGACTGGAACAGTAGTTCCTTACTTAGAGTATTTCTTGACCAGGAAACTAAGTCTTAGGGAGAACCCGTTGGATTACAGATTATAGATCTAATGATGAATAATGGTCTTATTTATATCTATTTGCTTCAACCTCCGAATGTGAGGAATGATGATTTGTCTAACAAGACTGGAGCGGTGGACTCCTATTACTAAGAGTATTTCTTGACCAGAAAACTCTATTTACTTCAAATATTTGCTTCAACCTCCGAATGTGGGGAATGATGATTTGTCTAACAAGACTGGAGCGGTGGACTCCTATTACTAAGAGTATTTCTTGACCAGAAAACTCTATTTTCTTCAAAGTCTTGAGGGTAGCGCATAGACATTTCAGCATTGTATTTGCTTATCTATCTACAGTAGTGAGACCAGAGTTTATTATTACTTTATAAGATAGTAATCTACTAAGTTTTATAAAACATAAAAGTTTTGCTAAATATGATTCTTATAATAACATTGCACAGGTTCAAACTTGTTTACCTAAAATTATGCTTGCTAATTAGAGATAGGATGCCTACTATTTGAGTGGTCTATTTATAACATTATGGGTATGCCAAGTAGTTTATTTGAATACTATTAAGATTAGTCTTCCCTATTCTAACAAAAGGGAATTGCAGATTCAAATTTAGGTATCTAGGATACAAATAGGCTAGGTAGGAAGAGTGCTAAATAGGATTTGCTTTTCTCTAGCTATAGGGAATTGCTAATCCGCAGATAACAAGAGGATTGAAAGAAAGAGATTGTTTTGCAAACATAACCAACATAACGTAAAGTCCCTTGAATGTCAGAGATGTATGGCCAAGCAGAATTTGATAAAAGATTATGTCCTCTATTCCCTAGCTGACGGAACATACAGACTGAACTATTACAAAGTAAATTCATTAACACTCCCCTATTATAGTTATGGTACTGTGTGCCTACTATACTTGACTGCGGAGGAGGAAGTCCAGTTTGGAGACGAATTCCACTGCATAGCGCGGTGGCGGGGCGCATGCCAGAGCCGCAATTAGATTCAGTATGAAAGACTCCAGAACATTCGATAATTGGTAGAAATCTGTTTATTATAGTAGGTAGCACATAGTTACTATATTTAATTATCAAATAACTAAATAGGAAGATAGGTAGTCTAAATTTAGGATGTATTTATAGGTTAGGAATATCTATTTAAGTAGGTAGAAGTAGGTAGTTATAGGTTTTGTCTCATAGTTCCTCAAAAGAACAAGGATTATTACGGTTCTCATGATGTTAGGATCCTACCTAGATCACTAGACGATACACGTGGCCAATCTTACGTATTACAATAAACCAACAGTTAGTTTAAGTTCAGTTACGGTAAGTTAAGTTAAGCTACCACTAGTCTTTGATGGGGGGGTGTTACAGTGTACTGGAGAAATCTAATATTTATTTCAGACCTATTGTAAGGAATCATAAAGTAATCCATTAGTCGATATGTTCATACTTTGAAAATATTGTTGGAATTTAAGAGATATATTTACTACGGAAAATCATGTAAAGGCGGTTGAGTAATTTGATACCAATAGTGACGAATTTTATTATTTTATGAAAGTCAAAAACAGGTTAGTAATTAGAACTTTTGGGCTAAAATGCGTTCATTTTTTGATCAAATTGCTATCAATTACCAAAAAGTCGCTAGTCATATTTGAAGCAAACATGACAAAATTAATAGGCGACCTGTAAAAAAAAAGACGAAAATGCAAGTAGGTACAATTAAAAAGTTATAAGGTTAGGTAGAAGGTGCAGGGGTAAAACGGGCTGAAAAGTTTATTGTGCAATAAGAGAAAAATGTTTTGCCTGGTACATCGCAACTGGCAACACACGTTGTTGTTTTAGGAAATTTGAAAAAACAGGGTGGTTTAGGCTTCACAAAAATTATATACCTACAACTAGAATGCGAAATTGATAGCTAAATTAAGAAAGTACCTATCTACATAGACCTATGTATAGTTATAATGATTTTATATACATTTCACATATGGTACATGTGTAAGGTTTTTTCTACTTATAACACAAAATATACTACCTACTTCGTGTAGGCATGTATAAATTTGGTATTGGAGTGCTTTAATTATATTTTAAGTAGGTGTGTTCATAATTATTCTACATGGAAAAACTCGCTTGTATGAAGCTTCTTGAAAGTTCCCAACAACCGTAAACATAGTCCTGGCTGACATAAACCGTCCCCTATTTCCACGTAAAGGACCATAAGGGTCCTTTACAAACAAAACCTTTAGAAGTTTAATGTGCTAATGTGCTTCTATGGAATCAGCAAAGAGTATCTAGCGGGAGTAGCAAACGTACAATGTACTCGTATAATATATGTATGAGAGACATTTGCGGTTAGGGTAGAGTGGGGTACGACAGGATAAAATTAAATTACATTCCCATCAAGACGATTGTCCCTTTTCTCACCGACAAACAAATTAAACTAAACCAGCAAGAAAGACACCTGTATTAATATACGAATCAATCGATCCTCAAAACGACACCAATCTTGAGTGCGTCCACACATTTTCTGATAGGGAATCAAAATTGGCCGGTACCTTTATTTTTTTTAACTATGGCCACATTATCCTGCTCTACTCAATCTTACTCTACTCTTCCCAAGGCCAATACGCAAACTAGGTAGACCTCTATTCTACTCAGACCAATGCCTGTACTAGTTTCTACTCTATCTTCTTCGTGACTACTCTACAGAAACAATGGATAGACCAGTAAATGAACTTTACCGTGCGGTGATGGTCGCAACCAACCAGGGAGCTAAGGAGCTAGCTCATTAATGCTATCAGTGTACCTATGACTAAAACAACGTGCTCAGTTATTCATGTTTGTTTAGATTAGTAAGGGTAAAAAGTTCACTTTCTACCAAAGCACCGCTGCAGAGACACGGAGGAAATTATTAAAGTTAGCTTCCTTAAGCACGTTTTGTCAAATATTGTGTTTGAAAAAGTCTGTGTAGCGATGCTTCACTAGCTAGCGGGCCTTTGTTATTATTTTCATTTTCATTTGATGTGTGGAGTGAAAAGCTACGGGCTTACCGCTATCGAAATCCTCATTAGTGTTCATAGCAGCCATCTTTGTGTTGGTGATGTCCTTAAACGAGGCAAGGAATAAAACCACCTCCCGCTTTTCATTTTTAATTGGGACGATGTCAAGTAAACACCAAAATGGAGTACCTGAAAATTTTAAGTGTAAGTTAAAACATTGCATGCAGCTACCAGAGTAGTTGCTTCGTTAAAGTTCTCGATTCAAAAATAAATAAAATAAGTAGTCTAACAAAGCGATCCAGGATACTGTTTTTTTTTAATTTTAAATTTTAATTCTATTTTGAAGAGTTTACTGTAGACACTTTTACCTTTCATTGTCATGTGACCGATCTACCTCTATCATCTACCTACCATCTACCGATGTAGGTAACCAAGTAACATTTTATTTGTTAATTAATGATTTCATTGTTGACTAGATTACGATTGAATTTGATTATGTTTTTGTAAGTGACTTTTATTATCTTCAACCTTACGACAAATTATTATTTTAATTAAATTATATTTCAAGCTTAATCACAGATAAAGAGTTCCTTAGCAACCTACACAATCGAACTCAAAGTTCAGCCTACACACCTACGCTTAACTGTGTACATGACAGCAATTAATCAATATGAATGAATAAATAAACCTTAGCTTGTTTTTTATTTAAAATAGTTATATACTACGTAGGTATTTGGGTAGGCATCTGAAAATAAAAATTAGTATACTTAGTGTTTTTTTGCATTTTTTGAAGGTACTAGAGCTAGCCTTTACATACGAGATCGATTCGATTTGAAGTATCTGCTTACGTTCATGAATAAGAAGAATCTTGTATAAGAAAAGGATATTATTAAGGGTAGTATTTAATCATGAAGGTCTATATCCCAAATAAGCTGAAATACGTCCATTATTTTAAAGTGGTGCTTAATAAATGCTTGACTGCTAGAAGTTCTTAGAGGCAGTAAACTGGTGACGAACATCTGCTTGTAAAAAAATAATTTCGCCAAATGAACTCGTAAAGTTCTTATGGGTTTTTGTTTACGAGTGCGGCATGGACTTTGTTTTGCAAACTTTTTGTACTTATGTACAGAATCATTTATCAATTTGGGGCTTGCTTGTTTAATGACATTTTTATTAGGGCTCGGTTCGAAATTGGAGCTGAGTGCTTTTGAAGATTGAGATTGCTGAGTGAAGATTATTCGGTAAGTACTTGCTTACGATAACAAATGGTAGGTAGTTTAATATAGTGGAAAAAAAAGTTTGTCTAAATGAAAATCATGAGCGTTTACTTTGATAGTTACATTTTATTTTCAACTGATTACCATGATATAGAGTGAGCAAGGGAGCTCGGTTTAAATTTAGTTTACGTTTGTGTGCTGCATTATATCGAGGTAATGATAGCAATGTATGCTAAATCAGTTAGTTAATATATTTAATTCGACATGAAAGTCCACGATAGTAACACAAGGTTTAAAAAGTTGTCGGTTCACATCTAACTTTACGTTAAAGCATTATATTTATAAATGGGTTTATAAATAAAAAAATCTTGCATCTCTTTACACTATACTGCGCCGGGTGTACGAAATTGTAGTTATCGGTATTTTTTGACTATGTTTTTAGAGTTAAAAACAATTCTTTATCTAGCCTTATCGGGAGATTCAGCGGTAACCCATCACGGACATGACAAAACTATACGGGTTTCATTTTTGCAATTAGTATTCAACCCCTAAAATTTGACCTATAGAACCTATTTGTTTTGTGTTATTTGTAAGATTCTAAGGAATTGTCTACAGATGAAGGCCCTTCATCCATGTTCCGGTTCAATTAACTAACATTACCGACATAAGAGGACGGTTATATTTAATAATTAGACAGTTAATCAAAAACAACTCCCAAAAGATACTCTCGAGCGTAATGAACACGACACGGCTCTACTTTCTCGTAATTATAACGATTACATTCTCTAGAAAACCCTAGGGTAGGTTAAAAAAGGTCAAACTTAAGCGTGTATCGGATGGCTATCGATTCTGCCATATTGTGCTAAGCTTAGCACTAAACGCATGGCTATAGTGCGTAAGAATAGAATATAATCAAAGGTCCACACGGTCCACAGGTCAGCTGGTACTACATATCTAATATGAATTTAATGACGCAGGGTTAGGCCACAATATCCAGGCTGCGATGAATGTTCACGTTGTATAAGGGCGACAAATTATAAGCCAGCACTCATTTCGTTTCCACCAAACTTTGCCCAGAAATAAACACATACTTTTGTAAAAGGACACCACATTATTAGACATAGGTGTTATTACTTTCGACGAGACTGACTGGCTCTTATGAAGCGCTCTGCCAACATAATCTCTAGGTCGATCGCTCTTTGCGAACTGAAAATGTGCGAGAGCGAGTTGTGGAGACAAAGCCGTGAGATAATTTGGACAGGATAACTGAATAGGGTACTTGCTTTCTGCCGTTTGCAGCACTATTCGGGACATTATAAGAACGTATGTACGAACTTTAGCTTTTTAGTTTTGTTTGGTGCAGAGATTGAGGATTTATGAACCGACTTGCAATTTATTAAGTTTTCTTGCAAGCAAGTCTTTGCATAATAAACTTTTATGATAATAGCTAGTTCAAGCCCACATTGTTCTGAAGAGATAAAATAGGTAGATTGTGTCACAAGGGACCAAAATTAAGGGCGAGATCGATTGTTTGAATCCAGAGCGAAGCAAAGGATTCTAGAGTAGAATCCTAAGCGTAGCGAGGGATTCAAAGTACGTCGCTCAAGGTTAAATAATTTTGGTACCGTGTGGCACACTCTGTTTTTCATACCCCTCTATGAGAAAAATAAATAAAAGATGTTTTTAGTAGGGACGAATATTTATATTTACATAACAAAATTACAAATTTGTATTAATTAATAATTTTGCTTTTTGTTCATTTTTCCATGTAATTAAATTTTCATAGGCTTTTTTAATTTAGTTGACCAATGAATGCCGCTTCGTAAGTCGCGCTTTTTTTATTACCAGCCAGGACTTTATCCAAGTAAAATGCGTTCAAACTTTTTAATTAACCGATACTGTTCCAAATTCAAAAGTCATTTCGTCACTGATAATAAGTGCGCCGGAATGACCCATTTCGCTTGCATGTATCGAGGTACAAAACGTCTATCGTCTCACGTCAAACGTGAATAGATGGGATGAAAAGAGTATCTTATCCGATGTCGTTCGTTTGTCGTGTCGCTTCCATCAAAAACTTTGCACATGCATTTTTAAGTTTCACTCACCATTCTTTTTGTAAAATATCAGTTCTAGTTTCAGTTCGCTCTTCGTATCCAGTGCTGAGTCGATCTCTTTTCGATGTTCATCCCTTGTGTCGACACCATGCAGGAATTTGCACGCGCATCCTTTCTGCATAATGTGCGCGCGCGCCCAGGTTGTCAGCTCGCAGAAACCATCAGAGCAGTACACGATTGGGTAAGCGGGAACTTGCGCGTTACCCAGGACGAAATTGCTGTCTGTTGACAAAAAAAGTATTTTAAAATCAATTCTTTATTAAAATTAATCAGAGTAATGCATATTTATTGTATAGACACAGCAACCACCATTTATTTGTGGGTCATCCTATGTACAAAATTTAACAGCCAATCTGAAACGTGCCAATTTTACGCCGCTGTAGATCATTTGTTTACTTATTACCTACTGAATTAAATTTATCGGAAATAGCAGGATGTTGGTGATGGGACTCGTTGCCTAGGAGAAACTTAGTAGACAACGTGAACGTCCACGTGAAGCGAAAATTACAAATATACTTTATTTACCACTTAGTACCTATGTTACAATTATGACATACTGGTGGTCCCCGCACGAGGGCTAGCCTGAATCGCGGGAGGCCGGCTACATAATATAACATTACCAATCAACCAAATTAAGTCACTGTTTCAGGGCAAACAATAAAATGAAAAAAATATATACTTTAAAACTTGAAAATTTACATTATGACTATAAAACCCAAACTGAATTATATTAGGAAGCAAAAACAAATCTTTGTATCACTGAGTCAGAATCGCCTGCGTTGGTATGCGTGGGAATGTTGTGTAAGGGAGTGGGTGTGAACGTATGTGTGAGAGTTTGTGTGATACCTGAAAAAGTATATATTGATAACGTTTACAAGCGATTTAATTGAAAACTTAAGTCTTAATAAAGCTCTGATCACATGGACGTTTGATAAGCAAAGACGCGACGTGACGAAAGAAAATGCACCCAGTACGAATTCGTATGGAAATGTAGCTAAAGGTCTAAAGGTCGTTCTTTCTCCAGTCATATCTTTGGGGAAGATGTATTGAAATATGTCCTTGGCATAATTTTGACAAATAGTTATAAAAGCCATAATCAAGAAGTGAAGTGAAGTGAAATACTATGTCATGCCATTATAAACCTCTTACACCGCTCTTACTAAGCGGTCGTTTGTGACTGCATTCATTGTATAGGCAAGATGAGGAGTCCATCCCTGCCTGTGTTTGCAAGGCGTAGGAGCCTGTTTGCTTGTATACAGTGGCCTAAAGAGCTTCCATCACAAAGCGTGTGTGTGTGGGACGAGATTGCATTTGTCAAATAATCACAACAATCTAATGAATAGTTTGTGTGCCAAGTGAAAATCGAGTTGCGTGTAAAAAAACTTAGTTCACGAGTCTAGATTGTAGGATGACACTTATTGTTGTAGTCCATAATACAAACTAGCCATGTTGGCCTAGTGGGCGATACCCATACTTCTGATCCGGAGATCGTGGGTTCGAAGCTGGTAGTGCACCAATAGATTTTTCCACTTGAAAAAATTATGTGCGCATTAACACGTGCTCAAAACGGTGAAGAAAAATATCGTGAGGAAACCGGGCATGCCCTAGAACCCAAAATTCGAAGGCATATGCCATTTTTTTTTTTATTTTTTTTTTTTTTTTTTAACTTGCAAAAAGCGGGCATGTGCCAAATGTAATATTTGGACGTGCCTCTGACCACCACCTACTTGGTATCCTCAAAGATCTACTCACTGAGTATGTATCTGAGGATGTCCACCATGGGGAAGACAGTCGTGAGTATATATTTTTTGTTTTTATTTTATTTGGAAAACAAAGTTTCCATGTTGCCTATTCAAATAAAAATACAATTCCACTAAATCCTTCTAATTATAAATTTTCGTAACGGCTGAACCGATATGGATGATTTTAAAATTTTTATATTTAACGGTCTGATTAGTTATTAAAGGAGGAATATGAGAGCAAGGCCAGAGAAAGCGGCTAGTGGCTTATATTTTCCATCGAAGGTTCACTCTAGACACGGTTATTTGTAAATCACGAAAAAGCTCTCGGACCATAATTCTTAACATCAACCTAACAACTTCGGATAATTTTTATTTTTAAGAAAATAATTTAACTACTCTAATATTAGCTGTTTTATATAAATACACGCTAATATCAAGAAGTAGTTATTGTCAAGTGCTTTCTCAAACGAGTATTTCTTACATCATTTAAAGAAATATAGTCAAAAATGATAAAAGTTGTTGGGTTTTATGTTAGAAATTATAGTTCGAAAGATTTACTACTTTCTTACGTTATATAAGTAGTAGATAAAATCCACACCAATTCGTATAACAATTGTTAGTTAAGTCTAAATTATATTAAATTCATGTGTTCTATTTAGCGAGCACCTATCTTACATAAACATTAAATTGAATTAATTTATAGCAAAAGGGAGTTTGTAACACAAAGGGCAAACTGAGGGATACATTTAAATAATTTGGAATCAGTTGAACAACAGATTAGTGGGTAACATTATCATGAGTTCTCCTGACACGACATTAGGCTTAGTAAAGTGTTATGTTAGAGTATTAGCACGTTTCAATTTCAGCAAAGATTACTGTTATTATTCGGCCTTGAAAATGTTTGGTTTTGTGGTATGGTACTTGTAGTTTCTGATATCCTGGGAATCAGTGTTTAATGTCAGAAGTGTGTGACTGTTGGGTGTTATACAAGGTGTCCAGAAAGGGTATCGGGTATTTGTAAGTTCAATAAAACAAAAGTTATTTGTATGCAATAAAAAAGTTTATTGTTTATTATTAGCATATGAATTGGAGAATTATTTGGAAAAGATGATGTTATCCAAATGATGACCGTTACGTTGCTGGCACTCTTCTAAACGGGAACGAAGATTGGCGATAACACGTTGACACATAGCTATCGATATTGCTGCCATTTCTGACCTGATGTTTTGCTTCAACTGGGTTAGATTCGTCGGATTATTTTGATAAACCTTACTTTTAAGGTAAGGTGGGCAGTGGAGAATCCGAGACGAAAGCATGAACGACCCCTGCATAGCCCAAAGGTCGTTGTTTGGGCCGCTATGTGTGCTAAAGGCATAATTGGTCTTTATTTTCATGAAGATCAACGAGGCCGAGCAATTAATGTGAATAGTGACCGTTATTACGATATGTTGCGAAATTTTTTGGTCCCAGAGTTGCAGGAGTTTGCAGGTTTCAACTCAAGAACGTGGTTCCAGCAAGATGGGGCCACTTGCCATACCTCAAATGAATCAATGGAAGTTGTTAACGAATTATTCCCTAATAAAGTCATTTCGCGAAGGGGTAACATCAACTGGCCTCCCAGAAGCCCCGACCTTAGCCCGCTTGACTATTTTGCATGGGGATACCTTAAAAGTAAGGTTTATCAAAATAATCCGACGAATCTAACCCAGTTGAAGCAAAACATCAGGTCAGAAATGGCAGCAATATTGATAGCTATGAGTCAACGTCTTATCGCCAATCTTCGTCCCCGTTTAGAAGAGTGCCAGCAACGTAACGGTCATCATTTGAATAACATCATATTTTCTAAATAATTCTCCAATTCATATGCTAATAATAAACAATAAACTTTTTTATTGCATACAAATAACTTTTGTTTTATTGAACTTACAAATACCCGATACCCTTTCTGGACACCTTGTATTAAAATTGTGTTCGTTTCCAGTTTTGAGCTTGTTTTAATGTGTAAATATATTCTTAGAGTGTAAAAGTTGAGTGTTCGTTATAACCACTATGTTTTTCTCTTCTGCCATAAATGGACCATTGACTCTTAAAAACATTTTCGCACGACTTTCGGATTGTGAGTCGGGGTACTGCCATAAGGCACAATCCGAAAGTCATCAGCATCAGCCACAGCAGTCAATGTAACAAAACAATAACAAGCCAAAGAACATATTAAACTTCCTAACTCGAATGACGTCAATACATTAGACTGTATAAAAATTAAATACACTTTATCAGGTATTTATAGTTATTTCCTCGAAACACGCCTTGTTCATTTCTGCTACGAAATGAACCTACGCTCGCAGAAACGTTAATTCTGCTGATTTTGCTAATTTCGTTCATGTATGGTAGGCATCCCGTGTAGCTTCTTATTCAAGAACTGGAATAGAATTTTTTAATTTTATATAATCTACAAGTTCCATGGACCAATAAGCGGTGAATTGTGCTTTTTCTGTAAAATTGTATTACTCCACAGTGTTTGTAATGGCTATCATTTAAACGGTCAGCTAGTTAAAGAGATTTAGAGATTTTGGTCAACTCCATGTCAGCAAACAAAGTGAAAGAGCTGCTTTTAGTGGCCGGCAGGAACAACTAAATTGATTAGCAAGTAATGTGATATTGGGCAGCTTTAAAATTGATGTCATAGGAAATTAAATATACCTGCAGCAATATAAGTACTAAAACAACAAAATTTAGGCAAGCTGTAAAATTAATTTTGATAGCTTTTTAATTTAATTTCTACAGCAATAAAAGTGCGTATGTTTTTGTTGCATTGAGTTATTGCGCTTTTTAAATACACTCTGGGGGGGGGGGGGGGGGGGGCGTCACGCAAACGCAAAAGACTAGGCGGATGCGGTGTGCTCTGTGTGTCTGATCTATCACTCAATAAAAAAAAACTCTTCACAATCTATGCTAACCGATTGTATAATCCTGCTGGACAAATAATAATTTTGTATAAGGACTATTTATTTCTAGCTTTTATCAAGTTGGCCAAATTATCTGTATACTTATTTTCTGATAATCCTTGATTAAGTTGCTGACCAGGTATAAATAAATAATATTGGACATTTTCACACAGCATCATGTAGCATCTAACATTGCTATAGATGCTAGATAGTCCCGAGGCGGGAATCGTATCCGCATCCTTCTGCGTCTCAGGCGGGCCTTCGCCCACTGCGCTACAGAAGTCGTCAGGTATTGGGTTTTTTTACGACCGACAAAAACATATTATGCTTTCAAAATAACTTTTTAGCTGATGTTTCTTGATGAACGAATTAAAAACAAAAACGAATTAATTACTTTCCGTGTTTAATTATGGTTCGGGATTCGCGCCATATGAGTTTTTTATGGTACCTTTGTGTACTGGAGGTTTTGACCATTGATAAAAAAACATTTTGCACAGATTAAGTAATAGTCTAGTGGCAATCTCTAGGCATAGACAAGTTTTGTCTGTCACATATCATAATTTGGTACAAATTGTGACATCTATGTGTGGTCAATTTAATTATTTTAATAATGCCTACTTATTTCAAGTTATCTGAAAGAGATCCCATTTTACTATTTATTTTAATATGTTATTGTTTATTTAATAAGTTGTACAATATAGTATTTTTTTTAATTCAGTCATTCATTATTTACGCATATTTATTCTGACTTCTGTGACTATAGTATCTTTTTTACCTCGTAAGGCAAATATGTTTTACATCGCTGGTTGGTTTAGCAGCGGGGACATTGTGATAGCTGGCAACGGATCAGTGATTGGTTAAATTTTAAATCAACTTTCAAATTGTTACCTGAAAATGTCCATACCGAGTATGTAGTGTAAAAATAATTAAATTATGACATTAATACAATGGCTGGAAGATGCCTTCGCTTTCTGTTTCTTGGGTTTCACAAACTAGTACATCATCTGTGGCCCGCTACACTGTCTCTTGGTGCATTCTAAAAGGAGCTTAGCATCGTACCTTTGTACCTCGTACTAAATTATTTCGTTTGTCCTCGCATGTCCATTAGGTTCTTTGAGTATTTTTGCGCAAAAGGTTTTCAGTGTTAACCTTTTATTTATATCTGGATCCATTAGTAGCCATCATCTAAATATAGGTCTCACATTTATGTACTCTGACGCTTTTCATACAAATCTGCTTCAAGTTTATTATTGTTAACTATTGTCTATACCATAATAAAACAATTAAGGATGCCTGGTACTTTCTGCCAGGAAAAAGCCGCTTATTGTCAGGAGAAATTGTCCGGTGAATAGGAAGTCCTCGCTGGTTCTATACACGGTATACGGCAATGAAAGTGATGTAAGGATAAAGTTTGATTGCTGCGAAACACCCTTTCCCACCCCCCTCCCGGCTCCGGCTAGACTTTCAGCATTTAATCTCAGAACTTTGTTTAATCATACCCGACCTTTCAAGCACGAGTCTCATTTTATGTTGCTATTTAGTAACTGAAGGTTTGGTAAGTCAAATGAAATGTTTTTTTTTCTGCTATAGCTTAGAAAGTTTTAAATCCCAGAAAGTAATCCCAGCAAAAACAACTCAGCTCTCGTAAATGCTTTTAAAGATTTAAGATTCTTCTTGAAATAAAATAAAGTTAGGTGGAAACTAAGGTTGGATTTAGTTCCAGAACTCTACGCTGGTCGAGTCTATATCATGAAAATATATGAACGACTACTACAGAGCAGCGCTGATGAATTCCACGTATACGTATAAACATAGACTCTTCGTTTTCACTAACCCCACCTACATGTTTATATTTTCAAATTTTGTTTAAATCCTGTAACCATATCTTGTATATTAAAATGAAACTAACGTCTGACCTAGACGACTTAAGTTGGAACAAATGGATATATTATATACTATAGCTATAATATATTATGGTTTCTACAGCGTGTGTTGCTTATGTTAAGATATCTTCTTATTCAACGCTAAAATTTATCAGCGACGAGCTCGAACGACGGTTCTATACGTACGTACTTGGTTCTACTGCGCTCGTCGATCCGGGGCGTACATCGTCAACTGACGCGATTTGCCGACTTAGACGCGAAAGAATCGAACCAAATCTATATTGACGAGCGATATTTCAATCTACCATTATAATAAAGCAAGCAAAGCGGTATTTTGTGTCGATTTCCCGTGAAATATTATAGACATTAATTTCGGGCATTCTGATTCAGTTTAGACGGCTTCGAAACCCGATACGTTGGCAAAAAAACCAAGATTGATGAGAGGCTTACGGTGCTGAATATCAACCTTTCTGTTCATATTTACTCAACCACGCCGTATTGAAAAGTCTCGCTCGGAGTAAACACTCGAACATTATTCTGAGCCACGAATCTCACTCCATTTGAGTTTACTCCTCGAATTCGCTGGAAAGTAATTGGATATATTAATGCTCTTTCAGAGCTCTAGTATGTATATAAAAAGTAATTGCAATGTGAATAGATTTTTTTGCTATAACTATTATGTATATCCTCATCAGAGCTAGTTGCATAACAACAATTCATAATTATATTTTATTATGAATCAGAATAAAAGTCGAGAGAAAACAAACATGATTATGCATAGACAAACAAGATTTTATAATTTCCTCAAAATAAATATTGTATTAAGTTTTTGTTTAATTTGTTATCACGTGGTGTACAATCAATTATTTTCATTAATTTCATAATAACCAATTACCAATTTACCATGTTTTTTTGGTTTTTTGTTCATTGTTCCCCGATATTTCGTCACAGTATCATACTCTATGATCATTGAAGAAACGAGTAGTCTGTAGAAATAACGTAAAGTAATTTCGAATTTCAGGAAGCTGGATTGGTCAGAATATGGCATTAATATAAATGGAGAAAAACTTACTCACCTTCGTTTCGCCGATGATATCGTTCTTCTAGCAGAAAACCATGACCATATTCAACAAATGCTCAACACACTGGACACAGAGAGTCGTAAGATAGGTTTATGCATGAACTTGAGTAAAACTAAAGCTATTTCAAATGGAGACCATAAACCTATTATACTGGAAAGCGGCCAAGTGGAATACGTCAAAGAATACATATACCTAGGACAATTAATCTCATTCCAAGACGCTATCATGAAAGAGGTAGATAGAAGAGTCGCCATATCATGGAAGAAATATTGGTCGCACAAAGATGTATTTAAAAGCAAACTCCCTATTCACCTCAAGAAAAAACTGATGGATAACACTATACTTCCATCACTACTGTATGGTTGCCAAAGTTGGCCCCTGACCAGAGATATAATCCGAAAAATAACGTCATTCCAAAGAGCAACAGAGAGATCAATGCTTTGTTTAAAATTAAAAGATAGAGTCAGGTGCGAAAAAATAAGACATATTACGAAGGTCACTGATGCAGTCAGCATGCTATGCAAGCTAAAATGGAAGTGGGCGGGTCATGTCGCTAGAACCAAAGATGGACGATGGAGCGAGCGAATCCTGCACTGGTACCCTCGAGACGCGAGACGGACGAGAGGCAGACCGAGGAGAAGGTGGTGTGACGACATCGTAGAGGTAGCGCAGAACACCTGGACTAGACTAGCACAAGACCGACAACAATGGAACCATATGGAGGAGGCCTACGCCCAATTTTGGGTGCCAAAATGAAAACAATTTAGAATCAATAATGTATGTGGATTAGATTAGATGTAATTTGGAAATAAAGGCTTTATTATTATTATTATTATTATTAATTTCGAATTTCTCGTTTTCTCATAGCTCCGTATATTGTATATCGGCGATTTACTTACTTACGAATCATCACTTAGATTGTCAAATTACAGTGTAAAATTATTAATTAATGGCTAATTATTATTTGATTGTTGTAATCAAATCAAACATATCCTGGAGTTTACTTTCGTCATCAACTGTGAGCGACCAGCATTCTGGTGATGATAGTGACGTTAGCATTGCTGAAACTTTTTAAAGACCACCTTGGAGCTTCTGCTCCGTCATATATTTTTCGGAAGACACACCATCTAACTCAATTTAAAAGTCTCACAAAAGTTTGGGAGTGTAAATTGTTTATCAGTGATAGATTGTTTACATAGACTGCACGTCACGTCAAACTTAAATAAACTTTAAGATTTTACAAAGCTTTATATAATTAAGACACTTATTTCGATTCTTGGTCATAACAAAAACAGCGTGTTTGTGATTTGTTATGACTGTTATCCCCATGATGGAGATCCTCGAATCCATACTCGGTACGTAAATCTGTGGGGATCCCAAGTAGGGTGTAGTTAGAGACACGTCCAAAAATTATATTTGGCATTCCACAAGATAGGTTGCAAACCCATAGCCGTTTATTGGAACATTAACCGATAGCATATGCTATATTCTAGCTCATATTTATTTATGTAACATTCATGTTAACTAAAAGAAGATAATAAAACTTTAAAAATAAATTTGAAAAATTTGCTAATATTAATGAATGTCACAATATTTTTTGTGTGCATGCATGAAAACTAGTATTTTGCAGCTGCTGCGAATATAATAAAAAGACAGCAAAAGCTTGAGTATTTCTTCTTTTGTGTGAAAATATAAATTCAGCATGAAACAGGCAAAACCGTAATTTCAGAAGGATAATGTTCCTTTTGGTAAAAGGATTTTCCGATTTAGCGGAAATGTGTTGACTGTATGAAAAAAATAACTACGTAGATTTTTTCATACAGTCGAAGTCACGGGCCATTTCACTGTTGTATAAAATAAAATATTAGATACTTACCACAAATAGTGAACCTCCGTATAACAATTTTTTTTAATAAGGCTTTGTTCTATTATATAGGCTAAATTCGCCCAATAGTTGCGAATAAGAAACCCGTTGTTCCAAGTTTCAAACTCAATTAATCCCAGACACTCAGACCTGTGATGTGAATATATTAGCATATTCCTATTGTCTTGGTAAATGTTATATTCTACACTAGCTCTCAAACTCACAAATAGTTTTGTAATCAAACTCCAATGCTAATTCGTATACGTCTCCAAGGAGTTGTTTCTGAAGAGTGATTAATTACCCTTGTTAAATTCTCAATATGAATACAAATCCCAGACCACAACTATTGTTTTATAACGCAAAAATTGGTAAAACATTTCCGTTTGTGGTACCAGAACTTACATGAATTTATTTAATTATTTATAGTTAAGACGAGTAATTCTTGTAAGCATATATTTATAGGCTGCATGGATGGGCGAACTCCCTAAGGCGTTAAGAAAAGGTCACACTATCCTTCACGTCTCTATAACTTAATACAATCATGCGACTCGGAGACTCTGCCATACTCTAGCTAGACTTGCTCTAATATGACTGATTGACAGTCAAAATAGCAACGGTATAACCTTAGCCTTGGCAAAAAAATATGTATGAAGATGAAGTAGAAATCGACGAAGAGTTTAGCATTCTCTTTACTTTTTTGACATTTTGAGAAACAATAGAGAGAATGCTGTTCCATGGCTAAGGCTATACCGTTTTTATACGAATAATTGTCTCGGGTGTGGGTGTTTAATATGTATAAATGTATGTATTCACAAAAAAATAATGTATATTATATTATATTATATAAAGCTAAACTACCACTCACTCACTCACTCATTGACATAGTTGTTCTCCCACTTGCGCTCGTGGGAGGGGTGAACGTTTGGTGGGATCGTATAGAGGGTGCTCCAGTGAGTAGAGGAAAAATCCGAAAACCCCCCTTTTCCTCCCCCCTCTTCCCCCTCCCACATCTATCTCCGAAACCCATCACAATTGTCTATAGGGAGCTATTCGGAATCGTATAGGTAATGAAAAATAAAAAAAAATTGCCCCCTCCCCCCCCCTTTTTTACCCCCCCTTTCTCGCCCCATACACAGGAATCTTTGAAATGCGTTAATATTGGGGTGTTTGCTCTACGGAATCGTATAGAGAATGATTAACAATTAAAAAAATTATCCCTTCCTCCCCCCCTTTTTATACAATTTCACCCCCCCTCTAACCAGATCTCTCAAACGCGACACAATTGTGGTGATTTCTCTATGGGATTGTAAAGAGGATAATTAACAGTTAAAAAAATTACCCCCTCCTTCCCCCCTTTTTACCCAATTTCACCCCCCCTCTAACCAGATCCCTCTAACGCGACAAAATTGTGGTGATTACTTTATGGAATCGAAAAGAGGATAAGTAACCATATTAAAATTTGACCCCCCCACCCCCCCTTTTTCATACACTTCCCCCCCCCTCTAATCCGATCTCTCAAACGCGTCAAAATTGCGGTGATTGCTCTATGGGATCGTGTTCAGGATAATTGACAATTCAAATTTTGACTTCCCTCTTCCCCCATTTTCACCCCCTCTCACCCCTTTTCCCATCGTATTTTCGAAACTTGTAAAATGTGCGACCATTGCATAGTGGGATCGTATAGAGGTTTTCCACGACATTATTAAACTGGTACCCCCCTATTGAAATCAACCCCCCCTGCACCCCCCTTCCCATCGTATATTCCAAACTTTTACTTTTACTTTTTACTTTTTACTTTTTACTTTTCACTTTTCACTTTTTACTTTTTACTTTTTACTTTTACTTTTACGGGGAACCCCCCTCTTGAAATCAGCCCCCAATGCACGCCCCTTCCCATTGAATCTACGAAACTTGCATAAAGTGCGGCGATTGCATAGTGGGACCGTATAGAGGTTTTCCACGACATTATTTTACCTGCACCCCCCTCTTAAAATAAGCCCCCCTACACCCCCCTTCCCATTGAATCTACGAAAATTGCAAAAAGTGCGGTGATTGCATGCTGGGATCGTATAAAGGGGTTCCATTTCATTATTAAACCTGGACCCCCCTCTTGAAATCAGCCCCACCTGCACTCCCCTTCCCATAGTATATTCGTAACTTACAAAAAGTGCGGCTATTGCAATGTGGGATCGTATAGAGGTGTTCCACGACATTATTTAACATGCACACCCTCTTGAAATCAGACCCCCCTGCACGCCTCTTCCCATGGTAACTTCAAAAGTTGCAAAAAGTGCGGGCATTGCATGCTGGGATCGTATAGAGATGTTCCACGACATTATTTAACCTGCACCCCCCTCTTGAAATCAGCCCCCCCTGCAGCCCCCTTCCCATTGAATCTACGAAACTTGCAAAAAGAATGGTGATTAAATGGTTAAATCGTGTAGAGGTGTTCCACGACAATATTTAACCTGCACCCCCCTCTGCACGCCCTTTCCCATGGTATCTTCGAAAGTTGCAAAAGGGGCAGCGATTGCATAGTGGCATTGTATATAGGGTGTTCCATGACGTTTTTAAACTTGCAAACCTTTTTTTCACACCCCCCAGGACCACACATAAACCGCGAGCTGCGTGCAGCTCGCGCACCGAGCGACCTCTAGTTATTATATTATATAAAGCTTAACTACCACTGACTGACTCACTGACTCACTCATTGACATAGTTGTTCTCCCACTTGCGCTAATGGGAGGGATGACCGTTTGGTGGGATCGTATAGTAGGTGTTCCAGTGAGTAGAGGAAAAATCCGAAAACCCCCCTTTTCACCCCCCTTCCACCCCCCCCAGAATCGAACATTGAAATCTTCCCGACGAGGGTATGTTTTTACACCGGATTCTTATAGAGGGTGATTCATTTGATACAAATTTATTTTCCCTTTCCCCCCTTTCCCCCCTTTTTCATCCCCCCTCCATCGGGATCTCCGTAATGCGCAAAAAATGCGGTGATTGCTTTACGGGATCGTATAAAGAACGATGGACAGTTAAAAAAATTACCCCCTCCACCCCCCCTTTTCACCAAATTTCACCCCCCCTCTAATCCGATCTCTAAAACGCAACAAAATTGCGGTGATTGCTCTATGGGATCGTGTTGAGGATAATTGACAATTAAAAATTTGACCCCCCCCCAGCTCTTTTTTACCCCCCCTTTCTCGCTCCATGCAAAGAAATCTTTCAAATGCGTTGATATTGGGGTAATTGCTCTACGGGATAGAATAGAGAATGATTAACAATTAAAAAAATTATGCCCTCCTCCCCCCTTTTTACCCAATTTCACCCCCCTCTAACCATATCTCTCAAACGCGACACAATTGTGGTGATTACTCTATGGGATTGTGTTGAGGATAATTGACAATTAAAATAATAACCCCCCCCATTCCCCTTTTAACCCCCCATCACCCTCCTTTCCCTTAGTATCTTCGAAACTTGCAAAAGGAGCAGTATTTGCATGGTGGTATCGCATAGACGTGTGCCACGACTTTATTTAACCTGCACCCCCCTCTTGAAATCAGGCCCCCCTTCACCCCCTTCCCATTGTTTCTTAGAAACTTGCAAAAGGGGCGTTGAAAACATAGTTGGATCGTATAGAGGTGTTCCAAGACATTATTTAATGTGCACCCTTCTCTTGAAATCAGCCCCCCCTGCGCCCCCCTTCCCATTGTTTCTTAGGAACTTGCAAAAGGGGCGGCGATTGCATGCTGGGATCGTATAGAGGTGTTCCATGACATTATTAAACCTGGACCCCCCTCTTGAAATCAGTCCCCCCTGCACGCCTCTTCCCATCGTATGTTCGAAAATTAAAGTAGGGGGTGTGATTGCATGGTGGGATCGTATAGAGGTGTTCCACGACATTATTAAACTTGGACCCCCCTCTTGAAATCAGCCCCCCCTGCACGCCCCTTCCCATCGTATTTTCGAAACTTGTAAAAAGTGCGACCATTGCATAGTGGGATCGTATAGAGGTGTTCCACGACCTTATTAAACAGTAACCCCCCTCTTGAAATCAGCCCCCCCTTCACCACCCTTCCCATCGTATTTTCGAAACTTGCAAAAAGTGCGACCTTTGCATAGTGGGATCGTATTGAGGTTTTCCACAATATTATTAAACCGGGACCCCCCTCTTGAAATCTGCCCCCCCTGCACCCCCCTTCCCATTATATCTTCGAAAATTACAAAAATTGCGGTGATTGCATGGTGGGATCGTATAGAGGTGTTCCATGAAATTATTAAACCTGGACCCCCTTCTTGAAATCAGCCCCCCCTGCACCCCCCCACTGTTTTATCTTTGAAACTTGCAAAGGGGGCAGCGATTGCATAGTGGCATCGTATATAGGGTGTTCCATGACGTTTTTAAACTTGCAAACCCTTTGAATAACACCCCCCAGGACCAAACATGAACCGCGAGCTGCGTGCAGCTCGCGCACCGAGCGACCTCTAGTTATATTATATAAAGCTAAACTACCACTCACTGACTCACTCATTGACATAGTTGTTCTCCCACTTGCACTCGTGGGAGGGGTGAAAGTTTGGTGGGATCGTATAGAGGGTGCTCCAGTGAGTAGAGGAAAAATCCGAAAACCCCCCTTTTCCTCCCCCCTCTCCCCCCTCCCACATCTATCTCCGAAACCCTTCAAAATTGTCTATAGGGAGCTATTCGGTATCGTATAGGTAATGTAAAACAAAACAAAAAATTGCCCCCTCCCCCCCTTTTTTACCCCCCCTTTCTCACCCCCTGCACAGGTATCTCTGAAATGCGTTAAAATTAGGGTGATTGATCTACGGGATCGTATAGAGAATGATTAACAGTTTAAAAAATTACCCTCTCCTCCCCCCCTTTTCATCCAATTTCACCCCCCCTCGAATCCGATCTCTCGAACGCGACAAAATTGCGGTGATTGCTCTATGGGATCGTATAGTGAATGATTGACAGTTAAAAAAATTACCCCTTCCCTACCCCCCTTTTCACCCAATATCACCCCCCTCTAATCCGATCTCTCAAACGCGTCAAAATTGCGGTGATTGCTCTATGGGATCGTGTTCAGGATAATTGACAATTCAAATATTGACTTCCCCCTACCCCCTTTTTCACCCCCCTTCACCCCCCTTCACCCCCTTTCCCATCGAATTTTCGAAACTTGTAAAAAGTGCGACCATTGCATAGTGGGATCGTATAGAATAGAGGTTTTCCACAACGTTATTAAATCGGAACCCCCCTCTTGAAATCAGCCCCCCCTGCACCCCCCTTCCCATGTTATCTTTGAAAGTTGCATAAAGTGCGGCGATTGCATAGTGGGACCGTATAGAGGTTTTCCACGACATTAATAAACCTGGACCCCCCTCTTGAAATCAGCCCCCCTGCACCCCCTTCCCATTGTTTATTAGAAACTTGCATAAAGTGCGGCGATTGCATAGTGGGACCGTATAGAGGTTTACCACGACATGAATAAACCTGGACCCCCCTCTTGAAATCAGCTCACCCTTGCACCCCCCTTCCCATCGTATATTCGTAACTTGCAAAAAGTGCGGTCATTGCATGCTGGGATCGTATAGAGGTGTTCCACGACATTATTAAACTTGGACCCCCCTCTTGAAATCAGCCCCCCCTGCACCCCCTTCCCATTGTTTATTAGAAACTTCCATAAAGTGCGGCGATTGCATAGTGGGACCATATAGAGGTTTTCCACGACATGAGTAAACCTGGACCCCCCTCTTGAAATCAGCCCACCCTTGCACCCCCCTTCCCATCGTATATTCGTAACTTGCAAAAAGTGCGGTCATTGCATGCTGGGATCGTATAGAGGTGTTCCACGACATTATTAAACTTGGACCCCCCTCTTGAAATCAGCCCCCCTGCACCCCCCTTCCCATCGTATCTTCGAAACTTAAAGTAGGGGTTGTGATTGCTTGGTGGGATCGTATATAGGTGCTCCACGACATTATTAAACTTGGACCCCCCTCTTGAAATCAGCCCCCCCTGCACCCCCCTTCCCATTATATCTTCGAAAATTGCATAAAGTTCGGTGATTGCATGCTGAGATCGTATACAGGTGTTCCATGACAATATTAAACCTGGACCCCCTTCTTGAAATCAGCCCCCCCCTGCAACCCCCCTTTCCATCGTATATTCGTAACTTGCAAAAAGTGCGGTCATTGCATGGTGGGATCGTATAGAGGTGCTCCACGATATTATTAAACTTGGACCCCCCTCTTGAAAGCAGCCCCCCCTGCACCCCCCTTCCCATCGTATCTTCGAAACTTAAAGTAGGGGTTGTGATTGCATGGTGGGATCGTATAGAGGTGTTCCACGACATAAATAAACTTGGACCCCCCTCTTGAAATTAGCCCCCCCTGCACCCCCCTTCCCATCGTATTTTCGAAACTTGTGAAAAGTGCGGCCATTACATAGTGGGATCGTATAGAGGCTTTCCACAACATTATTAAACCGGAACCCCCCTCTTGAAATCAGCCCCCCCCTTCCCATGTTATCTTTGAAAGTTGCATAAAGTGTGGCGATTGCATAGTGGGACCGTATAGAGGTTTTCCACGACATTAATAAACCTGGACCACCCTCTTGAAATCAGCCCCCCCTGCACCCCCTTCCCATTGTTTATTAGAAACTTGCAAAAAGTGCGGCGATTGCATAGTGGGACCGTATAGAGGTTTTCCACGACATAAATAAACTTGGACCCCCCTCTTGAAATCAGCCCCCCCTGCACCTCCCTTCCCATTATATCTTAATTGAAAATTGCATAAAGTTCGGTGATTGCATGCTGAGATCGTATACAGGTGTTCCATGACAATATTAAACCTGGACCCCCCTCTTGAAATCAGCCCCCCCTGCACCCCCCTTCCCATTATATCTTCGAAAATTGCATAAAGTTCGGTGATTGCATGCTGAGATCGTATACAGGTGTTCCATGACAATATTAAACCTGGACCCCCTTCTTGAAATCAGCCCCCCCCTGCAACCCCCCTTTCCATCGTATATTCGTAACTTGCAAAAAGTGCGGTCATTGCATGGTGGGATCGTATAGAGGTGCTCCACGATATTATTAAACTTGGACCCCCCTCTTGAAAGCAGCCCCCCCTGCACCCCCCTTCCCATCGTATCTTCGAAACTTAAAGTAGGGGTTGTGATTGCATGGTGGGATCGTATAGAGGTGTTCCACGACATAAATAAACTTGGACCCCCCTCTTGAAATCAGCCCCCCCTGCACCCCCCTTCCCATCGTATTTTCGAAACTTGTGAAAAGTGCGGCCATTACATAGTGGGATCGTATAGAGGCTTTCCACAACATTATTAAACCGGAACCCCCCTCTTGAAATCAGCCCCCCCTGCACCCCCCTTCCCATGTTATCTTTGAAAGTTGCATAAAGTGTGGCGATTGCATAGTGGGACCGTATAGAGGTTTTCCACGACATTAATAAACCTGGACCACCCTCTTGAAATCAGCCCCCCCTGCACCCCCCTTCCCATTATATCTTAATTGAAAATTGCATAAAGTGCGGCGATTGCATAGTGGGACCGTATAGAGGTTTTCCACGACATTAATAAACTTGGACCCCCCTCTTGAAATCAGCCCCCCCTGCACCTCCCTTCCCATTATATCTTAATTGAAAATTGCATAAAGTTCGGTGATTGCATGCTGAGATCGTATACAGGTGTTCCATGACAATATTAAACCTGGACCCCCCTCTTGAAATCAGCCCCCCCTGCACCCCCTTCCCATTATATCTTTGAAAATTGCAAAAAGTGCGGTGATTGCATGCTGGGATCGTATAAAGGTGTTCCATGACATTATTAAACCTTGACCATCCTCTTGAAATCAGCCCCCCCTGCACCCCCCTTCCCATCGTATCTTCAAAACTTGAAGTAGGTGTGGTGATTGCATTGTGGGATCATATAGAGGTGTTTCACGACATAATTTAACCTGCACCCCCCTCTTGAAATCAGCCCCCCCTGCACCCCCCTTCCCATTATATCTTAGAAAATTGCAAAAAGTGCGGTAATTGCATGCTGGGATCGTATAGAGGTGTTCCATGACATTATTAAACCTGAACCCCCCTCTTGAAATCAGCCCCCCCTGCACCCCCCTTCCCATTGTATCTTCGAAACTTGCTTAAAGTGCGGCCATTGCATAGTGGGATCGTATAGAGGTTTTCCACAACATTATTAAACCGGCACCCCCCTCTTGAAATCAGCCCCCCCTGCACCCCCCTTCCCATCGTATCTCCGAAACTTGCTTAAAGTGCGGCTATTGCATAGTGGGATCGTATAGAGGTTTTCCACAACATTATTAAACCGGCACCCCCCTCTTGAAATCAGCCCCCCCTGCACCCCCCTACCCATCGTATCTTCGAAACTTGCTTAAATTGCGGCCATTGCATAGTGGGATCGTATAGAGGTTTTCCACAACATTATTTAACCTGCACCCCCCTCTTTTAATTAGCCCCCCCTGCACCCCCCTTCCCATCGTATATGCGTAACTTGCAAAAAGTGCGGCCATTGCATGCTGGGATCGTATAGAGGTGTTCCATGACATTATTAAACCTGGACCCCCCTCTTGAAATCAGCCCCCCCTGCAACCCCCTTCCCATCGTATCTTCGAAACTTGCTTAAAGTGCGGCCATTGCATAGTGGGATCGTATAGAGGTGTTCCATGACATTATTAAACCTTGCCCCCCTCTTGAAATTAGCGCCCCCTGCACCCCCTTCTCATCATATCTTCGAAACTTGAAGTAGGGGTGGTGATTGCATGGTGGGATCGTATAGAGGTGTTCCACGACATTATTAAACTTGGACCCCCCTAGCACCCCCTGCACCCCGCTTCCCATCGTATCTTCGAAAGTTGCAAAAAGTGCGGTGATTGCATGCTGGGATCGTATAGAGGTGTTCCACGACATTATTTAACCTGCATCCCCTTCTTGAAATCAGCCCCCCCTGCACCCCCCTTCCCATCGTATCTTCGAAACTTGAAGTAAGGGTGGTAATTGCATGGTTGGATCGTATAGAGGTGTTCCACAACATAATTTAACCTTCACCCCCCTCTTGAAATCAGCCCCCCATGCACCCCCCTTCCCATCGTATCTTCGAAACATGCATAAAGTGCGGCAATTACATGATAAGATCGTATAGAGGTGTTCCATGACATTATATAAGCTGCACCCCCCTCTTTAAATCAGCCCCCCCTGCACCCCCTCTCCCATTGTATCTTCAAAACTTGCAAAAGGGGCAGCGATTGCATAGTGCCATCGTATATAGGGTGTTCCATGACGTTTTACAACTTGCACACCATTTGAAAAACATCCCCCAGGACAAACATAAACCGCGAGCTGCGTGCAGCTCGCGCACCGAGCAACCTCTAGTTATATTATATAAAGCTAAACTACCACTGACTCACTGACTCACTCATTGACATAGTTGTTCTCCCACTTGCGCTGATGGGAGGGGTGACCGTTTGGTGGGATCGTATAGTAGGTGGTCCAGTGAGTAGAGGAAAAATCCGAAAACCCCCCTTTTCACCCCCCTTCCACCCCCCCAGATTCAAACATTGAAATCTTCCCGACGAGGGTATGTTTTTGCACCGGATTCGTATAGAGGGTGATTCACTTGATACAAATTTATTTTCCTCCCCCCCTTTCCCCCCTCTTTCATCCCTCCTCCTTTGGGATCTCCGTAATGCGCAAAAAATGCGGTGATTGCTTTACGGGATCGTATAGTGAATTATTGACAGTTAAAAAAATTACCCCCTCCATTCCCCCTTTTCACCCAATTTCACCCCCCCTCGAATCCGATCTCTCGAACGCGACAAAATTGTGGTGATTGCACTATGGGATCGTAAAGAGGATAATAAACAATTAAAAATTTGACCCCCCCCCCTTTTTTACCCCCCCTTTCTCGTTCCATGCACAGAAATCTTTGAAATGCGTTGATATTGGGGTGATTGCTCTACGGGATCGTATAGAGAATGATTAACAAATAAAAAAATGTCCCCCTCCTCCCCCCCTGTTTACGCAATTTCACCCCCCCTCTAACAAGATCTCGCAAACGCGTCAAAATAGCGGTGATTGCTCTATGGGATCGTGTTGAGGATAATTGACAATTAAAATATTGACCTCCCCCTTCCCCCTATTTCATCCCCCCATCAACCCCTTTCCAAGAGTATCTTCGAAACTTGCAAAAGGGGCGGTGATTGCATGGCAAGATCGTATAGTGGTGTTCCACGACATTATTTAACCTGCACCCCCCTCTTGAAATCAGCCCCCCCCTGCGCCCCCCTTTCCATTGTTTCTTTGGAACTTGCAAAAGGGGCGGCGATTGCATGGTAGGATCGTATAGAGGTGTTCCATGACATTATTAAACCGGGACCCCCCTCTTGAAATCAGCCCCCCCTGCAGCCCCCTTCCCATCGTTTATTTTAAAGTTGCAAAAAGGGCGGTGATTGCATGGTTGGATCGTATAGAGGTGTTCCCCGACATTATTTAACCTGCACCCCCCGCTTGAAATCAGCCCCCCTGCACGCCCCTTCCCATGTTAGAGTTAGAGTTAGAGTATGAGTTAGAGTTAAGTAAGAGTAAGAGTTAGACCTAGACCTAGACCTAGACCTTGACCTTGCCCTTTCCATTGTTTCTTTGGAACTTGCAAAAGGGGCGGCGATTGCATGGTAGGATCGTATAGAGGTGTTCCATGACATTATTAAACCGGGACCCCCCTCTTGAAATCAGCCCCCCCTGCAGCCCCCTTCCCATCGTTTATTTTAAAGTTGCAAAAAGGGCGGTGATTGCATGGTTGGATCGTATAGAGGTGTTCCCCGACATTATTTAACCTGCACCCCCCGCTTGAAATCAGCCCCCCTGCACGCCCCTTCCCATGTTAGAGTTAGAGTTAGAGTATGAGTTAGAGTTAAGTAAGAGTAAGAGTTAGACCTAGACCTAGACCTAGACCTTGACCTTGACCTTGACCTTGACCTTGACCTTGATTTTTACTTTTACGTTTACTTTTACTTTTACTTTTACTTTTACTTTTACTTTTACTTTTACTTTTACTTTTACTTTTACTTTTACTTTTACTTTTACTATGCCATTGCATAGTGGGATCGTATAGAGGTGTTCCATGTCATTATTAAACCTGGACCCCCTCTTGAAATCAGCCCCCCCCTGCACCCCCTTCCCATTGTTTATTAGTAATTTGCATAAAATGCGGCGATTGCATAGTGGAACCGTATAGAGGTTTTCCACGACATGAATAAACCTGGACCTCCCTCTTGAAATCAGCCCCTCCTACACCCCCCTTCTTATTGAATCTACGAAACTTGCAAAAGGAGTGGTGATTGCATGCTGGGATCGTATAGAGGTGTTCCATGGCATTATTAAACCAGGACCCCCTCTTGAAATCAGCCCCCCCTGCACCCCCCTTGCCATCGTTTTTTCGAAACTTGCAAAAAGTGCGACCATTGCATAGTGGGATCGTAAAGAGTTTTTCCACAACATTATTAAAGCGGAACCTCCCTCTTGAAATCAGCCCCCCCTGCACACCCCTTCCCATTATATCTTCGAAAATTGCAAAAAGTTCGGTGATTGCATGCTGGGATCGTATAGAGGTGTTTCATGACATTATTAAACCTGGACCCCCTCTTGAAATCAGCCCCCCCTGCACCCCCCTTTCCATCGTTTTTTCGAAACTTGCAAAAAGTGCGGCCATTGCATAGTGGGATCGTAAAGAGTTTTTCCACAACATTATTAAAGCGGAACCTCCCTCTTGAAATCAGCCCCCCCTGCACACCCCTTCCCATTATATCTTCGAAAATTGCAAAAAGTTCGGTGATTGCATGCTGGGATCGTATAGAGGTGTTCCATGACATTATTAAACCTGGACCCCCTCTTGAAATCAGCCCCCCCTGCACCCCCCTTTCCATCGTTTTTTCGAAACTTGCAAAAAGTGCGGCCATTGCATAGTGGGATCGTAAAGAGGTTTTCCACAACTTTATTAAACCGGAACCCCCCTCTTGAAATCAGCCCCCCCTGCACCCCCCCTTCCTATTATATCTTCGAAAATTGCAAAAAGTTCGGTGATTGCATGCTGGGATCGTATAGAGGTTTCCACGACATTATTAAACTGGGACCCCCCTCTTGAAATCAGCCCCCCCTGCATCCCCCTTCCCATAGTATCTTCGAAACTGGCATAAAGTGCGGCGATTGCATAGTGGGATCGTATTGAGGTTTTCCACGACGTGAATAAACCGGAACCCCCCTGTTAAAATAATCCCCCCCTACAACCCCCTTCCCATTGAAACTACGAAACTTGCAAAAGGAGTGGTGATTGCATGGTGGGATTGTATAGAGGTAATCCACGATATTATTAAACCTTCACCCCCTCTTGAAATCAGGCCCCCCTGCACCCCCTTCCCATTATTTATTAGTAATTTGCATAAAGTGCGGCGATTGCATAGTGGGACCGTATAGAGATTTTCCACGACATGAATAAACCTGGACCCCCCTCTTGAAATCAGCCCCTCCTACACCCCCCTTCTTATTGAATCTACGAAACTTGCAAAAGGAGTGGTGATTGCATGCTGGGATCGTATAGAGGTGTTCCATGGCATTATTAAACCAGGACCCCCTCTTGAAATCAGCCCCCCCTGCACACCCCTTTCCATCGTTTTTTCGAAACTTGCAAAAAGTTCGGTGATTGCACGCTGGGATCGTATAGAGGTTTCCACGACATTATTAAACTGGGACCCCCCTCTTGAAATCAGCCCCCCCTGCACCCCCCTTCCCATAGTATCTTCGAAACTGGCATAAAGTGCGGCGATTGCATAGTGGCATCGTATATAGGGTGTTCCATGATGTTTTTAAACTTGCACACCCTTTGAAAAACATCCCCCAGGACCAAACATGAACCGCGAGCTGCGTGCAGCTCGCGCACCGAGCGACCTCTAGTTATATTATATAAAGCTTAACTACCACTGACTGACTGACTCACTCATTGACATAGTTGTTCTCCCACTTGCGCTGATGGGAGGGGTGACCGTTTGGTGGGATCGTATAGTAGGTGGTCCAGTGAGTAGAGGAAAAATCCGAAAACCCCCCTTTTCACCCCCCTTCCACCCCCCCCAGATTCGAACATTGAAATCTTCCCGACGAGGGTATGTTTTTGCACCGGATTCGTATAGAGGGTAATTCACTTGATACAAATTTATTTTCCTCCCCCCCCTTTCCCCCCTCTTTCATCCCTCCTCCTTTGGGATCTTCGTAATGCGCAAAAAATGCGGTGATTGCTTTACGGGATCGTATAGTGAATGATTGACAGTTAAATAAATTACCCCCTCCACCCCCCCTTTTCACCCAATTTCACCCCCCCTCGAATCCGATCTCTCGAACGCGACAAAATTGTGGTGATTGCTCTATGGGATCGTAAAGAGGATAATAAACAATTAAAAATTTGACCCCCCCACCGCTTTTTTACCCCCCCTTTCTCGTTCCATGCACAGAAATCTTTGAAATGCGTTGATATTGGGGTGATTGCTCTACGGGATCGTATAGAGAATGATTAACAAATAAAAAAATGACCCCCTCCTCCCCCCCTTACGCAATTTCACCCCCCCTCTAACCATATCTCTCAAACACGACACAATTGTGGTGATTGCTCTATGGGATTGTAAAGAGGATAATTAACAGTTAAAAAATGACACTCTTCTCCCCCCCTTTTTGAATAATTTCACCCCCCCTCTTAACCGATCTCTCTAACGCGTCAAAATTGCGGTGATTACTCTATGGGATTGTGTTGAGGATAATTGAAAATTAAAATATTAACCCACCCTTTCCCCTTTTTACCCCCCTTCACCCCCAATCCCATAGTATCTTCGAAACTTGCATAAAGAAAGGTGATTGCATGGTGGGATCGTATAGAGGTGTTCCACGACATAATTAAACTTGGACCTCCCTCTTGAACTCAGCCCCCTCTGCGCTCCCCTTCCCATTGTTTCTTAGAAACTTGCAAAAGGGGCGGTGAAAACATAGTTGGATCGTATAGAGGTGTTCCACAAAATTATTTAACCTACATCCTCCTCTTGAAATCAGCCCCCCCTGCGCCCCCCTTCCCATTGTTTCTTTGGAACTTGCAAAAGGGGCGGCGATTGCATGGTGGGATCGTATAGAGGTATTCCACGACATTTTTAAACCGGGACCCCCCTCTTAAAATAAGCCCCCCTGCACCCCCCTTCTCATGTTATCTTTGAAAGTTGCAAAAAGTGCGGTGATTGCATGCTGGGATCGTATAGAGTTGTTCCATGACATTATTAAACTTGGACCGCCCCTTGAAATTAGCCCCCCCTGCACCCATCTTCCCATCGTATCTTTGAAACTTGAAGTAGGGGTTGTGATTGCATAGTAGGATCGTATAGAGGTGTTCCATGACATAATTAAACCTGGACCCCCCTCTTGAAATCAGCCCCCCCTGCACCAACCTTCCCATCTTTAATTCGAAACTTGCATAAAGAGCGGTGATTGCATGGTGGGATCGTATAGAGGTGTTCCACGACATTGTAAAACCGGGACCCCCCTCTTGAAATCAGCCCCCACTGCACCCCCCTACCCATCGTATCTTCGAAACTTGAAGTAGGGGTGGTGATTGCATGGTGGGATCGTATAGAGGTGATCCACGACATTATTTAACCTGCACCCCCCTTTTGAAATCATGCCCCTCTTCCCATTGTTTTTTAGAAACTTGGAAAATGATCGTATAGAGGTGTTCCACGACATTATTAAACCTGAACCCCCTTCTTGAAATCAGCCCCCCCTGCACCCCCCTTCCCATTAAATCTACGAAACTTGCAAAAGGGGCGGCGATTGCTTAGTGGGATCGTATATAGGGTGTTGATGACGTTTTTAAACTTGCAAACCTTTTTAAAAACACCCCCAGGACCAAATTTAAACCGCGAGCTGCGTGCAGCTCGCGCACCGAGCGACCTCTAGTTATATTATATAAAGCTAAACTACCACTGACTCACTCACTGACTCACTCATTGACATAGTTGTTCTCCCACTTGCGCTCGTGGGAGGGGTGACCGTTTGGTGGGATCGTATAGTAGGTGTTCCAGTGAGTAGAGGAAAAATCCGAAAACCCCCCTTTTCACCCCCCTTCCACCACCCCCAGAATCGAACATTGAAATCTTCCCGACGAGGGTATGTTTTTACACCGGATTCGTATAGAGGGTGATTCATTTGATACAAATTTATTTTCCTCCCCCCCCTTTCCCCCCTCTTTCATCCCCCCTCCATCGAGATCTCCGTAATGCGCAAAAAATGCGGTGATTGCTTTACGGGATCGTATAGTGAATGATTGACAGTTAAAAAAATTACCCCCTCCTCCCCCCCTTTTTACCCAATTTCACCCCCCCTCTAATCCGATCTCTCGAACGCGACAAAATTGCGGTGATTGCTCTATGGGATCGTAAAGAGAATAATAAACAATTAAAAATTTGACCCCTTCCCCACGCCCTTTTTACCCCCCCTTTTTCTTTCCATGAACAGAAATCTTTGAAATGCGTTGATATTGGGGTGATTGCTCTATGGGATCGTATAGTGAATGATTGATAGTTAAAAAAATTACCCCCTCCACCCCCCGTTTTACCCAATTTTACTCCCCCTCTAACCATATCTCTCAAACACGACACAATTATGGTGATTGCTCTATGGGATTGTAAAGAGGATAATTAACAGTTAAAAATTTACCCTATCCTCCCCCCCTTTTTGACTAATTTCAGCCCCCCTCTTAACCGATCTCTCAAACGCGTCAAAATTGCGGTGATTACTCTATGGGATTGTGTTGAGGATAATTGACAATTAAAATATTAACCCCCCCTTACCCCTTTTTACGCCCCTTCACCCCCAATCCCATAGTGTCTTCAAAACTTGCATAAAGAGTGGTGATTGCATGGTGGGATCGTATAGAGGTGTTCCACGACATAATTTAACTTGGACCCCACTCTTGAACTCAGCCCCCCCTGCGCCCCTCTTCCCATTGTTTCTTTGGAACTTGCAAAAGGGGCGGCGATTGCATAATAGAATCGTATAGAGTTGTCCCACGACATTTTTAAACTTGGACCCCCTCTTGAAATCAGCTTTTACTTTTACTTTTACTTTTACTTTTACTTTTACTTTTACTTTTACTTTTACTTTTACTTTTACTTTTACTTTTACTTTTACTTTTACTTTTATGTTTTCTTTGAAAGTTGCAAAAGGGGCGGTGATTGCATGATGGGATCGTTCAGAGGTTTTCCACAACATTATTAAACAGTAACCCCTCTTGAAATCAGCCCCCCCTGCACCCCCCTTCCCATCGTATATTCGTAACTTGCAAAAAGTGCGGCCATTGCATGCTGGGATCGTATAGAGGTGTTCCACGACATTATTAAACCTGGACCCCCCTCTTGAAATTAGCCCCCCCTGCACCCCCCTTCTCATCGTATCTTAGAAACTTGAAGTAGGGGTGGTGATTACATGGTGGGATCGTAAAGACGTGTTTCACGACATTATTAAACCGGGACCCCCCTCTTGAAATCAGCCCCCCCTGCACCCCCTTCCCATCGTATCTTCGAAACTTGAAGTAGAAGTGGTGATTACATGGTGGGATCGTATAGAGGTGTTCCACGACATTATTAAACCGGGACCCCCCTCTTGAAATCAGCTTCCCCTGCACCCCCCTTCCCATCGTATATTCGTAACTTGCTAAAAAGGCGGCCATTACATAGTGGGATCGTATAGAGGCTTTCCACAACATTATTAAACCGGAACCCCTCTCTTAAAATCAGCCCCCCTTGCACCCCCCCTTCCCAGTATATCTTCGAAAATTGCAAAAAGTGCGTAGATTGCATGCTGGGTTCGTATAGAGGTGTTCCATGACATTATTAAACCTGGACCCCCCTCTTGTAATTAACCCCCCCTGCACCCCCCTTCTCATCTTATCTTCGAAACTTGAAGTAGGGGTGGTGATTACATGGTGGGATCGTATAGACGTGTTTCACGACATTATTAAAGCGGGACACCCCTCTTGAAATTAGCCCCCCCTGCACTCTCCTTCCCATCGTATATTCGTAACTTGCAAAAAGTGCGGCCATTGCATTGTGGGATCGTATAGAGGTGTTCCATGACATGAATAAACCTGGACCCCCCTATTGAAATCAGCCCCCCCTTGCACCCCCCTTGCCATCGTATCTTCGAAATTTGAAGAAGGGGTGGTGATTGCATGGTGGGATCGTATAGAGGTGTTCCATGACATTATTGAACTTGGACCCCCCTCTTGAAATCAGCCCCCCCTGCACTCTCTTTCCCATCGTATATTCGTAACTTGCAAAAAGTGCGGCCATTGCATTGTGGGATCGTATAGAGGTGTTCCATGACATTATTAAACCTGGACCACCTCTTAAAATAAGCCCCCCCTACACCCGCCTTCTTATTGAATCAACGAAACTTGCAAAAGGAGTGGTGATTGCATGCTGGGATCGTATAGAGGTGTTCCATTGCATTATTAAACCAGGACCCCCTCTTGAAATCAGCCCCCCCCCTGCACCCCTCTTTCCATCGTATATTCATAACTTGCAAAAGGGGCGTTGATTACTTTTGGGATCGTATAGAGGAGTTCCACGACATTATTAAACCTGCACCCCCTGCTTGAAATCAGCCCCCCCTGCACCCCCCTTTCCATCGTATATTCATAACTTGCAAAAGGGGCGTTGATTACTTGTGGGATCGTATAGAGGAGTTCCACGACATTATTAAACCTGCACCCCCTGCTTGAAATCAGCCCCCCCTGCACCCTCCTTACCATTGAATCTACGAAATTTGCAAAAGGGGTGGTGATTGCAAGGTGGGATTTTATAGAGGTGTTCCATTACATCATTTAACCTTCACCGCCCTCTTGAAATCAGCTCCACCTGTAGCCCCCTTCCCATCGTATACTCGAAACTTGCAAAAGGGGTGGTGATTGCATGGTGGGATCGTATATACCTGTTCCATAACATTATTAAACCTGAACCCCCTCTTGAAATCAGCCCCCCCTGCACCCCCCCTCCTATTGTTTCTTCAAAACTTGCAAAAAGTGCGGCCATTGCATAGTGGGATCGTATAGAGGTTTTCCACAACATTATTAAACCGGAACCCCCCTCTGAAATCAACCCCCGGGTACCCCCCTTCCCATTATATCTTCGAAACTAGCAAAAGGGGTGGTGATTGCATGGTGGGATTGTATAGAGGTGTTCCACGACATTATTTAACCTTCACCCCCTTTTGAAATCAGCCCCCCTGCACCCCCCACTGTTTTATCTTTGAAACTTGCAAAAGGGGCAGCGATTGCATAGTGGCATCGTATATAGGGTGTTCCATGACGTTTTTAAACTTGCACAGCCTTTGAATAACACCCCCCAGGACCAAACATGAACCGCGAGCTGCGTGCAGCTCGCGCACCGAGCGACCTCTAGTTATATTATATAAAGCTAAATTACCACTGACTCACTGACTGACTCACTGACATAGTTGTTCTCCCACTTGCGCTCGTGGGAGGGGCGACCGTTTGGTGGGATCGTATAGTAGGTGTTCCAGTGAGTAGAGGAAAAATCCGAAAATCCCCCTTTTCACCCCCCTTCCACCCCCTCCAGAATTGAACATTGAAATCTTCCCGACGAGGGTATTATTTTGCACCGGATTCGTATAGAGGGTGATTCATTTGATACAAATTTATTTTCCTTCCCCCCCTTTCCCCCCCTTTTTCATCCCCCTTCCATCGGGATCTCCGTAATGCGCAAAAAATGCGGTGATTGCTTTATGGGATCGTATAGTGAATGATTGACAGTATAAAAATTTACCCTTTCCACCCCCCCTTTTCTCCAAATTTCACCCCCCCTCTAATCTCATCTCTAAAACGCGACAAAATTGCGGTGATTGCGCTATGGGATCATAAAGAGGATAATAAACAATTAAAAATTTGACCCCCCCCAGCCCTTTTTTACCCCCCTTTCTCGCTCCATGCACAGAAATCTTTGAAATGCGTTGATATTGGGGTGATTGCTCTACGGGATCGTATAGAGAATGATTAACAATTAAAAAAATTACCCTCTCCGCCCCCCCTTTTTACCTAATTTCACCCCCCCCTCTTAACTGATCTCTCAAACCCGTCAAAATTGCGGTGATTACTCTATGGGATTGTGTTGAGGATAATTGACAATTAAAATATTAACCCCCCCTTACCCCTTTTTACCCCCCTCCCCCCCCAATCCCATAGTATCTTCAAAACTTGCATAAAGAGTGGTGATTGCATGGTGGGATCGTATAGAGGTGTTCCACGACATTATTAAACTTGGACCCCCCTCTTGAAATCAGCCCCCCATGCGCCCCCTTCCCATCGTATATTTGTAACTTGCAAAAAGTGCGGCCATTGCATGGTGGGATCGTATACAGGCGTTCCACGACATTATTAAACTTGGACCCCCCTCTTGAAATCAGCCCCCCCTGCGGCCCCCTTCCCATCGTATCTTCGATACTTGAAGTAGGGGTTGTGATTGCATAGTGGGATCGTATAGAGGTGTTCCACGACATGATTAAACTTGGACCCCCCTCTTGAAATCAGCCCCCCCTGCGGCCCCCTTCCCATCGTATATTTATAACTTACAAAAAGTGCGGCCATTGTATGCTGGGATCGTAAAGAGGTGTTCCATGACATTATTAAACTTGGACCCCCCTCTTGAAATTAGCCCCCCCTGGACCCCCCTTCACATCGTATCTTCGATACTTGAAGTAGGGGTTGTGATTGCATAGTGGGATCGTATAGAGGTGTTCCATGACATTATTAAACCGGAACCCCCCCCTTGAAATCAGCCCCCCCTGCACCCCCCTTCCCATGGTATCTTCGAAAGGTGCAAAAGGGGCGGTGATTGCATGTTGGGATCGCAAAGAGATGTTCGACGACAATATTTAACCTGCACCCCCCTCTTGAAATCAGCCCACCCTGCACCCCCCTTCCCATCGTATTTTCGAAACTTGCAAAAAGTGCGACCATTGCATAGTGGGATCGTATAGAGGTTTTCCACAACATTATTTAACCTGCACCCCCTTCTTGAAATCAGCCCCCCCTGCACCCCCCTTCCCATCGTATATTCGTAACTTGCAAAAAGTGCGGCCATTGCATGGTGGGATCGTATACAGGTGTTCCACGACATTATTAAACTTGGACCCCCCTCTTGAAATCAGCCCCCCCTGCGGCCCCCTTCCCATCGTATATTTGTAACTTGCAAAAAGTGCGGCCATTGCATGCTGGGATCGTATAGAGGTGTTCCATGACATTATTGAACTTGGACCCCCCTCTTGAAATTAGCCCCCGCTGCACCCCCTTTCCCATCGTATCTTCAAACTTGAAGTAGGGGTTGTGATTGCATAGTGGGATCGTATAGAAGTGTTCCACGACATAATTAAACTTGGACCCCCCTCTTGAAATCCGCCCCCCCTGCGCCCCCCTTCTCATTGTTTCTTTCACTTTTACTTTTACTTTTACTTTTACTTTTACTTTTACTTTTACTTTTACTTTTACTATAGTCATAGTGGGACCGTATAGAGGTTTTCCACGACATGAATAAACCTGGACCCCCCTCTTGAAATAAGCCCCCCCTGCATTCCTCTTCCCATCGTATATTCGTAACTTGCAAAAAGTGCGGCCATTGCATGCTGGGATCGTAAAGAGGTGTTCCATGACGTTATTAAACTTGGACCCCCCTCTTGAAATCAGTCCCCCCTGCACTCCCCTTCCCATCGTATCTTCAAAACTTGAAGTAGGGGTGGTGATTGCATTGTGGGATCGTATAGAGGTGTTCCATGACATTATTAAACCTGGACCCCCCTCTTGAAATTAGCCCCCCCTGCACCCCCCTTCCCATCGTATATTCGTAACTTGCAAAAAGTGCGGTCATTGCATGCTGGGATCATATAGAGGTGTTCCATGACATTATTTAACTTGGACCCCCCTCTTGAAATCAGCCCCCCTTGCACCTCCCTTCCCATTGTATCTTCGAAAGTTGCAAAAGGGGTGGTGATTGCATTGTGGGATCGTATAGAGGTGTTCCATGACATTATTAAACCTGGACCCCCCTCTTGAAATTAGCCCCCCCTGCACCCCCCTTCCCATCGTATATTCGTAACTTGCAAAAAGTGCGGTCATTGCATGCTGGGATCGTATAGAGGTGTTCCATGACATTATTTAACTTGGACCCCCCTCTTGAAATCAGCCCCCCCTGCACCTCCCTTCCCATTGTATCTTCGAAAGTTGCAAAAGGGGTGGTGATTGCATGGTGGGATCGTATAGAGGTGTTCCACGACATTATTAAGCCTGGACCCCCCTCTTGAAATCAGCCCCCCCTGCACCCCCCTTCCTATCGTATCTTCGAAACTTGAAGAAGGGGTGGTGATTGCATGGTCGGATCGTAAAGAGGTGTTCCAATACATTATTAAACTAAGACCCCCCTCTTGAAATCAGCCCCCCCTTCACCCCCCTTCCCATGGTATCTTCGAAACTTGCAAAAAGTGCGGCCATTGCATAGTGGGATCGTATAGAGGTTTTCCACAACATTATTAAACCGGAACCCACCTCTTGAAATCAGCCCCCCCTGCACCCCCCTTCCCATTGTATCTTAGCAAATTGCAAAAAGTGCGGTGTTTGCATGCTGGGATCGTATAGAGGTGTTCCATGACATTATTAAACCTGGACCCCCTCTTAAAATCAGCCCCCCCTGCACCCCCCTTTCCATCGTATTTTCGAAACTTGCAAAAAGTGCGGCCATTGCATAGAGGGATCGTATAGAGGTTTTCCACAACATTATTAAACCGGAACCCACCTCTTGAAATCAGCCCCCCCTGCACCCCCCTTCCCATTATATCTTAGAAAATTGCAAAAAGTGCGGTGATTGCATGCTGGGATCGTATAGAGGTGTTCCATGACATTATTAAACCTGGACCCCTCTTAAAATCAGCCCCCCCTGCACCCCCCTTTCCATCGTATTTTCGAAACTTGCAAAAAGTGCGGCCATTGCATAGTGGGATCGTATAGAGGTTTTCCACAACATAATTAAGCCGGAACCCCCCCTCTTGAAATTAGCCCCCCTGCATCCCCCTTCTCATAATATCTTCGAAAATTGCAAAAAGTTTGGTAATTCCATGCTGGGATCGTATAGAGGTGTTCCATGACATTATTAAACCTGGACCCCCCTCTTGAAATCAGCCCCCCCTGCGCCCCCCTTCCCATAGTTTCTTAGAAACTTGCAAAAGGGGCGGCGATTGAATGGTTAAATCGTGTAGAGGTGTTCCACGACATTATTTAACCTGCACCCGCCTCTTGGAATCAGCCCCCCCTGCACCCCCCTTGTCATGGAATCTACGAAACTTGCAAAAGGGGCGGTGATTGCATGGTGGGATCGCATATAGGGTATTCCATGACGTTTTTAAACTTGCAAACCTTTTTAAAAACCCCCCAGGACCAAACATGAACCGCGAGCTGCGTGCAGCTCGCGCACCGAGCGACCTCTAGTTATATTATATTATATAAAGCTTAACTACCACTGACTGACTCACTGACTCACTCATTGACATAGTTGTTCTCCCACTTGCGCTAATGGGAGGGATGACCGTTTGGTGGGATCGTATAGTAGGTGTTCCAGTGAGTAGAGGAAAAATCCGAAAACCCCCCTTTTCACCCCCCTTCCACCCCCCCCAGATTCGAACATTGAAATCTTCCCGACGAGGGTATGTTTTTACATCGGATTCGTATAGAGGGTGATTCACTTGATACAAATTTATTTTCCCTCCCCCCCTTTTCCCCCCTATTTCATCCCCCCTTTTTCGGGACCTCCATAATGCGCATAAAATGCAGTGATTGCTCTATGGAATCGTATAGTGAATGATTGATAGTTAAAAAAATTACCCCCTCTACCCCCCCTTTTCACCCAATTTCACCCCCCCTCGAATCCGATCTCTCGAACGCGACAAAATTGTGGTGATTGCTCTATGGGATCGTAAAGAGGATAATAAACAATTAAAAATTTGACCCCCCATACCCCTTTTTTACCCCCCCTTTCTCATTCCATGCACAGAAATCTTTGAAATGCGTTGATATTGGGGTGATTGCTCTATGGGATCGTATAGTGAATGATTGATAGTTACAAAAAATTACCCCCTCCACCCCCCCTTTTTACCCAATTTCACCCCCCCTCTAACCATATCTCTCAAACACGACACAATTGTGGTGATTGCTCTATGGGATTGTAAAGAGGATAATTAACAGTTAAAAATTTACCCTCTCCTCCCCCCCTTTTTACACCCCTTCACCCCCAATCCCATAGTATCTTCGAAACTTGCATAGAGTGGTGATTGCATGGTGGGATCGTATAGAGGTGTTCCACGACATAATTAATCTTGGACCCCCCTCTTGAAATCAGCCCCCCCTGTGCCCCCCTTCCCATTGTTTCTTAGAAACTTGCAAAAGGGGCGGTGAAAACATAGTTGGATCGTATAGAGGTGTTCCACGACATTATTTAACCTACACCCTCCTCTTGAAATCAGCCCCCCCTGCGCCCCCCTTCCCATTGTTCCTTTGGAACTTACAAAAGGGGCGGCGATTGCATGGTAGGATCGTATAGAGGTGTTCCACGATATTTTTAAACCGTGACCCCCCCTCTTGAAATCAGCCCCCCCTGCAGCCCCCTTCCCATCGTTTATTCGAAAGTTGCAAATGGGGCGGTGATTCCATTATTTTTACTTTTACTTTTACTATTACTTTTACTTTTACTTCTTCTTTTACTTTTACTTTTACTTTTACTTTTACTTTTACTTTTACTTTTACTTTTACTTTTACTTTTACTTTTACTTTTACTTTTACTTTTACTTTTACTTTTACTTTTACTTTTACTTTTACTTTTACTTTTACTTTTACTTTTACTTTTATTTTTTACTTTTACGCTTACTCTTACTCTTACTCTTACTCTTACTCTTACTCTTACTCTTACTCTTACTCTTACTCTTACTCTTACTCTTACTCTTACTCTTACTCTTACTCTTACTCTTACTTTTACTTTTACTTTTACTTTTTACTTTTTACTTTTATCCCCCTCTTGAAATCAGCCCCCCCTGCATCCCCTTTTCCATCGTATTATCGAAACTTGCAAAAAGTGCGGCCATTGCATAGTGGGATCGTATAGAGGTTTTCCACAGCATTATTAAACCGTAACTCCCCTTTTGAAATCAGCCCCCCCTGCACCCCCCTTCCCATTATATCTTCGAAAATTGCAAAAAGTGCGGTGATTGCATAATGGTATCGCATAGAGGTGTGCCACAACTTTATTTAACCTGCACCCCCCTCTTGAAATCAGCCCCCCCTGCACCCCCCTTCCTATCGTATCTTCGAAACTTGAAGTAGGGGTGGTGATTGCATGGTCGGATCGTAAAGAGGTGTTCCACGACATTATTAAACTAAGACCTTCTCTTGAAATCAGCCCCCCCTTCACCCCCCTTCCCATGGTATCTTCGAAACTTGCAAAAAGTGCGGCGATTGCATAGTGGGACCGTATAGAGGTTTTCCACGACATGAATAAAACGGAACCCCCCTCTTAAAATAAGCCCCCCCTTCTTATTGAATCTACGAAACTTGCAAAAGTGCGGTGATTACATGCTGGGATCGTATAGAGGTGTTCCATGACATTATTAAACCTTGCCCCCCCCTCTTGAAATCAGCCCCCCCTGCACCCCCCTTCCCATCGTATCTTCGAAACTTGAAGTAGGGGCGGTGATTGCATGGTGGGATCGTATAGAGGTGTTCCACGACATTATTTTACCTGCACCCCCATCTTGAAATCAGCCCCCCGGCACGCCCCTTCCCATTGTTTCTTCGAACCTTGCAAAAGGGGCGGCGATTGCTTAGTGGGATCGTATATAGGGTGTTCCATGACGTTTTTAAACTTGCAAACCTTTTGAAAAACACCCCCCAGGACCAAACATAAACCGCGAGCTGCGCGCAGCTCGCGCACCGAGCGGCCTCTAGTTATATTATATAAAGCTAAACTACCACTCACTGACTCACTCATTGACATAGTTGTTCTCCCACTTGCACTCGTGGGAGGGGTGAAAGTTTGGTGGGATCGTATAGAGGGTGCTCCAGTGAGTAGAGGAAAAATCCGAAAACCCCCCTTTTCCTCCCCCCTCTCCCCCCTCCCACATCTATCTCCGAAACCCTTCAAAATTGTCTATAGGGAGCTATTCGGTATCGTATAGGTAATGTAAAACAAAACAAAAAATTGCCCCCTCCCCCCCTTTTTTACCCCCCCTTTCTCACCCCCTGCACAGGTATCTCTGAAATGCGTTAAAATTAGGGTGATTGATCTACGGGATCGTATAGAGAATGATTAACAGTTTAAAAAATTACCCTCTCCTCCCCCCCTTTTCATCCAATTTCACCCCCCCTCGAATCCGATCTCTCGAACGCGACAAAATTGCGGTGATTGCTCTATGGGATCGTATAGTGAATGATTGACAGTTAAAAAAATTACCCCTTCCCTACCCCCCTTTTCACCCAATATCACCCCCCTCTAATCCGATCTCTCAAACGCGTCAAAATTGCGGTGATTGCTCTATGGGATCGTGTTCAGGATAATTGACAATTCAAATATTGACTTCCCCCTACCCCCTTTTTCACCCCCCTTCACCCCCCTTCACCCCCTTTCCCATCGAATTTTCGAAACTTGTAAAAAGTGCGACCATTGCATAGTGGGATCGTATAGAATAGAGGTTTTCCACAACGTTATTAAATCGGAACCCCCCTCTTGAAATCAGCCCCCCCTGCACCCCCCTTCCCATGTTATCTTTGAAAGTTGCATAAAGTGCGGCGATTGCATAGTGGGACCGTATAGAGGTTTTCCACGACATTAATAAACCTGGACCCCCCTCTTGAAATCAGCCCCCCTGCACCCCCTTCCCATTGTTTATTAGAAACTTGCATAAAGTGCGGCGATTGCATAGTGGGACCGTATAGAGGTTTACCACGACATGAATAAACCTGGACCCCCCTCTTGAAATCAGCTCACCCTTGCACCCCCCTTCCCATCGTATATTCGTAACTTGCAAAAAGTGCGGTCATTGCATGCTGGGATCGTATAGAGGTGTTCCACGACATTATTAAACTTGGACCCCCCTCTTGAAATCAGCCCCCCCTGCACCCCCTTCCCATTGTTTATTAGAAACTTCCATAAAGTGCGGCGATTGCATAGTGGGACCATATAGAGGTTTTCCACGACATGAGTAAACCTGGACCCCCCTCTTGAAATCAGCCCACCCTTGCACCCCCCTTCCCATCGTATATTCGTAACTTGCAAAAAGTGCGGTCATTGCATGCTGGGATCGTATAGAGGTGTTCCACGACATTATTAAACTTGGACCCCCCTCTTGAAATCAGCCCCCCTGCACCCCCCTTCCCATCGTATCTTCGAAACTTAAAGTAGGGGTTGTGATTGCTTGGTGGGATCGTATATAGGTGCTCCACGACATTATTAAACTTGGACCCCCCTCTTGAAATCAGCCCCCCCTGCACCCCCCTTCCCATTATATCTTCGAAAATTGCATAAAGTTCGGTGATTGCATGCTGAGATCGTATACAGGTGTTCCATGACAATATTAAACCTGGACCCCCTTCTTGAAATCAGCCCCCCCCTGCAACCCCCCTTTCCATCGTATATTCGTAACTTGCAAAAAGTGCGGTCATTGCATGGTGGGATCGTATAGAGGTGCTCCACGATATTATTAAACTTGGACCCCCCTCTTGAAAGCAGCCCCCCCTGCACCCCCCTTCCCATCGTATCTTCGAAACTTAAAGTAGGGGTTGTGATTGCATGGTGGGATCGTATAGAGGTGTTCCACGACATAAATAAACTTGGACCCCCCTCTTGAAATTAGCCCCCCCTGCACCCCCCTTCCCATCGTATTTTCGAAACTTGTGAAAAGTGCGGCCATTACATAGTGGGATCGTATAGAGGCTTTCCACAACATTATTAAACCGGAACCCCCCTCTTGAAATCAGCCCCCCCCTTCCCATGTTATCTTTGAAAGTTGCATAAAGTGTGGCGATTGCATAGTGGGACCGTATAGAGGTTTTCCACGACATTAATAAACCTGGACCACCCTCTTGAAATCAGCCCCCCCTGCACCCCCTTCCCATTGTTTATTAGAAACTTGCAAAAAGTGCGGCGATTGCATAGTGGGACCGTATAGAGGTTTTCCACGACATAAATAAACTTGGACCCCCCTCTTGAAATCAGCCCCCCCTGCACCTCCCTTCCCATTATATCTTAATTGAAAATTGCATAAAGTTCGGTGATTGCATGCTGAGATCGTATACAGGTGTTCCATGACAATATTAAACCTGGACCCCCCTCTTGAAATCAGCCCCCCCTGCACCCCCCTTCCCATTATATCTTCGAAAATTGCATAAAGTTCGGTGATTGCATGCTGAGATCGTATACAGGTGTTCCATGACAATATTAAACCTGGACCCCCTTCTTGAAATCAGCCCCCCCCTGCAACCCCCCTTTCCATCGTATATTCGTAACTTGCAAAAAGTGCGGTCATTGCATGGTGGGATCGTATAGAGGTGCTCCACGATATTATTAAACTTGGACCCCCCTCTTGAAAGCAGCCCCCCCTGCACCCCCCTTCCCATCGTATCTTCGAAACTTAAAGTAGGGGTTGTGATTGCATGGTGGGATCGTATAGAGGTGTTCCACGACATAAATAAACTTGGACCCCCCTCTTGAAATCAGCCCCCCCTGCACCCCCCTTCCCATCGTATTTTCGAAACTTGTGAAAAGTGCGGCCATTACATAGTGGGATCGTATAGAGGCTTTCCACAACATTATTAAACCGGAACCCCCCTCTTGAAATCAGCCCCCCCTGCACCCCCCTTCCCATGTTATCTTTGAAAGTTGCATAAAGTGTGGCGATTGCATAGTGGGACCGTATAGAGGTTTTCCACGACATTAATAAACCTGGACCACCCTCTTGAAATCAGCCCCCCCTGCACCCCCCTTCCCATTATATCTTAATTGAAAATTGCATAAAGTGCGGCGATTGCATAGTGGGACCGTATAGAGGTTTTCCACGACATTAATAAACTTGGACCCCCCTCTTGAAATCAGCCCCCCCTGCACCTCCCTTCCCATTATATCTTAATTGAAAATTGCATAAAGTTCGGTGATTGCATGCTGAGATCGTATACAGGTGTTCCATGACAATATTAAACCTGGACCCCCCTCTTGAAATCAGCCCCCCCTGCACCCCCTTCCCATTATATCTTTGAAAATTGCAAAAAGTGCGGTGATTGCATGCTGGGATCGTATAAAGGTGTTCCATGACATTATTAAACCTTGACCATCCTCTTGAAATCAGCCCCCCCTGCACCCCCCTTCCCATCGTATCTTCAAAACTTGAAGTAGGTGTGGTGATTGCATTGTGGGATCATATAGAGGTGTTTCACGACATAATTTAACCTGCACCCCCCTCTTGAAATCAGCCCCCCCCTGCACCCCCCTTCCCATTATATCTTAGAAAATTGCAAAAAGTGCGGTAATTGCATGCTGGGATCGTATAGAGGTGTTCCATGACATTATTAAACCTGAACCCCCCTCTTGAAATCAGCCCCCCCTGCACCCCCCTTCCCATTGTATCTTCGAAACTTGCTTAAAGTGCGGCCATTGCATAGTGGGATCGTATAGAGGTTTTCCACAACATTATTAAACCGGCACCCCCCTCTTGAAATCAGCCCCCCCTGCACCCCCCTTCCCATCGTATCTCCGAAACTTGCTTAAAGTGCGGCCATTGCATAGTGGGATCGTATAGAGGTTTTCCACAACATTATTAAACCGGCACCCCCCTCTTGAAATCAGCCCCCCCTGCACCCCCCTACCCATCGTATCTTCGAAACTTGCTTAAATTGCGGCCATTGCATAGTGGGATCGTATAGAGGTTTTCCACAACATTATTTAACCTGCACCCCCCTCTTTTAATTAGCCCCCCCTGCACCCCCCTTCCCATCGTATATGCGTAACTTGCAAAAAGTGCGGCCATTGCATGCTGGGATCGTATAGAGGTGTTCCATGACATTATTAAACCTGGACCCCCCTCTTGAAATCAGCCCCCCCTGCAACCCCCTTCCCATCGTATCTTCGAAACTTGCTTAAAGTGCGGCCATTGCATAGTGGGATCGTATAGAGGTGTTCCATGACATTATTAAACCTTGCCCCCCTCTTGAAATTAGCGCCCCCTGCACCCCCTTCTCATCATATCTTCGAAACTTGAAGTAGGGGTGGTGATTGCATGGTGGGATCGTATAGAGGTGTTCCACGACATTATTAAACTTGGACCCCCCTAGCACCCCCTGCACCCCGCTTCCCATCGTATCTTCGAAAGTTGCAAAAAGTGCGGTGATTGCATGCTGGGATCGTATAGAGGTGTTCCACGACATTATTTAACCTGCATCCCCTTCTTGAAATCAGCCCCCCCTGCACCCCCCTTCCCATCGTATCTTCGAAACTTGAAGTAAGGGTGGTAATTGCATGGTTGGATCGTATAGAGGTGTTCCACAACATAATTTAACCTTCACCCCCCTCTTGAAATCAGCCCCCCATGCACCCCCCTTCCCATCGTATCTTCGAAACATGCATAAAGTGCGGCAATTACATGATAAGATCGTATAGAGGTGTTCCATGACATTATATAAGCTGCACCCCCCTCTTTAAATCAGCCCCCCCTGCACCCCCTCTCCCATTGTATCTTCAAAACTTGCAAAAGGGGCAGCGATTGCATAGTGCCATCGTATATAGGGTGTTCCATGACGTTTTACAACTTGCACACCATTTGAAAAACATCCCCCAGGACAAACATAAACCGCGAGCTGCGTGCAGCTCGCGCACCGAGCAACCTCTAGTTATATTATATAAAGCTAAACTACCACTGACTCACTGACTCACTCATTGACATAGTTGTTCTCCCACTTGCGCTGATGGGAGGGGTGACCGTTTGGTGGGATCGTATAGTAGGTGGTCCAGTGAGTAGAGGAAAAATCCGAAAACCCCCCTTTTCACCCCCCTTCCACCCCCCCAGATTCAAACATTGAAATCTTCCCGACGAGGGTATGTTTTTGCACCGGATTCGTATAGAGGGTGATTCACTTGATACAAATTTATTTTCCTCCCCCCCTTTCCCCCCTCTTTCATCCCTCCTCCTTTGGGATCTCCGTAATGCGCAAAAAATGCGGTGATTGCTTTACGGGATCGTATAGTGAATTATTGACAGTTAAAAAAATTACCCCCTCCATTCCCCCTTTTCACCCAATTTCACCCCCCCTCGAATCCGATCTCTCGAACGCGACAAAATTGTGGTGATTGCACTATGGGATCGTAAAGAGGATAATAAACAATTAAAAATTTGACCCCCCCCCCTTTTTTACCCCCCCTTTCTCGTTCCATGCACAGAAATCTTTGAAATGCGTTGATATTGGGGTGATTGCTCTACGGGATCGTATAGAGAATGATTAACAAATAAAAAAATGTCCCCCTCCTCCCCCCCTGTTTACGCAATTTCACCCCCCCTCTAACAAGATCTCGCAAACGCGTCAAAATAGCGGTGATTGCTCTATGGGATCGTGTTGAGGATAATTGACAATTAAAATATTGACCTCCCCCTTCCCCCTATTTCATCCCCCCATCAACCCCTTTCCAAGAGTATCTTCGAAACTTGCAAAAGGGGCGGTGATTGCATGGCAAGATCGTATAGTGGTGTTCCACGACATTATTTAACCTGCACCCCCCTCTTGAAATCAGCCCCCCCCTGCGCCCCCCTTTCCATTGTTTCTTTGGAACTTGCAAAAGGGGCGGCGATTGCATGGTAGGATCGTATAGAGGTGTTCCATGACATTATTAAACCGGGACCCCCCTCTTGAAATCAGCCCCCCCTGCAGCCCCCTTCCCATCGTTTATTTTAAAGTTGCAAAAAGGGCGGTGATTGCATGGTTGGATCGTATAGAGGTGTTCCCCGACATTATTTAACCTGCACCCCCCGCTTGAAATCAGCCCCCCTGCACGCCCCTTCCCATGTTAGAGTTAGAGTTAGAGTATGAGTTAGAGTTAAGTAAGAGTAAGAGTTAGACCTAGACCTAGACCTAGACCTTGACCTTGCCCTTTCCATTGTTTCTTTGGAACTTGCAAAAGGGGCGGCGATTGCATGGTAGGATCGTATAGAGGTGTTCCATGACATTATTAAACCGGGACCCCCCTCTTGAAATCAGCCCCCCCTGCAGCCCCCTTCCCATCGTTTATTTTAAAGTTGCAAAAAGGGCGGTGATTGCATGGTTGGATCGTATAGAGGTGTTCCCCGACATTATTTAACCTGCACCCCCCGCTTGAAATCAGCCCCCCTGCACGCCCCTTCCCATGTTAGAGTTAGAGTTAGAGTATGAGTTAGAGTTAAGTAAGAGTAAGAGTTAGACCTAGACCTAGACCTAGACCTTGACCTTGACCTTGACCTTGACCTTGACCTTGATTTTTACTTTTACGTTTACTTTTACTTTTACTTTTACTTTTACTTTTACTTTTACTTTTACTTTTACTTTTACTTTTACTTTTACTTTTACTTTTACTATGCCATTGCATAGTGGGATCGTATAGAGGTGTTCCATGTCATTATTAAACCTGGACCCCCTCTTGAAATCAGCCCCCCCCTGCACCCCCTTCCCATTGTTTATTAGTAATTTGCATAAAATGCGGCGATTGCATAGTGGAACCGTATAGAGGTTTTCCACGACATGAATAAACCTGGACCTCCCTCTTGAAATCAGCCCCTCCTACACCCCCCTTCTTATTGAATCTACGAAACTTGCAAAAGGAGTGGTGATTGCATGCTGGGATCGTATAGAGGTGTTCCATGGCATTATTAAACCAGGACCCCCTCTTGAAATCAGCCCCCCCTGCACCCCCCTTGCCATCGTTTTTTCGAAACTTGCAAAAAGTGCGACCATTGCATAGTGGGATCGTAAAGAGTTTTTCCACAACATTATTAAAGCGGAACCTCCCTCTTGAAATCAGCCCCCCCTGCACACCCCTTCCCATTATATCTTCGAAAATTGCAAAAAGTTCGGTGATTGCATGCTGGGATCGTATAGAGGTGTTTCATGACATTATTAAACCTGGACCCCCTCTTGAAATCAGCCCCCCCTGCACCCCCCTTTCCATCGTTTTTTCGAAACTTGCAAAAAGTGCGGCCATTGCATAGTGGGATCGTAAAGAGTTTTTCCACAACATTATTAAAGCGGAACCTCCCTCTTGAAATCAGCCCCCCCTGCACACCCCTTCCCATTATATCTTCGAAAATTGCAAAAAGTTCGGTGATTGCATGCTGGGATCGTATAGAGGTGTTCCATGACATTATTAAACCTGGACCCCCTCTTGAAATCAGCCCCCCCTGCACCCCCCTTTCCATCGTTTTTTCGAAACTTGCAAAAAGTGCGGCCATTGCATAGTGGGATCGTAAAGAGGTTTTCCACAACTTTATTAAACCGGAACCCCCCTCTTGAAATCAGCCCCCCCTGCACCCCCCCTTCCTATTATATCTTCGAAAATTGCAAAAAGTTCGGTGATTGCATGCTGGGATCGTATAGAGGTTTCCACGACATTATTAAACTGGGACCCCCCTCTTGAAATCAGCCCCCCCTGCATCCCCCTTCCCATAGTATCTTCGAAACTGGCATAAAGTGCGGCGATTGCATAGTGGGATCGTATTGAGGTTTTCCACGACGTGAATAAACCGGAACCCCCCTGTTAAAATAATCCCCCCCTACAACCCCCTTCCCATTGAAACTACGAAACTTGCAAAAGGAGTGGTGATTGCATGGTGGGATTGTATAGAGGTAATCCACGATATTATTAAACCTTCACCCCCTCTTGAAATCAGGCCCCCCTGCACCCCCTTCCCATTATTTATTAGTAATTTGCATAAAGTGCGGCGATTGCATAGTGGGACCGTATAGAGATTTTCCACGACATGAATAAACCTGGACCCCCCTCTTGAAATCAGCCCCTCCTACACCCCCCTTCTTATTGAATCTACGAAACTTGCAAAAGGAGTGGTGATTGCATGCTGGGATCGTATAGAGGTGTTCCATGGCATTATTAAACCAGGACCCCCTCTTGAAATCAGCCCCCCCTGCACACCCCTTTCCATCGTTTTTTCGAAACTTGCAAAAAGTTCGGTGATTGCACGCTGGGATCGTATAGAGGTTTCCACGACATTATTAAACTGGGACCCCCCTCTTGAAATCAGCCCCCCCTGCACCCCCCTTCCCATAGTATCTTCGAAACTGGCATAAAGTGCGGCGATTGCATAGTGGCATCGTATATAGGGTGTTCCATGATGTTTTTAAACTTGCACACCCTTTGAAAAACATCCCCCAGGACCAAACATGAACCGCGAGCTGCGTGCAGCTCGCGCACCGAGCGACCTCTAGTTATATTATATAAAGCTTAACTACCACTGACTGACTGACTCACTCATTGACATAGTTGTTCTCCCACTTGCGCTGATGGGAGGGGTGACCGTTTGGTGGGATCGTATAGTAGGTGGTCCAGTGAGTAGAGGAAAAATCCGAAAACCCCCCTTTTCACCCCCCTTCCACCCCCCCCAGATTCGAACATTGAAATCTTCCCGACGAGGGTATGTTTTTGCACCGGATTCGTATAGAGGGTAATTCACTTGATACAAATTTATTTTCCTCCCCCCCCTTTCCCCCCTCTTTCATCCCTCCTCCTTTGGGATCTTCGTAATGCGCAAAAAATGCGGTGATTGCTTTACGGGATCGTATAGTGAATGATTGACAGTTAAATAAATTACCCCCTCCACCCCCCCTTTTCACCCAATTTCACCCCCCCTCGAATCCGATCTCTCGAACGCGACAAAATTGTGGTGATTGCTCTATGGGATCGTAAAGAGGATAATAAACAATTAAAAATTTGACCCCCCCACCGCTTTTTTACCCCCCCTTTCTCGTTCCATGCACAGAAATCTTTGAAATGCGTTGATATTGGGGTGATTGCTCTACGGGATCGTATAGAGAATGATTAACAAATAAAAAAATGACCCCCTCCTCCCCCCCTTACGCAATTTCACCCCCCCTCTAACCATATCTCTCAAACACGACACAATTGTGGTGATTGCTCTATGGGATTGTAAAGAGGATAATTAACAGTTAAAAAATGACACTCTTCTCCCCCCCTTTTTGAATAATTTCACCCCCCCTCTTAACCGATCTCTCTAACGCGTCAAAATTGCGGTGATTACTCTATGGGATTGTGTTGAGGATAATTGAAAATTAAAATATTAACCCACCCTTTCCCCTTTTTACCCCCCTTCACCCCCAATCCCATAGTATCTTCGAAACTTGCATAAAGAAAGGTGATTGCATGGTGGGATCGTATAGAGGTGTTCCACGACATAATTAAACTTGGACCTCCCTCTTGAACTCAGCCCCCTCTGCGCTCCCCTTCCCATTGTTTCTTAGAAACTTGCAAAAGGGGCGGTGAAAACATAGTTGGATCGTATAGAGGTGTTCCACAAAATTATTTAACCTACATCCTCCTCTTGAAATCAGCCCCCCCTGCGCCCCCCTTCCCATTGTTTCTTTGGAACTTGCAAAAGGGGCGGCGATTGCATGGTGGGATCGTATAGAGGTATTCCACGACATTTTTAAACCGGGACCCCCCTCTTAAAATAAGCCCCCCTGCACCCCCCTTCTCATGTTATCTTTGAAAGTTGCAAAAAGTGCGGTGATTGCATGCTGGGATCGTATAGAGTTGTTCCATGACATTATTAAACTTGGACCGCCCCTTGAAATTAGCCCCCCCTGCACCCATCTTCCCATCGTATCTTTGAAACTTGAAGTAGGGGTTGTGATTGCATAGTAGGATCGTATAGAGGTGTTCCATGACATAATTAAACCTGGACCCCCCTCTTGAAATCAGCCCCCCCTGCACCAACCTTCCCATCTTTAATTCGAAACTTGCATAAAGAGCGGTGATTGCATGGTGGGATCGTATAGAGGTGTTCCACGACATTGTAAAACCGGGACCCCCCTCTTGAAATCAGCCCCCACTGCACCCCCCTACCCATCGTATCTTCGAAACTTGAAGTAGGGGTGGTGATTGCATGGTGGGATCGTATAGAGGTGATCCACGACATTATTTAACCTGCACCCCCCTTTTGAAATCATGCCCCTCTTCCCATTGTTTTTTAGAAACTTGGAAAATGATCGTATAGAGGTGTTCCACGACATTATTAAACCTGAACCCCCTTCTTGAAATCAGCCCCCCCTGCACCCCCCTTCCCATTAAATCTACGAAACTTGCAAAAGGGGCGGCGATTGCTTAGTGGGATCGTATATAGGGTGTTGATGACGTTTTTAAACTTGCAAACCTTTTTAAAAACACCCCCAGGACCAAATTTAAACCGCGAGCTGCGTGCAGCTCGCGCACCGAGCGACCTCTAGTTATATTATATAAAGCTAAACTACCACTGACTCACTCACTGACTCACTCATTGACATAGTTGTTCTCCCACTTGCGCTCGTGGGAGGGGTGACCGTTTGGTGGGATCGTATAGTAGGTGTTCCAGTGAGTAGAGGAAAAATCCGAAAACCCCCCTTTTCACCCCCCTTCCACCACCCCCAGAATCGAACATTGAAATCTTCCCGACGAGGGTATGTTTTTACACCGGATTCGTATAGAGGGTGATTCATTTGATACAAATTTATTTTCCTCCCCCCCCTTTCCCCCCTCTTTCATCCCCCCTCCATCGAGATCTCCGTAATGCGCAAAAAATGCGGTGATTGCTTTACGGGATCGTATAGTGAATGATTGACAGTTAAAAAAATTACCCCCTCCTCCCCCCCTTTTTACCCAATTTCACCCCCCCTCTAATCCGATCTCTCGAACGCGACAAAATTGCGGTGATTGCTCTATGGGATCGTAAAGAGAATAATAAACAATTAAAAATTTGACCCCTTCCCCACGCCCTTTTTACCCCCCCTTTTTCTTTCCATGAACAGAAATCTTTGAAATGCGTTGATATTGGGGTGATTGCTCTATGGGATCGTATAGTGAATGATTGATAGTTAAAAAAATTACCCCCTCCACCCCCCGTTTTACCCAATTTTACTCCCCCTCTAACCATATCTCTCAAACACGACACAATTATGGTGATTGCTCTATGGGATTGTAAAGAGGATAATTAACAGTTAAAAATTTACCCTATCCTCCCCCCCTTTTTGACTAATTTCAGCCCCCCTCTTAACCGATCTCTCAAACGCGTCAAAATTGCGGTGATTACTCTATGGGATTGTGTTGAGGATAATTGACAATTAAAATATTAACCCCCCCTTACCCCTTTTTACGCCCCTTCACCCCCAATCCCATAGTGTCTTCAAAACTTGCATAAAGAGTGGTGATTGCATGGTGGGATCGTATAGAGGTGTTCCACGACATAATTTAACTTGGACCCCACTCTTGAACTCAGCCCCCCCTGCGCCCCTCTTCCCATTGTTTCTTTGGAACTTGCAAAAGGGGCGGCGATTGCATAATAGAATCGTATAGAGTTGTCCCACGACATTTTTAAACTTGGACCCCCTCTTGAAATCAGCTTTTACTTTTACTTTTACTTTTACTTTTACTTTTACTTTTACTTTTACTTTTACTTTTACTTTTACTTTTACTTTTACTTTTACTTTTACTTTTATGTTTTCTTTGAAAGTTGCAAAAGGGGCGGTGATTGCATGATGGGATCGTTCAGAGGTTTTCCACAACATTATTAAACAGTAACCCCTCTTGAAATCAGCCCCCCCTGCACCCCCCTTCCCATCGTATATTCGTAACTTGCAAAAAGTGCGGCCATTGCATGCTGGGATCGTATAGAGGTGTTCCACGACATTATTAAACCTGGACCCCCCTCTTGAAATTAGCCCCCCCTGCACCCCCCTTCTCATCGTATCTTAGAAACTTGAAGTAGGGGTGGTGATTACATGGTGGGATCGTAAAGACGTGTTTCACGACATTATTAAACCGGGACCCCCCTCTTGAAATCAGCCCCCCCTGCACCCCCTTCCCATCGTATCTTCGAAACTTGAAGTAGAAGTGGTGATTACATGGTGGGATCGTATAGAGGTGTTCCACGACATTATTAAACCGGGACCCCCCTCTTGAAATCAGCTTCCCCTGCACCCCCCTTCCCATCGTATATTCGTAACTTGCTAAAAAGGCGGCCATTACATAGTGGGATCGTATAGAGGCTTTCCACAACATTATTAAACCGGAACCCCTCTCTTAAAATCAGCCCCCCTTGCACCCCCCCTTCCCAGTATATCTTCGAAAATTGCAAAAAGTGCGTAGATTGCATGCTGGGTTCGTATAGAGGTGTTCCATGACATTATTAAACCTGGACCCCCCTCTTGTAATTAACCCCCCCTGCACCCCCCTTCTCATCTTATCTTCGAAACTTGAAGTAGGGGTGGTGATTACATGGTGGGATCGTATAGACGTGTTTCACGACATTATTAAAGCGGGACACCCCTCTTGAAATTAGCCCCCCCTGCACTCTCCTTCCCATCGTATATTCGTAACTTGCAAAAAGTGCGGCCATTGCATTGTGGGATCGTATAGAGGTGTTCCATGACATGAATAAACCTGGACCCCCCTATTGAAATCAGCCCCCCCTTGCACCCCCCTTGCCATCGTATCTTCGAAATTTGAAGAAGGGGTGGTGATTGCATGGTGGGATCGTATAGAGGTGTTCCATGACATTATTGAACTTGGACCCCCCTCTTGAAATCAGCCCCCCCTGCACTCTCTTTCCCATCGTATATTCGTAACTTGCAAAAAGTGCGGCCATTGCATTGTGGGATCGTATAGAGGTGTTCCATGACATTATTAAACCTGGACCACCTCTTAAAATAAGCCCCCCCTACACCCGCCTTCTTATTGAATCAACGAAACTTGCAAAAGGAGTGGTGATTGCATGCTGGGATCGTATAGAGGTGTTCCATTGCATTATTAAACCAGGACCCCCTCTTGAAATCAGCCCCCCCCCTGCACCCCTCTTTCCATCGTATATTCATAACTTGCAAAAGGGGCGTTGATTACTTTTGGGATCGTATAGAGGAGTTCCACGACATTATTAAACCTGCACCCCCTGCTTGAAATCAGCCCCCCCTGCACCCCCCTTTCCATCGTATATTCATAACTTGCAAAAGGGGCGTTGATTACTTGTGGGATCGTATAGAGGAGTTCCACGACATTATTAAACCTGCACCCCCTGCTTGAAATCAGCCCCCCCTGCACCCTCCTTACCATTGAATCTACGAAATTTGCAAAAGGGGTGGTGATTGCAAGGTGGGATTTTATAGAGGTGTTCCATTACATCATTTAACCTTCACCGCCCTCTTGAAATCAGCTCCACCTGTAGCCCCCTTCCCATCGTATACTCGAAACTTGCAAAAGGGGTGGTGATTGCATGGTGGGATCGTATATACCTGTTCCATAACATTATTAAACCTGAACCCCCTCTTGAAATCAGCCCCCCCTGCACCCCCCCTCCTATTGTTTCTTCAAAACTTGCAAAAAGTGCGGCCATTGCATAGTGGGATCGTATAGAGGTTTTCCACAACATTATTAAACCGGAACCCCCCTCTGAAATCAACCCCCGGGTACCCCCCTTCCCATTATATCTTCGAAAATTGCAAAAAGTGCGGTGATTGCATAATGGTATCGCATAGAGGTGTGCCACAACTTTATTTAACCTGCACCCCCCTCTTGAAATCAGCCCCCCCTGCACCCCCCTTCCTATCGTATCTTCGAAACTTGAAGTAGGGGTGGTGATTGCATGGTCGGATCGTAAAGAGGTGTTCCACGACATTATTAAACTAAGACCTTCTCTTGAAATCAGCCCCCCCTTCACCCCCCTTCCCATGGTATCTTCGAAACTTGCAAAAAGTGCGGCGATTGCATAGTGGGACCGTATAGAGGTTTTCCACGACATGAATAAAACGGAACCCCCCTCTTAAAATAAGCCCCCCCTTCTTATTGAATCTACGAAACTTGCAAAAGTGCGGTGATTACATGCTGGGATCGTATAGAGGTGTTCCATGACATTATTAAACCTTGCCCCCCCCTCTTGAAATCAGCCCCCCCTGCACCCCCCTTCCCATCGTATCTTCGAAACTTGAAGTAGGGGCGGTGATTGCATGGTGGGATCGTATAGAGGTGTTCCACGACATTATTTTACCTGCACCCCCATCTTGAAATCAGCCCCCCGGCACGCCCCTTCCCATTGTTTCTTCGAACCTTGCAAAAGGGGCGGCGATTGCTTAGTGGGATCGTATATAGGGTGTTCCATGACGTTTTTAAACTTGCAAACCTTTTGAAAAACACCCCCCAGGACCAAACATAAACCGCGAGCTGCGCGCAGCTCGCGCACCGAGCGGCCTCTAGTTATATTATATAAAGCTAAACTACCACTGACTCACTGACTCACTCATTGACATAGTTGTTCTCCCATTTGCGCTCGTGGGAGGGGTGACCGTTTGGTGGGGTCATATAGCAGGTGTTCCAGTGAGTAGAGGAAAAATCCGAAAACCCCCCTTTTCATCCCCCTTCCACCCCCCCCAGAATCGAACATTGAAATCTTCCCGACGAGGGTATGTTTTTACACCGGATTCGTATAGAGGGTGATTCACTTGATACAAATTTATTTTCCCCGCCCCCCTTTCCCCCCCTATTTCATCCCACTTCTTTCGGGATCTCCGTAATGCGCAAAAAATGCGGTGATTGCTTTACGGGATCGTATAGTGAATGATTGACAGTTAAAAAATGTATCCCCTCCTCCCCCCCTTTTTACCAAATTTCACCCCCCTCTTACCCGATCTCTCGAACGCGACAAAATTGTGGTGATTGCTCTATGTGATCGTATAGAGGATAAGAAACAATTAAAAATTTGACCCCCCTCCCCAACATTTTACCCCCCTTTCACCCCCCATCTTAACCGATCTCTCAAACGCGACAAAATTTTGGTGATTGTTCTATTGGATCTTATAGTGAATGATTGATAGTTAAAAAAATTACCCCCTTCTCCCCCCCTTTTGACCTAATTTCACCCCTACTCTAATCCGATCTCTCAAACGCGTCATAATTGCGGTGATTACTCTATGGGATTGTGTTGAGGATAATTGACAATTAAAATATTAACCCCCCCTTGCCCCTTTTTAACCCCTTCACCCCCAATCCCAAAGTATCTTCGAAACTTGCATAGTGGTGATTGCATGGTGGGATCGTATAGAGGTGTTTCACGACATAATTAAACTTGGAGCCCCCTCTTGAAATCAGCCCCCCCTGCGCCCCCCTTCCCATTGTTTCTTAGAAACTTGCAAAAGGGGCGGTGAAAACATAGTTGGATAGTATAGAGGAGTTCCACGACATAATTTAACCTGCACCCCCGCTAGAAATCAGTCCCACCGGCACGCCCCTTCCCATGTTAGAGTTAGAGTTAGTTTACTTTTACTTTTACTTTTACTATACTTTTACTTTTACTTCTACTTTTACTTTTACTTTTACTTTTACTTTTACTTTTACTTTTACTTTAACGGGGAACCCCCCTCTTGAAATCAGCCCCCCCTGCACGCCTCTTCCCATTGTATTTTCGAAAGTTGCAAAAGGGGCGTTGATTGCATAGTTGGATCATATAGAGGTGTTCCATGACATTATTTAACCTGGACCCCCCTCTTGAAATCAGCCCCCCCTGCACGCCCCTTCCCATTGTATTTTCGAAAGTTGCAAAAGGGGCGTTGATTGCATAGTTGGATCATATAGAGGTGTTCCATGACATTATTTAACCTGGACCCCCCTCTTGAAATCAGCCCCCCCTGCACCCCCCTTCCCATTATATCTTCGAAAATTGCAAAAAGTGCGGTGATTGCATGCTGGGATCGTATAGAGGTGTTCCATGACATTATTAAACCTGGACCCCCCTCTTGAAATCAGCCCCCCCTGCACCCCCCTTCCCATTGAATCTACGAAACTTGCATAAAGTGCGGCGATTGCATAGTGGGACCGTATAGACGTTTTCCACGACATGAATAAACCGGCACCCCCCTCTTAAAATAAGCCCCCCCCTACACCCCCTTTCCCATAGTTATTTCGAAACTTGCAAAAAGTGCGACCATTGCATAGTGGGATCGTATAGAGGTGTTCCACGACATTATTAAACTTGGACCACCTCTTGAAATCAGCCCCCCCTGCACCCCCCTTCTCATAGTTATTTCGAAACATGCAAAAAGTGCGACCATTGTATAGTGGGATCGTATAGAGATGTTCCACGACATTATTAAATCGGAACCCTAATCTTGAAATCAGCCCCCCCTGCACCCAACTTCCCATTATATCTTCGAAAATTGCAAAAAGTGCGGTGATTGCATGCTGGGATAGTATAGAGGGGTTCCATTTCATTATTAAACATGGACCCACCTCTTGAAATCAGCCCCCCCTGCACTCCCCTTCCCATAGTATATTCGTAACTTACAAAAAGTGCGGCAATTGCATAGTGGGATCGTATAGAGGTTTTCCACAAAATTATTAAACCGGAACCCCCCTCTTGAAATCAGCCCACACCTGCACCCCCCTTCCCATCGTATCTTCGAAACTCGAAGTAGGGGTGGTGATTGCATGGTGGGATCGTATAGAGGTTTCCCACAACATTATTAAACCGGAACCCCGCTCTTGAAATCAACACCCCCTGCACGCCCCCTCCCATGTTAGTTAGACCTTGACCTTGACCTTGAATATAACTTTTACTTTTACTTTTACTTTTACCTTTACTTTTACTTTTACTTTTACTTTTACTTTTACTTTTACTTTTACTTTTACTTTTACTTTTACTTTTACTTTTACTTTTACTTTTACTTTTACTTTTACTTTTACTTTTACTTTTACCTTTACCTTTACTTTTACTTTTACTTTTATTTTTACTTTTACTTTTACTTGCCCCTTTTTACCCCCTTCACCCCCTTTTCCATAGTATCTTCGAAACTTGCTTAAAGTGTGGTAATTGCATAAAGGGATCGTATAGAGTTGTTCCATGACATTATTAAACCTGGAACCCCCTTTTGAAATAAAACCCCCTTAACCCTCCTCATATTGTTTCTTCAAAACTAGGAAAAGGGGCGGCGATTACATAGTGGCATCGTATATAGGGTGTTCCATGACGTTTTACAACTTGCACACCCTTTGAATAACATCCCCCAGGACCAAACATAAACCGCGAGCTGCATGCAGCTCGCGCACCGAGCGACCTCTAGTATATTATATAAAGCTAAACTACCACTCACTCACTCACTCATTGACATAGTTGTTCTCCCACTTGCGCTCGTGGGAGAGGTGAACGTTTGGTGGGATCGTATAGAGGGTGCACCAGTGAGTAGAGGAAAAATCCGAAAACCCCCCTTTTCACCCCCTCTCCACCCCCTCCCACAAGTATCTCATTCCCATCACAATTGTCTTTAGGGAGCTATTCGGTATCGTATAGGTAATGTAAAACAAAAAAAAATTGCCCCCTCACCCCCCTTTTTTACCCCCCCCTTCTCGCCCCATGCACAGGAATCTTTGAAATGCGTTGATATTGGGGTGATTGCTCTACGGGATCGTATAGAAAATGATTAACAATTTAAAAAAATACCCCCTCCCCCTTTTTTTACCCAATTTCACCCCCCCTCTAAACAGATCTCTCAAACCAGACAAAATTGCGGTGATTGCGCTATGGTATCGTAAAGAGGATAATAAACAATTAAAAATTTGCCCCCCCCCCCACCCCTTTTTACCCAATTTCACCCCCCCTCTAACCATATCTCTCAAACGCGTGAAAATTGCGGTGATTACTCTATGGGATTGTGTTGAGGATAATTGACAATTAAAATATTAACCCCCCTTTACCCCTTTTTACCCCCCTTCATCTCCAATCTCATAGTATCTTCGAACTTGCATAAAGAGTGGTGATTGCATGGGGGGATCGTATAGAGGTGTTCCACGACATAATTAAATTTGGACCCCCCTATTGAAATCAGCCCCCCCTGCAGCCCCCTTCCCATCGTTTATTCGAAAATAGCAAAAGGGGGGGTGATTCCATGGTTGAATCGTTAAAGAGGTGTTCCACGACATTATTTAACCTGCACCCCCGCTTGAAATCAGCCCCCCCTGCACGCCCCTTCCCATTGTTTCTTTGGAACTTGCAAAAGGGGCGGTGATTGCATGGTGGGATCGTATAGAGATGTTCCACGACATTATTTAACCTGCACCCCACTCTTGAAATTAGCCCCCCCTGCGCCCCCCTTCCCATGTTAGAGTTAGACCTTGACCTCGACCTCGACCTCGACCTTGACCTTGACCTTTACTATAACTTTTACTTTTACTTTTACTTTTACTTTTACTTTTACTTTTACTTTTACTTTTACTTTTACTTTTACTTTTACTTTTACTTTTACTTTTACTTTTACTTTTACTTTTACTTTAAATATCTACTATCTACTCTAACTCTTAACAGCCCCCTCTTTACCGATCTCCGAATTCCGACAAAATTGCGGTGATTGCTCTATGGGATCGTGCTAAGTATAATTGACAATTAAATTATTGACTAAGATTGAAGTAGGGGTGCATGGTGGGATCGTATATAGATTTTCCACAACATTATTAAACCGGAACCCCCCTCTTGAAATCAGCCCCCCCTGCACCCCCCTTCCCATTATATCTTCAAAAATTGCAAAAAGTGCGGTGATTGCATGCTGGGATCGTATAGAGGTGTTCCACGACATTATTAAACTTGGACCCCCATCTTAAAATCAGCCCCCCCTTCACCCCCTTTCCGATCGTAATTTCGAAACTTGCAAAAAGTGCGGCCATTGCATAGTGGGATCGTATAGAGGTGTTATAAGACATTATTAAACTACGACCCCCCCTCTTTCAATCAGCCCCCCTTTTACCCCCCTTCCCATCTTATTTACGAAACTTGCAAAAATTGCGACCATTGCATAGTGGGATCGTATAGAGGTTTTCCACAACATTATTAAACCGGAACTCCCCTCTTGAAATCAGCCCCCCCTGCAACCCCTTTCCCATTATATCTTCGAAAAATGCAAAAAGTGCGGTGATTGCATTGTGGGGTCGTAAGGAGGTGTTCCATGACATTATTTAACCTGGACCCCCCTCTTTAAATCAGCCCCCCCTGCACCCCCCTTCCCATTATATCTTCGAAAATTGCAAAAAGTGCGGTGATTGCATGCTGGGATCGTATAGAGGTGTTCCATGACATTATTAAACCTAGACCCCCCTCTTGAAATCAGCCCCCCTGCACCCCCCTTCCCATCGTATATTTGAAACTTGAAGTAGGGTTTGTAACAGCATGGTGGGATCTTATAGAGGTGTGCCACAACTTTATTTAACCTGCACCCCCTCTTGAAATCAGCCCCCCCCTGCACCCCCCTTCCTATCGTATCTTCGAAACTTGAAGTAGGGGTGGTGATTGCATGGTCGGATCGTAAAGAGGTGTTCCACGACATTATTAAACTAAGACCCCCCTCTTGAAATCAGCCCCCCCTTCATCCCCTTACCATGGTATCTTCGAAACTTGCAAAAAGTGCGGCCATTGCATAGTGGGATAGTATAGAAGTTTTTCACAACATTATTAAACCGGAACCCACCTCTTGAAATCAGCCCCCTCTGCACCCCCCTTCCCATTATATCCTAGAAAATTGCAAAAAGTGCGGTGATTGCATGCTGGGATCGTATAGAGGTGTTCCACGACATTATTTAACCTGCATCCCCCTCTTGAAATCAGCCCCTTCTGCACCCCCCTTCCCATCGTAATTTCAAAACTTGCAAAAAATGCAACCATTGCATAGTGGGATCGTATAGAGGTTTTCCACAACATTATTAAATCGGAACCCCCCTCTTGAAATCAGCCCCCCCAGCACCCCCCTTCTTATTGAATCTACGAAACTTGCAAAAGGAGTGGTGATTGCATGCTGGGATCGTATAGAGGTGTTCCATGACATTATTAAACCTGGACCCCCCTCTTGAAATCAGCCCCCCTTGCAGCCCCCTTACCATCGTATCTTCGAAACTTGAAGTAGGGGTGGTGATTACATGGTGGGAACGTATAGAGGTATTCCACGACATTATTTAACTTGCACCCCCCTCTTGAAATCAGCCCCCCTGCATGCCTCTTCCCATTGTTTCTTCGAACCTTGCCAAAGGGGCGGCGATTGCTTAGTGGGATCGTATATAGGGTGTTCCATGACGTTTTTAAACTTGCAAACCTTTTTAAAAACACCCCCCAGGACCAAACATAAACCGCGAGCTGCTAGCAGCTCGCGCACCGAGCGACCTCTAGTTATATTATATAAAGCTAAACTACCACTGACTCACTGACTCACTCATTGACATAGTTGTTCTCCCACTTGCGCTCGTGGGAGGGGTGACCGTTTGGTGGGATCGTATAGCAAGTGTTCCAGTGAGTAGAGGAAAAATCCGAAAACCCCCCTTTTCATCCCCCTTCCACCCCCCCAGAATCAAACATTGAAATCTTCCCGACGAGGGTATGTTTTTACACCGGATTCGTATAGAGGGTGATTCATTTGATACAAATTTATTTTCCTTCCCCCCCCTTCCCCCCCTCTTTCATCACCCCTCTTTCGGGATCTCCGTAATGCGCAAAAAATGCGGTGATTGCTCTATGTGATCGTATGGTGAATGATTGACAGTTAAAAAATTTACCCCCTCCAACCCCCCTTTTCACCAAATTTCACCCCCCCTCTAATCTCATCTCTAATACGCGACAAAATTGCGGTGATTGCGCTATGGCATCGTAAAGAGGATAATAAACAATTAAAAATTTGACCCCCCCCCCCCCTTTTTTACCCCCCCCTTTCTCGTTCCATGCACAGAAATGTTTGAAATGCGTTGATATTGGGGTGATTGCTCTACGGGATCGTATAGAGAATGATTAACATTTAAAAAAATCACGCTTTCCTCCCCCCCTTTTTACCTAATTTCACCCCCCTCTTAACCGATCTCTCAAACGCGTCAAAATTGCGGTGATTACTCTATGGGATTGTGTTGAGAATAATTGACAATTAAAATATTAACCCCCCCTTTCCCTTTTTTACCCCCCTTCACCCCCAATCCCATAGTATCTTCGAAACTTGCATAAAGAGTGGTGATTGCATGGTGGGATCGTATAGAGGTATTCCACGACATAATTAAACTTGGACCCCCCTCTTGAACTCAGCCCCCCCTGCGGCCCCCTTCTCATTGTTTCTTAGAAACTTGCAAAAGGGGCTGTGAAAACATAGTTGGATCGTATAGAGGTGTTCCAAAAAAATATTTAACCTACACCCTCCTCTTGAAATCAGCCCCCCCTGCGCCCCCCTTCCCATTGTTTCTTTGGAACTTGCAAAAGGGGCGGCGATTGCATGGTGGGATCGTATAGAGGTGTTCCACGACATTTTTAAACCGGGACCCCCTCTTGAAATCAGCCCCCCCTGCGCCCCCCTTCACATTGTTTCTTTGGAACTTGCAAAAGGGGCGGTGATTCCATGGTTGAATCGTATAGAGGTGTTCCACGACATTATTTAACCAGCACCCCCCGCTTGAAATAAGCCCCCCCTGCAAGCCCCTTCCCATGTTAGAGTTAGACCTTGATTTCGACCTCGACCTCGACCTCGACCTTGACATTGACCTTTACTATAACTTTTACTTTTACTTTTACTTTTACTTTTACTTTTACTTTTACTTTTACTTTTACTTTTACTTTTACTTTTACTTTTACTTTTACTTTTACTTTTACTTTTACTTTTACTTTTACTTTTACTTTTACTTTTACGTTTACTTTTACTTTTACGTTTACTTTTACTTTTACTTTTACTTTTACTTTTACTTTTACGTTTACTTTTACTTTTACTTTTACTTTCTAAAGGGGTAAGCCCCCCTTACCCCATTTTACCCCCTTCACTCCCTTTTCCATAGTATCTTCGAAACTTGAAGTAGGGGTAGTGATTGCATGCTGGGGTCGCATAAAGGTGCTCCATGACATTATTAAACCTGAACCCCCTCTTGAAATTAGACCCCCCTGCACCCCGTTCCCATTGTTTATTCGAAACTTGCATAAAGTGCGGCGATTGCATAGTGGGACCGTATAGAAGTTTTCCACGACACGAATAAACCGGAACCCCCCTTTTAAAATAAGCCCCCCTACACCCCCCTTCCCATTGAATCTACGAAAGTTGCATAAAGTGCGGCAATTGCATAGTGGGATCGTATAGAGGTTTTCCACAACATTATTAAACCGTAAGCCCCTCTTGAAATCAGCCCCCCTACACCCCCCTTCCCATTGTTTCTTAGCAACTTGCAAAAGGGGCGGTGAAAACATAGCTGGATCGTATAGAGGTGTTCCACGATATAATTAACTTGGACCCCCCTCTTGAAATCAGCTCCCCGTGCGCCCCCCTTCCCATTGTTTCTTAGAAACTTGCAAAAGGGGCGGTGAATACATAGTTGGATCGTATAGAGGTGTTCCACGACATTATTTAACCTACACCCTCCTCTTGAAATCAGCCCCCCCTGCGCCCCCCTTCCCATTGTTTCTTTGGAACTTACAACAGGGGCGGCGATTGCATGGTAGGATCGTATAGAGGTGTTCCACGATATAATTAAACTTGGACCCCCCTCTTGAAATCAGCCCCCCGTGCGCCGCCCTTCCCATTGTTTCTTAGAAACTTGCAAAAGGGGCGGTGAATACATAGTTGGATCGTATAGAGGTGTTCCACGACATTATTTAACCTACACCCTCCTCTTGAAATCAGCCCCCCCTGCACCCCCCTTCCCATTGTTTCTTTGGAACTTACAACAGGGGCGGCGATTGCATGGTAGGATCGTATAGAGGTGTTCCACGACATTATTTAACCTACACCCTCCTCTTGAAATCAGCCCCCCCTGCACCCCCCTTCCCATTGTTTCTTTGGAACTTACAACAGGGGCGGCGATTGCATGCTGGGATCGTATAGAGGTGTTCCATGACATTATTAAACCGGAACCCCCCTCCTGAAATCAGCCCCCCCTGCAGCCCTTTTCCCTTCGTATCTTTGAAAGTTGCAAAAGGGGCGGTGATTGCATGGTGGGATCGCATAGAGGTGTTTCACGACATTATTAAACCGGAACCCCCCTCCTGAAATCAGCCCCCCCTGCAGCCCTTTTCCCTTCGTATCTTTGAAAGTTGCAAAAGGGGCGGTGATTGCATGGTGGGATCGCATAGAGGTGTTTCACGACATTATTAAACCGGGAGCCCCTTCTTGAAATCAGCCCCCCCTGCACCCCCCTTCCCATCATATCTTCGAATATTGCAAAACGTACGGTGATTGCATGCTGGGATCATATAGAGGTGTTCCATGACATTATTAAACCGGAACCCCCCTCCTGAAATCAGCCCCCCCTGCAGCCCTTTTCCCTTCGTATCTTTGAAAGTTGCAAAAGGGGCGGTGATTGCATGGTGGGATCGCATAGAGGTGTTTCACGACATTATTAAACCGCCCCCCCATTATTAAACTTGGACCCCCCTCTTGAAATCAGCCCCCCCCTGCGCTCCCCTTCCCATTGTTTGGGAACTAACTTTTACTTTTACTTTTACTTTTACTTTTACTTTTACTTTTACTTTTACTTTTACTTTTACTTTTACTTTTACTTTTACTTTTACTTTTACTTTTACTTTTACTTTTACTTTTACTTTTACTTTTACTTTTACTTTTACTTTTACTTTTACTTTTACTTTTACTTTTACTTTTACTTTTACTTTTACTTTTACTTTTACTTTTACTTTTACTTTTACTTTTACTTTTACCTTTACCTTTACCTTTACCTTTACCTTTACCTTTACTTTTACTTTTACTTTTACTTTTACTTTTACTTTTACTTTTACTTTTACTTTTACTTTTACTTTTACTTTTACTTTTACTTTTACTTTTACTTTTACTTTTACTTTTACTTTTACTTTATTTATCGTATAGAGGTTTTCCACAACATTATTAAACCGGAACCCCCCTCTTGAAATCAGTCCCCCCTACACCCCGCTTCCCATTGTTTATTCGAAACTTGGATAAAGTGCGGCCATTGCATATTGGGACCGTATAGAGGTGTTCCATGACATTATTAAACCTGGACCCCCCTCTTGAAATTAGCCCCCCCTGCACCCCCCTTCCTATTATATCGTCGAAAATTGCAAAAAGTGCGGTGATTGCATGTTGGGATCGTATAGAGGTGTTCCATGACATTATTAAACTTGGACCCCCCTTTTGAAATCAGCCCCCCCTGCATCCCCCCCTCCTATTGTTTTTTCAAAACTTGCAAAAGGGGAGGTGATTGCATAGTGGCATCGTATAGAGGTATTCCATGACATTATTAAACCTAGACCCCCTTTTGATTTCATCCCCCCCCCCCTGCGCCCCCCTTCCCAATGTTTCTTAGAAACTTGCAAAAAGGGCGGTGATTGCATGGTGGAAAAGCAAAGAAGTGTTCCACGACTTTATTTAACCTGCGCCCCCCTCTAAAAATATGCCCCCCCTGCAGCCCCCCTTTCCGTTGTATCTTGAAAAGTTTTGAAAGGTGGGATCGTATGGAGGTGTTCCATGACATTATTAAACCTTAACCCCCCTCTTGAAATCAGCCCCCCTGCACGCCCCTTCCCATTGCATCTTCGAAACTTGCATAAAGTGTGGTGATTGCATAGTGGGATCGTATAGAGTTGTTCCATGACATTATTAAACCTGAACCCCCTCTTGAAATTAATGCCCTCTCTGCACCCCTTTTCCCATCGTTTATTCGTAACTTGCAAAAGGGGCGATAATTGCATGGTGGGATCGTATACAGATGATCAACGATATTATATAACCTTCATTCTCTCTTGAAATCAGCCCCCCTGCACCCCCTTACCATTGAATTTACGAGACTTGCAAAAGGGGTGTTGATTGCATGGTGGGATTGTATAGTGGTGTTCCATGACATTTTAAACCTGGACCCCCCTTTTGAGATATGCCCCCCCTGCATCACCCCCTCCTATTGTTTTCTCAAAACTTGCAAAAGGGGAGGTGATTGCATAGTGGCATCGTATATAGGGTGTTCCATGACGTTTTTTAACTTGCACACCCTTTGAATAACATCCCCCAGGACCAAACATGAACCGCGAGCTGCGTGCAGCTCGCGCACCGAGCGACCTCTAGTTATATTATATAAAGCTAAACTACCACTGACTCACTGACTCACTCATTGACATAGTTGTTCTCCCACTTGCACTCGTGGGAGGGGTGACCGTTTGGTGGGATCGTATAGTAGGTGTTCCAGTGAGTAGAGGAAAAATCCGAAAACCCTCCTTTTCATCCCCCTTCCACCCCCCCCAGAATCGAACATTGAAATCTTCCCGACGAGGGTATGTTTTTACACCGGATTCGTATAGAGGGTGATTCATTTGATACAAATTTAATTTCTTCCCCCCCTTTCCCCCCTCTTTCATCCCCCCTCCTTCGGGATCTCCGAAATAAGCAAAAAATGTGGTGATTGCTTTACGGGATCGTATAGTGAATGATTGATAGTTCAAAAATTTACCCCCTCCACCCCCCCTTTTCACCAAATTTCACCCCCCCTCTAATCTCATCTCTAAAACGCGACAAAATTGCGGTGATTGCGCTATGGGATCATAAAGAGGATAATAAACAATTAAAAATTTGACCGCCCCAGCCCTTTTTTACCCCCCCTTTCTCGCTCCATGCACAGAAATCTTTGAAAAGCGTTGATATGGGGGTGATTGCTCTACGGGATCGTATAGAGAATGATTACCAATTAAAAAAATTACGCCCTCCTCCCCCCCTTTTTACCTAATTTCACCCCCCCCCCCTCTCTTAACCGATCTCTCAAACGCGTCAAAATTGCGGTGATTACTCTATGGGATTGTGTTGAGGATAATTGACATTTAAAATATTAACCCCCCCTTACCCCTTTTTACCCCCCTTCACCCCGAATCCCATCGTATATTTGTAACTTGCAAAAAGTGCGGCCATTGCATGTAGGGATCGTATAGAGGTGTTCCATGACATTATTAAACCTGCACCCCCCGCTTGAAATCAGCCCCCCCCCTGCAAGCCCCTTCCCATGTTAGAGTTAGACCTTGACCTCGACCTCGACCTCGACCTTGACCTTGACCTTTACTATAATTTTTACTTTTACTTTTACTTTTACTTTTACTTTTACTTTTACTTTTACTTTTACTTTTACTTTTACTTTTACTTTTACTTTTACTTTTACTTTTACTTTTACTTTTACTTTTACTTTTACTTTTACTTTTACTTTTACTTTTACTTTTACTTTTACTTCTACTTTTACAGTAGATTAACTGATTAACAGTTAAAACAATAACCCCCTTCTTCCCCCCCTTTTTTCCTAATTTCACCCCCTCTAACCCTCTAACCAGATCCCTCTAACGGGACAAAATTGTGGTGATTACTCTACGGGATTGAAAAGAGGATATGTAACCATATAAAAATTTGACACCCTCACCCCCCCTTTTACTTACACTTTCCCCTCCCTCTAATCCGATCTCTCAAACGCGTCAAAATTTCGATGATTGCTCTATGGGATCATGTTCAGGATAATTGACAATTCAAATATTGATGTCCCCCTTCCCCCTTTTTCACCCCCCTTCAACCCCTTTCCCATCGTAATTTCAAAACTTGCAAAAATTGCGACCATTGCATAATGGGATCGTATATAGGTTTTCCACAAAATTATTAAACCGGAACCCCCCTCTTGAATTCAGCCCACCCTCTACCCCCCTTCCCATTATATCTCCGTAAATTGCAAAAAGTGCGATGATTGTATGCTGGGATCGTATAGAGGTGTTCCATGACATTATTAAACTTGGACCGCCCCTTGAAATTAGCCCACCCTGTACCCCCCTTCCCATCGTATCTTCGAAACTTGAAGTAGGGGTTGTGATTGCATAGTAGGATCGTATAGAGGTGTTGACATAATTAAACCTGGACCCCCCTCTTGAAATCAGCCCCCCCTGCACCAACCTTCCCATCGTATCTTCGAAACTTGAAGAAGGGGTGTTGATTGCATGGTGGGAACGTATAGAGTTGTTCCATAACATTATTTAACCTGAACCCCCTCTTGAAATCAGCCTCCCCTGCACCCCCCCTCCTATTGTTTCTTCAAAATTTGCAAAAGGGGCGGCGATTGCATAGCGGCATCGTATATCGGGTGTTCCATGACATTATTAAACCTTCACCCCTCTCTTGAAATCAGCCCCCCCTGCATCCCCCTTCCCATCGTATCTTCGAAACTTGAAGAATGGGCGGTGATTGCATAGTGGGATCGTATAGAGGTGTTCCATAACATTATTAAACCTTCACCCCCCTCTTGAAATCAGCCCCCCCTGCATCCCCCTTCCCATCGTATCTTCGAAACTTGAAGAATGGGCGGTGATTGCATGGTGGGATCGTATAGAGGTGTTCCATGACATTATTTAACCTTCACCCCCCTCTTGAAATCAGCCCCCCATTCACCCCCCTTCCCATTGAATCTACGAAACTTGCAAAAGGAGTGGTGATTGCATGCTGGGATCGTATAGAGGTTTTCCATGACATTATTAAACCTGGACCCCCCTCTTGCAATCAGCCCCCCCTGCACCCCCCTTCCCATCGTACCTTCGAAACATGCAAAAAGTGCGGTGATTGCATAGTGGGATCGTATAGAGGTGTTCCATAACATTATTAAACCTTCACCCCCCTCTTGAAATCAGCCTCCCCTGCACCCCCCCTCCTATTGTTTCTTCAAAATTTGCAAAAGGGGCGGCGATTGCATAGTGGCATCGTATATAGGGTGTTCCATGACGTTTTTAAACTTGCAAACCTTTTTAAAAACACCCCCCAGGACCAAACATAAACCGCGAGCTGCGTGCAGCTCGCGCACCGAGCGACCTCTAGTTATATTATATAAAGCTTAACTACCACTGACTGACTCACTGACTCACTCATTGACATAGTTGTTCTCCCACTTGCGCTAATGGGAGGGATGACCGTTTGGTGGGATCGTATAGTAGGTGTTCCAGTGAGTAGAGGAAAAATCCGAAAACCCCCCTTTTCACCCCCCTTCCACCCCCCCCAGATTCGAACATTGAAATCTTCCCGACGAGGGTATGTTTTTACATCGGATTCGTATAGAGGGTGATTCACTTGATACAAATTTATTTTCCCTCCCCCCCTTTTCCCCCCTATTTCATCCCCCCTTTTTCGGGACCTCCATAATGCGCATAAAATGCAGTGATTGCTCTATGGAATCGTATAGTGAATGATTGATAGTTAAAAAAATTACCCCCTCTACCCCCCCTTTTCACCCAATTTCACCCCCCCTCGAATCCGATCTCTCGAACGCGACAAAATTGTGGTGATTGCTCTATGGGATCGTAAAGAGGATAATAAACAATTAAAAATTTGACCCCCCATACCCCTTTTTTACCCCCCCTTTCTCATTCCATGCACAGAAATCTTTGAAATGCGTTGATATTGGGGTGATTGCTCTATGGGATCGTATAGTGAATGATTGATAGTTACAAAAAATTACCCCCTCCACCCCCCCTTTTTACCCAATTTCACCCCCCCTCTAACCATATCTCTCAAACACGACACAATTGTGGTGATTGCTCTATGGGATTGTAAAGAGGATAATTAACAGTTAAAAATTTACCCTCTCCTCCCCCCCTTTTTACACCCCTTCACCCCCAATCCCATAGTATCTTCGAAACTTGCATAGAGTGGTGATTGCATGGTGGGATCGTATAGAGGTGTTCCACGACATAATTAATCTTGGACCCCCCTCTTGAAATCAGCCCCCCCTGTGCCCCCCTTCCCATTGTTTCTTAGAAACTTGCAAAAGGGGCGGTGAAAACATAGTTGGATCGTATAGAGGTGTTCCACGACATTATTTAACCTACACCCTCCTCTTGAAATCAGCCCCCCCTGCGCCCCCCTTCCCATTGTTCCTTTGGAACTTACAAAAGGGGCGGCGATTGCATGGTAGGATCGTATAGAGGTGTTCCACGATATTTTTAAACCGTGACCCCCCCTCTTGAAATCAGCCCCCCCTGCAGCCCCCTTCCCATCGTTTATTCGAAAGTTGCAAATGGGGCGGTGATTCCATTATTTTTACTTTTACTTTTACTATTACTTTTACTTTTACTTCTTCTTTTACTTTTACTTTTACTTTTACTTTTACTTTTACTTTTACTTTTACTTTTACTTTTACTTTTACTTTTACTTTTACTTTTACTTTTACTTTTACTTTTACTTTTACTTTTACTTTTACTTTTACTTTTACTTTTACTTTTACTTTTACTTTTACTTTTATTTTTTACTTTTACGCTTACTCTTACTCTTACTCTTACTCTTACTCTTACTCTTACTCTTACTCTTACTCTTACTCTTACTCTTACTCTTACTCTTACTCTTACTCTTACTTTTACTTTTACTTTTACTTTTTACTTTTTACTTTTATCCCCCTCTTGAAATCAGCCCCCCCTGCATCCCCTTTTCCATCGTATTATCGAAACTTGCAAAAAGTGCGGCCATTGCATAGTGGGATCGTATAGAGGTTTTCCACAGCATTATTAAACCGTAACTCCCCTTTTGAAATCAGCCCCCCCTGCACCCCCCTTCCCATTATATCTTCGAAAATTGCAAAAAGTGCGGTGATTGCATAATGGTATCGCATAGAGGTGTGCCACAACTTTATTTAACCTGCACCCCCCTCTTGAAATCAGCCCCCCCTGCACCCCCCTTCCTATCGTATCTTCGAAACTTGAAGTAGGGGTGGTGATTGCATGGTCGGATCGTAAAGAGGTGTTCCACGACATTATTAAACTAAGACCTTCTCTTGAAATCAGCCCCCCCTTCACCCCCCTTCCCATGGTATCTTCGAAACTTGCAAAAAGTGCGGCGATTGCATAGTGGGACCGTATAGAGGTTTTCCACGACATGAATAAAACGGAACCCCCCTCTTAAAATAAGCCCCCCCTTCTTATTGAATCTACGAAACTTGCAAAAGTGCGGTGATTACATGCTGGGATCGTATAGAGGTGTTCCATGACATTATTAAACCTTGCCCCCCCCTCTTGAAATCAGCCCCCCCTGCACCCCCCTTCCCATCGTATCTTCGAAACTTGAAGTAGGGGCGGTGATTGCATGGTGGGATCGTATAGAGGTGTTCCACGACATTATTTTACCTGCACCCCCATCTTGAAATCAGCCCCCCGGCACGCCCCTTCCCATTGTTTCTTCGAACCTTGCAAAAGGGGCGGCGATTGCTTAGTGGGATCGTATATAGGGTGTTCCATGACGTTTTTAAACTTGCAAACCTTTTGAAAAACACCCCCCAGGACCAAACATAAACCGCGAGCTGCGCGCAGCTCGCGCACCGAGCGGCCTCTAGTTATATTATATAAAGCTAAACTACCACTGACTCACTGACTCACTCATTGACATAGTTGTTCTCCCATTTGCGCTCGTGGGAGGGGTGACCGTTTGGTGGGGTCATATAGCAGGTGTTCCAGTGAGTAGAGGAAAAATCCGAAAACCCCCCTTTTCATCCCCCTTCCACCCCCCCCAGAATCGAACATTGAAATCTTCCCGACGAGGGTATGTTTTTACACCGGATTCGTATAGAGGGTGATTCACTTGATACAAATTTATTTTCCCCGCCCCCCTTTCCCCCCCTATTTCATCCCACTTCTTTCGGGATCTCCGTAATGCGCAAAAAATGCGGTGATTGCTTTACGGGATCGTATAGTGAATGATTGACAGTTAAAAAATGTATCCCCTCCTCCCCCCCTTTTTACCAAATTTCACCCCCCTCTTACCCGATCTCTCGAACGCGACAAAATTGTGGTGATTGCTCTATGTGATCGTATAGAGGATAAGAAACAATTAAAAATTTGACCCCCCTCCCCAACATTTTACCCCCCTTTCACCCCCCATCTTAACCGATCTCTCAAACGCGACAAAATTTTGGTGATTGTTCTATTGGATCTTATAGTGAATGATTGATAGTTAAAAAAATTACCCCCTTCTCCCCCCCTTTTGACCTAATTTCACCCCTACTCTAATCCGATCTCTCAAACGCGTCATAATTGCGGTGATTACTCTATGGGATTGTGTTGAGGATAATTGACAATTAAAATATTAACCCCCCCTTGCCCCTTTTTAACCCCTTCACCCCCAATCCCAAAGTATCTTCGAAACTTGCATAGTGGTGATTGCATGGTGGGATCGTATAGAGGTGTTTCACGACATAATTAAACTTGGAGCCCCCTCTTGAAATCAGCCCCCCCTGCGCCCCCCTTCCCATTGTTTCTTAGAAACTTGCAAAAGGGGCGGTGAAAACATAGTTGGATAGTATAGAGGAGTTCCACGACATAATTTAACCTGCACCCCCGCTAGAAATCAGTCCCACCGGCACGCCCCTTCCCATGTTAGAGTTAGAGTTAGTTTACTTTTACTTTTACTTTTACTATACTTTTACTTTTACTTCTACTTTTACTTTTACTTTTACTTTTACTTTTACTTTTACTTTTACTTTAACGGGGAACCCCCCTCTTGAAATCAGCCCCCCCTGCACGCCTCTTCCCATTGTATTTTCGAAAGTTGCAAAAGGGGCGTTGATTGCATAGTTGGATCATATAGAGGTGTTCCATGACATTATTTAACCTGGACCCCCCTCTTGAAATCAGCCCCCCCTGCACGCCCCTTCCCATTGTATTTTCGAAAGTTGCAAAAGGGGCGTTGATTGCATAGTTGGATCATATAGAGGTGTTCCATGACATTATTTAACCTGGACCCCCCTCTTGAAATCAGCCCCCCCTGCACCCCCCTTCCCATTATATCTTCGAAAATTGCAAAAAGTGCGGTGATTGCATGCTGGGATCGTATAGAGGTGTTCCATGACATTATTAAACCTGGACCCCCCTCTTGAAATCAGCCCCCCCTGCACCCCCCTTCCCATTGAATCTACGAAACTTGCATAAAGTGCGGCGATTGCATAGTGGGACCGTATAGACGTTTTCCACGACATGAATAAACCGGCACCCCCCTCTTAAAATAAGCCCCCCCCTACACCCCCTTTCCCATAGTTATTTCGAAACTTGCAAAAAGTGCGACCATTGCATAGTGGGATCGTATAGAGGTGTTCCACGACATTATTAAACTTGGACCACCTCTTGAAATCAGCCCCCCCTGCACCCCCCTTCTCATAGTTATTTCGAAACATGCAAAAAGTGCGACCATTGTATAGTGGGATCGTATAGAGATGTTCCACGACATTATTAAATCGGAACCCTAATCTTGAAATCAGCCCCCCCTGCACCCAACTTCCCATTATATCTTCGAAAATTGCAAAAAGTGCGGTGATTGCATGCTGGGATAGTATAGAGGGGTTCCATTTCATTATTAAACATGGACCCACCTCTTGAAATCAGCCCCCCCTGCACTCCCCTTCCCATAGTATATTCGTAACTTACAAAAAGTGCGGCAATTGCATAGTGGGATCGTATAGAGGTTTTCCACAAAATTATTAAACCGGAACCCCCCTCTTGAAATCAGCCCACACCTGCACCCCCCTTCCCATCGTATCTTCGAAACTCGAAGTAGGGGTGGTGATTGCATGGTGGGATCGTATAGAGGTTTCCCACAACATTATTAAACCGGAACCCCGCTCTTGAAATCAACACCCCCTGCACGCCCCCTCCCATGTTAGTTAGACCTTGACCTTGACCTTGAATATAACTTTTACTTTTACTTTTACTTTTACCTTTACTTTTACTTTTACTTTTACTTTTACTTTTACTTTTACTTTTACTTTTACTTTTACTTTTACTTTTACTTTTACTTTTACTTTTACTTTTACTTTTACTTTTACTTTTACTTTTACTTTTACCTTTACCTTTACTTTTACTTTTACTTTTATTTTTACTTTTACTTTTACTTGCCCCTTTTTACCCCCTTCACCCCCTTTTCCATAGTATCTTCGAAACTTGCTTAAAGTGTGGTAATTGCATAAAGGGATCGTATAGAGTTGTTCCATGACATTATTAAACCTGGAACCCCCTTTTGAAATAAAACCCCCTTAACCCTCCTCATATTGTTTCTTCAAAACTAGGAAAAGGGGCGGCGATTACATAGTGGCATCGTATATAGGGTGTTCCATGACGTTTTACAACTTGCACACCCTTTGAATAACATCCCCCAGGACCAAACATAAACCGCGAGCTGCATGCAGCTCGCGCACCGAGCGACCTCTAGTTATATTATATAAAGCTAAACTACCACTCACTCACTCACTCACTCATTGACATAGTTGTTCTCCCACTTGCGCTCGTGGGAGGGGTGACCGTTTGGTGGGATCGTATATAAGGTGGTCCAGTGAGTAGAGGAAAAATCCGAAAACCCCCCTTTTCACCCCCCTTCCACCCCCCCCAGAATCGAACATTGAAATCTTCCCGACGAGGGTATGTTTTTACACCGGATTCGTATAGAGGGTGATTCATTTGATACAAATTTATTTTCCTCCCCCCCCCTTTCCCCCCTCTTTCATCCCCCCTCCATCGAGATCTCCGTAATGCGCAAAAAATGCGGTGATTGCTTTACGGGATCGTATAGTGAATGATTGACAGTAAAAAAAAAATCATCTCCACCCCCCCCTTTTCACCAAATTTCACCCCCCCTCTAAGCTCATCTCTAAAACGCGACATAATTGCGGTGATTGCTCTATGGGATCGTAAAGAGGATAAGTAACAATAAAAAATTTGACCCCCCCCTCACCCTTTTACCCCCCCTTTTCTCGTTCCAAGCACAGAAATCTTTGAAATGCGTTGGTATTGGGGTGATTGCTCTACGGGATCGTATAGAGAATGATTAACAATTAAAAAAATTACGCCCTCCTCCCCCCCTTTTTACCCAATTTCACCCCCCCTCTAACCATATCTCTCAAACACGACACAATTGTGGTGATTGCTCTATGGGATTGTAAAGAGGATAATTAACAGTTAAAAAATTATCCTCTCCTCCCCCCCTTTTTGACTAATTTCACCCCCCCCTCTTAACCGATCTCTCAAACGCGTCAAAATTGCGGTGATTACTCTATGGGATTGTCTTGAGGATAATTGACAATATAAATATTAACCCCCCCTTTCCCCTTTTTACCCCCCTTCACCCCCAATCCCATAGTATCTTCGAAACTTGCATAAAAAGTGGTGATTGCATGGTGGGATCGCATAGAGGTGTTCCACGACATAATTAAACTTGGACCCCCCTCTTGAACTCAGCCCCCCCTGCGCCCCCCTTCCCATTGTTTCTTTGGAACTTGCAAAAGGGGCGGCGATTGCATGGTGGGATCGTATAGAGGTGTTCCACGACATTTTTAAACCGGGACCCCCCTCTTGAAATCAGCCCCCCCTGCGCCCCCCTTCCCATTGTTTCTTTGGAACTTGCAAATGGGGCGGCGATTGCATGGTAGGATCGTATAGAGGTGTCCCACGACATTTTTACACCGGGACCCCCCTCTTGAAATTAGCCCCCCCTGCTGCCCCCTTCCCATCGTTTATTCGAAAGTTGCAAAAGGGGCGGTGATTCCATGGTTGGATCGTATAGAGGTGTTACACGACATTATTTAACCTGCACCCCCCGCTTGAAATCAGCCTCTCCTGCAAGCCCCTTCCCATGTTAGAGTTAGACCTTGACATCGACCTCGACCTTGACCTTTACTATAACTTTTACTTTTACTTTTACTTTTACTTTTACTTTTACTTTTACTTTTACTTTTACTTTTACTTTTACTTTTACTTTTACTTTTACTTTCTTCGAAACTTGCAAAAGAAGGGGTGATTTCATGGTGGAATTGTATTGAGGTAATCCACGATATTATTTAACCTTGTTCCCCCTCTTGAAATCATGCCCTCCTGCACCACCTTTCCCATTATATCTACAAAATTTGCAAAAAGTTCGGTGATTGCGTGCTGGGATCGTATAGAGGTGTTCCATGACATTATTAAACCTGGATCCCCCTCTTGAAATCAGCCCCCCCTGCACCCCCCTTCCATGGTATCTTCGAAAGTTGTAAAAGGGGCGGTAATTGCATGGTGGAATTGTATAGAAGTGTTCCAAGACATTATAAAAGCTGAACCCCCCTTTTGAAATCAGGACCCCCTGCACCCCCCTTCCCATTGATTCTTCGAAACTTACAAACAGTGCGGCCATTGCATAGTGGGATCGTATAGAGGTGTTCCATGACATTATTAAACTTGGAATCCCCTCTTGAAATCAGCCCCCCCTGCACGCCCCTTCCCATGATATCTACGAAAGTTGCAAAAGGGGCAACGATTGCATAGTGACATCGTATATAGGGTGTCCCATGACGTTTTTAAACTTGCAAACCTTTTTAAAAACACCTGCCAGGACCAAACATAAACCGCGAGCTGCGTGCAGCTCGCGCACCGAGCGACCTCTAGTTATATTATATAAAGCTTAACTACCACTGACTCACTCACTGACTGACTCATTGACATAGTTGTTCTCCCACTTGCGCTAATGGGAGGGATGACCGTTTGGTGGGATCGTATAGTAGGTGTTCCAGTGAGTAGAGGAAAAATCCGAAAACCCCCCTTTTCACCCCCCTTCCACCCCCCCCAGATTCGAACATTGAAATCTTCCCGACGAGGGTATGTTTTTACATCGGATTCGTATAGAGGGTGATTCACTTGATACAAATTTATTTTCCCTCCCCCCCTTTTCCCCCCTATTTCATCCCCCCTTTTTCGGGACCTCCATAATGCGCATAAAATGCAGTGATTGCTCTATGGAATCGTATAGTGAATGATTGATAGTTAAAAAAATTACCCCCTCTACCCCCCCTTTTCACCCAATTTCACCCCCCCTCGAATCCGATCTCTCGAACGCGACAAAATTGTGGTGATTGCTCTATGGGATCGTAAAGAGGATAATAAACAATTAAAAATTTGACCCCCCATACCCCTTTTTTACCCCCCCTTTCTCATTCCATGCACAGAAATCTTTGAAATGCGTTGATATTGGGGTGATTGCTCTATGGGATCGTATAGTGAATGATTGATAGTTACAAAAAATTACCCCCTCCACCCCCCCTTTTTACCCAATTTCACCCCCCCTCTAACCATATCTCTCAAACACGACACAATTGTGGTGATTGCTCTATGGGATTGTAAAGAGGATAATTAACAGTTAAAAATTTACCCTCTCCTCCCCCCCTTTTTACACCCCTTCACCCCCAATCCCATAGTATCTTCGAAACTTGCATAGAGTGGTGATTGCATGGTGGGATCGTATAGAGGTGTTCCACGACATAATTAATCTTGGACCCCCCTCTTGAAATCAGCCCCCCCTGTGCCCCCCTTCCCATTGTTTCTTAGAAACTTGCAAAAGGGGCGGTGAAAACATAGTTGGATCGTATAGAGGTGTTCCACGACATTATTTAACCTACACCCTCCTCTTGAAATCAGCCCCCCCTGCGCCCCCCTTCCCATTGTTCCTTTGGAACTTACAAAAGGGGCGGCGATTGCATGGTAGGATCGTATAGAGGTGTTCCACGATATTTTTAAACCGTGACCCCCCCTCTTGAAATCAGCCCCCCCTGCAGCCCCCTTCCCATCGTTTATTCGAAAGTTGCAAATGGGGCGGTGATTCCATTATTTTTACTTTTACTTTTACTATTACTTTTACTTTTACTTCTTCTTTTACTTTTACTTTTACTTTTACTTTTACTTTTACTTTTACTTTTACTTTTACTTTTACTTTTACTTTTACTTTTACTTTTACTTTTACTTTTACTTTTACTTTTACTTTTACTTTTACTTTTACTTTTACTTTTACTTTTACTTTTACTTTTATTTTTTACTTTTACGCTTACTCTTACTCTTACTCTTACTCTTACTCTTACTCTTACTCTTACTCTTACTCTTACTCTTACTCTTACTCTTACTCTTACTCTTACTCTTACTTTTACTTTTACTTTTACTTTTTACTTTTTACTTTTATCCCCCTCTTGAAATCAGCCCCCCCTGCATCCCCTTTTCCATCGTATTATCGAAACTTGCAAAAAGTGCGGCCATTGCATAGTGGGATCGTATAGAGGTTTTCCACAGCATTATTAAACCGTAACTCCCCTTTTGAAATCAGCCCCCCCTGCACCCCCCTTCCCATTATATCTTCGAAAATTGCAAAAAGTGCGGTGATTGCATAATGGTATCGCATAGAGGTGTGCCACAACTTTATTTAACCTGCACCCCCCTCTTGAAATCAGCCCCCCCTGCACCCCCCTTCCTATCGTATCTTCGAAACTTGAAGTAGGGGTGGTGATTGCATGGTCGGATCGTAAAGAGGTGTTCCACGACATTATTAAACTAAGACCTTCTCTTGAAATCAGCCCCCCCTTCACCCCCCTTCCCATGGTATCTTCGAAACTTGCAAAAAGTGCGGCGATTGCATAGTGGGACCGTATAGAGGTTTTCCACGACATGAATAAAACGGAACCCCCCTCTTAAAATAAGCCCCCCCTTCTTATTGAATCTACGAAACTTGCAAAAGTGCGGTGATTACATGCTGGGATCGTATAGAGGTGTTCCATGACATTATTAAACCTTGCCCCCCCCTCTTGAAATCAGCCCCCCCTGCACCCCCCTTCCCATCGTATCTTCGAAACTTGAAGTAGGGGCGGTGATTGCATGGTGGGATCGTATAGAGGTGTTCCACGACATTATTTTACCTGCACCCCCATCTTGAAATCAGCCCCCCGGCACGCCCCTTCCCATTGTTTCTTCGAACCTTGCAAAAGGGGCGGCGATTGCTTAGTGGGATCGTATATAGGGTGTTCCATGACGTTTTTAAACTTGCAAACCTTTTGAAAAACACCCCCCAGGACCAAACATAAACCGCGAGCTGCGCGCAGCTCGCGCACCGAGCGGCCTCTAGTTATATTATATAAAGCTAAACTACCACTGACTCACTGACTCACTCATTGACATAGTTGTTCTCCCATTTGCGCTCGTGGGAGGGGTGACCGTTTGGTGGGGTCATATAGCAGGTGTTCCAGTGAGTAGAGGAAAAATCCGAAAACCCCCCTTTTCATCCCCCTTCCACCCCCCCCAGAATCGAACATTGAAATCTTCCCGACGAGGGTATGTTTTTACACCGGATTCGTATAGAGGGTGATTCACTTGATACAAATTTATTTTCCCCGCCCCCCTTTCCCCCCCTATTTCATCCCACTTCTTTCGGGATCTCCGTAATGCGCAAAAAATGCGGTGATTGCTTTACGGGATCGTATAGTGAATGATTGACAGTTAAAAAATGTATCCCCTCCTCCCCCCCTTTTTACCAAATTTCACCCCCCTCTTACCCGATCTCTCGAACGCGACAAAATTGTGGTGATTGCTCTATGTGATCGTATAGAGGATAAGAAACAATTAAAAATTTGACCCCCCTCCCCAACATTTTACCCCCCTTTCACCCCCCATCTTAACCGATCTCTCAAACGCGACAAAATTTTGGTGATTGTTCTATTGGATCTTATAGTGAATGATTGATAGTTAAAAAAATTACCCCCTTCTCCCCCCCTTTTGACCTAATTTCACCCCTACTCTAATCCGATCTCTCAAACGCGTCATAATTGCGGTGATTACTCTATGGGATTGTGTTGAGGATAATTGACAATTAAAATATTAACCCCCCCTTGCCCCTTTTTAACCCCTTCACCCCCAATCCCAAAGTATCTTCGAAACTTGCATAGTGGTGATTGCATGGTGGGATCGTATAGAGGTGTTTCACGACATAATTAAACTTGGAGCCCCCTCTTGAAATCAGCCCCCCCTGCGCCCCCCTTCCCATTGTTTCTTAGAAACTTGCAAAAGGGGCGGTGAAAACATAGTTGGATAGTATAGAGGAGTTCCACGACATAATTTAACCTGCACCCCCGCTAGAAATCAGTCCCACCGGCACGCCCCTTCCCATGTTAGAGTTAGAGTTAGTTTACTTTTACTTTTACTTTTACTATACTTTTACTTTTACTTCTACTTTTACTTTTACTTTTACTTTTACTTTTACTTTTACTTTTACTTTAACGGGGAACCCCCCTCTTGAAATCAGCCCCCCCTGCACGCCTCTTCCCATTGTATTTTCGAAAGTTGCAAAAGGGGCGTTGATTGCATAGTTGGATCATATAGAGGTGTTCCATGACATTATTTAACCTGGACCCCCCTCTTGAAATCAGCCCCCCCTGCACGCCCCTTCCCATTGTATTTTCGAAAGTTGCAAAAGGGGCGTTGATTGCATAGTTGGATCATATAGAGGTGTTCCATGACATTATTTAACCTGGACCCCCCTCTTGAAATCAGCCCCCCCTGCACCCCCCTTCCCATTATATCTTCGAAAATTGCAAAAAGTGCGGTGATTGCATGCTGGGATCGTATAGAGGTGTTCCATGACATTATTAAACCTGGACCCCCCTCTTGAAATCAGCCCCCCCTGCACCCCCCTTCCCATTGAATCTACGAAACTTGCATAAAGTGCGGCGATTGCATAGTGGGACCGTATAGACGTTTTCCACGACATGAATAAACCGGCACCCCCCTCTTAAAATAAGCCCCCCCCTACACCCCCTTTCCCATAGTTATTTCGAAACTTGCAAAAAGTGCGACCATTGCATAGTGGGATCGTATAGAGGTGTTCCACGACATTATTAAACTTGGACCACCTCTTGAAATCAGCCCCCCCTGCACCCCCCTTCTCATAGTTATTTCGAAACATGCAAAAAGTGCGACCATTGTATAGTGGGATCGTATAGAGATGTTCCACGACATTATTAAATCGGAACCCTAATCTTGAAATCAGCCCCCCCTGCACCCAACTTCCCATTATATCTTCGAAAATTGCAAAAAGTGCGGTGATTGCATGCTGGGATAGTATAGAGGGGTTCCATTTCATTATTAAACATGGACCCACCTCTTGAAATCAGCCCCCCCTGCACTCCCCTTCCCATAGTATATTCGTAACTTACAAAAAGTGCGGCAATTGCATAGTGGGATCGTATAGAGGTTTTCCACAAAATTATTAAACCGGAACCCCCCTCTTGAAATCAGCCCACACCTGCACCCCCCTTCCCATCGTATCTTCGAAACTCGAAGTAGGGGTGGTGATTGCATGGTGGGATCGTATAGAGGTTTCCCACAACATTATTAAACCGGAACCCCGCTCTTGAAATCAACACCCCCTGCACGCCCCCTCCCATGTTAGTTAGACCTTGACCTTGACCTTGAATATAACTTTTACTTTTACTTTTACTTTTACCTTTACTTTTACTTTTACTTTTACTTTTACTTTTACTTTTACTTTTACTTTTACTTTTACTTTTACTTTTACTTTTACTTTTACTTTTACTTTTACTTTTACTTTTACTTTTACTTTTACTTTTACCTTTACCTTTACTTTTACTTTTACTTTTATTTTTACTTTTACTTTTACTTGCCCCTTTTTACCCCCTTCACCCCCTTTTCCATAGTATCTTCGAAACTTGCTTAAAGTGTGGTAATTGCATAAAGGGATCGTATAGAGTTGTTCCATGACATTATTAAACCTGGAACCCCCTTTTGAAATAAAACCCCCTTAACCCTCCTCATATTGTTTCTTCAAAACTAGGAAAAGGGGCGGCGATTACATAGTGGCATCGTATATAGGGTGTTCCATGACGTTTTACAACTTGCACACCCTTTGAATAACATCCCCCAGGACCAAACATAAACCGCGAGCTGCATGCAGCTCGCGCACCGAGCGACCTCTAGTTATATTATATAAAGCTAAACTACCACTCACTCACTCACTCACTCATTGACATAGTTGTTCTCCCACTTGCGCTCGTGGGAGGGGTGACCGTTTGGTGGGATCGTATATAAGGTGGTCCAGTGAGTAGAGGAAAAATCCGAAAACCCCCCTTTTCACCCCCCTTCCACCCCCCCCAGAATCGAACATTGAAATCTTCCCGACGAGGGTATGTTTTTACACCGGATTCGTATAGAGGGTGATTCATTTGATACAAATTTATTTTCCTCCCCCCCCCTTTCCCCCCTCTTTCATCCCCCCTCCATCGAGATCTCCGTAATGCGCAAAAAATGCGGTGATTGCTTTACGGGATCGTATAGTGAATGATTGACAGTAAAAAAAAAATCATCTCCACCCCCCCCTTTTCACCAAATTTCACCCCCCCTCTAAGCTCATCTCTAAAACGCGACATAATTGCGGTGATTGCTCTATGGGATCGTAAAGAGGATAAGTAACAATAAAAAATTTGACCCCCCCCTCACCCTTTTACCCCCCCTTTTCTCGTTCCAAGCACAGAAATCTTTGAAATGCGTTGGTATTGGGGTGATTGCTCTACGGGATCGTATAGAGAATGATTAACAATTAAAAAAATTACGCCCTCCTCCCCCCCTTTTTACCCAATTTCACCCCCCCTCTAACCATATCTCTCAAACACGACACAATTGTGGTGATTGCTCTATGGGATTGTAAAGAGGATAATTAACAGTTAAAAAATTATCCTCTCCTCCCCCCCTTTTTGACTAATTTCACCCCCCCCTCTTAACCGATCTCTCAAACGCGTCAAAATTGCGGTGATTACTCTATGGGATTGTCTTGAGGATAATTGACAATATAAATATTAACCCCCCCTTTCCCCTTTTTACCCCCCTTCACCCCCAATCCCATAGTATCTTCGAAACTTGCATAAAAAGTGGTGATTGCATGGTGGGATCGCATAGAGGTGTTCCACGACATAATTAAACTTGGACCCCCCTCTTGAACTCAGCCCCCCCTGCGCCCCCCTTCCCATTGTTTCTTTGGAACTTGCAAAAGGGGCGGCGATTGCATGGTGGGATCGTATAGAGGTGTTCCACGACATTTTTAAACCGGGACCCCCCTCTTGAAATCAGCCCCCCCTGCGCCCCCCTTCCCATTGTTTCTTTGGAACTTGCAAATGGGGCGGCGATTGCATGGTAGGATCGTATAGAGGTGTCCCACGACATTTTTACACCGGGACCCCCCTCTTGAAATTAGCCCCCCCTGCTGCCCCCTTCCCATCGTTTATTCGAAAGTTGCAAAAGGGGCGGTGATTCCATGGTTGGATCGTATAGAGGTGTTACACGACATTATTTAACCTGCACCCCCCGCTTGAAATCAGCCTCTCCTGCAAGCCCCTTCCCATGTTAGAGTTAGACCTTGACATCGACCTCGACCTTGACCTTTACTATAACTTTTACTTTTACTTTTACTTTTACTTTTACTTTTACTTTTACTTTTACTTTTACTTTTACTTTTACTTTTACTTTTACTTTTACTTTTACTTTCTTCGAAACTTGCAAAAGAAGGGGTGATTTCATGGTGGAATTGTATTGAGGTAATCCACGATATTATTTAACCTTGTTCCCCCTCTTGAAATCATGCCCTCCTGCACCACCTTTCCCATTATATCTACAAAATTTGCAAAAAGTTCGGTGATTGCGTGCTGGGATCGTATAGAGGTGTTCCATGACATTATTAAACCTGGATCCCCCTCTTGAAATCAGCCCCCCCTGCACCCCCCTTCCATGGTATCTTCGAAAGTTGTAAAAGGGGCGGTAATTGCATGGTGGAATTGTATAGAAGTGTTCCAAGACATTATAAAAGCTGAACCCCCCTTTTGAAATCAGGACCCCCTGCACCCCCCTTCCCATTGATTCTTCGAAACTTACAAACAGTGCGGCCATTGCATAGTGGGATCGTATAGAGGTGTTCCATGACATTATTAAACTTGGAATCCCCTCTTGAAATCAGCCCCCCCTGCACGCCCCTTCCCATGATATCTACGAAAGTTGCAAAAGGGGCAACGATTGCATAGTGACATCGTATATAGGGTGTCCCATGACGTTTTTAAACTTGCAAACCTTTTTAAAAACACCTGCCAGGACCAAACATAAACCGCGAGCTGCGTGCAGCTCGCGCACCGAGCGACCTCTAGTTATATTATATAAAGCTTAACTACCACTGACTCACTCACTGACTGACTCATTGACATAGTTGTTCTCCCACTTGCACTCGTGGGAGGGGTGACCGTTTGGTGGGATCGTATAGTAGGTGGGCCAGTGAGTAGAGGAAAAATCCGAAAACCCCCCTTTTCACTCCCCTTCCACCCCCCCCAGAATCGAACATTGAAATCTTCCCGACGAGGGTATGTTTTTACACCGGATTCGTATAGAGGGTGATTCATTTGATACAAATTTATTTTCCTTCCCCCCTTCCCCCCCTCTTTTATCACCCCTCTTTCGGGATCTCCGTAATGCGCAAAAAATGCGGTGATTGCTCTATGTGATCGTATAGTGAATGATTGACAGTAAAAAATTTTACCCCCTCCACCCCCCCTTTTCACCCAATTTCACCCCCCCTCGAATCCGATCTCTCGAACGCGACAAAATTGTGGTGATTGCTCTATGGGATCGTAAAGAGGATAATAAACAATTAAAAATTTGACCCCCCCCACCCCTTTTTTACCCCCCCTTTCTCGCTCCATGCACAGAAATCTTTGAAATGCGTTGATATTGGGGTGATTGCTCTACGGGATCGTATAGAGAATGATTAAGAGTTAAAAAAATTAAGCTCTCCTCCCCCCCTTTTTACCCAATTTCACCCCCCTCTAAACAGATCTCTCCAACGCGACACATATGTGGTGATTGCTCTATGGGACTGTAAAGAAGATAATTAACAGTAAAAAAAAATTACCCTCTCCTCCCCCCTTTTTACCTAATTTCAACCCCCTCTTAACCGATCTCTCAAACGCGTCAAAATTGCCGTGATTTTTCTATGTGATTGTGTTAAGGATAATTGACAATTAAAATATTAACACCCCCTTTTCCCTTTTTACCCCCCTTCACCCCCAATCCTATAGTATCTTCGAAACTTGCATAAAGAGTGGCGATTGCATGGTGGGATCGTATAGAGGTGTTCCACGACATAATTAAACTTGGACCCCCCTCTTGAAATCAGCCCCCCCTGCGCCCCCCTTACCATTGTATCTTGAAACTTGCAAAAGGGGCGGTGAAAACATAGTTGGATCATATAGAGGTGTTCCACGACATAATTAAACTTGGACCCCCCTCTTAAAATCAACCCCCCCTGCGCCCCCCTTCCCATTGTTTCTTAGAAACTTGCAAAAGGGGCGGTGAAAACATAGTTGGATCATACAGAGGTGTTCCACGACATAATTAAACTTGGACCCCCTCTTGAAATCAGCCCAGAATCAGCATCGTATATTCGTAACTTGCAAAAAGTGCGGCCATTGCATGCTGGGATCGTATAAAGGTGATCCATGACATTATTAGACTTGGACCCCCCTCTTGAAATCAGTCCCCCCTTCACCCCCCTTACCATCGTATCTTCGGAACTTGAAGTAAGGGTTGTGATTGCATGGTGGGATCGTATAGAGGTGTTCCACGACATTATTTAATTTGAACCCCCCTCTTGAAATCAGCCCCCCCTGCACCCCCCTTCCCTATATATCTTCGAAAATTGCAAAAAGTTCGGTGATTGCATGCTGAGATTGTATAGAGGTGTTCCATGACCTTATAAAACCTGGACCCCCCCTCTTGAAATCAGCCCCCCTTGCACCTCCCTTCTCAGTATATCTTCGAAAATTGCAAAAAGTGCGTAGATTGCATGCTGGGATCGTATAGAGGTGTTCCATGACACTATTAAACCTGGATCCCTCTTGAAATTAGCCCCCTCTGCACCCCCCTTCTCATCGTATCTTCTAAACTTTAAGTAGGGGTGGTGATTACATGGTGGGATCGTATAGACGTGTTTCACGACATTATTAAACCGGGACCCCCCTCTTGAAATCAGCCCCCCCTGCACCCCCCTTCCCATTATATTTTCGAAAATTGCAAAAAGTGCGGTGATTGTATGCAGGGATCGTATAGAGGTGTTCAATGACATTATTAAACCTGGACCCCCCTCTTGAAATCAGCCACCCCTGCAACCCCATTCCCATCGTATTTTCGAAACTTGCAAAAAGTGCGACTATTGCATAGTGGGATCGTATAGAGGTTTTCCACGACATTATTAAACCGGGACCCCCCTCTTGAAATCAGCCCCCCCTGCACCCCCCTTCCCATTATATTTTCGAAAATTGCAAAAAGTGCGGTGATAGCATGCTGGGATCGTATAGAGGTTTTCCACTACATTATTAAACCGGAACCCCCTCTTGAAATCAGCCCCCCCCTGCACTCCCCTTCCCATCGTATATTCGTAACTTGCAAAAAGTGCGGCCATTGCATGCTGGGATCGTATAAAGGTGATCCATGACATTATTAGACTTGGACCCCCCTCTTGAAATCATTCCCCCGTTCACCCCCCTTCCCATCGTATCTTCGGAACTTGAAGTAGGGGTTGTGATTGCATGGTGGGATCGTATAGAGGTGTTCCACGACATTATTTAATTTGAACCCCCCTCTTGAAATCAGCCCCCCCTGCACCCCCCTTCCCTATATATCTTCGAAAATTGCAAAAAGTTCGGTGATTGCATGCTGAGATTGTATAGAGGTGTTCCATGACCTTATAAAACCTGCACCCCCCTCTTGAAATCAGCCCCCCCTGCAACCCCCTTCCCATCGTATCTTCGAAACTTGCTTAAAGTGCGGCCATTGCATAGTGGGATTGTATAGAGGTGTTCCATGACATTATTAAACCTTGGCCCCCTCTTGAAACTAGCGCCCCCTGCACCCCCTTCTCATCATATCTTCGAAACTTGAAGTAGGGGTGGTGATTGCATGGTGGGATCGTATAGAGGTGTTCCACGACATTATTAAACTTGGACCCCCCTAGCACCCCCTGCACCCCGCTTCAAAACGTATCTTCGAAAGTTGCAAAAAGTGCGGTGATTGCATGCTGGGATCGTATAGAGGTGTTCCACGACATTATTTAACCTGCATCCCCTTCTTGAAATCAGCCCCCCCTGCACCCCCCTTCCCATCGTATCTTCGAAACTTGAAGTAAGGGTGGTAATTGCATGGTTGGATCGTATAGAGGTGTTCCACAACATAATTTAACCTTCACCCCCCTCTTGAAATCAGCCCCCCATGCACCCCCCTTCCCATCGTATCTTCGAAACATGCATAAAGTGCGGCAATTACATGATAAGATCGTATAGAGGTGTTCCATGACATTATATAAGCTGCACCCCCCTCTTTAAATCAGCCCCCCCTGCACCCCCTCTCCCATTGTATCTTCAAAACTTGCAAAAGGGGCAGCGATTGCATAGTGCCATCGTATATAGGGTGTTCCATGACGTTTTACAACTTGCACACCATTTGAAAAACATCCCCCAGGACCAAACATAAACCGCGAGCTGCGTGCAGCTCGCGCACCGAGCGACCTCTAGTTATATTATATAAAGCTTAACTACCACTCACTCACTGACATAGTTGTTCTCCCACTTGCGCTGGTGGGAGGGGTGACCGTTTGGTGGGATCGTATAGTAGATGGTCCAGTGAGTAGAGGAAAAATCCGAAAACCCCCCTTTTCACCCCCCATCCACCCCCCCTAGAATTGAACATTGAAATCTTCCCGACGAGGGTATGTTTTTACACCGGATTCGTATAGAGGGTGATTCACTTGACACAAATTTATTTTCCCTCCCCCCCTTTCCCCCCCTATTTCATCCCCCTTCTTTCGGGATCTCCGTAAGGCGCAAAAAATGCGGTGATTGTTCTATGGGATCGTATAATGAATGATTGACAGTTAAAAAATTTACCCCCTCCACCCCCCCTTTTCACCAAATTTCACCCCCCCCTCTAATCCGATCTCTGAAACGCCACAAAATTGCGGTGATTGCTCTATGGGATCGTAAAGAGGATTATAAACAATTAAACATTTGACCCCCCCCAGCCCTTTTTTACAGCCCCTTTCTCGTTTCATGCACAGAAATCTTTGAAATACGTTGATATTTGGGTGATTGCTGTGCGGGATCGTATAGAGAATGAATAACAATAAAAAAAATTACCTCTTCCTCCCCCCCTTTTTACCCAATTTCACCCCCCCTATTAACAGATCTCTCAAAACGCGTCAAAATTGCGGTGATTACTCTATGGGATTGTGTTGAGGATAACTGACAATTAAAATATTAACCCCCCCTTACCCTATTTTCCCCCCCCTTCACCCTCTTTCCCATAGTATCTTCGAAACTTGCATAAAGAGTGGTGATTGCATGGTGGGATCGTAGAGAGGTGTTCCACGACAATATTAAACTTGGACCCCCCTCTTGAAATCAGCCCCCCCTGCGCCCCCCTTCCCATTGTTTCTTAGAAACTTGCAAAAGGGGCCGTGAAAACATAGTTGGATCGTATAAAGGTGTTCCACAAAATTATTTAACCTACACCCTCCTCTTGAAATCAGCCCCCCCTGCGCCCCCCTTCCCATTGTTTCTTTGGAACTTGCAAAAGGTTCGGCGATTGCATGGTGGGATCGTATAGAGGTGTTTCACGACATTTTTAAACCGGGACCCCCCTCTTGAAATCAGCCCCCCCTGCGCACCCCTTCCCATTGTTTCTTTGGAACTTGCAAAAGGGGCGGCGATTGCATGGTAGGATTGTAAAGAGGTGTCCCACGACATTTTTAAACCGGGACCCCCCTCTTGAAATCAGCCCCCCCCTGCAGCCCCCTTCCCATCGTTTATTCGAAAGTTGCAAAATTGGCGGTGATTCCATGGTTGGATCGTATAGAGGTGTTCCACGACATTATTTAACCTGCACTCCCCGCTTGAAATCAGCCCCCCCTGCACGCCCCTTCCCATGTTAGAGTTAGACTTAGAGTTAGAGTTAGAGTTTTTACTTTTACTTTTACTTTTACTTTTACTTTTACTTTTACTTTTACTTTTACTTTTACTTTTACTTTTACTTTTACTTTTACTTTTACTTTTACTTTTACTTTTACTTTTACTTTTACTTTTACTTTTACTTTTTTTAAAGTTGCAAAAGGGGCGGTGATTGCATGATGGGATCGTATAGAGGTGTTCCACGACATTATTAAACTTGGACCCCCCTCTTGAAATCAGCCCGCCCTGCGTCCCCCTTCCCATTGTTTCTTAGAAACTTGCAAATGGGGCGGTAAAAACATAGTTGGATCGTATAGAGGTGTTCCATGACTCCTCCCAAGTAGGGGTGGTGATTGCATTTTTGGTTCGTATAGAGGTGTTCCACAACATTATTAAACCGGAACCCTCCTCTTGTAATCAGCACCCCCTGCACTCCCCTTAACATCGTATCTTGAAAAGTTGCAAAAGGGGCGGTGATTGCATGCTTGGATTGTATAGAGGTGTTCCATGACATTATTAAACCTTGCCCCCCCCTCTTGAAATCAACCCCCCTGCACCCCCCTTCCCATCGTATCTTCGAAACTTGAAGTAGAGGTGGTGATTACATGGTGGGATCGTATAGAGGTGTTCCACGACATTATTAAACCGGGACCCCCCTCTTGAAATCAGCCTCCCCTGCACCCCCCTTTCCATCGTATTTTCTAAACTTGCATAAAGTGCGGCGATTGCATAGTGGGACCGTATAGAGGTTTTCCACGACATGAATAAACCGGAACCCCTCTCTTAAAATAAGCCCCCCCTACACCCCCTTCTTATTGAATTTACAAAACTTGCAAAAGGAGTGGTGATTGCATGCTGGGATCGTATAGAGGTTTTCCATGACATTATTAAACTTGGACCTCCTCTTGAAATCAGCCCCCCCTGCACCCTCCTTTCCATCGTATATTTGTAACTTGCAAAAAGTGCGGCAAAAAGTGCATTACATAGTGGGATCGTATAGAGGCTTTCCACAACATTATTAAACCGGAACCCCCCTCTTGAAATCAGCCCCCCTTGCACCCCCCTTCCCAGTATATCTTCGAAAATTGCAAAAAGTGCGTAGATTGCATGCTGGGATCGTATAGAGGTGTTCCATGACACTATTAAACCAGGACCCCCTCTTGAAATTAGCCCCCCCTGCACCCCCTTTCTCATCGTATCTTCGAAACTTGAAGTAGAGGTGGTGATTACATGGTGGGATCGTATAGAGGTGTTCCACGACATTATTAAACCGGGACCCCCCTCTTGAAATCAGCCTCCCCTGCACTCCCCTTCCCATCGTATATTCGTAACTTGCTAAAAGTGCGGCCATTACATAGTGGGATCGTATAGAGGCTTTCCACAACATTATTAAACCGGAACCCCCCTCTTGAAATCAGCCCCCCTTGCACCCTTCCCAGTATATCTTCGAAAATTGCAAAAAGTGCGTAGATTGCATGCTGGGATCGTATAGAGGTTTTCCATGACATTATTAAACCTGGACCCCCCTCTTGCAATCAACCCCTCCCTGCACTCCCCTTCCCATCGTATATTCGTAACTTGCTAAAAGTGCGGCCATTACATAGTGGGATCGTATAGAGGCTTTCCACAACATTATTAAACCGGAACCCCCCTCTTGAAATCAGCCCCCCTTGCACCCTTCCCAGTATATCTTCGAAAATTGCAAAAAGTGCGTAGATTGCATGCTGGGATCGTATAGAGGTTTTCCATGACATTATTAAACCTGGACCCCCTTTCTCATCGTATCTTCGAAACTTGAAGTAGAGGTGGTGATTACATGGTGGGATCGTATAGAGGTGTTCCACGACATTATTAAACCGGGACCCCCCTCTTGAAATCAGCCTCCCCTGCACTCCCCTTCCCATCGTATATTCGTAACTTGCTAAAAGTGCGGCCATTACATAGTGGGATCGTATAGAGGCTTTCCACAACATTATTAAACCGGAACCCCCCTCTTGAAATCAGCCCCCCTTGCACCCTTCCCAGTATATCTTCGAAAATTGCAAAAAGTGCGTAGATTGCATGCTGGGATCGTATAGAGGTTTTCCATGACATTATTAAACCTGGACCCCCCTCTTGCAATCAGCCCCCCCTGCACCCCCCTTCCCATCGTATCTTCGAAACATGCAAAAAGTGCGGTGATTGCATAGTGGGATCGTATAGAGTTGTTCCATAACATTATTTAACCTGAACCCCCTCTTGAAATCAGCTCCCCCTGCACCCCCCCTCCTATTGTTTCTTCAAAATTTGCAAAAGGGGCGGCGATTGCATAGCGGCATCGTATATAGGGTGTTCCATGACATTAATAAACCTGGACCCCCCTCTTGCAATCAGCCCCCCCTGCACCCCCCTTCCCATCGTATCTTCGAAACATGCAAAAAGTGCGGTGATTGCATAGTGGGATCGTATAGAGGTGTTCCATGACATTATTAAACCTGGACCCCTCTCTTGAAATCAGCCCCCCCTGCATCCCCTTTCCCATCGTATTTTAGAAACTTACAAAAAGTGCTACCATTGCATAGTGGGATCGTATAGAGGTTTTCCACAAAATTATTAAACCGGAACCCCCCTCTTGAAATCAGCCCCCCCTGCAACCCCCTTCCCATCGTATCTTCAAAACTTGAAGAATGGGCGGTGATTGCATTGTGGGAACGTATAGAGTTGTTCCATAACATTATTTAACCTGAACCCCCTCTTGAAATCAGCCCCCCCTGCACCCCCCCTCCTATTGTTTCTTTAAAATTTACAAAAGGGGCGGCGATTGCATAGCGGCATCGTATATAGGGTGTTCCATGACATTAACAAACCTGGACCCCCCTCTTGAAATATGCCCCCCCTGCACCCCCCTTCCTATCGTATTTTCGAAACTTGCAAAAAGTGCGGCCATTGCATAGTGGGATCGTATAGAGATTTTCCATGACATTATTAAACCTGGAACCCCCTTTTGAAATATGCCCCCCCTGCACCCCCCCTCCTATTGTTTCTTCAAAATTTGCAAAAGGGGCGGCGATTGCATAGCGGCATCGTATATAGGCTGTTCCATGACGTTTTATAACTTGCACATCCTTTGAATAACACCCCCCAGGACCAAACATAAACCGCGAGCTGCGTGCAGCTCGCGCACCGAGCGACCTCTAGTTATATTATATAAAGCTAAACTACCACTGACTCACTGACTCACTCATTGACATAGTTGTTCTCCCATTTGCGCTCGTGGGAGGGGTGACCGTTTGGTGGGGTCATATAGCAGGTGTTCCAGTGAGTAGAGGAAAAATCCGAAAACCCCCCTTTTCATCCCCCTTCCACCCCCCCCAGAATCGAACATTGAAATCTTCCCGACGAGGGTATGTTTTTACACCGGATTCGTATAGAGGGTGATTCACTTGATACAAATTTATTTTCCCCGCCCCCCTTTCCCCCCCTATTTCATCCCACTTCTTTCGGGATCTCCGTAATGCGCAAAAAATGCGGTGATTGCTTTACGGGATCGTATAGTGAATGATTGACAGTTAAAAAATGTATCCCCTCCTCCCCCCCTTTTTACCAAATTTCACCCCCCTCTTACCCGATCTCTCGAACGCGACAAAATTGTGGTGATTGCTCTATGTGATCGTATAGAGGATAAGAAACAATTAAAAATTTGACCCCCCTCCCCAACATTTTACCCCCCTTTCACCCCCCATCTTAACCGATCTCTCAAACGCGACAAAATTTTGGTGATTGTTCTATTGGATCTTATAGTGAATGATTGATAGTTAAAAAAATTACCCCCTTCTCCCCCCCTTTTGACCTAATTTCACCCCTACTCTAATCCGATCTCTCAAACGCGTCATAATTGCGGTGATTACTCTATGGGATTGTGTTGAGGATAATTGACAATTAAAATATTAACCCCCCCTTGCCCCTTTTTAACCCCTTCACCCCCAATCCCAAAGTATCTTCGAAACTTGCATAGTGGTGATTGCATGGTGGGATCGTATAGAGGTGTTTCACGACATAATTAAACTTGGAGCCCCCTCTTGAAATCAGCCCCCCCTGCGCCCCCCTTCCCATTGTTTCTTAGAAACTTGCAAAAGGGGCGGTGAAAACATAGTTGGATAGTATAGAGGAGTTCCACGACATAATTTAACCTGCACCCCCGCTAGAAATCAGTCCCACCGGCACGCCCCTTCCCATGTTAGAGTTAGAGTTAGTTTACTTTTACTTTTACTTTTACTATACTTTTACTTTTACTTCTACTTTTACTTTTACTTTTACTTTTACTTTTACTTTTACTTTAACGGGGAACCCCCCTCTTGAAATCAGCCCCCCCTGCACGCCTCTTCCCATTGTATTTTCGAAAGTTGCAAAAGGGGCGTTGATTGCATAGTTGGATCATATAGAGGTGTTCCATGACATTATTTAACCTGGACCCCCCTCTTGAAATCAGCCCCCCCTGCACGCCCCTTCCCATTGTATTTTCGAAAGTTGCAAAAGGGGCGTTGATTGCATAGTTGGATCATATAGAGGTGTTCCATGACATTATTTAACCTGGACCCCCCTCTTGAAATCAGCCCCCCCTGCACCCCCCTTCCCATTATATCTTCGAAAATTGCAAAAAGTGCGGTGATTGCATGCTGGGATCGTATAGAGGTGTTCCATGACATTATTAAACCTGGACCCCCCTCTTGAAATCAGCCCCCCCTGCACCCCCCTTCCCATTGAATCTACGAAACTTGCATAAAGTGCGGCGATTGCATAGTGGGACCGTATAGACGTTTTCCACGACATGAATAAACCGGCACCCCCCTCTTAAAATAAGCCCCCCCCTACACCCCCTTTCCCATAGTTATTTCGAAACTTGCAAAAAGTGCGACCATTGCATAGTGGGATCGTATAGAGGTGTTCCACGACATTATTAAACTTGGACCACCTCTTGAAATCAGCCCCCCCTGCACCCCCCTTCTCATAGTTATTTCGAAACATGCAAAAAGTGCGACCATTGTATAGTGGGATCGTATAGAGATGTTCCACGACATTATTAAATCGGAACCCTAATCTTGAAATCAGCCCCCCCTGCACCCAACTTCCCATTATATCTTCGAAAATTGCAAAAAGTGCGGTGATTGCATGCTGGGATAGTATAGAGGGGTTCCATTTCATTATTAAACATGGACCCACCTCTTGAAATCAGCCCCCCCTGCACTCCCCTTCCCATAGTATATTCGTAACTTACAAAAAGTGCGGCAATTGCATAGTGGGATCGTATAGAGGTTTTCCACAAAATTATTAAACCGGAACCCCCCTCTTGAAATCAGCCCACACCTGCACCCCCCTTCCCATCGTATCTTCGAAACTCGAAGTAGGGGTGGTGATTGCATGGTGGGATCGTATAGAGGTTTCCCACAACATTATTAAACCGGAACCCCGCTCTTGAAATCAACACCCCCTGCACGCCCCCTCCCATGTTAGTTAGACCTTGACCTTGACCTTGAATATAACTTTTACTTTTACTTTTACTTTTACCTTTACTTTTACTTTTACTTTTACTTTTACTTTTACTTTTACTTTTACTTTTACTTTTACTTTTACTTTTACCTTTACCTTTACTTTTACTTTTACTTTTATTTTTACTTTTACTTTTACTTGCCCCTTTTTACCCCCTTCACCCCCTTTTCCATAGTATCTTCGAAACTTGCTTAAAGTGTGGTAATTGCATAAAGGGATCGTATAGAGTTGTTCCATGACATTATTAAACCTGGAACCCCCTTTTGAAATAAAACCCCCTTAACCCTCCTCATATTGTTTCTTCAAAACTAGGAAAAGGGGCGGCGATTACATAGTGGCATCGTATATAGGGTGTTCCATGACGTTTTACAACTTGCACACCCTTTGAATAACATCCCCCAGGACCAAACATAAACCGCGAGCTGCATGCAGCTCGCGCACCGAGCGACCTCTAGTTATATTATATAAAGCTAAACTACCACTCACTCACTCACTCATTGACATAGTTGTTCTCCCACTTGCGCTCGTGGGAGAGGTGAACGTTTGGTGGGATCGTATAGAGGGTGTTCCAGTGAGTAGAGGAAAAATCCGAAAACCCCCCTTTTCCTCCCCCCTCCTCCCCCTACCACTTCTATCTCCGAAACCCATCACAATTGTCTATAGGGAGCTATTCGGTATCGTATAGGTAATGTTAAACAAACAAAAAATTTCCCCCTCCCCCCCTTTTTTACCCCCCCTTTCTCGCCCCCTGCACAGGTATCTCTGAAATGCGTTAAAATTAGGGTGATTGATCTACGGGATCGTATAGAGAATGATAAACAGTTAAAAAAATTACCCCCTCCTACCCCCCTTTTGACCTAATTTCACCCCTACTCTAATCCGATCTCTCAAACGCGTCATAATTGCGGTGATTACTCTATGGGATTGTGTTGAGGATACTACTTTTACTTTTACTTTTACTTTTACTTTTACTTTTACTTTTACTTTTACTTTTACTTTTACTTTTACTTTTACTACTTTCTTAAGGGGTAACTAAAAAAAAATTACCCCCTTATCCCTTTTTAACCCCTTCACCCCCTTTTCCATAGTATCTTCGAAACTTGAGGTAGGGGTGGTGATTGCATGGTGGGTTCGTATAGAGATGTTCCATGACATTATTAAACCTGGACCCCCCTCTTGATTTCAGCCCCGTCCCCTACGCCCCCCTTCCCAATGTACTTTAACTTTAACTTTAACTTTAACTTTAACTTTAACTTTAACTTTAACTTTAACTTTAACTTTAACTTTAACTTTAACTTTAACTTTAACTTTAACTTTAACTTTAACTTTAACTTTAACTTTAACTTTAACTTTAACTTTAACTTTAACTTTAACTTTAACTTTAACTTTAACTTTAACTTTAACTTTAACTTTAACTTTAACTTTAACTTTAACTTTAACTTTAACTTTAACTTTAACTTTAACTTTAACTTTAACTTTAACTTTAACTTTAACTTTAACTTTAACTTTAACTTTAACTTTAACTTTAACTTTAACTTTAACTTTAACTTTAACTTTAACTTTAACTTTAACTTTAACTTTAACTTTAACTTTAACTTTAACTTTAACTTTAACTTTAACTTTAACTTTAACTTTAACTTTAACTTTAACTTTAACTTTAACTTTAACTTTAACTTTAACTTTAACTTTAACTTTAACTTTAACTTTAACTTTAACTTTAACTTTAACTTTAACTTTAACTTTAACTTTAACTTTAACTTTAACTTTAACTTTAACTTTAACTTTAACTTTAACTTTAACTTTAACTTTAACTTTAACTTTAACTTTAACTTTAACTTTAACTTTAACTTTAACTTTAACTTTAACTTTAACTTTAACTTTAACTTTAACTTTAACTTTAACTTTAACTTTAACTTTAACTTTAACTTTAACTTTAACTTTAACTTTAACTTTAACTTTAACTTTAACTTTAACTTTAACTTTAACTTTAACTTTAACTTTAACTTTAACTTTTACTTTTACTTTTACTTTTACTTTTACTTTTTCTTTTACTTTTACTTTTACTTTTACTTTAACTTTAACTTTAACTTTTACTTTTACTTTAACTTTAACTTTAACTTTAACTTTTACTTTTACTTTTACTTTTACTTTTACTTTTACTTTTACTTTTACTTTTACTTTTACTTTTACTTTTACTTTTACTTTTACTTTTACTTTTACTTTTACTTTTACTCTTACTCTTACTCTTACTCTTACTCTTACTCTTACTCTTACTCTTACTCTTACTTTTACTTTTAACTCTAACTCTAACAGCCCCCTCTTTACCGATCTCCGAATTCCGACAAAATTGCGGTGATTGCTCTATGGGATCGTGCTGAGTATAATTGACAATTAAAATATTGACTAAGATTGAAGAAGGGGTGCATGGTGGGATCTTATATAGGTTTTCCACAACATTATTAATCCGGAACCCCCCTCTTGAAATCAGCCCCCCCTGCACACCCCTTCCCATTATATCTTCAAAAATTGCAAAAAGTGCGGTGATTGCATGCTGGGATCGTATAGAGGTGTTCCACGACATTATTAAACTTGGACCCCCCTCTTATAATCAGCCCCCTCTTCACCCCCTTTCCGATCTAATTTCGAAACTTGCGAAAAGTGCGGCCATTGCATAGTGGGATCGTATAGAGGTGTTCCACGACATTATTAAACTACGACCCCCCCTCTTTCAATCAGCCCCCCCTTTACCCCCCTTCCCATCTTATTTTCTAAACTTGCAAAAATTGCGACCATTGCCTAGTGGGATCGTATAGAGGTGTTCCATGACATTATTAAACCTGCACCCCCCTCTTGAAATCAGCCCCCCATGCACGCCCCTTCCCATGGTATCTACGAAAGTTGCAAAAGGGGCGGTGATTGCATGGTTGGATCGTATAGAGGTGTTCCACGACATTTTTTCACCTGCAACCCCTTCTTGAAATCAGCCCCCCCTGCACCCCCCTTCCCATCTTATCTTCGAATATTTGCAAAAAGTGCGACCATTGCATAGTGGGATCATATAGAGGTTTTCCACAACATTATTAAACCTGGACCCCCCTCTTGAAATAAGCCCCCCCTGCACTCCCCTTCCCATATATTCTTAGAAACTTGCAAAAGGGTGGTGAAAACATAGTTGGATCGTATAGAGGTGTTCCACGACATTATTTAACCTGCTCCCCAACTTGGAATCAGCCCCCCCTGCACCCCCTCCCCATCATATATTCGTAACTTGCAAAAGGGGTGGTGATTGCATGGTGGGATCGTATAGAGGTGTTCCATGACATTATTTAACCTGGACTCCCCTTTTGAAATAGGCCACCCCTGCACCACCCCCTCCTATTGTTTCTTAAAAACTTGCAAAAGGGGCGGCGATTGCATAGCGGCATCCTATATAAGGTGTACCATGACGTTTTACAACTTGCACACCCTTTGAATAACACCCCCCAGGACCAAACATGAACCGCGAGCTGCGTGCAGCTCGCGCACCGAGCGACCTCTAGTAAGTAGTATATTATCAGTCATGTAGTTCCCATAACACAAGCGCTGCTTACTTTGGGGCTAGATGATACTGTGTAAAAATGTCCAGCATTGTTATTATCATAAATAGCCGTTTTTTTTTATTTTAATTGCGTTGACTTAGAAGTTGATTTTAAGAGCTCTAAGGGACCGTTAGAAGACCTACGTATTTGATATTAATTTCAACTTTATACCTTCGTCCTGAGAAAAAGGGTCTTGATGGACAGACAGACAGACAAACAACGAAGTGATCCTTGTACAATAAAGTATTTTCATTAAACATATAATGCATATGTTAAGTACCTATACTAAAATACATTTTGTTTTACAATTTGAATGGAGTTGTAGAAAGAGCTGAAAACATTAAACAGACGCCTTTTACAACAACGGAACCTAGATTGTAGGGCAAATTGTTTTCCCCTGACTAGACAGCACGAATATTATAAGACGTTGCTAACCCACTTTTGTTTTAATAGTCTAATCGCGTAACTAGAAATAACTTTAATGCGGTCATGACTGCATTGCATTATGCACTCGCGAATCTGCGGCAATCTGTTTCTAATTTTAAAGACGCGGGGGCACAAACGCCCTTTTTAAGCCGGTTAAGCTAAAGTCCGGTCAAAAACAAAGCTTGTGTCTCAATTACGGACTGTAGAAGTCCACTGCTAGACTCCCCAAAAAATGCTATGACGAACGATCTCTATCCACCGATGTTTTTCAACATTTTATGTCATCGGTTGATCGGGTGAAAGATTATACAGCGTCTTTAGATTTATGGTTGCTATTCGAGATGAACAATAAGTTAGTCTCAATGAGTAGAGACAAAAAACTACGCGGAAAGCCTTAGGATGTAACTGATTTTTTGTAAAATATGGGAATTTCCCCATTCCTAATGTTCTCATCAGTTACATCAAATGTCGTTTGAGTCAATACAGTGGGTGGAGTTTAGAAAGCCGTCGCACGAATTTAGATAAAAAAAAGCACAGGGGGTGGAAGGGGTGGACTTCCCCATTCCAACCGTACTACTCCCAAAGATAGGATTATTTTTCAGTATTTGTTGCGAATTTGTTTCTTGGATTCCGATATGCTATACATATTTACAATGGACCATCCTTCGACTAGTTCGAAATGGACCCTATTCAAATCTTAATTTTAATCCGCAACTTTTCAGTCCACTCCTTCCAACCCTTATCCTTTTTTTTATCTAAATTCGTACGACGGCTTTCTAAATCCCAACCTTAACCGATTTTTCCCGTTATAATTATTTTATCCGGCTTTTTGTGATTGCACCTTCCCCTATGCGCGGTCATTGCGCTGATCCGAGCTAACTCAGAAATAACAAATAATTGAGACTGGCACCGATTTGATACACTAATGTGCACGAAAATAAGGCACAACTGTGTGTCTTTTTTTAGAAAACCAAAAGTATTCATTGGCACAGCACTGGCTCTAAGTTTCCCTGTTCTTTGATAATAATGATCGTTAATGCGTTTATCGGCTATTACAGTGACTTTGTTTCTGCTAATTAGTGTGTTAAATATAGATCCTCATCATCATGATCCCAAAGAGTGCAATGACGAACGACCTTAGGCCATTAACCGATTAAGCTTTAGGATTCAGAAAATAGTATGATTCATGAAAGCATCTACGTAACCAAACGGAGCGATTTTTTTATGTAAATTCAATTTTTACTCATATCAAAAGATCTTTGTCATTAAATTGACGGAAATTAAGAAATGTTTTCCATTTTACCCGTGACGTAAGGAGTCCGTATATTCTCCGTAGATTGGTTGTATGTGTGTGTTTGTTGGTTTGTTTGTCTGTTACCATTTAGATCCTTATTACAAAGCGATTTTTTACAATCGATCTATTCTATGTTCTCAAGGATGGTTCTTAAGTAGGTTTTATCGACGCAAATCACTAGGGAGCGCTGCAAAAGATGATGGAATTACACGTCAGTTTCAAAATTTGACGACCTCTGTGGTGCAGTGGACGAAGGCTCGCCTGAGACGCAGAAGGTTGAGAGTTCGATTCCCGCCGCGGGACAAATGTTTGTATATGCAAATATTTGTCTCGGGATCTGGCTATTTTCTATCTATAATATGTATGTATTTACAAAAAAATATGTATATAAGTAGTATATCAGTCATGTAGTTCCCATAACATGACATACTTTTGGGCTAGATGATGCTGTATGAATATGTCCAGCATTATTATTATTATTATTTTGTATAAATTAAATTGTATGAAATAAAAACAACCCTTATACTTAGGTAAGTATGTACGTAAATATTCACTGCTACTAACGCCGACTTACGCCGTAGCATGACTGGAACGTAGGGATCTCTGGATCCTATCAGTCTAAATTTATTTGTGTATTTATTGAGCTATATATTTTTTTGCACCAATTAAACTATCATGAAACCGAAAATTTACTGTCCATCATTAAATAACTAATAAATAAATAATAAACTTGTTTTTTATGTACATTTGTATTCCTTATACTGTATCCATTATTTTCTCCTATTTAAATTATAGTGTTAATTTAAGCAGAAGTGAATTAAGAGTTTAAATTTAGTGATGTATATTTTACATAGTCGATATGCATACATAGATGCTCGATTGCTCTTGTATGTAGTCCTGCATAGGAGGTTGAAGCATGTACCCTGCTGTAACACTAGTTAAATCTAGCAAGGTCTATCTATTTAGCAACGGTTTTGTAACGACCTATTAGAATAACAAGCTATTACTAAATATTGTTAGCTATTAAAAAAATAAGCTATTACTATATCTAAAAAGGTTTTGACTAGAGCTATTTTGTAAAGTTTATAAGTAAAACTGTATATTTAAGAAACAAATAATCTTTAAATTTCAAATCTCCTTTCCCTTTCGAGAACCTTTTTTCAAATTTGATAATAAATTATCTCTCTCTTAGGAAGGATACCTTGGTGGAGATTTCCGGAAACATGAAATGGTTTTTTTTATATTTCTTATTCAATGTCATTTTTGTTGTAAATCCATCTGTTCATACTAAGTAAAATATTAAACAAGCGAGAATATTGCACAATGAACCAACTGTCGACGTGGAATCGCATCGCATTCATCACGGTGAAATATTGTTTCCAGAGTTTTTATTTTCATTTTCATCCGCCAGATTAAAATCAGCTTTGACTCATTAAAATCAGTAAAACCTACTTTAATTCTTCGGAGTGAGCAAACTGGTGTTTTAGTGCCTTTTTATATCTCCAAAGAATGTTTCCAGCTTTCTTTGAACATAATTTTTTAATTAATCCTAAGGCAAATGTTACTTTTGGTTTTTGAGTACAGATTTCGATACCATAATTTATGAAATTTTTAAGGTTCAATTTACTTGAGACTCGGTGTTCGTGGGAACCGGTATCCTTCGAGTTTTCAAAATTATTTCTGGGCGACTGGTTGATGTGACGCGTGAACAGAGAGCGGTCTCTTATCGTGGCAATGCGGCCAGTATTTTAGGAACGCTTCCGTCTGGTAGTGATCTGGATCAGTTGAGCTATCTATAGATCGTCTTTAGATAGCTACATGTTTCATCTGTATTTTTATACCTTCTTGTACATAGTTTGTATGAATAAATGTATTGTATCACATTTGCTTATAGTACAGGGTTTATTTTAAAATTTTACCCATTCCTTATCATAACTGCCCTAACTAATTGGAATTAATTGTAACAAGGGTCCCTAAAACTAATTAGCTAAGCTGGATACCTTCAGTTTAATTTTGTAGCTAATTAACGTTGTATTTCTTGTCATCCTTTGTTATTTTAATGGGAACAATTTAGTAAATTCATTTTAGGTGGTGGTGGTATCTGAATACCTTTTTAGAAAACTGTTCAAATTAATAGAAAATATTCAACATCTTGAGTATGGACATCCCTGCATGAAAAATACAGTCGTGATCGTAAATGTTTTTACTTTGAATTTTAAAACTCAAGTATTCACAGAAATCATTACATATTTAGTTGCTAAGATATATAAATTTAGATAAGTATCTACCTAGATGCAAAACGCAGGCTAAACCTGTCAAATATAATGTTTCAACGTGCCTCTGACTAACCCCTACTTGGTATCCTCAAAGATCTACACACTCAATATGAATCTAAGTAAGCCCATCATGAGGTATAAATTATACAGTCGTGAGCGTGTTTGTTTGTTGTTTTGATCTACCTAAGTTAGTCAGATATCGATGGATATTATTTAAATCGCATAGACCCTTGCCTATGGTATGTTACACAGACCCTTGTCTGTGGTGTTAATTCTATTACAAAGTTTGTTTATTAAGTTCTTCCCCAACAAGGACCGACATCTAGAGTCGGAGTATCCTTTCAGCTCACGACTTTAATGAACGCGATATGCATGTGTTTAATAAATAATCCCAGAATAGGTTCATAAATATGTATTATTATATTTGTAGTGGGCCAAGGCCCTGTATAAAGTTTTTGTATTCTAAATCTGTGGTACAATACAAATAAACGAGTGGTTAGTTATTTCATGTGAATAGGTCGGTGGAATTTTTCCACAATAATATATTGAGTAGGCTGAAACTAGAACCGCAAAAGCGGTGCCGAGTTTAGATTTGTGTAGGTAAATAGAACCGTACTTAAAATGACGTCATGCTTTTTTGGTAAACGACTCTTTTTTTTATAATTTACTAGCAGTTGCCCGTGTGGAGTTAAAAATAAACCATACACACATTCACTCCCATTTACCCAACTCAAGATGTGAAAAATCAAAAACCCTGAAACACGTCATTATTTATTTATAATGAGTATTCCAATTTTCAAGTCAATTTTCAATGACCTATAAAAAAACCGACACTCCCATACAAACTTCCCATTCCCCACCTTAAAATGACTAAATCCAAAAACCCTGAAAGATGTCATTATTTATTTAAGCTCAGTAGCTGTCATTAAAATTTTCGTGTTTCTAATTTTAAAGATCAAAGTTCTTGACTTTTGAAGAGACTATCTACAAGTTCACTCCCCATTCCTACCCCTTAAAGTGGAAATTTCCAAAAATTCCTTTCTTAGCACGTACTTACGTTATAAAATAAACCTATGATCCAAATTTCAGCTTTCTAGAACTTTTTCTAGCTACTAAGTAGTTTTGGCTGTGCGTTGAAAGATCAGTTAGTTAGCCAGGACAAACGATTTTATAAGTATAGATCATCCATCGTTATACGATTGGTCGATTTTTACCTTCGACGTAAGGAGCTGAAACATCTTATCGGATTGTAATGCGTTTTTTGCAATCAATTTGTAAGTCTCTAGCGATGGATTTTATCGCCACAAGGCAGAAAGGGGTGCCGCAATCGATGATAGATAAACACGTCACTAACCGCTTGCTGTTATTTTCTTTTTACATACCTACCACTATTATTATCTGTTGAATCGATCACTCCTTGTCATAGTCTATGAAGAAATCATTGATGTTAGAGTAGGTGGGTTAGCCATATACTCGAAGCTTCAGAAAAAGATGCCAGTTTTTTTGTGTCACCGATAAGCCAGTGTCGGCGGCAATTTCAATCAGTAACAGCAATACGATCCTTGCATAAAACTCTATCGTATATAAAATAGTTTGAACATCACGGTATACCCTTTCTTTAAAATTGTAAGCATCCAAACTCGTCCTTTTCAGTCATGTCCATGAAAACACAAATAAGGGGCCGCTACCAGCGACATTCACCAATGTTAAATCACATCAATTTTAATTCGGCACGCCTCGTATAAACTGTAATTTACACATGAACTTTCCTGTGATTTTTATAGAACATTTAAAATTACAGGGTAGATACATACACACGTATAGTCACGCCTGTTTCCCAGAGGGGTAGGTAGAGACCACGGGTGTCCACTTTGTACGATCCTGGCATACCTCTTTCGCTTAATTCAACCTCATCCCATTCTTTATACAAGCTCGCCGGTTTAGTGTACTCTTGACTTGGCCTTTCTCTAAAATGTGTCCAATTTGGTCAGAGTGGATATGTGAAGGATTTCTGATAATATGCAGCTGGTCCGTCTAACATCTGTGGTGCTGTGAAAATAGCACAGTCAATTGACAAGCAAACAGATTGTACATTTATATCAGTAAAACAAACCATTGAATCTGACATCACGTCTGTCGTTATCCACAAGCGATTCTATTGTTTGATTTTGCACATCTCTGCTTTTGACGATACCAACTGACATCCTACTGGCCACGAGCCATCTGATTGTTCTCCATGAAATAAATGAATCGATTTCATCGACCTATAAACAAACTGGTGAGTGACGGCTTTATTAGTCCACTAAAACAATAAATAGTTCTCCTATTAACAGTCATATGTTGTATTCTTTGATACTAGTGGATTTCATGTTGAAACTTTTACATGAAACGGTCGTGAATTTCTGGGAAGGTGTATGGGGTTTTTTCCTGAGACGACAAGGGCATATATTCGTTTGCCACATCCATATGTGGCAACGTAATAAAACCCATGTTTTATTTGTTTTTTTTTTGTTTTTCTGTCACCATTTCTTACAACCGAAATGGCTTATTGGATTGAAATTACTTATTAAGTCACATGTGCCTGTGGTTTCACCGGAACCCACACCCTTCACAGCAATGCGAGCACATAAATACTATTAAAGTATTGAAAATGACCGGTCGTACCCCATAAATTCGCTAAACTTGTCCCTGTTAAACTTAAGCCTGTTGCATTTCGTTATATCGTTATAAACGTGGTGTATAATCTAACTCTGGAGGATAATAAGTTTCAGGTCCACATTGGTGCTTCATTAAAGGAAGCGCTCAAGGGTATATTCACGTGCCACTTAAATTATACTACAACGAGGCTTTAAGTAATTGTCTCTTCCAGGCGTTTATCTTTAACTAAGGAAGGGCACGTTCCGTACCTATTCGAAAAAAAGTTATCGCTTTATACACATCTAACTTTTAGCAATAAATGACTGAAAACAAAAATGCAAGTGATTACAATCGTTCCTCACACTATAGTTTCTAGTGAATAGTTTTTATTCTTGTGAATATTCGAATTCAACCTAGTTGCATTAAGGCTCATTTATACGGAGATAGATCCTCAAACGCTTTGTGATGAGAATATGCATGCGATTATCGATGGCAATAATCTTTAGTCGATTATCGCACTCATGTGTTTATATTCAAGCTTTTTACATCACTATGCTTCGGACTCCAACATAGCTGGATCACCAATACCACTGCAAGAAGCTTTTTCTTTCTCCAACATTGCGGCGCGTAAAAATAAGCGTAAAAATGACGATATTAGTAGATCGGAAATTTTGGATCTGTTTGCTTCGCTGAAAGAGGATCAGGAGTCGAAGTTCTCAGCTATTCTTAGCTCTATCAATGATGTGAAAGTATCGATGGACTACATGTCTCACAAGTAAAAAAAATCGAGTTCCTGGTACGCAACAGTAGAGGGACTAGTATTGAGATAAGGAACGTTCCACAAGCAATAAAGGAATCAAAGGAGAGCCTAAAAAGCTTTGTCTGTAAAACAGCTCAGGCAATAAGTGTTTCTCTTGATACTACCTCTGATATCAAGGACATCTATCGCACCAACTCTAAATCACAGATTAAACCAATCATTGTTGATTTCACTACTGTTTTTGCTAGAGACAATTTCTTGACTTCCTTCAAGAAGTATAATAAAGTGCACCAATCAGAAAGGTTGAATACTTCAAGCCTGAGTATAGGTGGGCCGAGCAAGCCTATCTACGTTTCTGAAAACCTAACGCAACGGGACAGGAAGCTATATTTTCTGGCCCGTGATTTTGCAAAAAGCAGTGGATATTCCTTCTGTTGGACGGCGTTTGGGCGGATCTACCTTCGAGAAGCTGAGGGATCACCGCTGATTCGCATCAATACGGAAAGGGATCTAGAAAATCTGAAACGATAGTTAACTTACTTCTGTGATTCTACCAATTCTGTAATCGTAACCGGAATAGGGAAATTCTATTGTTTGTAACTCTTTCTTTTAATTTTTGCATGTTAATAATAAGAATACGTAAATATAAGTTATAAATAAGTAGCTTGCGTAGTATACCAATGCCTCACATTTCATACGCTACATTTTAATAGAAATTACCGACTGAACATAGTGTACCATTAAATTACTCCGTATTTATCTTCTAAATTTTCTAAAACTAAAACTAACGTTCCTAAGTACATTCCTATAAACTTTTTTACCCTAAACCTTTTAACTATTATTTTCACACTTTGTGGATCCCCACAGACAATATTTTAAAGTCCTTTTAAAGCAACGCAAAGTAAACCTATGACTATATAAAGTAACTGCTTCTATAAACAATGAACGATCTTGAAGCTATTACCACTGAAGTCGATCACGTCATAAATGCTGGTGAATCTTATCTAATTGAGGATCCAAGTGACTTATATGATCTTCATCATAAAACTAAAAGCTCCCTTAAGATTATTTCCCAAAATATTCGAAGTGTAAATAAAAATCTGGATGATTTTGGAGTTTTTCTCACAAGAAGTAAAGTAGACTTTGATCTAATTATCTTAACAGAATGTTGGTTGCAAGGTCAAAATTCTATACCAGCAATAAATCAATTTAATGGTTTTAATACTTGCAGGCACATTAATCAGAACAGCGGGGTCATAGCCTATATCAGAAATAATATAACCGAAGTATCTGTATACGAACCTAGTCTAGTTGAAGCTGACTGCCTAGTCGTGAAAATTGGAAAAAACCGTGCATTCATCTGTATCTATAGATCACCTTCATTCAGTTCTGTCACAAACTTTTTAAACTCTCTAGATGTTCTTTTGACTAATCTAAAAAATGTACCTAATATTTACTTACTTGGTGATCTGAATATAGATATAAGTGAAAATACAAATGACAATAGGTCTGATGAGTATATGGACCTGCTTGCATCACATGGTTTACTACCTAGTCATTTACTTCCTACTCGCCTGGAAAAGTGTTATGATCACTGCATTGTAAAATCTAACACGAAAGTTATTACAGCCGTTTGCGACTCATCTGTTACTGACCATAGATGTATCTACCTTGATATATCCCTAGCACAACAACTAAATAAAGAGCCAAAAATACGTCGAAAGATTAACTATGATAAAGCATTTGAGTTACTTCTAGAGGTAAATTGGAACAATTTTCTGGTAGAAACGGACCCGAATAAAGTAACTGAACTGTTTACTAGTACTGTGACAGATGTTATCAGAAAATGTACTCAAACGTCTTTTATACCGAATAGAAAACTAACCCTTCAGCCCTGGATCACCCCTGGTCTATTAAGGTGCATGAGGTTTAGAGATATACTTCATCGACGTCATAATAACTCACCAAATGATAAGGTCTTGGAAATAACTTACAAGCGATATAGAAATTATTGTAACAATATTCTTCATAACCTTAAAAATAAGTATGACCAATCAGATCTAGAAAATGCCAAAAATGACACTAAAAAAACATGGAATGTTATTAAACGTGTATGTAGCCTCAACAATTCCAGCAAATCGGATAAATCAAATGAGCTTCTTAAGCTTAAATCATCACCCGAAGACTCAATTAACTACATAAATGATTTTTTCGTAAATGTTGGTCCAAGTCTTGCAGCAGCTATCCTACATAAAAAGAACTTAACTGAAGAAAACTTGGCCAAGGGATATAAGCCTCATAATATCCAGTTAAATTCATTTGTACTCTTAGAAACCGATCAAATTGAGGTAAATAAAATAGTAGCATTATTGAAAAACACATCCTCAGCCGGTTGGGACGGAATTTCATCTATATTCCTGAAAAAATGCATAAATGTTCTAGTCACACCAATTACTCATCTTTGTAACCTCTGTCTAAGGTCTGGGGTTTTTCCGAAATTACTCAAGAAATCCATTGTGGTCCCTGTTTTTAAGTCAGGAGAGAGTGATAGTATCACGAATTACCGTCCAATATCTCTTTTACCCTCTTTAGCTAAGGTTCTAGAGAAACTCATTAATGTTCGGTTGATGTGTTTTTTAGAAAGAAATAACATTCTTTCGAAAAACCAATATGGGTTTAGGGCAAAAATTTCTGCTGTGGACGCTATAGAAAGACTTGTATCACAAGTGGTAAATAATCTTGATGATAAAAAGAAATGTATTGGAGTGTTTTTGGATCTAGCCAAGGCTTTCGATACCGTCTCCATTCCGTTATTACTTAGAAAACTAGAGTCAATCGGAATTCGGGGGGTCCCTCTGGAGCTTTATAGGGATTATCTGCGAGACCGAACCCAGACTGTGAAGGTAGGAGACGCGTATAGCTCCAAAAAATCTACTAATTTTGGTGTTCCACAAGGATCCGTCCTCGGTCCGACGCTCTTTTTGATTTACATCAATAATCTTTGTGACATTGAATTACTCAACTCGAAAATTATAACTTTTGCGGATGATACCGTCTTTATATTTAGAGGAGTAACTTGGGAGCAGGCACGCATAGCAGCTGAGAATGGGATGCGTACAACAATGGAATGGCTTAACAATAATCTCTTGACACTCAATTTGAGCAAGACCAAATATATGACTTTCTCAATCTACAATAACCATCAGCCAAACTCAGACTTCACTTTGAGAGCTCATTCCTGTGCTAAAGATTCCATTACCTGTGATTGTTACACTCTCACAGCTACAGATAATATTAAATATCTTGGCATAACAGTCGACAAAAATTTAAATTGGAAGCATCATATTGATAACTTAAAGTCAAGAATCCGGAAACTTATTCATATATTTAAAAAAATAAGACACTTGAGAGACCCCAAGACTAATAAAACCATTTACTTAACGCTTTGCCAATCTATAATTTCCTATGGTATTTCAGCATGGGGAGGAGCGGCTAAGACGTCTCTAATTAAATTAGAAAGAACTCAGCGCTCTATTCTTAAAGTCCTACATTTTAAAACTTTTAGATACTCTACAGTAAACCTTTACAAAGAATCTTTAGTTCTCACCGTACGACAGCTTTTTATTAAAACTATTGTCATCAGACAACATGCTATGAATGGCCGTACTGACAACTTAAACAATAGAAGACAACATGAGGTTTACAAAGTTCCTGCATGCAAGACGACGTTTGCGCAGGGTTTTGCATACTTTTTGGGACCATTTCTTTATAACCGTATCAGCAAAGTTATAGTGCTCAAAGATAAAACTAGATATGTATGTGGAAGGAACCTAGAAGAGTTTTTACGCCAATTGGATTATAACTCTACAGAAAACTTATTAGTTATTGTAAAATAGTTAACGCTAAAGATTTAATATTCTTTTGTTCAAATATTTATGTTTCATCTGTTCATCAAGTTATATCTTTCGATAATGCATGTTAGATTTAGTAATTTTAGCTTAGTTTAAAAATTATGTTAGTCCGTAAATTTATCTTTTTCTACCTGCTTACTAATTTACACGTACGATACTCGCAATTTACCTGCACGGTTCTACTGGGATGTGAAGTGCTACCTCGCCGTAACACAGTGTTTAACTAGCACGGGAGGTAAGTTACCTTGCAATGCCACAAGCGCCTGCACAATATTTTAATTTGCTAAGTACGATAGCCTTATATATAATCATCTACATAAATATAAGCACGCTAAAAATGATTGTAAATTAGACCCTAGGTTTTTTTTGTTGTGTAAGTAAAATAAATTATCTTATCTTATCTTATCTCTTTATGTAATAATCAACTCGAGACTTTCTAAAGACGAGGCGATGATCGTCCATCTACCTGCGGATATCTTATACATTGTTTATATGTGACAATTTATTTATATTATATCGATCACCTTCGAGACGAGAAAATCTCTCCGTGTAAATGGGCCTTCAGTTAAATATATTTTACCAAATAACATCGCTATGTTTAATTTCGATAACCAATAAACAATTAGGTCATATTATTTACCTTTAGGCGAGCCTAATTATACCCTCATAATTCACCGGATCATGAATTATGAATGAATTATTATAACTATGTACAAGTAGGTATATACAAAAAATACAGATGAAACAGCTAGCTATCTAAAGACCGTTGCAAACGATCTATAGATAGCTCAACTGATCCAGATCACTACCAGGCGGAAGCGTTCCCAAAATACTGGCCGCATTGCCACGCTGAATGGCAATGCTAATGCGTTGACCCAGATAAGAGCCAGCTCTCTTGTCACGCGTCGCTTCGACCAGTCGCCCTGAAAGAATTTTGAAAACGCGAAGGGCCCCGGTTCCCCACGGACCCAGAGTCTCAACCCCAAAAGGCTCAAATAAGTAGGCTCTGTCGAGACTTCTATATTTGCGCCTCTTGAGATCCTCGGCCGAATCAACCGCTGCACCGGCTCTAACTGAAGTCCCCGACAGATGAGATGGTGCTAGGGTATCTACGCATGTGGCGTCCCATACCAAAGGCCTTCCCTTCTCCCAAGGGACAAGAGTCATGCCGTCAGGCCGCTTACCATCGTCACGTAGTAGACCATTCGGTTCGAGAATAGCTGGAACGTTGACGCTGGTAAAAGCCCGGCGTATGATATCATTAAAGCTAGCGTGGCGGGAGATCCTACCGGCGGCTCTGGTACACGATAATCCGTGATGACCAAGCTGTTCGACCGCCGTACCGCACTGGCACTGATGAGGGGCACAGCACTGCGCACCCAACCGTAGACTAACTGCAACCCGGAATGTTAAAGGATCCATTAAAGTACCAGTATTGTTTGACGGAAGTGCTTGACGACTATGGGAAGACCTGACTCCCATTTAGAAACGGCTAGGAGACGAGCACGATCCGTGGAGTTTGAGCACGTTTGTAACATACAATTCCGCGTCAGCTCGCACAGAGGCCCGTCCCATTGTCGTTGAGACGAAAGGGATTTAGGGGGAGCAGTATTGGGGAAAGCACTATGCCAAGCATTTCTAGCTTCGTCAAGATATGAAATTTTGATATTGTTACCAGGAAACGCCGAAAGAGAAGGAGTTAGAATTTTTTCAACCAAAGAACCAGTGCTGTAGACAGAAGACAAGAATGCTGGAAGGGCTACACTTGAAATTTTGCGAATACCTAAGCCTCCTAATTTGACAGGCAGAGAGGCCTGCGACCATGCCCTACCATCCAAATCTATATTCAAAACCGACGAGAGGGTGTTCTTTATTATGTTGTCCAAGCCTTCCACCAGCTCGCTGTGTTTCCACAGTTGACAACATCTTAAAGCGTATGTAAATTTCGGGACAAAAAGGCAAAACTTGATAATTGTAAAAGCCATATGGGCATTAATTTTGAACAATCTGTCCGAACTTCTCACAAAATTTTGAGTTTTTTCTTCAATAAAGGCCGGAAAGGACTCGTCAAGAATTGGTGAACCCAGAAGACGAAGTGAACATTTATCTACCACGGTAATGTTAGAGGCTAAAGTGTTAAATTTATCAATAACGGAATTTCTATCTAAACAAGTGTCGGAAACAAAAAGTTCGCACTTTGAAAAATTTAGTTCTAAACCAATTTGCCTAAATTCATCAATGATGAGTTTTAGATCGCCAAAAACCGTGTCCACGTTGCCACCTAAGGTTCCATCATCCAAATACCAAACATTAAGTTTGGATTGGAGACGTTGAATAATCGGATGGATGGCAAGGCTGAAAATAGCCGGACCTAGAGGGTCGCCCTGCTGACATCCAACAGCTGACGAAATAACGTTTTGCCGATAGATTAATTTAGAGGGTGAACCATAAGATTGCCAAAGAAACGGATAAATTTCTGGAATTTTGTTTTTAATTATTATATTAGGTTGGGGAAAAAGTCTTTTCGCATTATTGTATGTATGAACTTGTAATAAAATCTCTTTGGCTATACTATTTGTATCTGGCTGGTTTTGGTATCATTAAAAGTTTAAATTTTAAAGAAGATAATTACAAATTCAAATTAGGAAAATGTGTGATTTTTATTTGTTTTTCGTACTGTTAAGATGAGTGAATCTAATGAAGAAATTCGATACATTTTAAAATTTTACTACAAAAAAGGTAAAAATGCAACGCAAGCCGCGAAAAAAATTTGCGATGTTTATGGACCTAGTGCAGTGTCTGTGAGAGTAGCACAAATTTGGTTTAAGCGTTTTCAATCCGGAAATTTTGATGTCAAAGATGCACGTCGCTCTGGTCGCCCTATTACGGATAAAATGGATGCCATTTTTGAAAAAGTGGAGCAAGATCGGCATATCAGTAGTTACGACGTAGCTGAAGAACTGGGAATTGACCACAAAACAGTTTTGGCGCATTTGAAAAAAACTGGGTACACAAAAAAGCTCGATATTTGGGTACCTCACGAGCTCACTGAAAGAAACCTAATGAACCGTGTTCTCATTTGTGATTCTTTATTACGACGTAATGAAACCGAACCATTTTTGAAGAAGCTGATAACTGGTGATGAAAAGTGGATCACGTACGACAAGAACGTGCGAAAAAGGTCGTGGTCAAAGGCCGGTCAGGCTTCACAGACTGTGGCGAAACCCGGGTTAACTCGCAACAAGGTGATGCTGTGTGTGTGGTGGGATTGGAAGGGCATTATTCATTATGAGCTGTTACCACCAGGCAGGACCATCGATTCTGAACTCTACTGCGAACAACTGATGAGATTAAAACAAGAAGTTGAGAGAAAGCGGCCGGAGTTAATCAACAGAAGGGGTGTGGTTTTTCATCATGATAACGCTAGACCTCACACATCTTTAGCCACTCAGCAAAAATTAAGAGAGTTTGGCTGGGATGTGTTAATGCATCCGCCGTATAGTCCTGACCTTGCACCTTCAGATTTCCACCTGTTTCGGTCTCTTCAGAATTCTTTAGGCAGTGTCAGGTTAACATCACGAGAGGACTGCCAAAACCACTTGTCGCGGTATTTTGAACAGAAGCCCCAAAGTTTTTATAGCAATGGGATCATGTCCCTGCCTACAAAATGGCAAAAAGTTATCGAACAAAATGGTACCTACATACTTTAGTTAAATGTAAATAAACTATATTAAAAAATGTTTTGAATTTTCTTAAAAAATGCGAAGAAACTTTTTCCCCAACCTATTATATTTCGATATCTGCAAATATTTGTCTTAGGTCTGGGTGTTTTCATGTGTAGTAAGTATGTATTTACAAAAAAAAATGTAAATAATTAGTATATCAGTTATGTAGTTCCCATAACACAAGCTCTGCTTACTTTGGGGCTAGATGATGCTGGGTGAAAAATGTCCAGCATTATTTATTTATTGTTATTTTGGTAAACAAGCATGCGGCCCACTATTTGGTCAGCATTTCCGTAACTTATGGACGCTTGCAACATCAGGTATCAACCGCGCGTACTTCCCCGGCGTGTTTTACTATTTATACCTGCTGGGGTATTAGCTGGGAGTCTGTTTTACTAGAAATAAAATGTACCTATAGGTTAGGTACTCGACTGATTCGACTCTCATTAAATACTAGCCGCGTCGCATCGCCCGTTCGCGCTATAACTTCGTTTTCGCTAAGCTTTAGTTCATTCTGATTTTTTCTTTTTCCTCGTCTCGTAAGAGTCGTAGCGTGATTTTAAATAGCATATAACCTTCCTACTTGGATTATGTTAAACAAAGGAAAACATTTTTTTTTTAAATTCAACAGGTTCCAGAGATAAGCGCGTTCAAACAAAAAATAAACAAAATCTTCAGCGTTATTATATTTAGTACAGATTGATAACAAGTGACTAGGTCGTAGAAAGAGATATAACACCACTAAAAAGGCATTCAAAATAAAAGTAAAAATAAATAAAACGACGGATATGTACTTTGGCCAGAACTGTAATGTCCAGTTTGTGTGAATGGGTGCGAAAAGTTTAATTTTCACACAAAAAGGTGCCTACTTTTTGAACAAACCAATATATCACAGTTATATAGTGACAAGGAAAAATTTAAAAGCAATTGCCGTCCCCTGTCAGTTCCGGCAGTCCTTTCGCCGGGTATCGTTATGGATCCGATTATTCGCTTCACTTTGAAGACTCACTAGAGATTTGCTGTTAACTTGTTGGATTAATTTCTAGAGCAAGAATTTTAGATAGATAGATGGATAGCACAAATATATACATAGGCGAACATAATGCTAAAAAGCATTCTCTTCCAGAAAGCTCCAGTAACGCAAATGTTTAAATATACCTAGATAATTGATATTTAAATACTAAGGACATAATAACAAAATATAAGATCGTTTATTTTAAATGTTATACATATATAAATAACATTTAAAAGAAACGAATAAACAGTAAGTACATATAAGGTACAAAAGGCAAATTGCTCAAACTTTGCCTTCACCGAGGAAGCGACTGTAGACCTTAACACTTCAACTCAAGAAGCTTCACGGAAAATGGAAATTTTAAGTATTTTTAATAGAGTAAGTACTCAGAGAATACATTCTAGATACTGCTCTTTATTGCTGCAGATCAGATGATAGGAGCTGAGGATATTATTACAGCTCAAATTTATGCTGGCTCAACTGTATATTATACAGTTAATATACAGTTGAGCCAGCATATAACACGTACTTCTTACGTGCGTTTTAAAACTGGGTTCAAAACATTTCGTAGACGACTCGATTAGATACAGACATAAATACTAATATAGGTAATATATTGTTTGCTTATCCCAAGTTTTAATCAGTTCTATATTGTTTTTATTTTTCTTGTCACGTGTTGTCCATGTTGTTCTGGGAACTGAACTAGATCTAAACTTGATAAGTATTATATAAATTGGACTGTTTTTTTTACTGTACTGTTGTTACTGTTATTTTCCGGTTTTGCTTACAGAATAATAAAAAAAAATGGTTGGATGGGAAAATGGCCGCACCTATAGATACAGTTTACTCACGTGTGCCATCGAAGCGTGTTGCAATAGTGTCTAGGAAGGTGTTCTGGGGCGCGAGCAGCCCCTTGCGCACGGGCATCACCCGCGACGCGCGGCCCGCGCTACCCTTCCTCCCACCAACTGCAACAAAAACAAACAAACATTATGACGACCTGCATCCATATCACTATTTATAATAATAACGCTCGCATTGTGTTCCGGTTTGAAGGGATACACAGGACGTGCCGGTGAAATTACAGGCAGACGAGACTTTTCACCTGTTATGTCTCAGAGTCGGCTACGAGCGATTGATACCTGGTGTTGCAAGGGTCCATAGGTTACGGTAACATGCCGAGGCAAACCGGGATACGGCCCATGTGATGGAAAGCGGTCACTGTCGACATCTGCATTACCAGGGGCATTGCTGCGCTGCCTACAGCATAAGAAAGGATCTTTTAAAGCGATAACCGTGACACAGGGAACCCTAGTGTGGTGTCAGGACTATGTTTGTGATTTTTGGGTGTTAATTTATTACTATTGTCATACTCTTGCACAGACAGAACAAGCTCCAATAACAAATCATTCCAAAAATAAAGTGTATTATTGCCTGGTTTCAGGAAGCCCTACAGGCAGTTATTCAGTTCAGTTGCGCCAGCTGTCTGCTTGTCTTCGTGTAAAACAGTCATATGACCAGTGAGACTTCACAGTTATACATCACGTGGTAATACGATAGGACAACGCACATTAAAGTAACTAAAACCTTGGCTAACACAACCATCAGCTAAGTATAATAATGTGTATATTACTATAATATCTGTTATAATGTTCACATGCAGGTATTATATTCCTTTTTTGACATCCGGAAACATTAAAGCATCAGCTGTTTCTCATCCAGTGGGGCTCGTAAAAATCTACTAAATACAAACGAAATGGTTTTGTTAAGGTTCTCGTAAAAACGACAACCTGCCAATAATAGGAGCACACACATGGGTTCTGTTATGGTTTTAGGGAAAGGAAAGTTAAAAAAAAATAAGTAAACTCGGACTAGGAAAAGTTGAGAAATATTGTGTCTGATTTGACAAAAGATATTCCTTTATAACAATCCAAGTGGGTTACGATGGCAAATTGCTAAAGTGGTAGGCCCAAGTTTGAGCGACACTTTTTGTTAAACAGAGAAATATTAAGGAAAAACAACCGCATTTGTAAAAGGACTTTCTTGTGAAGTCAATTTCTTGTAAAGCAAAAGTTTATCCATCCTTGTACTTATCTTTTATCTGTACCTTCTCTTACGTAACGGAAAATGTTGTTCTTGCTTTTGTTGAAAATTTTATTACCTACTTAGGTACACAGTTTTGATTAAAGCAAACCACGACCACAGCACTGCTCTTTGCGTATACAAATGGTCGTCATTGTCAAAAACATCACGGTGAAACAATACTTTTCCCATATCCGTGTCGAAATGATGGATGAACGGAGATTGGCGAAACATCTATAATAATTTATAAAAGCATCTATTATATTTTTTTCAACTCAGAATATGAGTTAACCAAATTATCGCCAACATTCAAACTCACACGAACTAGAACAGAATGCAATGTAAAAATTATTGTGTGGTTGAAGTTTAAATCGTGAATCACAGTTTAAAATAGACTGCGCAATTATATTATTAATTAATGGTAGGGATCGGAAGAATAGATAAAGTAAAAAATAGCAGCATCAGAAGCAAGACTAGGGTCCAGAATATAACTTTGAAAATAAGAAGACAAAAGTGGGAATGGACAGGCCACATGATCAGAGGAAGGAACAAATGGAGCAAAATAGTCACACAATGGTGGCCAAGGGATGGAAAAAAGAAAAATAGGTAGACCATGGAGAAGGTGGGATGACGACATTAGACATGTCGCGGGAACTACATGGGGTAGAGTGGCCATAGAAAGGTCAGAATGCAGGAGATTGGAGGAGGCCTTTGCCACCTGGCAAACGGACACACAATGAATAAAAAGAACATAATACATCATAAAAAGAATAAATAAGAAATATTGAAATATTGAGAATATTTAAAGTAAAGATAGGCAGAGTCGGGTTTTCAAACTATTTCTAAACTAAAATACCCCAAAAGCTAACTAGGACCTAAAATCAACCACTGTGACTGTACCAGGTGGATAAGTATTTGTAAATCGTAGAATGTGAAAGTTTAAATCACGTCGTAGTGAAATACATAATGATCCAACATAGCCCAAGTAATATTAAGATACTTAAGGGATTAAATACGAGAAAACGTTTTACTAAAAAATATATTAGCACATTCCGTCATATTACCAAGAATCTTAATGTTTCCAAAATATAATTATAATAAAATCTCGATCAAAAATGGCAAAGTTAAAATAACACTTGAGAAAACTCTGATATTCCAACAGATACTGATTAAATTTAGTAGACCTACTCATCATTTTGCTGTCTGCCTGTCTTTCTATAAGCCTGGCTTACTTCCGAATTAGATAGGGTGGTCCGATTATAATTATGTTTTGTAATTTAAATTCGTAGTAGGCACTGTCGTTGTCAACTTCCTGACGATATGAAATCTTTGAAACGCTGAAAATGTTTTATGTGAACAAATTGAGAGGATGTGCAAAAGTTTTGCGATAGTACTGCGAAACACAAAATTGGACAATCATAACATCATATTTTTTATTTTACTTTGGACATGTTACATGTACTTAGATTCGTCAAACAGATATTAGTACTAAAGATGGTCACAAATAAGAAAAATAATAATTATCTGTTTACACATCGTCTTATTGTAAAAATTTAAGTATGACTAAGAATTAGTCAACATCACATAACAAGTTTTTATCAGCAAAGGCTTCGTCAATTTTACTTAATTGTACAATTTTACTTTTAAATAACAATTTATTTTTTAAATAGATACTGATAAATTCAATGTCACTTTTATTTATTACTTCGTAATACAGCTGTATTACGAAGCTAGTAATAAATAAATATTGCGATTGCCATCCCTGCCGACTAATTATTCGCATTTGACCACAGTTTGTCTCATATTAAGCAACGCTGTAGACTGCGGTGAAGCAATCTTATCATCAAAGGAGCTTTTTACTTTGGATTTGAAAACTCCCAGGTTGTATTTCTCAGAAGACAGTAAGCCAGGATTCAAAAAAAGAATAATTAAAATCGATTTACAATTGGCGAAGATATCGCGTAACAAACACACACGATAAAAAAAAAACATACAATCCAATTGAGAAGCTCCTCCTTTTTTTGAAGTCGGTTAAAAACTACAAAAATGCGGAATTAAAATTTGGTAATTTTTACGTGAAAAAAAACGTTCATGTTTTACGTTCGGTGTGGCGTTACTAACTTTGACAATAGGACTACCTAGTCAGCGTACACTACAAAGTGCACTACAAATCTGACTCCAGCTTAAGATGAGACATGTACTCTAAGGTTCCTATACATTCTAGGTTTCAAGTTATTTTGGACGTTCATACTGTGTATTATGATCTGACTCCTTTGGAGTGGTACAACCAAGTACACATTTTGACTTTCATCCCCTATTCCAATGGAACCGTATTGATTTCGGGATAAAAAGTATCCAAGTTTCATTTGATTTCATTTAGTAGTTTCGGAGTGATGCGCTTTCCAGATACAGGCAAATAGACAAACAGACAGAAAAAAAATCATTTTTTGATTCAGTGTATACATTTGTAGTTAATTTTTTTTTAAATATCTTCAATGTACAGAATTTTACCTGTTACATTCTTATTATAATATAGATAGATAGATGTGACCGAAAACATTATACCATAGGTCATTAAAGAATGAAAGTCGGCGAAGTATCTTGCTTGTTTGACACAACCAATTTCCTTATTTTTTTTGATAGCATATGTTACAGATCCCTATTTCTTAATCCACTCATCTATATACACCACCAATGTTAATATGTTTTGTCCCTAATAATTAAACTAGTGTCGTCAGCAAATAATACCATGTCAATATCCTTACAAACTACAGAAACATTACTTTCATAAATCAATTACCAAGATGTTGCTGATTTGATTTAATTTACTGCCTGAAACTTTATGCCTAATAAGCCAGGATTTCATTAACGACCAGTAAATCTTTCAGTATAATTACAGCTCTATTTAAGGTGACCATAAACTGTGTGTTGGAATACGACTGCCTTTCTACCTAGTCGTAAAGTTTTATGTTTCATAAATAATATACCTAGTCTGTGTACACACTACATCGTTTCTCACTTAATCCCCAACACGAGGTTTTAACGAATAAAGTTGTGCCCGTGTTATTTGTATTACTTATGGGATATTTTACAGCTGTGAAATAAAGCTTACTCGAACTTTACAAGGTCACAAAGTACCAACATCGATTTGGATCGAGTGAGCGAAGCGATCATGATCTCCGAGTCTACCCGGAATGTGTATGTATGTTTGTTTGTCCGACGATAACTATCGAATGGATTATTCAATCTTGATGAAACTTGGTTATAAGAATTTTGGATTTCGAATATAAGGTAGGAGGTTTTTTATCTATGGGATAAGAGTGTTTTGGTGGTCGGGTAAAAATGGTACTTCACGAGATCTAAGTTCATAGTAAAAAAACGTGAATGAGTTCGATTGGCACCACACTACAGCTGAATGAAGGATCTTAAAAAAGGACTTTGATTTGAGTGATACTTCAGAAATATTTAACTTTTAAAAGTTATAAAAGAAACTTAGTTACTCTAATCCGTAACGTTCTATATTATAATAAATATATAAAACTGTTCCGTTACTGTAGGAAAATTCTACACCTAATGGGTCTGAAAGGGGGTGAATAGGGCGCCCCCTACAGTTTTTATGTTAAATGTGAAAAAAATATTACAAGGTGAATGGCTTTTAAGTATTCTCTATGAATTCTTGTAAAAGCTAATAGTTAGGTCATTGTGAAAATGTAATGTTAATAAAGTTTGCCTTTTATAGAATGTCATTTAATGGAATGGTTTATGAGATAATGTGAAATGAAGGCAAGTAGGCTATAGATAACACGGGAAGTGCGATGGTGAGGGATGAAAGGTAGGTACTTATATTATATACCTACTTCGTCAGCGCGGACGAACTCGCGGGCGGAATGCTAGTTTGAAATATTGACAGTACTCAAAAACTTGAAGAAGGGCTTTGGACGTTAAACGTTCATCAAGCTTGACATAAACAAGTCGTGTTGATTTTGCCGGTTGGCCAAAGCAATCTTTTGAACATAAATCCGTTATTATGGTTTCAGTAATTTATTACCGGTATTAATGTTACTTTGTTATTCTTTGGTGGATTATTAATATCTATACCCACGTAAGAGAGTGTTGTTTTGGTGGTTTATTTCTGTAAATTAGGTGTACCTACCTACTAATTTAATTACTAGCCAGAAAACTTTTTTAAAGAAATCTTTGCGCTCTGCGCGTTCTTGGGTAGGCATGTTTTAGGATTGTTTAAGTCGTCAAGAATGGAAAAGTTTACGAAATCTTGGAATACCTTTTACAAAAAGGAAACAATCCTTTGAATGTTTCAAATCGATAAAGTTTAAATTAACTCGATGGCTGCCGATGAATAATCGCAATTCAATAGCAATATTTTGTATAGGTATCTATATACCTACTTCTATATACTAGGTACGTAAGTATTAAGTAGGTTTGAGAGCTAAGAAACAATTTGAGAGTGCTTAACCAAACATACCTACATCGGACACTATTTTGGAGTAAGGCAAAAGCTTCGTGAAAAATGTTTTTTTTTTAAATAAATCAGTGTTTATAAATAAACGTTGTTGTAATAGTGAAATGTCGAGCAGTTTGTTTATTTTGTCTTTTTCTCATAGCTTTGAAGACCAGCAGACACGCCTAATACGCCTATGGTCTTTTAATCAATTATTTGAAGTTTAAAAAAGTTATACACGGTGTACCAGAACATCAATTTACTACCTTTAATATACCTATACGTCGAAGTTTTAAAATTTTGCAAAAATTAACTTAGAATTTAATTTATTCACTTTTACACTGCTGTTTTGACAGGAACTTAAGTAGTCTACCGCAGATTTGTAAACTAAAAGTAAATTAATAAGAATAAAACTTGTTGTATTTTTAACCCTTTTAACCTATCTGGTTAAAAGCTGCACAGGGACCCGATTCTCGCATAATAGATATTTGCGTGATATATTAGTGATATGATAATTATCATATAACTGATCGATATGATACGAGTACATGCGTGCTAAATGCGTATTCTCGAGGGAAATAGATATTTATGGTAATAGATCTAAAAGTACATCCTGATGGATAATGGATATCATCATGTTCATTTAAATATTTTACACAGATTATATGTATAGTTATTGGGGTTATTCCCGTTGTCCCCAGATTTACGTTTATAATGGTATATATGGATCGATTGTACAATCGCAGGAAAGATAGAACGATCGATGGATCGATTGAAAGATCATTGCATGAATCGATTGATCGATCGATCAATGGATGGATAGATGAATTTATCGATGGTTGGATCGATGGATTGATTAATCGATCGATATTATGGATGGACATACATCGTTCCATCCATTGATCTATCGATTCATCGATTCATACAACGATCTTTTTATCGATCCATCGATCGTTCTATCTATCCATCGATCGTGCATCGATTATTCGTGAGCGTGCTTGTTTTCCAACACTTGGAATCCATTTTTAGATTCAGGTCAGACGATTTTATTTTAAAGTCACTTAATCGAATCCCATGGATTCACGTAAGCTCGTCGTCGCAGCGCCTCAATTATGGCCTCATCAATCAAGTTAATCACAAAAGCGCCAACAAAATCGTCAACAGACATTTAACTGAGTTCACATACATAAAATACGTAATACTTGACTTCTATTGTTGCTTGCATTCGATATTTCAATAGTGCTCCGGATCACTCGTTGCGTATCTAACGATTTACTATCGATATTTATCTACAGTGGCTTCTCGAGAATACAGAAATACCTATTCAATAGATATTTTGACGTTTTTGACTATAATTATCTAATTTTATTTATTTATTTATTTATTTATTTTAGGAAAACCATCGGCACTTAAAAAACATAATTAATGACTAAACTAATAGCTATGAGGCCATTTAGAGGTCTCCACTGATAAAAACATTTTAAGTAGTTACAACATTTCCTACTTACACAACTTAATTGTAATCATAACAACTGACAAACATCATAGCAACATCTAAGCAGTAAGTAGTAAGGTAGGTAGGATTGGTATTAGTTTACACCTGGTTATTACTCACATTCACGATATCAACGGTGCTTGCATGTATGTAAGTAGGTACTATTCAGTACCTACTTACATAAATGCATACTTAGATATTATTAGCTCAATTTTGCAAAAAAATGCCAAAGAAAGTGTTATTTAGCTTATTTCTAAAAGTAGAAACACTGCAGCTAAAAAGATCTAGGTCATGCTTTGTACTCAATATATTGAACAGCTTACTCGAACGGTAGATAAAGGCATTTTGGCGATAGTTAGTGGAAACTTTAGGCAGATAAAGCAGGTTGCTATGCCTAAAAGTTCGTGTGGGTGCATAAAATTGAATTTTCTTTAGAAGTGGCGGACAATCAACTCCTGAATTGATAATTCGCGCTAGATAGATAATGTCCGCAAATTCACGTCTCAGGTAAAGAGGAAGGAGGTGCTGCTTGGCACAATGAACTATATAATTCGAATAGTAGCTTCGCATTTTAAAACTAAGGAAACGCAAAAACTTTCTTTGAATTGCCTCCAGTCTATCAATGTAAATTCCATAGACAGGGTTCCAAACTTGAGAAGCATATTCTAGATGGCAACGTACGTAAGTACTATACAGAATTTTTATAGTCTTAACGCTTTTAAAATCCCTAGATGACCTCATTATAAATCCTAAAGCTTTGGAAGCTTTTTTAACAACTGATGATATGTGCACATCAAACATTAGTTTCGAATCATGCACAACTCCTAGGTCTCTTACTTCATTGACTCTCTGAAGTACATATCCCTTCAAAGTATAATTAAAGTTGATTACGTTACTTTTTCTAGTATAGGTTATTATATTACATTTTTTAGCATTAAGGTCTAATGCTAAAAAATGTCTAATGTGATATATGTATATCGTTTTTGCGAGAATCAGGTCTCCCGCCAATATTCTTCCCACCACCCTTCACTCCAGCCAATTCACACCACTCTTACTGGAAAATATCAAGCCAGTCGTTACGCCAACGTTCTCTAGGCCTGCCTCGATGGTAAAATAAATTACAAGCACTTAATGCATAATAATGGCGCGATTCGATTAATTGAATATTGAAGCACGAATTTCAATCAAATTAAGCGACCATTGCCAATAATTAGTAGAATATTCAATGAATATTACAAAACTATAGTTATGTTATATTCCATTGCTTGCATGTATGTTAAGAAAGACATTTGGGAATTTCCATTTTAATGGGGGGAATGGGGGGGGGGGGGTGACCTTTGTATGAAAGTCTTTGTTCTTCGAAGTTCGAAACATGAAAATTTGAATTACAGCTACTGAGCATAAATTAATATTGATGAGTTTCAGGGTTTTTGTATTTTGTCATTAACGGGGGAAATAAATAATAATAAATAAATAATGCTGGTAATTTTACACACAGCATCATCTAGCGCCAAACTAAACAGAGCTTGTATTATGGGAACTACGTGACTGATATACTACTTACCTATATATATTTTTTTATAAATATTTACATACATTTTATGCATAGAAAACACCCAGACCCGAGACAAACAATCATTTTTCCCGTTTGCAGATCGGAAATAGGTGAGGTTGGAGGAGTACCAAATAGTGTACTCGTAAAATAAACACTTTCAATTTCACAATTACACGTTATACATACAAAAGAGAGTATAAATAATGATCTTACTTTTTTAATAAATAAATAAATAAATAATCCTGGACATTATTCACACAGCATCATCTAGCCCCAAACTAAGCAGAGCTTGTGATATCGGAAGTACATGACTGATATACCACTTATATACGTTATTTTTGTAAATTAGTTAGTAATATAAGTAAAATAGTTTTCTTCTAAATTTAAAAATGGGGTTTGAATTGATAGTGTGTATGGGAATATTGTTTTTTTTTAGGTAAGAACTTAAAATGCTCTACTTGCCCTCGCCAAGTCGAGCAAAGCACAGCATACTTTTCTTGAAGTCATTTTACAATTTACAGTTACATGAGTAAGTAGTTCACCTAAAAAAACTGAATAGTGGTTTTCTAATACAGGTAGGAACCTACTTGCTTAAATACCTATCATAACATATAAATCTAAGTAGGTATGCACGTGACATCACAAGAGCTATTCTAATCCTCTGTCGGATTAGGCAGCTATGGTGTAGGTAGTACCTACGTCCGTAATTCTATACATCTGATCTCGAGGCCTTATCCCGGGTAGCTTTGTTATTTTCGTATCTTGGCTTCATTTAATAAGCTACTTAGGTACTGGTATAGGTAGGTATTATGATGTAAAAGGCACGTTGTGTAGTTCGGTTGTAGAGGCGATTTTAATTCACAGTACTTACTGTTTATTAAAATCGACGAAGTCTGTGGTGCAGTGGGCGATGGCCGGCCTGAAACGCAGAAGGTTGCGGGTTCGATTCCCGCCGCGGGACAAATTTTTGCATGTGCAAATATTTGTCTCGGAATCTGGGTGTTTTCTATGTATCATATGTATGTTTATACAAACATAACGTATATAAGTAGTATATCAGTCATGTACTTCTCATATCACAAGCTCTGCTTAGTTTGGGGCTAGATGATGCTGTGTGAATAATGTCCAGCATTATTTATTAAAAAAGTAAGATCATTATTTATACTCTCTTTTGTATGTATAACGTGTAATTGTGAAATTGAAAGTGTTTATTTTACACTATTTGGTTCTCACCTCCAACCTCACCTATCTCCAATACCACCCAAATACCGGGTTTCCCAAAACATGTACGAACAAATAACCTGAAAGGTTGAGCCTCCCATTGAAAGTACGTGATTTCCTGGAAAAAAATCGACCGTCCAATTTATTTTGTTCATGGAAATAATTTGAATTTATTTGAAATAAACCTTAAATTAGCTGTTTTTTTGTGTTTGTAGAATCTTGGTGGAGTAAAGCAGCTGAAATGGTTCTTCTCTGACAGATTTTTAAAAAGAAAGTACCTAAGTAGATTAATCTTTGGAAAGTACGCCTCAGAGGACGTCTTTTACAATGATAATCTAAAATTACCTTGGCACGTTTATACTAAAAGTAACTAAGTAAAGAAAAGTCTTTAGGCAGGTGAATTTATAATAGAATAGTTTAAACATTTATTTGGGTCAAAATAATCTGCGTAAATACAACACAGAGCCTGTGAATTCCAAGCGACCGAAGCTCACGAGCATAGCCAGAGGCTACATTAATACGTCATACATTCACACAACACCAATTTGGAAGTACAGAGTTTTAATGGGATTATCAGTTTTCCATTTCCGAAGGTAGACGAAGATTGCCGAAGCGCATAACTTTTATCATAGTGACATAAATAAGATAAGATACGATAAGTTTATTTCGATAACAGACTTCACAATTATATCATATTGTACAAAAGTTTAGGTACTTAATTAATACTGTTCCTGATTGGGACAACATATATATCCAAACTAGGTAAAAACCTGTGTGATGGTATACCTATGCCCTCCGCCGAATATTAGGTAAATGCGTCATACAGCATATAATAAAAACATGTACATAATAAAATAATTATAGCTAAAAAGTTTAGTGTTACATTAAAATAACAAATCTATCTGATGAATGTGTGTGTGTGTGTTTGCGTGGTGTGGGGGGGTGAGGGAGGGGAATATATTCATTTCATTTGAAAATGTGTCGTTTGTCTTTTTTAAAGTTTTTTATTTCTTATTATATCTTGAAGTTTCGTACGAACAAGCACATAGTATAAAGAAAATAAGTAAAAGCCTCATATAAAAATAAAATAATAATTACCTTCGTTTTGCATCATGTTTCGTAATGTTGGTATGATATTTACGTAAAAGCAAGGTACGAAATCTTTGAGGCCCAAACATAATCAACCCTTTGCTCACCGAACCGTAAACGTCCGTTCTGTTCCTTAAGTGAAGTGAAAGTTAACTGTAGATTGTAGCAACCCAATCATTATGTGAGGGAATTCGGCGGGTAGTTACATATTTATTTAACTATCGGTGGGTTAGAACTTCCTTTATAGTTTCGGCTTTTTTATGCTGCGGTGACTGACGATAATAAAACTTATAGGTAACTTTTAAACTATCATGGTTATTAACAAAATTAAAAAAATGGTTCCTCCCGTGCTCATGGTACATGCAACTGTGCCGAAATATCGGGAACCATTTAAACTCGTATATCATGGTAAATATCCCGTTTTTTAGTAAACATTTTGATAATAAAATTTGTTCGAACTATGTCAAACCTACTCAAAGACATTTCAAAATAACTCCGTGACACCTTACAGGGTATGTCACAGTACTCGCTGCGTTGGATGTTGATCCGCGTGACAAATACCGTGCAAAGTAACTGTGTCACGTGTTGGTATTTAACACGGACACGGTTAAACGTTGTACGTAAAAATGTCACAAATGTGGACCCTCCTTTACGTGTAGATCACTATATATTTTTTTATACTAGTATTTTTCAAACTTTGTCGATTAGATAAAATAATATCAGTTTTATAAGTTTTAGGGGTCTTTATCGCGTTTACCTTTTTTAATATTTTCCCGACGTTTCGACTGTATTACAATAGCCGTGGTCGCGTCATGAATGGAGTATACGGAGCGTCGAGAAATAAAGGCAGTAGCCGCAACTTCCCTCATTTCATCTTCGCAATCAGAAAATTACATTTTCACATTACGGCACACTACACTAACCGTGCCACCGCACTGTACAATCGGATTCTGTTTATCACGGGATTCCAGGAAGCATAGTCGATAGCCGTCTTCACGATTAAATTTGGGTACTTTTTGATTACAATCGCTTCACGAACCATTCTCATATAATATTGGCGTAAGGTGCTATTTACCTTAGGGTCATGAAGTTCGATCTAGTGGTTTGATCCTGAGTCCACTGGGTGCTCCGCTATCGCTAACCTTTTAACGTCTGCTATGTTTCTTTTTTTAATACTTCTGCTCAAACAATGTAGAGCAGTTATTAACGCATTCTCTACCAGTCATCCTGGGCGTGCAAAAGCACGTACATTTAGTGAATGTTTAGTTTCAATAATAGAAAGCTATATGGTGGAATAGATGGATTTATATTGTATTTTTTGTATAGTCCATTTCAAGATATGGAAGGGGAACTTGCTTAAGAAAATATCTACCTATTCCATTTCAGGTCAGCCACGAGCTGGTAGGTAAGCTCGCAAAACCAGATGTTTTGATACAATAGCTTCTAACGCAATACACGTAGAAATAGACTCGTTTCATAACATTCTCGCTGTATGAAAACAAACACTTACAAAGAACTAGAAGTGCTTAACGAAAGAACGTGAGGATCTGATGATAGAGTACCTACAGGATAGAAACCTTATACTTGGACTGCAAACGAATCGCAAATATCGCGATTTAATTATTATTAACCGACTTAAAAAATAAAGTCTACTTCCCACCACATCAAAGATCATTTGTTCTCGTAAAAGAAAACTTTCATACATCAGTTCCCAACCGCATCCACGAGCTTTTAATAATATTTTATCAAAATATTTTCGTTCATACATTATTTCCCACTCACATCCATGCATAAGTTGAGGTAGAGTCAGCACGAGAATCTTCTGAATCTTCTGATAGGCCTAAGTAGTTAGACAAGGTACAAATACTTAAAATATTTAAGAAAATAACGCAAAAAAAAAAGTTGAGCTTTGTATTTGCATTTATTTTTTCATTTTTTTCAATACAATATAAATTCCTAAATTAAAACAGTTAGGAAATCACAGATAATCAACATTTCTTGTTCAAGATAACAACACATCTTGAATAACAATATAAGTACTTAAAACTAATAGATTATTTACTTTTACAGTTTCAATCAGCCTTATATTAAATAGTTTAAAAACACATATACCTACACAACTTTAAAGATTAATTATAATTAAATCTTTTAAGAATCTTTTAAGAAGAATATGATTCAAATTCAAAGGTACTTATATACCATGGTAAAGATTTCAAGTCAATATAAGTAAGTACCATTAGAGCGAAGCATTATTTTAGACTCGCAACTTAAAGATTGAACATCGTCTTCATGATACAAATAAATAAAACCCAGCTTGCTTATATTGACTGTACTAAAAAATTTCGTGGATGTTAGTGGGAATATTTTTTTTAATTTAATTAATGCCGCTGGTTATGCGATATAGCGAATTAGAGGTTGAGTGTATGTTATGCGATATATTTGACAATTGTTAACTAGTTTTGATGTTTTTTATAGGTAGGGTAGGGTATACTTCCCATATAAATTTTATGAAAATTCAAACTTATAATGGAAAATGTTCGTTGAAATGTCACAAATGTGGACTACCTAACCACAGTTTACATTGCCATGCTTTATACTTTACGATTGTTATTCGTATCATTCCTTTGATCTTAGATTCAAGTCTCGGTTCTCGTTAGCTACAGATCTACAAAGAAAATGAGCTATCTGCCATCGATATGTACTGTATCCGTTTTCATTAAACGCAAAATATCGATCTCTCGTTATTTTTAAATCCAAGGAGGATTATTCGTAAATCCAAGCTCTCTTTAGTATCCATCTTGTCTGTTTATTATTGCGTCTCGTTTCATTACATAATTTGACTTTTGGTTGGTTGAGTGGGATTTAAAGTGTTTACGCATATTTTTTTGTAGAATATTAAAACATCTTTGTTTACAGCAACATTGATACTCGTACATTCCTTGCTTCCATTTCACGCTTGAGGTCTTAAACAATCGAATGATTGTATAAAGCAATAAAGTTATTAACAATAATTGATCGAACGAGCAAAGGTAAATCAAACAGGATGGAGAGAAATGGTGTATCTACACAGAGGAAAGCCTACACACAGCAAGACACTAAGGGCGTTGTATGATGTAGAATGAATGCGAGTGAACTCTTAAATATTTGTGTCAAAGAGAAAATTGTGAAGCCATTTTCTCAAAATTTACCCCTGAAACATCTATCCAATCTAATCTTTGCTCGGATTTATCTCATTTTCCAAACATTTTACCAGACCCTCAACATCTTTCCACTGTACTAATAATACAGTGGACCGCAAATCTTTTGATATTGATTTCATCGAGCCGAACCTATAGAGGTCAGTTTTTGGTCTCCAAACCAACTTTTGGCAGACCTTTTCCGGGAAAGCCCACTATGCTTACCACAAAGAACTACAGGTTCTACGCGACATTCCGATATTTTTTTTATCCTTTTGAGCACTCCAGTGCTCTTTAGCAATTGCTGAACTAAGATTATTTAACAACAGATTAAAAACTGTTGCTGAGAGATGCACCTCTCCTATTTGGAAGCATTTCGTAAAAAAAATGATTTATTAATTAAGTAGTTGATTGTCTGATGTGTTCTTTCTATTATTATCTTTATTATTTTGTCATGTCTTGTCTTTTACTAACCAATTATGCATAAGTTGTACTAACAAAATGGACGGTAAAGCGTCCTAAATAAAAACTTTTGATTTGATTGATTGATTATTCCAGTAAACCTAAGAATGATCTGACTGTCGTGATGTTTTTGTCACATCCGTTACAAGCAAACTCTAGTTTTCAATATAATTTTATCATCATCATCAGTGCACTATCGGATGGTGTAGATTTTTCTAACTCTGCTCTACTCAGATAATTACAACTTAAGTAAATATCCAATGATTTTCTTAAAATCTTACTTCGAATGCCTTATTCGTTTGCGTGCTTTGGTTTATTTTTTTTTACCTCTCCTTAATGGGAAAGTACCCATAAAAATACACTCCTGATAGTAGTCCTTACCTACTTGTGAGTGTCACCAATGAGAACAATTTTATTAGAACTCAAACATATCTAGGTACCTAGCTACTTTATTATATGCACAAAGGTACTCTACGTTAAGAACTTTCTATTATCTATTAAGTTATTAAGTCTATTAAGTTCGTTTATTACAGTTTTATTGGACACTAATCTGGGAACGAAACAGATGTTCTATTAAACTAATAAGCTATTTCCTGCCACAATGGTTCCCAAGGGTTTTAGTTGTTAAAGCCGACAGTTTTGGCTTATACCTAATGTACTTTGTTGAAGATAAATTTAATTAGATGTCTACTTAGGTATCTAATTTGGGAGAATTTGTCCAAACAAAATTACTCAGGAACGCAAAAAATATAATATATTTAATTTTATGATTGTTAGGATGAGATGAAAGCTGAATGATTGAATCTACAATGTTATAGTGTACTGACTTCTGCCGACGGATTCGCCCGCAGATATATATCTTGATAAAAGGTAAGTATATCTATGTTATGGAATTAAAATTATCGTGGTTTGGTATCATTTTAGAGTATAATTACGACTCACGACCGTCGAGCGTGGTCGCGGACGGTGCTCATGATTAAGGACCTCTAAACGATCAACGAAACGTCAGCAGGAGAATAGTAAAGTACGTGGTATAGTCGTAATTATATTCTATATCTACATATGCTATTCTAGGTCATGAACAATATTGAAAGATTCCATGTTTCTTCCAAATCGGTTCGGCCACGAATATTATTAGCACAGTTATTATTATACTATACTAGTTATTAGCCACAAACATTCAAACATACTTTAGCATTCATAATATTAGTAGATTATGTTAGTAAAACTAAACTTAAAATTTAAATTATAAACATAAAAGCATTTTTTTTTCTGGAAAAAAAAACCGACTTTAAATAACGGAAAGTTAAAAAAATCCAAAATAAAAAATTTAAGGCCCCATTTTTTCATCCTTAGGGGAGGCATCCATAAAATGTATATGGTGGTTCTATATAAATTTGACCACCTTGATTTGAATACCTTTTTTTTTTTTTTTTTTTTTTCGCTGGGAAAAATGCGTTACGCATTCCCTCCCATTGGGGGATGGGAGGGATATGTGGGACTCCCCGGTCTAAGACCGGTATACCCACTAAACGACCCAGCGGCTGTCCAGCATCGTCTATGTGGAGGAGGACTGGGAATCCGGCAAAGCCTTTACGTCCAGTCCCCCGCCGACGAGCCCCCACCTTTACAGCGGGGCCAGCACGCCCCCCCCTGTAGGGAGGGGCTCGGGAACGACAGTACGGCCGTTCCCGCCCGACGGGGTGGTGAATATGTGCAATGCGGGAGAGGGCGCCCCCGCGCCTATCTCCCGCTATTCACCACCAGAAGGCAAGGAGAAGGCGACTACGATGGCCTTCTCCCACCCCTTCTCACTCTCCCCCTTCTCCTCCTTCGCCGCGGCGGCGCGAGAGGGTCCAGCTCTCGCGCACGCTCAGCCTCCTCCTTCTGTGACATCACGTCCTCACAGAAGGAGGCGACTGCTGCCCAAGCCACCTCGCTTCCCAGCATGGAATTGACCACACCGGGAAGCGAGAGGTCCGGCCCGACAACTGCTGTCAGGCCGCGGCGCGGCTCGGACCACGACGGGCACACCTCGAGGGTGTGCTGCGCCGTGTCCTCCGCTGCACCACACTCGTGGCACAGCGGGGCCTCCTCCCTTCCGATCCGGTGCAGGTACGATCCGAAGCATCCATGCCCGGATAGCACCTGCACCATACGGAAAGAGAGGAAGCCGTGGTCTCGCTCGAGCCAGTCTTGTAGGACTGGCCCCAGAGCGTCCAGGGTTCGGCGGCCAAAAACGGCGGAGGCAAGGTCCTCCGTCCAATGCTGGACGATGGCGTCCCTCGCCTGCTGAAACCTAACCTATCCAGCCTAGGTAAGGTGGTTAAAAAAAAAAATTCGGTACACAATTTGACAACCATACACACAAAAAAAAACATACAGACGAAGTGAATATAAATTGAATCTTTAATACATTAAACAAATTATAAAATGAAGTTAGCTAAAACGATAAACCTCTTATTTATATTCTAAAGTTCGAACACCGACAACCGCAATGCGTGTGCATATATTTGTAGTATAAACACAGTTTTAACATGTTTTTTTCATCCCATTACTCATTTTACCATGGAATTATTCCTACCACTTTCCATGTAAATTTTCTATCAAAAAAGCCTATTCTCCGACTCTTACGCGAATGGCGTCATTTGCAAATTTAACTCGGGAGAGCTATTGTTTCGTCACTTCAGGCTACAAAGAATGTTTGGGACGGATTTTTTTATTCGTGTTACTATGAAGTTGTATGCAAGAAAGCTCAACTCAGCTCATATTTAAAGGTATTGCTTGTGATGCGATCAAATACATTGCCAGAGTCTTGGAAGACAAATATGAACAGTTCTACGTAAACAGGTGCTATGGTTTTCCAATCCAATATCCGAAGAAAAATAAGGCTCTAGAAGCTTTTTGCGCCACGGAGTAGATGTGGCACGGGTCAGCACCGATTCAATCGTATCCTACCATTCTATGTATATGCGAAAGACGAATGTCTAAACATTCAACCATTATTCTATGTATATGTAAAAGTTGAATGTCTAAACATTCAAACTGTATTTCTACTATAGTGTAGAATATATACTTGTACAAAATTGGACTTCTTTTCATAAATAAATAATCATGTGTTTCAGGGTTTTTGGATTTTTACATTTTGAGGAGGGAAAATGGGGGGTGAAAGTATGGGAGTATCGGTTTTTTAAAGAAACGCGATTGCGCAAAGCCGCAGGCAACAGCTAGTGTGTTATATAATTCATAATCATACAGTATACCTAACATGGAGTGATTCAGATTTGCAGGCAACAGCTAGTGTGTTATATAATTCATAATCATACAGTATACCTAACATGGAGTGATTCAGATTTGACACAAAGTTTTCTTCTCTGTTGCTTTGAATTAACTTGTATGAAGCTTTTATATAACCTACTTACTTTACGCGTGTAAATTGAGATTGCTCATCGCTCTCTTTTGCTATTGGATTAAAGTAAAATACAGGTATATACAGGATAGATATATCTCATGTTAAATGTCTTATGTACTTATGTATAATGTTATCGGGAATTCGAGGCACATCACCCAGTAGTTACATAATCCCTTTGATACGAGAATCCATAATCTCTCAATACCAGATCAGTAGGTTCATAATCAACGGAGATTGGCCGCTGGCCTTGGTTATTGATTGCCTGATAATTAGACATTGATAAACCAATATAGGTATTATTACCAAGATTTGGATGGTTTGGGGAAAGGATGTCGGGCAAGATTTTTGAGAAATTACGATATGTGAAGAAACACATGTGTTATATTGAAGGTCTACACTTTTAATCGGTCCGATTTTTTTTAGTGACTATAAATTATATAATCACTATCTTATTGTTAATTACGTATTATATAATTACCTAATAGTTGTGATTTTCAAATGAATGAAACTAGAATATGGGTCAAAATAAAAAAAACAACAAGCGAAAACTTGTTTTTTGTTTCATAATTTTTATACCCGCGACGTAAGTAGTCCGTATTATGTGTTTACTGTATGGTAATGGTTTGTTGGTTTCTTTGTATGTTACCATATATCTCCAAAACGGCTTAAAGGATTGTAAATGACAGTTTTTTTGCAATCAATAAAACTGGTATGAATACATAGGTTTTACAGTCACATTCACAACGGGTCGTTGCAATATATATTATGATGAAAATAATATTATTTCGGGGGTTTATTAATTTGTAAAAAATAACTTGTAGTAACAAAGTATATTTTTTACTTTGTAGTTTAAGTATACTTTGACAAACGCAAATACTGGCTCCTTACGCCACCAGTAAATATTTGAGATTATGAAATGTCATGTCAGTTTTATATTCGAAATTCGCGAGCTTGTGAAGTTTGAATTTTTTCGAAAAACTTTTTCCATAACCGGCTGCGTGCTCGCCTGTTTGTTTGAGTTTCAAGTGGACTTTACAAGTTGTTATGAATATTGAAATAATCTAAGGAATCAATGAATTCTGTGCAGCCATTTTGTTTGCCGTGTTTACGAATTTTGATTTGAAATGGCCTTCGATAAGCACAATAAGTTTTGGTGATTGAACACAAACACCAATGGTGATTGATGGAAGGTAAATAACAAATATATTTTCAGTAGGTACCTATTTTCAAGTGGAAGAAAGGAAATAATGGAAGTATTATATAATATTTCCAAGTATTATTCCATTATTTCTCAACTTATGTTCGCTGAGGGAACTGTTAAAAATTTACACAATGACAGACACCCGACACCCGTTTCAATCAAATTTACTTGTAAAATTATTTAAGTCCATTTAGTCGTACGCCAAGGAAATGACTATTTTAAGTGAATATAAATCACGATTTGCCTTTTTGCAAGCTTGAAGTGATATTTTTCTTTTAATAAAGATTGTTATTTTTAATATGGGTCTTAGTCACTCCGGTCTTCAGACAAACTGGCGTTAGGTCAAAAACACTTGAAGTTTTCATGGTTGTAGGTGATTAGGAATTGTTGTTTTACTTAATTGAGGTTGGATTGACACATGACTTATTTGGGCTTACCTAAGTTAGTCCTACTTTTTAATGAGTACTGTTGGTGTAGTAAACTACCAACAGAGACATACTAAGTCCCGTCCCCACACTATGATTCCCTGTATCTTTGGTATCAGGAACTACGAGTACCATGGTTCCACAATACCCAGACCAGGAACAAATATCGATAGATCATGAAAACATTTGTTCGATTCCGCAACGGGAATAGAAACCGCACCTCCTGCGTCGTAGCTGGCAACTCGCCCGCCGCACCACAGTGTTCGTCGTAGTGGCTAAAACAACATATGGTTGTTGGGTCGAATCCAATCGCGCAATGAATTTTGCCACGTAAAGAATTTATGCGCGCAATAATGGTACAGACCAGTGGTGAAACGATCAGTGTGGTGAAAAAATTCAGTTCTAGGAAATTCCGGTTTCTTCATGTCCCAGAACCCAAAATTTGAAAACAAGTGACACGTGCATTAAAATAATCACGGAATCTTTTCACCACACTGATCGTTTCACCACTGGTCTGAACCCTTTTCAGGACCACAAATCGATGGGAAAATGCAATTACACATGGCCTCCGGCCCGAGAAGAGCCGGAGGGCTCTGTCGGACTCACCAACTAATTCACTAACAGGATCTATTAACACTTACCATATCTACCTGCCTATTCAGATCACTGGCCTTACGAAGGATGACCAAAAAATAAACGGTATGACAATGAAGAAGAAGAATGTCCATTAGGATTGAACTATTACAGGCTTTTGATTATTATAATGAACCATACTTTCTTAAGAACTGATTTCGAAATTCACATACCTAGTAAGGGCCTTCCTTATTTTAAACAGTTGTATAGATAATCATTGGTTTCTTATCTGCTGTTGAATTTGATATGACACTTATCAGAAAGAAAAAAAGCCGTGTTTAAATCAACTGCAAGTTATTAAGGTAGACCGTACGAAAAGACTCAGTTCACACTTTAGTATTGTAAGGCAAGTATATTCCAGCAAATCTTATTTTACTAACAATGAGCTTTCTTCAATACCAACCTTGCAGACTCAATAAATCTCAAGAGATTTCCGTAATCCCATATTGCTCATTCGTTGCATGCGTCTCTGTAATGAAATATCATAATTCTCTTGAATGATATTTTACTAAAGGTAGGTTAGTTAATAAAATCAGCAATAATATTTATTGAGCGACAAAGTACTTTTTCTGTACCATTAAAGTGGCCAACAAGCATACGGCCATACTGAAAACTGAACTGAAATCAATTTTTGTGTTGTAAAAGATATGTACCTATCTATTACATAACGAATATTGCTGAGGCAGCTACTGCTATATAAAAACCAACCACGTGCAGTGTAGGGTTAATACTGTATTTATATTCATATATATATTATTATATTAATATATATATATATATTATTAGTTGTATTACACAACTAACAGCTTCATCTAAGTAATTTTCAATGGAATTTGAACGAAATTTTCTAAGTACATTACTTCTCTAAGTACATTTTATAAGTTGGTCGACTATTACTCTTACTTGGTTGTGATAGTTTTCCTTTTAACTCCATATAATAACTACTGCCATGAATGTCTGCCGCAGGCAGACTGGCGGAGGGACATGGCGAAACTATAAAGGTTCTTTGTTGACCCCTTAAAAGTAAAAAAATATACATAAATAAATTTTATGTCCCCAGAAAAATAATATTAGTGGTTACTCTTTTGTCCTGTTTCAATTAAATAAATATTAATACCAACGATATCTCTTGAAAATGAATTCATCAATTAAAACCCAGAGCAGAGAACGAAGTGCGCTCTTGAGTTAGCTGACGCGTTGAATGAAGAATACCTTTTGAATATCTTTTCATCCGCCGTCGTTTCTAATTGTGATTTTAAGTAGTTGTGTTATTTGCAGGTTCTTACCGCGACAGTGACCAACTGCGAAAGTCTAATAGAGGTAGAGGTTTTGTCTACAAAATAAAGTAATTTAGTTTTTATTATGATTTTTGTTTTCTTTAACACGGTCTAAGGCTGATGAAAAACTGATGATTGTTATATATTTATTTTTGAATATTTTAAAATATATCCGGAAAACGTTGTAGTTATATATATAGATAGAAAGATAAGCTTTTTATTGCACACCATATAAATACAAACCACAGGAATTAATATACATTCAAGGTACAATGGGCGGTCTTATAGCTAAAAGCGATGTCTTCCAGATAAGCTTTGGTTGGGCAGGATACAATGGTATCAAAAGACGGTGGTGTCGAGTAAACCTATTATTATAAAATATAATATCCATAATACTATATTTTATAATAATAGATAAACATACTATATAATTATTAATATATATTAAGCAAAATAATTATAAATTATCTACATTTTGTGCCATATCTTATTATATCTACCTGAATAAAGAATAAAGTAAAGTAAGTAATAGCATATAAACGGTTTATTGCCATCGGAATCATTCGAAATCTGTTTTAACTTCCATTGTTTTCTCCGCAAATTGTGAGCACATGTGAACATTCATTCGTTTTTGTATTTAGAAGCAATAATTCTGACTGAGTATATCTGAGAACGATTATAGGCACTGTGGAAAGTCAAAGCTAAAATTGCCTACCGCCAATATCTAACATTCTGGTTTGGTTGGTAGTGAAATATTATTTAATTAGTATGCCTGTTGTTTAATTTTATGGAGCAACAATGCATTAATAATATATAAAATGTACCTAATACTTATGGCGTTGTACAGTTATACTTGATGTCAACCTACCGACTTATAACAAGTTTAACACGTGTCATCAAAAAACAAAACAAACACGCTTACGACTGTCTTCCCCATGGTGGACATCCTCAGATACATACTCAGTGAGTATATCTTTGAGGATACCAAGTAGGGGGTAGACAGATACACTTCCAATCATAACATTTGGTACATGCCCGCGTTTTGCAAGTAGTAAGCATTCCACGTGACAGGTTGCAAGCCCATTATTGGATTGATTATTGGAACACTAACTGTTTGCACATGCCTTCGAATTTTTGGTTCTAGGGCATGCCGGTTTCCTCACGATGTTTTCCTTCACCGTTTTGAGCACATACATTTTTCGAGTGGAAAAATCCATTGGTGCACGACCGGGTTCGAACCCACGTATGACCACTAGGCCAACACGGCTTCTTCACACGTTTCATCAAGGTAAAATAATAAAAATAAAATTACAACGACGGCGCTGCGAAAAAGTAAAAAATCTAAGAGACATGCAGAAAACATTTTCAAATTAAGGCTGCACATTCAGGGCGAGTCAGAAATATTGAATAAAGAAAAAGAAATCACAATCGGACAAACACATCGCCAGCAACGGGGCTCCGAATATCGAGGCGCGCACTGAAAATGTGCTACAGCAGCACTGCAGTTTCAGTAAAAAGCACCTCTGTGTTTTTTCGATGTAACGATACATAAGAGTAATATTTTGTCAATATAAGACGGCATAGAAAGTATGAAATATAGCACAAACATCTTTGAACAGCAGGACACCCCGGAAAACTGATCTCGGAATATTTACTGCATAACACAAAACTAGCTTACCGTACCTAATCTTATCGGACGCAGGACACGACCGTTCATACTAGAGTTCTAGAAATAAGTAACAGGTAGATACGTAACTACGTGTAAATGAGTCTGACTTACCATTGGGGAGAAGAGAAATAACATTGATTATGTAGTAGGTAAGTAATTGAAACCCGTTATTGCTAACCTTAACTAATTAATTTGTCGATTGATCTGAAACCTAGCATGACTTTCGAAGGTTTTTAACTTCAATTGTAAAAGGTATTATTTTAGTAGTCGCTGTGGGTAAGATATAAGATACGAAAATACTTTAAGCTATTTCAGGAAACACATTTATAGGTAAAGATAATACGTTTTTATTCATACAACTATGTACAAGTAGGTATATACAAAAGATACAGATGAAACAGCTAGCTATCTAAAGACCGTTGCAAACGATCTATAGATAGCTCAACTGATCCAGATCACTACCAGGCGGAAGCGTTCCCAAAATACTGGCCGCATTGCCACGCTGAATGGCAATGCTAATGCGTTGACCCAGATAAGAGCCAGCTCTCTTGTCACGCGTCGCTTCGACCAGTCGCCCTAAAAGAATTTGAAAACGCGATAATACGTTACATCAAGTAATTTATTGCAAAATATTAGAACCCGATATATTTTCCATCATCTATTGCAGCGCTTCCTAGTTATTTGTGGCGGAAAACCTATCTAAAAATCATCCATTATGCTATACAAATCAATTGTAAAAAGCCGCATTATCAGATAAGCCGTTTTGGATATAAATGGTATCAGACAAACAATCGCATTCATATATGGGCTCCTAAAGTCGCTATGAATAAGTTATTTTTTTTTTCCTTAACGTGTGTTTCCAGCATTGATTGCAGCGCGATTAGTTACTTGTGGCAGTAAAACCCATTTAAAATCATCAAAGAAATACAAATCGATTGTAATAAATACCGCATTACAATCCGACGAGCCGTTTCAGAGATAAATGGTATCAGACACTCTTCGGCAAAAATATATACGGGCTCGTTAGCGATGTAAATCGCTAGTAAAAATGCATGGGCACAAAACACGCGAAACCTTTTTCTCGGACTATATCAGATGTTACACATAAAGCCAATATACCTACCATATTATTTTCTATTAAAGAATGTTTTACGGTTTATGAAAACCCACCCTCTGCGCGAAAGCGTTTCTCTTTACTCGAGCATTGTTTAGAGAATCTAATAACGTTTATTGTATTTGAATAGGGATATTAAACCCTTTATCGGGTTTCACTCCACTGGATGAAAGGACTTCGAGGATATAGCGTCGATTTCTCGTTAGACGATTCTACTTATGAAAAGGTATTTTTTCTTTGATTTGAATAATTTATTATATTCATATACCTATAGATTCGTATCAATCTACAGTTGAACCGAGCGTAGGTAACGCCTTTTATTATTATGAAATTTTGACAAGATTCGTATCGATTGATTAAAAGAAAAAGCCCTCTTCTTAATGTTTGAACCTACAGAGGCTAAGTGACCTACATTTTTAGGAAAATCCAAATCTATTGTTGTCAGTTTTAAAAACGTACAAGATATTTTAATTTTAAAATACATTTTTCTAATTTTGAAATAAAATCCTTTTTTGAATTTGATACCGTACATAATTAAAGCGCCCTTTCTACATTTAAAATTCTAAAGCACAAATTCCATTTCGTACTAAAGGTAAAAATGGTTCATTTCGCGTCAGGGCTCTCTGAAAAGAATAAATCGGCATAATATAGAAATGTGAGTTTTTACGGGCAATCATTTTGTAAGGGTCATTAGGCCAGTACCTTCCTAACGTTTTCAGCGATTGGGGTTGAGTATCTCTTAATCTGAAGGGTAATTATGCTAAATTTACCGTATGGTGCTAAATTTATCATGCATCGGTTGGAGCAATAGCCGACATCCAAGTGAAAAAAATCCCACTAAAACCAAACAAACATTACGGTCCGTAGGACGGACCGATATAATCGTATAATGTCTGACATAAAACCCTTCGCGCTTTGATGGTAAGTCTATGTTAATATTTACGAGTATTAGTGATGTTATTTTCCTTCTGTTCTTTTACTCGACAGGAAAGTAAGAAATGGCTTTTATGAATCATCAGCAGCTTTAATTCTAATGTCGAACTCTATGGTACAGTGGACGCAGTCCCGCCTGAGACGCAGTAGGTTGCGGGTTAGGTTTCCGCCGCGGGACAAATGTTTGTATTATCTGCAAATGTTTGTCTCGGGTCTGGGTGTTCTATGTATAATATGTATGTACAAAAGAATAATGTATATAAGTAGTTAATCAGTCATGTAGCTCCCATAATACAAGTTCTGCTTAGTTTGGGACCAGATGATGCTGTGTGAACTGTCCAGCATTATATTTTTCTGTAATATTTTTATCCTATCACTTTCGCATTTAACTCATTTTTATTTCACAAAAATAAAATCTTGACGGAAAAGGCGGCAAACCTGCGAGGTAAATAGACTAGCACAATATATTTAGGACATGATATAAGATATCAAGTTATTCAAGTTTAATTTCCAAATTTCCAATCATCATACATCATACATCGTACATCATCATACATCGCAAGAGTTTACCTGTACGAGTATAGCTTTTCAGGCTAAATTTAGATGTATGTAAGAATATACTAATCATCAGAATGATGATAGATGTTATTTGCTATCAAACAAGTACATATGTAGTCACATATTTTGGCAAAGCTCCCATTATTCCCATTTTATATTGTCGTTCGTTCTTTGACACATCTAAGGAAATTAATTTATTATTTTAAACTGTTGTAGTTAACTATGCAGTAAATATTTAATAAGTATAGTTTCTTTAAATTATAAAATAAAATAACAAACTTAATGATATATAAAACACTTTTAAACCTAGGTACTTAGACATCTCTAAACATTGTTGAAAAAGTTCAAATCTCAAATATCAATAAATACTTGACTAATTGTGTAATATCGATGCTACTTACAATAACAGCAGTTTCGAGAGATTCCAGAGTTTCCACGAATCGGCAGATTTTGCCAGTAGTATTTAGAAAATACCTTAGTATTCTATGTGTATTTGTATTAAATAAAAGTCTATGGCAGCGTAGCTGGCTTGAAGCCAGGTTACGGAACAATACTCGCCTTGACTCATTCGACGTTAATTGGCTTACTTTTTTGGAGGCAATAAAAATTGGTGTAAAAGTGCGCAGCTTTGTTTACAAGCATATGGATTTAGGATTAGGTACGGAGCGTGTTCAAATAAACGGGTATTTACAATTCTACGAAAAGCAATCCTATGAATTTAGTGGGTGGCTGAAATGTAATTTTTTCATCAGTTAACCCGTGAAATTAAATTTATGACTGGTGAGTTTCTAAGTACTAATTTGATTTTGCTTTTATCGTACCAGGATATACAGTATTGGCAAACCGTTATATCGGAAATATATTTTTCGTAAACCAAATCTCTTCGACAAAGAGTGATTTCGGTGAACCGTTCTATCGAAGAGTATTTCTGATACCATAGTAAGCTAGACTGTAGTAGATACTGGGCCAACAGAAAATAGGTCATAATATCGTATAAGATCTCTACCAGAATATTATCGTAGGAAACACGAGACTACAAACGCTTGTTAGAATATTTGCCTCCAGCAACTTCTACCTACTCGTATATTCCAGCAAACAATAATGTTAGACGGTTTGTGCCCATAAAGGTAAGTAATTTTCCAACCTTATAGTACGCAAAATATTAACGAAGCTATAAATGTGAAATGAAAATTCCTAGCGCTTCCTTCAGCTGCATTTACACAGGAAACAGGCCTTACCATCGCATCGGCTCAAGTTGGGTTAGTCCATTTTCTATCCACGGCAAGGGAATCGAGGTTATGAGTTAAGTAGGTGTAAATACTTTAAATTAACCTCGTAGTAGTCTTAACATCATAGTCTTTCAATTTTTATTTCATGCCAGAAAAAATAGTGGAAGTAATATACGACACTGATACCTGGTTTCTTAGTACTGTGGTTATTAAACCAAGACAGATTTATTAGTCCACCCATTAGGAGATTTCAGGTACCTATTTACAGAGATTCTGTTTGCGGTTGGTAGATCAGGTTACAGAATAGTTTAATTGATTACCTCGTAAGGGTTACGGCTAGTTTCTTCTGGACACGATAGTTTATTCCCCATCGGTTAGTACTGCAAGTACTATATTCATGTTTTTATTATATTCCCGACTTTACGATTGTTGTTTTTTTTATAATAAAGGTAAACGCGAAAAAGACCCGTAAAACGTAATTATGTTATCTAATCGCGAACGTTTGAAAAATACTAGTTTAATTAATATCTGAAACTACTATTCAAATATGCGACTAATCTAACTATGCGAATCGCCAATCTTCATATCTACCCTACCACCTACTTAAACGATATCGATGGCGTAGTGGGCGAGTTGCCGGCTGAGATTCCTGCAGCGCGACCAATGTTACAAATATTGCTTTTACAAACGTCTGCATATTTGTTACGAGTCTGGTATTGTATGTGACATCGGTTTTTATGTATATTTAAATCTTGGTTTTATTGATAAATACTCATAAATAGAGTCGCTTACTTTTATCATCAGCCGTGATGCATAGATGCAATGCATCACGGCTGAATAATTCGGATGATTATGAATTAGTATATGGGGACTAATCAACTAAATATATTTCTTTTCCACAAAAAAATATTTTTTTTGTCGAATTTTGGTTATTAAATACCTGTTATAATTATATTATTCAATAATAATCGTCTACTAAATCTACGTATATAGTGATAACGTATATAGTCTCTAGTTCTTAAATCAATGGATACCGAATTTACGATCGGAAAAGACACGTTTTGATTTACGTTGAAGTTATGGAAATTCGAATCAGCTGCTGAATGGAGCTAATGAGCTAGGATTGTTGGAATTTTCTGATCGAAGTCTCCGGAACCTTCATTTAAGCCTGAATTGACTTGGTTTCTAGAAGTTCCTGATTATTTATGGGTCGAGCTCAAAAAAAGATGAAATAATAAAATAGGATTTTTTTTACGGTTTGCGTCAAGCCTAGTAAATTTGAAGCCTAGTATATAATGAGATTCAAAGTTATGAAGAGCGAACTACCTTGAAGTATGAAACAAAACTAATTTCAACATTGATAGAAGCATTTAACGAAAATGAGTTCGAATGATTTACTAAGTCCACGTAACTTTAAGAGTTTATGATGCATATTTCGGAAGTCTGACATACGTCACGTCTTACGCAGTTTATAAATCTACCTGCGGCATCGGAAGATGCTTTCGTGCATTTTTTTTCAAATGTGGGCAGTAGATATTTGTATTTCATCAGACATTTTATAACACAACTAAAATGTGCACAAATCTGTCTAGCAAATTTGAAAACCCATCCCTTTCTGAAACCTTTTCAAGTATACTATTATTATATCTGTGACATATTGCAGCGACCCCTATTGACTTCTATAAATCGTAGCCATACAAAAAAAACTGCTTGGTGCTCGGTTACGTCTACATCCCATCATTGATTGCAGCTTTCACTGCACAAACTGGATTTCAATCGGATAAGGCTTTCGGAGAACAATGGTAACTAACAAAAAAAAACAAAGAACCTTTTACGTCAAACTCTACATATGGGCTCCTGACATTGTGGTTTTATGAACAAGTAAATGTTTTAGAATATAATTACGACTATACCACGTACTTTACTATAAATACATTTGTGTTTCCACCGATTGCAGCGCTCCCTAGTGACTTGTTATAATAACATAATTCTTGAAGATATAAAAATCGCAAAAGAACCGCTTTAAAATCTGATAAGCCGTTTCGGAGATACTCGTAAATGGCAATAATTAAAAAACAAACAACCAACCAAATAAGACAGTCTTATTGGAAACTGTCGAACGGCCATTCGATAGAGCTCAACAGTCTTTTTCTATCTTTCCGTAATCGCATATACGTAAGGAGAACGTAAATGCGTTTACGGAAAGGGGTTGTTCATATGTTTGTTTGTTACCATTTATCTCTGAAATGGCATAACCGATTGAAATTTGAATGACTTTAAGGATGGTTCTTATATGGTGATGGAAAACACGAAGGGAGTATTAAAGTTTTCAAAAAATGTACTTGCAACCTATGACAATATTGAACGATTCACTAGTTTATTTTTGTAACGAAACGAACTAATTTTATATATTTTTTTAAATAGGTACTCACATATCTTGAATGGTTTAATTTGCTAGAATGGCCTAATGTGGCCACGTATAGCGGGTATCATCATTTGATATCTGCATATCTATACAGCCTATTTTGAACTACGCAGAATAGTGAACTCATCACGCGCGAATTGATAGATTGATTTTATTTCAAAGGTTTGACACCCACCTCCGCTCCGCTCGGCTTTGGATTGCAAACATCCTCTTTATTGAATTCTTAATAATAGAACATCCATCGTGTGACTGAAACTTACTACTTAACTACCAACACTTGTAAAATAAGCGTAATATTATTATTTTGTTACATTCATCAGTGCCTTCATTCGGACAATGGTCTGAATGAGTCTCGTTATGTAACGTCAGCACATTTGCAATAATAAATCATGATTATGTCAGCAATTCACACTGAACCTTAGTTTAAAATTAAATTACCTACAATTTCAACAGCACGTAAGTTTAAGTTAATTTTCATACATGTACAGACTCGCTGGTTAAATATTTTTGTGACTGTAACCGTAGATTTGAATATAGGTACATAAAACCTATCCGGGTACCTAAACGAGAGAAATAGAAGATACCACAGTTTACCTCTTTGTAAAAACGGGAATTTTCATATAGCGTAATGTGGGCAGGACCATAGAGCAACACGGGCCACTGGTGGACTCTGGTCCGCCGGTGGTCCGGGCCAGAACACTTAGTAAGATTTCCGATGGCGGAAAATAAAGCTTTGACTGTTTAGTGGTCGAGGTGATACTATACACTAGGGGCTACGATATACGATAAATAAACTAATGTTTTTATATCGTATATCGCGTTCGAGAAAGGAAGGAGGCTTATGCCTAGAGGTAGGTTGATGATGATAATAAAACAGAAAGGTACTGAAAAACATGGCATTCTGTTTTCGTAGGCTTTTTGTACCAAAATATGTCTTACCGCGATTGCTTTATTTAATGCACACGATAGTCTGGGACTCATTCGTACAGATATCGAGTCTTCGTTAGGCGCTTAGTAGAGGGCTATTTCGTCCCCTTAGGCAATCATCAGGGATAACAAATTTACCTTTTAACCGCGACAGGAATCCATATATGCGTTTGCTATAAGAGGTTGTTTGTATCTTTTACTGTTTTCACTTAATGTAACGGGGGGTTTTCAATCGATTAGTATGTCTCCAAGGATGGTTCTTAGATAAGGTTTATCGCCACAAGTCCCTAAGGGGTGCTGCAATTGATAATGGAATGTGAAAATGCGTTACCGATCATCATGCCGTTATTTGTAATCATTTTGTATGACAAAAAAAGGTTTTTAAATTGGCTTTAACGCCATACCTACGCCATACGGTAGGAGGTGCTAAAATAATTACTGAAAATAAAAAAGGGGATTTTAAATTTTGTAAAAATTTGTTACTATTCGCAAAATCGCAAATAAAAACAAAAAGGTATACGAAATGTATACCTATAAAAATTTGGTTGACCCATTGTTTGTTTAGGACATACCATTTAAAAGTAAATGAAACAAAGCAAACATAAAAAATACGCTCACGACTGTATTTCCCATGAGGACACCCTCAGATAAATAGGTACTCAGTGCTTATATCTTTAAGGATAGCAAGTAGAGGTAGTTTGCCACGTTCAAACATCATATTTGGCACATGCCCGCATTTTAGTTTGGTTCCATATGACAGGTTGAAAGCCAATCGCCGTTTACTGTAACACTAATCGAAACACAAACAATAATAACAGACAACCTAAAATTGAAGAAAATGGGTTATAGTACCCGTTGTCCCCCTGGTCATAAAATATTTTCCATTGTAATCTGGATTTGCGTGGCAGATCCTATTTAAGAAATCAATAAGAAACATATCATATTTAAGAAATGCGTTTGAAGTCATCATCATCATCATCGAAATGATGATGATGATGATGAAGTGAATACATTTATCTTATCTTATCATCAGCCTGTAGCAGACCACTGTTGGATACAAGCCTTCCCTAACGAGTGAGGTTTATTTATTTATCCTAAGTACAAAAACATCATACATGATACACACCCACCCACACACACACACACACACCCTGCCTCTAATTTACACATGGACACTCATACGCAAGCACACATTCGACATAGATAGCATACACAAATCCTTTGTTATTAAAGTTAATAGTATCTAGAGTCATTATTATATTCATATAAATTATATTCATATAGAACTTAGTCTCGAATAAATATTGTCATGGAAGAGCGAGATCTCCAACTCAGGTATCTGCATACTTAAAAGGGGATCTCAAACTCACATATGTATACGTAGATTAAATTACTATTAGTTATTAATTGAGAAACACTGCATTATAATAACTGATATGTAGATTAAACAATCTCGTAAATAAATAACACAAGCTCTGCTTAGTTTTGGGCTAGATAATGCTGTGTGAAAAATGTCCGGCATTTTTTTTTCAATTTTTAAAATAATTTCTTCAAAAAAATGCGCAGTTTTTTTTATAAATGGAACTGAATGCGAACTACACTGTTGAACCAGCGTTTCTTGGTGATCGTTAGATGTATGCTACACTTCAGTGCGTTGTCAACAATTATTGCCGCGGAATCTATAGAAATATTACGTATTGAATACGTAGTTATTTTATTTTCTCGCAATCGAAGCGAAAATATGTTTAGTATTTTACTCGGGACTAAAATCCATTCATACTCGATTCTATAGCCTCACTCGCTGCATCTCGTATGTAATGACTCGTTTTAGTCCCTTGTCGAACCATCTACTATTAAACGAGTGAGTGTTGCAGAAAATATCTATGTCAGGCACGGAACAGGGGAATACTAGCATGTCTTGTTCATAGATAGTATTATGCTCATTAACATATTCTGGTAGCAGGTACTAAAGTCTTAAACCGACATTAGTTGGATAAGTGTAGGCTTGTTAATATTTTTTAAACAACTAAGTACAATGGTAAACACGCATCCGGACGGTTGGTTAGCGGTTACCTATGGAAGCTTGCAACGCCAAATATGCCTACCTATCATTTGCGATTTGCCGACCTTGAGACATAACGTGTGAAAAGTCTCATGTGTTTGTTATTTCACCGGCGGCACCCGGACTCTTTAAACCAGCTTGGCGGCCGAAATAGGTATGGTGGGTAGGTACTTCCCCGGACGAACTCTCAATATAGGTTGTAGTCTAAACAGGTAGGTTTAAACTTATATTTTATAAATTGGTAGAGTAAGCTCTATATACACATTATACCGATACTCTTAAGAACAACACAATACCATATAAGGACAGCTGCATAATATGTGTAGTGACATCTCTCGCCACATGACTGAGCTCATAGCTCAACGAAGAGCTAACACAGATGGCACTGCATTGGAGTGTCTAGATCGCGCAAGCGAAGTGTTCACTCATCTTGAACATATATAATACCTCCGACAAACAACTGTCGGTCCTAGGACCCCGGGCAAGTGGATAAGATGATCAGCCCGGTGGAAGATCTTCCCCTTTGCAAATGGAGGACACAATACCAACCGTGTTTTCCATATATGTAAGAACTATGTAAAATGGTGGTTCACTTACGTTGTTATTTGCCCGCTGCTTGCGGGATCGATTTAGCGCAGCCGGCTGCTCCCGGCCATCGGACCACGGGCACGTGCCACCTCAACACTATTACAATCACCAGTTTATACCTACAAATCACAACACTACACTATTGAACTAAAATTGAAAAAAAACATGTGAAAAACAGTAATGACTCGAATTTACGTAATGCGGCGATGGACTTGCAACTTGTCTCGTGGAATTTTAACTATTTGCAAAAAGGGGGCACATGACAAATTAATGGTTTGGACGTTGAGAATACTTGGTATTCTCAAAGATCTGAGCAATACACAGTCGTGAGTGTTTTTTTTTGTTATTTATTTTCATATGTTTGCACGTCGACATAATTACTATAACCAATAATAACAGACTTCAAAAAAAGTGATTTTCTTACGGATGTAGTTTGTTTTTAGATGTTGATATTGACCATACTGAGATTAGTTACAATATCTTTTTAACACGAAAGTCGGCCTCTTTTTTTATTTAGTAAAATGGTACATAAATAAAATTTTGTGTGTGAATATATGAGTAACTTTTTTAACGAATTTTCTTATCTTATACCTAAGAATCTTATATATAAAGGTAAGAGTAGAAAATTATCGTGGGTCACCGGAGGTAAATCTGGTAGGTATTTTTTTTACACGGTGCTACAACATTCTACTAACCGGTACTGATAAATAAATAAAACTTAGTTTATTCTTATCTGTCAGCAGAGGCATGTCAGTCCGCATTACATTCACATGTATAGTATCGATCTAGATAAGTGTGATAATGTTATCTACGATACGTTAGGCTAAACCGGGGATCGAGCGAGTTTCATTGCTATACTTTGATTGCGGAATCCACGAAACACGCAAATTAAATACTCATAGATACTCATTTATTCGCCGTAGGAACTTCATAGTACCTACCTACACTTGCTTTTGTTAAATTAGTTAAAAAAAAGCTACATATTAAATCTGGTCAGTTATTAAGAGCTATTAAATCAGATAAGCACAGTGATTTCTAGATGCCAAATAAAAAAAGGAACCGATCAAAACAATGTCTTTCATTGTTTTGATCGGTTCCTTTTTAACTACGTTATATTGTGTTGGCTTGTTTTTGAAAATAATGTTATTTTGTAATATGTTGTAATTGAACCTCTCACCTGCGGAAAAATATTATACTGAATCTATAGTGGATCGTTACGCAACGTGCTCGCCTCGTAATACGGGCCACCAGTTAAAATAATTTACGAGTGAAAGGGGCAATATAGCAGACCACATTCCAGCAATATATTATATTATGAATTCTAACCATAGCTACATACCCACCTATTACTGACGCGTGGGCGTTTACAATTAATACTAAAACTTAAATACCTAACCTTTAATTGCGTAGGTACCTACATGTTAGGTCCTACATACAACTTAATATCATGTAGCACTTTGGACTCGTAGCTTCAGAGTTTGTGGTTAAAGTACAAGGCTAGAGTTCATAAAAGTATCCAGGTCACGCTATTAATTACTATAAAATAGAAAGCGTAAATGCGAAAATATAAAATACCGTTTAGTGGTTTAAATCCATTGAGAATTAGGTTAACAATCAGAGCTTTATCCTTTTACAAATTTACGAAGAGAAACACTCTAAATACGGGGACAAAACCCGAAGGGTCTCTGAGAAAGGGTTCTATTGTGTTAATGTAAATAGAGTGACCAGAAAATGGCGAAAGTCGAGAGAACCGGGTTGTAATGTTATTACTCCCTAATGATTTTGTAGATATTGACTTTTTATTAGGTTTTTTATACAAATATTGTTATTCAGATAAGAATAATCATATCTAATTCAGCAGACAACAATTTAGCAAGTCATTTCGTTTATTTTTATCGCAAATTGCACCTTTAAAATTATCTAAGGAAATTGAAATTTTCTTGGTAAAGGCTGTCTATCCCGCCTACCGTGGCACGAAATTAAGATCGTGTCAAAATGCCATCACATTAAATACAGCTCGGTGTATTTAGACGGCTGACACCCCAACAGATAAATATCAGACAGTCTAAGCAATTAAGTTTTTAGGTAATTTAACTTCACTTCACTTCTTGATTATGTCTTTTCTTAGACTGTCTGTTGACTGACAGTCCTAAGATAAAGATTATTAAAAAAAATGAGAAAACACCTGACGTGTATTTCCATCATCGATTGAAGAGCTTCCTAGTGACTTGTGGTGATGATTAACGAAAAATACCCATTTACACGGAGAGACTTATCCGTGGCGTGCATTAATGTGTTTAAATTCAAGCAAAAAAAACTTGATATTTGCGGATATAATTCGAGAAACCCTCTGTAATGGGCCTTAATACGTGCCCTTTGACTTTGACTTTGACTACGTTCTTCGCTATAAAAGTGCTATTTTTTATTAATTTTCTAGGTAGATGTTTTTGACATTGCTAAAATAGCCAGATTGATTGTCATATTTTTGTGAAGCGTGTTTGAGAACACGAGCTGTAATTTTACTTAAGCTTCGATCAGGCCTAAAATTTTTTTTCGTAATTTCTTCGTTGCCACAAATATATTTATTCAGAAACCTCAAGACTGGAAATTTCGTTGATTATCTGAAAACCCTTGTCAGATGGTAATCGTATTTATTGGGAGCTTCTGGTAAAACTGTAGGTTTATGCAATCACGCTTATTAGCCTTTGTCTCGCCACAGCTGATATAGGTCAGTAGGTAATTTATTTATACATGGCGTGTACCATGGATGTGCAAATCTTCATTCTTTGTATTAAATCATTGATGATAAAATCTGTTAATTGAATTCTATTTTATTATAATCTGATTAGTACTACTTTAAATATTATTTTTGTATAATTATCCATTTGACCTTTATGATTATCCTACTACTATTATAAACGCGAAATTTTGTGATGATGGATGTTTGTTACTCTTTCACGCAAAAACTACTGAAACTAATTTTAATTAAACTTTATAGTAATATAGCTTATACATCAGAATAACACATATAATAGGCTACTTTTTATCCGGGTACCACACGTTCGAAGCCGTGGGCAGAAGCTAGTTACCAGTAAATTACTAATATTACTATTGAATTAATTAAATACTTTAACGGGCGGGTCATTCAGTAATGACCAAGGCTGAACTTTGTGTGTGTTGCAGTTATGCCCGCTCTTAAACTGACGCGGTGGCTTTCAAAAGGAAATGGTTGTCGAGTGGTAGTCAAAGTTAACGTGAATGTACTGATCGCCACCGACACCGCCACTTCTCTAAACAAACAAAGCAAGATGTATTCGATTCCGATTTATTCGACACTAGCCTCTGCCCACGGCTTTGCCCGCATGATACTTGGAATTCAGACTATGTGTTATTCTAATATTTTGGTTCTAGGGCAAGCCCGTTTCCTCAAGGTGTATTTCTTCGCCGTTTCGAGCACGTGTTAATGCGCACATACATTTTTGAGTAAAATAATCCTTTGGTGCCGACCGGATTCGAACCCACGATATCCGGAACTCTATAAGCTCCTACTAAATATGGCATATGTAATAATAGTCCGCCTGTACCAACGTAACGTAGCGTTTTCAGAATGGATTTTTAAATCCTGTGATTCAAAAATATGATTTTATGCTCAGTAAAATTATTGTAATTGCAGGTTGTAGGTACCTGTGTAAATAAACATTACTTGGGTACCTTAATAAGTTCCTGAGGTCACTCTTGAAAATGAAAGAAATCAAACAGATAAGGAAAAACAATCTCACCTTTCTACTTCAATAAAACGTATTTAAACGAAATAGTTTAGAAAAACCTTTTCAAATCACAAAAACATAAATTAAAATTGGAAAAATAACTTTTAGTTCTGTACCTAACCACAGACCTAACTCTATTACAGGTGTTCAAAACTCTCACTTCGTTATATGGCGGGACTTTTAAATTCACACATGCGTTTTGGAGCGAAAAGCAGTTCGCGAGTTGCGACTTCGGTGCGCCGACACGAACTAGCCAGAGACGGCAGGGCGGGCGGATAATGTTGCCCGCTACACCAGGCTTTTTTCGTGAAACAAAATGACTTTCTAATACCTAAAATTATTATTTTTTAATTCTTGTGATTTTGTATTTTACTTTGGTGTGCAAGAAAGAGTTTATCTATCTATCTAAAGCAAAATCAAACTTTTTTTTTTCAGGAAAACTTGTTTATTTTCGTGGACACAACCTTCTTTTTTTAGTTCGTATAATTATTTAAGGCACCCATATAATTATAATACTAATGTAAAGAATTTTAAAAAGAGCTGACCATATTACGTTTGTAATGTGCTTGTAATGTTTTAAAAGTTCAGGTATACATACCTTCTGTTTACTAACAGACTAAAAAAATATAGGCTTGTGATATTTCACTTTTTTACTAAAATAAATTAAAATTTTAAGTTTTCCCACAAAGAACGCTTGTTTGATAAAAATAAGAAAATAACTTTCAAAGTGGTTACATCTACCCAAAGCTCGGCTAAGTTGGCAACAGCTACCAGTGCGCGGTGGCGGGCAGCGCAACAGATACGCCACAGGTTGGGCGGTCCAGGCCATCCTGGACCAATTTTTATCCTCATTATCATCTGAAGACTTCTTGGCACCACACCATCGATGAACAAAGAATAAATCTCACGAATCGTAACCAGCAATCAATCGCTCACTGTCACGAGTCTGCAGATTACTATCTGCAGACTCGTACCAAATTATTATACAACCTATGCAACACAGTCAACATTATGCACAAAGGCAGTCTTTTAACTTTTGCCCTGTCAAGGGCATTTTTTTTTTTTATTATAAAAAGAAACACATTTATTTTTATTTCATTCTTGGTTGTCCTAGATGAGTTGCTCCGGCCCTGTAAACTGTATTGCATCAACATTTGTAGGACCGAGACGCAAAGGGATAAGCAGTCATTGTTTTTGAACGTTATTTTCATGGTGTAGGTACGTAGATGAACTGATTTCAATGACTCAGTTTGAAATGTTTTACTCTTTATTCTTTATTGTACACACAGAAAATACAGACAAAAAAAACTTACATATAGGACATGTACAAAGGCGAGCTTAACCCTAACAATAGTTTTCTTCCAGCAAACCTTTGAGGTTAAGGACAGGTGAAAAATAAAGGTGGGTATGTGTACACCGACAGATAATTTCTGATAATATAAATAATTATAACATACTACTATACCTAAATACATAATATACCTACTTATAGATATAATAAATTCGGAATTCGGAAACGTGATTAAACTTGCGCAAGCCGAAAATAAATCGGATGCACAAGTTCTGAAGACGCTCCAATTTATTCAGGAGTTCCTCCGTGGCATCAAGAAAGCAGACGTCGGCATAGTCAAGAAGAGGTAACATGAGAGTTTGAGCAAGCATAACTTTAGTTTCAAAAGGTAAAAACTTTTGGAGACGCTTGAGAGATTGAAAGGTGAAGTTAACTCGTTTGCTAATCGCGTCTGACATGACTTACCCAGGACAGGCGGCTGTCAAAGATTACTCCAAGATTTTTAGCTTTGGTCGAGTAGCAAATTAGCGCACCGTCATATGCACTGACCTACAAGATTCAACATATAAGGACTCCCGAAAATCGCCTGAGATTTCGAGGGATTACCAAAGATTTCGCCCAAGCATTAATCCTGGTAAGGTCAGAGTTGATTAGGTGCATGTCTCATCTCATCAACCTTGAAATGTCGGTAAATTTGTAGATCATCGGCGTAGAGATGGTAGTGAGAAGAAATAACTTGAGTGATAGCGTTAATGAAAACAGAAAAAAGAAAATAAGAGAGAACACCACCTTGAGGTACGCCAGCAGTGATATCACACCAGTCGGAGCAGGACTCTTCAGTGCGTACACACTGCGAGCGAGCTGAAAGATAAGAATTGAACAAAGAGGTTACTGAGAGAGAAATATTGAGGGAGGAAAGGATAGACAGAAGAATATCATGGTCCACCGAATTAAAAGCACTACTGAAGTCCAACAAAACCAGGACTGTGCGTTGTTTATTTTCCATGGCCCAGCGGATATCGTCAGATACTTTAGTCAGAGCACTAACAGTGCTGTGGCCAGGACGAAAACCGGATTGGTAAGAACTCAGTAGGCTATTACGGGAGTTACATAAGAGAGATTAAGAGTAAATATTTTTGATCAAAATTTAAAAAATAAGTAGTCAACATCATTCAAACTAAAATGTTAGATCGTTATACTAGTTTATTGTCATCTTTTAAATAAGGGCTCTACTGATAAAGGTACAAAGTATCGCTCGATTGACCGAGCTTTTCCCCAACTGTGGTCATCATTTTCGTAGATCATTTTCTCGACCAAATAACCACAAACAATGTACGTGATCGCATGCTACGAAGACATTAGATACGCAACAACAGCAAATTGACGAAAAGCACTGAACCAATTCTTAAATGATCTTCAACCATATAGCCTCAATTCTGTAACGTACAATGTCTTTGGAAGAGGTAGAATTTAATTGCTAGTTTGCCACTTTAGTTGTATAAAAAAATAAGAATCAAAGCCAGTTTTTATGTATCGCATATTAAACAATGCGTGGATTGGAACCCGGTACCTCTTCTTTATTCTATTTGAAGGCTATTTTACCAAAATCTTTTTCACTAGTCACAAAAATTCCACTTTCTAACAAGTGATGGAAAATTTGACGTCACTAATACATTGTTCAACGCTTTCTTATATTATATATTATTATTTGCTATTTGTTTTCTAATCTAGACTCAAGGGGATAATGGTAAAAATAACAGACACGTTTAGCAAATTTTAGGTTTTTCTTTTTTTTATATGAGCCTTTTACAACCACAATAAATTCGTACAAAGCAATCGGGCTTCGGCTCAGCTTAGCCGCCCTTACATTTAGTAAGTGTTTGTACCGATAAAGGCTCTCCACAAAATTGTATCCGTAATATTCTCCGTATCGATTTCCAACCAAAGTATAATAGACTCTACATTATAATCAGTACTAACTTTCCAGCTTAGTGATTCGATGTTTTAGTGAACGCACTCTAAAGATACATTTATGGTAGTTGGTACCTAAAGCAAAAACCTCTTATGTAAGAGGTTTTACTTATTTACTACGTAGTTTGGGTAACTGAGTTTCAATATTGGCTTAACGAAGTTAATAAAGGGCGTTTATTAACTTTGACAGCATCTAAATTTTCCATTATATTTTGAGATCTTTCAATCTGAAGGCTTTGCTGGGCCTTGGGCTATGAAACTAATCAGGATAACAGTGCTGAAGTAACTGAAGTGACTTTTTTACCATTTGCGACGCAGGTATTCAAAAGAAATACAAATCTCCAATATTTGCGGTCAAGCCTTTACTTTGGACCTAGCACTTATTACGATATATTCGTTCTTAAACATAACAATAAGGATCACCTTTATCGTGGTATCAGGTACGATTACCATGGTCCTGCAAGACCCGAAACAAGTATTTGCAGAACATGCAAACATTAGTCCCACAGCGAAAATCGAACACGCACCTCTAGCGTCTTAGCCGGCTACTCGCCTGCCGTGCCACCGAGGTCGTCCGATATTGTTGTTTATATTTAAAAGGGTCACAACCACAAATTGAAAATTCACTTAGTTGCAGGGTAGCTTATGTGTGCTGTGTGCTGTGTGCTGTGTGCTGTGTGCTGTGTGCTGTGTGCTGTGTGCTGTGTGCTGTGTGCTGTGTGCTGTGTGCTGTGTGCTGTGTGCTGTGTGCTGTGTGCTGTGTGCTGTGTGCTGTGTGCTGTGTGATGTGTGCTGTGTGCTGTGTGCTGTGTGATGTGTGCTGTGTGCTGTGTGATGTGTGCTGTGTGCTGTGTGCTGTGTGCTGTGTGCTGTGTGCTGTGTGCTGTGTGCTGTGTGCTGTGTGCTGTGTGCTGTGTGCTGTGTGCTGTGTGCTGTGTGCTGTGTGCTGTGTGCTGTGTGCAAAATACATAAAATTAAACTAAACGAAATGAAAAACAGGAAAACTAAATATCTAATTTTGCGTTGTGTGGGGTCAAATAGGTCCCCGTTTCAGCATTATGCTGCACCAAAACCTAGGTAGGTCAGGTGCGACGCTGGTTGCGAATTAAACTAAACGACTAAAGTTAGGCGATTTATTATTTTCGGGTTTTATTGAAATGTGCCAGAGAACTTAAACGGAAGAACACAAAATAACGAAGCCATTGCTAATTTTATTTATCGTTGATGCGGTACTTTTGGTGTATTTAACCCTTTACGATTTGGGTTATTATTTGTTTAGGCTACCTACTCAAGGGAAAATGTTGATGTGGGTTTTAATAGTAAAGTTTTAGTTACATTATTTAACTAAAATACCTAAAGTGGAATGTTTGTTACTAGCGGACTTTTTACATGTTATACGTGTAGTTAACTTATTACAAGCTCCGCTTAGTTTGGGAATAGATGATGTTGTGTGAAAAATGACCAGAATTATTTATTTTATTCCTAAATTTATACATTGTTTTATTAAATTATTTCCAGGCGGGCCTAGACCTGCTTAAGCTGCGCGAGGTTTATATTATTTTAACAAATATGTAGGGTAGGTTATTTAGTACGTAGGGTTTTGAGATTCAATCATCAATAAGAACCTCGGTTTAGGTAAGAACCTCGCAACATATTTTTCTTTCACTCTAATAATATCACTGATTTAGTTTAAACAGGACTCGCTATATATAGCGTGATCCATTACCTACTACTGTATACGGTTCCTCCGCTTCTACTAATTGGTAGTACATACCATTAAGTCAAAGTCAAAGTAAAAATGAATTTATTCAATAAAATCACAACAAGGATCACTTTGAAACGTCGGATTTATCTACTGCTCCACTATTTTTTCGCTGACCAAGCCAGGAAAGAAAGGCAAGACGAACAATTTGTATAAAAATTGATCGAATTATCAGTACTTATAGAACCTACCTACACTGGTCGTGTAAAACAGAATGCCATGAGGAAACCCGTGTCATTATAATAACTGCGCCCGTGTTCTGTAAAATAATAATTAACGTGAATTTTAAACTTGTGACAAAGTGAAAAAAAAAGTGAAGTGAAGTGAATTATAAACTGTGATGACAATATGCTACGGCATAAGTCTGTACCTACCTACCTACCTACTGTAGATAGATACTTAATGTGACAAGCCGTTTAAATAATCTTTATCATATTTTCCGAATGGGTGGCTAAATGAGGTCCTTTGTTCTGAATGATTGGATTCGGACCTGTTTAATGTTTCGTGAAAAAAGGTGTCTAATGTATTTCAGGATTTGGAGGTAGGTAGGTACTTGCCTGCCCACTACAATTTATACAATTTTTTTTTTACTTATATGCTTCCGAAGCCAAATGGCGAAAGCAAAATCTGTTCGTTTGTTCGTCCATGTCATCCCGATTTCGCCCAGTTTAAACGTAGTAGGTAAATTACAAATTGGTACGTAGGTACCTACATACCTACTTTGGTACGAAACTTTATAAACAGCCAAAGAGAAGTCAGAAAAAAGATTCGCTTACTCCTCATTATTAAGCACAACCTTAATGACATTAGCAAAATGGCTATGGAAACTTGATAATGGCGCTCGTTTGAAAATGTTTACGTTAACAAGTGTCCGCTTTTAAAGTTTTAGAAGTTTTGGACAGTCCTAAGCCTAAGCCTCTCAAAATTCGTTTCCCATTGCAATTTTGTTAGTGTAATTCCCCTTCTCTGAAAAAATTTATGCCATATTCGTCCCTAGTTTTCGGCCCACATTATTTAAAAGTCTTTATACGTCCCTCACGATGATATTTGTCCATGTTCGTCACGCATACCAAACTTAGTGTAAGTACAGTTAGAGTCAAAAGTATAATTTATCTGCGAAACCAAAACACGGTCATCATCAATCATTATAGGTTGAAGACTAAGAAGTATGTTATCTACCACCCAGCACTTACCATCACCCAATAGTGATTGTCATTACTAGTATTATTAGTTTACACAATAATAGAAATCATAGCTCTCTAATACCTTAATCTCAAAGATAAGTATAATAATTAAAAGAAACAAATGCGGCTAGAAATATTTATATAAGTATATATATTATGGTACTTATCACAATGAACTTAACCTATGAAACATTTTTATAAATATCCATTCGTCAATCATAACCTGAGTATTATAAAAACAAAACCTCTGAGGTAACAATAAAAAATGTAGTTTCAAAAAATTAACGCTTAATTATACTATACCTATTCAGTTCGGTTTGTTAACAGTAATCAGTCTTATAACAACTCAAAATAATTAAAACAATCAAAAACATTAGTCTTACAGTAATTTAGTCTTAGTATTAGGGTAATTATAATAAACGCAAGTATAAAAATTAACAATGAAACATAATGAAAATATGATTAATAGTAATGGTAATGTACATGTCTCTGTCTGTGTGTGTGATTGAATATAGTAAACTTGACGCATTTTTAAAATACGAAAGGACATATTTTCTCTAGGCAATGGCCGAGGGATATGGTTCCGTGCAGCATGGATGTTATAGATTGTTGTATATATTGGTCCATTTCAATACTGTCTCGGTGTCTCTTAGTCCCCTCGCCATGAAGTCAGCTACGATTGATATTTGCATATTTTTTTTTGTTTTCATGAATGTTATTATATTTAATTTTCCTTTAAAAGTTTTATTCAGTCTAGAATTAGCGCCATCAGCTGGGTTATTGGTTCTGTATGTGTCGTTGAAGAAATCCCACTTTCCCCTCATGAAATCATTTTCCAACCAATATGATACGAAGTAGTCATTGAACTTCTCGATGTTTTTGTTTTTGGGACAGCCTTCCATAATATACATAAATCCATCAGATTTTAATTCTGAAGGTAGTAAAGCTAGTGCAGTACATAGAGCGACGTGCTTTCGGAAGATTTTTTTTTTCTTCAAATCCAATGATTTAGCTTTTTTCCACACCGCTTTAGTGAAGTGAAAGTAACATCCTTTACTTGCTACATTTGGAAAGATGTTTGATATACCGTTCTTCGCTGCTTTCTCATAATCCGTTCTGAAGGTACAAGGTTCCCAACTAGGTATTTCTGATTTTATAAGTGCAAACATGGTTTCATACGTTGATTGTTTCTTATCCATCAGTAAGATATATATCAAGGGTACAATGTTTATCTTCTCTCCTGTGCTTCCGATGTCTCCATAAACAACGTACAGCTCCGTCTCCGAGGTAATCCTTTATATGGTGCACGGATCCCCGGACTTTTTCATCAGCAAAAGCCAACATTCTTGTTTTTTTGTAGACATAATCAAAAACTTGAGACTACTTGAGACTTGTTCATAAATTAAAATATAAATGTCAAGTGAAGACTTATTGCCTCAACTGTACTAAAGTGATTATAATTTGCCTATATAAAAAATTTGGGCCGAACGTGGAGCTGAAAAGTAGGACTAAATAAGATTTATTAAAATAAAATTTATTGTGGGCCGAATATGGCATACAAAGTGAGACGAAAGCAGATTTTTTGAAGCGGGCCGAACTTTCTAGGGACGAACATGGCTTAAATCGAAAAACCAATGGAGATTTTTTTAACCATTTTATACACTCGTTGTAGGCATTAAAAAGCTTCAGAGTAAAGAGGTAAAGATGTGACAGGTTTGGATAGGTACCCCCAAACGTGTTACTTTTTCACGAAAAACCACTGAACGGATTTTGATGAAACGTTACAGTAATATAGATTATACATCAGAATAACACATAGGCTACTTTTTATCCGGGTACTACGCGGGAGAAGCCGCGGGCGAAGCCGTGGGCGGAGGGTAGTACTCAATACAAGATGCATTAAACTCTTTTTTGTGCATAACACCCTACCATAAAATAATACCAAACATAAACATATAAAAATATAAGAATGTAATTACACCTAGCGATCTTATCGCTAAGATCTTTTTCAGGCAACTTTTGGATGGAGTAGAATATAAGACTTGGGCGGTGGTAGGTTAACTAATTCAGGTAGATTTAGTGAACGTGTAGGTACTAGTGTCCAACTTATTTACAAGCACTACAAACTCCTGCTGCGAACCGTATTACCTAATTAGTGTGCCTTCTCAACCGGCAATGTGTGTTTCTGAATGCGCCCCAAGTTACCACCTGAAATTAAAATGTCTGCATACTTAATGTAGAATTATAATGTATAATTACTACTGGTTAATTGTTTCATCATTAGAAACGAATTCATACATAAGTATAATGTACATAGATAATTCATGATAGGTACTTTTAATAGGTAAACTTAAATATTTTATCTCACTAGTTACCTAAGGTTCAATAGATTTGCTTACTAAGGGCACTTACAGTAACGGATCCGGAGGGTGGGAGGGGGATCCGCCACAGGGCACTTAGGTAGGTATTACTACTAGGCTAATTTATGCGTAGGTAACAATATACCTAGTGATAGTAAGATAGATAACTCTTTATTGTACACCATATGATATGTTGCAAATTACAAGCTAATCGCGGGAGTACAATGGACGGTCTTATTGCTTATAGCGATCACTTCCGAACCTAGTGATGTAAGTAGGTACTTAATTAATTAAGTAGTTGCAAATAAATTATTTATCTATCTTTCTATAGCATTATGGTAGGTTTCACATACCGTGACAGATAGTATTTCTTTTGAAAATCACTGTACGAAAGTTTTTTTTTCAATCATTCTTTTCAATTTTAGTTATAGGTACCTACTATTCTCAGTAGCACGCTAACCGTGCATTGCCACTGTGTGCTCCGATACAAACCTAGGTAGGCCTATACCTACTTAGCTAGTATACAGCCTCTATGTGCGCCGCCGTCGGCTCACAGCTTTATAATCCACTCAGGCAAATCTTACCCGTAAAACCCTGAAAAACCCTGCAAAGCCTTAAAGAATACGTAATTTTTCACCTCGAATTTTATACCTTTCGGGTGGGACGAACATTTTTAATATTTAGTTCGTTGCCCTAGCCAGACAGACATCGCATCTGCAGTTCTAATAAGGTGTTCCTCTCTTTACTATAGGTGTCGAACGAGTCTGGGGTAAAATAATAAATAGGTACTTCAGGTACCTATCTATAAACATAGTGTCACAAAATATGTGACACTATGTTTATAGATAGGAATTCGGTTAATATTCAACTAAAACATCCTGTTGGGCACAAACCCAAAAAACAGCTTGCCTGAGGCCAGCTTTTTAGAACAGAGGTTTTACTATAAATCACAAATTTAGTAGGTAACTGTATTTTGAACCTCAAAATCTCTTTTGGGATATACATATTATTTGACAACTCTAGGTATTTTTACAAAGGCAATATAAGCAGCTTTTCTTTTTACCCATTGTTAAAAAAACCTCCTTTTCGATAAACCTTCGCTGACCTATTTTATTGAATACTGAAGCTGTTATTTATGTACTAAGGTATAATGACTCGTAACTACCAGGAACACACTGGTTTGGAAATCAATTTCAAAAGATTTCTCGGTCGTTCGTTCCTCAATCAGGCGAGATCAGTGAACGGATTTGAAAAGGGTTTTCCGCGGTTTTCCTTTTCAGTGATGTGTTAACGTGGTTTTCAACAAACGGGTAACTAGGTAACTACAAATAGGTATTGCGAAACGCGTCATTTATTTCCATTAGATAGGTAAAAAAAGATAAATCATCCTTACGAAATCCACTACTGGATATAAACTCCCCCAAAGAATTTCATGATTTCATGACGAACAGTCTCGAGTCACCCCCATGCACTGACTGATGTCATCCGTGTCTCATAGGTTTAATTGGTAGATTTATCTTGACATAACATAACCATAGCTAACAGAATTTATAGTAGGTGATCCAGATGCCATTAATTTTAGAAGCCTACCGGCCTACGTGCCTTCAGAACAATAAAAAATCAATCGATCAGCTACCAGGAAAAGTAATAAAATTGAATCATTCCTCTGAACAGTTTTTCGAGTTCTAAGTAAATATAACTTACTTTACTCCATTGAGATAAGCGTTAGGCAGGTAGGTACTTAGCATATTTCTAAAGCAATGAAATAATTACGCACAAACATTTTGTATAAGTAGATACGCATTCTACGAAGCTACGACACGCTCGTAGGTATTTCTACATCTGATATTGAACATTGGAGAGGGGTAGCATTTCAAAAAGATGGGACATTTACCTTGGTGGACAATGGTGTGGACGTAAGTATCTACACCAACGTATACTTAGTCCTAGCACGGTTGTTCTAATTATCTAAGCTACGCTACGAAACGGATTTTTGTTTCGTAGCCTCGTAGAAAACGTAAGGTATGCCGAATCGATGTGTATGAATACAACAATAGCTTACCTACCTGTGCATCCCATCTGTATGTATAATTGTCTAGATAACTTATTTATATGTATGTACCTACCTACACCCGCCTCTGATTGTCATAGATCTTGAACGGTACTTAGTAATAAACGGAGCTTGAACTCGAACGGTCGTTCCACCCTTCAGCATATAAAGGTACCTAGGTATATACTCGCCAAAAATCAACCATCACCATCATCAGTTTGTATATACTTTTATACCTACCGATCCGATTCCGTTTAGTGCTATTTTATCTTTTAGCTACGCCATATTATGGCAATTTATATAAACGACCACCTTTGTTAATAAGGTGTTCTGTACCACCTACGCACCCTTGTTACGTACCAACAGACATACAACTTTCACGACTTTTCGTAATACGGCTATCTGTTCATTGAATAGTCTAGGGTGAAAAGTATCTGTTCAATTCACACAAGTTTTTTTACGTTTTGGCTATAAACTTCGCTTCAAAGCTTCAAACTTGGAAAAGGTACTACAGGCCTGCATATACTAGCGCGAGACGGACGAGACGGTGAGACGGTGGCGATTAGTAGGTCATTGACGCGAACTTTGACAACCTTATCCCTTTGCCATGCCAGCGTCCGCGTCATTTTGTGCGGGTCTAGTATAATATCTGTGACACCGGGTCTTTAGTCCAAAAATCAGCTGATCTAAATTAAATGGTGTTGCAAAAAAAATATAAATTATTTTGCTCAAAAAATGGAATAGGAAGGTATAGTTTATTTGTATAGGAAAATCACGGCCAGAAACAACTACATATTCTGAGACACCTGTATAATTCGGTTGTCAATACAACGGTATCAACGAAACAACACATAAATAAGTAGGTATCTTTGAGTTGATAATTATCACGCGATTAAGTCGTTATAAAGGATCTTTTTCAATTGCCCGCAACATTTAATAAGCGCAAAAAATATAAAGAGCGAACTAATTTCAAACTTATTATAAATTAATATTTTATTGAAGTTGGGACATCAACAAATTTCAGGATATAAATTTCGTGTTCGCCATCTTTGACACTAAACTAGATGACAAAAATGTGAATTAGAGGACAACGGAATAAAACTATTCCCGTTGTCCCCCGATGGGGGCCGAATAAAGGGGGACAATGGGAATAACCCAAAATTATGATGTCAAAACGAGAATAGTATGATTTTTTTAGGATTTTTAGCCTGCGAATTATTTGGAAATAATTGTTGGTGTGGTAATTGTTTAGTATATATAGGTAATGAGGTATAGGTAATGAGAGAAGGTGATAGAAGGTGAATTACGATTTAAATCAAGACTGCCTAACATCCAAAATGTTGGTATTTTTCAAAGTGTGTAACTTGTCCAAACTCTGATGAAGCCAAAATAATTTGCAGGTTGATTCAGGCAATTGATTTGTCCATGGTTTGTGGGTAATAATTACTATAATAATTATGATAGTCAATGATGCTTTACTTACTGACACATACCTGCCTATATCTGTTTATGAGGTTATCTATTTTGTATATATAACTGTGTTACCTTATGGGTCTGACATAAACAATGTTTAAAAGTCCTTAAATAAATGACTAATATCATAAGAACACGTATTGGTAGCACGCGCGGCGTGCGTTCTGTTTAATCTAAATTCTATGGTTCAAACTAAACTTTTCTGAAATCAAAACAAATGTTATTTTCATTTCATTTATTCGTTAGTCACCATATCAGTTTTATATCTAATGTAAACTATTCATCAAATATAACTTGCTAACATAGGTAAATAGAAATAGGCTTAGAAAATATAATTATAAACAAAGTGCTTGGTTTATGACAACAGTTAGGCCGAAAGAACTCCGGCAAGCTTGGTTTGATTATTTCCAGCAGCAGTTACAATGATGTATTTCAACTAATTTCTTTGTTCATATATAATCACTTTCACTTTCAACTTGCCTTTCATTACGCATGCAATAAGACATGCATCAAAACTAGTTGAGATCCGGCGTCATTTATTTTTGTTTTACGCCGTATAAAAAGTATCGAGGACTTAGTACAAATAATGTATACACGTAAATTTACTAATACAAGGCAATCAAAATAAGAAGATTCCCAACAACGTTGATGGTTTAAATCTGACATTTGACATTTACGCTACGGTAAATTTACGCGCGTTGTTCGTACTTGGGCCACTGTTTTATTCGGTACTACTGTACATTTTTATTCTAGTTTATGCACACTTTGATTTTGACGCCAATATTGGAACTACTTTGAGCCAAATATTGATACTCGCATAGTACCAACACAATATTCTACTAAACTACGCAAGTCTAGGTTTAATTCAAAATAAATAATCTATTGCAATAAAATAATGCAGTACATTATGTATAATAAATATATTGATGTTGAGACATATCATTGAATAACACGAGGGTCATGTCTATGTCTGGACTTATAAAATGTTGAAACATTTTATAAAATATGATTTAGAACCTTAAACCCATCATTTTACAAAATAATACATATTTACCTAAAATATTTGATTTAGACACGCAATTTTGTCAGTAGAAAAAAATGTTGTTGAACTGCAGTTCTAAATATATTTTGTTTGCTAATAATTCTAGCATAATAAATACAAATTTGATTTTGAAAACCCTTGAATCATATTTGATGACTAATTACGACTAAAGCAAATTCATCTCTTCTCGCGCGGCCGCGGAGACGAAGGTTATCCTACCCCAACTAAGATTTCATGTATAATGGGTATTAGGAACTAGTACCATGGTACCACAACACCCATATGCAGATAGCGGGACAAATGGTACTCGTAGTTCCTGATACCCACGATACAGGGAATCCTAGTTGGGGTCAGGATTATGTATGTGACTGTTGGGTGTTTATTATTCCTATTATCTCTACTTATAAAACATTGTGTAAATCGGTGTGCAATATAAATGCAATAGTGTCGATAATTCTAATTTGTACCAATAAGTGTCTCTTAATATTGTCTCTAAAGTGAGCAAAGTTACATTGTCATTATGTAGCAGTTTTGAAAATTAATTATAACAAAGCAAATAAACTTTTGAAACCATCTTAGATGAGGTAAAATGGGCGAATTATAAAAGAGCAGCGAAAACCCGCCGGCAACGGCAGCCCAGTTGGTATAAACTTATTAATAAAATCTCAAAAGAAATTATTGGTTGGAAACGTAATTATAACTTGATCATTAAGAAAAATTGGCAGTACTAGGCATAAAACTATTGCCATAAACAAAGCAAATAAAATGCAAACCACTCTAATTACTTCGACACTATGGAAGGAACATTAAAATCACTAAAGGAAATAATACTAAAACTTCTAAAATACTTCTACACAAACAAAATACCTATCAATAGGTGCAAAATTACAATACCCGCAAGCTATTCTTGCTGGGGTGAATATAGTACAAAGGGCGTTGCAATTAGGAATTTCACTGGGTACAAACATACTCATTGTACTTGCAGCTAAATTCACACCAGCAAAAATATTTGACTTCTCACTGAAACATTTCAGTTTACAAACTCATTATCATAATAATAATTATGGCATTCACATATCCAAGTCGAATATGAGATCATTTTTGAACATAACTTCTAAATATTGACCTTTGTTTAACTTATCCGGGTTGTAAAGATCTGTCTTATGTTGAATATTATCGCAAGTGATCTGTTCAGATGGCTTGCTGTCAGTTTTTGACTCCCATATACCTGGTTCTGGTTTCTCTTTGACTTCATCACTGTCTATGATGTTAAGAATAGATTGTGGATTCGCATTGTTGTTCTCAGTGGGAGTAACGAATGAGCGCTCGTCTGGTGTGTTTTTGTAGTCCGTGTCTGCGTCCGATGTGTCTGCGAGACCGCTGTCACGTCTCTGCTTCAGGACTGGCTTCTTGGGCTTTGAAGTCTGAAAATGAAAAAATAAGTATGAATTATTTAAAATAAAGCATTTAAGCGGACTCCAAACACACGTGGCTCGCGACGTGTGTTTGTAGTTTGGTGTTAAGTTTAAAGGCTTTAGTCTTCGCGAATAGCTTATTTTTGTACCGCGGGTTAAACGGGTTCGCGCGAACTATAGTTACCTAAAGTTAGTTCTGAATGTTGCAAATGTGGAGGCCTATGTAATTTTTTCACATTTATCATCAGAAAATTGCGACAACGATACTCGTGGTCAACCAGCTATAGACTCAACAAATATCCTCTAGACGAGCATAATAGCTTGTTGCCTTGTCTTGTCAGTACAAAACGGGTGGAAAACGACTATTCAGAGATTTTGATGAAAACCGGGGGTTTAGAAGAGAGAAACTGAAGCTTAGCCCTTAAAATCGCGAAAATCCCAGACCCCAAGTAAGGCTCGGTAGATTACAAGTTTATAATAAAGCAGCTCGCACGATGTATAAAATGCTAATTTTTTACGATGTAATAATGTTAATCTAAATTTCAATAATGTTTTCTTTGGTTTGGGTACCTTCAAACATCTTCCGCTATCAATACATGAGCTAGTTACCGGCCAGTTGAATACTTGCCAAAAAATATTGCATGCATGAACCAGCATGAAAACCGTGACAAAATTCACCTAATTCGGATATTTTTGAGCGTGGATGGCGTAATATTGGCTCCCGCAACGAAACCGAGACTGGTTAAGTTAGTTTGCCCGGTTGTTTGTATTTTATAATGCATGTTCGAATGACTGCGATCTATTTTGTATAAAATTTTCTATGCACCCATACAACTGAAAAAACTCAAAAACTGTGATCAAGCCATCTGAACCAATAACTTGCGATAATATTCAACATAAGACAGATCTTTATAACCCGGATAAGTTAAAAAAAGGCCAATATTTAGAAGTTATGTTAAAAAATGATCTCATATTCGACTTGGATATGTGAATGCCATAAATTTTATTATGATAATGAGTTTGTAAACTGAAATGATTTGTGTTGTATTTTAAAACCGCACTAAAATGATAACCGCGCTTTTAATTCTAGTCCAGCAAATTAATGCTATAATTTTAGCGCCCTAAATAACTAACCCATGCATAACTAAGAACTATTTTGGGAGAGCAGCAGTGCCTAGATGACATTTTTATGAGTGTATATTTTTTTTTTCTAAGTATATTTGTAAGGGTATAAGTAAGGTAGTTGTAAGGGTTGCTTCCTTGTAGTTGTCGGGCGAGCTGATATAATTATGCGGTATGCTGCTATAGCAGGATAAACTCTAAATTACCGGAATAGAGTTGAGAACATCATCCTCAGCTTCACTCTCACTCTTCCTTCGGTCCTGGTTACGCTTTTTACTCTTCTTGCGCTGATTCTTCTTCTTTTGGCCCTCAATAGAAGAGTTGTACCTGAAATAGACAATAATATTTCTTTAGTAACCTCGGTGGCATGGTGGACGAGTAGTCGGCTGAGACGCAAGAGGTGCTAGTTCGTTTCTCGCTGCAGGATAAATTATTGCATGTTCCGCAGTTATTCTTTCTGGGTCTGAGTAATAAATATAAGACGTTATTAAATACAGTACGATATTCGAGCCCGCCGTCTCTTTAAATAAACGGCGGTCAATGCTCTTTTAAAATGACATGATTTTCGATCAGTTAAGAATTTTCTCATCAGAGGAAAATGATCATTGGCAAACATTGTTATGAAAAGGTGTAAACAGCAAGGCTTGTTTGCATAATAATATTGAAGAGTTGTGGAAAAATTGTTCATAACTTTACAATGACAAACATACACATAGGTATGTAAAATGTGTGATAGATAATAATGTTATGACTGTGATAAGCTGACCGTCAAAGATTATATGTATTATGTACTAAATTCATGCTCATTTTCATCAACAGGAAACTTGATTTATGGCACATTTAAACCCCTGGTTTATACAATACAGTAAGCAAAATAAGAAATGTGTAAAAATTAAGATCAGTCCAAATATAGTAATATTTCTAGTGTTGAATGTAAAGTTGCTCAGGAACAATCTGTCATTGAAGCTCATACTATAATTCAATGATAACCCACTTTGATAAGCTATCATTTGTGTCCAACAAGGTTTATCAAAATAATATTAACTAGTAGACTTTGCTTTGCTCAGTGGCTTTGCTCAGAACTGAGATAGGTATTCTTTCACTAGGGGGCCGTTCAAGTATTACGTAAGCACTATTGGGGGGCGGAGGGGTCTTTGTTTTGCTTATTTTGGATGACATGGGGGGTAGGGGAGTCTAGATGATGATTACGTCATCGGTAGTTATTTACTTTTTTACACGAATGGCAACCCTCACATTACCCTCACATAAGTTTGTTATGTTCATAAGATTATAATATTTTTGTCCCTTACTCTATGTTGAATACTGTATCAGTAAAATCTAATCTCTATCCTAAATCTATTCTTATTTTTGAAATTATAAATATAACATTATAATCATAAATAAAAAAAGATACATTTATAATTGAAAAATGTTTACGTAAGCATAGGGGGAAGGGGTAAGAGCTTTGCTTACTTTTGCTGACAAGGGGGATGGGGGGGTAAATAATTGTAATAAATCTGCTTACGTAATATTTGAACGGCCCCTAGGTAGATAAATCAACCTGCTCCCAAACATCATGGGAATTCCATAAAAAACAATAAATTGTTGGAAGCATTTTCCAATAAATGCAGATTAACATAACTATTGTCTGCAGGAAAATAATAATGGGATAATCCTCACCTATAAAATTGTTTTGAAATAACATCATTAAATCTAACAGTCTTCTTCAAACTAGATTCTTCAGGGATACAATCAGAGCTGATGTAGTCCATTGAAGATGCTACATCTACTCCAGATTCAGAGAAGCTTCTCATCTTAGAGATTCTCTTAGCATCACAGTTGGTGCTTGTTTCTGAAGCAGGTTTCAGGAGTATGCCCTTAGTATTGAAGTCAGCGCTTGTTTGTGTCCACACAATATCCTTCTCATCAGTAGGAGAATCATCTTCCTCTTCATATTCATCATCATCATGGTTAGAAGAAAACAAGATGTTAGTTTTACTTCCTAAGTTTGTTACTTCAATGCTTGGAATTACTTCTTCATCAGCCTTTTCTACACTTTCTTCAGTCTTTGACTTTGAAAGCTGTGAAATATCAAAGTATTCACTGGCCAGGGAGTCTTCAGTCAAACCAATCTGGAATTTCTGGGGAATTACTCCAGTGAAGTCCATCTGAAGGATTACATTATTGTCCCAAGCTTCTCCAGACACATTTTCGAATTTGATGTCTTCATCAAATATGAGGGTAGCTGCATAGTGCACAGGCACAAATCCTGATCCAATCGAAGTGAATTTAATATAGATTTTGTTATTATCCTTTTTAACCTGGACTGACTCGGGCTCCGTGTTTCTGACATGAAAGGTTAATGCTACAATATCATCCAATACATTGTGTGTGTATGAGGGTAGAATGTAACCTAAAGAACTCTCAAAGAAAGAGCCACTTTCTGCACATGATTTAGGCACACTGGGTGATGGGTTAGACTCGCTAGATTTTGAAGAACTTGAAGACAATTCAACAATCAACTTTGAACCTTCCTCTTCACTCTGCGATCCAGACTCTTCACTTTCCACACCACTATCAACTTTCAAAGTGTTATCACTGGTTAAGTTTTTCCTGATCACTGGTAAAGTTACTATTAACTTGGATTTAGATTTGTCGAATTTTGCACTACCACATTCATCATTCACAGAGTATGGGAGAGGGATGTTAAGCTTATACTTAGCAGGTTTCTCGGAAACCAGGTTGAGTAGTTTCTCTTGTACATCAAGAGTGCAGTCAGTTGTTGAGGACAGCAAAGGCAGGTATATCTCAATGATGAGGTGGCTAGGAATGGCCGAATGCTGCTTGCTGTCTCTGTGATATGTAAACTCCTGGAAATCCACATTTTTTTGCTGTTTTATCACATACTTAGGTATTGTATAACCTTTTTCAGATTTGTGGGAGAATTCTGCAGGCTTTGTATTGGTTTTTCTAGGCTTATGGCTTTGTTGTGTAGCTGCATCATTGTTTGTATTATTCTCCTCTGAATAGTTCTTTTGAGGATAGAGTTTGTCTACCATCTCTTGGGAGAGATGCTCACATTCCTCTTCAGACGGCGGTTTGTAGTCAGGGTCTTCTTTTCGGATGACCGCCGGCGTTATCATACCCTTGTAATACGATTTTGGAAAGCGGGAATTATTGCTGTCCAAGTGAATGTGGTAAGTCTCCTGTAATCCCTCATATGCGGTCTTGTTTACAAGTTCCCGGAACTGTTTATTAGCGTCTGCCATGCGCACCGTGTCGGGATGAAAAACAACGTCGTAAATAATGCAGCGCTGTTTTTTACCATCGAAATCCTCCCGCGGCGGTATAAGTGAATAAGGAATGAGCCAGTTCATGCCCCTTTTTCCATTGACCTCCTGGACTCGATAGGAGGGCTTGCCGACGTTCTCATTGCTGCAAATGTTAATAAATGCTTTTCTGTCGCCTGCGACGCTTGTTTTTATAACATAACCCCCTTTTGGATTAATGAATGTTACGTCGTAGCCACGTTCTTTCTCGAGCTGGACCATTTCTTTCTGATAGAGCGCTTGATTAGCCGGGTCACGTATTTCCTCGCAGTACTCGGCGAATAAGTCTCGAAACTTCTTTTGCTTCATGGCATCCTGAATAGTTTCCAGATCAGTCCTTGTGAGCTGACTATCTTCATCACGAGGTTTTACTCCCGTTGCCATGTTGGTGAAACGTCTGATTTACGGTGTAGATATAAAAATAAACACAAATAACTACGCATCCACAAATTAAATTCAGCTGACGAAACGATGAAATAGGTGAATGAATGAACGAGAATGAATATAAAACCCGGTGACGGAACGGAAGGAAGCCAATGACGAGATCTTCATTAGTCTTCCTAATAATTTTGTCTATGGTCATGAACTAGTAAGTAAAGCCATGTAGTCACGATCCATCTTGCTGTTGAATGCGGTTGACACGTACGTGTACCTATGTACGTGTCGCTAAGGTCATGCACGATGCCCGATGCAAAACGACAGTGAATATGTCGTAATACGTCAATAATTATTATTACTGTTCGTATAGTATTACTAATGGTTTGCTGTATAAATTTTGCATCCAGCGAGTGTCCCCACCGCGAGCGTCGTGCTGATGGACAATGAATAGAGCGGACGTACATCAGAGCGTCATGCGTCGTGCGTGCTTGATCGTGTTTAGACTTGCTGTATAGCAGATTCATAATTTATTAAAAGAAGCTTTACATAATTTATTATTCACAATAATCAGAGTATAAAGTATAATAAATAAGCCATGTACTCACGATCCATAAGCAAGATAGATCGTAAATAAATGACTTAGAACTCATTCAGATAAAGACTAGATAGGGATACTTTGTATGTCAGAGTGACAGACAGGATTTTTATCAGATCAATTTTTAATTATTATTTATTTAATCTTTACTGGACACGCCACACAATCTTTTTGCACGCCCAGGATGACTGGTTGAGAAAGCTCGTTTGCAACGATCTTCAGCAATTTTTGAGCCAAATTTCACATAGGCACAAAAGTTTATTAGTCTATTCACACATCAAGTAACAGGATATTATACAAAACACCGGCTGTCAGCAAAAGAGCGGAAAAAGGATCATGACCATTTTTGGTATGAATAACGCGTATAACACAATCGCAGCGATCCGGCATACTCAATATGAGTTTATCCAAATCACGATTCCACTCAGAAGTATGGCAAAAATTATATTGATTTGGCCTCAAACCCATTGTAGGATTAAAACAAATATGACTTGACAGAAAATTTTAATTTTTTGACTGAAATTCAAAAACTATTTTCAAATGAAAGTATCCATAGGAGTTACAAAAAATACAATTATAAAACCAGATTTTTAGTAATTAGCAAAAATAGGTATCAGATTGCTATCCCTACCTCTATCTAAGCAGACTGACAGTACCTGCCTACAAACAATGTTTGTTTTGATTTGTTGACATCACAGATTAAAAATTCCATTTTGAGGTTAGATTTTCAGAATTCCTTGTCTGCGTCCTTGTTTGATTTTCGGAAAGAAACCAAAAACAAAAACCTTACGTGATATAATTTTATGTTACACACACCACAATGCCAAGAAATATTCAACGTCTGGTGTCTCAAGTACTATTATACCAGCAACCGGCTTTGAACTCCGGAAGATATTACAGTAGATGGACGCACAGGCAACCAGCAAAAGTAATTCTTCCTTTTGAGCCTACGGGAAAAGTTAATCTAAAAAAAGAGAAGGTCATCGATTTAAATGATAGTATCTTGAAGAAAACACAAGCTGCTGTCCCTAAAACCATAAAAGTTATAAATGCAGACAGTCGTGATGAAATTCTTGATGACCGACCTGCCTCTACACTTGATCCTAGAAAGTCGAAAAAGATCGTAACCGAAAGGCAAGAAAAAATTAAAAAACGCAATTTCTATTTGAGCCAGAAGAAAGTGTTTGATGATAATGGTGATATAATTTATGAAAAAATTAATGAAAATGATGGTAGAGTCAGGTAAGTTTATTTTATTTTTTAATTTAGAGACCCTTACTACCTTGTTGTTTTTTCCACTAAGGTGGCAAACAAACGTGCCTGTTGGTAAGCGGTTACTATATTTTATCAATACTTCCAACACCAGAGGTATCACTATCTTCCATGTTACAAAACACCCTCCACTATGTCCATACTGTAGTCATTTGGGAAAACCTCAGCAGGGAGATCATTTCATAACGCTCAGGTTATGAAATGATCTCCCTGCTGAGGTTTTGTAGGAAGAAGTCCCTTTCTATCATGTCATAAATACATACAATATTTGTAACCTATCATCTTGAAAGCTGAATCAACAGGATAAAGGTCTTGACATGGAATAACACATTTTGCCAGCCTTAATATTCCAGCTAGGTTGTCTTCAGAAGTTAGTAATAAGTATGTGTAATTTTATTGTGCAGCTTTTTGCTAAAACTTAATATATTTTTTTTCAGTACCCTGCTGATAAAATTAAAGTCAAGAAAAGAAAGGTTGCGTTCTGGCCAGATGCTGGTAGAAGGCTGGAGGCTCATAGTTGATGGGCTTGAAGCAAAATGCAACTTGAATTATGTCATATTCAGCCGTACAAAGGAGCTTGATAAAATAAGACCATTTCTGCCAAAAACTGGGGTTGTGTTCTACAAGGTACCTTATAAGGACATTGAGCTATTTTCTGATGTTGAAACTGCACCTGGGATCTTGGGTAAGATAAGAATTTAATAAAACAATGTTTCAGACAGAATTGATTTAAAAAATCCACCTAGATATTTCTTAAGATGCAGGGATTACTGCAGACTGCACAATAGGTAATCTATTATATTTTGACCAGATCCATGCTTAAGCATGCCAAGGGTTACTTTAATGTTTAAGTTCCCCCTTGATACAATGGTTTATTCCAAATGTCAGGCCATCAATATAATATATGGTCATAAATACCATAATATGTTCAAAGAGAAAGAATATTATTGCACACTCATACAAAATTGTATGCCAGTGGAAACAATGCACTACCACCATGTGTGGCCATGATTGGTGCAATAGACCAATTTGTGTAAATAACCTAAGTATACAATTTTATTAAACTGAGCAAGCAATGTTTGATGAATTTTCCAGGAATTTTTGGGACTCCTACTGCGGAAAATGTAAAAAGGCTTTCAAACCCACTTCCCCTGCATTTCTTGTGTGACAATATCCGCATGTCAGGAAACTTGGGCGCCATACTAAGAGCTGCTGTGGGGGCGGGATGTGAGAAAGTACTACTTACAAAAGGTTTGTAATTTAGTTATGTATGTATGTGTATGTATGTATGTGTGTGGACTCCCTTTTCCGCACTCAAACTCCAAATTGGTTCATTGTGCGTGGGAGTTTGGCTAGTGGGTTAGCCAGCCCAACTCCGCCCAGAAGCACAGAAGCTTCCTGGGGTCTTCGCAGGCTTCGCGGAGTGACCTTGGGTTGCCAAGGATTTGTGCGCGGTGAGTTGCTACGCCCACGCATTCCAGGATTACGTGGGCAGCTGATTCCTCTTCGGTTAGACACCCTCTGCAGAGTGGGCTGTCTGTGGCTCCGATGTTGTAGAAGTGTTTGTTCAGGGGGCAGTGACCGGTTAGGGTCCCCACGATGATCCGGAGATCTGTTCTTTTAAGACTTCGCAGGCGACGTGTCAGCCGTGGTGAGATGGCAGGTAGGGCTGCTCTTGACTGTCTGCAGTCCGTGGCCTGTCCCCAGCGTCCATTGTGTTTGTTTATAGTGCGGTGTCGCATCCACGCGCGCAGCTGGGAGAATGGCAGAGGGAGGAATGGGGCGGGACCTTCCGTAGGTGTTCCTGATCCTCTTCTGGCCAATTCATCAGCAGCATCGTTGCCAAGTGATCCACTATGTCCCTTAATCCATTGTAGAGTCACTTTATTTTTCGCCGCAATTTTCTCTAGGGCTAGGTGACACTCGTAAACGAGTTTGGAGTTACAGCTGTGGCTTTCCAGAGCTCTTAGTGTTGCTGTGCTGTCAGAGAGAATGCGTATGTTGTAGTTTTCGATCTCTCGCCTGTAGATCGCAGTTGCAGCTTCGGTAATGGCCGCACATTCACATTGGAAGATGGAGCTGTGTGTGCCTAGTGTCATTGAAATGTTGATGTTGAGGTCCATCGAGTGTACTCCAGCGCCCGTTCCTTGTTTGGTTTTGGAGCCATCGGTGTAGACACGGACTTCACTGGTACCTGATTGATCTCTTAGGTCCTCGTATAGTTGTATATGGTAGTGTTTTTGGAATATCCGTTGTTTGGAGGTCTTGTCACATGGGGCAGCTAGCAGTGGCTCATGTGTCATCGCCTGGTTTAGGATGGCTGCATGCAGGCTTCTAGGGTTACCCCATAAGCCCTGGTGTTTGAGCCTCAGGGCGGCCATAGTCGCCTCCTGCTGTATGTAGAGGTCAAGCGGAGTTAGGCCTAGAATGATCTCAAGTGCAGCCGTCGGGGTTGTTCTCATGCAGCCTGTAATGGCGGAGCATGCGAGTCTTTGAAATCGTTGGAGCTTGGCGATTACGGTGCTTAGTTCGGTTCTGGGCCACCATACGATTGCTCCATAAGTGAGTATGGGTCTTATCACTGCCGTGTAGAGCCACATGGTTATTTTCGGGGAGAGTCCCCATGTTTTCCCAAGCATTCTGCTACATTGAAAGAAGGTTGTGCAGGCTCGCTGTATTTTGTAGTCAAGATGTTTATTCCATAACAGTTTGTTATCTAAGATGATCCCTAGATACTTGACTTCGTTAGTTAATTTTATTTCTGTGTTGAATAGCTTAGGGAGTCTCAAGTTTCCTAGGCTCCGTTTGTTAGTGAACATTATGAGTTCCGTTTTGGTAGGGTTGACCGATAACCCATGTCTTGTACACCAATTTTCGATTGTTTTAAAAGCTGATTTCATGAGGTCACATAGTACGTTCTCGAAACGTCCAGTTGTCAGTATAGCTAGGTCATCCGCATATCCTACTGTAAACAGTCCTCGGCCATTTAGTTTCTGGATGAGTTCGTCTACAACTATGTTCCATAGCAGTGGTGAAAGAACGCCACCCTGTGGGCAGCCTCTAGCCACTATACCTCTGGTTGTTGTGTTAACTGTGAATTGTATAGCTCTGTATCTAAGCATATTGTTTATCCATTCTGCTAGCGTTGGGGCTACGCCATACCGTTCAAGTGCCAGGCTTATGCTGCTGAAGGATGTTTTGTCAAAGGCACCTTCTATATCGATGAAGGCGCCCAGAGTTGATAACTTGTTGGTAAATCCGTCTCCTATTCGTGTTACCACGCTGTGGAGTGCTGATTCAGTTGACTTGTCCTGACTGTAGGCATGTTGATGTGGATGTAGGGGGTTGCGTAGTAGGGTGTGCCCTCTTATCTCCAGATCACACAGCCTTTCTAGTGTTTTAAGAAGGAACGATGTGAGACTTATTGGTCGAAAGGATTTCGCCAGTGTGTAGTCGCTCCTCCCTGGTTTTGGGATGAATACTACCTTCACTTCCCTCCATTTTCTAGGTATATAGCGATGGGCAACACAGCCTCTAAAAATGTTGACAAGATAGTCAGCCAGTAAGTCGGCACTCCATCTTAGGAGACCCGGGAATATCCCGTCTAGTCCTGCCGACTTGAAGGGAAGGAAGCTGTTGATGGCCCATAGTACCTTTTCTCGATCGATGAGGTCATGGGCTACGATCCAGTCTTGGATACTGGATGTTCGTTCAGTACACATATCCCATTCGTGGTTGTCTGTTATCTGACACCCTGGGAAGTGTGTTTCTAGCAATAATTCGCTTGTTTCAGCATCTGATTTAGTGTAGGTGTTATCAGGTTTCTTGAGACATCCAAGTGTACGCTCCGGTCCACTTGATAGTATGCCTTTTGTTCTGGTTGCATGGCTCGTGCTTTCTATGTTTGTGCAAAAGCGTTTCCAGCATTCCAGTTTCCTGGTTCGTATACGTTTTTTATAGGTTGATTTTGTGGATTTATAGTTTTCCCAGTCCTTGATTTGTCGAGTGTTGATTGCTCTGTTGAACAGGCTCCTTACTTTGCGGCGTAATCTCTGCAGTTCGGGGCCCCACCAATGTCGCTTTGGCCCCACCGGGGGTATGACGAGGGGACATGCTTGTTCATAGCTGTGGGTTAAAATGTGGGTAAGTTTGTTCACGTATTGCTCGATATCTTCGATTTTTACGTTGTTTGGGGGCACGTTCTCGGTCTCAAGAGCTGATCGGACCATTTTTACAAATTTAGTCCTGTCTGTCTTGCGTGGGGCGCGCCTAGGTTGCGGTGTCGGTAGGTTCATGCGGAGACTGAATCTAATCCATCTGTGGTCCGAGCATGACGCCTCGTCTGAGACGTGCCAGTCGGTGATAGAGTGGGACACCTTTTCTGTAGTAAGTGTGAGGTCAATGATGGTTTGGGCTCGAGAGGTGACAAATGTTGGTTCTGAACCTCTATTGAGTATTGTGAGATTGGTAGTAAAAAGATAATTTACCAGCTCTTCTCCTCGGATGTTTGTCTTGTCGCTGCTCCAAAGGGTGTGGTGCGCGTTGGAGTCGGTGCAGATGATAAGTTCTGTATTCTCCCGCTCGCAGTACTCGACTAGGGATACCACCTCTGCCGTTGGTATGTCCTCGTCGCCTGGCAGGTAGGCGGATGCTAGGACTACACTCTCGTTAGGTCTAGTGGCGAGCCTAACGGCAGTTAGGTCTCTGGAACAGAACTCGGTGATTAAAAGTGTTTGTAAATGTTTAGGAGTGATAATGCAGGTTCTGGGATTACTTACGGTGGTGTCGAGTAGGAGTTTTCCACTGGTGTTGCTTAGACCACAGATTCTGCCCTTCCTAATCCACGGCTCTTGGATTAGGGCTATGGTCTGGGGGTTTTCCTCCAGCGCTCTGCGCAGCGAAGCCGTGGCTGTGAGGCTGTGCTGGAGGTTGGTTTGGAGGATGGGGATTTTAGGAGTGCCGGATTGGAGAGGAGTTGAGGCAGCTGTCGCTGGCCTCACTCCCCTCGACGTCCAGAAAGCACTCTTCATCCTCTGGTTTGGGTGTGGACGGAGGATCGGTTTCCACATCCATGTTTTCAATTTGGCGCTCTGGTGTTTTTTCGCCAGTATTCGGTTTTTGAGGGGTTGGTTTGGGCTGAGCGTCGCCTTTTGCGCGGGTTGGTCGAGGATCCTCCTCCAGGATTCGGATATAAATGTTACCCATACGCCAGTAGAGGCGGCGCTCTTGCTGTTTGAGTTTGTTAACGTCAGACTCTGGAACACGAAGGAGCAGGTGGACACCAGGTGATTCCCGCTCCGTCTGTTTTTCCGCTCTCACCAGGGACCAAGAGTTGACGTTAACAAACTGGTTTTGCATCGCCAAAATCCTCCGCAGTCTGTCGATATCCTTGTTTGGTTCAGGGATAAACAGACCACAGAGGATGCGCCGTTGGATTTCCGCTTGAGGTCTGACCACAAGCTTAGTCCCGGCGATAGGCGATGCGACGGTATCCACCGCACAACGGAGCCACACTAGAGCGACGTCGTCCTCACACCACAACTTGAGGACTCCCTCGCTAAAGTGCGCCTTGCCACGGAACCGGACTTTAGATGTTTGGGACGACGTCGCCGGGTCGAGTAGTTCGTCCTCGTGCTTCGTCTCCAAACAAGTCCGGATGACCGTGACCTGCTCGGCCGTGAGGTCGTTGAAAGGTTCAGTCATAACTGCCACGCACAGCTCGTTTGCCCTGAACGCCGCTGCATAGCTGACCGACCCTTTATGTTTGGTGGTCCCCGATTTCACGCGCTTGCTGTCTCCAGTAGGCGTGGTTGTATCGTCGGGGCGGGACCGTTTGGTGGTGGGTTGAGACGGCATGTTGGGGTTTGCCGCGGTGGGTTTTTGGGTTTTAGCTGCCAGTTTGCCTGCGCGTTTCCCTCTAGGCTTGGATCGACGGCGAGACTGGCTGCTTTCGCTTGTCGCTGGTGATGCCTTGGGCACCGCCTGCGCCTGGACCTGTTCGGCCTGACCAGAGGTCGAGCTTACTGGGGTCGGTGACTTGGCTCCAGGTTGGAGTTGCCGTCTCCCGTCAGCAGCCTTCTGTCTTGCCTGCGCCCTTGCCTGAGAGTCCGCCTTGGCCTTCTGGCGCTTGTTATTTTTGTTTTTGCGCGGAGAGACTAAAGTCCACGTTGGCTCTGTCTGTTGCGCGGGTATGGCATCTTTTAGAGCGGACAGCTCAATCTCCGTGTCTTTTGTCGCAGCCATAGGTGGCGCTGACGTGGACGCAGTTTTCGAGGTTGTCGCACTCAGGGAAGCAGCTGGGTTCCCGCTCGGCATTGTCGAAGACGCAGCCTTGCGGGAGCCTAGCGCGTTCAAAGATGCAATTGGTCTTGCGTTCGAAGACGCTCGAGGGGTAGTAAGAGCATGCGCGACCGAAGCCGCAGCAGTACTCGAAGCAGTAGGAGCATGCGCGACCGAAGCCGCAGCAGTACTCGAGACTGTAAGAGCATGCGCGACCGAGGCCGCAGCAGTACTCGAAATTGCCACCGGGGTGGCCTGTGTTGGGTTGCTGGGATTTCTTTTAGAAGCCATGGTTGGGAAGGTTGAGAGATCATTCATGTAGTTATCCACCCGCCACGGAGTCCTCAGTCGGGGACGTCGCGTGCTCCGCACGCGATCGCCAGAGTTACTACATGAACTTAGGGCCCCCATCCTGTAAAATAGACGAGACTGAACGTTGCGAAGGATACTGGGGCTGCCTGTGACCAAAGAGGAAGCCACATGCTCACTCCAGGTCCCGCGCCTCGCTGTCTGCCTACCCCCCAGGTAAGGACCCTCGCCAACGACCCTCAGACGGGGCGTCACAGCCGATTGATCGTAAGTGGCTAGCTCACGACCGCCCGTGTGAAGAGAAATCCAGACCAAAGAGATGTGTTGATAGTAGCAAGCACAACCACCGGCTCGCTACGATCTCAATCACCAGGACTCCTTCATCCTCCGGTACGGGTTCCTGCGCACGGCACAAACACGCAGGAGGTCATTACTATCCACCAGAATGTTTATCACACAATGGTGAACCCGCCGGAACATGACCTCTCCATTCCAGGCAGCGTTCGTCTGGTGGTTTTTGTTACGTCTATTTCCGAATGAAATAGACCAAAAACAGGGAGCAACCACGTGAAGGATTCCCCACCAGACTTGCCTTAGGGATCGGCGACTGTTGCGCTACATTCCCCTAAGACCATTCGCGGCCTACCCGTCTTGAAGAGACGAAGTAGGTCAGGCATGTATCTATACTAGGCAAGCAGCTTAAACTAGGAAATCTAGAAAGCAAGAGCAAGCTAGGCAACGCAACTATTAAAGCATAGACACAGACCTTTCCCCGTAATTTAGTTATAATCTTACTGTAAGAATGGAGACCTAATGGCGCGGTGGGCGAGTAGCGCAAGAGGTAGGGGTAGGTCTATTCCCGCTGCAGGAAAAATGTTTGCAGATATTTGTTCAGGGTCCAGGTGTTTGTACCATGGTATTTACGATACGAGACTGTTAGAGAGTCGAGTGTGGTTAGAGAGGTATTGAAAATCAAACCTGTCCAATGTACTATTTATATTCTGAACAGTCAAATTACTCTGACTTAAAAAAATGACATGTTTCCAGGTTGTGTCGACGTGTGGGATCCGAAAGTGATCAGAAGCGCCGCAGGGGCCCACTTCAGGCTGTCCATCCAGCATTCAATAGACTGGGACGAAATGCCTTCGTACCTTGAACCAGAATCATCCATATTCATCGCTGATAGCAATGCACAGGTAGATTTTGTCATTTCATGAGCTTGTGCTAGATTTTGTTATTTCAAGAATTTATGCATGAGCTTGGTTGGTGGTCAACTCTTGTTTAAAGAGTGTTAGTTCAAAATTATTCAAATATGCATAAATTTGAATGAAAAAGTTCACTCTTTTCGTTCAATCAAATGATTCGACTGCCCAACTGCTCTCATACTGCATCAAAAGTCCAGTCAATGGAACAGAATGTCTTGAATGTTTTTGAACAAAAAAGTGGCTGCTTCCTTACCTTTTTCTTTAAAAGTTCAATGGTAAAGATCACTAGTTTCATTCAATTGACTGACAGTTATTCAATGATTCAAAGGTCTCGGAAGAAGAAGAATCAGAGATGATTGAAGATCAAACCAACTCGCAGATTCCAGTGCTGCCGTATTATGGAGTGGAGTTCGCGGCAATGAAACACATCACGATCGTGATCGGCGGAGAGACTGAGGGAATCAGCGAGGATAGCTATGCGTAAGAAACAAAAAAACTATTAAAAGCTACCAAAGACGTATCGAGACACGTTATGTTAGGGGGCCTCATACCTCCTAAAGTTGTAAGAGGAAATCCGTCGAACTAAGTTTCGTTGGCATTTCCTATCGAAACTATTTGTTATATTTTGTTTCATAATTCTAGGACTTGAGGTTAAAAAGTCAAAGAAAGGACAACCTTAGCTTATGTTAAGCTGTATATTTATAGTATAGTATCTGAGTTTCTATAGGCATACACTTTCTTTGGGTGGCATTACAATGCATGCCAGTTACTCGCCAGTACAAAATAAAGACAAACTTATTCCAGTAAAAAGTACAATGGGTACTTTACAATAATATAATAATAATGCTGGGCATTTTTCACACAGCATCATCTAGCCCCAAACTAAGCAGAGCTTGTATATGAGAACGACATGACTGATATACTACTCATACTTTTTTTTTGTAAATAAATACATATTATACATAGAAAACACCCAGACCCGAGACAAATATTGGCTTAGTGGCCCATGCTTTCAGACATATTATTCTTTATTTTAGGTCCACACAGAGAATATAGACAAACCTCTACCAATACACGCCACTGTGCCCGGTGTTCGGCTCTTAACATCCACTTTCTGCCCGCCGCTCTTTTTTAAGTCATCGCTCCACCTAGCCGAGGGGCGCCCCAAACTATCTTATTTTTTTATATTACCCCTAGCATAGAATAACTTTTAACTACGTTTACAGGTTAGCAGCTGAAAAGAACGGCGTCCGCCTGAATATTCCCCTACAAAGAGGAGTGGACAGTCTCAACACGGGCATGGCCACAGCAGTAATCGCCTTCGAAATAAGGAAACAGCTCATCCAAGCTTGGACGAAGCTCAAGAAAGATAGATTACACGGGGTGGCGACGTAGTTTTAGGATAGATACATTTATTTTGCCTTAGTATTCGATAGTAGTTAGAATATATAATATAGATGTTGATTTATGAATTATCTTTCTTTTGAGTAGGTAGACCCTTTGGTAATATAGAACAATAGATATAAATTATAATTAATCAATAAATAAATAATGCTGGACATTTTCACACAGCATCATCGAGCCCCAAAGTAAGCAGAGCTCGTGTTATGGGAACTACATGACTGATATACTACTTATATATATTTTTTTTTGTAAATACGTACATATTATACATCGAAAACACATATACACATGCAAATATTTGCAGATACAAACATTTGTCCCGCAGCGGGAATCAAACCCGCAACCTTCTGCGTGTCAGGCGGGCCTTCGCCCACTGAGCCACAGATTATTTATTATTTTTTAACGCCGATGTTATTTATGGTGTGATCTCCGATCCGGAGGTCGTGGTATCGAACCCGCTCATGCACCAATGGATTTGCCACTCGAATAATGTATGTGCACAGTAAAAAGTTCTTAAAACGGTGAAAGAAAATATGTTGTGACTCCACGTAATGTGAGACAAGGACAAGACGATAAAAAAAAATAGCTGACTGATATTCAGCATGAAAGTTTGTACTTAGTGTAAGCAAGTGTCTTGCGTTTTTTTGATTCGCTTACGTTTCATCACTGATATTCAGCCAATTACATTAAGAATATTCAAAATAATGAAGGAAAATATCGTGAGGCAACCGGCATGCCTAAGAACCATAGATTCGAAAGTATGTTTGCATTCTACGTAAGAGGTTGCAAACTCATCGCTGCTAATTAGAGCGATGAGTTGACAACACAAACCGATGGCACATGTGTCCGAATTTTTTTTTCTTGGACATGCCGGTTTCCTCACGGTGTTTTCCTTCATTGTTTTGAATATTCTCAATGTAATTGGCTGAAAGTCGGTGATGAAATGTAAGCGAGGCAAATAAACGTAACACACTTGCTTACACTAGAACGTTCATGCTAAAAATCAGTCAGCTAAAATTTTTTTTATCATCTTGTCCTTGTCTCACATTACGTGGGGTCACAACATGTTTTCTTCTTCCACTTTCCTCTCTATGCAGTCGTCTCCGTACTAACTCTTTTCTTACTCATGCCATATTTTACACTCTTCTCGTTTCGACATTCTTCCCACCACATGACGTGACTATACCAAATAAATAAATCAATAATACTGGTCATTTTTCACACAGCATCTACTAGCCCCAAACTAAGCAGAGCTTGTATTATGGGAACTACATGACTGATGTACTACTTGTATACTTTTTTTTAAATACATACATATTATCCATAGAAAACACCCAGACCCGAGACAAACATTGGCTAATCGTACAAACATTTGACCCGCAGCGGGAATCGAACCCGCAACCTTCTGCGTTACAGGCGGGCCTTCGTCCACTGCGCCACAGAGGTCGTCAAGCTAATCTATTACTCCTAAATTTTTCCGTCACTATTTTCAGATTTTCCCTGCTAAAGGTACTCATTCCTTACACCTCAATATTTGCATCACAGTTGCGTGCACACTTTTTTCATCAATCCCTTTGGTCGGCCAACAGCCAGATCCATAATCCAACGTTTTATACCCTGAAATGCAGTGTACGTTTTTAGAAATAGATAACGTACTATTGTTCTCCTCAGTACCTATTGTCTTCAATTTACGTGTGTAATTTGCCAACAGGCGTAATAGGTATCTGTAATTAGCAGTATGTTAGGTCCTATTGTGTCAATTTCGCGAGCTCTGAAGCGGCCCGGGTAGTGTAGTGAGGATCAAAAACGGGGCTTACGCCTGACACTCCCGAATACGGAATTCTTTTACCACATTGGACACTATAACCATCAGTCAATTGGACACTTTCACCCACAAACAATAAATTTAAAAACAAGCTTTGTAAAAAGGCATACCTACTATATCGTATCCGATTTTTTACATGATAAAAACTATTGGGGTCAAAGTTTCCATCCATAAATTATGTCACACGTTAAGGGGGAGTGAGGGGGTCAACAAAGTGTGACATAGTGTGACAAGAGGGGGGACGAGTCATAAGCTTTGTGACGTCACATATATAAATATGTAAAGTATTAAAACTGTGAACTGCAACTTTAAACGAAAATCATTAAAATATTAGCAACTCTTGGCATTATTACAAGGTTTAAATTATTTCTTACACTCATTAATTTATTATTGAAGATAATTTATAATAATTTCCGAAGCGCTGTTTTAATTTAGTAATTTATTAATTTGAAATTGCAAAATATGTGACGTCACACCAGGTGTGGGGGATAACACAGATGTGACCACCTGTGACAACGGGGGGAGGGCTTCAAAAATCATGAAATTCGTGTTACGTAATTTATGGATGGCCCCTTAGATAAAAAATGTACTTATTGTTTTGTAAAAGGATTATTAAAAAGAATAACCAGCCTTGTTACTGCCTTTCTTTCCTTCCTTTCCTTGGCCGCGGAGGAACAGGCAGTAGGTATGTAAAATTGACGTTTCAAAAGTGATACTTGTGATTTTAATATTTATTAAGTAAATTTGAACTTTGAGTCCTAGCCTACATCAAGCTGCCCACTCATTACACTGACAAAATGGCATTGGAATTATTTCGCTACCATGTTTAAAAATAGAACGTGAGTAATGGTAAGTGGTGAGTAATGAACGTAAAGAAAATGTTTTCTCGAATAAAACTTTCCCATTTTCAAGTTTTAAAAGTTTTGGACATTGCTAAGCTTGTCGAAATGAGTGTTCGCTCTCCTAGTCATTATGCTAGTCTAATTAGGGGGCTGGTCATTAATATAACACGACATGTATAAGAAAGAACGACTGAACGAAAGAAGGAACGCTAAAGACAAACAAACAAACACGCTCACGACTGTCTTCCCCTTGGTGGACATCCTCAGATACATAGTGAGTAGATCTTCGAGGATACCAAGTAGGGGGTAGTCAGAGGCACGTCCAAACATTACATTTGGTACATGCCCGCATTTTGCAAGTTAGCATTCCACGCTAAGGACGACTGGTAGAGAATGCTGTATAGCATTAAGTTCTCCCTCAATAAAGCATTAAATAAACATATAAAAGAAAGTTGAATAAACAAACTATCAATTAATTGTAAAAAAAAAACCCACGATTATTAATTTCTTCTTGTTCTTCAGCCCCCCTAGTAAATGTGGAGATAAAACCGTATTTTTGTTTTTCCAAGCTCTTCGGATTGAACAGATACAAATACAAATACAAATACAATACAAATACAAATGTTTATTTCAGTAACTTAATCTACGTATACATATGTGAGTTTGAGATCCCCTTTTAAGTATGTAGATACCTGTGGTAGGAGATCTCGCTCTTCCGTGACAGTTTTTCTTCGAGACTAAGTTCTAAATTGTAGTGTGTGTGTGTGGTGTGGTGTGTGTGTGTGTGTGTGTGTGTGATAGAGAGAGAGTGGGCTAGGGTGTGATCGTATGTTTAGAGAGTATTATGAGTATATGATGTATGTATGTATTAAGAAACTATTTCTAAAAGTGTTTCAGTTTCCTCGTAGCTTAGCGTCAGTAACCATTCCGTTAAGGGTTTTTTACATTTAAAGTGGTTAAGTGGATATATATTCTTAGTCTTATTGATAGTGTTATAGAGGTGGGTTGCTTGTGTAGTATATTGTCGCGAAGCAAATTTGGTACGAACAATTGATTTAAACGTTACTCTATCCTTCCTTCTTTTATTAAGCAGTGTCGGGTCATATTTTAAGGATCTGTGTAGCCTTAGAACTGAGTTTAAAATGTATAATTTTCTAACCGTTAGTATACCTGAATTTTTATAGAGCACGTTTGTAGAGAACCTATAAGGCTTAAAATACATAACTTTTAATAAATACCTTTGTGCACGTTCCAATTCGAGGAACTTTGTTTTGGTAGCTCCACCCCAGATCGGTATACAATAATTTAGAATAGATTGTGCCAAAGAAGTATATATATCTTCTTAAGAAACATTTTGTAGTCGTTCAAAACGATTGCATTACAATCGGTTTTGGAAAATTGTAGCTTCTCTTGTACCTTTTATGTATGAAGCTTTTCACCACACTATATTTTTCACCATTTGGGCACGAAGTCATATTCGGATGTAACGGGTCACCAAAAAAGAACCAATGACGATCGAACAATAGGAATTAATGAATGAATGATAATACTTTTTTGTAACCACATGGAAATTAAAAAAAAAAAACGAAAACTTTACAAAGCTAAAAGTGCAATAGACGGTTTTATCGCTTAGAAGCAATTGTTAATCTCTTACAGAGAACCTTTGGATAGATAGGAATCTATAAGAATAAATGATTGTTAACACAGGGAAACCTAGTTAGGGGTTAGAGCTCGGCCATGTACTCGTTATTTTAGTGTCATTACTGTGATCGCAGTTAATACATTACCTACTATCTGTATGAGCCAAGTTATCAAAACATACTTATAAGTTAATATGGTTATCTTTTATCTAGTACCTACTTACTTTGCATGCAGTAAATAGATTGTATAAGCAAGTTATGGTCAAATAAATAAGTTATTATTTGTATTGTAATCCCGGGGTGAAACTGACCTTTTTTTAACTTATCCTTTCCCGTGCCCACATAAAATATCTCGTAGGTTCCTTACTACGTCCCTGCTCCAAAGGTAATTGGAGCCGCGCTGAGCTCGTCTGCCGGAAATGCCTCCATTACCTGAAACGTTAAATACATGTGTAGCATGTTGAATCGAATTACCTAGAATATTTTTGCAACGAGCTGAGGGCCTGGTCAAAAAGACTCGGTGGCGGCGGTGGCGATTGGATTGAGCGAAATCGATAACCCATTTTTCAATGAAAAAGTTACTGGAGTATAACAGCCAATAGTCGCATTTATTAATTTTTATAGTCTTTTCGTTGGTATCAGGAACCTAGTAGGCTCGGGACAAATATTAGCAGATTGTGCAAATATTTTTGTCGCTCAGCCGAAACCGAATCCACCGGCTACTTGAAGAAAACAAACGTTCTAGGTACAGGAACTGCCTTCGTCGTATTACTAAATTACGACTTCTGTATGAAATTTCTGATAATTCGGTTGATATTGGGTTAATTTTAGATCATAGTAAGATCTTCTAAGTCCTAGGATTTCCAGGGCCTCGGTTGTTTGCAAAAACTTTATTTCGAAAAGCACGATTCATACAAAAACAGTCATAACATGAGAAACTTTTGGGATAAAGCAATTTTGTTTTCACTTTCGGCTTATGTTCGACCTGTGCCTTTAGTAGTTACCCGCGACGTAGTAGGTATGTTTGTCTGTCAGCATTTATCTCCGAAACTTCTGCGATATTAAATGCGGTTTTTTTTCAATCGATCTAAATGTTTAGGATGGTTCTTAGTAGGTTTAATCGCCACAAGTCACTAGACGGCTTTGCAATAGGCGATGGAAAACAAGTCGTTTTATTTTTTTTACAAAAAATAACTTTTTGGGAGTAGTCATAAACGTTTTAAACCTACATAGTTGTGAAAGTCTGTTAAATGGTGTACACTACGATATAAAATATAATGTACTTATAGGTATGTTGTATGGCAGCGCTGCTAAAAGCTACGTACCTACTTAGTAAAAGCAATATCAAAAGAAATCGTTGGCCATTTCTTCATATTTTCGTTTATGTTGTCATCGTCAATTGCCTTTTAAATAAGAAAAATATTTTGAGAGCTCGTGGAATCATAAGGTGAACGATTCGCCCTTTTGACTTCGATGTAGGGCGAGAGACGTCACGTAGGTACTTTACTTGACTCAGAATAGGGCACTAAAAGCAACGACCAAGTCTTCCAAAGAATGCGTACAAACCACTCTACTTCGGTACATGAAAACTAGACATTCCTATTTAGCACTAGCTTCTAGCTTTGTTCGTGTAGCACCTATATAAGTTGTCTATGATATTATTCCAGGCCACAAATAATATTTAAGGTTTCCGCGATTGTTATTAAATTGTAAATACACTTTTAAACGGAGTAATCGCGTTGTTTTGTACAAAATGAAAAGTCTTCGAAATATCAGAAATAAAGATAAATCATATTTTTAAAAGTGTTTAGTTAACAACATATTCCTTTCACCAAAACAATCAGAAAATATTCCTATTGTCAACAACAGCAACTTAGATTGTTTTGAGCTGGTTTTGCAAATTGAGATAACTTATCTTTTATATGGACAATATTATATTTTATTAGTGTTTAATAATATTCGGTGAAATAAAAAAAAACATTGAATTGAATTGAATAAATCATCACGACTTCAAATATATCTAAAGAATTGTCCTCAATCAAGGACAGATTGCCTGATTATATTACAAGATTATAAACAAGGCAAAATTATTCGATGTCTGCTTTTTCGATTATAAGTGTCACAATCGCTATCTTCTCAAAACGTAAGACGTGCATATTTCTTAAGGAATTCTTAAATAAGGCCTCTATCGACAGATTTTAAATTACTTCAAAGGTGTCTTCTCATATTTAATAATAAAAAATGCTGGACTTTCACACAACGTCATCTAGCCCCAAACTAAGCATAGCTTGTACTATGGGAACTACATAACTGATATAATACTTATATACTTTTGTTTTGTAAATACATACATATAAAATACACAGACCCTAGACAAATATTTGCAGATTATACAAACATTTGTACCGCGGTGGGAATCGAACCCGCAACCTTCTGCGTCTCAGGCGGGCCTTCGCCCACTGCGCCACAGAGGTCGTCATCCACTTAAAATTTCTCATAAATAATGGCAATAAAATAAAGAATTCAATTTAATTTCATTGAATAACGTAGTCTGCTTGTGTTTCCCTGTTTATTACCTGTCTTATCTTGATTTGTAATAATAACGGAACCAGACGACAATGTGGAAAGCCCGCCACCCTATAGTAGGTACCTAAAGACCGAGGACATCTTAAAAGTTGCAGGAAGTCCTTGGATATATGTAGATAGCCTGAGATCGTTTGTCACGGCACTCTTAGTCTACGTCCTGGTAGTCAGGCCCAGGTTCATGATGAATGAAATCCTTGATTTCTTCATGAGGGCCAGTCGTGTCTTAGCTGCTCTAAAGCGATTGTCATTGCGGTTTTTATAAGCTGCCAAGTTGACTGACGTCACCAACTGGTTGACTGCGTATAGTCTGCAGTGATAGGCACAAAACGAGGCTGGCAAGGATGTAACGGGCCACATCAATCACTGGATTAAAGTTGACATCATACTGGCTAGCCTACATACTACTCGAGTCATAAATTAGTACTTGACATCCTTTCAGAAGACAGCTAGATGAAGCAATTTATGTGATATTTGCACTAATACAACTTTCAAGTAACTAAGTCTATAAGAACTTACGGCATGGCAAATAAGAGTCACACACAGAACGATCATAAAAGCGGCAATATTTGACAGTTTTTCGTATAATTAACGTTTCTTTAGGACTTTTTCTTGACTACCTATAAAATGAGCATGTAATTCCTTATTCTAGAAAGTACGCTATTCTACAGCTATTGTGGACTTACTTGGGCAAATTAAGTTCAATTTATAGACATGAATGATCTAGAAATACCTATCGAAGCCATGCTGTCCCAGGTCTTGGTAAAACTTGGCTTATAAAGTTCGCTCTGTAAAACCTTCCTAGAACTAGATATTTTCGCTGGCTTATAAGAATACTAGTATATACCACTACTGTATCATATCAACGGTTACCCATGCATTTATGGAAGTTTGGTCAGCTTGCGAAAGGACTTTTGAGGTTTTTGGTTGATCGAACCTCAACAACTCCAAAATCCCAAAAGTTAATCGGTAATATTCCTCACGCCTTTCAAAGTGACCACAAAATAGAATTTATAAAAGGGAATTAAGTTCCTAATAAGTTACTAAAGCTAGTCCTCGATATTTTTTAAGAAAAAAATGATTGCTATCTTGCAATCATAAAGTACACAGTGAATTTCAAACAAGTGTTCTGCATAAATATTTTTTTTAACAAGTCAAATCTCGTACTAAAACAACTTCGCTCTAAGTTGAGAATGCGCTAACATTCCACGTCATCGCCTCTCCCACTTTATCCTTTGAATTTTGATTGCATAACTTGTGAACATACTTTGGACGTTAGCGTCTGAAATTCTCCTATCCTCTTATTTTATTTTATCCTCTCTTAAGATACTCGGAAGAAGTTTATACGTACCTAATATATAGATATAAAAAAAACAGCCAATATCATAGGTGTTAGTATTTCACGAGGCTATACAGACGTGGCCTATCTCAATCGGGAGGATGGAATTAGAGGATTTTTCAAAGGAGAATTCGTAGCTAGTTAAGGATGTGAAACGTAGGAAGGAGGCGTTGTCGGTCAATACTGGAGGTGGTGCGGTGTGGAGCGCTGCGCAGGCGTGTCGGGTCGGCTTCCCCGCGCGCGACGCTCGGCCCACCACGCACGCACGCAACTCGCGAGTCAGCCGTCGAGCGCTGCGATCGCGCGCGCCCGTCCGCCCGAGCGCACGAACACGCGAAAACCATGTGTCATGTTTTCATCACAGAAGCATACCTTCTGCACTCTATACCCAATCCATGAATGAATAAATCGCGGATAGACGTTTTGTACGTAAACCCACCAGGACAGCTTTCGCGGAAGTCTGGTTTTTCTCGTAGGCTCTCGTGGCCGTTGACACTGCAGCGTTCGGATTCCGCTGTGCGAGAGTGTGTGATTAATCCGCTAATAAGTCGGGGACGTCAGCTGAGACGCGTAAACATTGGCCAAACTTTGTCAGGAGTGTTGACCATGGGTTCGGCGGAACCGCGCACTTAGACGTCGACACTCTACATTCCTGAAAACTTCCAAGATGCGGCGACTAACTCTTCTGTTCCTGTTAACAGGTAAGAATTATGCTTATTTCTATCAAAATCAATAACTAAGCTTAGACCCTGTAGACGCTAGCTGGTTTTTACTTACCGAGATGCCGGTTTAGGAGTTGTTTATCCAAACAAGACCAACTGCACCTGTTTTTCCTTTGTAAATTAGCATTCGCAATTAGCAATTGCCTGTCGACATAAGTTTTTGTTTGCCTTACCTGTAAACGTCCCTAAAACGTACATACAACGGAATTTAAGCGCTATAACTACTTTTTAAACGACGATTTATTATAATTTTTAAACCTTTACGCTTCTTAATGCATGCCCACGGCTAAAACCCTTTTTCTCTTATCGTTATCACCAATTAGTTTTATCCTGTTGTTAATAAATTCCAGCTTCTTCCTTTTTATCATCGTAAGAAAGCTTGTACCTTCGCTTTAGCCTCATGCTGCTCCATATATCACTCGCCTTGAAAAATAAGTTATAAGACTGCCAAAAGACCCTCGTCCCGAGCAATTCAAAGAACAAATGGGACGGTTTGAGATAAAAAGGGCATTTTTTTTGCGTACGAACTCATTTCTACGAACAATTGCGGTTGCTTTTGTCCTTATATTTTTTACTCAATTCTAAATTGTTCGTCGTTTCTAATTTTATTTAATCCTTATTATGAATTGTTTCTTTTTTATTTACCTCATCAACAATTATCTTGAAATTGTTGAAAGGTCTTCCATACACAAAGATTTCCGAACGAGATATAGCGTGTAGATATATATATTGACGAAAGCACATCCATTGTTGCGTGGACATCTGCGGATATCATCTATGATTATATAGGAGTTGGTTCCGCTTTGTTCAATTGGTTATGATGCGGCATATTAATAATATTTGGTTTAGCCTTTCTTGATATCGCCAAGGGCTCTAGCCAACTTTTTAGTAATTTAGTCTTTTTAGGCAGCACCGTATTCAAATCGGTTTTATTTCCTGTGATCGGTTGACCTGATTCAAAATATTCATGTTTCAGAGCAGATGGCAAACTCGAAAATCCTCCAATCGTTTTCATACAAACAGCTAGGCTAGGATTAAGGTTTTTATTTATGGAAGCCAACGACAGGTGTTCAATTCAGGTAGAGCCAGAACAGATACCGTTCGTCCATTGGGGCCGTTTTTTTAAAACAAAATCGCTCAATCACTGCCCGAATCGAATAGTTGCTACGCTAGCAATATAAAACAAGTGCCTGTGGAGTAAAAACTAGGTTTTCCATTTGGCGAGTTGCAAATTGCCAATAACAATTCAATCCTTGCTCAGGACCCGAAGTTCTGAGCTTTCAGATTGCTTTACTTGATAATATTTTTATAGGTATAATCTAGACGGGACTTCTATTCTTTCTGACTTCGAATTGTGTTCATTCGCACTCTCTTAACTTATGTTTGAGCATTGAAAAAGAAATTGCCATTTTAAACTTTTGTTACTTTGAAAGCCTTCTCAAAATGATTTTGATATTTCACAAAGTTTTTGCGCACAAGTAAAAGAGGAATTCAGAACTTCTTTACCCTTATCAATCTATCTAACATTTGGTATATTGTTAAAATTTGAATACTCAGTAATAAAACTGGTTATAAGATATGCACCGAATTGTTTATAGGAAACAGTTTAGTTAATATGCGGTATTAAATTGCGGTAATAACGTGTAAAATCCTACAAATCCTTGGACGGCTTGGTGCTTAAGCTAGACTTTAAACTTGAAGCTATCGGCTAAGTTATAGCGTATAGAAAGATTAAAACTTTGGTTCCCTAACTTCCCACAGCTTTCAAGTTATTAGACAAGTCTGGTGCAATATTGTGGCGAGTCGTGTTTCTCAGTTGCTTGCTTCTTTTTTTATACACAACGGATGTCGAATGCACCTGGCCTGTGCTCCGATTTACAAGTCCCTTCTGGCCAAAAGTATAGTTTTTGTAATCCTGTTTCAAAATAGAGCACACTATATGTATATACATTTCCTATTATTATTCCCTACTTTTATATTACTTCCTTTTGAGCGATGATATTTTACTAAAATAATATTATAAGTAAATACGATGGTTGTTTGTTACCAATAAAGGTCGTGGTGGCTGTTAATTGGATGTAATACCCGTAGATCAAGAACTGGAACTGGGCAAGTGCTCCTTTTTATTTAGGTAAAATGGGAGCGAACCCCGGCGGGTTAGAAACAAGCGCGTTATAAAATAAACCTCTGGAAATATTTAAGTCGTATTGCTCTAGAAGTCACACCTCCACTCAAAATAGGAATCATGAATAGACGTAGCTAAATTAATAGAATAGCAATCAGAGCGTCGCAAATCCTGATGTTTCCGGACACTGGCTCGCTAAATTCTCATTTCGAAGCTTTATGAGCTGTTTCAGCGCTGCTGAAATATGTTTATCCGTAAACATTATTTCCGCAGAAATAACTAGTTTAGGATCTTTCTATCTGCTAGGAACATTCTGTCGCTGTTGTAAATCTACTGTCACACGTTTGCTAGTTTTTATAGAGTTAGATGCGTAAAAGAATGTAGTAGGTACCTACTATGTTTACATCTATTTCGGGTTGCTGACAGAGTGGGTATAATATGAAACGGGTGCAGGAGTCGATAAGTGGCGAGGCGCCGGCTTTCATCTCACTTTGGTTGTGTGAACTTTGTGTATGTGTATTTACACTCGGTTGCGCAGGCGGCTGTGGTAAGCTCGTGTCACTTTATTGAGCTTTCTATGTAAGGTGAGCTTTATAGTATTGTCTGAAGACTGAATATGGCTTGGATGTGAGTAATTCAAATTCCGTAAATTTAAGAGAGTTTGCCTGCGCAGATCTGAGTGACTCGTCGAACGATTTGACCAAACTTACGTTGTTTCAATATATTGCGTGCGAGCTATATAGAGACTTAAAAGCTTGTTTCAGTGGGTGCTAGTGTGTGAATGAAACATATGGGCTAGTAGGATGTCTTCTGTGGCCGCGGCTGCGCCAACGCAACTGCAATTCAAAGGTCGCCACATTTATTTATGCGTTTTTTGATTACGATGTCGTTCCCAGCGCCGCGCCTTTCTTTTTATGGACGATATAGTTTAGAGTTATGGCCGAATTTAATTAATCAGTTGAATGAATCTGCTTTATTTTAATTAGGCGCGGACTAATGTGATATTTTCCGAGCGTTATCTCAAACTGTATGTGGTAGAGATAGGACAAAAATGCATTTGGTAAACACAAAGAAGGTAACTAACTGAATGGCATAAGTCATCTGTGGCATTAAAATATTCCAAGGTGGTTTTCTCCCTTAAAAATACATTACGACACCATATCTAATTACAAGATGGTCTAATACTTGTTCCCAATATTCATACCCAGATTTCCTGAGTGCAAATTGGGCTGCTTTTAAATTTACTTGAAGGGTCTAGAACCGTGAGAAATACCTCGCCGTCAGTGTAAATAAACACGTCGCAAAATATTCCGTATTTTCTGCTCTATGTTGAAGAACAATGACATTTTTTGTTTTGAAAATCTCAAAGATGCAAAATGAGACCAATACCTATGTCAATTAGGATATACTGATTATTTACTTGTTCCTTATAAAAAATGTTTAACATTCTTGCTTCAATTATGAACCAAGGCTACATCAGTTTTGTTGCTGTTCCAAACATTCTTAGATTTTTTTTCTTTCATTGCCAATTCATGTTTCTTTGTATTTATTGGCGTTGTTATTAAAATGAGTGGAATAATGTACAGTTCATTAAATGATGCCTTTTGATCTAGTCCTACATTCGGCAGTATCTGCAACTTTCCTTGAATAAGTTTGATGTCCTAATTATTCAAAGCTGCTAATAAATTGTAGGTATTACTTAATTATTATAGTTATATTTCATGCGTAGTTACAAGTTTTGTAAAATCTTTATGATCTTAATCGAATGATCGAATGCCCTTTACAAACAACACAGCTGTAATATTAATCGGCTTTGTTCGGTTATCTGAAATTAACTATCTCACGTCGTATAATCTGGCAAGTGGGCAAGCTACAATATATGGCAAGCTATTTCCCCTGTGGCCGCACTGGGTTGACACTCATTTTGTTGGCTCATATCAAATAATTTGTTTGTTTATGAGGATATTTTTTCCTCAATAATTATGATATCTGGTTACTAGTAGGTAGATGGTCATACTCCTAAATAGTGTTCTCGGCCGGGCCGGCGACTGACCGACCACTCAAGATTTTCCCTTGAGTGGTCGGTCAGTATGGGTATTTTCCCAGCTATGTGATTTAGCTAGATCATTTTCCTCTCCAAAACTCTCTATCGTAAAGGACTTACCTACTTGTAAATACTATTAAACAGTTTAACTGAACATTGTTATCATTGTGTTCTGACATTTGTCATTTCAAATCCAAGAGAAGAAAACAAAACACTTTGGTAACTACCTGTGCGCACTAACAAACAAATATATGGGAAATCTCATTTGGTATGTGCAATAATTTCTTTAAAACAGAGTTTGATACTCCAAAATACATTAAAATTACACTAAACAGAATGCAAGACAACGAATAACGGAGTCCATACTACTTACCCTTAGTTGCCCCAAAATAGGATCAAAACCAAAAGTAGCATGCATTAAAGCAGGCGAGGGAAAAAACGAACCTAATCAATATAAAAGAATATCCCATGCCAACATATGCTTCAGGATGCCGAGTATCTATGTATTGAAAACAAGGATAGCTATTTCTAACAAGTTTAAGCCTGTTGCCAAAGTACGCTCTGGTACTGACAAAACTGAACTGTGTGTTTGCAAAGCAAGATAAACACAAAAGGGGGCAAGTAATGAACAAAAGGCCGTATAGTCTAGTCAGTCAGTCTATAATTATCGACCTTGAGAGTATGAGGGTTGTCGAGCACAAGGCGGCACGTGCTTGACGCAAAACGATAATGATAGAGTGCCCGAAGGGGAGGCAAAACTGAATAACTAATTGAAGTCATTGCGCTTTACTTTGTATAATGGGCCTTTTTTGTGGCACCCGCTGCTCTCATTTATGTGTGTATGGAAGGGGTCAATTCAAGGAAGCTTGGGCAAAAATATTTTGGAAAGCTTTCAGACGTAATGAGTAGTTGGCATTCACCGTGATTGCGTTAGTACTAAATTGGTTATAAATAGGTAACTGGGTGCCCGCCCATTTAGTATTGGTAACTTGTTTTAATTAGAGTCGTTCAAGGGTATGCCAATATAAATTTAATGATAAAAGTTTAACTCTCGGGTGTTTAAAGGTGAGTTGATCTAAAGGTCGAAGGATCACCTTGCTGTGGTTTTCGCAGCTGAACATGAATAGTATTAAGTACGAAGTTTGTTAAATGGTGCAATTTATTACACGTGGTTTGATTAAAATATCAAGAAAATAACTCTACAAAATGCAGATTAATTGAAGCACTAATTGGTTTAACCCTTCGTTAAGTAGCGTTATTAAAGTAATATAATACTTAATAAATTGCTCGTAAAATATTTTAAAAATAATTTAAATATCCGACTAAGCGACATCTATGTGAAATATTAAACTTTTAAATATACAAAGTTCAAGTTCAGGGACGCGTATAGTATTCACCGGACATCGCGGCAGCCAATGTTATGTGCGGCTAAAGCTAAAAAGCATAAATGTTCACCATAATTGGGTCAAGGAGGTGAAGGACGGGTTCATGGTGGGGAAAGGGACACCCAGCACCCCCACAAGCGTTATTCCATGTTGCGTAGGAATGGCTATATTACAACACCACATTCCGTGCTGGAAACTTTATGGAAATGCGATTCACGACCCCTTTGGCTGAGGAAACTTGGCTTCGGTTCGGTTGTACATATTTTTAATTTACTTACTAGCATCATAAATATAAGCTGTACTTTTTGCGCTATCACGATGTCATCACGAGCATAACGAATCGATAATGTAACTCAACTATGGCACAACGCGTAAGGGGTCGCGTAGGGGTAATAAAATTTGATTACAGAAGATCATAAATCTCTTTTTTTTTTCATTATCTTTGCTGACATTGTCCGGGCCGTCAGCGACAGACAGGGCGACACCCAAATCCCTATGTTTTGACACAAATACCTACTGTATATAAGAAAAAAACTCGCCTTTATCCGGCTGACATGAGATTTATGAAGTGCACATATGTGTTTAGAATACTTTAGAAGCTGGGAATGCTGATTTACGTAATGGCGTTCCATGTCATACCATTTCCAAATCCGTGTTCATTTTATAATCCGATTACGCGATCGCTATTGACCTATTTGCTATTTGATACGCGATCCAAATGGTACTGGATATATCTATTTAATTTAGAACATTAATTTTGGTTCTTCAAGTTTTGGTCCATTTCATTTTGGCTTTGGAAAATACACTATTCACATCATTAAAACTTACTTATTTGTTTGTTATACGAAAGCTACTCATAATCAGAGGCTGATTATGAGTGCGTACAAAAATAATCTCTTTGATTTATTTTTGTACGCACTCCTACATAAACGCAACTATAATATATGTAATACCACTGGATAAGTTTTTGTTATCACCATCTTCCCCTTTCTATTAAGTTCCAAAAATAACAGATCGCACCCGCTCTATAAAGTCCGTCCGTGGCTTAGTACAGTGACATGTGGAATCCATGAGTCATCCCCTGGGCTTCCATTAGCTACATTGCCGAATCACGTTTGCTTTTTGCATACCTCTGTCACTCCATCTGCGAGTAAGTTATGCTTTCGCGTTTCAATTGAATTTTATAGACTACTTTGCAAACTTATATGTAAGTATTCGTTTTTCAGCTCAATTAACAACCAATCACAGAGTTATTGTCACAGACTAGTTAGAGATACGTTATGGTATATTTAGGGCTTTTGGCACATCAACTCCGGCACTAGCTCATACCAGCGAGCTTTTCTTGAACTAAGGCGTGCCACCAAACATTGTTATGATGACCCAACTGACCTATAGATGCTTACTTATTCAGGTGAATGACGTTATACATTAGTGGAGTCACCGACGTATAACGTCAACGTATAAAATCAATGTTCAAGCAACGTGACCTTATAACCGAACTCTATAATACTTAGCTCGTAAATCTCATTAAGTGCAATGAGCTTATCATAAAACGATCTCGCGTTCTAACATCCAGCTTTTCAATTGAAATTAATGGTATTTTGTCGTGTGATTTAATTCAATTTCCCCAACATTGTTTCATTTAGCCTTGGCCTCTGCGAGAATGCAATACCGTTGACAAAGAGAAGCGTAATGAAAAACGTTTGTGTACGCTTAGGAATTTCTAACTTTCCCAGCATTAGAGACTCTAAATCCGCTATAAACATTTGATTTTAGATAAGCGGTGATTAGAGTTCCATGTCTTACTTCCGGGCGACGGTACCGGTCACCGCCGGATGAGGCGAACACGGAAAGCATTTTAAGCGCTCGTCCCCGCAAATGTTGCGGTCAGGGCTGCCAGCTCTTTGGATAAGTAGACCGGCTTTTTAACATTAGTCCGGCCAAAAGTTCGACGTTAAAATTAATTATGCTGTGGTTGGGACCTTTTCTCCGCTTTAGATTAATGTACGAGTACGGGTACCCTATAGGTACGGTTTATGAGTTTTTAGTTTCGACATACATCTCCGGTTATCAATATTATTCCCGTTTCTTCATCTGTATTTCCGAGCATTAATGCCCATAAAATTGAACTAAGTTGAGGCGTAACACCAAACAATAAAAACGCGCGAGGACTTTTTAACTCCACTTCACGTAGGTGGATCATGGATCTGGTCAACGAATAATATGATTAGTTAATTTTGAATTGATACATATTGGTCAATATTCGTATTTGTCATTGGTCAAAATGCATATTAGTCGTTGATCAATATGCGTATGCGTATACATCATTGTGCGTATTGGCATTTTACATATACGTCATTATGCATATTGGTCATCTTGCGAATTGGAAGTTTCACGTTTATGTGTTTGGTCATTATGAGAATTCTAGTTTATGCGTCAGAATTGATTTATCCGGCTATTCTGGTTGGATTCCCTTACTGCGGTCCATTGTTACATTTATTTTGAGCACGACCTATCGATCCTTTGTTTTCGGCGGGCGGCATTATATCATAATCTTTGTTTTTATAGCGCTTTATTGGAGGGATGCTTGGGATTCTTTGGTAAAGCTTTCCTCGAAAATTTTAGCTGCTAAGAAAATAAGTACTTATTATTACCAGATTAAAGCTTTTGCGGTTATAGGTAAGCTTTAGTAAAGTTTCTTTATGAAAATATTCCTAAAAGAAGGTTTTAGAATTTGTTCCATTTAAAAGCTTTACTTATCAGCAAAGAAGATTTTTTCTAGATCTCTATTATGTCAGTAGCGTTCACTGAGTGATATTTTAGGTAATATATTTTGAAGGATATTTCTATCGATGGTAAATCTATATATATGAATATAAGTCCACATTTGGAATGTGTTGGACCAAATAACGATTATTCTATTCTAAAAAAAACCTGGTATAGTGACCAACAAACTATCTATTAAAAAATCTTGCGTGAAATCAAATGAGAGTATTATATCAGATACTCATTATACGAGTATCAGAGTATATATAATACACCTACACCTTGGAAATCCATTTGCGGTGGCACCCGAAGCCACATATTGTGGTAGGCATATAAGCTATCTGATCTGAAGTGTAATCTGAAACTCATACCTTAGTTAAGTAAAGTTCCCCTTTTCAGCTAATTCCTAGATTACTTCCAATGAGGGTATGATTGAAGGAAAATAGTTTTACGTTTCTCTATATTATTTCGAAGAAGTTCTCTCACAGACCAAAACTCAAAATAACTTGAATTATTTAAGGCCGTATAAGATTTTAAAACAATTGGTTAATTAAACACGTCTCTGTATTTTTCTGATAGGTGATTTCAAATTAAATAGTAGAACACAAAACACACAGTTTGTGTTCTACTATTTAATTTATGCAGACAGTTTAGCAGAACAACTTTTAAAAAAAATTTTTGTTGGTACTGTAAATCATTATAATTTTAACTTCTACAAATAATAATAAGATTCGAAGACCTTCAGACTTTCATGCAAAGACATTCTTGTCGTGACAATGTTTGTACGTAAGACCGTTATACCGTTTACTATGTTAACATATTACCTACATGACCTTTCTGACTCAAAGTCAAGACTTTCTTGGATATAGTGTTTAGCTGTGTGGGTACTCACGCCAACTAAGTATGAAAATTATTTTGTAATATAATAACAGTAACTCGGACTGTAGACAAACAATTGACATTGTGAACGTTGAACTCTAAATAAATAATGTCTCTATTGTTGCAAGGTCAATAAATTCAATTCAATCTACTAAAGTACAATTTACTAAAGCAACTGACAAACTTGAAAACTATCGCACAGAGATGCTATTTTCTAAACATCGTTTATCTGCGAAGCGAATCGATGTGAGAGGGCAGTATAGGCCAGGGGTTCAGTATTTGCCCTTCGAAGTATAATCTAATGTGGCGTCAGCTACTCTGGCGCCAAACTCAAGGGGATAAACTAAAGTTCCATAAAACATTTACTTGGGTACATCGTATATACTGTCAGACAGAACTTCGAAAGAAATATCGATAAACGGTACGTATAATGAACACGAGTCTATACAGAACACAATACTTAAACAATATGCGTTATTTCAAAGCTTTCTGTCACAATATAAAATCCCACGACGCAAGGAGCCCGTGTACACGTTGAAATTAGACGTTGGTTTGTTTGTGTGTGTTTGTCTATTACCCCTTTTTTTATAAACTGGTAACCCATGGTTATGACTTTTTTTGCAATTGTTGGTAGGTTTTTAGAAAAGGTTTTATAGCGACACACAAGTCACTAGGGCGCGCTGTAACAGACGGTGTAACGTAAAACGGCGTAATTGATTTTATACGTCGGGGGATTAACAAATTGTAACTATGTACATTCAAAATGCAGCACATCGGTAACGAGAACTCAGTGTATCGCTGTACATACTTTCGTACAACATTCGTCGTACTCGTGTTCATTTTATACGTACTATTTTTTGCGAATCTTCGAAGTTCTGTACCTACCTATATACTGTACACCACGACATTTATCTCTGAAGACAATCGATGTGAGATAGCAGACCAACTCAGGCCAAGGGTTCACTGTTTGAACGAAGTGGCGTCAGTGACTGTGGCGCCACATCTCGAGAGAATGTCCCCTATAAGCAAGCATTGGTATCTAATTTTATTGGGATTATGTGCAAATGTTTGGGACACGTCTGGCTTCTGTCCTCTGTAATACGTATTCAACTTTTTCAATTATGTTTTACGACTTGTGTTGTTTTTGACAAGCAATTTATTTCAGGCTGGCTTTGCTAACGTATCTTTTTGTTAGTTCCAGTAAGTTTGCTTACATTACAATGCTCTATGTGAATTATCTTTTACTGTCTAACTAACGGAGGAATCGAAAAATACGTAAACTTTATAGAAATAGTTCGTGCAATCATTATCATAGAATATCACTCAGGTCGTTCTTTAGTTCATAAGTATAGGTCGAATGAGCCGAACGCCATAAAGATATGAATCGATGGGAGCGATCTGACCCAGATGCGACTCACGCGATTTTAATGTCAGCTTTTATACCACTCGCGCACAGACGTCCCCTCAATAACAATAGAACTGAAGCCGCAGTCTCATTATGTAGGTATCTTTTAATGTGTATCCAACCCTGGCGTCTAGGGACCAGATTAAACGAGTTATTCCCGTTGTATCCTGATTAATGGCGCCATCGGGGGACAACGAGAAAAAACAATTCCGAAAGTATGCCCGAATTGCTCAAAACTAATCTCACTCTAACATTTTGAAAAATCTTTGATTTCAAATTGCCTATAGAAATGAGGTCATTTCTATAACCAGCATCCCCAAATAAGTCATTATTGAACCCTATTTACGAATTTCTAAACATATAATTTGTGTTTGCCATGTTTGATTTCAAAGTAGATGGCAAAAATGTGAATCGGCGGACAACAGGAATAACCCGATTAAACAGTCTTACTACACACACAGAACCAACAGAAAAGCTAGTTTAGTTCCCGCGATACAGAGCTTTTGTTAAAAGTTTTGAGGTTTTGTGCTTTTGACTATAGTTTATTCATTGAAATCGTCGACTTATGAATTAAATTAAATTACCAATAAGAATCAGGCAATAAGCACAACTTGTTTTTTTTGTGATCATTCATTAAACTTTGTATGGGCCCAAGCGAGCTCAATAGAGCTCTTTTTGATTTTGCACTAAGCCTGTGATTTTTTATAAGTAGGTTACTCTGCCAGCAAACGTGTTAACCAACTTATGCTAGTATCAGTGTTACTAACTATGTGAAAAAGTTAAATGGAATAGTTGTAAGATATTCTATTACAGAGTATTTCCCACTTAAGTGTAATTATGCTTTGGTTCATCGTTGAGTTACTTTATCGGTGATAGCACTGAGTTATTTGACGTTTTGAGGCTAGAGAACGATCGCACGATCCATGATCGAAATCACAGATATGCACGTTATTGGTACGTTGTATGCTCCAAGCTTTTCTCCCCAGGCTGTAATCTATAGTAATGTTCGTACATGCTTGGGCATCTGCGTCCTCAGGAGTATCAAGGGGCCCGCCTCACCCTATGCGTCCCCAAGTTGTTTATCTATCTATCGATCGCAGTCAGCGAATTGGACCAATTGGCTAGATGTAGTGGAGTAGTTAAAAGCTTTTGGGATCTGCGTTTGCCATCGCCACAGTGTATAATTTTACCGTTTAGTGGTGATTTTTATCTTCAGTTCCATCATACAGATGATACTTATTTCTTAACGGATGCGGGTACTTTTATCGGTTCTAGTACATGACGATTAATCATAATTATTTCCAAATTTAACATATCTGGGCAGTTTACCCTATTAGAATTATTTTTATTAAAAATGTATTACGTATTTAGTAATTGGTGTCCTAATGCAGGACTAAGATCTCCTCGATCTAACATTGTAACAAACCATTTTGTTAAGTGCGAGTGAAGCTCATCCTTCTTTGCTAACATTTGTAAAATTCTGAATGTATGGAACGTTATGTGCAGAAAATAATCAATATGCAACGTTATGTAAACATGCCCATTGGTACTAGATACAATGGAATCGGCCCTGATATTAAATTCTCTGTAATATGAACATGGTATGAATCATCTTTATTAAAATGCTTATTGCGTCAGATGGCACATAAATAAAATGCATGCCGATATGCCGATCTCAATACTTACATTCATTATTATTGATGTCAATCGATTGTTTGTTCAATCATTTGCATAGATGTTAGTTAGAACACATATATTATTCAGAACTGTATATGCATGTGAATAGAATAATACAATGAAGAACATAGATGACGCCACTCTGGCCAGCCTTTGGTTAAAATATATTTTTTTTAACCAAAGGCTGGCACCTTTTCCGGTGCAGACTTGCAGGGATGTGATTATGTTGGACCACTGCTAGGAACTACTTTACCGGAATCATGTATGTATGTGATGGCGATAATGAATCAGTACTATATTATATTGTGTTTGCATCGTGTATGTACAAAATTATTTACGAGTACACGTCATTAAAGCTCGAGATTTGTTAACTGCTTCGATAAAATGTCAATAAAATCTTTATGGACACAATATATTAACAAGTCTAGCGAAATTGTGCCGTATCTCACAAGATATGAACTGTTTATTGACATGTGGTATGTATCTGACCCAGTTTAGAAATGGAATTAAAGTGATTGCAACAATTATACGATATTATAAGTGATTGCAACAATTATACGGTATTATAAGGTACAAGCTCAGAAGTCGTTGTTTCTTTAATTCTGAAGGCTTCATGCTTAATTTTAGGTGTCCAGTGTTTATAGTTTCGGAGGGGTAGAGCTTTTGTTAAATCGTTAACCGTCAGAAAATTTTCAGAAAACCTTTTTTAGTACAACCCTACAAACAAAAAGCCTAGTCAACTCTATATGAAGTTGTTTAAAAAAAAAGCAATATTTTTATTTTATACATCTTAAGTGATAAACAAGCATACGGCCCTCCAGTTGGTAAGCGGTTACCGTAACCTATAAACGCTTGCAACACCAGAGGTAGCAGTCGCGCGTTGCTGACTCTAAGACAACGGGTGAATAGTCTCGTATGCCGGGAATTAAACCGGCAATGCAAGGGGCATTGCCGGTTTAATAAACGGAACACAGTGATGATTTTAGGAAGTTTGAAAACATCTAATAAACATATGTACATTGTTACTTGTATTTATATAATACTTATAATAAGTACTCTAAACTACTACTCGTAACTACTCTAATGAAATCAGAGAAAAGCGTTCTTGCTGGTGAGAATTTTTCTCCGCATTTGTGAAAATCTCTACAAACTATTTCGTAGCTGTACACGTGTTTCTTTTTGTTTTACACAAGTCGTTTGACCGCAGCGAGCGAGCAAGTCTGTCCATTTCCCTGCTCTGAAACATATTTTCCTGGAGAACGGAAAAATTGTATTTTTCCTTTCTGTATTGCACGTTATACATTCAATAAGATAAATGTAATAATGTTGTTTAAAAATAAGAATTTTTCTTTTATTAACTTTAGTATTTACTTATTGAAAATGCTTGCGAGTTTAGTTTATAGTTTCTCTACCATAAAATCAAGAAAATAGCTAGGAATAAAGGTTCTCGAATTGCAACACATTATACGAACATCATTATACGAACTACGTACGAACTATGAATAGCTATACTCCGTATATGTACGTAACGTCTGTTACGTACATATACGGAACATATATAGAACCTTTGAAGCGTCGATATCCTAATTTGCAAAAGTGGTCGGTCACATAAGACTCAATTCACATCCACCGACTTCGAACTAGTTTTATCGGCGACCTTTCAAAGGGATATCGAACATACTCGAAGCTATCTGTCGGCCTTTGCGGTTCCAACTTGTCAAGATCAGTTTCTATTGAAAGTGTACTTTCCACAGCTCGGTAAAACTTTTACCCTGTATACCTATTTTCTCACGATATATTTTTTTAATTATACGAGTTATCGTAAACCAAATAAGGTACTTTATTTAATTCCAGACTCACCGTACAACTAGTCACAAGAATCGGTCGTCAATAGATTTTTTCGAGGAAAAATGAATGAATGAAACATCCTCAGGAAACCGACATATCTAACACTAGAACCTAAATTTTAGGTACACTAGTACCTATTATAGGAATAGGAATAACAACTATGGTCTTAACCAGTCACGTGGAATGCTTAAACTACCTATACGCAAAATGCGGGTGATGATAAATGATTTACACTTCTTGGTATCCTAACGGATCTACGCTCGGATAGGATGGAGAGCCTTTTGCAGTCCAGTTGGCAGATGGCAGGCTCGCAATTATAGTCGAAACAAAGAGTACCAATCAAAACATCACGACCTCTGAAGTGTGTCTAGAACAATTTTAATAACTGTTCCAAATAATTCCATAAAGTGGATTAAACCAACCGAAGTAATCACAAGTAATCTACACGAGCGACAGTAAAAGAAACTCAAGCGTAAAATATCCAAATTTCGTTCTCTGTACTTGGAATTCTGTTTAATTGTACCTAACAATGAAATTATAGCTTTGTCCTCAATCTCTAGAACGCCTGAAGATACATGAGGTGAATCGCGTAATTCTATAATACCCACTGCATTGCACGTTAATTGCTGAACCCAGAACAGAGCAAGCTCAACAATCTTTAAAATCCGCTTTTAATTCTGGTGGAGCAGTTGGGATTCCGTATGCTCGACTACTATTCCATGATAAAACACAGCCAGCAGTCGGTGCACCTACCGGGTTGCTTTTATTGCGCTGTTGCGATGCAATTTTAAGACCATTAATCTTTTCAAAGCTGTTTTGCCGCTCCACTCACTTTTAGCTCCCGTGCGCTGCATTTTTGCAATTTACTGCAAAAAGACACGATAGCAGGATAATATTTTCGGCTCTAGTGTACATGTCTAGAAACCTGGCTCCCTACTCATATTTTGTATTGATTAAAAACTAAAAGGCATTATTTCGTATAGTACCTATACCTACTAGAGATGCCCTTCAATTTCAGCCTACACTCATCCAGAAACATTCAAAATTGTATACTTAACAAACGGAATAATTTCTCCTCGTCTCGACTGGAGTAATTCTTATCTCTCCAAGTAAAATTATCTGGAATACAAGCAACGTTAACTATAGACGAATGAATTTTCTGCGTATCTGGATTAAATATTTAGTTAGATCCATAAAGCTGGCGGATTTGTTTACTAAGTACCTAACGCGACCACATCGTGTTTATCAGAAATTTTGCTCAGTAAAGTGAGAAAATAATTATACTGAGACGTAATAAAATCCGAGAGTTTGAGGGCATTAGTAGCCTTTAGTTCGTAATTATCATCATAATAAAAAGGATGAATATTTGAATTTTAATGTTTGTTTACTCTGGTGGAGTAAAGCAATTAAATTCCCTTTGATATAGCTTTGAAGCCTCAGTTTGTGGGAGTCGTCTAGCGGACGGCCGCGATACTGAGGCAATTCACGAGATTTATAACCTCGCCAAAGTTAACGACGCGCCCACCATTCGAGACACGCACCGTTGCCGCTAAACTTGTTTTAGACGAAAAATTAAAAAGCTTCTAGAAACAGCTGAGGTTAAATATTATCACGGGAAACCTGCAGAGCTTTCCGCACTTTGTCAGTAATGGAACCAGAATAGATTACAGCTTTGCTATATCGGTATGGTACTATAATCTATAATATGTACAGAACCATACCAAGCATGCCCCTTCCTTGCATGTGCCAGGAATGTAGTAAATCCATGTGTTCAATTTATTTCCATTATATAAATGTAACGTGATCTTGCTAATTTCAACGCAAGTTGTGGGCAACACTAACATTGCACTAAATCTTAGTATAAAGTTACCACTTTCCATGAAATATAACTTGGTAATATTAAATGACTGATTAATTAAATGACTTAATTTTAATATCGCGTGTATCGTAAACAGCAAAAGTTCAGTGATTGTGTAAAACTTGTAATATTGTTCTTGCAACCAGGTTGGATGCTTCCAACCTGGTAGGTAATAAACCGTTACCTTCACGAGGAAACTTAAAAAGTTCACTTATTAATCAAACTTAAGTAATTGAATAATGAAGTCAAAAAAATAATTGTAGCTTGTGATATTCTGGATACTGCCTTTATACAATACTTATACTATGTTTATAATCTGGTGTCTGTTCTCTGTTTCATTATTAGTATCTATCTGCACTTCTTTGTGTTATCGTGCCTACTTGATTAAAGTACCGGTTTTTTAAAGTTAACTACAGATTTTTCCACCAATTTTGTCAACAGTTCACTAATACCAATTAGCTTCTACATATAAATTGTGCCTTCTTTTCTTTTTCAAAGTCTGTGAAAAAAGATTTACTCTCAATTGTAAAATTAAGTAAACAAATTAGTGCACTATTTGACTCTAGTCTATTTTTCTGAAGCTTATATAAACACCTTCTTAAGAAACTTTTTGTTTTATATCAAAGCTATCTGCTACTGATAGGACGGAGTGGGATAGGACAAAAGATCAGCGCGCTACTTACCTACACCAGATCTGCGGCGCTTTATGCTGGGTACCATCGCAATTTGTGGCTACTTACCTTATCAGCAGTCCAACCATATTAGTTACATAAATTATTATTAAGTAGTTGCAAATAAGAGATTTATCTATCAATCTAAAATCTTGCACAAGATGAAGAGAATTTACTAGAGGAAAGGTACACCTACCAGCGGTGTATTATTGCTTGCATTTGTTTATCTAGCTGCGCTTTGAAACCTCACAAACATTTGCACGTGCCTGCATTTCGTACCTCCATCGTCGCTAATCCCGAAGCTGCCTTTGCTTGTTATACGAAACCACTATAGAACATCTGCATGTGTGAAAGCAATGCGTGCGTGCCGTAACATAAAACAGCTTCTTTTGTTGGTGGAACAATCGGCTATCGACTGAATCGGGGACGTATTCTGCTATTGTGATAGTAACCGAAACCGACAGAGCTTACACACTTAAAAACTTTACTAACCAAATCGGCTTTGAATTATTCTCCGTTCTAACAGAAAACAAGGCCACCACACTTATTTTGTTACAGTATTAAGGTAGGTATACTCTTAGTGCTTGCAGTATTTTGGTGCCTGAAGTAAATATCATGGATCACTAGATCGGATGCAAATGTAAATGAGTAAAGTGTAAGGAAGGAACTGAAAAAAAAATATCCTTTTGGCTAAACCTAAACATACAATTCCATGAAAAACCTGCACCTAAAAGGTGGTAGATACATTTTTTTGTTCATAAATATCGAATACGTAGTGAGTGTGAAGTACTTGTACGGAAACAAATTTGGACAAACCGTTTTTCGGTGGCTGTAACGACTATAGAATAAAACAGTTTATTCCAAGCTAAGCAAAGTTTTATTATATTAAATTTGCTTTAGTAACACATCCAGGAGCTTTCATTGGAGAACGACTTGTTTCGTGACTGGGACTATTGTCAGGTAGTTGTTGTTAGGTAGTTTTGTTTCTATAAAAACGTAGAGAAAAGATTTCACTGAAGATAAGTTCACTCACTTCCATCCATTTACATCGAAGTCATGCTAGATTTCGAATCTCGATTCCTTAAATAAAATATTTAGGTCGAGCAACAAAGTCGATAGTATCAAAAATTAACCAGTCGAAGACCCCTAGAGAGTCGATGCTCTTCGCTTTCACGAGACAGGACAATGTTTAAGCTAGTTTTATATTACCGTTTCTGTAATTACTGTAAGGAAAACTTGCTTTTTCAGTACCAGTTTCTATAGCGATCGAATAGAAACAAGGTACCTTGTTTCTATTCGATCGCTATTAAGGTTAAGGTGAGTATTTATAAAAGTACTACGTACATATTACAATTAGAGCAACAATATTCAGCCTTTTGGAGAAATGGTTTATTTTTTTATGTTTTATCTTTGAAGGTGCAACTGAAAAAGAAATAAACATTGCGCTATGCCAACTGGAATCATTTGCAACGCTACAGTCTTATACTACAAGTGTCCGTAATTTGAAGTTGGCATCTATTGTCGTCCGAAAACAGGTCAAACAGCGGTTGCGGCTTGCGATTTATTGGAACCCATTTCGTTTACAAAATACAAAGTGCCTTCATGGGACTTACTTTGTTTTGATCCTCTTAGTAACCTTTTGACCATTTGACCTCTGAAGGACGATAATGGAGGCGAATTATTCGGATCAATTTCTTATTCTACTGGCGAAACGAGCAAATGGAAAAAACAAGTTTCAAGACTTTCTATCTCCTGACAACATTAACTTGAATAATTTAATATCGTTTTTTCAGTTCATTATAGCCCCCTGAAAATGTAACAAAGGAGCAGAATATATAGCTAAACCTAAAGAGAAGTTTATATATTATTCAAAGATAAAGTGGGGAATCACCTGATATCGCGTTCGTCTTGCGCATTTATAATGGTATACTCATTTGGAAAACTTACGTCTTTGATGTGTCTATCTTTCAAAAAGAACATCAAGATGCTCCAACATTTTTTAAAAAGTACTCCCTACTCTTTTAGGAATGTGTCTCTTCATATCATGGTAGCAAAGCGTGAGTACTATGTCGTTTGTGTAACGATGCTGTATTGTGGATAACGGTGCCTCGCCGTCTAGTCGATCACTGACGCCGAGACATTTTGGAAGGGGGCTTAAAAGTAGGGTGGTCGACGTGGTCGTGAGGCTTAGAATAAGACGACCTCCTGACATTTTATTTCAGAGATCAGCTTAATTCATCCAGTTACATTTGTCGCAAAATACCTGACAGTTCCGACACTCTCCTTGCGGCCATTACAGCCGAAACGTAATTACAGGGCCGTCAAATTGCCGTCTAATGTTCAAAGCCTGTTAAAGATAATCATAGCGTGTTTCTTTGCCTAATTTAGAACAATAATGGTATGGTACAGCTGGGAGGGATGGTTATTACCGACGTTTTTATCTCTTTTTTGATGCTTGTTTCCTTTTGTCTTATTTTTTATTTACTAAGGGCGTTTGTTCTTGGAGCCCGATAAGGACAAATGACATGCGTCGGTCCGATATGGCGGCCAATGAATTTGAATGACCATTTGTCGAGACGACCTCCGATAGCTGACAGTAGACAACGGAGGTCGCGAGGACAGACGGTCATTCAAAGGTATAGGCTGCCATATCGAACCAATCGTCTAGTTGGTTGTCGTTTTCGGTCGCCATGGACAAACGCCCGAAAGTCTTGCGTATTATACGCCCACAACTTGTACCGGGTGTAAAACTTTACGGTTCATTTTATTGCATGCCTTTAGGGTCAATAAGAGAGAAAGATTTATGGATTCCTAAAGTTTTGTGTCGAATTGATCTATTTGTATCTTATGAATTCCTAGATATACATGATTCATAGGTAGAATTTCTACTTTGAAACTTGCGTAACTTTGGCTATTTTGGTGTTGCATTGCTTTGTATAAGTATAAAATTTTAGAGCGATTTCATCTCAATGAAATCGCTTGAAATTTATGAAATTTACTTCCTAGGATACTCATATTTTATTTATCAGAACAATTTGAACAAGGATGATATTTTTTGATCAGCTTAGCTTCAAGACAGAGAGTATTCATTATTTCTCCATTATCCCTATATCATCATGCCATTCTCAGATTTTACATTATAAACAAGTCTTGCTAACGAGCGCAAGTAAGTTAATTCTTTATCCATCTAAAGTCTTTAATATTTAAACTTTGTTTTGCCCAGTTAAGAATTTCTTTAGCTTGAGATGTCTCTCGAAAACGTTTCTCAGTCTAGAGCGTCAAGTTTGTACAGGCTTGCACCGTAGACTAACTTTTGACACTATTTTCTGCAAACTTCGGTTTTGATTAGGTCGGGAAACTTTACACTGAAGTTGTACGTCCAACTTCAGTCAAGAGCTCAAGAGTTAGATAAATAGGTTGAGTTGAAGAATTCTGTACCTGTGTTTATTTTTGGGATCAGTATTGTTGTTTTGCCATTATGTACCTACTGCATAGTTTTATAGGCTTATGTATTTGATTGGTAAGCTATCAACAGGTTTATCAGTAAATCACATTACAATCTGCCAATAATGAGATAACTTGGCGTGGATCCGTGATTAAACGGCTCAGTTCAATGGGTGCCCGATCAATTGGAACTGATGCTGCCCACACGCTAGCTCGGAAGCTGCCACAGGATTTACACTAAGCTTCTGTTTGTACCGATTGTTTTCTTGGTAATATTTTCTCACCATTTGTATTGGGATTCAACAATGTATTTCCAACATTTTCCACTTGCACTCTGAATTGAAGCGCACCATTTATTTTGATCGAATTTCAGTAGATTAACTTTATAATGTTCTCGAGTCAAACTTATTTATTTTCTGCTAACTCAATTTCAGTCTCAAAACTTGCGTTACATTGATGGCTCTGAAACTTCTGTAACATTAGTGAGCCAACTAGTAGTTCAGACCACTGGGATCGAACAAGATAAAATTACTCTCGTATGTGATCGTATGGGATTATGCTTTAATCCGTAGTAATGATTAAAATCTCCGCTCGTTCTTCAAATTTAATATCTAATTAACATAACATAACTATTCAAACGACTTAAAAGCATGTCTTAATCAAGATTCCTAAAAGCATTAGGGCCTAATGTCGTAATGTAATATAAGGCGCCTGCGTTACGTTACGAGCTCCTAATAATGAAAGCGTTCTAATGTTAAGGGCTCTTCAGGTAGAGCCCTTTTTAACTCGATATTAATTATGGGTAGGTGAGGTACCCCTTAATGTCCAGTCGATGACTATTTTACAATTATTTTGTTGTTTCCGAGGTCGTTGCTCGTAGCGTGTCTTTCAGACTTACTTTTGACCTGAAAATGAAAACATCGGCTTCCGTATTGCAATAGTATGCAAATAAGTTCCTGATTGTTACGAAAAATACTGATACAATAACCGAATCCACAATAATATCGGAATGTATTGATTTATCATTAATAGTTATGTTGTTTTGCATTACAATTGCAATGGCAAATTCAATTTATCAAATCTGAACGAATGTATAAATATGAACGGAATGGTTTCGGCTGAAACGGAATGAGTTTGCGCGTTCAACATTGGTGCACCGACCGCTGGCATTTAATTTAATTGACTGCCTGTCGCGAATCGCTGACCCGTTCCGTATACATGATAAAAATCTGTCATAACTGCATCATAAACATGGAGCTTCTAAATAAAGTACATGCTGCATGCATATTAAAAATTAGTAAGTAATATCTATGTACACAGAAAGATAGGAGAGTAGATATATGAAACTCGGTACTTAGATGTATGGGAAATATAATCAAGTAAGTAATTAGTTTTTTCCTGTGTGAGCAAGGCGCGCCTCTCTAGCCATCATAACTATCTACTGATGTTTACTTTCCTCTTTCCTTGAAGATTATATTACAAATGGACTAATAAGTCGAGTGGAATACTGGTTGTTCGCAACAAACTGAGACTTAGCGATTAATATCTACTTACTGCCAATCTATTAGGACACTAGTTATAGGACACTAGTACTAGTTAGTTCTTCGCTTCGCTCGGTCACTTATTTACTAGTATTTCATAATATTTCACTGTGTAAAAATATTTTTCTCCAACAAAGATTTATAGCTATAAATTTGTACCCCTTTTGATAACATTTTACATAACTTATGCAAAAGTTTAGCCGGACTACCAAATGTGGCTTGGAAAGGCATAAGCTGATAAGGTAGAGAAAGACAGCTGTGACCCACTTGGATGTCCGTGTCCGGTGTTGCCTATGTACAAAACCGTCGGAAACACAGGCCTAAAACAAATAACCACCATCATTTCTAGAAGTCCACTGCTGGACCATAAGCTTCCCCTAAAGTGTGCCATGACGAAATATATTGAGCTACTTTCATCCACCGACTTCCCGCAAACTTAGATGTTTCTTCCTTCCCACACTACAAACAAATGTCCAGTCCAGAACCAAATGTATTGTCCAGTCCAAAACCAAATGTATTGTTCAGTCTAGAATCAAATGATAGACCTGTGCTGTAAAGGTAATGTATATTTACCACCTCATTTGTTTGCGAAAGTGCCTAATGATTAATCATGGTTTCTACCACCCATGGATAGGTGCATTAATATTCAACAATGTTTTAAAATAAAGTGGCCCTAACCTATCAATATGCAAGTGACCTACTTCTCCCGTATGAGATGTTTACGTTGGCAAAGTAAGTAGGTAGGTACTTTGCCTGAGGCTCTCGGAACTTCCTGTGAAGTTATGAATTAAAATACTTAACTTGCGGTACATCAATGATGATAGGGTGATATTATTAACATGCATAAAATGAACACTATTAAATGTAATAAATCATTTCACCACACTGGTTCTTTATTCACGCCATACCTCTAAACTGGTCACTATCAGTTAAACCATAAAAGGGCAGAGATAAGAATGCCAGACTACTGAAATATTTGTTATCCGCTACGAATATCACCATAAAAACCTGTACAACAAGCTTTGAAGTTCTACATCTACAGTTATTGACATTTGACACTGTATGAATAAACGTTTAATATCTGCTAACGTTCGTTATCGTCTTTCTGTTATCGCATCTAGTGCCATAACTATTTGTCGTTTCTGTGGCTGCACTATCGAGAACCTGTAGTTGTTTGGCATGTCGGGTGCGCGGGCGCATCCAGACGCATTCTCGGCGCGGGCGCAGGGTCAACGGTCGCCCTGCATGTGCCTGGGAACCGACGATAAATATTTGAATTTCAACACTTGATACATATGCTTAGCAAATTGGGTATAGTGTGCTCAGGCGTCTGTGGTAGTTGTTTAAGTTTAGGCTTATAAACCAGCAACGTAGGTAAATATGCTTTGTAACTTTACAGACACGCGAGTTTTACCTCTAGAATATTTTTTAAATCTAGCATATTATTAACGATAATAATAAAAGTACTTACAGCTGTAAACGTACCTAGGAACTTACAAAATGACTTGTCCTACATGGAATTAAGCACCAAGCCGTTAAACGTGCATATGTGAGGGCTATTAAATGAACGTCGGCGGTCAAATAAACCCTCACAATGAAAAAGCTCTCATAATCTTAGAGTAATGAAGTGTCGGATATTTTTACTTCATTTTATGTGCATACGTATATTTAAAATGATTTTTCTATAATTATTATCAAAAAGGCCGACTCTTGTAAAAACATCTGAGCCGACTGTATTACTACATATTATCTATATAATACATAAGATTCTTGGGTCAAAATACTTGCCTTTTAATGCAAATTTTCGATCATAAATATGAATGAAACGTTCCTTTAAAAGTTGAAGTCTCTCTCCTTCCTCCGGGACCAGTGTTTAATGGGTCAATGGGGTACCTAGGCCTAATGCCTTGTGGTTTATTATTCATGAAAAAATCATTCATCTTCAAATAAGTCCATATACAATTACTTTCGCCGTGAATCTAAAAATGTTGCATTGTATTCAAAGTTTTCATCTGAACCTTATTACTATAACTTTCACTAATAACTACCTACCTAAGTTGTATGTACCTACTTGCTAAACGAAAACTTTATTTTATACTTTTACCTGTTTTAAATGTCATAGACAGCAATCAAACTCCGATCTTGATAGTGTAAAGTAATTTCTCGTCGTGCATTCGAATATGCCACAGGAAATTACCCACATCTTAGTTCGAATTGGGGCTCCCTGCGTAGCTTAGAACATTTCTTACAACATCGTCGTTTTAGTATTCGAATAGGCATGTGACATTGTCTTCTAATGGAGCATTGTTATGAATGACCGGAAGAGAAAAGGCAATATTTGACCGCGCACGTTTAGAAAGACCACAGTAATTTCTCCCTTGTGTAAGGAATGTAATAAAACCTATCTTCCGAGGACGTCAGCGTCGTCGTGACCGCAATCTCCATGTCTAACTAATCCATTATTCGAAATTCTATTCTCGAATAGTTGGTAAAGATTTTTCATCCGAGCGCGCGCTAATTAAAATCGTTTGTTTTACTAATTGGAACATTTCGATTGGTCGATGCCGTAAAACGGCTTCAGTATTATGAAACTTGCATGAGGTCATTCGGCATTCTCTGTAGTATTTACACCATTTTGTCAGGGGATGACGTAATTAAAGCGAAAACTTTATAGATGGTGTCTATCTTAATAAAAAGCGTATCGAACAATCCATTTAAAACTGATGTCTACATTTCAACACACCACAAAAACATTTTGAATATTTTCACAATCCTCAAGCAGGTGCTAGAAGTGAGTGCAGAAACACGGTGTTCATAAACTGTTCAAATATTGTCTTGCGTCATCCGAACACCATCAGCAAAGGCCAACTAAGCCAAGATAGAGATATTAATTACATAATAGGAATGAAAGCTAAATCAACATCTTTAACTCAAAGCTGTTACGAGCTGTTTGAATTGTGTTTTGAGTTGTAAGCACTAGCTCCGAAGCTTGAAATAACTTCGAAGACCATCATTGTTGCCAACATTGTTACTGGTTTAGATAAAACTTTGAATAAGTAAACAGTATGAGGCCTGAGACAGACCACTGACTTTACCTACTATTCATCTAAATGTGTAACAGTTGGCACACTGAATGGTCATATTTTCAAAACATAGTTATATTACGTAAATAAATCTATACAGCTTTTATTCTTGAGCATCCATACGATCGGAAACACAATTATTGTTCACGGGTAGTGAACACACAGTTGTGAGTTGATTTTACGAACAATTTCACGTATTATTTATTGTTGGCTAATTCACTTAGCACTCGTAAATTCTTCCTTGGTACGAGTACCTACATCCTATTAATATTGAAGTCAAAGTTTAGATGTTTGCTGATTATGATCTCCGTAACGATTGGACTGATTTGGATATAATTTCGAACAGGTATATTTCGTGACCTACACAATAGGCTTCTTCTTATCCGGGTAAAACGCAGGCAAATCCGTGGGCTATTAATTTATAAACCAAGAAAACATAAATTGCTTGATGAATGTTTAATTGCATCACTTTTGTTTTACTACTAAATATGTGAAGAGACAAACTAATATTGACTTAGGTGGACGATTGAAACAGGGGTCAGTTAAAGCTACTCGGGCACTTTGTCTGTCCTTCTCGGACCACAGAGTAAATACTCTTTGGAGCCATGCATAAGCTTCATCAGCCGAGTAATGCTAATGCGTTTTGAAGCACCACTTGACGTTGCGCTTGGTTGCCCTGTCGATGGACCGTGTTTCCACCCAGCTAATGTAAGCAAGTAGTCTCTACTTTATTATATACTTAATGACGTTTCAATCACTCACACGTAGTGCATAGGCAACGCAGTCTTGACAACACTACTTTTCTGATATTTCTTGGAAAATGTGATAAGCATTTAATCTTATTGTGATTTGAAGTTATTTGTCAAAGATGTTTTATGCCATACTTCGCAAAAAACACATGCATTAATATTGTAGACGTGTGGTACATATTCAAGGTATACAGACTCTCTTGTCTAAACTGCGATTTCAATTCAGCGATGCAAAAGATTACAACATTGGAATTTGTGGTGTATTATTCAACCAAGTACATACTTACAGCTTAGCAGAAAATTTTAAGGGCTGTTTTAAGGGATCGCGGAAATGGAATCTCAAGTGGTTCTTGAATTCCCAAAGCAAATTGGCTAAACTTCGTGAGGAGCCTATCAATTTTAGAAGAAGACGTTTCCAATTAAACTTTGCTACGCCTTTACGTAGTCTGCTCCATTTAGCTGACTCGTTTGAAACGCACATTAAATTTTGACAATCTTGCTTTATTAGTATAGTATGTAGTAGTAGTACAGGCGCTATGAACTCTGTGACTCTCTATTTTGTTTGAGCATATGATATGTGCTAAGAATCATACAAATGGAATAGATCCCAAAATTATGTCGTGCCAAACTCTCTTGAAATGGTTTGGAACGAGACTATTTGGTCTGATTCCAAATACTAGCAATTTCAAGCTAAACAAGACGCTTTACTTGTACCCGTAGCTAATGAACTTACTTTTTACTTCTTCTTAAGAACATTTGCATGCAAAAGTGCAAAATACGACGTTTGGCCGTTCCTTTGGCTTAAAGTGTTGGGGTTTTTGATACTTTATAGGAACGTACTCAAACCTCTTTATTATTCGAACACGCCTGGTTCTCTGATTAAGAACATTAAACCATATTCGCCAGGTTACTTTCCATTCAAATCCCGTTCCTTATGTTGCCGACTTAGTTATCGTTTTTGTAAGCATCGCTCCGACCTTTGTTATTTAAAAATGGAATACGTTTTTCGAGATTCTCTTTTATAAAAGCAATTTCAGGCTTTGTCCAGTCCGGTATTCCCCAGGTGCGTCGGGCTTTTGAATAAATTGTAGTACCTTCGTACAAGCCCTCTACCTGCATAAGTAGGCGCTGAAAATATTGTTTGAATTAGGTCACAATGAATAAAATATGCTATTCTCACGAGCTTCTATACTAATGACCTGAGAGTTCCTTTTGTGTAAAGTTTATACTTGTTATTAATATTATTGCCTGCGTTATGAAAATATCATGGCACGGGATATGTTAGAACATATGAGTGAATATAAAAGAGTTATCCTATTCAGAGGAATATAATTTTTTTTGATAGGGATCTCAATACAAATATTCCATAACCAGTTCGGTCTCTTTACAAAGACAATTTACAAAAGCCGCCTTCAAGATAAGGATCTAGGGGATTGAGAATTGATCAAGTAAACCGATAAACCACTAATAAGTGTCTGATGCCGAGGATAGCGCACGCTCTCAATTAGTCTAAAGCTTAGTTTGTTGACTAACTCGGTTTGCTTACACAGATTTCGCGGAAGTAGATTGCCCGTATTCTTAGTTGATACTAATTACTAGGACAGTTTCTTCGCTCAGATCATAGCAGCGTGAAAGGAGCTCTCTCAGAACTTAGTACTTTTTAACAGTTGTTCTCCGAACTGTTAATACCTAATTTTACTAATGAATTGAGACTGCAATGAGGAACTGAAGTGTACGGATAATTTGCTTTTTAATAAACTATGAGTTTCTATGAAAATATCTGGCATATTTTATGCCTAGGACACTTTCTGTCTCAGCATGCGCTGTTAGTGATCATACCAAATTATACGTTAAATATATTCTTCACTCTCATACATATACATTGAGTTACCGGTTAAATTATGTATACGGCACCTAGGAAATTAAGTATTTTTCCAGGGATTTCTAATTAGATAGGTTGGCTATGTGTTGGCAGATTACCCGACTCATTAGCATAGCAAACCAAGGAGCTCAATGGCGGTGCGGTGGCCGCGGTTTTCATTCGACGTCGTTATTAAGGGAGGCTTGCATTATAGATGATCACCGCTGCACAGATGGCGTAAACTTCTTTGAAATATAGACGCTTGAACCAACACATATGAGATAGTTCTAAATTAGAGTATAAATTGCAGAAATTAGAACGTTTGCGTTGCCATAGCAAATAATAATTTACCACAGATATAAATACGTACGATATCAATTTAGAAATACATACATATTTCAATAACAGTCAAACGATTACGTACTTATTAACTAAGGGTTAATGTTAGCAATTGACAAAAATATTTGGCGCCCGTTGAAACGAATAACGTCCAATATCGGCGACCGCCACGTGTAATATAAAAATAAAGTCCATAATGTCGAATGGAAGCAAAAGTATTTTCCAATTAAAGTTTTCTCATGAACTTTCCTCGGGTGATCGTGACTAGAAATGGCAGTCCATCTTAGCTACCATAGATACCTATTACCTACCTACTCCATGTGTCTACTCGAAGACTAAATTATAATGTTTTTTGCATAACTTGGGTATTAAAATGGATCCAAAAGTAGTAGTATTTTATGCCATTAAATAAATAAAATAAATAATGCTGTAATTTTTTCACACAGCATCATTTAGCCCCATAGTAAGCAGAGCTTGTATTATGGGAACTACTTGACAGATATACTATTGATATACTTATTTTTTTGTAAATACATACATATTATACATAGAAAAAACCCAGACCCGAAACAAACATTACAAACATTTGTCTCGCAGCGAGAATCGAACCCGCAACCTTCTGCGTCTCAGGCGGGCTTTCGCCCACAGCGCCGCAGAGGTCAAACAATAATAATTTTAAAACATTGTAGTGAGATGTTCCGATGGAGCTCAAATTAAACATTTCGCTTGATGACGGTCGGGATAGCTACTTCCGTGGACGCTGAAATTGCTTACTCCGTAAAGTCCACTTTTATGTTATATCAAGATCTTTGTAGCATAAGAAAGCAACATAAAATTTTACGCGTGGGTTCATAATTTATATTTCTGTAGTTAAGCTTTTTACAGAACAAGGACTAAAGCCAAAAATATTAGAGTTACTAAAAAACGGTTCTAGCACGATCAGTTCAGCTTGTGGCAGTAGAAAGAATATTATGTCATATCATATTACCAAGAATATTTTTTTTATAAAACATTATGTTTTGTTGATAAAGTTTTTTTCCGCAATATATTATTGATAAAAAATTGTCAAAGTTACATCTCATTATACTTACAAAGAACTTCGTTGTTATATTAGATTCACTTAACTAACAAAAAACAATGTAATCAAATCTTGGAAGTCAATTTTAACCTACTTTTAACTGTCGTATCGAAATGAAACTTTGTACGCATATTTAGTTCGGGTGACAATACTATAATTTGGTATCTAGTAGCTGACCTGATGATGAATCCAGGAGGTGGATAGTGGAACTCTTCAGTGGCTACTAGTAAACCTTTCGAGTTTGGGCTCATATGATTGGTGTGGACGAGGCCAATAGATTGAGCTTGGTAACGAGGGTATTATGATGGATAGTGGAACTCTTCAGGGGCTACAAGTAAACTTCCCGAGTTTCGGCTCATGTGCTCCGTTTTGATGAGTCCAATAGATTGAGCTTGGTGACGAGGGTCTGATGATGGAGCCTAGGAGGTAGACAGTGGAATATTTTTATATAATTTTTAATCCTTGATTAACCTTTTTTTTAGTTTTTTTTTTATTAATTGTTTTTGAAAGTTTCAGACAGAAAAAGGCAAACAAATGTGTTTTCCCACTGTCAGCGCAGTGTCGGTCTTGGGTATACTGAGTACTCTTGGCTACATGGCTACTTTTTCAAGTGCTAATTTGGCACCTATTGAAGATTTGTGGCTGTGCCTTAAAGATTTTGTTTTGAAATCTGAAAAATGAATTACGTGGGTTCGATTTCGTTTTGTTGAGATCATCTTTGTGATATGCAACTACGTAAGTGGATTTAGTTGTTTCTATATTTTAAATTTCAAAGAATGTTATACCGAACTGAGTTTCAGTCACTTAAACGTAACAAGGGTGTAGCGTCCTTAGGGAGTAACCCTTGTGAACTATTTTATTTAGTTTTCTCACTGGTGAAAACGGATTTCCAAAGATAATATAATACTGTTTGTGAATACAATCCTTCACTGAAATACAAAAGTATACTACGAACATTTAAGTAACAATGTCACTAAATCTATATTGGCAGCAACCCAACCAGAAAATATAAATTTCAGCATTTGAAGTTGAGCGTAGATACTTATTTTGACGACCTCCGTGGCGCAGTACGAAAGCTCACCTGAGACGCAGAAGATTGCGGGTTCGATCCCCGCTGCAGGACAAATGTTTGTATGATCTGCAAATATTTTTTTTGGGTCTGGGTGTTTTCTGAGTATAATATGTACATATTTAAAAAAAAGTATATAAGTAGTATATCAGTCATGTAGTCCCATATTACAAGCTCTGCTTAGTTTGGGACTAGATGATGCTGTTTGAAAATATCCAGCATTATTTATTTTATTTATATTATAACATCTACATAGTTCAAATTTATTCAGAACGTGCTGGCGTATGATAATTTTCAGAAATCTCTGAAGAAATCTTCAGAATTCCCAACTGTACTTCAGTCTTTCTACCTACCTACTGTTAGAATAGGAATAACAAATTTACGGTTAGAGTAACATACACGTGATTGTTATAAATATCGGAGATCACAACCGTGGGAATTTCCTTTACACGTTTATGTACCAAAACCATAAGTGGCTTTTACGGCTTAGTACCACTTAGAATTAGTATACATTTTACTTGAGCTTATTTTAGTTGGAAGATATTTTTTTCTGGTCGTCGTGGCAAGCCAGAATCCCTGTAACAATCATATTATACTGTTTTTTTTTTTTTTTTAAATAGTTACACTTTACTCTCGATTCATGATGCTATATTATCGCTAGAAGTATTTCATATCTAAAAGTTAGTTAAGGAAACATTTTTTTATAAGCATCTCAAAAAGTTTCATCTGACTCTCTAAATATTTGTTGTAAAAGTATTAAGTAGCAATAACTGAACGATGTAAAATTCCTCGATTACTCAGGGTCGGGGAGTATCGATGATAATAGCACACATTAGCGTGATACTCTCACATACAAATAACACTTATCAAGTCACGTCACCACTCTCATTTGTGACGATCGGCCCAATACACCGAAGGGCTGATAATGGGGCATGGGTGAAGTGATTTCAAAATCAATTTCATGTTCAATTCAATGACATATAGGTACTTGAAATTTTCACGTAAAATTTTACTGTTTGGTTTTTGGATAAAATTATAGACTGCAGCATTCCAATCTGCTCTGAACAGATTCTACTTGAAAATAATCCGAACGTTTGAAATTTTATTTAAGTCACAGTCTAAAACTTTTTTTTAAATAATTGCATAAATACTGAGCGGTATATGGACTTAGCAGTTTGTAGCAGTTAAAAATGGTTTAACATTGTCTGTTCAGAATTAGCATGGAAACTAGCCTGCGTTCATTTTATTTACGGCTCCAATCAAAGTTGCAGTTGAATCCTGTCGTCTGCCCGCGGAGGCTGTGAATAGACCGACTAAATAGGAACGCTGTGTATTTGCATAATGGACAAGCTCAGGCTAAAACCGAAGCAACGCTATTTAACACTTTGAACAGTTTGAAACAGAAACGGATTCTTAGAAATATATAATAGTTTATAATCGGATTAGAGTGCAATAAAACTTCGTCTTTTCGTTTTTGACGCGATAGTTTTACAAATATTGAAATGTTATGGAAGATGGTGTGAGTGGATGTTTGCGTGAATGGTTGGTTGAGTTAGGATCACGATAGTATGACTTTTGTAGACAAACTTCCATATATTCACGGATAATACACGGAGTCTTAAAATTAAGAACTAAAACCTATTTAATTTTTCTGGTACCTACATTAGAAAAAAACCCACGTTTATAATTAAGTCGAGATAAAATTATCCTTGAACCTTGTTAGCGTTGTCCAAATAAATTTACAGAAAAAAGAGCCGTGACTAGGTAAGACCGGTTTGCTATCATCTAATCTTTTAATAATTTTCTAATAGTTACAGCCTGTTCCCCATAAACTCTCAGAAAATTATATGATCCAGACTTTGTCGATAGAAGAAAAGTTGTGCTTTCACGTGGTAAATAGAAGTCAATATTGTCAAAATGTCACTTTGCGGTCTTTTAGTAATCAGACGTTATGTTATCATAGTTATGATTATCATTGAAATTTAACAAAATATTATCATTGTTACTTTTGATAGAGATAGTACCTTTATTAAAATGAAGTTTCGAAATATTATAATCCCTGACACTTTTCTTTCTAAAAAGGATTGTGTCAAACCACTTCTTTTTAGTAGGTACATTTTTAATTAATTCGAGAGTACCAAATCTGTCACATGTCGAACCAAGCAATGGTCTGAAAAAGGATAAGGCATAGTCTAGTCTAGTTTTAACATATTTACACCATCTCCTAACTTTTCGGGAAACCGGCTGTAATTTGTGAAATGTATGTATGTAACGCCGTATTTTCATTGTTCCAGGTATGGCACTCACCAGTTATGGCACGTCAGTTCGCCCCCCTTATGATAAAGTGTCATTGGTAAAGAGCGTTTCCACAAGCTTCAATAAAAACTAAATGACAAAGATCGTAATCGACTTATTTGACAAGTTTATAGTAGGTTACAAAGATTGACTACCTCTATGGCGCAGTGGGCGAAGGCCTGAGATGCAGAATGTTGCGGGTTCGATTGCCGTCGCGGGACAAATATTTGACAAATATTTATCGGGTCTGGGTGTTTTCTATCTATAATAAGTATGTATTTACAAAATAAAATGTATATAAAGTGGTAAATCAGTCATGTAGTTCCCATAACACTCTGCTTACTTTGGGGCTAGATTTGCTAGCTGTTGTGTGAAAATGTCCAGTATTATAAAAAAAAAGATGTACGTGAATATTTGGTAATAGCGACGAGACCGTCAGATCCACCTTGGTACAACTACAAATGTCAATCAAATTTCACGCTCGTCGACTCTTCTAGCAACATGCTTGCCATTCCTTTCTCGATCCAAGCCACCTAGACAGGCGTCCGCAGTTTTTATAGCATAACTCGGCTCCTCTCGTCATTTGCGAAGCCCCTAAGCGTCCCGCGTGTCGACAATGGGCTTTTTATCGGGCGTACAGCTTTTTCTGTCGTGCATATACGCATCGTTTGGCGGTCATAAAGTTACAAGGAGCTTGGCTACCGAGCCGTACCCCTTTTTGTGTCCCCCGCTGTTATTTCTGCTCAGTGATTTTTTATCAATCTTATCCAGATAACGGGCCATATCGTACTTTACACCTCTTATTTGAAGACAAAGTTTGCATCTGAGGTTAGGTTGTATGTTTAGTGCCTACTCTTTTAGAATTTTGAGACTTATAAAACATTTTTTCTACTGTATTCTTTAGCTACTGTGATTTACATTTGCTTACACATTAAAAAACTCGTCTTTTTGTGCAACCATAAGATAAGTGCGAGAAAATCTTTCAAGTCGAAGATAAAAGATAATTTTGTAGCTGAAGATCTTTATCTGGCTGTGCTCTCATGTGTTTACCCATGCCTCTCACAAAGCAATCGAGTCGTTTTAACCATGAGCCGCAACACACAACCCACGTTTTGTCAACTCACACTACCCATTTCATACAAATCTCTAGTTCTCTCAAAAGCAGTAGATAGAAACGAAACTAAATTCACGCACTATGTAACAGTCACAGTTTTGCTTCATAAAAGAGAATCAATCAACGAAAAACATTAGCCAATACTTTGGTTACAATAGTTTTGAATCCAACATACGGAAAGTGCTCGATATAAATCTAGCCCAAGATCGCTTGTTCCGACAGCAGTTCTGTCGGAGTGGAAATGAAATAAAAGTGCACAAATCACGCGTGAAATTGAGTTCGATCCGCTGAAGACATTGTTCGACTCGGTAACTGGGGCTGTGCCGGCTGCCAGCCTATATACGGACGTATCAGAAGCTCTGTTAACTCACACGTCAAGATTACCACATTTTCCAAAGAGTTTTCAGAGTTTAGAATTGGCGTGTAGACATTTTCTCAACGGTGTCGTTTTAAACTTACATCGTTTTAAAAGCGTCTGAGTGTTCAACTATATTTCGTACTTTGGGATTGAGCAAGAAATCGCTCGAAGGATACATTATTCAAAAGTTAAGGCTCTGTAGCCGACGAACGGGCGTGGATGTGTGCAAAGTTTCATGTTTTCACCATAAACGACGCCCCCGAGGCTCATTTATCTGCCAGCCCAAGAGAAAGAGATAATTAATTGAAATTACGCTGTCAAGTTCACGTAATTCGCACAAGTCGTTAGCACATTCTGAAGAATTTGGTAGTGTTGTATTTAGTTTTTTGATTATAGTTAGATCAGAAGATCCAGTTTATTTAATAGCGGATTTCGTCGCGATATAGACTGGCGATTTGCTTATTTTCAAATTTACAGTCGCCTGGAGTTTTTTGTTCACTTTAAAATACGTCGCGTCGTTTCAGAAAGCGCATTGACGGCAAATGGCAACAATACCCTTGGGTGTTGCCATCCGGTCAACGTCATCTTGAGATTGCATCCTATCGTATTGTAAATAGAAGCAATATCGAGGTAGATCGCACTGCAATCGTGCTTTTCTCGAGAGTAGTCGGGTGCCAGAGGTCATTTCCATATTATTCGTGACACGTCCTTCTATGCAAATGTGCCCCGTGCCAAGTGTCGACACGGGTGCGAAGGAAATTCCAAAAGAAATGACCGATATTAGTGATAAAATGCTGTTACGCCGTAAAATGGGTTCATAAAAATACTAATAAAATGCAACATGCAATGGGATATTTTAACGACCGACACGATGGTATGTAAAATTTAGAAGCAGGCTAACGCAGTCACATATAACAGCGCAAAAAATACCTTAAAAGAGAGACTGATAAACCATAGAGTCTATATATATACCAACCTAATAACCTATCCCAATTTATGGCCGATTCACCAGAAGGTGTGACTACCTAATCAGCATACGTCAGTGTCTAACCCTTATCGTCCTTTTTCTCTTTGAAAAACAACATAATTTTTTTTTGAAATACCAGAATTCCTAATCTTACGTCTATAATTAGAACCATTAGGGTAACTGGTTCATGAAATAAAAAAAAAATTAGAATTGTTTGTTGAGTATAACAACTAAACAAAATGAAGAAAATGTGGTTTTGACAAATCTAACCGGTGCGCCTAATCCAATGAAATTTTAAACTTGTATCTTTCACCTCAAGTATGCTGATATTCGAAGGCATTTAAACGAAGATAGTGTCAATGACCCCCGATCCGACTACTAACTTGGGGTACAAAAAATTGAAAATACTTTAGATACCTAGGTACAGCCTGCTAGATTACCTACAGTTAAGAAAAAAAAGTGTAAAAAAAATCGGCAAAAAATCTAACAAACCTCGACCACATAGCGGTGATCCAGCGTGCAAATTAAATGTACCCGGAGTATTAGCCATTATCATGAACAGACGATCACAACGCCGATGACGGAACGGTGTTTCGCGTGGCATACTTATTCACCAAAATAAACTACCCTACCAAAAATTAAGTATTATTTTGGCCTAAAGATACATTTTACGTACCTATGCTATTTTGTAATTTGTAATTATCACGTAAATACGGCCACTTTAATTTAATGCTCGGCATAAGTTCCTTTATGCGATGGCTCCATTAGTTAGTCCAAAATGTCACTTTATCTAGTCCTAAATCGTGATTGTCCAATTCTATTGTTAGTGTAGAGTTTATTGTCTTAGGTAAATCAGCTATCTATATTCATTAAGTACATTTAACTATGGGTATAGAGCCATACTAGGTATGTCTAGTATGGCTCTATCGCTCACCCTTTGAAGCCGTAAATGGTTCTAATTAGTTCAAAACCACAGCAGGCTTTCAGCAAGTTCAAAGGACCCACGCGTCTACGTATAGATACTGGCTTATTAGGCAGTTTCAGGTTTCCTTATCCTTTCTACTTAACCTTAGCTTAACCAGCAAAACATATCAAACATATTACAATAATTGGGTGATGACCATCAGGTTTCAAGAATAATTCTTTGTTCCCTAAATCACTAAACTTCGATTGACAAGAATCTGTACTAATGAAAAACATATTCTTAAAATTCAGGACTACTACATACAAAACCCCTGGTAATGTCGATAATATGTCGTAAATAAAATGATATTTTAGAGTAATACCGTGGAACTGTTTTTTTTTCATACAAATTGTATAAACATACTGGCTCGAAAAATTTAGCGGCCCTGGTAAAGCCCGATAAACCGATTAACTCCACCTTTGTGTATTCGGCAGCAAACAAAGCAATTATGCAAATTGTAGCACCTATCTTGTTATCACAAGCATTCACTTCGGAAATAAAACGATGCGTAATCAGAAAGATTCCAAAAGTTGTAATTACGATCCTTTCAAATCAAATCAGAACAGCCTTCTTTTCAAAGACGCCTGTTTGTGGAAACAAACATACTGATTTGTATTTGCAAAATCATTTTTACTATGGTGTCCTAAAAAAAATTGTGCCTCGTAACTAAAGCATCTCGAGTTATGTCTAAAAGGGAAATGGCTTGAATTTTCTGCCGTAAAAATAAAAGCAAGTTCCAGCATCGGCAGAACGAAGTTCCCGTTTACCTCCTCGGCATCTCTAATGTACTCTCGGTTTAATTAAATTACATTCCGAGCAATCGAGATGTGCATCCGAGCCGGGAGTCTTTCAAAGAGTTGCTCGAGCAGGAGCGCCGTGATCGCAAGCGTACATTACGACGATGCTTCAAGAATCATAGCAAAGCTACGCTTCGAGTACGCTCAAACGAAATCCTCTTATTTCAATAGGAAAACTTTAATGCTTTCTATTCTAGGAATTCTATTCTTTATGCGAAACTTATTTGACAGGTATTTATTACAATACATTCGCTTTGTCACATAATACCGGAGAAAATTTCTCACATTTTCGCGATAGGACTTTGTTAGGTTTTAAAAGATATACATATCTCGTCAAGGGACCATATGAAATTAGATTTAATCGGGTGATTACAGATGACTTTTAAATTGAAATCTCACAATACCTGAGAACCTATTTGTTGTATATAGTTTTAAGTGCACATAAATAATATCCAATATAAGTTAAGACACAGCCAGTACAATACGACATTGTCTATAGATATTATCGATGATTCATTGGATTCATTCAATGACTTAATATCGATCGTTGTACATTTCAATTGAATGAATTTAGGTGCTGTTGCTTAATCAATTGGGATGAACGAGTGGCAGCCCGACATAAAACCAAGAACATTTTAATGCTCATAAAACCATGAAGTTCTGAGAAAATAAAGTTAATTACAACGAGAATAATGAAGTGAAAATGTCGAGTGGCAACTGTGATGCCAAGTCTGTATGACTCTCTGAAGTCTTGCGCCAAAAGTTACAAATTAAGGAAATGCTAGGTAGTAAAGTTGGAAAGTTTGTGTTTGGGGGATTGTGATAATAGTAGTGAATGTTACTGTTGGGCTGAATATATAGAAGCTCCCCCTATCCTCCGTATTGCCAACAATACAACTCCTTCACAAAAGGAAAGTTTGAGTGAGACCTCAATGACAATATCTCTAAAAGCAAAGAGAGTGCATCACTGCATCTTGCTTTGCATTGTGTCGACCACGTGCCGTAGAAGCGTTGCAAATGGATGAAACAGTTCACACTGAACTGAAATACAGTTTCTACTAGTTCAGGAGCCTATGGATTCATATACAATTTGTAACATTTTATTCTGTCATTTTTTTATGAAATGTTTTCATGAATAATATCCTAAGTTCCTCGTTCTAGTCTAATCTTCCATGTTTAATCTTTTCAATCTTGTTAATATACCAAACTCTTACTTATATAACCTAGGTCAGTTAACACTGGGATTATTTTCAACAAAGAAATTACTGGGTCCTCTCGGTTTAGAGAAGTGATTGTTTTGACGCTCTGAACCTGAAGAATTTACCCCACGTTATTGTTTTTTGAATACATTCAAGCTACATCCTGTAGACTTATTAACTTAATTACATACAATTTGTAAATAGCTATAAAATGTTTGTATTGTATGCTTGTTACACGTACCAACTTGATGAAAGTTATTTATCTGTAACGTTTCCATCGTATTGTTTCGTGTTCAAGTTGTTAAGCTTATATTTTTTATTGCGTTCACGAGAACCGAGCTTTGTCGGAGCAACATGTAAGGAATAAAATAATCGTGAGTAATATCACGCACTTTACAATCAACCTGTCTCATTGCGGGCAACGTATGCGCGTCTAGTTCATTCAGCTGACCGCAGAAGGGTCAGATCAAACGAGCAGTGGGTTCGGCTGTTTTATTTCCAACTTTATTCTTAAACACTAAAGATTACAACGTAGCGTCATCTTTTGAATGATGGTGCACCATGAGCTGTGACGAAAGAGCACATCTGCGACGCTGTCCCGCTGCGCGCGCGCCGACGCCGACAGCTCAGCGGGAGTCCACGTTACTTACTGCAATTGGTCATGATAACAATTTCACTGACCGAATAAACTCTAATTTAAAATAATATATAGTTTTTTTACTTTACTGCGTAACATTTGAGACTATACTTGTCATATTAAACGGTAAAAACCCTTATATTTTTCCAAAGCGCACTACGTTTTAGATAAGTAAATAACCAGAAAAGTAAAGCTTTACATTAGAGGTCGAGCAGTTTATCAAAGTAGTAATTTGTAAACTGATATCGTATCTCTGAACATAAACGTTGCTCCATTCAACTCTAAATAACTCGTACCTCAATTAGTGAGTAAAGACTCTCGCATTTCATAAGTTGCCTATTCGCGGTTCGCATCTCGCTCAATCTTGAATTGAGAACAACTTTATTGACTCACTGCTTGGTCAAAATATAATTGTAAGTATAGGTATTTAATCAGCTGTACCTCACGCTATAAAACACTCAAGTAATTGTTACAGAGCCATGACAATACTGGTCGACGCGCGACGGTCAAAGTTAGATTAGTTTGCCTCGCCGCTAACAGAATTAAGCATCTACCTAGTCCGAGCTTGCAGAGTTGACTTTGTTGTTTCTGCCGGTAATCGTTATGTTCCTGATGGCTAGTTGGCGAACTTTGGCGAGACTTTGGATTAGGGGAACCGTATTTCACCTGCCATTTACCTAACCACTTTTAGACATAGCAGGGATCGCCGCAAATGCATAACCTATACTTTTTAGCCCTTTTTAAAAACGAGGAGGATCTCATACGAGGCTATGTAATTTGTTTTTTTTTGGAAAAAAAAAACAAATTGCTGGTTGGTTCTAAAAACTGAAATAACTACTTGCAAATTCGATAGTTTGACATTTATTACGTTATTTTTTTTTACAAAACTTTGTCTGAGCACGTAAAACCAAATTGAACCAATTGTTCAATCGAACAAATTAAACCATTAGCCAGTTCTAGCTAAAAAAGCAATGTGCCTCAGACTAGCCTCTGAATAGTGTTCTCCCTCCCTGTCTGACATTTGAGAAACAAAAGAGAGATAACTCTTTTCTGTGGCTACGCCATGTAAAACATGACCAAGTGTACATCAAAGATCTTGAACAATGCTGCAAAACGCAAATCAACACTGTTTCTTTCGGCTTTGCTAATGTAGCATCTACAACAGCTGAAGATTAGCTGCAGTAAGTATGTGGATATTTAGGGTGCAAAACAACTTTTTTTATTTAAATATATGCACAGTTCAGACATCCTTTATAAAATGCAACACAATATCAAGTCAGCCACTTTAAGATGGAAATTATAGTTTTACAGAGAACTGTTACCTACTCACAGTATTTGGTTACACAAAATAAAATAATTCAAAGACTAGTAAAGGATGATTTCACGAAGAGCGAAATCCTAATCCGAATCATACTACCTATAAGTCCCAGTGAGAAAACGCGAAGAACCGAGTAACAGTTCACGCATAAGATATCATGTTTGTATCTTCATTTCTGTGCATGTCGTGTTATATAAAGAATTTCTAAACACTTTTACGTATCGTGTCACGCAACGTCTCTTCCTACAATATAAAGGAATAAGCTCATATTTGCCGCTCGGTAAGATCACGTAACACATAGAAGGGAGTTATGTAAATGTAAACAATGTTAGCTAGGGAGATGTGAAGTATTGTCAAAGTCGTGTATGCGAAAGGTCTTCGTTCAATTTACATTTTCCACGAACAAAGAGCCAGCGGTCTCCGTCAGGCAATAGCTTCTTATCCTGCCTAATCCTATTTTCTCGCCTTTATAACTTCGAACCTCGTTACACTTTGAATTGACTTGTTCCAGAACCGACGGTATTGAATTATTTGTGATGATCCCAGCTATTTGATATCAGTGCGCTTTATTCGCGAGATGGATAATATAATTTTGCTCTATGTTATATATTACTCGGATTTGCATTACAAAAGCCGATCGATATCTCAGGCTTGTTTGTACGTGCTAGCTTTTCTTCTGGGAGACACTCAATATAGGAAAGTATATTACGTTCACAACTCTTCCTTTACGAGATAAAAACTCTTATCAAAACGTGACACGCATCTACGCCCTTTTTATTTTTTAAACCCACAGCACGTTATTTAACAAGCCACAAAGTAGACAAATGAGGGATACGCAAACAAAGATGAAGGGTTGTCTGGCGCCTTTATTTACATTTAGATGCGACAAGTGATATTGTAGAGCTGCCATTGCAACTCGCTATTTCTATTGATCATAATCTCATTAAACTTTCATAATTTAATTATGACAGGCGCAAACTAAGATAAAATAAAAGCAGAAACCACACTATCCACACGATTTAACGTTGACAGCCACATTATTGGCACCCATATTTATTTAATAGGATTCAGTGCATTAAATTAATTTTATTGACATAATTAAGTGCCTACTTAAAGTTATGTAATTAAAAATAAACCGTTTAAACTGTTGTTCGTCACAAACTTTAAAAAGTTGCTCGATTAGTATGCAATTAAAATGTGGAAAGAGTCTTATCAAGTATGTATCCACATTTTCCAAAGCACATTGTGGCGTAGATCAGCTTTTGAAAATACCTTGCTAAGGCCCACGCAAGCCTTTAACAATGCAAAGGAAAAGCGGGGCAAAGCCGGGTCTCACCATTTTTTTGCCGCGGAAGATGAATTGTAAAAAAGCAGGAATATACCCAGGCGATTCGTCTCACCCGGCGATAGACTATCACTTAAACTCAAATAAAACTGCAAATGGTTCCTGTTACTAATTGTGCTTAATCTGTTCCACGTACCAGCTAGCCACCTCCAAGGGATTAACTTACTCTAAACTTAGAAGTTGCGTGAGTTATCGCAGCAAAATTTGCCACTTCGGTAAATTCAGTTTCAGCAAATTAACAAATTGCGACCTACTTTAGTTAATCACCATCTAGTAATTAAAGTGTATAATATTAATTTTTCTCGTAGGAAATATTTTAATTTCCCGATGTTGCAAAATATTTAAGCTCGGTAAACCTCCGATTTCACCAGATTTCCTCTGGGATGCGAAACAAGATTTCCATGCCTACGTGTGTGAATAGAACGTATACAGAATTATATAGTCGAGCATTAATCATCTAGACGGGATATAAAGGCGTAGGTGCTTTCTATAAGAGCTCTCGAGTTGAGTACTGCAGAAGAGGTTGACGTCCCGGAAGGTCGCTTCAAGTGCCTGACGAGCTATCACTGCTATAGCCATACATACACAGGCATGATCTCTGTCACAGGACTTAAGTACCTAGTCATGATCTCATCATTTTTGTACATCTAGTTAAGGGAATTATTTATTATTCAACTAAGTATGTGAGAAAATGACAACCAATTCAAACTGTTGATTCCACCGAAATGAAAAACAAGTGATTTTAAAATCATTAACGGTAAGTATGTATTTTCTAGTAAAGTCATGAGTATGTTTACTTGTGCTGAATAAAACATGGCACTAGGTACTCGAATTTCCGATAACGCAAATGAAACGGAGCCTACAAGAACACGAGAATTAAACCCGTACATCCTCACTGTTCATAACACGTTCGGTAATGATAAAGCATCTTATTGCTTTAGTTGACAAATTCCAGCTTCTATATCGAGCTCAGATAATTTATCTTTGCTTCATGAGTCAGGTTCCTGGAATCTTGGGTAATAAGTTACGAATGCACTATTGACATAATATGTGTAAGGGGCGACAGGATATTTGAAATATAGGTGGCAGTTGTGCACTTGTGTAGTGTGAGTATAGCATCTTATAATTTTTGCGTCGAAATTTTTATTTCTTCATCTGTCTTAGTCTGCTTACTATTAGACGTTATTAGTACCTTGCTGTTAGTATTGGTATAGTTGCATACGCCTTCTGAAGGAAAGTGTGCGGATGTGTTGATATTATGACATGTTTCTATACGATCCAATTTTAAGGCGATTTTTTAGATACAGCATCTGAAAAAACGATTTTATCAGGTGTGTGAAAATACTAGTAAGAATAATAATATACTACCTCGGTGGCGCGGCGGGAAGTAGCCAGCTGCGACGCATGAGATACGGGTTCGATTCCCGCTGCGAGACAAATGTTTGTAAATTTGTGTATTTGGAACCACGGTACTCGTAGTTCCTGATACCCATGAAACAGGGAATACTATTGAGAAACTTAAACAAATTCCTAAACTTTGGCAGACATCATAAAATGTAATAAAACTCGGGTGAATAGAATACCATTTCTACAAATATGCAAATAAGAGCTCTATAACTAATCACTGCTACTGTAAGTTAGGTCGGATGTTTATTAGTTTAATTTATTCGCTTGTTCGAGGTAACATCCTCGTGTAGTGTCCATCCGTTAGACATCGCACATTTCTCCTCGCTTGCGTCTGTCTCGCCGCTCGTTACTCAGAATACAAGCATGTTTCCTTTTATTGCGGTTTTGATTGATTCGTATAACAACCCAACAATGCTAAGATTTCGTTTGCACTGTCTGCAATAAAGTTGTAAGTGTCGTGCAAAAATTCCAGCACGTTCTTGCATACCATTTTACGACCCAGTCAATCAATACCTTCTGAAGGTTTTATAAAGTTGTTTGAAGGGGACTTAGAGTATAGAGGTTGTTTATTGTTTTGTAATTCACACACGCTCTTTTTTTATTGGTTCGAGCTGTCGCTGAAAAAGTTTCAAGGAGCGAATACGTGACAACTACTCCATTCTTTTTTAAACTGGAGTAAAACCGGGGTTGAAACAGTGAACAAGATAATGGTATATATAATTAGATAGGTAGATACCGATTTTGAAACAGATAGCTTTCATTTCATGTTCCTGTGTTTTATACCTAACCTAAGGTAGAAGAAATAAAAAGAAAAAAAGGTATCTTCAGTGGTTTTGCGGAGTGTCTTTACGTAGGTTTACGTGATAAGTCTTATGTTGCAAAGAAAAGCCGCAAACATGTGGGCTTCAGTATTCAATAAATAATGTTCACTAAGTATGTATAGCGAAGCCAGCGGTTAAATATTGGGTTACAAAAATAAACCCATACCTTCTCCTTGCGTCGTAGGTAAAAATACGAATTTGATCACACAAAAGATGGTATTTAGAAACACAATATTCTAGGGCATCAGATTAAATTTACTTACTCTCCCGTCTAAAATTGAAAAAGGCAAACAATTTATTTAGCAGACCACCCTCTTGCTGGGCGAAGGGTGGCCTATTATTTTTTACGCGGCCTACCCGTACCTCAATTTTGTTAAGTTATTGTCGTTTCATACAAATTTTAGAGGCTTGGTAACTTAGATCGGTTTTACTTGAATAACATTTTTATTAATGGTTTTTTGTATGTATAGTATAGTCTAAAATAAAGCGTAGAGGCTAGGTGTAAGAGCGTTTATCTTTTCTTTAAAACTATGTGTCGTAAAAGTAAAATAAGTGGTAGGTACTATTTCAGTCACTGAACCTGATAGTTTTTTGAAAAATATAAAACTTTACTAGTTTTGTACGACCAGGTAATACTTTATTCACATGGAGTCACGTTGCCGATCGACCTGTTTATTGGACGGGGAAACTGGTAGTGTATGCCCACTGTAGTACGTAATATCATTTCAAGGTTATAACGTGTAAATAATACCCTTTTTCCAAGAAAATTATCTCTTTATAGTGTTCCTATACATAAAGGTAGTCGGTACTAGGGAGAAAAATAATATAATATAGTGCTTTTGAAATAACATGCTATTCTGGGACATGCTATTCAGTTGGTAAGAAAAACAGAAACCCATTCAACAATTCCCAACATTTATCGCTGCTAATTGCCTGTGAAATATGCGGCTGTGAAAAGGCTCGTTTGTTTGGGATACTATATATAAACACGTAGCATTGTTTTAAAAATTGTACGTTTCCTCTGTAATTCATGACACTGTCGATAAGTCAGCTGTTTAATTCAAAATGAAGAGATAAATAATTGCTGTGGTTATGTAAATGATCATCGGTCGGTGACGTCAAAATGCCATCAGCAACACGGCATGACAAATGGGCAAATATTTACTTACCTACCCGCTAATGAAAGCAGACACATTAATACGCTTTATGGCTGTCCCATCTATCACGTCTAGGTATTGTACGCTAATTGCGAATGATTGCGTACCAATTTTAGGGGTTTTAATAAAGCCGAATTCATTTTCTATGTACAATGAAAAAAAAACTTTTGTATGTAATGTGCTGGCACGAACTTACACATGCCCTCTATTAAGTATGAAAGCATTAAGTTTTAAAAAAGCAATCCATATGGTGACCTATCGGAACGTTGCTCTGTAAAAGAGTCCTATGGACCCTGTATTTATACGTATACCCCACTGTGTTGCCTAAAATTAATTATTAGTATAAATTAATAAATTATTATAATTAATTAATTTATTAAAACAAATTGTACAAACTTATGTAAAATTTATATATTTTCCGATACAATCTCAAAGCAAAGATCTCTCCGTTGTTTTCATTAGCGTGTAACTTCCAAGTATTTCACTAATGATCACGTCTTACAGAAGGCGATATACGGGGTCCATCTGTCAATTGAACTTTCTATAGAAATGGAGAAAGGTATTCAAAAGGCCAGTAAACAAAGATAGAAGATATTTGATAGTGGACTTCTTATCTGGATTTACTTGTGTTAGTTATTACTAGGCTCCCCTACCCTCTAGAAATAAGGGTGCGATCAATAATGCGATATCAATTCGCAAAATTTATATTGTAGAGACAGCGGTCCGAGGGAAATTAAAGTAGGAATTCATGGCGAGCGAAATAAGAACTATTGAATTCCAGAATATTGCTTCGTTAGTTCAAGTATATTCTAATATAGGTAAGCTTCTTACCTTTGCAAAACAATAGAGACCTTATGAAGTTCTAACCTACAAGCCCGTTCTTCCTTTCACAGCTTTTCTGTGAACCTTATAAGAAATTGGATCCATGTCTCTCTTTACAATGTAACAAATTCACGAGATTGCTCCAACCTAAAAGCTCTGTGAATTTTCTTTGTTCTAAAAGTGTCACGTGCTAAAGCATTTTATTATCTGTACTCCTCTTCCATCTGCACTAAGTCTTGTAGTATCGCGAGATGAAAATGTACGAACAATGCCGTTTCCTTGCAAATTAAGCGATTGCGTCCTATCCTCTAACCGCTATAAGCGGAATGCGGTAATTATGCTTAATCGCACTCGTATTTGTATCAAAATGTTTACCTTTGTTTTCAATATATTCACATCTGAAGATTTATCGAATATCTCTGGCTGGTTTACAACATCACGTACAGGCTTTATGGATTGAACTCGCGCCTAATAATTTAATAACAAAAGTATCGAAAAACATAAGGGACCGACCGCATTATGAATAGGATAATAATGAATTCTATGAGAGGCCTCGTACAATAGGAACGTGACACAAATCCTGACCCAATAAACGAGAAGAAGTCGAGATGACGTGACGCGACCAATTCGTCATACTGAGAGCACCCACTCTCGCCTTCACTCTAATCCTACATTATATGAAATTCTTATAGCACCTTATTATCCTTTTTATGGTGTTCTATTAGTAGTATTTAGTTAAGAGATTAGACATTTTATTTTGAAAAAACATTGTCATGCCTGGATAAAATTTGACTAAATGAAATGAATACGAACATTTGAACAAATTAAAAGATCGATGTGTTTATAAACACAACAGGGTATAATTGATGTCTCAGTGGACATGAATGTTGGAGCGGTGCCAGAACATTGAGCTTCGACGCTCTTTTATCTCGCGTCATAATGCCTAAAACATATTAGGTATGCGTTCTCTCCATGACGTAAGCTTATTGCATTTTTTCTTTTGTTGCAGGAACGGTCCTCGCTGTCGAGGTTCACTTCGAGAATAAAGATAGCGGTTTCTTTTTGAAACATACGGCGAGATGGAACGGAGCGGGCCCGCCCCCTGAGCCGATGGGCACGGCATTACCGGGCGCTCTCTTATCTCTAGATCGATTTACGGTCCTACAAGGCTCCGCACCGGCATCGGTTCGAGCTACCTACGGGCCGTTCTCCACGAAACAAACAGTACCGGCTCGTTACGCGGTGCCGGACCCCTTGGAACCGCCGAAGAGAAATGCTTCGCTGACAGAACTACAAGATGCAACTGTGCATAGACTAGACGTGTCCGCTCATCTCGTATTTCGAGAGCTGCCTCGCGATGCTCCGGTGTTGCGGGTGCTTTTCCATACGGGTGGAGAAGGTGGAGCGCGGCGTTCTGCAGCCAGACCGCGCCGCGTGTGTATCACTCTGCACGCCACGCTTGGGTCTAGGACGCTGACAGCGACGTGCGGTCCTGAAGGCGAAGAGGGTGCGTGCCTGGCTGAGCTGACTATACCGGCCGCGTGGTGGCCAGCTGACGGAAAAGGGAAAAGGCCACCGAGGACTGTGCGACTAGCGTACAGTGCGGCAGAAGCCAGCGGCGACTCCGGAGAAGATGCATGTGGTCGAGTTTCCGTTCAACCGGCTTGGCCTCTAGGCTTTGTGACCCTGTCAGGGGCACGCGCTGGCTACCGTGAGGCCCGAGCTGGTGACGCCGCTCTCATGTTACCACGAGCCTCGCTGTATCCTCACTCTCGGCTACACCTACCATTCGTTGTACGTCGGGACTCCAGCCGCACCATCGGACATGTTGTTATCAGGTTAGTCATTACATTACCGTTTTTTTTTCTTTTAAATCACTACCGTTGTATTTCAGGCTCCTAAGTTAAAAAGACGATGTCATCGAACTCAAGCGTCAAATTAAGCAATCGTCTTTGACATGCCATCATTGCCACCCAAGCCGCGCTGAGACCTGACATAGCGGTTCGCAGTGGCAGCCAGAGAAAAGTTGTCACCACTCGTATGAGCCACTTCACTTCAGCTTCGAAACGATTTGAATGAACATCTCTGTTTGTCGAACCTGTCTTATAATGCGGTATTCTATCCAACTTGACTGGTTTATTGCATGTCAACTACGCTGTGTCACATCTCGCGTAGGAGGAAGTTATTTCAAATGTATGTTTTGTTAGCACAGAGAAGTCATTACAGAAAGTCGACACTTCACCCTTTTAAAGAGATGCAAAATAAAAACATAAAATCACTGTGCAAAGAAAATAACGGCCCTTGTAAACAACTTGGAAAGTTTTAACTAGCGGTTGTGAATCGAAAATGAATGAGACGCCTGCATTGTATGTTCACGTTTACGTTGAAGTGCCGGCCTGCGGTCCGTTCAGAGTTTTGGACGATGCTTTCGACCCCGATGCACCAATTAAAAGTTTACCCATCACGTTCTAGTAATGAGGTTTTATTAGATTGCAAACAATATTGCTTTAAAAGCCCTCTGCGGTAGACTTTACGCTCAAACTCCAACCATAAAATGTTTTTCTGCTTTATATTATGCTCCCACTTATCTTGGGTCTAGACTTGAGTACTTTAGACGTATAAAAGCTATAAAAAGGCAGGTACCTTCAGTAATTTAAAAGTTTGTAGTCTTTGAATGTGAACAAAAATCAAATAAAAATGACTAACAAATAAATAAATGACAAGATAAAAAACTATGATTATCGCCAGGCCTATTTAATTAGCAAAACATTATCGTGAAATTAATCAAATAAGGAGGTGTCGCCTGGCTTGTTACCGTTAAAAGTCAGATAGGCGCAGATTTATATTCTAACCATAGCCACAGAGGGCAGGTTTAGTGCAGAGTACCTAACTCTCTTCAGCAGTCACAGAAAATTACACCTCTCACAAAGCTATTTGCGAAATGGCACTCCAAAGAATAGCTTGCACAAATTTTGATATACGTTCCCTGCACGTGTCCGTAATAAATGCACTGGCTACAATAAGCAGTGAATTTTCCCAGTCTTTGTTACATTAGCAGGAAGGTTAGGAAGGCCCGGAACGTGGAAACAGCACTTTCCCATCCAGTAGGTATGGTACCTGCCGAGTTGTGCATAAATTAGAGTCTGTAGCCCCGTAATTTGAAATGCCCAGTGTACGTGGTAGTTTGACCGTTAATTTAATTCATTGCGACTATAAACATTCTTTGTTGCTTGTAGTTCTAATTTCTAAGTTGGTAAAACAAAAGTAGTCAGTTGATGGTCTGTTAGGAACTCTTGAAATAGCGTGATTTGGTAACTTAGAAGTAAGTACTTTTGGAAACGTTGCCCGACGATAAGCGGAACCGATTCTTTTATATAAATGATACTGATATTTCTGTTAAATTATTTATATCAGGACTCAACCAAAAGCCAAATAAAGCACCAACAATACCTATTGATTTCCGAAGTCATTTTAATCGCGACCATTGATCAGACCTCGAAACGATTGCTCCGCTTTGTCACGCAGTTGCTGCACGTTTATTTCGCGTTAGTAAAGTTTTCTTTTTATTGTGTTGGTGGAAATCTCGCAATCACCCCATACATTATCTGCGCCACCTGCTCCCAAACTTCATAGATACATGTGTCGGTTTCTACTTTTGAGTTACGGCTGTACGAGCGAGCTTCGGGCGTTGTATAGCCGCGTGTGCCTAAATGGAAATTTATAACGTCTTCACTTTCCAACCAAAATAAATTCTGGAATAACCGTTACGTCCGACAATATTAAGGAAATGCATCCGGGTATGTTGTGCGTTCCAATTTTATGTAGCCATGTAGTATGTTTGCAGGTGTAGGTATTCTAGCTATTTAAATGATTGTGTCAACGTTCCATTTTCAGCACACGGAACAGTATGTAAAATATCAACTGACGCATACTTTAGAATAATTGCCGTCATAAAAATAACCAGAACAACTAAGAATTTGCGTTGATCTAGTTTTATGTATCTTTTGAGAAGTCTAAATTCAAGTTAATATTTAGACGATGTTTCTTCTATCATCTATTGTAGTACTCCATAGTGCCTTGTGGCGATACAAATCGATTTCAAAAACTGCATTATATATATGATAAACTGTTTCGGAAATATATAATAACACAAACACACATACAAAAACAAACTCTACCGTTGCATATACGAGTTCTTTGCATCGCGGGCAAAAACCAGCCCAGGTTTTTCAGATTTTCTACTTTCTGCTCCAGGATGAAAGTAAAGTCAGGACTGCGGTTGGTCAGCATCACAGCAGCGAACTCCCGGTGGGCGATCACCGCTGAGGTGAAGCCTCGCGCAGCCACCGTGACCGCCACGAGATTGGAACAGCCATTGCGGGATGACGACGATTTTGATACGTGAGTGTTGAATAGAATTTTTTTTTTTTTACTCCTCTATAATACTAAGATCGTGATTATATCTATATGGTTGTTTAGCACATGTACCGTATAAGGTACATTTGCTTAGTTCTTAGTTTTATGCGCAACGAGTGTGGGCGAAAATTTGCCAATATTGGCTCTACCTACTTACTACAATATAGACAATATACAATATTATCTGGTAGAGTTCCCTATTTAGCGATAAGACCGCTAATTGTACCACATTTTCAAAGTTTTTTCTATTTATTTAAGCTGAAATATTTCTTGTGCAATAAAGTATTTTCTATCAATTTACGTGGTATATTATCTAAGATTTTAGAATCGAGCTGAAACAAAGTGGAATATAATCTACGTTCGTTGTTTCTAAAACATTTTAGATAAGAAACATCATAACCTTGTTGCAGTTATCGTTGCCGATATCCCTAAAACATTTTAAAAAGATTCACGGTAGATACATAAATACGATACATAATAAACAACAAATTCAAAATAACGAACAGGGCGTTTGAAGTGGTGCTACACAACCCATTTAACGAAGCACTTGCACGATCCAAGAACCCTCACTCATGTAGAAAGATACTCTCCTGAATCTATATCAGCTATAGAAACCGTGTAGGCGCATAAAATTCGAAACCAAATATGCAAAGGTACTAGGTTTTGCATATGGAATAACGCAACGAGATTGCAATCTGGTAGACGGAGATAGTGCGGTAGTTTCGAACTGCGCTCTACAGACCATCCGGACATTGCTTCGCGAGCGAATTTACAGGATTCATTCCATTTCTATTTCCCCAACTGCGCCATCGGGTCATTCGCGTTCCCGTTCATTTACATTATTGTAAATGGGTCAACATTATAACCTCAAAGATATTATTCAGCCTAGAAACATAATCAAAAAAGAAAAAACTCTACAGTGCCGCATTTTAAACGATGATAACTTGAATAATAATACGATAATTGTACCTACTATTCATTCATTCGTAATATCAGCCTGTTTTCTATTCTTCTCACGCTACGTAGGTAGGAGATACGTCTATTTTCTCTCAAATGAACTTTATACCTATACGAACCGGAGGTAATTCTATTGTACAATTTCGCATTCGTACAGAAATGAAAACATATTTCTTATTCGTTTTATATTTCGTAATGATATAAAAGCCCCTTCCTCATTTCTTTGGCCGGGATTTGTTCACAATTTCGCTCACGACCACTTTGCATTTGCTGAGAGCCATAAATTGTGGGCGAGTTTGCGTGCCTAATGAAACTTCGTGTCACGACTCTCGGACTTCTGTTTATACAATTTCATAGTTTAACTGAAAATGAGACCGCCGGCGCCCACCGAAAAGCCAACGTGAATTATTGATTTATTGTGACTTCGTTCCCCTTTCTGTTCACCCTGCACGACCCACGCCCTTTAAAAACCTTGCGAACGAAAGGTTAGCTTATCAGGGGCCTTTAATTAGTAATGATTTACGGTGGCACCTTTGATAATACTTTTTAATTTGTTATCTAGGGACGTGGAGGACAGTGGTGCGGCTGGTCCTGGTTGGGAAGAGGTTTTGACGTTGTTGGTGGAGGTTGGCGCTGAGAGCGAAGGCGATGGTGAAGGATCTGAAGGTGAATCCGGCCGCGGTACTGCGCGAATCAGCTGGTCTGCGAAAGTCTCATCCACCTCTAACTCTGCTTCCACTACTGAGGAACCTCCCCATGAACACAGGGTCAACACCCGACTAGATATTGAAAAGGATGACATACAAGCCGTACTTCCAATTTCTAAGGTAAGTAAGATCCTATTGTAACGTAATTGTCCCTGAAGTCTTTTGTGCCGTGTTCATGTTATCTAAACTTATAAAAGACTTGTCCTGACTGACTGATTTATCAACGTATAGCCAAACTATTAATTCTAGAAAACTGAAATTTTTAATATTGGTTTATTTTTTAACGTAAGCCTGAGTGAGCTAAGGAAGGATTTTTGGAAATTTTCTCTTTAAGGGGGGGAGGAAGACTTTGTAAGAAAGTCTTTGTTCTTTGAAGTTAGAAACATGAAATTTGAATTACAGCTACTGATCTTAAATAAATAGTGTTGTGCTTCATAGTTTTTTGGTTTTTCACATTTAAAGGGGCAGAAACGGGGGTGAAAATTTGTATGGGAGTGTTGGTTTTTTAAAGGTAGAAACTTGTAAATTGGTATTGCAGCTACTAATCATAAATAAATTATGCCATATTTCAGGGTTTTTGGATTTTCAAATTTAAAGGGGGTTTCCCCCCTTTAAATATTTGGGGGTGAAACTATGCATATGTGCGTATCGGTTTTTTTAAAACACGACTCAACACGTGAAAAACCGTTGGCAATAGCTAGTTATCTATATATTCGGAATTCTTGTAACTTTATTATCCTTTGTAACAGACTTAAGGAAAGAGGTTCTTTTTAGTTTGTGGCTATGTATTTTTTGTGTTTGTGTTTGCGTGTGTGTATGTCGATTATAATATCATCTTATCGCTTTGTATTGGGTGATAAATGCGAATAGGTAGGTAGGCCGTATAAGATCTAAGACACCCACTCCATTATTTAGAAGTGGGCGTCTAAGAAACCAACAATTTATTGAGACATTGATTTTGCCGACAAATAAATCCAAAAGGTAATTTATTTCTTAGTAATGAATAAAACCATTTTTGTCTTTCAATGAAAAAAACTTTGTAAATTTTCTTAGGTTTTTACGAGTCGGCTCTCAATGTTGATTATTATCTGCGGATTTAACCGTAAATTGTTCAGTTATTGTGAATATAAAAAAAAAAATATAAATACCTAACAAGTAATTTTTTACAAAATTTGAAAAGCCCCGTATTACGTTTTACGTTTAGTATCGCCCTTTTTTGACGTGTGTTCAAACCTATTCAAAAACTATTCTTGAAGTTATACAATACAATTACGAAAAGCTACATGACAATTGGTTACGCCTTTTTACTTTCCATCGTCTAGTGCAGCGCCCCCTACTGAACTTGTGGCAATAAAATCTTGAAGTCACACTAGTCGATAGTAAGAAACCGCATTATAATCCAATAAGCCGTCTTGGTTATAGGTAAATTGTAAAAAACAACCTTTTACTCCAAACGCCGTAATCAGGCTTCTTCTGTGGCAGATAAATACAGCCTTGGCCAAAAGTATTAGGCACCCCTGTAAAACATGAATATCCCAACACGTAGGTATTTAAAAAACAGCAAATGTTTTTAACTACTTAACAACTAAATATTAGTGATTTTTGTAATTTTATGTTAATATAGTAATTTGGAAAACAAATTAGTTTCATTTTTCACCTTAAACACGAAAAATTCAGAAAATTTAGGGTGCCTAATACTTTTAGCCAAGTCTGTACGTCCAGTAATTATTGCAAAATATACATATAAAGGCATATATTTATTCATTTGTAGAGTATTTTCTTAGGACGTGATCGCAACAAATGATGAAGATTAACGTCTAATGGTGCACTCTTAGCATGAATAAAGTGGTGTAATGGGAGCTTTATCGCCGTGTAATGGATGCCTTAGACGGAAACGCCCACACCAGCTGCTGGCTTATAAAGCGTTCGATTCTGGAAGTATTTGCCGGGTAATTTGCTCCGACTCCGTCTAATTGATCTGCTTATTGGGATATCCGATTCGGATTATTTTACAAACTTAGTTCAATCCTACACCATTGCAAATTTTTATAAACTTTGACGTGCATTCCTCTATTTTAGCACCTCCTAGTATCTTGTGGCGCTCAAACCTAACTAAGAATCATCCTTAAAGTCATAAAAACTGCAAAAATCTGCATTGTAATCTGATAAGCCGTTTCGGAGATTATGTTAACAGCAAACTCATAAACATACACCCATACAAACAAACATAGATCCAAAAAATGAATGGTCAGACATCAATTTTTAGTTCATTTCAAATAGTTAATTGCACGTTATCGGAGCTCATGAAACGGCCGATACATTATTTATCTCATTAATCATTTTACAAGCAATTGAGACTGATTACTAGACGGAAAAATTTAGTTACAATTGGTTTTAATGAGACGATTGTTCGACTTAACTTCTTAGTGATTGAAGTCTTTTAGAGGCATAATTATGTACTACCACATCTTGCCAGGAATATGTACCTAGAGCGAACGAGAGCACAGTGCCATATTCGTAGAAACATTAACGCAACAGCCAACGCAGCGTGAAGATCAAAGCAGACTTCACTTTGGAGTGCCAAGATTTTCTCAAACAAAGTTTTCATAGCATTGTCTCCTTATTTCTTGTAGATTTAATTTCTTACCCGGTTTGACGATAAATATTACCATATCCGTTTTATGGTTGCTCAAACAAAGTAAAACGAAGGCAAATTTGTAATACTTCGTGTGCGGTTCAACAGTAATGAAGAGAGTGATAATTATAAGGCAATTAGTTTATCTTAATATTACCGTGGAGATATTAACCTGTGTGAGCTTGCCCTGAGGCAGGAGAAAGAGGACGGCTGGGTTACTGTGAACTCTCGGGCGTAACTTCGACACGTACCTATAGGAGAATCTAACGTCACTTGGAGCTCCCCCACGTATTTTGCATAACTCTAACTTGGCTGTTTTTATTGAAGTGTTTTTACGGCTTTAGGCTACGCAAATGACCAAATTGTTACAAATTTCAATATTTGTCTCTATGTTGTATCGTCATATTTTAAATCCTACTAGGTACTATTATAAACGCAAAAGTTTGTGAGGATAGATGTTTGTTACTCTTTCACGCAAAAACTACAGATCGGACTTTGATGAAACTTTACAGTAATATAAAACATCAGAATATACACAAAGGCTACTTTTTATCCGGGTACCACGCAGAAGCTAGTTAGATATAAGTAGGTAAATATAATCATTGAGTGACTGACTGATTGACAATCAACTTATCAAAGCGCACGTGGACGTTTTTATCAGAGTTGCCACAATCAAAGTAGCGTCCAAGTGGTCATCAAATCTACTTTGTCCAAGCAGACTTTGATTGTGTCAACGCGGCGTTAAGTCTCATATACTTGAAATTTGGAAGGTAGTTTATAACAATTACAGTATAATAACAATAACAATATACAGTTTTACTAAAACTGTAAAACTGTCAAAACTGTTTTAGTAAAACTGTCAATTGTTATTGTAAAATACAAAAATCATTTCAGACTTAATGTACATTTTTATGATAAGGCTCTGTCCGTCTGTTTTAGTTAAAAAAATGTCTTACAGACAACAGCGCTCTTCCTATAAGTAGGTACATTATATTAGTAATTTGATTTTGCAAGCACTAGCTTGTTACAACGACCTTGAGACTATATCACATAACTATTGTTTTATATGTGCTTGTAACTAAGATCTGAATACACCGTTTTATCTATGATAAGAGCTACGTCTAAAACGGCCCGGGACAGCCTCTTCATATCCGTTTACTGACGGCTCGCTTGCTCTAAATGCCAGCTAGAAACCAATTAATCCAACGTGAGTGATGAACTGCATTGTGCTAGCAATATTTGGCCGCAACGCTTTGGGACGACTGGCGTGGAATAATCCCATTAAATATCCAAGGAGGTTAAACTTATTCCGAAAACAATTTATAGCAGCGCGATTCTAATTAAACGGGGGCAAAGGATCCATTTTTAAATTTGCAGATACGTTATTGGCTAAATAAAACTGGTTCTAATAAAATTCGTGCAGATTTAAAACGGTTTTTTCCCTTTTTCCTTGTGTCGGAAAGGGTTTTGTTTAGAGTTTTAAAGTAAATTTTCATGAAACTACTTTTTAGTACCTACTCAACGCTACATTTGTTTTATTTTGTTGACTATAATACAAAACCTCTTTCGATCTTCACTTGATGAAGTCTTAAATGTCAATGACGAATGATTTTGTTCACAGAACTGGGAAGTCCTGAATACAGCTGTGTTAACGGGGCGTCAGGTCTCTCAAGCCATGAAGGTTTTAATAGTATCGCAAGCGGGGCAAGTCGCTGACGTTACGCTGCAAAGCTCCTGCCATTCTGAAGACGAGAGCGTCCTAAAGGTAAGCTTTCAAAAAACTAGTATCTAATCTGTGATCAACTATGAAACTATAAAGCAAGTGTTTAAATTTTGCATACAAAGGATCTTTAGTTTAAAACACAGCTAGGTAAATTTCCCGTTCCGAGTAAGGCTTATAATACATCTGAATAAAAGCTTTAAAGAGTCATGGTATTTGCACTGCAAGTAAGAACGAGTGGACTATGCTAGGCACGTGCGCAAGACGTGGCTAGTTTTTGATAAATAACTAAAGTTTTCGACGGCACAGTGTTGACGCAACAGCGAGGGTCGTAATCGATGAAACTGGGATAGTTTATGAGAAGTTTCCGGTACCTAGACTAGCTTTTACTGAATGATGGCCATGAAAAAGGCATTGTGATGAAAAACCAGTGTGGTGAAAGGGTTTAGTGCGTCTCACCTGGAGGCTTATTGGCTGAGCTTAAAGGAGTTAGTCTGCCTTGTGAACGTAAGCGTAAAGTTAAATAAGCTTTACAAAGGTTACACACACACCTCATTATTTCACAGGTTTCCTCTTCATGTAGCTCAGTCTACGTAGACGGGTCTGAAATCCGTGGGTCCTCAAACGCGTCGGTGATTGTCAAGTACGGAACCTACACCGGGCTGGCGCGATTCACTGTGTGGATGCCTGAATATCCACTCGAGATCGATGTCGATGACAATAGGCTTTCGCAGATCAAAGGTATGTAATGTACCTAACATTGGTTATTGATAATATAAATCTAGTAACAAAGAGCAATATGTATGCTATGTCACTTTTAATTATTATGCTCGTCTGCATATGCCTAAGTACGAAATCTTAGTGACAAAATCCATTGAAGGTTGCTTTGCAGTAAATTTTGAATGTAAACAAAATAGAGTAGCTTCGTATATAATTTTATTATTTGTAATGGCGTAGATTTACATTGTTGCCTTATTTACCTTAACAATATGTTAAAGCAAGAACCTGCTTAGAATCGTGACTTATTTTGTTAAAATGTAAGCAAAATGTAAAGTCATTTTTTCGATTAAAATTTTCGACAACTTTGCTCACCACGATGACAGCAAAAATGGAATCCAATTAGTTTCACTAGTGAAATTCCACTGACAATTTTATAGGAAATCCTGATGACAGAATCTAATAAAGCGTGAAATTAATTACACCAGATGAACCGTCCATTTATTTCGTTTGAAATGCTTACATTTATTTTAGTCGAATAACAGAATTCGAGAAAACAGCTAAATGAAAGCGAAAATAACTTCAGAGAATAGATTACAATCACGACCGTTCCTATCAATTGCTGACGAGGTTATTGTCCAATTCTATACCGTTACCGTAAATTCACGCAACAACCCCCAGGGTTTGATCTATTTTTATCTTCCCATATGTAACTACACATGAATCTAGTAGGCGGCCGTATCAAACGGAAATAGTACCTACTCTATTTCGATCGGGTGTTCATGAAAAGTTGAATAAAACCGTGACAAGTTTTGATCGTTTTGTAAATATAGCTCAGATACCTAATCTTTTATACTTACACTACTTCCACATTATCATCCTGCAACTAATGGTGCAGTGGATATGATCTTTATGCAGGTCAAATCAAATCGTGTCATATCGAATGAAATGCTCAAGACGTGTCGAGACAAGCTATGCTAGGGTCACTAGGTTCTACTCGCTAAAAATAATATGCTATGCCCTCATTTTAACACACTTAAAATAGGAAATCATGGTTTGACACACAAACAAGGTTTATTTCCCCACCAACTGGCGTCGGACCCCTATAAAAATGTCCCTACATCCGTATTAATTCTGCTGAACATAGTAGGTATCAATTTCAATGTTTGTGTGCAGGTTGGAAAGTATCAGACGACGCAAGCACAAAGGACCGATTGAAGCGGTCTTTGTCGTCGCGCGGATGGGGCGGCTTGAGACCCGACACAACCAACTCGCTGTCGGAGCAGCGCTCGTGTAGATTGAGATATCAGCAAAGCAATGTCGAGGTTTGTATTATTGTAAATAATATTTTTTTGGTTTTCGGTGTATTTATACAATTTAGGTAATAAGTACTTACTAATTCAATTTCAATAGGCATGATAACTGATTTTGAAAAACCGTTCCTTGATGTTCAGACGTGTCTACCAAAAAAATCTTATTTCTGCATAAACTAAGGTTTTTTTTTTGATAAAACATTTCAATTTTAAGTTTTAATTTCCGCCAAAACGCTATTCTGTGTCATGACGTCTGCTTGTGGCGTCAAGTCTTTGTAAATGTCAACACTTTGACTTTAAACATTGGGTTCCAATACAATTGTTCAGTTAATATGTGTATACATTCTAAAGTATGTATGTGTTGTGCGGTCCCTCAGTACGATAATACCCACTTCAATAAAAACTCCGAATAAATAATGTGTTTACGTTCCTCACAACAAAATAATACGAAATAAGTGGCTTAATCTTGCACGGCGTGATCTAACAACAATTTGGTGTTTCCACAAAATTCGAATGTCAATCAGATAGAAGGAAACGCATCTTATATTACAGAACGACCACATAAAGTATTCTCAATAAACAAAGAAAGTTATTAATTATACATTTTAAAGATCATTAATGTACGATGAATATGTGTTATAAGATTATTAATGTGAATAATATCAAAACTGCAATTAATAATAAATGCAAATTTGACATTTCTAAATTCTGCTGAGCAAGTCTTTGTTTGATACCAGAAAATATCCCAAATCAACTCTAGGCAAATTAGAAGAATCTGCCTTGGTAAATCCTTGCTCCATGGCTAACGTTCCTTTCAGGAACACAAAACTAGGTAAATGATCGTTGGAAACAGACGACAAAACACTTGCAAAGCGCAGGTTTTATTAAAATTGTATTAAAACATGCAGAGATCGTCGAAGTTCAAACGAAGCAAAAAAATATTAAAAATAGACGTGACGTAATATGCTCTAACTGTTGTTGAACATAATTGTTGTTAAAATCATGGCGGGTTGCTGAATATTGTAGTTTTTATTAAAAAAAATATTAAGATCGCTCTTGATTTGACAATAACTACGTTTTTCTAAATTCTTGAATCCTATTTCATTAAGCAGATACCTACGTAGTTTTAATGATTCTGGATACCTGTCATCATGCCTATAGTAGACTCAGGAGTCCATAGCAACAATTATTTCTTACAACTTACCTACTAACGAAGATGTATATCTAGTGTAGGTAAGTATATACATTTTCGTATTAAAATAATTTAGACCATTTATCCTTTTTTATAAATTACCAGGTTCAATTTCATAGCCCTATAAATTTGTGAATTCATTCTCAAATTCTCTTCATTCGGTGTTGATGAATCAGTCCATATATTACAAATTAAATACTTTAAATGGATTATCGGATTAGCAATAACAATTTAAACAAGTTTTTAAGATAGACAAATGTGCGATCTGTCGAGGAAAGTTGAGTTTTTCCCAATTTCTGTCGCAAATATCCAAAGAGCTTTTTTCAGAAAAGTTATCATACCAACGCTAGAGTTCGTAAAACTTTTGTGAAATTAAAATGAATCCGTAGAGAAATGTGATCAAAGCTAAAACCCTAAACACCGAAATTATAGGGCGTCACATAGGTCGTTATAAACTTTGTTCTCGTTTCAAAGACAGACCGCGGTCCGGGAATCCAGAAATGCAAATGGCTTTACTGGAAAACTGGATCTGATGAACTTTTTAATTCACCTAACTTAGTACCCTGAGTAGTAGGTAGGTATACACCTACTAGGTAGGTAGGTATATACCTACCTATTACTCAGGGTAGTATGATGACTTAAATAATTGATTGCACACGTGACTTGCACCTTGGTATATCTAGAACATTACATTAAAGTTTATTACATTATCTAGTAAACATTAAAGTCCGGAAGCAGTACAGAAAGACTCGATCAGTGTATTTTTATTATTTTTGTCGCTCGCGTACCAAATATATGTCGCAAGGGTGCAGTCACTGTCGCTTTGCAAGATGTAGGTTGGTATTATATTTTGTGCGCGAGTGACAGAGATAATGTCAATGACTGGAATTATTTTTCGCGTCTGGAAATATTTAGCAACAATCATTCAAACTTTTGGATTTATTTATAGTATTGAATGACCAACTTTACGTCCATAGGTTTATGCTCGATTCCTCGCCAAAGACCATGATTCGGGCCGCGTGTCCTACTTCGTCTCCCGTCGAACTTGGCTCAAAGTGACTGAGTTGGTGATGACTCTAATGCGAGTGGCTGACCCTCGCATTGCGTCGCTGCGCGGCCGCGCGCTACAAGGGAGGAGCACTGGACGCACTGAAGTACAAGTGCTGTCACCCATTACTGGTAAGTAAGTGATGACTCTCATGCAAGTGGCTGACCCTTGCATTGCGTCGCTGCGAGGCCGCGCGCTGCAAGGGACGAGCTGGGGCGTCATTTTTCCTACTCTATTTATATTTAGAGAAGTTATTTGGCTGTTTAGGTGATAGGTAAATTGGAAATACGTCACTCACTCCGAAAACGCGCAGTGCAAAAAGGACAGGTTCGGGCATAACAAATAAAATGGTCGAGAAGAACAAGAAAAAACCTTTTCCGTTAATCTCATTACCATGATTACCTACTTAATTACATATACATTAGTCCTTAATATTTTCTAGATTCCAAAGACGGACGTGTTACGAAATGTTTTGGAAGAGAGAAAAATAAAACTTATCAAGAAACGTTTTATGCATCGTGTTTCAGTCTTTTATTGAGACAAATAGTCACACAAGCCATCATCACGAAGTCAAGTCAAGTCTTTATTTGATTTAAATTATATTTACAAGTACCTACCTTATTACTGTACATACACCAAGTTTTTACTATGATGTAAAGTAGCGAACCCTAGTAATCTATCTTGATAAAATCTACAGCTTTCGGTCACTTAACAATTTTAATCTTGACGTTTTTCTACGGACTTATCCTTAGCCTAGGAGCTTATCCTTCTACTTTCAAGTCCACACGTTTCCGAATTGATTATAACTCACCAATTAAAGACTTATACAAATACAATAATTCTACTATAATTATCACAATGTTATTAACTATCTCCGTGTACAAAATGCTCTTGCAGGTCGCGTGATTGGTCTTCGAGAGGTCCGAGTGGTGAACGACAAAGTGACCATCTCTCGACTGCTCGTGAGAGTAATTTCCGGCCTCCAACTAAACATTTCTCCAGACACGGCGATAGAGAATGGATACGTTTCTGAAACTACCGTCACTCGCCGACTCACGGCTCAGTATCAGGTGAGCTATGTACAATTACGATAGACTTCTATCAGCTTAGTTTATGGCGTATACAAGGCCCTGATAAGCACATCAGAGCCTCTATTCTGAGTTACAAATAGGTTAGACACCTTAAAGCTTAACAAAACATGTGATTTTTGCTCAACCACGTTGAGAAAAGTGACCATGTTTTAATAAAGTGAGTAAAAAAATAAAAAGAATGAAATAACGCAATACCTCATGTATTGCGTTATTTCATTAAGACTCTTAAACTAAGTTTTATCTATTTATTTTACAGGAGGGTTTACTCGACATAGACCTGGAGTTTTCTGACGGCAGTCGCACGGCGTTACGAGATGTGGCCGTGTCGGACTATTATCTTCTAGTTGAAAGCCTCGATCCTGAAGTCGTTGCTTTCGCTCCCATGCTGGCTTCAAGGCATCCTCGAGTCATTGCAGTTGGAGAAGGTACAAAACATCAGATTATTTGAATAGGAATATTCAACGGCAGTATAATCTTTTTGTTGATACTTAAAACATTAAGGTGCCTCTTTACACAATCGCCGATCATTCAGTCGATCGTTGTCGCGGAGCGAAGAGGTGAGCGTGATGATGCTTGCTATTTTTGTTTTTATCAGTTATTCTATACTTAATTGGGGACAACTTTTGCTCCACAATTATTAAAGGTTGCCGTTTTCCGGAAAAAAGGTTGCTAAAAATCAGCGGTTTCAGGTCAATGGCCTTTATGTACAATTCTTGTATTCAAACTTTGACGCATGGGATTTAGCGTGGCGGTGATCGTGTGGGCACTCGCACAATGATCGTGGCAATTATGGGCGAATATGAATCGATTGAGAAAGAGCATTGCCCCTGAGGAATACAGTTGTGAGCGTGTTTTTTTCAACAAACAGTGCCTTGTGCTGAATGTACTTCACTGATTTTCAGGTAGCGGCGAATTACTCCGAGTGACACTTCTCACTCCCGATCAATGCCGCTCCGGTCCTTTACGCCGAGTGGCTTTACCTGGTAAAGGGGACACTAAAACTCCAGCCAACATAAAGAACATACCGGGTGCCTTAGCGACTGCCGCAGCCAGCGTGGATGTAGACTTCAGTGGAGGGGACTCCCCGCAAAGACCGGATACTCCGCAGAACGATGACATCATGGCGAGAGGCGGGATTAGGAGTGGATTGGCTGATCTCAGTGATGTTTTGAAAGGTTCGTTGAAACAATATCCCGATTGGCTAACCCCGGGTTTTAATTACAGACGTAAATCTGTGTTGCCGTTTGAAGGGTATGGGGTTCCGGTGAAATTACAGGCTCATGAAGCTTTCCGTTATGTCTCAGGATCGGCAACGCGCGAGTGATACCTCCGGTGTTGCAAGCGTCCATAGGTTACGATAACCGTTTACCAACAGGTGGGCGTATCGTATGCTTGTCAGTCTTTTTATGAAAAACTGTCAAAACTGACTGTCAAAAGTAACTTTATCTAAATTTGTTAATGTATGTACCTATTGCTTGAAATTAAATAAATAAATAAACATAAATAAAATATAAAGTGCACAACGTTTCGTTCTTACCTAAAAACATATTTTTTTTTAAGTTTACTATTTTTATTATAGAAGGTCTCACCTACCTACGTTGAGAGCGGTTAAGTCTACTTTTATGATTAGTCCAGCAAAGGAATGGAACTCGTTGCCGGAGGCCGTCTTCCTCGATAAATATAATTTTAGAGTCTTCAAAACGAAGGTAAATTGGTATCTTCAAGACATGCGTGCTACATCATCGATCACATCGACGAACGGATGCATTTGTATTCTTTTTATTTCAGTTTATTTTCCTTGACGTTTAAAAAATTCGCGTGCAATTTTTGTTAAGAAAGTTAGCGTTCATGGCACTTTTTTTTGGAAAGTCAAAATTGCGTGGTTTTGCAAGTGTTCTTTCTACATATTAATTAATTGGTGCTCGTGACTGTACGTACATTGGAACAATTCCTTTTTCAGGGCTCTCTCCATTCAAGGACGAGAACAATCACGAGCCAACAGTACAAGCGCAGCACTACAACTCCATCTACCGCAACAACCTGAATCCGAGACATCAGACACCTCCTCATATGACACCGGTTGAAATTGGTAAAGAAAATATAAAATGATTCATGAATACAAATAAAATGAATCTATTACGAAAATATTGACATGCTCAATACATAAATAGAATAAAATACACAACAGTCGCATAGTCCTTACGAGGATTCGCTGTAAAGACCGTAGCAAACGATCTATAGATAGCTCAACTGATATACTTCTATTCATTATGACGTTAAACAATATAAGAGCCAGCTCTTGTAAATAATTAATTCATGTTTAGTTTACATACCTAAATATATTATTTTTTTGCAGGAATGTACGTTGTGCTTGGTGCTTTCTGCCTTGCGATTTTGGTGAGTTTCAATATTCAAATATTCAAAACAAATGGTTGCAAGAAAAAAAAAAACGTATGTATTCTTTCACGTATTGCAGCGCCTTATACATATGTAGTAATATCTATTATAAATAATATATATTATATGTATATGCTAATAAAATATTGTAGCACGCTTACCGCCAATCACAACATATTGGGTTGGCTGGTAGAATATGCTTTAGCATTAAGTCCGCCTATTGTTAACGTTTTAATTAAAATGTGCAATAAAGAGTTATTAAATAAATAAGTATTGACGTGTGTTAAAACTTTTCACACGTTTTAAGGAAAGGTTAATTTTTGAAACCCGCATTTTATTCATTAATATATAAAATGTTAATAATAAATTCCAGGTGTTTGTGGTATCATGCGTGGTATATGCGTCTCGCCTGAAGCCGGTAGCGGCCGACACTGCCGTTACCGGCGGCCGCAAGATGCCGGCCGTCGCAGAGGGTGGTAGAATCCAGGTCGCTGGTCTAGTGGGCACCACCCTCGGTCTAGCAAGAGAGAAACCTTCTAGGGAGTCAACCACCAATGCGCATGATTGGGTTTGGTTAGGTAAGTTTGCTTTCTTTCATCGAAAATAATCTAATTAGACTCAAGAGCAATATTTATCGTCAGTCACCAAAGTCACCAACACAAACCCACTAACTATCGAGAATTAAGATCGCTAGCTAGTACGTTTAAACAAAGTGTTTCTTATACAATAAAAGGTTTTAACTATTAATATTGTAACAATGTGTCGTAAAAATCGATAAATGCAAAGTATTTTTATTATTTGGTCTAGGTTTTTGTTTTTATTTACATAGTTAATGTTCGCGGAGATAATATAAAATACTTAATAAAGATTTTTTTTTTTCATATTATGGTAAATTATCGTTTTCTTTTGCATTAGAATTGACACGTTTTTATTTTGTCGTGTTTTAAACTAAAAATTAACACCTACCTAAAATTACCTTATTAGTGTGTACCTAAGTAGTACACACTCTTTATTTCTACAAGTTAACGACAGATGTAGATTGACATTTTAAATTTATAGACGCTCCTTTCCTTCTGTTTTACTAGGGAGATGGTAATTTTAGATTGCTATTTGCAATCTAAAATTATCAGGTCCTTTTGAACGTTACGGGTTCCAGAAACATGAGTTATAAAATTCGTAACTGTAAATCTATTTTTGTCGATCAAGAGGATAAGACTAGGGTCTTATAAAAGGTTAAAATCAGACTTTTTCACAGGTCGAGCGACAATCGAGCGAAACGGAAACCGCGTCCCAGCAAACCGCAACTCAAACCAACAGATCGACAATAGGCAAGACAAAGAGATGCGTATCACCTCCAACCCACTGAACTACAACTATGTGGACCCCGATGACGCTATTAAGGAAAATGGAAATGTTATGGTGACGAGTTTCGACAACCCGAATTCTATAGAGCTACCGTCGCAGAACGATCGGAGGGAAAGGGTTATAGATTCGACGACGTATTGCAAGAAATCGTCGAGGCATGCTAGAACTCTGTCGGGGGAAGGACATTGGCAGTAAGTATGCTCATTAATGCTTTCTTTTGTCGCTTTATGGATTCACTCAATTGTTAGGTACGAAAAGAAAACTAGCCGTCTTCTCAACAATAATCTTGAAAGGTAAACTTGCTTTTGCTAGCAGTTCCTGTAAATACTTACTAAAAAAAAACAATTTTCATATTCATATTTCATAAGGTGTACAACAAAGTATTTTCATTCCTTCATTAATTCAAGACGCAAAGCACATTTATTTCCTCAGTACTTGCCTAGTTTACCTACCTAAGTTTCCCCATAATTTCTGAAAGCCTAGCTTCGAGTTTTCATAGGACGCATGAATAGTATGCTTTTTAGTAACGCCATCTAGTTGTTTGCTCCGAAACTCAATTTATGTTTTTAATCTTCCAGGGCGATCTCAGTTTGGTGACAAACCAACAGTACTATTTTCTGAATGAAACCATTTTGCGCCTTGTTTTCTCGAATGCTAGTAGTGATTGAGTGTGTCTGTTTAAATAATGTGGGTTTAATTTCCTACACTCGGCCTGCAGGGCAGATGCTGAGGACCCGGAGGAGTACCGACCTCCCGTGCCGCCACATCGGAACTCCTCGACTCCTCAGCCACAGATCCCCGTGCCCCCTAGGAACGCAGGCAAAGTAAGCCAAACACATCATTACACAGGGCGGTAGACCTTGGGAGGCCGTATTATGAAACAGATATAATATTTTATAAAAATAAAAATCGACTTCAAATACCAGGAAGTCCAATATGTACTTTCATCTCCCATTTCTTCACCTTTAGCGTAGGATTTCTTTCATAAAATGTATATGGGACCATCCTTGAAATATACCCCTACCCATTAAGAAAATAATGATAATAATATTATCGGTTTACAATTTTAGCGAAGATATCGAGTAACATACAAACAAATACAGAATTGACCACCTCTATTGAAAATGAAACTGGGCAGTAAACATGGGAAGAATTGGTGATGGCAGGTGGAATAAGGCCTTGGCTAAGCGGTGGCTGACTAGGGGACTTGGCAGACCGAGAACTAGGTTGAATATTGTTGCCGTACAGGGGAAGACCGGATGCAAAAGGAACCGAATGGAATACTACCTGTTAGACTTAATCATCATCGCAGCATAATATCCGGCCACCGTCCTGGGCCACCTCCACCCACTTACTTCCTATTCCCCAGCAGTTGTCAGTTCTGCAGCCTATATGGCATGCCCATTGTCAACATAGATTCTGATAAATCTATTTGCTCTTCCATTCCATATTTTATAATTACATTCCATATATTTTTTTCTGATGTAGATACAATGCAAATCCACAAACTAATTCTACGTTGGGCATAAAAAACGATAGATTTTTACTGAAACCTCTAAAAGAACAAATAGACAACAACACACACAAATAACACTGAAACAAATAGAGGTACAGAAAATACGGCCCAATCGAAACTGTTTTTCGTCGATTATGCTGACGTTTCGTAGCAACATTTAGTAACCCTTTATCATGAGCAGCCACCTGAGCGTTCGACAATGGACCGGCGAAACAGAACATCCATATAATGTTTATATGATATCGAGTCACTCTAGTTGCAATACTGAATGGATGATGTTCCTCAGATTTTGCCCGAGACCGTCATGCCTCCATCACGACGCAATCATTCACGGAATCACCACAAGAAATACGACCGCGACCTTGAGTCGAAACGATCTCCGGAGGGTGGCCGCCGATCAGACCGGTAAGTTGCAAACTGCTAATAAAAAGGAAGAAAACATCACATGAAATATCGCTTGCCTACTTTTGTTGATCTTTAATAGACATTACTTTTAGTCCAATTTGCAGAATTGTAAAGTACAGTGTATAGAGTACTAATGTGGAAAAAAAAACATTCTAACATTAGCTCGTATTTCATTTTGGTTTTACAATAAAATGTGAAATTGCTCAATCATAACTCTTGGTCGAACATTCCTTTGGCCAAAATTCCTTCGGGAATCTGTCACAACGTGTAGGTAAGGTATTTCGGCCTCATTTGAAATTTTATTTACTTTTCTGCAAAGTTTAATCGTCGGGGTTTTTTCTGGGGTCAAATGGACTATTTTCCTCACATTGATTTGCATAAACTATACTTATTCGGCTAATCTAACTCCAGAAACTCATTCCTGTTCCAGAATTATTGATTTGAACAGGACGGACTCCCCATATCTTAGCCGAGACATGCACCCATACAAACGCGACTCTAACCCTATTCGTGACGATTTCGACGACAACCCAGTAGACAAACTGACCAGCAAGGAAGATTGCTCGCGCCTCTTCGAATTTGACAACGACGCTCCTCTGATCATGGAGAATAAGGACTATAGAGAGATTGTGGCTTTGAACAGAGGCACGGACGATTCACGACGCACCTTCGCCAAGCCCGAAAGCCCTGACTACATGCATGACTCTGGAATAGGTGAGGAAAAAAACTATAATTAAGTACCTGAAATTTAATAGCAGATTTTATCATAACGATATTCAGTAGAAGGCATGGTCAACAGTATTTGAAATTGGCAACTCAATGAGATACCACGCCAAAGGCAATGAACCAATTTAATAAAATTATATTTTCAATACGCAAACTAATTTTATATGTTATCTTCTAGCCGAAAATACACAATGGCGCCCGATGATTAAATTAAAATGTCTAGACAAACCGAGCAAATTGAAAGTCACCTGAAAGTAATTACACGTATTTATTGTTATTTTCTGCTATCAGGATTGCCGGAAGTACAGATGAGGCACAAGAGCAGGCCCAAAGGAGAGTTCATTGACGCTACAAACCAGAACAAAGGTAATATTTTAGGGCCTTACTTATATATAAATATTTATAAACAGTTGATTATCAGATTTCATAAAAGAGTTTTAGAGGTTTAGGAATTCAGCTTTTCTTATATATTTTTTTCACTTTCATAGATCCCCTTACCCCCTTTCGATGAGCTTCATCCTGATGAGCTTTCAGAAATACGAACTGGAAATCAGTGAATATCGACCATTTATCAGATATTTGGTCACTGAGTGATATTTAAAAATTGAAACTTAGTATGCATGTTCTGGAAAACTCTGTACAGTAGCATTATGTTTCGATTTACAGGCAGCTGCTCCCCGGAGGTGAAGCGCGCTACGATCGTTGGCAACCCGATGTACTCCCGCGGAGAGCCCCTCGCCCCCGCCTCCGGCCCCGCGGAGCCCCTCGCCCTAGACGACCTCCACATGGACTACGACCAGATCATGCACTACTTCCACAACCTCAAGGTATAAAGCAACCGCAACCCGCTTCTAGTCTAGTTGCTGAATCGCTTACATCGTGCCTGCTATCGGCGACTTCACTTCGATGTTTGATGTACTCTCTTATGAATAGCCTAATTCTATGCATTTAATCTAGATTAATGTTTTATACGTTTATACAAGACGCCGTACAGTATTATCTATGTTAAGTTTCACTAAGTGTTAGACACAGTTTCGGGTTTGCTCCTACAACACACATTCCACTCACCTGTCTTCTATCTGACCATTCATACCTTCCACGTAGAGATTGAGCAGCTCTTATCACTAGCGTTGTAGTCACGTTCTTCTAGAATTTGAGTGAATAGATTCAGATTTTTGACAAGTTTTAAAATTTTTCGCAGGAATCAAACGCCTGAGTAGAGCAGATCATTGCAAAGATCCGGCAGGTATTGTCTACGTATAATTATCAGCATATCAGCAATGCTACAATCGACGTATACGATGATGCCGGGCTGGAGGATAGTACTGTTGACACACGCAATAATAACAACAATTCTAACGACGCGCACATTTATGAAAACATTCACAAGGGGAATGAGGTCTCACCCACGCAAATGCTCTGTGACTCTATCGCCCACAAAAATACTTTCATGAAAACACAGCTCAAGTTCTTGTTAGAGCACTTGAGTGAAGCGTACGAATGATGTTGTAAGCTGTCAATGTATTATCCTCGGTAATTGTGGATCCTTGCAGTGATCGAAAGCGAAAATATAATGTAATTGTTTTATAATATTATCGTTAACATATTTACTCTAGTCAACTACAAAGCTGCACATATTTAAAGTACCTTATGATATAATTATTGTGTGCATTTAGTAATACTCATAAGATATTTCAGTGATTAATTCGCTGATTGAAGTTTGTGTTTTGTTCATGACTAAGTTTTTCAAACCTACGGGCTAATTTTCGTATACTAAATATATTGCTAAAGATAACCCTATTAAATTCCACACCAAATAAAATAACTGCATTTCTTTTAGAACTGTACATATTTTTTCCACTAGAAGGTAAAAACGCTACCTCACTTTTAACTTATAGCTTAGCTAATAACCCTATGCAAAGTGTAAACTATGGTTAGTATTTATTTTGTAAATTAGGCAGATTTCTGTTGTCCTATTTAAATTAAACAATATTTATAATTAAGACTGCAACATGCCAGTGTCTAGTAAAATATATTAATATTAAGAATTGTAGAATTAAGAGCCGGTACTAGTCACATTTACTGTAATTAATCTGAGCTAATTATTTTGCTCAAGTGTATACAACTTTTGCTATTGGCATAACTTTTAAGGCATTCTGATTCCAGTGTTAAGATTAGTTTCAACTATTTATTCCGTTAAAACTAGGAGAACAGTTTTGGCCTACAACCTACACTTGAGGATACCTTTACATGAATGAGGACTGGTTATTGTTATAATGAATGCAGTCAATTTAAAATAATTGCCATATCATATAAAAAACCTAGCGCTTGTATAATATTGTAAACACTATTAATTTATTGAATGTATATTGCATTTATGTGTAAGTAAGTTAGTGTAGTAGGCTTTGTAAATATTGTTATGAAGTTATATAATTTATAGGTGGAGTTGAGAACAGAATATAGAGGATAAATTAATGTGGTAGAAGACGCTTATCAAGGAAAAAGTAGCGTTGCACTATATCATGAATTGTCTGTTATATTTACACTGAATAGTAAATGTTTTGATCTAGTATTGTGTATTGATGTGATCCTAAAATAATAGGAGCCCGACTTATAAACGTAACTTTCAGCTGATGCTATTTCAATGATTATAATTATAGAAGACGCCTATTTATTGAGAAATTGTACCATTGAATTAGCAAACAAAAATTATTCAAATAGCGTGTTTGGCTTTTGTCGTTAGGTTAGGCAAGAGTCTTTAAGGTCCTAAGTACTATGCAGTAGTGATTGTTACTTTACACATTTGTTTTTGTTGAGTTTTTGCCGTTATTGTAAGGAAGGAGTTTATGAATTATTGCTACAAGATTTAAAAATGTATGCAAACTGAGGCTTATCACGATCCTTTCATGAAATGTCAAATTTAAATAAACAATTATAAAGTACATACTATCATTTCGATTTTTAATTAACCTTTTCCCTCCTTTGTAAAAAAACTAACCAATACATAGCCTTACATTAGCTTAAGCGAAAAAGCTCATAAATTAAACCTTATGGTTATTTGTTTGAATGTACCTAGGTCTACTTATGGTATGTTGTGAAGACAACGACACATGTTCTTGACTTTTGGATGTGTACTACTGAAGCATAATTAAGTATTACAATAGTACTACGTAAAAATTGCTACTCACCTCTCCCGCCGATCCGACCTACCTCGCCATGTCCAAATTTCAATAGTAAATGCTGTTCACATACACAAACATTGCATGGGCTGGTTACATTTTATTGTGAGTGGCTGGTTACTTGACAACCTCTGTGGCGAGGTGGGCGAAGGCCCGCCTGAGACGCAGAAAGTTGCGGGTTCGATTCCATCGTGGGACAAAAAAGTATATAAGTAGTTTATCAGTAGTAGTTTCCACAATATAAACTCTGCTTAGTTTGGGGCTAGATGATGCTGTGTGAATAAATAAATAATAATAAATAAATAATAAAGCAGGACATTTTTCACACAGCATCATCTAGCCCCAAAGTAAGCAGAGCTTGTGTTATGGGAACTACATGACTGATATACTACTTATATACTTTTTTTTTTGTAAATACATACATATTATACATAGAAAACACCCAGACCCGAGACAAATATTTGCAGATACAAACATTTGTCCCGCGCGGGAATCGAACCCGCAACCTTCTGCGTCTCAGGCGGGCCTTCGCCCACTGCGCCACAGAGGTCGTCAAAAATGACCAGCATTATTTTTTAATTTATTATTTACTTGTCTGATGATCTAAACCTGCACTTACATCTTCAATAGTACTAACTGATTGATTATCACATCTGAGTGATTCCCACTGCAATGTCGGTCAAGAAATAATGTTTACAGAATACACACACATAACTCAAGATATTTGCAACTACTGAAAGAAAACTTCTCCAAGATAGATCTATTATTTATTTCTATTCATAAATTATGGTGACTATTAGGTAATATTATTTACAAGTGTTTTCCATACCAGCGTTGGTCGAATGGCGATAGCATCCTATGACAGCCACCCATATTGTTTTGGATGATGAATTTTAAGGAGAACTTATTCCTGTTATTTTCTTCCAACCACTTCTCTTTGGCAGCATTCTTCTCCATTATTTCTTGTGAAACGGGCTCTGCTGCAAACGGTAGTCTCTCTGCAACTATTCTCAACATATTCTTCACCTAGAAACAGACAAAAATAAATATGAATCCTGAATCAAGAAAGCATCACAATTCAAGTATTGTGAGTATGAGGTAGTTTTTGGGGGCGATTACAGCGCCTTCTACCGGTGAGTAGTATTGTAATAGAGTTTGAAACAAGCCCTTTGTAAAACTAAGTAATAAACAACAAAGGCTGGGGAAGAAAGGTTCTTGAATAGCGACCTGAACTGTATGACGCAGTACACAAACCATTTCCGCAGTATACAAAGGCGGGAGGGGCTTTCGTCTAGGCACTCCTTTGCGGAGGCTTATGTGCAATGAGCTTTACAGGTGATAATGAGGAAGTAGGAACATAGCCTCACTAACACTGAGGAAATTAGAGTTTTCAGGAAAATAATGAAACGCGTTTTGAAAGAAAATATAAATGCAAATGAAAATTAGTATCTATTTACCTCGGCATATTCACATTTCCCTCCAACTTCGATGATAACCCTTCCCGCTTTGATAGGTGTGACATAATGGTCAATTGCACCTTTCCCACCACCCATTCTCTGACCCTGGCCCTTCTTAGTGATGGGTTGCCATGGGGGATCCACTCGCCATATAGCAAACATTATCTTCTGGTTAAGATGTCTGGCAACGGTTAGACGAATCATTTCGAAATGCTCAAACTTCAGTCTGCCGCCACCAGTCGCCTGAAAGAAATAATATATTATTATTTACAGAATAATATTTAGACAATTTTTCGAATCCCCTAATTTTTTACCCATAAAACCTATCTCTAAGAACTATCCTTGAAGTCATACAAATCAATTTAAAAATCGTCATTTCCATCAGATTCATACTATTCGACTTCTTTGGCCATGCTTTTCGGGAGACAGGGCTACAAATATAATGTGACACACTACAATTTGGCTACTTATGCAAAACAGTTAATAGAACTATATTATTAGTTCAAAAGTTGATAATAATGCTGTATTAATTAATACACTATCACAGAATTATTATTCACTATAAACTTATGAGATCAATAAACCACCAGAATACCACAGTCCTGGCAAGGTTGCATTTTTGTCATTTTAATCGTATAATACAATCTTGAAACACCATAATTTTGGTACATGCTTTGATTCAATTAATTGATGATAGAGTTAAACTTGACATCATTATTTACACACATTAAATAAAAAGAACTAAATACTTACAACTATACCATACTGTTTTAACTGCAAGGAATTGTGCAATAATTCAGGCCCTCTCATGTAGCGAAGCCTTTTTTGCATCTTTGGAGGTTTCAAATTTGGCGGGTAAGTGGGCACCTTCTCAAACACACGCAGCCTTTGGCGTTCAGGTATTTCAATGTCTATAATTTTTTAATGAATATCAAGTTAGTTAGATATACTAAGCCAGCTTGGTATTTAGTATATGTCAACTAATGTAATGCTAAAGTAGCGTAACTCAAGATTTGAGTAGAGTTGGAAAGAGATCTCAATATCATGTGTAAAGCTGTCATGTTCTTAGCGTTTTTAAGTGATTAGCATTTCATTCAGTGATTTTTCACTGCTGTAGGAATAGCAATCTGAACCTATTATTTTCTGACTGTAATTAAATTAGTATTACCTGATAATACAGGTTGATATAATCAAAATTTACAAGCAACCGGATCTGAGCCACGAAATGTGTCTTTCAGCTATTTTTTAGGTGGCTGGCTGGTATGTCTATGTCACAGTCAACTATCTTAGTAAGCCTCTTAGTTAACAGCCTAGCCTTTATACTAACAAATTATAACACCCTGAACTGTATCACAATTTGCATTGGCCACATCTAACTAGGATGTAGCATTGCATTGCGCCTACCACCCTGAGACATAATGCTGAATAGTATCATGTGCCTGTAATTTCACCAGCGCCCAAAACCCCTTCAACCGAACCACAGCAATGTGAGCATTATAGCTTGGTGGCTGAGATAGGTATGGTGGTAGAGTACTTCGCTGATCTAGCTCTTCCAAAAGTTAGATAAGCTATCAAATTAGCAGCAATGGAGTCCAATTCTTAAGAAAAGTAAACAAAAATACAAGGTTGGTTAGGTTATGTAGGTACTTACGGTCATAATTTTTGGGCGGTGGAAAATATTTTAGGCCTGCAGTTGCCGGTAACTGCATGCATTCTGGGCGTAAAAGTCCTGTAATGACAAAGGAACGACTGAATATGGGAAGAACTTGGATGTTTATCTATCAGAGTTATCACTTAAACTTACCAACAGACATTCTAAATGTTCGAGAAAACATTTCAACATGTAATTGGGTACGGGCAGGCACTCGTTACTTTTATGAATACGTCCAAGTTGAAAAACTTAATTAATCATGAAAATAATAACCTCTTGGTGAAATTTTTGGCACAAGATATTTTCACACCAGCCCACAGAGTATTTTGTTGTTATTACTGAGCTGGACTACAAAACGGTTTTTTTACCTGTCACTGACAAAAAAAAAGGTTTTTGTGTTCTTTTAAAAATGCCCTCTTATGATCGACTGCATGTGCTCGATTATTGTCTGTAATAATATTAGCTTGGCAACCAAGTCGACAGACTCTTTTTTTCTTGGAAATTTTACGCCAATATCGTTCAACCAGTGTCTTTAACTTTGAAGTTTTAATCATGACATGATTTCTATATTGGAATGTTTGATTATCTCACAGACAGCATCTTATTTCAAACATTTTAAAATAGAGGGCATTTTGAAACAAAAAACTAAGGATTTTTTCTTGATGGTGACAAATTAATAATTAAAATGGAAATGCGAGAGGATGATAAGGAGAGAGGACTTTTATTTATTCTAATTCTGGATTTGAAATAGCTTCGGTCCGAGAAAAAAATAAAGGTAAACAAAACAAAGTTTTCTTGTATTTGTTTGTGGTGTTTTGAACCGTATCATCCAGTATTGTTTTGTAAAGAAGAAACTGTGTAAAATAAAAATAAAACACGATATCGTAGAACAAATCGTTACCACGTCCCTTCGGTTAGAACACACTTTGCATTTGATAGATAAAACCTTAGGGTAATTAGAGCCTAGTTATTCTAAGCATAAAACTAAAACCCTGGAGAAGCTATGCCTCACCCAAGAACTTTACGGTCTTGCTGTATGTACGGCCAATTATATGCCAATATAATTGGCCTAAGTTATCACAGCTAATCCCTATCGTTAAGACAAACAATGTGTAGATGATGACATGGGTTGTTGGCGTTTCTTTAATTTCATTAAAAGTAACTCCCTTCTTATCTATTTCATAGCCTTTCTGCTGGATCTTGTCTTTCTCATTCACATTATTAGCTCATAGGCCAATATCCTAGGCACAATTCCTTCTCCGAATTAAGAAATCCATCTCTCTTTTCAGAAATAAATTTTTGGCAACAATGAAATTCCTACGTGACCTCATCCTGCAAAGGTGTATGTATTTTGACTACTACCTAAACATAATTTGGACAGTGTCTAATGGATTATTCATCTATTGTAAGGTAATTTGAGAGTTTTTGAACTGTGTATCTAACTGCTTAGGAGTATAGTTACTTACCTGCTCTCAAATAAGTATGATAGATAGATAAACTCTTTATTGCACACAAAAGTAAAATACAAAAAACAGGAATTAAAAAAATAATATAAAAGGTACAATGGGTGGTCTTATTGCTTAAAGCCAGACAACCTTTGGATGGACTCAAAAGATGGCGATGTACAAGTAAACCTATATTCAAATATAATATTAATAATAATAAATACCTACACAAAAAACATATTTATATATCCTATATAATATACATACAAATAAAAATAATATGAGATAATAATGAAAAACAATCAACAAGAAGCTCTGAGACATGGAAGGTATGGTAGCTATCTACCTATGTTCTTTATTGTGCTGCACAATACCAAAATTAAAAGTAGCCTATGTGTTATTCTAGGACACAAACTTTTCCAAATGCATCCAAATTTATTCTGCTGGGGCATATTAGCAACAAACATTCAAACATCTAACCATCCAAACTTTGACATCAATAATATTTTACTAGGATTAGCTATAGGTATATGTTCTCCCTCCAAACCTGTTTGTCTATCTAATCAGCCAGCATTTACCCTCTGCTAGGCTTCTAGCACACCTTTTTAGTTCTGTGCCAATCAAATGCAATGAGTTTCCACAAGACATGCATAAAGTGCTCCAAATCTCTTTAATTTTTTTTTTAAATCTACTTTTCAGCTGAATTATTTGAAAATTCCGAAGCTTTTAGTTGTGACAGCATACCTTCTGATGATCATGACATTTTCTTTAAAGCACTATCTTACCCAGTGCAGAGGATTCACATCTGATGTAAGTGCTCACTTATCATCATCATCTCGGGTTGTAGACATCCACAAGTAGAAAGGTTCTCAAATAAATCACACAAACCAAATAATGTTGATGACCTCAATGGCGCTACATTCATTCAAAAATGTCAACAACAGACATTTTTCACACAGCATGATCTAGCCCCAAACTACATATACTTATATACTTTTTTTTTGTAAATTCATACTTATTATATATGAAAACACCCAGAATCCTGAAACAAACATTTGTTCTGGCGGGAATCTGAAATTTATTAATTTGCATGCTTGTGAGCTGATTGTGGCTGTACCTACTTTATTTTTATTTTTAACCACATGCTGTAACCCATGCTTTGCAAATAAACGAATCTGAATCGAACCTGAAACCTTTTACTTCTCAGGCAGGCCTTCGTCCACTGCGCCACTGAGATCGTCTTATTTAAATATATATAAATATTTATTTTTGGGAAGGGGTGTTTCCTATTACAAGAGCCTTCATTAAGAGTAGATACTTATTACCTTAGGAGTGGATACCAGACGTTATAGAAAATCTATTGTGTCTTGACCAGATCTGTGATACAGCAGATACTAATTGGGTTAAATGACAATTAAAATAATTAAAATGTTTCTTTTACAGATATCGAAGCTGACTCGTTTGTTCCTGCTGACAGTTCTGATACAAATGCCACTTGTAAGCTTTTTTCTTATTTCTTCCCCAATCCAGTTGTGTACGCCGGTAGAAGTGTGCCTTCATAGTGTCCTAGTTATGATGACGTTGATAGAAAGTACAGTAGGTTTCCTGGCTGTTTATGGAGCAGTACAAAATGCTGCAAACCAACGCCCTACGTGCCCGTATTTTCCACCAATAGAGATGAATCCACGCGTCGCTCCAAGGCGACTTGGCATGAGAGAATTTTCTGCGCACGATTCAACACAAACTTCTAAACAGATTCCGCGCGTTGGTTCTATAAGGTAGCCTTTATCTTTGAAATTAAAAAGTTTTAAAAATCTCTGTACTTACCTGTATTAGTGCTCGACTGCCGAAGGGTTTTTTTAAACATACCAAAATGAGCACATGTAGATAAAAAGACTGGATGGACCTCCATAGATAGCTAACAGACCTCTGTTAGCTATCTCACGCCATCTTGTGTGGCAGAACATAACAGCGTGTAAAACTGTAAAATACCTTAAAACATCAGTTCCTAATTAAATAGATAAGAATGTCTGACTTTATTTCTAGTCTAGATTTAATTACGTAGTATTCATTATTTTGTTTTTATAAATTACGCCTACGAAAATGAAACAACTACTGTTAACATTTTCGGTTAAGAAGAGGATCAACTAAATAAAAATATATCGCAATATATACATACTCAAAAGAATTTATTATATTTATTGATGGGCACATAATGTTACTCACTTCATAGCCATTGTAAGAAAATTAGTATAAAGCACAAGCTTTGGTTTGTTAAATAATGTTGACACCTATCTGTGTTGCATTTCCTAAAACTGAACTCGATTATGAAAAGACAAATTAAGACCATTCTTTTTTAAAATTTCAGTCTGAGTAATAATGAAGGGCGGCATAAATAGGCGCTGTCAAATTCTGTTTAGCTTTAGGAAATGCAATTTACAATATATTATGATATAAATAAAGCAGATTAATTATATATTTATTTATATAAATCAACTTATACAATTAATTTAAAAGGCTGACGATGTTAATTGCTTAGTATATCTACTATAAGGGTACACAATACATACTTTAAAAATACTAATGGCAGGCATTACCTACCATTATCGCCTATAAACTAAAACACAAATATTTATGTATATACACAGGGAATTTAGTATCAAATATATAGTTCGTCTAAATAAAACTTTTTTGCATTTTGAATACACTTTTAATTGTTAATTTAATTCAGATCCGAAACATTTCAAGGCACTGGATATTTAATGCTGAATCTGACCATGCGCTTCGTTTAACTTCCCAACTACACATTTGGAACCTTCTTTCTGCAATGCTTCATAAATGTAATTCCTTAATTGTCTTCTCTTTGACCATGTCAACAAATTATAAATTTCCTTTACTTTCAAATAATCATCTAGGTACTACATAATTTCAAGTTGGCCAAGCCTTGATTAATGCTAGTGACGAATCAAGATACTAAATGATAAACAACCTTAAGCTATGGACGTGTGGGGAATTCATTAATCAATAAAAAAAAGTATATACACGTTTCAGACTACTAACGTAGATAAATAAATAGCCTCTTGGCAATTGCTCTCTGGATACCTATCGTCTTAGTATTAGGTACCTAATTCAAATGTATTGGGTACCTAAAATTGTATTATATGTTTTTGGTTTTAGTCACTTCAATTAAACTCACATAAAAATATGATTACTTAGCTATTAATCTACTGTTTAGTTTACTCTTTAGGTAGGTCTTATTATGGTAATGTTGTTCACAATAATACTTTGTTATTCGTTTGTAGATGCCTTGTCGCTGGGTTACACCATATCGTGTTCTCTAAAAAAATCGTCAATCTTACATCTTACTAGGTGAAGAGTTATGTTAAAACGTTCTAGTCTAGTTTCAAATTGCTTAACATTATGATCGACTTCGAATGATTTCATTATTTGAGGCAGAGTTGGCGACATTTTGCAAATGAGCTGAAACAAAAATGATCTGGTTACTAGCACCCCAGAGTTGAGATATATTTAGTAATCATTCGTACTGGTTAGAGGCGTTTATCAATGATGAATAAAAAGGGAGATTTTAAAAAACTCCCCTTCCTTTTTCATCGGGGTTTAGTGAAAGGTAAGCCCCGTCATCATCATCAATAGCTTAGAAATCCATACTGGACATTGGTTTCCCCAGAGTATGTATATAAGTAGTATATCAGTCATGTAATTCTCATAACGCACAAGCTCTGATAACTTTGGGGCTAGATAGTGCTGTGTGAAATGTCCAGCATTATTATTATTAATATGATTATGACGGTATGGAGCCATCTCCATTCAACTACTTTCCGCCACCTTTGACCAGCGGGCCTTCTTAAATTACGCGGTCCTATTCGTAATTGCCATCAGATAATTTTTATTCCCCAACGGTTGCCAGTACTGTTAGATCTGAGAGCCATGTGGGGACTGGTTCTTCTACAAATTAATGAACAGTTATAGAAAACATTGCCGATTGTTTTCCCCGATAAATATAATCTTAGAATATAACTAAATCGAAGGAAAATCTATATCTTCTAGACAAGCGTGCTACAGCCTCGACTACATCGACACTTTCCATCAGAGTAAATACTTATTTTTTAATTATTCGTATCAAGTATGTGGGTATGTACTTACACTAAATAATTGCTGAGTCACCCAACTGTGGTATTGCTTGACAGAACCCACATAGGCTACCGTGAATATTTTTTTCATGTTGACATCGTAGTTGCCTGATCTAATATGGTTTATGATCTCTTGAAACGCCAGTTCAAAAAACAGTAGAGCTCTGCAAAGATAATACAACTTAGTTAATTTTACGATTTAAAAATAGTACACCCTTTTTTTGCAACGGTCGCCATTCGAAGATTCCCTAACGGTTCCGCGATCTATTTAGCCAGTGCCCAAGTCTGACTGCCTGTTGCTAATTCTGATCTATGCCGGTGACTCTCGCCGGATTTCCTTGTATCACACTTTATCACGTAGTAAAACTCCGAGCTGTCAACATGGCCCGGTATAAAAACGAGTAATTTATAAGAGTTAGCTTATGTTTTTTTAATTTAAATATTACCTGTTAAGCCATAGTACTGCTTCAACTGCATTCGTTTTCCCAGACGCTGCCTCTTCTTGCATTAATTCAAGTAAACAGGAGTTTTCAGCATATTTGAAGTGTTTCTGTATTTTCTGATGAATAAAACATAAAGTTTGATTTAAAAAGACTTTGAAAATACTACTTTGCAGAGTGATCCATGCAACCTCGTCCAAAAGAAACACGTGGCGTGGGTTCGATTGCCGCAACGCGACTAACTTGATTTGTTACTGGTATGGGTGTTGTGTTATGTATCATGATACTCTTAGTTCTTGATACCTACGACACAAGGGTTCTTAGTGTGGATACAGGTCTATATATAAAAAAAATTACCACGCTGTAAACTGAAAACTATGGCGCTGTCCGACGGTTTCATCATAAAAACTAGATTTTACGTATTTTTCCCCATATGAATTAGCGCAGTTACTACTACGGTATTGGGACTATAAAAAAATAATAAACCACAAAAGCGACTAACATCTAACACTTACATCAATATTTCCTTGCATGTCATACTTCACAGGTGCGAAAACAGTGCCAAGACGTTCTGTAAATAAACACATTATGTGCTATAATAGAATGGAAAACATTTGAAGCTCATTTCATATATTTCACAAAAATACGTATAACTTACCCACAACAGCGACTAAATCAGTCGATGCTTCTAAAAAATGTACTATATTAATTTGTCCATTGATAACCGCAGGAAAAACATTCGTATTTACAAAAATGTTGCTTTCTCTGTTTGTAGAGCTGCCTGCCATTTCAATGCTGATCAGTCGAAAACTTATTTACATGTACTGTTGCACGGTATCTCTCATACTACAGTAAATTTATCACACCTAAATTATAAACAATTATCTTATTATCACGGTAATCACTAAAACTTTATCATAACAAGCACTTTTTATTACACGAAAAATATTTTGGCTGCCTAACTAATGTCAAAACATCCAGTTGCCCACATAAAAGCAGGGTGACCACTTCAAAATAAATAGTTTACGTTAAAACTTCTTCTTATAAATATGTGCAATAATACTTTTGTTGTAATGTCCGGTTCTTTTTCACTTTATTGTCATCGTTCACTTCTTTAACACCATTTAATAGGTAAATGTCTGTTTCAAAACGTTTCCTAAATCATCTTCTACAACTATTGTCAAAACTTTACTTTTTGGTGAAAATGTGAACGGAAGTAAGAATCTTTTCTCCGGTAAAAGATTTGTGAATTCATAGGAATCTAACACCATTCCATTTGATTCATCCCTTACTTCAACAATTCGTAATCCAGCTGTGGAAATGATCATCATTTTGTTAGTATCAAATTTCAGATATCTTGTTATCGCTTGCCTTTCTCTTCCGTATTCGTTATTGAACCATCTATGATAAGATAACATAACTGCACAGTTTCTTGTCCAATATACAGAGTCATTCCCATTCGTTTTACTAATATTTTTCCTTGAATCTGAAAACTTATTTGTCATACTTGAATAAACACTAGATGGCCTTGTTATTGGGGTAATATTTGGACTTCTTCTTATTATGTCCGATTTCGACATTTGGGCAAAATTTCCCAATGTGGTCTTGCTTCTTGGGCCTAAAATACGTAGTGGTTCCGCCACATTCATTGTAACACTTATGTTACGTTGAAGAGAAACAGTGGAATGTTGCACTGGTTTACCGTTATAATTGTTCATGTTATCTTTTGTTAACGTGGATCTTTTATCTCCTACAATAAAAACTCTGTCCAAATTGTCAAAACCTCTTCCCATGATACCGTCTTTAGTGTGTCCGAGATCGAACGTATGGCCGAGCTCGTGAAATACCGATCCCAAAGTTGTTGCGAAGCAAGCACCTAGAGTCCCGCGGTACCCGCTGTCATCCATAAAACGTCTTGTGTTTACTGGAGTTGAATCCATAAGCTTTGGTATTATTTCTGCAACATGCAATGGCCAAGTATAAAGGCATGCGGTGCCAAATAACGCTAATCCACCGCCTCCAAGAGCTGCATAGGCTTCTGTTATAGAAACAATTTCATCATGCGACATGGGCTTGTCTATATCTGTTCCCTTAAATCGGGTGCACGATATGAAGCCCAAGAATTTACGTTCATTGCTACCCAGATCTGATAACATCAATTCCCTTCCAAAATGTGACCATAGTTCGGCTTGCTTCATCTTCCGAGCTTTGTTCACATTGAGACCACTTCTGAAAACTATACATTCTGGTGTTTTAGTATATACTTCGTGTTCAAGTTGAAATGTTTTTCTTCCGACACCGCTTTCGAATAGCTTTTCAGCAGTTATACTTTGGATGAGTTTTGCTCCTAACGCGATTCGAGCGCATGCACTTTCTATTGAGCTGTCAATACCGGGAGGGCTTTGGAGACATCCATCGTGACCTTGACATATGATATACACCGGTGTTACCCTGAGATTAGTTTTTCTTGGAGTGTACTCCAAAAGAAAGATTCGCTTTTGATGTTCCGCGTATTCCAGTTTGATAATGTTTTGGCCTTTTTTCAATTCTATTATCACTTTGAACTCTCCATTATGGACATTCCATTCAGATTTACTTCGTTCACCTTCATTATTGATTGCACAAAGTATCTTGTCCTGATTGTTTGAATTTCCTCTGGTTATGAAGCCTTTTAGTAGAACTATAGAATAGTTTAAGACGTCTCCATTTTGAAAATTAGTAATAAATATGGAGGAGTTGTGCTCATTCTCAAAATCATCATTTATCCGGTTATCCATTACCTGAAAATGAGAATGGTTCGTTTGTAATGCGTGCCTCTAATGTTTGACCTTCATTGTCGGTGCGCAGTCTCGATTTCTCTTATTATATTCAATTTGCACTTAATCAGGTTAGTAGTTTACACTTCGTCTCTTTCGGGATTTATGTGAAATGTTTTAGTGATTTAACCGTTCGGTTTACATTGGTCCGTATCGGAAGCGATGATGAAAGGCCGTCGCAAATGAATAGTTTCGCGCTTAGAAATGACTCACCATGTTGCGGTTTGGCAAGGAGTGCGCAGGGCCGGCGCGGTGGGAGGACTGCGGGAGCGGGCGGCTCGGACTCAGCTGCCATTCGCAAGCAAGCACTGCGTTCCTCGTTCCTCCTCACTTCGCACTAGACTCGGTCGAACGCGAGCTGCGACCTCTGTGCGCATGCTCGTCGATGCAGACCGACGCGATGTGCCTGGGTAACGATTGCGCTCCCCAGACAGGCAACGCGACTGGCTGTCTCGGCATCACCAGAGCGAAATTAAAACAATGCACCAAACAAACGAATGCGTCACTATTATCTATAATTTGTTTGTTTTGTTCTAGCCATGAGCCTATGATAGCATAAGCCAAGCCATGGAGCGATTTTATGAAAACACTTCACAGCAAAGGCTGTGAATGCTTGGTCGTATTCATAAAATGAGTACGTTTATAAGCAATTTACTACGGTAGATGGCAGCAAAAGTATATTATAATATTAGCAAATATTTATGGTCTAAATATAGAGATATATGGTAGTCTACGTGAATTCGTCTATAAAACGCAAAAGTTTTTGAATTTGTGATCGCTCAACTATAAAGTCCTCTATAACTATAAAATCCTCTATAATTATAAAAATGGTAGGAATCTACGGAAACTATTCTAGCTGAAAAAGTTTTACAACTTATACCTTGGTTGTTAAAATTCTATCAGCTCCCAAGGTAGGTAAGTACATTGCTGTCAAACAAAAAAATATAGGAACTGACGAAACATAGAGTTCAGAATTATAGATTTTCTTCCAAGGACACTAGGACGTATAATTTGGCAAGGGAACTGTAATGTTTACTCATAAAAATGCTTAGATACATTTGTTCGAGTAAAATGAAATTTTACACATAGCAAAGTCTCATTATCGTAATGGTATGTTGCGCCTGACGTGTTACATGTTTATGTTATTGACATTGCTTTTATGATTTGCTAGGCGGCGTGAGCGTAGCTTTACCAGGTGGTAGAGTTGGTATAAATTCGAAAAGCACTAAAACTATCAAAACTTAAATAGCCTTTAGTCTTTATAAATTACATTAAACGTCAAAAACCGGCTTCAAATAATGGAAAATTTTAAAAAGTCATAATTAATAAATTAAATAAATTTATATTTTATAATAAATTTATAAAATTTTCATTGAAGGATTTTTATTATTATATTTGTATAGGGTAAGCCCAATAAAAAAAAAGTCGGTTCACAATTGGCGTAACATATACGCAAATAAAAACATACAGACGAATTGAGGAACTCCTCCTTTTTTGAAGTCGGTTGATCATAATTTAATAGCGATATTCACGATACGTTTGCAGTCCCAAGTTCATGGTTTCTATAGTGTAGGTACTCTATCATCAGATCCTTATGTGCTTACGTTATCTTGCCCACTCAGGACACTTTTTAAAAGTAAAATCGCCCACAATAAATATTTCGGCTAGTCGTGATTTTATAAAATGATGTTTTTATTAGTTTTTTGAAAAAACAGCAAGCCCTCAGGAATGAAACTTTTATGGAACCATTTCGGGTAACAAAATACAGCCGAATTGAGAAACTCTTCCTTTTTTGCAAGTTTGCAAAAACACACGAGTTCTTTAACATCTGTTACTAGGACCTTTTCGGGTCCTATACCTCAATTCGGTAAGATAACTGACCTGATGCAAGGTTACCAAGAATTTTTGTTTTGCTAATTTGGTATGTAAGCTGGTGTTTGCGAGATTACATCCGACTGGAGCTCGTACTCCAGGGTCTGCTGTTGACCAGCAAAAGATGAAAAGGATCTAGAATCTACTAAGACTTAAATTTTGTGTTCAAAATATCCAAAAATGTAATTTTCTTGGCTCTTATCGTTTCCTCAATTTTAATGGAGTACTAATAGGATTGTGCTCCATTACAATTGGGGCAACATGTTCTGTTTTATTGTACTTACATGTTTTGTTTTATTTTATATAATATATGACTAAATTATGAATAATTTGCTTATTACTCAAAAGCTAAAAATAACTAAAACAAAATTTAAAAAGAGTCCGATTGTACACATTTCCATTCAGTCGATACACCACTTGACTAGATTATCTAATTATTTCGTAGGGCCTCTAATAATTCTCCTTAGATCGTTTACCTTTTTTTTTTCTTTTTTATTTCAAGTAGACTAAGAGAGATCTTTGCGCGCTCGATCAATAAAGGTTTTGATGAGACGATTCAAAAACACAAGGCCGACATTGACTGCTGCGGTTCGTTCCGTTGGCAACAGCACCTTCAGGAAGGTAACAGGATTCGGTCGTTGTCCCATTGAACAGCACTTTCGCTTTTGTCGGCGAACGAACTCACCCGGCCCATACCTCTGTTACACCATACAACTCGATTTTGGCTACATTTGTCACTACGGTATGCATACTAATAGCGTCAGCACACATTCAGGATTCTCTTGTTTAGATTTCTCTTCGCTTTGCAAACGGTTCCTATGTTGTCGAACTGTTTTATTTTAATAAACACAATAATATATTTTAAATAATAAATTGCTTTCAACTATAATCAATTTCCTAGTTAATAGAATGAGTCATACCAGGAACGGAGCCTGCGTAAAAAGCTCTACCATACTGGTGGCGAACCAAGCATTTTAAACTGTATATTAAAGCGCCTGGCAGGGCTGATTGGTCAGCTTTGGATCAATTGTTCTCTGAGTAGTGCATGTATGTCACTTATGGACATACTGATTATTACTATTATAAACTGATTATTTTATATCATTCTACATACTTAACTTAATAAAAAACAACAAATAACAGCTTTTTTTACAGTAAAATTAGATTCCTAAATAACAGCGGCCGGCGCTTGGAATATTTATAGGAAATAAATTAGAACTGTTCATAGGTTTTGTAAAAGTAATCTGTTTTGAGAGAGTTGTGCGAGAGTTGACAAGTGCGTTTTTCTCACTATTTGTCAATAAAAAATTAATGAAGTTACGTTAGAAATTTGCGTTGCTACTTTTTCATGTGCTAGCTCAGTGAGGCTGAGTAAGTAAGCTCAGTGCTATAATAATCCTTACAGCTTATCTTCCAGCTTTTCCAGCAGTTTCAATAACCGTTGAGATACCATGCAAGTTTCGTGGCTGAACGGACTTTGCTTAAGATTTTTTGACTTTAGTGCTGACATGCATAAACTATTTGTTGTACATAACACTTTAAATGAAATAACGTAAAATATACAACCAAGTAACTAAATAGCTCAAAAAAAATTAAGAAATGTACCTTCAAGAATAATCAAGAATAATCAATTTATTGGTAAATAAAAATTTACATTTCAGTCAATTAACATAAAATATTCAAATGAAATAAAAAAACAAACATTCTTTGCCAGCCTTATTGCTAAAAGCGATCTATATGATACCTAAGTAGACTTGGTATATATAAACCGAAGACTGACTAATAGTGACCGACTAAGTAGGGACACCGTTTTGTATGTGATAGATTAAAAAACAACACTGAACAGTTTGCACGAATACGTCTTCGTTGAAGCAACCCTCTCGTTGCTCGGAATCATATAGTCAAAGTTAAATATTGGTAATTATCAAGACTCGTGGTAGCAAAAGTTTATACCTTTTCCTACATATTATGTAGTGTGTTGTGTGACAGTGACGAAGAAACCAAAATATAGAAATTTTGAATTATTCATAAAAAAAATATTAATGCAGTATTTCTAAATATTCAATCATTTTCTAAACTTGATGAAGTCATAGTCGAAAGGGGCCATTAAGATAAAATATTATAGCTACTGTGGCAACATCGGTATTTGGTTTGATTAGACCTAAGTTGATAAATTTGACCGGTTAGATTGCGAATATTTTAATAATTTCGATATCGTCGTCGTTAACTTTGTTAATTAATGAGGCTTTTTTCAATCTCGTATTAATAAAACTGAAATATCTTTATCGAACGTAAAAAAATATATGTAATTTTTAACCAACGTTTTCAATCAGCGTGCATTTATTTGATTTTTCCCCTAAAATACTTAATGAGAATAGACTGTTCGTTATGATTTTTCAGTTTCAACTTTATTTACTCATGTAACTAGTAAGCATAGTTCCTGCATTTTACGAAGACGCGCCCCACCACAACTATGGCAATCATTTTAACAGTTTTACACATGCCCGTAGCCTATAAAACTTGAAAAGGGGAAACTTCTTAACCTAGACATTTCTCTTTTCAAGTATTAGAAGCTATTGACATAATGCTTCGAGTGTCAAAATGATTGACATAAACTACACACATCAAAAAAGTCTGAGCAACACCTATTGAGTTTAGAATATTTAAAATTAAAAATATTTCGAAAATATATATTTATTGTAGTTTTTAGTGAAACAAACTCAATGAATAAATTATAAATAATAAAAAAAAATTACAACAAAAAGGCTTATGCGATTGAATCTCGGTACAATTAAACAAAAATGGACTTTCAAGTAAAATCATAACGCTTCTATATAGAGAAAATCTAATATAGAGTTTCCTTCTCTGCTGTTTAAAACACGTCTCCATCGATTCTGTATGGAACCAATAAAGTTGTTGATATCGTCTTCAGGCAGTCGATCCCAGTGAAGTTTGAGCAAGTCTGTTGTTCCGTTCTCTCTCTCTCTTCTTTGGAGAGATTTTCATATCCCATAAAAAAGATTCAAGTCAGGCGACTTAGCTGGCCACAGTAAAACGCGGATATTTTCACTCTGTACCCATTCCTGAATCAGCTTCACTGTATGCGTACAGGCAATGTCGTGCATCAATGTGAACTCAGGTCCTCAGGTTTTTATTGTTTGTGGAAATGGACGCCCATAGGGAGTCGCCACATGTTGCATTTTCAGCATTCAGGTTGGCATTTATAAAAGAGATCCGTTTTTCGGTCTTTAGATATCCCAAACCAAAACATTACTTCTGTCGAGCCGCTTCTGTGGACTTCCTGGACACATATTATAGCTATCGTTCTTGCGGCCATAGTACGTGTTATCTACACCATTGAAAGTAAAATGATAAAGACATGGCGTTGAATTGGACGAAATAATGTTTAATTATTCTTTTAGTACATAAAATTATTAAAAAAAACATTTTTATTCCAGCAAAGTTACATGTTGCCTAGATTTTTTTTATGTGTGTATATGTTATCTTTGATGTTATTCATAAACGTTTAGCGCTTACAATGCTGTTTCGAATTCATTGCTGTTCAGTAACCTATGAAGCAACTTCAAGTGTTTATCATCAATCATCTTGTATTCAGGGAAGGCTACGTAGATTTGGTTGCGTCGGCCGTTAGCATGTCATATTTCGGCGCCTTAGGGCTCCGTACGTGAGTCCTACGTAGTACGTGGTCCAATATTTCGAAACAGTGGTCTTTGTTAATAATAATGAAGATCTGCGTAGTTTCATCACAGTGTGCTGGTTGAATAATAACGTTCGGTTGAATGAACCATTGCGTTGTGTCCTTGTTTTCTGTGATTTTCCATGGCATGTGCTCGCACGCGGGCGTTGCTTGTGGATGGTACTACTCACGTGCCCATCTGGATATTTCATTTCTAATGGAAGCTATTTCAATAAATTATCGCTTCGTTAGACGCGATCAGCTGAGCAACTGCGCAGTTGTGAGATGGTACTGACAACTATGGTATGATGGTAGGTAATTAACTTCCAACCGTTTTTAATATTCCGTACCCAAACGATCTAAACGGGGTTCCGTATGTTTTGTTGTGTCTACTTTGTCAGTCTGTCGGCCGCTTTTGAATTCTAAACAAAATAGGATCGATAATCGAAATACACGCATGATAATTATTATGCAGATCTTTGTTCTAAAGTCACGAAAAAGTATTTGAAAATTCACACAATTTATTTGAGTTATATATGTTAATGATATAAACTTCCACAGGAAATCAATAGACTACAGGCGTGTTTTTTTCTTTTAAGTCTGCTTGTGGGATATCCATGAAAACAGACCAAAAAATGAGGATGCACAATGTATTAGGAACATTTTAATATTATATTTGGACTTCATCTAAGTATTTTTTTAATTTATAGAAATATCCTAATATGGTGAATTTAGTTGTATTCTTGAACTAGTCTATTAAATCCACGCTATCGTTATGCAGATAAAATTACCGTATCTCCATTTATATCTGATTCAATTTATTTAGACAGATTAATTCGACATAGCCTCAAGGTATGCTGCGTTGGTTTTTATACTCGGTATACTAAGCTTAGTGGAGTAGAGCACTATTCAGTTATGTTATAATACGGTTACTTTTTTCTGTTGACCCTGATCATGTCCAGATTTAGGCCGAGCCCTTGGTTATCTGATTGAATTTTTATGCAGATAGGTACTGCATACCTTCGTGTTTTCTCTACCTGTTTTTAAAGAACACGAAACCTATCATAGAACTGACATAACGCATGTAAAACCAGCCTGTTGTATAATTATGTCTGTTTTAAAAATCAGCAAAAATGTTTTTTGCTAAAACGTAAAAGTAATCTAAAAACAGAAATTAAGTTTGGTTGATTTAAGTAATTAAGTTATACAAAAAACGCCTTTGTTTTTCCAGAAAACTGTCAAGTAAAGTACCCACTACTCTTATCCGTAGCATTGAATCTAAATGTTTAAGAACTGGGCTACTTGCTGCTGATGCTAGCTTTCACGTTAACACCCCTCGACATTTAAATGGTATGACTAATACGAATATAAAGCTAAGAAATGGACTTTGCTGCGGCTTAACTTAATGCTTTCAATTTGGAGCATGGTGGTAGAGTGCCTACGTGTCAGTGTTCGATATTCCACAGTAACAATAGCCACTTTGCACTACCTGACCCAATCACATAGCCCATTCGATATCCGTGCAAGAAACTGACCACACATACTGAATATGAAATGCTAGTTTATGTGTCACTTTTGTCAGAAGTAAGCATTTTCGAGTACGGTCATCGACCTTAGCATTGCGTAGGCTCTAGCTACTTTCTCTCAGTGTTGGAGCGAGAAGGGGGTCCTCCCAAATTAAGTGCGTGAAAGGCTGCGTGCAACCGTTCCGGCAACGAAGCGAGTACCGCTGCCGGGCCTTCCTGCTGATCGACCTGCTTCCGATGCTGCTAAGTCGATACTATCTTCATCTGAACGGTTTTGTGTTTTTTGGATTTGTTTTATAAAAACCGATCCCTGGCCATAAATGCGTCGTGTCCCGTTGCATACTTTTGGCACCTAACAACAGAAGTAGTTAGTGGCCCGTAGTCCCGTAGTAGCCCGTAGTTAGTCGTAGCACTGGCCGTCGGGGTCACTGAACCTCGACACAGCTTGTGGCAATCGCAAGCAAATTTGGTAAACCGTATCTGGCCCTGGTGGTGCTGATAAAGCGCGATGTAGTGTTGTATAAGCATTGTGACGCTTTCTACGTCCTCTTGTAATCAGAATAAGCAAAGAAGTGAATGGAGGAATTGTTGACACTGGTCGTAACGGTTCATTTTAAAAAGAAACAATGAACGTGAAGTGTTCGTTGCAGTGTTGCTCTACCTACATTTTCTCTTCATTTTTAGGTAACTGTACGTGTATTTTGTGATTCGAAAATACAACCAGTCAGTCTCCACGAACATTATGCTAAAATTGTAACTGATGTTGACCATAATGATCGTGGATCTTCAAAAATCATGTTTTTTTATGACACTTAAGCAAAATGGTAGGTAACTACTGTCTCTTGGGGTACTGTCAACTTGTATAATGCAATTGTAATGCAAATTAGTTACCTAAGTTATAAAAATGGCGATCCCTACAGGCTCCGAGAGTGCGTGATATAAATTTTCTATACGTCGTGTATAGAAAACATCACAAGATGTGATAAAAAGGATGAAAACGTTTGTAAACGTTTAATTTATCGTTAGTAACAGTACCTACACATACGTATGTGTCAAACGAACGGCACTAGATAACCATATAATTTGAAAATCATATTTTGGTAGAGAACGCTTTCAAAATTATTTTGTACCCAGTAGGTAGCTACTGGGTAAAATTTTGCCAACTCTGCATCTGGCGCTAGCTTTATGAGTGTCACGACCGTGCTATGTTGCGCTGAACCACAAGTTACGAAAATCACACATTGCCGATACCGCTACAGGAATACCAATCAGTCTGAATTGGGCGACTTACAAAGGTCGAAGGCAAAATTATAAAAAATTGCAAAACGGCCACTTAAAAAGAGTTGGCACATTGGACGTGCTTACGAACGCCACGTTCTCACTTTGAAGGTTACTACACAAGCCTATGCGTGTACCGTTAAAACTGTCATCATTTAGGAGAACTAGTTTAACGCAGCTATTTTATTGTAACTGTAATGTAATAAAGTAACACTTTCTGGCATCGGATGAACACGTCAATATATACTTCATTATATTGACGTGTTCATAAGCTGAGAGATCAAATAAAACGCGATGAGGCGTTGATTAAAATAGTTTATTGCGTTTAAATTGGTTGTAAATTAGTGTTAATCGAATTTGCGTTTTGGTCGCCTACGAGCGTAGTCGTTGTTCTACGCGTAGAGCTATGGTATGGTAGGCGGCTGCGACGCGATGCGTGCTTTACAGTCTTGCTAGTTGTAGTGATAGGAGCGGTGTGCGGTCGCGGCGTGTATGTATATATCCGACCAGCAAAGTGCGGTTGCCGGGGTCGAGTGTCGTATTTCTAGAGCATTGAACCTCTAGACCTTGTGCGTTGAGTCCGGCCACTCTCCGCATGCTGACGCAACCGCCCCAGTCCCTCCTCCAATCCGACCGCAACAATCGCATAATTATTCCTTTAGGGCACACCTGTTCTCTACAATGAGCAAAATGATGATAGAACTAATCAATTCATGAAAGGTTAAACTTAATTATATGCTGTTGGAGATGATGCAACTCGAGCAAGCAAAGGCTGTTCATGCTACTCGTGAAATGCTTTAAATAATTCGTTTATTCACTGCTCTAGGTTGTTGCATCTACAAGTACTAGCTACATGTAGGTAATTACCGGGTTAGAACTAACAAAGTTAACACTTGGTCGGGGCGTGGAAGGAACTATGCTGTGAGTCGGTGGATCAAGAGATGCGCAGCAGCGTAGTGCTAACTAGCCCTGGTCGTCTGCGAATAGTCCGCGCGAAGTGCGAAACGCGAGCACTGCCCGAGAACGTTGCGAGGTGACGCTTACGTAAGCCGCTGATATAACCGAGTCGACGACCGCTGGTAGAATTGCGCAACCACCGAACCCGCAACCCCACGCACCGCGCCTTCGAGATGCTGAGGGGCCATTCTCCCACCAACTCGCCAAATTACCTAATTGTATCCAAAAAGCATCAAAAGGACACCAGTCCAACGCCCGAGTTGCGACACTGGCATGCATTTAGTGCTACAACCTTCTAGGCGAGTGACGACGGACGTAGCTTCAGCATTCGGCTCGGTTTAATTAACATTTTGGCATATGCAAATCGCACTATAATCGTTCCATCAATAGTTTTTGCAATATCTTATCACTCAGGCTAGTGGCGATGTTGGAAGCGCTGGCAAACTTTCGATGGGTCCGGCGGTTGGCAACAGTACACATACGTATTTGCACAAAGTGCTGGTTCTTACTGTGTAAAATGTGTGCCAATATTGCGTATTCTTCGCAGGCTCTAGGAACCGATATGGCGCGCGCGGAATTGTGGGCATGTACGTGACGTATTGATACAGTTATCCTTAGTAAACGAAAGTGAAAACTAAATGCGGGTTCGGTCATCGAACCTAGGGCGGGTCGTCGACCGCGCCGAACTGCAAAGGCCGTTTGTGAGTGCTGAGGCCGCGTGCGATATTAGCTGATCGGTGCATGCGCACGCGACGCCGCTGCATCTAGCGTAGATCGCAATAAAATTCACGTCCGAGACGAGACGGTTAATTTGCATTTGACATTTAGAAACTGGATAAAATAATAACATCTTGATTAATTATCTAAGCTAATGAAATACTTCTTTAGGCATATTTATTTATAAAAAAAACTATTATTAATTAGTTACTTTTTTTAATATAAGCACCTCCAGTCAGCAATACATAGCAAACATTTCAATCAATTAAAAATATTTGCTAAAACATCTAAAAGGTGTTTCTTTGATCAAAACTTTTAACGGTGCAGTTTTTGTTTGGATTCTAGGGGGCTATCCGAATGTCATGACTACTTTACCTTGTAAACTATAATTAATGACTCACAAATTAAATTTCTTAATGCAGCGTTTTTACCTGTCGAAAATCGTTGATTGATATTTCTGCTGATAACAGCTGGTCTTAGTAACTAGGTATCTTCCAGTAAGTAGAGGTGTATTTTATTAGGTAGCATAGCCGTGGTACACTCTGTATTCTCTTCAATGCAAAATATAAAGAAACACAAATTTAAGGGTTTTTCAAAACTACCATTGTCGTATAAAACTATAATGTATCAATCGCGCGTTACCGACCCTGAGATATAACGGGTGAAAATTCTCATGTGCTTGTAATTTCATTGGCACCCATATCTTTCAAGCTGGAACACAGCAATGCTTGGCGCCAGAAATAGGTATGGTGGTAGAGTACTATCACAGTGTGAAGTGTTCATCCTGGGTAGTAACCCCGGACGAACACTACAAAAGGAGCCCTACTACTACTTAAAAAAAAACTAAAGGTTATTTAAAAACCTAGTTTGAAACATATGAAACATAATATAAATACCTACCCGTAAAGGGAAATAAAGAGACATGTATATTAGGATTTTGAATAACTACCCCTAATAATTAATCGAAATACTTGATCCACTCAAACTATGTTTCGAGCGGGTCAGATTCTTCGATAAGATAATACTGAGAGTCTAAAGAAGGAAGGTATCTACTCGTACTTATAAAAATAACATGAATTTCATACTATTTACGAGTAGATTGGATCTCCTGCCTGCACTTTCCCAAATTTGATGACAAATACATGTATAGGTAGGTAGGTAACAATTTAAGTAAATATTTTTTAAACACTAATGTAGTAAGACTTATGTCGCAATGTTGGGGATTAACTTTGGAAAATATTTTACAGATGTCAGTGACCAAATTGAATATTCAATGCTGATTACGTATTTTTTTATGGGAAGCCTAGCCTTATGGGTAAACCCAATGTGGTGAACCAACTGAGATAGAAGGTTATTGTCTTTACCACATGCAGATACTACCTTCTTCATACTTGAGTTAGTGTTATTCTGTCCACTTTGAGATACAATTAGCACTGGTCGGTGCGACAGTACTTGAGTTTAGGTTCGGTCAAGCCGCATTCGGCTGATGCTATGGCAACAAGCCTCAGCCGCTTACAACTAGGCCGCGTTTCCACCGAACGGGTCGCGACTTTTTGTTCGTGATGATGCGGAACAGAAGAGAGAAATTCGGTGAGATAAAGCAGCACTCGCTAAGGAGGGCACGGTCACGAGGAGTCATCGGCTCCGAACACGACGAATGTAGAGCAACCGATGTTTCTCCTTGGGCCACGGCGCGTTGCAAGCGCAACCTGTCCGTGCTGGGCCACTACCTCACCGCCCCAGGCCACAATAATGAGCTCACATATTAACATTACTAGTGAGTACCTCGTCTTAAAATACTTACAGCATTCATAAGTTGTTGAACACTGACATCGCTATAAATGCGGCCTATAGATTACGGTGCAGATTCAGTCAAAAATGGCTGCGGCTGCGTGCGTAACGAGCAACTTTCTTTTGTTACAGCCTTAAATGAAATAAAGGTTTTGTTAGGTTGAGAAAAGCCGAATTCCTGATTATATTTTCGAAAGCACGCTGAGTTCTTATGTAAGAGTTCAACGTGATACTTTGGGCAGAGACGGTGCACGCGCGTTCAGCGCGCCACTTTCCTTGTGCACAAATATTTGGATAGTTTTCTGCGCTCCATCGGTCGGCGAAATACTAGAAAGTTAACTTTTTGTCAATTTGATGTCCTTAATAGGAGGGTTATTAAAGACAACTGGTTTTACAGCAATTAAAATTATTATTGTATCAGCGTCATAATCACATTTATACGGCGGCAAAATTTCTATATAAAAATGCAGTCAAGCATTTTTATATAGAAATTTTGTTTAGTTGAAATATGGTTACCTTAAATATCGCCCGATATTGAGTCCTTTGAAATGTGATTGCTGACTCGTCCATAATATAGTTGCCAGCAATTTAAGCTTTCGAGTATTGTTCGTAAAGTATCCAACTGATAAATAAATGATAAATAAGTGCGATAAACATAGGTAAAGAAGGCAAGACAAGTATTCATCGAAATATGCTTTCCTCCTACTAAGTATTTAAGTAATTAGTTACAATGACTAGGTATGATATTTACGCAAGGCCTAACCTTTAATAACGTGTTAAGAGATTATCAGGCGGATTCTAGGACTTTTATTGTCCGAGTAATGTCATAACAAAGTGCTGGAAGACAGTAACACAAATACTATATTTCTTAAAATGTATAAATAGCAAGCTCACAAATACGATGAAGTCAGAATAAGCTTATGCATTGAATTTAATACCTGCATCCGGTCCTTTGACAATTCTAGGGTGCATTTCAGCACAAACAAAGTGACCTAATTTTGGGAGCGTGCGAAATGACAAGTTTGTTTACACCTCTCGACGCGGGCGTTGCGATTGATATGGCAGTAGGGCGATAAGGAATAGACAGAGGATGTTTGTTTTAGCTGATGATGTCGTGTCGAGTGTCGTTCAGAGAAGACTGACAGCAGCCGCATCAACTGCGAGTTCATTGAACTCTGCCAACAGTATCAACGCTTACATTTGGCGAACAATGATTTGGAATGGCGAGGTGAACGGCCTCGCTCGGAGGGGCTGAGCGTGGGCAGTTATCGACCCATATTGGTGGTGAAATGTAGATCAGTGGGCGAGAGCGGCGAAATTTGCCGTAGAGACTGCGCGCGTAGCGCCTGCGCAGGCTTGCGGCCACAATACGCACTGATTGTTACCGCAACAATGTACCTACATTGTACGTCGGGTCGCTCGTTCAAGTACTAATGAGGCTTTATTTACTTAGACGATTTGACCCCTTACGATGGCTTTCAGCCTTTTTTTTTCATTAGTATTAGTAGTTACCTAAGGTACTTGAATTCCATGTTTTGATTCGATACAATCGTATTATTCATTTAACTTTGGTGTGGTGTATTTGTAGACTAAGTATTGTCTAAGACAGGGTCGATGATTCTGTATGTGGAATCCCAAGGTTTCTTGCGTGCCAGAAATGTCTGAAATTCTTTTTTTACGCCTTTTTTTAGCCTAGGTTTCTTAGTAAAAATTCCTAGACGAAATTCTGAACATTCAATATACCTACAATACCAAGCAAGAAATGGGCACAATGTTTTGCGTTTTATTGGGAATCGATTCTTGAACTCATTTCGTAGAAAAGCTTTCCAACTCTACAACCTTCACTGCACTTATAAATAGTTCTTTAACTCGTATACCTATAGTGTGTTTTCGTAAAAGTATCTAGACACAGCCTTCGATTTAGTCTGGTTTATTTTACGTTGATCATTGATATACCATTTATAAGATCCAGTGGGAGCCGATTGTAGGCCCCCTAATTAGATAGTTCTGTGATTAACAAAAAAAAAAAAGTTTTTCTACGAATCGGATCCCATCAATCGATACACGTGTGCGGAAACAATACACCCCATATTAAGGAAAGTTCTTTATGGCCAATGGCCGTTGGAAGCAGTTAAGCATAATCTCTTTGTTTGCGTCCAGACACATAAAAACTGCTGAATTTTTTGAAGGAACATTTTAACGATGTCTCGAATAACGGGACTTGGTCAGCCTTGAGTCATAAATCTATAATGGCGATCTTTAATGCGGCAGTCGCTAAAAGTTTTCAGTGATTTTAAAGTTTGGTAGCAAAGCTGATGGAGGTTTCAAGCATCCGCTCACCATACTTTCTCAATAATCTTATTTAAATCTTATTAAAAATATTAATGCGAAGTTGGGATGGTACACCTTATGAAATAAACAATAACACGTTAATATTAAAGGTACAATGTCAATCTTATCGATTGAAAAGCGACCTTTGGATGGATATTTGGATGTTTGTTGCTAAGGAACTTCGTAATGGTTGAACGGATTTGGATGAAATTTGGAATAGTTCAATAGTTTGGAATCTACGATGACATTGGCAGACTACTATTTATCCCTTTTCAATGCGGACGAAGCCGGGGCTAGTAATATATAAATTTTCGGATTCGTGGTTTATTATTGACATAGGTATATAGCTTCAATAAATATTTTCATGACATCTTAAAGGCCCGCTCCAACTGACGCGGTGGCGATCAGTATAGGAACAAGAATTTTGACAACCACTTGTCGACCATTTTTCTTTGATCGGCCTAGATCGATTACCACCAAAACAATACCAACTCAATACAATACATCCTTTACAGATATAAAGGACGTCTTCTTCTTTTTCAGTTTAACATTTTTATATTTTTTTTACTCCTATAAAACATATATTTTTTGATGTTCTACGGTACTCATTCAGAACTTTACCGGACGTTTGTTTGTAATATACTTCAGGGACCACCTAAACAAAACTTAAAAGTGTCTAGACACGTTATAGGGCGGTACATACATTACATTAATATCAATTCAGTTGTTGCTTTGAAAGATCTCCTTGTTTCTACTATCCACATGTTCGGTTTCAGTCCTGTATCTAGCAGGTTTTGATAAACAAAAATACGCTAAAACCAATATCTGTTTTAAAGCTCCATGGATAGATCCTTCAGCTTTTTAAGCTGTCTGTACTTATTTTTTTTTAATATGCCCCTCGCTGACCATTTGGTACCTAATATTTTTTAACTACAAGTATCTACGTGTTATGCAAGTAGCATTATACTTCAGGGCCCTGATTTCCTGCAGTCGCAATGAAAGATATTGAGCGGTGTACAGTTCCAATTTCATCCAAAATTCAGTTCCAAGTAGCAGGGTGGAGCTGCTACTCGAATCTAGGTTTACTCGAGCAGGACGTGGTATGTTTTGATTTCTGTCTGATATATCGAGTCAACTGTTGCAGTATTTCATGTTCGGTACAAATCTGGTGAATGTTTGGAAACAATACACCTATTTTCGGCTAAAACAATACACCTAGTATTGTTGCTGTATAATATCCGCTTTTTCTGAAGCTTGGTACCTACAGTATAATGTTTAATTTTTTTTTACTATTTCAAGTTTTACCCTAGAGGGAATGCAGCATGTTTTTTTTTATTTAGGTATTGTAGGTAGTATTTAGTAGTAGAGCTCTTTGTGAAGAGCTTGTTAGGGGAAGTGGTACCGCCATACCTATTATTGGCGCCAAGCAGTAATGCTCGTATTGCTGTGTTCCAGTTTTAAGAGTATGGTGCCGTTTAAATTTCAGGTACATGTGACTTTTCACATTATTATTAATAGGATACGGTAACCGCTTACCAGTAGGTGGGCCGTATGCTTGTTTGCTACTTTAGTTGTATAAAAAAAGGTCAGTTAAATAATTTGAGATCCATAAATTTTGAATAAATAATTATTCAACAAAATAATGGCAGTCTGTGACGACTACAGAATTGTTTACCATTTAAACTACAATCACGCTTTTGTCCCACTTGCTAGTTACAGGATTACGCTACATTGTTACAATAACTCCGCTTACATTTTCGTCGAACACATCAGAATGGGATACTTATAGCTTAGTCAGTAGATTTTACAAGTGAGCTTTATTTCTCACGATTGTACAAGGTGGGGCTGTCGCGTATCGATTGCTGGTTCTCAGAACGGCTGTAAGCGACCGAGAGTTCTAATTATAGTGCACGCGCACCCAACACCTTATGTCACATCGTACAAGGTTACTATACTGAGGAAATTTATCCTAGACGAGTTTCCGAAAGCGGCTAGAAGAAAGTACTTTTACTAAGCTACGTGACACAGTTTCCACGCGTGACGAGATAGTGCGGTGAAACCGGTGTCAGGGCACAGGCAGGGGCGTACGGCGAAATAGGGCGCAGAACTGCAGCTTTTGTAATAAAATCTTGACAATACGACGCGGCAATCTACTTTGCATTTATACGGTCCGATTGCAATTGAATTGATGTCGAGAATTAAACGTAACTTACATCTCAGCATACTTTCTTGCGATATCTTTGTTTAAATGTTGCCGGAGTAGTTTAACCGTAAACATAATTTATTATGGACAAGGCTTCATAAATTTTTTGCCAGTGAAAAATAAAATAATGAATTGAAAAAGGTTTTGTATCAAATGCAATACCGTCTATATATGTACAAGTTCAATTTATTAAGTTCTGGTTTTGATAAAGATAAAAAAGTTGCTTACATATTATTACTGTCACAGTTACTGTCTACAATACAGTTCTTTCTTTTAAATGTAAGCCCATGGATTTGACGCACTAGTATGACTCCTGCACATTGCAGGCTTTCCATTCGCGTCAATTCATCGAGCATTACTTGTCCAAGGAAATGCACGGGATTAATAATACGGGTAATGGTAATAGTCACCGGATGGAACGTCGGCATGATGTTGCTTTCCGACTTTTCTAATAAATAGGTGCTTCGAGCTACTCGTGTGAAAATATATATGAGAGTCAGAATAAAATAAGTGAGCAGGAATATTACTAAGTTTTGATGCTAGAGCTTTATTGGCTGGAATTTATGAACGTTATTGACTGTTCAGAGAAAGATGAATTTGGTAGTAATAATAATACTGCTGGGCATTTTTCACACAGACAATTAAGCAGATACAAGTCAGTATGTAATAAAGTTCTAATATTTAGATACATTTATTCATGCAACTATGTACAAGTAGGTATATACAAAAAATACAGATGAAACAGCTAGCTATCTAAATACCGTTGCAAACGATCTATAGATAGCTCAACTGATCCAGATCACTACCAGGCGGAAGCGTTCCCAAAATACTGGCCCAAAATTTTTGTGCTACCTATCGCCTATCGTGTTTTCAAGCGACTTCAAAAAAGGAGGAGATATTGTATGTTTTTTTTGTTTGTATGTTACGCGTTATTCTCGCCAACAATGAACCGATTATTTTAATAATGATTATTTTAATTATTAATTATTTTTTAAAATTAATATTTTCATTCAATTCAATTCAAAAATTAATGCGGCGGCTATATGCCGCTAGAAGAGATTTCCGACTTACAAAAGCACAATAAAAACCTGATGCATAAATATAAATGACATGGTGACGTTGGATTTATTTTAGCCTAAAGAGTGACATAGGATATAATACGAAGTGTCATTAGTTATAAAATTTTATAAAGGAATATTAGTTTTAAAATTGGAGTACTTCTCAGTACTAGGGTACTAAAAAATAAACATAAAAAATAAATACAAATATAATGGTACGTATTATTCATAAGAGCAATCGATATATTCATAATTTCGTCTGTTTCCTTTCTGCAGTGCAGTATTTTGGCTCTTTGAGATATAAATATACCCTCGTAGATCAGGTAGTTCGTAAATTTTGCAAAAAAAAAATACAAAAAAAAATCGAACATTTTTTATCTGCTAGATGCGTTATTTACGCATTATGATTTAGTATTGTTTACGTAAAAGAGTCTGCTCAGCTAAAGGCAAACAATGTACCAAAAAAATATAATTAACTGATGGTATTTTGTGTAACGGTTGCGTGTCTACACTCATTCGACCGTTTGCCCAGTTTTTTTGTAATATCACAACGCGTCATAACCAAGTGAGTGAATCTACTCATGGATGTTGCTAAAAATAACCGTGACTCAGCCTTTGTAGCGCTTAAGCCAAAGGACGCATTTGAGTATAAAGCAGGTTGCGCCAACTATCTATCGGCCTACACTGCTTATTTTCACGAGGACCTAACTTATCTGTTCAGTTGAGAGGAACGCTACCATCTATTTTTGTTGGTATTTTAATGTAGTGACGTCATTAGTTAGTTTTCAATCAACTTATCGGATAAAAGATGGCGCTGGTACCAAAATAAGCGTTGACATGTGCATGAAAGTAGTCTTCCAAGTCCACAATTCTCTATACAAGAATGGCTCATTCACCATATTTTGTGACTTTTTCAGGACTGTACTCAAACCTAAAGTGAACTGGTGACACGATAAAGAATATTAAATCTAAAGTCACAATTTTCAAAGAGCCAGGCGCTGGCAATCTGCTTTCTTAGTAAATATGCAGCTCTATCTAGGGATGTATGAAAAATGACTGCAATTTATAAGGAAGATCATTTTGTTTTTTCTGCACTGACGCATAAGCTTGGCTAAGAGTAATGTTCCAGTACCATAAGCGATCTAGGGTGTAACAGGAAAATTGCATCCAAGCATTAAGCATGATACATTTCAGATAGCGTAGATCATGTCTTGATGTATCATTTTGATAACTTAGGCCAGTTTCTCAAAGACTAACCCAAAGATCTTGAACTTGCGCTATATAGTAGCTAGGGCACAAGACTCGCTGGCGGTGCTACACAAACAAACCAATCTCTATACCTACCTGTACTTGAATGTATGGTAAATGTGATTGTGCTTACGTTAAAGGCACATTAACTACCTGACTTATCAGGTTGTGTCGGTCAACTTGTTGTGTCAATTTACCAAACATTTCATCATCATCAAAGCTGGTAGACAAAAGCTAGCTCCTCAAAATAGTGCAAACGGTCTACAGTCACATACATATACTGATATCAAAGTATATTTAAATCTAATCTGGCAGTGAGCTGTAATTGTTTTCCCTACCAAAGGCGATTCATTGAATAGCAAAATCCTTGATGACGTCACCAGACTGCACCAAGACACGCTCAGACTTTAAAATATGTCGGGACGATACAGGTTCTCAGAATGCTAGCTTGATTCCGCGAAGTTACTTGCACCCAGTTACTTGTTATGAACCCTGATGGAGACATCTTCCTAATGTATCTCATAATGCAGACAGCAGGTATAATTTTTATTTTACAGCAGTTTTTTAAAAGGAATTCCTTCTTGAAGATAAAACTTGTCGTATACCTTGGTAGTGATCATTTTCGAAGCACCAAATTTACAAACTACAGGTACCTGGATCCATAAAATTCATTATCTAGAAGGTTTGAACAGTGCATAATTTATTGAGCTAAATAAATAATGCTGGACATTTTCACACAGCATCATCTAGCCCAAAAGTAAGCAGAGCTTGTGTTATAGACACTACATGACTGATATACTACTTATATACATACGTTTTTTTAAAGAATTATACAAAATGAACCACAATAATTACACGCACTATCGAACTCATTCACGTGCGAGTGCGTGTCATAAAATATTTTTTTTTTATAAACACAACAAATAATATCAGGAATGTTTACGTCAATGCATCGTAAGTTACTGTCGATAATATAGTGGAGGTCACGCTATCACTCAAAGACTTTGCCCAAAGTGACCTTGCTCTAGTTAACCTGACCTTGTTCTTTCCAATGAGCTAACGAGCAAACTAACGCCTGTCGTATCATTTGAACTATAGTAATTCATTAGTCGCATTTGTCGGCCCACTGCGCTTAATTGAGCTGTATTCCCATAAGGACGGATGCAATGTGTATTCTCATTCTTGGGTACCTACTTCTTGCCACACATTGAGTTGTAGCCAGCGACAAAACCCAAGACATACAGAATCCAACAAAAGCAAGTTATTGAATGATCATCACAAGTCGCCATCGTACGCTAATTCGCCATCATACGATGTGATGATTTCGTTTTATCTTGTATCTACCTTACATTTACAAACAATTTGCGTAGCTCTTGAAAACAAAATGTATTTTGAAACGACTTTAAAAACGCGAAAAACATAAAACATTTTTATGTTTTTGTACGTATTTGAAAATACGTCTGTTAATTTTACAAGTTACCTCCGTCAGTCACAAAGGGTTCTTTAGGGTTCTGTAGTCAACAAGGAAAATAAATATCTTAAAAACATTTTTTCAGCGTACCTCCCCTACACGTAATGTTGGGATGATATTGTCAGATATTGGCCGATCATTATAAACAGTATGGACGTTCAAAATAATATGAAGCCTATGAAAGGAGTAAATGTCTCATCTTAAGCTGGCATAAGATTTGTAGATAAAAAAAACACACCTAAGGGTTAAAAATGAGTGATGAAATTGTATCTTGGGCTTTTTATCAATTTTCCATTATATGAAGTCGGTTTTTTGACAATGTCTTTTTTTTGTCAAATGCTGTCAAATGAATGTTCAATGTCGTCTTTTGGCAATGTCTTATAAATTATTTTTGGAAAATAATCGTTGCCATTGTACATTTACTCTTTCACTTAATAACTAATGAACGGATTTTGATGAAACATAACAGTAATATAGTTAATACATCAGAATAACACATAGTCTACTATTTATAATGATATGTGTAATTTGGCCATAAAACACAAAAAGTAAAATTATATTGGAAATATCCAAATATTTCAAGGTTAAACCGCTGAGCCGTATGTGTTAAAATTTGATATGGACAATATGGACATAGTTTGAAGCCTGGAGAAGGTCAAACGCTACTTTTATCAAAAAACCACGCGGGCGAAGCCGCGGGAAAAAACTAGTACTTATTATAAATAATCTATCATATTAATGAAAATTTACAAAACAATGTTATAGCCGTGATCCTTATAAATAGATCAACAATCAGCTATTACAAAACAATGAATTATATGTTAATTATAATTCCGGAAGGTTGCACAACATTGCTGATGAAGTCATTATGGATGGTGATGATAATACATTTCAAGCTGTCATGCGGGCGACAGAAAGTAACTATTTCAATGTGTCTGAGACAAGGTCTAAACGCAAGTGACAAGTGCACATATCAAGGTTCTAGTTGTGATTATGACGCAACGCATCTAATTGAATGCCTCTCTGGCATGCAATAACAATAAATAGGTACTTAATTGTGTGATTTGAAGTCCAGAATATTATATTGGAATTTACGTTTAAATGGTAATTCTGCTAATGGTGAAATATTGCACGATTAGCAAAATGCTTCGTTCTTGTTGTTTTATTTTATTATATATAGTTATATTGGAAGAACAAATAGCTACTTTTTATAATAATAGGTTGGGGAAAAAGTTTCTTCGCATTTTTTAAGAAAATTCAAAACATTTTTTAATATAGTTTATTTACATTTAACTAAAGTATGTAGGTACCATTTTGTTCGATAACTTTTTGCCATTTTGTAGGCAGGGACATGATCCCATTGCTATAAAAACTTTGGGGCTTCTGTTCAAAATACCGCGACAAGTGGTTTTGGCAGTCCTCTCGTGATGTTAACCTGACACTGCCTAAAGAATTCTGAAGAGACCGAAACAGGTGGAAATCTGAAGGTGCAAGGTCAGGACTATACGGCGGATGCATTAACACATCCCAGCCAAACTCTCTTAATTTTTGCTGAGTGGCTAAAGATGTGTGAGGTCTAGCGTTATCATGATGAAAAACCACACCCCTTCTGTTGATTAACTCCGGCCGCTTTCTCTCAACTTCTTGTTTTAATCTCATCAGTTGTTCGCAGTAGAGTTCAGAATCGATGGTCCTGCCTGGTGGTAACAGCTCATAATGAATAATGCCCTTCCAATCCCACCACACACACAGCATCACCTTGTTGCGAGTTAACCCGGGTTTCGCCACAGTCTGTGAAGCCTGACCGGCCTTTGACCACGACCTTTTTCGCACGTTCTTGTCGTACGTGATCCACTTTTCATCACCAGTTATCAGCTTCTTCAAAAATGGTTCGGTTTCATTACGTCGTAATAAAGAATCACAAATGAGAACACGGTTCATTAGGTTTCTTTCAGTGAGCTCGTGAGGTACCCAAATATCGAGCTTTTTTGTGTACCCAGTTTTTTTCAAATGCGCCAAAACTGTTTTGTGGTCAATTCCCAGTTCTTCAGCTACGTCGTAACTACTGATATGCCGATCTTGCTCCACTTTTTCAAAAATGGCATCCATTTTATCCGTAATAGGGCGACCAGAGCGACGTGCATCTTTGACATCAAAATTTCCGGATTGAAAACGCTTAAACCAAATTTGTGCTACTCTCACAGACACTGCACTAGGTCCATAAACATCGCAAATTTTTTTCGCGGCTTGCGTTGCATTTTTACCTTTTTTGTAGTAAAATTTTAAAATGTATCGAATTTCTTCATTAGATTCACTCATCTTAACAGTACGAAAAACAAATAAAAATCACACATTTTCCTAATTTGAATTTGGAATTATCTTCTTTAAAATTTAAACTTTTAATGATACCAAAACCAGCCAGATACAAATAGTATAGCCAAAGAGATTTTATTACAAGTTCATACATACAATAATGCGAAAAGACTTTTTCCCCAACCTAATATGTAATAGTAACAAATTAGTAAAACAAATCAGATTTAGTAATAAACGTTATCCACGGCTTAAAATAACAAATTTGAAGAAACTTACCGGTATAAAGATGCTGACCATTTAACTCAGGTACTTATTTATTCATATGAGTAGATGATACATGAGAACTAAAATTAGCTAAACTTAAAATATTCAATTAAAGTGATAAAAGTATAACAAGAATTAATAAATATATTATTGACTTGTAAGAAATGATATTCAATATTTTATAGTTCATTATAAATATGTTTTTTTATATTATCAGATGCAGAGTGCACCTGATAATATAAAAAAAATGAAACAAACAACTCATAGTAAAAAGGCAATTGTTCGATACCAGAATAAAAAAAAATAGACTAACTTTAAATAAATGAGTAAGTTTATAAAGATAATAATTTACCAACCATTCAAATAAAAATGTTAAACTCAATGTTATGTGCTGATACGGCACCTAAAATCCTAATTATTGTATAACCTAAGTATTAATATATACATCCTAGAAGTAAGTATGATATTATTTTAAATGTTGTTCTGTATAAACATCGTTTTAGGTTTTATTTCGAAGTACGTTCCCCTCATTCTAATTTCCAGGTAGTATCGAATTCGCCTATTACGATAGATTTGCATACTATGTATACGATCAATATTTGACTATTTGTGAAACATCATAATTTTTTTTTATAATCTTCTGTTCCTTATCAACCAACGGTCAGGCATTAATCTTTCTCGTAGTAAAGATAACGTTGTAGAGCTCACCGATACGAAATGACAAAGTCAATAATAATGACATAAAAATTCTGATAGTTTATGCAATTGTAACAGAATTCTGCAAACATTCGGATAACATTCCTGCAGCACGTGACTATCGGCGATATTAATCGGTATTCATGAATAGAAAGGCTGGACCTAAAAGCAGGGGTAAGTCAAAAAAATGTATTGATTGTGTGTGACATCGGTAAGGAAAGAGCGAGAGTGAATAGTAAGATGTCGGCTGATAGAGGATAATCTGAGATGAAAACGTGTCGAATCTGCGTCATGAAACAACTTCTGATGACATATTTCTGTAAACTTAATATTTATATTTCTTCCAACTTTAGCACTTCTCTATCTCTCCTCAAAGGTTTGCTGGAAGAAAGCCTCTTTTTAGGGTTATATCTCTGTATTTCTGTTTGCAATAATTATAAGAAATTATTTACGCATTTAAGAGAAGAGAGTAATGAGAGATTTCCAGGGACCGAGATGTCTGTAGAGATTTTTTTCCTAGTGGGACTATATAGGTTCATAAAATAAATAGGAAATACTTACTTAACTTTATTTATATTAACAAGAAGTTTAAATTTAACGTAATCCTTACCATTAGAGGAATGAACTCTTTGAATGATTCTGACCAAGAATTTATTTTGAGAACTATAATGTTTGTAAGGATGATCAAGAAAGATGAAAAATAACTAGATAACGTCACCTATGTTTATATCTACATTCAGGTAGTGAAACTGTTCTGACTTCTCTAACCAACACATACATAGCCTCGCAGTAGCTCGCCCGCCCAGCAATAACTATGCACCGGCAACTTTTCTCAGCTTTCCGTGCATCGCCCCACCCTAACGTGGGGCGTGAAAGCACCGCGGCCGTGCGCGGGCGCCGCTAAGTGTGTCACCGGGGTCGACGAACGCCGGCCTAGACCCACATCCCGCAATTGGGCCACAATCAGCGACAGTACACGGAGCGCGTTGACCCCGCACGGTGAAATGCCCATCTCACTTCACACTCTTTCTCTCGACGCGACGTTGCGAGCCGCGGCTTTCCCGAGCACAATCTTCCACGTGGCGTATCACATATATTTTCACACTCGCCATATTACCTTTATCATCATATTATGCCTATTGCGTTTGATTAGCATGTTTTTAATTGTGCCAAAACTGACCTACTCAGTCAGTTTATCAAAATTTTACGTAGGTACATAGAATTTTATTGAGATAAATGCAAGAAACGTAGAATATTTTTTAAGAATGCCAGCAAATGAAAGCAAATTAATACTAAAAATACTCGCATATTCTTGCTACACTGCAATTTATTCCAATAAAATTGCCTTGATCCGTGACTCCAAAAATTAACTTTACTACCCTTTGCAGGTAAAACTTTTGTTATAAAGTTTTATTTAATGAATAATAAATAAATAAATAAACACTTAACGTTCTGACCTCACACTACGATTCCCTGTGTCGAGGGTATCAGGGGCTACGAGTACCTACCGTGGTACATCTCCCAGACCCAGAACAAATATCTGCAGATCATGCAAACATTAGTCCCACAGCTGGAATCAAACCCGATCTTGCATCGCAGCCGACTACTCGCCCGCCGCGCCATAAATACAATACAATAGTAAAACAATGAGCGTGCGTCTTGGACAGTATAATGTTTGTTTTCTCTTGCAGTCTTGCATGTGACCATCCTAACTATTCAACGGAACTGACACAAGAAACTGCCATTAAAGTATCTTGTAAAATACGAGAATGTTCGATGTTCGTTCAGTTAACCACCTATATTCGTCAGTGAAACGGGAACACTTAGAAAATAAAACATCAGTGATCTACGGTGGCATGTATTATTCATGCGTGGCTTGCTACGCCTCTGCATGTATGGACGCTGGTTTGTGTGAGCAATGCGCTATTTTCACTTTCAGGTAAGAAAACCCGCGTTTTCTTTGATAAATCGAACGCACTAAATGTAGGAAACTGGGATTCTAAATAGAATTTTAATTTGAAACTACAAAAATTTTACACGTTATGGTTATGGTCTTGTTTGTAACGTTCAGACAGTATAGTGTGTATTTATATTTTGTGGAGGCCGACTGTATAGTATTTATTTAATGATTTATTGCACACAAACAATGTACTAAATTAGGACTTAATGCTGTACAGCATTTTCTACCAGTCATCTTTAGCTTGGAAACAGAGGTTGTCGTGCTTACTTTTGGGCTAGATGATGCTGTGCGAAAATTTACCAGCATTATTATTATTATTATTATATAAAACAACATAGCAACATAAATTATTCTTAACTAATATGTCTAATCTCAGTTATTTTACTGCTACCTACTATAGTAAATGAGTAACAATAACAATGGTACCAATATAAGAAAAAATAATGTCAAATAACATAATTAAAGCTGAATTCGAAAACCATTTACCAGGAGTAGGAATGGTCGGGGTCAGGTTAGAAGGACAATGCAAAATACACCATAAAGCGGAATGCCACTGCAGATCTTGGTTCAAACTACGAATAAAAAATCAAATTAGAATACCATAGCTTATGTAGGCGATTATTTCAAAAACGTATAAAGGTATGCATTTCGATTCTATTATAAAAAAAACTCAATTCCAAAATAACTGGTAGATTTTTTTTCTTGAATAGCTTGCATTACGATTAGCATAACAACGTATCGATATTTTGTCATATTTTAATAAAGGAACGACTTTTCTCGCTGCTTTTATTTTCACTCGCGTCCGAATGATGAAACGAACATACTTAGATGTGTTTCATCATTCGGACGCGAACACATTAGTGTGGAAGCGTATAAACAAAGTATCAAGAGCGAACGGAAAAGAAAGTAAAAATGAGTGCATTGATATAAGAACTAGGTAAACGTGTCATATACGAGAAACGTGTGCAAGCGAAATGCAACAGTTTCATCTAGGGGGAAAAAGTGATGCTTATGGAACTGGAAACATTTTATTCTGAACGAGCTGTCATTGTCTCGAGCAGTCTCGACGCCCGCCGCGTTCCACGTTCCCGCGTATCTATATACACATAGTACATTGCACTTTTTTAATACTTCTTCACTTTCCTCTTGTGAACACTTTCTAGGCTTTATGGTGAAATGTCTACGTTTTCTAACGTATCATTTCTTGTCGCCTAACTTGGAAATGAAATGGAAACGATTAGCTATTTTTATTTTAATGGTGGCAATAGTTTTTCAGCTTCGAACTTTGACCCACTTTAAATCTAAATTAAGTATGTTATTGAATTTATAACAGCATTAAATAATCACTAAAGTGCATATTAATGAATGTTTTCTATGAAAATGATCTTTTCATAAAATACGTGTGAAATTGACGCCAACATTACCGTCAGATGTGCCCCTCTTAAATGAGATATGATTGAGCGTCCGCGAAATTAAGCCTCTCTCCACGTGTTATTGGCATTGTAAGTTGGTATCATATTTAGGTCACAGTGAAGGCTTGCTCTGGAAATCTGCATAGACGGATGTAGGTGCTATTAGATATTGTGAGTTTCTCTATCGGTGAAACTTTCGGAGTGAGCGAAGTGTGTCAGCCTGCGGGGCAGTGCATTGCCGAGCTTTGATTCGTGCAACCACGGAAATGGGTCCGAGACAGTAAACTACAAGCATGTATTTGTGGGCCATCGGCGGGATCTGTACTAGCACCAGTACTATGCAAATAACTAGGAACTTTCTTCCGGCGGCGTTACGAGAGGCCATTGTAACGATTTCTCCGATGCAACCGCACGATTTTCGCCTTCCCGAAACTTGCATGGTCATGATATTGTGTTGCTTGGGGAAATTGTGTTACTAGGACACCAACCTATGAATCAGAATGTGCTTTCTTAGCTTTTTCGACATGGACCTTTGAAGTGCTTTTAGCTGAGTAGGAGTAGTGTTTTTCACTAAAATAATTTATCGTTAGGTATTAAAGTTTTTAGAATTAAATAAATCATTAATAAATAAATAGTCTTTTTTCCAATTTCCATCAATAATACGTACTGCATTATATTCCTATGCATAGTTTATGACTAAATTTATTTTTCTTAATTTTTTCCATTTTAAATAATTAAATAGTAAAAAAAATTTTTAGCTTCTGAAATATATCTCAGGCTCTGATTAAATTTCAGGTCCATGCTCTGAATGCGTTCACAAAGTATAGGCATAGCTACGTAGATAAAGAAACCGTGTATAAATCAGTTATTTACATTTGTTTGTATACCTTTCTATAATTTTCTTTTGATCATTCTAACGGAAATTAATAATAAGCAGTAAGTAAGATTTGGATGTAAACGCTCGGTGGAGACCACGACCCGCGCAACAAGGTGAGAGGCGACCGAAGGCGTGGACTCCGGCGCGAGCGCACGCTTACCGAGTTAACCTACTTGCAGAGCGTTGATCTCTTTGTTTGTAAACATAGAAGCGAAACCGAGCACAGCGAGCCCTTTCGAACTTAAATTTTCGACGGGTCTGTAAGTACGTAATTAATTACTGATTATTAAATAATTTACAACAAAAATACTCACACGCAGCACCAACCTTACATATATTTACGAGTAAGCTCATATACCTACTCTTATTTATAACGAGCTGTACTGAATATTTTTGAGAGCTATATTTAGTGGCTTTTATATTTCTTTAATCATAAATTGACTCTTGCGATAATCTCACCTGATGGTAAGTGGCCGGAGAGGGAACATGAAGGTCTAAAAGAAACTTGTTCGCTCTTCTATTGAAGAGGAGAGGAAAGACAGACGATGGTAGCGTGTTCCATTCATTTGCCGTTTTCATTATAAAGGTGGAACCGAAATATTGACATAAACACATTGTTTTATGTAACATAGATTATTTTAAAACATAGATACATTTGTGTGGTACATTTCAATATAATACAATTTATTGGTGCTGACGAACTGCTTAGGTCTAATCCAATGAAGCGGGTCTGCGCCACAAGAAATGCGGGTTCGATTCCCGCTGCGGCACTATATATGTGCATGTTCTTGAAATATTTTTTCTGGGTCTGGGTGTTGTGGTACCAGGGTACTTGTAGTTCCTAATACCCAGGGGATCCTAGTTTAGAATCAGGACAATGTTTGTCTGTTTGCTGTTATAAATAAACATAATATTTTAAAAAATACCGGTATCAGAAACAAGCTACCAGCTACTTGACGGATCTTCTTTATATGGTAAAATTATTTACGGTTTGGCGTTTTATTTTTGGTCTGCCTGCGGTACCAGTTATCGCAATTTTCTGATTGGCCGCTGTAAACGTTGAAAGTTCAGTTTGCTCAGCAAATATTGCATTTTGTTTGACATCACGACACTCGAGCCTGGTACTGCTTGCAAAGGTACATGAGTATCTATATATATCAACAGTGCAAGATACGACCTCAATACGTGAATATTTATTCATAACTACGCCTCGACATGACTTGCTGGGCATTAAATGATCCTATCATTGGTAATGGGCATAATATAAATGCTCTCTTCTATCTGATAAGAATGCGTAGGTGTTATTATTTTTCAAGAGTCCAGCGCGGACTTCGAGCGTTTACAAAATGCAAAGACTATACTTATAGTAGTTTAATCAGCAAATAAATTTGTAGAAATCAGCTTTTACTTAACTTGTATATCTCGTTCTTACAAAAAAAAACTTACGACAATATATTACCTATGATGGACACCCTCACCCTCGTACGTACTCAGCGCGTAGATTTTTGAGGATACAAATTAGGGAGTAGTCAGTGGCACGTCTAAACATTACATTTAGCACATTCCCGCGATTTGCAAGTAGTTAGCATTCCACGTGACAGGTTGCAGGCCCATCGCCGCTTATTGGAACACTAACTGATGGCAAATGCGTTCGAACTTTCGGTTCTAGGGTACACCGGTTTCCTCACGATGTTTTCCTTTATCGTTTTAAGGGCGTGTTAATGCCCACATACATACCTACCATGTTACATACTAATAATTACTTCAAATACATCTATAATTATTATCATCATCATTATCATCGGTGTCCACTGCTGGACGTAGGCCTAGCCCATTGTAATACAGAACGGTCTGTAATGATTTCGTTGATAACTCATAATTCAACGTATTAATAGATTCTAAGTCTTATTGGGCAATCCAGCATTTGTATGAATGTTTGTTAGTCCGATGATAACTGCCGAATCGTTTATTCAATCTTTATGAAACTTGGTAAGTAGGTAGGTTATACTAATATAATTTTGGATTTCGAAGATGAGCTTAGTCGGCCGTGTTGGCCTAGTGGACGATACCCCGACTTCTGATTCGGAGGTCGTGGGTTTGAACCCGGTCGTGCACCAATGGATTTTTCCACTCGAAAAAAATATGTACGCATTAACACGTACTCCAAACGGTAAAAATTGTACTTCGCTAGATCTCAGTTCGTGGCGGATTGGTATGTATTTTAGTAATTACTATTGTATGTGGGACAACGTAAATTTTGTTGTGATAGGTATAACTCACAGAATGGAGATAAAAATGGCCGAGCGGCTACCACGAATCGGAAGTTTGTAACACGAAGACGTTAAATGGAAACATCTCGCTTATCGGCAGTCTTGGTACTAGATCACGATAGACGGCGGATGATTGTAAATAATAATTTTAAAAACTAATATATTAGTAACGAATTAGTATAATACGAGTATTTATATAAGTTTTTAGGACTTGTATCTGACTACACTCTACTTGGTATCCTCCAAAATCTACGGACTGAGTACCTATGTATCTGAGGATGTCGACCATGGGGAATTGTGAGCGTGTTGTATCTTAGAGACTGAAATATAGAACTTATTTGATGGTACTTGTAGAATCGGTAAATCATCTAGATATTAGCAATTGATATTTTTAAATTGTCGTGCTCTAGATGTATTAACCTACACGCACGCCAATCATTATAGGTATCATCAAATCATAAAGTAGCAACATCATTGATAAGTGAACAGGGTGTCTAGACAAATACCACTTTCTGTTAGCGTTAACGCCTGTAGAAAGATGGGAATAGTATATGTGAATATTATGGGAACTATATTAGCTGTGGCAATGTCACGTGACTGCTGTCTTGTTTTGCCATGGCAAATTTGCGTTAGTTAAAAGAAAAATAAGCGTGACTCTGGTCCGTTATGATCACAATTTATACCATATCGAATCTAAAATAAGAATTAATATCTAAGTAGGTACCAATAATAATATTTTATTTCTCACAAGTTGCATTTTGACGACATCTGTGGCGCAGTGGGCGAAGGCCCGCCTGAGACGCAGAAGGTAACGCGTTCGATTCCTGCCGCGTAACATCTGCAAATATTGTTCTCGGGTCTTGGTGTTTTCTATGTATAACATGTATGTATTTACAAAAAAAAGTATATAAGTAGTATATCAGTGATATAGTTCCCATAATATGAACTCTGCTTAGTTTGGGATTGGCCAGAATTATTTAGTTATATATTTATTTAGTTGGTACTAACGTTTGTATGGATATCAAAAAATTCGAAGCCGAATTCAAGTCACGACCTCGATGGCATGGCGGGCGGGTAGCAGGCGGCGACGCAAGAGTTGCGACTTCGATTCGCGCTACGGGACAAATGTTTGATGTTCTGCAGATATTTGTTCCTGGTCTGGTTGTTGTGGTACCACGGTACTTGTAGTTTCTGATACTTGCGACACAGGGAATCTTAGTGTGGACAGGACTATGTATACGAGTAGGTATATCTGTTGGGTATTTTTAGTTCATAGTATCATAGAATCGTCGACTTATGAACTTATTGATTTAATGCCGATTCCTTGTGATCAAGAATATCTGGCAACAAACTAGTCTTGGTTATTTTTGGTGATGATCCTTTATTCGGCTTTATTAATGTGTAAATCTTACAAGGTGAACTAGTTAATGAAAGAATAGTACCTAGTAAGTTACGTGTAATGAAGAAGAGATGCTAATATGCGGACGAATTTTTACAGATTCTGCAGATATTTGTTCCGGGTCTAGGTGTTTTGGTACCACTGTACTTGTAATTCCACCACCCCACGTGACAGGGAATCCTAGTATCAGGATTATGTATGTCGATGTTAAATACCTCAAAAAACAGTTAAACAGTATTTTATATTGTGCAATGTCGTCCTAAAATGCAATATAAAGAGCGACCGCCAAACGATCTCGACCCTCACGATTAGTTCCATTACGTAAAGCCACACCTCATGGCCCAAGAGCGAATAGATCCCTTCACATTGTCAAGGGTTATTGAACCGGTAATATTCTGATATTCCTCCAAAGAATGCAAGGACATCGATGGGCCGCTGGACGAGTGATACGATCCGACTCGATAGCCAACGTTGGCTGCCCTTTGTTTCTGTATACCTACACACAGACTCTACTTGCCTATAAATGCAAAGGTTGCGTGATTGCTGTTTACCACCAAACACAAATATTTCGAAGTTACCTTTTAAATGCTACACCTCGACACCGTATTTTGTAGACAATCAACAAAGGTACATTACTTTGTTTTACTAACTTACGGAAATTCCACGGATGGGTTGGTTATTGGCACTTGAGCTGATTGGTCGTACTTGTATTTGGAAGAGGACAACCTTTCTGTAAAAATAAATATTTAAGTAAGTTGTACATTTCATTACTTTATAGCTTTATCAAAGCAATATGATTGTGTCAAAAAATGTTATTCAACGCTTAGAATGTGGTTGCACTTAATCGAGTAGTTAGTTTTTGCGAGAATAAATTATGCGAAAATCGTATTTTTTTTTTATTGTTTTTGACCGCGCTGCAGTTTGCGTATGCTGTTATAAACTGTTCTTCAACAATGTTCTATTTGAAATTTGTATGGCTACTTTCCGACGTGCTAATCTGGTTCAGTATTCTTCTTATTGAACGGGTAAATGCGGTAGACATCATGCAATATCTCGTTGTTTACGATGTTGTGTACTCCAAGATTGTCAATTATTAAGGTTTAAATATACATTTTTGAAGTCAAAGTCCTGAGATCGATAAGCACAATGGACTTTGACATTGAATTGGGAGCGCTGAACGAAATCACAGACAGTAAAGCATAGCCTTGAAATATAAGCATGAACCCGGCCAGAGAATACGGCGATAGGTATTACGTACCTTAAGTTGCAAAGGTGTAATTATTATTAGCCTTTGCTTACGTTTTTCCTGTGCAAGTTAAAAATAGTTTTAGACGTCAGTCTACGATGTTCGTTCTCGACTATTGTGCAACACCTGCATCTAGGGGTAAAAAGCCTCGAATACGTTGACCCACGGCGCAACTAGTCGACCACTACTTTTGCGGGAATTAAAAATAAAAGAAGTAGGACGAATGCATGGGATGCAGGCATTCTAGACGTACGAGGTAGCGGTGCCGTTGTACTTGCGAGAAAAAGGAAGGTATACAAGAATGTAAGAAAGTACAGTGCCCTGGGGTGGCTGGAGTGGACGACCTGAGCTCAGCCGGCGTCTTCGAACTCAGCACTATTGAAGGATAATTGTATTGATTTGATTGAACCCCTTCGCAGATTAACAATGGCATCTTGTTAGTCATTTCTAAGACACATAAATGAGTGGGTGATTTTTTAAACGATGTGCTATAAATAAGAATATTGTTTGATGGCTCTAGGCGTATGACTGCAAATAAATTACATTCCTTCTAGAATAATTTTATTATTCTGCAGGGGAAGTTCGACTGCGATTCAAGGTTGCACTAGCGTCTGACTCAGATGACTCTCATACGTGGGATAGGAAATGGTGCAACAATTATGCTTTCTTATAACTGGAAGTGGATTTTAACTTTTGGATTGTCCCTTAAAATGTTTTTCAGCCCGTACGTCGTACGAGATCTTTTTTAAAGTTCAGCACAGTTTTATGTGTTCATTACCACTACAATCTAGTAAACGAGATTGCAAGAACAACTTTACTGTTGTCACTGAATTAAAAATCAAATACTTATAGTTGGTACATAATTGCCTGAGAGTAGGTGGCTGATACATACTATTTGATTGATTGAACATAGTTGCTTTCCAAATTGGGAAGTTGTTGTCCTTAACTACGAAGATTGCTTGCAGCTGTGACTATGTTTAGATAGCTGGCAATTGTTTTTTATGCTGTGGCACATAGCATACTTATTTATTCGATCTAGAAAAATATACCTACTGTAGACAGGAAGAAAAAACATTTAGAAAGTAACCAAGATAAGTAGGTCTGGAATATTTATGGAATGTTTTTGTGCATGGATAAAGTATTTTTTGGTAGTTTACACCCCTGATTTACCTAAATTAGGGGTGTGAACTACCAAACTGAGACCTCTCAGTGCGTAGTAAATATTCATTCAATCAAGATTGATGCAATTGCGTCTTGTCATAATCAATACGCACGTGGTGCTAATGTTTGTCAGAATAATCGTGCATGTGGGTATAGAGGAGATCATTAACGCGCATTTATATAGATAGCAGGTTATGTGTCTAACTACCGGGGCGTGGAGCTATAAGCATGGTTTTTTTTACGTGTTGACATATTGTCAAAATAATCATTATGATCTAAGAAGATACATTTTCTCTTTTTATATGGACAAGAGCGTACTATTTTCGCTCGAAATTGCGGGTTGAAGAAATAGATACAATAGAGTATTTAATTATACGTTTTTTATTCTACCATATTATTATATGTGCGACAGAGTATTGCGAAACAAACGGAGTTATCTATTCGAGGAGGGCATGTCGTTTTTACTGCGCTCTACTGGTATAGACGTTGTAGAAATGTTGTACCGTAAGCGCCGGCTGACTTGCTCCGGTAACCAGATTTCGACGTAAGTGAGAAGTGGATACTGTGGGTAGATCGTTACGATTGGTGTGATAACAGACTGCGCGGACGCTGACCGGCCTTCACACGCTAGCGCCCGTCGAGTGAGCGCGTGACCTCGCCCGTCTGTCTCACGCTTTATAAAAGCTTAGGGTTTGAGGCATTCAAAGGTGAAAACAAATTATTTTATGAAAAAAAAAATTGTAAATAGTTGTTTTAGGCTCCTTCATTTTTCCCCAATGTGCAACTAGTAGGGTATCTTATACCTTATCGTATATGTATCTTATTGTAGAGCGGCTCTATAATATTAGAAAGTATTCAGGGTTTGAATGTCATGGACCATTTATAATCTATGGAGCTATTTCAATTTCTACGGTTCTTATTTTCCACTACTACACTAAATATAAAGACTGTAACTAGGGGTTTTAATCCCCCGTTTAAAGGTTTAACAGGTTTTAACAGTTAAATGACATGAAAGTCATTACAAAAAATACCTACCTAAAGTAGAGTTTCGTAAAAAAATCAAGACTATTAAAAACCAAATCACTTTAAACCACTTTTCATTATCGATGCGGAAAATCATAGTTTCAAGGAAATTCTCCGTAATAACCCATGAGTCAGGGTAATTGCATAAAGGGGAACGACATCATTATCGGTAATGGTAAAGTTTATCGGGGGCCGTTCACCTCCTATTTGCATAAAAGATTAATGGTAAAACGAAAACCAATGCAACTGCAATTGTTAAAAAAAATGTACTAAGCTGAAATATTAACCAAAATTTAAAAAACAGAAAATACTACTTAAAGTATTTTTTGTAAAAATCTACTTAATATTTTTTTGATAAATTTCATCATCATCGTCTCAGCCCGAAATCATCCACTGCTGTCCTGGGCGTATCTCATCGTCAACTCAGTCTTGCTTTCGGACGACAAAGATTTCTTCGGCCCGACTTCGGTCAAGGCTTTACTCGACCGGCCATCACCACGTCTGACCAAGTGTCCTGCCCAACTCCACTCGAGATTTATTGCTATTACCAACGTCGTCATCTACGGATCTCAGTGTTCGAAACTCGGTCTAATTGTTTGATGCGACCATGGTCCTTGGTGCAACTCGTACTCGGTGTACAGTCTCCTTAGTAACCGTATGTCATAAATGGCAGGACGCACTGGTTGTAAAGACGGGTCTTTAGGCACTGTGTGATCTTTTTGGACCTTAAGATATATTCAAGCTTTCCGAGTTTTTAGTTAAACTTGATAGAATGTATTCTCATACAACAGGACAAACCATACTTATAATATTGCACTTAACAATAATAATAATACCGGACATTTTTTAAAGTAAGCAGATCTTGTGTTATGGGACTGATATACTACTTTTTTGTGGTATTTTTTTTGTAAATACGTACAAATTATACATGATGTTATACTTTTCGAACAATCTTTGTTTTAACTTCAATATTTATTTATTTTTGATTAAAAATTGTCTCTCACCTGTTATTTCACCCTCTATTTCACTTATCTAATTCCCTCCATGAATCAAATTGGATGAAGTCCTATACAATGCCAGAAATCATTATATAAGTAGCTAGATAATCAGAAACTTTGGGAATGGAAAAGGAAGTTTAATAAATAAGAGTTAAATATTTCGAACGAATTTCTTTACTATTCTGTAAACAACTCAGGTTTTTAAAACAATGTGATACTTTATACAATGCACCATTCAGGTGTTAGGTACTGCTATATAAACACGTAACTGCAAGTTTAAACAGACTTATTTTGAAACTGAATTTCAGTACAAAGCAACTTGGTTGCAAACAATAAAATATAGGTTTAAAAAATTAAGCCAAAACTAAAAATAGGTAATATTAATTTAACAATAGTATCGCACTAGACTAGTTGATGGTTTACTCTACCATGGAATGTTACATCTTCCAGATAGGTTATTATAATAAAATAGATAAATCATATGAACACTTCTTGTAATATCTTACGAGCTACCTACGTGTACGTAACAATCATGAGATCACATACAACAGACAACACTCTCCCAAATTGACGTACTAATAAATAATTAAATACAAGCTAAATTTATTTTGGTACTAAAACTTACGCGATAAGAACTATCCTAGAATTTACTCAAACTGTGTGATTTATCGACCATTACAATGATCCAAACATACTTGCATTCATATACTGCAAACGCACACAAATCATAATCTCAACGATGGGAAGTTTTAGAACAACTAACTTTCTGTCTATTAAAATTGAACACTTTATGCACAGCCTCGACCATCGCGATAGCGACGTCATCACTTAAATATTAATGACTTAAATAAAATGTCTTGGATGCGCTCTAAAACGAGTGATCTCTGAATACTGGTGGGTGTTGCGTGGCGCTGCTCGGCGTCTTAGTGTGCGCCGACGTGCCGCAGGTGCGAGTGGTCCGGCACGGCCGGGGGTGTTCGAGGGACAAACTGCACACGGAACGCCTTCGGCGCTATAGTTGCACCCACCGTACCCTCCAGCGACGGCGGCGCATCGCCGGCCACCATCTGCACGTCGAACTGATGCATCATGCACGAGAAGAACATGAACATCTCCATCCTCGCCAGTACATCTCCCAGACACATTCGCCTCCCAACACCGAATGGCATGAAGAACTCCGGCCGTCTTATTTTACCGGTATCATCTATGAACCGGCTGGGGTTGAATTTGTTTGGTTCATCCCATAGATTCGGGTCCATGTGAACACAGTTGATGAGGGGTACGACTTGCGAACCCGCTGGGATTCTATAGCCATTTAGGTTGACATCTCTGTTAAAGAAGGAAAAGGGTGTAAGTACGCAATAAAAAATACACAAATAATTTGTCTAGACATTACAATGGGAACTTACTTTGTCGGCGAGTGTGTGGTGGCCAGTGGGACAATGCTTGACATGCGCAGAGTCTCCAAAATCGTAGACTCCGTATACCGAAGGTTGGGCATGTCTTCAATAGTGGGCAAGCGGTCTCTCCCTATTACTGAATCGATCTCTTCTTGGACTCGTCTTTTGACATCAGGATTTCTTAGCATGAAGACCAACATCCATAGAAGAGAGGACTTGATTGTTTCCATACCGGCGGAAAATAAATCTCCAAGGATCTGTTTTATTTGGAGTTCTGAAATAAACACATATTTTTTAGAAAATTACTGGAATTTTTATGTTTTTGTGTGAATTTTTGCAATAGTTCTGAATTTTTTCAGTTTTTTCACAAATTTTTGACAAATTACTTACCATGATCTCTGCCCTCGAACAGTTCGCCTTCCCTGCCTTCGATTTTAGCTTTTTCGATCTCAATCAGATAAACATCGATGAGGTCCCTCGCGTTGTCCATATCCAGAGTTTCCCGGTGCTCGTCGATCAGCGTTTGATAGAAAACGAACATCTCGTCGCGATTTTTCACTACTTTTTCTTGAGCTTGAGCCTTTCCCGGCAAATACTGCAAAAACGTATATTTTTAATAACAGGTTGAAGAAAAAAAAATATATAATTTTTATTTTTTTAAGATTTTAATACTCACATTGTAAAGCGGGATGTATTCGCCGTAGTGCACTTCTCCGAACAATCTCATTCCTTCTTCAATAAGGTTGTTGAGTCGCTCGAACCGCACGTCCCCATGATTGAACCGCACTGACATAGTAATACCGCAGATAACATTGGACACGCCCAGCGCAAGTAGGGGGTTTGCATCTATAGGGGCGCCTTCCGACCGGTGGATGTTAGCGATTAGCTCGTGCACTTCACTCTAAGAGGGGAAAATACTTGTTAATTTCGATTTTAAAATTAAGATATGAAAAAATAAACACTTTTGTGATTGATATTTTTTGTAGTTATTTCGGTACTAACCTTAATTCTTCCTTCCATAACTTTCTTTCCATTTCCCATGTAGGTCATGCCGAATTCGCGTAGTTTGTCGTGTAGAAAGCGGCGCTGGCTCTTCCAGAGACGACCCTCACTGTTGATGATACCTGCAAAGAGGGAGGCGTTATAGCGAGGGCTCGATAGTGGGCGGCGCACGCGCATCGGGAGGGCCGCTACCGGCACGCGTGCCACCCACCCACATACACACGTGCAAGCTTCCAATCAGTTCATATTTAACACCTTTACAAAACATTCGTTACTTCAATTAGAAATGAATATTTGAAAAATATCCAGTTGATAACTTGAAGGAAATAAAATACGTAATATCACATAAAATAAATAATATCACATATAATCCTCTCCATTCAAAGATTGTCTGGAAGAGATCGCTTTGAAGCGGTAAGGCCGCCTATTGTACCTTTTCTTAATGTGTTATTGTTTATATTATAAGGTGTACAATTAAAGTATTTTCATTCATTAATTCAAAAATGCTTTTTTTACTGGGAAGGCTAACAAAAAGTCAACATACCGAGTCCATCCAAAGTGTGCATGAGCGGAGTGCTGGGGCGGCCTGTAAACTCTTCGCGGCGGAAGGCTTCTCTGATCAGTTTGTAGTCACTTAGCACAACCATTAGTTGGTTCCCGAGCCGGGCGGAGAACAGCACGCCGTAGTTGCGAGCCAGCTCCAGGAAGGTCTTGTGCCGTACACCCAGGAAGGGCAGGTAACCGACGATGGGCGGCCCCCACGGGCCTGGCGGCAGCGAGCGCATCTCCCGCACCAGCGATACCAGCCGCAAGGCCAGCATCGCCACTCCCATCAGAACCAACAGTGGCAGAGACAATCGCGTAGCACAATAATTGTACATTTGCCGTAGACCCCATAACAAGCTCGAGTTCGATAACATTGTTAACATAATGGGTTTTGGTTTTAAATATTCACAAAGTTTAGTTGTGAATCAAACGTAACATTAGTGCGCGAGCGTAAATCGCAAGAGTGCGATGCGGTGCACGATATGATAGTATCGTGCGAGCGACGTTTGCGCACTGGCACGGCGCGGTGTGGCCTTGCGAATAAATACAGGCTCGCCAGCTGTCGTAGGGGTGGCGCGCGCGCAGCGCCTGCCCCTCGGAGGCGCCTCTCTCTGAAACCACTCTCGGAAAAGCGGTTTTCGCCGGCCGGTGCAGTGCTACGAATCCCGTAGCAGATCCGTAGACCGCTTGCATTTTCTCGTTTTTCACTGAATGTTATTTTAAACTGAACTCTAAATAATTTTGGAACAAAATTAAGTCTGGTTATTTGGTTTTATAAATAATTAACTCACAGTTATAATAAACATTAAGATTCAAATATCACAAAATTTTCATGCTAAGCTAAGATATTTTAAAAACACAAAAGTCTTGTTCAACAGTTTTCTTCGTTGCTCAACTCCGAAGCATGTTAAGAGCAGATTGGCGTCACTTTAATATTTTATAAATGAAACAAACAAAAATACTTTTACAGATGTGATCAGAAGAAGAAACAAAACAAGAAAGACAAGGGCTCAACTTGGAACAAACCTCAAACCGAGTGCGATAACCCTCATGAGGTACCTACTGAGTAAAGATATCGTTTCGGTATGAGCCCTTCAGTTAGCTTTTGTACCTTATACTTCTATTCCTGATAAAAAAAAGCTATTGGTTATCTAACTTTATGGCAAACAGTAACAAATCCGATCGTTTAAAATCAGGATAGTAAAATAAATGAGGTAAGTAGATTAGATGAGTACCTAAACCTGGTGTGGTAGACGGGTAAGCTATGTTATGGTATAAAGTCCTTTCCTTTTTTCATGTATCTTGGGCAGGTAATTCCATACGTCAGGAGTTATTAGCTTCCCATGCATAGACACAAGAACACAGTAGGCTTATCAGCTGACACGCAAGACGTGCAGGTTCGATTCCCGCTACGGGACCAATGTTTGCATTTGTCCGAGTCTGTGTGTTGTTACCACGGTACTGTAGTTCCTGATACAAACAGGGAATCCTAGTGTAGGTCCAAACTATGTGTGTGACTACTGGATGTTTGTAGATGTTTATTTATCAGTAATATAAAAGCCGAAATAAGGCCACCGTTGGATACCAAAAGGAGCAATTGTCCAAAGATTGTCTGGCAGAAATCCGCTAAGATCGCCCGTTGTGCATTTAATTTGTTTTTTGTTTCCTGCCATCTTTCCGACGAGCTCTGTTCTATGCTGTATCGTTTCGTATCCTCTCAAATCAAATATTTCGTTCCACTCATATTTAGTTTTATTTCTAGTTTATGTACATATTTAGCGAATTCTATATGAAAGCTTCATGTCAGTAGCTTGCCCGTTCTGATTGCAAATAAGCGTTTTCGGCGGTGGCCTCAACAGTTTGACTATTAATGAGAAAGAGCGTTTCCATTGGTCAACATGGTGACGTATTATCTAGTAAAATTGGAAATGTATATATTTCTAGAAACACCGATATAAAAAGTAGAACGACGCTTGATGGGATAAGAATTGAATTAAGATTGTATCGAGTGTCAAGGGTAGCCTCTCTGCAGATTTTTTACGATTTTCGCCTATTGAAAAAGTGTGAAGACACAGTGATCCTAACGCAAAGCGATGCGACGCAACTAGGCGGTCCTATATCCCGTATTTTTATCTAACAATGTACATTGTTAAAATATCGCATTCATTTCGCCCAGTTCGTTTAAGTAGGACACTTCAAGCGACTGCAACTATTTGATATTTTCGCGTCGCACCGCGTACGCGTTGAGTTCGCTCACGTAGAAAAAAATGTTAGCCGTGCCGTGTCGCGTCGTGTGGAAAACGTCCGTAGGTATATAGCCGATGAAATTCGGCGAGCGGTGAGGGGAGAGGTCGTGCGGGTGCGCATGCAGATGATAAGATTATGGATTGCGTAAGTTGGCGCGATGCAAGGTGACGGGTCAACGACTCGCGATTCTGGGCCTTGGACGAACTACGCGGGCCGACCTCTAAGCGACATTATATCGTTTTTTTACAATTGATTGAATTTGTGGGTGGCCGGTAGAATCCGATTATTTTACCTGTGCGGTTTTAGCAAATATTCCACTTCGCGGGTACTAACCCTCATTCGTAATGATTTTATAACTTTATCTATTCGTTAAAAAATTAAATTATAACTCTGCCCAGAGGTTTTGCAATCATATATTTTCAATGTTGCTTTATTTATTTTCTGTTAGACAAATAAAATATTTGGTACTAAACTGTGAAAAATATGTTTTGTGTCTTTGGCTAGAAAGATTAGACGAGGATTTGGTAAAGTGTGTAGTTTATTCTTCTTTGGTGTTACAATAAAGAGATCGAGTCACGTGTCGATATTATTTATTCTACTTTGCACGTTGGGGCATTGCCCGGCCTTACCTTCGTAGGTGCCGTGTCTACGTTCTACCTTGGCATATAAGTAACTATAAGTAGGAAAACTCATAGGATATACATAACATCGTCTAACATATAAGTATTTCATTCCACGTGCCATCTTAGGAGACGTATAGGTATTATTGCGGAAAATTATTATAACCTAATAATTTTCCGCAATAAATCAACAACAGAGTGGATTTTAATAGTAATGGCTTTTGAAATAACTAATAAAAATTGTAATTAGTGATATTAATAAATCCACATAACTTACGGGTAAAGTTGTAAATATCGTAGTATCTATCTACTGACTTATTTTTTGGACTCATCTAACTTTTGACTTAACACAATGTTCTTACAGAACTAGCTTTGTCGAATAACTGATAACTAGAAACAAATACGGGATCTACGAAACGTGTAAATTTTAAGTGTGACAATATTGAACCGCAAAATGTTAGGTAAGTTAAATTTAAAAAAAATAAGGAACTTTTTAATAATTATAATAGTAAGGTACTAAAATATTTTTACTGGAGATTTTAAAACATGACACACTTGCTACACACATATAGTTGTCTGCATACGAATGAGAATGCTAAGAAAATATCTATTATCTAATCTAAATATAGATTCTAAGTCACGAACAGGAAAATCTCATAGGATCGTTGAGTATCGCATTATTTGCTCAAGTAACTTATGTTTATTTATTATCATAAGATGTTTGTTTACTACACTATGATACAATTATCTGAACTACGTACTATTATTGTATCATAGGATACAATAATAATAGGAACTTTTCTAGAACAATATAAAGCCAAGGAACCGGCCCTTGACTTTATATTGTTCTAGAAAAGTTACTTCGAGTTCAGACGTATTTTTTAATTTGCACCTAGAAATCTGCATCTCAAATATACTTAATTAGAATTGAAAAAAATATATCTATGATTACTGGCTTACCAGTTGTATTCATTCATGTTGATATTAGACAAAAATACTAGCATACTAGCTACATAACATGGTATGAACGCAGCTCAGCGCACTGGGCCAAAAGAGCAACGACCGTCCCTTTTATATTAGACCCCGGTTTACTGAGCCACGCTACAATAGTTTATCGCATTTCGGTATTTCCTATCAGCATTACCTACAATGTATTAGAGATAAGGTATATCTAATACCTAAGTATAACTACTGAATTTTTTTAAGCTCATAGATTCGATTTTGTAGTACACCATGTAAGACGTCGTCATCTGTCCTGCCATGCGTCTCGCATCCAGGTATGCCCTGCAACTAAACGATGTCGTCGGGTGTACCGGATTTCTTCGGCCTTTACTGAGCCACCACTCGGTCATGTCAGATTAGGCAGGCATATTAGAATTAGCTAGATACTATGAACCGTAGACTTTAACTGCACTGGAAAATTTTCAGTTTCTTGCCAGAATAAAATGAATCAGGTATTCTTTAAGTTATAACCATTCTTTAAATAAGTATCTGTCATTATACCAGTTGCATAATGTGACCTACCCATGAGAATAGCGAGGAGGCGCGGGCGCACATGTTTATCTTAATCATAGGTATCATGTACAAACAAACAAAAATGCACACAATCTTATGTTAAGCTTACGTTGTTCAATGCCTAGTGTGTGTGTGTGTGTGGTATGTAGATTTTTCTACCGGTGGTAGACCACCCTGTTACTTTTCACAAATCATAAAAACCTGATAACAGTGACTAGTTAATTCATTAGTCGGCTTGTTACGGCTTATGAAATCGTTTCTTATCGACTTCCATAGAAAATAGTCGTAAACTGGATTTGATTATAAACAAGAGGTTATTGAATCCAGTTGAATTGATAATGAACAACCTTGGAGTTAAATAGCTCTAAAATCCGATAACGATGATATTGATACGATTCAAAGTAAACATATATAAATCCTACCTACGTATTATTAATAAAAAAAAACACATATAATGCCTAATTTATTAAAAAACCAACTTAATCAACCTCAATATTTGTTATATATATCATTGAATTTACACGTTTTACATTGACCCAAATAATTATCATAAGTTTTAGTCACATTATACTTCCTGATGAGATAATTGTGTCATTGATGATTTAATTGTTAAAATTTACAATATTGATTCTAAATTATGGATAAAAATATAATGCTAATACTAACTGTTTATAGCTCCAATTTGACCTCGACCCACAGTAGTCCGTAGGTAGTACTCTTATTGTATGCAGCCGAAACAAACCAGCTGCCGATGGGCCGCCCAAGCCACAGAGTGGGCCACCGCTCTATCATCATGCAAATAAAAGGTATCTACGGCACGATTAGAAATAGATTGCCTTTTAAGGCCCAATCTTATTTTCACATTACTGCAAGCAATTATAAAAAAAACAAGGGACGCGTTGATGTCTTTTAAACTGTAGTACAGTCCACTATGTAGACAGTATCCCTCTTATTCATAATAACTTTAGCAACGTGCTAAAAGTATATCTAATAGAATATGTTTATATGTTTCTACACTGTAGGAACAAGAACTATAAGCTTTGTACCTTATAAAAACATTGATCAGTAGATGATCAATGTTTTTATGAAAAAGGAGTTTCGCAATTCGTCTGTATGTTTTTATTGTGTGTATATTACGCGATATCTTCACCTTGTAAACCGAAAATAATGTTTATTTTTATATGGGTACGGTATAATTCAAGTTATACCCTATTAAATATATAATTTATAAAAAAAAACACCCTTAAGGGTAAAAAAAAATTAAATTGGACTTTTTATGAACTTCCCGTTAAAAATATACTTGTTACTCCAAAGTTCCTCTACTTACCAAGTTTCATCAATATTGAGTTAGTGGTTTGATGGCTGTTATCGTCAGACAAACAAACATACAATCGCCAAATGATCCAAGTAGACTCAGATATCTTCTCTCAGTCGATCAGTAACCCAAAAATAATTTTGTATATGTTTAATGATTCTAAAACGACGGCCTCTGTGGCGCAGGACAAATGTTTGTATGATCTCCAAATATTTGTCTCGGGTCTGGGTGTTTTCTATGTATAGTATATATGTATTTTCAAATAAATAAAATAAATAAGTAGTATAACAGTCATATAGTTTCTATAATACAAGCTCTGCTTAGTAACATTACATTAATGGTTTAAGATTCGCGTGACCTTTAGCGTTACCCGAGACGCATGTTTATGTTTTTGCTGAATATATCTCATTTACAAACTTTTTTCATGGTAATTTTTGTAAAAATGGGACATCTTGAATGTCCGCAGATTAGCGTATACGCTGTTTGTTTATCCTCAATTATTTAATCCTTGACATTAATTCACACGCGAATTTCGGTGTGTCAAGTGTCAATATTATTCTTAAATAAATCAGCTGTGCAAATCTTAGAAGTAATTACAATACAATAACATATGTATTTAATAATAGTAGAACCGCCAAGTGAAACTCTCACTCTACTTGTGAAAGAGCCGCCAAGCAGTAATGCTCGCATTGCTGTGTTCCGGTTTAAAGAGTATCGGGTGCCAGTGCCAGTGCTAGTAACAGGCACATGAGACTTTTTACTCGTCATGTCCCAAAGTTATACCTCTGGTGTTGCGGTAACCGCTTACCAACAGGTGAGCCGTTGATTGCCGCTTTATTTGTATAAAAAAATTAACTATGTGACAGTGATTTCATTGTTTTATAAAATGAAAAAAAAAGAATAACGATAACAAAAAGATGATTGCCATATTGTAACAATACCCTTCGACCTCACTGGCATAATACAAAGAGATAAATTTCTTCTTACTACATTTTACTACGCTAATCGGCATTATGCTGTGGTAGAAGTGAAATTAAGTTGAAAAAACTCGTGTGTGACCTACTTGGGAGAAAATGTAGGTAACTACTTATACGTGATCTCGATTATAATGTTTCGTCATCATTTCTTTGTGGGCGCCGCAAATCTGAAAAAGTCATAAAGTCATAACAAACGTACGAGTTGTAAAGGAGAACGGGGGTTTACCTAACCATAAAATATTACTTAACCATTTGGGTTTTATTTATTTCTGGGAAATACAACAGCACGGAATAAAAAAACCGCACCTCTTGATTATCATTACAAAACAGATTATTTGCGATTTACTAATGAGTTACGCAAATAATGATACACATTTAATTAGATTTAGGTAAGACGTATACAAATCATGACAAAATCCCGGCACAGGCATTTTACGTACGTTTTAAATAGTTTCAATATTTTTACGAGTGTATACTTTACCCCCAACCTACTCTTAGATTATTAGAAAACACAATTAAGCATTTTCAAGCATATTGTGGAATAATCAATTTTACTACATAAACTAACGTTAAAATTATGATTGTACGGCGGGTTCGAAGTTTCAAAGGCCGCTTGTACAAATGTAATTTGGTCATTTACATCGCATTAATTTCCGTTTATTTTTTTTAATCTACCCTTTTCAGATATCTGTTTTTCTCTAGAGTTGCTTGTATTGATACCGTGTGCTGTGCATATGATATAATTACTTAGAACTGTAGATAAAATATAAATTGCCTATTTCAAATAAAAAGCTGAAAAAACCGTTCAACGCTTTTTTATAAAGCGATAAAAGTGTAATCTAACTGTCCGTGACACCAAGATCGCAATGGTTTGAAGATTTGCTGATTAAACAATAATTATTAAAAGAAATAACGTTTATCGACGACCTTGAGCGAATAAAAAGTAGGTGACACCATTTTTGCACTACCTATACCTACAATTCACAGGATGATAACGGAAGATAGCCAGGAGCCCTACAGCACACTGTCTTAGCGTATCATGTCTGTATTATTAATAAGAAATTAAAAAGCTGATATCGCTTCTGTATTTTCTTAGACAATATTATACATCACTAAATAATTCTGGTCATTTTAAATAAATAAGATATATTTTATATATTCTACTGTTATAAAAAATGGGAAAGTTTGGATGTTTAGATATTTGGACGTTTGTTGCTAATGATCTTGGGGACAGGTTCGTGGCCTTGAATAAAACGTAGGCTACTTTATATTCTTGTACCACGCAACCTACAGGCAAAGCCGGTAGGCAGAGGCTAGTTTCCAATAAATCCAAAAAGTTTTTCGTAATTGTATCCATACTGTAAATGAAGTGTTGTTCTTCATTTGTTGTCTCGCATCGGTAAAGTTGAATAGCAAAGTGTTTACACTCTTTTTCTTATCTTGATACGGGGGCGGTATATTACATAATTATTTAGGCGGCAGAATCTCAACTAAACCGGCTCGGTGGATCGTGATGGTAGAGCAACGAGAAAAATATAATAATAGATGACATCACCGCGAGATAGTGTAGAATTTTAGTCAAACGAGTCATTTGAGGAGATAGTAAAATCAACAAGATGACATTGTGTGTCGTCATTTGTTTTTATGTAATGTCATGGAAGTGGTTTACTAATAAAAGTTGATTTCAATTGTCGGTTTTTTTTTTGTTTGATAAAGCTAAATAAACAAATGGATTTTTTGGTGTTTTGTAAAATAATATTATGTCTTGAACTATCACGCTTATGTCATGTACTTAAGCGTGATAGTTCAAGACATCTGTATGCCTGTCTGTCCGCGACTTATCTTAGAAACTCTTGGTACTAGAAAACTGCAATTTGGTATGGGTATATATATATTATCACGTCGACAATGTCATGTACTTAAGCGTGATAGTTCAAGACATAATATTATTTTTAATTATGTCTTGGTCACTAAAAGCGAGATAGTTACCAAGGTCATAGCGCATGTTCGAAATATCAGCACCAATAACTTACAAATATTGGTAAATATCCCATTTTTAGTGTTCCGTCGTCAACAAGGAACCCTTATACTTTCCCATGTCCGTCCGTCTGTCTGTCTGTGTTAAACTATATATCATGAAGATGCATTTTTTTAAGGATACCTCCTCTTCTACACCTAAAGTGGGGATGGTTTTTTTTTCTCGTATATATCATAGTATAGTGTCGTTGAGTAATTTTTTTACCATTGCGGGTGTATGAAAAAAACATTTTTCGAGCAGGGATTCGTTTGCGAAACATTAGGCTTTAAGTTAACGAGTAATAGTCGACCAACTTATAAAATGTACTTGGAGAAGTAAAGAGGAATCAGTTAGATTAAATTGTAAGTTGTGTAAAACAGGTAGTAAATATACCTGTCTATGGACAACTATGGAACACTACACAGCGCGTGGCCGTTTATTTAGAGAATTAATTTTATAGTAGCTCAATGTCAGATATGAAAAAAGTTACGGTTAACATCTTCTTTGATATGCATTTGTTCATGAGTAAGCTTATTGTATGTCGTAGGGTACCTGTTTGCCCTAAATCATATTTAAAATAGCAAAGACCATACATAAGTTGTGTATGGTTCATACACAACTTAGGTATGGTCAAAATGTGTGGTATGTATTATACTGTTTGCTGTTCATTATTCGTCCAGTAGTTAATGGTGTAGTCTCACAAGTTTCGCATGTCTTTACGTGGAAGAAATATATCGAGCCATCGGGCCGTGACGAAATTGTAATGTCTTCCCGGGATTACGATTCACGTAACCCGAAACGTAACTCGTGTTACATGTTATGAGTATCGCGACAAGTATTGTCCCTTATGTAAGTAAGTTATGGCAGTAAGCTTATGTACGTTTTTCATACCAAAGCATATCAACAATATCGTGTAGTCTTCCAAAATAAACAATTCGGTGGCGCCCGCCCGTCGGTAACGTACACACTACTAATTTCATTCATTACGCTCGTTTTATCAGTTTGTTTGCCTGTTACCAGATCTGGCAAAAATATTACAATCGAATTCATAATAATTGCGTAATCAAAGTTGTAATTGAACTATTCAGTGTGATGAAACTACGATTAAGAGGAGAGAAAGGCTAGGAGATATTAGATCTGCATCGCTCGAAGCGGATGGCGAAGCATTGTGAGGAAAAGGGCAAGGATGCCGGTTCAACTCAAAGCTGCCCGGTTGGTCCATGAGGTTTCCAAATCTACGAATTTTAGTTTGCGTGAATAGCTGGGGTTATCGACCCGTTTAAAGCGGAGTGAACGCAGCGCAGGCGCAGCTAATCGATAAACTCTTGCGTAAGCAAATTGCACGCCCTCCTAAGGGATTTGCTTAAAGGAACTCTAGATTACGCTTAGAGCGACCACATAAACTAAAGTAACACAAAGTGATAATTACTTATATAGAGCTATTTCACTTCCTTAAAAGCTATTACGCCACCAAACTAACACGCCTTAAAACGAGATAAGCTGAATGCATTTGCAAGTTTTGCTACGCTTGATAGATTATCTTTGTATGAAACAAAGATAAATGGTTTTTTTATGTCTAATGCCCTTAAAAATTATATCTTTTGGCCAAAGTTCTTACTTACAATCATTAAGTAGGTTCATAACCCTAAGTAGGTAATCTGTTCATTGATCTCTTGTAAAGATTTCTATTCCTAACCCAGTGATTTATTATCCAACACAGTCTGTGACGTTATTCCGCACAACTATCAACGACGCACTTAGTAGGTCAACTGATAACCTACTTTCTTGATTACTACTGCGTTGCAAAAATTTAGTATAAAACCCTAAATTATTTGTCTACCTAATTATCACGAATTTATTAAACTACACAATCGGGCTTGACTTGACTATTTCTGTAAAAAAAATCAACAAAATAACCTACCAGTGTTATTTGAAATCTCGATGCGTTCATTAAAAATGTACAACTACTTTAGGTACTACTTTTTACGACTGTAAAGTAATAAAAGTGAGGAGCACCTTACCGTCAAAGTTGATAGAACAATTAGAAATCACAATAATTGATATATTTGGATCGAATGACAATTAGCGGTTTAGTAGAGTACTACTAAACTTGTCTACACGCCTCCAGTATGTACAGTACAGTAGAATGTTTGACAGCATTATCTGTGATAACAGTTTGATGAGCATTCATAATATAGGCTGTAATACTCCCGAAAAGTACACGAGACGTTTAAGTATTAGCCTGTAAGGGGCTGAAAACCTTTGTATGAAAAATCGTATTCGTTGAACGTACAAATTAGAAACTTCACATAAATATTCTTCAATAGAAATGATAAAATATTAAGATAATTAGTTCCTCAAACTAGGGGATGTAAGAGGGTTTGTATTAAACTCCTACGTTTCTGACTGGCTGATCAACGAATAGCCTAAACCATAAGTCCTAGAAGCATTAAACATGGAGGTCACATAATAGGTACATGCCTATAGTTCTGAGTCCACACTAGGATTGCCTGCGTCGCCGTGAGTATTGTCTCCATATAAAAAAAATACCGTGTTTGAAGCCCAAATTACTGTGGACACAAAGAAGAAATCACAATATCTGTAATTCAAGCTTGAAAAAAAGACAAACTGGCTACATAATCGACGTGCGCTATAAAAACGGTTTGAAATAAGTGTATCAAATGAAAAGCAAAAATGTTGACTTTAATTAGGTTTACGGCAATAGTTTTTTTTTGTTAAAAGTAAAAGAAATATTACAAGATGTAGTTTGGATATGGTTTTCAAGTATTCTCTATTCATATAAAACGAACAGTTTGGTCATTATGAAAATGTTATGTTAATAAAGTTTGCCTTTTACAGCATTTCATTTGATGGAATAGTTTATGTGATAATGTGAAATGAAAACAAGTAGGTATGGCGGCGATATAGATAACAATGGCAGTGCGATGCGAGCACGTGGATGAGTTAGGGCGGGGAACGGGGGCGAGGGGCGAAAGACACTCATATTAATTACCTACGACAGCGCGGACGAAGTCGCGGGCGGAAAGCTAGTAAATAATAAATAAATACCCTCATAGACAAATACTTAGTCCTGAGGACCACACCCTAAGATTTCCTACGTCGTGGTTATGGAACTACGGTTACTGTGGTACCACAATACCCAGACTCGGAATAAATATCTGCAGAGCATGCAAACATTTTTCCTGCAGCGGAAATCGAACTCACACCTCTTGCGTCGATGCCGGCTAATCACCTATCGAGGTCGACGAAGTGACTTTTCCATAGTAATTTTTCTAATGTCACATGCAGACTTCTGATGAATGGAATTTGCACTGATCTTCTTCCAGCCTTGTCATTCGTAGTTGGTGTAAGTTAAACATATTGTTAATTTGCCACGTAATATGAAAATTACCAAATATTTTTTTCTGATAAACAGTAGACAAGCGTTGCGATTTCAACAACCTTCCGAAAGTCATGACATAGATATACCCTGTTACAGATAACAGGATTATTTTGAAGGTGACATATAATTTGGCAATATCAAACGCACTTAATACTTATGCACACGTTTTTACTGATTCAAATAAAAACATCATTTTCAGGCTCAACTTATATCTATCTCGTAATGTAAGTGTTTTTGAAACTGGGCATGGTTTATGATCATTTTAGGAGCGAAATTATAGATTGGAAGCAACCGCTGTTAAAAAGGTTAATATAGACGATATTATATTTTATTTGTGTTTAGTATAATAATGTGTCTGAAATAAAAAGAATATAATTGAATTGTTTTTTTTTGACAATGTAATAATAAACATTTATTCATACAACTATGTACAAGTAGGTTTATATAAAAAATACAGATGAATTAGCTAGCCATCTAAAAACCGTTGCAAACGATCTATAGATAGCTCAACTGATCCAGATCACTACCAAGCGTTCCCAAAATACTGGCCGCATTGCCACGCTGAATGGAAATGCTAATGCGTTGACCCATATAAGAGCGAGCTTTCTGGTCACGCGTCGCTTCGTGCTAGGGTATTGAATTTAATTTGTCCACCGGTGAACTTTCACAGGCTGTTGATGAAGATGATGATGATTGTAAATTGGGTATGGAACTTTATCTCTAAGTATGTTTTTTCGTCCATCCAAAGGTTGTATGGAAGAAATCGCTGTTAGCGTTAAGAGTGACTATTGCACTTCCGTCATTAGCTTGAAATTTGCTCTGTTTGTAGGCAAATTAAAGTGGTATTTGAATATATATCTATTATATATGTATTATGTTATGGATAAATTAGATTTTTCGCGTATTTTCCTTTCCCTTCACTTTTGCGCCAGTATGAATTGACCCTTATTATAGTAATGCAGAATATTGATAAATAAAATCATATATAGCTACCTACCTATCGTATTAACAGGATATGAATCAACCGACGTGGGTTTATTTTACACCATCTTAGGGATTTCGGTTTAGATAGGTAGATAAATAATTTCGTGTGTCATTCTTAACCTCCTAGCTAAGGGTTATTGACTTTATGAGTAATTTAATAGTAAGCACTCAGTTATAGTTTTTACGTTTCCATTCAAATGGATCAATCAATCTACTTATAACTTACGAATGTGTTATACCTAGGCTACCTTTAAGGCAGGCCTTCGTATCTACAATAATTATTACAGACATTTATGTAGGAATATACCACATACGAATAATATAGTACCTACTAGTACTAACTCTGTTTCAAAATCTGTATAAATACTCTGGAGAGCTGATGAAACTTTTACCAGGTGCGGCCTGCTAGATCGACGGTTTTCACAAAAGGGTCCCTCCCTCAGGTTAAGTTTTATCGATGATAAAATTACTTGGCCGTTTTGGTTGTTAGCTCTTAGGCCAATCGTATGTAGGGTGATTTACAACCACGAATCAAGCAAAGCAAGGTTGTATAGGTTTTTTTCAAATAATCACCCTCTGAAACTATTTTGCAAAACGTGGGCATCTACCAAATGTTATGTTCGGACGTGCCTCTGACTTACCCCTACTTGGTATCCTCAAAGATCTTCTCACTGAGTATGCATCTGAGGATGTCCACCATGGCGAAGACAGTCGTGAGCGTGTTTTTTTAACTAATATAAAACTAAGAAAATTTCAAGGTACTTAGGTACGTTCAATATAGTAAGTAATCGTTGGAATTGAAATTACCGTGGTTTGGTATCATTTTAGAATATAATTACGACTATACCACGTACTTTACTATTCTCCTGCTGACGTTTCGTTGACCGTTTAGAGGTCCTTCCTCATGAGCACCGTCCGCGACCACGTCAGCAGGAGAATAGTAAAGTACGTGGTATAGTCGTAATTATATTCTAAAATAAGTAATCGTTGTTTTAAAGCGCGAATTGTGGTCCCTGAATTCGACCAGAATTCAGGGAATGCGGTCCTTTGTCGTGGAGTTAGTTCTAAAAAAATAGCACGAAAGAATATTCCTCTAAAAAAAGCAAATGTTTAAATATTTTTTGAAGACAACAGATTTTTATTATTTCTATGATGGTTTACGGCAACACCTAAATGAAATTAGAAGCCATTCAGAGAATTCGCGTCAGATTTCCCATGCGACATCGAAAACGTTTACAATAACAATGTAAGTGAGAACATATTCTACTTGATTAATTCAAAAAATCTGTATAATACCTAAGGAAGTACCTTTCACAGATAAATATGTGCTTTGAATCCACTTGTACCTAAGTACGAACATGGAATGGACAGAGATACCTACGTACTGTATTAGCGCATAGAAACGCAACTCCTTTATTCTTATTTTTTCTATTATAATTACCTTGTACGGACCCATCCACTTAATCTTAGGCAAAAAATAAAAAAATACCCCATCCACTTAATTTTAGGCCTGTCTAAGGACTAAATTATATCCTATAAATTTAGACGTGTGAACGAAATTTGACTTTAGTGAGGTGAACCTGATTTTGGTTTCGACCAAAGGTTTCGACCTGATTTTGGTTCAGATTACCACTTTGTTCGGTATGTTTTTAAATTTAAATACAACTAAACTTCAAAAACTCTTTTCAACCTTGTTGATTTTCGGAAGTTAAATTTTATACAATTGTTACAACCTAACTACCAACGCACTATGCAGGAACAAACCTTCAAACCTGGCATGTCGCTATAACCCTAAACTATTTTAGGGTTATACGCCTATAAAGTTCAAGCTGAAATCCGCTTGTACTCCTTGAAATGTTCTATATGCTATGCGTTTTGTCGTCGTCAGACAGTAACAAAACTGTTTTATTTATTTAGAAAAATGAGACGTGGATGCTAGTCACAACTGCGCAGTAGCCAGCCTCGATAGGGAAGTGCAATAAATTCAGTCCAGGTAGCAGGCATTTATCTATATATCTTGAGACGGCAATTTACAATTGCTTCTAACGACCGATATTGAGGTCAGCCAGTTCACGGCCACCTCACAGGAACACAATCTTGTTTGTACACAAATATTGTCTTTATTATAATAAAGGTACATACCACCTATATAGATACATACATACTAGTTTTTTTGCTACGGATACCCTTTCGTAAGAGTGAACCTGGATGACAAAATATAGCAATAGTTGCTAATTTGTGATTTTAACTGAGTTGGAACAGTGCAGTATTTTTTTTTACTTTATCAGGCAAACTAACTTTTTCATATTATTACATAGTTATTATCTCACATTATTATTATTTGTATGTATATTATATAGGATATGTATATATGTTACTTATAGGTAGGTATTTATTATTAATATTACATATTATTATAGGTTTACTCGTACAGTGTCGTATTTTGATTCCTTTTTATACTGTCCATCGTCTGGAAGAAATCGCTTTTAGCGATAAGACCGTCCATTGTACCTTTTATATTTTTTAATGTCTGTGTTTTTGTATTTTGCTTTGGTGTGCAATAAAGAGCTTATCTATCTATCAAAACCAAATGTTCCCTGTGTTCCGAAGGTGAATAAATTATATATATGACTATAATCTATCTAACAGACATTGATCATCTTCTTGACCTGACGTGGGGTCGGCACAACATGTTTTCGTCCAATCACCTCTATCAGCTCCTCTATTAATATTATTGATACGTGTGTGTCACTATGGTTTTCGTCTTCTTACTAGAACAAGTTACATAGGTACCTGGTAGAGGCTAAAATACGATGTCTACAGTGTAGATACCTCCCTAATAGCGTAAGTAGGTAAAGCTGTTTTGTAAAAGTGTTTATCCGGGGGAGTAACTATCACCAAATTCACTTCTGCCGCGAAGCAGTAATGCTGGAATTGCTTCGTTCCGGTTCAAAGGGGAGGCCGATGAAATTACTTACACATACTTCTAAGACTTAACAACTTGGCCTTTGGGGCAGGAAACGCATCAGCAATGGGGTTGCTGATGCCAATAACATCATAAAATACAATTACATTACAAGTGTACTATTTTATATAAAATATATACATTACAGTTAAAAATCTCAAAATTTCATATCTCGACGAAGCTTGAAATGCATAGTGCTTGCCCCAATACTGCTCACCCTAAATCTGTGTTTATCTCTTTCGTCTCATTGACAATGGGACGGGCCTCTGTGTGAGCTGACGGGTCGTCTAACTTTCTGTTAAAAAACGTGCTCAAGCTCCACGGATCGTGCTCGTCGCCTAGCCGTTTCTAAATGGGAGTCAGGACTTTGGTTGCAAGCACTTCTGTCACACAGTACTGGTACTTTAATAGATCCTATAACCCCTCATCAGTGCCAGTGCGGTACGGCGGTCGAACAGCTTGGTCACCACGGATTATCGTGTACCAGGGCCGCCGGTAGGATCTCTAGCCACGCTAGCCTTAATGATATCATACGCCGGGCTTTTACCAGCGTCAACGTTCCAGGTGTTCTCGAACCGAATGGTCAACTACGTGACGATGGTAAGCGGCCTGACGGCATGACCCTTGCCCTTGGGAGAAGAGAAGGTCTTTGGTTTGAGACGCCACATGTGTAGTTACCCTAGCACCATCTCATCTGTCGGGGACATCAATTAGAGTCGGTGAAGCGGCTGATTCGGCCGAGGATCTCAAAAGGCGCAAATATAGAAGTCTCGGCAGAGTTTACTTATTTGAGACTCTGGGTTCGTAGGGAATCTAGATCAGTTAAGCTATCTATAGATAGTTTGCAACGGTCTTTAGATAGCTGTTTCATAAGTATTTATATTTCATATACTTACTTGTACATAGTTGTTTGTAATACATTACAATAACTATTTATCTCCGAAAGGGCTTATCGGATTGTAATACGGGTTGTGTCAATCGATTTTTATGTCTTCGAAGATGGTCTAAGCACTACCGTCTCACTCCTCGTTACACAAAGGTTAGCTGGAAGAAAATCAAATTAGCACTAAGCCTATGTACTTGTTTTATCTAGAAATAAAGTATTTTCTATCTTTGTATGGCTCTTATATAGGTTTTAGTGTCACATGGCACTGCAAGCGATCATGGAATGCAAAATGGTGCAACCAATCGCCATATTTTTGTAATCGGTTTGTATTACATCGAAAAATGTTTTAGTTAGGTAGGATCTTAAAGCCACGTGTTAGATGCGCGGAAATACGTGATGGAAATACTCGTATATATCGGGGTTTGGGCAAAATTTATTTCTGCAGTAAATCGATCTTTCTAGATTTTCATACTGCAACCAATCTATTTATGGTCGAGTCTTGCTCTTGACTCTACTAAGGAACGGAAATAACCCTTCTTATCTTTGTTTATGTTTGTTTATGTTAGGTAGGGCTAGGTGAGTATTTATAGCTTGTGTGAGAGCCCTTTTACGAAGAATGAATCACTAGTAAACAGATAATAGTGAATTTACTAGTAATACAAAATGATTATATCAGTTTGTGCTATGTAGGTACTTGATTGTTTTATTATTCGTATTAATCAGCAATGAAAAGTCCAAAATGTTATCCCCGTGCACCAGGCAGTGAAGTTCAGCGGCTTCTGAACCACAGTCTGTTTATGATGATAATTTATGGGAGATACTAGACTTTATACGATTCAAAGTCGACGAGGAACCCTTGGCCCTGTTTTACTTGCAGATCATCTTGTCTGCAGGTAAAACTGCTTTGAATAAAAAACGCTAAAATGCTTTCAATTACTATGAATGACGACATCTATGGCACAGTGGGCGGAAACCCGCTTGATACGCAGAAGGTTGCGGGTTCGATTATTTGATCTACAAATATTGGTCTTGGGTTTCGGTGTTTTTATGTATAATATGTACGTATTCATGTAGCTCCCATGATACAAGCTCTTAGTTTGGTGCCAGATGATGCTGTGTGTCTATAAATGTCAAGCATTATTAATTAATTAATTTCATTATTATGCAAAATATTTTAATGGTAAAGCCACGTGTGCACTGTATAGAACGGAGCAGAGTAAAAGTCGGAACTTGCAGGTAGCAATAATATTTAAAGATAACTACTGCCTATGACCTGAACGATTTACTGATTGATGAGGATCACCTAGGCACCTGACATGGTATTGGCCTTTCCACGACAAAGTCTCTTATGTTTTCCGAAACACTTCAAGCAGGTACACATGTTTAAATTATTACTTGAAGTCTGAAATCGGTATAGTGGTGGTACTTCCCTGAACAAACTCACAAGAGGTTCGACTGTTATTTATTACCTAGTGACATAAGGTAGAGGCATTCCTTTGAAGCTGCGGTTTATAAAACCATCGCACGAGGCAGAATCAGTAATTCACTGTTTTTTAAGTAAGTGTTGTTTTTCTAATTTGCATCGTTCGAAAAAAATACAGAGTAGCTTTATTGAATAATATTTTAGTCAAAGGATCATGGTCGGTGCTTGAACCCGGTAGAATGTAAAAAACAACCACGGCGGAACAGAGTGATTGAGTTACACAGTAATGTTCTCATCAAGGTCTTTAAAACGATGACAATAAAAACCTAGCGTAGGTACTCATATCTATTATATTGCGAGATAAACAACAACAAATTAGTCAACGATAAAACGGTGAGATATACAAAGATGAAGGTATAGGACTTAAGGACAGTCAGACTTAAGTTTACCTAAACCGTTGAAGTGCGAAGGGTACCACCAAACAATAACTTTGACGACCTCTGTGGCGCAGTGGGCGAAGGCCCGCCTCGGGTTCGGGTTCGATTCCAGCCGCGGGACAAGCGGACTATATAAATTATTCTACACAAACACAAACTGTATTGCGTTTTTTGTCAAATCAGCAAATTAAAAAAAAATGCTGTTTTGTTAAAATTTGTACAAATCAATTATAGGTAGGGTTTCCGATATCAAGCATCTTGTTGTTCTTAGGTTAAAGCTTAAAATTTTCAACATTTAAGAAAAACTTTTTTGAATAAAAAAAACAAGGATATTGGAAATTCTACTATTTTTCAGGAAAACTTGCAGAACTACTGTCGTGGCCTTTAAGGTTTATACGGCCGTTACTATACAGGACAGTTCCCTGTATATAATGTATACACCCCAGAAAATGTATAATAACCCGAAATGGCCCCACAAGTTATTTGGCTTTAATCAGATTCTACGATAGAAATAGGATGTTTGCATTTTAGTCTTAGATTTTCGTTAAACCGACTAGGAACAAATATAATAAATATAATAGGTTGGGGAAAAAGTTTCTTCGCATTTTTTAAGAAAATTCAAAACATTTTTTAATATAGTTTATTTACATTTAACTAAAGTATGTAGGTACCATTTTGTTCGATAACTTTTTGCCATTTTGTAGGCAGGGACATGATCCCATTGCTATAAAAACTTTGGGGCTTCTGTTCAAAATACCGCGACAAGTGGTTTTGGCAGTCCTCTCGTGATGTTAACCTGACACTGCCTAAAGAATTCTGAAGAGACCGAAACAGGTGGAAATCTGAAGGTGCAAGGTCAGGACTATACGGCGGATGCATTAACACATCCCAGCCAAACTCTCTTAATTTTTGCTGAGTGGCTAAAGATGTGTGAGGTCAAAAATGGTCAAAAATTTCTTCAAAAATGGTTCGGTTTCATTACGTCGTAATAAAGAATCACAAATGAGAACACGGTTCATTAGGTTTCTTTCAGTGAGCTCGTGAGGTACCCAAATATCGAGCTTTTTTGTGTACCCAGTTTTTTTCAAATGCGCCAAAACTGTTTTGTGGTCAATTCCCAGTTCTTCAGCTACGTCGTAACTACTGATATGACGATCTTGCTCCACTTTTTCAAAAATGGCATCCATTTTATCCGTAATAGGGCGACCAGAGCGACGTGCATCTTTGACATCAAAATTTCCGGATTGAAAACGCTTAAACCAAATTTGTGCTACTCTCACAGACACTGCACTAGGTCCATAAACATCGCAAATTTTTTTCGCGGCTTGCGTTGCATTTTTACCTTTTTTGTAGTAAAATTTTAAAATGTATCGAATTTCTTCATTAGATTCACTCATCTTAACAGTACGAAAAACAAATAAAAATCACACATTTTCCTAATTTGAATTTGGAATTATCTTCTTTAAAATTTAAACTTTTAATGATACCAAAACCAGCTAGATACAAATAGTATAGCCAAAGATATTTTATTACAAGTTCATACATACAATAATGCGAAAAGACTTTTTCCCCAACCTAATATATCTTGACTAGAATAAGTTTTATTCCAAGGCGATCAAAGTTGTGAGTTGGAACTAGTATACTTAGGTATTATACAATTTATAGGTGCAATCTCGATAACCCATGTATTACTTTGTTGTTTGAATTAAAAATTTGAACTGTTGATAACCTTTGGTGTTTATGCATTTTGGCAGCTTACGCAATGTGTTGTAACTTAGGTGCATTTTTCGATAACCTATTCATTGATAATTCTGAAAATTATGTGCAAAAACTTTGTTCTCTGTGAATACGTATCTGTTGTTCTTGAATTTTATACCCCCTTACCTACCGAGAAGTATATTATGATAAATAATTTTAAGTGCGCGTTATAATTATTTATCTTAAAATAGATTTGAAAGTCTGGGTAACTACTGCCACTAGCGGTAAACAATTTGTTGTATAGAGAAATAAACTTTTTCAGGAGACATGCACCTAAAAACGAAACCAAACTGAATCAGAAAACAATTAATAATGATCAAATGTAGGTGGAGGTTTATTTTGGCAAGGAAAAAGATGGGCGATTCAACCAACCTTGGAGTTTGTGCACTTCGGGCTTCGTTGCGTAATAATCTTACCAGGTCAAGGGTGGGCAGGCGCCGCTACACTCATTTTTGGCAATACATTAAAACCTGTTCGCATAGGTATTATTTATCTCACGTCAAAGGTATTTTCCTTGGGCTATTTTAGCCAAACATGTGCTCAAAATGAAATGTAATTTTCATCAATAAAAAAACGCGTTTTCGACTGTATTCCCCATGATTTCCACATCCTCGGATACATGTTCAGTGAGTCGATCTTTGAGGATACACAGTAGAGGGTAATTCATCAATTTACAATTTGTATCATTTCTTGGTATTATTCTGTAATACTAAGAAATAATACAAAATACGTACAAAATAATACTAAGAAGTAATTATGTGAGTAAGATGCGTAATATTTCATCTAGATGCAGCATGTACCAGGCACATGAAAGTAAATAAGATATGCGTAATCCATTTAGATTTAAAAACTCCTTGTATACCAGTTTAATCCTACTAAAAGGTAGCTTTTAAATTAAAATTTAAATCTACTTTGGTAGGTTTTAAATTGTAATTGATTTTGTACACAAAAGCGAGTGGTAATGGATTTAATATGGTAACTCTGTTAATAAATACATTCCATTCCAGAGACGACGATATCGATATTCTCAAAAGCAATAATCCTAGCTAATTGGTTTTATGAATCGGATGCCAGACTAAGGTCAATCACCTCGTGTTATTCTGTCATAAGATTCTCGGAACCCCCAGACATAATTCGACAAATACTCAAATGGACACCTGTATTTGTGTCCGGTGGGTGGTGTCACACGAACACGATCGTAAAATATAGGTGTTTTTGATAGAAACCAGTCGAAAATACGTTTTTAATTTACGTTATGTATGAATGTAGACAAATTTATTGGTTCCGCTCGATATAAGAATGTGTTGGCGGCGCCGTTGGATTTGTTGCGTGCTTGCGAATCTCCATCGGCCTTGACCCGTCTGATCTGCAAAACCCGTCGTAATAATAAAAGTAAAAGCTTTCGCCGATGAGGTTGTAAGAATTGCGTCATACATAAACTTGCTTTCGCTGTAATCCTTAGAGCTCTATTATATTTTGGAGTCATATGAGCCGTAGGTTTCCCTGTCTATGTTGTTTTATGTTGTAAATATGTATTAGAAAAAACTAGTAAATTAACCAAATTACCTATTCTTTAAAAAAGAGAAAAATAGCAAATTCATTTCAATGGCATAAAAGTATAGGCTTTTAGCGATATAAATTATTAGCGATATATTTCTTTAATTTTTTTAAATTTTGCGTTTTTTGTCATTTATTTTAATGTTTTTAAGTAGAATAAATAATAAAGTAATAAATTTATTTTAAATTAAAATTGTTGTCGTTAGCTACTTAAATACTATGAAATACTTTATTTGCAGGGAGAGAGGAATTACATTTAAGTGTGTCCCGTAGATTCCGATTCAGCGGGACTCAAACCAGCATCTTCGCAATTTACTAGAGAAATGTGTTGACCAATTCCGCCACGAATCAAGTTATAAATAAGAACCTTTGAGCGCATAAAGAACAAAATAGCTATTTTTGTGAACCATGTCATTTAAAGTTAAACGTACTCGTTACAAAGCTTAAGATTCTTGCGCCCGAGAGGTCACCGAGGTTCTTGCCATTTGAGAGTAGGTAGGTATTGAAGCATTAAACGACATACCTCCTCTGTTAAAATTAATAAATATTGGTTTTCTTCTGCCAAAACATATGAATAAAATATAAGTTATATGTTTTATTGAGGCGCATGGTTGGGATGATTGGTTATCATTGGATGATTTTTATCAAAGTGGGTGTAGTATTAATGTTAAGAAAATAGTATAAACATGTTTTTGATCTGTGGGCGAAGGCCCGCCTGAGACGTAGAAGGTTGCGTTGAAATTTTTGTCTGTCTGTCTATCTGTATCTGGAACGCGCATCACGCCGATACTACTGAATAAATTCAAATGAAACTTGGCATGATTTGAGTTTATACTACGGAGCAGGACATAAGATACTTTTTATACCGAAATTCAGCACGGTTCCCTTGGGAGAGGGGATGAAAGTCAAAATGTGTACTTGGTTGTAATTCATTGACGCGTAGTCCGATTTATTTCATTCTTAACTTTAAAGATTGTCAAGTAAATATTTCAAGGTCATCGGTTTTGTAGTTCAGGAAATAAAGACATTACAACCCTGAGTATTAGGTCCAAATAACTTGAAATCCGGAATGTATAGGAACCTTCGAGTACATGTCTCATTTTAAGCTGGCAAAGATTTGTAGTACACTTTGTAGTGTACGCTGAGTAGGTAGTCCTATTGTCAAAGATAGTAACGCCACCCCGAACGTAAAACCTGAACGTTTTTTTCGCGTAAAAATTACAAAATTTCAATTCCCTTATTTTTGTAGTTTTAAACCGACTTCAAAAAAAGAGGTGGTTCTCAATTCGACTGTATTTTTTTTAATCGTGTGTGTTTGTTAATTGTAAACCTATTTTAATGATTCTTTTTTTGAATTACTGTCTTCTGAGAAATACAACCTGGGAGTAATTATATATTACTATTCATAATTATATGAATAGTATAATTATCAGCTAAGTAGTTCCCATAATACAAGCTCTGCTTAGTTTTGGGCAAGATGATATCGTGTGAAAAATGTCCAGCATTATTTATTTTATTTTGATATTAACTTGTACAGGCTTTTGATAGTAATTAATTTTATTATTATTACGTAATATTAAACAAAACATATTCTTCTCGGAATCGCTTTCACTGCCATCCTTTACCATTTTTTGTTTTAAATCGCTTATTGCCAAGATAAAGACCACCTAATGTAAAATTTAATCCATACCTTAATTTTTGATGTCATAGATTATCGTGGTGCACAATAAAGTATTAATTCATTCTTAAAACGCATTAGCCTTACCTAAGCTTTTTTCCCGTGACTAATATTTCAAAGCATAATTTATTTCTGGTTTGTACTAGTAGGAGACGGATCCATAATAAAACAAGCAATATAAAAATGTTGTTTGCGACAGACACCTTCCTAGTCATGAAAGGGTTATTTACCTCCGTCTAGTTGGTAACATAATGGAAAAATATGGGAGTAAAACTTCACGAGATCAGCAACGGAGATATAGTGTTTTTAATCTTAACCTCATGGTTCCAGTTTTTTTTGTCGATGGCCACATACAAAATAGTACTACGTGCAAGGAGTCTTGGTAGCAATTCTCGTAATGCTCATCTGCACAAAAGTCAGTTACAGTAGCAAATTAGAAAGTAACCGTACAAGTTACGAACGCAAATTATTAAATAATTGTTGCTTATAATAATTATAAATTTAATTTATTCAGACAACTCAGTCCATTTTGCTAGTATAACTTAAAACTTAATTAACTTATTACTTAATAACTAATAGCGATTTGGTCCTCTGGATGAGTTTCCATACCTGAGGGAAACCAAATTGTTCTGCAATCGCATTTAGGATGCTGTAACTGCTCCCGCGAAGTCTGCTCAGCAATGACGCCGCGTATACATAAAATACCAAGGTTAATGATAAGGTTCTTTATAAAAGTAAGTCTTCTACATTGTATCAGTAGGTATCTGTTGGTTAATATAAGAGTTATTTTCATATTTATACACATCGATTGTTTAAGTAGTATGTTAGAGGTAATTTAATTTTTTTTTTGATCCAGATAACTTTAATTTTACCAAATTTAAGTTATTGCAAACAACAAGATTTTAACAGCATTATGTTTTTGAGCTGATTTTTGAAGGCATGTGCCATCGGTTTTTGTTTTAATAAGCGGCGATGGGCCTGCAACCTGTCACGTGGAATGCTACCTATACTATACAAACGGACATGAGCCAAATAAAATAATAGAACGTTTCTCTGACAACAAATAAAAGACCTCTGTGGCGCGGTGGGTGAAAGTCTTGCGAATGGTTGCGGGTTCGATTCCCGCCACGGGACGATTGAACGATCTGCTAATATTTGTCTTGGGTCTGGGTGTTTTCAAAGTTTTAAAAAAAAAAACCTGAAAAACTATATTACCGCATAGGAAAACTTATTTATACCAATCTATAGCCATCTTTGTATTTTACAATAGTTTCAATGTACCTGATGTTCGTAGAATTATTTTGTTTACCAAACAGTTTATACTACGCTTAGTTTTTTATAAGTGGTTGTCTATTACCTATATTTATCTCCAGAACTATTGATAAATATGTTTTTTTTCCAAGTTTTGTAAAAAAAATACTTGAAGAACTAAATTACCATATCGGGAAACTTATTTTTACCAATCTATAGCCATCCTTGTATTTTCCAACTGTTCCAACGAACCCGATGTTTGTAGAATTATTTTGTTTACCAAACAGTTTATACTACGTCTTAGGTTTTTATAAGTGGTTGTCTATTATCAACGGTGCAAAAACTTCCTCGTTTTCTACAAGGTCGCCAATCTTAATATTACGTAATATTTCAAGTAGATAAATATTATGTTTGTCAATGATTATTTGTTATGACTCCAAAGGTATTCAAGTAGGTGCTTGTAGATGATAAGTATAATAGGTAAAACGTAATTTCAATATTTGAAAATATAACTGTTTGTTTGGTAAAAAACAGTTAATTTCATTCAGCTGTCACTAGTTTTTAATTGAGGAGCATTTTAGTTGCTGTCTACTTCAACATGGATTTGACACGTTAACATTTTTGGAGTACCTACGATTTAAATGTAATTTGACAGCAAAGGCCTCTCTTGGTCTTAAACTGCGTTTGGCGATGAAGCACCATGCAAGACGATTTATAGCTGGTTTGTAGAATTTAATCTCAGTGACGAAGTTCGTGATGGCTCGTCCACCGCAGTGAACAACAAAAACGTCGATGCTGCGCGCCGTATGATCGAAACAGACAGGCAAAAGATTCGGGCATTCCTAGGCATAGGTATGAGTCAGATACAATCAATCCCACACACATTTGGTGTGAAAAAGCTGTGCTTGCGATGGATCCCTCACAATTTGACTGAGGCTTAAAAAAACTAACCGCGTCACTTAGTGCAATGCCATGCTTACCAGATTCAACAAGAGGCATACAATTTTGTCTGGGACATAGTAACAGGTGACGAAACTTTGATTTATAGGTACGACCCCAAAAGCAGCAATCAACGGTCGATTTTCATCACCAAAAGTGGCTGTCGAAAAGTATGAAAAACATGTTTCTGAGGTCACCACGGAGGAGTGGCGTAAATGTATTGAAAATTGGTTTATTCGTATGAAGTGCATTAAAGCAACGGAGAATATTTTGAGCAACAATGAATTCATTTTTTTACCATTCATAGTTTATTCTGCCGCCAAGCAGTAATGCTCTCATTGCTGTGTTCCGATTCACGGTGAAATTAAGACACATGAGATCTTTCAATCTTTGTATCTCAGGGAGGCAACGCGTGATTGATACCGCTGGTATTGCAAGCGTCTATATAAGCTAAGGTAACCGCTTACCAACAGGTGGGCCGTATGCTTGTTTACCTCAAATAAAGTACTAAAGTAGTATACAAAAAAGAAAAATAAAACTGACAATCTGATGGGTCCATTTAACGTAATTAAATAATAAATATTTCTAGACATTTTTGACTTCATTACAACAAACACATAAAATGTTATGTATTAAATGTTATTCAACTCACTTTAGGCTCATCTATGTCATCTGGGATAATCCCCAGGTCGCCTGTAAGCGTGGAATATTATAAGCAAATTATTAACGTTTTATTTTAGTAAAGAAAGCGTGCAAAATAACATGATGGCAGTGACCTTACGTACGCATGAAGTTGCGCAAATCTATGAGACAGGTTACACAATTTGATTAACAACTAGTTTTAAAGAACTGAGGATGTCCATTATGGGAAATACAGTCGTGACGTTTTTGTTTTGATGCTTATAGGCTCTTTTTATTGAGCTATGTGTTACCAGGCTTAACATGACTGAATGCTAGTCCTGAGTGTGATTTGTTTGCGGATGGATGGACGAATATTTTGACAGAATATTTGAAGTTCTGTGAGCGTGATATATGACTGCTAATTTCAATTATTTTATTGTATTTTTGTCATATTTTTCAATTGGTATTATTCTTGTATTATTATTGCTTCTGTTATTTCTTTTTATTTTTACTTGCATATTGTAAATAATGATGACTATCTTTAATTAATGTTATTGGTGCAACCGTTTTAATTAAAGTAAATACAAATACAAAGACGTTTCAGTCTTCTCTACCAGGGGAAGGTAAAACTTTTTCTACACATCTTCATATATCAATGCGTCTTACTAAACTAGAGGTTATAATCATTAAGGTTCATTAATGGTTTTCCTTGACATTGCACTCTGTACGCCACTTATGAAACTGATGACAGGAAGTGCACTTCCCGGAGCCATGACATTGCTCTATAAGTAATGTTCTTCTACAGACTTGTAAAGGGGAAGTTGTTTTCAGTTTCATGAAAAATGTTTTAAGTATAAAGCAGCGCTAACGGTGGAGCCTTAAAATCGGCACGCACCAAATGTGAGTGATGACGTGTTAAATCAAAAAGTACAATCCTACTAATATCATAAATATGAAAGTCTGGATGTTTGTTGCTAAATATCTCCGTGACGGCTTAACCGATTTCGTATCGTGATATATTATCGGAATTACTAATTACGACCCCTATGGTGCAGTCGGCGCAGTGGGCCCGCCTGATACGCAGAAGGTAGCGGGTTCGATTCCCGCTGCAGGACAAATGTTTGTACGATGAGCTAATGTTTGTCTCGGGTCTGGGTGTTTTCTAAGTATAATATATATGTATTTACAATTAATATATATGAGTAGTATATCAGTCATGAAGTTCACATAACACAAGCTCTGCTTACTTTGGGGCTAAATATGTGAAAATGTCCAGCATATAATATAATTAACATATCTCCATCCCTGATTGATTGGTTTCGTAGTTATCTACTAAGACGCTGGCAACGGATTCGCATTGACGATTCCTTCAAATCTTGGTGTTGAACATCGGCCGGTGTACCGTAAGGTGGCGTTTTATCCCCCCTTCGTATTTGTAATTATCAATTAAATTTCACACCAACTCACTTCTCCCTACTATCTCTATATAGACGATCTCCAAATACACACTCAGCCTGCACTCGATGATTTGTCGCTTGCAATAAGGCACACCAATAATGAACTCACCCGTATTCATAACTGGGGCCTATGGCCTTAAAGTAAACCCGAGCAAAACTCAAGTTATCATAGTTGAAAGTCCTCGTCCTATAGCAAAAATAGACTGGTCTCTCTACCTACTCTACCTCTCGTAGAGGTAGAGTCATTGAACGGTGTGACAATTCCTTTTAGAAAGGTGTACTTGTTTCTTTACAGTTTCCCTCCTTTCCGTGTTCTTAGCTCATCAGAAAGTCTTCTTAAAAATACGCACACAGCACTGGCTAACGATAATTCGTTAACGGTCCAAGCAGAGCGACATTGGAACGCATTACCTCAATAAAAAAATCTCTATTCCTAAGTTTGCATGTTTACTGCCAAATATCTCCGAATATATACCGTAGGCTGAAGTTAGTCGATCTTTATATCACAGTCCTTCCCTTTGCCACTCAGTAACTATGTATTTGTTGCCCTCTGTACGACTTGGTTTAACCGTCGTAAGTTTTCCCCTGGTTGTCATGCTCAATTTTGGCAATAGGACCTTTATCATGAATTACCATTCAGAATGGATGAGCGAACGCAGCATGCCTACTTTATCCCGGTAACCTTGATGCTCGCAGGTTTGCATCGCGGCTTACGCTTACACGTGGAGAACTTAAGGGGCGTTTCAATACAAAGTTGCGCTGTTCGATTCCTACACTTATATTACATCATTGACTGCAGATACCTAAATCAATCCGCCATAATTTTTTTTAGTAATGCATGTTTTTTTATATTGATATTCATAGGAATTGAAAATATTATATTTTGAGATTCAGTCCTATCATTGTGCAAGCAACGAATCGATTTCGAAAACTATCAAGAAAATAACTTTTTGTAGTACATGAGATAGGCAGGCAGGCGCCTCTGTCACTATCAAAACAGATGCAATATAGCGTTGTTTAACTTTTATCAGATAAAACGATGTAAGCGCATACAAAAATAAAATTAATGCTTACTAATAATGCCGTTGGATGGTATTAAGATATCAAGAGGAAAGATAGTCCGCATTTTTTATTACCAACCTATAAAATATCTAGAATTTTAACTATTTCAATCGATTAAAACCAAACCTAAATACGTAACCTAATTGTGGTTACGTATTCCTCTACTTGAACGTTGATTTGTTTTTAAGTATTATTGGTCCAAAGTACAAAGAACCAATGTCTATTTTTTTTAATTGGTCGTCACAGGCATTTATTCTGAAATCTTAGCTTTACGTATTATATTAATTAAATAAAGGATTATGTTAAGAGCATTGCGCAAACTCATAGGAGTTGATATCTTTTAACTCTTGAAATATTTGGAGCTAGAGGTAAAAAATAGCATCTTATCTCTTGTACCTACACGTTTTATGTTCTTAGGAAGTCTCAAGTCCACAAAATCAATAATCAACGACAAAGTACCTATAGCAATTCTTTGCTGGATATAGATCTGTTTCATGGCACGACTTAGTTTTGTTAATGCTTGACTTTTCTATAAAAAAAAATACACATTTTAGGCTAATTTGTGGTATAAAGTATCCTATAACTCTATAATGTTTTGACCTTAGGTAGGTTAAAATATTAATAGTTAAATTGAGGTTGAATGTTCGTTGCGAAGTAACTCGGGCTTAAACCCTTGAACTTACAGAGGTCACGTATCATGTTGATCAAAAATACAGAACTGAATAGATTCTCCCTTCCGACCTTTGAATACAACTCTACGATCTCGAGGTCAATATAATAAAAGGGCTAACCAGTTTAAAAGAAAAAACTTATTCGGGATTTCAATAAGCGTCTTATTATTCATAATAGATATGTATGTAGACGGGTATAAACTTTTTACGCGCTTTTGTAAGCTTTCAATTACAAACTGCCAAAAGTTTAACAAATGGTGGGAACGATTGAGTAGGTATAGGTAGTTAGGTACCTAAACCAACTTACACATTATATGGGCCTTGCTTGAAAAATAGTTATTTAGCTGAACAGTGTTTTGTTTTCTACTATATTAGTATACTATATTACTATATTCTTGAATTTGGACATATGAGACATATGAGAGATGACAAAGCCGTGTTCATCAAATCAACTATTTAAAAATCTTTCTAACCAAGCATGCCATTCGTTTTTTACTTGATACATACGTAGGTAAACACAAAAATGTTTTTAGAACTAAGTTAATTAAGTCAGTTTTATGTATTTATATTGTAAAATGTAAACTTTTATAAGCATTCTATTGAAGTATATAGTAGGAAATTTGAAAAAAAATACAGTAAGACAATTTTTTCTTTAAACTTCACGTAGCCGCAGGTGCATTATAAGTTGTTCAACATTGCTCGTTAACTTGCAAAGCCTACTTAGCTGTGATAGTTTTTCTTTCTTATATATACTACCAAGGTGATTTTTTTCACATATCCAAAAACAACCGTTTAGCTGACAGGGAGGGGGATTCTTGACTCTAACAATAATGTAATATTAACTTAATATTTTGCAAACGGATCCCTGAATCGCAAAATGATTATGAAACAACCATAATAATTTTTAAAAACCTATACTACGACACTTCACATTATGGGATAGACGAGAAAAAAAACATCCCCACTTTTGGGCAGGGGACGAAAACTAAAAAAATGTGTTTCAAGATTTTTATTTGACCACTTTCTCGGCGTGATTAATATATTAGCTGTAATTTACCCATGCCAAATTACAGATTTCTTATACTAAGAGTTCTGAGCTAAGCCGCAGACACACAGACAGATAGATGGACGGTCATGACGAAACCACAGATGAAACTATAAGGTTTCCTTGTTGACTACGGATCCTTTAGGATTATTCGTTATTTCACTAAGACCCTGCATATATAACACAGTTATGGTATGTTACATGATGGTTTAATGGTTGAAGTCAGCCCATAAAATAGTAAATTCTATAAATAAAGTAGAAGCTTACCTCGGAAAACAATTAACATTGAAACCGCCATGGCTAATGTCATGGCGATATAGGTAATTACCTGATATAGGCAGGACACACTGGGTGCATTGATGTGAATTTAGCAATTTTACGAGACACACGATGAAGTAGTGAGAACTTTTGTGTAGAATGCGACCCGAATCCGGGCCTGGATTTCTGGAGGCTTTCCTTCAATTACATGACTATGATTTAGCTATGATCATACTTATACAATCATAACAAAGTCTATGAAATAACGCGTCAATGGAAAATGTTTCTAAAGATAAAAGTCTTCGAAGGCCGACCTAGCTCAATTTTGCCTAAAGTCACAGACACTCATACTAAGAATGTATCAAGTAAATTTTTACAAGATACAAAAAAACCCGACGTGTTTGTCTGCCTCAAACAAAGCAGAGCTTGTATTACGAGAACTACATGATATATGAAATGCTATTTATACTCGAATATTTACTTTTTTGTAAATATATACTCAGTGCATAGATCGGTTTGAGTATGTAGGGGGTATCAAACAAACAAGCACATAATGTGGTTATCAAAAAAGACCCTAATAAGAATGCAACTTTACGGGAGTAATTAGCAATGAAAAAGGAATTTAGTTATCAACACTCAATTGTGTGAATCATGATTTTAATCTGAGTGGTAATAAGATGAATATCGCATAATTAGAAGGTCGCAGGACATTCATTGTTATAAATGAGATCAGGGTATTGTTGTTTGAAATAAATCAAAAAGATATACATTCAAGTTTAAAACTTTATTGCAAACAAAACTTAGTTTTATAAAAACTTAAAATAGTATTTATAAAAAAAATATATAACCGTATTATTTACAAACGTGATGTAATATATTTTATTGAAATTACTTGTAGGTAATAAACAGTTTTGTTTAAATCAAATAACATACCGATTAACTTAACAAATACTATACTAAATTAAGCCACGTTAATAATAACAAGGAAAAGTCTAACAAGCATAGAAAGAAGTTATAAATAGAAGGAACTTTATTAGGAACAATAACAGAGGCGGATTTTATATCCAATTTCTAATTTTATCTTATAACAGGAAAATCCTAACGCCTAAAACTTTTACCAAACGATCACATAACGGTATCTAGAAAACTATACATACCTAGTAATTATTAAAAACTGTCAAATTTATACAATGCTTAGGTATTGCCGTCTCATATCACTGGATACTGTCAAACAGTGGCAGAGCTACTTTTAAGTAGTGCTTACATTTAAATATATTTTCTAAGGCCGCTAATAGTAAAACTTAACACTTATTAATTATAATACAACCATCATCATTACCACATTTTTGAAGTTTTAGTTTTCCAACTTACAAGTTTTTTAGTTCATCAAAATTAAAAAAGTATAGTAAGCATAATAATATTAAAACTAGTCTTAAACCTAACTTAAGATTGTTTGAAGACAAATGTTTTGAAAATGTATACTTACATTTTGTTTCGGGAATCAAAATTTTTCAGCCGGCTCTTTTTAGGAAGATATGTTAGTAAGCTGCTTTTTATGATAAAACATCCACCACCAATGTTATATAAAAAACGAATAAAAATAAACTTGTGACTACAATCTCAATTAGTAAAAACAAAACTACATGAAGCCGGCCGAATTCGATTTCATGACTCGTTTTCGGAAACTAAGCACCGAATTCTCTAATACATTTTGACTCGCACGCGTTGTCTTTTTCCATTAGAGGCTGACCTTTTCTTTGCCTGCATTCGAAATCAAAATTCTGAACTGGCAGCTTAAATTGATTTACTGAATCATAAAATTAAATTTGGAAAAAACATAAAAAGCTTTTTAAAAATAATCCTTAAAACTACGTCTCTTGCTATGGTAGTCGTCATTCAGACGATACGAAATACCATAAGTCGTGCGTGGCAATATAAGGTAACCATAGGGTTTCATACCTATGTACCCTATGGTTATATACCCGAACCTTCGGGTTCTATGTAACCAGGTCGGGGGTTGAACAGTCCCCCAAAATACGCGCTTGAATTTTCACATAGCGCCTAAATAGTCTCCTAGGGAAGCCCCTATTTGACTATGAATTTGGGCCAATGTTTCCGAGACCACTACCGATTGATGATGATTATGACATATCAGATCAGTGCAAATCGTCATGATGCGAGCATGGGACCCTTTTAGAATTTTAGTTAGCGTTGTTGGGAAACGATATAAAAAGCGTCAGTTTTCTAATTTTTTGAAGCACAAATCAAAAGGCACTGGAGCATGGGTGGTCCCCAAGATACCTTCCAAGCCCGGTATATCTTTGCCGTCAGGCATGAAGAACTCATAATGGTTCATCAGATTGGCAAGGAACAAAAACAGTTCCATCCTAGCTAGCTGGGTACCCAAACACATGCGTTGTCCTACACCGAATTGGGCGAAAGTTTCCGAAACCTGGAGCTGTCCCTTCTTGATGAATCTTTCTGGCTTGAACTTGTAAGGTTCCGGGTACAGTTCAGGGTCTACGTTCATTTTGTTGATGAGTGGGATAATATGTGTGCCGGCCGGTATTGTGTAGTTGTCTATTTTCCATTCACTGTAACAAAGATTTATTTGGATAAGACTTACTAAGAAGTCAGGTTGTGCTCGGAACTAAATTTCAGCACATACCAAATGTTTGGGTAATGTTTCATAAATATTTTTAAATAACTTCTATCCACAGCTTCGGCCGCGTGGAACCAGGACCAAAAGTACCAGTATGTGTTATTCTTGGTCATAAATATTACTGATTCTAAATTTCGTCCAAATCGATTCAGCCGTGATGAAGATTAATAGCAATAACAGTAATACGTAATAGAGTATCCCTAACTAATTAGTGCCTAGTAGTGCCCCGCCGGTAAAAAAACTTAAAAAATGTTTCAATATAAAAACTTAAAGATTATTGACTTATACATATTTCTGTAGTACATCATTTTCACGTATAACCAACCAATTGGTCAGCGCACGCGGATAAAGCAGCCAAGTAGAGCTTTGTCTTCCGACTTGATTTACAAATATTTAGATTTCGAAATGAAAAAATGTTTTTATCTAAATAAAATATAGCCTATTGCCGATTAGGAATAGTATAACTTTTTATTCATTTTATTCATCGTCTTATAGAATTTTTAGAATCGGTTGGCTGTAAGCTAGCCTATGAACTTATAGACGTTTGGCGCGTCGCCCACTCAAGAAGTGGTATTTATCCCTAGTTACAAAAAGGTTCGAAAGGTGCGAACATGTCATATATTCTATCAGAAACACTTACCTAGTATTCACATGCGTAGTTCCCAATGGCACCAGCGACACAATCCGCAATGTCTCGAATACGATCGCCTCAACGTACGGCAACTGAGACCTGTGTTCCAACGTGACCATCTGTCCGAGCCCCACGACTTTGCACAAGTCCTCTCTGACCCTCCGAGCGACTTGAGGCTCCCTCATCATCATAACTAGGCACCAGACCAGGGCCGTGCGGGAGGTTTCCATGCCGGCCGAAAAGAGGTCGTTCATCACTTGAACAACTTGTTTAGCTGGAATTTCAAAGTAACGTTAGGCGAGCTGAATACACATGACTACACGATTCGTTGCATTTTGATCAACATTTTGATACGTTTGCCTACAATACTAGGTAGGTATACTTACCTGGTACCTCTGTGGTTTTAACCAACTTAAAAAAAAACACCGTGAAGAAATTAGCGTGCCTTGATTTAAAAAAAATAATGAATGTTCCATCGGTTGGTGTTCCAATATGGGCTTGCAATCTGTCACGTGGAATGCTATCTATTATATAAATATAGGCATGTGCCATATATGATGTTTGGACTTAACTCTGATAACTTCCACTTGGTAAATCAAAGAACTACGTACTGACAATAAAAGCCCTTGCATAAAAAACAACGTTCTGATATGGTAAAAAAAAAAATATACAAATACATATTTGATGGGCAAATATCATGGGTATAGTCAAGCCCCATGGGTGTTTAGGACTATGTATTTTTGTGTGTACGTCGACTACTCCAATGCATCGATATATAGGTTTTATGTAACTTGAAAATTACAATTTACTTTATCGCAACAAAATTCATACAAAAGACATCAACGCGCGAGTACCGTGGTATGAGCTCGTCGCACTAGTCATATGTTTTAAAAACATTAAGTATTAATTGTTCATGTTGTTTGATTCATGTGCCAGATTCCCTTTACTGCGTTGATATTGATAAGTTTTAAAAATTTACTTTTATATAAAACGGTTTCAAGAAACCGATTTATTTAATAGTTAGCATTCCACGTGGCAGGTTGGAAGCCCATATTGGAAAACCAAACGATGGAACATGCCTTCAATTTTTTTTATTCTAGGGCACGCCAATTTCCTTACCGGTTGGTACAGTAATTCATTAATATATACCGCGATTAAAATAAATCGATGAATTATACCAAAATTATTCCTTGCGTATTATATCTACTAACCTGGATCAGTGCCCGGAAAAATTGTCGAAATCTCATTTTGATTTTCAACATCTTCCTTTTCCAGCTCCATTTTTTCCAGATAGTAATCCAAAAGGTCTGCGGCCTCGTAACACTCCGACGTGACCTGGCGTTGCTTTTGGCGTTCAAGGAAGCGGTCTGCATGGAACTTGCTGATGTCTTTTAGATTCCTTTTCATTTCATCCATAACGGCTTGCTTTCCGGGCAGTTTCTAAAATAAGATTTATGTTAGCCGGTTATACCATAGTCTATGAATTTATTTCAAAAATACATATTGTTTATTAAGTAAAAACAGCGAAGTTTTAAGGTATAGCTGAGCAGGCTTGCAATTATTAACTCCTCGTTTCAGTTGATTGTAATTTGATCGATTTAAGCGATAATACCGACCATTGTACCTTGAATTTTAATAGGTTATCAATTATTTTGTTTATATTATATATATTTACTTACCAAATAAGCCTTTACATGTTCTCCAAAATGCACCGATCCATACAGCTTCATGCCTCGTGTAACTCTTTCGTTGAACAATTTGAACTCTTCGCTATTTTCTTCGAAACGGAAACTCATCATCAGTTGGCATATAATATTGTGCATGTGCCGACCTATCACAAACGTTGGGTCCACTGGTTCTCCCTTGGACTTGTTCAGAGTTTCTAAGAGTTCCTCCATTTCCATCTATAAGAACAATAAGTCATTTTTAGATAATGGTAACTAGAGGCTAATAAGAACAATAAGTCATTTTTAGATAATGGTAACTAGAGGCTAGCCCACGGCTTCACTTGGGTCGTATTTGGGTAAAAAAATTTGGCTTGATTCAACGACTTGATCGATTTTGCTTGATTCAAATTTTCGTTCAGTTGTTACTTAGATTATTAGTAACATAATATTATAATATTAGAAGGATTTCGAAAAAGATGAGAGACCCACGAGGAGGATCCTTCTACCGTGGGAAACAGATGCAAGTTTATAGCAGATAGCTTACCATTATGAACTTTTCGAAACGCTGATTCGGCCAAAGCTTGATTCCAAGCGCACGGAACTTCTCGTGAAGGAACTGACGCTGCTTTTTCCATAGAGGACCTTCACTTAATATTATACCTGTAAAAAATGGTATTCAATTAATACAAATTTACAAATGTACGCATTGTAATGTTTAGTTTTAATATATAATTAAGCCACATGTAGTTTTCCGCGGATAGTACTAGTAATGCAATGTAAGTAAACAAGATTATTAAAATAGTAGGTAGCTGAACTATAATGACCTGTTTACAAAATGTTAAGGATAAACACCAGACACTCACCAAAACCACCCATCAGATTATTCAAAGGTGTATCCGGACGTCCAGTAGAGTCATGCCTGTAGAAAAGTTCCTTCATCATCTTGGCTGATCCGATACACACTATTAGATTGCTGCCCATTTTTACCGAGAAGATGTCACCATATTCAGCGGACTTCCTTAGATACCATGACGGGGGAGAACCGCGGTGCTTCATGAAAGGCAAGTATCCTAGCAAAGGTATGCCCCAAGGTCCTGGCAAAGGTATTCGTAAATAAGTATTATAAGCCCGTTATTTTAAATTTCAACTGTCCAATTGTTTCGAAACGGCCTCATATAAATTTATAGACAAAGTTAAACTACTGAGCAGATAAAACTTTTTTAAATATGCTGTATCGCATGTAAACTTACCAGGCGGAAGATTTTTGTAATAATTTATATTTTTTATAACAATCCACGTGATAAACGAGAAAAGTAGGACATATTTTATTTCATTGAGAGACAAGTAATTAAACGTTGGAGAAGATATCATTAAATACAAATTATAAAATAGTTTCACCATTTTGGTACTAATTATAAAATAGTTTCACTGGTAAATTTTTATTCACTTTTTAACATTTAAGTCAAGTAAGTCACTATAAATTAGTGCTGATATTAAATTAACTTGTCAAGTATTATTAACTAATCAGCTCGCAGCTAGATTTGAAACGAACGATTTATAACTGAATTTAAAAATGTCGTTCAAAGTGATACATAGACGAATGAGCGTTGCAGCTGAGCTCAGATAATAGGTATTTATCGCAGATAGCGAGTAACCCAAATGTAAAGAAGCAGCCGCACATGGTGGTATTTATATGAAACGGAAAGATACGAGCGGTGACGTCACCGATGGCGCTTAAATGTGGATGATTATAATTATCTAATGCGATATTGAACGATAAGTGTATTGATAACCTACAAAGGCATAATAAGTACTTGCATATTTCCATAACACTTGCATATTGGACATTGATCTCAATAAAATCACGTGAAAATATCTGTTTTTTATATTTATGAAATATAAAATACAGATACTTCATACAGGGTTCAAGGTTCAGGGTTCAGCAAGGTCCATGGGAAAAAGAGAGGTGGATAGCCTCATGGTTTATAAGAATCACTCAATGGATGTGTCATAATTTTGGATAGTTTAGGTTTTATTTGCATATGTGTGTAAACTAAAGTTGAAGTTCTAAAACTAAAGTGTTAGAAATTATAATAAAACTTTTTTGGGTATTCTCCTGTAGGTACATTTAAAGTGTGGGATGAACAGGTCTCTAGAAAAGGTTTCGGTAATCAGTAAATAATTACGATTTTAAAGTAGTTACCCAGTTAAGTGTGCACTCCTTTAAAAAGTGTCCTAGAAGACGAAAACCGATTGGTCCGACTTCCAACAATTAGTAAAGGAGATATGACGCATGAAATTCGGGACCCTAACATAGACTGACTCGACACGTTTTGGGTAGTTTTATTTCTTGTACTAGGAAATCTACTCGCCACGTGTTACTGCGCAGGTAGATAAAATAAGGCATCGACGCATATGTCGCCAGTTCATCGACCGCCAAGGTCACCTCATTTATCTCCAAGGACTTACATAAGCAACGATAAACATCGGATAGAGTTTATTGGCCTTATGACTGATAGAATTCCGGGTTCAACGTTCTTGCAAGGACGCTCGATGACAACTAGTTTTGCTGAGCAAAATAATACGTAAGTGATAGTAATAATACGATATTGCCTCGACTCTAATTTCAGTAGTCAAGAAGCATTATTGCTTATTCAATATAAACGCAAGTAACGCAAAAGATTGATTGAAATTTTACTATAATGTAGAAATCATGCTATCGGTCTGTGACTTCTGACAATGAACTGAAATAAACTCTAATGCATCATTCGTTGTACCTGCATAGATACAAGCAGGTGAATTCGTTATGTAGTGACGAAAAGTACATAATCTATCATGTGTTTTGTTTTAATTCAAATTGTGAAGTCAAGGTACTCTGCTGGTGTCAATGTTCGTATATATTTTTTATTGGGAAGTCATCGGCTTGAAAATGTCAGTGGGAGGTTCTTTGGATATAAGTGATTTGTTGTTTTTACTTCCCCATCTCTCTTACAAGTAGAGAGTATAAATATCAAATACCGGTAACAATCGGAATCGCGTACTTATGAGTATTAGTGCTGTGAAAATGTTTCCTTGTTTTCTACTACAGGGGATCTATGTGGTAGGTTCAGCCGTACTGAGACCCTCAACTGGCTTAAATGGCAATTGAATAGGCCTCAGTCGCTAAAAAAATATGGCGCTCCCGTGGCCCATTCGATCACTTAATGATCACAACTCATAGATACTTTTTTATAACCCGCTTTTTCGGCTTACTTTTGTTTTGAATATATTATCGATACGCAAAAACGTTATTTTTTGTAAATAGGATTTTTTAGATGTTGCGAATTAATAAAATCTAATGTAATTATGGAATATTTGTCTTTTCAGATTAAACTAGATACTTTTAACTTAATATTGCTGGACCTATAATTTGTAGTTTAATAGATGGAATAGGAATACAATAGTTCGAATTAGGTACCTCCTCGTAATTTTCTTCAATACATAATCTAAGCTGATAGTGTGGGCTAATACCTAAAGAGGTTATTGAACTGGAAATTAATGCAAAGATAACGATTGTTATTACATAAAACCGTACCCATTTATCTGAAATCGTGATTACGAAATGACTTCTAAAAGATGTAAAGTCAAAAAACAGTTTGTGGAAGACTAGCGAATCGCACATGATATAACAAATTGGGTATTTTTTTTTCAGATGACCTCTATTTTTTTTATCTCAAATGATAAAGTTTTATTTTTATTTTACAAAAAAAGTTTTATTTTTTTTACAAAAAATGATAACATTTTTTTATTTGTTTTTTTATGTCAGCTCTTGGATTCTCTATCGTGTTTACTTAGTCGAGACTATTCCAATACTATGTGTAGAATATGAAGAATGTTCTTATACAAGCAGTGAAAGGAAAAAACAATCCTAATAATAATATGATTAGCAGGATGTTTGAATGTTTGTTATCAATATACATCGTAACGGCTGAACCGATTTGGATGATAGACTAGAAATAGCTCGAACATGTATTTATTAATACTTCCGCACAAACAATGTAGTGCTAGACTTAATGCTTAATGCATTTTCTACCAGCCAAGGTATAATTACATACCTAATACAAATATAACATAAAAATAATATATTTGAAATATAAAAATAATTTATAAGATATTAAAATATACTTACAAATAAAGTACTTAAATATCAATCGGTAGTGGCATCAGAGGTAGGCATTTAATTGATTTTTATTACATTCTACACAGTATTTTATATAAAGTGCAATAAAGCATAACCCTGCAGTTTCAAATCGATAATTTTAATCGATGAAACAAAGTATGTCGCTATGCAATTTAAATCGATCGCAGCTGCGATACAAAGAAATGTCTAATAATATTTTTTAGTTCACCAAGAAAGTAGGCCGTCCATCGTCGAGATTATATTATCTTATGCGTGAACGATGTAACGATAGATGATAGTGGTCAAACAACGACCTATGTAGTATCTTCAATAAACAAGAATGAACGCAGATATTTTTGTTTTAAAAATCTTTAAATGAATTAACACAACGACATTTCACAGTTTTTTTCAAACTAAATACAGTGTAGTTTAGATTATGTCCACAGGATAAACTGCCTTGGAACGGGAAAGCCGCGTAACCAAGCTACAAAAGTGCTACGAGATCCGTAGCACTTCCTTTCAACGTTGCATTTTTGAGCAAGACGATTTTTTTACAATGGCATTGCTTGTTAATTTTTCTTTGATGGTTTCCCTAGAAACTTGAAAACTTCAACTTGCTAAAATTAATTTGTCCTATTTGTTTTATTCCACTCAGCGTGATCACTGGCTTAAGCGATAGAAGCACAGGCATTTAAATAATCCAATGAAGATTATGTTTCTGACACATCACTTTCTCTCTAAGGAGGAAATGACAGGATTATTAGTACCAATCAAAATGTAGAGCTTGCGTCCCGTCAGTGTCGCTGCGTGGCAACAGTAGACCAGCCACTCGCCGGCCGTTCATATCAATGAACGAATTCGGTCATGGGAGTCACCGCACAGCTGGCTCGATATTCATTTTCTCATTTCACTTTCGTCGATACGGTCCGAGGCGAGGCTCGCTGCGAACGGTGTGCGGTGTCGTTGACCCGCCGTCCTCGCTCGTGTGCCGATTAGATAATTTCCGCAGTTCGTTGTCAAAATACTCATGACCTAATGGTACAGTGAATAACGCGGGTCGACGAACTACAGATCTCGAACACACTACGTGATCGCTTCACCGAAATTTCGATTGTAGAATCGTTATCGGACCTGGAGATTACGTTTTTATCGGTTCGTATCTTGGTGATTATGTGTTATCTAGCCTAGATAATATTTGTTTCAGTTTATGAAAAGTCTGTAAAATAATGAAGGCAGTAGGTTGATAGGTTGTTATACAACGTTAGATAAAAATACCTACTACCTAACTAAATCTTGGCTCAGATTGCACTTAAATAGAAGTGGACTTACATATTTTTAAGCTGGGAATGTAATTGTAAGCACCTCGTCGTAGGTAGGTTATTATGCTGTTAGAAGATCAGATCATTGATCTTTGCCGTGTTTGACTCACTAACCGCCAGTCACCATAAGTCCTAGAGACCTTAAAAGAGGGTATGTTCCTTTTAATGAGTACTAAAAAAACAGAGCTCAACCCCTAGTAAGTATTGCGGTTGTTTAAACCTTTAAGAAAAGTAAATCATTTAAAAAAATATATATATTTAATATAAACAGTCACGATCGTTTTTCCACTAGATAGATAAATAAATAAATAATGCTGTGCATTATCACACAGCATCATCTAGCCCCAATGTAGCCAAAGCTGTGTTATGGGACCTGATATACTACTTATATATATTTTATTTGTAGAAACATACATATTTTACATAAAAAACACCTAGACCCGAAACAAATGTATGCAGACTATACATACATTTGTCCCGCAGCGGGATTTGAACCTGCAACAATCTGGTCTCAAGCGGCCAATGCACCACAGAGGTTTAAATAAATAAACTCTTTACTGTGCGTAACACCAGTATACAAAATACAAAACATAACTAAAACAACACAAAACATAAGGATGCACAATGGGAAAACTTATCACAGAAAGCGATTTCTTCCAGACAACCATAGGATAGAAGAAATATGTGTATGAAATCGTTCACATCGCCCGTTGGACAATATTGCTGAGAGATATTTTTGTTAGATTCCCGGCCCGGTATCAGTACTGACACGGTACGGATAGAAGAAACAAGCGTGACCAACCAAATCTTACAAAGGTTATTCCCCATTTGTTTATCTTTTTGCATATATACTATTATTTGCAAAATAGGCAAAAAATAGTTGTCTAAACTACTTGAAAGAAACAACCTCTAATCGCAGCTAGGACACTGTAGTGCCAAAGTTTATTGACCTGCAATTTTTTTGCATAACCACCTCTCAATATGTATAAAGACGGCCGCAGATTTACACGTCTCTACCATTCAAGCATTATGGATACCTAATGCGGTAGTACCTGGTCATAAATAGCATGGAATGTTTTTCTTGGACTAGCACGGACCAGAATACGGGTGATTGTAATTCAGGAACAGGGTTTGACGTCAATAGTATTGTAGTGCATAAAAGTTCGTCAACACAATACGCACTTATCTGTTTAATGCAGAAGGTAAATAATCGCGCTAAGGTAAGTGCACTTCATAGGATAATGAGGCACTTATCGAACCAACTAACTGGAACTACAACATGCTCTTAAATTCTTCTTAAAAGTATTGTTTTGATAAAATCTCGTTTAAAAATCCGAGAGCTATCATGAGCGCACTAAAAGTGTATCAGTATTTTTAAAATTAAAACAAGCTTTAAGATCATAGTTAAATTGAATGTTGAATATAATAATGTATATTATTTTCGTAAGATCTAATTTTAACTTCTAAAATATACAAAATCTTTGCGTGACCACTGGCTGACTGACAATCGTACGAAAATACACCAGCGGGAATATGAAGTTTGTTTAGAAAAAAAACTTGCTGACGAAGTCCAGTTCCATAGTAAAATAAACAGTGTCTGGAAAAATCTACAAGGTCTTGGAAAAAAAATCGTTGTAGGTAGGTAATCATGCTGTTAGAGGATCAGATCATTAATCTTTGGCTTGTTTGACTGACTAACCGCCAGTCACCGTAAGTCCTAGAGATCTTAAAAAAAGGGTATGTTCCCTTTGATGTAAGGGTACTAAAAGAGCTCAACTCCTAGAAAGTATTGTGGCAGTTAAAACCTACTGCAGAATCTCAGCGCCACTGAAATCAGCAAAAACTTAATAGCATCGGACTTTGTTCCTAACAAAACGGCCATGAAGAATGCCGATATAAAATGCATATTAGTGGATTTTGTTAGGTTATGCACCTAACCTGTGTCAGTGAACGCACGAACCGTGCGAGGTCGGCCGATCACCTCCCTTATGTAACCACCATAAACTGCAGTTGCTATTCGAAATACTACGAGACAGGTCTTTGATCTTGCGAATGCATAGCCGATAAACCTACCTGCTATTTTGATACTAGACTTTAGACGGGCGTGCGGTCCTTCGCCATTGAAAAATATTGAGCAGTAGTATTTTGTATAAAGTACATATGGCACTTCACTTCCAAAACAAAAACCTGGATCAGTTGTAATCGGGTTTTAAAATTTTAAGGGTTCTTTCAGTACTTTTGGAGCCATATTCAAACTTTCACATACAAAAATTAGTGAGGTGTCTCTATTTTATGTTCCTTGAGGTCGTTGACTTTTGAGGTAGGTAGTGGACTGATTAGGGCTGTTTATATTTTGGACACGTTTACGACCGAAATACGTACGATACCTAGCTTTCAGCGCCTGAATATTGATGCGTGTGAAACTCAGAATTCGTAATGGCAATAATGTGGCTCAATCGTTTTACTTCCGGGTCTATTGTCGTCAAGGCATGTCCAGTCCAGCACCCGCAGACTACCAATCAAACGACGATAGTTATGTACCTAGTCATCATCATCAACGTAGAAGTCGATGACCTGTAGTTAGCTGGACATATGCCTTCCCTAGAGTGTTATGGTAAAATCCAAAATGTAGAATACGTTTCGTCAATAATACAAACGTAAAGCCACTGACGTCATAGTTCTTAGAATTAACAGTTGAAGTCAACTAATTCTAATAACTATGACGTAGGTTTCCACTTGGCAATCGCTGGGGAATAAAGGTTCTCCTTTAGAGACCACGTACCGGACTTATTCTTTTTAGTCTTATATGTTTGTAGTGCTCGAAATAGGTACTTTGATTACTAATCAATGTGATTAAAAGTCTATAGTAGACTTCAAAAGGCAAAATGAATATAACGTTTTGCAAAATATGAAAATCAAAGACAGAAATAGCATGAAAAAATATTTTATTGATTTATATAATATAAACATTAAATACAAAACAGCTTTAGAATTCAGTAATATGACACAGTTTAGCTTATTCTTACGCAGTAATATTTTCTTACAACGCGAATTTAGAATCTTAGGCAGTAGATGTAACATTCTATCACAAAATGTAAGTATGTACATACAAATATTAATATTATTAGCATTTTTTTTGTTCGAAACACGTCCTCGTTATCTAACAATGGCCATCCAAAATACTAGTATTGCATTGAAATGCTTTTCATGTATTTTAACACGTTGACTGTCCCGCCTATTTTAAGAAATTTTCTGGTACGTCCATTTGTTTTTTTTTTATAAACTACTTTATTTTATGATCAAAAGAAGGCCTGATACGTTGATCACTGCGTTATTATACAGCAGGCCTGAATTTCAGCGTGAATTACATGTAATGCATGGACGTCTCAAGTCAATTATTGTGAATTACATATAATGCATGGACATTTGAAATAAAATTTAAAAGATTGAATCGTTTTTTTGCTTTGGTAACCGTGTGTAAAGTTTCATTCTTTCAATCAGCTGATTTTGCGGTCATAAAGAATATCTGTCAAAAAGTTTCACAAAGTCTGTAGGTAGTTCCTGTGTTGTGTTTTGACTACTTTTGTTGGATAGTGTGAATAAAAATGGCGCGACCTATAACGGATGAACAAATACGGCGCATTTTAGAGGACAGTGATGGTGAGGATGATTTCATAGATCAAATGGATGACCTGGCCATTCAGGACTCCATGGCTGAAGAATTTTTAGAATCAGATACTTACTATGCAAATGACGATTTTCTAACAATGGAGGAGGACGTGATTACCATACAACAAAAATGAAGATGCTAGAGGGGCATCAACATGTCATAAAGAAGTTACTTAGACTGGAAACTAGTGAAAAAATCTTGTTGTCAAACCCTAGTTCAACTAGTTCTCTGAGTCAAGTCAGCCACAAAATGACGCGCATAGCCAGAAAACCCAATGGGAAGATTTGCCAGAAACGGTGCGCAAGTTGTTACAAAAAACTTAAAGAAACTGGCTCCACAACTAGTGATGCAAGAAAAAAGGCCACACAAGTAATTACGGAGTGTCTTCTTTGCAAAAAAGCATTTTGCCTAAACTGTTTCAATGAAGCTCATTAAAGACTTTTTTTTTATTTCAGACGTCCATAAAAAATAAAATAATAAAAAAAATCGATGGGACATTTTAGTTTTATTTTCACCAATTCATTGTTCATACGTCCCTAGAAAATCAAAGCTCTAACTCACACGTCCAGCCCAGGAAACGCGATTCAGTTGTCTTTGGCAAATGCATTACATGTAATGCACGAACGTCACAGCCAGACCAAAAATGCATTACATGTAATGCACGGACAGTCAACGTGTTAAAAGGTGTTATAACTATACCCAACAGTTATTTTACTTACTAAATTTAATTTGGGCTAAAAAAGCAAACTATTTAAATTTTGCTAACTTGCCATAAAAATGAGCCCCTCAGACAATCATCTCTTTGTCTTATAATACAATTTTCAAGAGTTTGTTAAAACATACCGAAAAAAAACTATTCTACATTTTCAGTCAATTTAATTTTAATTCGTTTTTTTTTCGGTCTGGCCTACTTGATTACAACAGTCGATTAGTATTTTTTACCAGGTTTACAACTTTAACTGTGAATCAAAAATTGGAATGAATAAATAACAGTGGTACACCATTATCACACCAGCGTCTATTGCCGTTAACTAGTTAGTTAGCTAGTTAACGGCAATAACTAATGGATATTTAAGTAGCCCGCTAAAATTATAGAGATCTTTGTATTTTAGTTTATTTGATGAAAGTCGCCTCGGTTTTAGCGCACTTATTAAATAGGTACCATGCCCATGTAGTGGAGAGTACATAAACTTGAGAGCATTGTTGTAGTGCACACATCAATTTGAGAGCATTACTTTGTGCGCACATACATTCGAGAACATTGTTGTAGTGCACACATAAATTTTAGAGCATTGTTGTAATGCCCACATACAATCGAAAACATTGTTGTAGTGCACACATCTATTTTAGAGCATTTTTGTAGTGCGCACATAAATTTGAGAGCGTTATTTTGTGCGCACATACAATTGAGAACATTGTTGTAGTGCACACATCAATTTCAGAGCATTGTTGTAGTGTACACATCAATTTGAGAGCATTGTTGTAGTGCGCACTTTAATTTGAGAGCACACATAAATTCTGGTGAAAGAATCCAATGGTGCAAAACGGAGAATCGACGAGCACTGATTCTCGCCGCCTAGCTTACATAAAAAGGCATATTCCCTAACTCCTTTGTAGCCAGTCTAGCCGCCCTGTTCAACGTCCCGTTACAATGTGTGTGGAGCGCGTCTAAACAGTCAGTTTCTTTTTTACTCCACTTGGACTCCATCGCCGCCGAAAATGCCGTGCAAGAGAATGCACAGAGCAAGCTTATGAGAATGCACACCCTCATTCTTAGCGCATCACTCGGCTGTTCCAATAAACACATGAAGTTGAAGCTTTTGTCGTCGAAAAGTACTCTTTCTACTACGTCGGCGTGTTCGGGCAAGTCTTGTAGTATGGTGATCATTAGACCGACGATGTTAAGGACTATGCGAGGTGCTTTCGAATCTGTAAAAAAATGGGTTTTCAGTATCTTTCTTTTGCTGCAAAACTAGCTAAATATTACCATATAGTTAATTTTGATACTATACGAACTACCTATAGTCTGTTCAAGGAAACTAATAATATAGGTCGTTCTTGCACAACTGCATAATAGTTAAAAGGAGGTTGACTGGACAGTGGCGACTGACGAAGTCCCGTGATAACCTTAATAGTCTTTCTCCGTGAACAGAGTTTACTGCATTTTTATTTATTTTACATTGAGAGAACGCACTTCTAAGAAAATTAGTAAATATTAGTCGGATCAATGCGAATCTTTTTGTGTTTTTTATGTAGATTTTTTATGAGAGTTAATAAATAAGCCGACACATACATTTCTTCATGCTATTTAATGCTTCAGCATCAGAACAGCAAAAATTCTCATGGAACTAACAGAACACTAAGAGGCGATTTTTCAATAGTCAGATAACTCACTGGATATCTTTAGCTAATCCGTGGAATCAATTTGACAAAAGTTCTCAAGAAATCAAGCTTTGTTTTTTTTTTTCAAATAAATTCCACAGTGTTATCTGATAATTTAGAAATCGTCACTAAGCGGCAAAGTTTTTGAGGACTAAAAATTTTATTTATCAAAAAGTTTAGTCCTCAAAATCTAGGAGTTCATTTATCTGTGTTGTTTTTTTTTAATTATTATAGTAGCCTAGCACGCTGATTCCTACCGCTGTGGCGCAGTGGGCAAATCATTCATGTAGTTCCCATAATACAAGCTCTGCTTAGTTTGGGGCTAGATGATGCTTAGTGAAAATGTCCAGCATTATTTATTTATTCATTAAGTTTGTACATTGTTTGTGTGCTTATTGCACATTATTGCTTATTGCATAAAATAAATAAACTTTTAATTAGTCGGATATCATCATTGGGCTGTAATTATAATATACAAACTCATAAGCAACGCGCGTGTAAAAATATTCCATGCCCAGCGTTAAAAACTGCCTACGCTTGAATCATCTAAGAAAAATGTCTGTTGCTAGATGCAAAAACAAAAGTCAGCAAAGAAAATAGGCATTTTTATGTACAAATTATTAAATTGTTTTGAGTGATAGTTTAACGTCAGCGGTTAGTGAGCAGACGGCCCGTAAGCATTGCCAAGCCTAAGGGTCGGTTTACATTACTTAAATAAATAACACAGCATCATCTAGTCCCAAACTAAGCAGAGCTTCTATTATGGAAACTACATGACTGATAAACTACTTTTTTTTTTATGTAAAAACATACATATTATACATAGTACACCCAGACCCGAGACAAATATTTGCAGATCATACAAACATTTGTCCCGCGGCGGGAATCGAACACGCAACCTACTGCATCCCAGACGGGCCTGCGCCCACAGCACCACAGAGGTCGTCACACACTACTTACCGCCTTCTACTGAAACATTACTCATAAACATCATAATTATTGTTTCATTAATATCTAAATTCTAATTTTTTTTTTCAACAAAGTTATTCATGTTCTTATTACTTGTGATTTAAAGAGTCTGAAAGAGATAGTGCTATTATATGCAATATATAAAGCTGTCATTTTCTGTTAACGTACGAGTTTTTTTTTCTGTTTCTCCTATCTTATCTTATCTGTTATCTCCGAAACGGTTAACTATGCGATAAGACTACCCATTGTACTTTATTTTTTTTATTTTGTTATTTATTTATGGCGTACAATAAAGTATTTACATTGATTCATTCATTCAACTAATTTGCAACTTTTGTAAAATTTTGAAGTTCGTCTATTGCAGTGCTCCCTAGTGACTTGTGGTGATAAAATCTATCTCAGAACCATCCTTGACAACTATTTCAATGGCACGGCGGATGTTTAGCCGTCTTTAACGCAAGATGCGATGATGGGTTCGATTCCCGCTGCGGGACAAATTGTTGTATGTTCTGCACATATTTGTTCCGAATCTGGGTGTTGCCACACTCGTAGTTAGTCCCCACAACACAGGATCACAGAATCCTAGTGTGGGGTCAGGATTAAGTAATCCTGTAGTATATGTGACTGTTGAGTGTTTATTAATTTGAAGACATACAAACCAGTCATAACGCTTCTAACGATACCTCATTCATTAACATCCATGTAGCCGTTTTATGGAACGGTGATATTTAATAATCCCAGGCATAGATACTGAACTCTTTTTAAGATCGCCTTTGTACATGTCCTCTTATTCTGTCTTATGTGCATTCACATAATTGCACAGTCTATTAATTATTATAATTAAAAAGAAATATACACATATGTACATAGATTCGCGCGAAAAAATTAACCCTCTGCAGTGAGATAAAAAGTTGATGTAAACTGGCCTTTATAATAATGTCTAGCCATCGGCTGCCATCCGAGTTGTGTCAACTCATCAACACGCTGAGAACGGCTGCGTACTGCCGTGTATGCATTCGTTTCATCTTTGAGTGTATAGGTATGTCATTTGTCCTGACTGCACTTGTCTAATCTAAGCTAACACGGTCAAGATTGTGCTGACAGTGCTTTAAGTTCATCCTGATACAGCTACGGCGAACGTGCTTTCACAGAGATTCGAGACATTAATCATCATAGATTACATTTAAGATTAATAATAATAAGAGCCGTGTCGGCCTAGTGGGCGATACCACGACTTCTGATCCTGAGATCGTGGGTTTGAACCCGGTCGTGCACCAATGCACCGGCGTCACGGAAGACCAGCGTTTTGGTGGCACAAAGTGCTTCTATAACATAGTGCTGAGTGGCGGCCGTTTTTCTTGTCAATCTCATTTTCTTAATAACTCTTACGTGTACTCCTGACACAAAATAAAATATTTTTATCTTTATCTTTATTAATGGATTTTTCCACTCGAAAAATATATATGCGCATTAAGACGTACTCAAAACGGTGAAGGAAAACATCGTGAGGAAACCGGCATGTCCTAGAAGCAAAAATTTGAAGGCATGTGCCAACAGTTAGTGTTCCAATAAGCGGCGATGGGCTTGCAACCTTTCACGTGAAATGCTAACTAGCAAAACGCACGCATGTACCAAATGTAATGTTTGGACGTGCCTCTGACTACCCCCTATCCTCAAAGATCTACTCACTGAGTATGTATCTGAGGATGTCCACCATGGGTCAGACAGACGTGAGCGTATTTTTTTTTGTAATAATATTGCCGGACATTTTCACATAGCATCATCTAACCCCAAAGTAAGTAGAGCTTGTGTTATGGGAGCTACATGATTGGTATACTACTTATACTAGTATATATCTTTTTGTAGTGCTTCCATTCGCTAGATGGTAGAGGGGCAATACCAAATAATTGATCGAGCAGGCGAAGCGAATGAACATCTCTGAGTATAGTTCGATGGCTTTTGTGTTTTTCCGACGAAAACTGCCGAACCGTAAATTCAATCTTCATGAAACTTTCAATCTATCACGTAACTACAGTACTGCGATTTAAATGAGATGCTTCGCCAAATTTCGTCTATCATCGGAAATGCAAACGTGATATTTATCTAGAGCTGTTACAATAATTATGTATATTTTTTTTATAGAGTTATCGTAGAATTAATATAATTGTTCTTAAGTGTCGTGTCTTAAGTGTTTAAGTTCAATTATTTAATGAAACAAAAAAACGCGATGTTTTTCGCAAGAACTCAGTTCGTAGCGAACTACTAGTGTTTTTATTAGTATTTATTTACCGAAGATTTGCTAGTTTAGTAGTTAGTAAACTCAGGTTGCAAGCCCAATGACGCAAATAATATCAAAACATTCACGTGAACTTCCACAACAACTTGACAACCATTTCTAGGTTTTCAGCCTTCGATAGGCGTCAGGTTGACCGGGCCCTGATTCTAGATATCGTAGTAAGTTCCTATACCCATTCCTTTGTTAAACTAGGAATATTTAGATTATTTAGATAGCTATCAAAGCTGTAAATTTTTATTATAATTCCAGCAACAGTTTGACGCCACCTTATCGGACAACTGAATTGTAAAAATAACTCTGAATTAGTATTCTACTAGCCTCTGCCCACGGCTTCGCCCGCGTGGTACCCGGATAAAATGTTATTCTGATGTATATATATATATATATATATATATATATTATTGTAAAGTTTCATCAAAATCCGCTCAGAAGTTTTTGCGTGAATGAGTAACAAACATCCATCCTCACAGACTTTCGCAATTTAGAAGTCGAAATTTAGACGGTGCCTTCACCGATAGTACGATAAACTCCCGTTTTTACAATATAAATAATAAAATTCACGATAGTTTTTGCAATAAACAGCTTATTACTCACAAATTTTGAGGAGTCTCGTGAAGACAGGATACGCGTCGTACGCGCTCATGGCGGTGGCTAGTTGCCGGACGCCGCGGCAGGAACACACGCAAAGCCAGGAGCACACTTCCACCATCCGACCCACTCCTTGTAACCTGACAAACATCAAATAACATATAGATAGATAAAGTCAAAGTCAAAATTTATTTATTCATTAAAATCACAAGGACCACTTTGAAACGTCGGTTTTATCTACTGCCTGTTCTTCCGCGACCAAGCCAGGAAAGAAAAGCAAGAAAACAAGGCTGGTTATTCTTTTGAATGATCCTTTCACAAAACAACGAGTTGGAGCATTTTCAATCCCAAGAGTTTTTATCATCTAAATAATCAGATATTTTATAGTATGCCTTTTTATAAAGTTGTTTTTTAATTACATTTTTAAATTTGTTAATTGTCAATTTTTGTACATCTCTTGGGAGTTTGTTATAAAAGCGTACACCTTGTTCTTTAAACGATTTACTAACTCTATGGATTTATATACATTTTCATAATCAACACCTAAATCATTTATACAAACCACCACTTACAAATTATATTTACATAAGAACTATTATAAATATAAAATGAGAACTAAAATAGAAAATGAAATAAAAAAAGGCTACTCTGTTGGTGGTGAATTGGCCTTCAGCTCAGCATGTGCGCATGTTGTCATGCCGAGCGCTAGTTTTCCAGTGAGACTAGTGCTGACCTCACACTAGTCATTTTGACACAGATTTCGACATTTGCTGAAACAATCAAACCTCGTATCACAACTGTTTGAATAAAATTTACTTATTAATATACTTGGGTGCAAAAAAATCGCACATGTATAAATTTTCATCAAATTTTCAAAAAACAAAAAAAACGTGTTTGTTTTTATTTTTTTTGGTATCTAATGTTAAAGTTTATTTCAAAACCTATCCAGCGGTACCTTTTTTGTCCTTATACCGCGTCTACTTAGTGAGTTTTGGGTAAATGTCTGAAGTACCTGTTTTTGTGTATTTATACCATAAAAGTTAGGGGTTGAAATTAAATTAAAAACATGAAAATCAGCATAAAAACTTTTTTATTAATAAGGTGTGTTCCCTCCCCTAGCCCGAATGACTGCTTCCATGCGTTTTTTCATTGACTGAACTAAATTTTTTATAAAATCTTGCGGTATGGCATCCCATTCTTCTTCAATCGCATGTTGCAGCTCCTGGAGACTCGTTGGGGCAGTGTCTCTGGCCCGAACTAATTTTTTTAGCTCGTCCCATAAATGTTCAATCGGATTGAGGTCCGGGCTGCGAGCTGGCCACTCCATGACAGGCGCCGCAACCTCTTCAAGGTACTGGTACACAATACGAGCCGTATGCGGTCTTGCATTATCTTGCATGAAGGTGAAGTTTTCTCCGATGTATCCCGCAAATGGTACAACGTGGTCCTGGAGTACTTCCTCAATGTACCTTTGAGAAGTGAATCCCCTTGATCGGCGGCCAGGATTCGCTCCGGAGATGAAAACAAGATCAGTCTTTGCCTCCAGTGATATGCCTCCCCAGAACATGCATGATCCACCGCCGTAAGAGACTCGTTCTTCGATGCAGCATTGTTGAAATCGCTCGCCTGGCCTTCGGTAGACTCTTCCTCTTCCATCTTTGCCATGTAGGCACATCCTGCACTCGTCAGAGAACAGGACTGCGCTCCATTGGTCTTCAGTCCATTCCAAATGCTCTCGAGTGAATTGAAGGCGGGTTTGTCGGTGGGCTGGGGTCAGTTTCGGTCCTTTTGCTGGTCTGTGCGCAGTCAGATTCCCTTCCCGTAGTCGTCTTCTAACTGTCCATCGGCTGACATCGACTTCCCGTGTTTCTTGGAGACGCTGTCCCAATTGAACTGCATTCAAACGCCGATTGCGCAATGCAGTCGTCACAATAAAGCGGTCGTCACGCCTTGTTGTGGCACGGGGTCGGCCAGATCCTTGGCGCCGTTTGAAGCCGCCAGTCTCTTGATACCTCTGCCATACTCGACGGACAGAGAACCGGCTTAGATTCAGTTGTCTTGCCACTTCAATTTGGTTTCTCCCTGCTTGAAGTAGGGCCACCACTTGAGCGGCTATTTCTGGTGTGGTACTCATTTTTTTATTTTGGGTTACGATGTTATCAATTGACGACTGTTCAAAGTACATTTTGATGTGCGAATGAGGTCAGTACCCTTAAAACGCACCATTTTATACCTGCGACAAGTAGTGCGAGCGTCTCTACCTGTAACGAGCGATTTCGGGGTATGCTATTGTATTGTTGTTATTGTATTGTTTATAGAGGTTGATGGTCACTCGATGTGTCACTCAAAAGCCTACGTATGCATTTTGATTTAATGGTAGTAACATTTTGCAGTACCGTTAAAATCACCCAAATAAAAATTCAGCGAAAGTCAAAATGTTGCATACGTGCGAATTTTTTGCACCCAAGTGTAGTTAATATATTTTTTATTTGCTTAAATTACAACACCATTTTTTCTACAAGAAAAGCTTTGATTATAACAATTAGTAAATTACATACACTCAAAACGAACATATACCGTAAAATACTCCGTAAAAAACAAATTAGTGATTTGTTGCGATGAAACCTATATTGCAAAAACAGCATTACAACCCGATAAGCTACTTCGGAGCAAATAAATGGTAAGAGACAAAAAAAATGGTTAAGAAAGCTTCAAAATTATTTACGGAGACCTATTCGATGATAACACACGGTGGAAAACAAAATCCCCCATTTAACACATTTGTATGCCCAAAAAAGTTACTCTTTTATTTCACTTTCAAATTATTTCATTGATAAAACATCCCTATTCGGTCAGATTAGGGATGTGACATGACGAAACTATAAACGTTCCGTTTTCGTCATTTAGCTTCGGAACCCTACAAATCAATACGTGATAGTGATTTCATAATTTTGTTACCTGTCCTCGGCCTCTTCGTCGGTGTCTTTGCTGTCTTTCATGAGCGTATTGATAGCTGCGACGAAGTTGTATTCGACCTTCGCTTCAAGGTATACCTGCAAATAACATCAAACAACTTTGTACATTGATCAAAATACAGGGTGATTCAAGCAAGACGGTCCAAACGAGAGTAATAGTATTATATTCCTTATAGTTTATCTAATCACCTCCTAGAGGGTGCAGCGGGAAGGTGAAGTTTGTATATAAAAAAAAGTATTTGTCTTGATATCGAATGTTTGGATAAAATAAGGTCCGCTGTTTTTTTATTTAAAAATCGTCAAAATTCACTTTGTCACATCCCCAAACTAAACATAAACAAATACATAACTTATATATCGACTTAAGTGACTTTGGCCAGTTTTGTGTTTAAAATTGGCCACATTTTCATAATCAACACCTAAATTTGACAAAAATATTTCGTATCTCGTACTCGTACCGATTTTTGAGATACAATTTGAGTCCGCCATCTTTAATTTTAAAAGAACCACATTTTTATAATTACGTATTAGTAAAAAATCGATATTCATATCGACATTTTCGATAGAAATTGTGTCCGCCATCCATGACTTACAAAACCTATTCCAGGCATTAGATGACAATATATAATGTTAGGTATGACTTACATCCTGTATGTTCAAGAGCGTATGCCGAGGCAGAGAGTGCACTAACGCAGGCAAAGCGAGCAGCGAAGCCACCGCGCCGCAGACCCGGCCTCCGGCGCCGCCCTTCGCTGCGCTCCCCACCACGCCTATCACCATGCTAACCTGATGAAAATAATACTCTATACAATACGTGACAACGATGAAGAGACCCGAACCTTGATTACACTAGCAAAATGGCTATGGTAACGGGACAGTGGCAATCATTTAAAATTACATAAATTCTCCGCCCAAAAGTTGTCTAGAAGAGATCGCTTTAAACGATAAGTACGATAAGATATTGTATCTTTAATTTTAATGTTTTAAGTTCGAAAAGTGTTCCCTGTTCAAGTTTCAGATGTTATGACATGGCTAATCATGTCAAAATGAGTCCAGAATCGGCAAAATAAAAACTCGGTTATTTTTAGGACAATGAAAATATTAGTCGTAAAATATTAAAAATCTGAGATTACGATCAACTTGGGGTTTAACACTGACGCAAAAAAGGGGGAAAAAGATATTCTTATTTTATTTCAAAAATGTTAAAATGTATTCCTTAAATTTCATGTTGCCCACATGGTGATTCATTCTACTTTTCTGGATTAATTCTATTTGTGAAGTTAGTTCAGATATTAAACGTACACTTACCAAAAAAACATGAAATAAGTATTATGCACTTACTTTTTAAAACATTCCTAGGGAAAATGCATGTGAGTACATTTCTGTAGTGTGATTTACTTACCATGTTCAATTGTGTAAGCGATTCCACATCTCCGTCCATCACCTCGCTAATATTGGAGTTCAGAAATGCTTCCCACTCCTCTAATGCGATAGACGAAGGTTCTTTTACTGCAACTAAATAAATAAATCAAAAATCAAACTAGCTTAGAAATAGGAAAAAACATACCGGTAAACTGCTATCACATTTTTGGAATTTAGTAAGTTTTGTTCAAATTAATCAAATATTGAACGAAAAATATCATTTGTCCCGAAAAATTCTGATTCAGCGAGACTCGAACTCGCATCTTCGCTTCTAAACAAACAACGCATTGTCATTGAGGCGAAATCTGGTTTTGGAGACAAAAAAATATATATTCATATAAAGGTACGTAAATAATACAATATATACGTATAATATGTTCTTATATATGTACGTTAGTACCTATATAAGACACATTTAAATATAATGTACTCCATTTAAGTAGTTTCACTTTTAAATTAACAAACCTTGCACAAAATCATCCTTGCACAAAATTATTGGACTGTGCTAGCTGCAGAGTGATAGCAACATAAAATACGGTTGAGTATACATACCATCACTCCTTTCCTCGACCAGCAGCATTTTATCATTATCCGCTACATCCTTTTCGTCATAGGTTTCGTCTATTATCTCGCTCTTCTCTATATCTTCGTCTCTGTCTTCCTTCGAACACTGTTCCCTATCATTATTTCCATTGTCAATAGCAGCAATAATACTCGGTATTTCGACGGCCGGCTCACTAGTCCGCCTCTGACTGTCTCCTTTCTTATCCCAGCTTCGGCTAAAGTGAAACGAGCGCTTAATACTTCTAGTCAGTTTGTTCCCACCGCTGCCAAATCTGAGTTTGTCTCTTGAAAACTGTAACAGCTTTTGTTTGTATGACGGCGGTACACTCTTGCTAAGTCCCGAGCTGATATCGCTGCTGCATTTAGTACTTTTCGGGTTCTCTAAGCTGTGTGATGCTGTGTCTGTCGATTTTAACTTCTGTTTCACTTCTACACTATCCTTTTTGATTTCTTCTTTCGATTGCTTCTCTTCAAGTTTTTCAACAACCTACGAATAATATATGTGCTTTGTGTTATATAGCAGAAGCGACCACCGCGGGAATAAGGGTCTTGAATAGCGTTTCATGACGACAGTTGTGGAAACAGGTGAATGAATGATTATGCCATACATATAAAGATTTTGAAACAGATGTTTAGCTAACAGAATTTATTTTTCTACTGTTACATTTGAAATTACACTTATCAAATAGAGTTTAAATAATGAACTGTTTAAAAAGAGTTATAAATAAAGAGTCTATAAAGTGGGTAATAAATAAATAATAATGCTGGACATTTTTCACACAGTATCATCTAGCCCCAAACTAAGCAGAGCTTGTATTATGGGAACTACATGATTGATATACTTAGATACTTATTTTTTGTAAATACTTACATAATTATACATAGAAAACACCCAGACCCGAGACAAATATTTGCAGATCATACAAACAATTAGTCCCGCGGCGCAAATTGAACCCGCAACCTTCTGCGTCTCAGGCGGGCTTTCGCCTACAGCGCCACAAAGGTACCGAATAATGTTTCATAGAAAAAAAAAACACCTATATCACAAAGTGAACGCACCTGTTTCTCTTCATCAATCTTGTCCATTTTATTAAGATCCGACTGTTTCTTATTTGCCGCCATGAGCTGAGCCATATTATTCTCCAAGTTACAGACGACGAGATTGGAATTATTCATGACGTTGTACTCGTGCCGTAGTAGTTTAGCGTTCGCCGCCGTGATGAGGTTCGACTCCTCGTCGTCGGTTTTCAGACTGTCTCGGACGCTGAACGCGCTGGTGGCTCGCACGCTGTCGTCGTCAGACATGGGGACGCACTCTAGAGCTTGCTGCACGCGCACGTTGCGTAGATCGTGTTCTCTTGCTTCGGCTTTGTGCGGTTCATTTTCTAATTTTGCTGCCCTGAAACAGCAAAAGCGCAGAATCTCAAAAATAATACATTACTGACAGCCTGAAATAAAGCAATTACTCGACAGCCGAGTAATATTGGAAAGACGAGGCGAGCATTACTTTTTTCTGTGAAACTGAATAGCACCTGTCGGTAAAAAGCAAAGTTGGCGCTAATTAGTCGAGAAATTGCAGAACGCCATCTATCTGGGGAGTAGCTGGTATCAATAACTTATAAAAGATGTCGCTGTAAACTCATTGCATTGAATGAGTGAATGTACATACTTTTTTAAACACCATAAGAAAAATAGATATATATTAACAAAATTAAAAAACACTTAAAGTACAATCACGGTCTTATCTTAGAAGCGATCTCTTCGAGACAACATTTGGAAAAAGAGGATTTAATGCATTTGTATGAACTAACAGTTTAAGATAATATAATACAAAGTAAGAGAAAACATTTCAAATTCCTCAGCAATTCATCTAAGCTCTTCTTGAAATCCTGATTGAATACAAAACATCAAACAAAATTAATTACCTTGAGTTATTGCTAATCTTAGCCCTCTGTAGTTGCTTTGCCTCCTGCTGGCTGCTGGTCAATGGCTTCGTAAATGGAGATTCACTCTGCACATCTTCAGGGAGGATCAGTACATGACCCAATATGAAGGGATGTTCCAAAATCTCGGGCCAACTCATCCTTTTCATCGGATCTTTGTGGAGCAAACCCTGAAAAGTTTTGTTTGAGAGTTGTATGTAGCAGCACTAACTAGTAAAACCCCATTTTCACTCTAGATTTGAGTGATTTCAGATTTCTAGTACTGGTTATGTTATTTTATTGTGTTTGTTCATGTTTGTTTCCCAACATGCAAACAGAGGCCTATGAGATGGTAAGCGGTTATTGTTGACTGCAGAGGCATTTTTGATGGGTTACCTGCCATAGAAATGTATTTTTTTAGTAATATATTTACATTGCCATTACAGTACAGCACCAAAGCGACAAAGTTGAAAAGTCTCATATGACCGTTATTCCATTTGCACACATCTTTCAAATTGGAGCACAAAAAAATACAAAAATGAGAGCATTACTGCTTGACAGAAATAGATACGGTAATAGTACTTCCCCAGACGAGCTCTTTCACAAATGAGCTAGGAACTACTTTCAGTAACTTCCATCTGTCTATCCTTGGCGGTCTCCCACCTCTTCTCAAATACAGACATCGTGATGCCGCTTTTGCTACTGACCCCGAACCCTACATCACTTTCCATCCTCAGCAATAAATAATTAATAAATAAATAAATAATCAGGTTTGCCTTTTATTCTGAATAGTTCTCATGAGAGCTCTTTTCTCATTCACTCTTTTCAGTATGTATCTCTACTTTTTACTCCGTTCAGCATAACCTCTCCATTGACCTTGTTCTAAAAATCCACTTACTTGCAAAAAAGAGCGAGCCTCAGTGCTGATGAAGCTGGGCCATTGCACCGGTTTGTGTCGTATCATACGCACCAGCTGCCAAATGGACATGGTGCAGAATGGTGGCTGGCCGGCCATCAGCTCATACACTATGCAGCCAAGGGACCACAGATCTGCCTGAAACATGTTACAGGTTTTTATAGATACATGTGTAGTAAGTGCATAATTCTTGCAAAATTTTAAAACCCCATAACCCCTTTTCCGTCGTCTATTACAACGCCTCCTAGTGACTTGAGGCGATATATAAGAACCATCCTTGCCGTTGTACAAAATGATTCCAATCAGATAACATTGAACAGATTCACATTGAAATCAGATAACCTGCTTCATAGTTTTTTTATTTTCTCATTTATATCAGCAATGCTTTTCTGTGAATGGCCTTAAATCACTTCTGATGAATGATCCTGCATGATGAGAGGATTCAATGTGTTTTGCTTACAGATATGCATGAACAAGCTTTCAAGGATAAGATTACCTGATGGTCGTAAGGCTTTTCCTCAATCAGTTCAGGTGCCATGTACAGAGGAGTTCCCTTGATAGAAGTAAGAATATGGGTTGCATTAGTCATGATGCGGGCAAGTCCAAAGTCACACAGCTTGGCACATCCTGAACTATCAAGCAGCACATTCTGAGGTTTAAGATCTCTGAAAAAAAATAATAAAACTGCTAAAATCTCCTGTTTCTAATTAAAAAAATATATTATATCTACAACATATCTCTTAAAATTAGCAAGCTGAAGTGGCAACAGGTTTAGAGTGTAGTCACAAACTGAGTACACTAGTTAGTAGTGTCTTAAAACCTATTTTAGGTTTGTCTAGTCTTGATAATATCAGTATATTTTATTATTACTGCATCCTATCCTATGCAAAAGAACATTACAAAAACATGACATAGGCACAGAATGATCAATAATTGTATTATTGATTATTCTGAAATATTCATAAATAGGCATTGAGCGGAAGGAACATTAATTATAGCTAACTATTAAGTATAGCTTACAGGACCAACAAGCTCCAGGGCTTGTAAGCTATACCTGGTGAAGAATTAGGGTAGGTATGGGAGGCCATATGGCCTGGCCTTACCTACCTCTCTCTCGAATAGTGTGTCTCGAATAAGCAGTAGTTCAACTATCATTTATTTGCTGTTTACCAACCTATAAACAGCACCTAAACTGAAACAACCTATGTTAGGTTACTGTTTATTGAGTTTTTTTTTGTAACTTTAACAACAAACAACTGTTTATTGTGATGAAAGGCTACCAACCGAATGGACAGATAAAATGATAAATCTTACAGGAAGATAAGATCCATCCACCGATGGAGATGACCCAAGATTATTGGTCATGGCTATCTTTGGGAGAGGCCTAAGTCTAGCACTGGTCTTCTCAGGCTGTTGATGGTGACTGTTATATCTAGGCTGAATAAAAATTACATCATCTAGCCCTTCTGCACCCACTGTTGGGTATAGGCCTCCTTTTTATAATGTCATTCTTTCCGATCCTTTGTGATTCTCATCCACTGACTCCCGTCCATGGTGACAATGTTGTTCGATGACAATGTGGTCTGCCTCTCGGCCATAAAAGCAAATTTGTAACACTAATATTATACCACCTCTCCCATTGTCTATTATTTCCTATGAACTATAGATTTCAAATATGATAAAATGCAGGTAGTCATATTAGGTGTGGATATTTGAATCCAACAAAGAAAGTAATAGAGATTGTGTGTTTTTCACAACTCTCTAACACTGACCTGTGGAGAACTCTATGTGAATGAAGATAATACAGAGCTGAAACTAAATCCCATGTTATTTTCTTGACTTGACCTTCATTCAAGCATCCTTCTTTAGCAAGTATACTATGAAGCTCTTTCTCAGCATATTCGGTTACCACAACCAGCTCAGATTCAGTGTCAAAGCTGTCTATCATTCGTATAATGTTTGGATGATTTAGCTGCCGCTGGATTTCACATTCTTGCTTCAAATTCTTCAAGTCTTTAGAAGAGCGGCCTTTCTGTAACGATAAATAAGACATTTTTCAACAAATTTTTTAATGGTTGTCATAACAAGAGTATTAAAAATGAGCAGATTTTTGAAAATGAATATTTATTATTATTAAAATATACAAATTTGTATAATAATGTAAAAATTAAAACGAATTAATTCAAACAGTTGAAGAGGAAGATGTTGATGGTTGAAGTTAAGTGTTTTTCAATGATTTTGAGTATATTTAAACAGTACCCATTGAAGATATTGAAGTATTTTGAAGTACTACATTATGCAAAATACAATTATAGCAGCATTGAACACTTTTCCTGAGCAAGTCTCTGACGCAGAGGATTGAGTTTCGAGTTATCAAGCTCATTCATGAAGACAAGGCAGAACACAGGTAGTAATTACGGTTTAAGTATATAATGAAACGGGGAATTCCTGTTCCTTTTAACAATTTGTAACTTTCAAGTTACAAATTGGTAAATTTCAAGTTGGTAAAATACCTACCGTATTTAAAGTTGGTGAAACAAACCTTTCTTATCACTTTGAGGGCGACGATAGCATCAGTTTCTTTGTGTTTTGCTTTAAAAACGCGTCCGAAAGATCCTTCCCCAACGAAGGATATTACCACATAGCTTTCCATGGTTTGTTTGGTGCAAATTGACCTGATAATAATTGTTTATTTTGTAGCAGCCATTGAAGGCCACATAAAATAGTTTTTCTCTCCTTTCTAGTTTTACAAACTAAAACCCAGTTTTTCTTTTTACATCGTCGGCGTCTCACATATCGCAATGCAATGCATAAAGAAATATCTAAATCATCAAAGCAAAATAAAAACAAATAGTCAAAACATAACAAATGGTCAATGCTATTCTTTTTTTGAGATTATAATACGGATGGAAGCAAGCGTTAGCAAAAATTCTTTATAGTCTGTGATGAAGGCCATTCCTCCTGACATTATTACTAAATTGTTTTGGCTATTGTCAGCCATATTGTTCAACCAGTGATCTTACAACAGGGTATTATAGTTAAAAATCATAATATGTTTTATCGAAAAATTGCTTGATTTAAAAAAAGAAATCAAGGCTATATCCTAACATTTTACGCCCAAAATTTGTTACATCTGTCCAAAAAATGTGTATGTATTTTATTCCAAACATCTTAAAGTTGAATTTTCGAAATAAATTTTAAATATTCAATATTTGCTCATCACGCAATGTAACGTCCGCCTTAACCCTCATAGTAAAATTATTTGTGTTGATTACTTTGTTGAAGTGACGAAATGTCTTTGACATACAGATTTGAGGTAGGTACCTACATACTTACATTTTTTTTTAAATTACTAGAAAAAAGGAAATTCATAGTGTGCCTATTTAAAAAAACAAAGACTGAAAAAAAAATGCTTAAAAAAAGAAAAGTAAAATATTAATTGGTTGGCGAAAATCAACTCTCAATATATAAAAAATAAGGTTTAAATTGATGATGATTTAATAAAAAACACAAAAAATTGACGTCGACTTTCTTTCTCTGTGCCCACAAATTAAAATTGCTACTTCACGCTAATTGTTCACTTCACTTCACTTCTTAATTGCTACCTATTGATTTCAAAATGGATTTGAAATCAATTAACCTCATTTCCGTAATCTACACCCTAAAATTAGTCAAAAACGATATCCACATTATCATTTTGAAATAATAAAAATTAAATCCCCATCTTTGTTTTTAAATTTAACCTAAAATCAGCATCCCCAATGACGTTTGGATATAAAATTCGTGTTCGCCATGATTGATTTCATACTAAATGGCAAAAGGGTGAATCGGGGGACAACGGGAATAAAACTTCCCATTGTCCCCCGATCTTCGGCCCCATCGGGGCCCGATGGGGCCCATCATAACCCAATTATGCTATAGGAGGAGACGTTTAATAAAACTCGTAAGTTTTTGAGTCTGTCAATCAGACTCGAATTCAACGCCAGGTAATGCAATGTTACATTCATACCATGTTTATATCAGTAGAGAAGAGACCTAACTACCTAAAATGCTAGTATAATTTCTCCGCCATGATGATGACGTCCTAGCCGCTTTCGGCTACAGCGACTGTGCGGACTGGACAGGCTTATTTAACTCTATCGAGGGCTTTGATGTTCTGCCCTTTGGTGCGCTTGTTGTTGGCTGACGTACCCAATTTTAATGGAGAAAGTACGAGAGCATTTTTGATACGTCAATGCGATACTTATGGGCGTAGTTATATTAAGTCATGGCCACATGTGTTCTGACCTTCAACTCATCACGTTTCTTATGACGTTCGGCTTCAAAGGTGTACATTTGTATGTGAATGAGCCGTCTAACTTCAGCTTTGGTGTGAGATAAGTAGTCATAAATTCATTTCGAGCTCCGAGAATTAGGTATTTAATTTTTCGCAAGAGTCAATACTCTGATTGTTGAAAAAATATCTCTTGTAATTGTACCTACCTAAGTAGGTCCTAACATTGTGCACGAAAATGATTTCCGTATCACACACGTTACTAACGTTAATCATATTTATTAACGTCAGTTTTACTTTTAAACAGCTAGAAAGAACTAATTGGATTACACAGAAATGTGTATAATTTTACCGCAGCGCTAATTTGTAATAAAATGAAGAGTACCTAATAAAAAGTACAGAAATATGAATTTCTAGAATCTTATTTTCTCCTCTATGCTACGAAAGAAAAGTAGAGCAGAAAGATTATAATCAACGTGGGTGGAAGTCGTCGAGCATACTTTAGTAGTTGGAAAAATATAATGACGGTAGTCATGCTACACGCATAATCTCCTCATTTATCACGCCATCCCAAAATACCACTATAAAAATATAGTTTCAAAATATTAAAGGCTAATAAAAAACTGTTCGTCCGTTTGCCATAAAAACGGTATTCGATACGCTGAAGATTTGTTGACGCTTTGTTGTCTATCAGCTATTTATACCCGAATTATCCGGCAAGCAGCTGTACGTGATGAAACTCCGAATCGTATACACAATAAAACACGAACTGGGTAAAGTTCGGACGCATTATTTCACATTGAAACACATAATTCCGCAGCCGTGCATTCTGTAAACGAAATAAGACAGAAGGCGTGGGCGAATGTGTACATTAGGGCTATGTGAAGCGCATATTTTATATTTTTATTTGTAATCATCACCTTTAGATTTAAGATTGTTGTGACTCCCTCCATTTAGAATATTTTATTTTATGACAGTGATTTTCTACTTTATCTTTCTAGTAAGATCACATTTCTCGTTCACTCTCTTCCTAATTCTTTATTGTTACTCTTTCCAGCCATCTTAAACAATTCTCCTCCAGCAGCATATAGCGATATATTTCTTATTTATCAATCTGCTATATTTTTCTTTGGTTGAAATATTCCACTTGGTACACCTACGCGAAACAGGCCACCTTCGCTTCTGTAGTAAGCAGTTGCGTTCGATATAAAATAAGTGCTCTGTTTATCTTGCTTTCTAGGACTTGATGATTTGAAACTCTGCGGTGGTTTCGTCTTTGTGAATGTAGATCTAGACTCTACATTATTATATGTACCTAGGTTACACGTAAAATTAACAGAACAATTGCAACCGCAATTGTATATTTGTTATAAATTCATGAACATTGTGAATAATTCGTATTGCGGATACCTCTATTTGTTGGTGCGTTTTGTCGCGACTATAATTATTAGTCCTTCTATGTACTATTTCGCAAAATTCAGATCCGGACTATGGATGTGCTTGTTGGGTGTTTTTTTTTTATTGCTGATATAAATAAGTCTACCACTGTGTGCGTGGTAACGAATCTGGATTGCAAGATCGCACAACAGAGATGTCGATGAGACCCTAGCTTATTTTTTTACCAATACATACCAGTTACCAGTAGTAGAACACTTATACAAGCTTGCGTAGGTACATTTCCATCGAAAAAGCTGTTCTAGTATGACTGCAGTTGAAGGTACACTGCCCTCGGTCCAAATTGTTTTACGAACCGGGGAGTTCATAACTGTTTCTGAAAATAGTCGCTCTCGAGATTGCCAGTGCTCATAAAAATGCGATTGATTTACGATCACCGGCATTTATATTGGCAACCACCCATTAGGAGTACATTATAGTTTCAGATATCACAATTTTAAAACATGGTCATAAATTAACGTGCATTATTTAATCTCCGCTAGAGTTCGTTCTCGTTACAGCGTCAGCCATTTTATTACCCGCAACTTGTGCCATGAAGGAAGTCGAAAATTAACACATCTGTACTAAATTTAATTTAATTTTAACAAGAATTTAAGGATTGTTTAAATAAGTTTTATCTAGTCTGTTATCATGATTATGGTGTCCTTCACAGTTAATGATTTCTTGCCATACTTGCATTTTAGATCTAATGTTAATTGAAAAGAAAAGGAAAATAATAAATGCTACTACGTACCTGCTGCCAATAAAATAGGTAAGTCTACCTGCTGCTAATAAAATAGGAATACTACATCATCTTCATCATCAGCCGAATAAATCTACTGGACAAACTGAGCATGAACGGTCTTCATTTACCGTCCTCACAATGTCATCGAATACAACAACAATACTACGTCAATCAATAGTGCCAGAATATTCAAAATATTGAGAAAAAAAATAAGCTAATGTTATTTCATCAAATTTCAACAAAACAATTGGAAAGATGGAGTCTTAGATTAGTGTTATAAAAATTAGCGGCAATGGGCTTGAACCTGTCACTTAGAATGCTAACTAGGTACTATGCAAAACTTGGACAAATATCATATCTGAACGTGCCTCTGACTACCCCTTGGCATCCTCGGAGATAAACTAACTGAGTAGAGGAATAAAGACTGATTATTTAGACATAAACAAAACAAAACAAACTTACACAGTTTGTTTTTTTATGTTTTTTCTGACGACGCACTTTCGTCCGAGCTCCTACGACCTACACAGAACGCATATAGGGCGGGCGGGCTGAGATAAGTAGGTAGCCCTGTATGCTCTATAATTCTCCGAAAATAGCTGTTGTTTAAAGGAAATAATAATTATCAAATTTAGTTAGTTTATAAACGACATAAAAGTGGGAGGTACTCAATTCGAATCTGTTTTATTGTTTGTAGGTAAATGATGATGTAATAATATGTCGATTATTCCATGCTGGTTGGTCCTACTCGAATGATTTGTTTGCTTTACTGTCTAGAGGACACTCCCGAAGTGATTTTTTGTTTTTGAACTACTTAAAAAAAAATCTTATCTTGACGAAAAACCTGTCAATCAGTCAGTCACTTCGTTTCACCAAGACGTGGTAAATTAAAGATATATTGCAGTTTTGTTTACAAACAATAACAAGGGCAATGTCCTGGAGTGGAAAGGACGTTATTGCTATCAATCTCTCTGTGCCAACTTTCAAACTGTGTACCTAATAGCGTGCATCATCAGGCGTGATGATGGATTGAGTGGCTGTCGCTTATTTGAGTTTTTTTTTTCAATTTTCTTTCTCCACTCGCGTAAATGTAATATCAGATACAGGGCAAATCAAAGCTAATCTAACTTTTAACCTTACTCTTCCTATTTCAGCCAACCTTTGGATCAAGTATATAAAAATCGGAGAGATTGTTGTTATAGACGTTACAATGATTTGAAATGCTTTTTATGACGCATTTATATTTGTTCTGCAGTAAATTGTTGTAGAACAAATGTCTTGTGTGACAAAACAAAAGTCAAAATCCAGAACATTTATTTTGAAGTGCTGTAAGATTCAAAATATATAAGTTTGTGCATAAATTTAATTGACATCATGGCTCCGTTTAGAATGTCTTTGGTTTAGAGGTCAGTCTAAACTAAGACATAATGTCTTTACATTTCATTTCTTAAAATAAATTTTAAGTAAAAATACGTACCTACTTAAACCATATTTATTTAATTATCAGAGTATAATCGATTTGCTATCACTGATTTGTGTATCATCACGATTTACAACCACATTTTTAGGTCGTGCCCCGCCCTAACGAACTTTCTTATTTTGGTTTTCTGTCCATGTTTATTACTAGGGTCAACGCAATGTCTGCTACGGACCTGGTAAAATCTTTGCATAGGAATCCTTTTTGCAGGCTCGCAGCCAAACGTAGGATTCGGAAGTATCCTTTTCAGATTGCCTTCCTACACATTGTGGACTTGTAATAAAAAAATCATTTTATCTGTATTAAATTCGGAATCCCAGAGCAGAGGCATAAACGAAAACTTCTTACGAAACTATTCTTAACACGTTAGCTGCGGCACCAATTTTTGCATACTTTCCGTTCCTGCGGCACGAGGTATAATCGGCCCGTACCGTGACCAGACGTTAGGGCGACACGCGGTCTATTAGACCCCACCTCCTTTTACAGACTAAAATCCATTTTCTGGCGCGAAATCAAAGATAAATGAGAATTTTGGTCCTTATTGATATAGACAGTGAATTGATGAACCCTAATCCACCGTCGCCCCGGGATCTGATGGCTAGTTTAGGAATTATTAGCAAAACAAAATATGGAATCTTATACACCTCGTAACGCACTGAAATAGGGCAAATTTTCGCTGCGATTAGTGATGCGAAAAATAATATCGACGTTTTTAAACTGTCTTAACTACGCAACGACTTGACCGATTTTGATCAATTATATCTCATTAGATCGTTTTAAGGGCAAAACCTGGCAAAACAACACAAAGCTATCAAAGGATACATTTTTTTTAAATAATCTAAATTGTGCTTGAAGGCGCCATAAAGAAAAAAAAACCGGCCAAGTGCGAGTCGGACTCGCGCACGAAGCGTTCCATTCTATACCATTAAGAGGCACCTATTACAGACTTATTATTGGAAAATAATGGATTACGGTTTATGCATAAGGTTTATCTTTCTATTTGTATATGAAAATCTTAATGCGGTTCACAGAATAGAAAAAAAAGGCAACCAGAAGTAGAAAAGAAACTGTCCTATTTATTCTGCCTCGGGCTTTAAAAATACAATTATTAGAACTTGAATTAACATTAAAAAATCAGTATCAATATACTTTTTTATAAAAATCTCAATATATATGTTGTACTTATTGTTGTACGTGCTCTCCAATCGACGTGATGCACAACACTGGTCGCGGGAAGCTCGCGTTGAGTGCGGTACGAGGTCAGGGGGGATATGGGACGTTTTAGCCTCGTTCCGCACTGCATTAAAATTATATTAATTCAGTGCGGCACGAGGCCTAAGACATCCGGTACCAAGGTAGGTACACCACCGAGTCCGGAACCATTAGTGATCTCAAATATATATTTATCTCTTTCCTACACTGGACCAAACCAAAGCTATGCCATTCGCACGACAGAGAAATTCACTTTTTTGCTTGCCGCACCACAGGGAAGTTGCATCAGGGGTGATTTAGGCCTCGCTTCGCACTTAACGTGTTAATCGCCGTGAGATCCCTTTACTTCATATCGTAAACGGCCTACACACGACAAACAACTTTAAAATTCTAATTATTCACATTATGACAGCAATCTTGGGAGTCATTACAAGGCGGCGGCGAGGTTACTCGGGGCGGGCGGCGCGCTCGGCAACGCACACACCGCTTGTTTACGTTTGGATTAACCACGTTTCTACCTAAAAATACTGTGGCATCCTGCCGTTTGAGGCTCACGCGATTGGTCAACGCAAGCGCAGGAAGCCGGGGAGGACTCTGCGCAGCCCCTCTCCCCTCCGCTGACCCGCCGTTTATATGAAAGTATCAGAAAGCCGAATATTGCGGAGAAGCAGAAAATAACCCTGAACGCTGGAAACAGCGGATTTCCCGCCAGTCGTGTTGTGCGTCTCAAAGTGTTAACTAGTGATATCAAACATGGTTCTGGACACTGAAGACTGGGTAGGTCTTCGGGATATAAAAAACTTTAAGCGCCTAACTAATCTTGACGAATAATTTTTAAGCATTTTCTGGTTAACAATTAATGGATGCGTTAAGGTGACACGTGAGGCGCCGTGAAAGCTCTGCTAACAGGTGTTGTCATTATGATCGTCACTATGGTTGACGCCTCGACAGATGTGACGGAACAACCTATTATAATGATGCGCTTTATTAACGTTATAACTAAAAGCTTTGCATAAACTTTTTCAATCGGATAATATTAACTAATTTACCAAGAGTAAACTTACATTGACAGCAAAAGGTATTCAGCTGGCATACTACCGAAATATTACGTAATTAGTTACATTTATAATAATATTTGTCAAAAAAAAGTTTTTTCTTAGTCATTATTAATGGATTTCCATACAGCATAGCCGGTGCGTAATATGGTCCAAATTCGAAACGAATGATGTGTACGTGAATACGACGCTTCGCGTATTCTTTTCTCGAAAGTAATGACATTATCAATGTTTGTGAAAACTAATTTTGACGTTTATACAAATTATAGATCTCTAAATTTACAAAATATGTAGAATTAAACTTTTCCTACTTAAGTATTTTTATATAAAATATTCTCATTTGTTATTTTAGAAGGTTTATTTTTTAATGTTTTAGAAGTATTTTTTGTTTTATATTGAATATATTATCTTCAACAGGTTTTAATAAAGCGTAAAGGCAATCTTGTTATAATTTTAACAATTGAATAGCTTTAAGCTCAAAGTTAAGTAACGAATTAATACGATTGATTAATATTTAAAGACGGATGATGAATAAGGATACTCTATGTAACATTATGCTCTTAAATTTAATGTCAAAAAAATTTAATAATTGTTTTTATTTAATATATGTAGGTCTTGATAAATTAATAAAAAAATTATACCAGTACAGTATTTATCGAATTAAAGCATTAGGAATATTCTTGGGATTAGTGTAGGACCTACTTGCAATATGAGCCGTAATCGATGTTGCTTTTAGAGATAAAAATGAATGAAAAGGAATAAAAAGTTAGGCAAAACAGCCGCAAGAGAGTTACGGCGATTATGGATAAATTTAAAAATACAATGACTTTATTTCTTAAGCAAAAGCGCAACAAAATCATATCCATAGCAAAAACGCTTTATATGTGTTGCTTACCGCTTGGTAAGTTTTTGTCTTTAAAATACAGTAGGCTTCCTTGAAATAATGAGTATTTTGATATTTAAATAAAGTAATAGTTTAAGAGTATTCCTAACCAGGTACAAACTACATCATTTTCTCTTAAATATAAATTTATCAAAAGTAAAAAAATAGCGCATTCTATATACGTACACGAGAAATTTTTCAAATTACGAAAAATTTATGCGCCTTTTTCTCGAAACTTACGGCTATTATTCTAAGAACGGGAGCATACAAATTTTGAATTGAACCGGTATGTTCAAAGATCTATTTATAATATTACTAAAATCTCTTTTAAACTAGATACATTTACGTAAAATGGTACAGCTGCATTTTACTTTAAACTTTGTATTAATTTTAGACAGCATGTCTGCGAAAACTGAGATGAATCGTATGCCTGAGCGAGTTTGTATTGGCAACAGAAAAGTGTTGACTCTTAATAAAATCCTTAGACATAATAAAAATACTATAAAACTTAGTTACCAGTGACGCAGCCCGAAATTCCACGGAGTGCGCAACCAATGAGTCTATTTTAGTTTCAATTGCACATAAAATAAATTTATTATGCTTTAGTAATTTAAAAATATACGCACTGTACCACCTTTAAATATTCCGGTCATGTTACATCTTATTTTCTCGTTTGATGGTATAATAATTAACAGCCAATTGAATCCTAGTACCGGTACTAGGATTCACTGTACTTTGGATATCAGGAACTACGAGTAGTTAACGTGAACCACAGCAACCAGAACAAAATCTGCAGAACATGCAAACATTGGTCCCGCAGCGGGAATTGAACCCGCACCTTTTGCGTCGCAGCCAGCTACTTGACCACCTCGCCATTGAGGTCAGCGTAAGGTGTTATTTTGTCGTTCACACTATATATTGTGCAAAAATCTGCCAGATTTTTTACATAATAAATTCATATCGCCGTCTCATTAAACTGCAACAAGCATAGTGGGAGTATAATATTATACTATGAAACTCTTATTTATTCTCCTTACTGTAGTCTGATCTTTGATATCGATTACAAAATTGTCTATCGCACAATTTTATTGTGTGAAATTTCCATAAAAAGTAACAGCTCCTAAGACTCTCAAGCATCTCTGTTTTATTGGAGTGATAAAAGTCGTATATTTCTTCCGATATAAGCAATATAAACATTTTATTATCATATTTTAAGTAATATCGTAACAGGGTGTTTAAGTTAATTGGTTTTTAATCATTGTAAAACATTAAACACTAAAATACTTACGACTTAGTTCTTCATTCTGTCTTTAATATTTTCAGGCGGACGAGCTGCCCCCAGAACAGATTGCCGGTAAGAAATAGCATATTTTTAAATAATCACTAGATTCAGACTCAGAGAAAACTGCAGCCTTCCACACTCATGTGTTCTATGAGTGTGGAAGGCTGCAGTTTTCCTGCGCATCGAACAGGATCGAAATAAATCATTTTAACTGTCAATTAACGCACAGCCTGGACCGGGTCCTGAAATTCAGGGGTTGGTTCGTTTTGGTGTGTTGGCATCATACTTAAGCTGAAGGATCATAAGATAAAACAAGCAGAGTTTGTTGCCTGATCTAGGCTTGGTCGCGTAAGAGGAATCGGCGTAAATTCACGTACTGTATAATTTGACGTTTCTATATGATCCTTGTGAATGAATAGGTATTTTATTTACCTATTTACTATGACTTTGGGCTACTGGTGTACTAAGAAAGGATTTTCCAAAGCTCAGGAAGATAAACCTCTTAAAAAAACTCAATGCGGATTAAGTAAGAGGGTTTTACACTAGTAACATTCACTCCCATCATTGTTGATGAAAATTGCTCTTTGCTCCACAAGGACGTTAAAATTTCATCACGATACGTTTCCCAACCACTGCAAATGTCGTTGCAATAGCTAGAAACCCACTGCTAAACTATTTACATCCCATCCTCACAAAACAACATTACTTAAATTTTGTAATGTTTACATGAAACGCTGAGGAAAACGCAAGCTCACTCCTGGCCGACAGCCAATCAGCACAATGGTGGACTCAATAAAAAACAGAGGCATATTTAATAAATTACATTCACGCGAATTTAATTAGGCATCTTTATTACAGTAGGTACGTAAAGAAAACATAAGAGGGTGTGGTCAATGAAACCGTGGTTGATATTTATTGTTATTTTTTTAGTATTATGTTTAGCTCTGGGTCTCAATAAGTATTAATATGTCATAATCAGCCTACAGAAAGACAAAGGTTTCCCTAAAAATATGGACTGACGAACGTTCTTTATCCAGCTCCATCCACCGACTTATTTTGAGCTTATGTCATTATTGGAATGCCTTTGTTCTAATTTATTAAACTTTTGCCTACAACAGAAAATAAACGTCTTTTTAGCAAAAAAAATACAATCACAAATCATTTGGGTTATATTAGTTTAGAATTTAGATGATAAGTAGATGATTCAGTATTCCTTGAGACAATTTCTCAAGGAATACTGAATTCTCATTCAAGGTTTAAGTAACTTTATAGATTCATGAAAAATATTTATTTTGACTCTGATTAGTAATTAGTTGAAAAAAGTTATAAAAGAACGGTTCTTCGGTAATTTAATCGATAGCAAGTTTTTCTGAAGAACTTGCTTGCTATGATGCAAAACCACGTATCCTTTAACAAATATAAAGTTTAATAAACCAACGCAACACAGGTCCCGACTCTTAAAACTTCGAATTTCGATATTAAAGCAAGGATCAAGCAACAGTGACTGACCAAAGTTTACTCGCCCTTGGAATAATGTTTGGATGGTCTGTGGTAAGGCGGGCGGCTGCGTGGCAACACGGTTGGACGCATGCCAATCTACCGTGTAGGTACCGTAATCAGATAGCTATCGTCATTGTTGTAGTTATGGAAAGAGAAGGAATTTTGAGTAGGATGGCATAGTATGCTTGAAATGAGCGGACAAAGACGCTCGTAGCGAATGTATGCAACTATAGGTAGGTACTTATAAAGCTCTATGTATATAGGTATAATATGTAAATTACAGTGTCCTACCTTAGTAGGTAGTAATGTCCTAATTACTACCTATCCTTATTTATAGAACTTGTTTTTGTTATAATCTACTTCTGGGATTCTACATGTGGTGGTGTAAACCACCTAAACTAAAGTTTTCTAAAGTAGCCGAATCAATGATCTCTCGCGTCTCTACTTCTTTAAAGCTAGGAGCTCAAAACATTGCCTGGCAATTTAACACACAACATACTCATGGCCCTTTGGGAAGCATGATGGGCACCTACTAATTAGAGAGTAGTCAGAGACACGTCTAAACATTATATTTGGCACATGCCTGCGTTTTGCAAGTATTAAGGTTTGGGAAGTCTCGACAATCTCAATATATTAGGACACGATAGGTACCACCCACGATTAAAGTCCCGAGAATTTTTTACAATATTTGAAAACCCCGATGTGTTTTACGTAATCTTAGAATCCCTCACCAATGTATTCTCATTTCTCTTTCCTGCTCCATGATCAGACCCTGATACTACTGACCTATCTTTTAAGTTAGATTATTAGTTATAGGTTATCCTATTTATTGAGACCATTCCAATGAGCTCAAACATGGGGGATTTGGGTATCCTGCTGATTCCGGATGATGCTGCAGCGTCAGGTCAAGGTTAACATATTATTGTAATATAATTGAAATCACAGGATACTAAATTTCAAATCGAACAGACCAGTAGAAGTTACTCACATCCCTTCAACAACTAGAAAAGATCTGATGATCGAACGGATGAACATAATATATTGAATCATAGCTAAGACCCTCGATCAAGTAACTTTCAAACAAAAAATACTTAATCAAAATTGGTTCAGTCGTTTAGGCGCTACGATGCCACATACACGGAGATACACACGTTAAAATATAACACTTATAACACCGATATTTGAATCGAGTTAATTTCTGGCAAGATATATCAATTTAAACAGTAACTTAGTAAAAATCAACATTTACCTAATGAACATAAAATCAAATTCTAACATCTCTAACATTTTAATTATAGTTATAAATCGTATGTTTAATTCTTATAACCACAGATTCAGTTTTTGGCAGTTAAATCTTATAAATATAAAACAAACTTAGTAATCTTAATGTACGTATCGTTCATAATGATTAGTCATTACTCATAATAACAGATTCATTTGTTTAGTAATAATATATTCTAAATATAAACCAGTCTGACATTTAGGAATCTGTCTATTTAATCAAATCCATCAGTCTTAGACCATGACTCCGTGACTCGAGTCCGGAACCAAACCAAAAGTCCCGGGACTTCGAGAAACGAGACGTCCCGTTACCCAAACCCTAATCTTGATTATGATTGTATAAGACCTTACTGAATCAACGTTTCGTTTATTCATACAAATTTTGAGTTCTTATCTGTTTTGTGATCCCATAGATCCCATTGACAATTACATGCCTAATTCTGCCTAAATGTGTTAGTGACCATACGGTACCATATACACCTATGGTTAAAATGGAGTGAGTAGGAATACAGTAAAACAATATAAATATGTTGAAGGAATACAATTATAGGACGAATTCAAAAATTAAAAGTATTTATTACAGCAAATACAAAGTAGGTATCAGATTTAACATAAGAAACTCATTTTAGGCTTATTATATAGATACACATTGTTATGCTGAGAACTTAATATCTAAGAAGGAGTTATTGTCGGCGTCCTAACTAGACTAACGCAGATATATTTGTGCTCAGCTGCTAGGTTCGTTATACTTTAAATTTTGTATGAATTCATCCCTGGATCCAGCTTCACCCCATTTATGTTGTTTTGTTAGTCACCACTGACTCATGAAAAGCTAAAGCTAAACATCAGACTGATACTATCTTAGTTATATGTTAAAAAGTTGGTGGGGAATATTTCCCAGAACTCCGGAGTTCTTGTAATTTACCGAATCGTTATTATTGATGTTTCTAAATACAACCGATACGAGCGATGAGTCATCCGCGTGGTTTACATTCTGCCACTTTGCCACGGTTTAATGTTTATTTGCCGCCCTATTTCTGGCGGCAAACGATTACAACTAGACGGTTGTTAATAACAAAGTTTATCATAAATTCAAAGACTTGCAAAACATATTTTTGTTTTATTCACTGCCCACAGTTTGGCAGCTCGAATAAAAAGTAGCCCTTATGCTATTCTAGGCCATAAACTATAGTTATTCTAAATTTCATGCAAATCAGTACAGCATTTATGACGATATGATAGCCGTTATGGGTATATCCAAATAATATCTCAAAGTCATTGAAATCATAAGGATCATATATAAACGGCACGTTGTCATAAACTACATGACTTTTATTTTTATTTAATATTTACGATTCCTTACCCGCGAGCAAGCTTGACAAAGAGTATTTAAAGATAGTACAATTTATAAAAAAAACGGTATCCGATATGGGGACCTATACATTTAAATGACCGTCTGCCTACACAACCTCCGTTGTCAGCTATTGCCGCCATATCGAACAAAAGTCGCCTTAAAGGATACTATTATATGATGGAATTCAAAATATTTTCTTACTGTTTTTTTTAATCACCAACCCTAATAGGTCTTGTCTACTAAATCTTCATGATATAAATGTATCATAGTTAATTGTGACAATATGAGCGTTTTCCTAAATTATTAGAACGAAAAAAATTGACGATTAAAGACAACGTCGATTTAATTATTAAATTAATTCAAAAATATTGTGCTTTGCCTTTTCCATAGAACATTTACTTAACCCATTCCTAAGAATATATAATTATAATATAAATAGCAACAGATGCAAACGGTAATAAATAGTTTTATCGTTCTAATGTTCACGACATGTTTGCTATTTGTCAGTGCGCCACCCATAAAAGTTTAAATACATAGTTGAATAACAACAATAAAATACCGCAAATAGTTCTGTTGTGCCAGAGCTATGCGAGTTGAAACTGCAAGTAAAATAGCAGAATAATGAGTTGTACCTAATGTTTACTCAAAAATATATTTTCTAACTCTACGCAAAAGAGGGTATGCCATTTGATCACAATGATTGACAATAATTTATTCAACTTCATAAACTATATAGGCTTGAGTGCTTTCAGATGGAAGTGAACATACCTAACTCTTTCCAGAATACATCGACTAATAAACTGAGTAAATAATCAAAAACCTGGAACGAAGGATGGAGGAAAATAATATGCAAGGCCCTACGAAAATAACGAAGTCAAATACCTCCTCAAATAAGTCCTCTGAGACTCAGTTTCAGTTACAGTAGTAATAATATCATATTGCATTTTAACACGGATTCAAGAAGAAAAAAAACATTATAAAGTTCTATAGAACTTCAGAACATTTGCCAAGACGTCTTAACGATTAAAATTAATAACAAAACGCTCAGGAAAACAAAATTCAAGATTTTAAAAGTATTTTGTTGCCAAAATATCATGAAACAGCTGCAAAATGCCAACTGGATGTTATCATGAATTAGTTATCTGGTAGATAATTATGAAGCTGTTTTTTTTTTAAGACGGAATTTTTTGTCTGATTGCTCCTATTTTGTCTGTCAGGTTGTTTGTCTGTTACTATTTAGCTTAGAAACTGCTTATTCCATTGAAATTGATTTTTGCAATGAATTTTTATGACTTCAAATATGGTTGTTAGATAGGTTTAATTACCACAAGTCACACGGGGGCGCTCCTTTAGACAATGACGATGACACGTCGGGGGTTAAAACAGTAAGAATTTACATGCGTTTGCAAAAATATATCTATATTGTTAATAAGCGTAGGTAAATAATGACACCAGAAGTCGTCGTAGCATCTTAATTTAACTACACCTACATGTTTAAAGTTTATACCTGTCATTAAAGAACAAAAGAATGATAATCATTGGATTTTATATGAGTGAAAAATTACTCTTGAGCGGTGTGTATATCACGCGAGTCATTAAAACGATAAAAAGTTTTTCCGCGCAAATATTTTTATAATGAGGAGAATTTTGTATGACGCAAGTTCGCTATGAAAAGCTTGGGTTTCATGATCTAATTTACAAACGGATTGCGATCTAGAGTAGGACACGCATTTAGTGATAATGATAATTTTCAACAAGAAACCCGAAGAAGACGAACAGGATACATTTTGATAACATTTGCAAAACGTATCAAGAGGTGCGGATTCGATTGTTGGACATTGTTTGCATGCTTGATCTGTAAATATTTTTTACAGATCAAATATTTTAATTTCCTTCCTGCTCCCACATAAAACCAGGATTCGTTGACCATATTTTCACACATAGGCACGTGTAATATTGAATTACGAAATACCACTTTACATAGTTCTATTTATACAACAGACTTAGAGACGCCCGAGAATTTCCATGGTTTCCATTTGGATTTGGCCCAGTTTAATGATCGTTCCGATTAAAAGCGCTCCGTTATTAAAAAAATATGAAACTTCTTCACTCCCAATCTAACTGTTTCGATGATGTAATATATACATTTGATTGTAAACGTTTTAGGCAATATAATATGCGTAAGTACTATGTGGTATGATGTTTTTATTAATTATCGTCGGCGGCCTAGTTTGAAACGATGCGCCGCATCACGCAGGGCGGGCCGCGCCGTCTAAAATGCACCATGCACGCTGCAGCACAGAAATAGATGCATTGCACAATATTCGCAGTACCACACCTCAGTGCATTGAACTATCCTAATCCGATCCTAACCCACCAAACGATCAGTTTAGCACTTTTTATTGCTTGTGCACTACGTTTCGACACTTTGGAGAAAGCTCCAGGACGCATTTTCTGATCCTAATTTGCCAGTTAGCTTGCGTGAGCGCAGCAATGTCCACGATAAATATCGAAGGTACAGCGTAATTTCACGGAGTTCCTTGTTACGTAATGTCGAGTTCTGATTGGAGTGTGGTTTGTTCCAGTCCTCCGCAAGGCTTTCGATGGCTTCGACCACAACCGCTCGGGCAGTATCCCCTGCGACTTTGTAGCAGACATCCTTAGGATGATGGGACAGCCCTTTAACAAGAAGATCCTTGAAGAGCTCATCGAAGAGGTCGACGCTGACAGTGAGTATTTGCTTATGAGCAAATTATATTAAGTAGTAAATTATATTTATAGCAAATATTATATTTATAAATATTTGTAGACTTATTTCAGACATTTGATGTGTCTTATTATAAGTTTGAAGCTTCTATAATGTCAGGCAGATACGCAAGGGATTTTTTATCTACATTTTCTTTGAATAAAAGTTCAAAAATTCCTTCTAGTTATTTCGGTTGATTTAAGGTCAATGTAAATTTCTATTAATAACTCAAATGGAATTGTAAATAGATTGATGATTCTTTTGTTGTTCTATAAAGGATCAAGATCTCGAGGTGGTCCTATAAAAGTTTTATTTCTGAGAGATTGCTATTTTTCCCGTAAAACTTAATAAACATCATTTTATGCAATCACGAGTAGCCGAAACATTTTTTGTGGGCGATTTTACTTTGGTTTATATTCGAAAGAGTGTCATCCCGAGTGAGCAAGACAACGTAAACACGTGAGGATCTGATGATAGAGAAGGTACCTACAAAATAGTTTTACCTAGTAAAACTATTAAATAGATTTAATAGTAGTACCTAGGTGTATACGAACTGAAAACGTATGGCGAATATCGTGTTTCAATTTTTATCAAACGACTTCAAAAAAGGAGTCAATTCGTCTGTATGTTTTTATTTGTGTATGTTACGCGATATGGTCACCAAATATGAAACATTTTTTTTTTAAATCCTTTTTTTAAAACAATCTTCCGAGTTTGTTAAAATGTGTGATGAAATTTCATATTGGACGTTTTATCAATGTCCTGTTATTTGAAATCGGTTTTTTGACGTATAATGTCTTATAAATTATGTTTTTTAGCGTTAATTTAGAGTAACTGTACATATGCCTTAAATTTTAGAGAATGGTATTATTATTACACCCGAAACATATATAGAACACCAAGCATAGTGGCCGATAGAGTCCAATATATATTTTTTATTTGTATCAAACAAATATAAAATATAATATTGTATCAAAAAGCTCTATTTAGTTTTATAGACTACCACGGATTGTCGACTAAAGAAGTCACATGATTGACGCCACATATTTTTCTAGAGTCCGGTCGCCTCGAATTCGGAGAGTTCGTGACTCTGGCTGCTAAGTTCATCGTTGAAGAAGATGCTGAGGCCATGCAGAAGGAACTCAGGGAAGCTTTCAGATTATACGACAAGGAAGGTGAGTTACCCAAAAGCCTCGGCCGTACTTCAGATGTATATGTAGCTTAGCTGCTAAGATACAAGGAAGTTATATAGCAGCCTACGATACATGTGGCCACACTGCAGGCGGTTTAACAGCTAGACATCCAAGTGGCTTGGATGGCAATACTGCAAGCATCTAGCAGTATTGCCATATACATTGCATAGCTTGCGACTATACATTGTGACTCCATAGACAAGTCGCTAGAAAACTAGCTTGGCGCCTTTTGAGATAAAAAAGGCACATTAGGACAATCAAGAATGTGACAATTTGTCACATGTTTGATTGTCTAATGGAGGTAGTGTCTTTGGAAACAACTAGGATTTCGTCAGGTTAAAAGCAAGGGTTGTGGTTTCAGGCAACGGTTACATTCCCACCTCAAGCCTGCGCGAGATCCTGCGTGAGTTGGACGAGCAACTAACAGAAGAGGAGCTTGATGGCCTGATCCAGGAGATTGACACTGATGGCAGCGGTACCGTCGACTTCGATGGTAAATATAAAACCACCTCTCATAAAATTCATTATACAACTAATATTTTTGTCTATTTTTTAATTTTCTTTGTCTATTTTTATTTGGTTATTTTCTCGATCGAAATCCAACATGTTTGAGCTGTTTATTCATTCTTGTGATCGCTCTACATTACACCTACACACTACTTCAATATTTCAACTCCATGTTAAAATTCACGATATTATTCATTGTTTCAGAATTCATGGAGATGATGACTGGAGAATAAATATATATTTCTACGCTTTTTATTCATATTAAATTAAAGGAATCTGTACATTTTGGTACTTCAACCTTTTGACTCTTGGGAACATTGGACAACATTACTTTAACATTATGTTTAAATATCTCACTCGTTGGTTCATATACAAGTATTACGTATGTATTGTATAAAATAATATTTTGTTTAGTTGATGTGTGTGATTGCGAATAATGTTTATACCTATCTTTATTAATAAATCTTTTATTCTACTGTCCGTCTTTGAGTTCTAAGTATCGCGTGGATTCAACGCACATGATGAAAAGTTCTTAAAATAATGTTAGTGTTTATATATAACATTAATTTCATAAGATTTCAGTAGGAGACATATTTATAATGATTCCTCTGTTTTTAAAGTGGACGCCAAATTGTTCTACATAATTTTGATGACATGAAATTTTATTTAAGTTGGATCTGAGCCAATTCGGAAACACGAGAGCGTCCACATTAAAATAATGTTGACATTATTTTAGTTTTTGGAATACTTGGTTAAAACTGCTGTAGGTTTTAGAAAAAGCAAAAATAATATTGGAATATAATTATTTATTACGTTATTCTTTGTTTGTTCATAGTTTGATCATGTTCGCAATGTTCTGTATGGCAAACAAGATTATAATTACTTAGTTTAAAACATTTGGGGTTCTTTTTACAAATACCTAGCATAAAAGCACAATTAACGATAACTTTTCTTAGTACTTTATGACACACATACACAAAAAAATATGTACAAAAATAAATACAAATTAATATGGCCATTTTTAAATAAAATGAAATAACAACACTACCTAATAAACTTTACCATTACAATACTACAAAACATAAAAGACTGGGCCAATTTTGAAAAAAAAAATCAATGATACATACTCTTTTAAAAGCTACATACAAAAAAACTATTCTACCAACACAAATTAGAAATAACAAATCAGTCAGTATGTATTTGGAGTGTTCATGATAATTTTTTATTTGGTAGGTCATAGGAAGTTTTCCAAAAAAGTTCGGATATAATATTTCCACACAGACAATTCTTATGAGCCTAGATGGATATTTTTTGTTCCTAGTACACCGGTTAAAATATAAAAACGTAAGTCCCTATTTAAGCATTGTAGAGGGGCATTCTTAGACTGTTAATATTTTTTTAAGTCAAACGTAACTCTGTACTAGAAAACCTGTACCTGATTATTATGGGATTATGTGTATCCCGTAATAATCATCTATCATTTTGCAATTATAGGTACCTACGAGAAAGATCTAAAACTTAAAAGCCTGCATAAAACGTAGACCCATATTAATACAAAGTAAGAACAACTTAATTATACATGATTGGGAATGGATTTAAAAGGAATTACCTGATATCTTATTAAGTTATTAATTAATATGTAAGTTGTAAGTATAAATTAATTAAAATAGACGATACGGACCTATTTTAAACAATGTGGCAATAAACATTCGAATGTCTCATTGATTGTAAATGATGTCTAAAAATAAATTAATCATAAAGTAAACTGTATCACATTACCGATTTAAGCTGTAATTTCATGGCACATAGCAGTGGAGAAAGCGAAATTCGATATTCGACGCCAAATGTATGGGGCGAACGCCTGACAATAAATACTTAGCAAACATTTAGATACAACCCAATCACTTTATCTCGCTAGCTAAGTTAAAACTTATTTAAACATATCTCAAGTCAAAGATTAAAATTCATTGGTAACGTATATAACACTATGCTTTAAAAAAAGAGTCTTCATTTATAAATAAAGCTAACTTATTTAACGTTTCTGTGTTATGTACCTACACGTCCCGTCGCTCGACAATCTCGTTAGCTTCTTGGCTTCGGATGGCTAGATTTATCTAAGATTTCGTAAAGAACTACTTACAGATGAGATCTCAATTTGAACTATGTTTTACCAATCGTACTTCGCCAGCCTGAACTAATCAAATCAAATTATCACATTTTCAAAGAAAAGTTTAGCATTTACACGCAATAAATTATTTTTCCAGTGAACAGCGCGATTGCCCATTGTTTATTAATTTAAACCAGCTAAATATTAGTTTGTTCTCTACAATATTCAAGCTTTAAAACGATTCATACTTTTGAAGGACACACACCAGTGATACTTACGTCGATGCTTTGAAATATGAGGTTATAGGCATCTTCTATCTAATTCAATAAAATGCTGGAATGATGAAAATAATGTGCTGGTTGAGTTTGCGAGGCAATTGTGAGCTAGATGGTCTTATTCATATAAGTTATCTAATTTAAAAATTTTGTTTACCTAACTAAAAGTAGTTTTAAGAATACTGTTTAGTAGATAGATCTTCGTTCCTTATAAAGCTGATTGCGCCTTACAGATGCAATCCTTAGTGGCCACAATATTCTCGTAATACTCTGCAACAGGAAAAACGTAATGTCAGATATCATTATGTACTTAGGTACTATCAGAAATGATTAGAGATAGTTCCTAATAAAAACACTATCGTTTCCTACCCCAGAAGGGATTGTGATCACTTAGTCGTAAAGCCTTAGTAATATGTCCGGCTCCAGGACAAGATGGTTTATATTATAGCGGCTGGGAGCCGTGACAAAGATCTTGGCAATTGTCTAAGAGCAAGGCGAGATAACAAACCTAAAGGTAAAGGCAAAAACTCACATCATATAGCCACACTGGCTGGTTTGACTAGTAAAGGTGACGCCGCAAGCAAGCTAATGCAGAATAGGCGGCGGAGGGCGAGAGCGAGTGATCGGTTTAGGGATCGCGTTCGGATCCAGCAGGTTGGTCTCCTTGGGTTTAGCGGCACGATGGAGACCCTTGCGACCGCGACTCAGCCACGACGGCGGTGCGCCCTCACACCACATGCTCCGGAGCCAGTCGCGAGGCTCGGCCCCCACGCGCGAGCACTCCCTAGCGTACGCTCGGTACGCTGCGCAGTGACACCGCACTCCCGAACAACTCCGAGCGTCCAGCTCGCAAGCCTCCTGATAATGATGAGGATTCACTTTGGTGCCACAGTCCGTGAATGCGTCGTTCTTCACGAAGCCACGGCATAATCTACGAGCTTTCGTAACGCGGGACTGTCGGTAGAATGTGCTCATGTTTGGCATCCGCTGCCGACGCGTGCAGGCCTTCGTCCCTCCCACGCGCCACGAAGATCCGAAGCGCCATGTATCGGCCATCATCCTACCATCACGGGTTCTCATATCATCTCTAGCTACCGAATTAAAATTACCACACAGACCGCACAGTTTTCCCTTGTAAGCGCTTGACACAGTCACTTCTAAAAAGCCATCCCCGTCCCAAAGCATCTGAATACCGATGTCAGCTTTGAGTAAAACGGACCCGTTGCTGCGGATTATTTCAGCTACTCCATTTATCGTGTGGGGGAGCTGCACGCGACTTGCATTTACTTTGATACGCATTTTCTTTCCCATGTTGATTTTAGTAGATCCTATTCGAAGTGTTGCAGTCCGAGTCCAAGAGGAATGTGAAGTATTTCTAGCATCATTCGATATTCTTATTGAGAATGTTTTATTTACGCAATCCGAAGCCAGTTGGTATTTGCACGATCCTTGAAAACTGTAAAACTTTCCGTCGAAGGTTTTGTAGTGAGGGTCTCCAAAGACCGTGCAGATGCCATCGAGGTCGACGCATTTGGGACAGCATTGTCCTGGTAATTGGCGAAGAGTTTGATCTGACGGACAGGTAAGGGATGGGCATCTTTCCATTGCACATCTTGGTTCACCACTGTGACATTCACAAGACTTGCACGCATCCAATTGCCATGTTTCTCCATCCTGAAATGGTAAAAAATACCACCTATGAATCAATTTATGCCACACAAAACGATAAGCTGAATTTTAACTAAAGTGTTTTATTAAGTAACGTACCCTATAAGTTTTTCTCCCAATAACACATGCAGACTTGATCTCTTCGACATGTGGGCATTCAGGGCAGCATTTTCCGGGTCCAGGAGGCAATACACGTGCGCCACACGTCAGCACGGGACACGTGTGTCGCATACACACGGCTGTGCCGTTCAAACACGAGCAATCCGTGCAGGGGTCTACACGGAATGTACTCAGGTGTCCATGGAACTCCTTTCCGATAATGCATGGCTTGCTACCTGCAACTACAAAATAAATATTTGTGAAATTTAATAATTAAAAACGACATACACATAACTAAAACAGGTAGTTTAACTAAGCGTTCTATGAGTTACTTAACTGATATGTAGCAGGATGTGCGCTAAAAATACTTACTCGGCAGTATTTTATCCGCCGTAGGATGTGAGCATCGAGGACAGCATTCACCAGCTGGTGTGAACTGTTGAGTTCGATGGCAAGGCAGCACGGGACATGCACGTTTTGAGCACGACAGACCACCGCGCACGCACCGACACGATAAGCACGGCTCTTCGGGTATCCGCACATCTCTACCCTCTCCAACACGCTGACCGTTGATCACGCATTCTGGAAAATAAAACAATATCTTGTTATGAAAATCTAAATATGTAGGAGTTACTACAAATAGAGTAGGAACCTTCTAGCCCCAGGTGTTGGGAAATCCGTAAGAGTTTAATAGGCAGAGAAAAAATCCTGATTCACATACCGCAATAATAATAAGCAATTAGGTGCTTTTACAACTGAATCCTCAGCTAAACACATAAGAGTCCAAAAATGGATCAAAAAAATATTTACAATCCACGTGGAGCTTTTAAATGAGTCATGGTCATGTTGACTCGCAACTGCAGTTATAATGCATTAAGCAAATGGAAATGTACCCTCATCAGTAGGCTGGTGCTATAGCCTGCGTGTCTGCGTGACAATGTGGATAAAGTTTTTGTTAGTTTAGACCGGTTCTCGGTATTCGTTATGTTATTCTATGAATTTCAAATTGCATTAAACTATAAAAATTGCACACCTACTTTGAAATTTAACAAAATTATGGTTTAGGTAATCGGAAACATCACAAGACAAGACAAAAAAAATGCTAAGTAATACATCAACATCTAGGTTAGATAGTAACTTTTGAGACGTACGAGTATGCCTAAAAATTTTGTCTCTTTCTGTGTTTAAGAAGTCCCAACACTTGATTATAATCACAAATAATGCAGACGTGTTGTCTGCGGCACACACAAGGAATTCCTATTACGTCAAGTTTTACAAATTCAATTCATGGATTCATTTAAATTTTAAATTTAAATGAAACGTTTACTTGTGGTCCATACGTGTGATTAAAAACAATGGGAATACAGAGAATCTGCCTTTGTGTCTATATATTTTGCAAATTAACAGTAAAAGTTTAAAACAAAATTAGAGGTATTGTGTGGCGCTCGGAAAGACTGCAGCGGGAGCGACAAAGCTCAAACTCCATAAATTAGCGAGGACGGGCGATGAATCAATCAGGACAGCAAATGAACTGAGAGGCGCGGACGGCCGCACACGGTGGCCCACCGCTGTGCCGTGTCCCACCTGGAGGTAGATATTTTACAACATCGGCAGTCGGGAGCGCCGATATCAAAAAAATGTCTTTATCTCAATCTAAAACCTTCTTTGAACTATTATTATGTTATCTTTATACATCATCTTCAACTCAATTAGGACTTCACAATGGTGAAGATATCACAAAAGAGAGACGAAAGAAAGCATGAAAAGAGCTTCTAATGGAATGAGGAGAACTTTACTTCACTCAGTTATTCCAATTGCTTTGTTCAAGCACGACTTATTTTAATGATCATCATTCTAGCAGAGCTTCGAGTGCTTACATTCATATATGAGTGCGTTGGAATTGAAGTTTAATTCAGCAGTTGAACTCATGTACTTTCAATGCGGTACATTCTTAAGAGGACTGCCGCGTCGTCGTATATAATTGTGACAATGAAAACCGTCAGGTGTCTATCGTAAAACTAGGGACTCACAAAGTAGGCTGTCCTTATGCAGACAAACAATTACGTATGCATAGCCAGTGCGCGCACTTCATAACATAGATGCGCTGTCGAAGTACAAAGGAACAAAAGCATTTTAGTAGAAATACGAATGAAAACTTATTTGTTTTACAATGTTGTCATACAAAAGACCACACTAAAAGTAAGGTAAAAATTTATTTATTTAGAGATTGTATATGAATCCTCCTCCGAACTAGAAATCACTGGAGCCAGTGACTTCTACCATTAATTATGCCATACTTACAATAAAAGACTATATTTACTAAATAAAAAAAAGAGCAGAACCGAACGTAACTTATGCAAACAATATCTCTATATAGATAAGCATGTTTAGTTTTAAGATTTAAGATACAAATATTTTTTTAAAAATTGTTTGCAGTTGAATATTCAATTATATTGAAGTATTACGTAGCGTGTGTAGATGCTATTATAAATATAAAATATAAATAGGTACCTATGTCTGTATTTGTATTATTTAATTAATTATGATTGTAACTTAAACGTGAATGAACACACTCTCCGTGTCCATTTGAATTTTAGTACACATATTAATCAAAAGTAGAAATTGGTAAGTTGAGATGATGAAATTGGTAAATCTAGAATTCCTGGACTGAGAGTGGACTCTACCATAATTTACACACAGAATACTCTTTAAGATATATTTCAAAGGTACTTTAGGAACTTTAAAGCACCAAAAATATACATGATACAATGCGAGTTAATAAACACATGTTGAAACTTAGTTGAACTTCTTTAAATAACCTTTATGTGACTCCTTAATCAATTTACGAATTTCAATAACTTTGAAATTCGTTTTGTATGAGATTTTCGTTTGCAATTTATTTTTGGATGCTGTAGGTAATACATTTACTGATGGAGAATTCCCGCGTTGATAAGGCAGAAATCGTGAGGAAATAAGAAATACAAAGAAAAAACTAATGCACTGTTGGGATCGTAAAACAAACAATCGGAGGTAGGGCCGGGTTCCCGCAGCCACGCCGTCGTCGGTCGCTTTGACCATCGCATAAAAACCTACCCGCCTCAACCTTTTAAGTAGGTTGTTAACTTTTTGATTTATGGTCAATAATAGAGACGCAACGCCGTGGGAGACAAACCACAAAATAAGTATATAATTTAAATGGACCCCCGAGGATGTTTAATAAGTTAATTCCGTTGTCAAAATTCTTTGTTTCCTGTTATGGTATTGGTATTCGATTAAATGACTGTGGCAAAGCAAACATGAGTCAATCACAAAACGTAGTTTCTATTGGGTGGTCCATCTTATTTTAAAAAGATAAGTAAATAAACACATTACAAATGGTATAACATTTTCATTACAGTCAATAAATTGAGACAATCCAATCTTTGTAGTTATAGCCGCTTGTTCGCGGTTCATCAAGATTTTATTGCACGTGAACTTTATTTATTCAGAACCATCGTACAAAACGATTACTCTTCGGCGCCACTCCTATGTACACAATATGAGTATAGAAACATAGGTACTTATACACGTTACCTATGTAAAAAGTTTTGTTACTGCTCGACCTTCGAAGTTGATATACCTAGTTTTAATGGGCAATCGTTTAAATCACTCCGTTGTTTTATAATAGTCATCTCTATCCTGATTATGGAGCTGCAAACGAGACGGGTTATAATGGCAGATTAGTCTATTGTCTGCGGATATGCTACTGCGACAGACTTGTTTCTTAGTTTTGCCATTGTTGTGAGCGGCGTGTGGGTGGCTCGCAGCGACACATGACAAATTAAGCAAACGGTCAACAAATTACACAATTTAAATCTGATTTTTCTACCCATAAAAACCTAGGTATATATAAGGTTCCGATCCTTGCTGGCTTAAAGGTAATTAATAAAGTATACTTAAACACAGGCAATAAAACGATAGTTGGTATGCGTCGGCAACATTCAAAGCAATTTAGAGTCGTCATCTTGTAAATAACTATTATTTGATATAGAATTTAATAAACTTGTTGAGGTTTGGAAGCGGAGGTAAATTGCTTGCCGTTATGGTTTTATTAAGTTCGCGTGGCGGCTTGTGTTTGTTTTTGTAAGGGATTATGGTGGTTGTTCATTTCTTTTTTTTCTTCTTTTCTCTCGAGCATCTGGGTGGGCGCTGCGCGAGACACGACCGTGGCAGCCCGCTCAATTATATTCCTTGAGCAGCAATCATCAGTTGTGGGAAAAAGCAGCGTGAAATGCCCAGTGAATTACTGTGAGTCATTGTGGTTTTAATTACTTCGCGTACAATAATAGAGGATATTGTTTATGAGGAGAATTTATAATCGAAAATAACATTCTGCAAACTGCAGATGAAGATCTCTGGAATATAAATTATTGTGGTTTGGTATGATTTTACGTATTTTAGAAATACAAAAAATATGGTCTCATGTTAGACAGGCCGTACGCTCTACCGTGTGGATTAAATCGACCAAAGACCAAAGACTGTCTACCAGCAGTTAGTCGCAGCGGATATATTGTAGTTCTCGTGATGGATCCTCAGAAACAGTACGCACGTACGCAGATCCATGAGAGTACCAAGAAGTCAAAGACACGTTCAAACATTATGTTTGGCAGATTTCTATGTCTTGCATATTAGTTAGTTTTCCACGTGACAGGCTATAAGCCCATCGCCGCTTCAGAGGAATACTATCTGTGTGCCATCAGTTAGTATTCCTATGAAGCTTTAAAACTTTTTGGTTCTAAGGTATGACAGTTTTCACAATGTTTTCTTTAACCGTTTTGAGCATGTGTTAATGCACTTATACATTTTTGGAACCCAAAAGTTAATTGATGCACGATCACAAATGTGGATTCGTGGGTTTGACCTTCGGATCGGAAACCGGGGTACTGCACACTAGCTTCATTTTTTATATATTAGCAGCCTATAATCCGTGTTGACCTAGTGGGCGATACCCCGACTTCTGATCGTAGGTTTGAACCCGGACGTGCACCAATGAATTTTTCCACTCGAAAAATTTATGTGCACGTTAACACGTTCTCAAAACGGTGAAGAAAAACATCGTGAGGAAACCGACATGCCCTAGAGTCAAAAATTCGAAGGCATATGTCAACAGTTAAGTGTTTCAATAAGCGGCAATAGGCTTGCAACCTGTCAAGTGGAATGCTAACTTGCAAAACGCGGGCATGTAATGTTTGGACGTGCCTCTGACCACCCCCTATTTGGTAGCCTCAAAGATCTAATCACTGAGTTTGTATCTGAGGATGTCCACCATGGGGAAGACAGTCGTGAGCGTGTTTGTTTTTGTTTGTTTTTATAATTAAAATATTAAGAAATTAATTTTTACAAAATTTAAAACGCCCGACGTTCTTTTCGATCATCGATTGCAGCGCTCCCTAGTGACCCATGACGATAAAATTTAACTAGGACCATCTAAAAAGAACCGCATTACAATCCGATAAGCCATTTTGGAGCTAAATAATAACATACAAACAACTCTCTAGGGCAAATGCAAGTACGGGTTCCAGTTAACTCCACTTACCATCACAAACAGGGCAGTTGTAATGCCGCTGATGCTTTGGACTGTCGCAAGGCGCGTAACATTGTGGTCTGGATATCGTCACGACGCCGGCTTCGCATCGCAGTGTTTTGCTTTCCTCTGTCCATTCTGAATGTGATGCGTGTTCGGTGCCATTGTACCAGCAGCCTTTACACTTGGCGCAGCAGCCTTCGCGAGGCATTACCACAGCGCAGTCGTCCATCTGCCCGCACTCTTCTACACCGCTGCGACACTCCACGAACCCGTTCTGTGGAATTATATTAAGGTTGTTTTAAGCAAGCCACTTAAAAGTATTAAATCAAAAGTCTGGTTGGCGGCCTTCCTATCGAGTACCAGAATTGATTACAAAGGACCTGAAAAAGGCCAAAAAAAATAAAAAAAACTGTACACACTTTGGCAGAATTTTCGGAATCAAAGCAAATAGGTGGTGAAAAATCATGACAAAATCGAGTAAAAGGATGAAATATACAAATAACCTATGCCGCCTACGCGCCGCTTGTTACGATTTTACCTTTTACAAGGAAAATATGATACTAAAAAACAGACGCCTCAAGCGGTAGGCGCTAACAAAACAATACTAAGTAATATGTAGGTATGCCTAGATAGTTATTTATCTGCAAACGGTCCAGTCTGAAAATGCATCAGCATAATCATCAACAGCCTGTAAGAAGCCTTAAAAGAGTGTCATGGCTCTCGAACGATCTATGGCTAGCACCATCCACCGTCTTCCCGCAAACTTTCGTAACGATGATATCCATCGGGCGTTCCTACACTGTTATCTTATAACTGGACGACACCTTTTTTTATCTATATGGCCTTTTTATTGCCATTTCAACAAGCTAGTTCTATAAGTTATGCCGCCAGTGACTTTAGTTCTAGTCTGAATAATATAATATTCTAAGAGAACAAAGAAGTGATCTGACGAAAACCCACAATTGACTTATGTAATTGTAATCCTATACAATTTTATCACCGACGCAATTGCATAGCAGTTTTTTTTCTGTTTTGATATTAATACTGTCTGTCTTCTACCTAATTACCCACGTCTCATACCAGTCGCCTGCGGTTATGTATGACGATAAATACATTTTTTTCCTTGTCCTTTGTTTTATTAATGCATAATTGTAAATTGCTTTTGAATAAAATCAGAGGTGTGTATTGTTGTACATACCTCTGATTAACAATTAACAGTCGTAATATCAAAAAATCTGAAGGAAGCATACTGGTTCATTGACAGATACACAAAAAAATATGAGTTAATGGACTTAAAAATATATAAATACGGGTTATTTAAACAAGCTTTCTAACGTTTATTCAGTCTTTTTCATCTTGAAATTGTTTGTTAACCAAAGGTACTTGAACATTTCTTCAGCTCTAGTGTATGGATCAATCAAACTTGATAATGTAAGTGTACTCCTAAATGCATAAGGTTCTGTGGTTAAAATATTCGTGATTCATTATTACATTGCAATAATCTTACATCCATTGAAGGAGATAGATAAATTAGGTATGAATCGTTTTTCTTAGGAACTGTTTATCCAGCTCTTTATTAAGCAAATAAATCCATTTATAAATCGACTATTTCTCCGTATAGTAGTGAGTAATTCTGGGGTAGGTGCTACTTCAGAATCGATTCACCGACCAAAGGACGATGCCACTACTTTGACCGCTTATTGAGCCATTGTTGTGCTTGTGTCTACGTAAGGTGTTCAACATTTTAATTCTAATTAAAAAAATGGACTAGTTTCTCAATTCGTCGGTTTTTTTAAATAATTGTATGTGTTTATTACGTGTGTTTATCTTCGTCAAATTGTTAACCAATTTTGATGACTCTTTTGTTATTGTCAAGAGAATGAGCCTGAGGTAGTCTCATAAAAGTTTACTATTATATTTTTCCCGTAAACTTAAAAAACATGATAATTTTATGGAATCCCAACTAGCCGAAACATTTTTAGTGTGCGATTTTTTAAGGAGTAAGCAAAATAACATGAACGTAAGCACATGAAGATCTGATGACCCTATCATCAGATTACCTACGGGATAGATACATTAGACTTGGGACAGAAAACGTATCTCAATATTCGAGATTTATTTATTTTAATGATTATTTTTAATGGGTAGGGTAAATTGATATAACTTTAAAGGTATATAGTTTATTATGTAAGTATACAAACTGGTACATACATATTATTCAATATTTAGAAGAAATTAATGAAGTCGTAAAATCGACTGCGCGTGCTCCAAACAGGTTCATTAAAATTATCTAATTCTCGTCTGTAATGATTATTCTCGTTTAATTGTCGCAATAAAGCGCTAACAGCTGAATATTTATGCCTTTTCATCCATCGAAACAATTAATTTAATCATTACTGCGTTCTTATTGCATAAAGGTTCTTTGTTCGTACTCAGATCCAGCTCAAATGTATATAAGCTTGATCAAAGCAAAAGTTGAAGCTTTGTTCAGTTTACAGGGCACACTTTTGTTATGAACATAAACAATTACAAGACTTGTACTTATCTGCAAATATTTGTCTCGGGATCTGGGTGTTTTCTATGTATAATATGTATATATTTACAAAAAAAAATATATGTAAATAAATAGTATATCAGTCATGTAGTTCCCATAACACAAGCTCTGATTACTTTGGGGCTAGATGATGCTGTGTGAAAATGTCCAATAATTACACCTTAAAATCGCTTCATACAAAGGACTTACTTCAAGTCAATTTTGTTAGAAGTTTAAAATTACCCCACCTCACGTATTCATTTACCTATTGCAGTGCTGCTAGTTTCGCGTGGTGATAAAATTTATGTAGGATCCGTTCTTGGAGTTGTTCAAAACGACTCAGTATCTCAGTTCTCAGTATCGATCGAAACATTTTTTTACAAAATTACTATTGGTGTAGGGGTATATATTCGGAGTATAGTACAAGTGGTAGGTTAGGTTACAATCAATCACAAATATACGGCCAGGGGCTTGGGAACTGAGATACATAAAGTACATGCAAATTTCGTGTCTACTAGTCTGCTTAGGAGAATTGCACCCCAAAATCATCACTTTACCTACTTTGGCCATCACCAGCCTTGTATTCTTGCCTTTCTTTCCTGGCTTGGTCGCGGAAGAACAGGCAGTAGATAAAACCGACGTTTCAAAGTGATCCTTGTGATTTTAATGAATAAATGAATTTTGACTTTGACTTTGAAGTTACCCAAAGTGTACCTAAGTTCTAGTCCCTTGACATTCGAAATCATACGAAGCGAAAAAGATTAATAAATAGCGAATATATAACAATCCATGGAGTCAAGAAACTTATCCGCATCGAAACTGGCAGTCATTGTCAATACTGGCGGGCAATATTTGAACAAATCTGTATTAGTGTACCAATTCACCGTCTAATTTTAACATGGTGTCGTTTAGAAGAAGTTTAGCTATTATTTTTCATTATGATATACACTGGGACGTATTCAAAATAAAGAATTATTGAAATATTATAATTATTGATAATTTTGATTAATCAGATGTAAATTAACAGAATGATTATTCCCGAATGCATATTTTGTAGATTCATCATAAATGTCATTACTGTGCCAATGATATTGGCGTGTATTTTAAGTATTTTTTAAACAAATATTTTATCATAAAGGTTTTCAGATTAAATTATTTCGTAAGACTATAATAAAATGGAGGATTATGTTTTGTACTGCAGCGGTAGCAGTATTTCTCTACTTTATCTTATTTACCTCTCTATTTCTTATTTATCTTATTTTTATTATTCGGTTTAACTGGACTTTAAATTACTGTCGAGAAAATATTTCCAGTAGCTGAAACTATCTCATTTCATATTAAGATTCAGAAAAGTCCGCAGAAAAAAGCAATCAACTATTTTTTTTCAACCGATTTCAAAAAAGGAGGAGGTTCTCAATTCGTATGTATTTTTATGTCTTACATACAAAATGCGATATCTACACCAATTGTAAAACGATTTTAATGATTGTTTTTAATGAGTAGGGTATACTTCAAGCCAGAGAGTATACTTAAACCCACTAATGGTGAAGTAGTGGGGAATTAAATGTAATATTGGATTTTCTATCGACATTCCTGTTAATTGCAGTGGGTTTTTATTTGTTCATGAAAATAAAACTTGTTAAATCACAGGAGTACAGCGACCTGGGAACCTATAATTATTTAAATTTTTACCTATAGCTGAACCTTTTATAGAACTACGTTACTTTTCCTTACTTTATATTATCCACTCATAGCACATGTCGAGGTCACCCGCTCTGATGTTTATCGTTTTTCAATACTTCGGCCGAATTTCACGTGCGGCTCTCTTTGAACACGGCTATATTTACGTAACGCGTCGGTTAATAACTGTAAGTCTGTCGACTGTCCATTACTTGCTCTAATGTGTATAGAATAAAATAGAACAGATAAGAGTGTTCGACTAAGTGGGGTACCTGGCTTTTATAACCTTGAATCAAAATTATATGTATGTTTCTAAGCTGACACTTTCAATAGAGAAATTATGGTGACCATCAATTTTCACAGGAAAATTTGTGAAATTATGTTCTGTTATCACTTAATGTTGTTATCAGTTAGTTACCCTATTAAGGTTCTGCAGTGAATATAATAATTTTATAAATATATATTTTAATTTTATTTTGCGTGCTACTTTTTTTAATTTAGAACTATGCTAAAATGCACATTCCATTGGTAACTGCTATGAAAAGTGACCCGCGACTGGAAACGCATTTGCTCGATGAATATAATACTAGCTTTTTTCCCGTGGATTCGCAAGGTACTAAACATGCAAAGATAAAAATTGTATTCATACAACTATCAGCTAACCCAGAGTCATCTGTATTTTTGGTAAATACCTACTTGAGGTATTTACCAAAAATACAGATGACTCTGGGTCCGTTTCCGCTTGGTAGTGATCTGAAGCAGTTGAGCTATCTATAGATAATTTGCAACAATCTTTAGATAGGTAGCTGTTTCATCTGTATTTTTCGATTTTATTCAGATAAAAAGGTCATGGTCTTGGTCATGTTTTACGCCTATCCCAAATCAGTTCTATGTATTTTAATACATAGAAATGATTGCAGACTACGATGATTGTTCAGCTGTTCTGAAGATTATTAGCAAAAACAAATATATATACTTTCGCATTATGAATACAGTTACATTAGTAGAAACTACATGATATCAACATCTGAAACAACATGAATGCTATGTTAAATGCAAACTACAAGAACGAAAGAAAGATCCACGGTCGTTATTGCAACAATTTGACAAATATAGTTATTAAGAAAGTAGTAAAATATGTTATTTATCGCACAATTAGCCACATATCGTAAAATGTTCTGTACCATTACCCTAATAATGTGTTGGTCTAAGTAATTAAGATAACAACAGAAAAACATTTTTTTGATTATTTGTAACAAATGTTGTGAGATTGTTACCAGGCGGATTTCTTATTAGTTTTTTAGATAACAGGATCGATTTACATTTGTTAAGGGCGTTACAAGGTAATCACTGGCTGACTAAAAGCTCTACGACCCAAAAATTAATGGTCTACGAAAGTGCTACGAACAACGCCTACAACTCGCAGAGAGCTTCTACGACGATGTGGCCCGCCCCCTCCATCGAACAAGGTCCCCAAGGGAAATACTTAAAAGATGTGATAATACTGAAAAGAGACTGGACGAATTCATTTTCTTTGGTATTATCCGTTGTAGAGAAAAGTGCGGTATGCCAGCGCACACCAAAGCAAAATACGGGCATGAAAAAACGAGCCTGTTTTTTTGTCTTCGAAGAAAACCTGTGATGTCCGTACATTATATTAGGCACATGCCCGTATTTTGCAAGTACTTCTACGTGACAGGTTGCAAGCACATCGCAAAAACTTTTAAATCGATCATGAAGACCTTTCTTTAAAATTTATTGATACAAACTGAGTGAGAGAAAACAGGCAAACGCACCTCCAGTTCTAAAGTTGTGTAGTCATAGAAATGTAATGATCACACGATAACTGATAAAGGTATATGTCAGTATCTTAGTATATACAAACAATTAATGCGAAAGTTTTGATGTTTGTTATCTCTGTAACGGCTGAACCGATTTAAATGAAATTTGGAACAAGTATAGAATAATAAACAGGCTACTTTTTATCCCGGTGCCATGCGGGCAAGACAAAGGGCTGGGCTTATTTAATATATCAAAAAATATTTTTAATTAATCCAAGTAGACCTTTGTTAATTTTATATACATACTAACTAGGTGTGCCCAGTGATTTTTCCGTGATAATTTTTTCGATCTGTATAAACATTACGTTGTACCTACAAAAGAGGAATTTTGGCAAATTCTTTCTTAGAGCACTTCTACAATCCATAATTAACAGACAGTCAGTGAATCACGCAACGATTTTATATAATTAAGATAATGTATATCCCTCTTAGAATCACATGTAATCATTTTCATCCAAAGTTTGTCTGGCAGAGATTGCTTCTAACCGATAAGACCGCCCATTGTACCTTTAGCTTAATGTATAAATGTTTGTTAATATCATAAGGTTAACAAGTATTTTAGCAGCTTGATTTAAGGTAGTCTGCCTCTATCCTTTATTTAGTGTAAGAAAAGATCAGGACTAGAGTTAGCTTGCTGATAAAACTAGTGAGTTATTATGTATAAGAAGGTAAATAGTTATTGTCATATCCATCATTTCCGCTTGTTGATTAGGCACAAAACCTTTTATATTTAGATTTTACGGACAATTCAATGAAATTTACTTGTAACATTAAAAATATATATATATCATATCACTTTTTTATGTACCAATCTCTTGTAGAACACAGTATCGCGGTTTCAGTGGCCGGAGCACTTCCCGTTAAACTGATAAAGCATTTGGGCGTCAAATATCCTCGACATTTCCTGGACTGATTGCGTTTTTTGCCAGAATATACACCTTCAAAAGCTACATTAATATCGGACAAAATTAACAAAAAATAATTAATCTTTTATTTCATATTTTTTTATAATAATGTTAGTCTTTGCGACTCTCACGTACTGGTTTTTGGTAACAAAACCAGTACGTGAAAGTAGCATTTTTTATTAGTCCAGTATTGTGCAGAACCCCATATTGGTTTAAAACTTTTAAGCAAATAAGTCATGATGGAAAGAGATCCGAATCAATCAATATACTTTAAAACATTGAAATCCTTTTAAGATTTTATAACTTATTGATGAGTTTAACGATTTAAAAACGACAATTTATGAATAACTTTAGCACATAGAGGTACGTAGGTGCTTTTGATAAAATTTTAGAGCAGTAAGATTAGAATAGAAGTGACAACCATTTGACAACTATTTCCTTTATCGTGATCGCCACCGCCGCCACCGCGAAAGGGTCTTAAAAAGAAAGGTGAAAGTTTTTTTTTTACACATTTCTGTCGATAAATCCATCATTTACCCATCAAAGCTCTTTGATCCTCATTTAATTTTAAATTTCAAATAACTATTGTTATTGAAATTATGTATTTACGAGTATATGGAACGTTAATTACTGGCACAGATTTTGAAAAAAATGGTGCCGCTAATAATGAACTATGTATAAGTTTATTTCTTCATTTACATAATTAATTCACGTTCGTCAGACACTTTGGAGACTATCCATGATTCTTGTTCGATTTAAGGACCTCCGCACACAACTAATGCTTTTGAATGCGAACGTTTGATAAAAAATTATGCCACGCAAAGGACTTTGTTTTTTATCTAAATATACACATTAAATTGTGAATCTGCAGCGGGAAGTCAAAACACTGGTAAAAATATTTTATCGTAGACGGTACGTGCGTACCCATCTAACAATGATAGAAAGATAGTTAGATAGTTAGTTAGATAGATAGTTAGATAGTTTAACTACTTTATTAATAGCTAATATTTCAGCTTAGGTAAGTACTACAAATTCTGACAAACGGGCGGTTTTATCGCCAATAAGATATCTCTAGCAGACAACCTTTGTATGAAAAATTACAGGAAGTTTTAGTGGTTTACCACATACTATTAATATCCATGTGAGTATTGAGTGTATACATGGTATGCTTGAATAATTACATACTTACCATACACAACATAATACCTACCATAAACTATTGCTGAAGGCCAAAATAACTTACCATCGTGCTTACCGTGTCTAATAATAATAATTTATCTTCCGAATTGGTTGCGAAGCTTGCCCTGCCCAATTTGCATGGTGAGGACGCGGCATTAATCTACCATGACAACTACGCAGGTAGCATTGAAAAATGTCCTCTAAATTGGTTTTCTATATTTGCCTAACCGGTATCAATGTACCTTGTTGCCTACTTAGACCAACGACATCAAAATAAGCATATAAAAATACTACTAAGTTAAGGTACGTACAAAACTTAAAATAATAACGGATGTTGGTACTTGCTTACCATGAATTACTCATAATCGATAAATAGTTATCATTTCCGAGATCTACGTTTTAAACGTGCTAATTATACAGTAACATTTAAGGTAGAGCATGCACCAGGTGTAATAGTATCTAGGCGCGTAAATGATCCCGGGGCGACAGAACCACAAGATTATCTAGTAGCTGCGCGCACACAAGCTTCGGTCACTCCAAAGTATTACAAACGAGTTCATACAAACGTATTGTTATTTTTTCCATATCAGTCCAAGACAAGGACACGACACGGCTAGATGTGGATAGCCCTAACTTTCAATGTGAGTAAATGAACCTTCTCGCTGTTGTGTCGCAACGGTACGGTCAATTCAAAACAATTGAATTGTATTTTCTACTAACCTAGGTGAATCCTAGGTTAGTAGAAAATACAATTCAATTCGCGTGGTTACCGGATAATAGCATATGTGTTATTTTAGGTTCCAACTACATAATCTTCCTAGTCAGGCACATGTGCGGAAAAGGAAAACATCGTGAGGAAACCGGCATGCCCTAGAACCAAAAATTCGAAGGCATATAAGGCCATAGAAGGCCAACAGTTAGTGTTCCAATAAGCGGCGATGGGCTTGCAACCTGTCACGTGGAATGCTTACTACTTGCAAAACGCGGGCATGTACCAAATGTAATGTTCGGACGTGCCTCTGACTACCCCCTACTTGGTATCCTCAAAGATCTACTCACTGAATATTTATCTGAGGATGTCCACCATGGGGAAGACAGTCGTGAGCGTGTTTGTTTGTTTTGTTTATTTTGAATTGTGTGACTTGAGAAGGTCTGACCATCGCGTAAGAGAGCGGCTAACTATGTCACAAATTTTATCCGAATTGGCTCAGCCATTGCGGAGATCCGCAGCAAACATCCACACATATACATATCTATACCTACAAACTTAAACTTTTCCATTAATAATATCAGTAGGATTCCATACCACTTTTTAGTATTGTGCAAAAAGTCGTGCTGCTTCGCGACTGACAAAAGAAAAGCTTAGGTGAAAAGTGGTGCAACCCTTTAAGGGTACCTACGTTTATATTTCCATTATAGTACATAGCTATTTAAGAGTCGTCAAAGTGAGACTTCTAAGTTAGTGGATACTACTGATTATTCTGTTGCGCAAGGCCGAGTGTGGGCTGCACAAACGCTGCTGGCGCCTTTTAACCTCAAGATATTTTTTGCGTCTGACACGCGCCAAGACGCTACTCGACTGTAACAATGTGGCCAATAATGTTTTAATTAAACCTTATAAGGACTAGATATTAAAGCTATAAAGGATGTGGAATGAAGTTGTAAATGTTGATCTTTTAATTCCAGTCATTAATTTTTAATGACTGCATAAAACGGCTGAGTTACACGACACTTTCAAATCTTGTTTAAATCTGAACAGTCTTTCTCTACTTTAAGACTGGTTCTTGAAATTTCACGAAAACATTCTCACAGACTTGATTTTGAACTACGCAACAAATCTACTTGCCGTTAACGATGCAACTACGGTAAAAATAAAAAATGTGTGAACTTGATCGCGGATATAAAACCGAATTCTCTAGTTTCTATAATAACGGCTCTGCTGTAGTAGTCTGCATTCGTATTGAGAATTGATTTTTTGCATCATAGCAAAACATCTGAAACAATGTGGAATGATGTGTGGTGTAAAAAATACGCGTTGCTAGAAGAACCGGTGCGACCGCATACCAGGGGCTCGCGGCAAGGCCTCGGCACCTGCGCGCTGCGCGCCATCAACTCCCGCCAGCCACCCGATCCAACCCACTTTCACAAGAACCGACATACATCATGTACATACGTTTCTTCTATTTCCCAATTTGGTAGAGCTGGAGATTAGATTAAGCTATAGAAAAGTGGGCAGATTACGCGATGCCACTAGGTGCTGTAGGTGGATTACAGACTTCACATATTTCCCAGGTAGCAAAAGATAGAAAATTGAAATATCTGCATTTTCTGAACGAAAACTCAATCACGGAAACTTTGTGCTTCTTTGATGTTACCGTGTGCTTTTAGGATTTCAGCTAGCTTAAAGGTTTAAAATATAGTTCACCTCTTCTTATTTTGCTTACTGTCCTCAAATATTTAAAAAAAATCTCAATTTAAACAAGAAATAATTCTTCAATTTGAAATAAGAAGTGAAACGAGAAATGCGTGTTTCAGTTGTTAGAAGGTTCAAGCAGCTCAGCTCTCGTCTTAAAAAATCCTCGTAAAAATGTATGCATACTTATAAACATTATATTCTGAGACTAACTGCAATTTTCATATAATTTCATGTGTATTTGAATTTCATGGCTGATGACTTATTTCTTTACTAAGAAGAACGGAAATATGCAAATTCCACATGATACAAAAGCTAATAAAGATCCTAGTAACAACGCAGGCAGCTGTTCCGTGATTCCACTTCGACCGAAATTAGCCAACTTAGTCATAATAACTCATGAAACCATTTCGAGATAACCAGGAACGGCGGAATTATGAGTAACCTTCTTAAAATATACATCACTATGTAATTGAACGCCTCTGCAAGGATTGCACGATCATTACAACTTAGCAATTTACTGGAGCGTTTACGCAATATATCGGCTAATGGAGAAGGGTGAAAGACAGAAATAGCTGATTGGTAACCTGCCTATTATATTTTGAATGCTTATGAGTCAGGTTACGAGAGGGTGTTCCATAGTTCCATCCAAGTTCCATCCATATCCATCGCGCGGTCCAAGTTTGTATTTTAGTCATAGGTTTTTGTTTTTTTTCTGTGATCTACATACATAAATAAATTCGTTGCGAGATACACTTATTCACTGACAAACTGTCTTTCAACGCATTCCTTTAATAGTAAGTCTTATAGTGACTTTGGAGGGTAGGTTCCTTTTGTATAAAGGAATCTACCTCTAAGATGGTTAGATTGGTGTGTGGGGGTAAACAATGAAAGATTTTTCAAATTCTACCCGAGAATCTTCTCGGTACAGTGATAAAGTTTGTATGGGAAAAATCAATACGGACATAGTAATGGAGCGTAGGTATATATACTACGTTTTTGTTTTCATTTCATATGAAATGAAATGAAAAACATTTATTTAACAAATATCATCAAAAAAACAAATATCGAGGAAATACAATAACCTTGATTACGGAGATTCAGCAACAAACATCTAAACAGTAAAAAATTTATTTATGTACAAATTATTGTAATTTGATCCGATCAAGAGCAAAACTGGGATTAAAAAACTTGACAAGATTATGTGTTGTTTACCTCACACTATTTCTTGTCATAAAAAGGACTATTACCTTACAAAATGAAATACATTTATGTAGGATAGAAGTTGTTATCTAGCATCTGCTGGAGATCTAGGTATTTACCGATACGCTCGTCTTGTACCTGAATAAAAAGTATGTAATTCCAGGTTGTGACCTATTCTCAATTTCATCAAATTTGCCCTTACCGAAGTTTTATAAAAAAAAATATCATATTTTTGATATAATAAAAATATTCAATTTGTTAAAAAAAAGTATATAAAAAATAACTTTTTAATTCAAATATCTGAATTTTCAAGCAAAAATTTTAGTTAATAAAGAATTAGATATCAAGTAAGATTAAGCGCTAAAGGTGAGTGGTGTCTTAAAAATCTAAGGCTACTTATATAATAACTTCTTACCAGCCTCTAAAAGGTTTGCCGAAAAAAAAATCTGTTTGGGATTGAGCCATATATTCTGGATATTTCTAGCCAAGCTGAACATTTCGAAAAAACAACTATATTCCCCAATAGCGGTGAAATGGTTGTCAATTCTACGTCTAGAGGCCTTCAAGAGGACAGTTTTCAATCTCTGCTAGCAATTCTGAAACTAAACCTAATAATATTCTAGCAAAATGCATCACAAGATCAAATGGTACCAACATAGTTAGCGCGAATAAATAATTTTATAAAACATATTATAATATTGCAAACTACCGTGTCTTGAGGCATTTGTCGGGCATATACCCCAAAGAAACTGTTTATTATTCTGTGCCTACATTAGAAAATTACAGGCACGATTCAATTAAATTGTCATGAAGGCTTCCAAGGGCTGTTATTACGGCGTATGGTTTATTTAAGCTTAGTTTATGACACGGAAAATTTACAAGTAATGGTTTTATATTTACTTTGTGTGGACATAAAACAGCCCATAATTACCATGGCTTGAACCGTAGTATTAAAAACATGACCAGAAAATACTTGGTATATATTTACGAAGGCAACATTTTACAAAGTTTCGGCTCTGTGACGATGTCTAAGTTATCCCATCAAGAGAAAAACTGGGATTAATAAACTTGACAAGATTATGTGTTATAAACTATTTCTTATCATAGAAAGGACTATCACCTATAGCAGTATAGAAAAAAAAGATAAAAAGGGTTTACATTTTTTCATCTAGCTTTTGTCCGTGGCTACGCGCTTGTAGAACTAAATCACAAAATATAATTATTCCTAATTTTGTCAAAATCGATTCGGCTAAGGAAGATTGTTATTAACAAGCATTCATATATTTGCATATAACATTATTATGAAGGATAGTAGGATATACCATAAACAAAATTCTAAAATAGAAATCATAAATCAGAGCCTGTTATTAAGTTTTAAAGTATATCCCGCGATTAGCTTGTAATTTCCTGTGTTATTTGTAAGCAACATATTATGAGGTGTACAATAAAGATTTATCTTTCTATCTATCCTATGGGCTCTGTATTTGTACGTGCACTTTGCTGTGTTGCCTGAAATAAATCAAGTATTATTGTAAAAAGCTGCTTGAAATGAAGAAATCTCGCAAGCTCGAGAGTTGCTGCATAATCGACGGCCAGTAATGACGGGTTCATTTAAGTAACCGGTGAGCACAACGATCTTATCGAGTAGCTACCGGCTTACACGAAAACGAAAAGCACCTTCGGATCACCTTGTCACCAATCATAATACTAAAATAAACAAAAATATAGCTAACACCTCAAAAATAATGTACCTAAAGATTACTTCAGATATTTTATTATTGACGTGCTAGTTAAATACCTATCACATTTTTAATAGCTGTCAAATGAGATTGATAAATCATAAAAATTCCATCAATATAGAGACAGTATCCTACACGCGACAAAAAAAGCCCATTAGATAGGCAAATGTATATTTTAATACAGAATAAGCGATAAATCTCGCGATGGGCTTTCGAATTCCGCGCAAGTCATCCGACTATAGATGAGATCGGCTGGGAAATACCAGATTACTATACGTACACACTTTACATACACATTCCGGTGTCGGTCAACAGCAAAATTTACCTAGGTATAGTTTGTACAAAATTGACTGTTTTTTTAAGCAATTTCAAAAGAAGTGACGAAAATATATATTTTTTTCTTTTTTAGATATGAAAAAATCCGTATACGGTATGTATACGGATTTATGGTAGTTGAAGAATGTGAATAATAATGGAATGCTAGAAACAGTTGCGCGTGCGCCGGATTCCAAGCAGTGGTCGGTTGGGCTCTAGGTTCCGCATTGGCTATCGTTTTTGCGCAGATGTGGGCGCCCGGCACGCCTGCCGGTTGCATTTGCAACACATAAAAATTTTAAGAGTTATGTATTGGGTCTCGTTCGTGTATGACACAAGCGACTTAACGTATAACTGATTTCAGGTTGAAGCATCGCGAAGTCTATCGCAAACATCCAGAAAATAATCTTATCAAAGCTTTTTTAAATGTATTACTACTTATTAGGTTTTTACCTATGAAATTGCCGTTTTATCAAACTGGCCACTTTGCACTGAAATATCCGTGGTTTGACTTGTAATTGTAAATTTAAATTAAAAAAAAACAATTGGCTGGTTTTTAAATAAAAAAATATTAATTGATATTTTTAATACGTGTTATGTAAGCTGGCATAATATGAGTAGTGATCAAAAAACAAACTTTTATTAAACTCGACTCTGTCCCTTAAAAAACTATTACACTCATTTTTTACTAGAAATAAAATATGCCGAAATCATGTTGGAAACGTCATGTACTAGTGGTTGTACAAACAATTAGCACATCGGCTTCGTAGGTTTTATTGCTGGAATACCGGTTATACTAACTTAGTTTGGCCAAGATGAAGATTTAAAATAATAAATTATGGAAATGTTTGTTATTAATGTAATACTAACAAAGGGTAACCGTCATTTGACGGACGTTATGCACCGAATACCGCAAGGAAAGTCTACTATTCTGTTGTTTTTATTTGTATTGTTTGCTATTAGCTATTCATGTTTTTTTCTATATATCTACTTCTATCTATTATTTTTGGTAATATTATAAATGCGAAGTTTAGATGTTTGGATGTTTAGATGATGATGATGATGATGATGTTTATTTTATTGTTATATCTCCGTAACGAATGAACCGATTTGGATCAACTTGTAGATCGACTAAATAGTGTGACCTACAATAACACAGGCTAAAAATATTATAATAACAAAAGTTTGGATGTTTGGTACAAAAAATCTCCGTAAGGTCTGAACCGATTTGAATGAAATTTGGAACGAGTTATAGTTCGTGACCACATAGGCTACTTTTTATCCGGGTACCACGCGGGCGAAGCCGTAAGCAGAGGCCAATAGGCTGGTGAAGCGAAAATGTGTTAAATAGCACGTAGATGACGTGATCGGCTAATTCGTTACCTCCTTTAGCGCTCCTAGGTTTTAAAAATTACCTAGGAGCATTAACTGCTTTAAAAATGGGGTGGTGAAATTTACGAAATGCTCAATTATTTGAGTAATGTTTAGTTTTCATAATTAAGTATCTTCATCATACCTAGCTTATTAACTCAATGAATGCTCGAATAAGGTAAGATTTGCAGTTAAAAAAAAACAACAAAATATCAATAAATGATGACGTGGTAGTGTACAGGTGTGATCTTTCACGCCTACACGGCCACTTTTAACGGAAACTACCCAAGAAAATATAAGAAAATATCGACTATTTAGTAGATATATGTATTTACATAATCAAATGATTCCGTTACTGTATAGGTGTTGCTTGCGCAGATTATTAGGAGCTTTTTACACACACACACACACACATATACACACACGTTTAAAGAGACGAGAAACAACTGTCAAATCAAACCCTATCTCACCTGGCAGCATTTTTTATAAACAACTACATAATATGGTGGCAGACCATTTTTCTTCCATTCCACTACATTTACGGCCCACCTGTTTGTATGCGGTTACCGTAATCTATGGACACTTGTAACACTTGCAACTCGCGCGTTACCGACCCTGAGACAAAACGGGTGAAAAGTCCCATGTGCTTGTAATTTCACCCATACCCTTCGAGCCGGAACAATGGAATACGAGCATCACTGATTAGTGATATATATAGGTATAATGCTAGTACTTCCACAAGGAGTTCTACTACTTTTACCCTTTTCTTCTTGCTTGTTGATACCCGAGAAGGCAATTCGAATTTTATTTTCGTATCTAATAATAATAATCAATAATGCTGGTCATTTTTCACACAGCATCATCTAGCCCCAAAGTAAGCAGAGCTTGTGTTATGGGAACTACATGACTGCTATACTACTTATATACTTTTTTTGTTAATACATACATATTATCACTAAAACATATAAAACACCCAGATCGCGAGACAAATATTTGTTTATGCAAACATTTGTCCCGCGGCGGGAATCGAACCCGCAACCTTCTGCATCTCAGGCGGGCCTTCGCCCACTTCGCCACAGAGGTCGTCTAAGAGCGTGTTATGAGAGCACTGTGAAGTGAGTGTAGTAACGCCAGTTGAAAAAGGATATGTTGAGATGGTTTGGGCATGTCGAAAGGATGGATGACAGAAGATTAAGAAAAGGGGAAGGCCTCGGCGAACGTACTTTGACCAAATTGGAGACATTCTAGAAAAAAACCAGGTCAAAAGTACACTAAACTGCCAAGCTAGTTTGAAGAGTTTGATGAGGATGAATGAATATTATGCCAGCAAGTGGAAATCTGTGATCTCTGCCTACCCCTCCCGGAAACAGACGGTAACAGACAGTATGTATGTATATACCTAAGGAATTACCTAATCAAATAGCGGGATTTCGTCACTGAACGTAATATTAACAATCAGGTTTATATTTTTTTATAATAGTTCGTGTCATTATGGTTAGGCTTTTGAACTGTGTTATGATAAATTAATTTTGACCACTTTAATACAAAAAAAAATCACACATGCACAATTCCCTCCTAAAATCCACAAAGTAAGTGTTATATCCAAATATATTACTAATAGTTCGGTTCTTACCTATGTTCTTGTCAAACAATTTTATTTGTTGACCTTTAATACTAACTAATTTGTCAACTTCGTTTTGGTATGTTCTCACGTGTGATAAAGCCAAAACAAGGATTTATTTAGATAATACTAATATGCTACCTTGGATTTTTTTTAATTTGAATAGTCGAGTAGGCTTAGCACTAATATTTAGTTAATAGTTGAGTGTTGTTACCACCTACCGATAGCATTCAAAGCTCTGGTAGCTTTTCAAAATCGAAATGGTGGAAAAATTTGGACCTGGATTATATTGCTCTGATAATCCATGGAAAACAGTGCCAACTACATAGTTAGCATCAGTGAACATAAGGGCTCACTATAAGGGGTCAAACTGTCGCGGTGGCGGTGGCGGTGGCGATGGCGGTGGCGATCAAAGGTAAAAGGTTGTCAAAGTTCACGTGAATGTACCTGACACCTAAGAGGATACGTGGGTAAGACTTTAAAAAATACGTGTGAAAAATATAAACACAAAGAGTATATTTTTTCCTAAGCATAGTTTCAACGCAAATTTATTTATTGGACTTCTTTTTAGAGCCATTTAGACGGACAGTTTACAAGGTATTTCGAAGGATCCTAACTCGTTTTATTATTTAATTACATAACCAAAAATTCTTCAATGTCAGCATCTTGCATTTAGTTCAACGTAGTGTGAGTTTGTATAATTCGTAAATGGTTCAATGTCGAATTCTGCCAGTAGGTACTTTTATGTTTAAACTATTCTCAGAAATTTCTTATTGTCTATGGGCAGATGTTTTTCAATGTTGTTTCATGCTGGTAACAGATTATTCGTCTGTTATCGCTGGCCACCTAACGTCTCCATTATCAGACCAGCTCGTTATTAGTTACAATAATATTGCATGATATCTTCATTTGAAATGATTTCTAAGCAAAATTTCCATTAAATCGGATGATGGAGACTACATTTCATTCAACTCACAAGATTTGAAAAACATCTACTAACGGAACAACATGTGATGAAAGTCTGAGACAGTAATGAATGATCTAGATCAGTTGAGCTATCTATATATCTTTTGCAACTGATTTTAGATAGCTTAGTGTTGTATCTGTATTTTAAATACGCTTAATTAGCTTCACTTGTAACTAAAAAACAAACAATGTAAATAAATCTTGGAAGTCAAATTTAACCTATATCTAATTGTCGTATCGAAATGAAACTTTGTATAAATATTATGTTGTTCGGATGACAATACTATAATTTGGTATCTTGGAGCTGATCAAATGATGGAGCCAGGAGATGGATAGTGAACTCTTCAGTGGCTAGTAAACCCCTCGAGTTTGCTCATATGATTCGTGTTTACGAGTCCAATAGATTGGGTTTGGTAACCTAATAATGGAACCAGGAAGTGAAGAGTGGAATTCTTTTGATAATTTTAAAGTGCGTAATAGAAGCGTGTTTTTTAATATTTTTTAAACTACACGTTTTATTGTTTATGACTACTTTTCAATAGTTATATGAATAAATGTATTACTTTATTCACATTTATATGTATAGTTTATTATATATTAGTCTTACCTTACAGATGCAACGGAAGCAGCTGCTCCAGTCCTGCTCTAGCCTGGCGTCCTGGAGTCTCACGGGCTCGCCTTCGTTCGAGCACGGAGCGCGTACGCCTCCTGAAACAAGTTATTTTTTAAGATTTCACACTTTATCAGAAGTACAAGGAATTTAGCACTTGTAAACATCCATGAGACGCACATGGTTATGTTAACGAAAACTGATACATATACCTACGATTTTTTTTACTAGTTATCGAATGTACGTGCTGGGATCCATGAATTCCCTTAAAAATTGCCTACTTTAACTTATAAAAAATAAGTAACAATTTAATCGAAAAAATATATAATAAAATACTTTGTTTGAATAAATAAGCAAAATAGGTCAAGTTGTTAAGGTATACGGAGCCTTTTCGGACTAACGGACCATCATCATTCATCAAAAACGTAATTAAATTTATTGTCGATCGTTTTCTCTTAAATAACACGAATCTTAAACTCAAGATTTTATAGTTTCTAAGCAACACCTGAACTTATCAAAGAAATCGAATCGTAAATTGTAATTCCAAAGCCCATACAAGACACAATCTGCATCTGTTACCTACCTTTCGATAGTCATCAAATAATTTAGCGTCAGTTTGTTTTTGAAACGGCAATGATCGCAAACCAAAGGTTCACAGTATATGCCAGTGACCACAGAGTTGCGGAGGAGTTGTGGTTTCTGTTACTTGCGTGGGAACCAAACGTCCTATAAACATTGCACGTGCAAGTGCAACCGAATGCAACTGAGGATTGCTTTCTGATAAAACCCTTCGAAAGCGAGGTCATTGTGACACACGAATTGTGTGATATTTTCTTGAAGTTAATCTCATGGAATTGGTAAATCTATAGAATATACTGCAGTTCTAAAACCCTGAAAGCATTCAAAGTTCATTTTAACTATTATTCTATTGCAGGAAAAACACAATTATATACTTAGAATTGTATGTAAGTACCTCAATTCTAAGTATATAACTGATAATATTTCAATTTTAGTGGCAGGGCAATTAGAAAATAAATTTGCAGCTTATACTCTTAACAACAAAACAGATAGATTGGGTAAAGAAACTGATTTCTTTAACCTGCAAGAATTTATGCCAAATTCCAATATAATCGGGGAGCTATTACTACAAATCATCATAGTTTTTAACGGCTTCTACAATCAGAGATAATTCTGTTTCTTTAGTACGAAATTCCCCATAAGGATGTAGAAGGATATCCGACAAAATCTCAATTAGGAAACCAAGCATATTCAAATTTTGATTCAAATTTTGCTCATTTTTCAGATATCACTTGTACCCCCTTTAATCCTTACTTACTTTATTATTGGTCAAAAACATATGTAAGGTATATAAGTATAACTTTTTTATAGTGCAAATAAAGTAAAGGCGGGCCAGACTGGGTCTCTTAGCTTTTTTTACATCATAAGTTGTTCTACATTATCGCATGTTTTTGCATAATCAAAATGCACAATTTATTTTATAACAAATAGTCAAATATTAAAAATGACAAAACAATAATTTATACTAAACCTTAGAAAACTAGACCTTTAAAGACTAACATGATGTTAAACACAAGCATATTGTAAATGTTGCATACATGCTAAATGATCATAACGCGAAAGAAAAAATATGAAAAGCATGTTATGCCAAATGAAAATTGGACTAGAAGTAAGTACTATAAAAAGCGAACACTTAATTTGGAGGATTATCTTTATCTTGAACACAATCAGAGATTCTTTCGTCTGATAGTGATCTGGATCAGTTGAGCTATCTATAGATCGTTTGCAATGGTCTTTAGATAGCTACCTGTTTCATATGTATTTTTTGTTGTATGAATAAATGTATATTCCATCAGAGATTATCTTGCCCCGAACCCAACTTTTAGCATTCAAAATTCCATAACATGTCTCAAAGTTTTCTACGACTACCACCACGTTACGTTTAAAAGCAAATTAAGAATTCTAATTGCCGTTTAAAAAAAAATACATTATATTTATCATAAACAAATATTTGTCTCGGGATCTGGATGTTTTCTATGTATAATATGTATGTATTTAAAAAAAAAAGTATATAAGTAGTATATCAGTCATGTAGTTCCCATAACACAAGCTCTGCTTATTTTGGGGCTAGATGATGCTGTGTGAAAATGTCCAGCATTATTTATTTTTATTTATAATAACTAAATACGAAAAAGTTGCTTAGCCTCAAATACAGGCTTATTTTAGATCAGATGAACCACCACACATTTTATTTTTATCACACCGCTCTCGTCGCTCAAATCAATCAGGTTAATAAATGTGACTATGCCCAAAATATGCGCAGTACCTACAAGAAGGACGGAGGACGTAAACACCTCGAGGCTAGACCTCGAGGTGTTTACGTCCTCCGTGCCCTGTAGATTTTTAGATTTGTATACCTACTCAGGTACGTGCCCCGTACCTAAGTAGGTATAAAAATCTTTTCTATTTTAAGATATTTTGCATCGAGCTAAGTTTCGTGCGTCCAAATATAAAATACTAAAATATTTAATTAGAATACTAGCTAAGATTCAGATAGTACCTACATGTGTGATTTAAGCCGGGCTTCGCTATTTTTATACCAAAATATATAGAAATACCATATATTTTTCCGTTTAAACCAAATTTCAATTCCAGCAGCTTAGCTGTTACCTACATATTTGATTTTATGCGTACGAAGAAGCGCTTTCAAATATTTTTCGTTGTTCTCCACTGATAATAACTCGGTCATAGCATATCAACGAACCGATTTTATAGAGATGCCACTGCGCCTCGCTGCTCATGTACAGGTCTCGACTGATGGCATGTTACCTTGATTTAGATCCGAAGATCCGCATTCTTGCATAGCCACCGCGGGCGCCACTGGTCACACTACCTTGCTATCCGCGTGATCAGTGTCAATATTTTGGTAATTAATGAGCTCCTCACCAAACGTGAACATGAGCATTCCTCACTGTCTGTTTACTACATACACACACACACACACACACGCACATTAAAACAATACTGCTTTGTTTGTTATCGACAAAGTCTGTGCCAGTCCCAACCTATTACTTACAATTATTTGCTAAGATAAGAGTGATTATGAACTTCGATTAGTGATAGATACATTTACATATTTAAAAATCCAATTCTATATCTTCTTTTATTTCATTGCCATCATGTAAACAACTTAATTCTCTTCTTTATCTCATAGCAACCAAAGAATTCAAAGCGAATTCATTATTATCTTCGCTGTATCGTAAATTATCTAATTTTACAGGTAGGTAAAAAAAAATGCTGGGCATTTTTCACACAGCATCATCTAGCCCCAAAGTAAACAGAGCTTGTGTTATGGGAACTACATGACTGATATACTACTTATATACTTTTTTTTTGTAAATACATACAGACACCCAGATCCCGAAACAAATATTTGCAGATGCAAACATTTGAACCCGCGGCAGGAATCGAACCCGCAACCTACTGCATCTCAGGCGGGCCTTCGCCCACTGCGCCACAGAGGTCGTCAACTCCATATTGGTTGGTATATAAGGTAATACATATTGTCAAGCTCATAGAACCGTGTATCAATTTAGACATAGGCAGGTACTTTCCTAATTTGACCACCGATTATTTATAGGTACGTATCATAATAATAGGTTGGGGAAAAAGTTTCTTCGCATTTTTTAAGAAAATTCAAAACATTTTTTAATATAGTTTATTTACATTTAACTAAAGTATGTAGGTACCATTTTGTTCGATAACTTTTTGCCATTTTGTAGGCAGGGACATGATCCCATTGCTATAAAAACTTTGGGGCTTCTGTTCAAAATACCGCGACAAGTGGTTTTGGCAGTCCTCTCGTGATGTTAACCTGACACTGCCTAAAGAATTCTGAAGAGACCGAAACAGGTGGAAATCTGAAGGTGCAAGGTCAGGACTATACGGCGGATGCATTAACACATCCCAGCCAAACTCTCTTAATTTTTGCTGAGTGGCTAAAGATGTGTGAGGTCTAGCGTTATCATGATGAAAAACCACACCCCTTCTGTTGATTAACTCCGGCCGCTTTCTCTCAACTTCTTGTTTTAATCTCATCAGTTGTTCGCAGTAGAGTTCAGAATCGATGGTCCTGCCTGGTGGTAACAGCTCATAATGAATAATGCCCTTCCAATCCCACCACACACACAGCATCACCTTGTTGCGAGTTAACCCGGGTTTCGCCACAGTCTGTGAAGCCTGACCGGCCTTTGACCACGACCTTTTTCGCACGTTCTTGTCGTACGTGATCCACTTTTCATCACCAGTTATCAGCTTCTTCAAAAATGGTTCGGTTTCATTACGTCGTAATAAAGAATCACAAATGAGAACACGGTTCATTAGGTTTCTTTCAGTGAGCTCGTGAGGTACCCAAATATCGAGCTTTTTTGTGTACCCAGTTTTTTTCAAATGCGCCAAAACTGTTTTGTGGTCAATTCCCAGTTCTTCAGCTACGTCGTAACTACTGATATGCCGATCTTGCTCCACTTTTTCAAAAATGGCATCCATTTGCCATTCCGTAATAGGGCGACCAGAGCGACGTGCATCTTTGACATCAAAATTTCCGGATTGAAAACGCTTAAACCAAATTTGTGCTACTCTCACAGACACTGCACTAGGTCCATAAACATCGCAAATTTTTTTCGCGGCTTGCGTTGCATTTTTACCTTTTTTGTAGTAAAATTTTAAAATGTATCGAATTTCTTCATTAGATTCACTCATCTTGACAGTACGAAAAACAAATAAAAATCACACATTTTCCTAATTTGAATTTGGAATTATCTTCTTTAAAATTTAAACTTTTAATGATACCAAAACCAGCCACATACAAATAGTATAGCCAAAGAGATTTTATTACAAGTTCATACATACAATAATGCGAAAAGACTTTTTCCCCAACCTAATATATAAAGAACATCTTCAAAATAATAAGTTTGTTGCAGTCATCTCAAATTATAATGATTATGCAATTATGTATATCTAATAAACAAAAAAACTGTTGTCGAGAAGAATGTTAGTAAAAACCCAGAGAATTTTGTTATAATAACAGGTTACCTAGTAGCAGTTTATTTTCTATTGAATTCCAATCACGACAGTCCTCATACCATTTATTATAGATGAGTGCGAGATAAGGGTATGTAGATAAGCTTATAAGTTATCGTGCATCAATGTCAGCACTTAGAAGCACAGTTTAACTATGAACTTGACCTTCGTGGGTATCTGTACTCAAGACTCGCTTCCTTGCTTTAGCCTCTGTTTATGATTTCGCCCGCGTTGTACCCGAATAAAAAGTAGCCTATACTTAACAACCGATAAAACATAGGATGTCTAATCAGTTCACCCATTACGAAAATTATGAGCTACTAGCTACCAAGTTGGCCGTTGCAGAAGCAATCTAGCCAAATGGGGGATAATTGACCCAACTCAAGTTCAGTGCGAGTGCGGGGAACCCATACAGAACATGGCGCACTTGCTCTCCTGCCCTCTGTGCCCCATCACCTGCGCCCGGGAACATCTCGTACAGGCAACCGATGAGGCTGTACAAGTGGCAAAGCATTGGTCAAAACAAATTTAAAAAAAAAAAAAAAACAAAAAAAAAATGAGTCATTGACACGACATGAATGAATGAATGAGAATTTAAAACGTTCACATATATATTATTAGTAGGATTCACTGCGTTATTTTGTACATTGGTTTGTACTGCGTATATTTGGCCAAATATTTAGGACACTTCGTGTGGTATTTGCATCTTAGGGTCGGCTACAGGTACCTGGAACCGTTTTCCATTATCAAAGCTTATTTTTGCATAGAGCTCAAATCTTTGGCATCCTTTAAGAGCACAGATAAATAAAGTACTTAGATAAGATTACTTGGTTAAACAATAAAATATCTTTAAAACGAGGTTATAAACCCAATGTTATTTTTTCCTCACAAATTTTATGCAGGCAAGTTCGATAAAAGATTTCAAAATAGGGTACCGACCAGCTCGTATCCTTTTGATGCCGCTTCATCGCTAATCTTTTGCAAATGTTTTCCATCGATGGGCACTAATGATATACTTAAGTACCCTTCTTTTAAAATCATGCTGACTACAAAAATATAAACTTTTTGCATAATAATTAGTTATTGCAGTGATATAAACGATCGTTGAGTACCTAACAAAAGTCATTTTGACGTCACCGTTTATTTATATTGGAAATTCTGTTAAAAATCCGGTGGCCCGACTTTCGATCCGGAGGTCGTGGGTTCAAACTCGGCCAAGAACTGATGCATTTTTCCACTCAAAAAAATTATGTACGCATTAACACGTTAACAAATATAATGTTTGGCCGTGCCTACTACTCCCTACTTGGTATCCTCAAATATTTACGCACTGAGTATGTACCTGATGATGTAATTCATAGGGAATACAGTAGTGAGCGTGTGTTTTTCTGTTGTTTCTGTATACACATAGTAGCAACCAGCTTAATCATTCTTCTTATCTGAATAGTTCCTAATGAAGAGATTTTTATTATGAATAAGCATATATTTTGTATTCTAATTGGATAATAAGGTATAGAAATTCTACTGAGCAAGTTACCTTATGAAAAGGGGTTCTAATGAAAATTGTTTTTCTTTGATGGGAATAATATTATTAGATACATAGGAAATAAGTAGATTAGGTTGGTTACCTACCTCGCAAAAGGCGGACCTCATAATTACAAAAGTTAATAAGTATGAAAATATATAATATAATAAATTCCGCAATTCATACAATACCTCTGGGGCGCAGTGTGCGAAGGCCCGTCTGAGACGTAGAAGGTCGATTCCCATCGCGAGACAAATGTTTGTATGATTTGCAAATATTTTTCTCGAGTCCGGGTGTTTTTCAATGTATAATATGTAAGTATTATAAAGTACTATATCAGTCATGTAGTTCCTATAACACAAGCTCTGCTTACTTTGGGGCTAGATGATGCTGTGTGAAAATGTACAGCATTATTTATTTATTTTAACGATAAACCAACCATGTGTTTGAATGCGGAAAAGGGAGTCCAAACACTTACATACGATAACGACCTATCAAGTTCCAATCGAGTTTATCTGATGAAGGAAATGAAAGGTCGAATGGCGAAGGTGACATGTGGGCAATAAAACTCACAACAAAACTATAGAGATCAAAATATTTTGGAGTGCTTTGCAAGGAAGACTGACTATGATCTGAAACTGTTCATCATCATTATCATCATTAAGATCGACCTGTAGAAGCCCACTGCTGGACATAGGCCGTCTCCAAAGAGTGCCATGACTTCTAGGCCACCTCCATCCACCGACTTTCCGCAACCTTTGAGATGTCTTCGGCCCATCGCTTGGGTGGCCTTCATACACTGCATAGTCTGGTTCGTGGTCACTATTCAAGAACCTTTCCCCTAGCGGTTGTCGTTTCTTCGAGCTATATGGCCTGCTTATTGCCACTTCAAAATTCATATTTCCGGCTGACCTTGAGCTGCTTAAAGAGGTGCTTTATGTCACCTGGCAACCAGTACGTGTATTGTAAACGTTTTTTTAAAAGGTAGGTACGCAATTTAGTACATTTTTAAGCGCAATAGTTTGATAGCTACACTATTTAACTGTCGATGTAGCCTACATCGACTTCGAACATCGAATAGAGTATCCCAACATTGGTTAGAATAACAAATAGATTGGATGCGTCGATCGAGACCGATAGGTACACTAATTAACTAGATATATCGCCTCGACGTTAAACATCGAATAGAGTATCGCGAAATTGGTTCGAATAACAAATAGATTGGATGCGTCGATCGAGACCGGAGAGCATGATCTATGTGGGAACCGAGTCCGGACGAACAGTTTCGCAAGAAAAGAATAAGTGTCGCCGAGCGCACCTTGTGCAACCGGTAAGGTTGTGATTTTTATTGTGAGATTGTAACTTGTGAAATATTGACGAAACCATAATGTAAGTCCGAACGCAGTAGATACATAGTATTAGGATAATAGGTAAAATAATAATATCTGCCAAGAGAAAAAGTATTCTGTGGAATTTTTAGTGTTCCCAAGTTAACTCGCGAAAACAGAGCCCTTACTGTTTCCTCTTGTCAGTCCATGTGTCACACCACAATTTCTCTCGCACCAAAAAAAATGTTGTGTACAGATGTGTTTTCTTAATCCAACAACAACATGAGAGGACAAAATACAAACGCTTTTAAGTCTTATATTTTTTCCAGGCACCGTGTCATTGAACATTACCAATCAAAAGACGCCATAAAAAGTCATAAGACTTCAATTATGGCGATTCAATTTAACTGAAAATCTATCTTCGTTGATTATTTTAAGGCTTCAAGTAGCTAAGTTAGTTGTATCCCTCCCTTATCCTATATCGTTTAACCATGTGTCCTAGAATTTTTTTTAGCGAATAAAGTTTAGCGAGTAGCATTTGGTAGGAACTGGTGAAAATTTTGGTTTAACGAATTTGCAATGTCAACTTTTCTTGTGTCTCGCCATTTATTGATCTAATCTGTTCTAGTTCGTCTATTATATTTTGCATTATATTTGACGTTGTCATTATATCATCACCTGGGCCAAAGTATTGCTCAAGATCTTTGTAATGGTCCGTCCACACTCTCCGTCTTGCCTGCGCGCATACCTGTACAAACCAGTTTGTCCAGGAACGCACGTGCGGCGAGAGCAGCAATTGTAGCTCGCGCAAGCTCTCAAACACGGTAAGCATCTTTGACCTGCTGCAGATAAGACTGTACAGTTTTTGTATTTGCACGAGTTTACTTGCGCGCTTCAGTCTTTTAAGTCCTTACTTTAACAATATAGCTCTCAAAACACAATAAGGGTTGCACAGATTAGAGTTGGACGAGCTTACTTGTACCGTTTGGCCATGTTTTATGTTCCGTTTTCAATTCCTACCGTGTTAAGCTTTGACTATGCAATTTTCACAGCTCAGGTAGAAAAGGCACACGCCACTTATAAAACCTATACGTACCCAGTTCTAACAGTAATCATTGTGAGGCATGGTAGCAAAAAAGTAAAAGCGCCGATGCAATGTTCATATGGGACTCAATGGGCATTGTGTTCTGCTACTCGTGCTTTTAATATACGGCTATAGTATATGTAGTGCTTGATTGAAATAGGAATAGTTTAAAATCAGAGGCTATCGTACTACTCGGAGATGATGCAGTCAGGCGCCTGGAACACGTCATATTTCTTTAATTAGTCTAGACGAGGTAGGTAGGTACTTCCATCGTAAGTGCGTGGCCGATGACGTCAGTCAGAAAATAATCAAAAGTAAATAGAAAATAACGGTTTCCACAAAACACTTTTGTAAGTGACAATAGTGTGTAGTTTAAAAAAAATATATAAAATGGAATTCCACTATCTACCTCCTGGCTCCGTCATCAAACCCTTGTTACGAAGCCCAATCTATTTGATTCGTCATAACTAATCATATGAGCCCAAACTCGAGGGGTTTTCTAGTAGCCACTTAAAAGTTCCACTATACATCTCCTGGCTCCATCATCAGATCAGCTCCAAGATACAAATTATAGTATTGTCATCCGAACTACATATACATACAAAGTTACATTGTTAGCTAATATAAGCGTGTTAAAATAAGCAGAAAGAACGTTTGAGAGATTCCTAGACCTAGATTAGCAAATCAGAAAATAGCAAACAAACGTAACTTCATTGAACTAAAATTTATAACAAACGCTTACGACATCTAAGCGGACAAAAAAGTGTGAATACGAACTTTTGTCGAATTAACACTCTCAAATCCAATTATTTTAAAAAACCAATGATCAATTAGTAGGTAATATTTAGTAATCTTTTGGTTTTAGTATAAAAACCATTCCAATTTTGGATGTCGTAGTAGAATCCAATTTTCTATCAATAAAAGCTTTTCAATCGATACATGACCAGATGACCGAAATAAAGTGAGCTAACTTTATTTCGTTGTGCCTCTTGGACCCTATAATTAAAAAAAGTTTAGTGTCGCAATCCAGGTAAGAAATAAGAGAATAATCTTGATTAAATAATATAGTCCGCATTTCGATTTTTTTCTTAATCATAATCTTGATTCGTATTTATTTATCTTTAGACATGTTTCATGAATCTTCGCCTACGAAGTCTTAAAAGATCAGATCTCCGGATCATCGTGGGTCACTGCCCCTTGAACAAACACTTCTACAACATCGGAGCCACAGACAGCCCACTCGGCAGAGGGTGTCTAACTGAAGAGGAATCAGCTGCCCACGTAATCCTGGAATGCGTGGACGTAGCAACTCACCTCGCACAAATCCTTGGCAACCCAAGGTCACTCCGCGAATCCTGCAAAGACCCCAGGAAACTTCTGTGCTTCTGGACGGAGTTCGGCTGGCTAACTCACTAGCCAGAAACTCCCACGCATAATGAACCAATTAAGAGTTTTAATGCGGAAAAGAGAGTCCACACACATGCATACATACATTAGTCGTCAAATGTCACCACTAAAGTGACACCAAGCTCATACCATCCACCTGTTGGTAAGCGGTTACCGTAACGCTATCAACACCAGAGGTATCACTTGCTGACCCTTAGACATAAAGAACACACATGGTGAAAAGTCTCATGTGTGAATTTTATACGTACTCAGGCTTATGACGTCGGTGGAAGCTGAGGCGGCAGCGGCGAAAAAAAGCAAGCAGGTGGCGTAAAGCGGGCTCCGCATGATCGCTACTCGCGGCGCCTGCGCCTGCCGCTGCGCCGCCCTTGCATCACACCCTAGCGCCACGCCACAAGTACGCAACACCTGCAACAATACAACAACAGTAAACAACAGGTCACGTGCGAGAAATCGGCGTAATTTCACTTTTAAATTCACTTAGTTGACGTTTTTTAAGATAATTTTGATTTCAATGAAAACCTATTGACTTTGACCTGAACTACAGAACTGGGTCATTACAGCTAGACACATAGAGGCAATGTAGGTCTTGTGGGCGAAAACTCCGACGTTGTGGATTCGACTCCCATTAAGAATTCATACACGTGCATCAATAAATTTTAAAAAGTATTTTTTTTGCAAAATGTAATATCCCTTGACATCTTTTCCATATTCTATTACAGCGACCGCCAGTAACTTATGGCATTGAAACTTATCTAAAAATTATCCTTGAAGTCATACAAAAATAAGATTTGTTGATTATCATTTCAATTGGATAAGCCATTTGGAATGTAAACTTTACTTAATACAAGTACCTATACTTACGGGTTCTTTACGCTTAAAAATACCTGCGTAATAATATTATGTATTTCGCGGCACAAACTAAACCTTTAACAACCTTTAACTAAACCGAAATACAAGGTTCTCCAAAAATGAAGCAGCAACTTGAACATATATCTTTCATTCAACATGTTTGTAGCAATATTTGTTTCGTTTCAAAACAATAGTTAATTAAATATTTATAATTAGGTGGTTTTTGTATTGGTAGGTACTTACAGTGGTGGTCAACTAATTAGGGGCAGATGAAAATCTTGACCAAGTTTTTTTATTTTTATTACTTATATAAGTTAAGCGCCATTCTTCAGAAATGAAAAATATTTACTGTTACTTATTCTATGTGTGCAAAAAAGATGGGTAAAAAGAAAAGAGATGCAATGTAACTATGAGGAAATTCATAATTACTTTTTATGATTCTGGTCTCCAACTCCAACGCAGTTCAACATTTCAAAAGGAATGAGAATATTGATAATAATTGATATGAATGTCCATAAATAAAGACTGAGGATAACCAATCCCCAGGAAGATAGAAGGATAGTCACAAACAAGACCCTTTTAAAGATTCAGTTCAGATCAAGGGCGAAATATTTGGGTCAGAATTAAGCGTCTGCAAGGACCATTCTTTGAAGACTGGTGTAAGCAAAGTTTATTGGAAGAGTAGCTCTTAAAGTACCTATATATACTGTTGGCCACCACTGTTTACCTAACGTGAGCTTTAAACCTGAGGGAAATAAAATAAAATATCTCTTTGAAAACGTGTAAGGTTAACTTACCAGTAAACAACCATACAAGTTATTTTATATTATCTTCATACTCAATAAATGTTTTCTGACGTTTACCTTTGTTGTTTGAAAATACTAATTTGCTAGATTTTGCTTTTCGGTTTATACAAATTACACATAATTATGACGTCACACGAGACATCTTTATCAGTGTGATCATTTTTTATAATCATTGCATACGATTTCAAATACGATTAGGTACTTTCTTTAAAATCATTAACCGATAAATGTTTTATAAGTTCACTTGGATTTCCTGATAAAAATTCAAGCGAATTATTTGTAGGTATCTTCTAAATTGGACTAACGCGTTAGTTCGGTATCATAAATAGGTAATCTTATTTTCATTCGAAATCATGTACTAAAATTGTGTATTCTACGTCTATTTTTGGCAATTATTCACAGAACTCATTAGCAAACTAACCTTAAAATATAAGATAAGCTGTATTAGAATTAAATACTCGTCGGCAGTAAGAGCTAACAATCGAATTCAGTAAATACCTTAGGTATGACAAATAGGTATGATAATAAACAACACACCCTGTATTTTAATCCAGATATAAAAGAAAATCCTGACAAGGCTCGAAATGAATGAAGGCATCAGACACGCATATAGCATGTTATATTTTTTTGTGGAAAAAAAAAATAATATTACTTCAGGAAAACACAAAACGAAACATCTCTGCTAAATTTGAAAGCAATAATACAATTCAAATTACAATACCACGAAAAAACAACAAAGAATCCGACAACTTCAAGAAATTAATTTTTAAAGTTATTTCTTTTCGTTTATTTACTTATTTATTTCACACTCTTGCCAGTGATTCTTTATGATTTTATTATTGTTCCAATAAACATGCAATCAAGCACTGTAAAGACACAATTTGAATTTCTCTAAATAATATACCTCGTAGGTATGAGTATATACCCCTTATATCAAAATACGCGCCTAGCAAACGGATTCCCCAATATAGTACCTTCTATCTTATAGACCTACCTACACATAAATTCAAAGCTAAACTATACAAAATAATAATAGTTTTTATGTAGATATGTAATTTATTACCTAACTCAAATTCCACAAAAGCTCCATAACATATGTTTTCATTATAAACAGGCAAAAATATACTAAAATGATTATTCCACCGACATTTTCCTGTTGTAGGTATCCAAATCGAACACATATGATAATCACGTAACTCAATTTAATGCTATCAAATCCGATCACACCAGCGTTGTTGGACCAGGGACGTACTAATTAATCATTCAATGTTGATCACAGAATTAATGACCCGGGCTCGAGCATAGTGGATCGTACAATTCGTACATTTGATAGAGTGCCAGACTGATGTCCTTTACGTATTTTTTTAAACCATTCCGTTCGTGCGTTGACCTCGAGTACTCGGACATATACATACAATTTATTCATTTAATAACACAGTGGAGCAAAAAGTGGCTTAAATAAAGTGCGTTTACTCTTACACGAGTCAGAAAGATCGCTACATTGGTAATTACATCTAGTTCCGGTTTCAGATCCTCCTCGGTAATTTGTTTAGGCTAACCGTAAATATACCAAAAAACTCTAATTGAAATGTTTGCAGTTCTTTATGTTGTAAATTAAACGAACGAGGCTAATTTTGGCGTAATTTATAGCGCGGAACTAGTTAACAGTGTTGCTAACTTGCTAAAATATAAATTAACAGAATATCGTAACAACTACAAGACAATTTAGCACGTTCAAGTCAAAACTGGCGTAGATAACATTAAATCTACCTTCAAGACTTTATGTAGATACTTTTGTTCTGTCAAATATTTTGATAAAGCAAAAGTATAGTGTACTTGATTACTTACAAGACCTACAAGACAATAACTTAATAACAGACGAATTCTTAAGAGGTATCTGAAGCCAGCAGAAACATCCGCTCCGATATCACTACATTTTTTGTTTCATATGTCAATCAACCCGTTGTTAATCGAGAAAATACCGAACGGACAATAGAAGTGATAAAAAGTTAAGTTGTAGTTTTAAGCTATATGAATAACAAACATCATATTTTGACGTTTTTATAGATAGATTACTTAATATTGCAAGATGTATTGATACCAATGACTGCACACCATTTAAATGCTAATATATTTTATTTCAAAAACGACCACCGTGAATCGAGTCTCGAATTGTCAAAGTAATAATAACTACTAACTTGAAAATCTGGAGACATCTCGGAAAATGTCGAAGCACACAGCAGACTGCCTTGCAAGAACAACTGACTGCCACATGCACAATGAAGACAAGTTGGGCGACAACTTCCGCGAAGAGATGAGCGAACTGTGAGCAATATACAATCCAGGAAGGCCACTGTAAGCATTCGATTGAATGTGTTCAGTTTCATCCACGCGGGCAATATTCACTTTTTCTTCGAATGCGTTGAGTAATCCACATTCTGATAAATATTACTTACAAAAGGAATCGTTTATCGATGTTTTTTTTTAAGTTCCTGTTAGCATTGATACCTATCCAGTACAGGTAGATAAGTAGGTATACGTTTTTGCTAGATGGACATTATAATATAATATCGCCATAAAAATATTTCTTTTATAACATGACCTACGACTAATTGCATGTGTAATTCATAAGACAAGTTTTCAAACGATTTAAAACCATGTTTTTCATTGCATCGGGACAGCTCAGAGACATATTAAAATCGGTCATGGCTCAAACATTTGCAAGGGGATTTTATACTTATTCAATTAGAACTGTCGCCCTTAAATCTACATTCTTATAAAATTAGGTCCCAAGACAGATTTGGCCTTAACGGTCCTGTTTGTATGTTTACTGTATGAACATACTCGTAGAGGTTTATTGGTACTCGTAAGTAGTACTAGGTCTTGTTGCTGCAGTAGTTTGCTTGGAACTACGAATAAGTTATCGAGTTTATTAATTATGTTTTCTAAATTAGAAAACATAATTTATATGCATAATATATATATGTCTTATATGCTCATACCACATAAATAAATAATGCTGGACATTTTCATGGGAGCTACATGCCTGGTATACTACTTAGATACATATTTTTTTGTACATACATACAAAATGTATGGCATGGAAATTAAAAAGGTCAGTAGTGTTATCAGTATTAATTTTTTTTATTTCATGAAAACAATTCAAAAGTTATCGTTCGACAAACATACATAGGTACAATGCAGATTTGTCCCACTTCATTCAAAGATCACTCTATTTTAACTCGCTCTGTTGAGATGTTTCAATCAAATGTGATTATTGACACAACATTATATGAAGTTGATCACTATCAGAAAGCACTTGCAGATACAGATTCCAAGATGCTGACATGTATCGTAACAAGCAGTACACATTTAGAAAGCCACATGTAATATGTCGTAGGGCCCCCAGAAGTTGTCCGAGCGAATGCGAAGACGGGTGCCACCGAGGCGGGCGGCGCGGTGCGGCCGGCGTCACCTACTTTCACGGATGCAGCATCGGAGGAGCGCCACGGATCGCTGGACTGCGGGGTTGCATGAGGTGCGGGGAGGTGGGGCCGCAAGGTCGCTTGAGGCAAACCACTCGTGGACAGAATTTCTTCGGCTCAAAGACACGCGCATACCAGTCCGAGTGCGGAACGCGGTCGCAATAAAAACGCTCGGATATATTTCACGCGTGCGCAACATTACCTCGTAGCTCTCGGCTCCGATTACTTAATGTGCGGCTAACTGTACAAGCGGAGAGTAACAAGATCAGGTTTTTTCGCTGCAAGTTCGACGATCGCGAGACCCGGGGTGCAGTTCTGGGTAGAGGGTCACAATACCGTCGCTGTGTCGCCGGCCACGGCACTTGCAGTTGTTAAAAGAGCTATTTTTATGTAGTTATTGACTGCATAAAAATAGCGGTTTCTGGAATTTTTTGGGCTTTATTTATTGACATAAAAGCTGCTAGGTGCTTTTATTTTTCATAAGATACATTGATCATTTTACATTACAATAACGCGATTGTTTTGGATATAATTGTCATTATTTGTACCAAAAACCTGTATTTATAAATACACGAAGTTAAATGCTCTCGTCCAGACTAAGTTTGTAATTTATAATCTGATTCTACTGAGATTATCGTTATGCCACTGTGCTGCGATTTATCTTTAGCAAATATTGGAGCTAAAATTGTAATTGTCTTTTGTTTGCAGATTTAAGATAAATTTGGATCGCACATACTGGGTTTTCTTGCTACGCTTGCTCTAAACTACGTGATAAAATAAGATTCAAATCTTGAAATAATCATTAAGTCAAGGCTATACCTATACTTGAATACAAGACATAAATTATCTAGACATTGAAAGAGTCAATGAACTTGATAAAATAGAAACAAAATACAAGTATAGCTAAGTACCTACCTAAACAAGAAATCCACATAACTACCAAGTTATTGATGAAAATAACACTAAAGTTATATCTTTTCAAGATGTTAAAAAGAAGAATTAAGCGTTATTTCATGTTATTCAAAGTAAATACATAAAGTGCAAGAAATTGATGCATCCAGCATGTTAATTCAAGAGACGATAGTATCCAAATATTTACCTATCAATGAGTTAATTTGACCTGAATGAGTACATTAAGGATTTCATTGTGGTGTATAAAACAATGAGTGCCGTTGATTGGCGAACCGACGTCTGGTTCACGGCTAATTGAATTAACAGAGTTGAACACAACATGTCCATTAACTCTCTGTAAATATGGACTGTATATCAACAATTCGGGGATGCCTTAGTAAAGGCATATCGATATATATTAATTGTTTATGCCCACCTTGTGCGTCTAAACTTGTCTAAAGTATTTTTTTTTTGTGAGAATGGTGTATTAGGTTCACTTTAGTATTTCTATTTTGTTTGCTTGTATCAATACTGTCTTAAGTTGTTATTGAATTTTTTATCTCAAATTTCATAAGCCACAACTCCAAATCATCCATCTACTCTGCTACTTTCTAACATAGTTGTTGGCTTAAGATATTGCATGGTATTATCCCTAAAATTCAATTCTAAGGTAGATTAAACCTTAGAAAAACCGAACGCCTCAATAAATGGAAAATCACAAATGCCGCAAACTAAACCTTATTTCAGTCAAGTTACTGAGTTTGCTGTTTTTGTTCCAAAAGTGGCAAAAGTAAAGGTTTTTAATGAGTGGGAAAGAAAAAGTAAGTTTCTGTATGGGGTGGTAGCCACGCCCTCCTACCTGATCACGCCTACATTCTACCTGATGGAGTAAATAGCTAGTAGGTAGGTATTAGATACTAGTTAGGACTGGGGGATTTAGACAAAACTATATCCAAAACCCTATAGAATAAGAGGTTTATCCGTTTCGAACAGAGCGTTAAAAGTACCATCGTCATTATGCTGACTGCTAATTTAAGCGTTTACAATAAGGTGGTATCATTATAATATCAAAATAACATAACAATAGAAGGCCACCTAGAAACCGAGCTGGCCGAATTCATAAATCCTACTCTTTTAATCACAAACAACTTGCAATTCCGGTCGAGTAACAAATGAGTGGTGTCAAGCCAATCGGAAAACCCCATAACGCGTATGCCTGTTTTTATGTGAAAGTATCAGACGAGTCTTGGCAACAAAGTATCGTGTGTGGTAATTGAGTTCATACAAGGTGCATGTGACGAGTGGAAAATAATCTCGCAGAACAATAGGGTTGAGGAGATATGAGATGAATTATTAATAGAGTTAATGAGGCGCGCTCGGCGAGCGATAGTGGGGTGAGCGGTGCGACCTCGCACTCGCTAGCGATAGTGCCCACGCAGCCTAGCTGTCGCCAACAACCCGAAAGCAATTCTTTTTACATACCAGAGTTAGGTACAGCACTAAGCATCCTATTATATCCTGTCTATTTTCTATACAACTATCCTACTATAATATTAGACATTTTTATATGTTTTTTGCAATAGTTATCCGGAACGATTGACTTGATTTAAATGAAATTTGGAACAGATATAGTTCGTAACTTAGAATAATACATACCTAGGTTACTTGCTATCAGAGCACCTCGTGGACAAATCCGTACGAATAGGCTAGTTGTACAAATATGTAATAAAGACATGAATTCTGCATGAAAACAGAGATTCCTTATTATTGGACATAACTTATAATACGCACAATTATATTATGTTGTTACTCAACTAGTTAAAACACGTGTGTGACACTCACGTTTGCTCTGAATCTCCTCTAGATTAGTAGCCTAATTAAAGGCACAAAGCCACGACTTTATAATAGGTACGTCTATAACGAAATAAGTTGTGTGTGCTCAATTCGACTGTTTGTTCTCTAATAGATGTTAACAATTGATTTGATGTTTTGATAAGGTTTATGCTTACCAATTATAATCGTACCTTCTATTTAGATAGTAGGTCATATATCCACACGACGAATTGAGTTTGATTTTCGAACATACCGACAAAAGCAACATTTAACGTTACTTTCTATTATTGTCAAATCCAATTTATATACGAAATTCAAACAAACAAACTATAGGTAACAATTTTAGTACTCACTAATGTAAAAAACATGTTATTAGTATTTTGACCCAACGTTATCACACAAAAAGGAAGTTACTCCACGCGTCAGTAGTGATTAACGATTTTGTGTTTTACAGTATTCTCATATTTTTTCAACGAAATCCCCAATCATTTGTGTGACGTAGCGTTTCACAACATGTAGCTGGAATCATATAGAGCTCGATCACCACTCGGCGCTGTGACTGCTGATAACAGGAGTCGCTGGCTATTCATTCAAGTTAATTTTATTAATTAATATAAATAAATGCTAGGCAAACTTCAATAATGGTATTGTCATCGGGAGTCTAGTTAATATCATAAATCCTATTAGTAAATAACATTATCAGGCTTGCTTCTAGTGAACAATAATATTAAAATGATTATCAAAGTACGAAAAAGATCTGCGCTGAGAAATATAATTTATAATATCGTACACGTTGTTATTAAATAAAACATAGTTTTTGTATTTTTATTTCGAAGCTGGCTACAAAAATGTTCTATGAAGCCAAAGATGAATAATGATGATGACAAGCAAAGATTTGTCATGAAACGAAAGACGGAACAGTAGTTCTACTTTTTTTGTAGATTATCTTTATTACAATAAGGGTTATTGTAATGAAGATACACATTATCTTATTGTAAATATATGCTTGTTTGATTGGTTGATAAAACCTATTTGATTATCTGCCTGATCGATAAAATTATAGAAAAACTATGTTTTTGCAAGTTCTAGGTACCTAAATTAGGTTTCATAAGTACCTATTTTTTTCTAGATAGAGTAAGTCTTCACAAAATTAATTATCTTTCACTCTACCTAGGTAACAAAAATGTCTAATGAAGATTAGGTGCACATTCTCTTTCGGTTTAAAATATGATAAAAAAGTAAACAATAAAGAAACCTGACACGGAATTTCAAAGAGCCATTCGTTTTTATTTTATAATTCAAAGAATCAGTATCACTACTTCCAAAACACTTTGTTTGTTTATTCAATCAAAATCTGGCTAAAAACAACGCAGCTTACGCTTCTAGACAGCTCATTGTCCTGAAAATTATTTATCTACGTGAAATAGTTTTCAAGCTTTATCAAGTGTTACCTCACAATGGAATGCAATGATAAAATACGACAACAATTAATTGAGACACTCGTATGAAATCGATAAACTAAATTCTTTTCACTGATTACACGGTATTTCTTTGTGTGACGTAGAGTTTGGTGACGTCATCACTGATACTGTTAGCTACTTACAATTCATCACATAACTTTATGGAATCATATTTTAACCCGCAACGACAGGGGCAAGCGTTTGCCTTAAGAGGCTGTCTGTTTTTGTTAACATAAGTATATCTCCAAAAATGGCTCGTCGATTGTAATGTTTTTTTTTTGTAATCAATCTTAGTGTGCAAACTAAACTAATATATTTAAAATTAAGCTCAAATCGATTCAGCCATTAAAATATTACTAGTAACATGCATCCAAGCATCTAAACATACATAAATACCTTCATATTAACATTTACAATATGCTTCTTCACAATTCTTAGAGAAAATGTTTTAAACACTAAATAAACAAAGTATGTACCTACTGGAGATCCTCGAACCTGCTTAGGTTTAATTAGTATCGTAAGTGAAATCACTACAAGTTGCTGTTCCCGTATCTGCCAGTTAAAGGTTATCATTGTTTACTTACTTTGTTTTAATTAAAACATTCTTAAGCACTTTTACTACCTACAAAGAGGTGTGTGAGCGGTTTAAGTTATTTAAAAATAATGGCCAGCCATTGTATAAACTTCTTCATTATATTGTTTGTATGTTTAACAACCTCGAGAATACTAAATGGTAGATTAAAATAAAAAACGAGGAAAATCTTGAACGATTTTTAATGTAGTCGCCAAGCCGCTAGTTTTACCCCAGTTCCAGAGCAAAGCTCGGTCTTCTAGCGTCTACCAGCTTTGATATTAATATGATTCAATTATAGGCTATTAAGATTCAGTTCTAAGAGAGTAACAAGTAGGTATGTTAAAAGTAACAATAAAGCATAAAGAAAATCTGTATCTTCAATGGCTTCCTGTACAAGCAGGTGCAAACTTTTTGCTAAGCTATATGAGATGTCCACAATGAGCTTAGTAATAAATAATGAATGAGTACACGGGAAGCGCCCGTCTGAATGGCTATGCTGACTCATACCATCTTTCGCTGAAACGATGAAACATGGCGTCGTCATAGGGCTAGTCCAGACGAATAAATAACGTGTTTTATTGCCTGCCTTGTTCATTTCTGTCTCCAACTAGTTTTGGTGACAAATATTGGCTTAATTTAATGAGACGGTATACTTCCAGTAGCCATAATTGTTATGCTAAATTTGGGGGCATTATTACCAGTGTAACTTTATACCATATCTTTCAATTAGATTAGCTTCAGACATTTGTAAAGAAGAAATGAGATAAAATAATTTCCTTTAAATTTAAAAAGATAGGCTTCTCGTTGGGTAAAACAATAATAAGTTTGATGCGGATTAGCATGCATAAACGCTTACTTTGTGTTTGTTTGATATTTTTTATTTAAAAGAAAGTATGACCCTTAATATTTGTAAATTCTAAGAATTCCAAAAACTTCTCATTCGCATCATACAGTATGATGTACTAATTGTGTGGTAATTAAATTCCCTGCATTTTTATAAGGTAACCATATTTTTTGCATAATTTCCAGTTCCCTTAAGAATTATCAGAATTGGGATCATTTACTTATCTTTGAATTGAGATCTGTCGATATTCTTTGGTGAATCCAATACTTCTATTCCAAAACATCATTTGACTCATTTTATTGGTCGATATATAAACTCAGGTTCCGTAATGTTTAAAAAAAATAATCCAGACGCTTCCGCCTGGTAGTGATCTGGATCAGTTGAGCTATCTATAGATCGTTCGCAACGGTCTTTAGATAGCTAGCTGTTTCATCTGTATTTTTTTTATATACCTACTTGTACATCTCAGGTTAATTAAAATTGATGGTTTACATATGGTTATCGACCATTGGATTTATCAAATTTTACATCAAAAATTCAAACATTTCTGTGTTTAAAAATCAACTTCTATTTTCAATACTAAACTATAGAACTTTTCAATTTAATAAACTTTAATGAGATTCAAGCACATCATTATCTAGCCCGAAAGTAAGCAGAGCTTGTGTTATGGGAACTACATGACATATATACTACTTATATATATTTTTTTTATTTATTATTATTTTGTAAATGTAGTACGATTTGATAAATTGATTATTATTTTATAATTGATGATAGCTTTCTAAATTTATTCGACGAGTATGATAAGTAGCATCCATATAATCAAAGCAGTACCTGGGCTTGAGCGCGTGGCTTACCATCGACGAATATCATTTCATTAGTGTTACCACATCTTTCATTGGTTTATATTCTTGTGTTACCTTAGCTACATTTGTAACTTATACGAGATATATAGTTTTCACGTTTTTTTTAGTATATTACTTTTGTTTTTGATACGATCTGGTCTAAGCAATGGCGTTTATGGTAGCTTCTTCAGTTCTACTAATAGTGTGTACAGGTAGGTTAACAAATCGGCTATGAAGAAAGGGAACAACAATAACAGTACCTAGATATATATTCATTTCCATAATCTAGCCAAACAGAGAATACCATATAGGTACTTACAGAATTAGAATTTATTTAACTTGCCTCAACATAACGAGGTTACATCAACTCGAGTACCTCGCGTACTTACAGTGGATATGTATGTATATGTAGCTTTAACTTGTTTCGTTGCTATGCAATCGACTTTCTAATACATCAAGCAATATTTTTTTATCCTTAGCAGACCTAATACTAGACTTCTTAGAAGTTTCTTACCTTAGTATCGAGATCGTGGTTCCGCAGCTCTCGTTAAAAATCTATAACTTCACACGCAATTCACAACAGAAAGCGTTAGCACGAAAACGTAAACAGCAGAATCAAGGAAAATGTTCTAAAAGTTGAGGAGGGTCGCGGAAAGTTTGCGTGTCGGGATAGTACGCGGAGTCGGGAGCGTGTGTGGTGTAGACGCGAGCTGACGGCCGGCGGCGAGGCGGCGCGTGCTAGTACTGAGTGGCGATTGTAGCGAGCGAGCCTGGCCTGCGCCCGGCGGCCGCGGCGGAGACTGCCCCGCGCGTGCGCCGGACCTGTTCCGTGCAGCCTCCCGCACCGACCGAGCTGCCTGCCACACGCCCGCCACGCAACGCCACGCCACTCAACACGACAGCTTATGCCAACGCCATCCGACCGACATTCACCACCACGCTTCACCATGGTATTGGTACTGAAAGACAAGAAACAAATTAAAACTCAATAATTTTACTTGTAAACGAATTGCAACCATCCTTGAAGTCATACATTGCAAAAAATACATTACAATCTGATTAGCCGTTTCGGAGATAACAGGTAGCACACAAACAAACAGACAGCGCTTTATATTGTACGATGTGTACAAAATCAGTCGGTCAATCATGGAAGCGTAGATGTGTAAAAAAAAAAGTTATCAGAAAAGCTAAAAAAGTTGCGTGATTTAGGCCGTTTCTGAGAGGAAGTAGGATTTCAGAAATGTGTTGTGTGATACATTAGGATTCATTTTTTTGACAATTCTGTAGCACCTGTCGTAGCAGATGCTACAATGATGCGAACTGTTTTTTTTAACAAATACATTGTTAGGCCTGACCCTACACTAGAATTCAATGTATCGTGGGTATCAGGAATTACGAGTAACGTGTTACCACAACACCCAGACCCGAAACAAATAACTGCAGAACGTGCAAACATTTGTCCCGCTGCGGGAATTGAACCCGCACCTCTTACGTTGCAGCCAGTTTCTCGCCCACTCATAGGTCGTAGGTCGGAATTTGTAAATAGTATATTTACTGGAATTTTGGTATTTATCAAAGTTTCTGTCTGTATTAAATTTATTATTTTGCATCGAGTATTGAGATATTTCATAGATAAAACAATAATTGGGATTGCGTCTAAATGAATATGAATTTCTCAAAATACCTTTTCTTATATTAATCATTTATTTATTTTCATATATTCTTAAATCTACCGGTTCATAGAACAGCATCACATTCAAAGTTTTTTAATTTAAAAGTAAAAACTACACTTATTGTAGAATAATAAAATCAAATGTGTCCCAAAAATTCCAATTTGTGCAACTTGAACCTGCATCTTGACCTCTAATCGGAGATTTTAGTAGTTAGATTCATACTTAATTAATAAACATTAAAATATTTTAATAGATTCTAATAAAAAAATGTTTTTGACATAACCTACTTTTTATTATCTTAGCTTATAAGATATGTGTAACTCACCACCATCTTTTTACATATATATAATTAGAAAAATCTATGGTATCAAAAGCCAATCAATCTGGACAGCTGACCACAAACGTGTGGTGGTACATCGTACCTACTTGCCTAGTAAGGTAGGTATGTACCTATCGACTAGGTCATGGCAGGTACCTACCTACATTCTAGCTCACTATCAAAAACGAGAAGAATAATAGATGGTGAACACCTATTCCAATTTCACCTATTTGTTACTATCTTTCCACCGATCATGGTATCAGTCGGAACTATATGTTGTGATCAGTTGAAACAGAGTGCCTTTGACTATCTGTGATTGATGATGATAATGATCTACTTTCAAAAAGAAAGTCCCTTCTAGGAATGAAAATAATATTAATTTTGAAAGTATCTATAGGGCCCCGCAGTCCATTTTCTTCGCAGTCCCTAAGGGTAATAATAACCCAAAGTTAGCCCGTTTACGAGCGCTTTAAGAAGTGGCTAGACAAGCTAGTGTGTGTAAGTAATTGATGGAGCTATTCCCATTTCAATGAACATTATCACACCCAGGCTAATTAACTCTATTGCTTCAATTTACTTGCGAACTTCATCATCCAGTTTTATTATCGATTGCGACATGAGTCGTTACTTTTTGTAATAATATTATCTAAGAAACAATCTTTGTATTAGGTAGCTAATATATGCCATCATGTCTATATACTACTCTGTCACAAAATGATAGTTATTCATCTAAATTTATTTTATCGCCTTCAAAGTATGTTCCTTCAGAAACGATACACTTACGCCAACGAATAGTCCAATCATCAAAACATTTTTTAAACGCTTTTTCCGGAATTGAGTTCAGTTCTCGTCGCGAATTCTCCTTTATATCTTCTACCGAATGAAAACGTGTGCCACGAAGTGGTAATTTGAGTTTAGGAAAAAGGAAGAAGTCGGCTGGAGCCATATCTGGTGAATAAGGTGGTTGCTCGATAGTATTTGTTGAGTTTTTGGTCAAAAATTCGTTTACAATTGTGCCTTGTGCGAAGGCGCATTATCGTGATGCATAATCCAAGAATTTTCTTTCCAAAAATCTGGCCTTTTTCGCCGAATTTTCTCTTAAACGCCGCATAACGCTCAAATAATATTATTTATTTACCGTTTCACCTTCCTGCAAGAATTCCGAGTGCACAACACCTCGATAGTCAAAGAAAACAGTCAACATGACTTTAACTTTTGATCGACTTTGGCGTGGTTTTTTCGGTTTCGGTTCAGTTGGGAGGCGCCACTCCGAAGCCTGTTGACTAGTTTGCATGTCAAACTTTACGAGTTTGACATGCAAACTAGTCACCCACGTCTCGTCACCAGTAACAATGTGTTTCATGAATGTTGGGTCGGAATTGACTCGTTCTAGCATGTCCTCAGCGACTCTTATGCGATTGAGTTTTTGGAGAAATTTCAGGTCTTTTGGGACTAGCCGAGAAGCAATATGTTTCATACCCAAGTGATTATTTAAAATGGTGCGGATCGACTCGTGAGACACAGAAAGTTCAGCGGCTATCTCTCTCAAATTTGAATGAGGATTTTCAGTCACTAATTCCTTCACTTTTGCGACGTTAACTTCAGTTGAAGATGTTGATGGCCTACCAGAGCGAGGCAAATCTTCTATCACATCTCGACCGCTTTTAAACGTTTTGTACCACTCATAAGCACGTGTTTTTGATAAAGTCGATTCACCGTAAGCCTTCTGTAACATTTTCAGTGACTCCGAACACGAAATTCCGTTGGCGATGCAAAATTTAAGACAAACTCTTTGTTCGATATTTTGGCCATAGTGAAATTCGCAGTACACACTAGATATGATCTAACTAAAAACATCACTATAATAAATATAAACAACAGATGCAACTCAAAATCCGCGCCAAACTGGAAAACAGTTGTGCCAATCAAACAGCAAAAAAATAAACAAAAAATTGAATTGGGAACCATAGACAAATTATCCATTCCCGATACTTTTTTACTGAATGTATGTCAATGTTGTCACGTTATTTCATAGATATGAAACTTGGTGGTAGGTACCTCTTCACCTACACGAACACCTCATTTTATCAGTCAGTAAAACAGCCTTAGTTTTCAGCAATTACCTAATGTGATTTAGGGTAGGGTAAAGAGTTATCAGTTACTAGCTTCTGCCAACGGCTTCGCCCGCGTGGTACTGGATAAAAAGTTACTTATGTGTTATTATGATGTATAAGCTGTATTACTTTAAAGTTTCATCAAAATCCGTTTAGTAGTTTTTGTGTGAAGGAGTAACAAACATCCATTCTCACAAGCTTTCGCCTTTATAATATTAGTAGGATAGGATTTCATCCGCTAATTAAAAGTCACCCTAGCGCATCATAACTACTTTCCACAAATGACTGTTAGGTACTCGTATCATCTTACTTGCAAGAATATGAAAAAAAAATACAAAAAAAAAATAAGTCTATCCATCTTCCTGGCAACCTAAAGTCACTTTTAAATGGATAAAAATGTTATAAAATATTTGGCGTCAGAATGATCACAAATCCCGACCACTTAAACGACAAACTGATAAAAAAAACGCTAGTAGGTACTTAGTTCCGATGCTAAATCAAATACCGGAAACGTTTTAATGAGTAGGTGATTCAACAAGGTACTGATATCAGAGCGATAGCGAAGTGTCCAGAGCACTTCACATTGACTGATGTTAAATTCATAGCTGATCATAATGCTAGGATGTTAAACACAAAGCAATGTTAGCAAGTTTTTTCCTTCAGAAAAGAATAGGCACCTAATTAAGTTCTGCTTGACATTGCACCGTGACCTTCAAGTCAAGCCTTTTTATCCTAAGTCACGTCCAGTCATTGAGTGATGTAATTTCGTCCTTTGCTCGTATAGTTACACCCCGGTTGCCGCATGCCGGCCGGTTTAGTTATCAGCCATTTGTATGTACGGCACAAAGCACTGGATCTGAGCGCACCTGTCTTATTATATGTATGCTTAAATATTTCCGCCGCCAAAGAGTACATGGATGGAGACTCCATTTTCGTCATCCTCTTGTCAACTCTGGGATCTATATCGTATCTCCATTATTTCTTCTTTATTACATTCACATAAGATAGAATGAGAGGAGAGGTACAAAGGTGAGCTTAACCCTTAAAAAAGATTTCTTCCAGTAAACCTTTGAGGCTAGTGATAGGTAGTTATTGAGTGGTCGTGAACCAAGTACAAGCAAAATAGAGATACAATGCTACTTGAACTTATTAATCTTAGTGGTGCAGTGATCTTTGTAGTAAACGTGTCATCATCATCATCATTATTAACAGCCTGTACATGTCTACCACTGGAAATATAAGCCTCCCCCAAAAACTTGAACGATCTTGAGTTGTATCTATCCATCCTCTACTGATTTCTAAAAACATAAATTTTTAGCCGAGGATCTCAAGAGGCGCAAGTATTGAAACAAATGTTTCCTAAAATTGCCGTTTTTCCATTGTAAAATATTTAGGTGCTTCCTTACAAGGGCAGTGTCGTAGATTATTTTGTACACCAACTATACTTAAAATTATCTATCGCTCTCTTTTACTAACTTCATCATCCAGTATTATAACAAAAAAGGTATAGCAACAATTTAAGTGTCGTCAAATTAGTGTGATTGAAGTTTTCAGTTTAGTCGTGATTTCGAAACGTGCCGACTAAAAACACGAAAAAGAGCGTGACACTTAAACTAATTTGACGGAATAAAATTCATGTCATCTCTTCCTTGCGTGCTCAGTAAAAGAGCGACAGTTTAAATTAAGTTTAGTTAGTGTGTAAGAGAATCGGCTCAGATATGTAGAATTGTTTTTATGTATGTTGGATGTTTGAGGAGTCATCAGTTTGGAATGAAGATGTTCCATTACGATAATCTGAATGCTTTGATGCGGGATGAATGCCACCTATTTTAAACATTAAATTAAACACACACAATCCTACTCACTAAACGTTTTCATTCTAGAATCTAGATCAATCTAAAATCGACAACAAGATTTTATTTAGCGTAGTAGAGCTGTGACGAGTTGTTTTTTTCATTCTGGCTTAATAATAATCAAAGACAATTAGCTATTAAACCGTACCGAAGAATAATCAATATGGTATCAAGAGGAATTCAAGTAGAAATAAATTATACAAATAAATACACACATGCATAGTCCTGACCCCATGGATTCCCTGTATCGTGGATATTAGGAACTACAAGTACCATTGTACCACAATACCTTGACCAAATATCTGCAATCATCTGCCCGTAGTCAATCGTACCCTCAGCCACCTCTTGTATAATAGCTGGCTCAACCATCGAGGTTGTCATAATGTTCTGATGGATTGGGAACAGGGCATCACCTGAAAGGGTGTGTGTGTTCTTTTATGCCTTCTAAGGTGTAGAGGTGTAAAGACAGGAATCCCTTTTATGAAATATAATAAATACTTATCTACTCATGTACTTTGTGATTGTGCGTTATAACTACTTATAAAATATCAAATTAGGGAATGTATCAAGGTAGCTGGTCTTCTACTACGAGCGGTTAGGTTAGATTGTTTAGTTGTTTAAGTCGTACCAAGACGTCACAGCTCCCACTAAATATAGTTTTTTTAGTTGTAGCTGTGACGTCAGCAGCTACATCAGTAGAAAAACAGCGTGGCTGAGTCCTCGACCTTTTTACTTGCATACAGACATACTTTCTTATTTTACCTACACATTTAATTATCTGCTTATAATTATATTGTACTTAGGCTAGGTATAAATACATAAATAATGCTGGACATTTTTCACACAGCATCATCTAGCCCCAAACTAAGCAGAGCTTGTATTATGGGAAGTACATGTCTGATATACTACTTCTATACTTTTTTTTTTGTAAATACCTACATATTATACTTAGAAAACACCCAGACCCGAGACAAACATTACAAACATTAGTCCCGCAGCGGGAATCAAACCCGCAACCTTTTGCGTCACAGGCGGGCCTTCGCCCACTGTGCCACAGAGGCTGTTTGAGTAAATAAATTCCCTTTTATTTTATTTTTAAATTTGTTACGTTCACGTATATATTTATCCTGGGCCTACTTATATTATTTTTTCTAGAACTAAATGTGCGACGGCTATCTTATGTTCACGTAGCGTGCAGCTTACACGTGTCACACAAAAACCGAGCCTAGGTTCGGATTGATTGATGAGATAAGACCAATTACAATTTATTTAATAATTTATAGGCTGATGTAGGTACAGACTAGAAAATATAGTCTGCAGTGCGACCAACGTTGTTACCGGCTGATGCATTAGCATAAACGGTCTTTACAAGAAGCCGCCAGCAATGGCGCCTGTCGCGCCGATCACATTAGATAGAAACACGGGAAATTACATAGCTCGTTGAAATACTGCGAATAAACCACTATTTGCCGGATAATTGTGCTCGTTTACCTACTCTAGATACCTTTACATGCTACATTTCAATGCGCAAATTATTATATTACTATTTTATTTGCGTTATCGTAACTTAATTAATACGTTGCCCGTTGATTACAGTTTCTGAGTTATTTATTTTCATATTTAACTGAGTGTTAAATACGAACGCATATAAGTATTGTTGAAATCATTCTAACAATGATAACCCTAACGGTTATGAATATTGCATTGGCGTATTTAATTGGTCTATTTATCTATGTTGTAAACAAAGGTAATTTGCAGATTGAACGTAGTGTGCTGGTGTCTGGTCTAAGCTTATTACCTGCGTCATTATCACTTGAGTTAGTAAATCACACCGATCGATAATGTCAGATAATGATCTGTGTATCAGGCGTCAAGCAAGTGTGAGTTGAGAAACCGCAACCTTTACTGGCGCCCGCCGCGCTGCGCTGCTGTGCTGTGGTGTGTGCGTGTGCGCATAGATTTATTAAGTACAACGTCTGGCACAATTTATCTAATAATGACGACGTGTAGGTACAAAGTATTAATAATTTTAACGAATTTAGGTCACATTTTGAAATTGAAATTGGCTATTAGGCTCCTAACAAGTGTTATGAAAAGCGTTGATATAGCTAGCCGCAGTAAAAACGAGTACTTGACACTTATGAGTGTGAGAACACTCATAAGTGTCAATTTATTCTATGATCGATTGAAAGCGAACATTTTGTTATATGATGGAGACATTATATAAATAGATATCTCTGTATATTGAAGTAAGAGCGGTCTCAGTTGCCTGTTAGGAGAGTCAATGTAAGACGTTCTTAAGAAAGTCTTAATTTCCACTTATAAATAAGAAAACAACTAAGTTGCATTAAGATTGCTAAACTAACATAAACTAGGAACAGTATCAGTATCTTTAAGGTGATTATATTTGTCATCGCTAGTTAAAAAAGCCAGTAATAAACAACACGGAAATCATTGTTAAGCAAAGACCTCCCTCAATCGCATCTATTCTGAACCTCTTGTATCCAGATTTTTCCTACCTTCTGATTAATCGGTTGTGGCTGACTGATACGGGCAGAGTACCCACGGTAGTTATATGAACCAAACCTTTCCTACAAATCTATATTTTGAAGCGTAGTTAAACATTAAACCTACCAGAACCCGCAAAACACATATTTCTACCAATCAATTTGATGGAAAATTACATGCAAAACACAGCCAAATAATGAGGTTATCGTCGCCACTTACTATACGCTAGATCTAATGTAACCTACAGATCGTGTTGGTACTTGTTCCAGTTATTCATTGAATCTGAATTATATTTAGCTCGTGATAATAAGGGCCGACTGATTGAACACGAACATTCTTACAAAACCCTTATCTAGGTCGATGTATAAAAAAATAATGTATCTTATAATACAACTTTCCACATCCTTGCAGACGCATTCCTTGCAGAACAACAAAGCCAAAACTTTACTATTCTCGATCATTCCATAAATTCAACTTTTATTCTTGTCTATTAATTATAATAGTTGTATTATAAATCCAGTAAATGTATATATCTTGCAATGAGGCTGTCAGATGAATCTAATACCTGATTGGTCCTCATCAGTAACTCATTCATTCAAAACCCAGAACTCATTTCAAACTCCAAGTGGAAACCTTCTTACATTATACCTACAAGTTGTCTTATTTAAGATCAAGTTCATTAGCCAAATTTAATAATAAAGATATCGACGCCTTCATTTTTTCTCATGGTGTGTTTTCGACGCCGTAATTCATACTGTCTCGAGTGTTGATAGATAAAATGAGATAACTACTAAATTATATAATGATCAAGGTATTTTTTGTTGAATAAAGGTTCACGTGTTTGAAAAATTATATTAGTTCAACATTAAAAATAAATCCAAAATAGAACTTGTGGATTCAAAATGTTTTATCAAGCTCTGCTTAATTTGGGGCTAGATGATCTTGTGTGAAAAATGTCCAGCATTATTTATTAAAGTCCTATTTATTAAACTTCTGCTGCTCTATCATGATTGAGCAACGATAGCCTAAAAGCTGTGAAGGTTCCTTTATGGCACCATTGTGATACACACAATTTCTTCAAAGCTTTAAATAGCTTCTGTTGCAGCTAAAGTTCATATATTGAAAATGATCGCAGTCAGTCAAAACCAGGCTTAAAGTTTCGCAAGTTGTCTGTCCCTCAGTACTTCACGGCAAGTTAACCAGCTGTTATTTAACTACTCCTATCACCGACGACTAACAGATAGTTTGCTAGAATAATGACACCTAAAATCAAATTGTGAACATAACTCATAAAGGTACTTTTTACATTGAATAATACTTACTAGCTTCCGTCCATGGCTTCACACGTGCGGCAACCGAAAAAAACTAGCCATTATATTATTTTAGGTCACGAGCTTTGACTTTTGGAAATTTCATCTAACTCAAAAATTCTTATCAACAAACATCCATCCAAACATGTTTATTTTCGCATTTATAATATAAGTAAGTACCTACTTAATGCAAATACTCTGATTATTAAATTGATATTGAAAATATGAAGTAGCAAAATGTGGCAAATAACGTGAAAAAGATAATTTAATACTATGGTAATGTTTACGGAAACTATGTTAAATGGATCTGGTAATAATTATCACATCCGCCCGTTCAGTGGATATCTAATATTAGCTGCCATTAATAATATTTTGTAATTACTAAATTAGACCAAAAGTAGATAATATTATATGAAATCACAGCTTTTTTTTGAGATAAAAAAGCTGTGCTTTAAAGCTTAGATAAAATCAAGTTTAGTTGTTTTACAAGATAATTATCTTTCTTTGACGATGCCATTTTACAGCAGATAATATTATTTATTAATTCTTGTTATTTTTTTGTGTTTAACTTTTTTTTTCGTACCAATCAAATGTTTATTTTCTTTATTTGACAATGCCCCTTTACAACAGCAATTTAACCTATTCTTATAGTAACCTTATTCACGATATAAACATGCATAGGTATGTAAGTAAAATACTTGTCTGTTTCTAGCATCCTTCCAAATACCTACAATGTAAGTTTTGTAATATTTTTATCGACGTAACCAAGTGTACTGTATGTTCCCAAGGTTAAATTAAATGAGTATAATTATGAGTAATCGACACTACATTAGCTATGAACTTTTAAACCCAATGTACCTGCAGATCTTTTATTGATAGAGGTTTGTTTATATTGTTTCGAACTCTTAGGTACAGTTTCATCATGTCCGTCTGACTTTCTGTCAATCCGTGTGTCACACCCGATTTCACCCTCAGTTCAAAGCATAACGAGATAAAATTTAGTGTGCAGACATGTTTTTACCAATTATAACTTTAGCAACTGGTTTTGACACGTTTTGCTCTGTTTTATTTTAATTTGTTCAGTCACAATAATCCACCATATCCACATATCAAGGTAGACGCGAACAGGGCATTAGGAAATTTTGAGAGTCCACTTGAAAGTTCTAGATTGATAGATAGAAAATACTTTACTGCACACCAAATAATATTTAGTTCGTTATGTAAACTAAAAATTTTGACAATGTTGAACAATGGGCGGTCATATCGCTAGATAGGTGCTTTCGCAGGTTATCGACATTGTACTGATGTACGCGAGTGACCATAGAATTATATTTTGACAACCTCTTTGACGCAGTGGGCGAAGGCCCGCCTGAAACGCAGAAGGTTACGGATTCTATTTCCGCCACGGGACAAATGTAAACAAACATTTCTGTTAGATCTAGACCAAATATTTGGTCTGGGCGTTTCCTATAATATGTATGTATTTACAAAAAAAAGTATAAAAGTAGTATATATGTCATGTAGTTCCCATAATACAAGCTCTGCTTAGTTTAGGGCTAGATGATGTTGTGTGAAAAATAACTAGCATTATTTATTTATTTGTAATTTGATGGGCGGTCTTACCATTCAATAGGTGCTTGTCAGGTCATCGACATTACATTAATGTACGTATGTACCCAGCGAATAATTATTTTGATGGTATCCCTGTTATTCTTTATTCAGTCCGCATAAGCATCCGAGGCATAAAATAATTGAGGCATATAAACGCGGTACGTGTTAGACCGAGACGCCCGCCGCCGCGCCGCCGCCGTCACATCACAAATACCCTAATTACATCAATTAACGACATGTTACCACTATTTAGCTTATTAAATCCGACAGCAATAGAATAACTGATATCTTCTCGGTAAAAGTTAAACGTTTTACAATTTTGTCAAAGCCTCTACCATGATAAACGTGCAGTGGCTGATAATGCGATCCAAATATCTATATCCAAACATCCAAATAAATATAGGTTCGTTTAGGTTTGATAGATGTTTTCATAAATAATGATTGGTAACTAATGGAATGCCCTGCGACTTCGCGACTTTCGAGTTTTTTTCTTATAAAGACTCACTTAATCTCCTATCTGTAATTTCGAAAAAACGTTTTTAGTGCATCCCCAATAGATCCAAAGGAACCTACCCTTCACGCCGGTTATTTTGCATGCCCGCCTGAATACCCTGCCCCACGTTGATTTCTATAATCATTTTGGACACAAGGTTTATCCCGCGTAAGCAGTAACAAACAAAAAATCTGCTGATGCGATAATAGACGAGCGTCTAGTTCAAGTACTAATTAATTCTATACACAACTTCACTATAAAAAGGCAAGTACATACAATGCCATTTATAGAGTGTATAGCCGTTTTGAGAGCTTTTGTCTTATAATGTGAGCGCGTGGGCGCCCCTCGATTTCATTCATTATATCGTGTGTATTTTCGAAGCCTTTAGGCGTCGCTGCGGCGGCGTTTTATCACTCGCAGACTATGTGACGAGCTTACCTATTTGGGATCTGAACAGTGTTGACTAGTTACGAATTTGACATGTAATAAATAAGTATATCATGGACGGGACGTGCGACAATGGACAGGTACGATGGAACATAACTTTTATAAATTGAGTTTTTGTGACTCATACGATGTTATTAGGGTTGTATATAAAATCACACTTATTGCCTAGTAATAATAATTACATCAAGTAAACGGATTCTGATAAATTCTACCCACAGAAATATGGATTCCTAGGTCTAGGTTAATAAGCCTTTTTATGTAGATTTAAGAACATGTGGATAATTCAAGTAAAAGTTCTTATTACCTTGGAAATAATATTGTACTAGCTTCTGTCCACGGTATCGCCCGCGGGATATCCGAGTAAAAAGCATATTGTCGTATTCTAGGAAACGAACTCTTCAAATTCCATCCAAATCGGTTCAGACATTACGCAGATTGCCTTTTTCATACTTACAAGTATGAAAAAGGCGATTTTTTTTGTTGGGATAGAATTATGAAACTGTAAGAAATTTTATGGGGGTGTGTTACGTTATCGTAGAAGGTCTACGTCGTAGACACGATAACGAAAAAACAGTTTCATAACATAAGTTAAAACCTCATTATAAAAACCTTCGTTCTATTGGCAAGCAGCAGCCCTAGGACTATCTGTAAACGAAGGAATGAGCGGGTTGGTCCTTTGAATTGCACTGTCATTTTTTCACACAAACCCCCATTGCATACTGATAAACCACTTGCTCCTGATCAGGTATTTTCCTCGCTCTGGGTTCGTGTAAGCTTATAATGAGGCTCTATTATATTGTAATTTTGCAATACATAAGTGGGTACTCGTAATTATCAGCCTATTAGCAGATGAGACTTATTTTCCCAACTATTAAAATAAAAACAAAACAATAAGTTATTGTTTGATCCTAAACAGCTTTCTGTAATGCACCATTCATATTAAGTACCTTCTGTTATCCGCAATTAATGAATGAAAATACTTTATTTTATAATAAGAAATAACAAAATAAACAAAAACTTTATATAAACGCAGAAGGTTGCGGGTTCGATTCCCGCCGCGGAATAAATGTTTGTATGATCTGCAAATATTGGTCTCGAGTCTTGGTGTTTTCGATGTATGATATATTATGTATGTATTTACAATTAAAAAGGTATAAAAGTAGTTTATCAGTCATGTAGTTCCCATAATACAAGCTCTACTTAGTTTGAGGCTAGATGATGATGTGTGAAAAATTTAGAGCTTTTATTATTAATTTTAGTGGGCAATCTTATCTCTTAAAAGCAATCTCTTCCAGATAATCTTGGGATGGAGCCCGATTTCTTTATTTTTTTTCAAAATCTTAAGATTATGTTGCACGCCTTGGACGGGTTATTATGGGGCTTGAAATCCACAACCTGTTACGATTTATCAAAAATCCAACAAAGCAATTAAAAAAAAAAAACAACTAAACTAGGAATGGTACTTACTCTTCTTAAGAATCCCAACATCTTGACACACTTTTGTAACACTTTGTAGTTGAATGTGAATTATTATTCGTATTCATAAGAAATTTCTAAAAAAAGTTTCTGGATTGTTGCCATTTCGCTGTCACGGTCCAAAAGCCTCTTTTTACGTCAGTATTTATGGATGTTATATGGGTCAAACTGAAGCAAACTACAATAAAATATAACCTCATTGTTATTTCTCTCAAGTAGAGCTATACAGGGTGTAATCGTTAAGTGTGCACAGGCGATTATTCCGTAACTATTGCAGATATCAAAAAACTTTAAACTGATATCGAAAGTACTTTACCTAATGAGTAAAATGACATTTATAACTTTTTAAAAATAAAACGAGAAATATCCAAAAAAAATACATTAATCACTCCCATACATTTAGTATGAGATAGTAGAAAGGTTTTAGTTTCCTTATTTTAAGTGGAATAGTACCTACTCATTTTACCCTTGTCATTTTATAATTATGTACGATATGAAGGTATTAATGAATTTCAAGTAGATACACGTGTAGATTAATTATCTTACCACTTCAAATTTATAATAAACCTTGTTTCAATATTGTATTGATTTGAACTAGCTGAAAAGCAACATACTAAATAAAAACAAAAAGAAAGATACTCTTTGGTGTTCGTTCTAAATTCAAATTCTTTATCGCGGGTTCTCGTTCCCGCCAATTTATTGTATTTTTCAATTTGCGTTAATAATCGTGATTGTTGCATTTATTGATTGAAAAATGGCATACTCCAATACAGAAAAGAGGGACATGTTAAAAATGTACTACAAACATGATTGTAACAATAGGGCGGCCATTATCGCCTACAGAAGAGAGTACCCAGATAGAGAAGTTCCTTCTGGTACGTATTTACGTAAGTTGGATAACAATTTGATAAATTATGGATCTTTTAACAGAAAAAAAGGTTCGAGAACAAGAGCTCCGGAATTTGATAATGACTTAGATAACAATATTATTAACTACGTAGTAGATAATCCACAAGAATCAACGCGTTCAGTGGCCCGATCATTTCCAGTGTCCCACAAGTATGTACACAAGTTATTAAAAAAACACAACTTCAAAGCATTTAAGATAAAACCTACTCAAACGCTGCACAATGATGATCCTGCTCGTCGGCTGGTCTATTGCAATTGGCTAGTCAATAATTATGTCAATGTAAGGTCAATTTTATGGACCGATGAAAGTAATGTTTCAAACTGCGGCATTTGCAATAGAAAAAACTCGCATTATTGGTCAATTGACAATCCTCGCTTAACTACTGAAGTTAGAGCTCAGGTGCGATTCTCAATTAATGTGTGGTGTGGTATTCTTGGAGATCGGATCATTGGGCCATATTTTTACAGTGGAACCTTAAATGGACAGAGATATTTCTCCTTTGTACAAAACGATATGCCAAGTCTCTTAGAACCAATTCCAGACGATGAAAGAAGGTCGATAATTTTTCAACAAGATGGAGCACCTGCACATAATACAAATGTTGTAATGAATTTCTTACGAAACAATTATAATGGCTTAATAGCCAATAATAGTGCAACCCCTTGGCCTGCCAGATCCCCGGATCTCACGCCTTGTGATTTCTTCCTATGGGGATTTGTCAAAGACCACGTGTACGCTGAGAGAGTACACAGCCTAGAAGAGTTACAGAATCGTGTACGTCGTGCAATTGCTTTAATTACTCCGCAAATGTTAAGGAAAGTTCATTTAGAAACTGTAAATAGAGCTCGTCATTGTATTGCACAAGGAGGACGTCACTTCGAACACTTTATCAACTCATAACTTTATCACTTTACAAAGCATATTTGAACACAAAATTTTGTACTTACTAAGAAATAAAATGTATGGGAGTGATTAATGTAATTTTTTTGGATATTTCTCGTTTTATTTTTAAAAAGTTATTAATGTCATTTTACTCATTAGGTAAAGTACTTTCGATATCAGTTTAAAGTTTTTTGATATCTGCAATAGTTACGGAATAATCGCCTGTGCACACTTAACGATTACACCCTGTATATTTCAAGTTTTAAGATAGATAAATATATTTAAAAAAAAAACTAACATGTTGAATACCGATTCAACATGTTAGTTTTTTTTTTAAATATATTTATCGTAATTTCACTAACAATTTGTTATTATGTTATTGATCTACTTATAAGAAAAATAATAATAACGTGGCCTCATTACCTGATCGATCATAGAACATGGTATGTAGGTATAAAATAAAGTTTACTATTAATAAAATTATCATTATTTATCGCGCGCTATGAGGCAACTTAATGACCCAGGAACACGATTTCTTAATTTCCAGCCAAGACCCAGTTCCTTCCTATTCTATGAGCGAAACTGGCCTCTGCCCATGACTTCACCCGCGTGGCACCCCGATAAAAAGCATATCTGTTATTCTAGGTCAATAACTATACTTGTTACTTACAACAAACATACAAACTTTCGCATTTATAACATAGTAGGATAGTGGGATTATTTCAGACAATCATTGTTTAAGAGAAACCAACCAAATAATTAATTTCTGGCTCTTGCCATGTTCTTGTCTTCGAATATAATTATCCAGAAAATGCTTCGTGCGTGGTATGTACCTACTTACTCTCATTGATATGAGTTTATATTTATTCAGTATGTGTAGATTAGTTTCGTATTACACCATCTATTAACACTCCTAACATTTGTTTAATTATCTACTACGTATTTTTACGACCTGCCGTTTGGTACGGGGGGCTATATAGGTATATACATACCAGACATAAGATCATTACCAGCCTGGTTGAAATTCTTTCCAAATTTGGAATTATACTCCAGACGAGGTTGATATTTTATATATTATAATTATTAATCTATAAGAGGGTTTATTAATGTATTTTAAAACAAAATAATTTGGTAACCATTCGCGAGCTAGCAAGATTTCGTAGATGGGAACTGGGAAGATGATTACGCGCGGCGCGGGAATTACGATGTGGTTTTCGCTTCCTGGTATTTATTGTGGTTCTCGTATGACTTCTGGTTCTCGTATCTGACTCACGCCTGCCAGAGTCTTCACTTCACTTCACTTATTGATTATGGCTTTTGAGCCAGAGTCTTATACAGGCTCGATTCGATATAAGACAAATCTACGAAAGACTCCTAAACTAACGCTGTCAACCTATCACGAGGAACGCTGTACTTTGCGTGACCTTTTTGATAAAAAGTAAAACTACGTCAACGTACGAGTATGTACATAGTTTCTGCGTGCACGGTCCATATTGGGTCGCATATTATTTTAATACATTTTTTTCGTTATTATTCCACATAAGTTTAGTCGCATACTTTTTGCTTAGACTAAATTCATAACAAATACTAATAATATGGCATAAACAAAGTCTACATTATTTGGGCATAACAACAAAACAACTAAAATATTGATTGACATATATTTTTTTAATTGTCATGTGTCTTAAGAAAGAACTTAGATTATACATTTCAAAAAAGTTAAAAAAAAAAAATTCTATCGGTGTGCTCGCTTTGGTCGCTTGGCTCGCTTGGCTAGTGCATTGTGGTCATCATTCATACTACACTCGTCGCTTTGCTACTTGCTAAACTATTCTAGTTAATTGACGAAGTACGAGTAGGTCTTCTGAAAAAAGTTTTTATGTAAACGTTATAATATTTTATTAAAGTTACATAACGACTATAACTCCGCTATATTAGACAAAATGAATAAAATATGCGAGTCATGATATAATATGCCAGATGAGAATAGGAAGCCGCACCCGTGAACAGCTGGGGATGGTTGATCACTTTTTAGTCAGTTGTCTGTAATTTTCCTTCCATAACCAAGAGGAAAGTGAACATGCCACCTCATTAGCAGACGCTGAACAGCTGATTGGCCTTGTTAACCCCCACGCTCCTGTCACTCAGCCTATAATTGAAGTCTTGATACGTTTCAATTGGTCCGGGATCATTTTACATGTCTCGATAGATAGCGATTGCGATTTTTAATGAATGAAAATGCAGTGCATATCCTTTTAATTTGTACCTACCCTTTAAAACTCACCCAAAGCGTGTATGTACGCCACTCACGAATGACAAACAAATTTAAAAAAAAAAATATAACAGCTACAACCTGCTGAAAAATAAGTGTCTGACTCAGAACTGACATTATGTATTTTTACCAGCGATGTAATGAGCCCCCGTATATAAAGCGTTTGCCACAAGAGTTTGTTTGTTTGTATGTTTGTCTGTTACCATTTATCTCCAAAACGAATTAAGATTTTTTTATATAATGTCATTTTTTTTATTTTACTCTGTAGTAAGTACATAAATATTGATAAAATGTTTGTTTAAATAAGATTTATTAAGGTTTGTTTAATTTGTTATGGTTTGTGTCCTATTTTTAGGTCATTATAAATTAACATTTTACTACTAATATTGACTGTATAACGTTCGAAAGTGTACTTTTGAACACATTTGTTAAGTAAATAATTTGATTCGATTATCCCATTGAAATGCGGTTTTTTGAAATACAATATGACAAGGATGTTTCTATGACTTCAAGGATGGTTCTTAGATAGGTTATTTCCACAAGTTACTAGTGGGCGCTGCATCAGACAATGGAAAACATGTCAGTGGTTTTAAAATTTCGCTCAAATAACTTATTGCTGAACATTTAGAATTGTCTTTTTACTAATTGGCAATATTGATAGCATTCCTGAATTATCGGCATTCAACAAAGTTATTTTTATCTAAGTACATATCGAGATAAAAAACATGAGATCAAATCTAAAGTATGATTCTAATGGTCTAACATGACGCTGTTATACCATTAATTGATATAATATGGCACAATAACTGCTCTATATGAAATTAAGTCGACGTATCGCGAACGTCTACTACCTAATAGCTTCACTCATTATTTTGAACGTGTTTCTAGCGCCAAGCTGAATGTAAACACTTCGCAAAGACTGTCAAATTTTGTCTTCGTAGATGACTCGATAGCGCAAGCAACTCGTGATTAAGGTATGTACAGCTTATCTCAATAAAAATCATAAAGTTTAATGAAGTCACCATTAGCACCTTTATGCAACGTAGTTTTCATATAAATCGGACTTCAGATCGAGTAGTCAGGCGTATTATAGGAAAATTATGTAAAATTATTTCGTTATGTTGATAATGTCACTAGCTGTATTAAATAATGCCTGCAGTTGTGGAAGTCGCTGAGTTTGATACCTATTTAGTTCTTAGTGCAGTAAGTACCCAAGTACTGTCCAAAGTATTGTCTTTAAAACTCAACTATAAGGATTTCTTAAAGAAATTAAGCTCTCCTTAAAAACTTAAACAACTCTAGCTTAAATTCAATTCAAATTCAACAAAATATCATTTTATGTCACAGGTATAATGGGCTACTTTACGAGGGGCCCACTAAAAAAATCGAGAATTAATAAGAAAAAACCGGATAAGTGCGAGGCTGACGCGCGCACCGAGGCTTCCGTACAAGCTTGTATGTTCACCAATATAATTGACATTCCTAAACTATGAAAGCACCAAACATGTGCAATGTTTGGTACTACGCTAAGTCGGATTGAAAGACAAAACTTAACTTTGTACATAATTGTTAAAAATTTCGCCCATACATCGATATACGTTACGGTCAATACTCCAACTTGAAAATTAAGATTGGATTCGAAAAAAAAAAAACTACTCGGACTTTTTCCTTTGCTTGTGCTGTGAGACCTTGCTTCGTGCCAAATTTCATGATACGGGAAGTACCCTATAAGTTTTTATTTATTGGCGGGTATCAAAATAAGGGTTCCGTTTTTTCTTTTTAGGTACGGAACCCGAAAAAGTACGATACATGGTCAAAAATGTATTTATTGTTTCCCAAAATATTCTCCATTAATGCACTTTTTCATACAAATAATCAAATTTTCAAAACATTTATGCGTCCTAGGGAACATGTTTTTCATACTCTTCGACAAGTCTTTTGCATTTATACGGCGCACAGCATCGACGTTTTTGTTGTTCACTGCAATGAACGAGCGACCATCTTAAAACTCATCACTGAGATACACACGACCGCGCTTCTGCAAACCTGCTTTAAATATTATATTAGGTTGGGGAAAAAGTCTTTTCGCATTATTGTATGTATGAACTTGTAATAAAATCTCTTTGGCTATACTATTTGTATCTGGCTGGTTTTGGTATCATTAAAAGTTTAAATTTTAAAGAAGATAATTCCAAATTCAAATTAGGAAAATGTGTGATTTTTATTTGTTTTTCGTACTGTCAAGATGAGTGAATCTAATGAAGAAATTCGATACATTTTAAAATTTTACTACAAAAAAGGTAAAAATGCAACGCAAGCCGCGAAAAAAATTTGCGATGTTTATGGACCTAGTGCAGTGTCTGTGAGAGTAGCACAAATTTGGTTTAAGCGTTTTCAATCCGGAAATTTTGATGTCAAAGATGCACGTCGCTCTGGTCGCCCTATTACGGATAAAATGGATGCCATTTTTGAAAAAGTGGAGCAAGATCGGCATATCAGTAGTTACGACGTAGCTGAAGAACTGGGAATTGACCACAAAACAGTTTTGGCGCATTTTAAAAAAACTGGGTACACAAAAAAGCTCGATATTTGGGTACCTCACGAGCTCACTGAAAGAAACCTAATGAACCGTGTTCTCATTTGTGATTCTTTATTACGACGTAATGAAACCGAACCATTTTTGAAGAAATTTTTGACCATTTTTGACCTCACACATCTTTAGCCACTCAGCAAAAATTAAGAGAGTTTGGCTGGGATGTGTTAATGCATCCGCCGTATAGTCCTGACCTTGCACCTTCAGATTTCCACCTGTTTCGGTCTCTTCAGAATTCTTTAGGCAGTGTCAGGTTAACATCACGAGAGGACTGCCAAAACCACTTGTCGCGGTATTTTGAACAGAAGCCCCAAAGTTTTTATAGCAATGGGATCATGTCCCTGCCTACAAAATGGCAAAAAGTTATCGAACAAAATGGTACCTACATACTTTAGTTAAATGTAAATAAACTATATTAAAAAATGTTTTGAATTTTCTTAAAAAATGCGAAGAAACTTTTTCCCCAACCTTAGTTGTCTTGCATGGTGCTTAATCGCCTAAAGCAGTTAAAAGCCGAGAGTGGTTCTGCTGAGCTGTCAAATTACACGTAAAATCGTAGTAAATCTACTACGCAAGTTGTCAAACCCATGGTGATGTAGACACGCAATTTTTAAAATGATGCCATTATATTAAAAACAAGTGACAGCTAGATGAAACTGGTTTTTAGACGGAATATTTTGTATGGACACGAACATTGACGACGAATCACAAAATCTATATAAACGATATCATCATTATCATCCATGCCCTTGTCCCACATTACGTAGGGTCGGCATATATATTTTCTTCTACCACCCACCGTTATCAGCTTTAGTTCAGTACTCACTTCTTTCTAACCCATGTCGTCTTTCACACAATCCATCCACCTTTTCTTTGGCCTTGCTATTATTTATATTTTTATTTACAAAATGACCTGCGTACTGCGTAGTACATTAAATTGCAATTCGGATTTGACCTTAGCACTTTAAAAAAACAAATGAATTTGACATTGACTGGTAATCGAATCCTAACCGATTATGTATTGAAACAAGAGGTAATTACTAGTATATCGCAGCCATAACAAAAGTTGTCACGGCTACGACTGAGTCTAGCCTTAAATGCAAATCAGTAAAAAGTTCTTGATCTAAAAGTAAAAATAGATATTCAGCTTGAAGCAGTTTAAAAATCCTTTCCTAAAGAAAACAAAGTTGTGATAAATTACTGAATGACTTGACTGAAACCGAATGATAGATAGATAAAACTTTATGGTACACCATATTATGTTGCTTACAAATTACAAGCTACTGAAGTATAATGGGCGGGTTAATAGCGTTCTCTTCCATGGGATGGACCGGAATTTATGTGAATGATACTATGCACAGTATGCTTCAAATTTCATTGAAGCATACTTAGTAATGATTTATTAGATAAAATAAAAATATTATTTATATCTTAACTCCTATTTATTTAAAATATGATATAATTTGTTTTGAGATTCGCCCATCTAAATGTTGTCTGGAAAAGAAAGGACGCATTGAATACATCCAACGGAATCGAAAATTTATTTTTCTTTTTGTTATCCTTGTTGGTACAGTGGCTACTTGAACAAAGAAACAAAAAGCTGCGGGGAATACTAAGTACATAGAGCCGTTGTAGACTTTTTGACGAATGGGCATTGCAAACCGCCTTCTACGAGAACGCGCCACGCCACTTATCAAAGCAAATGTTTGTTCAAACAAACTGGTCTGTTGCGCATGCAATGACGTCATTGAAAAACAAGAACATTATAATACTTACGTATTAGGAGGGTAGCTACATATGAGCCGCAACAAGGATGTTAGAGTTGGGCACGCAACTTCATATCCTTTCAAGCTGCGTCCAGACATCCCAAAGGAACTTCTTTACGTTATTTTTGCCCCTTTCCCTGCCACCGTGTACTTGATGACGACAATCACCGATAAACTTAGGTAAATTGACGCACGATGGTGACTGTACTAAGTAGATACTATAATGACAACGCCTACACATACACTTCACAGTACTTTAGTAGGTAACATTATCTCCCTTAATCATGTGAACTGAAGTCTATAACGTAGAGGCGTATTTTTGCGATGACATTGTGTACACAGCTATAAAAACACTTGAAATGAGTAGCTTTTAATTCTACTTCGACAACTTATTTACGTCATTGTTAACCTTTTTATACAGTTTTAGAGACCTAGAAAAAGTTTACACCGTACCCTGTATAGTATTATAAAATCTGTAAACCTACCGACTATAATAAGTTTCAGAATAATAAATTGAACCTTGCGTTATAGATATAGTTACTTACGCAAATTCCCAATCAGTTCAGCGATACCTATATAATAATACTTTCATATACATAAGAACATTTCAATATATTTTTTTCTGCCTATTATTATTATGTAAGTAGGAAGTGTTTCTAGATATACTTATACTAAGGATTTTCATTTTGTCTGCCATGTTCCCTGTATCCACTAAACAAAATATGTTATATTTTGTAATAACTTTTAATTTAAGATTAAAGTTGATCAATATTATTATTACGGACATAATCGTACAAAACTTGGGTCTGATCCTCTAAGTATTCTAACATTAGGTAGGTACCCACTGATACCTACATCCGGCAAATTGCCAAAGATATCGGACGTAGGGTTATCAACTGGTGCACTTCAAAACACGAGGCCATATAAAGCTAACAATATTTATTACTTTAAAATACAAAACATTTCGAAACAAGACATCGATTTACTCATACCTTTTGAGATTTATACTTATATGTTAGGGCCCTTCTTCGATTTTTTGGGGACATATGTACCTAGGAACATATTTTAGACAGTAGATAGGTACCGCTTTTTTTTTTCAAAAATGTTATCTAAGTATTTATTTTAATGAAAATTTACGGAATGTTTTATAAGAACAAACATCTAAAGGTTCTTTACTTGAGATAATGAACTTGCCACACACGGCACTTTATATTGTGATTCTTCTATATTAACCATCCTTACAAAGTCAAAGCTTTCCGTAATATATTCTCAAGATTGTCTTATTATCCAATGCTTTCAGTACGAGCATCATTCAATCTATGATTCCAGAGAAGCCTGAAATTGTTTTATTTGAAACTACCTTCGCTCTAGGTCAAACTCTATTTCATTAAAGTCGATCACAATATTTTCCCTATTGAAATTAGGGGACTTTTTCCAACCACACTAGAGCGATATGAACGTACTTACTCCTATGAACCCGTAGGCAAGTAGGTCGTAGGTATCTTATCTATCTATATTCATATGAGACACGGTCCACAACAAATGGTCAGTCATCATCTTAAATTACTGCCCGGTGATGAAAGGGATCAGGCACCTTTATAAATTGCTGTATTGTGTGAAATACCTACCTTCCTACAACAGATAAAGATAAAGAGCAGAGCGTTTTGAAGAGAAAACGAATCGATTCACCCTCAAGACAAGTGCATTGCCCCCGATACAAGTCGTTGTTCGTTATGTCCATACAGATAATTGTTTTATTATTGTTTTTCATTGACTTTGCGATAACTTGATCTTATTTTTGATTCATTTAGGAATACTCCTAAATAAAATGAATGTATATTCATTACTACTCGATCACGAATAGAATTTTAAACTATGGTTTACTGTTAATATGTTATTTAATATTTTAAATTTTTGATTACGTTAATTTATATGTATAAGGTCGCTTATAATGTAGTTCTACCACGCTTGTCATCGGCCTTTGCCAAAAGTAGCTAGGAGTCTTACTCTGAATTAACATTGATACAGAATCTTCCTTTATTGAACAGGACGACATGACGCGACATAGTGTAAAGAGGCCCCCACCCGATGGAAGAATATCTTAAAAACTGCAGTCGATGAACGTGGCTCAAGTCCGTTCCTCATGGTACTCTTTGGAGAGGCCGATGTCCAGCAGTGGACTTCTAACAGGCGGGGGGTATTGATGAAAGTTTGTTCAAATAGGTTTCAATAGCCTTTATTAACAACTTATACTAGTTTTGTAATCTATAGTACATAATAAAATATAAGTTTAGACATCGGTATAATTATTGTTTTGCTTTCCAGCATAGGCCTCCCCCAGACTCTTCCAAAGTTCGCGGTCGTGAGCTTTCCTTCTCCATAGTGCGCCTGCTGTCTCTTTTAAGTCGTCTTCCCATCTTCGGAATGGTCTTCCTCTCGCTCTTTTCCCTTCTCTAGGGTACCATTCTGTGACATCTTTAGCCCATTTATCCTTTGTTGTCCTATATAAGATGACCAGCCCATTTCCACTTTAACTTCTTGATTGTGTAGGTCATGTCTGCTATTTTTGTTTTACTTCTTATGTATTTAAGGTTTATCTTGTCTTTTCTCCTTAGGTTTAACATGCTTCTTTCCATACTGCGTTGACATGTTTCAAGTCTACAGATATTTTCTTTCGTTAAGGACCATGTTTGACAGCCATAGGTCGTTATGGGAAGAATACAAGAATTATATATTCGGCTTCTTAGTTTTAGTGGTATTGTATGATTTTTTGTAACAAAATTTTAAAAAAATATTTGTTCAAATAGGTACAAGCTTTTAAATTTTGCGAGTTTGAGTCAAAATGGAAGTAAATAGGTACTCGCTCGCTTAGTTACGTTATCATAGGAAATATCGTAGGTACCTACCTAACTAGCTAAATGAACCTACCAGATGACCTAACTAATTACGTGATTACGAAAACTTCTTCCCCCCGCATAGATAGCAGAAAATTTATATAAAGTTCGCAATAGAAAAACTATAGAACATTTGAAGGACCTCCCCGATTATTAGTAAACTTATTGATAATCCTTAATTTACATGATATTTAAAGTAATTCGTTGAGATTGCATGAACCGAAATAAAACAAGATAGAGTAATAGAACTCACCCGCTAAAACAGTGCGACAAATCTCACTTGCAGCAGTTTCTGACATTCCTCCGAAATTCTTTGAATGTGCCGTTATGCACACAAAGCTGTTACTACCTAACTTAGATAGTTATTGATTTTGAGTAACAAAAGTTACCTTTTGTGGCGTCGCTCGCGATAAGTGGCATTCCCATGGAGGGATGGCACATTCCAAGATAAGATATCTTATTCTCGTTCCTTGCATTGCGATCTACTCAGTCATCGCGTCACCAATAGCCACCTACTGGTATTTATTCTGTGACATCCTGTTCAAAAGCTAAGTCTGAACGAAAGTCACATTGACCTTAGAATTGCGGTGTAAGCACCCTTTTAGATAACAGTGGCAACTACTGTACCATTATAAGGTACTTATGACCGCCTGCACTAAGGTTAAACAGACTTAATAGAGCATGATTTTCATTGAAATAAGTCACTCGTCTGCCCTAAAATCAAAAGTGCTTAAGCAATTGCTTAGATTAGATTTAGATTTATTTATTTAACAAAGTAAGTGTGTACAATATTTAGTATTATCATAAAACCTATGTAAGGTTTGTCTAGACACTAGGTTCTCGAGGTGTTATTAAATATAGAATCCGAAGCAAAAGTGCACAACAAAAATATAAGCAATAAGTAGGCATTGAGAGTAACATTATGATTAGTATAGGTATTTACTTATTCTTAGGCATTTTTACGTAAAACATGGGCAGTTTTTCTATAAAAACACAAAAAAAATAAAGCTCACGACTGTAATACCTATGATGGAAATACGCACTGAGTACATATGTACCTACTCAGTGCGTAGATCGAATTTTGGGTTCTATAGGTATTGGTACAAACTTAGGAGCTGTCAATGTTAAGTGCAAACGGAACTTAAGTACATCTCCTTAAACCCAAAATAGAGATTTCATCGTCACCGCATCTGCGTAACCTCGTAAAATACACAATCGTTTCACTTGTTCGGTCTGAGGTCTAATGAAGGAGTTTATTAAATAAACGGTTCCAGAATCATTGTGGTGATGAGTGATTTATATTGGAACAGCTGTCTTGCTACTTGGTAAGATCTCAATGCCAAAGTGCCGACAGACCTACCTAAGCAAGGTCACAGATATTATAATACCTACTATAAGGTTATTTTCTCTCCTCGCTATTTAAACTTTTCATTTCATGTCTTCGTCGTATCAGGTCAATTAAGTAGAAGACCTTTGTCTTCTACTTATTGAAACTGTCTCAATAAGTAGGGACAACAAAGTGATACAACTTTATTGTTGACGATACAACGAACGAACAAAGCTGAACTTAGCTTTTATGAACTAAGATAGTTCATATCAGCTAAGTTCAGTCTTCAGTAAATTACATACTTATCTACTAGGTAGAGAAGGACCTACCTACCTAGGTACTACACTAAAAACAGGTAACGTTAGATTAGGTTGGCGTATTTTTTTATCTTGCTCTACATTTTCACCACCCGTATGTTCTCATGACTCTAGTACAGGACTCGGCGATGCGCAAAAATTGTCGTGAGAACTTCGACTCTCTAAATTGGAGCACGCTGAAACTCTAGAGCTGCATTGCATACCACTTTAGTTTGGTTAAATGCTATAATGTTCGTCTGTATTAAGCTAGAGAGATGTGTCTCGCTAAAATAGAATTATTGGTTTTACAACCTCATTGGTCTCGCTTGACTCGACTTCTTGCGGACTGCGGTCTGCGGTTGCAGTCAATCTCTGCTCTCTGCGCTGCATCAACCCGACTCGTCGTGTGCCGGCCCTATTCGGAATCATTCATTTATGGCTTGGTCAAACTGATCCGGTGGCGATGGCGATTTACATTCATGCGAACTTTGACAACTACCTACTTGACAAGCGTTTCATTTTTATCGAAACAAGACCATTTGAAGTAAATACCTATCAGTATTTATTAAGGTTGAAAATAATATTTGGCATAGACACTAGCGCTATCTATGTAACAGGTATGGGACTTGTTTCGTGAAACGGACGAACCTATTCTAAACGAGGTGCCGTGTGCACTGAGCACGGAATACAAAATGAGCTCAGGTAGGTGGGTGGTAGGAACAACTTTTAATGATAACAACATATTTTCTGACACATAAATCTGACATGCTACATAGTGCTGCCTGGTCTGAAGAAGTGCTTTCTTGATTCGTTTATTTTATTATAGTCTATTTTATTAGCAATCCGATTTTACGACTTTCTTGCTCACGCTTAGGTACAGCCACAAAAGGAAGGTAGGTAGATAGATACGTAGGTTGGTAGGGTACATGGATAAACTCTCAGTTTTGGTTAGGTTAAGTAATTTTTTTTTTAGATCGTCTTGTCGGTCGTTTTTCTCGAGTGCCCATAGGCTGTGATCGCTTATGGATCAGACGGATCAGGGGTGAATGGAAGCTTATGGGTTTTTGGTGGGCTTGCGCGTCCCTATGATCTTCAAGTCTATGCCGGCAGGTATACCCATACAGGTTTGGAGGGAGTGAAGGTTGGAGGGGCCTTTTAAGGGCGAGGATGAGGGCTCGGTTGGGACCATTAATGGGCCCGCCTTGCGGGGTGAGTGTGCCCTGCTCAGGGCGCACTGTGGTGGGAGGTCAGGGGCGGCTTTGTCTGGTTGCGTGTCCTAATGATCTTCAAGGCTATACGAACTATATGGTGAATGCTAATGCGACCCCATCTTGCCCCACTTCGGCGGGGAACTGTTAACTGGGGGCTTTTTAGTGGGTTCGAGTCTCACATATCCCTTTCGCCACTCCCGTGGCGAAGGAAAAGGCGTGGGCATTTCCCCACTAAAAAAAAGTTTACATGATTTTACGGCTTTTTTTCTACAGCCTTCCAGTCTAGATAGATACGTCGTCGGTTGGTAGGGTACATCATGGATCAACATAAAGAACCATAGAGAAATATAAAAATATGTTATCTACATAGGTACAGTAGGGACGAAATAATTAATATAATATGAAATACAAAAATCTGAGGGCTAGTCTAAAGGTTAGTACCTATCTCCAGTAAAACTGTGGTTGGTCGATGATCGCGTAGCGAAGTGGACGTAAACGCTATTATGGATGCTATTATTATTATTATTAGTTATTCAACCCTTCTTAGCGAACAACATGTGGTCTAAGATTTTTGGAATTTCACTTTTTTTTGCTAGAAAAAATCACTGTCTTAGGTCAATGACCGAACCATATTGTTATTCCTGGATTCAATATTTTTGAAGGTACCTTCGTTTAGTACTTTAGAATAAAGGAGAGTAACATTATTACGCATCATCATCATCAGTCTTCGACACTTCAATCGGATCGGGAAGTACGGGTAAGCAGCGAGCTTAAGCTCTTTCTTGTGGCTTCGACTTCGGGAGCCACTACTCCCGAGTCACTTGGTGATCACTTGGTGGTGGCCCTGGGCCCATCCGATTAACGGTAGGCCTTGGCGGCTTTCGTTGGTTAATTTTTTTTATTTCAATCGATCGCGCCGACATCTGCCACCACACACATATCAACGGGATTGCTCCTCTGCATTCGCAGCCGCCCGACGACCAAACTCCTCCGACCTCTACCCCTGGGCTTAAAAAACTTTCTGTTGGATGGCAATACGGATTGCCGACCACATCAAAGCACAAAATAATAAAAATATTTTACGCCGACATGACACTGATGACAGTGACATTACTCATCAAAAAATTATAAATGATGGTTAATAGACCAATAACCATCTGTAGGGACACGGTATCGAATCCAAAGTAGTCACGAGTATTAGGTATTACGTAAAAAGTATTGTAGTATCGAAACAAAAGTATCCAACCCCAAGGTATCGATACTCTTCACCACATACTTCATCTCATCACACAAACACAGAATAAAACACTTATGAACTAATAAACGCTTTTTATTTAAATTGATTAATTTTAAATACCAATATGTAAAATAAAAAATATAAACAAACCACTCTTTCTCTGTATAATATGTGGTAATACTACTGTAGCTGCCGCTTACCGCGCATTAATCCGTGTTTTCTTGAAATTGGTCAGCGCGATTAGTTAAATATGTTTCCTTTTTATGAACACAAGATGTAAATAGTATTTTTTATTTCGTTCGTGTGAGTTTCCCAAATATTATTATTAAAAAAACATCGCTCAGTCGCTCACGCTTAGCCGTATTACATCAATTTTCATCTAACTAAATACATACCTAGAGTGGAAACGCTGGTCGAGTTAACTTGGGTCCTCGGGGCGCAGGATACGAAATTGATCTGTTTGTTTCTGTTAGAAATAATCAAATAACTTTAAAAAAATACTTCGAAAATTACGAGTATTTCGGGTCGCACCTAGTCGACGTACTTGCAAGTAAAAACCTGGTATACAAACCTAGTCGCGTAAATACGCTAAACAACTCTCTCTCTCTTTTCGCGCGCTTTTATTTTCACAGACTGATCGGATTAGACTTTCGTTTCGCTCGTTGTTATTTTAATTTAGTTGTTTTGTTTCGTTGTTGACGTTATCGTCTAACGTGGATAGAGAATACATGCGTTAGTATCCTAGTAGTCTGTGGAGAATACCATTGGTCTGTAAAATAAATAAGACCGCGCGGAGAAAATTCAGTGTCATAACAGCGTGAAAATATTAGTGAATACACTACTTTGTTAAAATGGATAAACGGAAGCAATCCAAAGGTCCTCCTCCAAAGAGGTTCAAATCTCGAGATGATGACGAAGAAGTTGAGGTGCCATCAAGTTTCGAAGAACAACTTGCTGGTATGGACACAGCTGAAGACACTCAGGTTTTCGGTGAGGGTCCGGAGAATCAAGCTACTAACGTGAAATGGTCTCGCCCGCCTCCTCCAACTTATAATCCTAAGAAAGATTCACTAGTTTTTCAACAATTGGATATTGATCACTACAATGGACAGCCAATTCCAGGTATGCCTGGATCGCAGCTGGCTCCTGTACCAATAATGAGAATGTATGGTGTTACTATGGAAGGAAACTCTGTATGTTGCCATGTTCACGGATTCACACCATACTTCTATGTGACAGTTCCTGTAAACTTTACCGAATCTACTTGCAATGAAATGAAAACAACACTCAATAGAGCAATTTTAGAGGACATGCGATCCAATAAAGACAGCGTCAAAGAAGCTGTTCTGGAAGTGAGATTGGTTAAAGCCAAGTCATTGATGTATTATAAAGGAGATGATGACATAACACTGGCTAGAGTTTCTGTAGCTTTACCGAAACTAATTGCTGCAGGAAAACGGCTGATAGAAAGGCAGCCTCCGTCATTTAGCTTAATGGATCCATCATTTTATGAGTCCAACATTGACTTTGATATTCGCTTCATGATTGATACTTCAGTGGTTGGTTGCAGTTGGATTGAATTACCACAAGGAAAGTGGTTGATAAGATCAAACAATTCCCAAATTAACTGTGAGTCAAGGTGCCAAATAGAAGTTGATGTGGCATGGAATGCTTTTATTGCCCACCAAGCTGAAGGGGAATGGTCAAAAGTTGCACCATTTAGGATTCTAAGCTTTGACATTGAATGTGCTGGTAGAAAGGGTATTTTTCCAGAGCCAAACCATGATCCTGTGATACAGATTGCTTCAATGGTCATCAGACAGGGTGAAACCGAGCCATACCTAAGAAATGTTTTCACCCTGAACACTTGTGCTCCCATTGTAGGCTCTCAAGTCCTCAGCTTTCAGTCTGAGTCTGAAATGCTCTCAAAGTGGTCAGATTTCTTCCGTGAATTAGACCCTGATATAATAACTGGGTACAACATCAGTAACTTTGACTGGCCATACCTCATAAATAGAGCCAAGCACTTAAAAGTCAGCAACTTTGACTTTTTAGGAAGAATCAAGAACATCAGATCTGTTATCAAAGATTCAGTATTACAATCCAAACAAATGGGTCGAAGAGAAAATAAGAGTGTTAACTTTGAGGGCAGAGTACCTTTCGATTTACTTCTGGTTCTTGTCAGAGACTACAAGCTGAGATCATACACATTAAATGCAGTCAGTTATCACTTTCTGCAGGAACAAAAGGAAGATGTCCATCACAGTATTATTTCGGATTTGCAAAATGAAAGTGAACAAACACGGAGAAGGTTGGCCATGTATTGCTTGAAGGATGCATACTTGCCTCTGAAGCTTTTGAACAAACTGATGTGTATCATCAACTACATGGAAATGGCCAGAGTCACCGGTGTACCATTATTGTGTCTGCTTACAAGAGGTCAACAAATAAAAGTAGTGAGCCAGTTGTTACGAAAAGCTAAAGAAGCAGGGTATTTGATGCCAGCTTACCACGGCACAGGTTCAGATGATCAGTTTGAAGGAGCTACTGTTATTGAGCCTAAAAAAGGATACTATGCTGATCCCATATCCACGCTAGATTTCGCCTCCCTGTACCCTAGCATTATGATGGCTCATAATTTATGCTACACCACCTTAGTGCCTCCAAATATGCAGGGTAAGCTGCAAATAGGCCCAGAAGATGTGACAACAACTCCCACCAAAAATATGTTTGTCAAAGCAACTGTAAGGAAAGGTTTACTGCCTGAAATCCTGGAATCATTACTGGCTGCAAGGAAGAAGGCAAAGGCTGATTTAAAAGAAGAAAAAGATCCTTTCAAACGCTCAGTGCTTGATGGCAGACAATTAGCTCTGAAAATCAGTGCCAATTCAGTGTATGGATTCACTGGAGCACAAGTGGGTAAACTACCATGTCTTGAAATATCTGGCAGTGTGACAGCTTATGGCCGAACCATGATTGAATTCACTAAATCAGAAGTAGAGAAAAAATACACTAAAGCTAATGGATATAAAGAAGATGCTGTGGTTATATATGGAGATACTGACTCAGTGATGGTCAAGTTCGGAGTTAAAACTCTAGAAGAAAGTATGGAACTGGGAAGAGAAGCTGCAGACTTTGTTACTGAAAAGTTTGTTAAACCTATTAAGCTAGAGTTCGAAAAAGTGTATTACCCATATCTGCTTATAAACAAGAAAAGATATGCAGGATTATATTTTACCAGACCTGACAAGTATGATAAAATGGACTGCAAAGGCATAGAAACTGTAAGGAGAGATAACTGTCAACTTGTTTCCAATATGATGAACACATGCCTTCAAAAACTTCTAATAGATAGAGATCCAGATGGTGCTGTAAACTTTGCCAAGCAAATTATATCTGACTTGTTATGCAACCGTATCGATATATCACAGCTGGTTATAACAAAAGAGCTTGCGAAAAGTGATTATGCTGCTAAACAAGCTCATGTAGAGTTGGCAAACAAAATGAAAAAGCGCGATCAAGGCACTGCGCCGAAACTAGGAGACAGAGTACCATATGTGATATGCTCTGCTGCCAAAAATACACCAGCTTACATGAAAGCAGAAGATCCTATCTATGTCTTAGAAAATAGTGTTCCAATTGATTTTAACTACTACCTAGAAAACCAGTTATCAAAGCCTCTCTTAAGAATCTTCGAGCCTATACTTGGGGATAAAGCAGAATCTCTTTTGCTAAAAGGGGAACACACAAGAACAAAAGCCATGGTGACATCCAAAGTTGGAGCTCTGGCTGCATTTACTAAGAAGACAGAGAAGTGCATTGGATGCAAGGTGGTCATGCCAAATGATACAAAGAAAGCACTGTGTAACCATTGTATGGATAAAGAAGGGCAATTGTATATCTCTGAGGTGTTCAAATTGAGACAGCTCCAAGAAAAGTTCTCCAGGCTTTGGACTGAGTGTCAAAGATGTCAGGGGAGTCTTCATGAAGAGGTGCTGTGTACTAACAGAGACTGCACTATTTTCTACATGAGGAAAAAAATGGGCATGGAATTAGATGCTCAAGAAAAGACTATCTCAAGATTTGGAGTACCAATATGGTGCTAACTATCTTATCATGTTTTGTAAATGTAATCTTTGGAAAAAAAAAATCATTGCATTTTAGTGTTTTAAAATGTTTTATTGTGGATACTATACAGAAATGTCTTGATGGATTATCAACATAATTAAAGTAGGAATTTATTAAAACAAATAATGCAATTTTAAATTGCCTTAGATAGAATGATAACAATACAAAAACCATGACGGATCTAGAGCATTCTGATATTTTTATGAAGGGAAACACGAAGAACATAAAATCAATTTAATTTACTGATAATTAGGTAGGAAGAAGAACCAATACAAATTTACACAAAAAAATATCACAGGAGTTTCGTCAAAAGCTGGATGGCTTTATCAATTAGTTAATTATTCGAATTAACAGGCAGGTAACCTAAATTCATTTAAAAAATGTTGCTGCACTATCGAATATTATCCTATGTACTATACCATAATATCCATGGATACATTTGTAGGAATGTGACTGTACTTTTAAAAATAAAATTGTTAGCAAGTACCTTCCTATATTTTTGGTTAATTTGCATTATATACTTAACTAAAGTACAAATACCGATAATATAATAAATACGCCAAAAGGGTTCATCAAATCAACAAGTACATTAACAGCCTCGAATTCTACAATATTTTTTTCCGAATTCACATAACAAGTGGCCATCTGAGGAACTAATTATATAGAGTTTGCAAATTGTTTTGCCTCTATAGGTACCCTAGGTACGCTAACGACCCGTTAGCGTACCTAGGGTACCTATTGTATTGTTTCGTGAAACGGACTTAAACCAGCTACTAACTACGAGTAAGTACCTACTTTTAATATACAATTTATAATTACTTATTATGCATTTTTTTGATGTTTAAAAAAAATCATCTGTTTTCCTGAGATATAGATCTGGTTATACTATGTCTGGGTGTTTTAGAGCCATTATTTTTAGTAGCAGTAATATTTGGAATAGGCATTTCATAGGGGACAGTTGTATTAGCATTAGAAGTCAATTTCATAATATCTTCAAGAGTTCTGATGAATGTGTCACAAGTCGCAGTGAGGAGACTGGATGCATCGTCGATTTTCTGAAAAATGAAATAAAGTTCAAGCCATTTCATTGCATCTTGTTGTTTACAACGCCATCTATTGGGTGGTGAAGATGGTCAGTAAAACAGTAGACTATGTTCTTCAGTTATCAAATCCATATGATAAGTTGTATGGTGCCAACTATAAGTGCATAACTGATATTTTTTAAATTAAATAAATTCACTTTTGAATTCTCCATTGAAGAAATAAGACATGCATAAAAGAAGCCTCCGCGGACTAAACAACGCAGTTTAAGAAATACCCCACGCGATGAAGTCACTACATGTTGTTGCTGAGATGGGAAAGTATAATCACCTGAATTTCTGGACCACCTTCAGCTGTGGTAGCACTCTTCATGGCATGGACTTGCTGCATCAACAGATCACAGTACAATCTCAACTCAGACTTCTTGTGGCTGAGAGAGTTGGGATCCTCTAATACTGTGACTGAAATAAAACAATATCTTAAATCAGTAAAGCCTTTTTTGGAGTATGAGGTGAAACACATCATTTATTAAGCAAGGCCCTTTGAAGTTCACTGTTAAATAACAAGACATGTATCAGCTTTAATGTACCTATTTATTAACATAAAATAAATACGAAAGTTACGAGCTAGGGTACAGGATAAAATAATTAAGTCCAATTGTACAATAAGGGAACACTGTATTAGGAAATCGCACTATAAAATTTACAGCGAAATTATTTGTTTGTACATAGCTAAAACTAAAGTTCTACATCATTCTATAATTACGTACAATACTATTTAAGCACAAAAGGGTATGGCTTTTATCACTTCGATTTATCACAATCTGTATTTATTCTGGTCATAACACGGTACGGTCCGTCACATTTGGGCTTTAATTAGGGAGACTTTTCTTTTTTCCGCCCTGGATTATGCAACCACACCAGTGAACCTTCGTTGAATCCAAATTGTTTTGACCCGCACGCTGCCTCGAATATTCGAGACATTACTGTCTTTTACTAGCGCGGTTATTGCCTCCATACGATACTAGATGGCGATAAAACAAGTAGTGCGTCCATTTGATAAGAGATGGCGCTAGAGTATTTTTTTTTATTTAAGGAAAACCAGCAGTACATGCAAAAAAAATAAAATAAAGAAAAAAGAAACAGAAGGCTATTAAAAGATTTTCACGAATATGATGAATAGTAGATACATGCTTCTTTTCCCGTAAAACTCAAAAAACATTTTTGTGGGCTATTTTACTTTTGTTTTTTTATTCTAATGAGTGTCATCCCGGGTGAGCAAAATAACGTAAACATGTGAAGTCAGTTTTTTGACATTTAATGTCTTAAATTTTTTGGTACTAAATGTACCAAGGAATGAATTCAGTATTCAGTAATTTGCTTGTTACTCAAAAACTATAATTTTAAGGCAAAAAACAATACAATTGTGTTCATTTCGTCCTTTCAATTTTATTGATCCTGGTCATCTCACTTTTTGTCTCTTTAACCCCTTCGTTCAAAAGCCATGTAATGAATAAGCTCATATTCAACCTTAAAAATTATATAAGTTGCCTGGTTTTATTGAATAAATTGTTTGAAAGTACTGTTATCATCAGATCAGACAAATAATGCATATACATAATATCATCGGACTGCCCAAGTATACTCAGAGAAATTCATTCACATTGCTCATTTAATCAATAATAAGAATAAACTTAAATCATACCTTTAATATCTGATTTGGAGTCCACACAAGCTTTGGCACTGCCCAGTGCGACCAGCCATTTCTGCCGGTCTTGGGGAGAGGGGGCCCTCAAATACATATGCTGCTGCCCAGGAATCACCAAGTCGAGCCTTGTAGTGTCTATGCTATTTACTGAATGAAACAAACATACAAAATCAATCAGTATTATACACAGTGTGATATAGTAGAGAGAGTTGGATGGAGGTGGACAAAGAAATCAAGGCTTATTTCGGAGGCCTATGTCAAGCAGTGGACTTCTACAAGCTGATGATGATGTTGACAATTTAGATGTGTGACTTTGGGTGTTAACTATTATTATAATGTTCTCAAGTGATTTTCATTCACAGAATTCAACTATATAACAGTTAAGAGGAATATTATACAAAGTTATTTGTGTACAAAGAACAGGTACAGTATGTAAAGGGTATATTTATGGTAATTCCATACTGGATTAGGATTAGAAATTAGGATTTATTGCACAACTTTAGTAAAAATGGATATGAATGAAGGGGTGGACTCTCCCATTCCAACGATACCCAAAGTTAGGAATTGAATATTTTCCAAGAAATTACCATTTTAAATTTAGGTTTATTTTTTTGTGGTGAAAAATATAAATGCAAGCAAACTTTCTATGAGGCAAATATCCCTAATTTCCTCAAAGAAGAAGCAATAGGGTTAAATTTGGTCATTAAACCAACAAAATCAATACCCTGCGCTCAGCTTATGATAGTGTTTTTATTTTCACTTGTGTACTGAACAGTGTCGGAATGGAATTAAGATTTGAATAGGGTTCATTTCGGTTCTGACACTTGCCCCTTGACCCTTTGGGAATGGTACCATTGGAATGGTAGTGTCCACCCCTTGTGCTTTTTCTTATCTAAATTCGTGCGACGATTTTCTAAATCCCACCCTATTCAAATAATAAACTGACATTAGTTAGAGGCTCGTTATCATATAAGACAAATAGCAACCTTTGTAGGCATAACTTACCATTGATTTGGCAAACTGAAACTTTCACTGAACCTTTACAGCCTTGACTGACTTCATCTTGCGACTTATAATATGAAATTATCCCATTATCGAGGACAAACCACCTAGTTTGCCAACCTGCGAAAGGGAATTAAATAGTTTAGTTGCTTATTTATGAATCCTTTCACTTTCAATATGTTTTCATATTACCGTTCCAATAATTCGTCCACTTCCATAATATGCCTTCCATCTGATCAAGTAATTATAATTTGTTGAATTTGATAGAATTTCATTTAATTTCCGCGCTAGACATTAGCTAGTTTTCACATTCCCCAAATTTTATTTCGTCCAAACCAATTCAATTTTGTAATTTGTTGTCGAAGAACAGTCACACACTTCTCATGTGTCAGTTGCTAACTTCAACTTTTAATTAATTATGGCTCTGTGGTTAGCTACAATTTCAAAGTCTATGTCGACAACATTTATAAAATAAGACAAACATACAAATATTTTAAGAAAAATATATGGGAGATTAACAGAATTTTTGTTTTTGATATATCTATGGACATAGAAAAAACACATTATATCCCTAGCTAGTCTGTGGGTGGGTGTGGCTTTTTGTTACTATAATCTTTGGGTGTGGCAGTGTCAGGCAGAATAACGAGTAAAGAAGGCAAATTCATGCATCGTCCGTCCGTCAAGGTCATGCTCCCAGAGTTGCCAATTAGAGGCCTACCGCACAATTTGCGAGTATTATACGGCGAAGGGAAGAGCAAGAAAATAATTAAAACCTAAAATTTTAACCTTCACCGATAATTCCTGTTTTTACAATATGAATAATTTTAAGTTAGGTATTAATAATTATAATTTTGAATAACTTTATTTATATACAAGTTTAGTTTAATAGAGACCTATCTTCTGTTTTTAAAATCTCTAATTGGCAAGTAATGGAGGCTTGCGTGGGGTTGATGCAAAATGTTGAATCCCAAATTTACAAATAGAACCTCATTTTGATTATGGCCATATTCAATTCTGTATCAAAGAGAATAGTTGTCTTTCATTGCATGAAAGACTTGTGCAACACAAAGTATTTTAGTAGAAGGTTAAAGTTTTATGTTTATGGAAATAAAAATTAAATGCTGTTCTTTGGTAAGCACAATACTTGAGAAAGGCTGGACAAATTTGACGTAATAGTCTGAATTAGATTTTTATAGAAAGAAATATTCGAAAAATTTACCGGAATATGTAAAAAATAAATATTATTTTTCCCATACAAACTGATCTTTGTTATCAAACATAGTAGTTACTTCCTCTATTGGTTCTCGAATTCGTCCAACAACGTCGGGTCAGCTAGTACCACAGCAAAATAAGCAAAGATATTTGGAAGGCCATTCAACCTATCTATTGTTGATTGAAGACCTCTTATTTTTTGATAAATTATCAGCAATGATATAAACAATTTTTATGAAAGAGTTGTTTATTTCTTAAATATAGGATTAAACGAAATTTAATGTTACATATTTTCCACAATTTATCATGGGAAATTGGTAATAGAGTCGTGGGGAATTCTAAAGGGATAGCTGGCAGCACTGGCGTCCGATTGTTTTTTGAATAATTGTTATTATTAAAAAAAAATAAGTTGGAGCAATGTAATTGATTGATTTTTCACTGAAAATCTAACTGAAAACTACTGCAAAATGTCTGAAATCAAGTATTTCACATTCGTACTTTTCATTCTATCTATTTTGATAACAGGTGGGTAAAAAATAAACAATGCCCAGGTACAAACAATCTTAGAAACTTTAATCTCAGGATTAAAATTCGATTTTTTGTTTTAGCGTATGCTCTTGAATGCTACGTATGTGAGAATCAAGAAGATAACAATGAGAAATGTGTGAAAACTATAAAAACTTGTGAATACGGCCAAGACGTTTGTTTGACTGAGATCAAATGGGGCACCATGCCCTATTGGTCACAAGGAGCTAAAAAACAGTACTACATATCGAAGCGCTGTTCGAACAAGACCGAATGTGCTACTACAAGGCAGCGATACATGCCACTGTGCACTCATATTTGGTATCAAGACTGGGTGTGTTCAGACTGCTGTCTCGGAGACCGCTGCAATTACTATGTTATTGTAAGTTGAACCAGGTGCTTCCATTTTCAAAACAAAACAAACATCAGATGGAACTCCAAACGAAATTGCGAGTGCATGTTTATTTCTAAATACCCATGAAGGAATCAAATGTTTCAAACTATTTATTTATTCTAGACATGTTTTCGTTGATAAGTCTTTAGTTTTTGGGACACTTGGTTTTTGAACATAGTGTTCCTGCAATTATAGAGCATCACAGCATGCATAGTCTACAGGCACAAAAAAACAACAAATACATTGTATAATGTTGAAATTGAAAGTATGGTCTTCTAGGTTTGGTTCACTTTTTAAGCAATATTGTTCTTTTGTAGCCAGTTTGTTCTTGTAGTCATCAACCAAGCTAGCACAAACATCTTCTGGTATACTCTACCAGAAGATGATTCATGTTGTGGGCCACTGTTGCTGAAGAAGTGTTGTGCAACAAGTTAGTTGACTATAGCATTAGCCCTTTACTACCTACATTTTGACCAAAATGTAGGGTAGTAATCTAGGAAGGTATCTCAATCACAAAACATGGTAGCAAATCTAGTGAATGAAGGCTTTTCTAGAACTTTGCTCAAGCCTACAGATGGTTAAAACTCACAATCTTTTGAGTTAATGCTTTCATTTTTGTCTTTTCAGAGTGGAAGCACTATCAAGAAACCTGCCACCTATGTCTTAGCAGGAGTGATATTTCTGCAACTGATAGGCTTGACTTGGTATTCAGATTTATAAAAAAAAAAAAGTTTTTTTAAGCATTGTTGCATCCAAAAAAAGTTTGGAGACATGTGTCATTTGTTAGTGTTCCAATAAGTGGTGATGGGTCTTGTCATGAGGAATTCTAACATAATTACTAACCAAAATGTGGGCATTTGCCGAATATCATTTTTGGACATGCCTCGGGACTAAATGTTTGGTATCCTACATACTAAATATGGATTTGTGAATGTCTACAAAAGTATGACCAAAGACAAAGGCTTTGTGAAAATGTAAAATTATTTTTTTCTCACTTAAAGAAGCCACAAGTAATTTTGTCTTCTCTTCCATAGACAAAACTGTTGTCTTGATGCTCAACCTGCAGCTTGTTGAGTGGTTAGCCCTTAAATCTTGGATGCTCTAGGTTTTAGGAAACCTAGGTATTAGGCTACCTAGCCTAATGTCACCATTTGTCTAAATATGTGACCAAGTAGCAAAAATAATGCAATCCTTTGGTCATTAATTCATTATACTTTGCAACATTCAAGAAATCTTAGTTTATCTCCAAGAATGAATATGTATCCTTCCCAAGCATAGGTATTTTTACAAAGGAATTTGAAAATTTTAAATCAATAGATCTGATTTTGTTTTATATTTAAGTATAATTTTTAATAAGCAAGATTATGTCTTGTACAGATAAATGTTTAAGGTGGTATAATATGGGTTTTAGTAGGAAAGATCATCTGGTGACATTCAAGATGTTGCCATAGATAATGTTTCCTGAAGATCACAGATTTAACCAATCCGTCCAATTTTAGCATGGTAAGATTAAGTAATAATTAAGTATTTGTATACAATAATTTTAATTCTTTATTTGGTATGTTAATCTTATAAGACTCACTTCGGAAATGCTGTGTTAACATTTTAACACTGCATTTCCGAAGTGAGTTAGTTTAACAACTTACCTCACACAAGTGGCACTAAGTTAGTAATAAAATAAGTTGTGATTTTTTAAGTGATGTTTTTCATGACGAAATAAGTAAACCATTTGTTTATGTACCTATACAATTTTAATATTAAATATTTCAATTAAATTTCAATTTTTCAAACCCTGTGTATCTCTTGTCTACTTTATAATATTTTTAAGTAGGTATAATTAGTTACTTTATTTACCTACATCAATAAACCGACTGTGGATACCTAAGCCTTAATTGTTATTTCTTGATTTAATCTATTCCGAGTTGGTAGATGGAGGACATTAAAGGACTGGTTATCATTGTACTTTTTGGTGCCTACGATTTCTACCGGTTGATGATGATCCAACTTAGGTGCTAAGTAATTAATGATTCATGTTGAACTTGCATAAAAGGTTGAATGAATCTGTTGTCTTTAATTAGTAAATTCGATATGGTACTGATGTATCCGCCGCAAAATCATTTCATAACTTTGATAATATATGTGACCAATACTAATAAAAAATGACGAATTTATTATTCTGACCGTTCGCTTTACTTACACGATCTATTTCGCATTTGGTTTTTCTACTCTTTGATAGATGGCGTTACGCAACGCTACCGATCATGTAATAATATAGTTATCAGTTATAATGGCAGCCCAATTCCATCCCATCATTGTCATTAAGCCAATGAAGGGTTTCACGGTCACCTTAAATCAAGCTTTCAGAAATGAAAACAGATGGCTAACTGTCAATTGTCAAACAAGAATCAGCCGCAAACTGGAGTCCCGCAAGGAAGCTGCCATCTCCAACCGTGTATGCCCTATACGGACAACATACCGACTCCAGAGGTATATAGAGGAAGAGACCCAGACGTTATGCTAGCATTATTATTTTTCGACGATAGTGTCTACTTTGTTTCCTCGTCTCGGGTGAACAGAGTTACCAGACGAATGCAACGCCTATTAAACTGCCTACCCGACTGGCTTGACAAATGGCGCATGATAGTAAACGTAGGCCATACAACTGCATTATAAGTAGGACATCAGCGGAATTATTCCACTTTGCCCCTTCAAGGCGCCCATTGGTGGGGCAAAGTGGAATGGCTTAAATTTTGCAGTGTAATCTGCCCCACTCATTGGCTTTAGTGGGGTAGGCTACACTAGCCTAAAGGTTTGTTGGATTCTACCCCACTATGATTGGCACTTTATAATAAGAGTAGGTAGAGTTAGCGGATACTATTAAATAACGTTAAAAAAAATAAACTAAATCAACTGACAAATATAATTCTTTTAAAAATAACCAAAAATCACAACAAAATTATTAAAATCAATTCAAACATAAATTGGGCATAGTAACAGCCTAATTGTGCAATATTACGAGGTCTTATCTCTACGAAGTCTGGAGCGAAAGTGAGCCCGAGTCGAGCTGCGTGCTGCTTTTATAGGGTGGCAGGTTTTTAGGTTATGATTTGCCACGCTTCTGCTGATTCGGCCTCTCCTGACATGTGGTCGTCCTCGGCCACACCATCTCTTAATATTCTGGGGGATCTTCTCCAGTAGTGCTTTCGTGAATTTCGGCAAGTGGACTCGGTTCGATCTCAGGGCTTGTGTCACGAGCCGTAGCAATGGCATCTTCATTGAGTGGACCCTGGCATCCGTCTGTATCGTTTGCGCCTGAAACTAACTGGGATGGACCAACCGGTGTATCATCGTCAGCTGAAAGTACAGAAAACAAACGATCAGTGGCCCCAAGTTAGCATGTCACGCATGAGCCATAGCTCGAATGCACTATCGTTAGAACAAAAACGCAAAGTTAGCATATTGTAGTAAAGCGTGTAATTCAATGCTCAGTATGAATATCGCTAGAAGCATCGAGTTAGCGAATTGCGTAGCAGACATAGTGGCTTAATTAATGCAGAAGTATTTACATAGACATATGCGCCCAGTTATTATGTCACACAGCAGAGCGAGAAGCTCAATGCTACCAGTACATTATGACATAGGCACCAAGTTAGCGTGTCACACAGCAGAGCTAGAAGCTCAATGCTACCAAGACATTATGACATAGGCACCAAGTTAGCGTGTCACACAGCAGAGCGAGAAGCTCAATGCTACCAGTACATTATGACATAGGCACCAAGTTAGCGTGTCACACAGCAGAGCTAGAAGCTCAATGCTACCAAGACATTATGACATAGGCACCAAGTTAGCGTGTCACATAGCAAAATAGAATACAACAGGACGTGGATACGTCTGGATAGCCCACGGGTATATCCAGAACGAAGTTATAGCTTAGAGCTATAAGCTCATAGCTACGGTATGACAGTGCTTCTCTTTCAAACCAGTGGCAGAGCCCTCAGGATACACAGTAAACGTATTGCATCATCGCAGAGCCCTCAGGATACACAGTAACACAACATCAGTCACAAAAATGTGGTGCATACATACATCAGGGGTCCATGACTCGCGCCAAAGCATTGTCTAGAGCCGCTTGCATGGTTCAGTCGTAGAAGTCTGCGACTAGGTTTAATCGCATACCGACCGTGTGACAGCGCATACATGACATTGTATGGGCCACGCCATACCGAAGTCCATCTTGTCCGTGGCCTAGCTCGTCCTGAGCGCGCGAGGTGATTTTCGCCGCTCGATGACACAAGCATTTTGGCAAGTGCGATTCTTATCAAACAACTTGAAGGCACACTGCCGGGCAAGCTTGTGCAATAATTTGTGATTCGGATTCATCACCTCCGGAGCCACATCATGCACCAGGGATCGTATGACGGACGTTTTACCATATCTGCCAATTAAAAAAAAAACATAGATGAACCATTAATCAAACCTAACATCGTTAGGTGAAAGTTGAGCTGTAATTTCCACAAAATACCTGACCAACTCTTTTGTACAAAGTTTAGTTACTCGAGTGTGATTAAATTCGTTCAGATCATACACTTGGACCAGCAATTCGAAATTTGCTTTCAACTTGCTCATTACATTGATGCATTTCAGTGTTGATATAATTTACTACTTAGCCCAATACTTTAAACCAGTAAATGAAAGTCACGGTTTTATACAAGAACATTGCACTTTGTCTACAATTTTGGAGAACCAAAAGTGACATCACACTCTCAAAAGACTTAAGCACTCGATAGGTTATGGTAAGAATGGTTGACGCGTTACTTTTTTTTCTTTTAGAAAAACATACCATAGTTTTGTAAGTGCTTTCACATAAATTATCTACAGCGCTTATGAGCAAGGCCCTAAAATATGCAATCTGTTTTGTGCTCGCTCGGTCTCACCTGACCATTACTTATCGTTCAGCTTACCACGTAGCTCGGCACGCTGTTTTACAAAACAATCTTCAACTTTGTGACCTATCTTTCTGCAAAAAGAACACGGCTCGAACCTTGATGGCTGTCTGCTATGAGTAGACGCACTTGTCGGTGAACTATCATCGATCGCCCTATGTAATTTTTCACGCTTGGGACACGATATCTGTCGGTGACCATAACCTCCACATGAAAAACACGTAACTTTCGGATCATCGTGTTTACGTTTGCGTGAATTTGGTTGCCTATCACGAAATATCCACATGCAGCGGCACCACGGACTGGTGTAACCTCTGTAGATTTGATGTAAATCGATAAAAAGTTCACTAAATCACCTGGCAGTAGTTTCGCATTCGTGGCGGCAGCTCTTATTTGAGGGTCAGTAATACCGCGTATGACTATAGCTGCGATCAACTCATCACTGAGACCCTTCACGATGCGTAATCGTAACAAAGAATGCCTAGCATAGTCTGCGTATGTAGGATAGTTGTCAGAATCGGTTTTCATTATGTTGAACAAAATGTTCGCGATGTCTAAACGATGAGGGCATCACGTCTTAAATTCGAGCTTGAAATTCGACCAGCTTCGACCGTTGCTGACCCATTCGTTGAGCCATAATTTTGCTTCACCTTTTAGACAATTACCGACACGCGCTAAACATTCTCGATCATCCCACCGATTCAAAGAAAGGACGTGATCAACTTCGCTACACCACACATCGAAATCATGCTAAGACGGATCGAAGCTTGATATGAAAACATGGTTAGATCTTACCGGAATCGAGCTGATTGCACTCACAAGCTTCTCAGTTACCTCGCTGATAACCACATCTGCGCTGGACTGAATCGGTCTCGGACATGGCACAGACATAGACATGTCCAAACTTGTAGCATATGATTCTGCACCAGGCGGCTCGCACGGCGGGAGCGGCGACGGTAACGGTAGGAGCGATGGTAGGTCGCTTGAAGTACCCGCACGATTGACGCTAGCGCTGCGAACCCTGGAACTATCTTCCAAAACGATTAAACGATCTAAAATTGTTTGAAGTTGCTGCTCCAAACCAGAAATAGGCGTACGATCTCGTTTACGACTTGGACGTTTACTCTTTTCGGACATCTTTCGATAAATACTGAAAGTGGAAATTTCAAAACCAAAATGAAATTAAAAATCAAGAAAGTCAGGGCAAGAATCAAAACTGGATAGGAATCCCACTTCTGAAGTTAGCGGATACTATTAAATAACGTTAAAAAAAATAAACTAAATCAACTGACAAATATAATTCTTTTAAAAATAACCAAAAATCACAACAAAATTATTAAAATCAATTCAAACATAAATTGGGCATAGTAACAGCCTAATTGTGCAATATTACGAGGTCTTATCTCTACGAAGTCTGGAGCGAAAGTGAGCCCGAGTCGAGCTGCGTGCTGCTTTTATAGGGTGGCAGGTTTTTAGGTTATGATTTGCCACGCTTCTGCTGATTGTAGTATAAAAGAAAAAATAAATAAATACATTGTTTGATCGTTTCGCGTGTGCATTGGACGTTGGATTTATTACCTACATCATGTACATCTAAGGTAGTGTAATAAATAAAAGTAACAAAATAGATTCTTTGGAATTATTTATTTACTATTTCAGGAGTAATCTAGTTGTAAATCACAGATTACTGACATAACACACTGAAATGATTACCTTAAAATAAAATTAAATCACAGATATAGATATAGTTATTTGTTCTTACTGCTTCATCAAAGCTTTAAATACTAAGTTCAAAATCACAAATTAGTATTATTTGTTTTTTTTTAATAAAGGTAACAAAGTAATTCAGGAGTAATCTGGTTGCAAATCACAGATTACTGACATTACACACTAAAATTATTACCTTAAAATAAAATAAAATTACAGTATAAATATAGTTATTTGTTCTTACTGCTTACACTAATGGCATAACAGCGTACACTAATGGCACAATATTATTTGTTTGTGTGCATGGTGATTTAGGTTGTATGAACGGATGTCGCCAAAAAAGTTTTTGCAGGTTTTCATCAAATTTATAGCTTTAACTGACCAAAATAAAATTATAATTTAAATTAATCATCAAGAGTATATATTTTCGCCATACTAAATTATCGATCTGTGATTTTACTTAGTAAAATAATTTAGTAGGTTTTATACGTATAGTTTTAAGCGTTCACTCCCCCGTGATTAACTTTCGAGTGAGCCGCCCCTGGAAAAGCCTGTTTTGTTGTTCTTTTGTAGATACATATATTATGTATGTTATGAGTATGGATGTTTAATACGTATCATGTATAGTGTGTATACTTGTATGTATTTTTATTAATGAATGATGGAAAAAAAATACTATTTTTTTTCCATCATTCTTATATTCAGCAACCAAAAGAAGCAAAATACCATCAACTCTTAACATTAAAATCTTAAAGCTTTATTACCAATTGACCCAGATATAGTCTCTGCGAGTTGATGTCAGGGTAGAGAGGAACTTCCTCGGAGCCCTAGCTAAACGCCTAACAACAAAGAGAGCGTTTGAAGAAAACCTGCTGCTGCTGTCATAATTTTATATGTCACCTCGTTTCGTTCGGCCAGTCGTCAGATTTTGAGTAGCACCATTTTTTTCTTTTTGAAGAATTATTCGACCTATTCTTATACTATGAATTGGAATTCACCTAATTTCTTTAGTTACAAATTTGCAGCATGTTTTTTAATATTGGTAAGTGGTAAAATCTCTACATTTTTGCCGAATTAGGCCTTTCAGGGGAGAACCGATAGTTGATGCAAAATTGGCTTGGTTGTTGATTTTATGGTGAATTACGTGTAAGTAATTAGTGTTACTGTACGTACTTTGTTTTGTTTCAGTTATGCCACAGTTTTTACAACCCTACCGATAGCGGCGCCGTTCAAATAACGCAAAGTAATTTGGACATGGTATTAGGTAAGTAATTAGGTATTCGGCAATTTCTGAAGCCTGGATCTATATTCGCGTTGATAACTTCCACGTCGTTCAAAATGGTATTTTGAATTGGATTCTTATATTAATCAAGTTACCTACCTATGCATGGGCCACTATCACATTTAGATCAAGTACTATACCTATGCATGGGCCACTATCACATTTAGATCAAGTACTATATTCCAGCTGATAAGTTCTGGTAATAAAAAATAAATAATGCAGGACATTTCTCACACAGCATCATGTAGCCCCAAGCAGAGCTTGTATTATGGAAACTACATGACTGATATACTACTTATTTTTTTGTAAAGATATACATATTATGTATAGAAAAAACCCAGAGCAGAGACAAATACTAAAAAAAAAATTGGTAATGTATGTATAGAAAACTGTTTATTATATTATACTAAATGTGTATTACTATTAGAAAGATTTATAATATTGTAATCTTTCCAGCTTCCAATGAGATTGTGTTCATTAACTTCTATGCTGATTGGTGCAAATTCAGCAACATGCTGATGCCCATATTTGATGAGGCTGCTGATGAAGTGACCAAGGCCGGTTACGACACGGGTAAAGTTGTCATGGGTAAAGTGGACTGTGACAAGGAAGCTGCCATTGCAACACGGTTCCATATCACCAAATATCCTACCCTAAAGCTGTTTCATAATGGTCTGCCTGCTAAGAAGGAATATCGAGGTAAGGAATCATTCATTTATAAGACCTGGTAGGCAGGTAGATAGATCTATATCAATCTATATATGTTTAAATGCTAGTGTGTAGGTAATGGAAAAGGAAATCTACATAATTGAAAAATAAACTACAGTGTAGGTTATTGACCATTATCATTCAGCTAACACTAACTATTAACATTTACCAGATAAAGAAGGCAGTAAACTATCTAATAAAACTAAAAGGATTTTGGAATTTTTGGCAGAAGAATGCTTTGCTAATACCTACTGTTTCCAGATAAAAAGTAGCATGTAGTTTTATTTTGAATATATTTTAAGTTATAGTCAATATTTATTGAATGATTATCACAAGTCAACAAAAAACTAAGTGAAGTTAAAATGTGTTAAGTGACTAATTCCTTGCGACCAAGCATAGAAAAATCAGGCAACAATGCATTTGTACTCTTCATTCATTATTCTTTATTGTACACAAAGTATTCTATATTCTGTATTCTACAGACAAAAAACTTATTTTAGGAAATGTACAAAGGTGAGCTTAACCAGAGTTTTCTTCCAGCAAACCTTTGAGGTTAGGGACAGCAGTGGTGGGTATGTGTACACCAACGAAAAAAAAATACAATAATAGCACTTATTTTAATATACCTACTATAACACATAAATACATATAAATGTAAATACAGAATAATAAAATATTTTACATTTAAATACTTAAAAAAAATACAATCATTGAAACTTATTTTTATATATTTAGCAGTGCTACCACCTATTGTAGCTCACCATTTTTTAAATATTGTTTATAAACTGTGTAATTTTAGTATGTTTCTTTCGATTGGTATACAATAAAATGATGTATTCATTTATTAATTTCAGGTCAGCGCTCAGTCGAGGCATTTGCAGATTTCATTAAGAAACAGTTGGTGGATCCAGTTAAGGTGTTTGGAACGTTGAAAGAGCTTCATGAGCTAAGTGATGAGAAGAGGCACATTATTGGGTACATGGACCGGCGAGACCAGCCAGAGTATCAAACCCTGAGGAGGGTAGCGGGCACCCTTAAAGATGAGTGCTTGTTCCATGCTGGATTCGGTGACGCTTCTCAGCAAATGCATCCACCAGGTAAAATGTGAACTAGGTTTTTCTTATAGATATGCTAATGTGATACCTTAATATAAATAAATAAATAGACATCCAACAGAAATAGTCTTGACCAAATACTAGCATTCCCTGTGTCCTAGATTTTTTAAATCATATTTTTGATTGTTTAGTACTTAGGAGTTTACGCTCTTCAATGTGTATCTATCTACATTATCCACAAAATGTGACCAAATCATCTTTCACAGTTCACATGCAATTCAAACTTTTATTTAAATTGCATATTATTTGCATGGGTATTTTGTTATCATAAGTGAAAGTGTGACTATCTAAAAATAATCATGCAATAAATATGTAAATGAAATATATAAGATCTTACTACATTTGTTCAATTGTAAAGTTACTAAACAGATGTTATTGTATATTGAAATGACCTTATGTATGACTAATTTCAATACAATTTAACCTAAGCTGTATTGATAATAATAGGGTGCCTTGTTAATATAATAATATAGATTTTAGGTTATTTTACGAATTTGAAGGTGTTTAGTTTTTTCCCCTATGTACAAATTTTACCTTCATACAGCACCAGGGACTTATCTTAAAATGTAGCATTCTACATTTCAGTGCTTATGGTTTTGGCTGTGCATTGTTTGTCAGCCTGTGCAATAATGTTATTCAATTATTTTATATTTTCCTTGAAATTTTTTAAATTTAATTTTTACAATCTATTTCAAGTAATTAACTAGTCTAAATCCTTTCCTTATTGCTTCTTTTACTTTAAGTCACTTTGTAGTCATCTTTTAGGGCTACCATACCTTACCTCACTGACCAAGAAAGAAATGAAGACAAAGCGAACTACCGAAATAATACCGTAATTTGAATAATAATTATATAATATTCAAATTACAAAATTAAATAGAGATTAGTAATGCCTAACAGTTGTATGGAAACAACTAACTAGGAAATTTTACGCATGTTAGTCACAGTTTTAAAGCATGTTATAAACTGCATCAGATCATTTTGTAACCACATAATAAAAATCCTTGTTAATTTCCAGGCCAGCCCATTGTCGTCTTCCGTACAGACAGAAAAACATCCACGGAGCCTGATGAAACATACACCGGTTCTCTGAACAACTTCGATGAATTACACAAATGGGTGCAACAAAAATGCATCCCACTAGTAAGGGAAATCACATTCGAGAATGCCGAGGAGTTGACAGAGGAGGGATTGCCATTCCTTATCCTTTTCCACCATCCAACGGATACGGACAGTGTCAAGAAATACAAGGAACTGGTAGCTAATGAATTGGAGTCTGAGAAACGTAAGCATTAGTACTTGTTGACACAATTGTGTGAACGGATCCAGGGGTTAATAGAAACATATTAAAAGTGAGATTCTTCCTATTACTCCTCTCCAAACACAACACTAGTATAAATAACTAAATTAACATCCAACAGACATACATAGTGCTGACCCCAGGAACTATGATATCAGGAACTACGACACAGGCATTATCCACATTATAATTGATTTTGCTTTCAACTTTCCTTTATTGCATGCAATAACGCAAGCCTCAAAACTAGTTGGGGCGAAAGCACATTTGACGTCGTATATATGACAAAGTTATGATGATTAAGTTTTTTATAAGAATGTGAACCTAAGGCTCATTTTAAGAAGTAGCATAGCTCCTTGTCATAGAGCTCGTCCGGGGAAGTAGTTTTAATGCTCGCATTGCTGTGTTTCGGTTTGAAGGGTACGGGAGCTGGTGAAATTTTAGGCTCATGCTTTTCACTCGTTATGTCTCAGGGTCGGCAACGCGCGCACATGGATATTATAATATCCATGCCTCTTGTGTTGCATGCGTCCGAATGCTGGTTTGTTACTTTTGTTAAATAAAAAAGGCTCAAGGCGCGCAAACTGACGCAGAGTCGAAGCGGTTCACATATTAACAATTGAACCGGTCGCTCGAGGAAGCACGTACGCAAAGTACATTACACAGTGGGAGATAAAGTTTAGTGCACGAGTCTAACCTCAACCCGTGCCTCAACCCTTAAAGTACAAGAAAAATGAAACTCTCTTTCCCATTTCCAGAAAACATAAACTTCCTGACCGCCGATGGAGTGCGCTTCGAGCATCCCCTACACCACCTTGGTAAATCAACATCGGACCTGCCTCTGATTGCCATCGACTCATTCCGGCACATGTATCTGTTCCCCGACTACAAAGACATAGAGATACCCGGTAGACTGAAGCAGTTTCTGCAAGACCTTTACTCAGGGAAACTTCACAGGTATGATAGAAAATTTACTTATTAATTTATTTAATTGGCGTTGAGAGAGTAACGGAAAAAGTGTGTTTTCTTTTTTATTGTCAGCGTGGATGTCTTAAGCCACTGCTTTGCGTTGCATATTGGTAGGTATCGGTAGGCACATAAATAGTTTGTATAAATCCCGTGTGTGTATTGTCTGTTTGTTTTAAATTGTGCAATGTTTGCAAGTAAATGTTTTTTTTTACTAGATTCTACTTTGCAAAAAGCCCTGAAGTCCACTTCTCGTTCCTTTAAAGGATACATTGTCAAAAAATATATGCTTGACTGGCCTCTGCCCACGGCTTCGCCCGTACGGTATTGTTATTCCAGGTCACGAACCTGTTTCGAATTTCATTAAAATCGTTCAAGCTGGGGATCATTAGCAAAAGCATCTAAATATCCGAACTTTGACACTTATAATATAAATTAGTATTCTAGGCGGGCCTTCGCCCACTCGCCACAGAGGTCGTGAAACGAGTAGCACTTACATTTCACACTAAACTAACTCAAAAGAATCTTTCCATTTCAGTCTATTCACTATGCCCGTGTTTTTGACAACCTTTTCCCGCATGCTATTTATCGCTACTCCGCCAAAGCGCTATGCACGGGCCCTTACACGTTACAAACTAGTATTGAAAGTATAAAAAAGTTTGATTCGAAAAAATATCTTTGTGTTATAGAGAATTTCACTACGGTCCCGATCCGAATGCTATCGAGCATAAGCCTGACTTCAAAGTGACAACGCCGCCGGAGTCCACATTCAAGAAATTGGCGCCGTCCAAGAACCGCTACACGCTGCTGAGAGACGAACTATAAGGTTACTAAATTAATATAATTTGAAACTTGTATGGTTATGAAAATAGTTTTCACTTAAAACGGGATATTTACCAATTGTAGAAACTGGGTGCAGCAAGATAATGGAGCTCCCAAGTAGCGTGAGACAGTGGTTTTAGTTTTCTTTACTATTTAAAATATTATTGAGATTTTTTTTATTTTTAATGTCGTTACTTTCGGCTTTTGGTTTCATCAAAATCATCATCTAAGTTTTCCAAGAAGAATGCAGTCTAAAAAGGTATTTTCCTTGAGATTACCGAATTGAAACTAAATTGACAGGATATCATATTTGAAAATTGTAAACACGGCTAATTACCACTGTTTATCGTCGATTTTGACGTTTGAATTAGCTGCCGTTTGTAGCTAATTCAGTAACATGGGCGCAGCCCGCGACCATGTTCGACGGTGCACCGGTCTTTACAATTTCCTTGACAGCCCCACTATCTTGTCACACCTGTATATATATTATTTATTACATTGCGATTTTTTACATACGGTTTTTTTGGAAATAAACTAGCGAATAAGATTTTGTGAGTTTTATATCATGCATTGCTCACAAATCATTGCATATATAATAGAATATCTGTTATTTCAATAATGGAACAGAATAGTTTATTGCGTAAAAATATATTTTAGTAAATTATTGATTTAACACTTAACTAGGTAAGTAAAGAACATATGTAAGTAGGTAATTTTACACATTTCTATGAATAAAATAATCAAATGCATCCCGTTCATAACCATACTAGTTTCAGAGTTACTAATAGGTCACGTAATTTACTTATAAGAACTTTGGTCGATACTCAGAGACGCCACTTAAACTTTACTTGAAATCTTGTTCATAACTTTTGTATTTGGAACAATTCAATGAACCATTGAGTTAATTGCGGACTCTGGGTGCGACCGTTACTTAAAAAGGGAAAATGTGTTTCATAAAAAATGTAGGAAGACTAGAGCAACGCCCGCGACTTCGGTTCGTTTTTTTTATACTAAAACCACGAAACATCTAAACTTTGACATTTATAATATAAGTAGGATAAGTAAACATCGGCATAGCGGGCGAGTAGTTGGTTGCAACGCAAGAGTTTGATTCCCGCTTCAATCATTTTAATGCACCCCGTTTTGAATTTTGTAAATTATTTTCTATTTTCAGAACTTGAAACATGAAAGTTTTGTTCTGGTCCCTGCGTCTGTCTGTCGGACACAATATCCGACATATAAGTTAAAAATAGTGGTTATATGTACGATAAAACAAATTCTGCTAATTACAACCTCATAATTTTTTGCAAAGCCGTGAAAAATACAAAATCAACTTGAACGTGTTCAGTACAGCATTGTTAGCGCTATATGTTTTAGGGGAGATAGGTATATGCATCTCAATACCGGAGCAAAGCTCGGTCTTCTACAAAATATTATTATACGCAATGGACGTAACGCGTCCTTACTTTATTGTTTATTTTTATTAAGTAATGTTTCCAAAATTCACGTACCTATTGTCATTTTTGAAAGTGGAATTTATTTGATTGTATCTGTATCATGTTTTCTCAATTTGACTTATAAATTTAAGATATTATCAATTGCAATGAATTTATTCGTTTTACCGCGCATTTACTACAATGAATTTAGAATTTCATTTTTTTTTTTCATATATTTGCAATGCTATAATTGCATGTCTGTCTTCAGACAGTTTTAGTGCCTAGTTTTTCATCTCGTGGCTTGTCAGGTTGTTCTCTTAAGATCAAGTATATTAACCATATTTGCATTAAACATCATTCCACGGTGCAAATGTTTGCATCTCCTGCAGATATTTGTTCCGGGTCTAGTTGTAGTAGTACCACGGTACTTGTAGTTCCTGATACCCACGACGCAGGGAATCCTAGTTTGGGATCAAGACTGTTTGGTGTTATTAGAATAGAAAAAATAACAATCGTTTAGTTTATCTGGACGCCTTCCAGAGGTAATGTAGACTTCTTCCTACGACACCAAGATCGGCCACGTGGTGAACTATGAACTTCTTATATTATTAAATAATAATGTTCGTTTATTATAATTTTATATTAACTTAATTTTATCATGTAGTTATTATTCTTTCACAGCACTTATGGCGCTAGCACGATATTTTGAAAGTTGATATTTTCCTAATTTTGTAATAATAAAAGGGAGAGATTATCCGGTTTTTGAGGTAGGTATTTATAATATGTAAGTAATTATGTATACTTCTTATATATTGTTAAACAAATTTGAGTGAAATTGAGTAGACGTTTGAGAGTATGTTTCACGATAGATAATTATGTACAATGATTTATATTGTTTTAATCTAGAACTTAAATTATTGTAAAAACAACCTCATTTCATTACACATTAATAATTTTATTCATTTTATTATTTTGTTTCACCATGTCCTCTGATAATGAGTAGTTTTATTTATGATCTGTCAGTGTCACTTAAAATTATTTAATCTAAGATCTAATGATCGTCTAAAATGAGGATTCAATTGTTTCCCAGGCATATATGCCATCTAGTAAGGGAACTAAACGGCCTGCAACAGATTAAAAAAACTTTTAATGATAGTATAGTTCAAATAGTAATAAAACAGTGCCTCTTCAGTGTTTAGATTTTTGAGTATAAAGGCTTTGATTGTTTATCGGGGAGGGTCATTTACTCGTGTATGTTAGTTTAACTAGATTTTTTCTTTGGATGAACCCTGATCCTTGGAGCAAATGATCCTTGGGATATGCAAGCAGCATAGTAGAGGTTACTTACAGGTGTACGTTAAGCATAACTAGTTAATTAAAAGTATGTGACCAGTGAAACATAAAAAAACGAGGCTTTGTTACAAAATCGTTCTTATGGAAACCAAGTTTTCCGGAGAGGCAAATAATCCAATCCCGATTTCACCAATATTAATTTTTCCATAATATGATTGACAGATAGTAACTTATCAACCGATTTCAAAAAGGGGAGGTTCTCCATTCGTCTGTATTTTTTTGTGTCTGTTACGCGATCTTTGACAATTGTGGACCGATTGTAATGATAACCATGACAGTTAAAAAGTTACTTTCATATCAATCTTAAAAGCATGACAGACATTTTGAATGAAGAGTAATATTTTTAATTTAACTTCATTCATAAATTCCAATTGAACGATGGTTCTCACAATTTACTTCGACTAGCCGTAGCTTAAGAGTTCGATTTGATATAAGTGAACAAAGAGTTGGTGAAAACGGGAAACGCCTTATTTGTAACGAAACTGCATTGACTATGTATTTTTTAAGGTTCCACTACCGGTCTACTTGTCTGGAATTTTAAAGATTGAATTAGAGGTATATTTTGTTTATTTTTCTGAGGCAAAAATGTATCATATAACTTAATACATAACAAATGATTAAAATTACTATCCTACTCTTTTAAGGTTCAATCTTTAAACCCCAGCGGGGTAACCATTTGATGAGTATATACTCACCGTACATATAACCTGTTCCACTCAATTGGAACAGTTTAAATGGGTACAGTAGAATCCCTGTTTCGTAGCAATAAAACCGATTATAGTTTTGACTTATGTGTCTTTTAAACCGTATCTTCCAGCAGTGAGACATTCCTCATCTTAACCTAATAGTCATTACTTTATGTATGTTATAATATGTGAACGTGATTTGTACAAATGTATGTCTTTTGTGGTGTAATAAATTTTTCGAGCCTTCATTGTATCGTTTCAATTCTAAATTAATGTTTTTCATGATCCTATCTGTAGGTCTCAAAGTCAAAGTCAAGTTTTCATTAATTGAAACCACAAGGAGCGTATGGAAAGGTAAGCATAAAGACTACGTGAATTTACGCGGTTTCCTCGCGCGCGACCGAGCCTAGAATAATCAGGCAGCATGAATGAAGGATCATGAAAAAAACCCAAGCATGGTTTTTTATGATCATTTATTCAGCCGTATTTTATTCTAATTTTGTTTGGAAATTGATTATTTGAAGGACTAAAATAAGTAAACAATATTATCAATATTATGTTAACATTAGCAGACATCTGTCTAGAACTAGCTGAGTCGCAAAATGAACACTAGCAAAATGGCTATGGGAACGAAACGAGGAAATTAGGCCGAAATGTGTCTCCTTTTAATGTTTTGAAGTTTTGAACTTTGCTAAGTGAGTCTTTTCCCATTTGTTAGTGTAATTAAGGGCAAGATATATGCATTGTGCAACGTTCGCTACTGTTTTACAAAAGCATTGCTTTGTATGATAATTCGGGCCTACAGACAATTTCTGACTAATTTTTGCCGAGTTGATTACGTAAAAGTAGCACATATCAAAATCATGTTTATAGGTGCGTTTATCTACTTACTTAGTTATCAATCAGAGTTCGTTAAAAACATCCCTTGGTCCTTAGTGGGATCCCGAATTCAAGTCAAGCATTTAGGATCGGTCCAAGACCGAAGTCCGGGTTTCGAATAACACTGCAAAAACCTAATGAGCGATACACTGGCGTCAAAATGTGTCGCATACGTCCTCAACGGCTTGTGTAAAACAAACTGCCCCACCGCTGTTTTTATGACGATTTGAGCACTTTTGAGCATTTTTTGATGTAGAGTAATTTCGGCTGTCACTGGACAGAAAGGCCAGTCTTTGAGGGCAGCCGCGCGCCGTGGGGCGCCTCTGATACGCGGAATTTCTTTACCTACTTTTTTTGTGTCTACATGGTCGGGACAAACTTTACTATAAACTGACTTTGTTATAATTTCTTGCCAATTTTTCGAAGGTACAAAATTGTTTTCTGTGATTTAGGGACTGTAAATTCGCATGTTTATGATTTTATTACAATGTAGATCGTATATTGTAGAGTATCCTTAGCACCTTGTTATTATTCGCAAGGAATGAATTCTTTGCAAGGAATAACATTATGTCAATATCCATTTTTCTATTTATTGGATGTAAAAATACAGTAATCGAATTAAAAAGGCATAAGTTGTCTAAAGTTAGTTGCCTAAAATCCTAAAGTTAGTTGTTAAGTAAGCATAATTATTCAATCACGTTTCACGTTTCATTTCCTCAAGCTGCACGGCATTTAATTTTTTAAGGAAACTTGATATTATAAAAAGCTACAAGTCGCGGATAAGCTTTGTATATGCATTGTATCGGATCGGATAGTGATGTTATCTGATCGGAATTCCGCACAGCTTCACAGATTTAAAAGGAGTGAACAGCGGTTGTGATCCTTTGTGGAAGTGTAACAAGATCACAGAATGTACCTGTTATGGACAATACGATACAGGTTCGCAGATAGCAGCGTGAAGCTTTTGAATTGGCTTTGGCATTGTGTAATACGGTAGTTGAGTAGGTGAATAAACTTTTTGTCGTGGCTTTACAAGTTTTTTTTGAATGCTCACTTGACTAACGATCTATGAGATAAATATCAAGAAGCCAAATTATGATTACCCTGAATTACGAAAGAGTAGGTACATAGGGTTCGTAGATCTTGACGAGCATTTCCTTGTCGTCAGCTCAACGTATTGGATTAGCTCGACGCTGTAGACGACGAAAATCTACATTCTTGAGAGAGACCAAAGACTTATCAAAAATATTTTTCAATTTTTTTTTATTCAAAATATTATGTTACGTAACCATTTATATAAATGGTTTGGGATCTCTTTTGTTAACTTTAAGTAAACCTGTATTAAAATAGTTCCCTCTTTTCTGTGGGACTCTTTATTATAATGCCATGTTTTAATACATGGCATTATAATATAGATTCCTAAGTACCGAACCAAATCTACTAGAAAATGTAAAACTTCGGCTAAAAACAAAAAGATGAAATTATGCTACACACAGGCACCAGCTTAGATAAAGAGACAAGAAGGTCACTTTCCATTCTAAAAGAGTTATTTACGAGTATTCCCACGCTCCGCAACAAAATTGATATTTCCCAAAATAATGCACAAGATCTTGCATTGATAGCGTGCGTGGGTGCCGTGCTGGCTGATCCACAATGGCTGCAACCCGACACCGTACCCCGGTACTTTGTGCAGTTTGAAAGCTTCTCAAATCTTGCCTCCATTGACGGGCGCCCAGCAAAGGACAGGAAGTGAAGGACAACGTGCGATAGAGCCAATTACCCGCCCACGATATAAGAAACCTGTAATTAGTGTAAAATATCCGAGCTTGAACGGAAATGAGTGTGGCGAATTGTATTGATTTCGGAATGTATAATTGCGTTTTTTTTTTAATTTTTCGTACTTACATAAAAAAAGAATTTATTCATATGATACTGTACAAGTAGGTATATATAAAAATATATCTCAAGAGGCGAAAATATAAAAGACTCGATAGAGCCTTTTAGGATTGAGACTCTGGATCTGTGGGGAACCGGGGCCCTTCACATATTCAAATTTCTTTCAGAGCGACTGTTCGAAGCGACACGTGACCAGAGAGCTGGCTCTTATTTAGGTCAACGCATTAGCATTGCCATTCAGCGTACCAATGCAGCCAGCATTTTGGGACGACGGAAGTCTTGTAGTAATTTGGATCAGTTGAGCTATCCATATATCGTTTTTTTGAGAAGACATTATACTTAGGTGTTACTTAAGTAAGTAATAATGAAAACCAGTGTTCCGCAGAAAAGACAGTGACTTTCTCATATTGGAGTTAGTCCAATACATAATTTATGTACTTACAATTCGTTTAGGAAAGCTACTTATTTGAACTTTTTATTCAGTATCTGTTATGAATGATAATACAGTACCTAAGTGCAGTGTATACATATATTGAAAGCAGCGCAACACATTTATAACACTCTTGTTTATCCAATCGTCAGAACATGTCCGACGACAGCCAACATCAAAGGAACAAGAGACGTATTTTTTCGACTCGCACAAAAACAGTTACAACGAGCATCCCTCAAGATTTATGGCGTAGTCAAACGATCATAGGGCATTAGTACGTTACATTGTCCACTGCATGTGGGCTTTGTCACACCAACTTCAGTAGCTGCCAGGGATGGCTAGTTGGTGTATTGTTCTATGCCGTAAAACATGTCGACAGGTTAGTAGATTTGTATGCAAGTGATAATGCAGAAAAAATACGGTAGCTCCGTGCTGTTTCAATTCGAAGAAAGCTAATTTTAGATAATTTTGTATGAAATGCCCTTGCTCTCGTTGACCGATTCAGTAAAATGAGTAGGTACCTAGATGGTGACTTGTTCCATTATCTTCTTGAAAACTAATTTTTAGTTACCACTAATTTGCTACTTACACCATTGGGAGTTATAGAATTGATTCAGGATTGATTCAATGCCGAGAAATGGATGATCGAGGTAGAGGTGTTTCATACAAGCGCAAGTTATTTCTCTGTTAGATGAAGTGTTGGTTTATTTGTCAACAACAAAGAACAGAAAGGACAGGTACAAAATTAATAAATTCATTATTCATTTTATAAATAAGTAGGATTTTATCGAATACATAGACAAATAGAAAAGGAATAGGAAGATTGTATGTGCTATCTATGGCGTATGGACCAAACAGGTCCGTGCAGGTAAGTAAACCTACGCTTTCTCTGTTGTGGTAGATATATACCTAAGATAAATACCTAGGTACCTACCTACCTACTTGCCTCGTGTGAGCAACATGCAATGCGGGATAGTGGGAATCTAAAGAAATAAACATTTAAAAATACATCCGTGAAGGAAGAAAACCCAAATATCCTAAGCGGCGTTTAAAAACAAAAGCTGAACGTTATAAACTGCCATATTTTAACAACGTGTAATTAAAGGTTTGGCTTCGGTCGAATATGCATAAATCATACGTCTGCCGCGAACTGCCGACCGAAATAGAAAATGAAAAAAAAGATACACTAAGCGGCCGATAGTATATTAAATAATACAACAAATCTATATTTAATAAGAGATGCTCATTTTTGGTTCGGCTAGGTGCAGTTAATTGGTCTGTTAATTAGTGGGATATGAAAACTTTGAAGGTAGAGCTTTCTCGGTACCTCGTTAATTTATGTTTTAAATATAATATAGTAGCTCGTTACTTATGTCACTAAATTTATTTTTAAATCGTTGTCACACCGAATTCATTTTACAAAAACTGTTTACAATAGCTTCTTGCTAATCTTGAGTGATATTGTTAAACAGCCTCATGGCAACTTCAATCTCTTAGCCAAACATTTGCTATGCAAACACGTAACGCCGGTTATTAACAACAAAACGATTATGTTCCCAAAGTGAATTAGAGCGAGCAAATGTAAACATAACCTTTGTAAGCGGGTTCTGGCATCTAGCTCACGGCTCTCCCATTCTAGTGGAGAACTGTGGAGAACAAGCCCAAAAGCCCATAATTCACGGGGTTGGTACTGGTGTGTATTCTATGTCCCGGGCGGGGTGTGTCGGAGGCTGCGCAGGGGCATGCGCGGGGAGGGTGCGCCTCGGGCCACGGGGCGGGGGGAGAGGTGACAACCGCTCGTTACGTCTATCCCAAGCCAGTTATTAAAAACGTCTCGGCGCGAACGGTGCGCCGCCCTGTAATTATCCAGTTGAAAGTATCGCAGCTACGTTGTCACCACCGTTGCCGGAAATGCAGTACGTGGATCCGCCCGCACAACAGGTCCGTCCGCCCGCCCACAGGCACTATTAAACTCTTGTCATTTTATTTACATTAACGGGTTGTCCGCCGTAATTAAATTTTCCGGTACATTTTAAAGTTCAGTGAAGTGTTTAATTTAGTGCAAACGTTCAGTTTTCAATAGCGTTTTCAACTTGCACTTCTATTTTAGAGTAGTTTTATAACATGTTCTGGTAGGGTTGTTTGAAGTGTGTGTCATAATTATTCTAATTTCATCTCTATTTGTTACAGATGATGAATATGATGACCGGGTACGGTTGTGGTTACGGAAGAGGTGAGGCTATATCTCCAGCTTCGGACCTATCATCTTGCAGTAGTGCATCGTCTGGTGCTTGGTGTGGGCCGGTGGCGTGGCGCGAGCCGACGCTGCCACCGTATCCGCAGTACTCACCGTACTGGCCGCCTGCACCGACTGCAACTGAAGATGCCCGTGAGCTCCAGCGTCGCTGTGCCAAGTGTCGGTGCCCGAACTGCCTCACTGAAGCTGCCGGATTTGGCCCCAACTACGGCAAAGACGGTGCGAAACGCGAACACGTCTGCCACGTTCCCGGATGCGGGAAAGTGTATGGAAAAACTTCTCATCTGAAAGCTCATCTCCGCTGGCATACTGGAGAGCGCCCCTTCGTTTGCAACTGGTTGTTCTGTGGAAAACGCTTCACTCGCTCGGACGAGCTGCAGAGGCATTTGCGCACTCATACCGGAGAGAAAAGATTTGCGTGTCAACTCTGCACGAAGAGATTCATGCGATCGGACCACCTCGCAAAACATGTTAAAACACATGCTAACGTGTCCCGGAAAACAAAGAAAGTGAAAGAAGACGAGAAGGAGCAATCTCCTTCGCCCGTCGCTCCGGAAAAAGTTGAACTGCCACCAGTGCAACCTTCAGCGTCAGTCGGAAGTATGAATTACGGTACAGTGCCGTTTACAAGCGCAACAACTAAGCCCATCTCTTTGGACTACGCGTCTCGAGCTGCAGTTGTGTCTAGTGCTCCGAGTTACAACAGCTCAATGTTCAATGGAAGTGGTGTTATGTCTGGCTGGTACCCTGAAATGAGGCAGGATGGGCTTTACCCTCGTCCTCCTATGAGAGATCCACGATACCAACAGTACCCTACCCCGATAACTGGTTACCAATGCGCCACAAAGGACAACTACGCCGTTTTCCAAGGGCACTATAATCTACAGCCTCCGATGGCACTCGGGCAGTAAAAATTAATTAAAATGGCATGATTGTAAAAAGACTGTTTCGAATTTCGGTTCGTTGTTGTGAATTATTTTAGTAGACAGTGTTGTTAGTTTAAGTTACCAAACATTAATTGTGATATCTATAAGATAGATTTACAATTTAGCTTTTAAGAAAAATGTGCCTTTGCATCAAACTGAATATTATAATAAAATGATTTCAATAATATCGTCTATACTATTTTCATCTATATATTTGACAAAAGAAATAAAATTAGAAAGTTATTTTAAAATTACGTATAACTAAACTATCCGTTAATATAATGATCTTTAAAATCTTGTGATTAGGAATAATTGAGTAGATTATTGCCGCTTATATACATTATATAAACTTTAATGCGTCATTTGACCCGACAGCATAAACTATCAATTACGAAATTTGACTGTGGGCGGGAAAGCATCAATATCTCTGAGATTAGCATATTGAGCGGTATTATCTTCTATAGATACATTTACAGGGACTCGTGACACGGCACCGTACTGTTATACGAGCACAGAGCTATTACAAAATAGTATTGGAACGATGTAGGATCAATAGACGAGCTAGGTTTGTTATGTGCGCTGGTAACAGGGCGATTAAACCAATATAAATAACTCCTAACAGTCACATTCACTGACCCTATACAAGATTCTTTGAGTCTTAGCAGAAACTACAAGATCAAATCATACAAACATTGGTCACATAGCGCGAATAAAAACTGCACCTCTTGCAGACGCAAGTATCTTCATTTAGCGATAGTTTTGTGTAAATTGTTCCTAAGTTTAATGATTTTTCGTATAAGGGGTTGAGCTGGTCAACATTCCTACTAATATTAATAAATGTAAAAGTTTAGATATAATGAAATTAAAAACATTTAAACGGATTAATCGCTTTATTTTGTTTATTCCTCACGTTATTCCTTTCTAAGGCTTTGCAGCTTTCGTGGTCGCTGGTAGATAAATGTTTGGATGAAATTTGGAACAGTAGTGTTGGCTTTAAATTACACGTAAAATAATATTCTTATTCAGGTACCACGCGGGTGAAGCCATGGACAGTATTGGGCAGAGGCTAGTTATGAAATATTGGTATTCAATTTAAAAATAAGTCTCTTTGGCGTTTTTAGCTAAAACTTTATTGTTATAAATATATGAATGAACAGAAGGTACTAGAATAATTTAAGTCAGTGAAGTTGTGCGCTACGCTAATAAGTGCTACGCCTACGCACCAACTACGCGCTACGGTGGTGCTACGTAGACGCGTTTATGTCTTTTCTACCAAAAAGCGTATTTCTTTATTTACATGAATAAAGTTAAACCAAATCTTATATAGCAATAGTTTATTTGTGTTAGGTTACCCAAAAATATTGATGTATCCACAGCTTGACAAAAAGTAGAAAAAAGGTAGGGCGTCAATATCTTATGTTAAATCATTTATATAGTATGACAATTATTTTACTCCGTTTCAAGACTTTTGGCCAAACAAAACTTCTTCTTTTATCAACCGACACCTAAATATTAAGATTTTAAACTAAAAATGACACTTTAGAAAGATACAAAACAGTGATTAAGACTGTTAAATAATCTTTATAAGCAAGGCCCTTAGAACACAGGCCCTTAGTACATACCTTTTGGCCAAACAAAACTTCTTCTTTTATCAACCGACCCCTAAATATTAAGATTTTAAACTAAAAATGACACTTTAGAAAGATACAAAACAGTGATTAAGACTGTTAAATAATCTTTATAAGCAAGGCCCTTAGAACACAGGCACACCATTTGGGTATGTACCAGCCATAGAACTTTATACTTTGTATCATCTTATAATATCGTCCTAAAGTATGGATGTTTGGATGATGGTAGTTTAGATAGGTAGTTCTATTTAGTAAGTACCTCGGTATGTACCGGGCAGAGTCGTGGGAAGAAGCTAGCCAAATATAATTGTTATCTTTTAGCGTTGAATTAGCAGTGTTAAGCCTGTCTGCATAAAGCTTATATCATGACTTAGGCGTGCTTTGTCGTATTTTTTTCTTAAAAATCTTCTTCTTCGACCTATCTAAGTCTTTGTTTAAGTGTCATGCAGACAAACATCTCGAAGATATAATGATATACACACGAGGTGCACTGAGCACTTTCACCACAATGGTTCTTTCATCATTAATCACAAGACCCTTTCCAGGGACTACCATACCTCAACCTGGTTAGATCACTGATGGACGCATGGGGATCAAGAAAACACATATGACGCAATGAATGCAGATTGGAATAAGTTATCAATTAGAACTTGTTAGAGTCTTTAAGATATTTGGAGCTATTTGTGTTTATAATTAGTGTCGCCTCTCCATGCTAGATGGCGCGAGTAGTCCGTCACCGCTGAGCGGCGCGTAATTGCGCGAGCTATTATCTGGGCGGCGCTCGGCGCGCATGGCGGCCGGTGCGAGCGGGATGCACTCGATAATACGTAAAACAAAACGAGGGAGTAATAATGGTAAAAAACGAGCAGCACGCAAATTATAGTGAGAAATGAGGCAGCCGGTAGCGGTGGGGGACGGTGGTGGGGGCCGTTTGCACGGCAGTCGCGGCCGCCCGGCGCACGCAGACCGCCCGCGCCGCCTGCGCTGCCTCGCGAGTGTTGTGACAGTGACATGCCTCCGCGACAGAGATGAGCGGCAAGGCCTCCTCCTCACCGGACCTGCTCATGAATGTGAGTCAGAGAATGCGACGCTGCCAACTGGCGAAACTTACAGCACAACTATCACTTATCCACCGCACCCCTTCATTCTGCTTATACTAACAATAAAATATAGGACTCAAAATTTTACTTTTAATTAACCTAAACCCTTTCCTAATTTATTTTCCTATTGATAACAATTGATAAAATTATTTATAAAGTGAAGCTACAACTCGATTTATCTTAACAGCTTATTAAAATTTCGATTTTTCATCGATAAAACAGTTTTAAGATGTTTAATAAATAAAAACATTCACGCTTCAAACAAATTTACAAAGCAAACCTTTTCAAATAAGCGCGTGTAATGGTTTGTTGTCAGAGCGCCCCTTGGCCCTGGGGTACTGTCGATTTAGCACGGACCATAAGCGGAGAGTTACTCTGCGTCGTCGGGTCCCCTGAGCCCTAACCTCTTACTATTCATGGCGAACGCCCCCGCGGGTCCGAATGACCCAAGACCCGAGAAATCTAGGAGAATGTTATGGGTTTTCCATTATTTTCCGTGATCTTGAATAGGTAATTTTATGGAGTGGTTAACGTGCCTATAAAGTAGCTGTTTATATTTGCAGTGTTTTAAAACTTGCGAAATGGAAAACCATGCAATACATTTTTGTACAACTTAAAATATGAAGGGACATAAGAGCCAATACAATTTATTGATCTTTTATAAGACAACACAGTTAAGTAGACCCAAACACCAAACCCCAAACAGCGTTTTTGTTATCCGACTGTTTAATTTCACTTTGTTTATGTCCCAAAACACAATAAAAAGAAACAGTAGGTGCTGACGATATTTACGAAGCAATATCTGTCACATAACCATAATGATTATTACCTGAAAAGTCATTCCATTTAGTTCTGTACCATTATCGGCAGGCCATAAAGCCTCTAAAATGTTAATTCAATAAATGAAGTCAAATAAATAAAGGCCGAGCCGGCTTTGAAGCACCGTGACCAATCCTTAATGACATATAGAGCCTTCTTCTATTTTCTACTCAATTTCCTTTTCATATTAGTTTAATCTAAAAGCAAGGACTACTGGCGCCAAAAATTATGCCGCGACGGCCGTGTCGGCCGAGCCTAATCTGTTTAGCGTTATATTGTAGGGCGCCGGGCCTTTTGTGCGGTGAAAAAGGAAGAAATTTATGCTTTTCGGCGTCGTGTGTGAGTTTTTTGTGGGAATGTAATTAATAATTCGGCGGCAAAACTAACAGTGTTTTCGTTGTTGCGTCTGACGCGTGATTGATGCACGGAATGGCTGCAATTAGCTACAAGCGGAACAAAGCTTGTAGTTTTACCAGTGTACTACATTAGTAGGACTGGGATTGTAATGTATTTGTTTTTCTGAAGCTATGATGAACGAAGCTATGTTGAATGATAAATAAGACGATGCATTCAAGTTAGGTGCAAGATATAATTTAATATAAGTCAATAAGATTTAATATTGATTCAAGCGAAAATATAATTTAATCTCAAATGTTTTCGAAGTTAATTAATTATTCAGAATCAATATATCACGACACCAAAAATTCTTATAGATGCAAATATATAAACAAATTCGTTATCAGTTTGTCAAAATTGTATTAACCTCCAATTTTGGTTGTTTAGCATAGTTATTGCTAACATTGACTGTAGAATCTTTGATTAAATCCACAAAACATCAAGTACTTACTATCTCTACTTCCATATTCTATTATTGAATCTCGCGTATCATTTACCATTATCTAAAAACAATGAAGGCTCAGCTCATTTACCTGTCCGTACCAAGCAAGTCATCCTGGTAGCTTTGTAAAACAAACTGAAGGCTGGCTCTTGGCTCATTTCACTCGCGGTACAGTGACGGGCCAATTCCTGACATGAATCGCCCACGCGTAGGCTTGTAGGTTCAGGTATTATTATTATACTTGTATAGGTAGGCATGCTTTGGTTCAGGTGAAACACGTTTGTTGAGCATGTTTCGTAGAAAGAAAGAGTAGAGCGATATAAGTATACTCGAGTTACAAGGAGTACTAGGTATGAATTTCAATGTAAATTAGTGCAATTGCACTAATTTTAATAATCAATTTATTATTGATAAAGTTTCTAAAAGTGACAAAGAAAATAATTTTATTTGAATATGTGATTGATATAATGCGTGTGGGAATTGCATTTCATTTTGCTTCTTCCAAGGGGCGAAGCACAAAATTAAGTGTCGCGTCAACTAGTTAGTAACAACTCGTCTAACGCCTCTAATATCTGCCGTCAACCAAACGAGCTGCCTCAATTAGATAGCAGAGGATGCGAGCAATTCAAAGCAACTCGACTGTGTTATTTTGCTGTTTTGTGCGCGAATGTACCGTTGGAGCAAGCCGGAGTAGTCGGAGTGGCACTCGGCAGCCGAGCGCAGCAACATTTTAATTGACCACGCGATGTTACCGCGTCTCGTCCAACTTTTTCTCCTCCTCAAATTGCTCTAAAGTGCTTAATGAGTGATGCGTGCAATCGCCGTTTCCCCGTACGAGAGGTTGCTCTTATTTTACATACGTAAATAGTTTGAACTAATACCGATTCTCGGTACCATAATTGCGGCTGTGACAGGCTTCCGTCGCCTTTCCAGAGGCTGGCGGTTAAACGGCGAACGTTCGCTAGCCACTATTCGCCTGAATTATAGTTATTTTACGTTAATAGCGAACACATCCAGTGCGTGCGCATGTGGCTTCGAGCTCCATTGACATTAGCAAACTCCTGCGGCTAGTGGGCCGATAACAATTTACTTCTAAAAGACGTGACTAGGGTTAAAATTTATGTTTTAATTAAGTGGTTATTCGTTTTGAAGGACTCTTTTTTGTTGTACTAAATAATTATCGCATCGCATGTTTTGAAGGCGGTTATTGTATTTATTGGATAAACATAAAACTGAATTGAGTACATCTCATCCTAGATGGTAGACTAGAAATATGTCTATTGGGTATTTATTATTATCATTATTATTACTATTCTGGTTGAGTTATATAAGTAATCATATTTACCATCAATTTGGTACTGTTTGTTTCGGTGTAGCAGTAAATATTTATGGAATTGTATTGTTATATGGAAAGAATTAACCATGCAGTTATCTATAATGTAGAGTTTGTATAAGATTCTTATATAAATATAGAGCATAAGACAAGTAAGTTGGTAACGTGTTTTGCCACTCCATTAAATTACCTAGCTCATTATTATATTGGCAGGTGCGATCCTGCCATTTTTAGCTCATGATCATTGTAGGTAACTCTTCTATTATTAATAATAATGTTTTTTTATAATAATAATGGATTAAAGCTGCTACAATTTACTTTAATCGGATTGGTAAATTGCAACGAGGGTGTTACCTAGTTAAGATATTATGTTAATGATGTAAAAATATGATCATTATACGAACAGATAATGGATTATCTTGGTACCTTTTATATATTAAGTACTACTACTTAACCTATTTGATTAATTTATGAGTTTCTAAGCACTATTTTTAGGTTTACAAAAAAACCGAGCTTTTGCCTGTTCAAATCGATAAAAACGTGGATTCTTACAATTGTTCGTAACGTACTATGTATAAACATTTCTACAGTTTCCTGTTCCATGGTCAGTAAGATGGTATGAGTGGTCTCTAATCGGGGATCGGAGCAGACAAACTTAGCTCATAAGAGTAACAAATCACGGTGTGAAAAATAAGTCGAAACTGCTTAACTACATTTAAATAAATGTGAAACCCAAGCGATAATCATCGTTGACCATCGTTCGCAAGCCAATTAATTTACTCATTATATCTGAGATTTAATCACGAGATAAGTTGTATAGTAATATTTTGAGGCTGGTCTAATAATAAGCATTATTTATTTTCAAAACAATAAATAAATAAACACCTTTTACGTAGCTGCCATGGTCAAACTTTGGATACATTTAAGGATATGCCGAACGCAGCTCGCAACTTCAATACGAGGCGCGCCCAAAAATCGTCCCGAATATCGCTTTCTCTTTTAGGGTGGTGCATGCCTCCCCGTGCTTGCGCGATAGCAATATTAGTCGTTCAGAATTTGTTATAATTTGTTGATGTTCCGTAATATTACAAATGATGACTGATAACTTGTTGTATTTTTCACATCGTGTTGTTATTCTGTAACTAGACAATATAAGCTATGAAAACTCGTACCTAGTCAAACAATACGTAAGTTTGTTGTTTTGATTACGAAACATATGAAAACATGTCATATATGACGTAAAAATATGCAAAAGCGTTTACATTTCATTTTGGGTAAGTATTTTGAAAAAATATATATTATTCAAATACAAATATTAATAAATAAATAAAGCTGGACATTTTTCACACAGCATCATCTAGCCCCAAAGTAAGCAGAGCTTGTGTTATGGAAACCACATGGCTGATATACAACTTATATACATTTTTTTGTAAATACATAAATACTGTACATGAAAACACCCAGACCCGAGACAAATATACACAATAATAATAATAATATGGTGGAAATAATCTCTAATTACAATTGATTTTGGTATTACGTTTGTATGGGCAATTTATCATCCGCTAACCTCTTAAATGTAATACCTAAGTTATAGGAAACACCAACCCATAAGTATTATGGTAAGAAATATTATCTATTCCTACATTCTATAAAATAGGAAGATATGATCGTACCCCACGGTACCTATTTTAAACCATGAATATGAATCTAACAAATTATTTTAAGTATGACCAGATTCCACAGACTCTATCATTTATTGTAATAAAATTGATTGTTCAATTTTACGCTTGAAGCTTACCGTTGAAATACCTACAGATACGGTAAATCATACCTTGCAGATACTGAGTGCATAATCGTAGCCTAGTTAAGGGTACTGACAGACGGACTTCACTGGCATACTCGGATGAACTGTCCGTTTGAAGTCCAATACTCAATAAAGTGCTTTTCTCTTTGATTTTTATCAGTTATACAGTAAAGATAGCCAATTTGTGGTTTTAGTTGATGGTTGGATTGAACTACCAAACTGAAAACTTTATTTATTCTTTCTTTTATTATAAACACTTAAAAAAGGCAAGGCAGAATTATATGAAATCCACAAAGGCGTGCTTAATGCTAAAAAAAGTTTGCTTCCAGCAAACCTTGAGATAAAGAGAGGTAACTGTAGAGGTACTTTTATTATGGCTTGTCTTTTCCATTGTACGTCAACTGAGTTGAACTGTAAATGTGCGGTCCATCTGTGTTTGCCAGTAAAGTCCGTCTGTTAGCGCTTTAACTGAGAGAATATTATTGCAAAGTGCTTAGTCTAAAATATTCCACCCCGTGAGATCATCGATAAGTGTGAATCTGACATTTGCAGTGCTCATGACGAACGTCAATCAAGTAATCCAGTCACGAACGATTCTGAAAAAAACTGTAGTGTGCTAATAAAATACAAATGATTATGTATTTCTGCTAAGAGACAAGAAGGAAATAAACGTGGAACAAACCTAGCGCAGCAAGTTTAAGATCTTTGGAAACGATTGTTCCATTGCAACAAATTTCACATAAATGGAGATACCTCATTACCCAAGTTCATTTTTATCAACATTTTTATCAAGGTTGTTTGACTATTTTGAAAAATTATAAAACCAAAGTTTTTCCATTATCTATTGCAGCGCCCCCTGGTGAGTTGTGGTAATAAAACCAATCTTAGAGACATTCTTAAAGTCTTACATTACTAACGCATTTACGGGCACCTTATCCCGCGAGTAAAAATTCAAAGAAACGATGCATGTCACTTTGAAATATGCGCTTTCACGATTTTCGAAATCTTGAATGTCCAGTGGTCTTATACGTAGTTGATGGGCGAGTAGCCTCCTTTAAAATTACATTTACAAATATAAATTGGCGATTTGTTTGGGCCTTTAACCACTTGCCAACTAAAGTAAACATGCCCTTACTTCCAACTACCTCGAGGGGAGCTGCTTTGTAACAAACCAAAATACGAACATAGTGCATTTTATCAATGATAAAAAAGTGATAAATCTACGTACGTTTTGAGTGCTTCATATCCTGAACAAGTCACTTTGTCGTTGCATACTTTCCGGTGGATGGACAGATTATCATAAAACAGCAGTTCGTCTGTGCTCTCTTCCGAAAGCGCGGCGCGACACGTGACGAGGCTATAACGTTTTCGTAAGTGCTATAACTTATGTTGCAAATTAGATAGCTACGAAAAAATACGCATTTAAGAATTACTTGAGTCAGTTTTAGCACATCAAGATTTTTATAAAATAAAATGTCAACGAATTCAGTTTAAAGTACAGCGACGTTTGACACATCTGCGCTGAAAAAAGTGTGAAAACAAGATTTTTGTAAAAAACATAACAAATATTTATTTATTACATTTTATTTAGGAAATATTTTCCCGACATATTAACGCTTACAATATGCTAAGCTTTTGTTGAATCCAGTTTACATTTTCTGTTTATATCGCTTTACATTTAACTTGTTTCTCACATAGAAATTGAATATGTATTAAATGTTTTAAAATGCTCAACTTGTTAATAAAATAATATTATTTTTATATATTAATTTTAATAATAACTTGATAAGAGAGTAAAATTCTTTAAATGACAGTAAGCAAAAGAAATCACCTTAGGTGATTCCTAAAACTATATTCTAACCCTCTTATTCATGACCACTCGCTAACTTTAGAAACGTGCTAAAAGTTGTTGTAGAATCCTTGTTAGAAAAGGTTAGGGACCTTCTAAGTTAGTGAGTGATTATGAATAAAGGTAAATTAATATATTTTGAAGGTAATATTTACCAAAATTTTAGTGCTTAAACATTCCAAGGACCATGATCCTTTGTTTTGTATATGTTTAATAATGCATTATTATATATAATATATGTATAATACTTTTAGAACATTTATATAGATTCTACTGAGAAAAAAAATCATACAAAGCTATCTTACTTAATAAATTCAAGGGTTTCCTTCTACGGATTAAAAAAAATCTGCGAGTCTCTAAGATATTGCAGTTTATTATAAAAAAGTCTGAAATTTAAATTGCTTCTAAAAATACTAAGTTCAGAAGGCAGCCGTGTGGTCCCGAAAGTATTAATGTGCTTATAGTGAATTAATATTAAAAATATTGTGTGAGCACGATAATTGCTTGCGGTTCCAACTTCAAAAGTGAGAAAACAACGATTAAAGAACTTGTATTTTTTAATTTCTCCCATTTTGTTGTTCTTATAATAATGTAATTGGGTGCATTACCTACTGTTGATAACAATCACGTGGCTATCAGACAATCTTGCTGCTAGTTCTGCCAGTTCCATACACTGTAACTGAACACAAATACCTACCAGCCTTTGTCTTATTTTACTAAAGATCATTGTAGAAAACACACAATGATCTTTCGAGAACCTTCATACCTTCCAAAATGATTTTTTGATAACACTATAAACCTACAATTTTTCTTTCTTATTTTATTTTTGATTTATGATATATGATATGATGATATATATTTTGGCGACCTCTGTGGCGCAGTGGGCGAAAGCCCGTCTGAGACGCAGAAGGTTGCGGGTTCGATTCCCGTCGCGGGACAAAGTTTGCATCTGCAAATATTTGTCTTGGGTTTGGTTGTTTTCAGTCATGTAGTTCCCATAACACAAGCTCTGCTTACTTTGGGGCTAGATGATGTTGTGTGAAAATGTCCAGCATTATTTATCATTATCAAAATATAACACATATACTGATCTAAATAGAACCATACAAGGCACAATGGGTCGTTTTTTTACCTTTGGATGGACAGAATAAAATTAGCTAGTCTGGTTTAAGCTATAAGTTGTATAAATTAAATTTGTGACTAGATCTACCTTAAACTGTATCCAGTTTAACTTGAACTGTGTACCTATAGTATTTTTTTAAAGGTACAATAAATAATTTTCAATATTCAGTTTTTTTATTTGTCCTGGAGCAGGGATAGAATCCGCACTCATGCGTCTCAGCCCGCCGTGCCACGGAGATCGTAACTTGCATCGAAAAGTTAATATCAAACTTCATTCTGCTTTATATTACCTTTTGTATATTGGTGTGTGTTTACCTGTGTGCGTAAGTCAAAACAGGATTGTTTGTATAAAATTAGTCACTGTAGAAAACAACACACGACAGCCGTTTGCGATGCGCGAGCGCAGGCGGCTCGGCCTACGTTGTTCAGATCGCTAAAAACATTCGCAGAAACTTCGCAATACATTGTTGAATTATGAAAACGTGTTTGTTTTTCAGTTGAATCCCAATATTGAAAAGCAACTAATGCTTTGCCTGAAGCAGTCAGGAAGGTTTCTTTAATATTTGAGATATACATAATTTTGTGTATTATAACAATGCAAAAATATTAACCCAGGTGGGGATTGAATCCGCGACCGAGGTACGACCTGGTACGAGGGTGCGATGTGTAGATACGATAAGCATCGTATCTACGCATCGTACATTTCTCGTCCTCGCCCTCAGCTAGAGCATAACCAAAACATCGCTCTTCTCAGTTTCCACGTCATTTAACCCGCATACCGTTTCCGCACTTACCTACTTTGACATTTATACTTGCACTTTTTGCGAACATCGTTGTTGTTATACTTTTTATTGGAAAGTCGTGGGAACGTGTGAACTCGAAAATAATGCCGGTTCGTACCAGTTGAGTTTCAACCTCACTTTCTGAAACCTGCTCTGATTTTATTTTACGAACATAAACGAACGTCTTATGACGATGATAAGTTACTCGTAGATAGAACTTTTGCAAACACAATAAATAATGGTTATTTTTCAAGATACATTGCATGAACTAAAAAAAAACAAACACGAACACAACTGTGTTCCCCATGAACATTCTCAGATTCATAATCAGTGCGAAGATCTATGAGGTTACAAAGTAGAGGTTAGTCAAAGGCACATCCAAAAATTACATTTGACACATGGCCACGTTTTGCAAGTTAGCATTCTACGTGACAGGTTGCAAGCCTATCACCGCTTATTGGAACACTAACTGGTGGCACGTACGTAAAAAAATGTATCAACTGTCTTTATAAATGTTAGCTGAAAAGCGACAAAAAATGGTTTTCTACCTAGTTACAAGAAATCTTTGTAATAATTACAGCTGTTTATCAATCAGCAATCACGTTTTCTTTGCTTTTATATCTGACTAGTATGTTGGTCCGATTGTCAAGATGCGCCTGCGCAGCGTCACGCGACTCGCGCCGCGCCTCAAGCGCGACGATTATAATTCCGAGCTCCGATCAACAAGAAAATGGACCTCCATAAATTTATTAGACATAGTGTCGGCTGGTTCGCCCCAGGCTTGCATTATGTGTGTCAAGAATTAAGCATTATAATGCCGAGAATGTTTTACGCCGCCAAACGTTATGTTATTGTTAAAAGCGTCAACGTGATTTACTTCAGATTAAAATAGACAAAAATGGCAGTTTATTTCTGAAAGATGTATCATTTACGGCTTACAAGTGTGTTGTCAATTTTGTTTTTGCACGTGATACTGCACTCATATGACACAGTTCAAACAATAAAACTCATTTTGCCGTTGATATAATTGAGTGGCCGTCAACCGTAGATAGATTATGCGCAATTTGCAGGTACGAGCTTTTGATCCTAAACAGAGATACTGCGCCCACGTTGACCGCGAGGGCAAGTTATAAAATGTAAATTTATTGCGCGATATTTTACATAAATTCAAATTGGCCGCTATATATCGATGGCCTTAAGTTACGTCACGTAAATATGCCGCGCACAATTATTATAATTTTACTATAATCGCAGTCATAAGGACGTGCGAAAAACAATTTTAAGGGGAATATCACGTTCTGATTTATGGGTATTGTGTGTGGAAAAAGTTTCATTCCTTTATAACATGACCTGCAAATTGCTATATTAAACACTGTTTTGACTTCTTGAAAGGATAATCTATAGAAAGAGCAATTATCTACATTGTAAACATCTGCATCTACTGACAGAGGTTTAGTACAACTCTAATCAACAGTGATTCATCTAACGAAACGAAAAATAATTATACGTTGTCTTCTCAGATCTTACCTGAAATCGTGTTTTTAATTACAATCTACGTTTTTTGATTTATTATGGACATTGTCGATGATTTATGAAATTTCAAAGCATTTTTTATTTTATTTTATTCAACATATTAAAATACAGTTACATCTGTTAGTTAGTTAGTTTGTGTGGGTAATCACACTCATCAGCAAATTAAACCAAAATAAACAAACATGCTCACTACTGTATTCCCCGTCATCTTTGAGGATACCAAGTAGGGGGTAATCAGAGGCGCTGACAAACATTACATTAAACATAAATAAATAAATATTGCTGGAAATTTTCACTCAGCATCACCTTGCCCCAAAGTAAGCAGAGCTTGTGTTATGGAAACTACATGACTGATATACCCCTAACATTATTTTTGGAAATTCATACATTTTATACGTATAAAACTTTCTTAAAATTATTAGCGTTTTCGAACCATTTATTCGATACTTCATTATTCAGACTAATTACTGGGTATCGAATCGCAATACTAACTTTAGATTTCCAAGTCGTCGCTACAAACGCGTGAAAGTGAACACCTTTCATACAGCTAGTTCTAATTAAATCCAGTTAGCCTATAATTATGTCTTTGCCCTATTTGTTCGGTTGAATTATTATCCGTGATTATAGAGACCGTGTGTTTAAAATTCAATGTCTTTAAGGCAGAATATCGGAAGAAATTATTCCTCGAGGAAAAGTTGAAATCGAATAGTGAGAATTTAAATTTTTGATCAAATAACACCTGAAATGAGCATTACTAGCTTTGTCTTTGATAGACTCGTAATTAAAAGCAGTTATTACTTATTAGACCATGATTGGTAGAGGCGTGTCTTACGTACCTTTCAACTGTTCTATTATTTAAACTTTCTATAGGGGCCCTTATACATTTTTCGTATAAATGTCACGAAATATAGTGTATATTTCATGACACTTATAGGATTTTTTTTATAAACAAGTTAATTTTTACAAAATTGTATATTTGTTAAGAAAAAAATCATGCCGTGTTTTTTCATCATATACATATATTAGACCCTTAGTGCATTAACGTTTATTTGTTTGTCTGTTTATATTTTAAAAACGGTTTATAATCCGATTAAATGGCTGCTTTTTTTCAATCGATTGGATGGTTCTTAGATAGTTTTTAGTGTCAAAAGTCACAAGAGGTTATGTATTTAGGTAGGTTTATATGTTTTATCCAATATAACGTCACTGTGTATGTTTTTATTGTCTATACACCACCGTCCTTTATCGTGCATGTCAATTCCTGTCCATCCAAAGGTTGTCTGGAAGAGATCGCTAAAAGCGATAAGACAGCCCATTGTACTCCCGCGATTAGCTTGTAATTTGATGTGTTATTTGCAAGCAACATATTATGTGGTGTACAATAAAGAGTTATCTATCTATCTATCTATCTTTATACGATGACAAACACGTTGTAGCTTTAAGAGTATTGAAAAAAATAAAAGTATCTGTTGTGCGAGGAGATGATTCCGGTGTGGTTTTATGAAAATCACAGGAAATCAAACAATACCCTATATCTTTCACACTCGCTAAAGCATCCGAACAATTTGCCAACGTCCAAATTAAAGTAAACGCGGCGTGTTCTCCACATATAAATCAATCCACTCGACTTGTCCGCTAAAATTTGAAACTCAACTTTAACATCATGGAAATACGACTTATTTTAATCGTATCATTATAACGCAAAGAGGAGAGATGAACCATGTTATCTTGTTAGATACCTATATGTACTCTGGTCTCGTGACGCGTCGCCAAGGTCTTTGCTCTTGACTTAATGTGACTTTTATTACATTCCACTTCCAGCTTCATTGTGTGGTCCCCTTACAGACGTTTCAGTTCTTTCGGAGTCTCACGTTTACAGGTATTCGACACTTTTGAACATTGAGGAAAAGTAATATTACATTATGGTTTGTTTGTTCCCAATTTAAAAAAAAACTTTACCGAGATCTATGTTTATTGAAAATATTACATTAAAAAAAATCGAATGAAGTTTTTCTTTTTTATATATGTCAGGCTGGGCTAGTTCCTTTATGCTAACTAAATGGCAATGTATGTCAAATGTATGTCCGGAAAACATTACGAATCCGCATTTTTGACAGTAATTTCATATTATTGACAGTCTTAGATCTAACTAACTACCCTATAGCACTGCGCCATCTATATGACTTTTAAGGACTATATAAGGACAACCAGTAAGAAAACCGCATATTAAAAAACGCATCATCATCAATAAAAATTCACGTCCAATAGTCTTGACTCCACACTAGAAGGCCCTGTAGTATCAAGAACTACGCGTACCATGGTATCAAAACTCCCAGACTAAACAAATATCTGCAAAACATGCAAACGTTTGTCCCGTAGTGGGAAATAAACACGCGTCTTAGCCGACCACTCGCCACGCCACCGAAGTCTTCAATATGTTACAAAATCGAACACACAAACATTTTTAAACCAGCTAGGTTCACAATAGCCGATTGTTTCGTTATAGGTGCAAAACAAACAACTATCCAATCAGAAGACAATCAGCCATATGCTGTGACAAGCATAATGGGGCAAACGGGCGGGAAATGACCAACCATCCATCAAACCACCGCAAGCACCGTTTTCATTTTCACCGTGTTTTAAAAAAAATACACACCCTTACACCCTCGGCGATAAAGCCGTTGCTACACCCGCTGCATATTTCGACAAACATGTAAAGTGCATTTAAGGGGAGGTTGTGGTCTCCGTAATGATGAGCGAGTAATATTCCTCTTCCGGCATGCATTAGGTAATGAACCGTAATTGGTTTATTAAGGCTCTGAACGTTTTTAGTGTGAAATGCATTACACGCTGCGTCTAGTCACTTCCGGTGCATTTGCGAGTTATTGACTACAAATGGGAGAATCTCAATTATTAAAATGGATTGTGATAGTTGTAGACCCGACAGTCTGATGCATTTGAGAAGTAACCGCCCGTAGTTTATCTCAAGACGTAGATGGAATTTGTGGAGTCATAGTGAGGCATATTCAGTGACATAATTTACTCAGAGATTTAGAATAAATGTGAAACAAATGTCTTTCGCAGTGATGCTTATCAAGCTTTGAGATATGACGACATTAGTAAAAGTAGTCGCACCACGAGAAGCAAGGTGTTGGTTCGATATGGCTGCGAATGCTTACATGATCTGTAGTTTATGTTTCTTCGAGTGTTTTATTGTCCTGGTATGGTACTATTATGACGAAGTGTAGGAACACCTCGATACCCTACATACTTAATAGTTACGAGAAGATGGTGGATTGGGGTAGACTATCCCACAATCACTAGGATTTTATTATAAGCCCCGAACTAAGTAGGAAAATGAGTGACTGTTGTCATTTTCAGTGACCCACTGGTTGATACTACAACTGGATAAATCGACATTATACTAACGGCTATTGTCATCGGGCTATTGATGACAATAGCCCGTAGAAGTTCTTCCCCAAAGAGTGCTATGATAATCTATTTTGAGCCATTTCCATTCACCATATTGTTATCGATCCATCAGGAAGCCTTCCTACACTGCGTCGTCCGGTTTGTGCTTGTTATTCGAGAACCTATCTTCCCTAGTGGTGTTCGGTTAAGCGAGCTATATGGTCTGCCTAATGCAATTTGAACGTGCTATTGCTAAGAGCTATGTCGGTGAATTTAGTTCTTCTACGGATTTCCTCGTTTCAGACCTAATCACAACTTTGAGCACAACAACTTCGAGCAATAATATAAAAATAAAATACTTTGAATAAAATACTCAGAAGAAAAATACAACTTGTTCAGTGGAAAAACACAAACATGGACTAACGGTCCCCTTGTAAATGGAAGCTCTGTGGAACGCGAGCGCAAATTAATTTTCGCCACAATTACGCGCTCGCGTTTCTAATTGAGACATCAAAGAGTTCGGCGTCTGACTGTCGCCAGTCGGGGCTCGATTAGATCATTTTGCTTTGTTCAATTTGCCTTTTAATCCGCACGATTGTTGATCATGTACGCTCATAAAAATAACAAAAAACTAAACGATACTTCTATGTGGTAAAATATTCATAAACATTCTGCGCTTTTAGAAGAGATCTTCTTTTGTTTCTCTGGTGTCACAAGCTTCCATAGGTTACGGTAACCGCTTACAGGTGAGCATACTTGTTTGCCACTTAATTGTATAAAAAAAAGAAAAAATATTATCTATTAGATATTTTATTTATTTAGTTTTTGTCTTTTGTGGTTTATTTTTGTTATATTTTACACATTGACCATATTTGGTTTATCAACCACATTATATTCTATTCTCTTCTATAAAAAAACGTTCCGTACCAAGTTATCATAATAATAATACAATAAACCAGGACTATAAATGTTTTTCTTTTTTTTGGAAGTATGATTGAAATGAGTCGGTGAGTCGAAATAAATTTCAATTTAGCTAGTATTCTGTCAGCTAACTGTGATAAGGTTTTATAGTAAACAAAACTTAGTAAAGTTCGTTACTTTTGTTACCTTTTGTGGAAATTGTGTTACTAGCTGAACTTGTCAACTCACACTCACTACCTATGTGGGCACGATCGACTGAACTGTTTTGTGCGTGTTGCTGTCATTGGCCAATATTGAACAAACAACACTCGATTAGGTAGGTTTCATGAATACATATTTTTTTACTTCGGATATTAAGGGGTCGGTTGCGGATATTTTTCAGATCTACAACCAGATGTAGGTAGTAGCGATATTTCCTTAAGCTATATCCCTTAAGTCAAACCAATTCTAATCTTAGTCTGGTAATAGTTGATCCTAATGCATTTTAAGCATTTTGCCTGTCATCATTCATGTATATTTAGTCGTATTGTCCATTAAAGTGTTGGCCTGCGGCGACTCCGTAGCGGGCAACCGCAATATGGGGTCACTCGATAATGCCTGCGTAATTACCCCACCATTACCTACCGGTAGGGTTGCCATGAAAAATAGGTTGTAAAGCCGATTTTTCTCACTAACGTCGAATATTGTTGACAAAGCGGTTCCTTCTTTTTGTTGTGCGAGCGAAGCAAGAGATATATAAGTTAAGTTGTACGAATCCGCATTTTATATAGAAAGCTGCTACGCAAGAGCTGCGGATTCGATTGCCGCTGCGTGGCAAATGTTTGTATATATGTATGTGTCCAACGATAACTTTTCTATGAGATTTAAAACATTTAGAAATATGTAAAGCTAAAAGAATTAATCATCACGGTTTTTTGTAGTAGGAGAAAGGATAGTTTTTGATGAAAAGGGGAAAACACATACTGAAAAAAAATCTGCTCATGTTGGTGTAATATAAAAAACGTTCGATTGCACATTTCAAAATTTCATTTTCATTTTTTTTTACTTTATTAATTTAAAAGCTAAAATGTGGAAAAAAGTTAAAATGAAATGTTAAAATACTCCTACTACGGTAACTCAAGTGACACTATGATCACTTGAGTACTCCATTAAATACCTAAAACTGATTCATCTGTTGCTTATCCCTGTGGCGACTAGACGTACCTATTGTGAATAACGTCAAGCATTTTCCGGCTAGTCTTCAGGTGTTGCCATCCCTATAACTCGTTGCATGCTCAAACACCGCACTTCTTGTTACCCGATCAAATGTCTCGGACGTGACTCCGCTGCTACCAATGCGAGACGCATTATCTAGATTCAATAAAATATAAATTATTCACAAGCGCGACCGCAAGGCGCCTTTATCAAACCTCAAGGGCAGAATAAGTACTGGATAGTCATAATGACTACATAATAAAGATATGACAGGTATAGGTATATCTTCAAATAGAACTTGCATTTCCAGTCGACAAATTCCATAAGATTAAATAATGCAATTAGCCGTATATTTTAAATTATTTCAGGCTGACATAAGTTTTCTAAAAAATTCAGGCATAGGTAGATACAGCTACAGGCTGAAACATTATCATAATAATAATTTGTATGAAAAAACAAAAATTATGACTTTTTATGAGACCTGATTATCGTAATATCATATTTGCAGAAAATATTTTTTATCATATTTGTGAATTTATGAACTCACATTTTTGTTGGCCTCAAATAAACCCAAATATCATATACTTAACTTTTATCCTGAAATATGGAATTAAAAAAATACCAAAATTAATAAGTCCAGTTCGATGTAAATCAAACGACAGTTTCAACGTCCCTTTTAATTTTTGTCAAGAGTTTTATTACACCATGTACGATAAATATAATAGGCAATCCGATTTTGTAAACATGTACATAAACTAAATATAATTCTCAAATATTCGTATTAGTTGTAACGTAAAGAACATGTGTTCCAAATTGAAACAAATTCGACATATTTGTTTGTAAAACGCATGGGACAGAGCAGGGTGACAGATGGGAATATACCAAACAAAATCATACTAAATCATTAAGATAAAATAGTTTCAGCCAATTGTCTTTTGAAGGCACAAAAATCATTTATACAACGTATATATAATCAAAATTACCTTTAGCTCGGAAAAAAATCCGCCATCACATCGATAATGTTGCATCGATTACGACGGACTGAAAGGTGTTGGATCTGAATTAATGGCCTCGTACAATGCCACATCAATAACAGTGCGTGTTTGTTGGTTACAATGTGGGGGGATCTTGGACAAGGTAGCTTCAGGACGTGAACTACTGCATGACCTACTTATACCGAACCAAATTAGTGTTCATGATTGGCCAACGCGGAAGATGTATTTGACATTTATTTCGAACTCGATTTTAGAAGCAAGCTTCACAGCTTCGCCCTGTGTGGTACCTGGGTTTAAAGTAAGAAACATCATCCTAATCGGTTTAACCGTTACTAAAATTATTTGGCTATAACATCCATACATTTGCATTAAATAATATTTAGTAGGATCGTTTCACCTTCACAATTTATTTAATGTAAGCTAAACGTTATTTGCAATTTTCGTAGACACGGGCAGACGTATTAACAAATACAACGGTGAAGAATATTGTATTCAGAAATTTTCATATCCATAGGTTCACTCGTTCTAGAGAAGAACCTTCTGTGCTATTATGAAAATTTCTAAATACAATATTCACTCGTTCTAGAGAAGAACCTACTATGCCTATGCCTTTAGTAAAGTTCAGATTATAGAAAACCTTTTAACAGCGGTTTACATTGCGTAAGATATGATCATAAAATATAACAGCCTTAAGCAAGAAAAGTGCGACTAAACAGGGTAAAGTCTTCTGATTGGCCGCAGGTCTATAGGAACAATTGAGTAAACCCTTTAACTGCAATTTGCGTAGTGGCAGCTCCTCCGACAATTTGTGTCCGTCGCCGTCGCTTTCCGTTACTCGGTAAACGCTACTGGACTACTCTGTGGTTCCCAGTTAAACGCACAGTTGTCCGGACGAGTGAGATACATGCTAATTACGGGCAATTTTCAAAATCGATCGCCAAGCTTTCGCTCTGCTTGTGGCTTCCTGCGTTAGCTCTTTAACAGTTTCTTGATAAATCATGAAGATTTTTCTCCAAACACTATCACGAATTAGATCGAAATTAAGTTGTAAAATCTGGGATTTTCACGCACTACCATACTACCAGCGATGATAAGACGCAACGAGGAGGCAGTGCATTATGACCACTCACTATGATGAAGACTCTCGTGATGAGTCGGAAGTCAGTCGGTGTTTTTACTACCTATTTATACATACCGAATGAAAAATAATGTGGAATTTCTCTTTTGTGTTGAAATGCAACAGAAACAATGCATTAGGTGAAATATTGGGAGCAGATGGAAGTTTCAACGAGCTACCATTTAATAAAGGTATCATGGAAGTACCGAGCTTCGAGCTGATGACTGGTTGCGCAAGAAGGCCGCAGTTAGATCGAATTATCGTTCGATCGATGGCGTCTAGATTGCATCTCAATAATCCTTGCTCGAGATATCGGAGATTGCGAAGCGTGCTACTGCGCGTCTTCCGGGAGTCGTTCTAATGAAATGCTGAAAGCTTTATCTTGTCTTCAATCACGTACATCCTCGGTTATACGTTTTATTTCAAGCATGTCACGGGTGACGGATTAACACGCGCTAATAATGGCATCTTAAGAAGGGCATTAGGTATGCACCGCTCTGTTGGCGACGGCTTCGACTGCACCGGTGACCGTCGAGACGCGGTAATTGATGACGTCGCGGGCAACCAGTGTCCGCCCATTTTCCGTCAATTTTCGTCGCTTGAGTGATGGTGGAGCGTCCCGCCCTCACCCCCTCACCCCTCCCCCCGGAGACACCCGCGACGGCACGCGCCGTGCTAAATTTAAATAAAGGAGACGAGGCAAAATGCGGCAGAGATTTGGCATACTTTATAACGTTTAAAAGTGGACCGCGTTGTCTTAATAGGTCTGCCGCCATACGCTATGAATGAAGCGTAAAAAATATTTATCAAAGCAATGAAACCGAATGGAATCATGCATGTTGACACTTCGGTCTCAATGATTTTTCAGACCATGTTACTTTAAACTGGTTGTATTACCAGTTTGAAGTGACGTGGCCACAAAAGCACCAGGTAATATTATACTAACCTGTGGACAAAATGTTCACTAAAAAACGTAAACGTGGTACATGCAACTGTGCCGAAATATCGGGAAATATTAAAACTCACAAATCATGGTAAATATCCCGTTTTTAGTAAACATTTTGTTGATAACCATGATAGTTTCAAAAGTTTAAAAAAAATGGAGCTCTTTCAATTGACATTTGAATTAATAATTGCTATATTTTTTTCCCTATTAGTAATGTATCATACGAGGATACAAAGTCAAAGTCAAAATTCATTTATTCATTAAAATCCCAAGGACCACTTTAAAAGTCGACAAATTATGTCTTAAATTTTTATAATGTTTTGTATGTAATATTATGGGTAATTACAGATATGGTAAAATAATATTACAAAGTTAATAAATTATTATGATGTCAACATATGTATATGACTCTTTGATATTTTGTCTAATGAATACTAGAAACAGTTATGTTACGTGGAATTATTATTTAGACAACTTTATTTTTTTAAGGACGTAAAACTGTATGAAAAAGATGATTAGGACGAAAATTTGGATGTCGATCATCAAGGAGCCATTAATAATAATAATATACCTATTCATTATTTCAGATAACTAAAGTCTAACTTACATATTACGGTTTTCTTTAGGAATAATAACATATAAAATAAATAATGGCACACTAGGCCAGTCGTCCTCAGATTTTCCCCAACTTCCTTTAAATGGGATGATCTTGTAGCGGGCGGCCGCTGTCAAGGAATGTGAGCGGCATGATACGTTAATCATACATTTGTGACAGTTACACTCAAAGATTTCGACGACTACAAAAAAAATTGGCTCTGGTAATTTTGATTTGTCTTGTTGTAGTACAATTTTAAACGGCTATCATTTTGTCACTGCACATGTCATGTGATAAACACAGAAACCTCTTGTCCGTCTGAGTATAGGCCCGTGATTCCTTTAGAGATCATTTTGAAATTAATAGGGTTACGATTCGTTACTTAAGATAAGCCCTAAACATAACTTAGGTAACGTAGATTAAAACCAACCGATATAATTTGGTCAAAGTGACAGATGACGTCGAAAATAAAACCCGTGATTTTTTTTTACTCGTATTAAGTATGGACCTAAAGTTTGCACATAAAAAAAATCAAATATAGAACACGATTTCATGACCTTACAATTGAAATACAAATCTGCGATGCAATGGTGCTTCAGTTAATAAATAATTCACCCTCACACACCTAAAGCATTCCTCCATTCTGAAAAAGTAAGAATTATTACCTCCACCCTAAAGAGCAAAGTCAGCATAGACAAAGAGCTACCTAATCCTAACAATAGCCCAGGGGATATAAATAAGGGACCACTTAATGAACACATAAACTGAAGAGAGGTAGCGATCCGAAAGACAGCCTCGTTGTCATGGCAACCCCGCGGCTAACGAAAACTGCTGTTTGGGGTTGCAGTTGAGTGCCTCCTGCCTATCTACTTAACAGTACGTACCTTCATAGTATCATTCTATCAACTGTAGGTACGCATCAAAATATCAACGCTGTAAGTCAACCAACCTTCATATTTCTATTTTCTAAGGGTTGCTCTTAAGCGCTCTATGTGCGTGCAAAGATGTGAAGTTTGGTGTAAATATCAAAAGTTTTAGTACTTCTACTTTTGTTTTCAGTTTTTTATGCTTGCCTAAAATACAGAGTAAATACCAATTTGTATCAGGGCCCGGCTGAATTGTCGCGAACTTTGACAACCGACCGGGCATTTAATCGCTATCGGTACACAAGGTACTCACTCGACATGTTTATGATTCACGATTAATCCACATAGCTACTACAAACTACTTGCAAGTAATAACATGACGCCTCAACCTTATAGTCAGAACTATTGTTGTGCCTGGCTGAGAACAATCAATAATACGTAACGAGCCGAGCTAAGGTTGATGAGAGGCATCATGCAAACACGTGTTGCTGAGTTACACTCCACAGTTTAGATACAAAAATATACCTACAGTTACCTCGCACAGGTTGACTGCTTGAATTGGTAGAACGCGCTGCGTTTGAAGGCCAGCGCGGGATGTAGTGCAAAATATGGGTGCGGATGCTCCAATATAAACTTAATCCAACTAAGCTTAGAATCTTTGGTAATCGTGGAGTGAGTCTTCTGTACGTTAGTTTTATTGATTACTCTGTGGTATTGTGCCTGGCTGGTTATAAGATGGTTTTGTGTTATGTTATATAAAATATTAATATATACCGATTTCGTTGTCACGGGACATATACCATGGAGCTGGGCTATGACTAAACACATGGCCTTACTTATAAAGTTTTAAACAGTTGCTTAGCTGAACAGTGTTCTGTTGAATTTGAAATGACACAAAGCTGTGTTCAGTTAGTCGACTGTTTGAAAATATTTATAAGCAAGGCCCTTAATATGAGTTGTTTTATACTCAAATAATAATAACCAGTTGCCCATTGGTTGGTGATTTCCCAATGGTTTTTTTCCATTCGAGATATGTATGTGCGTATTTACACGTGCTCAAAATGGTTTAAGAAAACAGGTAAGTATGCTCAAGAACTGGAAGTTGTGACAAAGGCTGTGATTCAAAATGCGACGATGGACAAAACGTGGGAATTCGCCAAATATAGTATTTATACGACACCTTTTAAGAATGACTAGATAAGCAACGCCATTGGTGCTTAAGATATGCCTTTGAATAAGGCCTTAGTAAGGAATTGTGATAGAATAAAAGAGTATTCCATGCGCTTCAAGACATTTGTGTAAGCAAACTTGCCAGGTTCTCGTCCTTATCTTCATCATCAACAGCCTTTAGAATTTTTGCTGTACATAGGTATCTCTCAAAGAGTCTTTGAGATCTTGGGCTACTTTGGCTTGATCCAAGATATCATCGGTCCACCGAGGCCTACCGACACTACGTTGTCCGAGTCGTGATCGACATTCGAGAACCTTTCTTCCCCAGCGTGTGTCGATTCTGCGAGCTGTATGACTTAATTGCCACTTCAACTTGTTAATTCTAAGAGCGATGTCGGTTCCATTCTAAATAAGTAAAGAATACAAAACATATCACGATTAAAATAAGTGTTGAAATGATGAATAGAGCGATTGCGTTCAAATAATTGCTGATAGGCGATTTCGTAAAAATGCGGCGAGTTAGCCAGCCGGTAATTATCATGAGCCAACAATTGCATGTTGTCAATTAATAATTAAAGGTATCATACATCTTTGCATAAGTTCATTATACCGGTATCTGGTATCGGTAATCGGGTATGAAGTGGACGTTTACTGTCGCGTGCAGATTCTGATTTATGATTCTGTATGGAGAGATTCATGTGGGCATCAAATGCGTAGACAAGAACATACACATTGTAAAATATAGAAAAATATAGAGATGATTTAAAAAAATATATGAAAGTTCAGGCCTCTAGCTTTATCCACAACGGAGTTACAGGGCGGTCAAAAGTGCCGTGAGTGGCTTCGAGAAAAGGATGGTACTGCTGTGCTTTGCTCGACTTGGCGGAGACACTGCCGTGTCTCTAGATTTATACAATTATGTATAAGTAAAGTAGGTAAATACAAAAATACAGAAGAAAAAACCAGCTATCTAAAGACCGTTACTAAGATCTATAGATAACACATTTCTCTCCTTATCATTTCACTTTTATTATTTAGAGCAGCCTTGAGATTTGTCCCGCAGTGGGAATTGAACCCGCACCTCTCGCGGCTCAGTTAGCTACTCCGCACTCAAAATGCAATCATGCAAATAATCAACAAAGTTAAATCTGGCACTCACACATATACAAGCAGTGTGCATAGACTATGTTGTTCTGTGTTGGGCAAATACAGTGATATCGGCAACGGGACCGGGTTGACGCTGGCGGTAAATCGCGCGAAGGCGAAGGCGGGGCCAATCGATACAGCCGCGATAGCCGGTGATTTACCCACCAAATAATAAACGAACGCATCCAATCGAATGCGGTTATCGATAATTAATTTTGTTACTCGCCTCCCTATGTTAATTAACTCCGTGAGAACGATACGAAAGCTAGGAATAATCAAGCGTTGTAATGTTTAACTTTGTTATGTATGTTACACATTGAGGGTTAAATTGATGTAAGAATAACTATGGATATGGAAGATCTGCTTTCTAAAGAAGGAAACGTAGATGAAATGTTTTATCAAGTCGATTACGCTTATACACGTGGAACGCTACATGATTTAATCTGGATAAACATAGCGAAAACTATCTGAGCAAATCTCATACGTATTGAGAAGAAGTTTTAATCTTACCATAAAAAAAGTAAAGTCAGTGCTGACTAGACTAAAACGCTGAAAGAAAAGTTATATTTCAAACAATTACAAAAATAACTCTGAAGCTAAAAGTGCCTGCGCGGCTTGTAGGGTCGCGCGATAAGCGACGGCGGGCGTCACGCTGCCTACACACGACGGAAACGCTCCGCTCATGCATTATTCATACCGAAGGCAAATACAAATAAATAGGCACGGAATAAATACAAACAGGCTGAATGGAGCCACGGCGGTGGGCGGGGCCGCGCGACATAAATATCGGCCGCGCTGTCATAAGAGCGGCGAGCCGGTCGCGGCTATTTTGGACTCGTGACGCTTGCGACGTGGTTTGTCTCAGCAATGGTAACAAAATCATTAGTGTTTTTTATTGTTTTCGCTATCAATCTAAAATATTGGTGAGATTTGGGTGATTCGAATAAATACTCGACTCCATACTAGTGACTTTAGTTTACTATCAAGGAGAAATTAAAAAATGACGGTGTAGAGTTTTGATCTTTGAATTGGGTAATGAAGGCAGGTAGGGGCTTAGCGTCTTCGAATGCGAAGCGATATCCAAAATCTTTGCCTTAAACTCAATAAGACCTTATGGTTAGGCGCCGGAATTAGTGTTTCTTATAAAAAAAAACATCAAAACTTTACTGTACATTACAAAATGCCAACACAATATCTTTGTAATTATCGTACACCAAATGTAAAATAAATGTTATACATTGCCAACCAACAGCGGTGATATGTGGTATCTCCTGATACTATCACTATTACACAAAGTATGCTTACAATTTTCATGACGAACACCTCTGTTTGCAAACAATACATTAAGGTTTACAGAGTTCTAGGTAGAGCATTACAGGCTATGCTGACATTTAATCAGACCGCAGCTATTTATTACCATAATGTATAATAATGCTGGACGTTTTTTTTTTTTAACAAAGCTATTACGGACAAAAGCGCAGTTATTACGTATTGAATATTTATCTTAGCTGCATTCGAGCGACGTGCTTACTCTCTACCTACTTCGACGAAATTACGTCCAATTTATTTCTCAAGGGCCACATTATAAGTTTTTAAAGTAATTTACAAACAATTATATCATCATAATTTTAATAATCGTCACAATATTCTCGATTTAATCAAATTAACCTGTTTTAATGAGGACAACCACCCGATAACATATAGCACCTACATGTATTCGTATTTTCATAATCCTGAAACTGGTTCTACTGTGTTCGTCTCAAGAGATCATATTAGAATAGATCGTGATTATAATAATTTGCAAGAAAAAAATAGCCAGGTGGTTTTGTTTTAGCTAATGGAACATAATTGGCAAGTAATTTGTGGAACATCAAATTTTAATTGAAACTCTGAGTGAATTTAGCTACGGACCGGGAGAATAGCCGTCGCCCACTTGTCCGCTGCTCGTAAATTGCGCGAATCGCCATAAATTGCACAAAATCGCCAATTACAAGGATAATGTCGGGAGCGAGCGATGGGTGCGCGGGCGCAGAGAACAGCCGCTTTATGACGTGCCAAAGTCAACCCGATCCACTGAGCGCTGGTTTACGAAAAAATGGCAGCCGTAATTTTATGACGGTGATCACGCTACTCCACCTTATCTCAGGTATATTTCATTTACTTCTTCCACGTTTCCATTAGTTATAGCCGCCGTATCACAGACTCCAAATCTTAAGAAACTAAAGCAACAGCTTAATGTCGGATAGGTCATCCTTAAAGAATGTAATAATTGGGGTCTTGATGTAAGAAAGATATTAATCATACGAGGTTCTCTTCATCACGTGTCATGTAATTGCGGTACGATAGCTGAAATTATTTTGCGATACAACCTCTTTTAAAAATAAACCTCAAATTTCTGTGTTTTGAAGCTGCGTAAGTTGTATTATAATATACATCGTTGAACTTAATTTTAGATTGAAGTCATTAGGATTTGATCTCATAAAATACCACGTCACAGACATCTTGTCAAACGCGATATTTTATCATTGGCTTTAAAGTATGATTTAATTATGTAGGTAATTCTCCCAAAAAAACTTAACCTAGACCTAGGTTAAGTTTAACCTTAAAGAGAGAAGCGCTCTACCATTCTATCCTATCTTACTTCCTTCCTAAAAATATAATAAATGCAAAAGTCTGGGTGTGTGAATGTTTGTTACCACGTATCTCCGTAACTACAAAACCGGTTTTGATGAAATTTTGAATGTTTTTCTGGAATAACACATAGGCTAATCTAATTTTCGAAAATCAATCCCTAAGGGGGTTAAACAGGGTAGTAAAGTTTCTATGGAAATGTTTATGCCTTGGTTCGTTCAAAACTCGGTACAAATATACTTTAAAATAAATAATAAAACATGTATTTTTCTTTTTTTCAAAACTACCCCTAGTGCAATAAAGTTCTGAAATTTGTATGGAAAAAAATATTCCCTGGTTTGATACACTCAAAAGTTGGTGGTTTATCAACATAACATGCCGGCGAAACCGCGGGCTTCTGCCCGCGGTTTCGCCGGCATGCTAGTTATTACATATTTTTTTTAGTTTTGGTGACTTATTAAATTAGTTATGGAAGATTAACATAGCATACCTAGATATTCAGGTAGAAAAATATTTTTAGTAGTAAGACCGGTAACTTAAAGTGAATGACCTTATGACCGCACTTGTCATAATCCCTCACGCTAAATACATAATGACGGCAATTTACTTTTCAAATTTTAGCACGAAAATCTCATCAAGTCTGGAATAATATTGTCCTTTAAAACACGAAGTCCTTTGCGGGCAGGATCGGCCGAATAAAAGGCGGTGTTATTATGTTGGTAAAACAAAATTCACCATAATGGCCTCATTATGTGGCGAAAATTGCTCGAAAGCTTTTTTGTGAGGTAATATAAATGTATTTGTAATAGCTTTTAGAAATATTGTAAAGAAGCAGGTCAGGAATCGGGTCGGCTGGCGTCTGATTACTGAAACTTAATTTATTTTGGTATAAAACTTTAAGATTGTCCGCCGCGGCGTGGGAAACGACCCTGTCGCCGGCGGCCTTTATTCACGTCATTATTTTCTATATTAGAATATATATTGAAATTAAGATTAATAGAGAATCGATACGGTTAATAATGCGGTCGTGTTCCTATACACAACTTATCGATTTATGAATAAGTTGTGATAACCAAAATTGATATCAATTTAAAGTGATCAAGTTCTATATTGACCTGACCCAATTGGTTCATTTAGTACGACGGTTAACGGTATATTACAATGTGAAGAAATGATTTAAACTGGTTGTTCCGTCAATATTGGCAAAAGTGGTCGTGTCTTTAATTTGTCAGTCGCCGCATTACCATAATTTTCCAATTTTGTTGAACATGAAGAAATAAGAACTACGGACATATTTATCCAGCATCTCGTATTACAGGTTTTTGTAAAGGTCAGTTTATTGTTTGATACATTTTGACGAGCGGAGCTTTGAAAATGCTACCAAATGTCTCAAGGCTTATTCCTTGTGACTACCAAGCTAAATCAATTCCTATAACAAATATCCCATCCAATCAATGAATATTAAAGACCGTGAATGGTACTAATAAAGTTTGTGAATGTTAATGAATCGCTTTCGGTTTGTGAGATGTGTCATAAAACGAGCCACTGGGTCGGGTGTCGCGCTCCGGGAGTCCGAGGGGAGCCCTAATTGATTTGTGCCCCAGGCCACAATCAAAACAGATCGTATTTTATAAGACGTATCGTGAAGAGGGCGAGGGTAGAGAAGTAGCGTTCGAGTTGGTCGGTGAAATGTTGTGCAGGTTCGATTCTTGTCAAGAATATTTTTTTACGAATTTTGTTCTCTGATAAATAAAACAAAACAAACATCTTACGACTTTAATACACATGATGCGCTACCTCACAAACTCTCAAGTCCATACATCCGTAAGAAAGAAAACACGCTCACGACTGTATTCCCCATGAATTCGGATTCATACCCAACGCGTATATCTTTGAGCATACCAAGTAGAGGGTAGTCAGAGGCACGTCCAAACATAACATTTGGCACATGCCCGCGGTTTGGAGGTAGCTTACATTCCATATGACAAGTTGCAAGTCCATCGCCGCATATTGGAACACTAACCGATTCGACCGCGTTCGAATTTTTGGTTCTAAAGCATGCCGGTTTCCTCACGAGGTTTTCCTTCACCGTTTGTGCACGTGTTAATGCACACATATTTTTTTCGAGTGGATATACATTAGTACTCAACCGGATTCGAACCCACGAACTCTGGATCGGAAGTCAGGGTATTGCCCACTAGGCCAACACGGCTCTTAAGTAAAAACTACAATACTCCAAAACTGACAATATAAAACCCAACTACAACTACAAGAAATATAAATATATCTGTGTAGTCACATGTCTAAAATATACCCATAGTTTTCAGCAGTGAAGCTACATCGTAGCTGTTGCAAATTCTAATGTGTTCAGTGATCAAACACAAGAAAATCAAATGATCATTTGATAAATAGTCTCGCTGGGGTGCGCCGCGCTCGTAATGCGGTCAAAGCGCGGGGTGCAGGGGTGTAGGGTAGCTATGCACCCTCTGGGAACTGATTATGTTTTGGGAAGTGCGCACTTCATTTGCATTAGTTGGTCCTGATTATTGCTTTAGAGGACATTATGGTTAAACGACTTTGCAATCTGTTTCTAAGTAAGCGCGAAGCAATATTACTGAGAGCTTCCGTACTCAGTAATATTTCGTCCAAAGTGCTGTCAGGTAGCTTTTTGAATCTTTTTTACAAAACTGGCTTTAACAAAATCACTTCATACAAGAGCCCAGCGACACGAGATCTTAAAAAAGTGGCATATTATGACATGACATTTTATTTTTATCCAACATTCGTTTGTGTTTTTTTCTAAAACTTGTTTTCTTGATAATTTACCAGAAATATGTTCAACGAAAAACTCTATGCTTAGTTTCTATGCTGACTCTATTGTGCTTAGTTTTGATGCCTGAATAAGTTTAGGCATCAAAACTAAGCATAATTCTCTACAATAGTATATTACTTCCCAATACAAAACGCTACATGTTTGCATAGAGGCCAAAAACGCGACATCATTTATCACACGCGTGGTTCGTCGTGGTACCGACTGCCGATCTACCGATAAATCACCCGGTGACTGCATTGCTGTGGTGAAAAATTGCCGATTGAAATAAACATGCCTTTGCTTCGGAATATAAAGCTGGCGTTTTTGTATACTTAGCTTGTGGTACTGTGTTATATTTTCAGATAGTACTTAGAGGCTTATTATTTTTTTCAAATTAAAAATTGTTTTTCGTTTGGTTCTTTACACTTCGACTGATGGTAAGTTATAAACTATGTTAAACATGCTCACCTAGTCGATGCTTATTTAGTCTTCGTCTTTATTCGAATGATCTGCATTCTACAGACTACTTCAGACAATATGCTTCCTTGTCATTAAGGTTTTAACTGAAGGGTGGTTATAAGCTACGGCCAAAGCCTACTACCAGGATTGGCTGCTCCTTTGACACTATCCAGCAAATACGTGTTGAGGGTTAAACGAATATTCAAAATGGATATTCGTAGTTGTAAATAATATCGATGTCTCGATAACAAGCCCGATCTCTAACCTCCATTCATTCAATTAGAGGCATACCGTGACACAGTGCGACGTGTTGCTGTCGTGTTCTCGTGATTTCACGACACAATGGGATTCCCGTCATGACTTGCAGAATGTGGGGCCATTCATGTTCTTTGCACCAAAGTAACTGTTGGTATACTGTGACTACGAGAGTACTGTAACTTCAGATGTTGTAATGATGATAAAACTAGATATTTTCTCTATTTTTCAATCACTTCTAGATAATACAATCTAATGTTTTTCTGAGCGCTGTCATGGGGTATTATTTGCCAATAACCTAAATATTGCACCGGAATCTATCGCTCTAGAAACTGCTATAGATTGTTTGTCCGCCTTGTGTCATTCTAAATGCGGCCTGCATTGAAAAAAGGATTTAAGTGATGATTGTAAACTGAAATGCCAACTGCAGTTCCTATGACATCCATATTGTTGGGTTTAGAATAGATAAAACTACACATTTTATTCTACAGTATTAAATCTGAGCTTTTATCAAGCCACTTAAGAGCTACATTCCCACAAAGATTCCCACTAATGGTGGGATTCTTATAATAATAATAATAACTAATTTATTTGCCCATTTGCTTAAACAATCCATGTACAACATGCTAAGTAGGTAGATACTAGATAACCACATTAACTTATAAGTATGTTTTGATAACTTGGCTCATACGGATATATTAGGTTGGGGAAAAAGTCTTTTCGCATTATTGTATGTATGAACTTGTAATAAAATCTCTTTGGCTATACTATTTGTATCTGGCTGGTTTTGGTATCATTAAAAGTTTAAATTTTAAAGAAGATAATTCCAAATTCAAATTAGGAAAATGTGTGATTTTTATTTGTTTTTCGTACTGTCAAGATGAGTGAATCTAATGAAGAAATTCGATACATTTTAAAATTTTACTACAAAAAAGGTAAAAATGCAACGCAAGCCGCGAAAAAAATTTGCGATGTTTATGGACCTAGTGCAGTGTCTGTGAGAGTAGCACAAATTTGGTTTAAGCGTTTTCAATCCGGAAATTTTGATGTCAACGATGCACGTCGCTCTGGTCGCCCTATTACGGATAAAATGGATGCCATTTTTGAAAAAGTGGAGCAAGATCGGCATATCAGTAGTTACGACGTAGCTGAAGAACTGGGAATTGACCACAAAACAGTTTTGGCGCATTTGAAAAAAACTGGGTACACAATAAAGCTCGATATTTGGGTACCTCACGAGCTCACTGAAAGAAACCTAATGAACCGTGTTCTCATTTGTGATTCTTTATTACGACGTAATGAAACCGAACCATTTTTGAAGAAGCTGATAACTGGTGATGAAAAGTGGATCACGTACGACAAGAACGTGCGAAAAAGGTCGTGGTCAAAGGCCGGTCAGGCTTCACAGACTGTGGCGAAACCCGGGTTAACTCGCAACAAGGTGATGCTGTGTGTGTGGTGGGATTGGAAGGGCATTATTCATTATGAGCTGTTACCACCAGGCAGGACCATCGATTCTGAACTCTACTGCGAACAACTGATGAGATTAAAACAAGAAGTTGAGAGAAAGCGGCCGGAGTTAATCAACAGAAGGGGTGTGGTTTTTCATCATGATAACGCTAGACCTCACACATCTTTAGCCACTCAGCAAAAATTAAGAGAGTTTGGCTGGGATGTGTTAATGCATCCGCCGTATAGTCCTGACCTTGCACCTTCAGATTTCCACCTGTTTCGGTCTCTTCAGAATTCTTTAGGCAGTGTCAGGTTAACATCACGAGAGGACTGCCAAAACCACTTGTCGCGGTATTTTGAACAGAAGCCCCAAAGTTTTTATAGCAATGGGATCATGTCCCTGCCTACAAAATGGCAAAAAGTTATCGAACAAAATGGTACCTACATACTTTAGTTAAATGTAAATAAACTATATTAAAAAATGTTTTGAATTTTCTTAAAAAATGCGAAGAAACTTTTTCCCCAACCTATTATATTAACTGCGATCACAGTCATGCCACTAAAATAACGAGTACATGGCCGACCTCTAACTCATAACTAGGTTTCCCTGTGTTTAGGATATCAGGACCTGGTACATAATAAATACATAGATATGATAAAAACATACGCTTCGGTAGTCGGGAAAAAGAAAACGGTATCTGTCCAGTCTATCACTGGGCTAAGTATGATAAAGTTTCATAACATCTTATGGTAATAAATAGATTCAGGGCCGTGGAAATATTGGACCAATAATGGTACAATTCATAAGGTACCATCCTGAGCAAGCACGAATAGCGACCTGCGACCCGTGATTTGCATACAATGCGTGCGTGGGCGACGCGGGCATTCCAGCGCACACGTGTCCATATGTACCATGTTTAGCTTTATTTTCATGTGTATTTTGAACAAGTTGTCAGGAACAGGTTCTACTTTGAAGCCTGAACGTATGTATTTTTATAACAAAAGGCATCAAGTTCATTATATTTTTAAATAAATGAGCAAGTAAACAAGACAAACGCAGACTCCCTAAAAGAAGGAGATAAACAAGGCATTTTCCTTGTTTATTTCCATGACAGATAAAAATGACAGATAGGATCAGATTTTAATGCACATCAAAGTAAAATATAGAACAAAAGTAATAAAAAAGTACTAAACCTTTTCTTTAAAAGGGAACTCTTTCAGGAGCAAACATTGTTTTGCTTTGCCTAAGAATATTAGAAAAACTTTAATCCAAGATGGTTATGGAGGTTTCTACAATAAAATTTTGTATTATGTATGATTGTTTGATTTCGAAATCTAAATTATTTAAGGCAACTCAATTACGGCGATCGAGTTCGAGATAGAGCCTACATGTAATTTTTAACTTTTTTCCGAGACTCTCCATGGAACTTTGAGATATGTTAGCGGCTACTTTGGGGGATATTTGATCGTAATTATACATTAATGAACAAGTAAGTTATTTTGTCTTAGAAGTCTCAGCAACACTTTGCAGGTCGAATTATCGTCTGTATTTCATGGATTACTCCTGCAGCTAATGAAGCTATTAGAGAGAGTCTAATAGCATGGAGTCAATGCCGTTAGAATTTATCTTAAAGCCAAAGATATTTTTTTGACAAGAAGTTACAAATTTACAATAATTAATAATCCAGTGCTTATAAAATCAATCTTGCTCCTCTACAGACCCTAACCGTACCTACAACAGCGATTTTTCGAATGATCAGATCTGAATGACAAAAACACAAAGAAACTAAGTTGGCTGGTGAGCTAATCCCCGATAGAACAATATACCCGCGGACGGTCAGAACGCGTCCAGAAATTTACTGTCCATAATTACAGGGTTGGCTCACTTAATTGCAGGCCCGCCGTACGTTGCTCGCTTTTTTATACTTTATAAAAATTGACTAATATTCATAATAAATAATGAACTCTCCGTTCTCAGGACGAAGGATTACGGCGTATAGATTAAAGATTATTTTGAGGGTTAATCGAATAATCAGCTGGTGAGTGCAACAACCACAAATAATGCTTCGTTTTTATTTTAAATCATATCTTCAAATTATTGTGAGTGAAAATTTGTATAGACAATAAATTAAATTAAAGCAAATTATTATTTCGAAGACCTTAGATGTCCCACGTATGATACCGACCATCTCGATACGTCGTTACGTTAACAGTTCTCTATGGACAACTTTTGATTTATAAGAGATGATTTCAACAGGTATCTCAGTTTTATCACTTTCACTTACCTACATTTGTGTAAATTTGTATACAAAATCACGCCATTTACGCGCTGCCTTGATGCCCCAGATTGCAGGAATGCATTTTGTTAAAATATATCATAATTTAGGGAATGGGGCAAAAACTGGCTAACCTCGTTGCATGTTGTTGCTGCAGGCTCTCTTTATAATTGTAGGGTCTCGCCCAAAAGCCTTCAATTATAAAATAATAGTAGATGTGGATCATAGTAATAACAATTATTATCACGCTCGCTATCATTATCGTTGAAATATGGCCGATGCGTTGAGTATGCAAACTTAGGAATTTGTTTTGCTTGTGTGATGCTGTTCGAATTTGTCTTTGATCTCGTAAATTAAATACGTACTCTATTTATGTTCTTTGAAAATTGTAAACATACTGTTTTCTGGTTTTTGTGATATATAACTGTAGTTTTACTGCACAACTCTTTGAATATAAAGTACCGACTTTTTATACTTTGTTTTAATTACAAACGATGTGTTGAAGAGCAAATCCAAGAAAAAGATTAAGTTCGCAAAACTCATTAATTGTATATAATTAGTTGAATTTAATTACCAAAAATGAGTAACAAAATAGCACCTTCAAAGATTATCTTTAGACTCACGTAGTAATGGATAAACATTTTGTGTGTTGTGGGTAATTACACATTTAGTTTGTTTTCCGGTATTTTTAACCAATCGCGAATAGATCTTAACTAGTCAATCGTGGACAAGCTGTGCTTGAGTTTGTTATACATTGATTCAATTCTTCTTGCAAACATAAAATCTTACAGTGATGTCACTTACCTATGTAGATAGGCCTAGACCCGATCAACGCAACAATGAGTCAGTCAGTGGCAAAATCTCATGATGTAATTGTTAGTTCACTTGAGATTTGGCAACTGGTAATAAGCCTTTTAGAAACCGGCCGTATACATGGTGAATCTACGTAATATAAATCTAACGAAAACCATAATCGTTTTTTATAAATGCCATAGGCTCAGCTTATAATGCGTAAATGTAAACTTGTAATGCGTCGATTTCAAATTCTCTTACAAGTGGAGGGCCCGCCTTTTCGCAATCGCAATCTTAATAAAGACTTCCTAGGTGTACAATCGTATTTTATTTTTATGAAGTCTCATACCGACCGCTTGTAACATTAATTAAAGACAGAGTTTCATGTTTAATTAAAGTTAATCGCTGAACAGATGGATCGTTGGATGAGATTCATGTCGGCGTAGCGGCGATGCTAGAACCTGTTTTTTGATATTTTGTTCTTTATGTCGTAATAGCGTACACTTATGATATTGATTGATTTTTTTTTTAAATTATTAAAATTTAAAACGCATAATTCTCAAGATGTGCGACAGTTCTGTCAGTAAGTTAATGCCAAGCTTCATATTTACAATGGAGCCTTAGTTTTGTAGATCAGTCTTGCTTCAGATGTCAAGATATTCTAGATTATTAATACCTATCTAATACAGATTAGTATAGATTCTCTATCCTTGGCATTGCCTCGGCAGCTTGTCGATTAATCATTCTTGCTCTACCGGATAATTCGGCAGTGATTCAAAAACAACATGTTATTATGGGATAAATCTCTATCTAGAAAAGCTAAGAAGGCCTAAGCGCGCCTCTGATTTATTACCATTTACCCTCAGCCATCGCCGAGTAGCTTTTGATTTGTGATTCTCAACATCGTTTCAATCTTCAGTTGAATTTTAATTAATGGCTTTAAAATTATATACCCTTAAGTGTGTAATCATACGGTGTACGTATTGATTATTGCTTTTAAAACGAAGATTTGAATTTATCACTGCTGGCGATGAAGAAAAATAAATAATTTTTGATCTGAAATATTTTTACTGATAAGAAATAAAGTCTACCAAAAGAAGCTCGATAAATCTGGACCAAGTGATCGATAGAACTTTGAAAATGGGCGCACCCCCATTTTCAAAGTTCTATCGATCACCTATCCTCAAATAAATTTATGAGCTTTATTCTATAGGGGATAACCATTTTAGTACTGTTTACATTTTGTTGTCATATTTTTTAATTACAATTGCATATTGTATATATATATTAGACTAACTTCTGCCCACGGCTTCGCCCGCGTTGTACCTGGATAAAAAGTAGCCTATGTGTTATTCTGATGTATAAGCTATGTTAATGTAAAGTTTCATCAAAATCCGTTCAGTAGTTTATGCGTGAAAGAGCAACAAACATCCTTCCTCACAAACTTTCGCGTTTCTAATATTTGTAGAAAGGATTAATAATCTGCTTAAAAGTTTTAAAACTTGACCATGTGGTATAGGTATCAGGTATTTTTGCTTAATTCTCGGTCTGACTCTACCCTCCATATCGGCACTGTAAGCTCGCCAAGATAATATCTTCATTTATTGCCTCCCCCCCCCCCCTCGTACCTATTATACCTCTGAACTCACCTAATAGTCTGGTACAAAGTGACCGCAGTGCAAGTACTAGCAGCCTTTGGTGACGATGAAACGATGGGTTCAAATGTTCTTTTAGATGCAGAATGTCCAATTCGCGAAACGTTCCAAATTTCCAAAATGTCCGAATCTCAGAATGTACGATTCGCAGATTGTCCAGTTTGCATATTATGCAACTCTCAGAGATAAATTATCATCTTTTATAATTATTTTTCTTAAATTATCTTGCGCCAATACAGAAAAAGTTATCATTATTGTAGTTTTCCATTCAATTTGTATTTTTGACATTTCCTGTCACTTCTGTTAATTTTCTGACAAAATACACTAAAAAATATATTTTGTTAGTGAAATTGTAAATTGTGGCACATTATTTTACTTTATACTTAACTACACGTAAACATTATTATTATTACGAGTTGCTTTTGACAAATTAAATAACTGTTCGTATAATGTTCTCCAATAAATAAATCTATCGTCAGACTATCTCGAGAATGTAGGCGGGGTGTTTTGCAAGAAATTAATGAAGTCTTCCGTGGAGTTTCGCGGTTTAATAGCGGCGATTAATTTTATCTCAACAACAGTAAGACCGTTAATTTGTACAAGCATAGCGAGCAGCATAGCGATTTTCTACAAAACATGTGAACTATGATATGGTGGAAAGAGCTTTAGGAAAATGGAGGATGTCTGTGATGTTAGTTCACTTGATACCAAGTGAGTGGTGGCAGTCCTCGAGTCGTAACGAGGTTGATATTTGTGAGATATTATAAAATTGATGTTTAAGTACATTCATATGAATTTTGCTTGTACATCTTCTTTACGCTTGCCCAACAATGCAGGTGAAATACAATTTGATTTACTTAACCGAACATATTATTTTTGTATCTATTGTATATTTGGGGGCAATAAATGTATTTTATTTCTTTCTTCGAACGTGTACTTGTTTTTATGTAGTGACTGGTGTCAATTTATTTATCTTGTCGTCTATACGAAGCCGAACCCTTACGCCACGCTAACATATTTCATACACATATTTCATAGAAATGAATACTAAAGATACTCTCTAAATTACTATTGATTACGCATTCCTATTTTTCTTATCTTTAGACAGATTACAAAATAATGTATTTAGATGACTGTGTCGTTTATTTCTAGTGTCTGACAAATGTATTTACGTGCAAATAGCGCCGGTACTCAAAGGTTGTAATTAAATTGTACGTATTCGATTATTTTTTCAATAAACAAGTGCTATGCTGCTGTTATATTAATAACTGAACGGTTGTTACTTCCATGAGATCGTTGCTCTTATATGGAAATTGGTACTTTATCAGTGTCTCAAGATAGGCTCGAGTCTCAGCTTGAGTTATTGTCAAAGCCTCTCTCATTTTTACCGCCAAGACTGTTTAAAATAGAATATGTTGTAAAATGTGAGTTATTTAGATATTTTTTTATACATCTAAAGTGACAAACAAGTAGGTATGCGGCAACTCTGTTCGTAAGCGGTTACCGAAACCCGCTTACCGAATTACCGAAAACGAAACGCTTGCAAGGTATCACTTACGCGTTGCCAACCCTGATATATAACAGGTGAAAAGTCTCATGTACCTGAGAGTACACTGTTTATAAATTAACTTGCTTAAATTGTACATAAACTGCAGAGGAAGTAACTCATTCTCCTAACAATACGATGAAAGCACAGACAGTAAATCGAGTTAAGACCCAGTTCCAACTCGCTGATTCTTTACGAGAGTATTCAATATAAAAGATACGCGGTCATAAAGTCACTCGCGGCGCACCGAGCGTCATCCATCAGAACTCGCAAGAGTAAAAAATGTGAAGTAGAAGCTTCGACAAGCTCACAAAAGCTCGTAAAAGCACTCGACTATTATGTAGTTATTGTTACGGGGTGGAAACACCATTATTACATGGGCTGGGTGGTTTATGTTGTTTGGCACGTCGCGGCGCGTCGGTGTTGTCAGCTCGCGACTCGCTGGGCCTCGTATGCATGCAAACGTACCTATGTATCTACAACAAGTTTATTTTAGCCTTTGTTTTATAAGCCGAGTTAGTCTGTTAGGTGGGATTCTGACTTATGATACGGAGGTCGTAAGTTCGAACGCGGTTGTTCACCAATGGATTTTCCATCCGCAAAATGAATGTGTGTGTACTCAAACCGGTGAAGGAAAACATCGTGACCGGCCTGCCTTAGAACCAAAAATTCAAAGACATGTGTCATCATATAGTGTTCCAATAAGAGGCGATGGGCTTGCAACCTGTCACGTGGAAAGCAAAACAGAGTTAATATTCCAAATGTAATGTTTAGATGAGTCTCGGTACCCTCAAAGATCAATGAATATGTGTTTGAGAATGTGCATCATGGGAAATACAGTCGTGAGCGTGTTTATTTGTTTGTTATTTGCTTTTAAAACTGTAAGTCAAAATGCTTTATATTAACGATATCATTCGATAAAGAAAGACCTTAAAGCAATATAACTATTTAGTCACAGAGTTATCGTAAGTTCCACTGTAATGAGTATTCTGTTAGAAGACATTGCGTTAGTTTGTATGGCAATATTCTGATGTGCTAATCTGGCTCTTAACACATTGTAATCCTAAAGTGCAAAAAATAATCTCAATATTATCTGCCAAGTGAACACTCAAGCACATTTCAATATATCAAAACACAATTCCGTCCTCAAGTTTAATCCTATTATGTTCGTAAACAGTGTCGAGTGGAGACATCTACCCGTCAAGTGAGCTTTCGACATTGTTCACTTGTGCTTTCATGGTACAGGAAACATTCTAGTGACCACCTTTATTCCGGGATTATACGAATTTTGCATAGGAAGCTGTCGCGAAATGTCCTGCATTGAATTCTACTGAATGAACTCCATGAATGGAGCTAAATCCTATCACAATACAGCCATATCTGAAAGGAATCACACGTGTTGTGAATAAGATTTAACAATGTTTTTGATGGTAATCCAAAGATTATATCTGCAAAATTTCGGTATTTAGAATTCATATTTTGGAAGCGTAAACCTGCAATCTGATAACAAATGATATTCTGACCTGTTGAGAAATATAGATTTTGTCGTACTTTTTTTGTGAGACTGCAAATATTTGATGTCTTAGTTTTGATGTTAAATTGTTTGGATGTTGATAGCTAATAATCCCCGTAACTGTTGAACAAATTTGGATGACATTTAAAACAGGTGAAGCTCGTGACCTAGAAAAACACGTGGACTAGGTACTTTTTACCTAAGTAACACGCAAGCCGTGTTAATAGGCTAGTTGTTATTATCATAAAAGTTTATTTATATTTCACACCGCAAAGAGAATCATTGCAATAAAGAAATACATCCTAATCCAAAATATAAAAAAAAACGTTGAAGCAATGATCTCATGCAAACCTTATTGACTCTAAATAAATAATAAACAACCAACAGACACATACATAATCCTGACCCCACACTAGGATTCCCTGTGTCGTGTATATTAGAAACAAAGAGTACTGTTGTATCACAGCTGATCCCGAACAAATATCTGCAGAACATGCTAACATTTGTCCTGGGATTCGAATCCGCACCTCTTGCATCGCAGCCAGCTACTCTCTCAACGCGCCACCGAGGTCGTCAAACATGCCTACATATAAGTTAAGACTGAAAAGGTCGGCAAAAACGAGAATAAAGGAAAAACTATGCATTGCAAGTAATCCTTCTACCCATAAACAGAATTGTCAGGCTTTTAGACATACCTACCTGAGTATTAGGTTAGCCAAAGTATCTGTTGCTTGACAAACCGTTAGTTAAAGGCGACAACCGGAAGTCGGTGTAAGATTGCTGCCGGAAACGTTGCACCCCTTCTACTGGCATTCGAGTATATTGCACAATGCAAGAGGGTGATTGTGAAATGCGATATATGGCCGGGACTTGACTGTGGCAGCAAACCATTGGCAATATTGCGTAAATCTCATATACCTATTTCAACAGCTATCTGGATTTCTTGTGTTGTAGTTATGATAAATGTTGATAGTGTGCGTATGGATATAGATTGAATAATATTATACAATAATTATAATGCTATAATGCCCTATTATCACGGGAACACTGGGTACGTTCTTATTTTTGTATATGAAGTGTAACCTGTGTTGGGCATCCTAATAATTAATAAATAAATGAATATATGTATGAACAAGCCGCTGTCCACGGCTTCGCTCGCGTGGTATGCGGATAAAAAGTAAGCCATGTGTTATTTTAAGACACTAACTATATTTGTTCTAAATTACTTCCAAATCGGTCCAGCCATTACGGAAATTATTAGCAACAAACATTCAAACCACGAAACATCTAAACTTTGAAATTTATAATGTACTAGCTTCTGCGCATGGCTTCGCCCGCGTTGTACCTGGATAAAAAGTAGCCTATGTGTTATTCTGATGTTTAAGCTATATTACTGTAAAGTTTCATCAAATCCGTTCAGTACTTTTTGCGTGAAAGCGTAACAAATATCCATCCTCACAAACTTTCGCGTCATCGGCGTAGCGGGCGAGTTGGTTGCAACGCAAGACTTTGATTCCTCTACAGAACAGATGAAGAACAGTTTATTTTATAAACCTATCCCGATCATATGATCTTTGCTCCAGTTGACTTTTCATTTAATGATTTTTACCTTGGCAGTTGACTTTTTAACTTTTGTGGTATACTTAGAATTAAGAATTAGAAAGCGCGTTGTGCGTGCTACCAAAAGGAGTTATTCTGGAATTCAGTCAGTCAGTCAGGAAGTATAGTGACACAGGAATAGCGGTGTTTTTGGCTTCTTGATTCTCTTATTCTAAGATGTTTCAAAAAACTTTTATTCAGTACAATAAACTACAAATTAAACCATAATGGGTTAAAAAATCACCAATTTCATAGGTCAGCCTCCAACTGCGCTACAAAAAAGCTTAACAAAACTCAATAACAGTTATTTGCAACAATGATTGAAAAGGCGAGAACAATGATGAAAGGTTTGTTTGTAATGTGATTGCAACTCGATAGCTAGACGACTGGGCGGGGTTTGGGCGGCGCTAGGGCGGCGCGCCATATGCGCACGCGACGCGTTAAAGACTTCTACAACAATAGAAAAATAGGTCACACATTTGTTTTTTATACAACACATTTTATAAAGTACACGCAACCATTAAAAATACACATGTTTAAAATCAAGTTTCATGAACTGGTATCCAATAATATACATATTTACAGAGAGAGAATAATACCAATATAGATACCAATAGTATAAAAAAACATTCAAAAGTTGAGAAATATAAACACCAGCGCAAACGGATCTATACCCGTATAACGGGTCTCAAAAAATTGTTAAAAACGTAGACACAAGCAAGACGGAGCCGGAGCCTATCCACTACACTATGTAAATGGACAAAGTATGTACAAACAAACACGCTCACGACTGTATTCCTCAGATACATTGACGACACCGAGTAAATTTTGGCACATGCCCGCGTTTTTGCCAGTAGTATACTTTGACAAGAACCCATACAAACCCATCGCATCAACGTTTGTAAACAATTTATTTAATAATGCTACATACTAGGTACTTCAATCTCAACTTCATTCAACATCCATGAATGGTCACAGGCACAGTAGGTACAATGGAACAACAGTAAGTCAAGTACGCGCGGCGCGCGCGAACGCTGAGATTACAATAATTACACAGCACGCGTACACCCCGCCCGCTCTAATCACTATCATTTGCACATGTTATTCTATATTTTGTACGAAATGCTGCCCTATCGTGTGACATCAGCAGTTATCAAGTCACGATACGAACGGTCGGATCAAATTTTAGTTTCAATTGATAGTGTTCGGATTTTAAAAGGTTGTAGAGTGAGTCTGGTTACTTTGTGGATTTTTTTATACGATAAGGTACGAATACATATCTCAAGTGACAAAAAAATAGTTCATATGCAGAATGTCAAAAGTTCAGTATTTAGTATTTACAGCTACGAAAAATAATTCAAAACGAATAAAAATTGTTCTACTTTCACGGAAGTTACGACACAGTTTTTACTTTTGCATATTTCAGTGTGTATATTATATTCAATAACAACTTGATAACTGAAAGCATATAATTATTTGCATTGCGATAGTGATTGACATAATACATTCATATCTCTCATAGACCTTTGCATGTTTTATATCCGTTAAATCCACTGAACATCTGTTGCAGTATCACGTGAATTCTGATATCAATAGGAAAGTGTATCCTGTCATACGACCCGTATCCGCCCCCGCACAGATTGACGGTAAAAAATGGACCAATTTCTCATAATAATACTTGGGTTATCCCGATTCTATAATACACGCCGGAAACATTTATAACCATCTGATGTAAAACTACACCGCTATATCAACATGAGTATTAGAATATCCTGGCTGAAAACAAAATCTTTTACTTGCAGCAAAAAAAAAGATACGATGTTCTCCTTTTTATAAGATTAATTAAAATAAGAATGCATTGTGATTTTTCAAATCTGAAATTGCGTTTCAATGCGTGTTTCGCGTGTGCGTAAAAGCACCCGCCCTTTTGCCGCCCTGCGTCACTCGCGCCGCCCCGTAAAACGAACTCTGAAAGAACCACGCGGCCGTAGACAGAGACGCAGGATGTGCGAGTGAGTTAGAAAAACCAGCTCACCGAACCTCGACCCTACAATTAGTAGGCGAGATTCGTTCGCCGCATCAATTCGTTACGAGATAATTGCTCCGAGGAATTTTCACGATTTTTAGTTCGCGTGTGTTGTGTCACCAGTGAATTGACCGGGTCCGATTAGAATCCTATGGGATGAACTGCGCGTACTATCCACAGCACGGGGACTCGTATCCCGTGAACCACAATGTTAATCATTCCTATTTCAATGAGGTATGTATATTTAGGGAATTATACTATATTTAAAGTGCACTGCTAAATAAAATAAAAATATTAAGAGTTCTTTGAAGGCTTTATTTTGTCAAAATAATGTGGAAAATTTTAGAGTATTTGAAAAAATATATTATTCAATATGTTACTTAATGTGGCTTTTCCAGTTTTTACGCAAAATACAAAATACTATTTTTTACGACCATTTAAAATGGGCAGGTCATTCGATGGGAAATCAAAAAAATATATGAAAGTAGAATAGAGCTTTATATTTTCAGTTTAAAAAAATAAATTAGCAAGATTTGACACACTATACTGAATGCTTAACTTTTATCAAAGTAAAAACATCAAAAAAGTTACCCCACCCAATTCGTTATAAAATTTCTAAATAAGTACCTATATCTTTAGCAGAAAGTCGTTGCTTCGCACAAAATGGCGTGCAAACAAAAGACTCAGAAATGAGGTAACAAAGGCACACCTGGAACAAAGGGAGAATGGGAATAAAAATATTTAATTGGTGTGATTACGTGTGATTGTTGAGCACAAACACCTCCCGTGGTCTTTCTACTGCGCTCTGTTTGTGGCTTCTTATTGCCAGTTATGTGAACTCAACCTAATTTAGGAACTTCAAATATTCAAAAGCCATTTCTTTGAATATTTAAAAGAATTTTAAGGTAGCTTTATTCCTATATATTGTCCTGTTTTTAGAATCTTTTGTGAGCTCATTTTTATAGCTTCTTAGTCATTGCCCAAGACCGTGTATAATAATTAAATAAACCAGCGAATTCTATTAAAAAAACTACACAGCAGACAAAACATAATGTTTTAAAAAATAATGTTGAATTAATTTTACCCGCGTTACAGGGAAACCAGGACTATGTATGAGACTTTTGGTTGTTCATTTATTTATATTATAGGCATAGTTACAGCTATCCTAGAAAGCCCTAGGTGAACGTGTTTTCGAAGGTTGTTCTATATATGAATGTTATTGTAAAAGTTTCCTGGATTTAAAAAACCATAAGTTTTTTTCAATATAAAAATATCTTTAAAAAAAAAAGTTTTTACGTTGGTCTCAATAAAACCCTCAAACATCCAAAATATTTGAATTTTTAATCTGAAATCTGGATTTTTCAAACATTTAAGTGTCTCAAACTGTTTTTTTATGAGTCGACCTGAAATCACGTTCTAAACGTGCCATTTAATTTTAATGGTAAAACGTTAGTATAGTCTAGTAGTTTAGTATACTAGTCTAGGTATATTTTTACCGCACAAAATGCCAGTCATCGTAAAAAACTTATCAGACTTATAGATAGCAAACATACAACCTTGGACTTGGCGTCCAGGTTGTCAACTCATAATATCAGTTCTCTTATTTCGCAGTTATAAATGCTTCCCAAGTTTTAAAAAGAAATTAGATCTAAAACTAATTTTCAGTAGACCACTAGGTAGCGGGGGAAGGAGGAAAGCGGGGTGCACACTGTCGGGTCGCAATTACGGGCCCCATAATTACAGGGCTCGGGCCGCTTGGCGCCGAAACCAACTCGCACGTCCCCGCAACCCCCGCATACCCCGCAAAGCCTGCACCAAACGAATCTCCAGCCGTAATTAAAAAGCTCCAAATTAAATTCGCTGGCCCCGACTTATGATATTAACTTTTTAGGGACTTTCTGATACGTTTTTTTACGTGTTGAATGATGGGAAAATAGGAAACATTAGGCTTATTTAATTTTGAGGCAATTTTGGTCACGATTGTCAGACGTCTAATATTTTTGAAAATGTTTTTGACTGATTTAAAGTTAACTAACTAGCTTCTGCTCTCGGCCTATTTTAAAAATTCGGCAAATTTCATCCAAATCGGAACAATCTTTACGTTACGTTATTTATCTTAACTAGTTTGTTACAAAAGTTTGTAAAAAAAACTAGACATATGTCACCTACGTATTAGCAACAAACATCCATACTTTCGCATTTATATTACTAGCTGTTGCTAACGGCTTCGCCCGTGCGTGGTACCCACATAAAAAATAGTCATTTGTATGTGTGCTACAAACATTTTAAAATTCAAACAAAACATTAAATATCATTAAAACTCATCTCGCATTTATAATATTAGTAGGAAGTAAGATACTTTGCTTGACCAATGCTTGAATCTCACCGAAAATGTGTTACCCTGACCTTTCTCATGTGTCTGTTATTCATCAGATGTTTCTTTGATCCACAGGTTAGTATCGACTCTGTGTCCGCGGATCACAAGGACATGAAAATTTTAGTAAGTACCTACTGCGTTAGGTATATTAAGCATACGAAGTTTTCGTGGGAGTTGTAATGACATCTCTAAAACACTGTTCTCGGATTAGCTGGCTAACCCCTGTCTATAGGATCTACTTAAAACGTTTTATCGTCTCCAAAGCATGTTAGTCTCATCAAAATCATTGCAGTCGTTTTAGTGATCTTGTATGGTCAATAAAAACAAATACCTACATTGTTTAGATACTCGTAGTAAAGGCATAAATTAAATTAATTTATTGTCCACATATAGGCAACAATATGCAATACAATTTGAAGTTTGTTCTCGTATTAGGAGTACTTTTTGCCTTTGAATTCCCATAAAAAGTTTCGTACGAAACCCAAGAGTTAACTGTTCGTTATAAAGTTTTCTTTCAATAAGTTTTACATCTCCGTCATGACTATAAACTGATCTTTAGATTTCAAAGTCCTGAGACATTATGAAAGCTTCCTTCTGGTCGATTGACAGTCTCGATCTTAATATATGCCATTAAACAGAACAAAATGGTATAATCAGTTTTATGCATCGGTATCTTGGTAATGTGAGTTGCACATAAATAATTCATACTTCCCGTGATTTTGATGCCAACGCCTCCTATTACGATTTTCCGGCACGACTTGGAAAATTATATCGGAACGAATGTCGAATGACTAAATCGGTAATTTTGATTTGTCGTCCATCGAGTGGACATCACTCACAGTCGGCATTGTGAAAGATAGCGTACAGAGTTGGAGCTAGGATGGTTTTTCCATGGGCTCATGAGACATTTAAATCTTTATGCTGTTATGCTGCATTCTACGACCTCGGTGGCTCGGTGGGTTATAATCTAGCTGCGATTTCTCGCCCGCTGACGCAAGTTTTCGATTCCTTCTCCGGAACAAATATTTATATGTTCTACAGTTATTTGTTCCGGGTCTGAGTGTTGTCTCACAATAAAGGGCATCTTAGTGTGGGGTTAGAACTATGCACGTGTTGTCTGTTTATTTATTTATTCCGCAGCCAGCAGAAGCAAAAAAACTTATTGAGTAAAAAACAACTTTTCCTATAAAAATATTCAAAAGCTCATTGATTAGAACTTAAATGATCAATCTATTCATTAAAATTGCCAATTGAGTAGGAAAATTATATAGATAGATAGGAAATACTTTATTGCACACCAAATAATACTTCAGCTTAGACAAGTTGATATTCAATCAGATAACATTTGGGAATAGTTCTAACCATTATATTCACCCTGGCTACAGCCCTGGCTGAGAGGCGCGGTGATGGATTCGATACGGGTCCGTTGCGCGTGCGCCAAACACGTGACAACGCGCCGATACCAGGCATTGTTGCGAAATTATAGCTTTTACTTGCTTCATTCTGCCATTATTCTTTTAGTACGTTGCACTTGAGACTTTTACTTGTATAACAAGTATGTTGTATGCATAATATTACATCATATTTTAGCTCTTATTTGTAGACGGTCAAACTGAGGCAATGGCGGTGAAAATCAAAGGAAAAAAGTTGTCTAAGTTTGGGTCAATGTACTATTCGCCACCGCCGCCGCCACCGCCACCGCGTCAATTTGACTGGGCCTTTAATTTCTCGGACACGGATATAACTGCGTGTAAACTCACTCCCTCATACCTATATATGAATGCCCAAAACAGATCGCCGGCAGACTGTAGAAATAAAATGCCTACCGGTACGTACTAAGGATATAAGTTTTATGATTCATCAACTTATATCGTCAAAACTAAAAGCGAGCTTTTATTAGCGATGGCAAGTAAACCTACCCACCTCTAGTCGAAACTTGTAAATATGAGTTATGATCAATTATAATTTTATTGTGGTCAAACTATTTTGTTTGATTAACTGAAAATTGTTTAGGAATGTAATATTAATATTTAGGTATATTCTGGATTTTTCATGAATTCACTACCTTATCTCATTTCCGTAGTCAATTCCAAACGAGAGTGGCGAAAATACTATTATATAAAAAAACAATTATTGACACCGCCCACTGTACAACATAAGCAAAATTTTAATGTAGTGTTTGCAAGAATGCAATTCAATCATATGATATGAACAAAATCATCTTCTGTATGGCATCACGGATATGCAATAATTTACCCAAATGTATTTTAGACATAGGCCATATTCATATTTTTTTATGAAAACTTAATAAATTAATCACACAGAAGGCTTAATATCATGTTTATAAATATCTTATTGACAAATTGTAATGACTCAAATTATTTTTTTTTTATTTTTATTGATAAGTAATAAATTATTGTAATCGTAATAGGTATTCTATGCCTATAGTACATTCAATTTTATTCATTTGCATGACATGTTAAATAATATACTTTTTTGTATTAAGTCTGAGACGACATGAAATGTATTAATTTTGCATGCTTGTGAGCTGACCATGGCTGTACCTACTTTTTTTTTTAATTTTTTACCCATTAATCGCAAATAAACAAATCTGAATCTGAATGTACATACAACTTAAGACAGATTAAATCACGATACAGGCCAGACCTAGTTTAGGAAACTCACTAATAATTAAAACCATAACTTCTTTTGTACTGATCGACCAATGTTTTTAAAGCAAATACACTTTATATAGTCAACAATAAACTAATTTGTATGCGATTGTTGCATTATTCTAAGATTATTTTTCATACAAGTATCGATTGAATATGCAATTGAAAAGGCTATCGAGAAATAATGGCAGCGCACAATGTGCATTGAGAAGTCGGAAAGGCGCCGCGGGCAGGCATCTAGTAAGCCGCGTGTGGCCGAATTGTATAACTGTTAGGGAAATTATGTTCAGTAAAAGGCTATTCTTGAAAGTAATGATTCGGAATTGTATAATAACTGAGTAGTGTGGGGAAAATTATCTCACTGTTCTTAAAACGAAGGTAATTAAGTTTGTTTTTTATGCGCAAAAAATCTCGAAAACTCATTGGTTTTGGTGATACTTACGGGAAAAGAAACGGCACAATTTTTGTATAGTGTTTAAAATATATTTTAAACTCCAAAAACGATTTAAGATAATGATGTGCCGAGCAAGACAAATCCTGTAATAATAAATGTACCTACCTTTGTTAGTATTAGTAATTAATTGTTTTTTGTGGTAAACATACTCATATTTTCCATCCGATTTTAGATGACATTCTCATAGGAACTCTCCGGCATTTCCTCCTAGATGGAAAATAAACTACACTAGTAGGACTTATCGGTGTATATAACTACAAACAAATACAGGATAATCTAATTGAGAACCTTCATACTCTTTTTTAAGTTAGTTATAAATTCAATGTTTACCTTTATTAACAAGTTTTACAAAACTTCAAAACCCGTTTATCATCAAATATTAGTGCGCACTCTAGTGACTTGTGACACACCAATCTAAGAACCATCCTTGAATTCACACACTTGAACAAACACATACAAACAATAGCGTCATAAACGGTTACGGGTAAAAACCATCTCGCCAAACTAACATTGGTAAAGTAGAATAAAGCTTGTAAACAATGATAGGGATACCTATATTTAACTGCCTTCGACTCACGACATTTAGAAAGTTTTACTAGCAAATAATTGCTGTTTAGACGAGCTGTTTGTTACTCACTTTTACCACTCAGCAATAATACCAACTAAACATTCTCACTGATAGGTACAGTGAACGACAAAAGTTTGTCCTAATAAGAAGGATAGGATACAAACACTAGCAAAAATGTAATTAGGTATCTATTGAATTCGAAAATAGCCTTTATTTCTTATAAGAACTAACAAAAATTGAAATAATAAGCCAGGCTTTATCATTAAAATGCTAGAGAAATATGATGTTTCTTTTTCAGGACAATAAAAAAATGGAACCATCGAATCGGAGTTTATCTCAAGTACTCCAAAAAGTATGGTAAATTAGATATTTCATAAATGTGTATGTTACATTATGTGAGTTTTTTTTCGACTCCACGCTTGCAATGCCTTTTGAAACAGCTAGTTAAGTATATTTTCCACCCACGACCACAAAAGTTGCAAAGCCTTCGAAATATCTGTTGGTAATAACACTACAATAAAATAACACGATTAGCTCGTTTTAAAATGTTTAATTTACAATGTAATATATAACAAATGCAAAAACTTATAACATTTTAAGATTTAAAAATCTCTTCATTAAAATTAGCGTGTTTATACTTGAAATATGTAGTTCAGTGTACTTATGACTAAATTGTGGTGCCATATGGTGTGAGCAAAGCAGCACCTAAGTTTGTTGCACAACTGAACCTTATTTAGTAACAGCTACTTAGTTTAAATAGAAAGGTACCTACTTCGCTGGCTCTTACTAGTCAGGTAGGTTCTTTGCAAGCCCTACAACACTAGCGATTAGCTACGTGTCTTTTATTTCTTAAAATTATCTATATATCAGTGCAGACGGTGACAAGCTTTACTAGGAAAATAGTTAGCCGTGTCTAACGTACTGTCATTTTAATCATAGAGATTACTGATTTGTTACTTACACGTGGTTAAATCTTCGCCAAAGTTTAGTTCAGGCATTCCTTCGATATAGCTATTTATTTTCTTCTTTAAAAAACACATTCATTCGTTTTTTCTTACTTAAATGTTGATTTTTTGTTAAATTTTATTTTTATGAATATTTATGGGAAATCGCCATCGTATAATATGCTTTCAACCAAGCAACTTGGCTAAAGGGGCAGTTTTCCTAGTGCTTGAATCAGTTTGAGTGGTTGGGATATAGTCGTCTGATAGCCGGCGTCACTCACTTCCGGTCATTTCCGCCGGTTATGGGACAGACGACGGCGCCCTAAGGCCGCTTGCACTAACGGCGAACGCGGGAACTAGATCTAAATATGAATTATTTAAGAGGTTATAATTCTTAGTAGATTAGTAGATAAAATGTTCACCTGCCATTGATGAAACAACTCCAACTTAGATGTCTACGACACAAAATGTAATAACTCATCATTCTTCAACTTTTAGTTAAAATAATCTGTGTAAAATATTAAGAAACCAAATTGTGCTTGATTTGCTCATAAGTTATTGATTAAGTTTGTTTTTATTAGAAATCTCAAAAAGCGCAAGCGTGTTCATGTCTTTTATTCGTTTGGTAAAACAATTTCGTAGCAAAGTCGTAAACATTCGGTTACCCAATTTGATTACTACATACTTTCCACGTTCAATTATCGACGGTCATGACATCAAGCCTGTCAAACTTCTTAAATAGAAGGCTTTATAGTACGTTTTCTATATTGACAACCTCGGTGGCGCAGCGGGTGTGTAGCCAGTTGTGGCACGAGGTTCGGGCTCAATTCCCTGCGTGACAAATGTTTGCATATTCTGGGCGTCTGGGCGTAATGGTACCATAGTACTCATAGCTCCTGATACCCACAAAACAGAGAATGGTAATTAGCTGAAGTGGCAATAGGCCCGTCATATCTACCGTAGAACCGACAACCATTGGAGTAGGTAAACGGGTTCTTGAGTGGAGACCGCGCCTAGGCAGACGTAGTGTACGATGCCTATCGGCTAGATGGCTGGAATTTCGCAGGGTGGCTGCCAGAAACTAGATGGGGAGAGCCGAAGACCGGGCTCAGTGGTGTAACATGAGAGATACCTATGTCCAGCTGTGGACTACTATAGGTAAACATGTAATCATGAAATGCAGACAAAGGTCCAGACGTGGAGGGGACTTTTTTCCGGGGTTACTGTCCTTTTAAATACGCGAAGAAATAAGCATGATTCTAACATGCGGTTAAAGTGTCACTTGATTCTTATTAAATCCCGGCATACCAATCTAAAACTGAAACGGTTTATCATTGGAAGGCGGATCCCAAAACATTGCCTGTTATGAAATTTTCCCGTAATTTGATTTCTTTTGCACACGCCGTCCTCATACCGTAATTTTGCATCTCAGCGTGAGTTTCGTGTTCAAATTAAAATGTTTATTGCGTTAAGCGGAGTTCGCACGGCCACGGCCATGAGGCCGCGAGCATTTTTATTTCGTTATCCCGGACACGCCCATCCCCGTCTCACCCTCTCACCTCGCTACGTTTTCACTATTTTATGAACCCGATGGCTCCCCTGTCTAATGTCGCTATAATGCCCCGAGACTGTCATTTCCGGTTCTTATCGGCCTCGACCTTCAGCCTTGAGGCGCTGAAATAGGGCTCAGTATTCAAATTTTTCTACGAGAATCGTTTTTTGTTATGCGTGTCATAAAACTATTAGCCGCTTAAGCTATTCTTAAAGCGACGACGTTGCTTGGAGAATGTTTAGCAGTCTGGAGGAGATGGGGTGCGGAAGGGCGCAATCATATTTTTTCAACGTAAACTTTTCTACCTTTATGGACCTTTTAATGTCCCATTGGGAATTATTAGGTCGTGTTTATGAGGTTTTTTGTGTGTGGTATTATATTTTATTATCTCTAGCACCTTGTTGGCCGGTTGAGGAAAGGATGTGAGGGTAATGGTATGTGTTAATGACATTGGTTTTGTCACTTTAACGGTAAAATAGGCATAATGCATTGAAACTTGTCGTCACAAAATAAATGTGAAATTTATCATCACAAAATAAATGAATTTGTCATTTATTTTGTCACGATGATTTCACAAAATAATAATCGACGGTTCTCGTAGAATTTTGTGAAATTTACGCAATAATTATTAGGATAAACTAGTGATAAAAAGTAGTGTAAATTTTGTTATTTTCCATAAAAAAAGGACATTAATCTAAAAACTATAATTTTAAGGTTAAAAGAAGTCAAAAGTTAAGAACCCAATTTACCATATCCACGCAACCAACTATAAATAATTTGATCAATAAACCAACAGCGTCCCCAAAATGGACAAGACATAAGGTAATTTGAAACAAAAAAGTTTATGCAAATCGGACCAGCCGAAATAAAATGGAGTCTTCGTACGCGTGCGATCAATACCACCGCCCCGCGACCTTGCGGGCGGGGCGGCGTGGGCGGGGCGCGGTAAGAGGCCGGGATTGGAAGGCCCCGCCCACGAGCACCGCGCGACTAGCCCCGCTCTCCTCTAGAGCCTGAGAGCTGAGTGCGCGTCTGGGCCGCTCGCGTCAACCGTCAGTCATGTGCACCCGTGCCGCGCGCCTTCTGTGACAGTACACAAATAAACATTGTTTTAGTTTATGGACTGACTTTATTGTGATAGTGTTTCGTGATGATAACCGATATGTACGCGCCGATGGCGGCGAATCCGAATAAAACTATTGTGAGTTTGATTCATTGATTTTTTTTTATGTTGTACCTCTTATATTTTTTTATGTGAATAATAAAATCTTAAGGATTGTAAAAATTATATTTGATTTAGGATGAACTGAGTAACTAATTCAAAAATGTAAAACACAAATCAAGGACCAAATTATGTTATTTTACTGTTGACACACTGCATAAACAGCTGATTTCATTTGCCGACGGCGTGGCAGTAGGTATCAGCTGTTTCTCAGAGACTCACAGTGATATTCCAAATAAGAATAATGGTGATGAAAAACACCCGAAGCTCATTGAATAGTATTTTTTAATAATACATTTTTATTTAGTTTACCTACTGGTATTGGATTGATATAAATAATTTTGTTTTATCTACCCACTTGTTTTTACGCTAACATTAAAACATGACAGAGGCATTTATTTACACAAACATACCTGGCATAGGTACAATAATTTTAAATGGTGTGTCTTTTTATATTGTCGTTAAAGTAATACAAAACCATTGCATAAAAACGCATTACGATCAGTTTAGCCGTTTTGGAAGAAAATGGTAATAGACAAACGAACAACGTTTTAACCCAAACACATTTACCAGCTCACATGTCACATATAAAAAAACCTTTAATTTAATTGTATATACCTATATGGATGATTAAAACCCTTTCCCGTATTTTCGTTTTTTCCCGCCATCAATCTTGTTCGAAAAATGTTTGTCATAAAAGAACAAATCCACTGATCTTTTCGGAAATACGAATTACCCATTGATATCCGGATTGATGGATTGGCTTTATTGACATTCGCAGAGAACAATGCGGTATTGTTCTATTGAGCTTGTAATTTAATGTTACTTTATTATCGAGTCGTTCTTTTATAGGTTTAGGCATTCAAATTAATTTTACATGAATGCAGTCAGCATTTTGGGAACGCTTCCGTCTGGTAGCGATCTGGATCAGTTAACCTATCTATGAATAGTTTGCTTTAGATAGCTAGTTGTTTCATCTGTATTTTTGTATATACCTACTTATACATAGTATAGTACATGGTATATTAAATTATGTACGATTAAATTTTTTAAACTTTGTGATCAGTTTTCTGCCTGCCTGTTGCAACGCTGTTGCATTAATGATTCTCCATCAATTATAGATCAGTAGCTGCACGTTGTAAAGAATAGAACAATATATTAAGGATGGACTACGGTAATGGAAAAAAAAAAAAAAAAGCGAACAAAAAAAAGATAATTTTGTTAGGGTTGGATCAAAACAAACCAAACATCCTCAGATACGCATTCAGTGCATAACTCATTGAGCATACTAAGCAGGGGTAGTCAGAGGCACATCCAGACATTACATCTGCCTTTAAATTCGTTACCTGCAAATTTATTTGCTGTTTGTCTTGGTAATATCAATTACCTTCGAATTAATTTCACTACTAAATTTAGTGTAACTTTTCTAAAATATAGGCATGTCAAGTTACTCCTGTTTGATATAGGTAATTTAATTAAGTTAAATTTATTTTTATTTAAAAAATGAGTAAAAAGGATTTAAATGCTTGTTAATTTGGAAGGTAAAAGTAAAACGCCTTTATATACTTATAAAAACGAACCATATAGTAATTGGTGAAAGCATCACAAATTAAAATAGTCCCCTACGGTTGAATTGCACAGACTTAAATCAGATTAACACAAAAAGAAGTCAATTCAATTTTGAAAGCAATTATATTAAATTAGTACAGTATCGACGCTGATAAAAAAGTTAGAAACACGCACGATTTTCACATTAACTCTTTCAAAACTAACTACTTTAAGAAGCAAAATATACAGTTTGTGTGAAAACATTCCAGGCATTCGATGTTACTCAATTATGCATCTTAAAATCTATTATGAAGGAGTAAAGGAAACCAACTACACTCGAGATAAGCCTATAATACCGTGCCGTATATCAGGAACTTTCATCTCCCCAATACATCCGACTATTAAGCGTGTCTAATAGATTTTTTCGGCACTGGTCCATTCACAGCGGGCCCAGCGTGATGCCCCGTCAATGGCCATTGTGGCTGCCGACAAACTTTTATTTGGAATGGCACTAAATGGCTGTTGTGGGGATTAGGTGCTATGCATTGTCATCGTACCGAACACTTTAGAAAAATTGACAAATCCCAAGCATAATACCTGCATAGTGTCATGCATGCGACACTTTGAAGTAGCATTCAATTAAAAATTAGCTCTATAACGCTGGTTGTAGATTCAATATGGTTTGACCATTATCGCAAAATTCTGGTGGTGATAATCTCATTTGTCATGGAGTTTATAATCGTGTGTGCCCGGAGTGAATCTTCTGCACTGTGGAATCTATTATTTTTTCTGTGCCAGCACATAAATTTTCACTTCAAACTAACACAAAGTAATGTCACTGTCACCTAGAAATGACATTAGCCTATTACAATGGGTTCTCGAGATCTGTCACTTTTGATAGCAAAGTCCTTTGTGTTTCAAGGTTTACACGACGGATTAGCAATTTGCTGGGTCGAAGCCACTTTGCTAAAATGTTTATTTATAAAGATTTCTTTGTGTTGTAGCGAATTGAGATGATTTTTTTGATTGATTGGGATTGAAAATTTATATCTAGATATGGCATATATTTTAAGCTGGGACGGTATTTAATATACTTAACTGACTCACTTTTGATGAACTGACTTTTTGATTTTGGTACTTATTTTTAACCTACTGACCATCATCATCATCATTATCATCCACTGATAAACATAGGCCATTGCTAGTCCTCTAAAGAGCGCTAAGACGAACGATCTTGGGCCTAAACTAACTTATCGCAGGCATAATTTACAATTCCATTATAAATTAAAAAAAAAATACATGCACGATATTATTTTAAGCCCCAACATAGTCTTCCAATTAAAATACTTCTCGCATGATCTAATTGCGACAAAAACCAAACAGTAGCGACGTGTCATAACTCTTTTTTATTTCAACCCGTTCATTGACAAAAGGTATTTAAATGAAACTGTCTTTCTGATATTTACTGCGCGAGCGCAACGCTGCGGCATTCTCGGAGACCATTAGGCACTTCTCTCTTAAATTATTTACAGATTTATAAGACAAAAGGCCTTACTATCTATATATTTGAACAGACAGATTGCCAAGAAAGTTAACTAGAATGTGCTACTAGAAGCACTTTATTGGAAATCGACTCTATCGACGCAGGTGAGACATCGTGAAGAGGAAATGTATAATATTGGAAATGTCTAGGATTTTTTTCTGAATTCGTAAAGTGCTTAGCAATATACCGTTCGGTCCAAGGTATCGTTTTTATTATATGGTTATCTATATTGTAGGTACGTACCTACATTGCCGGTTTTTGTAAATAAAAGTTTGTTTTTTCCCAGTGTACTTAAATGTATACTCGAGACCTTCCGTATAAAAGTTTTGTGTTTTTTTATTAGTAGTAATCCGTTCTTGTTGCGTAGAAAGATCATAATCTGAAATAACTACCAACTCACTTAGTATGTCAAAGGAACATCAAAGGCCTAAGAGTACAATACAGCAATCAAAGAATGGAAACTGAAAAGTAATAAGTAAATTAGAATTTACAAGTATCTCAATGTACGAATCGACAATAACCCATGGGATCTAAAGTGGCGTAATTTTCTGTCCAATAATGTTTTTAGTGTAGGACGTTCGATAACTTTTGTCGGACGCTGGATAGAAGACCGGCCAACAGTAAACATCTATTGACTGATAATGATGATGGTTAGGTGAAACGTCACTCTCAACTTCATCACATGAACTTGATTAAGAAAGCTTTCAGCATCAGCTATTTAGGTGTACATCAATCAACTCTGCGTCTGGTCGGCGACAAATTTAACGATGTTAGTCGTACATTACTTGTCGACAAGCAAACCTCGTTTTACTCTCAGACCACATTCACATAGAAAACCAGGGTTGGTAGGCAGGCACCTTATAAAAAGTACAAGGAATGTAATCGCATTGATATATTTCAGGGGAATTAAGAGGCGTTAATATAAATTTACGGTCATAAAGACTTCATCTTTTAATTTCGTGGATACTGCTTACAAATGTGTTAATAAAAACACAATAGAACACAATGATCTTTACAATGAAAAATAGGCTACAAAACTATGCCCTTTACAGATTTGGTTTCGATATTCGTTCACCACACTATCGCCGGCGGCGGCAGATAGTCGGCGGCACGCAACATGTTTTCTATGTAACTGTGTTCTAAAACAGAAACGTTAATGAACTGCAAATCTGTCAGTGGAGGCGTTTGCGATTTATCTCGACGTTTGAGGTAGGTAATTGTTTTGCATTGTGTCAATTTAGCGCAGTATTTCAGCTCTGCGGTTCGGTTACTGCGAAATTGGTTACAGTAATTTGTTAAACCGGATAATTACGTCGCTGTGTAAGGGAACTACGAAAAATGTACCTGGATATTTGTTTAAATGATTTTTTTAATTTCAATACAACTTATTGTACCTACAATTTATCACCAAATAAAAATTAATACTGATCTCGCGGAATTTTATATCTATAATAAATGTGTTTTTATTTTGAAATACATTTATTCATACAAGTATGTATATATACAAAAAATACAGATGAATGACCAGTATTATTATTTATTTATCTAAAAACCGTCTATAGATAACCAGTCAATTGATCCAGATCACTACCAGACCCAAAATACTGACTGCAATGCTACTGCTTTTATTAAATAAATCTTGTGCTAGATAGTTTTTGAGCATATTATTATAAAAAAAAAACGAATGTATACCTGAGTAGCTTAACCACTAATGACACTCAAGGTACCTTTGCCTTGAAGGAGACCGTTAGACCGTTTAAAACGTAAACATGTTTTAATTAGAGCATCACCACAACTTCATCATATAACAGGGAACACAGTTGATATGATTATGCACTACGCATCCAGTCAACCGTCCGCCGCGGTTTATGAAACGTATGGCATTCGCCACACATAGCGCTCACAAAAACGGCCCGACCACGGGCCAACTGCACTCTTTCCTGCCGCAACCACAAATTATCTTTTAATACTGCTAGTTACTTGTTGCGAATGTTATTTTAACTATAATAGTAAGAATTTCTCGAAAGTAAATAGTGCAGCTACGAGAATAATTTATCCAAAGCGGCATCACCCAAAGACTCGGGAGCGGTTACTCCCGAAGTTGAGACTAGAAATTCTTACCCGCACTTCAAAACGAGTCGAAGTGTAGACGACCAAGACGAGAGAATCATTTACGTGTGCAGGTATTTACTAATGTCATCGGGAATTATTAACTACGAGCGAGTGAGATTTCTGAGTCGAGATAGACGAATCGGCACTCCATGTTTGCATGCGTGTCCGACGATTACTTCCAAATGGTTGATCGTATATTCATGAAATTCAAAATGTGTAGAGATAACAGAAATGGTTAAAATGACTCCGCAAACTTTCGAATGATTGGAGTGGTTTATGAGATATTTGGGGCAAATGTGGTCTCTTCTTCTGCCATCTATTAATTGTTAATTTGTGGTCATATGGGGTATGATATAAAAAGGCGTTGATTTTACATTCCAAAAAAATATGTCTTTTTACGTTTTCCCCTCATTTCGTATGAGGAGTTATAAGAAATGAGGGGGATAAACGTAAAAAAACAATTACTGCGGGGCGAATTGTTAGTTAAACATTCTGAATTAACATAGAATCAACATTCTTAACATTAATCTGCAACGTCTCCATACTCGTTATCGAATAAGCAGAAGATGTAGATATGCATCTAACACTAGTAAAGTTATAACTTTACTACACATTTTTTACTGTCACTATCGCCGGCTGGTCAAATGTGTGAAGTCATTAAAAATATATATTACCACGGATGAGTAAATATAGTTGACAAGTACGTTCCTACTCGGCGTAAAATTAAAGTCATATTTGAGGTACCACATGTCATGCGGGCATTGGTTCTAATGTTTAACGACCAGCTGTAAAGCCACTACAGTTATTTATGTACCTAGCACTATTGCTTTAAGGCCTCAGGTACTTATAAAGATTAAACGGTTGATTAATTAACACTACTATGTTTCTTTCTGATATGTGCGTCATTTTCAATATAAAAAGAAAAAAAAAACACTGATAAGGTGTTACCTGTGGTGTTGTGTTTAAAGCTTTATAAACATTTTAGATTTTATCACAAGTATAATAATCGGCATACAACTGTCGCGTAAACGTCTATAAATCAATTTCGATATTTTAGTGCTGGTTCAACTGCCTAATGTAAGGCGTCATTTAGACTATTTTACAAGATTAAATTAAATAATATGAAGTTCTAATATGGCTTAAATTCATGAACGTAATGCTCTAAAATAGATCTACTCTCATCTTCAACGATCGCTTAACAAACTAAAACACGGTTTCGCCGCAGAGTCTGACAGATCGGTGCCGCAATCACCGTCAATGATTACTCTCGAAGGGACTCTTTGTAGTCACCGCCCCCGGATAATGGAGGTCGGCATCGCAAGGGTAACTTAAAACCCTAGAGATTTAAAAGTATCGTCCGATTTTGGAGTCATTAATGTCATCGGAATCGTACTATCCAGCTTCTGGTACTGTTCCTTCTGCTGAGACAATTTGTGACTTCTCAGGATGATACAAAGATGAGAATAGTTTAAAGTGTTTTGGATTAGATGGTCACAGATTTTTGCAACTCATTGCATTAGCCGGGCTTGTTAGTGGAGTGGTGCTCCGAGCCTCTTCATAATGAAGGCGGCCTGCAAGTCATGGGCCCAGGCGCCGCCCGTCGCCCGTCGCCGCTCCGTCATCGCGCCCTGTCAATACTTGATGCCCCGACAACAGAAAAGGTTATTTCCGAAGCAGCACCACTAATTAATACCCTCTACTGGGCACAAAAAAGGCAAGGAGCGAGGTCATTGTTCTAATGTCAACATCCAAAGTGTTGAGCTTTGAAATATGAGGCGATGCCGCGCTGTTGGAAGTATTTCTTGGTTCATTACGTGCCTAATCTTCTATCCGGGGCAGAAGTGACGCTTTATTATAAGTGTGGTGTGGGCCCAACAATTAATCTAACAATTAAAGAGGTACAAATAGGTTCTGTATCTGGGCGATATGGATCGCCCCCCCAGCGAGGACCCAGCGTGGTCCGGAACCCCTGGAGCGTCGCGACACCAATAGCGCCATTCATATCCTGCCCGAGTCTCGCTTATTACCTATATCACATTTACATAACAACGGATTGCTTATAACGCGGTGACTGTCACATTTAGAACAACTGTCTTGTTTTGGTCCATCATCACAGCCTGACTTCACCCATCGTTGAGTCTATGTATTCATTCCTCAGTTTGTCTGTGCCAATCCTCACTGTCCTATGCCAGCCTCAGCTAGATTCATCCCGCAACATTTGCAATTTCGTCTGTGATTTTGCCGGACATTCAAAATGTTTTATGAACACTGAAAATAATACAGTTATAGCTAAACTTAGAACGAAGCTTCCCAAATAATCATTGTAAAAATGTTTAAAACATAACCCATAATGTTTTTGTATAAACTAACGTATAATGATTTTTCTATATAATATAAACATTTGTATTATTACTTTCATGAGCAATAAAGCATATATAGGAAGCATCCAATTTAGTGTAATTCCATGAGTCATCACTATGCCACACAGTGTGAGATCATTGCAAACCATAAATCTGCCTGCATTGGCTAACCACCATCGCACGCGTCGCATTACGCCATCGTAAGATTTATCGGAAATTGCAACTATTTGCTAAAGCTTCCGGCTTTTAGTGTAAATTTTACGGTTGTAATTTATTTCACTGAGGAGTTAAAGCTTACTTTATGACGTTTTGGTATGGAAATGTTTACTCTAAAAGCTACTTATCATGAACTAGATTATCAATAAATAAATAAAAAATGCTGGGCATTTTTCACACAGCATCATCTAGCCCCAAAGTAAGCAGAGCTTGTGTTATGGGAACTGCCAAAAACTGGGAACATGACTGATATATTACTTATTACTTTTTTTTGTACATTTGTCATGCGGCGGGAATAGAACCCGCAACCTTCTGCGTCTCAGGCGGGCCTGCGCCCACTTCGCCATAGAGGTCGTATTCAACAAGGGTAATATTTTTACGTAGGTAGGTACCGTCTTATCAGTGAAGGCACCGACTAGTTGCGATCTATTCCAACCCCCTCCACCTGCTTTGCACAATTGTATACTTATAAACCTCTAAAACCATTACGTCGAAGTCCACTTCCTAAAATGTTCGGATACCAGATACTTCTTGACCATAGCTAGGTAAGCCTCTTTACGCTCGTAGTTTTGCCAAAAACTGAGAATTGACATTTTGTTCATAGAAATCTGTCACTTAAATAAATATCCATCTAATGTTTTAAAATAAAGTCGGGACTCGCGAAATTTGTACAGACGGGCATTAGTATGCTCTATCTACATCACTGCCTTTCAAATTGAGAAAATCACTCTGTCACAAGACACCATTGCAACGGAAATTACAGCCATTTGCCATAGTATCCGGCTTGAAGTGTAAATTTTCCGGTGGCAATTTATTTTGCTGAGGAGTTTAAACAAACGCGTCTTGTAGTGGCCATTAAACGCACTCTGTGGGGACGCGGGGACGCTATGAATTCGGATGCCTTTTGAAGGGAGCTAGTTTCAAGTGTAATGTTGCCGGTGATAAAACGGCTCAATGGTTTGGTCGTTGCTCTTTCATAAAGTATTTTACGCTTCGTCTGGGAGGTAAAGGTATTAAGGGACCGATTTTAATAAATGTATTTTTCATGTGTTTAAAGAAAAACATCGTGAGAAAACCGGGAGGTATGACATAGAGTTATTATTTCAATAAGCGGTAGTAGGCCTGCTTTTTTTATTGTTGTTTTTTTTAAAAAACAACATATGTAACTATTAAGGTATTAAGGGACCGATTTTAATAAATGTATTTTTCATGTGTTTAAAGAAAAACATCGTGAGAAAACCGGGAGGTATGACATAGAGTTATTATTTCAATAAGCGGTAGTAGGCCTGCTTTTTTTATTGTTGTTTTTTTTAAAAAACAACATATGTAACTAGGTACTTTATTTCAGCCATTATTATTCCGCGTTAAGCTTAGGCCTGAGTAAGCCTAGGAATAAGTTTATCGTAAAATTAATAGACCTTGTTACTATAAATAGGAGTCGAACCTACGTAGTAGTAATCGTAACAAGTATCTCATTATAAAAAGTTCATCAAACTGTCTTACTGCCGCATCTTGTGGTCCAAAATTAAAGTTAAGGGATTCGCCTTAACTTTAATTTGGACCTTCACCTCTAATCGTACCTAATAAGTATAATCATACAATTAAAGTAGTTACGTCTTTATGATTGGAATACTTTAAAAAAATTAGAACAATAAAAATAAAACACATTATTCACAAACGTAGACAAAACAAATAATATATTCTATCAAAAAGTACACACTTTCCTAAAAATCCCTGTGACATTGTGAGAGAGTGCATGAACGCCATTAACCCCCTAAAGCCATGCATCAATGTCCTCTCTCCAAGCTGTCTCCATGAATACTCCACGGTCCTTGAGTACTACCGTCTGCCTTTGATGGTTTGGTTATGTTGCCAATTGCGTTTAACATGTTGACAATTAACTTACAAAAATTATTTGTTTGGTAAGTTCCAGCCAGGCCAATTGAGTTTAAAATGTTGACTTACAAAGATTATTTGTTTGATGAGTTCCAGCCAGTCACAAAATAAAATAGTTAGCATTGAGCTCTTTACAAATTAAATATTAGTCTTCCTATTCCAAGTTACTAATTTACCCTCTTATTCATAATCACTCACTTTCGCAGCGTGCTAAAAGTTGTCTGTCTCTATCCTTTAGACCTGCTAAATTAGCGATCATGAATAAGGTTAGTGTTTAAAATGGTCAAGTAAATAGCACGAGGTAACTGATATGTTCTAGAAACAAAAATTTTAAGGCGAAGAAACGGCTTGAGATCCAAAAGCGGCGATGAGCTTGAAAATGTCTATTACGTGAAATGCATACTTCAATGCAAAACGCCAGTGCTAAATATTATTTAAGGACGGGTCTTTGACTATTGCCTTGTAAACACAAGGATCTATAGAATGAGCATAGATCGAAGTCTGTGCATCTTAGAGATAAACAATTTTATGTTAATTTTTTGCTAATTTGGTTATGTTTTGTAATTTTTTTTAAAGCAAGAACTCAAACTCACTCTGCAAAGAATACATGTATACTCATGTATACTGTATAAGTATACCGTATGTTGCTGTATTACCTGTACAGTTTACACCTGGCTAACTACTAAAATGTGTTGTGGTCGCTGCGGTCACTCCACTCAATTTACTAAATGCTCCTAGTTTAACACCGCAACGGGATGCTATAAAAGTTTATAATATTTCATAAACTACAATATTGGAGGCATTTGGTGGTCATTTGGTATTAATTCAACCACGATGGTTGTACTTAAAAAAACTAGATAGCTTCAGTAAAAATACAGTTCAGTATTCATTTAGAAGCTACGAGTATTTGTTACATGTAATGAGAAATATTCGATAGTTTAAAAACAAAAGGTACTTTACCTAATACTCTTCAAAGTTTGGGTTCATAACTTTTTTAACTTACAAGATGGCATTATGAATGGGTTTTAACACAACTACAGTCTTGTTTGGTATTTTTAGGTAGTTAGCCGCAGAGAGGCTTTTAAGTTGACTTTGCCTAGCTCGGTGTATCTTTACACGTAAATGTTGAATCAATATCGAGCTGCAAAAGCATCTCATTCGGCTATGCTTTCGAAATAGAATCAATGATACTTGGTGGTCGCGTGGCGAGACCGCCCGCCGCGGCCGACGGTTCTATGCTAATTCAATTGTGTTATGCCACAGAAGATTCAACAGTGTGTAGGTACTCTACGTATAACTCGCGATACCATCGCTCCGCATTATCATAAAAGCGAGTCACCTCGCAGACTCTCGCGCCTGTCGACACTGATATCGATACGGATACGGTTTTGTAATACCGACGAATGAGAGACGTATGAGTCGACAAACAATGATGATTGAAATCGTGTTCTTTGTGAGAGATTAATTGAATGTAGCCTGACCATATCAGGCTTTTTTTAACAGATACGTACTTACACAGTCCTGAACACACACTAGGGTTGCCGTGGGTAACAGGAACTACCGGTACAGTACCACAACACCTAGACCCGGAACAAATATCTGCATAATATGGAAAAATATGTCCCGCAGCGGGAATCGAACCCGAACCTCTTGCGTCTCAGCCGGCTACTCGCAACGCCACTGAGGTCGTCGCGCTTGAATAGAGTATATTTTAATCGATTCAAGCTATAAGGAATATATTACAGTACTGAAACAAAAGTACAAAACTAAAGTAAATTTTCACAAAATTTGAAAACCCCTACGTGTTTTACATAGTCTTAGAATCCCTCACCAATTTATCATAATTTCCCTTTCCTGCTCCATCATCAGACTCTGATCACTAATCACAATATCTCTGCTGTAAGTTGGTGAAGAGTTGGGTATCCTGCTGATGATGCTGCAGCATCAGGTCATGTTTACCATGTTATTGTAATGTCATTGAAATCACAGGATAATAAATTTAAAATAGATTAGACCAGTAGAAGTTGCTCACATCCCTTCAACAACAAGAAAAGAGCTGATGATCTTCAAACGGCTGAACAGATTTCGTTGAATCATAGCTAAGAACAATCTTGATCAAGTCAACTTTCAAACGAAAAAACAAATAAGAATCGCTTCATACGATGCCACAGACAGACACAGGTACACACATTAAACTTATAATACCCCTCTTTTTGCGTTGTGGTTTAAAAACGCTGGGGTACATGCCGCAAAATTATCGTGACAGAATCAACGTATTATACCTAAGCTAATGCTTGAAATCACAGAAGGAAACAGCAATCTAATCGATTCGCAGAAGTGTTGAAAAGTGGCGAAAGCGGTTCTCACCGAGCCACCAGCCTGCGGCGCTTAACCGTACCCACACTTCGACGATTACGCTCTACGCTCATCTAGCGGGATGCAAATTGAATTATGGGACTTTTTGTGGCGTTGTGCGTTCAATTGTCTGCTATCCAGGCTTTGTTCTTTACCGGCGTCGTCTCACTACGTGACGATCGATCGCTCAGCGTCTTGTAATCGCTATCTCACCGATTGTTCCGCACAAACTCTTTACGTGACGCTAAAATTACAGTCTTTTGTTTTATTACCGCTATTGTTCCCAATAAGTGCTGGAATGTTAATTTCTATTATCGTCACACAATCAAGTTCATTTGAGACATCTGATATTGAACTCGAACATGCGATCGTACTATGTTGGTACATAATGCGACCTTCACAATGTTATGAGATGAAAGCTAGCACGTGTTATATACTTTTGAAGAGAAAGTTAAACATACTCATTCAGAAAAACATGTAGCAGTACAGATTCTTAGTAAACTTAAGTAGCTATCTATTATGTAAATGGAGACGGGAAGCTGGATATGAAACTTCTCGATGATAGTACATGAGACTAAAAGTGTTTGGGCTAATTTGATCAGCTTGCGGTACTGATTAATAATTTCATAAGATTTTTAATATTAATGCATTTATTCATACAACTATATACTAGGTTAACCGTTGCAAATGATCTATAGATAAGTCAACTGATCCGAGTCAGTAGACTTAAAATTCATTACGTACAATAAGAATAAACTTATTTTAAATACCGAATAGTTAAAGTGATAGAGAATCTAAAACTAGAGTGCATAGTAAATACATAATTATTCATTTTTTATGGGTTGACTGCACTCTGCGCCGAGTCTTGTGGTTTTAGCCCGGGGGGGCTTCGCGTCGGTAATTTTCTCAGCAATTAATATATCCTACGCCGTTCAATTAGTTAAATGTAAAAAAAAATATGAAACAGAAGTCGAAGGAAATTACGTGGCCACATCATTGAATACAGTTTGTCGCTGTATGCAGTGTAACCGGCGGAATGGATATATAATTACTGGCTGCCCTATTGTATCGACATGTGTTATTGTGGCTTTGCTGGAAATATCACATTTTACTTTTCACGTCACCGGAACATTCATTTGCATTTCAAATTTTAATTATCGTTGATTGGTGTCGAGTACTAGGCATGTTAAGGAACATCATCCACCTAAGCGACGCTCCGCTTTGGTTGAGGATAGAATTAGGAGGTTAGAGGAGAAACGAATCGTGTGTAAATAATATTATACCATCTGTGAGCGTGACATAAAATTATGCGTTTAATTTATACTTACCATGCGTTTAACTATGCGTAAGCTGAATTTATGTTGACATTTTAACTAATTTCATGTAATTTTTATATTTTCTGTGTTTTATCTTTGTGCTAGCTCTAACTGGTTTTAACCGTTGTTATAAAAGTTAAATAAATAAATAATAATAATCATGATTTAAAACGTATTTTTTCCACATTTTACTTAGTGGATGTTGGGCAAGGGCGTCGCGTCGTTGACATAGCATGTTTAAAAAACAACTTTGTTTCATAAGTCTTTGATAAGAACGAAGAGCACAATTAACTTGCCAACATTACATAATTCCTTGAAACCCCGATAAATCAAAGTAAGAAATGGAAAAGCTGACTGACTGACGCCCTCGAGCGATGTGTTCCGAGCATTTTATTTGTTTGTTACTATGGTATAAATGGAGCTAATTATAATAATTTCATTGGAAATTACTGGCATTAAGTTGCTACCAAAAATACGTGAGTTTAACGACTTTTTCTCGGAACTGTCGGGCGAGAGATGCAGCCAAAGGCGTTGTGGATGTAGACACGCAATGTACCTATAAGGATTTGCAATGCCAGCGTAACCTTGACTGACAGACTGCTGCTGGAGTCAATTTCACTTATAGTTACTTTGTAGCATTATTGTTTTGTGTACTTGTATGGACTTAACACACCACTGAAAAATGGTGTGTTGTTTACGTCAATAATCATAGGCAGCGCGCAAACGTTTATGGTACCATAATAGGACTATAATATTCTACTAACCACTAAACAGTTTAGCTATCTATAGATCGTTTGTCTTTAGATAGCTAGCTGTATCATCTGTATTTTTTGTATATACCTATTATTATTAAATAAATTATATCTATCTACCACAAATGCAAATAATTCATAGATTATACTTTTTAAAAAATGTTGTCATTTGAAAAGTTTATGTGCGCAAAACGTGCTCAATAAAACGTTTGAGGAAGATAATGTGTCGAAAAAGGCAAACCATCGGTAACAGTTCCAATAAGCAAACTGCAACCTATCACGTGCTTCGGACCACCCCCTCCTAACGACCTATGCAAAACGTGCCAAATATAATGTACTACCGATACGTTTCTTTACTATGACTAGGACCCGTTTTCTTGAGATGCTCACGAATCTGCACAATGAAAAAAAAACACGCTCTCGGTCTTGGACATCTTCAGATACATACTCAGTGAGTATACCAAGTAGGGGGTAGTCAGAGACACGTCCAAACATTACATTTGGTTTATGCCCGCGTTTTGCAAGTAGCTGCACACTGGGCTGGTATAGATTAGGGTGTTATTTAGGGGGATTAAAGACTTGAATAAGTTTGCCCATTTTTTCACATTTCACTGTAGAGTCGCTTGCATTATTATGTCCTTGGAAGAAAATTATTTATTATACCTAATTTTAAAATCATCTAATAATATCAGTTCGCAACACATTTTGATACCGTTCTGAAAATCGGCAAACATATGAAGGTATTTATAGTTTATTATCACAAAGAGCCAAAACAAATGGGGATTTCCATTCGTTGGTCCTTCATTTTTTATCCGAGTGGAGCAGGTTCTTCAAATTGGTGCAACTATTATCTGGACCCGACGAAGGTCGTCATTTCGAAACTTGACTGGATTCCAACACGCAAAATATTGGTGAATTAAAATTATCTAGACGCGTTGTTTGGCATCTATTTTTATGTTTGAGACATGACAAAATTAGCATTGTGAGGCACAATTTTTTACTTAGGTATCGTTCCTAATTTTGTCTGTATGTAATTTTTAATAATGTAATTTTGTTTCTATTATTATTAATGATACCTATGTCATATTATAGTTAAAGATAAATTAGAGTTGACAATTTATCCATCTAAAATCTCATAATCAGTTGTGACCTCTTAGACATTTTAGCTTTATCTTCGTGATTATATTCTGTTAGATAACATTTCGGTGCTGTGTTGCGGCCCGCGGGCTTATTCCGGCGAGTGGGCGCATCGCTTGTCCGACACATTACCACACAATTTCATCCACTTGAACACATTATTGACGCCTAAACTGTCCGTGAATATTAAAGCTCTCATCATTTTTGTTGAAGTTATTTCATCAATAGGATGAGATAAAGATCTCCTCTTTCCAAATATATTTTGCCTTAAAATAATACGCTTCGAAATACGTTGATGTCGACCTAAAATTACCTACGTAATCTTGCCGATAATGAATCTGTCTTGTCAATAAATCAATGTACGATAAGATTTATATGTGTCACTAAAGTTTTAATCCAAGCGCCAAATGCCTTAACTATATTCTTGAACGTTGGTTGACATATCTCATAAGCATTGGAGCATTGATCTCTAAATAACCAAAAATGATCTTCAATTCAGTTTGTCGGTCGTCCACCGGATCAAATTAGTCACAAAAAGTTCTGCACTCCAATGAAATGAACCATGAAAATACGAATCTGTCCACAAAGAGCTAGGGTTCTTCCCTACACATGTCGGTCAAATTAAAGGCACATGCGGCTAGGCGTCGTCGGGTCACAAACGGCAATTTCCATTTAAACATATAAAGCTTCTTAACTTAAGGCTCAATTTGAATTGATCAATACGGCCATGTGGCTCCATGAAACGGAATAATGACCTGTGCTAACTATCGCGGTTTCACGCTTCTGATCACAAATGTTTGGTGAAATACGTTTGCCTAGCTTCCTTCGAATTTGTCTATTTGGGAGTGTAATTTCTATGACAAATAAACTTATCAAAGAAAAGCTACTTACATATTAGGTTGGGGAAAAAGTCTTTTCGCATTATTGTATGTATGAACTTGTAATAAAATCTCTTTGGCTATACTATTTGTATCTGGCTGGTTTTGGTATCATTAAAAGTTTAAATTTTAAAGAAGATAATTCCAAATTCAAATTAGGAAAATGTGTGATTTTTATTTGTTTTTCGTACTGTTAAGATGAGTGAATCTAATGAAGAAATTCGATACATTTTAAAATTTTACTACAAAAAAGGTAAAAATGCAACGCAAGCCGCGAAAAAAATTTGCGATGTTTATGGACCTAGTGCAGTGTCTGTGAGAGTAGCACAAATTTGGTTTAAGCGTTTTCAATCCGGAAATTTTGATGTCAAAGATGCACGTCGCTCTGGTCGCCCTATTACGGATAAAATGGATGCCATTTTTGAAAAAGTGGAGCAAGATCGGCATATCAGTAGTTACGACGTAGCTGAAGAACTGGGAATTGACCACAAAACAGTTTTGGCGCATTTGAAAAAAACTGGGTACACAAAAAAGCTCGATATTTGGGTACCTCACGAGCTCACTGAAAGAAACCTAATGAACCGTGTTCTCATTTGTGATTCTTTATTACGACGTAATGAAACCGAACCATTTTTGAAGAAATTTTTGACCATTTTTGACCTCACACATCTTTAGCCACTCAGCAAAAATTAAGAGAGTTTGGCTGGGATGTGTTAATGCATCCGCCGTATAGTCCTGACCTTGCACCTTCAGATTTCCACCTGTTTCGGTCTCTTCAGAATTCTTTAGGCAGTGTCAGGTTAACATCACGAGAGGACTGCCAAAACCACTTGTCGCGGTATTTTGAACAGAAGCCCCAAAGTTTTTATAGCAATGGGATCATGTCCCTGCCTACAAAATGGCAAAAAGTTATCGAACAAAATGGTACCTACATACTTTAGTTAAATGTAAATAAACTATATTAAAAAATGTTTTGAATTTTCTTAAAAAATGCGAAGAAACTTTTTCCCCAACCTATTATATTGATTTCTTAAAGGTGATTCCAGGGGAATAATCCTTTTTGTATTATTCCCAATAATAAACTTCTTAAAATCATACATTTTTGTGCATAGAGTCATGAAAAATGGTTTAGGATTCCGTAAAACTAGTTTCTCATTAATCGTTTTACAGGCAGTGCGTAAAAATATTAAAACTGTCACATACACCTAAAGTGGGATTTATCAAAGATAGACATTAAATAATATATACTAATAATACAACGATTAGAAATTGATATGTATTTTAATTTTTTAAACATTACCTTATCCAACGTCTACATTCTACACAAGGTTTATATACTACTAAAAAACAAACAAACAAACACGCTCACGACTGTCTACCCCATGGTGGAGATCCTCAGTGAGTAGATCTTTGAGGATACCAAGTAGGGGGTAGTCAGAGGCACGTCCAAACATTACATTTGGTACATGCCCGCGTTTTGCAAGTAGTAAGCATTCCACTACTAAAGTACTAAAATTTCAATTTTCACTCGATAATGCATCCCATTTTTACATACTATTTTTATGGTTTATACAATGTTTCAAAGGTCAGCCAGCGTAAAAAAAACGGTTATCGGAATATGAAGTTCCAAAGTGATATAATTACCATTAATTAAGTAACGATCAGTACGATGTGGGTTTCACACACCGACGACAGCGTTCGCGTGTGTCTGAGGCGGTTAATGTAGAAATAATGTTTCGTGGTCATTATCTTTTACTTAATCCATAATACTTGTTACGACATCCAGGTTTGAATAGTTGACTGACCTAGTACAGTTTCTCATTAAAATCTTTTTTTCATCCCAGCCTTTAATTCATCCCTGTATAACAAAAAAAGAAATACGAAGTAATCGAAGTAAAAACGTGCAACTAAAAAATTAAAAGCTCCTTATTTTTCATAGTTTACGCCGTGTTCTTCCGGATAGGGAAGTTATTTAACAAAAACATAGATAGATAAAAAATGCTTAGAATAAAAAAGTAGTACATAGGCGATCTTAATTTAAGCATTTGCCTCCAGCTAACTTTAGTATTGCATCGTTGAACTGATGAATGAACTCTTATCTCTCCTCGAAAGCCAGTTGACATTGAACAACAAAAATTTGATATTTACTTCCCCTCCAAGTGTCAAATATCTAGAACCCTTCTTCAGTAGCCAAGCAACAAATATACTGAGCCATCCAAATCGATTGATTTCTAAAATTAATGTCTTATCCTTGCATACGATGGAAATTGTAAGTGGTCACTCATTATTCAAGATATAACTACTGAATAATCGGCTAAAGTGGAACTTTTGTGCAACAATTTGCCTAAGCAGGGTAATGATTATACTTTATAATATTAATAACTGTAATAGCTTTAAACTGTGCTTCTTAATGCCACGATCATAATCATTCCTTATCACATTACATAGGTACCTGTTTCTTAATTATAACATGGACGTTCGTGAGAAATTTGGTACAAAAAAACTTTTGTAACTGAACAATTAAACTAGTTACTTAACGTTGATAAACCTACTTACGTGTTACGAATCAGACGTCGATATTAACAAACAAATTCAAAAACGAATCTTGTATGTACCTAATAATTATATGCAATTATACGCATTTTGTAAACCTGGAGGTACAATACACGAAAATACAAAAGGCGTTTGTATGTGTATATTATCTATACTTATAAAATCGTTTTGCCTGACTGACTGATCTATCAACGCACAGCCAATACCCCTTGTTTAGAAAGCTGAAATTCGGAGTATTTTATTATTTTATAGCGTAAGCACATGCTACTCGAAAGACAGGATTTTTGGAAATTTACACTTTAAGAGGGGAAATGGGGTGGGGGGGGTGAACTTTTTATGAAAGTCTTTGTTCTAAGTTAGAAATATTAAAATTTGAATAGCTACTGAGTATAAAAAAATAATGACGTGTTTGTCATTTTAAGGGGGGATATCCCCCCTCCATCCCCTCCCCTTAAATTAAAGTGTGTATCTCCTATATGGGTTATGGGTTTTAAACTTAAATAAACCTTGAACTAGGTACATATATCATTTGTAACGAAAACACTGTATGTCAAAAACACAGTGCTACAGAAAAATACGAATGAAAAACTACGAATTCTCGAGCCACCAGTAAACAATTCTGACAAATTAGTCCCATCACAACTATAAATCATTGTAGAGCAAGTTATTTTGCATTAGAATGGCATAGGGTTTACTAGGGGTGCGACATCAATGTGAGACGCGACCACCGTGTGGTAACTACTGTGCTCTGATTAAAGTCCTGTAAGCAGTAATCTAGTTTTTGAATCACTAGATAATATTAAGCTTAGATCATTTATAAGTGAACCGAGAGTTTTCACAAATATCATAATTTTCCTTTTTCAAAACAAAATTTACAGAGACAATAAAAAAAAAGCAGTAATGTAGGTGAGCGACTATACTCGAATGTATGTATGGTACGCGTAAAATAAATATTGACATCATCAGCGCGTTTTCTGTTCAGCAAAGTTAGACGGCCCTTTGCGTGCTTGTTTTGAGAAAGTATCATCTTTTTACATCAATTACCAATGGTAGAAGGTGAAACAACTTTTGTGTCAAGCATGGCAGCCGTCATGGTAAATGTCGCGTTTGTAGGTCGCATCCGATATTATTCTAGCTTTATTATTCCTTGCTTCAGTTTGCTTTAGAATAGCACAGGGTGAGCTGGGGTGGCATTATTGGACATGAAACGCGACCGGGGTGCGGCGTACTGTTTCACTCGGAATTAACTCGATAATTCCCTAATTGTCCAATTATCCATTGGCAATTTGCTCCTTGTTAATTTACTATGGTTTAGCTATGGGTATGCCAAGCTGTGGCTTGGGTGTATTTGAGAACTTAAATGTCATTTTTTAATTGTGGTAATTTGGTATGCAGAATTTAAATTACACAGATTTTGTTATCAAGATACATATTCACATCATTTAATTATTGATTGCTAACAAAATCGAAAAATCGATGTTAGGTAACGATAGTAAAAAAGTAAAAAAAATACATTTTATAAATTGTATACACTCTCATAATTTCCAATAACTTGTTGTCGAAAATATATAACCTCATAATCATAGTTAGGAATTGTATGAAATACAATTTTATCAGTAACGATTTTACGATCATCTTAATAACACGTTGGGGATAAGCGTTTCGCTTGAATATTCATTTTGGTTCATCATAATTTTGGTAGATAATTTTAAATTATCCAATCTGCCAAAGTGCCTTAACTCTAAAACGTCTGCTTCACAATTCTCGCCACAATTTATTACTTCTCACTTTAATTAAATTAAACTATCCGACACATAAACACGATCATAACCACTCTAGCTAAGTAGGTAGGCATGACTATCACACGTTATTATAAGAATATGCTTATTCAGACTTCTATCGACCATTGCAAACTTGTTCAATGACCCAGACTATCGAGGGCAATTATAAAGTGGTCCGATCCACTTCGTCATCGAAACAACCAATCACCTTTCGAATTCATAAGAGATCGATTTCATTTTATAATGTTACAACTTCTAAGAATCCCATTTTCAATCATCATCTGGCTGTATGAACACACAATATACAGCACTTTTTTCATGAATTTGATACGGTTTAAAACCATATATTTGAAACTGTCTCAAAAAGTCGTCAGTGTATTGATTTTAACCCAAAGACTGGCACTGAAGTATGCTTCACAGGGGCTTTCTACCTGACCAGCGCACAATTTTGTGCTCACATTAGATAATCTCATTTTATTTAATCTCGTATTTTTTACGACGAGAGGTCTTCGTCATTTTTGACAAGGAAAAGGCCATCAACTTTGTATAATGCGGGTATGGCGCCGACGAGTCGGCATCAGGCGTCATCTACTCTGATCCAATCTCGCGGGCAGTCGGGCCGAGTTGACGACCAATTATGGTACAGGCCGATATCACTCTGTTTCGGCCTGCGCCCAAATGGAGCATAATGCCTAGGGTAATTATGACTTCAGCCGCCATGGACGCGGACAGTCTCACATCTACTCAGACTACTTATCGCCTAATACCTTAAAATTGCTCTGAAATAGCCTTTGATGAGCGTGGTGTCAATTTTATGATTCTTTTGACGATGTGACATATTAACTTTGAATCGCAAGATCAATTTTATTGTTCTGCCCTCTCATTTTGATGATCGAATATTCTCAATTGTTTGGTGCTATAAAAATTCAACGACTGTTATAATAACCCATTCAGAAATAAATATCTGCATGGAATAAAAAGCAATTTGCCTTCCTTTAAGAGAAAACGCAATTCTACAATTTAGAACAAATAATAATTCTTAGAAATGTAGGAGCTGACTCGTACGCGGGCGACATAAGTGCCCGCCGGAGCAATTTGAATGCTCTTTATTATTTTTTTATGGTAATTGTAATTGTTGTTGGGTTAATTGAGAGAGCAGCCATATTTACAACTGGGCTGTAGATCTGTTCGCGATAGTGCGTCGGCCCGCCCCATTATTTCTATTTGCCACAGTGCCGCCGCTGCTGGCCCACATTCCCTAGGAATTAATAATGCCTTGTGCAGTTTTCTAATTATATCCATCTTAAAGTATAATTTAATTTATAGTTAAAGATGGATATACTTTCCTGTTCCTATTCCCGTTCCTAGAAAAACTTTATGACAATTTATAAAATTGTGAACACGTTCAGTGATATAAAATTCATACCTTTTAATAATAGCTATTTGAAAAGTATCCAGATCAGAATTCTGCAGTTGTAAGGGCTGGCGCACACTGAAGAGCAACAGCTGCACCAATCACAATATAAATGGGCGTGGCTGATCCCCGCACCCCTTTCAATCCCCCCGTGCGTGATCCCCGGATTATATTATTGTGTACAATGGAACTTTTTTATCGAGCCTTTGTATCTCATATTGGGGTGAAATATCCGGCCGGATGTTCTTCTACACTCACCTTTATTTAGCCTCGCAAAGTGAACAACGGTGAATGGATTATGTTCTCAATAAACGCACTATGCCTTCATTGTAAATGAAAGAGATATAACTGGTTGGTGGTGGTATATACTTACGTTCTAGATTCAAATGCTTGTTTGTCTCGGAATTCTAAAGCTCGTTTCCTTATCTTGGTGTACCGATTTGAACAGACGTTTTACGACAGCCAGTACAAGATTTATTAATTAGGACGTCCCCCGGCTGAGCGCGGTAGCGACCGGGAGCTGTCACCGCGTCAGCTAATTGTAAATACACCACCACCTATAAACTGTTCATAATTTATTTATACCCGTTTGTGAACGCTTCGGGCACAGAACACCGCCGCATCAGTTCTCATATAAATTAGGCCATAAATCTGATTTGACGTCTCGAGCACATTCTCACGGTCTAAACACGGTCCAATAATTAAACTTGAATAAAGAATTATTGTCTGTTTTCGATTCCAAATGATAAACTATTTATTTTTTGTCTTTCCAGGAACACCCGAGCTTACGCGGCACGCCCCTGGCGATGCTGGCGGCGCAGTGCAACAAACTATCGAGCAAGTCTCCCCCGCCGCTGGCGGATGCGGCCGTGGGGAAGGGCTTCCATCCGTGGAAGAAGAGTCCCGGCGCGCACTCGCCGCCCGGTGCCAGCATGCCTCCGCGTTCTCAGCCGCCATCATGCGGGCCCTATGCGCGAGGGCCCACCACCTGCTCGGCGCCCTCCTACGGCAATGATCTCTACTTTCCTTCCTCGGGTGATCAGCTCCTCGGAAAAAGCGAATCCAGTGCGAGCCTAGGCTCTATGTACTCCCGGCATCCATACGAATCGTGGCCCTTCAATGTTGGAGGAGGAGGTGGTAGTGGCGCTCTCAAAGCTGCTGAAATGAGTGGCGTTGGACCAATGGGTGGCACCTGGTGGGACGTCCATGGTGGTTGGCTAGATGTCGGCGGGCAGATGGCGAACTACACTGGCCAAGATTATTCTCAACTCACACATTCACTATCAGGTGGAGCGCATTTACTGCCACCTGCGCCTCACCTCCTACAAGACGCTTACAAATCAGTCTTGCCTTCGCAAGGATCCTTCGGGCTACACGGACCCGGTTCCCCGGCACCTCCAGCGCAAGCGCCGTCGCCGCGATCACAGCGACGATACGCAGGCCGGGCTACTTGCGACTGTCCCAATTGCCAAGAGGCGGAGAGACTAGGACCCGCCGGAGCACATCTTAGGAAAAAGAATATCCACAGCTGTCACATACCGGGCTGTGGGAAGGTGTACGGCAAAACGTCCCATCTTAAAGCGCATCTGCGCTGGCACACCGGAGAGCGACCGTTCGTGTGTAATTGGTTATTTTGCGGCAAACGATTCACACGTTCCGACGAGCTGCAACGGCACTTGCGCACGCACACGGGCGAGAAAAGATTCGCATGTCCGGTGTGCAACAAGAGGTTCATGCGGTCTGACCATCTCGCCAAGCATGTGAAGACCCATAACGGAGGCAAGAAAGGCAGCTCTGACTCGTGCTCGGACTCGGAGGAGAACAGCCAGGGTGAGTGCGGCGGCGGGCGCTCGCCAGACCACGGGCTGGACGTGAAGCCAAGCTCGCTGGTGTGACGGGGGCGCGCGGCGCAGTTCGTGCCGCATCACGCCCCGCCGTACCTGTGATACCGCTGCTCCGCCGCGCCGCTGCGCCGCTGATGCTGACTATCCCGTCGCCCGCGCCTGTACATACCACATATCAGAACACTGTATTATACTAAAGAACATGGAAATATAAAAGACAATGAGGCGTCCGAAACGCCCCTTGTGGACGTATTTTGTGAGACTTAAAGTGTTGTACAGTATAGATATTATTAAAAATAATTATCTCATATTATAACTAGATAATGTATGTAAAATAGTATTAAGTAGAATCACTCTTGTAGTCGGAAAATGCTGTTTTAATAATTTATTGATAATGTATACCTCGATGTGCCGTTAAAGAATTCTGTTTTAAATTACCTACGAATTTAAGATACAACGTTTAGGTCCAAAAGTTTGAGGAGTCCAGAATAAGGATTGTAGGATGATAGTGCACCTTATGGCGAACAAAACAGAATTGCACTAATTACTAACCAGAATACACTATGTATCTTAATGAAAAATCGATGTTGATGTAATGGGAACTAAAGCAGACGATCCCTATATTTTATTGTGAAACAAGTTTATGTTTTAGATATACCCACTGGCTATGTTATATACTAAAGCAATATAACATTCGATTTCCTTGCTAGACGAAAAATAATAAAAAAAACTAATGTTCAATTATGAGATCAAGTTAAAATCTGAATAAAAATTCTCCGTAAACATTTGGAATAATTCATAAAATTATTAAATAACAGGTCACATTCGTCGAAAACAATATCGCTTACAATTCCATACATTTTACATCATACTAATGTGAAAACGTTTTATATTGGAGTCTTGAAAAATGTTATAAAAGTTCAATATAACTGCAATACACAATATCATCTTAAAAAGTGAATGTTTTTTTTTTAAATAGATACCCAAATAAAAACTATCAGCTTACGGAAAAAATATTTGTAAATTAGAGGTATAATTAAGGTGTATATTGTACAAAGTTGTGCGAATCAGAAATGCTAAAATTGATTTTATAAAAATATATTTTTCCGAGTGGATATTGTGTTATTAATAAACCCATAAACACATTTAGCCGTAGAAGGACTAAAGTAAAAAAATAGCTAATTGTCATAGAATTAGCAAGTTGAAGTGGCAATGTGGCAGGCCAGACCAAATAGCTTGAATGACGAAAAGTGTGGGAAGATGGGCCATGGATGCCCATGGGCCGATGATATCGAGAAGGTAAAAAAAAGGTTGAATGTCGGTGGATGGAAATGGCCCACGATTGTTCGTCTTTGCAATCTTTGGGGGTGGCTATGCCCAGGCAGTGAACTTCTACAGGCTGTTGCTGATGACAATGCTTGGCTTAACCGTACCTACTAAACACAAAAAACTATGTAAATCAAGCCTATTTTATTAGATCTCCCCCAGACGGGTCCCTTAGACAGGGAAAGATAAATTCTTTTAAAATGCTTAAAATAAAATATACTTAAGTACCCTACCAGATGAAGTATCATTTGGCTACTTAACAACATCTTCAGATCATACTCTGTAATCTGAAAGTGGTGTTAAAAACCTAGAGAATGAAATAAACAAACACGTTCACGACTGTATTTACCATGATAGACATTATCAGACCCATACACAGTTCGCAGATCCTTGAGGATATCAAGGAAGGCTTAATAACGGGAACGTCCAAACATTATATTTGACACATACCCAAGTTTTTGGATAATAGTCAGCAGTTAGAATAGAATAAAATAGAAAAGAATAGAATATAGTTTATTTTGGCAAAAAAAAAAAAGTTCTAGTGACAGGTTGCAAGCCAATCGCTGCTTTATTGAAACACTAACCAAAATGGCACATCATTGAACTATTATTTCAAGGGCATGCCAGTTTCCTTAAGATGTTATCGTTCACCGTTTTGAGCAAAAACTACTTGGTAAAAAATCTATTAAATTCAAAAAGTGGAAAAAAACTGAGATACTACTTATCTGTTCTATAATGTCAATGAAGATATATATAATTATAATTACGCAAACAAATGAATAGCTACTGTAAACATTTCCAGTGTTTTTTACCAATTTATTCTGAGCTCAAGACGAAAGCAAAAGAGGTTAAATTGCAATGACAAGTTAAGGTACAGAAGGCTTTTCTCATTTAGCAATGGTGCAAAGAGGGCGACGTTTGTAAAAAGTGAATGAAACCGCAAATAATGAGGGGAGATTCAGTGATCTAGCTTATAAACAGCTAAACCACTCGACAGAAACAGAAAAACTCGACTTACGGCAGTAAGTAATTTTTAAATGTAAAAACTGAAGTGTACACTCGCAAATAACTTCCGTAATTATTTCTTGCAGAAATCTATGCGACCCAAATAAAACTACAAAAATGTACTTGCTAGAATGTGTAGCTGACTTCTGCACGTTTTATTACAAGTAGACACTTCACTAATATACATAGAACATATAAAAAATATCTCTTTAGGGTAGAAATTATGTCCAGTGGACGTATACAGGCTATAGATGATGATGATAATGAGACACAAAAAGGTCTTGTTTGTGTTAGAGTATATTCACACGGACGTGAGCTTTTTTACAGCGCAGCATTACAAACGTCCCTGTGAATAGTGTCGCCGCAGCTGCTTGAAGTTGCGTTGTCGCGACGTTTTTCCAGCGACAAGCTTCAATGATCGCTTATGAACTATGTCGCTCATTGCACGTCCAACGCGTTTTTGTCGCGTTTTGTACGATTGGTTACGTCGACATATTGGCGATAGGCGTTTTAAGCGACTGTACGTATACGACTGTTTGTATGAATGTACGCGTTTTCACATGAATTCGTGGTCGACCACTTTTTTGTCGCTGTCGTGTGATAGTGTCGACGCTCGTCAAACGTTCGTGTGAACAGGTCTGAACTGTAACTTGTAACTGATGCTTTTGAAATATCATACTGAGATGCTGATATTTTTTTGTCGTTGGAATAAGCACAATTTGACTTGACAACAGAACACAAATCAAAATCAGCATTCTCAAAGACGTTAATTTTTTATTTTATTGAAAAGTGACAAAACTTGCCTTAAGCTAAATGTATGATAAGCGATGAATAGATGAAGTCTTCCTATAACAATCACAAAGGTACATTTAAAAATTAGTTAGACTCAGAATAGTGTGGTACTTCTAAAGGCAAACATATTTAACCATACAATTGGTTTCGGGTGAAATTGGCCCTAGTTCAATTAGCAGTTTTGTCATAAAAGTAATATATGTAATTTACTATTTTATTTTCCTCAATCATATTTTTATGTGTATTTTTCAAATTTTCTGATTTAACTATGCACAAGTAGGTATACAAATACAAATGACACAGCTAGTTATTTAAGACCTTTTGAGTTAACACGCCAACCTTATTTTTTACTTCCTATGAGGTTTGCAGGTAGAAAATGATTGTAGCACTAAACCAACGTTTTGTGTTTTGTGCAATCAAGAATAAAATGAAAAGTAAAAGTTCGAGCCACGGCTGTAGTGACCTAGCTAACCTCTACTATGAGCTTTATCAGAACAGTGTCGCCTCCGCGGGTGGCCGGCGCTCGTGCCGTAAAAACCGAGCTCATCTGCAAGCGGCGACGCCATCAGCCTATCTTAATCAACTGTTTATTAGCGGCGGTGGTCTTCCCGGCGTCACGACGGAAGCGTTTTGATGTCTCCATTGTCTCACAACGAATTACTTTGTAAGTCATTCATTTCAATTACAGATCTCATAACTTTATAATTGAGAAAATACCAAATGTACTTATTTATCAAAAGTTACTAGTAACTGGTGGTCCACGAGGCTAGATCGGGAGTTCAAAGTCAACCCTATCAATCGAATACGAGGACGGTTCATACTTGGGGTCAAAATGGACAAAAAATAACGTATATGGCCGGGTGCAGCTTGCAGGATTATTTAATCTTACTTTACTTTTTTTCTTGACTGTACCTAATCAAGCGGGCTGTTTTTTTTGTTGTGATACTTTGATCGAGAAGGCGATCAAAGTATCACGACACAGCCAAGGTAAATTATTAACATAAATAATAATAAAACTACTAAAGTACGAGTAGGTAATTTTTTACAAAATATAGGTACAAATGAAACAGTCGAGTCATTTTAAGACCGTTACAACCATCTACAGATAGCTCGAATATCCTCAATATGCTAGCTGCATTACCACACTTAATGGCAATGATTTATAATTTAAGAAAAATCCATAGGAAAGTTTAGACTTATAAATAAATAATAAAAATAAAAAGCCTTTTATTTCTTGCAAAAAACATTGTACAAAGTTAAAAAAACATTAGGTACCTATCTATATTTAAAGTAATTTTTGTAATTTAAATCTTAATAAAAAGGTACGGTAAGTATGTATTGATTTTAAATTGTAGTTAGTTCTCTTTTCATTTTTTTTTTCATTCTGCATGAATTATCTAACTTCACATATGTAAGCCTTGTCCAAAGACATTGGTCTGACCTTGAGCTATAAATCACCAGTACCATGATACCACAACACCCAGACCCGGATCAAGTATCTGCAGAACATGCTAACATTTGTTCCGCAGCGGGAATCGAACCTGCACTTCTTGCATCGCAGCTGGCTGCTCGCCTGCTGTGCCACTAAGGTCGTCAAATAAAATAGTTACATTTTTGTTTAAGTTAAGGGTCTGGGTACTGATATACCCACGACCACACACTAGGAATCCTAGTGTGTGGTCAGGGTCCTTACCATAATAATAATAATAATAATGCTGGATATTTTTACATCTTCGCCTGATTTAATTGCGATTTAAATCAGGCGAAGATGTTAAATCCTGCTTTGCAGTTGAGGACGCTATGGCGTTGTCATATAATCGTCAATCACAAAGCGTGATATCTTTGCCTGAATTGAATCGCTATAAGGCTTGATGGCTAAACATCTGAAGCCTAAGTTCCAGGATTATGTATTCAACTGCTGTTTATTTATTCAAATTCTATAGAAGAATTAAACAGAAGAGCGACTTGAAAACTCATAAGTACAACCTTGATATTTACTGCTACTAAACCTGTTACCATTATCCCAAAGAGATACAAAACAAGATAGCTATGAAAATCATAATTGAATTTACAACCGTATCTGATTAAAACTTAGATTACACAATTAATCACGCATTAGTTGACCTCTGTAATCAAATATGATCCTAAAATCCTCCGTATTATCGGTGTTTTCCTCTCGTAATCAAATTAAGTCCCTGTTATCCGGGGACTAAACTCAGATTTATCGTCCCTAAGCGAATTATTCGTAAACTGATTGAGCGCGATGAGGGAGAGAACATAACTGCTTTGTATTCTAGTCAATTCTCTCCACTTGCAGTCTAGTGAGCAGAAATCGTCAATTTTCACAAAATTCTTTGAAATTGCAACATCGTCTTTGTGATTTCCCTTATGTGGCGGTTAAAACCATATTAAAAATAAAATGTATAGTTTAAACACACACTTTTATCACGCACAAAAAAATATAAAAAATATTTTTACTTTCGGCTTCAACATCAAACTCTCGTTTCCAAGACAAATCTATTGGACTCGTCAAAACGAATCATAGAAACCAAAACTCGACAGTTTTACTAGTAGCCACTGAAGATTTCCACAATCCACCTTCTGGCTAAATCATCAGATTGGCTCAAAGATACCAAGTTATAGTATTGTCATCTGAACTACTTATACATACAAAGTTTCATTTCGATAAGACAATTAGAAAATTGAATTCCAAGATTTTATTACATTGTTTGTTTGATAGAATATTTTTCATGATGGAAAATATATACTCAGATATATACTCAGTGCGTAGATCTTCGAGGATACCAAGTAGGGAGTAGTCAGAGGTAAAAACATTACATTTGGCACACCTTTAAAAACGATAACATCGATCCATTGAGTGAAGGACCTTACTACATACAAAAACCTTCATGATTCGTCTTTTGAATAAGGCATCGATAAACACAACAAAGTTTTTACTTTGAATTTATTTTCCCAGGTACAAGCCCTAAAGAAGTTTGGCTGTTTATTTTGTCGACTCTAGCTATATACCTACATTACAGCAAATCCTTTGAGCATAAGTTAATGTAGCGATACACCTGCTATTACTAAGTTCCACACAACTTCAAGAGATGAGGATGGCACACTTCAAAGGAATACATTACACGCACTATTTCTTAAGCCACCGACTTTGAAACTTTAGTGCCAACTTTTACATTTTACCGGCTTTTCAGTCCGGTAGAAAGTGGGACATAATAGTTTTACTACTTCTAAAGTAGGGGATAGTTCACAGTTGAGTCACTGAGCTGTAAGGAGTCTTTGTAATTATTGCTTTAAATAAAACCTTGGTGCTTATATTTTACTGTTTTATCATTATTTTAATATCATTACAAAAATTTAGAAATTTAATCCAAGCTACAGTACTTAGTCGTTTGAATATACCAATAACAAATATGATAAACTTGTGTAGATACTCTCTTATCTAATGTAGTAAATATGCTACTTAAATAGTAGCATTACTATTTTAAATCCAAAAATACTAGAGCACACAATATTCTGTTACCATTTGGACTAATTAACAAGTTATGATTAATAACTTGTAGTCATAAATCGTGTCGACCAAAGACGTTACAAAGACACCGCAGCACGTGTGGTGGCACCTTCCGAGAAACTTGTAAGTAGCAGACTAATTTGGAACGTTTATGACAATAAATAATACTTTATAGAGACTTCTTACCATAGTAGCTAGAAGAACAAACTTATCCCGGATAGATTCAAGATTATTAGAGCAATGAAAAATAACATTCATATGAAAGTGTGCAAAACACTTTAATGCAGACTATCGAGAAAGTTAATGTGAATAAGGTTTTATTAAAGCTACCAGAGATCTTTTCCAGAAAGCACAGAAAGCCAGACCTACTTGTAGGCAATTACAATATTCTGCATAGTAGATAGGGAAAATGTTATCTCTATCATGTCAATCAATTATAATAATTCTTTTTTACACAGCATCATCCCCAGAGTAAGCAGAGCTAGTGTTATGCGAACTACATGACTTATATACTACTTAAATACTTTTTTTTTTTAATAATACCTACATAGAAAACACTTAGACCCGAGACAAATATCTGCAGATCATAGAAGCATTTGTTCCGCGGCGGGAATCGGACCCGCAACCTTCTGCGTCTCAGGCAGGCCTTCGCCCACTGCGCCACAGATGTCGTAAAGACACACGTCGGCACACGTCTCAAGGAGGCACTACAATACACGTTGAAACATGTAAAGAGGGGTTTAAAATTCTGTAACAAGATAGGAATCTAAAGAGTTTCATACAATTTCGCGTACACTGAAGACATTTTATAGACTGTCAAACATTGTTGCAACAACGGAAACACAGGCAGTTTACAACTTTTTAACAGCGGAGCTTGGCCGCAGTAAATCAACGTTTAGACCCCTTTCAGAAGTAATATCGACTTCTTCGAACTCACATTAATCTGCCATACTTCAATATGAGAAAGGAAACGTCGAGGCACAAAAGAGGGAACAAATTTAGCAAATGCAAACGCCAGAAATAAACTATACAAAAACACATTTTTTGATTGTTAAAAACATTCAAAAGATGAGAGATGCGAGTATAAGCAGCAGTAATGCTTTCTTTCAATTTAGGAATTCATTTAACCGAAACTAAAAGTACTTTATACATTGGTTCTTAACTTTTGTAACGAGGCGACGACGACTATATTGAAACTGTCAGCGAAAGCGTCATAAAAAACGAAATAGAAGTGATGTCGCAAAATTGTAGAGTCGCTAATGATACGCTTTTTCTTCTTTCTGTTTCTATTATAATGTAGGTTTAATGAACATTGTGAAGGTTAAGTTAGATAATTATTATTTTTTCTTTATTCTTTATTTTACACACAATTATACACTTACAATAGGCAGAATTAAATGACATGTACAAAGGCGAGCTTAACCCTAAACAGAGTTTTCTTCCAGCAAACCTTGAGCTAGAGAGAGGTATTTATAGAAGTAGGATAATGTACAGAAAAATAATCCTAAAATTAACTAAACATATATAAATATATATATACATACATATATAAACCATACTAAAATATATAGATACTATAAAACATATACAATATTTTTTTTGAGAGACAGATAATGCTCTTTAACTTTGTTATTTTATTAATGTTTACGAAGTGTAATCAAGTCGGTTCATCATGTCACTCTTTAGGGCACGCCTGTGTCCAGCAGTGAACTTCTACAGGATGTTAGTGATAATGATGACGGAGTGTGCAGCAATTCTTTATTGATAAGATTATTTTGTTAAATTGCAGAGTTTGATAATTAATTGAAGATATATACTACGGGCTGGCTACAAAATACGTCTAGTTAATTTTTTGTGATAAGTTATAATAATATATACAAAGTACATTTCTATTCATTTCTCTGTCCACCCAAGGGCAAATCTCCGTCAAAACACTCTAGCATATCTGTGACACAGACTGTCAAGTTAAAATGTTTTAATTTAGTGGCGTACTTCGTCACACACCGGCGTATCCGCTATCCGCCAAACCACAATACAGCAACCGCTACCACAGCTCATAATGGAGTAGCTAGATCATTAAATTACTACTTATGAATGAGTCTTGTTTTTTTTTTGTAAAAGTACCAAATTGGCAACCTATTTGACAAGCGCGTACCGTAGTCTATGAACGTTTGCGTCAGAGAAGAAATTTTGGGAAAAGTGTTCTTCTTAGAATAAGAATATTTCTCTTTCAAAAGTATTACTCTAAACCATCTTCCAGAAATCTACCATCAAATTACTGCTTTTTGTGAACCAGTAGTTACATTTGTGGAAGGAACCATAGAGGTGAAATTAGAGACATGCAATATACAACGAGTTCAATGATAAAAAAAAATTGTTTTTTTTTTTAAGTTAGAGCAATGTTTACTACGCTCTCTGTATAATCGCACCATACAAGATGTTCAGTGAAATAATTTATAAGCTTAAGCTTAAAAGATCAAGTAAAGAAATAAATAAATTAGTCTCGCATGATGAGTGAGCTAGTAAAACCTTGTAAATCGTTGTTAAAAAGATGTATGGAGTGAATCAACTCATTAGCGTACGCAACTCCACTATTTAATTTTGACGCCATCTGACGCCGCGAGTTCTCGGAGGTGATAAATCTGAGCCAAACGACACGCACTAATCAAGGAAATGAAAACAACCCTTCACTCGTTCGCGTTTAATGTTCCGCTCAAATGATGACGTTAAGCGGTTAGAAAGTTATTTTGATGGATTCGCTCCTCCGGTTGTGAATGTTGACATCTTAATATTGCAATATGATTAGTTTCTTCCTTTGAGATGTCAGTTGTCGCGAGCGAATCCTATTTTAACATGTTTCTTCATGAATGTTTTAGTTTATTTGCATAAAAATAACAAAACTACTTGGGTATAATTATATTATATTTGTGTATGTATTTACAATATATATATATATATAGGTATTATATCAGTTATGTAGTTCCCATAGTATGTACAAGCTATGCTTAGTTTGGGGCTAGATGACGTTGTGAGAAAAAATGTCCGGAAAAAAAAATAGTAGCTCCTTGTGAAGGGCTCAACCGGGGAAGAACTACCAATTTATATTATGTAGCAAAACAGTAATACTGCATAGCTTTATTCCGGTTTTAACTTATGGACGCTCTGTTAACCTCTTATCAACAAGTAAGGCCATGCTTGTTTGCCAGATAAGTTGTATAAAAAAACTACTTAACTATACCTACTAGTAAGTACGCTGTGCGCTGTTCCGAAAAACAGTCAAAATAGTCCTAATCTGCTCAACATGAAGAGCTCTCTCTTCATGTTACCCTCTCTCATGTTATCATGTTGATTCGATACCCTAATAAATCATAAACTTGCATGATTTTCGAGTGATTTTTTTTTTCCTGTCCATTTCTATATAATATATTATATCGTGCCATCTTGTAAGAACTGAAATATTTTTTCAGCCCAGTTCAGTCATATGGGTTGAAAGTAAGTTATAATTCACTTTAACTATCTGATATTTTCAACCCCTTTTCGTATAGGTACAATATTATGCAAGTATCGAAATTTTAACTCTGTCAAAAGAATTGGTTAACAGAATAAAAGTGCTCCCCCATCGTTTGAACCGTCAGCGTTCGCAGGAAAACAAACAATTTGTCTATTTCCCCGTCAGACGAGATCAAACACTGGTTAATAAAGCCAGCAAGATGATGCCAATAAGGTAGGGGCGTCAGATTTAACGCACAGACAAGACATTTCGCCTGACGGATTTTAAAATTCGCAACCGTTTGGTAGTGTTATTATTAAATGTTGAAATAAAATTATATGAAAAAAAAATATATTGGAATATCATGAAAAAAAAAAACTCTATAAAATCCAGAAATAGTATTTTGGGACAGTTCAAAAACACAAATAGGTACACTTACCCTATTTATAAGTAGAACTGAACAGAAATGCCCCTATAGAAAGTTACGTATTCCTGACCCGTCTAGCTAGACGATTCAATGTCGCACCAAAAAGGTGTAAGCTCAACATTGTAGGTAGGGAGGTACCTACTCTGCGCTAGTATTCTACTAACCCTACGCAGTGACGTCATACATGTTCGGAATAGATCTTCATTGAGGATGTCATTTAAAATTGACATTTGCAATGGACTAGAGCACAATTTAATAATATTTGTTATATACGACGGACTCACTACACCAATAGGTGAATCAGATTCTCTAAAAGTATTACCTTACATTTGAGATGTCTTTAGACTCCTTTAAATTTTAAAACTATGCTACTTGTAAGTAAACAAATGTATTGAACTATTTTTCTTATATAAGTACCTAGTTAAGAAACTATTTGTTTTGTTTTATATCGAAGCCATCTGCTACTAATATTGGGAGAGGACGGAAGATCAGCGCGCTACTTACCTTCACTTTATGCTGAGTCCCATCCCAATTTGTGGTTACTTACCTCATCAGCAATCCAACTATAATAGTTTTATACTTAATTCATCAGTAGTTCTAAATAAGTGATATATCTATCTATTTGTCTGATATATTTTGATATTTTTAATAGTGGCAAAGTTTGATTGTGAATTGGTAACCAAATGATTTCTAATTATGTTCAGTTCATCTTAGTTCAACATTTACACAAAGATGATGCAAATTAGCACATCTATTCAGTAAAATGAAAACTCTGCTCTGTCATTTGAGGGTGCTTGGTATGGGGGAGCACAGGAACACAGTATGGGTAACTCGCTGTTGGCAGTAATGACACTAGGATAATATTTAGAGCGCTTCCTCTGTACACGTTAATGCGAAGTCATGTAGATGCTTTATACATAAAAAAAGTTTCCTTGTCACTTCTGTTGGTTTCCAATCGTTTCTTGTTATCGAGATCTCGAACAGTTGTCACCAAGCGTCGTCTAATCAAAAGTCTGCGAATGCCTTTAAGTTCCATGGCAATACCCCACTTCTCAGTTACAGTAGAAAGCTGTAGTAAACTGTAGAAAGTATATCAGTCATATTGTTCCCATAACACAAGCTCTGCTTACTTTTTGGCTAGATGATACTGTGTGAAAAAATGACCAGCATTATTAGTATAACTACTGTTTTATAAGCTAATCTATTCTGTGACAAGAGCTTTCAATCGGCCCTCGTTGGGGACTTTAGCATTAAAGCAATCTCGTATTGCGTCACTTTATTAGTCTCGGCTTTATATGCCGCTTTTGATGTTTCAAAATAATCGGGCTACTGTTTGTTGATGCTAATTTCTCTTCAATAAGACTTTCAAAGGTCAGATGTGACAAAATGAGAAAAAAAACTAATAAAAGTTAAAATATTCATTAAGATGAATTTGGACGGTGAGCTTTCATCATTTTAAAGTAGGTAATGTCCTAACCATTAGCATGGGAATAAAAATCGGTGATGAAAAGTACAGTACGAACCTCCTTAAAGTGGACCGGCATGCTCTAGAACCAAAAATTTCAAAAAGGCATGTGCCATCAATTAGTACAGCGTTATGCTTGCAAACTGTCACGTAGAATACTAACTACTTGCAAAACGGGGCTTGTGCCAAATGTTTGGACGTGCCTCTGACTACCCACTTTTTAGTAGCCACAAAGATGTTAGCACTGAGTACGTATCTGAGAATATGCAACATGGGATATACAGTGAGTATATCCCATGTTGCATATTCATATTCATGCATATTTTTTGAAAATCGTGGTTAGGTAACATTTTAGCTGGATAAGTAACGATTATAACACTTCGAGCATCGTCGCGGCCGGTGCTCATGAGGAAGATCCTCAAAAGGGTCAATGAAATGTAAGCCGGAAAAAATATGTTCGTAGTAAAAGAAGACATTACATTATTAGAAAAAATAACATTTTAGTACACGACTAGCAAAGGCACCTACCCCCATCCCGCATACATCATTAACTCTTAAAGAAACTCGGAAACGCGGGAATCTCATTACCATGGCACATTTGGCGGTACAAGCGGAATAGGAATGAGGTAAATACAGGATAGTAGTGCACAATTTTTTAGGGGTTCGTGAGTTCTGTGGAATTCGTCACGTTTTATTTTAAGTAATTTGGAAACGTGCAAACGGCCCAAGAGCGTTATTGCCAAATATAAAAAGGTAAAAAGTTGACACTTTTTACCGACTTATTATTTAAACCAAAACACAGCAATTCGAGCATTGCTTAGCGGCAAAAATAGATATTCAAAAATGTTAGAGTGCGTTGAAGCCCATTGTACTAAGCTCCTTGAATACAGCCCTGGTAGAGAGGCGATGTGAATGACAAAGTGGATGCAAATGTGAGCTTTGTCGGCGAGTTGAGAAACCGTACATTCGCCAATCAAAAGAGTCTGTAGGTAGACACGTTAAACATGCATTAAACATGTTTCTTGTTCGACTCATATTTAGGGTAACTGTTTTGTAGTGTTCATAAGAATTCCTTACGTACTCTCTTTTACGTTGGTCCTATAAATAATAATAATAAACAAACACACGAAGTCCTGACTTTACACTAGGATTCTCTGTGTCGTGGGTATCAGAACATCCAGACCCGGAACAAATATCAGCAGAACATGCTAACATTAGCCTCGCAGTGGGTATCGAACCCCCAGCTCATGCGTCGTAGCTTTCCGCCCACCGTGCTACCGAGGTCCTACGATCGTACATATTTTGTAAATATTTTGAACTTGAAGTTCCTGTCTGATTTAAGTCAAACTGTAGTCCTGAATGTTGATTTTTGACGGTAAAATGTAAACATATCTGGAGTAAAAATAATTACCCGTACCCAAATACATTTTATCAAAATAAAAGCTGACATTTCACAGCTATGCGACATTTTCTGATAATGGCTGACGTGTGTTGCGGCAAAAACAAAAATTTAAACTAGCTCGTAAATCTATTAGCTACGCAGTGTCAAGACCCTTAATTAATATATGTGAATTCTTGCCACTGAACCCTAGAACTTTCAACGCGCAGAGATGAAGAGATATGGAAAAAAATATTTATATTTCTGGAAAAAATAGTGTTAAGAAATAGCAAATTTTTAAACAATCATATGTTTCTGCTTGTGTTTTTAGGTTCCTAGTGGACTGAACAATCTCTGTCATCGTAAAGCTGCCTCTATGGCTTCGCCCGCGTAGTACCTAAAGGAAAAGTAGCTTATGTTATTCTACGCCACAAATTATAAGGAGGTAGATAAAGATGATACATCTGAGCAATCTAAAGACTATACAATTCCTTCTGGTATCTGGATCAGTTGAGCTATCTATAGATCGTATGCAACGGTTTTTAGGTATCTGTCTAAGATGTCGTCAGTTAAGACAATCAAACGTTAGCTGCTTTCAATTGTATTTGTATTATCTGCTGTAGGTATACAAAATAATATGTATAAATAAACTACCAATCTATTGTGCATATCACTATTTGACAGTACAATAAACAAAAACATTTAAAAAACAAAAGAAATGCACAATGGGCGGCCTTTCTTTAACAAAATTGAAATCAGGATTATTTTTATAAGGTAAGTGAGTCACCTGAGATTTCTTACATTGCGACAATTTAGCAACTGCGTGGTGTTAAGTTTCACGAAAACTAAATATGCGGTGGGCGGACGTCTGCGCACGCGCCGGATACGGAAGTAGGTAATTACGGTGCTATTTCGCAAAAATGTCTCAGTTGCACGTAGACAGATGGCGCGAGTCGCATTGTTCAAACATTCCGTGAATAGTTCAGCTGTTTGTGTGGTTCGCACCGCCCACTGCTATATTTAATCGGAAATATGATGGTAACACTCAATAAATCAGGGTGCTTTCTTAAATTCATATGCCTATATTTTGATCGTGTGCATTGTTCGATAAGAATTAGGTTTTAGGTTGGCCAGGCACCTACGAAACGTTTTAGTTTTCAGTATTTTAAGCGGAGATTAAGCGCAAACAGCGCAAAACAGTAGAATCAAATAAAAAATAATAAAATGATAAATCTAATACATAACAGGTGGGAATTGATTATAAATCTACAGCACTCCCATTGTGTTCGTATCTGTTCGCGCTGTATTGAACACTTTTGTTTAACGGCGACCGGTAAATAAAATATGAATAATATAAATTAATTGAATGTCTTTTTAATAAAGCGGTTTATTGTTTTATCGGAATAATAGCAGAGAAATAATGGTGACGGTGCCGCCCAGGTTTGTTCGCAGCCAACGTCACAAAGAGAAAATAATAAATACTCGTATTTTGTGCGCGATTTGAACGCTCGGTCGCTTCTCTCTTATTCCGTTAATTGGTGGTTCAAAATAAATTAATCAAATTAGATCGCTTGATGTCACCCAACACGTTCGCTGGTAAAATGTTTGGACATACCGCGGATGAAAAGCTTTGAAATGAAGTCGTTTGAATTGATTTGATTAAACTGTTGTTTTAGGAGTGAATTGCACAGTGTGAAGCGCCAGTCATTCAACGAATCTTTAAAACTTTGGGCGTGAAAATTAAAAGCTTTGTAGTCGTATTAAACAGAAAATTTTGCCTATCTACCTACCTACGTTATGTATGTGTTTTTTAAGCATACATTTTTAAGCACGAGTATTTGAAATTATTTTTATACTTTTAACCAAAGATTACTTGTCAATAATCGTAAAAACTACGATTATTGACAAGTAACCAAAATGTAAGATCTTCAGAAAGCTCCGGCCTAGTAGCGCCACCTAGTATCAAGTAGCAGGATTGAATGGTCAAATGTAGAGCTTTTTTCAAGCTCTATTACAACAGAGTCAATGGAAAGGCTTTTGATCTTAAAATAGTATTGTACTTGTAAACTGTAACCTTCTTAAGGCTTGTGTTCACCAACAAAATAAACGGAGATCAAGTATAACCATTGATTATGATGACAGATTCATATGAAAACGTGTGTCAAAAAGCTTTGATTAGGACCTAACCACCCGTTATTGTGTCGGTGAACTCGGGCTTAGAAATAGATATAGATAAGTACACTAATAAATAGTTACAAGTTAGTCAAGTTAACAACAGACACAACCATATGAGCGTTTTTATTGCTGGTAATTTTTTTCACCGAGTGAACAAAATCTTTAGGGCGCATGTTCTTATACTGACATTGTCACACAATGAAACTGACAGAATATAACTTCTGTATTTACATTAGAATATCTTCAACAGTCTGTAAATTCTGTTGTTGGTCAGATAATAAAATAAATAAATTGATAAACGTCCAACATACAGTCCTGATTCTACATTAAGATTCCCTGTGTCCAAATCAAATCAAACAATATTATAAACTGATATACAAATATTAGGCATGCCAAAATCAACCATTATGTTTACTTTGCATTGTAAATATAGTTTATGGTCGGAAGTTAAGTTGCGGTTAGAAACAAACTACCAATTTCACGGCAGTTTGCTAACAGACGTCTGCAGCAGATAGGTACCGACCGAATCGTCGGCTTTCTATTCATTGTGTGGTATACTTTCTTATTTCTTACCATTCATTTAAAAAGTTAAACGTGGGTAAGTTTTGTGTAACAAAAGCCAGTAGCGGGTTAAAAGTATAGGATGTGTAATTACGACGGCAGATGGCGCGCATGTCATGTCGATGTGACCGCAAGCCCCTCAAAGAAAAGAGGAAACTTTTTGTGATGTTTGTTACACATATGCCTCTGAAGAGTTTGAGGCGATTTGTTTCTGTTACGTGATAAAATATTTAATGAAATGTTGCTAACACAAAGAAGAATTAATTCTGAAATAGTTCCTTCAATTACTATTTTTTTTTCGGTATATGATTCCCGCCGCGGGACAATTTTTTGCATCTGCAAATATTTGTCTCGGGATCGGGGTGTTTCCTATGTATAATATGAATGTATTTTCAAAAAAAATATATAAATAGTATATCAGTCATGTAGTTCCCGTAACACAATCTCTGCTTACTTTGGGGCTAGATGATGCTGTGTGAAAAATGTCCAGCAAAAATATTATTATTAAAAATAAGGTATTATGACACTTTCAGGTAGCTTATTTATGATTCTTTTATTTTTTCAATTAAGATCCCACAATCATGTATATAAATACCTCTATCCCTACATTTCTAGATACAGTTTGACAGGAACTCTTATAAAATCGAATGTATAGGTGCCATGTAGATAACTACTCCGTTAGTAATTTTTGGTGAGACAAGCATTATTTTAAATGTTTTCGAATAAAGAAGACATTATAATGCTTAGAACTAATACAATTTTACCGCTAAACCACAAATTGCAGCAGATGCTTCTAATTATTTTGCAACAAAACAAGCAACCAAGTTTTGAATGTCTCAGTCATTTTGCAATTTAGCATCAAACCGACACAGAATTAAGACATCTTGAGCAGCCGACATAGATAACTGTAGATAAGTAGGTACTTAATTTATCTATAGGTTTTTCAGAAAGAACAGAATCTTCTTATTGAACATACAAGCCTTCCCAGCAACTGATTATCCGTAGTCCATAACTTGTTTTCTAAAAAAATATTATCACAAAAAATAAGTATCTGCAAACATAACACACTTGTGAATGAAGTAGGTAGACGGTCAAACAAAACTTTGTAAAGAATCACATAAAATGTTTGCACACAAAGTTGTAAAATTCATGGAAAGACTGCGACTTTGTATTCAAGTTTGCGTAAACAAGCACACAAAACAGCTTATGAAAATAAAATATAAATCAAAGCTACCGATTTGACAGATTTACTTCTACTGAAACCAGATATAAAAAATATCAAACAATAATGGTGAATAAGTAATAAGAATGAACCCAAAGCAAATCTACCTACTTATATGCCTACTTAATTAATTAGGCACTTAAGTAAAAAAATAATCAAGCTGTTTAATTTTTGATCCAAAGTTTATAAAGCTTTGTAATAACATCTAATATTAAAAATCATAAAATCGTTACACAATAAGTATAATTTCTCCAAATAAGAAACAACAATAGTAAAATACGTCTCGCTAATATGACAGAATGCCGAAAATTACCCTCATTATTGATGGGAACACACGAATTATGCTTTGAACAGAACAGCTGGTGACAAACTACCCGACGACCGTCATTCTCTATGCCTTTTTGACTTTGATTTATGACTTTTTTATACCCTATTCACCCGTCATGGCTATTTTATATTCTGTTACTGTAACTCAAACTTTATTCCCTTACTCTATTGAATCTAAAACCAATTTCAATAAAACTAAAGTCCTTTCTTCAATGCTATAGTTTTTATAATTCAACAAATGTAGGTATGAAATCGCAGTTGCGTCTGCGCAAAGTATCGCTACATCATCGCTTAATAGTAGGGGATGAAGAGAGGGTTTCATTTCATTTTCAAAGTAATTTGCTTTTGTTGATACACAATGACTGCATTGTCCGGTTCGATTTTAAAGTAAATATGCGTGAACTTTGAAGGAGTGTCAGGGATACGGTTCACACCCTGTTGATATTTGCAAAATAATCTACAAGTAGGCAAATAACGTCTGTTAAAGCACTCAATCAAATGTCAATAACAACTATCAACAGCCTTTGCTGTGAAATTAGTGCAATCCAAAATATGGCTTCCGTGCTAAGGAGAGCACACTAGTGATAGCACACTAGTGATAGCAGAGACGAGGGTCTCTGCTATCACTAGTAGTTAAACAGTGTCAGAGCAACTAACTCCGACACCAAAGCTAACCACTAGATTATTCCAAAAGAAGTATCAAAATCATCAGAAATCGTTCATTTATCTTGACAAGTTTGAATCAAAAATTGCAAAAGAGACGTTCCTACTTATTTACAGCAGGTTTGTAAAAACTAGAAATAGGTATGTTACTACGAATAGCGTTACTATTGTAGGCAAGTATGGTCAGTAATTAAAAGGTTAAAAGCAATAAGTAGGTAGGTAGTTATAGAAAAAAAAATGAATCAAGGGTTTGTGCCCTCACACTATGATTGTGTCCTGTGTCGTGGCTAGTCTCTTCCGGGATATCATAATAATGACAAATAAATAGCCGTGTTGGCTAGTGGGCGATACCCCGACTTCTGATCTGGAGGTCGCGGGTTCGAACCCGGTCCTGCACCAATGGATTTTTCCACTCGAAAAATTTAAGTGCGCATAAACGCATAACGGTGAAGAAAAACACCGTGAGGAAACCGGGCATGCCCTAGAACCCAAAATTCGAAGGCATATGCCAACAGTTAGTGTTCCAATAAGCGGCGATGGGCTTGCAACCTGTCACTTGGAATGCTAACTTGAAAAACGCGGACATGTACCAAATGTAATGTTTGGACGTGCCTCTGACTACCCCCTACTTGGTATCTTCAAAGATATACTCAGTGCGTAGGATGTCCACCATGGGAAAGACAGTCGTGAGCGTGTTTCTGTTTTTTTTCTTTTAAATATATGTTAAATAAATATATACCGATATTATGATATAACCGATATATACCGAATTTGTAAGCAACATATTATGTGATCTACAATAAAGAGTTATCTATCTATCTTTCTATATTATTGAAATGGAACTCGTCCACTTACCTGTTAGTTGTGTCTAGTTTGACAAACCAACTCGAGACTCGAGGTGTATCTTTAGAACAAGGTGGAATACATAATTTGAAAAACTATAGACAGAATAAGGAAACATGGTCAGACTTTACTTAAGTCTTTCAAAATGAGGTCTTTCTCAGAATATGAAAATAGATACTGCCTTTAAACCGTCATGCAATAATTGAACGTGCTAATTAATATTCATCCGAGATCAAAGACGAACAATCGTCCATAACTTCGCTGCAACAAAGTGGATGCGACGTCATCGCATGTAATACACGATGTTAAATCGTTCCCGCAATAAAACCGTGCTCGTAATTCACAAGTTCCATAAATAATGGTCAATATGTCGGGAGGTATTGTCGATGCTGACAAATTGCCGCTCTTGCTTGCCGCCATTGTGAACCACCAGAGTGACTCTTTTGTGGAACCCCGCACAATGCCTACAGCCACCGTATGACTTTTGTCAGCTATCATTTTCACTTCGGCCTCTAGAATTGCGAATCGGTTTTATTATGTCTTGTGACCCACAAGAGGCGTCGTTCACAAAATGATATGATAAATTGTTTTTTTTTTGTAGCTGTAAAAGCAGATAAATGTTTGCTTTGTGCGCTGACTATTGGAGATTGTAGGTACCGATCTAATATTTGTCGGCTTGGCTTTATGCCTAAAGTAAAGTAAAAAAGTAATACTTATATATTTATTTGACATAATAAAATATAACAGATTTTATACAATTCCATAAAAACGTATTTCAGGAGCCAGTTGCTTCTCCCATCAAAAGTATTATGTCGTACCTACTTCAAATAAAGTAAGAAACTATCAAAAAGTTAGTATGTGGATGTTTATTTTTAAAAAACTGAATGTCTGAAAATCGTATAGTGAAGGCATCAATCGCTTCGAAAACAAAGGAATAATTGCTTACATTTTATTTTGCGGGAGCTAAAATCCTGTTGATGACTTGCGTTTTCTATATTTTTTTAACAAAGTCACTCACGACTAAGGCAAAAGCAAGAAGCAAAAGTAGGGACGTCTCTAGAACATTTTAAAAGTCACTTCGTAAAAAATGTAACTGCGCTACAAACTACAAACATAATTTAATTAAATAACATGCTTTAATCACCTGGGGGTATTTAAGGGGAATTAAAAGCGTAACGAAGCGAATTTTTAAGGGCATGTGCGTTGGCGTTTCGCATTTGTGGTACAAGCAAGGCGGGTCTGAGACGCCCTGTCCGTCCCTCAGCTGGTCTCTTCAGGCACACGTGTTCATGGCACGTTCAGTTACCTGTGAGGAGAAACGAAAACTGCACAAACAGATCAATCTAAGTTTTAGAAGTAGTGACAGGCAGATAATTTTTAAAAAGGAAGAAGCTGTTTCAACCCGGTCCTTCTCTGCTACTTCAAGGAGTTGGGCTGTTTAGGGTCAGGTTAGAAAAGCGATAATGCACAATACACCCCAATGCAGGACGTCAGTGCAGACCTCAGTTCCCCCACTTAGAATTAGAATTAGAAGCTAATGTGGGACTAATTCCATCTACTGAGTTTCCACAACTTTTCCATCTGTCCATTGGTAACATTCAGGTATACAATATACAATAATAATATAGTCTATATTGAAAAGGCGAGTATAACTCTAAAGAGTGATACCGCTAGTGTTGCTACCGTGACCTTTGGAAGGTTACGGTAACCGCTTACCAACTATGCTAGTTTTTCATTTGTGTTGTATATTTTTTTTTTTTAGTTTGGTTTTGGTTAGTAATGTAAAAGTGTCATTCGTGGCATTGTGTTGCGGCCGTCACGTCACCGAGAGACGGCCGCAAAAATCTCATAACGTAACGGCAATATGGAAGTAAGTACCTTGTTACTTACCAATGTTCCTACTTAGTCCAATATATCCAATAGAAAACGTCAGTCGCATCATACATGTTGCATGCCCAAGAACAGTTAGATACGAGTTGTTCCGCTCGAATCACTGGAAACAAGTGATGAATACAAATTTATTCGTAGCATTCGTGGGCGGAGCTTCTTTTGTTTTTTTCTTCACCATTTGTGGAACAAACGACATAGTTGCACGCCCACTGCGGGAAATGCAAGTAATTAAATTACTAATGCGCGATATTAGACGGTAATGAATTTGTAACGTATTGCTTTTATTAGTGACGGGCAATTTAAGTTTGATGCGCGGTGAGCGAGCGTAACGCTCGATTGGATTAGGATTAATATTTTTTTTGAATATTGAATATTTATAATTTTTTTTTTAGAATATTGTGTTCATTCAATGTCTAATGAAATCAAATATATGTGAATCCAAGATTTCTTTATAATGTAGATAGGATCAAGATTAATCAACCCTAATGCCTATCAAGGCCCATTCTCAGTCCCTTACCAATTTTTAGAATGATTTGTAGGCTACAAAGCAGTTGGCATGAACTAATAAGTATTTTCCTTACAAAATAAATGATAGTTCAGTAAGTATACATACCGCCATCTGCTGGGCAGTAGTTGAACTATCAAGCCACCAACGGTACTACCTACCTTGTTAGAGCTTTATCATAGGGATAAAGCAAAATTAAATTATTCAGTAGATAAAATCAAACAATATTCAAAAACATATATATTTATAATAATAATGCTGGACTTTTTCACACAGCATCATCTAGCCCCAAAGTAAGCAGAGCTTGTGTTATGGGCACTACATGACTAATACGCTACATAAATCCTTTTTTTTTATAAATACATACATATTATTCATATAAAACACCCAGGTCCCGTATATTACTGTTAATATAATATTTCCTCATGTATTATTTTAAATAAATAACAATTTTCATAAACCATCTTGTCTTCAAAAATCAACCTACATTTGCCTTGACAAAAAACGATACCGTCAAAGACTAATAAATGTTACCTACCTTCCATTTGAAACTGTAAAAGACCATTATTTTCTATAACTATGTTAATAATTATACAATTTTTGACAAATTTGAGTCAATTTGGGTCAATAAAATGAAGTTTTATGTCGCATTTACTTTGATGCGGTTTGAAACATGTAATTAGAAAAGGACTGAATCTTGTGCCTTGTCGAGTCGGGACTATTCCTTTAGAAGCAATTTAGTAAGGATTAATGACTAAATAATCATAATTTTGGTCTGAATGTTGTTTTAAACTGGGGTTCATTTTATGAAAAGCATTATGATGCTATTCATAAAGTGAATTGAGCCGAAGATACTGCATTTATACTTATAAAATTATTGTCCTGACTGACTGACTGGCTGATCTATCAATGTACAGCTAAAACTACAAAGTCTAGAAAGCTGAAATTTAGAGCACATGTTTATTTTATAATATAAGCAAGTGCTAAGAAAGGATTTTTGGAAATGTTCACTTTCGAAATGGGAGAGGAATTTTGCATGAAAGCTTTTGTTCTGTGAATTTAGAAACATGAAAAATTTAATTAAAGCTTAGTAGCCTAATTAAATAATGAAGTGTTTCAGGATTTTTGGATTTACAAATAGGGGGTGAAATTTTGTGTGGAAGTATCGTTCTTTTTTTAAAACACGCTAGCAGCAGCTAGTCAATTATAGTTTAATAATGCAACTAGATTCTAATAAGCCTTTGGTAAAATCCTTATAAACTTTTTTAATAGCAACATAATAGTAGATGGGTAGCTATACACATAGCTACCCATCTACTCCGGTATCTACCTAGTAGGTATGCAAGTAGAATCTTAATGCATCAAATAAATAAAGTAAACATACCTACAACTAGAAAGATAGGTACTTACATATCGTAGTTTAAATTTCAAACTATAAGTTTAGTATAGAACTATAGACTTAAGCTTTGAAAAATAAAATATATGTGCAATTGATATCCCTATATTATTAAACGCGATCTTTTCCAATCAACTTTAGTATGAAGAGGAATTAAATGGCAGAAAAGGTGTAAGTACCTATCTATAAATGTAAGTAAAATGTATAATATGTAAGGAAAAGTATAAAGTATATGATATTTCAAACAAAAAGAAAATCCAACTTTTAAAATCAGACCTAAATGCATAAAATGGTTCTTAACTAGTAAGTACTTTTCCGATAGTTTAAAATAATTACCTACGAACAAATCAAAGTTTCTATTTCCAAACGGACAACTTTCAATCATATAAGCTGTTCGCAATTCCTAAATTGATACCACGGGCGACTAGATCCACATTTTGCAAAAATTATCCATCAACCGCTTCTTTGTGATTTTCCAAGTTTAATGGTAGGACTCTGCCGTTAAACTTGGAAAATGACAAAGGAGCAGCTATATTACCTACTGGCGGTAATATCAAAGTGAGTCTTTTGTTAATGTCCCCGTTACCAATCCCACAACAGCACAAACTGTTGGTCTATAATCTGTCGCCATTATGCAGAAGGGACAATGCAAAAAAACTCCCATAGTTTCATGGAAAATGGAAAGCCATTATCCTTCATTACGAATAGGCATATCTACACGAAGCTAACTTACTGTTGTTTTGATAACTGCATTTTTAATTTCGAAAACGTAGAAAATTTGTGTTGTGACACACAGTCAGGGAAAATGAAATTTTAATTGAGCAATTACTGATAAACGTTTTATTTTCCTGGCAGGGTGTCATTTTGAAACGAAAATGTGTGTATCGTTTACCGAAGATAATAGCTGTCTTTTAACACCTTTGATGTCGGTGACATGCAAGGTATCTTGGTAAAACTAACATTGTTTTTTTTCGTATAGAGTAATTAATTAATTGGATTGTTTGATGCTTATCATCATCATCATCAACAGTCTCTAGAAGTCCACTGCTTGACATATGCCTCCACCAAAGAGTGCCATGACGAAACACCTTGAGCCACCTCCATGACTTTTCGCAACTTTTGAGATGTCATCGGCCCATCGGGCCTTGCGTCGTCTGGTTCGTGGTCGATATTTGAAGTCCTTTCTTCCCCAGCTGCTGTCGGTTCTGTGAGCTATACGGCCTATCTATTGCTATTTCTGCTATCTAATTAGAAGAGCTATGTCAGTGACTTTAATTCTTCTGTTGAGTTTGTGGCTTGATCGCGCGCGAGGAATCGCTGTAAACTCACTTTAAAATTTTACATTCCCGTAAACATATTGACTTTGACAACGGATTTCCTCGTTTCGGATTTTATCATGCAGTAAAACTCCGAGATCTTTCCATAGCCTGCTGCGTGGTCTTGAGCTTATGTATGAGGCCAATAGTTAGTGACAAAGCCTCAGTACCTAACTTATTGGTCATAATCACATCACCTGGCAACACGCACTAATACTGGACATAATAATAATAAATTGATTGTAGACTTTCGTCTTGAGCTTCTGCGGTATCTGTGATAATTCCAAAAACGCTGCACATACGAGTTAGATTCGTCGAGTAACATCTGTGTCAAAGTTAGACCTACCTAGTTCAATTGTTGGACACAAAAAGACATGGTGGTCTACAACTTCGATAATATCGTTCCCACATGTACCGCCATGGGTCTGTTACATATAGATTTATGTATCAAATTGTTTTGCAAGTTTTGCAAACTACTTAGTACTAGTGAAAAATTTTGTTTTATTTTTTTCCTCCTGTTCCGTTTTGTCGATTATAGAGTCAAAATCGGTAAATCGATTATTACCTGCACGCCAATATAAAATAGTATTTTACTAAAGTCAACAAACTGACTTCAATACATGTTCCAAGGCAAATATAAAACAAACAACTAAAATAAATCGCGATAGTGTTTTTAAATTTTTGGCCAAAGCTACTTGTCTATTTCAGATAATCTTTTTATGAAATACACTATGATCATCCGCTGCACATCAGTGACTTTACACTCGTTATTTCTCAAAGAGTTGCAAGCGTCTATAGGTTACGGTAACCGCTTATCAACTAGTGGGCCGTATGCTTGTTTGCCGCAAAACATTCTTGTAACCATTTTTTTTTTTATTTTTTTTATTCGGAAAACAAACAGTATTTAAAACAAGATAGACAACTTCTTAAGATACATTTACCATTAAAATGTTTTCACATATAAGAAACGAAATAAGCTTATTTGTCTAAGGTGATTAATATTTAAAAATGGCGTGCTAATTGAATTTATTATTCAATCTATTGACACAGGTAGTATGTGGTACACCACTTAAACCCATAAGACAATCTGTTCTACTTATCTATCGTACAGTCTGTTCCAATCAAAAGTTGTCTGGTAGAGATCGCTATTCAGCAATAAGACCGTCGACTGTACAACTTATTTAGTTTGCAATAAAGTATGTTCTATCTTTTGTAAATATCTACTTCTTTACCTATCTTAAAGATGTCTTCGACTCAGGTGCGCTTCCAATTTCTAGTTGCTAGCAAACGCCCGTAGGTACAAATCAATTTACATAATCCGCTTCGTTGCCCGCTCCGCTCCTCGCCACGCTCGTAATCACTGTGATCCATCGAGCGAGCCAAGCCGCGGGCTGACATTATGTCATTATCCACCTCTCGTCCCGGATATCAGATTGAAAGCCAAAGGATAGCCGATAGCAATTGAACGGAAAATTGTCTCTGTAAAAGTAGAGTTTGTTATATTATTAGACCTTATAAGGCAGGAAACAGACATCTCCCTTTTCAGCGATAGCGATGGGATTGCAACCTGTCACGTGGAAGACTACTTGCAAAAACGCGAGCATTTGCCAAATATAATGTTTGGGTGTGCATCTGACTACCTCCTACTTGGTATCCTCAAAAATTTAGGATTTCCATTATCGGGAATACAGTCGTGAGCGTGTTTGGTTTAGTTTGTATCTCTCTTTCCTTTTTAGATTAGTACATTACCCAGTACCGTTTTATTTAATAGCTATCAAACTATTAAAACAATTTTATTTAATGCGACGATTTTAATGAAGTTATGATTGATTTCATTAGAGAGAAAAGAAAAGAAAATTGTATATCTTAATTACTAGCCTCTCCTACGATTTAAACTCCGTAGTACCCGAATTAAATTTAACCTATTTATAATTTTAAGTAACGAAATATAGGCCCCATGTTCCAATATCATTTCAATCAGTTTAGCTGTTACGGCAAAGGCTAGCAGGAAATAATTTTGAAAAGGAGACGGGAAGATTATCGACATTAAGACATGAAGTTTTTTAAGATTCGGCGATTGCTTAGAATCGAAATCATTAGCGGCGATGCAACCTGTCACGTGGAATGCTAACTTGCAAAACGCGGGCATGTACCAAATGTCTGGACGTGCCTCTGACTACCCCCTACTTGGTATCCTAAAAGATCTACTCTCTGAGAATGTCCACCATGGGGAAGACAGTCGTGTTTATTTTTGTTTTAGAATCAAAAACTGAGTGTCATGTTTTCGTTCCCATTGCCATTTTGTTCATTTAATTAGGAGGCAGGTTACCTTATGACCGAATACTAGATTGATTACTAAAAAATATCTTCATAGTTTTTACTATCTGACCGCAAAGACAAATATTTAGCATCTAGCTACTCGTATCTGCATCTGTAATTATAATAGAGTCGTGGTAAAACTATTTAATAAAGATTACAGAAAATTTCATGGATTAAATCTACTTTAAGACTTAACCCAGCGTTACGAACTTAGCATAGCAAATGTATTGAATGTTGGATTGGAGCAAAACGAAGAAAATTATGATCGTGCACGTATGGGCGTGTCCGGCCGCCGCCTATTGGGCCGACCGGCGCCAATGCGTGCGCGCACACGGTAGCGCAACTCTATTTTACATATAATATAAAAGTTTTAAAGCTACATAAATACCCATCTAGGCTTAGGTCTCGTATACTAAGGAAACTTCAAGAAAATGTGGGAAAAAAAGTTTAGTAAGTTAAAATTTTCCTTGATTTTAATGAGTACACCGCAATCATTGAATTAATGTGACCTTAGGAATAAATAAGGGGTCTCTCCGCTCGATCGTACCCGCCGGACGGCTTCCTAAGAACGTTTAAGAGTCTGATATTACCAATAATTGAAGACATCGGATCATTAAGCCTGCCGAGGCAGGTTCTAGGGCGATTACTCGTAGTTATCAAGAATTTGAGCATCGACAGACTTAATACAGCGGTACGAAGACCACGGGCGCTTCTTCGTAGGTAATAACCATGATGATACCTGAAATTATATGATTTGTGTGGAATTTTGTTTAAAATGGCGAAAACATTACAGAAAAGTACAGGGGTCGTTACGTCGGGCGGCGGTGCCCAAGGCGGCGATCCGCGCCCGTATGCAAATTAAACATAATCAAACTAATAATTTCAAGCCAAAGCTTAATCGAGGGGCGAGACTCCTCCACCCTCTCTTTCTAACACCAGCATATTTCCACTGCGGGAAAGGAAAACCATCTGCCAATCCGACGGAAATGCAAATGAACTGCGCTCGATCCGCTTTTATTATTTCGTATTGTTTCAACTACGTAATTACACGCGATAGCGGCATAATGCGAGAAATTATCCTAAGTGGACTGAAATATTTCAGTAGCTGGTTATTATGGTCAGGCAGGTTGTTTGAAATGTGATAATCTTGTACACAGGGCCTACATTACACTTCAACTTATGTCCAACAGTCCAATTTAGTTTTTTTATAGGCAACTTTCACTTTATCGTTCTACTATGTACATGTTTTTACTATGTTTTTTTGTCCGAACAGTATCTTACTTAACATAGGTTCCACCAATAATACTAACATACATGGGCGCCTGTCAGGAAAGAAAATACATAGAAAAAAAATCATTTTATTTAAATTAGGTTTCACCTGTCCCTATCCTCAAAGGTTTGCTGGAAGAAAACTCTTGTTAGGGTAAAGCTCGCCTTTGTACATGCCCTATGTGTAAGTTTTCGTCTGTATTTTCTGTGTGTACAATAAAGAATAAAGAATAGGTTACTGTTTGAATAAAAACTGAAGTCGTCTAGATTATTTTCCAAATTTGTTCATCACTTCCATAAAGGTTCTGTATATCTTCTGCTATCGCTAAAAATATTGATTTGTTTAATTTTCTCACATTTTCTGGGTGAAGCTGCCTAAGCGAAAATTGTTTCTTGTGTGTTGAAGAAAATATTTTTTTTTGTAAAGATTTAATAAAATCTAAGTATGGGTTGAATATAATAGGTTGGGGAAAAAGTTTCTTCGCATTTTTTAAGAAAATTCAAAACATTTTTTAATATAGTTTATTTACATTTAACTAAAGTATGTAGGTACCATTTTGTTCGATAACTTTTTGCCATTTTGTAGGCAGGGACATGATCCCATTGCTATAAAAACTTTGGGGCTTCTGTTCAAAATACCGCGACAAGTGGTTTTGGCAGTCCTCTCGTGATGTTAACCTGACACTGCCTAAAGAATTCTGAAGAGACCGAAACAGGTGGAAATCTGAAGGTGCAAGGTCAGGACTATACGGCGGATGCATTAACACATCCCAGCCAAACTCTCTTAATTTTTGCTGAGTGGCTAAAGATGTGTGAGGTCTAGCGTTATCATGATGAAAAACCACACCCCTTCTGTTGATTAACTCCGGCCGCTTTCTCTCAACTTCTTGTTTTAATCTCATCAGTTGTTCGCAGTAGAGTTCAGAATCGATGGTCCTGCCTGGTGGTAACAGCTCATAATGAATAATGCCCTTCCAATCCCACCACACACACAGCATCACCTTGTTGCGAGTTAACCCGGGTTTCGCCACAGTCTGTGAAGCCTGACCGGCCTTTGACCACGACCTTTTTCGCACGTTCTTGTCGTACGTGATCCACTTTTCATCACCAGTTATCAGCTTCTTCAAAAATGGTTCGGTTTCATTACGTCGTAATAAAGAATCACAAATGAGAACACGGTTCATTAGGTTTCTTTCAGTGAGCTCGTGAGGTACCCAAATATCGAGCTTTTTTGTGTACCCAGTTTTTTTCAAATGCGCCAAAACTGTTTTGTGGTCAATTCCCAGTTCTTCAGCTACGTCGTAACTACTGATATGCCGATCTTGCTCCACTTTTTCAAAAATGGCATCCATTTTATCCGTAATAGGGCGACCAGAGCGACGTGCATCTTTGACATCAAAATTTCCGGATTGAAAACGCTTAAACCAAATTTGTGCTACTCTCACAGACACTGCACTAGGTCCATAAACATCGCAAATTTTTTTCGCGGCTTGCGTTGCATTTTTACCTTTTTTGTAGTAAAATTTTAAAATGTATCGAATTTCTTCATTAGATTCACTCATCTTAACAGTACGAAAAACAAATAAAAATCACACATTTTCCTAATTTGAATTTGGAATTATCTTCTTTAAAATTTAAACTTTTAATGATACCAAAACCAGCCAGATACAAATAGTATAGCCAAAGATATTTTATTACAAGTTCATACATACAATAATGCGAAAAGACTTTTTCCCCAACCTAATAGATAATCTGAAAAATTCTTCCACGTTGATTTGATCTGTAAGGCTGTTTTTCCACTATTCGAGAACGCATCATTTCAACATACAGCTTTTCGCAATATATTTTGAGCTTTTTCGAATATACATAAACTCTATAGATGCATTATCGCAATTTGATTAACACCAATTGAATAAAAGATTCTAGTAGTGAAAGTGGAATATTTACACCATAAAGTGTAAAAACGCAGAAACTGTCATAAACAATTTACTATCAAACAAATCGAGAGAAAAATATCTAAAAGCCTATGAAAATTTAATTACATGGAAAAATCAACAAAAAGCAAAGTTATTTAATACTATAAATTTGGAATTTGGTTATGTAAATATAAATATTCGTCACTACTAAAAGCATCTCTTATTTATTTTTTTCATAGAGGGGGAAAAGTCATCAAAGCAGAGTGTGCCACACGGTACCAAAATTATTTAACCTCGAGCGACGTACTTTGAATCCCTCGATACGCTCGGGATTCTACTCTACAATCCTTCGCTTCGCTCTGGATTCAAACAATCGCTCTCGCCCTCAATACATCATTTTGGTCCCTTGTGACACAATCTACTATTACGTAATCGTGAATTGCCTTTATATTATTACTTCTGGTAATTGATTGCACACGGGTCACAATGTATCTTGGAGTAGTAGTTGCAGTCTTGTAGAGCTGATATGAAATGGTTTTCGTATTACAACGTAGAACGTCGCTGCAACGTAGAGTACGCTCTCTAAAAAAATATAATGTCCTTGGTAGTCCCAGCAGTATTTCTCAGTTCACTGACAGTATTCAGGTTATTCATGACAAGATTCAATGCATGGCTTGCACAGTGGAAAAATAGGGCTGAAGGATATTTATTATTAATAATTTTCTGAACACCACCTATGTGACCTGCCACTGCAGCACAACCATCGTATCCTTGGCCAATAAGTTTATTTAAATCAAACTTGCAGGAAGCAAATAATATTTTCCAAAATGGCTTTTGCGTTCAGCTCTTGTACATATCCGAAGAATTCTTCACAAATTATTGGTTTTTTAATATTTTTTCTATCTTTATAATAACGTTGATAGCGAACACCAATCGATAATTGCTCTGTGCCACTAATATCAGCTGTCTCATCAATCAAAATCGAAAAAGCCGAAACATGTTTCACCTCCTCAATTATTTTGCTTTTCAGAACAGGAAATTTCAATAAAATCGTTTTGAATTTGATGTGATATGTATAAGGCATGTTTATCAAGTTTTTAAGGAAAGGACGACATTTTGAAGAATCATTTAGAATCAGGATTCTAAATGATTCTTCAAAATGTCATCTCCCGATTCAACTCGAAAATGTAGCAGGTCTGTAAAAACAGAACCCTCGTCGACTTTCCCACGAAGTGGAAGGTGTCGCCCGCAAAATAAAATTGTTGATACGATAGAACGAATTTTTAATCGATTTTCTTCATCTTCCTTGTGATATGCCGTATTTAAAGATTCATTAACGCTTGTGTTCTTCTATCCATGATCTTACAAATATGACGTAGCCAGTGTGTAACAATGCCACTTACTTGTCGCATGAGACTGTGATGCTTCATGAAACTTTTGTTATTTGAGGCACGGAGAAACTATAAACTATAGGGTGTCGGCAACCACGCGTTGAATAGCACCGGCTTCTAACATGCCTACCACTCTCATCATTTCTTCTAAGATTTTTTTTTAAAGAACAAAAGAGGATTAATTCCATATTCAAACTTCTTTTATATAGTAAATAGTTTTTATGTAAATCATTTCGAAATAAAACATCCATAGACAATGTTGATGTTTGTTTTCATGTATAATTCTATATTTTATATTAGTTAATAGTATCATGTGTAGATTCAGATGCACCTCCCTGAAAGTAATCCTGGCGGCGCCCATGCTATCATACCTTTCCTAGATCACAACGCATAATCAGAAGCTAGCCTACCGTGCGCAAACCCGATTATACCGCTGCGTCGTCCTAAATGCCACCTAGACCTATACATACGACCAAGTAGGTAGAGACAGATACTTGTAGGTATTACAGAGGGACACTGACGTACGGTAGTACAACTACCGTTTAATTAAGGTCACGCTTCGCCAGCGGTGGACCACGTTACCCTGTGGTTAGTTACTGTGTCTCTACGCCAATTGGACTCGATTAAAAATAATTTTCATCATTTTTGTTGTCATTTCGCTTGTTACAGTGCTCTCTGGTGCGGGTAATTCCTTTGCCATGCGAGAATATGTTGCACATCGCTTGGTATAGGGACCTGGATAATGGTAGAGACAGACAAAGAAACTCAGATAAGTTCAACTTAAAATGCAAAAATTCCTTAACAATAAGTTTCGTAGCACTTTCATAGACAATTTAATTGGGATATTTTCCTTTCAACGAATACCTTTGCTACTTTGCTCTGTGGTTTATTTTAAAGATGCTTGACAATAAAGATAATAATTACTATCTATATATAATCAACTAACCTGTTAATTTGTCAATTAATTGTTTAATTTGTATTTTTTTGCAATAACACCGCCATTCTTATAATATCTCCATCCTAAGGTTGTCTGGAGGAAATCGCTTTCTAAGAGCGCCCATTGCGCATTTTTTTGTTTTTTATTATGTTTCTGAGTTTTGAACTGTAAATTGGTGTTATTTACAATAAAGAATCTCTCTATCTATCTATACATAAGCCAGAATCAGGCAAACAGTTAGCGACTCGAGGACAAGTAGTAATCCTTGACCAAGGATTTAAAAATGGGTAGTGATTTCGCTCGTCTGATATAGACGGACCATTAAGATACACATTGCAAGATATATTATCAATAATGTCATTCATCATTAGGGGCGGGCTATGTCCGGAAGTTGACTTCTAGTGTATAATGATGATGATGGTCCTAGGGTACTAGCTCTAGAGGCAGTTTATTCTCAATGTATGACATGTAGGATGTCATGCATGGTAGGTAGGTAATGCTGGTACGTGGTTAGATCTAACATAGCACTTAGCTGCAAGGGCACTGCTCATGCAAATTACATAAATATCGGTTCGGTGACAATTAGTCGTAATTAGATGAATAGGAATCGTTGGGTGTCTTCCTTAACCTACTCTCACACACTCATTAAAAGTATTGTTTAGAAAAGTACCTGTAACTAAGTGCTGCGCTTATTATCATGGAATTAAAATTACCGTGGTTTGGTATCATTTTAGAATATAATTACGACTATACCACGTACTTTACTATTCTCCTGCTGACGTTTCGTTAACCGTTTAGAGGTCCTTCCTCATGAGCACCGTCCGCGACCACGCTCGGATTTGAGACAATTGCAGGTACCATGATCACGTGGGTTAAAATTGTCGATGTCTACCATTAACATTCAAAACCCGCAAAGACTTAATCATTCATCATTAAAAACGTTCCTCCCGTTAGTGGCAGAAAATGATAATGGGAGACAATCGATATTCAAAACCCGCAAAGACTTCAGTTCCTCCCGTGCCGAAATATCGAGAAACATTCAAACTCACTAATCATTATAAATATCCCGTTTTTTAGTAAAAATTATATCGTGATGACATTTCAAAACACCTCTTCAGTAGCGGGTATCTAGCTCTCTCCCAGATGGCAGTTGCAAGGGAAACGAATTGAACCAGAGCTTTCGTATTTAAATGAGAAACAATACAATCGGCTAGGCCCGGCTCATTATACAGCATGAGCGCTCTGTCATTACGTGGAATGGGAGCAAATTGTGCACATCCAACGCACACCCGAGTAATGCCGACTTGCTGCGAAAGTGCTCTCATTTTGTGGATGGTGATGAGCGGCTTCAGCTTTATTGTTAAAAAAAACCTTGATTTTAGCGTCATTTTAGCTTCTTTAAGATAACATTAAAATATGTACTAATACCGTAATTTAAAGTATCTACGGCTTGATAAAGGTCAGAGTCAAAACATAGATATTATTAATTAAAAAAACTAGTATCATAGGTATTAGGTATTTTCTTATTTTATGAATTTAATATTTTATGTAGTTAGGTACCCAAGTCAATTTACGCTAATTCCTAGTTCAAGCCTAGAAGAGCCAACTATGCTTGTATTTTTAATCCTGTAACTAGTCATGTACTCAAATTGTAATCACAACAAAATTCATCATCGTGATTGTTCATAGGTTGTTTAGAATAGGTTTTGGCCATGTTGCTATCATTTTCTTTACAACATTATATCACTTGGAATGGTAAATACTTGCAAAACACGGGCATGTACCAAATGAGATGTTTGGAACTGCCTCTGACTTCCCTCTACCTGGTATCCTCAAAGTTCTACTCACTAATACAGACAAGGAATACAGACGTGAGTGTGTTTGTTTTTTTTATTTTTGATTATGTAACCTGAAAAGTACCTACCTAATTCCTACCCAATTTGATGGTGCTCTTTTGACTTTTCAATGAACCAATGAACCATTATTTAACCTACTAATATAATAAATGCGAAAGTTTGGATGGTTCTTGCTAAATATATCTGTCACGCTGAACCGATAAAACTTGGAACAGACATAGGCATATAAATTGTCATCTAGGCTACTTATTATAAGGGGGTTCCCTCGCCACCGCCACGCGAGTGAAGCCATGGGCAGAGGCTAGTAAGCCATAAGTAGAATTCATTGTAATTTGAATTGATTGCAGCGATTATATTGCTGTTGTAAATCTATTTTTGCATGAAGATTACGATGAAGCAAAGCCAACAAATAATGAAATATTTCAGAAATACTCAATTGTAACAGCTCCTTAATATTTTGAAAAATAAAAACGGATACTTTTTCATTCTAAACCAACAACTAAATTAAGTAAACGAACTTTGCTCATGAGATGTTTTGTGGATGTGGGACCTTGCTAGGTTTTATTGTGACCCTAGAATAACGGATACAACAAATCAGCGAATCTGTACCCACAGTCACAAACAAAAACATATAGGTTGGTAAACATACTTGGGTGTCTAGACAAATACCACATTCTCTAACGCCTGCGGAAAGATTTAAATATGTAAATGTGCGTATAGAAATGAAATTAGCTGTGGAAATGTCACGTGACTTCAGTCAAGTTATTCCTTGACAAATTTACGTTAGCGTGAAAGGAAAACTAAGCGTGAAGTCGGTTGTTGAAAAGTGGACTTATCTGAAGGTATTTGTCTCAAATAGGGAATCAATTATCTCAACTGTAGACAAGTTGTAGTGCATTGCCGTGACGAAATGGGGTACAATAGCATATGTTTTGAGCACTAGAGCGGACCTTATCATTTACCACATTACGTGCACAATGATTATAGTAATCTGCTCATAAGGGAACAATAGACGCACTCGTAGAGCCACCACAGGCGTTCTATAGGATGCTTCGTTTTCGTGATTCTAAACAATCTCTTACTTCAAACACATGTACCTAGTGGCTTCTTGTGCCGTGGGTGATAAGTAACCATGAATATCAAAAAACAAAACATGAAGATGTCATTGGTCAGTGTTATTAGGTACCTGCCCAGTAACTCTGTTTTAGGTAGGTTAGAACACTAATAAAAGTATGAACACTTTTCAAATCAGAGGTGTTATAGGCTTATTCTTGTACAGTCAACGCCAATAAAAGCTTAAAGATAAACTATTTTACAATAAAGTAAAATTATTCGTAATTATTTTAAGCATAGTAAAGTTTCAAGACTCGTCCAAGATTGCTACTTTTTAACCACAAAAAGAGTTCAAAAAAAAGAGGAGATTCATAATTGGGTGGCGGATGGGGGTACGGCCGGTAGTACAGCCTCGCTATGCTACTGGCTAAGTCCGATGGACTCGCTGACCGACGATGGGTGTGGTCCTCCATCATTACTGGGGGTTGTGCGGCGGGTTAACACCCCGTCCATGGAAAAATCCTTATGTTACGAAACCGACAAGAATAGAATACCGATCTGATCCCAATTTTGACGACTTATGCAAGCGAAAAACGGACACCCGATTTGCCTCATGGAATGTAAGAAGTCTGTATAGACCTGGTGCTGTAGAACAGGTAGCAAAAGAGCTGAAACGGTACAAGATAAGCATAGCAGGCTTGCAGGAAGTGAGATGGCCAGGAAATGGAGAATGCCCTCTGGATAATGGATTTACTCTATTTTACAGTGGTAGTCCTGACTACAGACATTATAATGGCACTGGTTTCTTAGTGGACAGAAAACACATGGGTAGCGTACTACGATTTGATGCTGTATCAGAGAGAATATGCGTGCTGCGAGTCAAGAGCAAATTCTCCAACATCTCTGTCATCAATGCATACGCTCCGACAGAAGTATCTGACGATGTCTCGAAGGACAGTTTCTACGAAGATCTTGAAACTCTATATGATCAACTGCCGGCGTACGATGTTAAGATCCTTTTAGGTGACTTCAACGCTAAGATCGGGAAAGAAGATATGTTCTTACCTACTATCGGAAAACATAGCAAACACGATTCTAGCAATGATAACGGCATCAGATTGATCAGTTTCGCCGCTTCAAAATCTATGGTGATTAAAAGTACAATGTTCCCTCATAAGGATATTTATAAAGGAACCTGGAAATCTCCCGACGGCGTTACTATAAACCAAATAGATCATGTGTTAATAGATACTAGGCACAGGAATACTATTAAAGATATCAGGACATTCAGAGGAGCGGATTGCGACAGTGACCATTACATGATAGGAATTAAATTAAGTTCAATAATCAACTGTAGTAAAATACATGTCGTTACAAAAGAGAAAATTGATGTAGAAAAGCTAAAGGCATTAAATGTTAGAGAACAATTTCAATTAGAATTAAATAATAGATTTGAGGGTTTAGATATGTTAGATAATTTAGACGACACGTGGTGCTCGATTAAAAGCATTGTAAGTAACGTAGGTTCCAAGATTTTGGGGAATAAGACTAGAAAGAAACCTCGGAAGTGGTGGAACGCAGAGTGTGAACAACATTTTGAAGAACGAAAACGCTTGAGAAACCTGGCTGAACAGGATAACACACGGAAGGAAGAGTATGAATACTGCCGTCACCAAACTAGATGTATTATAAAAAGGGCTAAGAGAAAACATCTTGATGAGATAATAACTAACATGGAAAACCTCATAAATTCAAACCAGTCTCGAAAGTTTTACCAAGAAACTAGGTATGCTCGGAAACCCTATCAACCTTTTACACAGTTTCTCGAGGACGATAGCGGAAACCTCATTACCGATGAGCAGCAAATCCGCAGGGTTTGGCAGGAATACTTCACCGATCTTCTAAACTGTACATCTCTAGTAGTGAATGTTGCAGTGACTGAGATCCGGAACGAAGAAGAGGTAGAATCGCCAAGTTTTTGTGAAGTTCGGGCTGCTATAATGAGGTTGAAGAACAATAAAGCCCCAGGAGCTGATGAGCTTCCTGCGGAGCTGTGGAAGTACGGCGGTAAAGCGGTCCACCATGTTTTGTACCACCTAGTTCTGAAAATCTGGGAAGAGGAATACCAACCGAAGGAATGGAACCTAGGTATAATATGCCCTATTCATAAGAAAGGGAGTCGTAAACAGTGTAGCAACTACCGTGGGATAGCTCTCCTGTCAAGTGCCTATAAAATTTTGTCATACGTGCTACTTAGAAGACTAGAGCCTTACGCGGAAGGAATCTTGGGAGACTATCAGGGCGGTTTTAGACGTAACCGTAGCTCAGTGGACCAAATCTTCCTCCTTAAACAGCTTATGGAAAAAAAGTGGGAATACGCCCAAAGTATTCACTCACTTTTTGTAGACTTCTCCAAGGCTTACGATAGTGTCGACAGAAGATCTCTGTACACAATCCTAAGGAATTTTCAAATTCCTTCAAAGTTAGTCCGAATGATAGAAGTAGCCACACATGAAAGCCGAGCTAAGGTACGTGTGGGCACAAAGCTAACTGAGGAGTTTGAAATCATTAATGGATTAAAACAGGGCGATGCCCTGTCACCGGTGTTGTTTAATCTCACACTCGAACACATTATCCGGAAAGTTCTTTCACTCAACGGCGGAGTGGAGTTAAATGGACGACACAAGGTGATAGGATATGCTGACGACGTGGCGCTGCTCGGGGCCAACAATAACGAAGTTGCCGAGGCAGTCCGGTGTTTGGAAGAGGAAGCTGCGACTGTGGGTCTCAAGATTAACTTGGACAAGACCGAGTACATTCACATGCGACGTGCTAGAAACCTCCGACAACGACGTGAGGACCTCATAGTTGGCAATTCTTTATTCAGAGGAGTGGACAGATTTAAGTACCTGGGATGCACTGTGACAGATACGAACACCAGAGGAGACGAAATTGAAATACGAGTCCAGAACACGATTCGTTGCAGTGCAGCATTACACAAAATCCTGGTGTCCAGGCTCTTGTCCCGAAAAACTAAGATCCGCATCTATAAGACGATTATTCGCCCGATCTTAATGTATGGGTGTGAAACTTGGACACTTACCCAGAAAGAGGAACATAAGCTTCTGGTTACAGAAAGAAAGGTGCTAAGAAAAATCTTAGGTCCAGTCCAGCGCGATGATGGCACCTGGCGGACTAGAAAAAATCGGGAGATCGTCGAACTAGTGGCTGAGCCTAATATCATTGGTGAAATTAAATCCTACAGACTACGCTGGTTCGGCCACGTGCTACGAATGGGGGATGATCGAGCAGCAAGACGTGCTTTCCAAGGTGTGCCGGTTGGTCGTAGACCAGTTGGCCGTCCCAGATATAGGTGGAAGGATGAAGTGGAGAAAGACCTTCGCTCACTTCAAGTCCTCGCACCGGACTGGATGAAGGCGGCACACGACAGAGACCGTTGGCGTTCTATTGTGTCGGAGGCCAGGACCCACTTCGGGGTCGATGCGCCAGGATAGTAAGTAAGTAAGTAAGTAATGTGTATGTTTGTTACTTGATATCATCGCCAATTGTGAACCGATTTTGATATTGTTATGATTATAGAGAATGATCCCGAAGTGGTCTCATTTTATTGCTGAGGAATTGCTATTTTTCAAGTAAAACTAAAAAACATCATCATCATATGTAATCACGACTAGCTGAAACATTTTTTGTGAGTGATTTTACTTTTGTTTTTTATTCGAAAGTGTCATACCGAATGAGCAAAATAACGTAAGCTCGCAAGGAACTGATGATAGAGTACCTACAGGATAGATATAAATTTTCCGTTATTTGAAGTATGTTTTTTTGCAATAATTTGCTGTGACCGAAGCCTAGACTATCAGTCCTACCTACATACTTTCCTCAATAAATATATATTATAGGAATTTACAAGAAAAGAGCGATGGCGGTAATGTGCTCAATTCTGTCGCTGTTTTACGTTTTCTAAAACTTTGAACTAAAGAAATATAATCGAATCAAAATCGTAACAAATAGTACGAAAAGAAATAAAAGCATCCTGTATTCACAATTGTGTAAATTTAATAGAAAATATGACCCTTTCACTGTTCAACATAATTAAGGAGTGCGCGACGGGACAAAGGGCCTATCGGCTACACATTTTTAACTCTGTTTTATTCGTTGGAATCGGTTGACAATGGCGGCGGCTGGCACCCTTTCTTCGGCAATTTGCCGCGCAGCAGTCTCCGGAAGTCAAATCCTCAACCTGGAATTAGGGCTCCTTAGACTCTCCAGGACTCCTATTGTGACGGAGGACTCCGCCCCGCAAGATTTGAACAAGCCAGCACGTGACACATTCTAACACCCTGACGTTTGAATTCTGGGCAGGGGTTTAACGGTGACTAGGCAAGTAGGTAACGTCTTTATTTCTATAGAATTTAATCTTGTAAGAATGCTTATTTTATTATTAGAGGTTTTTAAATTTAGTACCAATTAGATGAATTTTTATTTCTAAAAGAACTGTAAATTAATATTTGTATAATTAGTACGTATAGAGTGATCAACTGTCATACTACCTATATGACGTTTTTTTTATTTTGGAAATAAATATGATTGTTATTGTAGTTCAATGCCGTATTATAATTGTAGGGTTTCCACCTGTGATTTTACGGATTACCCAGCACTAGCCCGCACCGGCGCGGTGTACCGTGGGAAGAGGCTTGTCCGTGGTAACGCAAACGAGTCCGTAGTGGATCCGCTGCAGCGGTATATTCTCGTTGGACTTGGAATAAGTAAATTAAAGCTTGTAATTTCTGTTGTGATTTGCCTCGGGAAGAGCTTGGGTGCAGTGCGTTGCTGTCCGTGTTATCTGTAAAACCACGCAGTAATCACAACTACCCCTTAGCTTATGTTTGCGCCACATGCATACGTCATGCAGAGGCAAATTCAAGGTAATAGTGGACAAGTGAGGACCTGGATAAGCAATCTGAAAATATGCAGGTTCCTCAAAACAATAATTCATTGAAAATCGAAGATGCAATATGTTAACATGCTGGAGTGGGCGCCAAGTTACTTACGTGAAATCAAAGAATTAACGTGGTCGCGGACGGTGTTCTTAAGGAAGGAACTCTAAACGGTCAACGAAACGTCAGCAGGAGAATAGTAAAGTATGTGGTAAGGTCAAAATAATATCTTAGCATGTTAAATGTTAACCTATCAACCTGATATGGCTCCATTATAACATCAATCATAGTTTACCCGTGACAACGGAGCAAATAAATGTTCTTATTTCTCAGCCCGTAAGAGTAGGTACATTTGTTATTGGCTTATTGGATTGTAATGAACCCACATTACTTCGATTTTGCAATTGGTTTTTAGAAAGGTTTTACCACAAGTCACTAGGAAGAGCGATATCGTATAAATACATCGTGGTTCAAACATTTAATACAAATAAGTTATCCTATATTAATCTCTGAACGATTTTTAGTGGAATTGTACCTGAATTCCATTTTTGTATTACCTAAATAGGTACTTACTATATTAATAGGTAGTTTATTAGTTTGGAAGTTATATCTAAAACTACTCATCCGATTTCAAAAATTATTTCACCAATATTTAGAATGGACCTTCAAGGTGGACATAGGTTGTATATTATCCCGTTAAAATAAAAAGGGCTTTTCATGGAGGCAGTGTTCGAAAAACGTTCGACCGTTTCTTACGAACGCTGCCTAAACGGTAAGAGCTACTTTTTATAGTTTTTTGGTATACGGGTACCAAAGCAGGTGAAGCTGTGGGCAGTAGCCAGTATTAGATCGAACAGTTTTAGCGTGTATCCCAATTGGTAGGCATAATTACATTATGAGAGGGCACGTAACACCGCCTATTTCAAAATGTAAAACGTTTTAGGTTAGGTATTCCTAAAGTTCATACCACTTAGTCTAGGCACCTCCTATTAAGCGCTGAATTAGACAGAACCTCCCAGGGTCCAGTAAATGATGTTCCAAGCAAATTATCTCATTGTTCTGACCTTGTCCACGCATGAGCTCACAACTGCTGATTAACGAATTACCAGCCGCCCTCGCCTATACTTACCGCACCGATTTAAATAATAAATTATCTTATCTAAATAACAGCAGACCATTGTTTTTACGCGACGAGTGAAGGAGGACTATGTTTTTCCCTCGATGATCAACGTAATGACGTGTATTAGCTCGAATCGCTAATAAAATTAGGCTCGCAATAATTCGGCTTAATTTTGGCAGAATCATACCTGAATCTGGTCGTTGATTATGAATTTTGCGAAGTGATTTTCGAGAATCGTGGTTTCCTAATATGGGACGGTGGTTGGATATACCTTCTAAGTAGGTAGGCAATGATGATATCAGCATATTATGAGTAAGTAACATAATATATACCTACACTAAACAACAGAAGGGCAACAATACAGACTTCAAAAATTACTTAAACCTACTAAAACTTAAAAATACATTATAGAAGTAAATCCATCTCCATCTACTAAGCGATAAGACCGCCTGATTTATGTGTTATAGTATTGTTTATTTGCATTTATTTATCTTACAGTAATGTTTTTTTCATTCATAAACTAACCGTAGTAAATAGGTAGGTATAGGTTATATAAGCCTAATTGCTTAACTATGTAAAAAGTTAAGATAAAAGTGCAGAATAATGCTTTTAACTGAGAAAACCAGCCGCTGAAAACAATGAGTGAGTAAAGAGCGTTCGCAATTGAGAACCTTTTAATTAATCCGCCATATTAGTTAATTGTTCCGCCCTCGGAGTAGAAACGCATTAGCTATGGAGCGTAAAGGTGGCCCTGAGTGAATAGATATACATAGATGTGCAGATTTTGTGGTGATGACGGTACGTCTAAAATCCTTTGTAGTAGGTACTAAAGTCACCAACATTGCTTATAAATTATCAAGAACCGACAACCGCTTGGGAAGAAAGGCCTCCCAACCGGTTGACCTCTTAAAGATTGTGGTAAGTCGGTGGATGGAGGTAGCCGAAGATCGTTCGTCATAGCACTCTTCAGGGAAGGTCCAGCTGTGCACTTCTACAATCTGATGATGATATTGAGGTTCAAGATGATATTAACTGTAAAAGGTCAGTAAATACTAACTCAGGTATTAATCAGGTCAAGTTTTTTTATTAACCAAATTAAAAAACTTTTTGGCTTAATAGACATTTTTTTATTGTTTTTTCCGTTAGTATAACCATTTATATCAATGTTTTTCCTTAAGGTGAGGTTTTTAGCTAAATCCGGCCTTTTCGACATCGGTGGCGCGGCGGGTGAATAGCCGGCTGTGAAGCAAGAGGCGCGGGTTTGATTCCCGCTGCGGAACAAATGTTTGCATTTTCTGTAGATACCGTTATTTCGGGTCTGGGGGTTGTGATACCACGGTACTCGTATTTATTGATTCCCAAGACACAGGGAATCCTAATCTAGGGTCTGTACTATGTTGTTTTGTGTCTGTTCCGTGTTTACAATTTCTCTTGCACTGTGCGCGTGTAAATTTGCATGGAGTAACAGTGACATCTATAAATGTTTATTTTTTCAATGTTCTAAAGCGTAACTCCCTCCTTTACTTACCTCCGCTCAGGTACTCCTGGGTCCCGTCCGACCCCACGATTATTCACGGACGAATAATTGCACTTCAGTTTCCGTTTGCGGTTTCATGATTACCAACATTACTTAGGTAGGTAGGTACTTATCTACTCTATATTGCTGTGGAAATTTAGGAATTTTAATAATAGGTTGGGGAAAAAGTTTCTTCGCATTTTTTAAGAAAATTCAAAACATTTTTTAATATAGTTTATTTACATTTAACTAAAGTATGTAGGTACCATTTTGTTCGATAACTTTTTGCCATTTTGTAGGCAGGGACATGATCCCATTGCTATAAAAACTTTGGGGCTTCTGTTCAAAATACCGCGACAAGTGGTTTTGGCAGTCCTCTCGTGATGTTAACCTGACACTGCCTAAAGAATTCTGAAGAGATCGAAACAGGTGGAAATCTGAAGGTGCAAGGTCAGGACTATACGGCGGATGCATTAACACATCCCAGCCAAACTCTCTTAATTTTTGCTGAGTGGCTAAAGATGTGTGAGGTCAAAAATGGTCAAAAATTTCTTCAAAAATGGTTCGGTTTCATTACGTCGTAATAAAGAATCACAAATGAGAACACGGTTCATTAGGTTTCTTTCAGTGAGCTCGTGAGGTACCCAAATATCGAGCTTTTTTGTGTACCCAGTTTTTTTCAAATGCGCCAAAACTGTTTTGTGGTCAATTCCCAGTTCTTCAGCTACGTCGTAACTACTGATATGCCGATCTTGCTCCACTTTTTCAAAAATGGCATCCATTTTATCCGTAATAGGGCGACCAGAGCGACGTGCATCTTTGACATCAAAATTTCCGGATTGAAAACGCTTAAACCAAATTTGTGCTACTCTCACAGACACTGCACTAGGTCCATAAACATCGCAAATTTTTTTCGCGGCTTGCGTTGCATTTTTACCTTTTTTGTAGTAAAATTTTAAAATGTATCGAATTTCTTCATTAGATTCACTCATCTTAACAGTACGAAAAACAAATAAAAATCACACATTTTCCTAATTTGAATTTGGAATTATCTTCTTTAAAATTTAAACTTTTAATGATACCAAAACCAGCCAGATACAAATAGTATAGCCAAAGAGATTTTATTACAAGTTCATACATACAATAATGCGAAAAGACTTTTTCCCCAACCTAATATGTACAGAGAATACAGAAAAATGCTGTTAAAAGAGAATAAATGGGTGCAAGAAGATAAATTACCTAGGTAGGGTCGTTGTGATTAACCAATACCTTCCTACACACATATCTATAGTCACGCCGGTTTCCCAGAGAGATAGGCAGAGACCACGGAAATGATATGGTTTATTTGCGAGAAATATGGTTACAAAGATCTAACAGTAAGTAGGTAGTTACATATTATGGATCACCAAACACATTCTCATGCAAATGTTTAGCTAAGTTGAACTAATATCAATTTTATTTGATTATAACTTTAAATTACATTGTTAGACATGTCATATTATTTTTAGTAACATTTTGATTTCAACTAATTAATTATTTTACATCATTAAAACCATTTTTCTCGCAACCAACGCTTCAGTAGGTATATAGGTGAATTGATTGAGTTTTTTTTGGTTTTTAATTTCATCGGATATACTATTATAATTCTTTCCACGCGTTATATAGCCACTATTCTGATATTGAAAACACGAATTCTGGAAAATATCTTCGCTTGATTCATCCTCATCAATTCTGCATATACTTACAAGGTTAGTGTACCTACCTACAAAAAATATAGAGCCCATCGTGGGAAATATAGTCGCGTTTCTTTTACTTTTGTGTATTTATGATTTACCATGTTAAATACACGGTAAATCATTTTAATAAACTAAAACTGAAACTGTGATGGTTGGTTATAGTTTACCGAATGACATCGGTATATCGATTACATACCGATGATTATAATTATATATGGGACGTCATCTATTAAACTCAGCCCTGTGTGAAATCTTATTAGTTTTTTGTAGCGTGTTCCAAATTTAAAATCTCGGATAAGAAAAAAATATCCTCATTTTGACAAATTCTTTTTTCTTTTTAAGGATTAAAAAATGTGTACAATAAAAAGCGCACGTTTATGTCTTTTGTATTGAAGCCGTGAATCCTACTACTACTAGGTACTATAAGTGCGAAAGTTTGTGAGGATGGATGTTTGATAATCTTTCACGCTAAAAACTACTGAACGGATTTTGATGAAACTTTACAGTAATAAGTATAGCTTATACATCATAATGACACATAGCTACTTTTTATCCGGCTACCACGCGGGCGAAGACGTGGGCAGAAGCTAGTCTCCAATAAAGGTGCTTTTTGAATAATAGGTCAATCGAATATTAAAATCATTAATATATTTAATAAAACCTGTGTATTTAATTTTGTATACATTTGTTTTTTTTTTTCAATTAATCGAAAAAATGTGTCGGTATGTTATTTCACGACTTTATATTTTATTATTTACGCTACTGCGCACTAGATGTCACTAGGCGCCTAATAAATTGCTATATTTTTCACCAACACACAGATGTATTAGTAGTTAGTATTTGTTGAATTGGGAATTATCGCGTGTCACAGGCTAATAAAAAATGCAAGTTTTTAGGTTGGTACCTATATTATTTTAGATTTCACATGTAAATGGCCGAGCGAGGCGTGCGTGTAAGCCGCGGGCGGTGGGCGTGCGCCGCGCCGCCCGTCAGACCAATCGTGGATCGCTATTTGTGCCAACTCGAGAGCCTCAGAAAACCTTTAATTTTTTTTCAACGGTCAGTTACCTTAATTGGCGCTATTTACATATTTTGGCCATTTGATAGGTAGCATAAGGTTATTTTCATGGTATATACGAAGCGAATAAGGAGGCACGGTAGGTACCTGGTAGCTATACTAGGAAATAGTTAGATATAAGTACCTAGGTATTTTATATTACTTTCTAAAATAGTAGGTACGGACTAAGCTATTGGGCCAACTAGTCTAGATCAGAGCTCTTCTCTGATTTTACCATGTGAGACCGCTATCGATTTGGAATCCTAGTAGTTTTGTGAATTCGGCCAACTGTAGGGTGGTGTTTCCAGCAGTCACTGTGTAGGTAGGTATCTACTCTAATATGCAAGCATATAGGTATTCACTTAAGTGATTTACCACCTACATGAAGCCATACAGCAGATAGACAAACAGACAAGTTGCGCTTGCTATTTACCAGCTTCAGATCTATCTACTTTTTAATCTACCTACTTGACGACTTACAATAGTAAGTACTTACTGTATCTATTTAAAGGTAGGTACCTAGTTAAGTGTCCACAGGTCCGTATCGTACGCATCGGATGGATCGCATCAAATTAATTTTTTTTTTTTCTTAAACAGTCGTTTAGGCGCCCTGCCCTAATGCAAACTCAGAGGGCAATGTTCTGCTGAGCCTGCAGTCGCCTCTTGGCATAGCTACTTACCAGGCATAGTGGCTATTCACGACAAATCATAAGGACCTACAGTCATAAATGACCTGGGTGTGCCTCGATGAACCTGGTCGTCATGTTTATGAATAAAAAAATAATTTGAACACCACAAATCCAATCGATTATAACGTAAAACAAAATGGATGGACACTTTTTAGCATATCATGACATTTAAAAAAAGCCATAGTATAAATAACTCTGCTGGCTTTATATAATTTACTTCGAACTGATGACGAAATTACTCCACACCAACAGAAAAATCGACTAAAAATACCAAACACGACAAAGTTTTGGAAGAAACCTGAAAGCGCCCTGAGTCGAATTGTAGTGGAAGAATATTTGGAGAAATGTCTTAGAACCCAGAGGTATGTTATCTAGTATAATTATCCTAGTGTTGGGTGTGACCTATTCGTCTGTTGGGTGTTAAAATGATGTAGGTATAGGTTTTTTATTTTTTTGTGAGTAGGGGAAATCTGCTAACAGATACCCTACCACATTGAGAGTGTTATGTGAGTTCACGGACTCGTGGACTCACATGGGTTGGCTGGTTGAAAATGCTTTAGCATTAAGTCCGCCTATTGTTAACGTTTTAATTAAAATATGCAATAAAGAGTTAATAAATAAATAAAACACCCCCGGTGGCCGGCCTAGATGCATGTAAATGGGCTCCGGGATCTCCAAAGGAACGCACCGGTGCCCCTTTCGCAGTTGAAAAACCACCCCAGCACCCTCGCGGTGCTAACGGCGGCACATGCCACGATGTATCGCCGAACTCAAGGGGCCCGCTTGAGGATAGTCAGAACCCTCACTCCGACCACCCTGTTCGAATTTTTAAATTGAAATTGTTTTTAATTATTTTATCATAACCTCAACTTTAAAATGGAACCTTGAAAAGGTTTGCGTCTTATTCAATTTAAGGCTATAGTTGTTTTTACGTAAAGTCGTTTCATGATTGACATTAACATTCTAAATTTAAGGAAGTTTTTTCAAAATAATAGCCAAAACAAACATGGTCCACATCTTGGTTACCTAATATTATTGCAGCCAATCATCGAGTACCTACGTATTTTGAAACAAACACAAAAATATATTTTTTATACCTAGTTACAATTTTAATAAAATGTCAATTTTGTCAGTATGACTTATCATTAAGTATGAATTGATTCTGTAATTGAAATAGCTTCGGCCAAAAGAGTTGATCTTTGATTTTACAAATAAATTTGTATTTTGCGGAAAACTAATTTAATATTTATAGTTTGATTTATCACAGGTTACCTGTGATTATTCCCGAAAGTTTACTGATTTTGTTTCAATTATTTGTGGGCCTGTACTAAAACATCAAAAGGTTCGCACAGTAACAGTAAAGGTTTGGTTGGCTGCTGACCTCAAAAGTTAATTTTGTTGTACACAGTGCTAATCCCTCTATGTAATGAATACATTACGATTATCAGAACACTTGCCCTCCTTGTGATTTTTTTATGTAGTTTTCATTTGTACTTCTTGTAAACATTTTGCTGCAAACTTGCAAAACTTGAAATCTCTATTAAAATTACAGATGCAGCTCACTTCAGACCCCAGACGCGCTGATCGTGAGCGCAGGTTCAAGCCGCCTCCGTCAACATCAGCCCCTGCTGAGGATCTGACTACAGATTATATGAATATCCTGGGTAAATATATATATTTCCATGGCTGCTTTGGCTGGCTTAGAGCTTCATTACATAGTCAGAATGTAAATGTCATTATATTGCAACAATCATAAACATTCCGCACTACCAGAGTGCTTGTACAACAGTATATTTCAGGCTAATGATGATGGAGTGCTTTTATCATTTGAATGTAACTTTGTATGTCTACTTGATAGCAGACAACAGTGATCAGTTGACATATTTGTGTGCCCTATATATAACTTCTACACCGGGAGCAAAGAAGATGTATACCTTTTGAAAGAGAGTGCTTCTATGAGCTAATCATTTTATAAGTTTTTATAAGCTAACCAGCTGGTGCACATATTCCAGGGCATGTTAGATGTGTAAACATCTGACCTGGCTAACATGATCAACCGGACAAAATATAGGCTGGAAAAAGAACAATACTGAGCATAGCTAGATGAAACTATGAAAATAGCAAAAATAACAAAGGAGCTCATTCAAATGTTCATAAAAAATATTATTCTACTCCAGAGCTCCTTGTTTCAGTTTCCGTTATAATTTTTCAGGGATGGTGTTTTCGATGTGTGGTCTTATGATGCGTCTAAAATGGTGTGCATGGACTGCTGTTTTCTGCTCCAGCATCAGTTTTGCCAACTCAAGAGTTTCAGATGATACTAAACAGGTTTGTAGGATTATGTTCAAGAAAATATCAAAAAGTAGGTGCAAATGAAATTCTTTAGTTCTTTTTCTGTTGTAGTTACGAGGCCCTTTTTGAACCTTTTTGAAATTATTAATACACTACAATAATAAATGGTGATCACTGCCTAACCATTTAGATTTTTTATAGCTGTGGCCTGTGTGTAATAAATGTTTTCTTTTGCAGATTGTGAGCTCCTTCATGTTGTCCATATCTGCTGTGGTTATGTCTTATCTACAGAATCCAGCACCTATGACTCTACCATGGCAGACAGGCTCAATGTAGTTATATTATAGGTAGTAAATTTTATATGAATTTATGTTGGTTTAAAAATAATGAAACCTTGATAAAATATGTATAAATCTCAAATGTTTGTTTAAATTCAATGATGTCTAAATAGTGGTTAGTTCCTCTATGTACATTCCATCCCTATGCATTGCAGCTGCTGCTATGGATTATTCTCTAGAAATCATGAGAATGTTAGCATCCCTACTTAGTTTGTGGGTGGAGTCCAGATAGTTGTTATTTTTTTTATTTCTACCTTTTTAAGAACAAAACAGCTGACTGTATGAAGCTTTGAGTCATACATATTTACTATCATAATTTAATACTTAATATATAAAGCTAACCTAACATAATGTCTATGCTATGGTACATATCTATCAATGCAATCTTACACTAGTAAAATGTATAGTTACAAAAGCCATAATCAAGAAGTGAAGTGAAGTACACCTACCTAGTAGATTTGTACCAACTTATCGACCTTGGATGTTTGTCATTCTCAAAACAATGAAATAAATAAAAATAATATTCATGGCTGGTAGGTAATTGAACATTGCCACTTCTTAATTTTTGACAGTGACAGAACATTGTTATGATGTATATTATTTATTACCTGTGGGTTGCTGCTAGTTTGCCCAAATTGCGGTATGTACACGTTTGTGGTTACTATTGTTATTTTAAGCTAAAAAAACTCACGTATTTCAGTCTAATATTCTTATTTCAGCTAAATTACGCATTGCCTGTGAAACCGGTGTAATTCGGAAAGCTTTCAGGTGAGAATTTATTTATGTAGTAGGTTATTATCCGATATGCCTTCACCTCCCGGGTGCTCCCCGGGCGGGGGTAAGCTTACGTTTCTGGTAAACTAAACTCTTTCTCTAAAGAGTGTAGTTTACCAGGTGGAAGGAGATACGCATACAGTTTCTCCTTCCACCTGGTTAATTTTTTTACCCAACTCATTAGGTACCTCTGTTACTATTTCTTAAGTAATTAATTTAAATAAAGAGTTATAAAAAAATATATATATTTAAAATCATATTTTGTTCTTTTATCGAAAAAAATGATATGACATAAACAAAAAATGTTTTGGCATAATACCATCAGTATGGTGTTCCAATAAGCAACCTGTTACATGTAATGCTAATGAATATGAAAAATGTGTGCTTGTGCAAATATAATGTTTTGACTGGCCTCTGACTACCCCTTACCCCTTCTTGGTATCCCTATAGATCTGCATCTTACATCTATACTCTATATAGATATTTATAACGGCATATATATTACCATTGTGCATATGTTTGTTTGGTTTTTCCTAAATTGGACATATATCACTAGTTAGTAAAAGACAATTGGTATTTGCTTTGAACTGGGATTGTTGCCATGTGTGGGACAAGGAGCCTAAACATGAAGTCTATGAGATTCAATTCAAGCAAAGCATATGTCAAATTACGCTTTGTGAGACCATTATTGTCTTAAGAATGGTCCTAAACAGGCATCTTGATTGTTTTCAGTATGCCTCCAAAGAAAGTGGAAGAGCCTGAAAAGAAGCCCCTTATTGGACGAGTGGGTACCAACTTGAAAGTGGGCATTGTAGGAGTGCCCAATGTTGGCAAGTCAACATTCTTCAATGTGCTTACTAAGAGCCAAGCTGCCGCTGAAAACTTCCCATTCTGTACCATCGATCCTAATGAAAATAAGTACCATTTTATTATTATTTTGACCTAGTCTTGTGCATAATGGAGATAGAGCTCAGAAGCTTATTAAATTACCGGTAGTAGAGAAAACTTGTTTGTCTGTATTCTTCTGCCAACTTTTTTTTGTATAATTTTTTGGAAACTGCTTTTAGTTTAGTTTCATTATTCTAGCTTAATCTGCTCAAGGTCCAGTTTCATTGGACTGGTTGAGCATGCTAGCCATGGCAGATGCTGATGCAGCTAACATGTCCTGAAACAGGCTCACATTGAGCTGGTTGGTATTCAAGAATTTAATAAGACTCACTTAGGACACACTGCTTACTAAGATACTTACTAAGCGTGTCTTCAGACTGATGTCAGCACTACACCAAACAGCTGCATTTCCGTACGATTTCGAGTACAGCCCTTTTTCTTTCTTTGGTTTTGTGGTATTGTCACGTCACGTCATCTCACCAAGCATCCTTATGTCTTATCACTAAAACAAACTTTTTCTAGTTATGATAATCCTCATTTCTCTGCAACCTCAATTTTGTGTATTACATAAAATAGTGTCAAAAATATTGACATAGAATGTCATTACAACATGAAATAATTTTGAATTTTTGTTGAATAATTTGAAAATGAATGAGTTTGAAAAGCACTTAGATAACTTGGATGTTGTTGACAAGCATGGTTTGAAAAATATAAATGTTAACAAAAGTGTGACATACAAGGGTAGTATTAAGTTGGTCAGCAAACAAAAGCATGAAGTGAAAACAAAAAGAAAAAGGCCACTTGCTGCTGCTGTTCTAGGCTTAAAAAACACAGCTGCCCCACTGCCAGAAAAGCCAAAATTCTATGATCCTTGGACAGATATTGATGCTCAAGAAATCTACCTAAGCTCTAAACCTACATGCTATTTGATTCTTAGTAAACCAGGAGCAGGAGCATACAGTCTTGGAGAAGCTCTTTCCAAAAAGCTTAGTTGCATACATTTGTGTCCCAAGAATATAATTACTGATGAAATTGACCAAAACAGCCCCACAGGAATATGTATAGATTTTAACATGAAAAACAACAATGTTTGTGCATATGAAAATATCTTGAAGATGTTGAAGGTTAAATTGGACTCGCTAGCAGTGAAACACAGAGGATATGTAATATCGGGTTTCCCATTGGTAACTGCAAGCAAAAGCTCAAAATATCTTGTAAATAGCCTGCATGGCGAAGAAGCTGTAATATCTATGCAAGAACTGATGTTTGATGTAATATGTAATCTAAAGAAAAAGAAAACCAAGAAGCCCAAGGCACAAACAGGTAGCCCTCATTCTTCGATAACAAGTGATGTAGAAATACTTGGTGAGGAAGAAGCTGAAGAAGAAGAACAGGAACCAGAAGAATTACCTGAAGAAGAAGAGGAAGTCAAATGTGAATTGCCAAAATTCATACTGGACTCATGCTCTGATATCATATTTCCTAGGCATGCCTACTATAATACCAAGAAAGCTGTATTACTACAGCAAATAAACACTCTGTTCAATTTAGAAATGAAACCAGATGTCATCATTTACCTCACTTGCTCTGATAAAGACTTGGTAACAAAAAAGATGCATAAGTATCTAAATTATAAGAACAATATGAACACAGTCGAGCCATTCATAACAAAGATTCCTATGGAATTAAGATGGCCTAATAAATATAATATGAGTGACTATACAAGCCCCTTTGACAGCCACACATTTAATCCTAAATACTGCTGCAGACAACCTGTTAATTTTGCAGCAAACTCTGTCAATCAGATGTGCAACTACAAACTTGATATCTATTCTTATGTTGAAAACAAGCTTAAGGATTATGAACCCAATTGCATCATCAAGCTTGATGCCAGGCAAACAGTTCATCAGATGATGTATCATATAACGGAAAGGTTACTTCTAATGCCGGTAAAGACTGTCATAATACCAGAACCCTTGTACATGGAAGAGCCTCCAGAAGACATGGAAGAGTTTTGGAAAACAGTAGAAGAACTAAATGTTCTTCGTAGCGGCGTTTTAAGTTTTAAACGATATCCTTCGCCATGGTTCAACAGATGCCCTGTAGAGCTCAAGAGAAGGCAGTCCACTAGAGGGAATCCTAAGTTAGCTGTAGCTTTTACCAAACATGTGTACCTCCTATCTACACTGGATGTCATGGTTTCATTTTGCAGAAACCCACGGCCTTACTTGAAGCTAAATTATTTGGAACCTACTTGTAGAACCATTGTCATTGGGACTAAATCATCAGGAAAAACTATGATATCTGAATGCCTGTCATGGTTATTTGACACCCCAATAATTAATTATGAAAAGTTTTTGGAAAGTGAAAGACAGAAAAAATATGACACCTTTGCGAAAACGATCTTATCTGAAATAATCGCTACACTGGAAGATGCTCGCTTTGCTGCGTGGCAGGAGGCTGAAATGGAGAGATTTGCCAAACTTGATACATGGTGTAAATTGACCCAATCAACACTGAGAGATTATATTCCACTTCTCAAAGAAAGTTTTAGATATGTAAAGAAAGAAAAAGAAGTTGAAGAAACCCAAGAAAATGAAGAAGAAGCTACACCAGAAGAAGAAGCTCAATCAGAAGAAACGCCAATACCAAGCTTCGAGTTTTTGAGCATGTTTAATACCTTGAAAAATCAACTTGCTAATTTGCCAATTTTAGATGATTTGGATCTGTGTGAGCAGGCTCTTGTGGATAAAGTGATCGCTCAATATGCTCCTGTTAATATCAAATTAGCGATCGCAAAACCGACAATACCAGCTTTAGGAGATGAAGACGTTATGGCTGCTATTGCAGCCTACATTATTGCCAATGAACTTCAAAAAGAAATTGAACCAACCATTGAAGAGTTGATGAATGAAATGATAAGAGTTTTGACTGCAATAGACACAGATTGCCAATCTGCCACTGCCTTCGATCAAATGTATGGAAAATATATCATAGACGGATTCCCATCAGATCCGGAGTATTGGGGCTTTCTCAGTGAATCTAAATTAATGCCAGATTATACAGTAGCATTGATTGAAAACAGAGAAGTAGACTCTGATTTGGCAGAACAATACAAAATTATTGGCAGTTCTCAAAAAAATCACTATGAACGATTCATGAAAGCCAGTGATACACTTATAGAAACTAAATTGCGTATGAAATTACCACCTGGTACTACAGTTTTGGATATGAAAATTATAGTCAATGACATCATCAGTAACATATTTAATTTCAACATTCCAGAAGAAGTAGTAACAAATGCAGAAGGTATTCCTGAAACAGATGTGACTACATCATTTACTGAAGCTGTAGAAAAGTTCAAAGAAGACTGGGACACTATCAAATTGAAAGTAGAAGAGTTTAATAAATGCTACATTGATGTGGAACTAGAAAACAAATCTGATATTCAAGTGGTAGAAGAAATGTTACTCAAACTGAGACAAAGTTACATGATACCATGTGAGCCGAATGAAGACGAAGAAGCTGACGATCAAGGTGACGAAGAAGAAATCCCCAAAGACATAATGACTTTTAATAATCCTCGGAATTTGTGTGATACCAGCATTTACTGCCCCATTGCTTATCTCGATCACGGGGTATTGTGGGAAGGCAAACCGGAGTTCGGAATCAAATATGACAACAAATGTTATAATTTTTGCAAAGAAGAAGCTTTAGAGTTGTTTAAGAAAGATGTTTCCAAATATCAGTCGTACAATAAGCCATACAAAGGTTTCCCACCGCTTCGTATTTGTGTCATCGGTTGCATTGGAAGCGGGAAGACAACATTGTCAAAATTACTTGCTAAAGAACTTGGTCTATTGCATATCGATTTTGCGGAAGTTATAAATGATTTACTAATGCCTAAACATTTCAAAAAGGTTGGACGTCGTCATGAAAACACTTTTACTGATGTTCCTATAGATGATGAAGCAGTTATGGAATTTCAAATGGATGAAGATAATGAAAATCTTTTATCAGATATTTTATCGAACGAGACAGAACTAAGGCGAATGGTTTACAATTATTTTGAACGAGGAGCACCAATTCTCTCGCCGCTTATGGAAAAGCTCGTAACAAAACTATGGTTTCAAGATCCATTTGTGAACACAGGGTTTGTTTTAGATGGTTACCCACGCTTACCTACAGATACTGAAGATATGGTGAACTGTTTCTGTATACCTGATTTAATTATAGAAATTGAAGGAAGTTCGGAAGTCACACTTCAACGCCTATCATCTAAAATGTTTAAAACATGGAAAGTCCAGTTAAATGAAGCTAAAGAAAAAGCCAGACAGAAGTTAGATACTGAAAGAAAGGAGTGGATGAATTTCTTGACAAAAAACATCGTAATTAAACTTATTATTGATGAGATCTTAGAAAATATGTTTTTTTCTACTATTGAACCTGTCAAAGGCCTCTCCAGAGAAAGTGTTATAATGGACGCGCATCCATCAGGTTCATCAAATGTAGACGCGAACTTATTCAATTCTTACAATGAAATGATACTTGAATTTCCCGAACCAGTCGATCAAAGTGAGTGGGAGAAACCAGACGAAGTGCATGAAAGAATCGACGCAAGAATAGAAAGTATTTATGAAACTGATGATGAGAATATTCAAAGCCTGAAGGATCTTTTAACTGAACAAAGAATAAGAGTTGTGTCTATAAATGGAATGAAATCGATTGAAAAGGTAATTAGAATCGCACTTTCCAAGTTGACAAACCTAAGAAGCAGATGCGAATCATTGTTCGAACAAACATACATCGTAAATACTGATATTGCTGAATTGCTACTGCTAGAAGGTTTTTGTCTCATGAGTAAATTCATTCGCATTTGCCCTGTGTACGTCTATGACAATCCTGATGCAATACAGAGTGTATACAAGCTTAGTAGACGCAAAGGCAAGATATATCCTATCGTTCATCGGTCTTACCTCTACTTTATGGGGGGGCCAGGGGCCGTGAAAAAATTCCGAACCAATCCCCTAAAGTACATTTCCAATAATAATATCACCTTCTTCAAAGAATATCCCATAAGAATTGGCATCATTGGACCCCCCAAATCAGGAAAAAGTTCACTGGCAGCTAAACTTGCTAAGCGCTATGGATTAATTTGCATATCCAAAGGGATGGCTATACGTCATATGATAGAGGTTTTATACTGGACTGAATTAGGGGCCAAGATGCTGGCTGCTATCAACTCTGGAGAGTGCATCAATGAAGACCACATTGTAAAAGCAATTCAAACTGTTGCAATAGATCATCGAACCATAACTTATGGTTTTGTCCTTGATGGATTTCCTGAAACAGCGTCAGAAGCTATGGAACTATGCAAAGATGGCCTTTACCCCAATATCGTATTCGACATTCGCTCTAGTGTTGGCACCGTTTTAGAAAGCTCACAGCTTGAGATGTATTACGATATACTAAAACATAAGCCACCCTATTCGCGTCCATTTATTGAAAACAGGTTCGAAAAATGGTCGGATAAAAGTTACAAAATCCGAGATTGGATAAATAATGACTATCAAAACATGTATGTCCTCGACGGGAATGAGTCAAAGTGGCAGTGTTTAGAAGATGCCGTAAAAGTTATCAACGAATTTATTCCTAAAGTTCATTACTACCTAACCAATGTGGAAACTAATATAGTGCCTGCAGACGTCATGTGTATTTCAAACGAAATATTCCAGCAGAGAATGTCGTGTTACAAAAATATGTGCCCGCTTTGTCTCAGTAAGAATGTGCTAAGGCATAGTAGTTACCCTGTTGATAGAAAAGGTGTGGTACAATATATGAACAACTTCTATTGGATATGTGCTGATCATATGAGCAAGGTGCTGAAGAATCCTCATTGCTATTTGACAGCACTTTTGACAGCACAGGTTGAAATTCCCGAAATTCCTGCTGTCGTTAAAACTGTGAGCATGGATCTAGTTTATGAAAATGGTATTTGTATTGTTAATTATGCCGAGAACCTGCCGTCTCAAAAGCTTATAAAGGGAAGCAGTAAATACGCTGCTAGTTTTCGAGGGAATACTTATTTATTTTGCGGCGGGAAATGCCTGGCAAAGTTCTTGGCCAAACCTCACATGTACTCCGATATTACTGTATTCAAAGAATCGAAATTGTTCCCACCACTGTCTCTGAACAAACTGCCGAATCTTGGATACCTTGAGCAAACTGTTGGGAATTTGATAACAGACGCATGTTGCTCTGTGAATGTTTTTCGGCCTAAATATCCTGGATTGCCCTTCCAGTTGTCTGCTATACTGCAGATTGCGTTATACTTGAAAACGCACAATCCACGTGCTGATAAGTCTATGTTGCCGAAGTACTTGAAAGCTTCCAGCGTGTATGACGCTCGATGCAAACTGATCACGCATGTCGGCTTGCTTCTTAGATCCATGGATAATCCGTTTGCTTGTTACCCTGTATGTTGTAAGGATGCAAAGACCTGTGACTCAGGAACTGTGAGAAAACCATCAAGCTTTGCCACAAGTTCAACCAAAGCGTCTGTAACGATATTTGAGTTGAACAAATAGTTGTAGTTTATTTAAAAGTTTAAATTAATTCATAATAAAGTCAAATAATATAACGAGCAGTATTTGTTCTTATAAATCTTTGAATATTGTTCAGGTAAAGTCATCTATTGATTCATGTAATATGTTGAAAATGGCATTGATGTCTAACAATTCATATTTTGTTTCAGCACGTAGGGTACCTGTCCCTGACGACAGATACGATTACCTCTGCGACTTCCATAAACCAGTCAGGTGAGTTATTTTTTAAAACCTATGCATCCATATTCACAACATTGAAAGTTAGACTAAACTCACCCATTAATTATCACTATACTATGTTAAACACAGTGGTCCGTATCTTAATGTGGGATAAGGACAAGAAGGTGATGTCTATGTTGCACACAGGCTATTGGTGAGCCTGTATTTGCTTGGTCAACAAACTCATTCAATGCCCTAAACTTAAAGATTGCTTAGTATTATAATATATGTGGTAAGGGGTTTTCTTTCAGTGGCAGGTCCCTGTTGCTTACTGAGGTCTAGATGGAAGATAGTCTGGAAAACCACATTTTTTTACAGCCATATCACATTTTTGAGTGTCCAAATCTTATTATTCAATACGTTTTAAAGAATAATTATAATATGACATTTGTAAATATTACATTGTTATAAGTGAGCTAGTGTTTGCTCTGCATCGCAATCTAGTGGAATGATAGAAACACAAATTTACTTACTTATTGAATATTTCAGTAAAGTGCCCGCTTTCCTGAACGTGGTCGACATCGCCGGTCTGGTGCGCGGAGCCGCTGAGGGGCAGGGCTTAGGAAACGCTTTCCTCTCGCATATCAAAGCCTGCGACGCCATCTTTAATTTATGCCGTGAGTTATGAGAAACAAAAACCCTCACCATCCTGAACGAGCGAAGATCTCCGATTCAAGTTGGAAAATCGGCACTTTATGTATGTATGTTTGTCCGTCGATAACTTTCGAATGGTTTATCGGCAGTCATCGACGATTTTCATGAGATATGGGACGCTCTAATTCTAAGTGGGGGAACTAAGGTCTGCACTGACGTCCCGCATTGGGGTGTATTGTGCATTATCCCCCTTCTAACCTGACCCCAACCAGCCCAAGTCCTTGAAGTAGCTGAGAAGTACTCTGGGTACATGACAGCATTGTTCCAGTATCCCTAACTTCCTGTCAGTTAATGATTGATGATGGAGGGCATGTGTTGATGAGTTCTTGCAGTCTCGCCTTCGACCTGACTTTATTTGTGGCGGTGCAGTGTATCATCACATGCTCCACAGTCTCTTCAGCCTTGAGACAACCTCGACAGATTCCACTGTATGTGGCCGATATAGGACGTTATATTAATAATAAAAAATATGTTGGACATTTTATCAGAGCTTGTATAATAATAATATTTAATTTCACGTCAGAAAACCGACAAAAAACACTAATCAGCTGTATATTCAATTTCAAAATGATCTCCAACCACCAGTTTTAATTCTGATATGCATTATTTGTACTGCCGCGATTGGATTGTAATTTGCTCTGTTTGAATTTGTCAGCAACATAATATGTGGTGTACAACAAAATGTTATCTACCTATCTACATTAGTATTTTACCATCAGGTGCTTTCGATGACGAAGACGTTATCCACGTGGACGGTGACGTGAACCCCGTGCGGGACCTCGAGACGATCGGCGAGGAGCTTAGACTGAAGGACGAGGACCAGCTTCTGAAGGATCTCGAGAAACTGGAGCGGGTTGTGGGGCGCGGCAATGATAAGAAACTCAAGCCTGAATACGTGAGTAGAAAAACTTTCTCGAATACGCAATGTATAACGGGATAAAGTTCTAAAGAACATTTAAGACGTGATAGAAGTCTTAAGCTTTGTTCAGACAAAACAAAAACTTTTTGCACAAAGCTAAGCTATTAAAATAAAAGTGTTTTTGGTGGAGACCAATTCGACGTAAGTTGACGCAAACGGTCGAAAGACTGCGTTTCTTACTAACGCTACTTTTTATCCAGGTACCACACGGGCGAAGCCGTAGGCAGTAGTTAGTAATAATTATAGTGATTATTCTTATATATACATATTTTTTACAGGATTCGTTGATGAGAATCAAAGCTGTTTTAATAGATGAAAAGAAACACATCCGCTTCGGAGACTGGAGCGTTGCAGATATCGAAGTCCTCAACAAATATCTGTTCCTAACCTCAAAACCGGCGTTGTACCTCGTTAACTTATCAGAGAAAGACTATATTAGGTAAGTTGTTTTTTTTCAATAAAAAATTTAAAACCGACTTCAAATAAAGGTAAGTTGACAAAAGGTCCAATATGAAATTTAAACCCACAGTTTTTCACCTTTGAGCGGGAATGTTAAAAAAAACAATCATTAAAATCGGTTCACAATAAATTAGCGAAGATATCGCGTAACATAAACAAAAAAACAGACGAATTGAGAACCTCCGCCTTTTTTAAAATTCAACACAAGTTCGTGTAATCAACAGGCCTCTGACTACCCCCTACTTGGTATCCTCTAATATCTACTCACAGAGTATCTGAAACTACGAAAAATGAGTATCAAAACGACTAAATTCCACATGATGGGCACCCTCATGTGGAATTTAGTCGTTTTGGAAGCTAAAAATAAAGTACAATTAGTGGTCTTATCACTTGGAAGCGATCTCTTCCAATGTTATTTATTATTTATTTTCATGTATATTAGTAATTAATTATTATGAGTTAGTGTAGTTTTGACGACCTCTGCGGCGCAGTGGGCGAAGGCCCACCTAAGACGCAGAAGGTTGCGCGTTCGATTCCCGTCTCGGGACACATTCCACACACTCGGAGACATTTGTCTCGGGTCTGGGTGTTTTTGTATCTGAAATAAGTATGTATTTACAAAAAAAATATATATAAAGTAGTATATCAGTCATGTAGTCCCCATAACATAAGCTCTACTTAGTTTGGGGCTAGATGATGTTGTGTGAAAATGTCCAGCATTATTTATTTATTATTTATTTATTTATAATTTGAAATTGTACTTAGAAAGAAAAACAAATGGCTGCCTAAACTGAAGGAATGGATTGATAAGAATGACCCGGGAGCGCCACTCATCCCATTCTCCGGCGTGTTCGAGACCAAGCTGCTAGACATGGACGCAGCAGAGAGGCAAGCATACTTGAAGGACAACAACTTATCAAGGTGAGTTTTCCGACACCATTATTCACATGAGTATTCTACAAAATTTCGCTCAGTAGTACTTTTAGTTCAGTATACATACACATCAAAATAAGTTTGCTTACATTTCGAAAAGTTAAAATGTTTTCCTAAGAGTGCTATGTTGAACGATTTTGTTACCTGTTATCAAACTATCATTACTAGTCAGTAATTAATAATTAACAAATTCTTATAACGCAGTGCTCTGGATAAAATCATTGTGCAAGGATACAAAGCTCTGCAGCTGGAATACTTCTTCACAGCTGGACCGGATGAAGTAAAAGCTTGGACTATTCAGGTTAGATACGTTACTGTATCAAAGTTATACTATAAATAATATTTTCCTACGATTGTTATAAATGCGAAAGATTTGATGTTGCATACCTGTAACGTCTGGACCGATTTGGATCATATTTAAAACAGATATCGGTCGTCAAAATGACACATACTTTTTATCTGGGTGTGGGCAAAGCCAAGTTGGGCAGAGGTTAATGATTTATAATTCAAGTCCACAACAGTGGACGAGTTTATGACAGAAACCCGTCAATTCTACTTTTAATAATACGAGTATATGAGATTATTTTAAAGGAATTTAATTATGGAATCTAATTATGAATATATATGTTATATATACATACACATGTTTTCATGTCAAGTAAGATTTCCATTAAAAAATGACAAAGTCACCGACCGCCTCGACTTGTGAAATCTTGGAGGCCTTCTCTGGAGACGTCTTTATTTATTTCAGTAAAGCAATTACACCATTATTATTTTACACAGTTCTTTCCATCCTAAGGTTGTTTGGAAGAAATCACTTTTAGCGAGAAGACCATACAGTGCATTTCAATTTAGTTGTTTGTTGTATAATAAAATGGGAATAATATGTATAAGTAGTTGTGCCACGGCCGCTCTCGGCCCCCAAATCCATCGCTTCGCATCGTCCGCCCGCGCTATTGCTTCTTTTGCTCGGCTCCTAAGGGTCGTAGCGTGATGTTAAATAGCTTATAACCTTCCTCGAGAATAGGGCTATCAAATGCAAAAATATTTTTTAAAAATCAACTTTTAGTTTCAAACAAAAAATTGTTGAGAGGAAAAATAGATTTTTTTTCTATACTAAATTTCTATCTTTCTTTCTTCTCTAGAGTATGAGCAATAAGTTAGCACCGTTCTATGTTTGTATTTGCAGAAAGGAACCAAGGCACCTCAAGCCGCGGGCAGGATTCACACGGACTTTGAAAAGGGCTTCATAATGGCCGAGGTGATGCACTTCAAGGACTTCCGAGAGGAGGGCACAGAGGCTGCTTGCAAGGCCGCCGGGAAATACAGACAACAAGGTAACATCCGTTTTTTAAATTAATGAAATAACACCCAACATATAATGCTCCTGAGGGTATATGCGTTTTGCAACATGTCGAACGGTGATCGTATCGAAAATTACGTTTGGAAATCTTAGTACTTTTCAAACTTTCGCGATTAGATAACATAATTATAAGTTTAACGGGTCTTTATCGGGAATATAATAAAAAAGGTAAACGCGATAAAGACCCGTTAAACTTATAATTTGGAAATCTGGTCAATATCTGTCACCGGCTCGACATGGTCTATGTTAAGACCTCACATTAGGATTCTGTTTTATTCTTTTTTCGTATAAATAAATAAATAATGCTGGACATTTTCCACACAGCATCATCTAGCCCCAAACTGAGCAGAGCTTGTATTATGGGAACTGCATTACCACAATCTCACCTAATGGAAAGTGTCTGATGTCGTGTAAAAAATACCTATTTACCTTCGACTTGAAGACTCGTAAGATTATATTTATCAGGGTAGACGAAAGTTAACTATGTCCTAGAACCGAAAGTTCGGAAACATGTGCCATAATCGGTTAGTTTTCCAATAAAGCGGCGATGAGCTTGCAACCTGTCATGTGGAATGCTATGCAAACCGTGCAAAACCCCCTACTTGATATTCTCAAGGATCTGCATACCAAATATTTATCTGAGGACATCCTGGTGGTCCTTGATAGGGTATTACAGGCGTGAGCGTGTTTGCTTTTGTTTGTTTCAGCTACTAACAAGTGTAGCTAAATTGTTTTAAAATAGCAACATACCTAGTACTAGGAGGTGGCGTTGGAGACTGCGCCACAGTTTTATAACTATTGCGGTTACCTTATTTTTTCGATTTGTTTTTTGGGTGAAGAAAGTATGTGGCGATCACAATATATCACGGCCGCAGTGATATGAAAGCCACAAAAGTTAATAAAAAAATCCTTTTCTACTTTTATTCTGCTTAAATAACAAAATTGTTTATTTTTAAAATTATTTTTTTCTTGATCGCAGGGCGGAATTACATGATATGAAAGCCACAAAAGTTAATAAAAAAATCCTTTTCTACTTTTATTCTGCTTAAATAACAAAATTGTTTATTTTTTAAATTATTTTTTTCTTGATCGCAGGGCGGAATTACACGGTTGAGGACGGCGACATAATTTTCTTCAAGTTCAACGCCGGCGCCGGACTCAAAGATGCCAAGAAGAAATGACAAGGACGTGATAAGGTGCTCCTGTTGCTAGTACACATGCTGTACTTCAACCTCGTACTGTATTCACTACTGCACGTCGCGTGAATAAGGACTTTTACATTAATAATTATTTATAATAATGGAATAAAAGTGTTAATATTTGTAATTATGCAGTTTATTTAGGTGCAACCATTGCTTATCAGTGGTGGATAGCCTATTTTATGTTTTGCTAAAAGGGTTTCATTGTCTGCCATCAGTTGGTTCTGACATCATTGAGTTAGTATACTGGCTACTCACATAAATTATACTTAAGGCCCAAAACGACGCATTTACATTTTAGTTACATTAGCAATCGGTATCGTATTTATTAAAAGCTCGGGAATATCTGTAATTCAGTTTTTGAACTGATTTAAAACCAACAACGGCCACTTTTTCGAGCAACAGCATTTATCACTCGAGCTATAATTGAATTCTGCTACAATATGCGTCTAAGCCAGTTCCAAGTTCATTAAATTGAGTGAAAACTAAATGGAAAGAGTGAACCTTTTCATTCAAATATTATTAATACATTTGATGTAACAATACTTGTTTTTAAATTTTTCACATAGCATCATACTAAGCAGAGCACAAGCTCTGCTTAGTATGTATAATACAAATTATGGGAACTACTTGACTGATATAGTACTTAAATCCTTTTTTTAGTAAATACATACATATTATACATACAAAACACCCAGACTATTCAGACAGAAAACATATAAATATTTGATTGAAATATTTACTTAAATCCATTAATATTCGCTCTGGCAGTATCAAAGCAGCATTAGGCTATCCGCCACTGATTATTTGGTCTTGGTGAAGAAGACCCGTAACTATCTATAATCCTTAAATCTATCTATAGAACTTCGACCATCTCTTCTATACGTGTAATTGGATTCTCCTGTGTGTTATTATCGGCTTCAGAAAACAAACTGTCCAAGACGATGCGTAATTGCTTGAGAAATCGCTTCAAGTTGATGTGTGATAATATAGCTTGCTCCATCACTGGCGCTAGCTTCTCCTTGTCTTTTTCGGATTTTTTAAACACGTTATTCCATATGTACGATAGTGCTTGGACAACAGCTTCTTCCCACTCCTAGAATAAATAAATATCACAATTCACTAAAATATTTTATTTCGATCGATATCGTAAGTTTAGAAACTACATAATTTTCACCAAAAACGGGTTTAAAAACACTGGTTTTTATTACAAAAATTATACTGTTTTCTGCAAATACATTACTCAAGCGATCAGTGTGCATCTAAACACTGGAGATATGTCGGATAATATAGAAAATAAAAACTTACAAATCATAGTAAACGTCCCGTTTTTTGCTAATTTTATAATAATGTGTCCATTTAAATTGTAAATAAAAAATAGTAATGGAATGGAACAGGGCTCAAGAACTCACGTTGACTTTCTTTGAACGAAGTCTATGTCCGTGAGGGGGATTGAATGGGTATTACAGTGAGTCTTTAAGAAACCAGAATGTCTCAGAACAAAAAAATACTGATGAAGGAATGCTTTGCAACGTCACACGGAATCCTTTCATCACATTGCTTCTTTTGTCATCATCACTTGAATTAAAAAGGAAGCCAATACGTTTTCGGATTGGCCAACGGAAGCGCCATTTTGTTTAATCTATTTCACTAATGGTTGGCGTTATGCTGGTGGCGCCAAACTTGGATACTCTGGTAGGTACTTACTTGGTAATGCTCATACAAAGATGTGAGCGTCATCATCTCTTCAATAAGTTTTATTTTAAATTCGTCGTTAGTGATTTGCTTGAGGATGCAAATAATGAGAAAGCCAACTGCTGTCACGGTGCTGCCAGCCCTAAAAATGAAACCAATATTATAACAATAAACCAGAATATCATAAATTATTATGATTATCGAAGGTTGCAGAAATTAATGAGTTATTGAGTTTTTTAAGTGTTAACCTACACATTAGGAAATATTGAGTATTTTTTTATCACCAAGGTGCTTATTGCAACACCCGAGGCATACCAAGCTCGATGTCGACCTTTAAAAATTTCAAAACACCCTTTTTGAAGAACCTTTTTCAACCGACTTCAATAAAGGAGCTTCTCAGTTCGTCTGTATTTTTTTATAATAAGTTTATATAATTATACCTGCAAACATTCTCCCTAAACCCAATGATTTGATTCACAGTGTTCACTATTCTGTTGTGAGTATCTCTCATTAAGAATTCTAAAGGATCGCAGTCTCCCGGCGGCAAAGATCCATACTGAACCAACAATCGTTTTTGTACGACTATGAACTGTCGTTGAAGAACATTCAATTCGTCCTGCAAAAAGAAAACCAGCGAATCATATAAAAAATTGAGCTTGCTATTTCACCGTCACACAAAATGAAATACATGTCTTGGGATTTTAAATGTTGTTAAAATTTACTTGTAATAAATTCAGTGCAAATTTTCGTACAAATTAAGAAAATGAAAAAAAAGTATTTTCAAACTTTCGCGATTAGTTAACATAATTATACGTTTTACGGGTCTCTATCGCGTTTACCTTTTTGTTATTTTCCCGACCTTTCGACTGTATTGCATTAGCCGTGGTCAAAACAAAATTTAAACGATTTATAGACCCGTAAAACTTTTCTTAACCCGTGAAACAAGAAATTGACACACCAAACATGAACACTCTTGTTCAAAATGCACCGAAAATAATGAACTGGCTTCACTGGCGTGTGATAACAGGCTACCAGCCAGCATTAGAACTGATGGTGGAAGATTTTAAATTGACAGTAAGTTTTATTACAATCTTAGTAAATTTTATTTGGAATTATTTGATGTACCAAGTACTTCCAAAATGATTTGAATGGACTTGACTTGTTTGTTCTTTTTTTATGTTCGAATTGTTGTCTGTGGTGATGTGATGTCTATAATAAAATTCTAGTCTTGTACTAACTTCTGAAGTCTTAAGTTTCAAGCGCTCTTTCGCGTGAGCTTCAATGCTCTTCAAAAACTTAAGTATTACTTGTTTGACAAACTCGCTGTCATATTTCAATTTGAATTGAAAGTCCTTCATGTCCATTCTCTTGTAGTGATCGCTCAGACGCAGCAAGAAATGGTCTAATATGGACGACATTTCCGTGAATTCGTCTGCTTCTATGATATATTGAGTTGGTGATGATTTTATGGTCACTGTTCTTTTTGTTGATCTGTATACGAACGTTACGCTTCCGGGTCCGCCTTCATTCTTTAGGTCTTCGTCTGTGAAATCTGAAAATTATTTTTAACATAAGCTAAACATGCTTATCTTAAAAATAATTAAAATAACAGGTCTAGGATCTAAGTAGGTAATATCAAAATTATTTGACAACACCAATACCTATGTAAACAATGACAAACTTTCAAGTTCCTTGATTTTATAAAAATAAGTACCTACTGATTTTCGTAATTAGCGTTTTGGAAAAGTTGACGTATGAAAGTATATCTACTCTGGCACTTATATTTCAAAAAAACATGGAATTTAAGTGGAGTTGAAAGTTTGTTCACGTTTACAAAATCAACACGCCCTAAGATAAAAAAAATCTCCAACGCTGAATAAAAACTTGAAACCGCGAATAGGTATCTGATCTACTGAGTGAGACAAGAGAGAAAAAACTTCGTCAAAAAGACTTCACCTGTAAAAATCTGATTTAACTCAATGCAAGGTCGATTTCCCTCAACAAACAATTTCAATTTATTCTCTATTTCAGCTTCAACAGGATAACAAAACAGACTCAATGGCATTAGCACATCTCTCGATATCATAACTATCTTTCCCGCAGAATCAGTAATCGTAAACAGTATCTTAATTCGAGATTCTGAAATGTCGAATTCGCTGGACAAAAACACTTGGGTCTCTATGATCTCTGAGCCGTTGACACTGTCCAAACAGATAGTTGATTCTGAGCATTCGAAAGGTGGACAGCAAACATAAGTTATTTGAACACTTTGTATCAGTTTCGGGTCTTCGCAGTTGAGAATCACGACTACAGGGCACATAAGGAGATGTATTCCTTCGCTCTTGTTTTGCGTGTTTTCCTGGAATAGGTTTTGTACTGGTTTACCGACATCGGCCTTTATTTTGATGACATGTTCTATCCTGGAAAAGCAGCTGTCTGTATCTGAAAATAAATTTACATTTTTGATAAATCGTCATGGTCAATCATAATATCGTCAATGATCATAGATCTCGGTGGACTAAATAATACAGATGGTAATAATAATACTCCCGAAAACTAAACGGGACTTTCTGACCGTGATTGTAACTGGATTATTTAACAAAAATTAATTAAAAATGATAAGACGTTTTAGGTTTGTAACTTTTAAAAACTGATTTCTCGTTTCGATTGTATTTGGGTTTATTTCATGTCACCTTCAAAACTCCTAAAATCAGAACCCTAGGTTTTGGAAATGGACTGGCCTTGTATAACTGACAACAGCTGAGGAATAAAGGTTCTCGAGTGGCGACCACGAACCAGCCCGCTTAGCATTAGCACCCAAGACAAAGTTTTGTTTACTTTTATCTTAAAAAGTATTTTTGTCGCCAAACCTGTCAAACAAAAGAAGGAGACAATATTTTTGTCTTCTCAGCGGTATACAAAACCGTTGTCTTGGGTCTTCATGCTAAGCAGACAGAAGATGTAGCAGGAACCACTCGATGTACCGATAATATTTCGCGATTATAACGTTCTAGAGTAGGTCGGTGGATGAGACTGGAACAAGTATTTTGCGCAGCATTGCTTGTGAGGGAGCTACTTGCCTCTGTAGATAATGATGATGATGTTACCTCTACAATAAAGGTGCACTTGTCTACTTCTGCTTTAAGAACCGTTTACCGTCTTTGTTATCCAAAATGTTTTGCAGAGATTCCTCAACCTCCTCCATTTCAGCCTGAATTTGCTGAAGATCAACAGTTTCATTCACCATTTGACTGACATTGCTATTCAAATCTGGCACAGTTCCCATGTACCCGACATTGACTATGCCTCCTGCTGACAATGTGACTAGACCACCTGTTAGGCACAAAAAAACATGCTCAAGACGATCCATGATAGACGGGCATTCTCAAATCTATACAGGGTGTAATCGTTAAGTGTGCACAGGCGATTATTCCGTAACTATTGCAGATATCAAAAAACTTTAAACTGATATCGAAAGTACTTTACCTACTGAGTAAAATGACATTAATAACTTTTTAAAAATAAAACGAGAAATATCCAAAAAAATTACATTAATCACTCCCATACATTTTATTTCTTAGTAAGTACAAAATTTTGTGTTCAAAGCATATGTTCGAAGTGACGTCCTCCTTGTGCAATACAATGACGAGCTCTATTTACAGTTTCTAAATGAACTTTCCTTAACATTTGCGGAGTAATTAAAGCAATTGCACGACGTACACGATTCTGTAACTCTTCTAGGCTGTGTACTCTCTCAGCGTACACGTGGTCTTTGACAAATCCCCATAGGAAGAAATCACAAGGCGTGAGATCCGGGGATCTGGCAGGCCAAGGGGTTGCACTATTATTGGCTATTAAGCCATTATAATTGTTTCGTAAGAAATTCATTACAACATTTGTATTATGGGCAGGTGCTCCATCTTGTTGAAAAATTATCGACCTTCTTTCATCGTCTGGAATTGGTTCTAAGAGACTTGGCATATCGTTTTGTACAAAGGAGAAATATCTCTGTCCATTTAAGGTTCCACTGTAAAAATATGGCCCAATGATCCGATCTCCAAGAATACCACACCACACATTAATTGAGAATCGCACCTGAGCTCTAACTTCAGTAGTTAAGCGAGGATTGTCAATTGACCAATAATGCGAGTTTTTTCTATTGTAAATGCCGCAGTTTGAAACATTACTTTCATCGGTCCATAAAATTGACCTTACATTGACATAATTATTGACTAGCCAATTGCAATAGACCAGCCGACGAGCAGGATCATCATTGTGCAGCGTTTGAGTAGGTTTTATCTTAAATGCTTTGAAGTTGTGTTTTTTTAATAACTTGTGTACATAATTGTGGGACACTGGAAATGATCGGGCCACTGAACGCGTTGATTCTTGTGGATTATCTACTACGTAGTTAATAATATTGTTATCTAAGTCATTATCAAATTCCGGAGCTCTTGTTCTCGAACCTTTTTTTCTGTTAAAAGATCCATAATTTATCAAATTGTTATCCAACTTACGTAAATACGTACCAGAAGGAACTTCTCTATCTGGGTACTCTCTTCTGTAGGCGATAATGGCCGCCCTATTGTTACAATCATGTTTGTAGTACATTTTTAACATGTCCCTCTTTTATGTATTGGAATATGCCATTTTTCAATCAATAAATGCAACAATCACGATTATTAACGCAAATTGAAAAATACAATAAATTGGCGGGAACGAGAACCCGCGATAAAGAATTTGAATTTAGAACGAACACCAAAGAGTATCTTTCTTTTTGTTTTTATTTAGTATGTTGCTTTTCAGCTAGTTCAAATCAATACAATATTGAAACAAGGTTTATTATAAATTTGAAGTGGTAAGATAATTAATCTACACGTGTACCTATCTACTTGAAATTCATTAATACCTTCATATCGTACATAATTATAAAATGACAAGGGTAAAATGAGTAGGTACTATTCCACTTAAAATAAGGAAACTAAAACCTTTCTACTATCTCATACTAAATGTATGGGAGTGATTAATGTATTTTTTTTGGATATTTCTCGTTTTATTTTTAAAAAGTTATTAATGTCATTTTACTCATTAGGTAAAGTACTTTCGATATCAGTTTAAAGTTTTTTGATATCTGCAATAGTTACGGAATAATCGTCTGTGCACACTTAACGATTACACCCTGTATACAGACTTTCGTTCAAGCAAATAGATAAATCGGCTAAGGGTGTATGGGGTGTATGGTGTGGGGGTGTGTACACACAGTAAATGCTTCTAATAGGCTGATAGGTGAATCAGTACGACTTTACGAAATACAAAACTATCGCAGGACAGGTTTCACATCATATTGTGCGACAGTTTTTTTTTTCTATATCTAAATCTGAGTTTATCCAATCGTCTGCTAAGAGGGTTTATCAAATTTCTGTACAAAATAATCATGCTCATCAGATAATCAGATTTTGCGTTGTAGTCAAACCTGATAATGCTTTGAGGAAACACCGAGAGATAGATACAGCTGGACTGAGTAGATCGCACGACCACAGGAGAGTGGTGCCTTCGTAAACGAATAGCTTTGAGTCCTCTGATGCAACCATCACTAACAATCTCGCTCCTGCCTCTGTAAAAAAACTAGTTGTTAATTTCTAAAGATCCAGAGTTTTCATCGAATATGATAAGGTACATGTCCTAGGTTCGGGATTCGGTCGGCACCGATACTATATAGAAACCTATAAAAAACATATAATCTTACCATAATACCAGCCAATAAGATACGCGTTGAAGCAAATCGGCATAAATTCGAATTTGATTATGTATTTCATGAGGCCGTTATCTTGAAAGCAATAGAGGTGTCTTTCACCTAGAGACAAGATGCTGGAAAAGTTGCTGCTAGTCTGAAAAATATTCACATTATTGTTTTTGCCTGGAGGAGCGCAAAATATATTGAGCAACAAACAACGCGGCGTCAGGGAAGCTTATTGCCAACGATGAGGAAATAAATAAAAAAACACACCATTTTGCTAGTAAACAGCTATATGAGCAAGTACTCCCAATATTATCTGCATTTTTCGTAGATTGAAGCCTTACCTGAATAACTTGAATGTGTGTTATTTCTTCTCCGGCATTGTAAGTCCATTGCGGAACATTGTTTTTGTTTTGTCTGACCGTAAGCTCACTGAATTCTCGCAACTGCTGGTAACTACGAAAAATAAGTATCCTAAGTATAATAAACGCCCAACAGACATTTAAGTAGCTAAATAGTCCTGACCCCACACCAAGATACCATGTGTCGTGGATATTAGGAACTACGAATACCGTGGTACCAAAACACCCAGACCCGGAACAAATATCTGTAGAACATATTAACATTTTGTCCCGCAGCGGGAATTGAACCCGCACTTGCGTCGCAGCCGGCTACCCGTCCGCCGTGCAATCGAGGTTTTGAAAAGTTATCATGGTTATTCTTGAGACCTCGTTTAAAAACGCTGCTAGGATGAAAGTTCGTTCGTGTGTAAGTACTTAGTTTCCGACTTTGATGAATTTTAGAAGTCTTAAAAAGAACCGTCACCATAATATCTTGTCTACTTAGACATTCAAGATGATCTTGGAATGGGAAAATATAAATATTTGATTAGACTCAAATCTCAATTTGATTTCACAAAATAATTTACTCGTCTCATTATCATTATGACGACCTCTGCGGCTTAGTGGGCGAAGGCCCGTCTGAGACCCAGAAGGTTCGATCCCCGTTGCGGGAAAAATATTTGTATGATTAGTAGATGTTTGTCTTGGGTCTGGGAGTATCTATGTATAATATGTATGTATTTACAAAAAAAAAGTATTAGAAGTATATCAGACCTGTAGTTCCCATTATACAAGCTCTGCTTAGTTTGGTGCTTGATGATGCTGTATGAAAAAATGACCAGCATTATTATCTGAAAGGCGTCCACGGCTAGATAAATGTAGCACCTAAGGTATGGATTCAACTAATGCTCCTACTGTTTGGACACTACAGTCCTAAAATCATTCACTTGTATGAACTTTGAATAAATTAGTGTAGGTTAGGTTACATTTGTAGAATTAAGTGAATAGTAAATTGATGGAGTAACTTAAGTAATACTCCATTCACTGGATGGAATTAACTTCAGGTAAGATGATGAGGATACCTACCTATAGATTTCCAAAATCCACGTTGACTTGCAAACAACGAAAGAATCGCAATTACTAACGTAAGCAACTGGGCCTGGTATGATGACGTCATTGAAGATACACATAAACAGAAACGTGTCTTGGTCGAAGAAACTCAGGCTGCCGTCCAGACCTTGGATGCAGATGAAGTTTCTAGTCTTTATGTTTCCGAATGGTCCACAAGTAACGCTGTCGGCTCGTCGAGTGAACGCGTGTTTTATTACGGGCTTTAGCTGGTTTTGTTCTCCTGTGGAATTTATGAAGACTAAGTAAACGCAGTAAAATTCAATGTTTACCGGTAAATTCATAGATCTAGTCTCAATAGTTTGGTGTACTCGAAAAATGTATGTGCTCAAATAAAGTGAAGGAAAAAATCGTGAGGAAACCGATGGATTTTTATATCTACCTACAGGTATAATACAGATACATATTACTACATAAATTAATACATCAATTATAGTATTGTGGGAGTCAGTGGTGTTTGTATAAATGATAACTCCTTAAAACTTTTAGTAGAAATTTTATTCTGGGTATATTACACAGCGCACAGCGCACACAATTGGAAGAGCACCGGAAGAGAGAGAGGAACGAGAGGTATTGCCACTCGCTTTAAACGATTACTAAAATAATAATAGATCACACTACTTTATGGCTCGGACAGTATGCTATCTACATCTTAAGTGTCTTATTCGGTAACATTTCTGTCATCATTCATATGCACGCAAAAGATCCACCCGGTTCATTCAAATCACTGGAAAAATCTCAGTACCTAGTTTTAATTGCGTTTTTTAGGTACCTGCATCAGTATGGCCTTCTTTTCTCATAAGCTGGTAAATGGAGTAACTTTGGGGATGTAGAACTATGACTTGTAAATCTTCATATCCCCTGAAAAGTGAAGTGATAAATAATTATGCACTTTGCTTTGGTTAGGTAGTACCTAGGTAGCAGGCATTAAGTTGTGGACCTTCTTAGAACAGAATACATAATAGTAGGTACTACGTATCCCGTATCCTTATGCGTCAGCATCCTAGTAGTCGTTGGTACCCCTGTCGAAAATAATTCTGGTCTTGTACATATTTTGAGCAATTATAATATACATATATGATGTATACCTATCTAAGTATATATTTGGATGTAAGTATGTATTTAAGTTTGAATTATATTAATTTAAGTGTGTACTTTGTTCACTTCTATTGCAAGTTAATAAATTCTCTTATAATTTGGTAATCGCACTACCGCCCCGCTCTTCATTACACAAAGGTAATAAATAAAATAAGACAATTTTCACACAGCATCATCTAGCCCCAAACTAAGCAGAGCTTGTATTATGGGAACTACATGACTAATATACTACTTATATACTTTTTGTAAATACATACATATTATACATAGAACACACCCGGACCCGAGACAAACATTACAAACATTTGTCCCGCAGCGGGAATCGAACCCGCAACCTTTTGCGTCTCAGGCGGGCCTTCGCCCACTGCGCCACAGAGGTGGTCAGGTTAGCAAGAAAAAATGCTTATTAGCATTAAGTTCGTCTATGGATCTGTTTTATCTTGTGCAATAAAGCATTTTCTATCTTTATCTTTATATATATATATTATCTACATAATTATCTTATATTTTGTTGGTAACCATGATGGTAGTATCTGATGACTACGACACGGAATCCAAGTGTCGAGTCAGGACTGTAGGTAGTCTGTTCAGTGTGTTTAATCAAAATGTAGTTTAATGTTTAATTATCAAATAGGCACCTTTAGGGGCTAAGGATACAACTTACGCTATAAATTTCCCAGTATCAATTTGCAATATCACTTCAGCCAATTCTGATTCTAAGATCGTGTGGGGCACATCTTGATCGGCTGTTGGTTTGTAAATTTTCAGCATGACACCCTCCCCAACCAAAATGCAATCGCTGTCATTGTGTGAGCTAAACTTGTCCACTTTGAGGCAGTTTGCATTTTGGAGACCATTAATAGCTTCCTCATTTTGTAGCTTATTGTTAGACCACCACGGTTTCACTTTGAATATCGACATAGCACTGTTTAAATCTGATCTTGTAAAGTAGATACCTAGAAGTTTGCCCCAAATCAAATCCCCCAGTCAGCATACTTTTTAGTTCTGCGATATCCTACAGTTACCGTAGCAACGCTAGAAACCAAAAGTGTAAACAAAGGTAGGTTGTCCACCCACAGTTAGGTCGGTGAACAACTCGATATAACGTGGTATTCAAAAAAGAGTGATTTGCCACCAGTGGATTAGAAATTGCTTAATTCTAGATAATAATTATATTCATAAGACATTTTCTTATGTTTCAGACGTTCTCCGTCATAACGACAATAATAGAATAATTTCTCGCAAATAATTTAACAGTGCCATCTGATGAATCCGCGCATTAAATTAGTATGCTTGCTACTCATCGATAGATGGCGTGGCGTAGAAAAAAAACCTATGTTATCTATGATTTGCTCCGATTTTTTGTTTTTTAGTGTTATTGTCATACTTTGTTTAATTGGCTGAGGATTTTTTTCCGGTGCTGTATCACATCGATGCTACAGGTAAACAAATACCAACTTGGGTGCCTTGGGGGGGGCACATCTTGAAGTGCAAATCTATACTTCCAGCAATATTTCTAGCTAAATCATTATTTGTGGGAAAAGAAGTGCTAGGGATTTACCTCTCATCCTACATTTGGTGGAAGATTATTTTCTTAACTGAACCACGAAAAGTATCTGTGAGATACTTTGACCAAACTTTGCAAGTCTGTTTTTGTTAATTAAGTAATATTGATGGCTTAAATGCCAGTTGCATAAATTAATAATAATAAAAAAATGCCAACGAGCCTATTCAAACTGCCTGGCGTCTGTTATGGTAACATAGCAGAGGGCAATAGGCAAAGTTATAAATACATACAAAATTTGTTGAAAATTTTTGTATGGAACTCTCGTCTGAACGGTCAACGTTTTGATATGTTATATACAGCATAGAGCCTCAGTTCAACTGGTTGTATTTATTATTGTCAATCAAGTGAAGATTTAAAATCATGCCCCTAAAAAATATTATTAGACAGATTAAATAAAAAAAAATATTGGTTCGTTCGCATGGCAAGGAAGAAAAGGTAGAGAGGGTTGTATCAAACAAAGCATGCATTTGGAATAGCCACGGCCGAATTATTTTGTTTGTAATTTTGTAGCAAATCATTCGTATTCGTGCGTGTGGTTTGCGTGGTCTTTTGACTCTTTTGAAGAAAAAAACGGTTGTTGATAATTTTATTACACACTATCTTTAAATACTCTTGTTTATCGAGACGCAGTGATTTCTTCTGAGCATAATATAAAGAAGGGCGGAAGAGAAAAATCAAGATGTCTGATGAAGGACATCAAAACAACGGGGATACGGAGACAGAACAAAGACCTAACGGCGGAGGTGATGAAGGCGACGCGTGGGGCAGTCACGAATCATCGCAAGTGCGTCGCATTGCAAAGATGCCTACCGACAGGAATGCGCCGTATTACAACATGAACCACAAACATCGCGGCATGGCCATCATTTTCAATCACGAGCACTTCGACATACACAGCCTGAAGTCGCGCACAGGAACTAACGTCGACAGCGACAACCTGTCCAAAGTGCTCAAAGGACTAGGATTCAGCGTTACTATATTGCACAATCTGAAGTCTGAAAGCGTCAGTAAATATGTCCAGCAGACTGCTGAGATGGATCATTCAGATCATGACTGTCTGGTCATAGCGGTGCTCACGCATGGAGAACTTGGGATGCTGTATGCCAAAGATACTCATTACAAGCCTGACAACCTGTGGTATTACTTCACTGCTGACAAATGCCCAACTCTAGCTGGCAAGCCTAAGCTTTTCTTTATTCAAGCTTGTCAAGGTGATAAACTGGATGGTGGAGTAACCATGACCAATCGTACCGAGACAGATGGTTCATCAAGTGCTTCATACAGGATCCCGATTCATGCTGATTTCTTGATTGTGTATTCAACTGTACCAGGGTTCTACTCCTGGAGGAACACCACACGTGGGTCTTGGTTCATGCAAGCTCTTTGTGAAGAAATGCGCTATGCAGGGCATGAAAGAGACATCCTGACTCTTCTGACATTTGTTTGTCAGAGAGTGGCTCTTGACTATGAGTCCAATACACCTGATATGCCGACAATGCATCAACAGAAGCAAGTGCCATGTATTACCAGCATGTTAACTCGTCTGCTTATATTTGGTAAGAAGTAAATGCTTACTAGACTTTGCTGTTCATTCCCTATGTTTATGAATTAGATATTGTATTGTTTTTAGCCATTTTTTCTTGTCTCCGATGCAATATTGTAGAGTTGTGATGGTTTAGCACCAATGGCTTTTTCCAACCAATGCATTGTATTAGTTTATATATTAGAAAATAATTTGAGATTATTCCTGTTGTGCATTCTTCCTTGTTTTTATTTTCAGAAGTACTTGGGTAATGTGTAATACCTACATCATTTATTTTATCAGAATGAACAAAAAACAGTAATGCTTAAACAATGTCACAATATGTGCCTAGTATAGACAACTTAAATTTTATAAATTATGTTAATATTATATATAACAAATCAGTTATATTAAACACACAAAAGATAACATTATGACATTATGATCTAATGAATGTATTAAATTGCTCAAATTATAAATTTTGCTTTAAATATTCTAACATATGTTTTGGTGCAGATACTGACTAAATTTAACCTATAATGTAATAATTAATGTACTTCCTTAAATTTTATTTACTTAATAATTAGTATAAATTCTCTGTGTGCATGTAGGTGTGATTATTTCTTAAAACAATGTTTTTGAAAAGCTTTATATGTAAAGCAATTATCATATCACTATTGAATAAAAAAACCATGAAGCATGAGGAATGGCTTTCTTGCTGTAGTAATATTTTTTTTTTGAGATAAATATGTAAATTCAGAATAAGTATGTATAAGTTGGTTTGCTATGTACTATAGATTAGTACCTACATATGGATGGATTTACATCATCTCTGCCAATCCTTTCTGGAATTGCATTTATATGAATAACCATTACATTTGATAAGTGTAGAAATATGGGTGATGTTTATCACAAACAAATAAGTTAGGTTGATATCTTATGTTTTTCTTATGAAGGGAATCTCCTTATTATCTCAAAATATTATGGTCTCATTGATGTGTGTGGTAAAAGGAATGACTGATTTTTTAAATTAACTTTGGTACTATAACTGTGCAATGTCTGTGAGGAGTTTTTATGATGATAAACCATTTATAAATACTTTGTATGACATGCCATACAATGTGCCTTCCATGGAGTATATTTTTGTATGATATAGATGGTAACCTAAGAGAACTCCTCATAGAGTGTATGACATCAATTATGTCAAAAAAACATTTTTTATAGCAATAAATAAAAAAATTCTTCCATTACTTTGACTATTTATTTTGAAAATAACTCTACTTGTTTATTTAGAAGATAATCGTTTTTAAGTGCAAACTGATGATATAAAATTGGGTAATTAAAACTTCTAAAGTAACACAGCATAACATTTAATATAATAATATACCTAAAATATTTGGCTTAAATTACAAAGATCATCAAAACTAATTATTCATCCCGCAAGCTTTTTCCTTCAACTCCCAACACTGATCCCAGAATTGACTGAGCCGTTGTTCGTGGTTCGCACAAAAGTGTTTGAAATCTCGCAGCATCCTCATCTGGAATGTTTCATCGCCTGTGGCGGGAATCTGTGACCACTTCCATTTTTTGGATATCATGTGGTTCCATGACCAAAGGAAGCCCATCTATGTAAAGAAAACATGCTTAATTACAACAACCTATGCGACAAACAATTGTATACAAACATCAAAAATTCTAGCCTGGCATGCCATGGCAAAGTCTCGAAATGGAAAGTAACTTTCTTAACAAAAATCTAATACCTATAGCTTTTACCAACTTATCAACTTGGTGGCAACTTGTTTCTCTAAAAATATCAAGGATATCTAAAACATACAATTTGTTTTTGGGAATTTAATAAGGAAACTACAAAATAAATGTTTTATTAAGGGAATCATCTCAACGTTTCCGGGGTCGGTACCGAACCGCACGTCACAGTCACTACGGACTAGATAATAAGTTTTTTGTTTACATAATTATATGTATTTTAGTTTAAAGTTATTTTCTATCCTATAAACTACAGTGTTGTCTATAAATGAAGTTATTATTATTATTATTATCGCTTACCCGACGACTGTTATCATATTCATCTTTGTTTTTGGGTTGAACGTGTCGCGTCAGTATATACCCCTCGTGCGGACTGGGAGCGACATCCATGTGAGTTGGATATCTGAGAAAAAAAAAGTTTTATTTTACTACCTAAAATCAATCTTCTAACTATACCTATACTAAGCCTTAACATGCCTACATAAGGTCAAGTAGGCTTTGCTCGGAGTTTCAGTGCGTGATTAAGGAACAGAACTGACGTCACAGACATAGTTCTTAGAATTAGCAAGTTGAAGTGGCAATTGACAGGCCATATAGCTCGTAGAACCGACAACCGCTGAGAAAGAAAGGATCTCAATCGGCGACCACGGCACGGATAACGCAGGGAAGAAAGGTGTGGCTTCTTTCCCACCCCATGGACCGATGGGTTCGTTAAGGTTGCGGGAAGTAGGTGGATGGAGTTAGCTCAAATAGATCGATAGTTCGTCATGGTACTCTTTGAGGCTTATGTCCAGCAGTGTACTTCTAAAATCGATGATGATGATACTAAGACCTGACACTATAGTGTTGTATGTAAATCATTCTAAATTAAAAAAAATCGTCGATATGAAAATGTAATTAAATTTTTTTCTAATCTAATTTTAAAACCTCATCATAAGTGAGTAGGTACAGCCTCCGACCGACAGTACTAAGCGATGCTTCGAGCGTCAGCAAATATATGTTATCCGAAACGTCGTCAGCAGGAAAATATTGTTATTTTTTTTATCATAGTTCTAAGGTCAACTTAGAACTAAGGTAGTTTGAATAAATTGTTATCTATATGTATACTCGTAATTGACCCTTAAAATTTAATTTCAATTCGATCAAAAAAACTTATTCTTATTGCCATGGTGCATACCTATTTATGCAGCACAGGGTGACCACCAGAATCAAGGACACAACAAACAAATGAATGAAAGGTAAAATTCTCAATAGAAAAGGTCAACGCTACCTTCCGGAGTTCACCGGCTTGTTGGTCGGTTTCCGCAGCGCCCTCTGCTGCGATTTCACCGTGGTCGGTATAAGTATAAACATGTTCCCGGTGACGTGCACGTAAAGGTGGTCACCGACGCCGGATTCATGTGACGTGCTCCCAGCCGAGCATTTTATGAAGCCAAAACGACCGACGATCGCTTCTTGGAATAGGAACAGACGTACGAGCCATGTTTCTTCGGGGAACCCTGCAATGAAAAAACAATTTTATGGTCATTCACTCTTAGGGAAATGACCTCAAGTCAATGATCGCGTAGATCATTGACATTAATTCAATTGAATTCATCAGAATTGAGCGGCGTAGATCGATATGTGTAATAGAATGACGCACGGCTTAAAAATGATTCATATTTTCATGTGCTATCAAAACAGTTTTTGAAACAGAAAAAAAGTATTTAAAAAAAAATACTTATAATTATTGTGATCAGTGAACGTAATATTGTTTTTATAGACTTACAATTTTTTTTTTTTTTTATCGGATATACCTAGGCTAACGCAGCTTTTCGGTCTGTTGTTTCTTGACAAGTAAATTTTTACAATACCTATTAAAAAATATACAAATTGTATTTCATCACGTAACTATTACAGCGCCCTTGAAGTAAAAAAAACGATTGCAAAAAACCGCACAAAATTCAAGCAGAAAAATAGTAACAAACACACAATCTTGCATAACACATAATTACGGGCATCGCAAGTCCCGTCGTAGCTAAATTAACGTTTTTTAATTTTGTTCTCAGCCGTCGTTACCTTCAAACAGGGCTGCTTTATTCCTCATCAGTGGCTCCTCGTTCATCGGCACGTAGATCGGGCCCCGTAAAGGATCCGATTTCAATGTGAACGGCAATGCGAGCGGATCTGCAGGTATCGGCACCATTTGCAAGCGACAGTTCTGAGCTTTACGCGCCCAGCCGAATATCTAAAAAAATAAAAAACATGCAACTCTCCTATACCATATAGGTACATCCCCAGAACCATACTCAGTACATTGATTGAACCTACATTGACATTTTTATTCCATTTAGATACAATTATTGTACACTTGGAAAAGTCATTTTAACATTTTTAAGGTTATTATTAATAAAATTCATTAACAAAAACATAACATAATACATTCTAAAGAGAAAAAAAAACACAAATGAGTATGATTACATACAAAAGTCATCAGCTAAAGCTTCGTCAATATCATAATATTATTTTGACATTAAAAACACCTTATTTTAGAATTAAATTCCTTAAAATCTAAACAGATTATGTTCAAAGGCAATTTGTTGAAAAAATTATGCTTACGCTGAAAAAGCTGTTATCAACTTTAGCAAGTCTATGCTTTGGAACAACTATATTATGTTTATTGCGTGTTTTGTAACTGTGAATGTCACTTTTTAATTTAAAATCGTCAATATGTAATATGTCAATATGGGATGTAAGGGAGCAACATTTCACCTTCTGCTCCAATCGTCAACCTACACCTGCACGCGGTACATCCTGCAGAAACAAACGAGGCTCTGACGACCGGCTGATGGCGGTATAGCCCTCCCTGAACTGACACAGTTAATCTCCTGACCACTGACGGGCAGCAGCGTCAGTGGTGCGACAAGCTGTGCTCTGCGATTGCCAACCCGCCTGCCCAGCGTGGCGATTATGGGCAAAACCCTCCCAATGATAAGCACCTTGATTAAACGGCCCCCAGTTCCCGGCCGCCCCGCTATTCCTGGCCAAGGTGGCGGCCATGGTAACGGCGGGGCAGGGGGTGCTAAGAATCCCCGGGTTACGGTAGGCTACCACAAACAAAAACAACCTTAGCTACGTATAATGGAAAGACACTGCGACTCGACGAACATTTGTTACAGCTAGAGACGGAACTGAACAACATAAACTGGCACATACTCGGGTTAAGCGAAGTCCGACGAAAGGGGGAGGACACCTTAACCTTGGAGTCAGGCCATCTTATGTATTTCCGTGAGGGAGACCAACTTTCCCAAGGTGGCGTGGGGTTCCTCGTTAATAAGGTCCTTACTGATAACGTTGAAGAGATCTCGAGTGTATCGAACAGGGTAGCGTACCTGATACTCAGGCTATCTAAGCGATATAGCCTGAAAGTGATACAGGTCTACGCACCGACTGGAGCACACCCAACTGAAGAGGTAGAGGATATGTACGAAGACATATCCAAAGCCCTTCATAACACCACCAAAGCTCACTTCAACGTCATCATGGGGGACTTCAACGCTAAAGTAGGAGTACAGACTCGCGGTGAATCGAGACTAGGGCCGCATGGTATTGGTAGTAGGAACGACAGGGGGCAAATGCTCGTCAACTTTCTAGAGCAAGAGGGGCTCTTTTTAATGAACTCTTTCTATAAAAAGAAGCCCCACAGAAAGTGTACGTGGCGAAGCCCCGACTCTGTCACCAAAAATGAGATCAACTTTATCATGACCGACAAAAGACAAATATTTAGGGATGTCTCGGTGGTCAATAGGTTCAATACCGGAAGCGACCACAGAATGGTCCGAGGAACTGAAGTATCGACGTTCAGTTGGAGAGGCAGCGCATGATAAAGTCCACGCTCCGACCTAACCTACTACAAATCAGTGCGGGATCCGAAGCCTTCCAAAAGAAACTGGAAGATCGATTTGCTGCCGTGGAAACCACAAAAGACGTTGACAAGGAACTCCAAAACAAGCTAGGAGTCGTGAGGGAAGAGGGCGTAAAATTCTGTAGCATGAAACGTATGGGTAGGAAGTCTGAACTCTCAGACGAGACTTTGCGGTTAATGACAAAACGACGGGAAGACACAATGGCTACTTCGTCAGAGCGTTCGGCCCTCAACAAGCAAATTGCAAAGCAGGTTCGTCGTGACCTTCGGTGCTCTAGCACTCGCCGTATTGAGAAGGCTATTGAGCAGAACCGAGGGTCTAAAGTTTAACCAGCAGCTTGGGAGGAGTCATCTGACGAAGCATAAAACAGCAAATGGCCTAACCGTCTTGTCTAAGCCGCAGATTCTCGCTGAGATTGAGGACTTCTACGGCCGGCTGTACGACTCACATGCTCCCCGCCCTGAACCCGATATTCACGATTCCAGAGCCACACTTACGCGCCACTTTACGGATGAGCTGCCGGATGTTAGCGTGGATGAAATCGAGATGGCTCTTAGGCAACTTAAAAACGGAAAAGCCCCCGGTGATGACGGAATCACATCTGAGCTTCTGAAGGCAGGAGGAGTCCCAGTGTTAAGGGAACTTCAGAAGCTCTTCAACTCTGTAATTTTCCGTGGGAGAACTCCGGAGGCGTGGAACAGGAGTATTGTTATCCTTTTCTTTAAGAAAGGAGACAAAACACTTTTAAAGAATTATAGGCCCATCTCACTCCTGAGCCACGTCTACAAGTTGTTCTCTAGAGTCATCACGAATCGTCTCGCAAGAAGATTCGATGAGTTCCAGCCTCCAGAACAAGCCGGGTTTCGAAGAGGCTACAGTACCGTGGACCACATCCATACAGTGCGGCAGATTATATAGAAGTCCGAGGAGTATAATCAGCCCCTGTGCTTAGCATTCGTGGACTACGAAAAAGCCTTCGACTCCATAGAAACCTGGGCTGTTTTGGAATCCTTGCAGCGATGCCAAGTTGACTATCGTTATATCGAAGTGTTGAGATGTCTGTACGAAACCGCGACCATGAGTGTACAAGTACAGAACCAGCAGTCTAATCCCATCCAATTGCGCAGAGGAGTGAGACAGGGAGATGTCATATCTCCAAAACTGTTCACTAACGCATTGGAGGACCTGTTTAAGACGCTGGACTGGAAAAATATGGGCATCAACATAAATGGCGAGTACATCTCACACTTACGATTTGCAGATGACATAGTCCTGATGGCGGAGTCGCTGCAGGAGCTGCAGGGAATGCTAGATGGCCTAGCCGACTCTTCTCAACGAATTGGTCTCCGGATGAACATGGATAAAACAAAAATTATGTTCAATGGGAACATAAACCCGGAGCCAATCGTCGTACAAGGCCACCCACTTGAAGTTGTCCAAGAATACGTCTACCTCGGACAAATTTTGCAATTAGGTAGACAACTTCGAGAAGGAGGCCAAGAGAAGGATCCAGCTGGGCTGGGCAGCGTTCGGAAAACTACGTCGAATCTTCTCGTCACCCATACCACAATGCTTGAAGACTAAAGTCTTCAATCAGTGCGTCCTACCCGTGATGACCTACGGTGCCGAGACATGGACACTCACAGTAGGGCTAATCCACCAGTTCAAGGTTGCACAGCGAACTATGAACGAACTATACTCGGAGTTTCTCTGAAAGATAAAATCCGCCACGAGATTATCCGACAGAGAACGAGAGTCATCGACATAGCTCAGAGGATTAGTAAGCTGAAGTGGCAATGGGCTGGTCATATATGCCGAAGAACCGACAACCGTTGGGGTAAACGAGTTCTTGAGTGGAGACCGCGTCTGGGCAAACGTAGTGTGGGGCGCCCTCCGGCTAGGTGGAGCGATGACGTAAGAAAGGCAGCGGGTAGTAAGTGGATAATAAGAGCCGAAGACCGGGCTCAGTGGCGCGTATTGGGAGAGGCCAATGTCCAGCAGTGGACTAATGTGGGCAAATGATGATGATGTTGATGATGAATATGTAATTTAATTTTGGTAAGTAAGCAGATTTATAAGGATACCAACTAGGTGGTAGTTAGAAACACGTCCAGTCGCCCAACCAAACATTATTTGGTCAATGTCCGCGTTTTGCATGTTATAGTTTTAATATTTTTACTAACTTGTTAGCAATTTAAAACATATTTTGCATTCAAAGTGACAGGTTGAAAGCCCATCGTTGCTAATTAGAGCAGTAAACAATGGCACGTGTCTTCGAATTTTTGGTTCTAGGCTATTCTGGTTTCCTCTGATGTTTTCCTTCACCGTAAAGGACGTGTTGCGCGCATACATTTTTCGGATTGAAAAATTCATTGGACCGGATTGAACACATGACCTTCGGGTCGGAATTAGTATTAAATAAGTTCCTAGTTATTTAAAAACTGAAAAATGGCATAGAATCATATTGCATAGAATCCTCTCCATTCGAGGACCATATTGACCACCCATTATATCTATAGTTTAACCCTCTTATTCGTTATTACTTTATCTTAAGACCAATATGTTCAAGCAAATAAATGAAGGCTTACCAAATCGGCGACTATATTGCCGCTAGCGACCGCCCACTGTATGCACATCTCGTACGCTTGGTCGGGGCGGAAGGTGGCTTGGTAACGCGCGTGGCCCCACTCGATACGGTCGCTCTTATTGTTCACATCTATATCCAAATGCGTGTTCTTGTAGATGGGCACTGTGGACAAAACAGATTTCAGTGGGAGAAAAAATGAAATCCTACTTTATTACGAGTAGACCGATTGGCAGCGCACTAAAAATGAATGAAGGATCATTGACATAGTAATTTAATTCAATTTATTTGTTTCTATTCAAATCTACATTTTCAATTATACTTATGTATTTTCATATATTTATTTTAACATGTTGTTTTTTTTTTCTTAATAGTTAACCCAAATAGTTTAAGTTAGGAATGTGCTTACTAATTTAGAATAAGAAATCTGTAACTAACACCATATTGTTATGAACCAATGTAGATTTGAATAAATAAATGTAAATAAAAAATAAATAAAAAAACAAGCAGTTTGTAGCTTGAGCCTCACGATAGTTTTAAGAATAAAATGGATAACTGTACTATGAACTTGAATAAAGCTAAACGAATGCGTATTTACTGTCGCTATCGCTGCCTAGCTGCATGTAGTCGGGGTCGATGTTCTCGCAGAGGAAGCACGGCACGCCCTCCTCGGCGGCGGCGCTCGAGCCCGCTATGTCGATAGCGCCGGCGCTCGCCTCGGCCGGCAGCAGCGGCGACCGCGGACCGAGCACCTCCACCTCCATCCACTCGTTCTCGAAACTTTGCAGGTCGCCCAGCGGCATCACGTAGTCTGACAGTTCTGCGAATTCATAATAAACAATTACTACGCAAACTAACACGCTTCCCCTCTTTTCCTCCCTTTTTGTTTCTTAATTATTTTAGTTTTAGTACATTTGTAATTGTGATTTGACAATGCATAATATTTCTCACCTCTTCACATAGCATAATATTTTATTAATTGTATTTTATTGAATAGTATAGTACTATATTAGTAATGTATGTATATATTTTTTTTATATCTTTAATGTACACAGAAATATAAAACAAAAATATTAAGTTAGGCATGTACAAAGGCGAGTTTAACCCTAAAAAGAGTTTTCTTCCAGCAAACCTTTCAGGAGAGATAGAGAAGTGATATAGTTGGTAGGTGTAAAAAGTCAGGAAAGAAGAAACTCAATATACTTAATTAATGCTGGAATTAATTTTGAATTAAAATAACACTATTTTTTCATAAAATACATATTATACATACCTACTTGAACTACCTATGAATACACATTTAATTGACCTGTTTGGGTCAATTCTGAAATCATTGTGGTTGTCTGTTTTAATGGCTTTTAATAACTGATTTATAGTGTTTATTGAGTGATATGCTAACTAATTTGACAAAATGTACTTTGAAGTTCCTACGATGAATAAATGAGAATTATGAGTAAAATTGTCACACCACCATATTCTTGCATAATTTGTTGTTTATTATGCCAATTTTATGTTATACGCTGATGAGATCTCTGAAAACCTTTGGGCAGGTGTATACACAAACGGATTCTCACCTTTATTTTCCTTCTTCTGCGGCAGGATATGGTACATGTAGTAACCGACTACAAAACGCTTCGTATCGCCCGATGCGTGGCAGATCATTCTCTCTTGTAGAAGTTTCTGGAAAGCGTGAGAACTATGACACATCAATAACTTAAACTATAATACCTAATACTTAACCTATGTATCTAACATACGGATAGTTTTTTTTACATGCAAACATTTGTCACGCAGCGGACCACGAACCTGTACCTCTTGTGTCTCAGGTGAATACTCACCCCCCGCGCAAACGAGGTTGTCGCAATCTTTGAGATGTTTTCGGCCCGTCGGGTGGGGGGCCAACCTACACTGCGTCGTCCGGTTCGTGGTCACTATACGAAAACCTAACAAACGTACATAGTGGGATTTTAGTTCCGATATCGTACCTCCATAATATTGGTCGCCTTCTCATAAGTGACAGCCTCCATGTTAGCCTGCAGCCAGTGTATCGCGTAAATGGACACGAAAGTGTGTGACGGTAAACTGACGGTTTGCTGTAGGAAGCCCACTCCCAACGTTGGGTGACGCATTCGTTCGACGATATCGGCGAGAGTCGAGTTGGCTTTTAACTTCGGTTCTAGTACTCTGGAAATAGGGACGTTTAAGAACACAAAATTAACAGGGTCGTAATGAAATAACGTAAAACCTCACCCCAAATGATTTTTATAATAATTAGGTGATTGTATATCAATAACTTAATTATTTTAGTTAATTATTGTTAAACTTTACTCTTCGAATCTTATCAATGACGTGCATGCCGCGTTCCTCGGTAATGTCAAGGCGAGAAAAATATATTTTTTAGAAGAGGGATGCTTTACAATTTTTTTTTATATATACAACGATTCTACTCTCGATTCTGATCAAACTATGTTCAGTTTTTGTTATTTCTTCGGCACGTTGTATATCTATCTATGGCAGGCCGGGTTAGTTCCCTGACGGTAGCTAGATGGCACTGCATGCCTTGGTCAAAAGTGAATCTAAAAAGGCCGACAATGAGATCAAACGCTATAAAGCTATGACAGCCCTCTCAGTTGACAGCGCTACATACCAATCAAAGCGCTAAAACAAAAATCGCCTCTATTTTGACAGCATCTTTACAACTCATCGGTACAGCGCAATATATGTGACATTGATGAACAATAAAATTGTTTTCGCATTTTCATATGTTTTGTTGACATATTAAGATTACTCTGGGAATCCCAATTAGCCGGCTATGTGTATAAGATGCAGCGCCAGTAAAGCGCGTTTCTTTTCCAGATTTTTTGATATGAGGACGTATTTTGGATCCTTGTTTTTTTATCTGTTAAGTTATTCTTTTGGTTACTTTCTTTGTAAAATCTTATAATAAAACAACAAGAATATATAGTAATATTCTTAAAAAATTCAAGATCTAGTCTTCGTCTTGCCTTGTCCCACATTACGTTCTCCCAGTCCAGCCATCAGCCATCATTTCAGTACTCACTCTTTTCTTATCCATGTCATCCATTACACAGTCCATCCATCTTTTATTTGGTCTACCCCTACTCTTATATCCATCCACATTCATAGATCCTTAATAGTATAATACACAAAATAAAAATTAACGCTGAGTAGGTATTCCCCGTGGGTATCACAAAAGATAAATTTACCCATCATCATAGGTGTCATCGAGTTCGCCAGTCTGAGATTGAGTCCTTTCCAAAACCGCATTCTTAGCAGCCGTCCTACATAAATCAAATTATCAGTTCACCACCCATTAACTAACAAACTATAGACACGTAATGTACAAAAATATATTGCTGACCGTTTCAAAGCAAAGGCCCGCGCAAAACAGAGCGGCGTCGCTCAGCTGGTAGGCTAAAGGTTGTCAAAGTTCGTGCAATGTGGCCCCCTCCATACAAATGCTACTGCGGTATCTGATCGCCACCGCTCCATTTTGCGTGGCATTTATACAGGTGAGTCAATTGAAATTGTCCAAAAATTGTCACAGGTGACAACTTAACATTAGGTGGGCAATTAGCTTGTACCGTTATTGGCACAAAGCTAATGAAAAAAACCGGGTGATGGAAAACCTCGTCGCTCATCTAAATCACCCCCATGTATGTTAACATTTTGAACAGCTTTAAGGTTATGGCAATGTTTGTGCGAAAATTTTAAACATCCTATTAAAGATAAATAACATTTTTCTTTACTTAAAAAAAATCCGAACTACCTTTCCAAAAAATTTCAAAGCTTGACAACGGTTCATCACTAAAACTAAGATACAAGTGAACCCTGTTCAGAATTTTCGCCCAAAAATAGTTAATAACCCATCTGTCCGAATGCGTAGAACATAAATGAGGATGGTTCGTATGTATCACAAGGACCTCAATCACTCGGTAAGTATTGGACCGTTTCACTTGAATCACCCTGTAGGTAATATGGTTTTTACATCAACAAGAATCTTTTGTACTATTTCGATAAAAACAAAACACTTCAATGCTTTCCGTCAATTGAAGTCAATTGATGTGTTAAAAATTTATCGGTCAACAACTTATTTATGGTTATAACCAAGCAAGTTAACGCAGACGCAAAGCTACAAAGCACAGAATGTAATAGAAATGACATGAATGAAAGAATAACGTGGCACATAGACCAAACATACAGTTAAATAAATTTTATAAAATTTGTAAACCCACGGCGTGTATTTCAATCATTGATTGCAGCGCCCTCTAGTGAGTTGTGGCGATAAAACCTATCTAAGAAACCTATCATAATTGAAAACATACAGATCGATTGCAAAAACCGCATTACAATCCGATAAGCAGTATCGTGTAACAGACAAACAAACACACTCACGACCTCTCATTTAATTCTGCCTATTGTAAATGTTAATTTGTGTGTACAATAAAGAATAAAGAATAGGTACAACACAACCCTATTTTTGTGTTATCAGTATTTAACAATATTTTCTTTGTTTATAGTAAATTTTACATTCGGATTAAAGAGTGGCAGTCGTTTTGAAATCAAACGACGACGCTATGTCTTTAAAAATAAGTATGTTTTAAATCTGATAAGCAGTATCGTGTAACAGACAAACAAACACACTCACGACCTCTCATTTAATTCTGCCTATTGTAAATGTTAATTTGTGTGTACAATAAAGAATAAAGAATAGGTACAACACAACCCTATTTTTGTGTTATCAGTAGTATTTAACAATATTTTCTTTGTTTATAGTAAATTTTACATTCGGATTAAAGAGTGGCAGTCGTTTTGAAATCAAACGACGACGCTATGTCTTTAAAAATAAGTATGTTTTAAATGTTGTCTTCCTACGTATTAAAACTTGTCCTTAACCATAATATGTAATCTCAATAGAACGTGTAGTCAATGTGCCACAGAAAATAAATGAGCGAGTAGTCATACTTACTTGTTGCAGTGACTATTGTTTAGTGACTTAGTAGGTGAAACTTGCTGCAATTAAACATTCGTTAAGGATAAGAATAGCAAACAGAATAGCAAGGTCGGTCAAGCATTCCCTTTGTACAGCAAAAAGCTGGTCTTTTAATGGGGGCTAAAAGATACACGAAAGTTGCAATAGCATCATTCTAGATGGCGCTACTGTTGCAGCACGATCAAAACGATAGCCTCCATTAAAAGCAGCAGAATAATGAAAGGATCAACATCTGGAAAAAAAGAAAGTTGATACATAAATAGAACTTTGGAAAAAGAGCTACTTTTTCAATAGCATTGATATTGTGCAAGTCAAGTTGCTCGTTTACCAAAGTTATAAATAAAAAGCTGATTAGGAAAATTATTAAGGAACATCCAATATCTCAAGGTATGGGCGAAATAAACCTTATTCAGATTCATAAATAATATTATTATATAATTTTGACAAATTAGCAAAAACATACATAAATACGAGTAAACATATTCATTTGCAAATTTGTGTGGCCAAATGAAATAATTATATTCTTTTAAAACAAAATAGGAAGCGTGAAACATCGATCCAAGACAGATGAGTGAGGGTGCAATTTGTGATCTGCTAAAGCTACCAGCTACCATGCAACTAACAATACAGCACACAGTGGATAACTTACCATTACTTACTGCGTGTATTAAAACATCACTTGCTCTTCCAAAGAATTAATAATTGAAAAACAATCATGTCTTACAAAAGACATGTAGCAAAAGAATACAAGAGAAAAAACAATGAACGCTCAGTGATACCGAAATAGGTGTCTAGTCGAAAAATAAAATGCTGTCACACAAGTGACGTACACGTCATTTAATTACTATTATGATAATAGTGAAAGAACCGCATTTTTTTTTAAATTGCGTCCGTTTTGGCAAAATTGTTTAACGCAATCTTCATTTTTCAGCAGGATAGAGGTAATTGTTTTAGCATGCGTTGTTGTTACTTTTGTATTTCTGCTCTCATTTTAAAGGACAAAATACAGGGTGTAATAAAACAATCACCAAGCCGAAATCTACGGATATTGTTCATCTTTAACGAGTAACATTGAGGGAAAAAAATACTGGGAAACGACTTTTATTTTTAGGCATAAGTAAAATGCTGTTTTTGTGGCGGCAATGTAATGCACGCTGACCGCTAGTTTGTGTGCGTGCTCCGGCACACACACGAGTCAATTTTGTAATGAAATGCGGCAATGTAATGCATGCTGACCGCTAGTTTGTGTGCGTGCTCCGGCACAAACACGAGTCAATTTTGTAATAAAATGCGGCAATGTAATGCACGCTGACCGCTAGTTTGTGTGCGTGCTCCGGCACACACACGAGTCAATTTTGTAATAAAATGCGGCAATGTAATGCACGCTGACCGCTAGTTTGTGTGCGTGCTCCGGCACACACACGAGTCAATTTTGTAATGAAATGCGGCAATGTAATGCACGCTGGCCGCTAGTTTGTGTGCGTGCTCCGGCACACACGCGAGTCAATTTTGTAATGTAATGCGGCAATGTAATGCTCGCTGACCGCTTTGCCGTGGTTGTGCGTTTAAGTTTAATATCAATTGCATTTATGCAACTTCATAATTTGTTAAGAATATTCGAAAATTTTGAGAAGGTAGTTGGACCTGTTTTTAATAATAACACTTGGAATTAATTTACGTAAAGAACTCAAAAAAATGTCTTTGACCTTCAATATCTCCAGAACCAGTGGATTCAAAGGTATAGTTTAGTAGAAAAAAATATCCCAATGATGTATAGATTATGTGTTCAGCTTTGTGATAGGTCTTATTACACCCGTTATTAAACTTCACAACTAGTAGAGCAAGTCATGGTCTCAAAATGTATGGTAAATAATAATTATCGTAGACAGCATGAATGATGCAATGCAACGTGCGATATCGATTATACAAAATATCCATGTTCTCAGTATAAAGCCCCTTTATCTGTCAATAATATGATTTTTTTTTATCTTAAAGATTAATTGCTATCTGGTGGGTACTTAGCTCAGGTAAAGACTGATGCTTTCTTACGTGAAGCTTAGTACATACGAGCTTAAATTATCTGGCTTATAGTATTTAAATAAATGTGTTGATAACAGCATTCAGGGTAGTTAATTCTGAGATTCTATGGAATTATTCGCAAATCGCACAATACAATGTACTGACATAGCTTCGTTCCTGAATCGTGGTCGCTCGGGCAGGCGAGTGCTCCCCACCCGCTCTCTGAACGGAGAATTGGATACACCGCCCTGACACACACAACACTCTGTTACAATATTGTAGTGAATAACATTATAGGCATTACATTATGAAATAAAATGAACAAAATCACACTTAATTCTGAGGTATCATGCGGTACCATCGGTGGGGTAGAACTGTCTCGACATTTTAAATATTTTAAGCTCACACAAGGGAGTGCGTCAGCTGAATTAGGTAAGATTCTATTTCATAATGTACTGCCAAAACTACATCTTAACATTTCGAAATAAACAAAAGAAGCGAACAAAGAAAATGTCACATATCGAGGTGCGTTCCGTGCATGTATTGCATAATTTTATAATAAGCAGTGCATATTATCATTAGACGCATTTCAAAATAATACAATGTAAAATGTTAATTCTCTTTTTACATTTTCGGAAGAATCTAATTCAAATCACCTGCAACTTAAATATATATTCATATATTTTCATAGATCTGAGCTTTCTGTTCCAGATCTTTTTAACCGATATTACAATTTAGTAATTCAAAGCAAGTAATCGAGAATGCTATTCTATAACGACCCAAAGTTGTTCGTAAAGGCAAAAGTATGCGCAAAGATAGTGGTTTTGCAAATAAAGTGAACCAGTAGGCTGAAGTGGGAAGACAAACACCTTGAGACTATAAGTATTACGCACTGTTATCTATAAAATTATGTATCCAATGTTATTAGTTTGTCATTGACTAAAATCCGATTAGTCCTCTAAAGTTATATATTAATGTACCAATGCCACTCAGTTAGAAATCAAAATTACAAATACCTTCCGCGAGCCAATGAACGGTGCTCTTTGCCAAAGAAAAATAATTTCGAAAAAGAACCGAATAATAAAATTGAAACCATACATTTGCGTGTGAGCAAACAAGAAGACCAAAGGCACCGAATACAATTTGTTTTCCGAAGGAGATTAGAGACTTTTGGTAGCACCTGAATCGATTAAAGGAGTAAATGGAATGTTTAGAAGTTATGAATGAAATCGAGAACTTGTAGAAGATGTCATCAATTCTGTCTTTTCTATTGCTTTTAGTGTACATTGAGATGAGAATAAAAACTAAGAACTGGCAAGGAGTCCGGGGACAAAATGGTCAACAACAAATGCATAAATAAATGTCAGGTTGTGTTGTGTTGGTATACCTGGGCGCTCCATGTGAGGAATTCTGTCACAGGTAACAGAGAGGGGCGTATACCGTTATATTGGCGCTCCGTATGAGGGATATTGTCGTAGGTTACACAAAGAGGCGTATACCGTTATTTGAGTGTTGGTATACCTGGGCGCTCCGTGTAAGTGATATTGTCATAGGTTACACAAAGAGGCGTATACCGTTATTTGAGTGTTGGTATACCTGGGCGCTCCGTGTGAGTGATATTGTCATAGGTTACACGAAGGGGCGTATACTGTGAGGGATATTGTCGTAGGTTACACAAAGGAGCGAATACCGTTATTTGAGTATTGATATATCTGGGCGCTCCGTGTGAGGGATATTGTCATAGGTTACACAAAGGGGCGTATAACGTGAGGGATATTGTCGTAGGTTACATAAAGAGGTGTATACCATTATTTGAGTGTTGGTATACCTGGACGCTCCGTGTGAGGATGGAAGTCGAATGCCGTCGCCGCGTGAGCGCCGAGTCCGATGGTCCAGACGAGCCGCCGGGCACCATCTGTAGCACCGACACCTTACAGCCCGGCTTACGTATAGCCAGACTCTTTGACGACTTGAGCTTTTAACGGCTTATTTTCTACACACCTTTACCATCTGTAGCCTGTTTTGACCGAACACCCCCAAAAACCATTGAAGGCCCGTGGTCTCGAGGCATATTGTTTTTATTCACGCAGTTGTGTTAGTGTTTGTCAAAGCGCCATAGAAGACGCAGTGCCTAACAGAAACTGAATGGACCGCGTATAACGTTATAATATAATCAATTGTGAGCAAATACACCTTGAGAAAATATTACGTAAAAATGTATTTATCGAAATATTTAATTTTTATTGACATCGATTTTCAACGGGTGTAGGTACTATGTGCTCACTTATAAATGTAGTTCGATCAATTATTAAATATTATATTTTGTGTTATACACATGCTCGGGCTCAAACAGGAAATTATAAATAATATGTCGTGTGCAACATAAAAATAATGTTTCATGCGGGCATACACATATTTTAACAAACATTTCAAAAGGTTGAATTCGTCTTTGTTCAAAAATTCTTTTGGGAAACAGTTATCATGTTCGAATATCCTCTGAATCATGCAACGGGATCAAACTGTACAAGAATTTTAAATTTCATGTTTGAGTGGCCACTGTTATTATAAGTATTCTAATTATCTACATTATTATGTATCCAGAAGATGTGCAAAACTAAAGATGCATGCAGTGCTATCGTAACTACGTGTCAAAACTTGTGCAAATTCAATCATGCAAATAACTTTTAACTACTCATCGAAATTGGCCACAACTTTACAAAGTCAATCACTGGAACATTGGAGCGAACAAATAAGATATTTACAATAAACAAATTAATCATTACGACTATGCAAATTTCAATAAAAACATATCTTGTAAACTATGCAAAATCAGAATTATCTTGAAAATAATGTTTTCATTATACAAAAAAAACTGGCATTTCAACCGATAACGAAATACTAAAATTCACTAGAAGCTTGTGTTTGATAGAGCTTTTAACATTCTAGTGCAAGTTTCGATCGAGGATCGTTTTTATAAAATCTCTATTTAAATACTTACTCTCTGCTTGTTGGGTCGTTTCACCTTATTGAAGTAGAGCTCAGTCATCTTCAAGAACCCGTCGGTAAGCTGGTCTAAATCATACCGGGTGGGCGTAGGGTAGATATTACAATGCGTGGTCTCGTCTTCGAGAATTTTCTTGGTGGCAGGATTGGACATTGGCAAGAGAAGGGTACGGAAACGCCAGTATTTAAGCGCCTGAAACAATAATCTCTATCTAAGAAAGAAAAGTGACGAATAGATTATTTTAGAAGTTGTACAGCTCCTATTTGCCGCTAAGCAGTAATTATCGCATTGCTGTGTTCTGGAATATGGATGGCGGTGAAATACAGGCACAGAAGACTTTCAGCATCATGGTACAAAACCCGCGAGTGGTACCTCTGGTGTTGCAAGCGTCCATAGGTTAAGGTACCCGCTAAAAAGTGGGCCGTAAGCTTGTTTGCCACATCGATTGTTGTCTTTAAATGGAAAGACTCATTGTTTTCTTCTGTTTAATCATTTTAATACAAAAACCTTATAAACATTTGTGTTGCGAGTAAAAGGCATGCGTGCATTCGCCGCTACGTAGGTTGGGGGAATGCCGGCCGCGGTGTGCGGGCGCAGGGGGCGGGCCGGTCTTGATGGTGGCGTGAACAATTGTATAAATAAAAGGGAAATCAACTTATGAAACTTTCATGGCTATTAACTAATTTTTAATAAAAACGCGATAATTACCATGATTTGTGAGTTTAAATGTTTACCGATATTTCGGCAGTTGCGTTGCATGTACCGTGTGCACGGGAGGAACTTAATCCCGGTCGTAAATAAATATCCCGTTTTTAGTTAAAATAATATTTAATTTCTTCTTTCCTGTCTTTGTACACCAAACCTATCAACTTCATCACTTCTCTATCTCTCCTGAAAGGTTTGCTGGAAGAAAACTATTTTTAGGGTTAAGCTCGCCTTGTACATGCCACTCCTAATTTTTTTTGTATATTTATGTGTACAATAAAGAATTAATAAAATCAAATTTGATTATACATTTATTCATACAACTATGTACAAGTAGGTATATACAAAAAATACAGATGAAACAGCTAGCTATCTAAAGACCGTTACAAACGATCAATAGATAGTTCAACTGATCCAGATCACTACCAGGCGGAAGCGCCCAAAATACTGGCCGCATTGCCACGCTGAACGGGAATGCTAATGCGTTGACCCAGATAAGAGCCAGTTCTCTTGTCAACGCCACGATAAATCAAATTAAATGAACTCACCTCAACGAGAGCGAAGTCCGTATCGCCCCGGGTGCAGATGTAATGGTCCATGTAGTTCCAGTTATAAGTCTCCAGTTTCTCGGTGGTGAATGACACCGACGAAACTTCGTACGTATCGTGGTTAGGTGCGTGGAAGCGATAGCGGTAGTGGATGTTGAATGGCGGGTATGGATGCCTGAAATTCAAATTAACGGACTGTTCCAAGAGAAGCACTGAGAATTGATAAAATCACTCTTGTGATTTTAACGGCTTTCGAGAGCCGTATTGAGACCTCAAGTCTGTGGAGAGACTTCGCCGCTCTATGCCTATTCTATCGATTGTAACGTGGGGTTTTGCTCCGTCTTTTTTTATAAATAAATATAAATAATGCTGGACATTTTTACACACAACGTCATCTGGCCCCAAACTAAGCATAGCTATGGGAACTACATAACAGATATAATACTTATATACTTTTTTTAATACATATTATACAAAGAAAATACCCAGACCCGAGACAAATATTTGCAGGTTATACATTTGTCCCGCGGCGGCAATCGAACCCGCAACCTTCTGCGTCTCAGTCGGGCCATCGCCCACTGCGCCACAGAGGTTGTTGAATTGTTTGATATGATGCCTACAGTAATCTTCTATCAGCACACCGCTCGCCATCGGCAGGGGATTCATCCTCAAATCCTAGAGCCTATTTGGTAGCGCACCGCGCGGTATCAAAACTTTCAAAAGAAACTTTCCCCGCGAACACTCAGACTACGTAATGATAGATAGATAACTCTTTATTGCATACACCAGGATTAAAAGAACACTTTACAAAGGATCTTAATATCTTAAAACTAGGTTGTGGTGATAGAATGGGCGACCTTTTCTCTAAGAGCGATCTCTTCCAGGCAACCTTTGAATGGACTTGATTTCAAAGAATGTGAAGGAGGTGGTGGTGTAACTGGAATAAAATAATTTAACAAAAACAAACACGCTCACGACCGCCTTCCCCATGGTGGACATCCTCAGATACATACTCAGTGTGTAGATCTTTGTAGGGGGTAGTCAGAGGCACGGCTAAAACATTACATTTGGTACATGCCCGCGTTATACAAGTTAGCATTCCACGTGACAGGTTGCAAGACCATCGCCGCTTATTGGAACACTAACTGTTGGCGCATGCCATAGATTTTTTGGTTCTAGGGCATGCCGGTTTCCTCACGATGTTTTCCTTCACCGTTTTGAGAACTTGTTAAGGAGCACATCATTTTTTTGAATGGAAAAATCCATTGGTGCACAACCAGGTTCGAACCCACGACCTTCTGATCAGAAGTCGGGGTATCGCTCACTAGGCCAACACGGCTACAGTACAATAAAATCTATGCGTGTGTGTGTTGATGATGCTAGAATCAATGTACCTAGGTCTATATCTCGTGACGGTGATGGTGGATCCGATCAGCGTCAGCTTGTGGAAGATCCTGCCGATGGAGAGCAGGTACCGCTTCGTCGGCGTGACCGACTTGCTGTACTGCGGCGCGACTTTGGACGGCGGCGGCGTGGCAGTGGAGGGGCAGTGAGACTCTATCACCTGGTTTTCGTTCACCCCTACGATAAGTTGGAAACCCTGGAACGATAATAAGTTAAATTTACGATTTGCGAAGTTGTAAAATGAAGATTATGAAATTTCATCACCCATTTTTTCCCACAATGGGTGGGATTTTTTCATAAAATTTATATAGGAACCCTACCCATTAAAAAAGGTACATAGTTGGTGAATATCATGAGTAAAATATACACAAAAAAAAATATTTTTGAGAACCTCCACTTTTTTTAAAATATGTATTTTGCTTCATCTACTTGGACGATTAATTTGCCTGCTGCTTTCGTAGAGGTAGTATGGGTGGCTAACTATAAAATAATGTTTAATATAAAATCTATGAAATGTTTGACATTTTATAAATTTTAATCAATATGAATCAATTTACTATTATTCCTGCATTTATATTTATACAAATTAATTATTTTAGTAAGAACTATGTATATACAGTGGTGGTCATATAATTAAGAAAGATTTTTTTTTTTTTTTTTAAACTAACAAGCATGGTTAATTTCATGTATTTTTTTGTATTTCTCTCGGTATCGCAAAACTTTTCCATACATTCGGTACATTAGTTGATACACATGATTGGCTAAAAAATAAATAGATAAACTTTATACATTACATCTGAATCTAGTATTACTACTTACTGGCTGGTCACATAATTAAGAACGCTGAATAGTTTATTATTTTAATCAAATTTAATTAGAGAACACTCTGTAGCTCTGTGGTTGTAGGTATTCGTATAATTTTGGCGCTTATAGCACAAGTCTTAAAGGTGATTGCTTCACAAGAAAACAATGGGTAAAAATAAAAGTTGTGATAAATCTACAAGGGAAGTAATAATAAAACTTCGCGAGAAGAATTGGTCGTATAAAAAGATAGCTGACCATCTGCAATGCTCAAAAACGATGGTTTTCCACGCTGTGAAGCATTTTGCCAGGTATCAGACTACTTCAAATGTTTCACGTGTACCTAAACAGAGAAAGTCATCTTGTCGAGATGATCGAAATATCATTCGTTTGGCAAAACAAAATCCTTTTAAGGGGTCTAATGAGATGAGAAAAGAATATTTTAGTGAAAACTACCCTTCAGCAATCTCGGCTCGCACTATTCGAAGGCGTTTGGTAGAAGAAAAGTTCCACGGAAGGTGCCCATGTTGAAACGGTGCCATATGCAAGCCCGGCTTGCATTTATAACTGGACATTTACACAGTGGAAAATTGTTATTTTTTCTGACGAGACAAAAATATACTCTGATGGAAAACGATATGTACGACGCCCTCCGAATAAAGCATTCGACCCTAAGTACAAAAAGTGACATTAAAGCATGGTGGGGGAAATGTGAAAATTTGGGGGTGCTTTTCTGGACATGGTGTTGGACCTGTTAAGGTGATAGAAGGAAACATGGATCAATTCCAATACAAAAATATACTGGAATAAACAATGTTACCTTATGCTGAAGACGTGCTTCCGGTTATTTGGACAAATTGGACATTCCAGCACGACAATGATCCAAAACATACTTCACGCACCGTTAAGGAATTTCTCACATCGCAATCAGTTTCTATCTTAGATTGGCCAGCTAACAGCCCAGATCTAAACCCAATAGAACATCTTTGGTGCGAAGTCAAGAAAAAGGTTTCAAATCGACAGTGTGGCAATTAAAGAGAGCTATACGACGTTTTCTTAGAAGAATGAAACTCTATCTCTCTTGCAAAATGACAAAAAATTATAGAGTCAATGCCTCGCCGGTGTAAAGCAGTAATTAAAAGCCGTGGACATGCTACTGACTATTAATTTTAGTTTAAATGGTATTAAATTTATTTTTTTCTTTACGTACTTCACATTAATGTGATTTATTTAATCTAAGTTTCATATAAAACAACTCTCCAGCAGTTTAATAAATCGTTCTTAATTATTTGACCAGCTTCATTACTATTTGAATTTGTTACTATAGAGAATAAATAAATTTTTTACAAATAATAGTTCTTTTATAGAAGAAAATATTTTTTGTAATTTGTACAAAAAATATTTTCTTCTATATTCCTAATCTCGTTTGATCTATTCATGTGGCTATTTCATAACATAACTAGTTACTTTTAAGAAGGAACACATAACTAAAAATTACATGATTTAGATAAAAAAATCTGGTACTTTAAATCGTTCTTAATTATATGACCACAACTGTATATTACTTTATACAACTTTGTCATTAATTTAATTAGAATTAAGAACATGACATGTAACTTATAAACGTTATCAATAAAAAAACTAAACTAAAATAATAATGCTATTTACCACTTCAATATACCGGTAAACAGAAATGCGATAAAATACGAACCTGGGCCAATCTCTGCGAGACCAATTCTTTGAACACTTCCATTGTGGTCAGAGGTTCTTTATAAATGGCTCTGTTTTGAGCGAAGTCTGCGTTCACATCATCCGGCAACAAGTTGTAGTCTGACACCAGATAGTCATTCTGCAGGGAGCGCTTGTCGGGGAAGTAGTCTGTGGTTATCGGTAGGCAAGCTGGGATCGTGAGGGATTTCCAGTCCACACCTGTTTTATTTAAGTTTAAGATTTTAGATGTAGAAAATAAGAAGGTTATTGTAAACAGGGTGTCCCAGGAAATGTTTTATTGTATAAGAAAAAACACTTATATTTTTTAAAGTTTTTCATTTTTAAGTGTATCAAGTTAGATTTGCAAGATATAAAGTAATATTTGGGTTCATAAACAAAATACTGTACTGATAGGTAGCTATTCTACACCTTATAACAGGTTACACATAGTTGGACATTTAATTAGACAAAATTGTGGCTAAAATAAACTGTTTTCCGCTGTGTAAATTGAAAATCTGCTGTGTAAGGGTACATAAACTCGTTTGCTTTAGATAGACATTTTCATCATCAACTAGCCCACAGTTGGGCACAAGACTATTTATGTTAATGCCACTCATTCCAATCTTGTGTCAGTCTGATCTAAGTACAGCCCATGAAATATCAGCCAAAACATTATTATAATAATGCTGTTCATTTTTCACACAGCCCCAAACTAGGTAGAGCTTGTATTATGGCCCTACATAACTGATATACTACTTATATATATATTTTTAAATACATAAATATTATACATAGAAATCACCCAGACCCGAGACAAATATTTGCAGATCATACAAATATGAGTCCCACGGTATTATTATTATTATAGAATTCGATTTTGTTTTCCTTAAAAAAATAACCATATTCACTAATGGAATCATCGTTTTTTGAATAATATACATTTTCTGGGACACCTTGTAGACCATGCTTGAAGTTGGCTCAAGCTTAGGTAAGTGCGAGCAAAATCAGACACAGCGGTGTACGAAGTCAGTTGTAGCCAACATTGTACTTTTTATTTCTTGCATCAAAATAGAGACTAAACTTGCAAAAATAATTTAGGAACAATATTTCATCGTCATGCCACGTGCATGTTTTGTACTAGATTTACTATGCGATTCCTTTTGATAAGGTTTTGATAACGTGCATTGCTTATAATAATCATGATCTAGGTCTAATTATGAAGCGTAAATGATAAATAGGTGCAATCGATTGTATTTATAGGTGCAATCGATTGATTTTATAGGTGCAATCGATTGTATTTATAGGTGCAATCGATTGATTTTATAGGTGTAATCGATTGTATTTATAGGTGCAATCGATTGATTTTATAGGTGCAATCGATTGTATTTCGTTATGGGTATTCTAGTAGCATGAGCACTCAAAGCAATGGTTTTATATTCGGAAGAGATTTCATATCTGTCTCCCTCTTTTGCGAAGTAAAGGAAAGAGAAATAGAAGTGTTTTCTCTTCTCAAAACGGTTGTCTTGATGCTCATGCTAAGTCTGCAGAACTAAACATTTTAAAGCTAGAAACCATTCATGCATGTAGTGTGAGGCAATTTCGCATGTATGACCTTTATAATTATAAACAATCGCATACTAATTTTGGAACTGCTAGTAACAATAAGCGGTAGAAATGTTATAACCCCTTGGCGCCATAGAATAATCAATTAAAACATAAAACACAATCTACTTGATGCAAATCCAATAAATATATCAAACCTATGGCTCGGTTCGCTTTTGTAGCAATCGTTCCAATGTGATTTTGAAGTTATTCAATGCAGCGATATCATGAAACATCAAAAATTATTAAAACAATTTAGAATGGTAATGATATTATGCCATGACTTGTTAAGCCAGTAATAAAATACCCTTATTTTGTCTAGCCTAATTTTGTGTGAAGTAAGCGACACGTAATAGTGCCAATGATTTCAGCCAAAACCCAACTAGGTTGGGAAGTAGGCTAAGTGACTTTCAGACAAATTTGGGTCGATCGGTAAAATAAGAGCATTTAACCGGTAACCTTTTAGAGTATATTTTTTTTTATGCTAGCGAGAGTTGATGAGTCATATATTCGTAATCTGAATCCATAATATATAATTAATTAAATATTAAAAAAAAACAACATTTTATTTAATGGTACTGATATACGGGCAAGTTAAATGCGATTAAGGTACACAAGTTACCTTAAAGATAAAGTTTTTTAAATGCATTTAAGCAAACACATACAAACATCACACTCTTATAAACATCATGCTTACGTTATATAAAATAAAAATATGATTAAAAAAAACAATTGCCGTAAGCTAACTATTTAAAAAAAAACAATTATTAACTCATTACATCACATCTAGTTCACATCTAGAACTCAGGCATTTAGGCTATGCATTGATTTACTGTCAATCAATAAGTCTTTCCTACAAGGAATATTAATCTAGTGAATCTTGCTCAACTTGTCAACTTGGACGGATTGGCATTTGTATGTGTATGTGGGCAAAATTATGTTTATCCAAGAGTGGTTGAGTTATTTATACTAACATTATTTGTATTTAAATAGAAGAGCTAGTACAGTCAAAAATATTTAAATAGAAGTGGGTTACAGAGAAAAAAAACGAAACTGACAAAATTCAATCAAAAGGAACCCCACGGAAATTTGTAATGAAATTGTATTAAAATTTTAATACAAGATACATTTGTATTAAACTATTTCTGTTCCATAAGAAAACTTCCACATCAAACTTTCATTCAAAGGAATATGATGGGATGAGTGAGAGAACCTCAACTGAAATCTCTGTTCGGGACAGACCACTACTTAGTCAGAAGACAGAAAGACAGATATAAAATGGATACAGATATATTCACTAACCTGTTGTCAGAGCGGGAGTCCATTCCTGTTCTCCAGTCGCGCCCCAAAGCAACGCGAGCGAAGCGTTGTTCGTAGTGGACGGGGGGCCTACAACAGCGCCAATGATGCCCACAACTCCTGACGTGCTAATCATTCGCTTCCGGCTGGGAATATTGCCTGTAAACATAACGACCAACAGTCACATTATGTAGTCCGGACCCCACACTAAGATTCCCTTGTATCGTGGGTATCAGGAACCACGAATATCTTGGTACAACAGCACCTAGACCCGGAACAAACTGCAGAACATGCAAACATGCCGCACCGAGAATTGAATCCGCATCTAACTAGTCGAGCTTGTTTCTAAAGAAGTTAGTCAAGGGAAGTACTACTCGTCTACCTTCGAATAATTTTGATACCGGTAATTTTTTACGGTTGCCAGTAACCGGTTAATCGAAAGAACTTTTTTTTTATACAACCATAGTTGCAAACAAGCATACGGCCCACCTGGTGGTAAGAGGTTACCGTGACCTATGGACGCTTTCAACACCAGAGATATTGTGAGACAATGAGACATAACGGGTAAAAAGTCTTATGTGCCTTTAGGTGTAGGTGTTTATGGAACTACTGGTCATGTTTGGACATGCTTCTGACAATTACTTGATATCCTCAAAGATTTACTCAGTAGATAAAATATCTAAGAATGCCCATCATGGGGAATACAGTCGTGAGCGTGTTTGTTTTGTTTAATGATTTCGACATTGTGGCTTCATCCATTTCGTACTCACCGTCAACCTGATAAATGGGATGGTTGTTGGTACTCAAAGGGGAACCGTTCTCTTTAGCGATGTTGTTTTCTCTATTGTTATTCCTGGAAACGGTCTCGCCGGCCGGACGCGCTTGGTAATGATGCTGCTGTATTAGGACACCGGTGGGACCTGGAAAACGGTAAAATAAGGGTGTTAAATAACCCACTTCACTTCATGAACCTGTTTGGTGTGAGACTGGTGAATGAGATAGGTTTAAAAAAACCTGTATTACAGGTCACCAGGCACTTACACTCCACGGCTTGTACAAAATGAATACTTATTATGCCTAGCTGTTGCTATATTTGGTGATGTTAAGAACATAAAAGGAAAACAAACGAAAACTAAACAAAAAAAGTATGGCAGAGATATCTCAGTGTATAATAAATTAGTCGGACAGTAGAACAGCCGTCTAGGATGTGTGTACATATGATAATTCAGGACGCTAATGTGTGATAGACATATGTCTTGCAAAGTGAGAAAGGGTGTTTTTTTTTGCTGGTAGGCGAGATGGGGATAAGATCAATATGCGACAAAGTGGAAGGAAATTGTTTTAGAGGTACCTAAAATAAATTAAAGGAAAATTAGGAGATCACGGATAAAAGATTTTCGGTCTCCTGGTAGTAAATGTATTAGGACATAGCCGGTTGGACCTTAAAACCGGTAAAATAAGGGTGTTGTAATTATAAAATCGCCGCCGCTCGGACCTAAAAACCGGTATAATAAGGGTGTTAAATGTATTAGAACATCGCCGGTTGGACCTATAAATAGGTAAAATAAAGATGTTGAATGTATTACTTAGGCGATATATCCTAAGTAATAAAAGTTGGACCTGGAAAACGGTAAAATAAGGCAATAGTTTAATAAAAAGTAGTGATAAGTCATACTTTTATAATAATTTGTATGTAAGTCGCTAAGGTATTTATGTTATAGGCCTATAACCACCATTCAATACCTCACGCAGCAATCACGTGACATCTCAAAACCTAAGGGGCCTTATCAGAACTAGGCCATCATCAAATCTAGGTTCACTCACCTTTAGGGAATATGTGCGTCCATCGGCGTCTGTTACTAGTAAGCTTGACCGTTACATGGGACGGATCGAACGGGTTTATCAGCGCCCGACCAGTCCGTATCACCGGCTTGTGTGAAGAGATGGAACTCCGCGGCGAGAGACGATTGCTTGATAGCGGACCATCTGTAGCGTCGCTGTTCGTGTCGAACGATGATGTTTTAGCTGTGATATAAGTTTATAATAATAATGCTGGACATTTTCACACAGCATCATCTAGCCCCAAACTAAGCAGAGCTTGAGCAGATATGGGAACCACATGACTAGTATCAGTTTTAACTTTTTTTGTAAATACATACATAGTATACATAGAAAACAGGTAGACCCGAAACATATATCTTTAGATCATACAAACATTTGTCCTGCGGATAGTTTGTAGTTTAACTAGATAGTACTCTACTATCACGGCATTAACACGGTTAGACGGCATTTAGAGTATACACAAATTAAATCAAACACGACCTCGGTGGCGTGTTGGACAAGTAGCCATATGCGTCGCAAAAGGTGCCGGTTCGATTCCCGCTGTTTACCAAACGGTCTGCCAAACGGAACAAATGTTTGCATGTTCTGCAGATATTTGTCATGGGTCTGGATGTTGTGGTACCACGGTACCACTAGTAGTTCCTAAAACAGGGAATCCTAGTGTGGGGTCAGGACTATGTATGTATCCGTTATTTATTATTATAAAAAAAAGTTTTAAAATAATAATTAGACAAAGCAGTCGTCCCAGTATCAAAACTATAATTCCACGTTCTAATTTTATAATGCAGTAAAACTTTGATTGATAGATGTATTTTTCTACTATGTACTGAAATGGGACTTACTTCCGTGAGACAATATATCTGCGACGCTGTGATGTATATCCGGGTCTGACATCTTCCTGTGGTGGATGGTGGAGGATGGAGGACTACGTTTGCTAATACCTTCTAAACCTGCCACTGACGTTTTCTTTGTGCGGGCTACTCTTTGAACACTGCAATTTAAAAAAGATTTGATTCTCATCTATCATCAGTTACCTTTGTTGCTGGATGAGATTTTTTCTTACAAAATTTAAGAAAGGTTCTATGATAGCTTTTATTAAACAAGTCACTAGGAGGCACTGTAACAAATTTTGCGACTGATTTTTACCCGATTGTAATCGTTTTTTATGACTTCAAGAACGATTCTTAGATGGACCTCATCACTACACGTCTCTAGGTGTACGTAATACGTGTAAGAATTACATATGTTTTTTGCTAATATTATTCGAAGTTTTAGGATATTATTTAAACTACCACGTATTTTACTATTCTCCTGCTGAAGTTTCGTTGACCTTTTAGTTCCTTCACCTCTAAACGACCAACGAAACGTCAGCAGGAGAGGTATAGTCGTAATAACATAGTTATAACCTATAATTTTATAACCTAAAATTATACTAAACTACGATAGTTTCAATTCTATAATATTCGAAATCACAAAGGATTTGAATTAACTTTTTAATAGACATGCTTTGTGAACTAGAAGAACAAAATATGATCTACTTGGTCGTAGGAGAAGCTAGTTAGCTACGAGTATAGTTTGAAAAGCTTCATACCATGTACTATGAGCAGGCGGCAGCTGAAACACCTGCGCGTCATACGCGTCGTAATCAAAAATCGAGTTATGCATATACTCGTCTTCCTTCAAAAGCTTCCCTTTCTTCTCGTCCTCGTACATCTTCTTCAGCGGCTCTTGACCTTTCCGCGGCGGCAATTTGATCCGCGGTATAAAATTCGAATACGCAACTTTTTTATTCGTCGAATAGAATGATAAATTGATCCAATGCGGCATCGAATAATCGTCGATGGAGTTCAAATTGTTGTCTTTATTGTGGAATTTGAGCAGAGGGACGGCGTGTAAAGGCTGTTCGCCGACGCAGACCAAGTCGCTGCCGACGCCATTGTCGATGATACGTTGCTTGGTTACATTGGTCAGCTCTCTGTCGACTTCGAAGACGCCTACTCCTGGCGTTATTACCACGCTGAGCTGGCCGGTGCGGTCGAAGCAACGGTCTAGATAGTGCTTTTCAAACACTGGAAATACAAGAGACTATTAAGCAAATACAACATTTTGTAAAATCATCAAATGAGGCAAGAAATCTGTCTGATTCTACCATTATTCAACGATCATATACTCATTAAACCTACTTAGATTGGGAGAATTGTGACAGATAGTCACACATGCCATAATTAAGAAGAAAGTCAATCAATTGCAGAATTGAAACTACAGTAAATTTTAAGCATTTGCGCCTCTAGTATAAAGCTGCGTGTGCACACTATAATCACGATTGTCGACGTTTTTCATAAAATCGTGTAAAAACGACAAAAACATTTTAAATTGTGATATTTTGTTTTCAATTGGGCTTTATTTTATCTGGAACACTAGCTTATAATATAACACTATTTATGAGACATTAAAAAACAAGGAAACTACAATTCGGCTAGTTTTACGTACCATTCAAACTCATATTGAGAACCTCTAGGAAGTTGCCTTGGGCTGCGGTAGAATTAATGGCAGTAGGTATTTCAATGTTAGGCCTCTCGTGATATTGCAAAACTATTTTCTGATAGTCAGTGAAAAGCCGACGCAGCTGGAGTAAAACATTAGACCAATCTTCATATCTCTCGTTTTGAACTGCCACTCTGAAAAATGATTGTTAAATGACCACCTTGATGGCGCGGCGCGCGAGTAGCCTGCTGTGACGCAAGAGGGTTCGATTTCCGCTGATAAAATATATGTAACTGATACGCAATTCGAAAAGTAAGCTATCGAGGGAGCGAAGCGTCGATCGAACCATGCAATTTCATCGTCTACTAGCTACTGCCCACGGTTTCGCTGGCGTAGTATCCGGATATAAAGTGGCCGATGAAAAGTAGCATTCTTAACGGGATCATCTTATAACCTATTTCTACCCTAAAAGTCCATACTTAATATTAGCGAAAAAATTTTTGGAATCGGATGGGTAGTTTCAAGAATTTCCTTCTTATACAAACTTACAAACTTTATAATATCCTAAACCTCTTTATAATATTAGTATATAGTATAGAATGATATAGGTTAATATTTAAGATGTTATACACCTTCTTATTAAGATTATTCTTTGTAGGATTTAAATCTACGAATAGGAAGCTTAGTTACATTTACCGAAAGCTTATTGGAGAAGCGTACAGAGTTCCCCATAAAATACCCATTGGACTTTTCTAATCAAATTTAACCCATAGCAGAAAAAAACAAAACCTCAAAAGAGTTCAGGCCTTTAATTAGAAAAATAATTCATAGATTATTTACAATAGCCAATGCAAATTGAATATAGGATATATATAATAACGAATATTGTTTTATTTTCTGCATAATTTTTTTTTACACTTTACCTGTAAAAATCTTCATAGAATCTTCCTCTATAATTTTTTTGCAGACATTCTTTCATGTGATGAGGGAATTCTTCTAGAGATTTTGCTTTGTAGAATGTTCTTGAGAATAGTACTATTGTAACTTCATGATTGCTGCCGTTTTTCTGTAACAAAATAACACCATTTAGGTTGGTATGCTTCAAGCATTGCAAATTATAAATCCTACTAATATTATAAATGTAAAATTTGAGATGTTTTGAAGTTTTATACTTATAATCTTCGAAACCGCGCGGCTGGACCAATCTGTATACAATTTAGAACATATATAGTTCAGTTTATAGTGGACAGCGGCTAGTAAACAATAAAAAAATCAGATCACATAGGCCTCTCCCGATTAACATTTTTTTTTGCGGAGGGTTTTGCCCATAATGGCCACAGCTTGTCGCACCGCTGCTGGCGCTCAAGTCCGTCAGTGGTCAGGAGATTTAGCTGTGTCAGTTTAGGGAGGGTTATAAAGCCATCAGCCGGTCGTCAGAGCCTCATCAGTTGCTGCAGGTTGTACCGCGTGTAGGTGTAGGTTGACGATTGGAGCACCAATTGATATTAAAAAATATATAATTTTCAAATTAATTCAGTAGTTTGAATCAAGTATTAAAATAACTTTTATTTATAATATAATACCTAAATATTTACCTACTGCTTTAAGTTTGCTAGAATATATTTTTTTAATTCATGGACCTAACTTCGTTTAAAGTTTAAGTTTACTCGAAATGTAAAAAAAACTCTTTATAAAAATACCTTCCACTTAGCAAAAAGTTCAGCCAGAAATCCATTGACAGCCTTCTCGAAATACAAATCGCCGTGTATATCAAAGTCCCACATTTCCGATGACATCTGTATGAACAGATACACCATTGACGTGGAAGACCGGAACACTATCTTGGTGTCTTCTGTGATGACACCGCACGCGACGCGATCTCCTTGAGACCACATCTCGTAGACTTGACATCTGATGCTCGCGCCGCAGTATTCTATCTTTTTGTTTATGTAGACGCATGTGCCTATCTGAAAATTAGGTTGCTAGATTTTAACCCGCGACTTACATACATACCATAGGTCAAACTAGGATTCCGTCAAATGGTACCACAATACCCAAACCCGTAACAAATATCTGCACAACATGCATTAATTTGTCCCGCAGCGGGAATCGAACCCCTCTTGCGTCTCACTCGACTAAAGTAAGAGGTTGGTCGTTTATATATTTGTTCGTCTGTTTTTTGTACAGCGAATTTATTGCCACAATCAATAGGAAGCGCTGCATTATAATGATGAAATTATGGAATGTAAAACGGAGTAACCCATTGCCTTATTATTTTGTATGTCTACAAGAAAGGTTTTTTAAGTTATAACGTCTCTAATGGGTGCTGCAATACGTCGAGGGTTTTTGAATTTTGTAAAAAAATAATCTTTCTAGTCAAATCTAGTTTGGGGTACTTGTTGGGTTCCCTAGTTAGTTTGTGGACTATAAGCCATATTGAGTTCATGACATTCGCGATCTAAACTCAACTATTTGACGACTTATATGGCGCAGTGGGCGAAAGCCCGCCTGAGACACAGTAGGTTGCGGGTTCGATTCCCGTCCCCCATTATTTAATTATTTTTCTTAAATTGCCCTCTATATAATTTGATAAAGGAGGAGATCTTCCACTCGGTTGATCAATCTGATACACTTGTATGGAATATAATATAAAGTGATTTATTTGACCACCACAAAGCACAGAAAGGACAGGTACACAATAAATAAATAAAATAAATATGTACCTAAGATTTTTAACATAAAACACAGAGGCAAAGAGAAGATTTTTGTGGTAATTAGTCCCATCAGCGCTGATTTTCAGACAGGGCAGGGCCTAGGAAAGGTGACCTCACAAACGCGGAAAACTCCTGGGCTACTACCATTTAAATGATATGAAACAGGGTTAGGTAGGTACATAAACACAGTACATAAATTACATTAAATAGAGAACACAACAAGGAAAATATATTACTAATTATAGTAATTGTAAACTATAGTAGACCCAATGGTCTACTATAGTTTACAATTACTACATACATACCTACATATATATGATATAGATCCAGATAGTAGATCCAATGATCTACTATAGTCTGTGGGCAAACAAATAGTTAAATTGTGTTTTAGAATGTGAAAAAACTGAACAGAAAATTTAAGTTGCGTGCTGTGTGTTACGTAAAAATTATGGAATAAAATGAAAAACTAATAATCTAGTAGGTGACTGGAAGTCATTCCAGCATCGAGAAGCCGCAAATTTGAAAGAACCACGAAAATCTGCGGACTTAAGCCGCGGAGTAACAAACACGCGATTACTGGCTCTTTTGCGATAACGGGACCACTCCTGTGCCGATTCAAGTTTGATAAAAAGATATGGGGGGAAACTTGTAGGCTCTAAAAAGGAGGGATGCAAGGTGAAGAGCCCTACGCACTTTCATTTTTAGTAGATTAGATGAATTAAGAAAAGAGGTGACATGGGTTCTAGGGGGAATATGAATACAGAAGCGGGCATAAGCATTTTTTAAACACGCTGTACCAATTTTTCAGTACTGGCCAATAGGCAAGACAGTATTTGATACAGGGACAAAAAAAATTAAGAGCTAAATAGCTCTTAGCTATGACTAGCATCAATTTTAGCTTTATAACTCACTTACCAAGCTATTTTTAAGGCGCCACATTTCAGACCTTCCCATGTACTGATCTCTGAATGTAAGCTCCACAGAGTCTAGCGCTACTTCGGCTACATTCACAATGTTTACATAAACATCGGCAAATGTTCTCAACTGGAATGTTGTGGCTATGCTTTGCTCAACACTTATGGTATCTAAAAAATCAATAAGTATGAGCATTCACTAGATTCTATATTTTAGCATATTCTTTATTAAAGACGAAACCAATAAAAAAAAAATATCAGAAAACAATAGTAATTCAAGCTGATTTTTATCCTAATTAGGTAGAATTTCTCTTTTATTTTTCAATTTTAATTACTATTTGTACTTTAGGGACTCATTTAGAGACATTTATTTGGGTTTTCCTCTCATACCATGAATTCTTCTGTCTCTCACCACATTTTTTTAGTCTTAAAGTAAAGTCATCTACAATTTAATTTGGGACTAAGGATGCTGTGTGAAAATCCAGCATTATTATCCACATACCCTCATAAGCCCTCAATAACCTCTCCTGACTCCACCTGCACACCTCTCACTATTTATTTACACTCTGTGAGGAGTAACATACTCATATCATTTTAACATGGGCATCACCCAAAGAATACAGTGATAATAGTTACAACCCAACTTCATAGAACAACCTCCCTACAACATGCCTGTGAAATGCTTTTGAATGCTGCAGGGCCACAGTATAGTCAACTAGCACAAGAGCCTTATTTAGGTATGGGCCTCCACTTGGGCCATTGCCAGGGACAGAGTGGATAGAATCATTTCGGAACATATCTGCACCATGAGTGGAAACAGAGACTCATCAACCCCACCGAGCGCGACTATACATCTATGCAGTTAAGAGACTTGATGTAGTAACGGCTGGGTTAGCGATGCTGATTGGACCATCAGAGTCACCAAGAAAGTATGATAAAAGAACCCTTACCCCTTCCTCGAGCAGGCACATCCACCTTGGCCACTTGCAAGAGCAATCTTGGGTAATCATTTTCAGGATGATATATTTCAACAATATCCTTTTCATTAAGCCCGGGGTAATCTTTCAAGTTTATTATCAAGTCAGCGGCTGTAGAATACAACAGAAACAAATTAGTAACATGTTTCTACTTTAGATTCATTGAAATATATAAAATAACATCATCTTACGGCTAAAAGTTAGGTGGTGGACTATAAGCTTGAATGACTTCATGATTACACAATTTTGTTTTTCATTTTTTTGTTGTTTTGTTTCTTCGTAATCTAGAATTAGAGAACTTAATTTATTAACGTTCGTGAAATTTGTTCTTTACAGACCACAGACTAGTTAATTTAGTTCTTAATTATGGCCTCTGTAGCTAGTTGTCACAATTCTGCCAGTGTCCGTTTGATCCATGATACATTCTAAATAATACAGAGGTTGTGTAATTAATAAGTATATGGTCGGTGTTTTAGTAGAAAACCGACCAGAATTTTGTAACCAATTTGAAATTTCTACAGACTAGTTACAGAAGATTATTTTTGCTAGAGGTAGGATGAAGATACTATAAGACTTAGCATCTATCTATTCTGTGACGGTGAATGACTGGTGACTGCAAACATGTACGAAGGGGACGTGAAAAATTGCAGTCTTTAAAAAAAATACATTAATTCAAATTAATGTCATTCAGTTTATTAGAAGCATACTTTAGTCAAATAAACGAGTCCAATAACGGAACACGGAAAATTGTGACAAACAGCCAAACAAAACATGATCAAAGTAGCACATCATTTTCATAAATCCTTACCTTAGCCTAGTCTGTGTTTATACCACGCTGACATGATTATTTACGCCACCTCATTACCACCTCATTATGAATTTAATTTTAGGACCCACTTTACGCGCGACAGTGTCGACTTCTTTTTCACGTTAGATGGACTATTATGTAGAACTTCCATTACTTGGGGGTATTAGCTTAAAAGATTTCAGAGAAAGGAACAAGATTTTACAATATCCCAAACATACAACCTTGGCGGTGCAGCAGCGGTGGATTTTTCTTTATGTGTCGGTGTCATCACTTTAAATTTCAATTAACTAGACAGGGCTTCACTAATTTCTGAATCTTTGATCACCGTATGCCACTGGCTGAGACGTAGATTCTATACATAAGGGCATGAAATATACACGAAAACACTTCCGATGATGAGGCCAGAAAATAAAAATATAGCATGAAATGGATATTGACAAAATATTCACACAAGCCATAATCAAGAAGTTAAGTCAAGGTGACGGCTGGTGACGTTTTGATTTTGTTTTTCAGCTTTTTTCTAATTTCTAGTTTTGAATTTCTGTTGACGTAATTAAATTATTTTTATTGTATTTGCTTTAAAAAATGGAAATTATGCCAAACAGTGACTGAAATAAAATATAAAACGGTTGCCACATTATGCATTTATCAGATTTGAATGGTTTTGTAAGCTCTCTAGCGGTAGCTACAACAATATTACAATTTTTATCTGGCATGTAAGTAACTAAATTTTCTCGTTTAATAATATTTACATTGAGCCTGTGCCATATGTTTTACGAATTATTTATTTACAGATTGGTGTGCAAGCAATATGTGGTAAACCAAAGCACAGCAGAGACTTCTCCTCTGCCTTTCCTATGCGGTCTTTTATCGTAAGTTCAAGAACCACGAATTCAAATAATTTTTCGTTATTTATAATGAAGCTGAATTTATTATTTCTATTTCAGGGCCGGTCTCTGGCTTTTATACGGATTGACTAAACATGATGATAAAATAATATTTGTGAATATTGTCGGCCTAGTACTGATGATATTGTATGTGATAGTGTTTTACAAGTATACATTCAAAAAGTCATCTCTCCTAAAGCAAATATGTGCTTGTATACTGTTCTTCCTATTTGTTTGTGGATATGTTTCGACAGAAGAGGATAATGAAATGCTATTGACTCGAATAGGTAAAGTACTTAGTATTCATATCATTTCAGTAGTAGTGTGGACCTCAGTGGCACATGAAGTAGCTGGCTGAGTAACAAGAGTTGCGGGTTCGATTCTCACTGTGAGATTAATGTTTGCATCTTCTACAAATTATTGTTCTGGATCTGGGTGTTGTGGTATTCATAGCTCTTAATACCCATGATACAGGGAATCCTTGTGTGGGGTTGGGTTTTTTATATTTTTATTAAAAAAGTAGTTTAAATTTTGTTACACATTGCCTGATGTTAAATTCAGCTATGCTAAGCATGCTCACCCAGTAGCTGTTTATGTGACTGTTGATTGCCTAAAATATCAAATAATATTGATTCATAATTCTTTATTGCATACACCAGAATTCAAAACTCAGCACAAAATTAGCAGTGTTTCAATTTTAATAAATGATGATGTTGAAAACCTCTTCAAGATACTGGCATACCAAAGAACGAAAAATTTAAAAGCATGTGCAATCAGTTTGTTTTTCAATAAGCAGCAATGGGCCTGCAACCTGTAACATGGGATGCTTACTGCCTGTGTAATTTGGCACATGTCCACGCATGTGCCAAATGTTTGGAAGTGCCACTGACCACTCCTATCATTGGTGTCTTCAAAGATCTGCTCACTAAAATGTATCTAGGAATGTTGATAGTGAGGAATACAGTTGTGAGTGTGTTTGCTTGTATAATGATAATTTTCAGGTCTCTCTGCTTGCTCCCTCACTGTTCTGACAATAGCTGCACCATTAAGTAAACTGTTCTATGTGATTAAGTATAAGAACACTGCATGTCTTCCATTCCCGATGATTCTGATGTCTTTCTTTGTGTCAACTCTCTGGCTGCTGTATGGTATTATTCAAGAAGATGTTTATCTAATGGTAAGTCTTGCATCATACAATAGTATAACAGAACAAGGAACAACAAACAATAGTAAACAGAACAATAGTATAGAAGGTACAGAATCCTAGAAAATTTAGACTACTAAATACATTTTTAGAGTTCTGTACCTCAAAAGATCATAGGCTCATAGGATCACTTTGTTATCCGTCTGTGTGCTGTCTGTCAGCCGCACTGTATTAGACTTGGAGTTCTGAAAATTGGAGGGTATGATGAACCAATGGAACAATGACATTGCAAAGGTTGCGGGAAGTTGGTGGATGCAGGTGACTTAAGATTTCATGGTACTCTTTAAGGGAGGTCTATATCCAGAAGTGGACTTCTATTAGGTTGTTGATGATAATGATGTCAAAACAGTTCAGTCAGAACAAACAGTCTTACAGTTCAAAGAGTGCTGTTTCGACACAAGTCTCGGTTATTGAGCTTAATAATAATAAGCCTTTAGTCGGACAAGACAATATTTCTTTGTATGAATTTGATGTACATTCTGAGTACTGAGGAGGTTCATCGTCATCATCTTGACGTATGTCCCACATTACATGGAGTCGGTAGAACATGTTTTCTTCCACTCTCCTCTATCTTTATTTGATTTTTTTTTATTCAAACAGAGCAAATTACAAGCTAATCGCGGGAGTACAATAGGCCATGTCATCCTTCACACAATCCATCTTTTCTTTGGTCTACCTCTGCTTTTATTTCCATCCACATTGATATTTAATACTCTTCTCGTAATGCCAATCTTCCCATATCAATGGGAAGTATGCGATCCTCAGATCATGAGGAGTGAGTACTGAGATGACGGCTGATAGAGGAGAGTGGAAAAAGAAAACATCCTGTGCCACCCCACGTAATGTGGTGATTATACACGTGTGTTTTATTATGGGCGACGACAGGAGTCCGAATGTGCGTTTACCATATAAAATGTTTCTTTGTGTGTTTGTTTGCCGATACCGTTCATCTCTGAAACGGCTTATCGGATTGTAATGCGGTGTTTTTTAGCCATCGATTTGTACGGCTTCAAGGATGGCTAAGATAGATTTTATCGCTACAAGACACTAGCGGGGCGTTGCAATCGGTGACGTAAAACACGTCGGGGGTTTTAAAATGTTGTAAAACTCAACTTGTTTTGTATCCAGTACATACGGACATACCTACCAATATAACTATCTACTTTTATTACTAAAATAAAAGGGCATTTATTTACTTACACTTAAACAAACATACCTAGCCTAAGTACTATATAATAAGTAAATAGTTAGTTAATGCATTTTTTTTGCAGGTGCCAAACTTGTTAGGCGCTCTGCTTGCTGTGTTCCAACTATCTCTGTTTGTGAAATATCCAAGCCAACCTCATTCGCCCAGCCTAGCTAAAAGCATACTTGCCTAATGTACTAAGTTATATTCCTAAAGAATAAGAACATAGATAATTATTTATTGATATTTTAAAGTGAGTTGAAAGATGCCAGTATGATTAATTTAGATAGATGCTATATAATATTATTTTTATAAAATATACTAAAATGATCATATTAATCTCAAAGATAGTAAATGATCTCAGTATTTAAATAAATAATGCTGGTATTTTTTTCACACGGCGCAGCGTCATCTAGTCCCAAACTAAGCAGAGCTTGTATTATGGGAACTACATGACTGATAGGTACTATTTAATATAAAATGTTATTATAATAATTATTTTACAGCATGTTCTCTTTGTAATTACTAAAGATGATAATTGTGTTAACAAACTAGTGAAATTCAGTAAGTTCAACCAAAAGTTCACGTACTATGTGCAATTGAAAGGCACGGCTACCAAAAAGTTCAAGTGAACGGAATGTAACGCCTACAGAAAAATATATACAGTACAAGTCTCGCACATATTGTAGACACCGCAAACCAACCTCTGTGAGTCCAAGCCTTACCTGCTTATGTATGGACATGTTCTCTTTTTCTTGTTGATATTGTAAATGTTTGATTTATAAATAAGTTGAATCGTTTTTACCGTGAGTCCAGGACTTCGCATGTAAATCGCGTATACCATCGGCGTTTAGCTAATTGTTATAAATTTTAGTGCCTACTGATTTATTAAGCGATGCATGCTCGAATTGGTAAACGATTCTAAGATACATTATATTTTGTATTTATCTTGTATATACTACTACTCTGTCAAGAAAGTACCGGGAAAAGATCAATAATACACAAAATGTTAGTTATTCATATAAATTTATTTTATCGCCTTCAAAGTATGCTCCTTCAGAAACGATACACTTACACCAACGAATAGTCCAATCATCAAAACATTTTTTAAACGCTTTTTCCGGAATTGAGTTCAGTTCTCGTCGCGAATTCTCGTTTATGTCTTCTACCTAATGAAAACGTGTGCCACGAAGTGGTAATTTGAGTTTAGGAAAAAGGAAGAAGTCGGCTGGAGCTATATCTGGTGAATAAGGTGGTTGCTCGATAGTATTTGTTGAGTTTTTGGTAAAAAATTTGTTTACAATTATGGCCTTGTGCGAAGGCGCATTATCGTGATGCAAAATCCAAGAATTTTCTTTCCACAAATCTGGTTAAAATTAAAATGGTGCGGATCGACTCGTGAGACACAGAAAGTTCAGCGGCTATCTCTCAAATTTGAATGAGGATTTTCAGTCACTAATTCCTTCACTTTTGCGATGTTAACTTCAGTTGAAGATGTTGATGGCCTACCAGAGCGAGGCAAATCTTCTATCACATCTCGACCTTTTTTAAACGTTTTGTACCACTCATAAGCACGTGTTTTTGATAAAGTCGATTCACCGTAAGCCTTCTGTAACATTTTCAGTGACTCCGAACACGAAATTCCGTTGGCGATGCAAAATTTAAGACAAACTTGTTCGATATTTTTGTCCATAGTGAAATTCGCAGTACACACTAGATATGATCTAACTAAAAACAGCACTATAATAAATATAAACAACAGATGTAACTCAAAATCCGTGCCAAAATGGAAAACAGTTGTGCCAATCAAACAGCAAAAAAATATACAAAAAATTGAATTGGGAACCATAGACAAATTATCAATTCCCGATACTTTTTTGACTGAATGTATATTGTATGACTTGATACACAAAATTATATGTATTCATAATTTAAGTTACACAGATCTGAAGCATTTATGTTGCGTAGTATACATGTATGCTATTTAGATAGGTATTGAATCTGTATCAAGGAGGTACCTAAATTATTTTTACATTTAGACAAAATAAACCCATTTTAATGATTTAATTCGACTTCATTTTATTAAAATTAGTTTAAAAGGCTGCCATCAATGTAAAAAAGATATCTAACATGTATAGAATTATTTTAAGTTATCAACTAGACAAAGTGAATAAAACCTATTTAAAATTATAAAAATCTACTTAATTATTACGTATACCCAGTACAGTATATTATATGAGTCTGGCGCGCTGGAGACATACCTACCATGTAGGTAGGTACTTTAAGTATACATAGGTAAAAGGTATACTATTAATAGCTACATCGTAAATGTTGATTAGTCTATACTATAGTCACATAATCATAATCCTACTACTATTATAAACGTGAAAGTTTGTGAGGATGGATGTTTGTTAATCTTTCACGCAAAAACTACTGAACGGATTTTGATGTAACTTTACAGTAGCTTATACATTAGAATAACACATAGGCTACTTTTTATCCGGGTACCACGCGGGCGATGACATGTGCAGAAGCTAGTACTATATGAAAGAGTCCTATTGACACGACAACGCAGAGCCTAAACCGATGGTCCTAGAGACTTGAAATTTGGAGTGTGCATTCCTTTTGGCACGTAGACGTACACTAAAAAAGGAATTTTAGAAATTCGCTCTCAAAGGGCTCCACAATTGTTAATTATAATTGTGAAATAGGACAATATTAATAAAACAAAATTAGTTTATTACCTGTGACCCACCCCCTGTCACCTATTTTGACCAATTTTGACCCCAAGCAACATATATTTTTTCTATATGCTTATTCTTTTATTAGTATTTTAAGTTTGTGTTTTTGAATTTTAATCTTTATTTATTTCTTAGTCAAGGTAGGTTATCTACAGTGACGACCATCGAACATAAATGTTATTAGGAATCGGCACAATAACATACCTATTAAACACATTTCACCATCTTGCATATACAATAACCTAGATCACGCCGTTTTTTGACACAATAACCTTTGAAATTGTAAGGAGATATTGGGTCAACCAAACCTAAGACTGATAATTTATTTTTGTCTTTTAATATTGTCGCTTCGTAAGACAATTTCAGCATTTCGGTCCCTGCGGTGCTGTCGTCTGCAACCATTTGAAACGCTATAACGTACTGTTTTTTGTTGTTCTGATTTATGTATGAATGTACTCTGTAAACTCTGTGTAGACGTAACGGACGACACTTTTTACAAGCTGATGTTTTAACATGGAGAGTGTAATTCTGTACGTGGGAAACTGCTAGTCGTACACTATTTACAGCATCAATGTCCTTAAATGTGTTAGCATTTTTCATAGTATGACAACTACACCATTTATTACTGACGCCCGCTTCAGCGCAAGTTCTAGATGATGACTTTTCTTTAAATATACTACTACACAATGGACAAGCCTCTGATATTATGTCAGGGGAGCTTCTTGATATATTCGAAATGTTTACCAACGTAACATAAATGTCGTAAGGTGTGACTAATCTATTCTGATTCAGTTGTAGATTGTAATATTTCTCCTCATGCATTTTTCGAAATTCGGTCGGTACCCATACAAACAACATAGGCAATCTTTCTGCATAGTAAGATTCTACCGGGATACGCATTGGGCCGAAACGTATTCCATGATCACTCAACAACACAATAAAAGTATTGTCCTTAATGACACTCTTACTTATTTTTTCAAAGAAATCTATAGTATCGTTTTCGAATCGCGAAGGCAAATAATCAGTGTTGTGACTGAAGGAGTTAATCCAAAATGTACCGAAGAACTTATATTTTTTGTACGTATTAGCGAAATCAAAAGCATAGTCGAAAATATGTTTCCCTGAAGATTGATGCTTAGTGCAAATGACGTTGCCTCGTTGCGACTCTCCAGTAAGAAAGAATGGTCTCATGTAGTGATGAGTGGGCGACGTTCTAAAGCCATGGTATCTGGAGAACGTATCAGGTAGCTGTACGTTATCCTCTCCGAATGCCGTGATATATCCAGCTTTGCGAAATGTGCTCCATGCTATGAGATCGTTGCAAGTTTCCATGCCTAAGCTACATGCTTGATCAACTTTTGTATAATTTTTCCCTGTGAGTACTGCCATCAAATTGGGAAAGGTGTTTTGGTCGATCTGAAAAATAAGCAACTTTTGAGTTTCTGAAGATTTAGATGCGATAGTAATTTGGCTACATTAATTTCAGTACCTACTTTTTGATATCCTTTGTAATCTAACCAACCCTGTGCTCGCATATATTTTACCAATTTAGGCATCGCAGCTATGATTCTCGCCCTAGACATAGTGTCTATTCCTATTATCAGTACGTTCCATTTCTTCTTAATAAAATTAATCGAGTTTTTAGACTGCTTTTTTACAAATATGTAAGCGTCCTCATACAAGGTACTTCGCTTTGTCCTATTTGGTTCAATGTCTTTAGTGAAGCATTTAACCAGTATCACTTCCTGAGTCAGGAAGATCTTTGAGCCATTTTTAAATGACTTGCATTTTGCGTAACTGAAATGTTATAAAAATTAAAATTAACAGACTGAAGTCAATGTTTGTGGCTGTAAGGACACAAATTTGATTAATTCATTACATTGCCAAAAACCAGGTTGTTTCTAAAAAAACTATTTTTCATAATTTTCTCAATAATGAAAGCACGCGGGAACATTTACTCAATTTTACCAACAAAAAAAAAACTTGGACCTCTAATTGTAAGTAGGTACCTGTTAACGATTTTATACTTTTCATATGTTCGTTTGAGAGAAAAAGTGCCCTACCTTTCTCATGTTTTTGTTAGTGTGTAAGCGCCAACGTAAGCTGTTAGAAACTTTAAGCAAATATTGCGTTCGAAATTTATGTAGCTATTTTTTTATGATGATATTGCAAGGGATCGGTAAGAGTGGCGTTATTATGAAAAAAAATAAGTACCTACAGATTTACATACCTTATTCGACTATCTTCATAACCAGGTTTGTTAGATCTAACAACAAAACTGTAACAGCATTCATACTTTTGCTTCTTATTTACATAATGTAGCATTTTGTCTCTATCTATTCTGAAAACTAGTACAGCTTTCCTCCTCTTATTATATTTTTTTCTGACAAATACAGCTCTTCGTCCACAAGATTTTTTCCTGTCAGAAGTTTCTTTAAATTTAAGTTTTTTACCGTAGTTTGGTATGTAACAGCCGGATGTGTTGATAAGAAATGCTTCAGTCCCTGCAAAATGTTTTAGAATGAATAATGGTGCTTAAATCGCTGGTTTGACAAATCTATAGATTTGAATTATATCTAATTCTAACGCAGAATTGTGTCCAATACAATGGACACAATCTTTCGGACGGCAAGGCGATTCCTGCCATGTAGATAAATATAGGCTACGAAGGTTCAAGCGTACCTAATACTAAGTAATACGGTACGGTTTATGAAGTAGTAGAATTTGTGAAAGAGCTTGTCCGTACTACCATCATACCTATTTCTGCCGCCAAACAGTAATGCTCACACTGCTGTGTTCCGGTTTGAAGGGTATAGTTGCGATGAAATTACAGGCACATAAGACTTTTCACCCCTTAAGTCTTAGGTAATGTATGGAGTAGACAGCAAACTAATTCGAGCTCTGAAATCTATCTATGAGGATTCCAGTGTTTGCGTAAGGATAAACGGGTCATACACTGAATGGTTTAGCATCCAAAAGGGTGTTAGACAGGGATGTGTAGCGTCACCGTGGCTGTTTAATCTATTCATGGACAGTTGTTTGAAAGACTTGAAAGATAGTGAATGTGGATTAAGAATGAATGAGTTACTCGTCAAATGTTTTCTCTACGCCGATGATCAAGTTTTACTTGCGTCATCGGTAGATGGTAACAATTATGCATCATGCATTTGAAAGAAAAGGGATGAAAGTTAATGTAAGTAAGACGAAAGTAATGGTTTTTGATAAAGACGAATACATGATTGCATGTGATATTCTGATCGGCGGAGAGAGAGTGGAACAAGTGAGAGAGTTTGTTTATCTGGGTACTTTGTTTACTAGGGATGGGAAGCATGAGGAAGATATTGAAAGGAGAGTGAATGCTGGCAATCGAGTAATGGGGCACTTGGATGGAAGTAATGGAAGTGAAAGTTGGGTTTGGCAGAAGAAACATCAAAGTCGAGTAAATGCAGTGGAGATGAGAGCTTTGAGAAGTATGTGTGGTGTAACTTTGAGCGATAGAGTGAGAAACTGCGTGTTAAGAGAGCAGTGTGGAGTGAATGAAGATGTAGTAACGAGAGTTGAGAAAGGTATGTTGAGATGGTTTGGGCATATAGAAAGGATGGATGAAAGAAGATTAACAAAACAAGGTGAGCGTGAATGGGAAGGTTGGAAGAGGAAGGCCTCGGCGAACGTACTCTGACCAAATTGGAGACATTCTAGAGAATGGCCAGGTCAGAAGTACACTTAATCGCCGAGCTTGTATGAAGAATTTGATGAGGATGAACGAAGCGAAAGAAGTATGGCAGGATCGTAGCAAGTGGGAATCCTTGGTCTCTGCCTACCCCTTCGGGAAACAGGCGTGACTATATGTATGTATGTATGTCTTAGGGTCGGTAACGCGCGAGTGATACCTCTGGTGTTGCAAGTGTAAATTATGTTACGGTAACTGCTTACCAACAAGTGGGCCGTATGCTTATTTGCCACTTTGGTTTTTCGATTACATAATAATAATTAACAGATATTCAATCATCGATCGTTTTTCAAACCAAAAGCAAAACAATTTTGGTATCTTACCTTTGTAATCATAAATAGGTTCTTTAATCTCACGTTTTTGTACTGTTCTATTATCATTTTTTATGTGATCGTAACAATTGAAATAAAACATAGTTATTACCAAACTCGTCAAAAATATAAAAGTGGCTTTTAGGTCAACCATTTCTAACGGCAGGTCACGAGTTTCTAAAAAAAATATTATAGATATTACAGGTACGTACATAAATGTAATCATTACAATGCAATAGGCAAAACTAAAAGCTGAAATGCAATAGTAAAAACTAGAGCAGCCTTGTACTAGAAGTCACTCATTGTCCTTGTATGCACTCTGATGAAGTTCGAGCCCATAATATTATTACAAAGTTGTTCATTGGTTTAAATGTAGAAGTGGCAGGATTCGGCGAAAAAATCGTAACAAAAGGGGATTGGAAATTATGAATTAATGCACAGGAATTAAAATCATAGGATTGCCTTAATCAACATTAATAAAATGTATTAAAAACTTACCTGAGTTTTTCAAGTAACACTCAGTGGTAATTCCATGACCCATAGGCACATATCTCGATTGCCTAATGTCAGACAAATTGAATTGACGCGCTTGCTCGTCGCGGTCAGTAAAATTAATTATGTTGGCTCACAGATCATTGTGATTAGGTAGACCTACCTACCTATTAGGTTCCACAACATGCCATTCAAATACGAAAGAGATTCATTCACTTCGTGTGAATGAGTGATAAATGTATGATAACATCATAACATACCTATGGAGAGGTTCTCAAATGGTGACGTCACAATCTGGACGAAACGCAGTGTAGGAAGGTCTTTCATCCGCTGGACCGATGACACCTTAAAGTAGCGAGAATCGGTGTATAAAGAACCGTTCGTCATGGTAAGAGTACAAATAGTACTAAATTTTTCTTCATGCATTTTCGGAATTCGATCGGTACAAAGAGTTGTAAGAGTCGTGTACTTCATCAGGCTGTTGATGATGATGATCGATATGAGGCAAATAAAATTGCGTGTGTTAAGTTTGTATCGGTTACTTTTCACGTGACATTTTATTTGCCTTACTTTTAAATAGGCAAAAAGGGAGAAAAAATAAAAAATGACATACTCTACCAAGTCGCTATGCATTGTAGCATTTTCTTGTCTACGACGCGTAGCGTGTTACTTGCTAATTTAGTACTTAGACTCTACGCAAAACCTAAACACGCTACGTTTCGTTTTCTTTTTTACTCTACGCGATTCAATTAGGTACATATTTTATTTCGATTAATTAATTACTGGAAGCTTAACACACAAAAACATCATATTTAGGTACTTATGAATAAGATGGTTAATAATAAGTCTTTATATTATTTAGGTACCTACCCTATTAAAATAAAAAAATTAACTTCCGTAAGATTATTTGATCCATTTACATTACAAGGACACATCATGACCATAGACTGTAGTAATATTGAGAAAATAACAAAATTACATTGAGTGTGTAGAAAATACGACTAGACTACGTTTTTAATAGGCCGTTTCCTAATGTAAAGCTCTATTTTAGTGCACTCATTATTTTGTTTTTCGTGCGTGCTCGTGGTTATTTTAGTATAAAAAAAACTTAAATAGATTTGGTTATTTTTCCAACGCAACATATTATTATCTCCTCATTTCAATTAAATATGAATTTAATAATGCTTGGAAACCGGACAAATTCTACTGAAAGAAGGCAAAAGACTTGTATAAAAAGGGCACTAACTAACATACCGACTGAAATAAATTGAACTAGTTTAGTTATCCTACTTAAATGTGTAACAATTCATAACCTTACATATACAGTAACTTCGGTCAGTTTGTTTCTTGACACAATTACCTCTGGCATTGTAAGCAGTAATTGTATCTATAGGATCTAAAACTGTTAATCCATTATTGTCTTTCAATACCGTGGCTTCGTAAGACATTGTCATCGGAATTCCCTTTCCTCTGTGGTCGTCTGCTACCATTTGAAACGCTATGACATAATTTTTTCTGTTATTCTGATTTATGTATGAATGTATTCTGAAAACAGTTTCTAGGCGTAGCGGATGGCACTTCATACAATCTTTTGTTTGTATATGGAGGGTATAATTTTGTAAATAGCTAACGACTAATTGTATGCTTTTTACAGCGTCAATATCCGTAAACGTGTCAGAATTTCTCATGTTATGGCAACTGCACCATTTTTCACTGATACCCGCCTCAGCACAGGTCCTAGACGATGGCTTTTCATTGAATATACTACTACATAATGGACAAGCATCTGATGTAAAGTCAGCTGACCTTTTTGGCATGTTCGAAATTTTTACCAGAGTTACATAAATGTCGTAAGGTGTGACTAATCTATTTTGGTTCAGTTGTAGATTGTAAAAATGTTCTTCGTGCATTTTGCGGAATTCGATCGGTACCCATACAAATAACATAGGTAATCTTTCTTCATAGTAAGATTCCATTGCAAGTCTGCTACTGCCGTATCGGATTCCATGATCGCTCAGTAACATAATGAACGTATTGTCCAAGATACCCATCCTACTAATTTTTTTAAAGAAATGTATGGTATCGTTTTCAAATAGGGAAGGCAAATAATCAGTGTTGTGACTGAAAGTATTAATCCAGAAAGTTCCGAAGAACTTTTCTTTTATATACGTAGTTGCAAAATCGTAGGCATAATCGAAAATATGTTTCCCTGAAGGCTGATGCTTAACGCAAATGATATTCCCTATTTGCGACTCTCCAGTGAGAAAGAAAGGTCTCATGTAATGATGAGTGGGCGCATTTTTAAAGGAATTGTGTCTAGAGAAAGTGTCAGGTAGCCCTAAATTGTCTTCTCCGAATGCCGTGATGTAACCGGATTTGCGAAATGTGCTCCATGCCATGAGATCGTTACAGGTGTCCATTCCTAAGCTACATGCTTGATTAACTGTCGTCAAATTTTTCCCTGTGAGTATTGCCATCAAATTGGGGAAGGTGTTATATCCAATCTGAAATATGAACAACATTTGGTTTCATGGATGTACCTAATGATTTTAGCGTTCTTAAGATTGGAATAAGTTTACCTTATGATATCCCCTGTAATCTAACCAACCCTGTGCTTGCAAATATTTAACCATATTAGGCATCACAGTGTTAATTCTCGCCCGCGACATGGTGTCTATTCCTATTATGAGTGTGTTCCATGTCTTGTCCTTATACTTCATCGACTTTCTTGACTGTTTTTTTACAAATGCGTAAGCGTCCTCGTATAAGATACTGGGCCTTGTTCTATTTGTTTTTATGTTTAGAGTGAAGCATTTAACCAACATCACTTCCTGTACCAGGTCTACCTTTGATCCACTTTGAAATATTTTGCATTTATCGTAACTGGAACGTGAAATAGTTTTATAAATTAATATAATTTCGTTCATACCAATGGTCAACAGGTCTACCGATGCGATGTCTACCGAATAACGATACCTTGCATATAAACATTCCACGTATTAGGTACAGATACTCGACCTAAATAGCGATGACTACTGAATAACGATAATATATTTTCTTTTTAATCTGGTAATCTTCTTAATATTCTCAAATTTTACAACTCATGAATTTCTTTACCGTTTTAAAATGCAATTGTCTTAAAATTTTTCTTTTTGTATTCATAATAAAATTATTTTTGTGAAAAATATAGACGCAAGATATTGCAGTCGAGATCAAACTTACCTACCTTATTCGACTTCTTTCTTGACCAGTTCCATTAGGTTGAACACCAAAACTGTAACAGCATGCATACTTTTGATTGTTCCTGACGTAATATCGCATTTTTTCATCATCTATTTTGAATACTAGCATTATTTTCTGCCAGCTATCATATATTTTACTGATAAATATAGCTCTGTGACCGCATGATTTTTTTTTGTAAGCAGCTTCCTTAAATTTTAGTTTTTTACTGTAATTTGGTATATAGCACCCAGCTGTGCTGATAAGAAAGGCTTCGTTCCCTGTAAAGTATTTGAAATTAACCAACTCTTATGCGTTCATTGTTTCATAACTTGTTTTATTAGGGATGATAAGTAAGTTATCTATTTGTATCACAATTTTCACATAATTATCATATTAATCAAAAGTTACCTTTATAAATAGTATCCTTAATCTCTCGTTTCTGTATTATTCTAATATCAGAACTGTTATCATCATTTTTGTAACTCATGCTATCGGAATGAATGAAATAGAATACAGATATGACCAGACTCGCAGCCAATAACATAGTCACCGAGTTTTGGCCAAACATTTCTGAAAACAATACGATATAGAGATGTGCCTCGAATATTGCTATAAAATTAAAATTAGTTACCTAAATTTATTCTATTGCACTAATGCCGGTCTGCACTAAACTTTGATTGTGCCTAAATTCATGCCTACTTGGCTTACCATGTCCAGCAGATGACTTTTACAGGCTGCTGATGCTAATGTTGATGATATATCTATCGGTTCGGGTTTGGGAATTAGTAATGACTATTAGATCTTATAAGATTGAACTCATGGAGATTGCCGTAAGTTTTCAAATATTAATATCTACGTTTTAATTATTATTTTACCACGCGATAAAAATACCCTCATACAAGCATACCTAATCCTTCTGTCATTGTAAAACAAGCATTCTTAAATTAATAAGTATAATATGAATACTAAATATGAATTCGTATTTAGAACTAAATAATGTTGCAAGTTGAAACAATGCATTCAAATCCTAATTGGAACAGCTTTATCGTAACGGAAGTTATGTGCCTCTTTGTTATGTACTACTAATTAAATAACTCGTATATGGATTTTAGGAACGGTTTATATATATAATTGCAGTAGGTCGTTATGATTGCGCCTCGCCCCTCTTAGATTAAGTACAGAAACTAGTTTTGCTTGATTTGCAAGGGCATTTTAAGAATGGCGATGCAGCCGTATCTGTACCATCTGGCTGCATCCTCTCATTGACCTTTTTTATGACTACTGAAGCGTCTCCAAATCGATCGATCGTAGTCAATTAAATCTTGTTGAGGGGTTGAGACTCTGGGTCCGTGGGGAACCGGGGCCCTACGCGTTTTCAAAATTCTTTCAGGGCGACTGGTCGAAGCGACGCGTGACAAGAGAGCTGGCTCTTATCTGGGTCAACGCATTAGCATTGCCATTCAGCGTGGCAATGCGGCCAGTATCTTGGGAACGCTTCCGCCTGGTAGTGATCTGGATCAGTTGAGCTATCTATAGATCGTTTGCAACGGTATTTAGATAGCTAGCTGTTTCATCTGTATTTTTTGTATATACCTACTTGTACATAGTTGTATGAATTAATGTATATGTAATGTAAAAAAAAAAAAACTTATTTAAAATTAATTAAAAAGTTTATTTCTATAAAACCCTTTGAAAGCTCCCAAATCTTAAGTGGCGCAGTCCGGAGCAGATTTTCTTTTCATCATTTTCACAAGTTTTCCGCGATTAATCGATGGCCGTCCAAATTTTTTTTAAAATAAATTTTAAGAAATCCGTTTGAATTTTTTTGCGTAATATCCCACTTACTATTTTTTATACAAATAATTTTAAAACAGATTTCCTTTATTTCCAACTATTGTTGCTTCTTTTACTTGTATTTTTATTGTGTATATTTCTTTTGTTTTTTTTTTGTAAAGTGCGTTAAAGTTGTTTTCTCTGAATCTATCATTATCGAAATGTCAAAGGTAGAACTAATATTCAAAGGTCACATCACACCATTGTCACCATTGTTTAAAGGCGATCAAAGACAGCTAAATTTATATACATAATTGATAAATATAGTAAAATGAGGAACAAAAAATATATGTCTTCAACGTCATATCAAGCAGACTTATAGAGAATGCAGCTGCGCTCTTTTCAGAACGAGAGAATGTTGTGACTTGGTCCGCCTTAAAGGAATTTCTTAACATTTTGGAAACCCTCGTGGTGAAGCGTGTATGAACATCGAATTAGAATCATAAATGGTAAAATCAGGTGAAAGTTATTTGGATTTTTGTAATCGAATCCTAAGTGTGCGGTCGTTATTGATGTAAAAAGTGAATACTAGTGCGAACAGAGCGCCAAGTTGATCATCTACAATAATACGGCATTGAATGTATTTTTGTACAATCTTCATGAAAATATGGTTCGGGTGAGGTTTAAGGCCTCCGCAACGTTAGAAGCAACATTAAGTGTCATGCTCAAGGAAGTTAATTTCCTAGAGGAGTACAATAAGAGGAATATGAGGGTAATAATCAAATCACAGGCGCAGGTTCAAGGTCATTGATAATTCAACCATCCGCGTATAGACCCATGTCTAGTAACAATGCCACGCCTTCATTTATTTATGGCATACAATTAGGATGCCACAAACTCAAAGACAATTATAGATTACGATCAAACTATAATTTCTATGAAATTAAAACAAAGAAACCAACTAGTAATATAATATCTGAGGTGAGAGTTTATGCTGAGTTCGACATCTAAGCATATTCCCTCTTGACGTCTTTTAAAGGAGTATTTACAGTATACCTACGAGTATTTAAGAATCGAAAATAAAAAAGTAGAGAGAAACATGTCAGTTGCTGTTATCTATATCATGTTGAAAAATGAGAGGATATAGTAAATTTATATGTATAGAAAAACATCGGCCACGTTTCCTCTCAAGAACTTACGCAAATCAGACGAAAAGTTTTATAATAAAAGTTATGCATAACATCATATACCACTAGGGCTACGTCCATTTACCGGACGATGAGGTAAATTTAATTATCTGGCGTAATTTTATTAAATCGTTCGGCAGTTATCTTCGGACTCACAAAAATACATAGAAGCAAACATACTTACAAACACCACATATAATCAGAGTCTTCGTTTGCTTCGTCCAATTGATCCATGAGTAGAAAAACTAGAGAGACAAGACTTACTAGGGGCAAACTATATCAAAATTTACTTACCAATATTTCGAATTGAGAGAAGATTATAATAGTTATGATTTTGTAATCCACTTCTCAAAAGCAATGCTCTCCCTTCGCGAACAGGAGTCTATTTGAAGGTGTTTAGATTATGTACTGCCTACTTGCTTATGTTCCACAGCACGTATAAGAAACACAAAAAAAAATCCCACAGTAGCTTACGTTCGATTATTGAATCATAACATAATATACTTACTTAATCTACGCACAAGTATCTAGCCAGATAGAGGTAGCTACATGAATGAGTTCACCTTGCGCCACAAAAAGCTGAAAGAAACATGCAAGGTACCCGTGTTTTTTCCTGTTCTTCTAGGTAAGATCGTGACGTAGATAAATTTATCTCTCTCAAGTCCATACAAAAATAAAATAAAAATCACCGAAATTATGCGAATTACACAGACAGAAATATTATGAGTTTCTATCAGTTTTCGGTGCAAGATAACCTAACTAACTTTGCAAAAAATATGTCAGGTTTTGTAAATACATAAAACAAGCCCGATTCGAATGAGTCTTATCAATTTCATTTCTTGGGTCTATTTTCAAAATTTGCTAAAAGAAATCTCGCCTTTATACACGTTTTCTGAAATTACAATAATTTGTTTCGGTGTATTTATTTATTAACACTTTTTTGCACAATTTATAAAAAGTTATTTAATGCTAAATCATTTTCTACAAGCCAACCTAATCTGTAGATAAAAGCGATTGGCGGCGTACTACAAATAAAGAATTATAAAAATACATACCCAATTAGTTGACTTTGATGAATAAAGATTTTGATAATTGAATACTTACATTCAATTAGCTTCACTTAGGTATCTATAATAGTCATTACCTAACTTTGGAATCTGCAGACGTACCTACTTATACAAAAGTTATATAGCTTCAGTAACCGTGACCCTGGACCCAGGGTCACGGTAATATCCTCTCCTTTCGTTTTTGATTTGGAAGAAGTGTTAGTGGGGTATCGGTTGTTGTGCCAGACACATTATTTTTTTATCCGCGACTCAAGGAACCCAATATGCGTTTGCTGTAAGAGGTTGTTTGTTTGTTGCCATTTATCTCCAAAACGGCTTATCCAATTAAAATGTGTTTTAATCCTTGAAGTATGACACTAATCGATTGCTAAAATCGATTAATGTCATACTTCAACTTTAAATTGATAAGATAGAAGGCAATCCGAAAATGAAGAAAACTATCTTAAAGTTCAGCAATTTATTCTCAGGTCGACTTATGACTAATTGTTTATTCGGTATATCACAGAATTTGAGAGTAGCAAGTCGCTCGATTCTGTCAGCATATTTTGTTACAGATATTCAAGCTAGCTGTTTAGTTTAAAAAAAACTTAAACCTGGTATTTTCTGACGGTCTGGCGAATATAAACTTAGAAAGAACATTTAACCTTTTGACATACGCAGTAAATTCTATCATTTGGTTTTTCAACACAATTACCTCGTGTGTTATAAACAGATAACGTGTCTGTCCCATTTAAAAGTGATAATTCACTATTTTCTTTTAAAACCGTCGCTTCGTATATAATATTGCCGGGTTTCACTTGAAACGCTACAATGTAAAACGTCTTAGTTCCATTTTGAAAGGAATGTGTTCTTAAAACACGGTCCAGCTGAAACGAATGGCATTTTGTGCAATTGATTGTTTGTACTTTAGCAGCTTTATTTTGAACGTATGCAACTGCCAGTTCTATACTTCTAAAAGCATCTTTATCAACAGCTCTGTCAACGGACTTCATGCCGTGGCAACTGCACCACTTTTCACTGACGCCGGCTTCTGCACAAGTCCTGTCCGGTGATATTTCTTCGAATAAATTGTTACAAGATGGACAAGCTTCTGAAGCTATGTCCGCAGAGCTTACAGACATATTTGATATTTTCACCAACGTTACGTACAAGTCGTATGGCGTCACTAATCTGTTCTGATTTAGCTGTAGATTGTAATATTCCTCCTCATGCAGTTTCCGGAAATCATTTGGCACCCAAACAAAAAACATGGGCAGTCTTTCTTCATAGTAAGACTCTATCGGGACCCGATTTGAACCGAATCGGATTCCATGATCACTTAGAAACACTATTATTGTATTGTTCAGGAAACCAGAGTCATTTGCTTTTTCGAAGAAATTTAAAATATCATTTTCGAATAGTGATGGCAAATTGTCTAGGTTGTGACTATAGGAATTTATCCAAAAGATGCCAAAGAAGCCTTCTTCTTGGTAAGTGTCTGCAAAATCGTAAGCATAATCGAGTATATGTTTCCCTGAAGAGAGACGACTGGTGCATATCAAGTTCCCTTCTTGACGCTCTCCAGTAAGGAAAAATGGACGCATGTAGTGATGTGTTGGCATTGTTTTAAAACCATTGTGATTGTGGAATGTGTCGGGTAACCGTAGGTAGTCTTCTCCGTAAGCCGTGACGTATCCGGCTCTTCGGAAAGTGCTCCATATCATACGTTCATTACAATTATACATGTTGGGTTTACAAGTACCATATATGGACGAAATTTTCATTCCGGTTAATATTGATATAAGGTTTGGAAATGTGTTGTAGCCCACCTGAAATATAAGTAAACTTAGTAAAACACCCTATAATGTGTTATTTTTTTTTTCTTTACTATTCGTATCATGCCAATCACGCCCAACAGCCACCCTGAATCTAAGTACCTACATTTTATAACATAAAATTGTTTACCTTCTGATATCCTTTGAAATCGAGCCAACTGTGTTTCTGCAAATATTTGGCCGTTTTAGGCATACTACTAAAAATTCTTGCTCGAGACATGGTGTCCATTCCCAAAAGCAGCATATTCCATTTTCTTTCCTCATTCTTAGATTTGCCTTCGTTAGCTGTTCGTTTCTTCAAAACTGGGTAGGCATCTTCATAAATACTATCGGATTTGTTTGACGGAGAAACACATGTCACAGTGACGACTTCCTGTAAGAGGGCTGTCTTTGAGCCGTTTTTGAAAGGTTTACACGGAGTGTAACTGAAACATTTAAGCAATGGGTATAAAGTTGTTTTAAAATCCACGATCGTTTGTGTCTCTTTCTGGACGTAAAGTAAAGCGTAAAAATGCGAATATGGTAGCTTACTGTAGAAAGCTAAACAAAAAGAAAGTATGTATGCGTAGCGCAGTCACCTACCTGAGATTATTATCTTCTTCGCCAGTCATATTGGATCGAGTAGCGAATCTATAACAGCATTCATATTTTTTATTTTTCTTTAATTGTTTTTTCATTTTCTCGGCGTCTATTTGGAAGACTATCTGATTATTATCTACCTTCTGCACAAAAATGGCTCGCTGGCCACATGACCCTTTTCTATTTTTAATTTTTATAAATTTTAATTTCTTTTCGTAGTTTGGAATTACACAGCCTGTCGTATTGATAAGAAAATCTTCAGAACCTGAAAAAAAAACAAAATATCAAATACTTGCTCAAATCATAGAGTAGCATTAGGTACCTACCAATAATATGATCATTTGTTATTTTAAAGTAGATTTATATCATAAATAATAGCATGCAATCTATACACGCACCATAAATAATTCCATAATAATACTCGTAGTTACCTAAATATGACCTACCCTTGTACGTATAAATAGGTTCTTTAATCCTGAGTTCTCTCTCTGTCCTTATGTTAACACGAAACAAGTTATCGTGATAATGGTAATAGAACAAAGATATGACAAGACTCGAAGAAAATATGAGAACACTCGCTTTTTTCTGAATCATTTCTTAGGGTGGGCAGCAGAACTGCATACCAATAAATATGCTGTGAACAAAAATAATTGAGAGCTATCAAAATTTGTGATATTTTACTATTCGTGTAAACAACGCTATCTATCCCTAACGGGAAGTTAAAAACCGGCATTGGAATAGGAGCTGCCCCACCTACTTTGCCCTAGATAGTATGTTATTTATAATAATGATCTTCATTAGGACTGAGGGGTTAAAAATAATTAATGTTATCGAATTTCCTCTGGGTGCTTTAATACGAGAACATTGTCGGTAGCTAAGCGGTGCGTGAGCGTGGTAAGATGCACTAGGGTTGTAAAAGAGACTAAGGTTAGCGACGCTAATGACGCAGTGAGGGGCAGAGAGTGTCTCACATCTCTCACTTGCATTCTCTTCTTTTTTACTCAGGTACCTTCCTAATTTTCTAGTGCTTAATAATGTCTGTACCATGTAATTTTTTTATGTAGAATAAATATTATCTTATCTCTCGCACACTTCCCTTACATCCCTCTCATTGCTTCGCACATACAAAACAATTTCATAGATCCCTTTTCAACCAGAGCTAAGGTGAACTAATCTATGAAATTGAAACGATTCTATTGGTGGGTTTTATATACTCTCTACGCATTCTCGCACGTCTCTGAAAAGGTACCCTTAGATCATGAAAGGCCGCCCACGTTAATTTTTAAAGTATTTGTGACCCAATCGATTAGAGTCACCTGGCTATAAGATATCTTTAGGAAGATATATATTTTACTTACTAGATAAATAAAACTAATTAACTAATATGGGGTAGAGTTATAAATGGGCTCCGCCTGGAAACGCTATCGTAACTCAACATCTAAGTTACCTATACACTGTAACGACGATTACAACAGGACAATGCGAGTTCGTATTTCTTGCTAAGCTATCAAGAAAAAATAACAAAGTAGATATCTAGATTTACTACTAGAGATACCAGTAAGTATCTTATCTGCGGTAGATACCGAAGGGAACTGCCGCTTCCTAAATCCCCAATATTAAGTGTAAAATTTATTTAATCGTTCTTTATTCAAAATGTTCTATGGGTTTTATTGAATTGGCGCGGTATCAACAGTAGAATAATAAAGAATATCTACAGTTTCGCATTTTAAATAGAAAAGTACCTATTTAAACGTTGTCCCCCCAGTAATAATACGAATATTTTTTCGTTGTGAAAATTAAACTATTCAGGTACAGCCTAATTAATCATTGTAATTGCATACAATAAAATCCTGGGGATCATCCGATATGACGTCAGCAGGAGGTGGAAACCGAACGAATTGAGTGGCAAGGATAGATTATTTGAAAATCAACATCATAAAGATACTTAAGTACTTACCAAATTATTATGATCCTATTTCAACCAATCAAATAAATCCATCGCCATAAGTGATAATGTGAGCGACGTTTCACTGTTTGTTTTTATGATGCTTAAATTATGCAAACGAAAAATAGCTTCACCATTACTCACTGGTCGCTTCGCTTACAAGTCCAGGGAAACACTGAACGCTCACGATTTACATACGTACTATTTGTACGACCTATTGAAACGTATATTAATTTTCCGGCCAATTTAGAGATTATTCAAAAGCTAGTGGGGCTTGGCATGTTTTATTTACCTACCTTCGTCTATCTATCTATCGATCCGAACCTAGCTAGGGAAAGTCGTGGGGAAAATTAAAAGTACTACTACATACCTAATTGCTGAAATTAAATTATTATTTAATATTTAATTCAACTAATAGTTAAAAATATATCTTTAACTTAAAAATCTACATCTCACATTTCAAGAAATTTTCAAAACCTTGGCTTTTGGGAAAATAATAATATTTTAGTAGGTGTAACGTAATTTATCATGGTTCAATGTTACATTCTTAGGCTTATATATCAATAAAGTATTTAAATAAAGGTTATCAAAGCTGAATGAACTCTCTACAATTTTAATTTACCGTAGAAACTTGATCTACGTTATAGAAAACAGTATCACGGATAGAAAAACATTAAAAATAAATGTATTTAAGTAATCCATACCTTTAAAATTACGGCAATATATTAACAATTATCGACTCTTTGGCATAGACAAAACAAGCGATCTCTAGGTTTCAAAGTACACTTGCCTAATCCCCTATAAGGTGAAATAACGCTCACTGGACCTATCATTTCCCTCTTTCCATCCTTCAGCAGCACGGTAGCTTCGTAAGACATGTTCCCAGGAGTCATAGCAAATGCAACCACATAGAACAATCCAACTTTGTCGTTATTGTAATAAAAATGCATCCGTAATATATTTTTCAAGGACAGACTCATGCACCCCCAGCATCTGGCAGTCTGAATAGATTTGATCATCGAACGAATATAAGACACCACAAAAAGGACACTCTGCTCTCCTTCGGAATCTTGAGCTGGTAATGGATACAAATTATGGCAAGTACACCACTTGTCATGAATGCCGACATCCTGACACGTGCGATTCTCACTCACTACCTCGAATATATTGTGGCACTTTGGACACGCTTCCGAAATACTTTCCGTGGTAGTGTTTCTGCAAAGAGATATATCTTTGATACTTACAAGTGTATTGTATAGATCGTAAGGAGTTACCAATCGGAATTGATTGATTGCTAGTGACTTAAATTGATCTGGATGTCGTCCGTTGAATTTCTTTGGAGACCACACGAATAAAAACGGCAGACGCTCGTCATAATAAGATTCCATTTTTAACCGATGATCACCAAACCGTAGGCCGTGATCGCTAAAAACTATGACAAAAGTGTTTTTCATAACACCTGTGTAAGTCAACTGGTTGAAGAAATTTTCTAAGAGCGTATCTGCATCATGAGGTCGGCTATTAATATTGTGGCTGAAGGAATTTATCCAAAATAACCCAAAAAAATTATCACTTCTGTATGTGTTTGCGAAATCCAAGGCGTAATTTAGTAGCTGCTGCCCAGACGAGCTCTTTCCTGCGCAGACCAGAGACTTGTTGTTCATTTCTGTCTCCCCTTTCAGAAAAAAAGTTCTCATGTAGTGGTCCGTCGGTGGTACCTTGAAGGCATATTTATTTGTAAACGTATCTGGCAGTCGCAAATAATCTTCACCGTACGCCGTCACGTATCCTGCCTTCTTGAACTTATCCCAAATGAAAAGATCGTGACATTGGTCCATTTTACCGGAGCACCTCTTTGATATTGACAACAAGTCTTTGCCAGTTAATGCTGCCATCAAATTAGGAAATGTGTTATCTTCCACCTGAAAACATTTAAAATTAGACGTCATTGAAAGCTTATAATTAAAATATATCATAGTTCGAAATTGAAATAATACCTTGTGGTACCCTCGAAAGCCAAGCCAGAAATTATCTTGGAAGTAGTGAACTGTTCTAGATAGTGATAGGGAGAAACGAGGCAGTGACATGGAGTCCATCCCAATCATCAGCACATTAAACTTGACACTACAATTATCTTGATGTTTTGATACGTTAATACTTTTTGCGAACGCATATACATCGTCGTATATGATATGAGATACATTTCGTTTATCGTAATCAAAACATTTAACGTTCATGAAGTCTGTTTGCAACGTGATAAGAGAGCTATCTTTAAATTTAATACATCTCGTGAACCTGAAAAATAAATGTTTTCGTTTACACCACTTCATTTAACAGCATTCACGTACAGTAACGTACCTTATTTGATAATCTGTTACTTACTTAATCTTCTTATTTTCATATCCATTCTGGGGAGATCTTTTAATGAATCGGTAACAGCAGTCAAAAATTATGCTTTTTCTCAAATACTTTTTCATTATTTTTGGTTTTATTAATGCCCGAACTTTGTCTCCGTCAACTTTCGTCATAAATACGGCTCGTTTTCCACAAGAACCTTCCGGCATTTTTCCGCTTTTCAAATATTTTTCATAGTTTATCATCAATACTGGGATTTTGCACCCTGGTGTGTCTATCATGTATACTGTACCTAGCAAAAAAAAAAAACAAATTATACTGATAACTAGTTAAGTTTTGTGTGTATTCTAATTATCTCTTCCAGTAAATATTCACCTGGTTTTGTGTCATAAAACTCGATAGAATCATTCGGAGACTGTTTGGGTTGATCACCGTAAAATTCATTCAGAGGTATATGTCTCATCGGGGTGTCTGTCAGAATCTTTAATTCTTTCACTTCCATGCTTGTTGTCTTTAGTTTTAAAGCGACAGGCATGTTATGCTCAGTTAGAGCGTTTGTTTTCCACAAGAATATCAAAAGAGTGAAGAAAGAAGAGCTGGCGACCAGCAGGGCCACATGTAATTTAATCTGCTTCATATTCACTCCTCTCTTCAGCTTCTTTAGCCTGAAAAGACATAAACCAACCAATCTAAGTGGAATTGCAATTTAATTATATTGTTTGTAGCACTACGTTTAAGCTATAATTATTTATCGATTTTGGTGACATGTAGGTAAATAGGTTTTCTGTCGACTTAAAAACTGTGACAAAGTACTAAAATGTATACCGTCTTCAAAGTATGAAATGGAGTTATACTTTTCGGTTTGTTCAACACTTTTATGTTTTGTTACGGCCCAAGTTTATAACTAAAACACTTTTTCATATAAAATCTCATAAAATTACAACCTTGACATAGGAAACCGCAAACATTTCAATAATTTCCAACAAAAAATACGTTTTGCCATTGCTTGTTCACTTTTCCTTACAACACTTATAAATCATTTTCTTCAATACTTGATTCTGATCAAAATGTAGGTAATGTGTTGACATCGGACGAAACAATGTAGTTTTTCAAACATTTGATAACACACAGAGCGTGCCTTTGCTATTCAAGAGAAGAGACTGATTGCGAATGAATGGCTTTGTTTACAATCAACAAGTATTCAATAACAATCTGCTACATACGCTTATGAAAATAATTTTGATCTGTAAAAATATGACGTTTTATTTAATTTTAGGTATTTATACCTGGAAAACCGGCTATGTTAAGTATTAAGTCACAAGTTTTGCATCACATCACGTCATCGTAAATTGGTACTATCAAAAAATCAATAACATTACTGCTAGGTTATCCAAGTTAAAACAGACAGCCGACTCGTGTCTTGATCAATCTTATAGCATTGAAAGTAGTCACGATTTTCTCAGGCCTTGTTCATTCAATTATGTATTTACAAAAAATAACATATGAGTATATCAGTATATCAGTCATGTACCTACCCAAAATAAAATCTCTGCTTACTTTGGGACATATGATGCTGTGTGAAAATTTCCGGCATTATTAATGGTATTATTAAGATTTTATAATATTTTGAATCTAGATGTCATTTAATTTATCCTTTTAACGTTATTTTTGCGAACAATTTGAAGACGCCATTTTAACTTTAGGCAAATAAATTATGCTCATGATAGGTATTATAATTAATATTTTAGATGAAACTGTTGTGTACCTACCTACCTTTCTACATCATAAGAACATCTAAATAAATAATTTAATAAATAAGTAGGCATATACTTTTATTCATTTTGGCCTCAGAATGATTTTGAACTTTTCAACTCACCCATTCCAGAAATAGAGCTTCCTGTAGTGTCTATTTAGAAGACCTCTTGGCACTTTTGAAGACGCCATTTTAACTTTAGGCAAATAAATTATGCTCATGATAGGTATTATAATTAATATTTTAGAGAAAACTGTTGTTTACCTACCTACCTTTCTACCTCATAAGAACATCTAAATAAATAATTAAATAAATAAGTAGGCATATACTTTTATTCATTTTGGCCTCAGAATGATTTTGAACTTTTCAACTCACCCATTCCAGAAATAGAGCTTCCTGTAGTGTCTATTTAGAAGACCTCTTGGCACTTTTAAAACAAAAACTTCAGAAAAATGCTAGATTATACTTACAAGATATTGGATGCTGTGCGGCCATTTTGGTTTCGGAGTTTGGCGCATGCGTGTTGGGCGATGAATTTCAGGAGATGAATGAGTGAAGAGGGCTGTATCAATTTGATTTTAGCGTATTAAAAAAGTTCAGCTATTTTCTTAGATCAAGGTCGAAATGGAAGGAAGAAACAGCCTCATAAAGAGTTACACTACTGCTTGTAATGAGTACCTATAAATTGTATTATTCGACAAAGTCAAAGTCAAAGTCAAAGTCCATAGGTTTTTATTCATTGAAATCACAAGGATCATATAGAAACGTCAACTTAAAAACTAGGTGAATTTAAAATTTTAAAGTAAATTTACGCCGAATCCTTGCGTGCGACTAAGCCTAGAAGAATGAGGCAACAAACTCTGCTTAGTTATTTTTTTCAGCTTTAGTGTGGTGCCAATCGAACATGGTGAACTCGTTTATAGAAAAAAAGGACTAATCAAAAAATTAAATCAAGTCTAAAAATTAATATAATTCTACCTAAAAAGAGGTACCTGCTCACCTTATGAGCAGCCAGCTACAGAATTAGCACTTCAAAAAGTAGCCACACATATTCAAACGCAAGATTTAATAAAATATATTTTTTTGCTCTGGCAAAATAACTGTTTTATATTTGCCCTGGCAAAAAATTGCGGTTTTGGCATTTTCTTTCAAAATGTTCGTTTTCGAAAATGTTAATAAAATGTAAATGTTCTTATTGTATTCATTTTGGGTTATGATAGCCAAGAGATTTATTTTATTTGATTGTTCAAAAAAATCAACAGCTCTTATTTATAAATAGTTCTTAACTTAAAAATCTAACTTAATTATCTTTACTTACTAATCTTTTTTGATTTCCTAGACCTGTGTAATCTTAATATTACCTTCAAAACTAAATAACTATCTAAGTAGGTAGGTTAGGTAGTAATTGTTTTGTATTCGTAAGTTTGGCAATTTGATTTCAATGCCATTGATTCATCTTCACGCACACCTAATTGGACATGGGTATTACAAAACTTTAGCTACTAGCTATTCAGGGTATATAAATGAGACTAGGTAACTCCTGACCACTTAAACGATATCACCAGACAGTTACTCTCATTTCGCACTGAAAATACTAGTTTTCTTTTTGGAAGCTTTTAATTTTGTCATTTTAAAACATATCTCAAAAAAAATGTTGGTGGTATTTGGGGTTTTAGATTTCAACCTCCTTATAAAAGTCCTTATCTCCCTTAATACCCTAGGAAAAGCGCTTTTTTTCATTAGGATACTGTTGTTTAAGTCTGTGCTCTGTTTTCGGTAGTACACACTGTATAAAATATCGTGTAATCCCTTTGGTGAATAGAGTTTATGTTAGCGCCACCTTGTAGTAGAAGTTTAAAGTTCATATTCTAGAAACGTTTTCATGAGTCACGCACTGCTTGGCCATATTACTTATAATTTTGCTTTTACGAATAAGTTTGAGTTAGATTGTGTAGAGGGCGTTTGACGCTGAAATAATAGGACCCTACTTTTGACTATAACTAGAGACTTTTATATTTTATAACTAGATTTTATCAGTATTTTATATTTTCTAGTACTGCGCTCCAACTAAAAAATATTATATATATTTTATATATCCAACTATGCCAGACGAGCCGTGGCCGAAGATTGCCAAAATCTGGGTCCCGAACAGAAGACAGCCACTTTATTTCACGTGGCTGTCATCTATTCGGGGTAGAGATTGCGGATTCCCACATCATCATGAAATGGGCCCAACGATTAGAAAACAGAGAGGAGTGGTAGGAGGGGAGGCTTTTTAGCTGCAATTGGACAGTGTTATGAATGTGAAATATTTCAAAATATTTCCTTAACGGCTGAATCGATTTGAATGATATTTAGAAAAGGCATAGTTCGTGGCCTAGAAAATTAGACATAGGCAACTTTTTACCCGGGTATTACGGCAAAGCTTTGGGCAGTGGCTAACTAGTGCTTAATATCGTAAATGACAAGTGTCGTTTTATAGTTGTTTCTAGTCGCATACAGGTGGCGCTGTGTCATAAGGCTAAATGAAAAAGCTAAAAGTGTGGCTTTTATTGTTTACAGTGCCATCTAGTAAGCGCTAGGGAGCTAAAACAGCCTGCTACATAAAAGTGTTTAGTTGGAGTGTTTAGTTTCTCAGAAGAACTTACGAGTACTTATATACTTTAGAAATACTCATATTATATTGATTCAAGAATTGAGAAGTAAGTTACACTATACTTAGTTACAGTTTGTTTAACAAACCCCTGTCCGCTCTAATGAAGGCGTATTCCTACTAGCATAATATTCGGATAGGACAAATACTATGCAGAGATTATTAAGAATCAAAAAACAATTTTTCAAAATTTTAAAACAAGCAGCCCCTAGGACTTGTGGCAAATAAAACCACCTTGAAGGCATTGTATAAAAATTTATTGCAAAAAACGTCTAATTCAATATCTCAATTTTTAAGTCAAATTCATTAATTCATTAAAATCACAAGAATCACTTAGAAACGGCTATTTTATCTACTGCCTGGTACTCCGCGACCGAGAAAAGCAAGAAAACAAGGCTGGTAATTAGTTTTTATGAACATTTTTCATTTTTATCGAGTTGGAGTATTTTAAATCCCAAGAGTAAAATCAATTCCAACCCGAACATAAATGGTAAAAGCAACGCTTATAAGTACAGCCTGTATATGTATGTCTAGACGGCATACATATACAGTGTACTCTGTGGCGCAGTGGACGAAAGCCCGCCTGAGACGCAGAAGGTTGCGGGTTCGAATGTTTGTATCTATAAATATTTGTCTCCTGATCTGGGTGTTTTCAATGTATATGAATGTATTTACAAAAAAAAATGTTTATAATGAATCATGTAGTTCCCATAACACAAGCTCTGCTTACTTTGGAGCTAGATGATGCTGTGTGGAAATGCCCATATAAGTAAAATAGGTAAAAAAATAACAAAACACGGACATTTTATACTGAAATAAGTTTAATAAATAGGTATAATAATACTCATCACATTCACACGACATTAACACACTATGATACAATAAGTTACAATTGACTTTTGCCAGGCAAACTCCGCACCTAGTTAAAATACTTATAATTTTCCTACCATTGTACCTATTCTACAATATTTATTTCACTACGACCTTCGTCCACATAATACCGAAACAGACTGCAAACATTTTGGAGTTACAACGCTAAATTTGAAAAAAGTTTCGAGAGTAGAATCAATGTAGCATTTTACTTTTTATAACTAACTTGGCAAACAAGCATACGGCCCACCTGTTGGTAAGCGGTTACCGTAACCTATAGACGCTTGCAACACCAAAGGTACTCACGTGGTGCCGACCCTGAGACGTGAAAAGTATCATGTGCCTGTAATTTCACCGGCATCCAAACCCTTTAAACCGGAACACAGCAAACCGAGCATTAAGGAGGATATATATTTTTTTTTCATACAGAATTTTATGTCCTAAGTTTCTACCTTTAGACAAAATTTTGTGGCTTAAATCTTAATTGATTTAAGCCACAAAATTGTGGCTGTCATCTTTTTCGCTATCTACATGATTTCGATGTTTTCTTTAAAATGAAATTGTATTTTCTGAACTACATTGTATATGACACATGTACGTGTTTTGCATTACTGAACCATATTGTATTTGACACATGTACGCGTTTTGCATTACTGAACCACGTTGTATTTGACACATGTCCACGTTTTGCATTATTGAACTATGTACCTATATTAAAGATTAAATAATCGAAAAAGTTCTCATTTGTTTTTCTATTTACAAAATATTATAATCCAAAGATGTGGATTTACTTGTAAAACAAACATTTCTTCTGATAGCCTCCGTATAACATTAAATAAGTTATTTTTGCGAAATTATTAAATTAAGTATTTCGATCATCTAATGCTGCGACCTGAAATTTAGAGGGTAGGTAGATTTCTTATTAGTGTGCAGCGGTGAGAAAGGATTTACCTAAATTCCACCCCATTTGTGTAACGACTTTAGGAAGGTCAAATTGCGTGATACAACCTAAGACCACCATTGGAGTTACACAAAACTATTGCAAAGAAACATTTTAATCGGAAAAGCCGTTTCAGAGATAAATGGTTGGTAACGGACAAATGAACAAGCTCTTGCAGCAAAATCATATACATTCCACTGGCGACACGGATAGAAAAGGTGTGACACTTATCATTTTTTTATTCAAAGATTCAGTGGCAGAGTATCACTCTTCAGTCTTATTACATAAGTGGCTTATTTTAATTGAGGTCGACTCTAGGCCCTATTTCTCAAAATACAAAAAAAAATATGTTTTATAATCCGGCGTATTAACATCCAGCCAAAACAGTTTAACAAAAAACCTTTTTGTAATTTGTAGTAAAAAAATTGGCGTTAAAAAAACCTAACAATCTAACCTACTTATTCTCATCTGTTTACAATATGGCTAAAATTTGGCAGCCCTTTTGTTAAGGCTTGACGTCAATACGCCGGATTATAGAACAGCAAGCGGCTAGACTGTTAACTAAAAAGCTAATTAAGTTAGTTGGCTGCAACATATTGTATTCACCAACCACTAACTTATGGGTACAAATTTACACGAAATTTTACAAAATGGACGCGGCAGGAACAAGCTTAGCTGAGAATCTGTTAGGGTCCGGTCAAACTGAAGCGGTGGCCACGCAAACTTTGATAACCATCGCCACTGCTACCGCGTCAGTTTGATCGAACCCTTAGTGACACTTACTCTCAACACAAGTGTCGACACTAGTGTTGATGGGTCTACACGACAACGCTGTTAAGTCTAATCATAAGCGACACTGATTAAGTTAGATATGCTTAGTGTTGCGACAGTGTACGTAGCTACAGACATCGTCACTGGGTCTATATACACTTATTTTTTTTAACTGGTCCTTAGCTAAACATTGTTTTGTTTTCGACTGTTAATGTGAAATGACTCATAACAGAAAAAAAAGCAGTGTTTAGTTACTAAACTTAAAAAAAACTTAATAAGTAAGGTCCTAAGTATCTATTATCGGGACGTGTGTTTGGAGTTTTAGAGAACCTGATCATGCAACTTAATACCAAATCGTCATGAATTAAAAAAAAAACTTTACCTAATAGCAGACAAGGTGAATTATGTTACCCATAATAATACATAGATACTTTATACGTACTTATTTGCTTATATCGAACCATAAACTTTTTACAGAAAAATCTTATAAAAATCTAGTTTTTACGCGTTACGAAAATATTTATGCTTCAGTACCTATGTGCAGGTATTATTTCCATTTTGAGATCCACCACTTGGAATGTCTTTCGCTAAAGCCTCTTCTGGTAGATCTGGTTTTCACGGAGCTGGACATCCTGCAAACAATTTGTAGCAAATATTAAAACCTCCAACTTATTGTTTTCCATCGTCTATTAGACAAGTGAACCCATCATCATTATCAGTCCACATTATTTGATTGCTTGTCAAAGTTCACGTAAATGTACTGATCAAAAACTTACTTAAGCAATTCCCTTTGAAGAAAATGATGGTACAAATCAAAGAAAACATCAGATAGTTTAAGTCGTTGTGCTCTATATCTAGAGCACTTAAAACTGCAGATGCTGAGTGTTACAATACATATTTAAGCAAAAATTATAGGTTATTCGACCTATTTAAAAGGACAACTTTTTGACTTTCATGAGTAGAATTACCCTTTACGACTTTGTTATTCGACTTATTTTTTAGGACAACTTGTTCAGACTTGAACAACTGGGCAGTCATTCTGCACTGCTTGGGATAGTACTACTTTATCTATGTATAGTAGGACCTCTGTGGCACAGTGGGCGAAAGCCCGCCTGAGACGCAGAAGGTTGCGGGTTCGATTCCCGTCGCGGGATAAATGTTTGCATCTGCAGATATTTGTCTCAGGTCTGGTTGTTTTCTATATATAATAAGTATGTATTTACAAAAAAAATGTAAGTATATAAAGTAGTATATCAGTCATGTAGTTCCCATAACACAAGCTCTGCTTAATTTGGGGCTAGATGATGCTGTGTGAAATTGTCCAGCATTATTATTATTATATTAATAAATAGGTATTGGGACAAAGTGTGCTCCATTCCAAACAGCCGCCGTCAAAATACTAATATAATTTAATTTCTGTATTGTGATGCAAAGCATCGTTTGTCACTATTGTCCGTATAACGGATTCAAATATCGTGACAAATCGATCCATGTATGCGAAACAGGTGGTCATCCTACTTTAATATTGTAATACGAAAGTATGGATGTTTGTTGCTAATAATCTTCATAACGGCTCAATTGATTTGGTTGAAAATCGGAAACAATATTTTTCAAGACCTAGAATAGCACATAGGCTACTTTTTATATAGTTAACACACGGACGAAGCCGTGTGCAGAGGGTAGTCCGACATGTTTGGCTAGATGGTAAAATTGCCTATTTAACGGCCAACTTTTTATCCCGGAATCGGGCGAAGCCGTGGCAGAGGCTAGTCTGACATACACACATCACAATAAGTTTGCTAACATTTCGAAAAATTGAAATATTTTCCATTTCCTATTCATCGTTTTCCATTTTTTTTACGTTTCGTTTTTTTACGTACAAATTATAGAAATAAAATGGGTTGTTTTTATTCTGAATGTTATATTTTAACAAGGAAACAAATCGTTTAATCATTTAAAAAAAAACATAATATATGTAAAGTTTGAAAAACGTTTGTAATAAGTTTTTAATGTGTGTATTTGGCAGATGGCCATCCTGGTCATATTATAACAGTTATTATTTTAACAATAGTGGTCATAATAATAGTGTTGGAACTAGGCAATAAATCAGTGACAGTAAAAGAACAGCTATTGCGCCTAATCTCCTTTAAATCAAATGGTATATCAAGAGATGTCATGTGGATATATATTTTAACCGGTTCATAAGGCAAAGACCTACAGATATCAGGATGGTCTTATCAAATAGAACATCTTTGGATGGCGTTTTAACCGGTTAGCCAACAAGTTCGCCAAACCAACATCCGCTATGGAGTAAAGGTTCTTAAATAAAGGCACGAATCGGATGTCGCAGTGTAAGCCCGCCACCGATGATACCGATGATATTGAAGGTGGATCAAGACCGTTCATGACGACCGACAGCTGGATGTCAATACGCCAAATTAGAAAACAGCACTGTTTTGTAAAGCGGTTAAATACTAAAAGATTTTTAGTTTTGGCTACGACATAAACACAGTTATCGAAATTTGCATTTAACACATGATTTTAAAAATACACACTCAGTGCATACATCTTTGTGGGTACCAATCAGAGGGTAGTCAAAGGCACGTCCAAACATTATATTTGGCTCGCGTTTTGCAAGTAGTTAGCATTCCAGTTGACAGATTGCAAGCCTTTTGCCGCAATGAAAATCGCCTACGTGATTTGATTCAATGAAATAGCCGTATTTAGATAAGTCGTAGATCATAAGTTGTGTAATGATTCTATTTCGTCATAGTATTCTAGGACACTATGAAACTGTACAAAGCAACTTACTACAAACGCTGCAAGCTATCTCGTCCGTGTTATCGCCGCATCCGTCTCTGCCCGAACATGAAACCGCTGTACTTCTGCATCTGCCGTTGCCGCATCGCATTGGACAGAAATCTGCAGCTCGCCATCTGAAACAAAAGAATAGTTTTTACTATGTCATCTTCAGGAATCTAAAGCCCACGAACTAGTTTTTTTATACAGACCACATGGTGACCACACAATTGTGATGTAGTCCACAAATGGACCGAAATTAGGCAAAAATTGGCTCATGTGTTCTGTAGGTATATGTTTTGTATGTGTAGTTTTGTTTTATGTATATGTAGGTAAAGGAGCTGCTTATATCGTTGAAAATCGTACAAGTAGGTCCATACAGTGTCTTCTATAAGTTATAAAAAGTAAAGCCAACAAGTACCATAACACTCTCTAATAAATTGTGGCCATAAAACCTATCTAAGAATCAATCTTGAAGTCATACAAATAAATTTTCAATCGAATTATCCATTTCGGAAATACATGATAAAAAAATAAATAATGCTCGACATTTTCATGCAGAATCTAGCCCCAAACTAAGCAGAGTTTGTGTTATGGGAACTACATGACTGATTATATAATAATAATAATAATAAATAATGCTGGACATTTTTACACAGCATCATCTAGCCCCAAAGTAAGCAGAGCTTGTGTTATGGGAACTACATGATTGATATACTACTTACATAGTTTTTTTTTGTAAATACATATATATTATACATAGAAAATACCCAGATCCCGAGACAAATATTTGTAGATGCAAACATTTGTCCCGCGGCGGGAATCGAACCCGCAACCTTCTGATATACTACCTACTACTTATATACCTATTTTTTTGTATATACTTACATATTATATAGACCCGAGACAAATATTCAGATGATGACAACAGACAAACAAACAAATAACCCCAAACTGCAAATTCATATAAAGATCTTAATAAAACCGCTATAACAGATTTTATGGGCTTGATTGTGGAGAGGCAAACACATTGTTTCCGCAACAAAACGAAACATCTGGACAAACACTAGACCACGGATAGTACAATGTTACGCTGAGGTCAAATATTTTGTCAATGCCGTTATGGGTCACACGTGGTGGGTGGGTTAGGAAATTTTCTCAGAAACCGTTACCTTTTTGAATTTCCTTTGATATTCCTTTGGCAATGTACCGGTGTACCGTACCGTATGAATTCCACGTATCTAATTTTTGCAGATTTTATGTTTTTTTACTAAAATGGATTCCACGCAAAACCAGGTTTGTGGTACGTGATTTGTGAGAGATAGGATATATATATTTTTAGTTCCACATATTTGGCTTTCTAATCTGATGAAAAATATTATTTTTTTACAGGAAAATATGCAGCTCTTGCCTTGAAACTGTCATGTCTAAGAATACGAATACACGAATCGATTTTCGGAATTTTTGTAATTCGTTTTAAGTGGGGGTACTTTATAAAATAAAAACTATAGTATACGAACATCGTTTTTAGTAGAAAGAGGATAAGTCCCATATTCATTCGCCTTATTTGATAGTTTCTAGTTTTTCTCGTGATTATGGTGCGTGCATGCAACTGTCCCGTCCGTTCACTCGTCTAACAATAACATCCACCAAACAAGTTAATTAGTACAAAATTTATAAAAAATATAAAATTTGAAAAAAAAAAGTGTAATATGCTTGGTCGGTGGAAAATTGCTCTATTTTAGCGACAATACTTATCTATGAACCATCCTTGAAATCGTAAAAATCGATTGCAAAAAAACCGCATTTCAGACTAGTCCTTTCGGAGATAATAACAGACAGACATACAAAATTTCAAACGGCAAACGCATATATAGATTTTGATTTATATATTTATCTAACAAACTCAGTAGGTACAATAGTAAGTTATCAGTATCTTAGTGTCTAGACAACCTAACATAGGTATTAGGTTTGTCTAGACACTATTAGGTTCTCGAAGTGTTATTAATCCTATTAAAACCGAAATAAAAGTGCACAGCAAAAACATGATTAACAACTCCTTACGTGGTAGAAAAAAAATCACGATTTTAGTTAAAATTTGCTTAAAATTTATATTTTGCTGGAATATTGACAAAAAAATTACTTAGAATTTGGTGTAAATTTATATATTGCTGGAATATTGTCAAAAGAATTACTAAGACTTGGTGTAAATTTATATTTTGCTGGTATATTGTCAAAAAGCTTACCTTGATTGTTCATTGCACAGATGTGAAGGCTCGTCCGAAGCGTCCTTGCATGAGATGATGGCGTTGCAGAACTCATACTCAGGCAGACACTCGCCAGAATTGCAACGGAAAGTGTGCCGCGGACATCTGGAATCAACACCATACAGAATGAGAAGCTCAGCAAGTGTTGGTTAAAAGTTGTGATATAAGTTAAAATGAGATGGGACGCGCAGAGGTGCGGGTTGGATTCCCGTTGCGGGACAATATTTGCATGTTCTGCTGATATTTGGTTGTAGTTACCGTGATACGTGACGTCACAGGGAATCCTAGTGTGGAGTCATGACTATGTTCGTGTCTGTTGGGTGTTTATTGATTTTAGCAATTTTTTATGTTGTATTTACCATTGACTATTGCGGCGCCCTCTAGTGACTTGTGCCGATAAAAAATGGATTGCAAAAATCCATAAGTTCTTAAAGTCAATACAGGTTGCGGGTTCGCCGGCGGAAAAATATTTGTATTATCTGCAAACATTTGTCTCGGGTTTGGGTGTTTTCTATGTATAATATGTATGTACAAAAAAAAATATTAAATAGAATATCAATCATGTCGTTCCCATAATAAAGCTCTATTTAGGTTGGGGCTAAATGATGCTGTGTGAAAAATGTCCAGCATTATTGATTTATTTATTAAATAAGAGAAGAGTCGTGGCAGTATGGTGAATATTTGGATTTTATAAGAACTATTATTACTAGTAATCATTCATTTATTTCAACAACACAGTAAAATACACGTACAAATGCAGGGTCATAGCATAAATACCTCATAAAAATCTAAATAAATATTTCTAGCACGTAGTGACTGCGACGTGGGAGCGGCTGGGTTCGGTAATCGACCCCGGAAACGATAGACGATTCCCTTCATCAGTCAGTAGTGAGTTGAGGCCACAGATCTTTCTTCATGAAGGTCGATTGGAGTTCGGTCGGCATTCTCACCACGAAGGATTTGAAAATGACCCGGTGACGTGACTACAACCGTGCGACCCACAGCCTTAATGGAGGAGGTAATGCACGTTTTCTATAAAATACTTTTTTTATACCTACTATTAGGTATGTCTACCTTGCCTACTCAGTTGGACATGAGTGGTAAATGCTGGATAATAATAATGCTGGACATTTTTCACACAACATCATATAGCCCCAAACTAAGCAGAGCTTGTATGATGGGAACTACATGACTGATATAGGTACTACTTATATACTTTTTTTTTCGTAAATACATACATATTATACATAGAAAACACCCAGACGCGAGACAAACATTTGCTAATCATACAAACATTTGTCCCGCTGCAGGAAACGAACCTGCAACCTTCTACATCTCAGGCAGGCCTTCGCCCACTGCGCCGCAGAGGTGGTCGGATGAGTATTGTATTTATTTTAGTCCTATACTACCAAAGCAGTGTTGACAACGTAAAATAAAACGGTAAATATACCCTGCACAATCTCTATAGTTATTAGCGATGCTATGCCTTGGTGGAGCAGCAATGAGCTGAGATAAGACGTTTTTTACCCATACCACTGCAGCATAGACTGTCGTCGTTAGCACTGGTTAGAACTCACGTATCATACTACTGTTTGTACTATACCTGTTTAACACCTTTTATTTTTGTTCTGTTTTTTCTTGTAATTTCTCCTCGTATGTGTCTTTCTTGTCTGATATCGGTATGTCTTGAATAAAGAATTTACCTTATAGATACTTACCCTCTACGTTTTGTTGTGTGGCAGTTCCTCTCGTCCTCTCCTCCAGGGCACTGCGCGGTGCCGTCACATCGCGCAGCGCGGGACACGCACGGCGAGCCGGGCCCGCCGCAGCGGAACGAGTTCATCGGACAAGGCTCACCGGAACCATCTGAAAGACGGAATATCAGTTTGACCTCTTTCGAAGATACCAGGCAGACGTTTGAATATTAATGCGAATGGAACTAATAGACAGACAAGTATCTGTGATTACCAGGCAGATCATCGGATGATATTCTGGAAGTAGAAGAAACTGACGGGTGGTGTGTTGATCTCTTTCAAAGGTACCAGTCAGTTGTTTAGATATTGTGAAGGCGGAGGAAACTAATAGACGAGAATGTGTGATGAGATCTATTTTCTAGATCACCAGATGGTCGGATGTTATTCTGGAAGTAGAAAGAACTGATGGAAAAGATAGGACTCTTGTAAAGATCACCAAGTAGACCACCCAGCCAGATGTTCGGATGATATTGTAACGGTAAAAGGAACTTATATGCGGAAAAGTGTGAGTAGATCTCTTGAATTAATCACCATGTAGACCACCAGCTTAATGGTCCGATGTAAAGTGGAATAATCTAAAACTAAAATACGGAAAAGTGTAAGTGGATCACCAGATAGAACACCAGCTGAATGGGTTGTATGATGTTGTGAAAGTGAAAGGAAATCACTTGAAATTACTACAGATATCTTAACTATCTTCTTTACTCACAGCTTAAAAAAACTTTAGTTATTTAGCTTTTGGAAATCTCCCGGCGCTAGAGGTCGCCGTGCCAAGTCCCGTCGTGATTTATATTTTTGGGTTTTATAAAATGATTTAGCCTACCTTTCTTTAATCCCTCACACTTCTCGTCAGAACCATCCGGGCAGTCCTTGCGACCGTCACAAACGAAGTACCAGCTTATACACGCACCTGTCGACCGGCACTGAAACGTAAACAATCTACAATTTATCACGGACACTTACCATCAGGCGAGGTGACACAATAATCGGGCACTTAACATCAGAAGATGCGTTAACATTGTCAACAGTGCTTCTTATTAAAAAAACATCTCTGGAAAGATACATACCTGGATCCTTTTTTAGTGTTAGTGTGTGTGTCAAATAAAATGTATTTTCTTTCTTTCTTTCTATAATATTACCTACTGCAGTATATTTTACACCAAATCACTTAACGTGCTAAAACATCATGAGGAAACCATCTGTCATGGGTTACCGTTCCAATAAACTACAATGAGCTTGCAACCTGTCATATGGAATACAGTGACTTTTCATAATCTTGTCCTTATCCCACATTACGTGGGGGTCGGCACAACATGTTTTCTTCTTGCACTTTCCTCTATCAGCCGTCATGTCAGTACTCACTTCTTTCTCAACCATGTCATTCTTCACACAATCAATCCATCTTTTCTTTGGCTTACCTCTGCTACGTGCACTCTTGTTTCATCAATCCCTTTGGTTACCCAACACTCCGATCCATAGAATACGACAGATCTTATAATCGTTTTGTAATTTTTTCCTTTGAGCCTAAGGAGCATTCGTGGATTACAATATGTAGTTCATGTAACCTGTCGCCATTTCATGCATCCCGCATTTATTCTGTTACTCCCATCCCTGTCTATCTCGCCATCGTTCTGGATTAATGAGCCGAGGTACCGAAAGTCGGAGCAAACTGACAGGGATACACCATCTAATAAAATAATCTCAATAGGAGTAAAATTGGAGGGGCCATCGAAATAAAGCAGAACAGATGTTCAGTTTTCTTTCTGCTGATCTTCAGACCGACACTCTTAGTGAAATACGAGTACAATTCTAAACATGGGCATGTGCCAATAAATATAATGTTTTATATTTGGTATCTTCACGGATCTACGTACTGCGTATGGTCTGAGGATATATCCATTAGCAGTAAAGAAATATAGATAAATATATCGTCCTAGTTGACTTTATTTTTTGATGAATATAACTAAGTACATACCATGGCACAAGAAAAAATGAATAAAAATGTAATGGAAACTTTCGGTAGTCAGTTTTTACCGTTTGAAGGAACTTGGGAATACAAACTCAACGATGGTAATTTAAGCAATGTGTATTCATTCATGCATTATTGCATCAGCCTTTGATGTCCTTAAGAACAGACATTCTAGCTTACAAATAGTTTGCACAAATCTAAATGGTATTGATACCGTTACCCAAGCATTGATTATACTAACGACCGTGATAAATTTTATGAGCTTGTCGCAGATGAACGAGGCTCCTTCGTTTGTATGATTACTAACAAATCTCCATATTGCTTAAAATTTTCATAATATTCAACTAGGTAGAAGCTTATTCTTGGAGTAAGTATTTTCCCAAAGAATATTACATGCATTTCACACTATGTACTGTTTTTTTATTCGGACACAGTAGACAAAGTGTGTCATGGTAGGCATCAAAGCACGTATTTAGAAAATACTTACTTGGAATGTTGCAGGCAAACATCCCCTATTTCTCGCTGAGCAAGCAGAGGTAGAGTTGTTTCTGTACGCACAATCGCATCGTTTGTTTGCACATTTAGAGTAAGGATCCACTACTTGGCATTGTGAATCGTTTTTGCATGCGTATCCAAGTGAAGCCGGGCCCTCATCCTCTATTCTGGAGCGGAGTTTATCTGTAAACGAATGCGATGTATTACCCTCACCACCAATTGTGAAAAAAAAATGCATATGAAAAGGCAAATCAAACTATTTTTTTTAGATAGAGTAAACCCCTTTTTTGACTTACCTTTCAAAGTCGATTTCTTCTTATGCCCGGTCTTCTGTGATTTCCGTTCAGTAGTTTGCTCCTTGGCTGCATTCTTCTTGTTATGCTTTTTGTCCACAGATGGCTGCGTGACTACTCTATAAATCGGTTGATCGTTTGCATGTAAATTGGCTGTCAGCTCGTCCACGCCTACTATTGCAATATCACCATCTTTTCGGTTTGAAACGTGCTTTGCTGGTTCAACTGTCGGTACTTTTAAAACAGCTTGCATTAGTGGGCTATCTTCTTCAGTACTCAACACATCATTCGAGTATGGAAATTTACTTGGTGACACATTGTCCGTCTTCTGAGTTCCAAACGGATCTTTCGGTTGCGGGTACAGATTTGCAGTTGGTTTTGGAGCTTTATTTGGAACTTCTGTTACGGGATTATTGAAGAAGTCGAAAGCTTCTTGTTCGGCAACTACAGCTTCAGTAGCATACGGTGGAAGTCTAGTCATTACACATTTATCTCCACTTTGCCTAAAGTTGGTGCCACATGCACACCTCCCGAAGAGATTTAGGATGACAAATTCACAGCGACTTTCCTTATCCCACAGCCGGCAATGTTCATTGCTGTAGCATACGTGACCAGGCTGAGCCGCTGCAAAACATAACGTTTCATTACAGTTTCTATATTTGCGGTGGATCATTGAAAGCCAATTGGACGTGGAAAATTAATGCACCAATTGCTTGACCTCGTGATGCAACGGGTGGTTGACGGCAATTTTCTTGGCTGGCCATACGGTCTACTATCACATGCTCTAATAGCTACCGAGGTACAGTTGTAAATTTCTCTAAGTGTGTCGCGTGTAGCTTATTACTATATTAGTCGAAAAGGTAAAATATTTGTAGTAAAGAAGATTTGTTCTTCTCATAGAACCTGACTACAAAGCACGCATTCCACAATACTAAAGTGCTTGATAGGTATCCGATAAATAATTGTGACCATTGTTTAATAAAGTTCGTGTTGTGAATATACATCCATACAGATCATTCTTGCAATATTCATGGTAATTTATCATTGGGAAAGGTACTCGTAGTAATACACAGCACGCAATATTTGTAATTGAAGGCGACGACCCTAATACTTGCGATGAACATTGTCATAAAAAAATGACCCGATATACTGACGAATTACTCAAACCAACTGACAAGTTAATACCATAAGATTAACCTGTAAAATACTAGGCATTATTTCATGCGTCTGGGAACTCTATGCTAACGGGCCTTTCGAGATACAATTTCTTGATTTGAACTCCTGACCTTATCCGTAAACAAGCATTCAACTAATTTCATTCGGTTAGGTGCCTAGCGGCAATTATTCTCTTCCATGTGCGTTAGAGTTGCTCTCCTTATTCAGTAACTGAACCGTATTTATGATTTGCAAAAAAACGAGGTCAGCAAGGAGTTAAATGCTGGTACCGTTTTGTTATAAGTACAGATATCAACAATTATAGGCACCATTCCGTAAGGTGCTCGCGAGTTTGACATGAAAGTGAAGAATTTGAAACAGTTTACGCAGAATTTCTCACAGTAGAGTAGAATCATACCCACATTATGTCTGAGTAAGGTTCTCATGAGCTTTTGGATTTGACAGAACAATCGCCTCATTTTTCTCAGAGAATTACAATATATCGCGGTAATAGGCTCTATTAAGCGAGCTTCTACGCCATTGAACAAAGGGCTTATTATCGACTTTGGGATTCTTTATGGCCTCTAAAGCAATGACGATTTATTCGTCTAGTGGGTGTGTAGTTAGTATACATACCGTTATAAGAAATCTGCCTTACTATTGTACAAAGCCTAGAATTTTTAGTGAAGCTGATCTAGGGTTGTTTGCATCTGTCAAAGCCTCATCTGCAATGATCTAGTTATTGGGCAACGACATCGAAATTGAAACTTTCTTCTTCCCGTTCGATAGAATTACACGCTTTACTCGTTTCGACCCAGTACCTACTCCAGCCGTGACCTGACCAATTTGACACGAGGCAATCGAAATGATTTGATGAAAACAAAATGTATTATAAGTAATGAAGTTTCTTCTGGAAATTCTAATGAAATTTCTTGCGGAAATACTGATAAGAAACCCAGTTAAGAAATGCAGATATTGTTTGAAATCGTTTCGTATTGCTTCAAACATTAGTACATCGGTGCACCATCCTTATATCCTCTGTCGATAAAGGCTCTCCTTTATCTAGTAGTATTTCAATAAAAATAATACTTGTAGAATATTAATGAAACCTATTTTGTAGTATCACTGCTATAAATCGGGTTTGCAAAAAAAAAAATGTGAATAAGTCAGCTGTTGTACAAGGAAACTACTGATGAGTGCAGGAAGATCATTCGATAAAGTATTTCCAGTAATCGATTGGTTCCTGCTTGTATCACGTCTGTATGACACTTTGGATTGGAAAAGATTAATAGCATCGTTACGCTTTTTGAACAACCAATAAAGGTGTTCCGCTAAATGTTACACTTTTCCTTTTGTTTGCATTTGCAATCGTGATATTTAAAACAGTTTTTACAATAAAAGAGTATTATATTAGTCTGTATTGTAGAGCAATGCTGTAGTTTATGATTATGAGCCTATTTGAATTATTTAAATACGTCTTCCGACTAATACTAACAAATATAATTGAACAGCAAGATATAAAATATTACATGATGTAGTTATATACACAACGAAAAGAAACGTTTATATTTAACAATCTTATATAAAATATGTTAATTCCTATGATAGGCAGCCACTTGAGCTTAGCTGATGAGTTAGTTAGATCTAACCTAAACTTACTTACGTAATTAGCTAATCGTGTGGCAAGAACTCTATAGCAAGTAAAATTGTACCTGCTACCAGATGTAATATAATTTACTACATCGTTAACCATAATTATGTGCGCTGCTATCTATTCCTCACTCTACATTTCTAGGAGTAACAAATCAAAGGTTTTTCATTTCAATGCCATTGCAAATAATTAGAAAAATTACTTACGCGACAGACACGTGTGCTTCCTGAATTGCAGATGTCCGTCGGAGCAGCGACATACGCCTTCCAAGCAAGCGCTGTAGGCCACCTTCAGTGTACACTGCTCCGACACCACGCATTCTGATCCGAGTAGAGTAGCTGCAACATGAAAACAAACGGTCAAAATATCACGAAAATTATTTCATCCAGCTGTTTTCTTTAATCACCCAACGTTCTGAAAAGCTGGCAGAAGAAGCTTGTACCTACAGCATAAAATATATAAATAAATAAAGCTGGACATTTTTCACACAGCATCATCTAGCCCCAAAGTAAGCAGAGCTTGTATTATGGGAACTACATGATTGATATGCTAATTATATACTTTTTTTTGTAAATACATACATATTATACATAGAAAACACCCAGATCCCGAGACAAATATTTGCAGATGCAAACATTTGTCCCGCGTGGGAATCGAACTTAACATAGCTTAACATATTTGTTATAAACTCCTATCTGTCTCAAATTAATGTCCAAATAATGTAGACGAAAATGCAGTTTTGAGATGCCCATAAAAATTGTAATCAAACTGTTATCATGGCACGATTGGTGTTGAACTAAAAACATAAATTTTCAATAAAATTGAGACACTTTTTGCTTGGAGATCGGAGACTTGCTCATTGTAATTCAAACTTATTAATTTCCCTTTGAACTTAGCTATGGATTTTATGCACCCTCACTTATTTTCTCTCTCTCCCCCGAATTTATTGAAGATCACATTTAGAATCTGATCATCATCTTGATATTTTAGTCAGGATCAATAAACCCTCTCCAGTTTGCCACAAATAAAGGCTCACGACTTGATATACTTGACTCATATTTTGTGGATTGTGTAGGTATACCGTTCGGTAGTCAAGTTCTGTGAGAATATATCTGTTGACACACTCACAAAGCATGTTTGTATTATACAATTATAAAAAGAATACGTGTAAAGGGCTCTATCTATTTGTTAAATTGTAAAAACAATACCCACTTAGCTCTATGGCTGCAGTGTGCTAAATTAGCACTGCTAATGGTAGGCTACAAGGGTTCACGACCTATGGGCGTGTGCGACCCTATTTTATTTCAAGTTCAATGGGTGTGGTCCACAATTTGCATCGAATGGACTAGGTTCAACAAGTGATTTACATCCGACACTGTTTTTTGTGCAACTTATCGTGTTGCAAAAATATTACGAAATAACGGACTTGTAAGCCTGTGGTACTCTGTATCTGATTAATTCATTATTTATGTGCATTCGTAGCTAAATCTTTGATTATGTGAGTAAGTCGTGCTTTTGTTATCCTCCGATTCAATTTGTGGACGTAAATAAGCTACAAAATACAAAACAGTTATGATAAGTTTATTAGTTAAGTACTGTATTGTATTCCTTTTCATATTAATATAATATTCAAATTATCACGGTGATTATTTAAACCGATTGTAATGCGACTTTCAAATACTAAGCTATAAATAATAGTCACGCCATTATTTGTATGCAGACGGTAGTTTTAGGAGGTAGTTGGTTTATTTAATGCGCAGTATTTATTCAGTTTATTAGATAGAGGTAAACATCAAATTCCGTTTGAAGACATAATTAATTTTAACGATTAGAGCTTTTATGGCTCTCATCCATTTACAGTTGTGTTCGTTAGGGATTTAACATTTTAACACTCTTCTTTTCTCGAAATATCACTTCGAAATATCTAGTAGTTAATGACTCCATTAACACCGAAATATCAGTACCAAAAGAAAGTGAACAAGAAACCAAAGAAACAAAATGTATTGTATTGAGAAGAATTGAAAGTACCTTAATTCATACGGGATCGAAAATGAATAGGATCCGACAAACTATGAATTCAAATAAGCCCGGCATATCTTCGTTCGAATTCAAGCGGTAACTACCATTATTATTCTTTTAGTTATCAGTTTAACGATCAACTATTCTTGACACATTAATCTAAAAACGAGATACACTATACCGAATTAAACACTTGCGTTTATTACATTTGGCACGAAACAGACAACTGTGAAAGAGAATACGAAGTGCGTGACTTTTCGATTTTCAATTGAGATCATAATCCGTACAAAGTCAAGGTCGATTTGATTCAGCACAGTTGAAGGTTGAGGGGAGTGGAGCGGAATCGGTCTGACAGATGTGCATGGATTCTTGTTGTATTACCGTTTCAAAGTGTTGTAGGTACTAGCTTCCGCCCGTGGCTTCGGTTGCGTTGTACTAGGATTGTGTTACTATGCATATAACTCTATCAAAAGTTATAAAAAAAAATCTGACTCTACGATGTAATTGAGAAGTAAACTTATCTTAATTTTTGTATTTATAATTTCTCTATGATAGGATATTACTTGAATATAGAAGTATATCATTATAAAGCGTTAGGCTTCTTATATATTCATGTTCATACATAAAACACAGAAGCTTTTATCCACTTTATGTATTCGTCTCTAGTCTACCATGTATGAATCATTCATATCAATTTCAAATTCTCGTGTGCACCCTTTTAGTTTGCATGGCACCATCGACTAATGTTTCCATTTTCACACGAAAGCGACATTGCTTTTTTTAATCTTTATTTATTTATCGAGGGTTTGTTCACAATTTGAACATGCCACCCTCGGGAAAAGCGACACCTCTGTGGCGCAGTGGGCGAAGGCCCGCCTGAGACGCTGAAGGTTGCGGGTTCGATTCCCGACGCGGGACAAATGTTTATATTATCTGCAGATATTTGTCTCGGGTCTGAGTGTTTTCTATGTTTAATATGTACATTTACAAAAAAAAGTATATAAGTAGTATATCAGTCATGTAGTTCTCATAACACAAGCTCTGCTCACTTTGGGGCTAGACGATGATGTGTGAAAACGTCCAGTATTATTTAATATTTATTTAAAAGTACGTTTGTAAAGACGGACATCTCGAAGCCCAAAGGCAAAAACGAAACTCTTATTTCCTCATGTCTGTATTTTTTGTAGTTCGTGTGTCACAACCCTTATATCACAATGTTTCAAGATAAAATTTGGCTACACTAGCCGCTATTTACGACAGTAGGTACTGTCGTCTTAATTTTCCACTTGCAGTGCCTATCTGGGTTAATGTACGCAGAAACAGGTAGGTAGGCACTATTCTGTGCAATGCGCATAAAAGCTGTCATGTCACGCTTGCATGCCTTACTGGTTTTATGGATATAGGTATCCGAGAAGATCCTTAAATCTTATACCGAAGCACAAACGCTAAACGTATTTTGTAATGTTTAATTTTAGAGTGGAATATTCTGCTAACTTTTTACATAGGTTATAAAAATAGTTTCACCGATTGTACAATAACTTGTAGTTTAGTCACTATAAAGCTTTAGGAGTAATTGTTTGCTTTTTTATAGGTACATAGGACTATGGAAGTTCTCAATTCAATTACCAAAACTATAATATCTCTAGTAGTTGAGAGAAATACAATATGACGGAGCAGAAGCTCCAAGGTGGTCTTTAAAAAGTGTGACGTCAGCAATGCTAACGTCACTATCATCACCAGCATGCTGGTCGCTTATAGTTGATGACGAAAGTAAACTCCAGGAGATGTTCTTCAAATTTATTCTTGGTTGTACAGAGGTTTTCGAGGTCTGTACGGTCCGACGGCTCGAGCGAGAGTGAATCGTACTCGGTCCGTCGCCCGTATTTATGCAAAAACAAAGACAAAGGCAGGCAACTTGTGCGAACAAGCTAAAATTACCTGCGAGCATTAATCATTTAAGTTTACAAATGGTTTTGAAGGTAAACATGGTCAAAATAACAACTTGATTACGTAATTACCTAATTGTCATTTGATTACAACAATCAAATGATAACTAGCTATTAACTAATGATTTTACACTGTAATATGACAATCTAGGTGATGATTCGTTAAGTAACACGTGGTACTGCGCCGATGACTCATTGTAGAAGCAGAATAACGCCTTTGCGCCGATAAATATTTTTAAACAAATGCTTCTGAGGCAAAGGTAAAGGCAGAGCAGTCGTATGCAGTTTGCTTTAAAATAAAACAAAATTAAACAAGCCAAGCAGGTCCAAGGGCAACACCTACCAAGGAGCATAGCGGGACATATTCTCGTTTTGAAACTGGACGATAACTTCGGCCTCAAACAGACCATCGTCAACTAAAATCAGTTCCACAAATAAACCAGATGGATATTGTATGAGCGACTCCTTTAGAGGGATTTAGATTTATTATCATTAATCTCTATTGAATCTGTGGACAAAACTCTAGACGGCTAACTTACATTTTGTAAGTTAGATCATGTTTTCATGTAAATGCTTAAAAATAGGAAGTTTCGGATAAAGTTTAATTCATATTACAAAGTCGCGTAGAACCTACGTAAAGTACGTCAAGTGTAAAACAATGTTCTTGAAAGCTGTTACAAAGTTACTGGAAACTGATACGGCTGTATTTGTCACATAAAGTTAAATCCTTAGTTATTGTCCGTAAGATCTTAATATATTTAAATCGCTCAAGCGTGACACACTGACCAGAGAAGATAAATGACAAGATGACAGCACACATCTGGCTGATTTAATTTCTCCGAATGCCTACCAGACAAGTATAATTTGTATTATTTATTATTGAAAAAAAACAAGCTTTTAACTGTATTTTCCCATGATGGAGATCCTCAGATTCATACACAGTGCGTAGATCTTTGAGAATACTAAGTAAGGGGTAATCAGAGGCACGTTCAAACATTAATTTGGCCCATGTCCGATTTTTTGCAAGTAGTCAGCATTCCACTTGACTGGTTGCAAGCCCATCACCGCTTATCGGAACACTAACTAATGGCACATGCCTTCGAATGATTGGTTCTATTGGGTATGCTGGTTTCCTCAAGATTTATTCCTTCATTGTTTACAATTAATTAAAACGTACCGTATAAAAATGTAATCTTTGCAATTATTTAATATTTTATAGAGTTTATTTGTACTAGGTAATCGATCGAAGTATACCTATACTCAGCTCGACCCCATGTATAGTAGTAGGTAGAATACTAATGAACGAATTAATTTCGCCATTGTAGCTTGGCTACGGTAATGTTTTATCGTATTTCGTATCGTAGCATAAGTACCTACCTACTACGGTAGGTTACAAACCTCGTATGGTTGAAGGCCTCCGGAGCATCTGAACATATTCGACACAGGACCAAATTTAGACAAAAATAAGCAAAAAGATAAGACAAAAAAATAAGTCCTCTTAAATAAAAAAAATATAGCTTAAGTTTTAATTAGGCAGTCCGACAAAACTTTCTAAAAAAGTTTTCTCACAGTGATATGTTTTTGTTTCTTTTTCTAAATATATTTCCGCAAAACTATTTCATACTAGCTAACCCAACAGACGTTGTTCTGTCCTTGAATGTGACAGATTCAGGGGAAAAAAAAACAAAGTTAAACCAATAATATATTTTATTAACAGGATAAAATAAAAGCCGACTTCAAATAACGGGAAGTTGATAAAAAGTATAATATCATATTTCATCCTCAATTTTTTCACTCTTACGGGTGGTATTTTTCAATAAAATGTGTATGGAACTACCCTACAAGTATACCCTATGCAATAAACAAGGAATCATTAAAATCGGTTCACAATTGGCGAAAATATCATACAGACGAATTGAGAACCTACTCCATTTTCAAAATCGGTTAGAAAATAGGCAAATCGGCCGTTCTCAAGTGATGCACTTATCAACGAACATTTTAATTTATATCGACAGCATTGAATACCTTAAAAGGTCCGGATGATGGAATTATGATTATTGATAACATCAGAAGCGTGTTCTGGTGGACGACGGCCCCGTACGAACCTGGTTTGAAATGCCACCCAACTGGACCTACAGGTCGGAGAAGTGTGTTACGCGCATCAGCAAATGGTTCCTTACAACGCGTAGGTACCTAATCAATCGTAATTACACGCCATGACCATCAAGTGATTGAATAAATTGCTTTCCATAAATAGACAAACAAAAACCGTTGCAACTTAAACATTCTCAATGTCCACTGTATTCTAAAGAAGTAATTTAGAACTTATGCGACCTCTGTGGCGCAGAAGGCCCACCTGAGACGCAGAAGGTTTCGGGTTCGATTCCCGCCGCGGGACAAATGTTTGCATCTGAAAATATTTGTCTCGGGATCTGGGTGTTTTCTATGTATAATATGTATGTATTTACAAAAAAAAAGTATTAAGTAGTATATCAGTCATAGTTCCCATAACATAAGCTCTGCTTACTTTGGGGCTAGATGATGCTGCGTGAAAAATGTCCAGCATTATTTATTTTATTATTATTATTTATTTTTACTGTAAGAAGCCGAGTTGGCATAGTGGGCGGTACCCCGATTTTCGAACTGGAAGTCGATTATTTGAACACGGATGTGTACCAATTTTTTTACTCGAAAAATGTATGTGCGTCATGGAAGTTCGAAGACATGCGCTATCGGCTAGTGTCCCAATAGGCGGCGATGGGCTTGCATTCTGTCACGTAGAATACTAACTACTTGAAAAATGCGAGCATGGGCCAAATCTAAAGATTGGACGGGCCTCTGACTACCTCCTACTTTGTATCCTCAGAGATCTACTATCTGAGGATGTCCATCATGGGGAATACAGTCGTGAGTGTGTATGTATGTATGTTACTGTTGTAAAAGCTTGTAAAAGCTTTCCAATGACACCCGTAAACGGCAAGGACCCGTTGTAATCCAACCGTGATCCAGTTGCTCGATTTGGTAGGATACGATTAAAGTAATAAAAGTGAGACAAGCGTGGGATTTGAGGGCTATCCGGGCTCGATCTACGATGTGAATTGTGATATCGCTCGATAGCTTGCTCGATCCGCATTCAGTCGATTCAAACTTGTACGATAAAGATCTTTGCCAAATTCTACTATTGTAACAAAATGTCTAGACAGAATTGATTTCTAGTTTTTTTTGGTAGGAAAAAGGCTGTTTATTACTGACGATAATTAAACTAAGTGCTAATCTACAGACATTTTCAATTAAGGTGAAAGTGAATAACAAACTGGGAATTAATAAAATAATTATTCATTCACAGTTTGAGGAAGACATTCGAAGGTTCGCAAATAACTTTATTATCTCAATAGGATCAAAGTTGTACCGACCATTGAGTGAAGGCATTTTGATTGATGCACCACGTTCACAACAATTGAAAGCAAATTCGATATTGCTATGGAAGATAATTTCGGGTGTCTTGTGATGAAAACTGACGATGATGTCTTGATTAATATTGATAGTGAAAGTAATTTAGCTTACCGCAGACTTCACCACACGGCAGATAAATAAATCATAAAAGTAATGAGCCTGGGTTGAAATGAAAACCACGCAAATCACAATACCGAAAAATAAAAGCAATAAGTGATTTGTCATGTGAACTCGACTAAAATACAAACCTAAATACATAGCATTATAGTAGAGATCACATCACAAATTTGCGGTTTTTATTATAATTGTTAATCCGTCGAGAATGTTATCAAAATGCTACTCACACTCAAGGCACGTAGAGTTGTCGACTCGCGCGTAGTAAGGCTGGCATGCGCACACGCCGCGGTTGCAATGCGCATTACCAACGCTGCAGTCGTCATTTGTCCGGCAAAAGTCGCCAAGAAGAGCATTACTCTCTGGTAATATCTGGAATAAATAAAAACATGTGTAATAAAACAATGCCTGCTTCTAGTCTATCTATGTTTTAGATCATACAATAGTTGTTGTAGCTATGTAGGTATATTGTGTATTATATTGTATATTGCATATATTAAAGTATATTCATAGTATGTAAGTACACCAATTAAAACCCTTGTTAACTTTATTACAGTCCGTTCCATCCAAAGGTTGTCTGGTAGAGATCGCTATTTAGCGATAAGACCGCCCATTGTACATTATCAAAGTTTTTTAGTTATTAAGCTGATGTGTTTTTTGCTGTGCAATAAAGTATTTTCTATTCTATTCTATTCTAAAATGTTTAAAACGAACTTTATACTGTAATCACTTGGGAAAATCTCCCCTTGGAAGCAGGGAGATCATTCCATAATCTAAGAGGTTGCAGGAGGAAGTTCCTCTGAAAGCGCACGGTAAAGCCCTTAGTGAAAATAAGAGCTTTACTGTGTGAGCATAAAAACCCTGCCGAGAGCAAACGGTGCGGTGAAAGAAGATAGCTGTAGGCATTATTTCAAACAATTCCACTGAACAATGAAAGTTAAAGTTTTACAATTATCTACAATCGCAACTATCACAGCACACTATCGCAGTTTAAATATCTTCCCCGTCTTGATAACTTCAGTGATTGTGATTATATTTATTCATTTCAGAAAATTGGTAAGCTTACTTACGGACCATAATAATCTTAAAAAAATTAACATTTACGATGGGCTGTCATTAAAGATATTGACATGCTGGAGCTCGTGTGTGAATGCATCGTCACGACGTGAATTAAAAATCTATTTGAGAGAAATCATGAGAAAACAAAATTAAACCTGATTACTTTGTTGTTCTGATATCAATTTAAATGACAGAGATGCTTTACCCTCCACAGCGATTAAAAAGTGAGATTTAAACGCACTGTTTTAATCACGTCACCTCGGGGAGTGCGAAATTTCTAAGAATTTACTACCTCTAAAGTGGGTGTTCTGGTATTTATGTTATTTATAATTTCACATCGGATATTTTTACTCGTTTTAAAAGGGCATTTTCGTCTCTCGCGAGCTGGCCTTGGGAACTGGAATAAGTATCTTTCAGCACGCTAAGTAAACACGAAGTCAAAGCTCAGCGTGTCGGTTACTTAAAACGCATGAAGCACAAATACCTACTGGCCATTTTAATTACAATGCCCATTGCTAATAAGTCTTGTGGTGGCTATGATAGGTATGCGGCATTTTATGGGCAAAAACAAAGCAATTATTTATGCTTTTGTGAGAATCAACTATCTGGTAAGGTATATTACGTAGTAGGTATATCTTAATAAACAGAGAATTGGTGTTCGTGTGCCTTGCGCAACTTTTTGTTTAAGCATTGAATCATTCTGCAAATTGATATGACATTCCTAGTTACCTACGTTGTCTTCGCTTCTATAAGGACATCCGCTACGCCTACGATTGTAAAGTAATCTTTCATTTAGAAACTTAAGGCTTTTTTACAAAGAGTTGTTCGCACAAGTTTATGAAGGACTTATCGTAGTCGATAATCTTCAGACAATGCACATACTCATGTTTACATTCAATTAAAAACAAAAACTCGTTAAATATCTCGAATACGATTCTCGCCTTCTAAATTTGTTTAAATGCAGACTTTCAATATTAAAAAGCGATGGGATAATTACCCTTCCACAAGCATATATCGTACATTAAGTTTCTAGAGGATTTTTTTTGCGAAGATGCGATTTCGATAATCGCATCTTCGCGACGAAATCCTCTCTCCATGTAAATGAGCCTTAACTCCATTTGATATAATACGTAGAAAGAAATTTTAGTTTTTGCGCGTGCTTTTTCTAGACCTCATTCACTGCTAGAGTCATGATAAAAAGTGATATAAAAGTAAACGTCTCTCCGAGTTACTTTTTATTTGATTATTGTGATTTAACAAGGCGGTAAAGTAAACATATCAATAGAGTTCTGACAAAAATGTAACAGCAACTTGGCGTAGCGAACGGACACAAAAAGCATAATAATCAAGATATACATTTTACAGAATTCTGTAAGTCCGTAATTCTGTATCGATCGAAATTTAAATTTTAATGGAACTTTTGGTGTTTTAGTAATAAGTTATTCAAGTTTTGGGCCGGAACATGAAATTATATGGAACGGAAGAGGGTTTGAGGATAGGCATATAAAAGCAAGTCCCTTAACAATATCGTATAATAGTTTTGAACGAAAGGTATAGTCAAATAGTAACTTACTAGAGCCGATACTTACGAGAAACTATGCTGTTTTTTTTTTTGTTGATGTAGCAAATGTTAGGTATGAAGCTCATGCTATAATTTTCTATATAAATTCTCTAGAAGTAAGTAACCTAACAGATCATAAATATGCAATTAACTGGTATCTATATAACTTTATTATACATATAATATACCTAACAATTCGAAATCAAAACACCATTACAGTACCTATATAGTCTGTCAGTCCATATATTTTGACATTAACTAGATAGGTACCTAGTTTGAACTCAGAACGGCCAATCATTTCTATTCAAGTGAATCACTGACCCAATTTCCATGCGTCCAATGCCTTACCAATTTTTTTAACAACTGTTGTCAGAACTCATACAAATTGTCTAAAAAAATAGTCCGTTATATCATGCCTGCGGTTTGTTCGATTGTTTGCAATTATCGGAATCTGTTTTTGAGCACGTAAACAACTGTGAAACACTACTTATCATGAACCAGGTACCTGTACTTATTAGTGATCTTCTATCCAATTTCTGTATCTGTTTTGGAAAGCTATGTGGGCCGATAATTTATTTCACAGGTAAGTGCGTCTATATATAATATACACGTAGTATGAATTTTAGGTCTCAAAATGTTCAAATTTAAAAACAGGTAATTGCCACCAAGACTCCAAATTACGTTTACAAATTACGGCCCCGTTAGAAACAGAAATGGCTCCTTTCTAAGAAAAAGTAAAAAATGTATCGTTAAAACTCTAATCAGTAGTTATTTTCAATTAGGTATAGCTTATTCACTAAAGATAAGTGAATAAGATTAGTGGTATAGATTAGTCAGTAAAGTTATCTGCTCAGCTATTCCGTGTGTTTTTCTCCTCGTTAACTTATCAATTGTATGCGATGAAGGAAGGTAAGGAAAACTTTCATTTGACGTGATTAAACTTTCATTATGTTTTGCCCGACATCTACAATACGATGACATAAGTATATTAATCTTTTTTTTTAAATAACCTTACTTAAATCAAACAAAATAGTTTTAAAATGTTTTGTTTTATGCTACTTTATAGTTATAAAATTCCACCAAGCTCGTGACCGAGGCAATTAAAATTTCCACAAAATTAAACATGCAACAGGCTGCGTGTACAACGACCTTTTTACGAATTCATTACCGTCATTATCAAAACCTGTAATTATTCATACTTTACGTGATCATACAACATCAGGTAATGATGACTTAATAAGCTCCTGTGATGTTATCTGGCGAGCAAATGAATTGTGAATTTTCTTATTAGCGCAGCCAAGAGAGCGTAACTTGGTATGGAAATTATCCATGAGATGGGAGAAACAGCGCAATAATCATTACAAAGCGAGATAATGTTGGGAAAATCATATTTCTTTGTTTATAATAAGTAGCCACTGATTCTAATGCATTTAGGTACCTAGGGTACCAACAAGTTAAGCCTTATGAGGCCTATTTCTTTTAATTGCCTGTTTCGAAGAAAACTGCAAAGAATGCACGCTCTGATCAAAATACCAACGGATTTTTAAAAGGCGTGTGAATTTTTCTGTTAATCTGGAGCGCTCGTATGAATTTAAAACTGGCGATGCCATGACTTACTTTCAGACAATAAAATAAAGAAGCCATAAAGGTACTTTAGGAGCAAACCTACGAAAAGTTAACTGTAAAATAATACTTGGGAAAGTAGCACTTACACAATAGAGACGAGACAGAAACTATAATAGGTTGTAATTCCTATACTCACAATATGTATGTTTTAACTTTGTAGGGCTACTGAGTACCTCAATGCACAGATGCCGTTTAAAAGTGTTGCCAGCCGGGTCTTGCCAAAATTGCCTAAAATAGTTAAAAAAAGAACGTGTGGTGTGAAAAGTAACCTTTCATAATTTTTTCCCAATAATAAGGTACTTACAAAAAGTTGAAAAACAAATGTTGGTTTTATTGACTTAGGTACAGGTAAATAAAAAAGTTTCGTAGTGTTTTCTAATTAAAGTTGCCTTTCACGTATACTTTCATATTACTTTTTTATTTCACAGTGTGAAACAGTAAATATAATCTTATAGCAAAAACTATCAATTTAGATTAGACAAACACAGAAATTAACTCGCCTCTCAGCTTCAAGGAGCTAGTACCCTTCAATTCTCCAGAATGAAGAGACATAACATCCCAAACCTAGCAGAAAGATTCACAGGCAGAAGTTGAGAGAACACTCATTGGATTGATCTCTCAAAGTGACTCAAAAACCTGATAATATCAACCATCAAATTGGACTTTTGTTGCAAAACAGTTGCCAAGAAGCAGATTAGAAAAAGAAAAAAACACTTTATCTAAACAACTTTTTATTTTATGTTTTATGCCAACATTGCAAAAAATACAACTAAGAGTGCTAAGAAGTTGTTATATTCCGTTTCAACTTGGATTCAAGTGAGAAATTAAAAAAAAACATTTTAAAACTTCAATCACCTTAGAGTAACCTTTTAAGTTGTATAAAACCATGGCGAGCTTTTCTTTAACACAAGGAAGTAATCGATGAAGACATTGTTTACCATTTTTCAAGAGTCAGATGGAGTCACGCCTGTCTTTTTCTTGTATTATTTGTTGATGTTTATATTAGCTTCGTCTGCAGAGCCTTGGATTTTATTATATGACAGAGTTTTTCTAACAATAAAACAGTTATGATAAAATCTACGTTCTTGTTTAGATTTACGATTTAATTTCCTTCTGTTTTTATGATTTCAATCACTATTAACTTATAACTTTTAAGCTAAACTTCATTTTACGATTATGGACATAAAATTATAAGAAAACATTAAAATTTACTATTATAATAAAATTATCTCGGCTGCGAACGCCATAAAAACATAGTTTTATCTATACAAGGTGCAAAACCAAGTAATGATCGTTCCTGTGAGAACAATAGTAAACCAAACCGCAGTATTGCTACGCATATTGTGGTCATCTCCTTCATCGTTGCACCGTACATTTACGTCCCTTGCAATTTCGTGTAAATAAATGTTCATCTCAAAACAAGTTTTTTTTATTACCTAATAAATTAGAAATAGGTAATTTATTAATTACTAGCTTCTACCCACGGCTTCACCCGCGTGTTACCCGGATAAAAAGCTATATTACTGTAAAGTTTCATCAAAATCCGTTCAGTAGAACGTGAAAGAGTAACAAACATCCATCCTCACAAACTTTCGCGTTTAAAATAGTAGTAAGAATAATAGGTTATGAAGTTGATTAAATTTTCGCTGAGCATCACCCCATAGGTACCTTTTTAGGTGTGTGGCCGCTTTATAGCAAAGAATTCACAAAGCCTATTGTTTTAATAAATAAAAAAATATGAAATTAATAAAAATTACAATGCAAAATATAGAAAATTATTCTGTTTTTCAGTTAAAAACTGCACATAACGTTTCACTCACATCACTGTAGAGCCGTATTCGGTGTATTTTGTTATAAAAACACCGATTGCAATTTTGTTACGAATTGATTTCTTCCACGAAACATTAGTTATGTACATACCATATACTTAGATAGATAGCCAAATGCGGAGTCGTATGCAAACTCAGAGTACATTATAACACCATACCGTGGATGTCGCTGATGGTATTTTCCAAACCAGTTGGCAGCTAACTGTATTACCGCGACAAAATTGCTATCCGCCCAAAATATTTGCATGTTTACGTCTACCTTTGCCACAGTTGTAGTTTTAAACGGGATTTAAATTATTTAAGTTATCAAAACTAGGTCTAGTTTCACAGCGGAACCACAGCAAATTGATCTGTTGTCTATTATGAAATATGCAGCAGACAGGTTAGAACAGAACAATGCAATGTTTGCCAATCAAAGCACATCCGAGATGAGTGCGCATTGGAATTCCTCGGCAGGTTTTATACACTACCATTAGCGATGCTGCCTCAATACTTTGATATTTATTTCTATGGCTATAAAACACAATTTCCTTAGTGATTAATAATAAGCCTGTATTCCGGAAGCTAACGTGCTTTCGAACATTTAAGCTTATTTAGTAATAAGTAAGCAATAAAAAAAAGTTGCGTGCGGGAATTATGTCTGTGTATAAAATAGTCAGGATCTTTGTTGTGAAATGAAACTTTAGCAGTAATGTTAATATAGTCGAATAAGTAATGTATTGTTGTTGTTTTTTTTTATATGCAATCTTGCATACGGCCCACCTGATCTAAAGTTCCATGCGTCGCCTATTGACATCGGCAACACCTGGACCATTGCTGATACATAAGTACTCTGAAGGAATTTTTATTGTAATTTTTAACCAACTTCAAAAAGAGGAGGTTGTCCTCAATTAGTTTTTTTTTGTTAATGTTTGTTACTTGATATCTTCGCCAATTGTTAATCGATATTTATGATTATTTTGTTGTTGTATGCAACGACTATTCACGATAGAGAATTATCCCAAAGTGTTCCCACAAAAGTTTTAATCCTGAGGGATTGCTACTTTTCCCGTAAAATTCAAAAAATATCATCTAATGGAATAAGATGATAAAAAAACTGCGGTAAACTGAGCATCACAGGTAACTAAATTCTATCCTCTGGCAGAGTAAAAATCTGCCTTCCAATTAGTGAAGCCTGGTAATTCCCATAAAATATTAATTGCATGGGGTTATGAATATTTGCAGTGCTTGGCGTTTCGGTTTATGCCGGAAATGGTGCTTTTTCCCATACCTCCCTTCTACAGTTAACAATTACCTACCATAGTGAATGTTTCCATAGTGTACTGTTTTTTTTTTCTTATACATATTTGTAAAATGCTTCTGTTTTTTTTACTATCCTAAATCTGTTAGAGTGAGAGCTGAATATCTTTTCAGTCCATTCACAGCATTGTCTTTAAGCGTGGGTGAAGTTGCTTTCAATTTAATTGTTATTTACCTTCCAGTTTTAACAATCACACGTTTGTTAGTCACACGACATGAATGTCCAAAATCTGACAAAACAACTTTTCAGCTTTCTTGCGTGCATTTCTTTTACAATGAACATTGACATTGATCCGGTAATCCTATGTATAACCGGCTACCGAGTGGAGAGACATCTCATTTTTGCCGTAGATATCACATTAGTTATTAAGGAAGCATCGCATGCGCTGCTGAACTTGCTGCGCGTGGTCGTTGACCTAGCACGCGCCCTTGCCACAGACTATATGCTTGTTTCTAAGAAGCACCATGCGATTGATGCATTGCCTTCGAAATACAACTTGTTACTTGATAAATTCAAGGAATGCAATTTGCGAGGCTTCGTGAATGGGTTAAGAATTGTTGATTTTCTTATAATTTGCCAAGGCAGAGAACACTGCAAAACATTTTCTGTGAGAACTCGCTTGGTACATACAAATACGATACTACCTAATGATAGACTTGACAGACAGACAAACAAACAGACGAAAGGACACTGGCCTACACTGGCTATAGGGTTCCGTGGGCACCATTTGCGTACGAACCATCTTTATGGTCTCTTACTATAATCTTTGCGGACCATAAAAACGGTCGTCTTCGGAATGTGTTTTTTCTCTTTTATTTTTAGAAGGCAGCAGTTAGAAATCCTAAAACTCGTTTATGGAAACAAGCAGAAAATGCATCTAAAATTGCCTACATCTCTTCTACTTCCTGGTGATGTGGTAATTCAATTAAATTGTTCGTCAGTTTCTGCGTAAATTTTTATGATAATTCCCCTTATACTTTATTTGCTAAACAGGAAGCGGACTATCGGTTTTGTTGATGTCATGAGTGTGCAAAAGTGCCTATTTGCGTAATGGATTCTTAGACGAAATGATATTCTAAGCTAATATTGTAGGTCATTAAAATAACTATTTGTATATATTATTATTATATTTGTATTTATTTTACCCATCTAATCAAACCGTAAGATTTCGAGGTAACTGTCAACTGTCAACTGTCGATAATCATTATGATTTTCGAAGCTTTAGCTAATGACTTTTGTATGTAATCATACTCGTTTTTTTAGGTACCTACACAGTAAATACATTGTGTATTTACTGTGTATAATGTATTTTATTAATGATATAGCCTTAAAAATGTTAAAATGACTGTTCCAAGTATACAATATTTTGTATACTTGGAACATATTTAATTGTATATAAATGTAATAAAATATATTGAATTAAATTGACTTGTGGATTAGGAAGATGTGTTTTTTCTGTTCAGTTTCATTTCGGTTCAGTTCTTCCTATATTTGTTTTATTTCGTTTTTACTGTCACAACATCTTATTTCTGCATCGTAGGATAGGTAACCAAATCTGTTTTTTTATGTTTTGCGAAATAAATGTTTTTTTTTCATTTAATTTTAATAAAAACAATATTTTAATATTTTAAGGCCTATTTACTGGATATAGAAGATATCCAGTGTCCTAAGGCATTGACACTGGGATTATCTTATACATTTCTTCTACATCTTAAAATAAGCTCTTGTCATCTAGGTAATTGTATTTGATATAACTAGTTTCAGTCAGAGCGCGTCACACTCGATGTTTTGCTTTTTTAAACTTTCTAGCCTAAGCTGTTTTCTTATGAAACACCAAAAAATGTAACCTTTGCTCCACTTTTCCGATGTCGGCAAAAAAGGAGAGTTGATTGGGATATAAACTTTCTCTTGTAGATATCAAATTGTTCTATAGGCATTTCTGTTATCTCAGCATCAATTTTCAATAGTAGGTCGGGAGATTTGGTGTGAACTTTTTAATGTCAAAGTTGAACCGTTACAGAGATACGTTTCACGAACTCGCCAAACACAACAATGGAAACTGTTGTATAAATACATTTTATTAAAACATCATTCTTTGTGTACTTAAAGACGCATTTACGTTGAAAGCAGATTGCTAGCTAGTTCCTAGCCATAATCTCATGTCAACTTTGAACGAATCCAAAAGAAAATGTGTAAAAAAGATTTAAGAGGCCTCGGCCTCTTAAACTTCCAGTATTATAAAAAATTAGGCGCTATGCGGCTGTAATCTTTATGCATTTAATATAGAATAGAAACCCCCAATTCGAGATACTTGGATGCCCAAATTTAGTCATCCAATCAATCTTTTTTTGTTAGTGATTGATAATCAATAGTTGGACACGAACTAAGTCTCTCGAAGTACTTTTTTTAACCTAAACAGAAATACTACTCCATTGTTCAAAAATCCCCTTACCGAAATAAATATACATAATTGTACAGGTGGGCTACCCTTTACACTCGATTCTAATTACAATTTGGGATTACGATCGAATTCGTCCAATTTAGTACTCTTGAATGAAATACTTAACTAAAAGAAATGAAATGAAGTATTTAATTTAATTTTAATTTTATGGAACTAAATGAAATCAACATAATCAAATGATTTTATTATTATTAAAGCTATGCTATTTATTGGTAGGTAATTTTGACGTTTACATTCGAGATTTGAGTCGAAATTAAGGCAAAAATGTTCTTTTTAAAAAATAAATCAAAAGAGTTCTCTTTTGATTTAAAACTTAATTGGAATAGAATTGAGACTATAACGGATTGAATAAAAGGTTTAGTTCGATAAGTTCGACAGTTATCGCCGGATAAAGAAACGTATAAACATATCGATCAATAAGTACTCGGATTTTTATAAAATGGACCCTTCACTCGTGCCGGTATAAGATGGTGGAAACCCAACGGCAACCAGCTTTACCAGTAAATGCGCTCTTACACAAGTAAAAAGTGGGATGCACGATTTTTTACTAACACCGTCGACTATTTTTGCACGTGACTCCCATTGTCAGTGAACTTTGGCTGGGGTGCAGAGCTTTGTCAATATACTTTGGTAAGAGGTTTATTGTTGGAAAGTTAGGAAATGACGTCATCGAATCGCATGTAGAGTAGACTGAAGAAGGTTTTATAAAAACACAAGTTTGTACAAATGTTATTCATTCATGTAAACTAGTAGTTTGCCACGGAATAAGATCTCGCGATATACCGTTTTTATCCAACTAGCGAAACTACATAGTTTTTTTTATATATACGCTAAAATTGCAAACAAGCATACGGTGTGCCTGTTGCTAAACCGAGAAAGCTCCTATTCGAACTTAACAATTCTATCATTTTAACTAACAAGTTTAATCAAGATTGCATAAACGGTTCGGCAGTTATCGTTGGACAAAGAAACTAACATCGATACAAACGCCAGATTGACCAAGCAGAGAGATCTTCATTGATTTCGCTCACTCGATCAATAAAGTTTAAATCGAGAAAGTATCGTTTATTTCGTACTGAACCGTACCTTTTCCAATTTCCCTAATGAATTTTTCTAATCATACTCGGTCGGTTGGTTAATCGATAGTCACACCACTGTTACTATTCAATTTATACTTGATTAACTTGAGTTCCATGACGAGTGATCTCAGGACACTTTGATCCACCGCACTGCTGGACGTATGCCTCCTCAAAAGAGTTCCATGACGAGTGGTCTCAGGACACTTCCATCTATCGCACTGCTGGACGTAGGCATCCTCAAAACAGTTCCATGACGAATGATCTCAGGACACTTCCATCCACCGCACTGCTGGACGTAGGCCTCCTCAAAAGAGTTCCATGACGAGTGGTCTCGGGACACTTCCATCTATCGCACTGCTGGACGTAGGCCTCCTCAAAAGAGTTCCATGACGAATGATCTCAGGACACTTCCATCCACCGCACTGCTGGACGTAGGCCTCCTCAAAAGAGTTCCATGACGAGTGGTCTCAGAACACTTCCATCCATCGCACTGCTGGACGTAGGCATCCTCAAAAGAGTTTCATGACGAGTGATCTCAGGACACTTCCACCAACAAACTTTCCCGCAACCTTGACGATGTCATCGGTCCATCGGGTGTGGGCCTTTTATGCGTTGTCGGTTTGTGGTCGCCATTCAAGAACCTTTCTCCCCCAGAGGTCGTCAAATCTTTTGGCCTGGCCAAATTTTATGATAATTTTGACTAAAAACGGGATTTCTACCTCGTTCTACCCTACGTTTTGTAAATTCTATTTTGTTTTCTAATATTTCAGAATAGCAAGCAAAGATCACGGGAACTCACTTAATGCTGACTGAAGTCTGCGGGTCGATAATATCAAAAAACAACAGACCTCAAGAACATGCTACCTTACATATCCTTTGTATCTAGCAAAATCTTGACAACCTCTGTGGCGCAGTGGGCGAAGGCCCGCCTGAAACACAGAAGGTTGCGGGTTCCATTCCCGCACCGGGACAAATGTTTGTATCATTCGCAAATATTTGTCTCAGGTCTGGGTGTTTTCTATGTATAATATGACTGTATGTATTTACAAATAAAATATATATATATATAAATAGTATAACAGTCATGTAGTTCCCATAATACAAGCTACTTATTTTGGGGCTAGATGACGCCTTGTGAAAAATGTCCAACATTATTATTATTATTAAAATGATTTTTTAAACAAGCTCTTTATTTCATACTAACAAAACCCATCATACTCTATACATAAGAGTACCTCTCTACTTCAATTACGTCTTAAATTGAGTTCAGTTATGGAGAAGATTGAATATTATATTTTCTTCGCAATATTATCTCCCCTGAGCACGCACCCCCCGGTTGTCTAGACAAGCGTGGGATCAAATAAACTCTTGTAAACAACTCAAGGAGTTTGTTACCTTCACTTTCAGCTTTCATGATCATGTCCGTACTTACCTACCGACATTGTATTTACCTATTGTTGTGGAATATTTTACCTGAGAATATCTTATGAATTTTCTCAATTAAGTTTTCTTCAATCTCAACAAATTAATTTGGCTGGTAGAAAATATTTTAGCATTAAGTCCGCCTCTATTCACTTATTATTAATTGCGGAATTAAAATGTTAATAAAGAAATAAATAAGTTTTCGACGTCACGAACATTATTTAGAATCTTCAATACTACTAGGGAGCAATGGAGCTAGAGGCATAAAAGGAAATTCAAAATTTAGACTTGGTTGTAACTTAGGTACTACCAAAAATTAGTAAAACAAAAATTAATACTAAAATACAAACACGCTCACGACTGTCTTCCCCATGGTGGACATCCTCAGATACATACCCAGTGAGTAGATCTTTGAGGATACCAAGTAGGGGGTAGTCAGAGGCACGTCCAAACATTACATTTGGTAAATGCCCGCGTTTTGCAATTAGTAAGCAATCCACGTGACAGGTTAATTTTTTTTAGTTTTAATTTTTGTTTTACTCATTCATATTCAACTAATATCGTTAAAGAACATAAACGACAGTGTAACATTATCACTTCATACATTGATATTCTGTGATAGTAAACAGTTGAAAAAATCGATGAAGCGTGTAATAACCAACACACTGCTTGACCGCTTTTCACACTTCCATCACGTGCAGCTAATACCGACATAAAATGTAATGTGTCGTGTTTTCAATAATGCACACACATAGGTGGTAGGTCCACGCAGTTATAATTATATGATATTCTTTAAAAAGAAGAGTTTTTCAGGGCAGGCAACACATCAGAAATGGCCCAGGTGTTGCAGATGACAATAGGAAATTCTTTATCATGGTGGTCGTATGCATTTTTGTCTCGTCATAATATCTAAAAAAAAATATTGTAGCAGCATAGGACCTACAAAGTGACAGTAACACCTAACAGCCATGATATCATCGATATAGTAAAGTTTCAAAAAACATTTAATATAAATACCTACATAAATAGCTGTATAAAGGAAGCATTTTTATTACCAGTACAGAATTTCATGCTGGGGTTTTTCTCGTAAAATAAAAAAGGTACAAAAATAAAGTCACTTGTTGACTGACCCTGTTTAACGAAAGCTGATAAAAAAAGACGCAGTTCCAGAGATTTCAGTAGTGCACGCTACCAGACCACTTTTTACCATATTCCGTAATGTATAAGTAAATCTATTCTGTAGAATACGATGCACAGACTATACTTTCGGAAACAGCTCAAGCTCTCCCTTACAAAATGCTCTACATTGTACGTCACTAATCTCCTCCCGGGTCGTGCACCGATCTGATACGGAGCCTATAATTGCGTATTAGTGTTAATACCTTTAGGTTTTTCTGCAATTTGATTTAGTCCGTCCCGTAGATAGGTACTAACTAGAGACTGATGATTTGCTTGAATATAATTGTTAAAATGAAGACAAACAAGTTTGACTCTCTCATGTTATAGAATTGAAATTGTCGTGGTTTGGTATCGTTTTATGTTAGGATGTATACTATACTACGACTGTCCTTTGGCCGTTGTGGTGAGCACTGTCTGCGACTAAAGACTTGAAGGTCATGAATTTGATGTTTTCTCATTACAATTTAGATAGATCACTAAGACATTAGAGCGGTATAAAATCAACTCTCTCTCAAAGAGACGAGATGGTGTAGCAAGTAGAAGCCTACAATGCCAAAGTTCTGATAAACGAAAACAGAGCTATTATAATATCCCTTAAAAACAATCGTTGCAGTAAAACGTTTTCCTGTTGACCAAACGAAAACGATGACATGACTAGTTCCAATTAATTTCTAGGAAGGGTCGTATCAATTGTGCTCGAAAACCGTCGTCGGATTACAAATATTATAGAAACGCAGTAATTCGGACAGTGATTTATAGTGCGGGGGTGGGTGCCACCCTCGTTCTGTGCTGCTATTTATTCTGTGGCATGGGGTAGTAGTGGACTGCGGTCCGCCCGTATAACGTAAACAACATTGATTTCTGGAAACGGTCGAGACAAGTCTCGAGGAGAAAATATTGACACAAGAGGGGTTACAATTTTATGTTTCCATCCAACAATCATATAACATGGGGTTTTCGATTTGAACTAAGGGATAAAAGAGTATCTACCTTCTTTATCTCTTTATATTAAGTTAGGTAAGTGAATAAATTTAAAAGACAAATCTACAAAATTAAATGAATGTTTCCGTTTATTTTACTTTGGAATGCCACTGAAATAAACAACCCCAAAAACTTTAAACGTTTGCAAACACAAAAGTAAAGAACATTTTCCACCTCTATGATGATAAAAAAGATATTTGGAACCGCCGGAATCTCGTCAGTCATGTCGTGTCGTGTCATGAGAGTGTGCAAAATTCTGCTGATCCATGACAATAACGGTAATAGAAACCTCCGAATGGCTGCATCGTGTTTTTTGCGCGCAAATTGTTTTCTTTGTGTTGGTATTTAACTGTTTAATTTAATTACTATCTTAATAAAAAGCAATTATCGATAAAGGCAACTGGGCCACACACGTCAAATGGTATCCGACCGACCGCTCAGTAAGACCCTAGATGAATGTCTGACAACTTTTTACACGCTTCTCAGTAACATTGCCTGTCATCATTTAAAGTGGTAACTATTTAATTGAATTAATCGCTAACGTACGCAAAAAAAATCTGGATAAAATTAAGTGTTCATTTTTTGCGGTCGTAACGTGATTAGCGAAGATCGCAAACAAATCGATGAAGATAACGCCCGAGCACGTTCCAACAAAATGAGTTTAGACATCAAATCTGACATGATACCATTATCTTCTATTCAATGCGAATGGAGATGACACCACAATGTAGGTTAGGATTTAGAAAGTACGTTATATGCGGGTAAGTGGGCAATTCCCATGGTCTTAGAAGGCTTCGATGGCTAGAGGCGTTTAGCGCACTTATATGGATCGATAGGGCATGTTGGGTCGTAGGCACGGCGACCTCACCATTGACGGCGATTGGAGCAACGGTACCCTGCACTGACCATGTTCATTCACCATGCATGCCCCGGCTCGACTGCAGTTACTACTTGATTATATGCTTGAATAGCACATTGGCAAGCTTACAATATTCCATATTTACGCCACTCATTAAGACTGCAGTTTATGATTGTTTATTTTTCCGTTATAAGCTAAATGTTGGACCAATTCCGCATGCTTTTTCGCAAAACTGGGCCGACAGTTAACCCACAGACCTGTTTGCAATTGGATAACTCTGTAAAACTGCTAGTAGGCCATGCAGTTGTATTGCAATTTGTAAAAGTACGGAGCTAAGCAATTTCGGAATTGGTAGGTAATCAAATTAACTTCATAGTTTTGAACTCCTACCCAACTGAAGGTACTTATTGGGTTAACTAGGATATCGATTAGATAGATTTTATGGCGAAGTGATGGCTCGTTATCTCTTAGCCTATGAGGAAGGTAGTTATCTCAAACAATCGACGTACAAGTATTGACACTATCGGTTTGGTTATCTTAAATTGGCTCACGCTTGAAAAACCAATTTAAATCATTGAACAAAAAACGTTCTATTATGCAACTTTAATTGGTTAGGGTCAACGACTTGAGGATGAGGCGAACACATGTGACATCATTCATAGTTACTTTTTTCTATAATTAACTTTTTCGCCAATCACTTTCTCGCTAGCTTTTTATAGAGCACTTGCATGTTAAAGTATCTACCTCTACCTACATAAATAATATACCTTCTACTGGTAATTCGATCGGTAACGCATGAATGGGTGCTATTGTAGGATCTACAAAAGGTTTTAATTATATTAAAAAAAACTAAATGGATAGTGGACGTGTAATATGTAGATACTTAGATTTCAGCGCTAGTTGAATGTTTTCAATTAGAAATATGAAATGAGTTTAAGGCGAGAGTTACCTACTTAGACCTAATTTGATTAGGGTGCATACCTACTATTACAATATTCGATAGACACGATCTTGAAAATTATACAACCACCTTTATTCCAACTCATTATAAATCTCCATAAAATGAGAAAAGTATTGAAGATTCACCTATACGAACCAAAGGAATCAAAAAACACACGCAATTTTTACGATCAACGGCGGATGTGTTTGTTCAGTTTATTCCACTGATTACGGAGAAGGGCCAATAAAAACAATGTGTGCGCTTGGTAGGTAAGTACCTTACCAACCTAATTGAGTAACCTAACCCTCCGCTTGCGAAAACCAAAGTCCAGTCCACGGTGACAGTGAGGGCATACATGGCTACTTATGCGAGTGCTTACGAGAACAAACATTTGAGACGAATCATTCCAAGTCAGGCTTGCTGTGATTTTCAAGAGCGGCGCGTCGCTTTTGAAAATCGCAGCTAATAGACGCTAAGTAATAGACGTAAAGTATGCTTTAGGCATAGCTGCTACCGAAAATAGTAGTTAGAGCATGTTGGAGCAGTAGTGAACACAAACAGCACTTTCATGTATTTGATTACCCGCAATAACTACCAGTAGGTACTGTGCCTTGTACCACAGCTAGTACTAACTATTCCATCATATGTGCCTCGCTCCCGGGCGTTCCCTAATTGCACGGCCGGAGACGATTCCCACGCGCGCGAAGATCAACCTTGCCGTGGATACCGGCATTATGTAACACTAATCAAAATTCCGGGCATTGAGAACTGTTATCGGTGCTCATAACTCGTTATATTTCTTTATTATTAGTGGCGCTTCCACGCAATATTGCAGACAGGTTCGTTGGAAGTACCAAAGTACTTGACTAGTGCCTGAAGTCAGAAGTAACTTTACTAGGTAGAGCTAAACGTAAATCACCGGACATTAGATGGGAAGAGCGGCCGAGCACGGTCGCGGAAACGTGCAGCCCACACCTAAGAACGGGTGTTCCGATTAAAATGCGTTTTTAAACGCGCCGTCTTACGATGAATAGGAATCATGTGAACTAGTGCTAGCTAATTGGGTGCAACCGAGCAACTTAGTAATTGATACGGCAACGCGATCTAGCGGTTCTCTAAGCTCAGCAAGCAGGTGCCCTGCGCTAGATATGGTTGGGGGAAAACTTATTTTCTCTCTTTTCAGTTGCATGGTTCTTAAAATTGTGAATTTATAATCAAACCACAAGCATGTTTGCTTTGGAGGTGGTCGAAATAGGTGTTATGAAGCTAACAAATGAAAATCTTAGTAAGTTCTAGCCAAGGCGCTTTGAACCAAGCTTTTGATTAAAGTTATGAACATTTGCTAATAGGCATTGAATTTCCTTTTTCTGATTCAGAAAACCGGGAATTCCTAAAATAAGGTAAAATATGTACAGGTACAGGCTCATTTTATACCTACCCTTATAAAATGCGTTTAAATGGCGACCACGTACCAGACGACGAAAGGAATACCCAATGGACCGATGGATAGTAAAATTTAAAAAAAGAATAAATCCGAATTAAACACTTTGGTAGAGACTTCTTCAAGCTCGCGCTAACTAACAGAGAAATCTCTACAACGGAAATGGATCTAAGTTCATCGCAGACGTATCATCAAGTGCCATCATGGAAATACATTATTGTAGGCTATGTTTGCTTTCATAAAAACAAATCACTGTTTGATTGATGTGCAGATGGTACGTGGCATATTAAACCAATATGATCTTCATGAAATCCTCGGTTTTGTTAACAGTACGTTTACAAAATTTGTTAACGGTGATGCCCGTTAGTCCATCTGTTTAGTCCTGGGGGTACAAGGAGCATCTCTGTACGTATTTATGCTTGGAGAAACTCTATCCGCGGTTATACCTTGGTGAGTAGGAATTTAATCAGTTTGACGTAACGAGGTATGTTACAGCAATCGGAAGCTTCTGGGCAGAGAAGATTAAAGTCGGAGCCACAGACTACTAATTAGTTTTAGATTAGTGATGTTGCAATGCTTACAGTTTTATGCGCCCGATATCATCGTATTAAATGCTTGTATCTTGCGCATTAGGCGTTTGTAACTTGTTTATAAACTACATGTTTTAATGTTATGGTTCGATGATCTTGTTATATTTTTATAATCGTGTGATGCTCGTCTATACATAGATAAGGCAGACTTATAGGCTATACGATCATTTACCTGAGAATAAGTCACACAGTTTCAAAACACAATTGCCCAAAGTTTTCTTGATTGTAAAAAATAACAATGTCAGGTACTCTCATACCACATGCGATAGAAAATATTGTACTATAGTTAATCAACAGATATTTATAAAATTAATGATAAATAAATAATGCTGGACATCTAGCCTCAAACTAAGCTGAGCTTGTGTTATGGAAACTACATGATTAAATAGGTACTATATTTATGCATATTTTTATTTACATATTGTAGGTATATATATATATATTGTAAAAACATATATAGTATACATAGAAAACACCCAGAATCGAGACAAATATATACATATACAAACATTTGTCCCGCAGCGGGAATAGAACCCGCAACCTTCTGCGTCTCAGGCGGGCCTTCGCCCGCTGCGCCACATAGATCTCTAAAATCAAATAAAATACTTTACTCTATGATCTTTACGTTCATTAATATATGGACTTGTAGTTTTATATTTTTGTGAGAGAATAAACCAAAAATGAGTTTGATGTGATTAAGATGAATTGAAAAATACCTCTAGCCCGGTAGAGCAAACCAATTTCATATTTGAATATGTTGCCATAACATAATTATTAAAAATCTGTTAAACTATTTTCGTTGGCAACTCTACCTAATGCTTCAAGGTACCTTCTCTCCCAGTTAACTCCTAGATCACAACATAAAAAGTTAGAGATACAAATTGTAAATACCTACTTAGCGTTATAAATATTTGCTGAATGCAATCCTACTTATATTATAATATAAAATAATTATTTAGGTAAGAAAACCTTCCTCAGTAATATTAAGAAACCTTTCCTATAATACCCCACACTGGTGAGTAGATAAAGCGTTCGCCCACTTTTAACTTTTTTTGTTTAGGATATTTCGGGGGTGAAAGAAAGAAAAACATTTATTTAGCACGACATAAAAACACAAATAGGTAGCCTATTATAGCTATCTAATATTGTTTTTTAATTCCCTCGAGGGTACGGACAGGAATAATAAAATCGTCAGCAACTCCGGTCCTATTAGTGTACACTAAGTACCTACATCCTTGGTGCCTGAAAATATTTTCTCCACTTTTCTTTAGTAAGTCCAAAATAAGTAAGTAAGTCCATCTTACGTTCTACAAGCGGTTATAATAATTATCTTACCATCATATTAATGACCACGAGACATGGTAGAAACACCAACGAATATGTTTTCGTCGTCATTTTCACGGTTCCACATAAACTTTAATAAGAATATTGCAGTTCGCGATCGTGAGATTCCCGCCAAAAGATTACTTTTTCACACGCGCGGCTGTTGGCTGACGCGGAGCCCGCCAAACTGAAGGAAGCAAAGCAAAGCAAGCAAATAGGTACCGTGCGAGCTTCGCGGACGGTCTTTGAATGGCCCACTCCACAAGGGAGAAATGGCGGGAGTACCTAGCGGGAGGGACGCTCAATTATTGAAGGGGAAACCGCCTCCGATAATTCAATAAGAAAATTTATTTTGACGACCCGAGTGCCGCATCATGAGGGTTCGAAGACGTACACATACCTATAATTATAATAAAGAATTCGGCCAAGTATTGGACCGGGTTTTTGTTACATACTGTACCTACGTAAATTCATAGAAGAAAAAAAAAAGTGTCTGAAAATGGGAAGACAAAAATAATGTCAAACTCCTATCTCGAACTTACAACTGTAATCTAAGTAGGTATTAATAATAATAACAAATAAATAAACAACCAATAGTCACATAGTTTTGAGTCCAGATTAGGAATCCCTGTTTCGTGGGTATGATTACACAGTGTTGCAACAACACTCAGTTTAGAATATTATTACGACTATATTTCCCACGTACTTTACTATTCCCCTGCTGACGTTTCGTTGACCGTTTAGAGGTCCTTCCTCATGGCACCGTCCGCGACCACGCTCGACATGCAAATATTTGTTACGCATCGGGAATCGAATCAGCTCGCGACTCAGGGCTACACGCCCACCGCGCCGCGCCATGTCACCGAGATTGTCAAATAACTATCCTAAAGAGTTTGTGCAACTGTCTAATGTTCATCAACCAATATACGCTTTCCCAGAATATGTATGCTATCCTGGTACGGGGGTCATTCTAGACATAATAGGTACCTACCTAACAACTTATGTTACGACTTTACGAAATTCAGCTACCACAGAGTACTTTATAATATAGAAATCGGCTACTTTATTTGAAGAAAATGGTGGTGAAAATCAGCTGTTTCGGTAGAAATCAGCTATTACCCGATATGAAACCACTTTTTAGTTTAAATTATTATTTGTTAGTGGTCAAATGGATTCTAAAAGTAATAAACCAATAATTTATAAAAGTTTACAAAAAATTAAATTCGAAAACTTTAAATTAAAAACTCGTTCACTTTCATAGGCAAGATCAGCCCCTTTAGGATTAGTCATAGCACACCGGTTAGTAGATACGTAGGTACATGTTATATGCCACTGTATAGTTTCAATTCTATGTTACGAACCGAGTGATGATCGAAGTTGTAAATAATTAATTAAAGGCCAGACGATTCAGTTGGATAGGCCAACTTCGTAAATAAATAATCCAAGTCGGATGGGCAGTGAACCGCGCTAGGTTAACTTCGTCATAATATCTTCCCCTCACAGCTAACTACCCACAGACTACTAGGATGCTAACGCATCAGCTACCGCAAAACCTAAAGACTAGTCTTACTAGAAATACTAACGGGTAAGACGCACTGATGTTCGTGTTGCCATTGATAATAGGCAGGTCCCTTATGTCGCAAACTTAAGTATATAAGTCAGACATGCTATGTATGCCTAACAACGCTCAACGTAGACAACGAGCTATGTAGAGAGGCTATGCTCCGAGTTTTACTACGCAATAAAATTTGAAACGAAGAAATCCGTCGTACTAAAGCTACCGATATAGGTCGAACTAGCTCTCAGAATTAGTAAGTAGGTATACTTACAATACACTAGAATGGCGACCACGAACCATTCTAGTGTAACAGTGTAGAAAACAAACCACAAATTGATGGAGATGGAGGTAGCTCCAGTATAGTTCGTTCGGCAAGGCACACTTTGGTCGCAGCTTGTGTCCAGCAGTGGACTTGTAGTGTTGATGATGACGGATAAAATTATTATCTAGAAAGGACGCGACGACATGACTTTCAAGAACTACAAAACAACGGCCGCTAATATGAAAACCCTTAGATAATCTAGCCACTACTGTGAAAACCCGTCAACCCTCAATACTTTCAGTCGTAAATTTTGAGGGTTCACTTCACTTCTTCATTATGGCTTTTGTATTTTGAGGTTTGATAGGTTTTCACAGTACCTAGTTTTTAGTTCCTCTATGGCTTTTCACAAGTGGCATGCAGTGCCATCTAGTAAGATTGAGGGAACTAGCCCAGCACAGTTATAAAAGAAAACTCGTTTCATTTTTATTATATTATTTTGTAAGAATTGACAGGCATAATTTTATTTTATGTAAAATCGTAAAACAGTAGTTTGTCTTGATTATGAATGACACACTAAACCAAATGTTTTTATTTTAAACCACAGATGGCGCTGTACCGAATGGATAGGAAATAACTTTAGGTGAAAAATTTACTTATGTAACTACTATTAACATATTTATTTTATTTTTTTATAATGTAGCTATTTTGTCACCTGTTGTGTTGTGTTGTGGTTAATAAATGTTTTTTTCTTTTTCTTTTTCTTAACAGTGGTACCTGTGGCATCTTATGACTTAGTTACCATTTCGTTTATGTGACATAAATGCCAAAGAATATTATTTTTGTCAATTATTAAAACCCCCGATCCATCCATCCATCCATTTATCCATAGATCATACCATTTCCCGTTGTCCCCCGATGGGGCCGAAAATCGGGGGACAACGGGAATAACCCGTTCCGTCATTTATTGCAGTACCCCCTAGTGACTTGTGTCGATAAAACCAGACTTAACAGGGATTTTAACCCTGGATAAGGTTGATAAATGATAATCAGACCCGAATTTAGTTACCGCCAGTTATTTACATAAGTCACCAAAGTTCACAACAAACAAAATAGCCTTAAGAATATTTCTATAAATTCCTTTAATTAGTAATTACACGATTTCGTAGATTCACAGTATAAAAATTAATAAATAAAATGCAAATAAAATACCCTTAATTCCCTTATTGTGACAAAGAAAACAGTACATTAAAAAACGTTATACACACTTAAATTAGAGTTTGCACACATTATTCTGGGGATGTAGTCATTTTCCTAATGCTTTCTTCAAGTTTTCTGCAAGTTTGTCCATAAACTCGAAAGTCTCATAGTAGTCTGATCTCTTCACATTATTCATTCCCTTGATGCATATAGCGAGATCCTTAGTCATAACGCCCGATTCGATGGTGTCAATGCAAACCTTCTCAAGAGTCTCAGCGAAGTTTTTCAGTTCTTTGTTGTCGTCCAGTTTGGCACGGTGGAGAAGTCCACGAGTCCATGCGAAGATGGAAGCGATGGGATTGGTAGAGGTTTCCTTCCCTTGCTGGTAGAAGCGGTAGTGTCTAGTGACGGTACCGTGAGCTGCCTCAGCCTCTACAGTCTTACCATCTGGGCAGATAAGCACTGATGTCATCAGTCCCAAAGATCCATAGCCCTGGGCGACGGAATCCGACTGAACATCCCCGTCGTAGTTCTTGCAAGCCCATACGAAGCCACCTTCAGACTTCATGGCGTAAGCGACCATATCGTCAATCAACCTGTGTTCGTACCAGATTCCGGCAGCTTCGAACTGCGGTTTATATTCCTTGTCGTAGATGTCTTGGAAGATGTCTTTGAAGCGGCCGTCGTACTTCTTGAGGATTGTGTTCTTGGTACTGAGGTAGAGAGGGTATTTCCTGCCCAGCGCATATTGGAAGGATGAGTGCGCAAAATCGATGATTGAAGCATCAGTGTTGAACATTCCTAAGGCGACACCAGCGCCCTTGTATTCATTGACTACGTATTTGATGGGTTCTCCTTTTGGTGGCGTCCAGATAAGCTCCAACGTACCTGCACCGGGTACAACAAAGTCCGTTGCCTTGTATTGGTCAGCGTGCGCATGGCGTCCGATAATAATGGGCTTGTCCCAGCCAGTCACGAGACGAGGGATGTTTTTGCAAATTATGGCCTCCCTGAAAACGGTACCGCCCAGAATGTTACGGATCGTTCCGTTAGGACTCTTCCACATCTTCTTCAGTTTGAACTCTTCGACTCTGTTCTCGTCAGGAGTGATTGTAGCGCACTTGATTCCGACATTGTATTTCTTAACTGCTTCAGCGCAGTCAATAGTTACCTGATCATCAGTCTTATCACGGTTTTCCATACCCAAATCATAGACATGAAGTTCGATGTCCAGGAACGGAAGGATCAGTTTTTCTTTGATGGTATCCCAAATGATTCTAGTCATTTCATCACCGAGGATATCAACGACGGGTCCAGCCTTGATCTTGGACATTTTGAGATCTGAAGGAAAAAAAAGAAAATAAATGTATTAATAGCTAAAGAAATAAAATTTCTATTAATTTATATCAGCAGGAGATGAATTCTATTGGGTAGGTATTTAGCTTTAAGACAGGTCAGTGACACCATTTGTTATCGCATCAACAACTTAAATTTTATTAAAGTCCTACCTACTCTTATATTAAAATTCAAGATTATTAAAATCAAATGGAAGATTATTTATTATCTCTTGACGTAATTTACCCGATGCCCTGCAATAAATCTGAGATCAAGACGTAACCTAGATAATTATGGAAAACCAGATCAAGGTCTTAGTAAATAAATTAGGTACCTAAAAATTCAACACCTGGCAGAATGACTTTGGAACAATTAAAATTAATTTTACATTTTAAAACCTCTGGCGTGAATTCTATCATCGAAATGCAGCACCCTCTAGTGACTACATCACCTATCTGAGAACCATCCTTGACAGATCGATTGCAAAAAAACCGCATTAGAATCCGGTATGCCATTTCTGATATAAATGATAACAGACAACCTCTTATGAAAATGCCTATACAATACAGGATCGCAACGCAAGTGTAATAATTCAAACTCTAAGTAGCGGAACTAAGGTCTGCACTGGAAGAAAGCAAGTGGTGATCACAATAGGCTTGACGCGACCGCAGTGATATGTAGGCCACAAATAGTCTGCACTGACGTCCCGCATTGGTTGTATTGTGCATTATCCTCCTTCTAATCTAAACCCAACCAGCCTAACTCCTTGAAATAACGGAGGTTGATGACAGCAGTCTTCCAGTATCCTTGACCCCATGGGAGTTATTGTTGATAGAGAGCATGAATTGATCATACAAGTGTTCTTTTAAATGCACTTTGTATGATTGATGATACAAAAATAAATAGGTGAAAGTAGAAAAGCAATAATAATATTGACAGCAATTATTTAACAATACATCACATTGTTTACTCAACTGTAAAAGAAATATTATAACAGTACAATATTAAAATTACATTTGTTGTTATTTAAGCCAAGTGTGTTAGATACATACTAGTTACCTACTATTCATTGAAATCAGATGTTTTTAAGTTTTACCTGATAATTCCAAATCAATTGTTATCGACTTTACACAATTGCTAAACAACCTTGCTTACTGATTCATAGTTACTTAATAGTCGACTTTTAATTAGGTCCAATGACACTAACTTTTCAACAACAATCTCTTGAACATAAAAAGGATTACATAAAGAGAGTTAAAAACAATGTTTGCTCGCTCATGATCATCATCAACTGCCTGAAGAAGTCCACAGATGGAGATAGGCCAGAGAGTGCCATTATTAAGTATTGGGCTACCTCCATTCACCAAATTCCTGTATCTTTTAAGATGTCATCAGTCCATGGGGTGGGGGCTTTTCAATGAGCATTGTATCACCTTGCTCATAGGAAATTGTTATTATATTGTATGATCATAAACAAAAAACACTATCATACAATTAGGACCCATAATAGATTCAGTACTTTATCAACTGTCCATGAAAATCTAAAAGCCAGTCAAATTTTTAAACCTTTGCCTAATCATTGGTTAAACAAAGTATTCCTCAATGTACAATAATACATTAGACTCTATTGCATTAATATACTAACTTCATAATTTCTTAGATTGATAATGGAAGTGGCATGATTGAGAAGACCTTGAGGACTCAGTGGTCTAATCATCACTTAGATAAACAATTTTAAAGATAAACAAGAGTAGTTTTCAAATGCTGACAGATAAATATCAGATGATGTTTTTAGGGTTCCATGCCCAAAAAGGAAGAAACGGAACCCTTATAGGATCTCTTTGTTGTCCATCTGTCTGTCTGTCAAGACAATTTGTCTCAGGAATGTGTAAAGGTATCAAGTTGAAATTAATAACAAATAGAAATATCACATTCACGCTTCTACGTCAATGCAATAAAAAAAATATGACATATTTTGATACTACAAAAAAAACAAAACCTATACTTCACATTGACCTAGAATCATGACATTTGTCAAGGAGCAAGGTCTCATAGCCCAATGTAAAGGAAAAAGTCCAACAAATTGTTAATTTGTAGTTTTACTGAATAAAAAATATTAATTAACAATTTCAAACTACAAAAGAAGTTGGAGAATTGATTGTGATATATAATGATGTATGGGTGAAAACATTTTTTTCTACAAAGTTTGTTTTTCAATTAGATTTATCTTTTTGTTAGAGCAATGTTTAAGAACTTGAGTAATTTTTATTATTTTGGTGATCATACAAGCTTGTACAGAAGCCTAGGTGTCATCAGACTTACACTTGTCTGGTATTTTTCTTAATTTATCAGGAAATTTTCTTTATTTTCAACCATGTCAGTTTCATTGTTCTCTCTTGCTCTGTTAAGTTACACTTTTTATTAAGAGACAATATATGGACAGGAGCAAATGTTGGCGGTTAACAATATCAGAGTTGGTTAGCGTTCAAGAATTTTAAAATTTTCTCTTTTATAACTGCACTTTGGGCACACTATCAAAAGGTGGTAAACATCTTTTTTGACCCTACAAGCCTCACAATGAATATGGAAAACTTAAAAAAAAAATTCATCAACAGCTATTTTGTGGCTTGTGTCTAAGAGCAGTCTATGAGTGATTATACATAAATGATTTTATATATGTATAAATTCATGGAAATTCAAATTAACATATATTTTTTTATTTAAGTTGGTTTAAGCATTGTTATATCTGTATGCCCACTTGCAAAGGCCTCCTCCAACCCTTTTCACTAGTCTTGGTCTTGAGCAACCCTTGTCCATGTTCTACCAGCTGTTCATCATCCCATCTATCTGATTTACTATCTCATCATCCCATTTCCAGAAAACCTTATTTAGGTACATAGAATGTTCAATTTAAACTAATCAGAATGTGGGAATTACTTGATAAACAACTTTCCTACCTCAAATACCGGTATGGATATGAAGCAGGTACAAAGTTCAATAGACTTCGATTTACCTCAGTGAGATAATTCTCTAGTTATAACATGAAAATCAGACAAATTTCCTTTTGAAATTTTGCATAAAATTACTTCAAAAGACGGTGCATGCTACGAAACGAACAGAATGATGGCTTACCTTATCGTGCAAAGGAATTTGTGAAAATGTAAAAGTGTGTACGCCCACTCCACAGAAATAACTGTCTGCTTATGAGAAGCGAACGGTGGCCAGCACCGGCACAAGAAGCTTGTTTACTATAGTCAGAACTCTACGAGGACATGACGTGGCATCAAATAATAGGGCAAATCAAATTACTTTGGCTTCAGTCACAATTGGCTCGCCAGACGTAAAAGACAATACGAAGTCAAATGCACAAAGCAATAAATTATAGTTTGTTTTTATAGTTTTGTCTTCATTTGTGTATTTATTTTTGTGATTTGTGTAAGGCAAACGCAAGCAAATAAACTCACTTTCACTTGCATTGAATAAACGGTAAATTTTGGAGGGTGCCGTGATTTCACAACCATGGAAAACACAACCATGGAAAACACAACCATGGAATTGGTGTATATTTTGGTCGCCAATTCCAAGGTTGTGCTTTCCATGGTTGTGCTTTCCAGGCCGTACAAAGTAATGCACACCCTGGGAAAACACAACCATGGAAAAGGCTGCCAAATGGCTTCCAATTCCCGGGTCGTGCTTTCCTTGGTTGTGTTTTCCATGGTCGGACATTCCCGACACGTGCTGGGAATGTACAACCCTGGAAAACGCAACCATGGAATTCGAAGCCAAATGACGTCATAGTCTATGCATCGTTTACGCTCGCTCGAAATGAACTTCAGTCTATCTTATACAAGTGGAGAATGATGTCACTGTCACAATAAATACACTTTTTATGCTACTGACGTGCCTACATCAAAGTTTTTAATCTATTCTGTTCAAAATTAAATAGGTAGTTATGAATGAACTTGTATTGTTGCTACATCACTGAATTGAATTGAATGAAAACAATGAATTTTTATTTCATGGACATCGACCGACACGACAGCGACACAGCAGAAAAATGTAAATTTGTTTTGATGCAAGTTTATATTTTTTAGAGCTAAGCCAGCTAGCATTCCAAGAAAGATACCTTACCATAAATGTACCTATTGTTCTTGTTTCAGAAAATGATATAGATAGGTCTTTGCCGTCGTAATTAAATATCATATAAGCCTGTGACTGTGACATCTAGTGTTATGTACATAGAATAATAAATAAGATAACAAGCCAAACCAACTGGACATCCAATAATAGAGAAGGCATAAGCCAGTTTACAAGTTTGAGATTGGAGGTAGGTGTACCTTATTCAACGCCAAACTTACGTGAGTGGGACTGGTGGGACTTTGTACCGGGCTGGCTTGGTTTTCTTGTATATAGAGTGTCTGCTATTAATGCATGAGATAAGAGACCATCTGCTAGGAACTTCAAATCTTTTGCCGGTCACACAACTAACATATCAGGTACAACTAACAGCACCTGTTCAATTAGAATATTTCTCATAAAACAGCTAAACTCTAGGTAGGTTGGTTTATTTTTATTACATTCACAATCTGCATTGCCTTACTTCATCAGTATTTCATCTCTATTTTTTCAGTTATGTAGCTGTTGATTTGATCAAAGCAACTGTTCATATTGCAGGATGATGCCTCTCTCTCAGTTAAGTTGTTGTAAAAAATTGTCTTAGGTACTGATGTCAAGTCTGTGAACAGGAGTATGCACTAAGTAGTATGGAGCATGAGTGGTACATTAAACCATGTTATTTATGTAACAACACCTTTGTATTGTAATACTACACACCCACTAGCTTCATTTTAAAAAAATAACCTAAATATTTTAGATTCCATATTTAAAAAAAAACAGGATTTAAACTTTAAATTATTTGCATAATCTAAGTAGCTCTGTTAATCTATGCGCCAAATAACTTATATAGTCCAAAATTAAGTAATTTTGGACTATGATAAGTTATCTATGTGTCTTTCCAGGAAGTGATGTAATTGTGCTAATGACCTCTAATGGTCACTCTCACCGAAGGTTCATTACCAAGATATGTGTTTTACCTTTGGATACCATGTACAATAAGAATAGGATAGTCATGTTTAGGCAATAAGCTAGATAATGTATGGCAATCTAAAACATAGTACTTATGTACTGATGCCAATTATGCCTAGTAATAGGAACTAAGTAATAAGTATTTTCTTAGTTTTAAGTAAGTGTTCCTATTAGACTAAGAGAATTTGGTTAGCAATCACAAATTTAAATTTAAGTTTTCTTGAAATTTAGTTCATTTAAGTTTTGATGCAATGCTGAACCTGCATTATTTTTAACTTTAGAATACCTTTGCTATTCTGCAAAAAAATGTAGTAAACATACTACTGTAACTTTAAAATCAATAAGTATGATGTAAAGTACATGTAATAAAGTAAGTGTCATAGTGTAGTTTCACATACAGTGTTAATGAAGCACATAATAATACCTAGAAATTTGTGTTGTACCTGTTCAGTCTTTCATCTAAAAGTCTTTTTCTTTGAGGCCCCAATATGTTCTAGACATAAAATTAACTAATCAATTATGTAGATTCAATTATATTTTTTATAATAATTTAAAGCTAGGTAAGCAAGTGGCAATACTTCTCATTCTATTTGTTCTGGATCTCTTCAAAGTGTGTGCACTGTGCGCTGTGTAATATTCCTAAAATAAAATTGGTTCTACAGAAAGTTTAAGGAGTTATCATTCAAGAACACCACTGACTCACTATATTTAAAAATTCAATTCAAAATCAGGAAAAGATATATTAATAATTTGACGACCTCGGTGGCGCAATGGGTGAAGGCCTGCCTGAGACGCAGAAGGTTGCGGGTTCGATTCCCGCCGTGGGATAAGTATGTGTATGATCTGCAAATATTTAGATAGTTAGATAGAAAATGCTTTATTGCACAAGATAAAACAAGTACATAGGCGAACTTAAGAGAAGAGTGGAGCGGTAGTTTGTTTGGCTGATTACCAAAATAAGAGAAAAAAATATTAAACAAAATAACTAGCTACTTAAAATAGAAGTAAACTACTTAGAAAAAACTCATTCATACTTAAATATATACCTATATGTTTTGATACATACAAATATAATATAAATGCTCAGTTTTGTTGACTATTTTGTAAAGAGATGAAATGTTTGTAAAGTTTGGATTTGAAGACTCCAATGGATACAGCAGTGTGGATTTCTGCTGGGATAGAGTCACAAGCGGAACGCAGTGACAGTAAAAGAGTCCGTATAAAAAGAGGTAGAATGATCAGGGGTCAGGAGTCGAAGATGTTGAGAGTAACAAGCAGGACGGTCTTGAGAGAAGAGTGGAGAAAAACGTACTTTGAGGTAGTTAGGAGAGAAAGGATTATGGAGGGTATTGTAAAGAAGGCAGAGTATGTGGGTATCCCGAGTTAAAATGGCTTTAATTTCGTTATCAATTAAAGCCATTTTAACTCCGAGCGGTAGTGTGTGATGTGGTCATACTTGCGTAGAGCGTACAAGTATATGACGCAGAGATTCAGCAACCGCTCCAGTTTGTTAAGCTGTTCCTTAGTAGCGTCAGGATAGCACACAGATAGCAGGATAGATAGGGAGTAGGATAGAGTTAACAAGTGTTGTTTTAGCAGAGAAAGGGACAAAATTTTGCATGCGTTTTAGAGCATGCATTGAACCGTATATTTTCCTGCTGACTTCGGTTATGTGCTGCTCCCAGGATAGATTTTCCCAGGTCATGATGAGGCCACGGTTCTTCACCTCAGAGCAATAGACCAAAGGAACATCATTATATTTGACAGAAGGGAGAGAGTTTTTGTCTAGTCTGGAGTCTAGTCATGACTCCAGACTAGACAAAAACTCTCTCCCTTCTGCAAGGCCTATGAAGGCAGGCCTTCATAGGCCTGCATATAAGATTCTAGTGTTTATTTAAAGACCAAATTTCCTAGACCAAAAGGAGATAAGGAGATGAGAAAAGGCACGTAGGTCTTCAGACAGCAGGTCGACTGCATCATGAATGTGGTCAGGTTTAAAAGAGAGGTAAAGTTGGACGTCATCAGCATATAAATGAAAGGAAGCAAAACAAAGATCAGTAACTAAAGTATTTTTAGGTATTTCAAAAACGTGCTCGATTTTGTCTGTTATTCCCTTATCAAATGGTAAGTATGCTAAAGCTCTCTCTACCCATGCCTTACGTGACCTCACAGACGTGTTTGCGATTCGAAAACTTTGTCTCCAACCATGACCGTTTCTCTCTAACACCTCTTTCACATGTGACAGTTCAGCATCCACGTATTGTGGGTCACACAACCTAAGAGCTCTATTAATTAGAGTGCGTGGTACAGAGGCTAGGTGTGCTGGATGGTGGTGAGAGTCAGCTCTAAGGTATCTGTCTGTATGTGCTGGTTTGCAGTATATCGAATGTGAAAAGCGTCTTGAAGTCTCTCGCTTGACCAACACATCTAGAAAAGGTAGGGTTTTGTTATGCTCACGCTCCACAGTGAAACTGATTTTAGGGTGTCTGGTGTTCAGTTATGTAAGTACCTAACGGTGTAATGTTATCTAAGTATATGTATTATAGCAAACACGTCGTCTACATACCGCCACCAGTGTCTTGGCTTAAAAGGTACATTTTCCAGCGTAGTGGACTCGAACCACTCCATAAAAATATTTGCGACTACAGGAGCTATAGGAGACCCCATCGCTACACCCTCCATTTGCAGAAAATAATCACCCCGCCACATAAAATAGCCACTAGATAAAATAAACTCAATCACGTTCATGTACTCGATAGGTATTGAAGTAGGTGTTGCAGTAATTCCTGAATTATAGTTATGGTATCCGCTATCGGTATTGTGATATATTGAGCTGGATGCAAATAAAACCTCCACGGTATGTGATACAAGTCGTCGTTTATTGCCAACTGCCCTCTCCCCGAAGTCTACCCTACACCTTTTATAATTATCCTACCCACATTATATCCATACACTACAGGTATATTGGTGAACAGGTTACATCGAAGCTCACCATACATTCATCTTCCTGGACTACTACTCCATACAACAATTGTGTGACGTGGGTGGAATCTTTCACGTTTTTCACTTTCACGGCAAAATTAAGGCCTTTAGATAACACCCTTTTCATATCATCTGACACCACTAGGGTTGATATATTCATTACCGTTCTGTCATCATTAATGGGGCAATTTGCCACGACTGGTTGCTTGTTTTTGTTCGTCAGGCGCTTAAATTTGGAGTCATGGGTATTCTTTATCCTGATTCTCACTTACTCTGCCCTGTTGGCTGACATTGACCTGTTGGCTGTGTAGAACCTGGATATCAACAGATCCACCATAGCAGAGCATTCGCTGGTCTCAGGTACGACGCACTACATCCGTTTTGATAAAGCCCGGGTCTTGGCAAGAGAAAAGCTTTTCGTTCCTCGCAAGATCCGCGAAGCTATCGAGATAGGTCGTATACCGAATTTTAACAGAGACCGTGGATGGGCTTTACCCTTCGCCTGGAATTCATGCCTGTATGGACTGCATGATAGCGCGGGGGTCGAGTCTGACATTGCCACAGTGAGCGTGGCCTGTCTAGCTCCTCCAGGAATAGGTTATGGCGACGACGTGAGTAGCAGCGAAGACGATGTAGCACCACCACCAGCAGTTAGATAGACATTTTACCCGCAGCCTAGTAGCGGAAACCAGTCCGATCACCAAATACCAAGATAGACCTTTTAGCAATCTACACTAGGCGTGGAGGTAGTCACACCCCTCAGACATTGCACATGTCGAACACTAGGCATGCCATGCCTGTATGTGAAGCCCAGAACAAAGATTTAGGCAGCATCTCATCACAACCTTGAGCAGCATAGTAGGTATAATAATTATGTAGGTACCTACAGCTGTTCTTGGTGACTGATTGGCGATCACCTAGGTCAGAGAGTTATATTTTCTCATCATGTCTAGGTCTTACTAATGTGATTAGCTAATAGGTATATCTACTACTATCGCTTGCTACATCTTAAGTATAAGTACCTAAATTGTATAGGTATGGGTACTGATATGATATGATATGAGTATTGATATGATTGAAAAACCAAGTGTCCTCTGTGTCACAAATGATGAATATCACTATACCTAGAATATATTTATTTGCTGCCTGATTATGAGGTTAAGAAACTAATTCAAAATAATTCTAGAGCACATAGTGATTGAATTGTGCGGTACTACATAGTGCCGCACAATTCAATCAAACAAGACACTTTCTTTTTCTCTTCTTTATTCATATTATGGCCACCTGTAGGTACATACTTTATATTTATGACCCACAGTAGAATTAAGATCTGATTTTAGAAGCAATGAACTAATTATGTACTTCAATGTTTGGCAGGTAGTTTTATGTTGAGCTACTGTAAATCGAAATTAAAAGAGCTCGATGGCACGAAGACGCTCCGCAACGCGCTGCCGCCCGCCTTATCAGAAACTACGAGTACAATATCCAGACCACGAACAAACATCTGCAGAACATACAAAAAAAATTCCGAAGCGAGAATCGAACACGCACCTCTTGAGTCACAGCCGGCTGAGCTGAGCGAGCATACATGAAGGTTATTTGACGACCTCTGTGGCGCAGTGAGCGAAGGCCCGCCTAGACGCAGAAGGTTGCGGGTTCGATTCCTGCCGCGGGACAAATGTTTGCATCTGCAAATATTTGTCTTGATCTGGATGTTTTCTATGTATAATAAGTATGTACTTACAAAAAAATATATTAAGAAGTATATCAATCATGTAGTTCCCATAACACAAGCTCTGCTTACTTTGGGGCTAGATGGTGTAAAATACTATTCTTGAAATTTAATGTGTATGGGAACTTTTAATGGGGTTAAAGGTAACAAGTTTTAATTGTATTTGCACAACATATCGAACCTGTAAGTTGTGAGGCCAGACTATTCAATTTCAGAAGGTGAATTACGTTCTCCAAATTACGTAGAAGTACACATTCAAGTATATGTGGTTTACACATGCCACCACAAACCTTACTCAGTACTAGCTTTAAATAAGTAAATACTTATACTTATGTATAAATAATACTAGAGCATAGAACGGAAACTTATTGACTAGCTAGTAGGAATAAACAGTTAAGTTAAAAATTTCACTTCTTTGTATTTAAATTAAAATCATTAAGTACATTTCAGAGAAGTCAAAAGTTATTTTAATTTTGAATACCAATTGGAATAATATACCATCAATAACTAACAACACTAAACTCTTTGTGCGATTGACAATTTTATTGATAAAAAAAAATATCCAAAGTGCACAAGGTTAGAAGCCGGGAATATGTTATTTTATACAAATAATTCGGGAAAAGTTATTATTTTTGTAACACTTAAAGTTCATTTGTGTAAAATAATATACTCACAAATATCACTATTTATACACTATACTTAATAATAATCTTTACAATTCCATGCGAGTTTTTATGAGTTTTGTTATAAACCTCTTCAATGGCAAACTGAAATTTTAATTCCCTGCATGCTTGCAAGTAAGTTTAGTTTCGTTAGTATGCTATTCGCGCTCCTTCCTTTTATTGTTTATTTATACAATTTTCATTAGTGCAAAAACACAATAAATAGCTTGCAGAAACACAAGTTAGGCAGGTACTTAAGCAGCTGTGCTAGGTCGAGCCTGTGTTTTTTATTTTATTTTGTGAAATAAAATAGAAATAAACAGTATAAAGATGACCATGGCACAGATGATGGAGAACTTTACAAAAGATATGGCGCATTTTCAAGGTGAGCTACAGAAACAGGCTGGTGTGGAGACTGCACCACCAACAATCACTAGTTGGGCATCACAATTTCTTCCCTTCAAAACATTTACTTTGCAGGCTCTACAAGCCCATTGGTAAAGTTGCCGATCAAATAGAGATGGATAGCCGTAGCTGCATACTTCTTCTGCATGGTCTACCAGAGGCGAAATCACTTCACTTCAATTCTTGATTATGGCTTTTGTAGAGGAGAAGTCAGAGGACACTGCTGCAATAGCTACAGCTGCCATTGTTGAGAAGTTGAAAATAACAGAGTTTAAAGTTAATGATATTGGTCGCTGCCATAAAATGGGTTGTCTGTCAGCTCCAGACATGGGAGTGCTCAGTGTATGTGTTGAGTCCTGATGGCCGGCGACACCGGGTAAGTTCCTGCAAGAAAGTGCACGACATAGCTCTTCCAAGGTGCACCGTAAGCCCGAAGCAAGCAGCAGCACCGAAGGCGAAGGCGACTGCCGTGCCCCAGCCTCAACCACTTCAGACAAGGCGCGCTGCTGCTAACGTCATCCAAGTACAAGTAGTAGCATCCGGCGTCTATCGCTTTGGGTCTACTATAAATGTGAATTTTCTGTTTGTACTTTTCTCAAAAATAAATAGAATTGACATCAGTTTTGTTACAACTGACATTGACAGTTGCGAATGATAGTCAATCATTTGACTGCCATAATAAACAAACCAAAGATCTTGTCAGTCATAAAGTTTTTTTTATTTATGGATTGATTCATTCCACCACAATATTAGTTTAATTTTGTATTATTTCTTTTATTAATTTTGTACGTTATAAAAATATTATGTTTCTCCCTAAAACAAACCGGCAGGTGGAATGACTTTTTTATTTTTTAAAGAAAGATTTTAAGTAATCGTTTTAAAATTTATTAATTTATTTTACATACATTTAAATTTTTTATATTACCTATTCGTTTATAGTTACATACCTACTTATATTAATAGACAATACCTACCTTATATTAAACATATTTAACTTAACGAACGATGGCAAAGAAGATGAAGATGAGTTTCTTTCTCGTTCTTCCTTTGAATCGATATGCAGTGACACTAGTTTCTGTAGTATTCCTACCTTAGTTGATACCTTGGAAAACGTGTTTTCTGACGAAACCTAAATACTTCAATGTTATTCGTATTCACGTCCAAAGTATTCTGGCTCATTTCCCAGACTTCCTGGCATCTTTTAGCAACAATAATATTCACGCAATTCTAGTTTCGGAAAGTTGGCTAAAACCATCTCTTCCCACAACTATGTACTCCCTACCAGGTTTTAAATTATTCGAAACGATCTAACCGGTGCTGGTGCTGCCGGTGTAGCTATCTATATCCGTTCCCATATACCGTTTTCAATAGTAAGTGTATCTGCCTTACTAGCATTTACTAGCAAATACTGGTGAACATCTACTTCTTGAAATTATTCTCAATAATACTAAAGTCATTCTCGGTATCTTTTACATCCACACGTTACATGTTAACTAATTCTCTTCTTTCGAAAAAATCTCGAAGATTTCACTCCCTTATACAGTCATTCTATGTATTATCATAGGTGATTTCAATACGTGCCTTCTTAAAAGTGACTCACGTTCTTCTAAGTTGGAATCTATCATTAGGTCCAGCAATTTACATTTACTCCCTCTTAACGCTACTCATAATTTTCCTCACTCAACTCTTTCTCTATTAGATTTAATAATTGTTTCTTCGTGGTCTCATGTTGCTAAGCATGGTCAGCAAACGGCGGATCAGTTCTCGTATCATGATTTACTTTACCTTTCGTATAAAATTAGACCTCCTAAAGTCAAACCCTAAATTATACTGCTGGGTAACTTTATACATAGATTCGGTTATATACTTACACATGTTCGTATAATCATATCGAATACTTCGATTTAAAATTATGAAATAATTGTCTTTTAAGTACATAGGTTATCGTAAAAGATCATCACCAGAGCTAACAAACAACAGCCTGCACAAGTCCACTGCTAGACATAGGCCTCCCCTATGTTAAGAGTGCCACGTCAAACGATCTTGCTTCATCTTCAGCCAACGACTAATGGTTGCAAGAACCTTAAAGATGAAAAATTATTATAACGTGTACAAGATTTTTTTAAATAAATCTTTATTAATAATTGATTTGCTTCCGAATGTTTTATTTTTGGATACATGGGAATTCATATTTTTTACCTACCTACTTTTCTATGGGTGCGGGCAGGTGCAGGGTTATTGAAAATATGTATAACAAGGTTCTGCCCACGGTTTCGCCCGCGTGGTACCCGGATAAAAGGTAGCCTATGTATTATTCTGATGTATTAGCTATATTATTGTAAAGTTTTATCAATATCGGTTCAGTAGTTTTTGCGTGATATAGTAACAAACATCCATCCTCACAAACTTTCGCGTTTATAATATTGGTAGGATACGTATTTATACCAACTTGGTATAGTTTGTATATAAGTTGGTACAAATACTGCGTAGACTGAAAAACCATTACTTAGAGAACAAAAATTAAAATTAAAAGTAAGTCTATAAGATGAGTACAAAGATATTCGTGCAACGGAACATTTGTGGATTGGTTGAACACCTCTTGACATGCGCTCACGCAGTTATGTACCTACTTCACGCTCTTTGGATCAATGTGATTGATTCGAACAGGCAGCTGTTAGAGCTGTCAATGTCAATGACAAAGTAGGTCCTGTCAGTCAAGTAAAGGTAAACAAACAATAGCATGCAAATAAATGATCGAGCTACCGGAAAATTGTGCATAAAGTTAAAACACAACTCGGCGTTTCCAACGTCAGTAGATAGAGATTGCCATCCTGCATCCAGCATTTGTTTACTCCGAAGATTCTGCGCCCCTCGTTGAAGAAGCTTCTTCTGGTTGCTGTGAGATATTCAGCAACAGAAACTCTAGAACCTTGATGACATAGTTATAGCTTGAGGCCTGATAAATTTACAAAACTCTACTTTATAAATGGTTATGTAACAATGTGAAACTGGAAATAAAAGACTAAAATGCAAATAATCAGTATTTTATTGACTATATTTTACTCGCTATATTTCTGTTGTTTTATACAATAACGGGTAGATAATGTTATTATTATTTTGAAAGTTAACATCTGCAACACAAAAGTAGCACTTTTTATATACATTTGGACACCACATACATACATTTGGATTTGCATCTGGTCATAACACTTCTCTGAGGGTTTCCCATTCTGTATGTAATTTTAAATCATGTTCGCATATTATTTCTGTGAGAATTGAATTTTTATTTCTACTCACCTATTTCATCCAGTGAGATAAAAAGACCACATTTTTGTACTATTTGTGGTACTTTATATTCCAAAACCCTGCCACATTTCATTGCTGGAGTATCAGGAATGTTGCCGCCCATAGTATCAAGGATACTAAGGCAACATCATTTGTTATACATGTTTTAACTTCATATGGTTGGAAGCCATTATTCTGCGAGACCTTAACTCATGCCACAAGTTGCTGCCGGTCTGGTCTCTTGCTTTTCCTTCAGCCTTCTTTAATAACTCCGTAGTAAATAATCCAGATATTTGCTTGATGGATCTTCACTACACTAAATGGTACATAGAGAGCCTTTCTGGCTCATTATAGATGTTTTGCACATACCTTAATAATTCATAGTTTCTGATACCTTGCGCTGTAGCCTGTTCCACAAATTTGTTAAAAACACTGGTATCTGAAGAAGTGGAAGCTTGTCTTTTGGCAAATTATGTAGTTGTTATGAATTTTAATGTTGTTTTCACCTACAATATTTCAGTAGGATTCTACGTGAGTACAAGATGGCTCTTCACTTCTTTGATGCAGCCACATCAAAAAGGCCACTGCATGTTCGCAACCACCCACTGAGCAGCACAATCATGGCATTGTGAACTGATAACAACAATGTTTTTTTCGTGCACAATGATAGTGACTGTACGCGGCACCATACATATATTGGATTTTCTTTTCAACTGAACCTATTCTACGGCAGCATCGCTATTAGATTCTCTTGAAGATCTGGAAATTCTGGAATAGATAAAATAGCAGCGTAAACATACTACTAAAACTTTGTACATAACCTTACTTTTTATTTCGTTGATATAGATGATAAGTTGTTCTAAATATGATTGAATAGGATATAAAATGAGTAAAGTGTCTCTTTCATTTGTATTGAAGTATATCAATGTGAAATTATAGGTACCTACGAAGGTATTTTCACGTTTATAAGCTCCGCTGCACAAAATTCCTTGTTTCTAGCAAAGAAACTTGACACCATCAAATAATCTTAGGTAAATTACAAGTACTTGTTTTAATCAATCCAGTCTCCATTGTGTTGTGATAAAAATCTTAAATCGTAATATTATTTATTTACTAAAATCAAATCCGCGCTTGTGGCTAGTGTGTTTCTGGATTTAATGATTGTATCTATAACCTGTGGTACTCGTCTATAAAACTAGGACAGTACCATTAATACTATGTAGTTGCATCTAAACGAGGCTTGGGCTTTCAACCAATCACAGTAATGGTCACCAATTCCCGGGTTGTGTTTTCCATGGTTGTACATTCCCGACACGTGTCGGGAAAGCACAGCCATGGAAAACACAGCCAGGAATTGGCGACCATTTTGGTTGCGAATTCCTGGCCGTGTTTTCCATGGTTGTGCATTCCATGGTTGGACATTCCCAGCACGTGTCGGGAAAGCGCAACCAGGAATTCGCGACCATTTTGGTCGCGAATTCCTGGTTGCGCATTCCTGGCTGTGCATTCCTGGCTGCGCTTTCCATGGTTGTGCTTTCCATGGTTGTACAATAACCGGACCCAATTTTGGAGACCTTATTACGTCCATGGAAAGCACACCCCTGGAAAGCACAGCCAGTATTACAAACCATTTCGTTTGAATTATCAGGATGTGCTTTCCATGGTTGTGCATTCCATGGACATCAATAAATTCATCTACAAATCAAGCTTAAAATTGAAAATTCTTTGACTACATAATCAAACCTAAATTAAAAGGATATCATATTTTTAAATCTGTGCTAAAAGTCTTTATGGTGATATAGCCAATTTCATTTTTGGAACCATAAAGGAAATAACCACTTACGTTTATTCAACCACTCACCCTTTCTCCCTTTCCCATGCCGAGCTGTCAAAATCTAAACTTCTAAAAACATTACTAATCTATTAACGCACAGCCATAACTAATAAGTCTACAAAGCTGAAATTTGCAACATAGGTTTATTTTATAAGATATGCATGTGCTAAGAAAGGAAATTTCTACTTTAAGGGGGGAAATAAGGGAGGAACTATGTATGAAAGTCTTTGTTCTTCAAAGATAGAAATAAGAAAATTTGAATTACAGGTGCTGAGTATTAATAAATTATGATGTGTTTTAAAATACGACTCCTCGCTTGCAATGCCGCCTGGCAACAACTAGTTGACAGTAAAAGTGTAAAAACTTGTATTTAAAATTTTAGATGCTGGAGTGACGACTGTCATCCCTCCTGAAACCCTCCGTTCCCCTTCTTTCTCCCCTAAAAGCCTTTTATTCCTCACCTTTTTCCCTCTGATTTATTTCTTATATTATGCCAATTTATTATTATTGGCTATAACTTAATTATAAAACCTTCCTTCCCACAGTAACTACTAACTTGTGTCGATTTATGTTTTGTATTGTCTATTTGTTTTCGAAATTTTAACTTGGTTACAAAATTATGTTCGATTATCATTTACACCGACTATATTCTTATCACCACTTTATGAAATTATTAATATTTTCAAATCAAACGGAATAAACTTATGTTTATTCTTCCAGTTCCTCAAAATAACTAGCCATAGAAGCCATAAAAGTAGTTGAAGAAATGGTAATTTTATTCTTTCAAGCGTCTGCCATACTCTAACGTCGATAAATTGTGGCGCGCTCTAAAAAAGAGAGGCTCTGGCAAGCAAACTCATTACAAAAAATATAATTATATTTTAGGGTTCTGCACCTGCATTCAGATTTGTCGATTTTTAGCAATGATCTTATTGGTTTTCCTAAAGTAAATGGCATCCATTTTGAAATTCAAGATGTGGACATTTATTGATCGAGCGAAGCGAAGATCTCTGATTCAATATGATGTTTCTACGTATTGTATGTTTATTTAACGAAAGCTAATGGCCCAACTCTAAGCTTTAATCAATCTTTTTGAAACATAAGTAGGTAAGTTGATAATACTTATTAAAAATAAAACTAACACACCTAGACAAAAAATCTCAGAATCAAAAAATCCATTACTCATAGTTTGAGTTTAAATAGAGACCGTGAAATTAACCAGAACCAAACAAGACCCATATTTTTTTTAAAGATAAAGTATACGGTGTGGCGTCCGGTTTCTGAACGAAACTCTCGCCAGCGACCAATCAGAGATTCGGGCTGACATGACATCACGTCGGGGTCACCAATTTGGAAGAACTAGTCATAGCCGCTCGCTTGCTTTTGCGCCAAACCAAAACGACTCAAATACATGCGCGCAAAACTTGACACATCGATAAGTTGTCCCTGTTTTAATAACGCGCGCAACTCGATGCCACTTAGTGATAAAATACAATTTATGACCGTCTTAAATGGAGTATTTTAAAACCAATAACTGTTTTTAAAAGGGAAAACCCTAACAAATCTATTGTAAGAATTAGCTCAATGAACCATTTAATAAAATATTAAATAATCAGCGCTGAAAGTTAACACTTACAATATTTTCGCACCCGACTTAGTAAAATAGCTTTATTTCATTATTTTGAGTGATGAGGTATAGATTTTTTTATTTAATAAAATACTTTAATCTATAATTGACCTAATTAATAATAAATATAAATGAAGTAGTAAGAAAAAAATCCCAGAAACATTTTTTCAAAATTGGTAAATAGTTCTTGTTCGGCGCATTACGCCGCAAAACGGTGCTCGTTATTGAAACTAGATTAACACTATATCATGAGAGTGTAGACTAAAAATAATAACATGCTCAGAAAGAATAGTTCAATAGCTATAATATCATGTATAAGGTTTTACCATTTCTTTGAAATTCGTATCACTATTGTATGAAAAAGGAAATGTGACTACATTTAATTGAAAAAAAACATGCTATTTTCAAAAGCAGAATTCAGACACTTAGACTTAACTTTTTGACTAAAAGTTAAAACAATAAAATAAAAATATATATAAAGTATTTAAAAATAGGAAACAATTTGTTGTAATGTTATTTTTCTATGTACATTAAAACAAAATAGAATTTTATTTTGCGCGTACTTTGACCTTGAACCAGTCAAAAGATGCAAGATGGCCGCCGATAAGGCTTGCTTTACACTATTTTGATAATAATAAATCCAGATCTATTTCTTATAAAATATACCTAGTAATCGAATTTTTAAATATGTACATTAAACCATATTAGTAGTTAATAAAGTAGTAAGATGAAAAGTTTAATTTAAAATATTTTGTAGATTGAGTGTTAAAAATAACTATTTACCTAATCGATTACCTAGTTTCCTTAGCATTTTATATACAAGGGTGAAAAAAAAAACAGCAGATTTCTTTTAATTTATTTTAATAAAGTCAGTGTTTTTAACAAAATATACATAGGTATTGATCCTGTAAAAATAAGCCTTTTGGGAGCCAAACTCTGCCCGCCACTCTCCTTTCCTTTTTCCTTTGGGCACCTATAAAAAATATACTCAAAATTAAAGATACCTACCTAAAAATCTTATAAAATATACATAATAAAAACTGGAAATCAATTGGAGTAATTTATGAATATAGGTACCAATAATTATTAGATTGGGGAAAAAATATCATCTACCAAACAAAAATATAGTTAGTTTCACCTATAGACAAAACAATTTCCTAGTTCGTTTAAAAAATCCCCAAAAAAAAATATAGTTTACCGTAGTAATTATTGGTTGTACTTGCTGAAATAGCGATCTACGTAGTTACTTTTTAATTTGAAACTAAGAAGTACCAAAACCAAAAGTGTAATATAGCCTTATCCACCCAAAAACGCGAATTGCTCTTGGGTCCTACTGTTACCAACGAAACGGAAACGATTCTTGAAGTAGATGTGCGTCTGAATCCAACTGTTTTGTCCTAATCTCAACATTTATCTGCAAATTTATGTTTAAAACCAGTAACTAATAGATAAAACTAAATTATTTTATATGCATAATTCGCAGAATGCTTATTTATCACAGGAAATAGTCGACAAGAAACGGCCTACTGTTAGCATAACCACACCACATCGAAATAAATTAGAAATTAAGAACAGTTTGTAACAAAAACGATTAAAAATATTATTGTATCCAAGTAGAACCTGAAATTAGCATTCTTTTGATATCTAACACACAATAATACCATGATAATTGAATACTTACGGGATATTTAAAAAAACGAATCACTTTCACTGCTCACAGAAACAGACAGACGGCGTGTACTGATCAAAACAACGAATGTTTTGACATTATTTTGTTCCAAGTGGTTGCTACATTGACTTGCTTGACGTTCCCAACATTATAAACATGTAATAAAACAAGTGAAAAACCACCTAGGTATGGTAGAAATAGAGTAAAAAATATAAAATGTATAAAATGCCATTGGGTTCCATAGGACCCAAGAGCAACTTAACGAAAAAAATATTGGGTCCTACAGCACCCAGGAGCAATTTGGCGTCAAAAATCTTGGGTTCTGTAGCACCCAGAAGCAAGCGAGCGGATAAAGTAAATTATGAACTAGTGGTAGGTAAAGCATTTTCAGGAAACACACAGTATTTTTCGAAACCAGAGATCAAAAATCTCTAATGTAAATATTAAGGATTTTATCACATTAATTTTTATTATTGATTCTTTTGTGAGCCTTGTCTTATGATTAATTTCATTTATTTTTCTCGTTGGTCCTTTCGACTACGTAGGGGAGTGGTGTGGCGCGGCGGCCGGTTTGTTCAGAATTTCAAAGGTCTGTGGACATAATCTTATGATTTCACCCTAAATTTAGATGAAACTATATTTATTTCAGCGATTGAATGTGAGCCGTAAAACTTTGGCCTAGAAAGTGGTTTATTGTTATTTCAAGTATAAAACATATTTTTCGAGCTTTGCCGTTAAGGTATAAATAATGTTGGCTTAGGTGTAACCTTATTTATATGACTAGACATTTCTTATTTATATCTAGTTAGCAAAAATAAAAACCAAGACTTTTTGCATTTCTGAAATGAATATTAAACTGAATATCGACATGAAGGCCTTGACTCGTGCGTATGCCGGAGCACGCACACAAACGCGCGATCAGCGTGCATTAGGTACATTGCCCGCTACAAAAAAACAGAATTTTATACCTATTAATAAAAGTAGTTTCCCTGCAATTATTTTCCCTCAATGTTACTCGTTAAGATGAATAGTTTTTGGCTTGGTGATTGGTCATAGTACAACCTGCATATGGATATTTTCGTCAAATACGGCAACTTAATGTCTTCTCGGCATCTCTAGTAAGTCTGTGCCACAGAGTACTTTACGCAGTACGGGGGACGGGCTGTCTGTGCATCTCGGTTTGTTTTGGAAAGATTGATTTTCGGTAAAAAAAAAATGGAAGGATGGAAAATCTTACAAACTGCCTAGTTTTTTAATAATCATGAATAAAAAGTGATGTAGTATTGTGATAGAAGTGTTGTCAATCCTGAAACAACATTCCTGCGAGATGGTGGTGCAAAAGAATTGGAATACTAATGAGGCGTCCGAACAGAACGCTGAATCGGAGATCTCAACCAGTACCCTGACCTTCCAGGTTCCTAAGACTGTGAATGTTCGTACCAGCGTCGCAAATACGATGCAGACGGTAAGTAACTATCTTTTTAGGTGATAAAATTGGGACTCGTCCTTGATAATTAAGTAGGTCATTCAAGGCCGCCCTTGACTACGGCCTTGCAATGGAGGATAGGTCGTGGGAAATAACAAAAACTTGATGAAATTCTACTGAAAAACTTATTAAACTTATTTTTGCTTATATGTACCTAACTAAATGTGGTAAAAATGTAAGGTCTTGTAAACAAATGTTAATAAAAGAGGGAGCCTCAAGGAGTTGAACTGGTTTGGGTCTGGTTAGAAAGGGCACAATATACCCCAAAATGGGATATCAGTGCAGAGCTAATTCTCCTCTTCAGAATTAGTATCAGTGGTATGGGACCAGCAGCACTGCCCACTAGGACAAGGCCTAGGGGTAAGACAAAACTCAGATTCTCTCCCTATTAATGAATTATTCTAACTAGACACACAACTCTAAAAGTTTAACCTCAGATCTCAGCATAAAGATCTGGATGACTTTGGAAGTATAGAATTTGTTTGGATAAAATGCAGAGAAATACTTTTGCTTGTTGATAGCATAAAAATAAATGTAGGTTTAAAGTTTTTTGTCTGCATCTACATAAGTTTGACCCTGCACTGTTGGAAGTTATATCCAAATTTGAATAAGATTCTAACAAGATAAAAATGAAAAGAATATCTATGCTAGAATAGTTATTTAATGTTCCAAAACAGTGTTTGTGCATCTCTTTTGAGTTATCAACTGTCTGTTTAAAGATCAGCACTGACTTCTTGCATTAAGGTGCCCCTTTTAACCTGAATGCAACCAATCACTCCTTGAAATAGCAGAAAAAAGGTTGTTTGTTTTGTCAATAACCATTTATCTCTGAAACGGCGGCAGATCATATTGAAATGTGTGTTTTGTTGTGCTAAAATGGCATTAAATATAACAAATATTGTGTAGTGGAGCTGTAATAATGGTTATGAGAAGAATTTTTGCATCTTAAGTATCAGACAATGGTAGAGCATTTACATCTGAAGAGTTCAACAACTTATTGTGGAGAAATGGGATTAGACATCTGCTCTCCCCTCCATACCACCCGGCAACAAATGGGCAGATAGAAAGAGCTATACAGACATTAAAAAATAAAATCAGGAAGATGGAGGATTTAAATTTGCCATGGAGCGAAACAATAAGCAAGGTTCTCTATTATATGAGATTTTTATTTCTTACAGAAACAACCAATATCCCGTCAAATAGCCATAAATACACTAGCAGCCATGCATCGAAGGTTTAGTCTGCCTGGCCCTGTACAGCCCCACTCCCGACCCATAGCTGAGTTCCGAGCTAGCGCTAACAAATCACTGGATACATTAAGACAGACAATACAGTCTGCTGTTACCAAAGAGATTGATCAAGTCATCAGAAAGTATCTTGAGGTAAGATATATTATAAAGTCTTAAAGTAACACCCAACAGTCACATACATTTTTTTTAATACTTCTGAAGAAGCAAACAAACTAGTGGCCCACCTGGTGGTTACCATAGCCTAAGGACGTTGCTTATTTATAAACAAGTTCTAGGTATTTGCATATAAGGAGCATCCTACATATACCCTGAATCTTTTTACCACATTGATTTTGGGGACATTCGACTATAAAGATTATTTCACTTAACCTAAGTAGCAACCAACATGCATCATAAATTATTACTCTCTTGAACAACTAGCAATATGAGAATTGTCCTGTCTGAAAATCTATCAACAAGGGACATCATTAGAAGGCTAATAGTAATTAAATGATTTCAGAAATTCTTTGTACCTGCTGTGCAGAACATAAGATCGAATCTGGGAAGTGATTCTGTGAATGAGGAACAGGTAAGTTTCAAAATCTTTGCCCAAGCTCCATTATCATCATTATGAACAGCTAGTAGAAGTTCTCTGCTGGACATAGGCCTTCACTAATGATTACCATGACAAACACTCTTAAACCACTTCTATCCACCTACTATCTGCAACCTTTAAGTTGTCAGCAAATCATTGGGTGGGGACCTTACTACCTTCACAAAGTCATCCGGTTCGTGATCGCCATTACAGAACATATCATCATCATCATCATCATCATCATGAACAGCTCCTAGAAGTTCTCTGCTGAACATAGGCCTCCTAAAAAGTGCCGTTACGAACACTGCGACCATCTCCATACACAGACTATCTGCAACATTTAAGTTCACAGCTATGGAAGTCGTGGTTCATAGTAGCCATTAGAGAACCCTTCCTCAGCGGTTGCTGGTTCTGCAAGCTATATGACCTGCTCATTGCTTCAATGTAATTAAATTCTTTGGATCTCCTTGTTTCGGATAACATCACATAGTGAAACTCCAGCATGGCTCTCTCTATTGCTGCTTCGAATTTAATGCTTTTAGAACTAAAGTTTGAATCAGACCGCGCCAATCGAACCCAGTGCATTCCCACCGCCTTCGCAATATCACCAACCACTGTGCTAGTGGTCTGCCTGATCTATCTATGTTTTGTGTATGTCAAAACTAAAAAGTAAATATCGAATTTCAGGTCAAGGCCGTGTGTCGCGCGATGCTGGATGCTACCCGTTTATTATACGCCCCTCAAAAATCTACACTAACCAGTGATGGCAGTGATAGTGGCTCAGGCGTTGACTCGAAATTTTGTATCAAGCAAGAAGTAAGTACCTTTTTATGGCTCTATACTATTGCAAAGTGCTGATGAGTCAAAATCAAAATTATCATCCTTAATAATAATAAACAAATACACTACACCACCTGGTCTTTCACCACTGATCACTGGCCACATTACATCGACTTAGAAGAAGACCAGAATAATTTAGAAACAAAAGGCACATGAGACTTTTCACTCGTTATGTCTCAGGGTCCGCAACGCGCGAGTGATACCTCTAGTGTTGCTAGCGTCCACCGCTTACCAACAGGTGGGCCGTATGCTTGTTTGCCTCTTTAGATGTATACAAAAAATCTAATTTTCTTCTTTCTCATAAAGATTAGAAAGAAGAACAGTGGCTTACAGTGTTTGTTTTCTTTTGTTGAATTTGAAATGTCACATAACAAAATGGGACAAAGCAGTGTTTATATAATTAACTGTTTAACTTTCAGCTTCCAACTTCACTGAACAAGAGGAAAGAAGCCGACAGTGAAGTAGAGATCACCATTAAACGCAAGAAGATCAAAGAGGAGACACCTGACGGCGCGACCCCCTCCCCGACCTCCGCGCCGGCGATCATAGACCTGGACAAATGGGACCCGGAGCGGCTCACGTCCGACACCTTGTTCATTATGGGCTCTCATGCTCACAAAGTATGTATCAGTTCTATTGTATATGTAAAGTGATACCAGACTTGACCCCCCCCCCCCACACTTTAACTCCCTTCCCCGGCGTTCGGAGACCCGGACAAATAGGACCCCACAAAGGACGTATCAAATCGATTGTTTATGTTAAGTAATACCTGACTTGACCCCCCCACCTCCCGCTCTCACTGCTGTACTCTATGGAACACTACTACACACTGCGGAACACTACTATGTTCACTATTGTTCACATCCTGTGGTTCAGACACACAGAATCATTCTTTGATTCTGTGGGTCCTAGGCTAATGCGTAGGACCACCAAAATGCACTGTCATAATCAAGCAGCTTGAGTAGATGTGGGCAGTGACTCTTTGACACCTTGAAATGCATCGGTATTTAAAAAAAATATATTCTCGTCAGGTACTGGGACTAGGCAACGCAAGAGGTCGTCTTTACACAAGACACGCTGGCTTACTGCGATATCCCGCCGACACAGCTGACAAGGAATGGATCGCTGGACACAATTTGGTGAATGCGGTTGGTGGAAAAACTTATATCATGGTAAGGGAATAACAATTATCACATTTTACAGGCACAATGTTACTAATAACATTAAGTACAATGCTCAATAATGCTGGAAAGTTAATTAACGGAGTGACGGAGTGAAACCCGTAAAACGCCGATTCGTTTAAATAGGGTTTTTGAAGATATCAAGCCATTTTTAAATCATCTGTTCGGTTTAGAATCGTCTACGTATTTTTTGAATTTATCTATAAGTATTATAATTTGGGTTGATTATTATTTTTTGTTACGTCACACGATCAACGATTAGCTATCATACTTTTGAGCCCGCCTTAACACATTGTTCTTTTTTTATTTTATCTGTCTGTGTATAAAATTATTACTTCGTGACAAAAATGGCTGTGGCTAAATCATGCTACATTAGATTTTTGCATTTCAATTTAATATTAATAATATTATTTGAGAATTCCAATACCAAATCTTCGTTCTGAATTGCAGGCCCTAGAAGACATCGAGGAGCTAGCAAAAAGCGAAGCGTACAAACACACGTCACTGCCGATGCTCGGTGAACTGACCGGATTCAAAGCGCCTCCTTTCATGCTGCGCAAAATAAAAGCATATATCACGAAAAGGAACCTTAGCGAAACAGCTAACGGCAACCTACAACCATCCACAAGTAACAATCTAGTGGTCGAGCCGTACCAACTAGACAATATCAAAATAGAACAAGACTTTGATACCGATAATTTCAACGCTAGTCAATACAACATCGGAACTTCTGATAACACCAATGACTTCTCTGACGTTCCAACAGATACAGATATGTGCGATATAAAGGATGTGGACATAGACGATATCAAAGTCGACGGGATTGAAGTCGAAGATTTAGACGAGATGAAAGTCGACGGGATTAAAGTCGATGATTTAGTAGTCGGTGTTGACGTTAAAATTGAGAATTTGGAAGATATGGATGGAATAAAAGTCGACGATATTAAACTGGAACATGATGACTTTACCCTCTGCAAGCAAAGTGACGTTGTTCAGAATATGGAGGGGCTTTTAGACGCGGACATAGAGTTCTTGAGCCACAATTTGGTGAATATTGAGAGTGACGCTGATGCAAGGAAAGCTATTGAAAACCTGACCGGCGCCAATCCTGACACACTCACTTTGGTCGGCGATGAATTTGATCTAGGACCTACTTTGAACACGAATAATGTAAGTAAACAAAGCAACTATGAAAAACATTGTCAGTCATCATAATCAACAGCCTACAGAAGTCCACTGCTGAATATAGGCCACCCCTAAAGGCTTGAGTCCATCACCTGCGACAATCAGCGACAGGCGACAGCGACAAACGACACTACTGGTTCTTATACATTTTCTATGTGTGTATAAAAATTCAAAGAATTTGATGTCGCCGGTGATGGACAAAAATCTTTAAAATGCCATCGCTCCATCGGGTGTAGACGTCTTACACTGCGTCGCCCGATTCACGGTTGCAATTCTTTCACCTTTCTTGGCCTAACAGGCTACATAGTTAACCGATTATATGTATTATTATTATGGTGTATCATGTAACTGATGAAACTCTATGGGTGGCCACAAACTGGTTGAAAATAATTAAAAAAAAACTCACTGGCATGAATGAATAAATAAATTATGGATAGGTAAAACTCGTGACTGCAGCTAGAATTGTGTTTTTCCGAATACTTTCTTGTTCACTTCTAAACCAGATGTTCCAAACAAATTAAAAAAAAAACACAGACGAATTAATAAATGAATGATGGATAGGTAAAACTCATAACTGCAGTCAGAATTGTGTTTCTCACTGTAAACTTGTTCACTTCTAAACCTTATGTTACAGTTCACGAACAAAGAAACGAAATGCATCACAGTAGAGTCGACCACAGGCGGCATGGTGCATACCGTTCCCGTCGCCCACATCGCCCCGCGTCGCATCACCGGCAGCACTGTACATTACTACACTAGCCCATCGGTCCAGCAGAATGTACAGAGAAGCGTACATTTACCGCAAGCCACGGTTACCATACAGAGCATTCCCAGCTCCACTTCGCAAGTGATTCGTGGGTTAGTGTACTTACTACGGTGTCCGTATATTCCCGATTGTGAACCAAAGGATTTATCCGCTCAGTGAATGTGTGTATTGAATCGAGTTCGAAACGATGAAGGAAAACATTGCACGGGTACTAGCATGCTTTACTGGTTAGTTTGAAACTGGCACGCTGTACATCGCGTATAATGTTGCGAGTGAGTAATGAGAAGTAGGTATCGCCGAGCAGTGTATCAATTCGAGCGTGATTTTTTAACGGTTCTTAAAATGGGATCATAACTGCGAAGAAAAATACTGGGGGAAATCGGTATGTCCTTAGAATCAAAAAGCCGGCATCGTGCAAGTTGCAATGTCTCTATTATTGCAGATGTGAATAAGCGATGATGACCGCTTACCAACTAAATAAATAAATAATGCTGGACATTTTCACACAGCATCATCTAGCCTCAAACTAAGCAGAGCTTGTATTATAGTAACTACATGACTGAGATACTACTTAATTATGTATATATATGTTTTTTTTGTAAATACATACATATTATACATATAAAACACTCAGCCCCGAGACAAATATTTGCAGATGATACAAACATTTGTCTCGCGGCGGGAATCGAATCCGCGACCTTCTGCGTCTCAGGCGGGCCTTTGCCCACTGCGCCAGAGAGGTCATCAAAACACATAGACACTAACCCTCACCATGAATACGCATTCATAGTGACAAAGCCACGAAAGCACATCTTATTCTTCTAACATTTTTTCATCCCATTGTTATTATTTTCGTCCTTTCAACGCTAGTTTAGCACAATTGTTTGATTAAATGTATGTTGTATTTTGTGTAACACTTTTTTTTCCTTATTGTTTCATAAATCTAAGTCCTCTCCTAGTCTAAGTTTAATGTTGATTACCAGAAGAATAATATATAGAAGCTCTACTTCTAGAAGTTTCTATGGAAGGGCTCGTCTGGGGAAATGCTACCACCATGCCTATTTCTGCCGCCAAGCAGTAATGTTCTCATTGCTGTTTTCCGGTTTGAAGGGTATGGTTAACGGTGAAATTACAGTCACGTGATAGGCAACGGTAACCGCTCACCACCAGGGGGTCTAGACGAACTCACGCTAACGCAAATTTGTCAAAGTAAAACTTGGCAGCTGTCACGTGACATTGCCATACAAATTAAATCTTTCCGCAGGCGTTAACGCCAACAGAGAGTGGTATTTGTCTTAGACCCCCAGGTGGGCCGTAAGTTTGCCCCCTTATTAATATAATAAAAAAAAACCCGTTTTTATTACAGGATTCCCCTTAATACAAAAACGGTGCCATTCAGCACCGTGATGACGCAAGGCACGGCCAGCACAATCATAGGTTTCGGCGCTCGCACCTCCAACGCCACCATAATCGGGACACCGCAATACGTCAACGTCACTTCAAAGTCATTCCCCACCGGAAACATACTCCACAACGCCATCGTATCCCGAAACGTCATCAACCGAAACGCTATGTCCTTCAACCTATCAACCATAAAACCATCAGCACCAAAGATAAGTACAACCACTGATTACGACGGCATTTCCACAACTAAGGACATGATCGACAACGCGTGCAACTCTTCAGTGATGCTTAAGAAAGTGCTCACCCTCGGCAGCACAGGTACGAAATCCTTTATGATGCAGAACACACAAAAGGTTCTCTCGAATGGTTTCGTGACCGGACCTGCGCTGTCTCCCAATGTTACTATAGTCAGTTCGGGTTCAAACGTCAGTGTAAAGAATAGCGGGCATGCTAACCTCGTGAATACATCGGGCACTTTGAGTGCGACTCATGCCACGCTGTCGGCATTGCTTTCTTCGAAAGACATAACGACGAAGAAAAATTAAGCATCACAATGAACTGACGCGGTCTTTTAACCTATTAACTATGAACCGGTCTTTATAGGATGCATGAATCTCATAGGCGCCGATACACACACTTGTTGCTTAAAATGGTTAAGGCAAGTCCACAATGAAAAGGCATGCCATTTCTCCTGTGTGACAACTTATGGCTTCTTGCATGCAAGCTGCATATATATTTTACAGGTATGTGTATCGCGGCTATGTACAATTGCTTTTGTTATTTTGAGCGGTTGGAATGTTAGTTTGACCGTGTCAATGTACCTAGGTATTTTGAGTATCTATCGTATTGGTAGACTACTAATACGTAGTATCATGTTAATCGACTCGAATTACTGCCAAAGAGAAACATTAAAATTGTGTTATATCTGAATATCACCGGACCTGGGGTCTAGACAAATACCTCACGCTCAGTTTTCCTTTCATGCTAACGCAAATTTGACAAAGTAAAACTTGGCAGCTGTCATGTAACATTTCCATAGCTAATGTCATTTACATGTAATTCGATCTTTCCGCAGGCGTTATCGCCAACAGAAAGTGGTATTTGTTTAGAACACCCAGGTGACAGCGGTGGTGCGGAGACGCACCAATGGAGAGGTCGCGGGTGCGATCCCTGCCTGGTTTTAAATTTTGTGAAATTATAATATCTTAATGTTTCATAAGTGTAGGATGACACTTTAAAAATAAATAAGAAAAAAAACCACATTCCACATCATCAGATCACGACCATGCATAGGTCTCTTATAGTCGCAACTATGCCAATGCCGCCTTTAACTTCGGAAAATGTTCGCGGGAGGGCATTTCACATTCCCTAGTAATTTTGATCTCAATACTTATCATCTGTTACATAATCACACGCTAACTCAGCAGTTTGCTAACTCTTACCCTGTCCTTTTTTAAAATTAAACAAATGATAGAGGCAGAACACTTTTAGCACGCTGCTAAAGTTAGCGAGTGATTATGAAACAGATGGTAAACGTTTCACTCTATTCACGTTTACACACGTTATTAATACATCATTATAGAAATAATTACCTAAATTTTGATCTCAAAGTCTATCTAGATGTTTTCATGTTTAAAATCAAGTAGGTTAAAATATGTGTCATGTAGTAGGCCTCGTAAGTGTTGTGAAGCTTTAAATGTTAGTATAAATTAGATTGCGTGATCTTCAACTAGTTACTACAAGTCTTCTACTTGAGACATTTCTCTTTTCTGATTCAAAATTTTTTCAGAAGTACATTTACCTAATTAAATTTGCTTTAAAATTCTGCTCAAAGTTTACTACTACTCGATTACTAAATGAATTGATTAAAAAGTTAATAATGTTTGTATAGCTTTTTTTACGTTAATATTTATAACATTTTAAAACAAAATATATTTTATACAAATATTTCCACAGCTTGTCGCTTATTAGAAAATGTATGGTTTTTATAGTACGTTGTTGCCTGAATGGGAATAAGTATCTTACTTATAACTAGCTGTTTAGTTATAATCTATGCCAAGCGGAACAGCTACCAAAAGATTTTGACTATGAAGCATACTACCAAATAGATATTAATCTTATGATCGGTTGTGAGATTTTAATTACGGATTGATTGATGTAATATTTATGTATAAAAATTATTGCTACAGTATTCGAGATAATTATTGTTATACTTTATGTATTCAGGGTTTATCTCTGCCAGTTAATGTATCGGGCCCTTTTCAACAGAAGAGCATAATATTTGACTTATTTTTTTATACAACCATAAATCATATTGGAATATCTTGAGAACACAAAACATAGGTACCTAGTTATTGTTACGTGATAGATATCTTCGCCCGCGAAGTACCGAGACAAAAGTTTTATTCCAGGGAACTAACTAAGTAGGTACCTATTTCGAATTTCATCCAAATCGATTCAGCCGTTGCGAAGATTATTAGCATCTTACATCGAAACATCCAGTAGTAGCGCATTTTTTTTTGTAGGATGTTTAATTATAATTACAATAGTAGGATAGTAGGTATTTAAACTATAACATTACATTTAGGATAGCTTACAAACGTAAAAAAAAAACAATTGAGATATTGGTGCACTAAGCTTAGGTGTGTCAAGGAACATTTTTCATAGATATCTGTTATACTAAACATTATCTTAGGGCTTGTGTGGTGTTCCGTAACTAGTTGGTGGAAATGTATGATCGTTTAATATGCTTTTCTTGTCAAGGGCCCGTAAACGCTCCCGTATGCCAAAAAAATACATGTAAAGAGTGAATCAAAGTATCATTTATCTATTTTCTCTAGTAACAAACAAAATACTATTTATTATAGCAAATAATGTAGAACTTTGTGAGATTTACAAATCGTGGGTTGTTTTCTAGGGTGTAGCACTTCGTTGTAAGATATCTTTGTTTGTGAGTTTAAGATGCAGCGTGATAAAAATACCATAGATTATATACACTTGCATTCGTTGTTACTGTTGCTCAATAATTGCTTGTTTGCAAGCATCGGATTTAATGCTTTAATATTTAGCCTTCTGATTTGGAAATACCAAATATACTGGAATACTGATGTGCGCTTTTTAAATGCTCAAAATATATACAGCAGTGCCCTGTATGGCGATAAAAATAAGTTATATTTTTATAACTTATTTTTATCGCCATACAGGGCACTGCTGTATGCCTTGAAGTTATACAAAATGATTGCCGAAAATGCCGCATTTTAATCGATTAGACCGTTTTGCAGAAGAACTGCAACACACTAACGGACACACGTAATAACAAATAACTTCTAGGCACACACTACCGTATCCTTTCGTCGCGTCGCGGGTAGTTTTATAAATAATAAATTTAATTCAATAATAAATTATTGGATTGAATTGTAAAACTTAAAAACTACGAAGGCTGAATCGCTTTTTAAGCTTGTAAGATGCAATATTTTTATATTTTTAATGTTATTTTATGCCGCGGCTTGCCCTAACGTTATCATTATGCGCGTCGGGTCTTAATTTAGGTAAAAAACTTGTGTAGCAATATCTGGCTTTTATGCTTGCTTATTTGTGCAATTTGTTTCTATTCATGAGACTGTTTATTTGCTTTATTTTTGACTTACTGTGATTGCTAAGCTTTTATTTATTTAGTTATAAGAATAATTTGTTAAGTTATAACGGGTGTAATAAGACTACTGTCGAAAAATGAAAGCATAGATCGTACCACCGTGATTACCGTGACTACGGCTGTTGCAGGTCAGGAAAACAATAAAAAAGTTGAACGCAATAAAGATTTGTGTAAATTATAATTATAGAAAGGGGTTTTTTAAAAATGACAAAAATAAAATGTTCTAATATGTAAATGTTCTAATTGACTATATTTTTGCGTTAACTTGTCATTTTGCGAACTAACTTACTATAATGGTCCGAACGCCCGCTCCAGTTTTCGGGAGTAGTATATAGTAATTAAACCCTGTGTAAGGCAAATGTCTTTCTTGAGATTGAGTTGGGCCTCCTGGTTCGACATTTCGCAATAATTCAACATCCATTGATGTTATACAAAAAAACTGTCATATTTAGTTGTTTTAATGGCTGTGTTTGCTTAAGGTAGTTTGTAGTATGTTATTGTGAGATTTGTCAATTTTAACAGGAAAAATGCGTGTAACAAAAACTTATAATATCAGTCGGCCAGGCCTTCCAGCAGCTTGTTAACTCTGACATCAGGGCTGGCCACTACCTACCTATCACAAATTAATGAAATGTTATAATTACCTATCATTTAATTACATTAAAGTTTTATCACTACCTAATTAGACTTGTAACTTTAGTAATCTTTGTTTCTCCTCGCATTTAGACGAGCCTGATTCTAAAGGCTACATAGTCGGTGGAGCAATCTTACATGTCTGTCCAGAATCAGTATTCTGGTGGCTGTCCAGATAATCCCCTATCATCTGATAATTCTAGAAGTACGTAGTTTTTACTAGTTTGTAGTGTTTTATCTGTCACGTGGTTGTGTATTATTCTAAAACTAGGATGTAGGTTGGTTCATCTCAGTGAACATCTATTTTTAATGTCACGTGAAACTATAATGTAGGTTGTAGATTCAGAATATAGGAAACTCGCAATTTGCGTCATTTTATTAGTAATAAGATTCATTGTTTAAGGGTACCTGTCACCCGTTGTTAAAGATAATATCCGTCAAAGAGTTGTAAAGCATTCTGCAATCGCTATATCCATATTTGCTAGCACTAAACTAATTTCAGATGCCCGATATTTTAACAAACACAGCTTCCGGCTCTTACTGTGGCACATCGTTGACGGAAAATTCAAATTAAATTTCGAATAGCGTCAACATGGGCGCGGAGGCGTCTTCTGTCATTTATTTATTTAGGACATCCGACAGAGAAATCACACCGTAGGACGTGTGAAATACGTAAGAGAAAATATTCTACACAAGTTAATTTTCACATTAAAAACCTTGACTTTAAATTCCATCACGTACTTCAGCGACCCCGTTATAGTTAGTACTAGTTGATTATAACTTTTAAAAACTATGCCGATTCAACTATCTTTTAATAAACACATCTGTATGCGTCGGGGATTATAGACCAACGTCTTGACAAGCGAACATTCTTGCTCACCTTGTGCCACAGAAAGAGCCTCAATCAACGTAATGGTATTCCAATGCAGACGGTATTGGAATACCATTACGTACCAATCGCTGTATTTCGATACGACAAATTATTCAACAGTAAAGTGTTTCTATATCGGGATGCGACTGCAGTCGGCTAAACCAAATAGTGACCTAGTTCTATTTATTCCTATCTAGCCCAACATCGACTGACTTTTCTAAAGATAAATTGGACTGTCGATACAAACATGCTTCAAATATTGTTATTTGTTTTTCGAAAATATGTGTTTTATAATTTCAAATGTTGTAAAGATACCTCTAGGCCTTATACAATCTGGCCTAGGAAATACGGTCAGGCAAAAAAGAGGACGTCTACCTCGTAGCCTAGACACCCAGTACATGTAGTGAAGACTAATAAGCTTTCGATATTCTTAAAAAAAGATAACATGGTGTCTCCGTACTGAGACACACTAAGGGGATGTACGGTCAGAACGGGCAAAAAGTAAAACTTGTTTTTTTTACATAATTTAAAAACCTCTGACTTGTATTCCATTATCTATTGTACCACTAACATACATACAAACAAACAAACGAATAACATTTAGTCAAGTCAATAGGTTTTTTTTAATTTGTAATGACAATTATCATTATAAAAACATCAACTTTTAAACTACCTACGTTAAAGTGAATTTACGACGAGTCGCGCGCGACTAAGCCTAGAAACAACTAATTTGCAGATTTTAGTATTTCTCTGTGCCGTACATCCCCTACAGTAATTCGGAAAACAACATCACAATAACAAGTACCTTAACCAGATTACAATTTGCTGTTTATGTTTCACGATTAGTGATCCTCTCTAAGTGTCTTTGTTCCTTCACACGACGGATATTATTTACCAAAGTTTACCGAGGCTAATCCCCATTCAGAAAGTAAATATCACCGAAATCACAGTACAGATATCAATCAGAAAGGATACTCTTAGTTAAATATTATTATTAAATCGCATTGTGTAACGTGACATTTGTTCAAAGCGTCCTTTACATATGTTTAAATCGCTAAATGTAACGTGACTTTTATTCAGACCCTCTTCACAGATAAATAAAACGCTGAGTGGAACGCGACATTACCTTTACATATATTTTTATCGCTACATGTAAACATATGTTCAAATAGCAAAGTGTAACGTTGACAAATCCCTTGATTTTTATTTAATAAAGAATGAAGATTAATGGATATATAAAAAACTACCTGTTACCACAAACACTTGTACCGGCGACACATAGAGCCGAGTAAAAAATTTGTCCTTACTGTTTGATAATTGTATTGTGCCAAAATCATTCTGACTGAAACATAACACTCGCCTAAGAAGTAAAACTCTGTGTTGTGAGTTGACAAATGTTTGACCTTGTTGTGATCGTTGTAAATGTAACCCTTTTCTCGATATTATCGCGTGCTCGTGTTAAAAATAATAATAAAAATGTCTTTACAGATGTATTTTTTGTTGTATAACTTTTGCGTTTAGAATAGTCTCATACCTGATATCGCCAACTTCTTCCTATAGGCTAAGTGTGACTAATGCATGACCTTTGGGGGCTATAGTAGGTACTATTATATTATTTAGCTCATGAGAAAACTCACTACATACTATGTTGACATGATCTTCATTATGTTTTGTCACGAAACTCATTTCAGTAATACCTAATGTGAGTTTTCTCATGAGCTAAATAATATAATAGTACCTACTATAGCCCCCAAAGGTAACTTTTCTTCCGGGTTACATTACAGGTTGACTTTTCGTTTCTATGTGATAAACTGACAAAATGTTTTGTTTTTCATGGAAAAACAAGACTGAATTAGAACCCAGGGTTAGTCAGAGCGTGTACTAAACACGTAGTTCAGTTCATATTGTAAAAACTGATTTTTTCACGTACAGCACTATCGGTGAAGGAGAGCGTCGCTGATGAAGACTCTCGGAATGTGTCGAAACTTAGTCGGTGCCTTCACCTATAGTGCGTTACGTGAAAAATCCCGTTTTTACAATATGAATAATCAAATTCACGATCGTTTTTGGAACATAGTTCAGTTCACAAAGAAAGGCCACTTTAGAAGGCCTCTAGCCGAAGATTTCGGAAACATATCGAAAGAATCTACTTTTTAACGTGCCACAGCCTAGTCGTCTCTGAATTACAAACTCGGTTGTTTGTCAACGGAACTATAAAGCAACTGTCGTAATGAAAGACATGGTTCATAATTAGGACAATGTTCAGAAATTCGTTGAATAATAGAGTTTACACTCGAAAAAACTTGTTAAATTCGATTTAAACTTCTACTCATAAAATCTTTTCCCAGTATTCCTAGAATAGCTATCACGTTAAATAAGCTACAATTGACTGGGTAAGGCCCTAAATTATTCATAATCTCCATTTTCGTTGAAAATTCGTGCATTTTGTACGAAGTTGACCTAAATTGTTAGGTGATCAGAAATAGAAAAATCGAAGCGGAACCGAATTAGATCAGTGGCTCGTCGGCTGAAGTTCTAGGTATAAAAGTTTTAATTCTAGCTAAGACAGCGACTGCCTCATAAAACAAGAATTTATCGTTATATTGTTCAGAAGCCTACGCGCGTAGCGATGCGATGTCGTAGCAGCATTTCGTAGCTCCGCTACGTGTGGCTGGCACAATATGACGTCACGGATCGTGGTTTCTTCGCTGAGCTATTTCGTAATATTGCTGCGTTCTAGCCTCTAGCATCATTATTATCTCCGTTTACATTCGGCGCGTCGAGATTATGTCGCGCTACTGTAATATTCTAAAGTGATGTTATTTGAGTAATGATTGCATCAGACGAATTCGCTAATGATTTGCTTGAAGGTAAAAATAGATCACTCAAGCTTTTCGAGTTAAAATTAGCAGGTTGAAGAAGAACCTATCTACTAAATGTGACGTGTTTCACCGTGGCCTGAAAAGATAAGTCATTAACAATATTGGTAAGACCAATCTGAAGATTTATTAATAAGATTTAAGATTTATCAATAGTATTTCGTCGAATTAAAAAAAGGTGAGTTGAGTCGCTATCAATATTGGTGATTGAATGTGTAGGTGGGTGCTGGGGGTGGCGCGGCGCGGGCTGTGGGTGCGATGGGCGTGCTCGGAGGTGGCGGCGGCGGCGTGCGACCGGTCGGAAGACGGGCGGCCGGCGCGCGACCACGTGCAGCGCGCTCACGTGGCGTGCTATCGTCGTGCCCGTCCTATGAATAATTGTATACGAAGTGAATGAATCGATGCGGCAGAGGCGCGGGCGGACTGGGGGGAAGAGGGGGCGGCGGGCGCGCGCTGCGTGGAGGGGTGCGCCGCGCCGCGCCAGTCTCGTGCCGGTAGTCGGTAGTGCAGCCGAGTGAGTCTGGGAGCCGTCCCCGTCGCGTCCCCGCGAGTACGTAGTCGTAGTGTACGCCCGAACCGGCTAGCTCAGCGCCGCCGGCGCCCGATCCTATGGAAAACCAAACTCAGGATGACGCCAGGAGCCCCGTCGAGGCGTCCAACGATCCGGGGTACGTCCGCCGAATAGAGAAGCCGGTCGCTCGAGAGCTCTTCCGTGTATGACCGCTATTGTTTATTGTTGCAGGAAGATGTTCGTCGGAGGTCTCAGCTGGCAGACTAGTCCAGGTACGCTCCTCGGTCGCCGCGGCCCGTCAGCGGCGCACGCGGAAGTGCATCCGATGCACCGGACCCGATGCGCGTCACCTATACCCGCACGCATCCGTTTACAACGGAAATCCTCTATACTAGCCATTTCATGAAAGCCGAGAGACGTTTTCATTGTCCAAGTAACGAATCCGGAACGTAAACACCGGTAAAAGTTTGGTAATCAGCTGATTACTTAACATGTTCGGAAGTTGTGGTTTTCTGTGCGTAGCTAAGGTTTATTCGATTAAAAAAACGTTTTACGTTCTTCCTGTGGGCTTTTAGGTATCGTAGCGGTATGTAAAGCTCTCTAATTCAGTTATATTATCGAGGTTTATCGGAAGTCAGGTGTGCTTGTGGCGGCCATGCCGGTTGCGCGCGCAACCTCCGGCTGCCTACACCCTGACGGGTAGGAGTGCAAAGTTGTTCCTTATTGTCTTAACATTTCGGTTGATAATCGAGGAGGGTACTTTGCCGGCTTCTGCCCTTAGCAAATCACAACATAACCTCAATCTTAAGTACGTAGAGCACGGCACCGACCGGCGCGACTTTGTACAGACAGACATCGCACTTCCACGTCCATAAGCGTAGTTCAATAGCATAATGGCTTAATAAATGTATTTTTTTTTCTTTTTTTTAAATACACAAACCCGTACGAAACCAATTGTTTTATTCATAAACCTGTGGGATCAAGCGGGAAGCATTCTAAGATTTGAATCAGTATCTTCGCGAATAGCATATCGATAATTTGATGATATTGAGATGATGTAGACAAATTAAAATAATGCGTTTCGTAAACCAGACATTATGAATAACTACTTACCTTCATCTTAGAGCATACATGTTCTATACATACCTACTTGTCCATTCAGAATACTTAACAATATATATAAACTTGTGAAAACAAACATAAAAATAATTGTTACTTTGTCACATTGTCATGTTTCAGGGATGTCGTTGAGTTTTATTACGTGTCAAATTAATTGCGCCAGAGCGCATTAACGAACGCGCAAAAAGGTCCGGTGCGCGTGCGCACATCTCTACTGTCCGCGGTATTGGGTCGAGCGCCCACACTGCACTTTGATCCTCTATATCTATGCCAACTTTGTTCTTCTCCGGGATATCTAGGGCGCTGCATAGGCGACAGACAATACTTGAGATAATGATCGGATCTATCGATTCCTCGTCTAACCTATATCGCAACAAGTCACGCTGTACGCTGCTAATGTCTTCAGCCAGTCGTTTTTCAATAGTAGGTATAAAGATAATCTTGGCTCAACAAGATACGTTCAAAATAACTGTTAGGCATTGAACATAGCTTTAGGCATCACGAGGTATATTTCAAAGCCCACATGTGAATAAGACTCTTTCAGATCACGTGTCTTTAGCATATGCCAATTTAACTTTGACATGCGTGTAATGTTTTGCGTAGTTTTGTAGCCAACATTTTTTTTCCGCTGTGTAAATAATAATTTCTGGTCAATGTCCTATGGAAGAGTTTGCTAGTTACGAACTGATGTGGTGTATTTGCTTGAGATGTTTGCACCTTGCTGGAGCCATGGCAGATAAGATAATACTTTAAATTTTGTATCGCACGACTAAGGCACCTACATACTACGGTTATCATTTATTTCGATAGCGACCGAAGCTTTGGACGCCTTAATCTCGGTGCTACTAATATCTCATACTAGTACAATATGTAGTCTTTGATATACCTATTTTATAAAAGTATCAATCACAACCAAAATAAGATTGACAGGGACACACTTTATTATTGGACATAATAATATAGCTCGGATTTGAATGAGCAGATTTCTTCAGATCGGGTTATCTCTTGAGGTATATTTAGGATAATATAAGACTAGGTACCTACTAACCAAAAAATAACTGGAAGCGTAGGGCTGATTAAAATTAATATTAACGTACATAGGTACGATAAGAAGTCGCCGATAGTAATTATCTTATTATTTGTTATCATAGTAAATTATTTAGTCTACATAAATTATCTACGTAGTCAGGGTCTAGGCCTGACTTACAGTGTTTTTAGACATGAGGACTTCCTAGTTTACACCAGCAGTATCACATTCTTCCTACTTTGGAATATACCTAGACTACTAGTATTATAATATCTGTGCCTAGACTAAAATATATATATCTCTCTTTCTTTTGGAATAGGTAAAAGGAAGTATTTTTTGCCTCTTCTTCCTTAGTATTATACTCATAATGGTTGAGTTGCTGCGAGTACTAATCCTGCTGCAAATTTAAAAAAACCTACTGGGGAGCCAATTCTCGCGAAAGTGATATTTATCACATTAGATAATTATCGCTAGATACGGAAATTACTATTCAATAGATATTTTGATCTATTGAATAAAAATTTCTGTATTCTCGAGAAGTCACTGTAGATAAATATCGATGGTAAATCATAAGATATGCAACGAGTGATCCGGAACACTCGATATTGTCATATCTATTGAAAATCGATCAATGGACCGATTATTGAAAGAATCGATAGATCGAACGTTCAATCGATCCATTGATACATTCATATATAAATCCATTGATCAATCGATCCATCGATCCATACAATGATCTTTCAATCGATCCATAGATACCATTATAAATGTAAATCGGGGGACAACGAGAATAACCCCGAAAACTACATATAATCTGTGTGAAAGATTTATCCATTATATCCATTATCCAACATGATAGATCTATCACCATAAATATATATTTCCATCGAGAATACTCATTTTAGCACGGGATCGATATATATCATGAATGTAGGAGTGATATGATAATTATCATATCATTAATTTATCACGCAATCTATTTTGCGAGAATCGGGTCCCTGGGCGTCTTGACAAATACCTCACGCTTAGTTTTCCTTTCACGCTTACGCAAAATGCGTCAAGGAAAAACTGAGCAGAAGTCACGTGAAATCTCCATGGCTAATGTAATTCGTTTAAATTTTAATTGTAAGGGAATTAGGGGCGATAGCTACAACAGCAAGTGGTTGTTGTTTAAGGGGTCTGAGCCTCATACATTTCGTCACATTATTCTTGCTTATTATCACATCACCTACTCGATCGCATCATAAAGTCAAATAACCTCGCCCTAGTCATGTTTATTTTATATAATTTTAATGGTTCATCTATCCGGAAACTCTTAAACATTTCGAATTCACAGACTATTCCGTTGCGTCTTGGATAGGAGTCATACACGTTATGTTCAAACGATAGCCTAAGCTACTGGTAGCTTAGGCTTATTGTAATTCAAAACCTTTAAACATTACTCTTCCAAAGAATGTCAGCTCTGGTTACGCGTAGGGACCACGTTGTCTGCCATGTCTAACGCAATATCTACTGAAGGACACTCGCTACGGCTATAATCGACTCGAGAAACGATTGATTGCTTCCATCGTGCCCGTGCGCATACGTTTAAGGTACTCAAAGACATTCCGTTTAGTTGGTCTTTTTATTTTGGCTCTTTCCTCGAAAAACGTCGAAGTCGAAAGTTCCTGCAAGAAATTATGAGTGGGAGTAAAAACTGGTTTGGTTATGACTTCTCATTTTGCGAGGTGCACTGAATCCTTTCACCACACTTATTTTTACAACATTTTTTCATTGAACTATCAAATCAAATCAATTTGAAACATATATTAAATTACCCTGTAATACACTGGGTAAGTAGACGCTGATATTTGGTTTTGTAATATACAATATCGTAATTTATATTATACTTGAGACCCGGCCCGGCTTCGCACGGGTAAATTTTAAATTTTCCGGTGGATATTAAATAAAAATCTTTCATACAAACCTTATACTGACGTTTACGAAATCAACAAAAAAAAAAAAAATTGTCGAGCCGTTCTCAAGTGATGATTTTTCATGCGGCAATTCATTTTTATTTATATAAGAATTGTTACTGAAAGCTCTTTATAATTTTGAAAGACTTATCCAAAGATATACCTACATGAGTGATCATGAAAAAACCAGTGGCACGATGAAAATGAAGAATAATGTTTATAATTCTTCGATTTATTAATCAAACTCGTGTCAATCTCAAGTCATGTTCAAAATGATCCTTGTGATTTTAATGAATAAATTAATTTTGACTTTGACTAAGAAAAGTTGTTAAATAAGTTATCATTTAATTTTCTTTTTACCCGTGACGTAAGGATTACGTGACGTTGTGTGTGGTATGTGTTTGCCGTATTAGGTTGTTTGTATGTTTGTCAACAGCCATTTATAATTATATTCGATTGAAACACGGTTTTCCGAAATTGATTTGATGACTTTAAGGATGGTTCTCAAATTAGTGACTTAGTCACGTGTGGCGTTATTTCGACATTTCTACAAGTCATCAAAAATATTGCATAAAACCTCATTATGATCGTTTAATCCGTTGTAGATAAAAAGTATAAAAAACAAACAAACAAGAAACTCCTACCCCAAACACATAATACCGGGCCCTTGCGGCGCGAGTAATATACTGAGGAAGAAAACGGTGTATGATACACAGATGGGTAGACAGACAGACGGATAAAAGGAAATTATAAGGATTCAAGACGACGATGTCCGTTTCTTTCAGTCCCCATGGAAAATGCAATAAATCAGATCGATAACTGCGTCTCGTCTGTGTCAGATTCGAGACCGTTCGATTCGAATTTCTTGACTGACGTATCTTACTATTAAACATCTAGGAGTTCCGTCGTCCACTTATATTATTGTGTCTATAATCAGATCAGCTTGCTGTCACTAACCATAGATCATTATCATTGCAATGTTGACAACTAAATTGGATGACTGGAACTACTTCTTAGAACCGTCTCGTAAAAATTGAACAACCCGTCAGGTAGGTATAATACTGGAAGAACTCTAAAAAGCTTTAAAATATAAGTACTATTTCAGTTAATTTCATTTATTTATTAACTCTTTCTTGCACAATTTATAAAATTTACAACATTTACAATTTATAAGACTTAAAAAATAATTTTAATATTTGAAGTAAAACATTTTCTATAAACACTTACCACTAAAACTGTTATTTGGTAAGTGAGTGCAATTATCTGTAAATTTACAATGTGGACTTTTACATTTTAAATAAGGTTAGGTAAAGAAACGGTTACTTACTTACTTTTGTCGTGTAATATACTAGAGGCTCGGTCAGCCGAATCGAATGGTATCGAATCGGGGGACTCTTGGGTGACCAATTCTTTCCATTTTTAGTGTAAGCATTCGCTCATTTTATAATACACTACCATTTTAGTGTTGTCTACAGACAATAAAATTTAGTTCCCAAAAGCCGCTCTTAAAGCTACTTAATGATACCAGTTTTCGTTTATAACTAGGTTATCCAACATTAATCTATCGAGTATGAAAAGAGGCTTTTCACCACACCACACTGGTTTGACCATTGGTCATAGTTTCAGAAGCTCCTTTACAGAGTTACCGTATCACACTGAAATATGTCAGTAGATAGGAAGATCAAATGACATGACAAACGCACAAATGTATGCAAGAAACTGGGTCCAAGCTCTGTCGACTTCACTTTGTCATTTGATCTTCAGGATGTTTTTATGCTAAGTATCTTGTATCCACCATCAGGTTACTACCTATCACCTTTTTACTTTCCCTACCCATTTGAAGTGCATATCACTTATATATAAAGGAGAAGATTGTAGCAGTTTTTGTATATTATGTAATCGATTCGATTACTGCGCGATGCTTTGTCCTAAATGCTTAATATAATGTTTTGTTATGCAGCCTAAGAGCCCATGAAATGATTGTCTGAATCGCAGTAATAGTTTTGCCAAAAATCTTAATAAAATACTTGCGAATTGGTTGATGTAAGTACATTTATGTGAATGATATTTTAGTCTTAGTGTGGACGGAAAACAATCTTATCGTCCATGACTATCATCATCTCAGTCTTGAATTTACTCGGCTAGGCCTTCTTTATTTTGTATTTTTTCTTTCAGGCTAGGACGCGCGCGAGGTATCAGCATAGATTCACTTAATTTTTAAATATACTTATGTAGTTTTTGTTGACATTTGTGGTTCATTAAAAACCTGTTGACTTTGTCTTTGAATTCTATCGAGTGCATCTCTCATTTATGCATTCAGTAAAAAGTAGAAAACCTAGACTAGACACTCTATTTTCTAATAGCTCCTCAAACGCAATTAAATATTCAAAAGCAAAGAGTAAAAGCACGTTTGAAACTGAAAGGTTTTCAATTCATCAGTTCACCTTCGCCTTCGTCAATTATTAATCCTGGAATTTTGCATATCTACATTGAATAATGCATCAGCAGACTGATGCAGAACGAACGGATTGTCCTTATTTCATTTCCACTTTGGCTGATTTCACGTAGAAAGCAGGCTTTCGGTTCCTGTTTACCGACTTACTAGTGCTTGGGCCTGTGCCCATATCGGGCCTGGGGATGGCGATCTGGGATCGATGAATCGATTAATTTCATAGTTCGATTTTTCAGAAATCGATCTTTTTAGCTTTGATTTTTTCGTGAATTGTTTATGGCTTCGATTCGAATCAATTCAAAAATAGTTTTTTTTTAAGAATTGCCTTCTCTAATCTGGCCCCTAAAATGTTTGCCTTGCCGTATCTTAAGTAGGAACCTAACCAAAAGGAGGTTTACTAGGTACTTACCTACATTATTAAGTCAGATTAGCTAGCATGTCTCTCATACGTCTAGACCCCAGGACCGTGCTGATAGCACAGATTACATATTGCGTGGAAGGCACCGGTTGCCAGTATAGGTACCTGCCTATAACGATGATCGGCTTCCTACGTAAATGATGCCTAGAAGTGGGGTTCGCAGTGATGTACTTGGTATTTGCAGTCTCGCAAACTTCCCGCCAATCAGGTGGGAACTTGGTGTTGCCAGTAACGTTGTTTCGCTTCAAATCCGCTCTAATAACTACTGATTAACTCTAGAGTGCCCTGTGTTTATCAGGAAACATCTCAATACCGCTTCAGTGAACGGATAAAGTTTATAGTAGGTGATTAGATACCTACATAGGCACACGTTGTTGTTTTTTCCAACTCGGTAAAAATTTTGTACTCACGAATAACCAAAACACAGAAACTAATAATCACACAGAGCCGGTACCCCGATTTCGGATCCGAAGGTCGTGAGTTTGAATCCTGTCGTACACTATTTGATTTTTCCATTGATTATTTGTGGTGCAAATAATTAATGGAAAAACATCGTGAGAAAACCGTTATAACCTAGAAACAAAAAAATCAAGGCAGGTGCTATTAATGTGAATTTCCCAATAAGCGATGGGATTGCAACCTGTCACGTGGAATACGAACTACTTGCAAAACCCGGGCATGTGTCAAATATAATGTTTGGACGTACCTCTGACTACCCTCTACTTGGTATCATCGAAAATCTACGCACTGTATATGTATCTGAGGATGTCCGTAACGGGGAATACAGTCGTGATCGTGTTTGTTTTTATTTTTAAATTACCAAAAGTGAGTATAATAATAAACACAGTTTATTACCGATACTTCGGTGGTGCTACGGTCGCGAAGAATCGGTGTAAATGACATGTAATGTAATGATAACATGATTCTGTAGAATCCAATCGAAACAAACGATATAATTTTTTTTGGTAAACTCAGTATAAACAGGATGATTTTTTTTATCAGTAACCTATAATTGAAGGAGGCACTCTACCCTTGATTCTAAACATAGTCTGTGTTTTTGTCAGCGAATTCAATCCACCTACCCTTCATTTCGACGACTTTAGATAGTCCGGTTTGTATTGGAATATGGTTTTCAGAAACTCAACCTAGACAAAAACCAGGAGACTCGACAAAATATATATAGGTCCCTTGCTTCTTATTTTTCCTTTCACGCTAACGCATTTGCCAAGGAAAAACTTGACAACAGTCACGTGACATCTCAGCAGCTATCCTTCTCTCCATACAATTTGTTTTTTTTTTCCGCAGGCGTTAACGCCAACAGAAAGTGGTTGTTGTCTAAAGGGGCTGACTAAGAAAGAACGAATGACACCTCAAACGAACCAATCAAAATACTTTGTCGTCATGACGAGAGAACTTTTCTCACAACCATATAACTGCCTAGGAAAATTGCTCACAAAGTGTTGAAAATGTCGTTGCAGTTAAATAATTTTCCAAGCGTCTATTATTAGTTTTCTTGACGTGACGGTAGTAGATCATTATAGCTTTTTTGAACGGATGTCATTTCCGAAGCGTTTTAAAAGCGTTTTAATTTTAAACAGACAGTGTGGATTCTTTGTGTCCTATTTACGAGTAGATATAATGTTGAGGTTTATATTCTGCTAGCCTTCAACGAGACAGTCATTCAAACTTTACCATCTGTATAAAAAAATGCTCAGAATGTCAGACCATAATAGATGATTTAATGCGCACAATGACAATAATATACAAATGAAATTATTTCGACTTGAGTAGTATGTCCTTATGGATATAGGTATATATTTTGGTATTAAACTAATCACTTACCATTAGTAAGTTAGTAGTGGCTCATACGGAGTAGATAACCAAAATAGAACCAAAGTCTTCTAAAACATGTTTAACGAAGCGAATTACAAACTAACTTCCAACGATACAACCGACGGGCGGATCCGACGTGGATCTATCGGATCTCTAACAAAATAAAACCACTGTTTAGTTTCTAAATCAAAGGATTATTGAAAGCCGCAGCTGCCCATCCCATCTTCAAAGTAAATTCAGACATCAGCAAGGGAACAAGGCTATCCGGAACTTACTACCAACTGATCTGACAGGGAAAAGATTTAGCAAATGGTCAGAGAGGAAAGAGTGCAGAGCAAAACCGCTTTACCGCAAATCGTGGTATAATCTCTTTTTTAAGCGCTCAGTAAGCGTACCTAGCAAATACCATACATAATTCAAAGGACCGGATACACGATTTATTTTGCCAGTTATTTTGGCCTGGCTGCAAATAGACATGGGAGATCGTGTGCGAACAATTCTTTAACAATTCTAAAACACATACATAAAGACTATTAAAAATAATATACATGTATGAGAAACGTTTTCTAATCAAAGAAGTGTACATCAAATGAACGACAGGACTGAGGTTTATTTTGAAAATCGAACGTCATTTCTTGAAAACCCTTTGAACCGTTTGTATATGCAAAAGCCATAATCAAGAAGTGAAGTGAAGTGAAAATACAATGACGTAGAACTTTTTTGTTTATAAATCTAATTGCGTAAACACAGCTCCACGTACGAAACATCTTGCGTCTGTGGCGTGACATTTTTTAATTTCAAATCGTGGTAAAAATATAATACCAAGCGAAGAATAAAATTTTAGTAGAGTTGTGTTTAGATGAGTTTTTGGTGGTCAGAAACTATTTGAATAATAGTCTCCTGGTTATGTTTGAGAAAATTTTACGATTTGAGTTCGTGCTTTAGATGCAACTGGTTTGTATTATCGCGTTTATTTTTTAATTACAATATTTGATTACTGTTCTTAATAAGATGCAATCCATATCCATATGCCTGCTAATAATTATATAATATCTATTGAGTTTTATTAGCTTATTTCATTAAAAAGCCATGCTTTTGATTCAAAACTGTAAATTACCCTAAATTTAATATTAATTGACAGTCTAACCTTTTTTGGAATCTAGAATTTTAATGGTAAAGATACATCTAGCTTTTTCTCACAGTAGAAGTTATAAAGCTATTTATAACATATATGCGGTGCAGGAATAGATATAGCGATAACGTCAATCTATAGAGTGATGAAAAAAAATTAACTTTTGAACAGATTTTTTTAGAGATTTTGAACAACACATTCAATCTTTTCGTTGTGTTTCGTCAACTGTTTGCGAACTTCTGGCTAATTCAATAATGACGTAATTTTAAACATCTTATTCTTCATGCGCTCGAAATAGAGTAGATTTTTGTGGATCCTCAAGTAGACTGAAATATGCCAGGTCTATAAAAAATAAATAAATAATGCTGGACATTTTTCACACAGCATCATCAAGCCTTAAAGTACGCAGAGCTTGTGTTATGGGAACTACATGACCGATATATTACTTATATACATTTTTTTTTGTAAATACATACATAACATACATAGAAAACACCCAGACCCGAGACAAATATGATTCCAAGAATTCCCAAGTAGGCACACAATGTTGGAAATTCTCACATAGAGAGATATTACATCTCTACCGAGTATTTAGCTGCGGTTTGCATATTTGGCAATCCATGCATCCAGACATAATGGGCATCTGGGAACATTCGTAGACGAAACACGCCAGGATGCGTTGTTGTCATTACTCATCTGTCGCACACACGAATTCGTGTTACCACCGTTCTCGTAGAACGGAATGCCACATTTCACTGTTTGGCTTGCGATAAGGAACTCACTCTGTACTAGGTGTAAAGTACACGTGGTACAAGCCACGGATTGTGTCTCTTAGGACCTTGTGAATCAGTGGTGACAAAACAACACATCTTCAAACGACATGCTAATAGGCGGCAGCATGAAGCTTAATTTAGCTAAGCTACTTTTTAAAATTATTGTGTTTTAGAACTTCCTTCTCGCAGTTATGAAAATATTTTTGAACATTTTTTTCAAAGTCAAAGACAGTAAGTTTTATTCATAGATATTTCTATTACTTCTATCCAGAAAATGCTAGATGTATCTCTACATCCATTAAAATTCTAGATACCAAACATGGTTCGACTGTCATTTAATATTAAATTTGGGGCAGCTAACAGTTTGAATCAAAAGCATGGCTTTATAATGACTTTTTGTTATCATAAAAGTGAGAATTATTATTTCAGAACTGTTCTCTTTACTCTTTGCTTTTAGCAACGAGACCGCAAACAAAGCAATTAGATAAGTAATAATAAAAATCTGTCCAGTCTAGTTTTCAAAGATAAATTGGTTTAGGCGTTCAAGACATCATTTTGGGTGCCGATAACAAAGAAATGAAAATGCTGTTGACTTTCTGTGCTAATATTTATTTTTGTGGTCACAAGAGGTTGCTTTGAGTCCTCACAATTGCCCCTCGGCTATTTGAAAAGGTGTTTTTACGTCTTTATAGTAAGTTTTGAGATATAAATAATGATTCCCGTGAGAGGATATAAAAAAAAAAAGTAAAATTAATCTGTTTAGGATCTTATTAACACATATTTATTACGTTATATTTATTAAATACTTTCATACTATATATAATATTATAAATGCGAAAGTAACGTCATCTGTCTGTTCAATTCAATATTAAAGAACCATGAAACTTTGTAACCAATCATTTCTCATGTAGGGAATGTAAAAAAAAAAAAGTTTTTTTAAATACTTCCGTTTTATACCTACCTATGTCTATTAATAGTTTATCAATAGTAGTATTGAGTATAGACGAAACCGACAGATTGTAACGCAAATTTGTTTTGTAAATTTTGTACTTTCAAATAAAACTTCATCAAACCATTTTAATTGGTTAATGATACTTGTAAATAAATAAAATTTAAAAATCGAATAACATAATAAAATCATTAAAAACCTATTCACTACTACCACCAAAACAGACGCACGACAACTGTTTTGTTTTCATTATCATAGCGTAGTCGCTTGAATCAAGTATGGAACTGTACTTTTTTAATCTGGTTAGTAAGAAAAATTGTTCAATGACGCACTATAGTATTAATATATATATAGCAACAATATCATAAGATAGATACGAATTAAATTAGATCAATGTTAGAATATCATTAATAAGTGCAAAGTTCCCGTTACTAGTATGATATCATAGCCGATAAAGAGACTCGTACGTGAATAACAAACTCTAAAGATACACTCTATAATTATATTGATTTGATTAATGTTTTAATTAACACAACGTAAGACACAGGTTGTCGCTTCTAAGTGACGACACCGCAAGGTTGTACTTTTAGTTTTGTAAAGATTTCAGGGTTCCGTAGTCAACAAGGAACCCTTATAGTTTCGCCATGTTCGTCCGTCTTTCTGTATGTCTATCCGCGGCTTAGTTCAGATACTCTTAGTACCAGAAAGCTATGGCTTGGGTATACATATTAATCACGCCGACAAAGTGGTAAAATATTTTTTTTCCGTCTATCCCATTGTCTGGGGTGTCATTGGATAGGTTCGATTCAGAGATCAGTTTGCGTTAAATTTCTATTTTTCGTTAGAGTCCCCCCCCACCTCTGCCAGCTAAACTTGGCAACTTTATAAAAAGCTAAATGTAAATGAAGTGTCAAGGGCAAAGCAATAAATTAAAACTTAATTGGACACAATAGCAAAGTAAATAAAACGTTACCTACTAAACTGTTGATCCTGGTGGAAAATATGTGGACTCACACGAACGTATGTAAGGCGCTCCAATCGAGGATAGAAATCACTTCCGTTTTTTTTTAAATTAACGTTCTAATATTATTATTGGCCTCTGTGGCGCAGTGGGCGAAAGCCCGCCTGAGACGCAAATGATTGCGGATTAGATTCCCGCCGCGGGACAAATGTTTGCATGTTCTGCAAATAATTGTCTCGGATCTGGGTGTTTTCTATCTATAATAAGTATTTATTTACAAAAAAAAGTATATAAGTTGTATATCAGTCATTATTTTTATTTTGTCAATAACAACTGTGGAATTAAAATTATCGTGGTTTGTTATCATTTTAGAATATTATTACGACTATATAAACGTCAGCAGGAGAATAGTAAAGTACGTGGTATAGTCGTAATAATATTCTAAAATAATAACTACTGTGCTTATTATTTCTTGTTTTTTTATTAATTATCAAAATTCTAAACGCAAACCATCCGCCAGACACATATTATTAAGTATCAACATTAGGCTTAACTTGCCAGAACGGTCCAAAGCCATAGCCAAAGATAAAGCCGTCCAAAGTCGTTAAGAGCAGAATATTAAATATATTTCCAGCAGGCACATTATCTTAGATATTAGGTGGCATTGTTTTGTGGCCTAGATTTTTCAAACGTAGACGTACCGTCACTAAAATAAATATCTGCGCTCCATATTTAAACCAGATCTATCTAAATATTTCCCATGGACTCTACCTGTTCACAAACTCAGTTTACTGACTACCTACACTTCTGCGGTAGGTATAGCTCCGTATATCTGCGGCTAAACCGTATTATCATTCCGAGATAGAAACATGGGAATTCGTGTTACAATACACGTCATGTCTCGCTTTATTTAGTCGTAGTTTTGCGAGCACAACGAAGAGTATTATTAACTTCTCAACTTAATATCGTAGAATAAATATTCAGATTGTTTTGGCGCTGAGAGACTGTTTCACAATATCTTTTAGTGGTGTAGTAAAACTAGAAATATAGTATGAACGCACTTATCGAGCTTTTTATTACAGATTATTACATTCCTTCTTATATTATACTTATGTATCTGAATACTAATAAGCTCACTTTATTATGTGGAAGCTTACGTACAAAACTGGAAGAAGAGGACATTTATTTTACTATGTTTTAGTAGGTACATTATTTAGGGAGTATTTATTTCTGATTTGGTCATGGAAAAAATCTTCTGTGGATAAGTTCGTTTTGTTATGTTGGTGTAATCATGAACGACGAATTTCACAATCTCCAAAATATCGTTTCCCACCTGACACAGGCAGTGCTGAGATAGTCAATATGCCATGAAGTGGGTAGTTCCTGCTACTTACAATTAATGACAGTCTACGGACTTCGAGAGTGTGTTTAATGGATGTCCGCCAGACGCCTCTCTGTCGTTTCTTCGGTCTTTTTTCATACTAGCAGAAGTTGGGACAGCAGTAAGTAGGTATTAAGTTTAAAGCTGACCATAAAAAGTTACTCCTAAAGTCCTATGACAAACGACTCGAAAATCACACTTGTCTAAATCGCTCTACTACATGTTACATAACTCTTACGTATAGGTGAAAGAAGTAATGAAATTGACAAGCGTTTATTAACAGTAGTGAAGAAGCCGACCAAAAGCGTTTATAAAAAGTAGTGAAGTGGCCGACCATTTTTTTTTCAGGCACTAGGTAAATAAAAAAGATAACATTCGGCTTGTTGTAATCATTTAATTTAATGCAATGAAATGATATACCTCATACTGTAATTAATACAGATAACGTCTCTGCGCACTGCATTCACTAAGTCTATTCTATACCTACCTATGTACACAGTTTGTAGAAATCTACTAAGAAAATAAGTAAAAAAATAATGCGAACTTTCGTCACGTCTATACGACTTTTTGCTTTAGACGTAGTAACGCAAAGATCACTGCACTCGGTAAACAAAAATACACCCACTAAAACCGTAACAATACTATCTATTTATACAACATTCGTAACCAGATAGTAATGTTTGATTATGAATAAACCGACCAAGTGCGTGTGTGGTCACGCGTAGTGTAAGGGTTCCGTAGTTGCCCATAAAATTATATTATATACCTGTTTTGCACAACTAGCAACTTCATCCAAGTAATTTTCAATGAAATTTGTACGGAATTTTCCTTTTTACTCCAAGTACATTTTATAAGTTGGTCAACTACTACTCGGTAACTCGTAAAGCCTGAATCAATAAATAAATTTCACACACCCACAATATTTTCAACGAACTATCCAACGACACCCAAAAAAAAACAAATTACAGCTTTCTAGTACTAAGAGCCTCTGAGCTATCGGACAGATAGACAGACGGACGGACATGGTGAAACTGTTATTGTTCCTTGGTGACTACGGAACTCTAAAAGTTGCAAGCTACGATTCCGTGCAAAATCGTGCCGTGATTTCGGGAGAAAGTTTTGGACCATCGCCAGCACGTCCGGTGTCGCGATAAGCTAGAAATGCATTGAAATACACAAGTTCACTGGTACCTCAACGACGTGCTTTCAAAATAAACTTACTATTAGCTATTTATTATTATGTAAAATAATATTTATTATTATGTTATACTACCCGAATAGACAAATATCTTATGATCCCTAAAAACTATTTTAAAAAAAATATCTTGATTGAATATCAAGATAATTTTGAGAGTAGTAGATCTTCTGTGAAAGAGCTCGTCCGAGGAAGTGCTATCTCCGTGCCTATTTCTGCCGCCATGTAGTAATGCTCTCATTGCCGTATGCCAGTTTGAAGTGTATGGATGCCAGTGGAATCACAGGCTCATGAGATCTTTAATTTTGATATCACAGGGAGGCAACGGGTGAGTGATATCTCTGGCGTTGCAAGCTCCCATAGGCTACGGTAACCGCTTACAACCAGGTGAGCCGTAAGTTTGTTTGACTCCTTAGTAGCATAAAAAAAACAAATCTTTTACCGTAGTAGGTACATATTTCACTATAGTTACTATGATCTCCGAAACTCTACAGAGCTTCAGGATGCATCTTTATTTGACCTATTATAATTGAATAGGTTTTTTTGTGCCTATCACTGCGACCGAGCCAGGCTTATTTATGATCCTTTCTTTGGCCTTGTTCAAGGGGCGGTTAGAAATTAACCGCTAAATTAGTAATACTTCATTAATCTTTAGTTAATTGCAATTAAGTGCTATATATCGCCCACGGAAGTTTATTATGTAGACAATTGCATTTCAACATCATGGTAGACGCGTTTCCTTACCAACTGCATTTTGACATGATTTAACCATGGAACTCTTAAAACTATTGCTGTTGGTTTGTTTTTAATTTAACACTTCGTTAGCTTGCCTCCTTCAAAATAGATCGAATAAATACATTGCAGTAACACAAAACGGCCGATAACTTGGCACATGACAGCAGACACAGAATTTTACACACCCCCATTTTAACACTAACGAAATGGCATTGAGAATCGATTCATTAAGAAAAGCCTACCACCCAATAGTGAAACGCTATTCAACGTTTAATATGGACTCGATGGAGGATTGGAAAATATAAGCTTCTTATTAAAAGCGTTTAAGTATTTGCCGTTAGCAATGTTTGGACAACTTTTCAAACTTAAAAATATGACTGTAAAGGTTGGAAACTGGTAAATAGGAAACCTAAACGTTCCCATTTAAAAGTTGATAAGCCAGACAAAAGGAGAGTCGAGTGCTCATAGTCATTTCATTAATATAATAAGGGAGCAGTTCTTTGTAACCAGACGATTGTCTCATCTATACGTGCCAGATCAATGGCCGTTACGCGCCAGAAACGATGCGTAATAAATCTTTCATTAAACTCAGTTGTTGGAATCCATGTTTGCATTGGTTCTTTTGTGGTTTTGCTACTGAGTTTAGCTCAGATGCGGTTCAGTGTAGGTAAGGAGGTACTATTTTATTGAGATGTGATATAACTTTTAGGCTTATCTCTATATTTTTATCTACTGACCGTTATTTTCACTTTTTTGTACCTTGTCACAACCTAGTATACAACAAATTGTTTCGTGAAATATTTAAACTATTAGGAAACCTTTGACCTTTAAAAAAATACATCAAAATATGGAACACAGTATGGTTCCATAAATCATCGCAATTTAATCACATAAAGTTACTGTACAGAAGTAATTCTCTTTCTACATTTAGACCAGAATGTTGCTAGTTAAAGTCTGCTAAACATACTAATAAACTTATCCTATAGCTACCCATGTTGACTTCGGATTATGGCTTCTTGCGACCTTAAGACGTTCACACTACACGAAATAGTTATAGCATAAAGATGCGTACATTCTATTCTGAACGAAGGTACTGATGGCCTGATGGTTGACAAGCAACTACAAAGGTACTGTTCAAATATTTTAAACACAACCGTATAATACAAACTATCGACGAAAAAAATATATCAATTCTACTAATAATACTGATAATAAATAAATAAATGCCAAAAAGACACATACCTGACCTCACAGTAAGATTCCCTGTATTGTAGTTATCAGGAACTACGAGTACCGTGGTCCCACAAAACCCAGACCCGAAACAAATATCTGCAAATATTTGCTCCATAGCGGGAATCGAACCCGCACTTCTTGGGTCGTAGCCGGCTGCTCACCCGCCACACCGAGGTCAAAGACGGTGTAGATTACGGATTTAAGTATTTCACTCTTTATATGCTCATAAAAAAAACCTCTCTGACATTGGTTCTTTAACCATCGAACGCTCTTTTACCTGCTTTACGACGTTAAAGAAGGAAAAAAAATAGTGATAATAGTGATCAAATATATATTATGTTTAGCCTTGTTATACCAAGTCATCTCTAGTGTGAACGCAGTTTTGCGTACCTACCTACAGTAGGTACGCGTTAGCGCGTTAGTGTTCGCTATTTACACGGAAATGCAAATATTAGTTTAGGCAAAGGGTTGTTCTGCACTTGAGTGGGTTTACACTAAGTGTGGGATTAAATAACGGATGTGGAAAACGTATTTTATTTCAATACTATTTCTAAACATCTTGTTACGTTTTGAAACATACATACAAAAGTTTAGACGAACTCGCGTTGCTTTTCCCAAACCCTTGCATAGTTATTAATTTTCGGTCGGTTAAGTTAAATACCTAGCATTCGACAAGTCAATTCGTGAGAACTACGATTAACATAGAGTAAAAATATCTACTTTATAATCAGATAACAAAAAAGCCAACGGATTTTACAGTTGATAACTGTTAGAAAAATAGATTACGATTTGCCTTGGCCGACAAAGCTCTTGAAATAATAATTTGTTATGTGTATTTTGAACTTACATGCGAATCTTGCCAATTTGCATTAAGATGTCAGAACAATACCCAACTTTCATCACAATACAATATTGTGGTTATGCGTAAAGTTCTCATATAAATTGCAAGTGACTTTGTAATAGTAGGTACTTTCCCATACATTCCTATTCCAGGCAGGCATCTGTTTGGGGAACTTGTGTCACATACATCACACGTGGCCAGGGTCTTCGACTCATTAACCGGAAAGGAGCAATATTCTAAAGAAAATATTATCCTATTATTATAAAAATGCGAAAGTTTGTGAGGATGGATCACGCAAAAACTACTGAACGGATTTTGATGAAACTTTACAGTAGTATAGCTTATACATCAGAATAACACATAGTCTACAATGTATAATGATATTGTGTGATTTGGCTATAATATAACGATAAGTATCCAGCGGTTTAGCCGTGAAACATACCTATATGTTTCACAGCTAAACTGCTAAGCCGTTTGTGATGAAATTTGATATGGACATAGCCATATCAGAAGCCTGGAGACGATCATACGCTACTTTTATCAAGATACCACGCGGGCGAAGCCGCGAGCAGAAGCTAGTATATTATAAATGTAAGGTTTGAGAGAGTTCACCGAGCGAACACAATTGACATATGTGGATATTTTTTTTTACTTTTTGCATTAAATATTCTTGCCTTTAAAATATAAGTGTCGATTTGTTCGGGAAGGTAGAACTGAACATGAAAACTAAGTTTTCTAGACAGACTGCATTCTATGATGAATTTGTCCTCAGAGACAAACTCAGTGCATATATCTATGAGGATACCAAGTAGGGAGTAGTCAGTGGCACATTTGGCAATTGCCCGCGTTTTCAAAGTAAAAAGTTAACTCTGCTTCATCATTGATGTACTGATCTTGATATTTTTTTGGTAAGTCATTACTAACAACCAAATGATATGAGTATCTACTTAATTATCAATGGAAATATTTTCTATTTTATTTCACTTTGTGTGTAGGTGGTGTACAATCTGATTGGTCATCTTTGAAATCTTAAAGATTATGTAGAGTAAGCCGAGAAATGTTCAATAGTTTAATAGGCCGTGGATATTTCAGTCGCAACATCATCTTATAAGCATGGTTATTGAATATAGCATAACCTAAGTCCTGAAAAGATAACAGCGGATAGAAAAAACAACGGGTAATCTTCAATCTAAGATTTTATTTATGACGCACACTCGGGCAGCGAGTGACAGGTCGGTTTTGCGTGTGCGCACGGTTTCACGCCGACCTTTTGCGCACGCATCGCGCTGCCCTGCGATAGCCTGTACTAATAGTATAGTATTATAGTATATGTGTCTGTACTAATCCACTTGGTAACGTCATTGAACCTAGTTATACACTGCACTTTACCTACTTACCGATATAATTTAAGCGTTTTTTGAATAATATAAAAGCTAGTTTTTTCGTACTGGTGACTAGGCTCTTCTTTAGTCATCTTCACCATCTTCAGTAAAATTTAATCCTTAGAAGAAAACCTTTTTGAAGAACTTGACGTGAAACGCCGAACACTTAAAGAAAGACTTAAGGTCTCCTACACTTTTAACTCTGTGGCCCAGCTTTGTTGCGATACTTGTGATAGGGTATTCAAGACAAAGTTTGGTCTTGCTAGGGATCACGCAAGAAAATATAAACATAACTTTTAGGGTAGCCGTCATCGAAACCGATGTGGAGGACTATATAGTCATACATAAAATATGAAACTCGATTCACATGTTTAAAAAAAGTCTAGTAAAGTCTCGATCTGATAAACCTTAAACTCGGCTTTCTTTTCAAAAACATTTGACTATTCTTTCTAAGAAACTACGGAATTTATACTGACACAATATTATATATTGAGACTTAATTCTGAAATAATTACGAGATTTGGTTTACTGGTTTAAAGTCGTTGAATTATTTGAGTATATCAGATCATCATGGCTAAGATTGAATACTAAAATAAATTCACAAACAATGTCTCGACCCACCATTTCAGTATTATTTATTAATAACATAACGTAACCAATAAAATTATTTAACAAACAAATCGTATTTAATGAGAATGAATGAAAAATTTAAGATTCCTCAGAGCACTAGTCAATGTCTACGAGGTACTATTTATTTAAAATGCCCATTATTTTTACTATTTTTTTTTATGGAATCCCCTTTGAAATTTACTCAATTGACAATTCACGAACACAACCAACTTTTCCGCAACTATAACCGGCGGAAATAGCTGTTTTGACATGTTCCGCTCGCTCATCAAATACCCAATTTCATCGACAAAATAAAACGAACGGAGTTTAGATCCGAAATGAATATTGATTGATTGCATTTCAATTTTGAAAGTGGAATGAACTATGATGCTATGTTGAAAGCTAGCAAATGAATTTTTCGACGCTTCATAAAAACGTCAGTCGTCAACTTTGTTTTTTTATCACATATAATACCACAAGAGCTTCAAAATTATCGGGTATTTCCCGATAGGTTCGTTGCAAACAAATGAAGGAGTCAAGTTTTTCAGGTTAAAAAATCACGAGCGCGAAGCGCGACGAGCGCGAAGCGCGAGTGATTTTTCCTGAAAAACTTGACGACTTTATTTGTTTGCAGGGAACCTTGAGGGAAATGCCAGATAATTTTGAAGCTCGTGTGGTATTCAGGGGATTATTTTTCCGTCCCAAATGTCGGCCAATAGAATTGCACCATTCGACGTCACGTGGTACAACCGAGAAAATTTTCAAAAAATTATCAGTATAATACCATGTAGGTTGTACCACGTGACGTCGAATGGTGCAATTCTATTGGTCGATATTTGGGTCGGAAAAATAATCATAAATATTCGATTGTTACTTTTATTAACTAATAAAATGTGTTCTTCAGTTAACGAGTAAACCAGTGCGTTATTTCTTATAAGCGAACCGCGAACATAATCGAAGGCAACGTTAAGAGCACTACAGTACTTACACTTTTTTTTTTGACGACCTCTGTGGCGCTTTGGACGAAGGCCCGCCTGAGACGCAGAAGGTAGCAGGTTCGATTCCCGCCGCGGGACAAATGTTTGCATCTTCAAATATTTGTCTCGGGATCTGGGTGTTTTCTATGTATAATATGTATGTATTTACAAAAATAAAGTATATAAGTAGTATATCAGTCATGTAGTTCCCATAACACAAGCTCTGCTTACTTTGGGGCTAGATGATGCTGTGTGAAAAATGTCCGGCATTATTTATTTATTTATAACTATTTCGTAAAAGTTATTACAGTTACCTATAATTTGCTGGAAATAGCAAAGAGTAATGACTTCATTCTTTTGAGCCTTTTCTGATCTCTTTGCTTTGTTGGCACGTGCATGCGGACATATGTAGAAATAAATAAACAAAAACTCGAGTCCATTCACTCTGCGCTGACATTTCTAACTGCGGGTATCGTGCCAATCTATCTATTTCTTTTAGATTAAAATTGAGCGGATTTGATAGACGTTTCCTGCAAAAAAGTCTTTTGATTGCTATGAACAATTACGTGAAATTATGGCTCTTATTTGTGTTCAACTCATGATTATTTGGCTAATGTTTTTTATTGCTGGTAATACATTTAAGAATTCTGAAAGTAAACCAAGAAAATTACACAAAAAAAAAAACAAACTACCTACGCTAGTAACATTGTGTTGTTGTTCATTAAAAACTATGATCTGGGATATAAAAAGCTGTTAAACAAATGTGATTCCCACACGTATTTCACAGTAAAGATCTAAGAGAATTATTTAAAACAAATTCTTTAAATTTTCAAACGCTATTATTAATACTAGGTTCACGCGTGTAGTTACGGTCTGAAACATATTTTTTTAAATTACTATTTAAAACGCTCAAACACAGCAAAACAATATATTTTCAAGGCAGGCCACAATACTAAAATATTATTTTGTCATAATGGCCGATCTATAATTAAAGTGTGAAGAGAGTGGAACTGTTTCGAAAATAGCTATAGGTACTGTGACATCGTAAATCTTGGTTACGACGAAAGTTACTGTGTAAATCATCGGTCCACGTAATGGGACATTGAATTTTATTGCAAAATCATAATAATAAAATTATTAGACACAATTAACAACAAGATCAATTAAAATATAACAAGACAACCACTCGCCACGGACAATTTCCTCATAATACTTGCGATATCCGAGTTTTATTTGCAAATCTCATCATGTTTATAGTCAAAACTACACAATCTGAACAACAATACTCAATTCGTTATGAAGCGATGGTAAACCGCGAGTCTGCAAATGCATCGTGGCGTGCAAAATCGTTACTTTGAATTGTTCCACAATATAAATTATCCCATACCTATTTCCGTTCCGCCTCTAAACTATCACTGCGTAAAATTAATAATTGATTCACTGACTAAATAATAGGTAGTTATGTGTAATTTTGGAATGCATTTGTACGACTTAAAGTAAACTTACGTCAGGCACGCGTGGTTAACGTTAACTTCATTTATGTACTCGTATTAGGGTCTTACACACATCCGTGATGCATTCGGGACTTACACGGACGTTTGAGGGACGTGGTTAGCCGTATTAAAGGTCCGCCAATAGAGAAATAAACCACACGGCAAGTGTAAATATAATCGTATGGTATTATGAGATTTGTCTTCCGCGAGACGTTTTGTGCATCTGCACGGCCATTAATGCCACTTATTGTTATCTTCTTAGTGTAACTGGCATTTTGTATTATGTAATAAATCGCGTTCGTTACTGCTAGTTTCCAATGAATGGGTCAGTAATCATCTGCATTTGAGGCCATTATCTCAATTGGTGGGCGCAATGAGTCGACCTCCGCCGGACACCGCACCCGACTTGACAATTGCTTGTTGTTGGCTTGACAATACATGCTTTTCTGTATTTTTACACGTTTAGATCATGAACAAATTATTGGCTATGTCTATTCAAACTCGATGACTTGGTTGACTTTCCGGTGTCTGCGTTCTTTGATCAAAGGAAATAAAGTTAAATAATTATTCAACGTATTCGTATAGAAGCAGCGAATTAATTTTCGTAACCTGTCGAAATCAAGTCGTAATAATCGAGTTATAGAATTTCAACACTACTCCAAAATACTGCATTTTTGAAAGTAAGATACGAAATTATGTATTTGATATATACATTTCGCATCAAATAAATCTAAACTCTTCTCAAGTTTATATTTTTATTAGATCAATAGAAAAATAGTGTATACGGAAAAAATAAAATATAATTTAAACAGTAGGTAGTAAAGGTTTCGAATTCCCTAATTTAATGTTCTAAATTCAAAATAAATTGTCATATGCTTCTATCGAGGTAATCTCGTACACTTCCTGCGGTATGGACCCTGGCATTATCATGCATGAATATGCAGTCTTCGGCAATGAAATGTGCATATGGAAAGCGAGTTCTGCTTTTCTGTCGGTACTAATGCCCCCCAAACTGTCCATGAATTGCCACCATAGCTTACTTTTTCCTCAATGCAGCACTGTGTATAACGTTCTCCCCTTCTTCTGTATACCTTCTTCCTTACATCATTACCATGCAGCATAATTTTACATTCGTCAGAAAAGAGAACCTTCCTCCATTGTAGTTATGAACAATTTAAAAGCTCACGTGCAAATAGAAGGCACGCTCTTCGATGGTCTGTTGTTATTTTCGGCCCATTGGCTGCCTTCTGTGGTACTAATCCACGTTCCTTCAATCTTCGTCTAACTGTAGAGTCACTCACTGTCACCCCTTAAACAACATGGAGCTGTTGCTGCAGTTCAAAAGCATCAACGCGTCGATTTCGAAAAGAAACTATTGCAATAAATCGGTCGTCTCGCTCAGAAGTGGCCCGATTTCTACCTGATTCTGGACGGCTCGTAAATAAATCAGTCTCCCGATAGCGTTTGTACACTCTATGAATAGACGAGAGACTTAAATGTAGTCTTGCAGAAACTACACGTTGACCAGATTCCAGCAACGCCTTTATTTGGGCGGCTTCTGCGGGCGAAGTATACATGTGTGGTGAAAAAAAGACTTGTTAACAGATGTCACAGAGCCTAACAATCAAATTACCAAATGCAAGTTTTAAATTAAATTTTTATTTTGTGTTTAATATACGCCAATTAAATGTACTCCGATTAAAAACGTTGCTTCTAAACAATGTTCCATTACATATAACAGATGAAAATTAACAAATTTAAATTCAAATTTGGAACTCTCTTAGAACACTGAAAAGGCCAAACTGCCAGTTAATAAAATTATGTTTTTTTTAAAGAATTAATTATTTTTATATCGGTTAGTTGTCGCCAGAAAGAAAATCTTGGCAGTGTTTCGATTTTTTTTGATGAGAAATGTTTCAATAAACATTGGTAAACGTTAATTATGTCAATTGGTATTTAAACAAACAAAAAAAATGTTAAATCACAGCATTACCAAGGTAAATAACATATCCAAATATTATAGTGTTTACTATATAAATATTATAGTGTTTACTAAAATATATGAATATGTTATTGATGCATTTATTCTATTTACGTTTACGAATCTGGAGCACATTATCTCTTGCGTAACTCGACTTGTCTGATTGTAACCGATTTTCTATTAGTTCGGGATCATCTGAAGTTCTTCATATTCGTTTACGTTCTCGTTAATAAAAATAGTCCAGTAAAAAATAAATGTGTGCACCCCGGCGCTTACCGGTAGCTACGAATAAATTGCAAAGTTTCGTGCTAGTAAGTACTGGTTGAATTTTGGCGGAAACTGGCTTTATTATTTACTAGCTACTGCTCATGGCTTTGCCCACGTGGTACCTGGCGTGGTACCTGGATATAAAGTAGCTCTTACCGTTAAGGCAGCGTGTGTAAGAAACGCATTCGCTCGACTGTATTTCTTCGATATACTTTACAAAATTGGTCTCCACGAAAATCACTTTTATTTTAACTGGATAATGTACAGCCTATGTCCATCCCGAAGGTTAATTCTAACATTGATGGATTAATTATATAAATTGGATGAGTACTTTCAGATATTACCTCCTGCATCCAAACTTACAAACTCTCTTTATAATATGTATTTGTGTAGACGATGATCCCATTATATATGAATTTTAAAGTACGCCTTCACCGTACTTAGAGATTAATAAACGCCTGTATTGACTCAAATAAATAATTAAGGTTTGAAGCAAAATTTTAATAATAAAATGTCTTTTGATAAGTTTTTTCGTGTCTAGTTCTAAGATATTAATGTGACTGGATGATTTGATTTAATACAATAATTACGTCTTTTACAGGTACCAATTCATTAGCTTCTAAAATTTACTCATAAAACGGTAATACAAAATGTTAAATCTATAATTCACTTCTTAAAACTATTATTGTAGACAGTACTTGAGTATTTTCTATTTATCTTCACTATTGTCTCGGTATATTATTTTTAATGACCAGCAATGTTGAGTATCTATTAGTTACCGATTGCTGCAATTTGTGTGGTTGATAGTAGAACCTGTGTACTTACCTATAAACTATAGACATTTGTGTTTTAGTTTCATAGTACTAGCGCCGACTAGCGGTTATAGATTTTTATTTTAACTTGTGTACATTTGAGTAGAACCTGAGTCTGTTATAAAACGACACCCAAATACCTTTAGTGTTAAATGGTATAGTCCAATACTGTTCTCACGAATATAAATCAGCATGCTAGCATTAATACCTACGCCATCACACCCAGACATTAATTGATGAATTCCTGTATTTTATAAGATCAACCACTGTTATAAAATAACTTACACGTTAGATTCACGGAGAAAAATATTTTCCCCAGGGTTACGCAAGCGGTAATTGTGGTGGAGCACCTTAGTTGCCATCTTCTGAAGTTTGGTAAGTGAGGCACTCCATTTATACAGTCTGCCCGACGTGATTCCGGAGAGAAATATTTTGTTGATTGTACCGCCCGTGCCCTGTTCACAGATTATTGACACGAACAGTATTTGTGCGGAACATAACGCATAAATAGATCTTTCCCGGGAACCACCGGAAGCACATCTCACGTAGAGTAGACGCTTGCAACCATTCAGTATCGCTTACTAGACTTATAGTTCTGCGTCTAACGATCGGACGATATCACGCTATGCATGATTACGTTAAGAGCACGATTATTCTCACTATTACTGTGATATGTGTTGTATTTTAGTGTTATTGCACATTTTTATGCATCTTCCTCTATTAGTGTAGGAAGCTTCTTATCTAGTTTGAACTTAGTTAGATTTTGCAGCGATCGAATTCTCGCGGTAATTGGCAACCGTCGGAGTAATCTCAGAAGGCTCCGGAAGGGCTCACTCGGTGAACCCGAGCGGGGAACCGATGCGTGTAATGAAAGTCTGAGTTCGGCCTTAACGTCGTGCAGCGTCTATATTATCGCATTGAGTATCTCAGCCCCGCTTATATCGAACGCGAAATATTTTTAGCATTAGAGTATTCGTGTGGAATATTCTAACATTTCACGTTCGGTTTTTGAATGAGGAGCTCATTATTCCGCATGCAGTGGTGTTCGAATCTAAAGTAGAGGTCGAGTCACATTGTATTTATATGTGAATGCGGTTCAGAGGCATACGCCCAGACGACGTTCGCCCGCCTCTAATCCGATTATGTGTAACAAAATGCTACGCGCAGCCACTCGCGGCGACCAGTTTCCTAGTATAAGTAGGAAATACACTGGTGTACTTTGTCTGCGATTTATGTGAGCACACGTGACTTGCGTAATTACATCGTTAAAATTGAAAAAGCAGCGCAACGGAGTCATCCCTAATGACATGCATGGCCGGGGTTGCGTGTAAAAATGTTTCAAAGCCTGTTAGTTACAAGAGCGAAAAATGTCTAGGGTAATATTACTCGACGATTAATTGCGTACTCCATTCTTTAATATGACACTTTGTATTGTTTACGAAGATTGTATTTTAATTATAATGGTATAGTTCACGTCCTGTCGTAGTTTAATAGTTTGTATCACATATTATAAACGCGTTTTACGTATTCAAATGTCTATAACACTTAGATTTAGGTCTAAGCGAGACATTTAGATAAAAGTAAAACCAATGTTGAATCAAAGACCAACGCGTCAACATTTAAAGTCCAAAATAAACGATTTTTCAATGGAAAGAATACGGTAATTGCTTTTGCTCTTACGTCTTCGATAAAAATACAAAAAGTCGTACTTCTGAATACGGGGGTACATGAAGTTACGAGCTCTCCTGTAATCCGATTACGTGACAAAATGTTTGGCTGCATTCACACGGTAAGCAGGCTGACACCGACCATATATCCACCACCACGACCATATAATGGTGATTGTACATTATTTACATTACATGTTGGACACAGAAAAAAATATGAGTTGGCTATAACAGGGACGCAGCCGCAGTGGAGTATGTAAAACGGCGCGACTAATGTCTTCTATCCTCTTAATAATTGTAACATTGTAAAAACGGGAATTTTCACTTACCGGCGAAGGAGTCGTGCACGACAAGAATCGGAGGGTGAGCGTCGCGATCACTCACCCTGATGAAGACTCTCGGAATCAGTCGAAACTCATTCGGTGCCTTCATCGATAGTGCGGTACGTGAAAATTCCCATTTTTACAATATGTAATAAAATGTAAAAGCGATCTTGTCTTAACATATTTCGGTACATATGGTTATTGCAAGTGACCCGCTATTGACCGAAACGAAAGATTCACGTCAAAATAACAAAGTAGAGTTCAGAGATTTTTTTATTTTATCCTGCTTTATGCGTATAAACGCGCCGTTTCCACGAGACACCCTCTATAATCTCACAAATTGATATTTAATTTTATTTTACTGCTTTGAATCCTATAACGTTTTTAACCAGTTATTTATGATGGGTCAGACAGACAGGCACTTTCTTTAGATTCGACAGGTGCAAAGTGGATTGTAATGACTCAGGGAAAATTTTCAATATGATACGACAGATGAACGAGTTTTTTTTTAAATTTTCTTCCCCCTGTTTTTCTCGGTGACCAGCATAAGGATTGTCGATAGCATTTGATTTTAAAATTATGTAATTTTCATAGAAAAAATATAAAACTCTCAAAAATAAAATCCAGAGAGAAAATATAAAAGCGGTGTAGAAATAAATCACAACAATTAGGTACTCTAAACGGGTACCGAGAATTTATTTAACATATATTCAATAAAACTCCAACGTATTGGTTCTTTTGGATTTCTACTTTCTTCGATTTATGTAGGTAAGATACAGCCGTTAGGGCAATCTGGTTTAAATTTATAGATTCTCCTATACTGTGGCTATGACCTACGCAAAATTTACCGATGGGGCCTTCGAACGAATAGGTTTGTGATTCGTAAACATATTTTATAGGAAAAAAGTAAAAAAAGGTTGCCCTTATCTTTATTTCTATTAGCAGGGTGGATCATGAATCAATGAAGAGATGTGATAAGAATTGATTAATAATGTTTTCATGTTAATTGGAAGTGATGCATCATTAACTTTTTGGTAGTTCCAGTTAATAGGAAAGGAAAATAGCTTGTCAAATGTATAACATAGTTACTTACTAAACACTCTTCGGCGTAAAATAATCCATATTGGATCAGCCATCAAATAACGCTTAATTAAATAACCAGAAGTCCACAGTGGAATTGAACGCCATTAGCCTCTTATTTTGAAAGCTAAATTACTATGGGGTTAAGTTGTGAAGCGTGTCATTTTCCTGTTTCATGAATATTTGATGGAATCGTGACAAAGCGAGTAAGAACAATTGGTTATCGCCCAGTATATTTATTACTCGCGACGTAAAGACCAGTATATGAATTTTCCGTAAGAGGTTGTTTGTCTGTTTATTCGTTACCATTTATCTCCGAAACAGCTTATCTGAATAAAACTGTTTTTTTGCAATCAAGATAGATTATATTTCCACTACAGACGATGGAAAACACGAAATCGGTTCAATATTTTTCAAAAATGTACTTTCTTACTCTCATGATAACTCTCGAAATGCTATTACTACCTGACGATTGAAAGGAGAGTTATGAGTTTAAGCTCATATTTAAATTTATAAATTATTTTAGTGTTATCTACCAACTTATTTAGTTTCAACAAGATTGAATGTTCGGTTTCGGCATTAATCTTCGGGCAAAAGAACAATCAAATATATGGCGGATTGCCCCCAATAGACTAAAATATTGTTATTCACCCCGGTCACTCTATCGAAACGACGTAGTTTAGGTGTTATTTTAGATCGTGAAATATATATTATACCTTCTTCCAAAGCGGTTCAGTCATTACTAATGTTATGGATCCTTAGATCTTGATAAACGATGTCTACTAATCCAGATCTGTCAACTACTGCATTATTTGCAAAAGAAATTGGCTATCGATGCCACTGCCACTGTGGCAAGAACTGTTCGACACTAACAATTTTATTGGTTAGCAATTAATTTGATAACGTATGGTGTCAATCAGTTCCGTGGTAAGACTGTTCAATAATTCAGCTATCAAATGAACCGGGAAACACTTGGAATACATTCGAAATAGGTTTAGTCACAAATAACAGTACGCCTCTTTGAATAGTTGTTGTTGATGTAAGAGGAGAGTTGAGTACGCCACAGCGACATTAAAAATCTGTCTTATAGGTTAAACTGAGATTTCCAATGAAATCTGAAAATTACGGGGTACGAACCTCGGATCGACGGATCGTGGGTTTTTAAACCCGTTCGGTACCGCATGACCTCATGATCATGACAATTAGTAAAAATTTCATATGATCTTACTATTTAGCAAAGATTTTTTACGGAACCCTTTCGTGAGTATGTCCTATTAATATTAGAATGCAAGAGTGTTTGGAAGTTTGTTGCTAAATATATCTGCAACGGCTGACCCGTTTTGGATGATATTTAAAACAAGTATTGTTCATGACCTAAAGTAACATAAAGACCTTTTTACGCGGGTACCACTTGAGCGAAGTCGCGGGGAAAGGCTTGTTTTTAATGTTACTCAAAATTAAAGATCGGTAACTGTACCAGTTATTTAATCTTCAAATCCAAATCCAAGCATTTGGAGATCATCCGAAATTTCGATCTCCAAATGCTTGTAATGAAGTAGCATTAATTAACTAGTTTTCGTAGAAAAGCCGTAAATAAAGACACTTCCAACTAATTTAAAACGGTCAGCCACTGAGTTTGACAGCCTAATTGAGCTCTAAATGGATGAAAGTTATTTTCAAAGGTCACCTTCTTTCTATGTTTCAAAATTTAGTACATCGTTTTTATATTTACTAGTTATAATAATTATGCTGAACATTTTCACACAGCATCATCTAGCCCCAGAGTAAGCAGAGCTTGTATTATGGGAACTACATGACTGATATACTACTTATATGAATTTTTTTTTTCAAGGTCATCAAAAAAAGTACCTAGTCTATGTTTTATTTTAAGTCACAAACTGAACCTGTTCGTGATGGAAATCGGTAAGCAGTTACAAATATATTTTACAATAATCATCCAAATATCCAAAATTTCGCAAAATGTATTATATTAGAAGGTTAGAATAGGAAAGGATATTTACGGTAATTATACTAACAGCTTATGCCTAGGCATAAACTTGGGCGTTAGGCGTGTCTTACTGTTTTTTTTTCTCAATAATCAGACAGAACTAAATGTTTGCCTAAGTTTAATACAAGTGTAGATATGATAAAGAAACTGCTAAACTACTCGTAACTAGACTACAGCACGACCGATTCAATAGTCAGATATCGTTTTCTATGTATAATATGAATGTATAAAAAAAAGTTTATAAATAGTATATCATAATACAGCTTAGTTTGGGTCTAGATGATGCAGTGTAAAAAATGACCAGCATTATTTATTTATTTAATAATCATCATTCATTAACATCTATTATTTAAGGAGTAGGTAGTCAAACCAAAATAATGGATGTGTAACAACTTTTTGCAATGCAGTTTTCAGCATTTACGTGACAGAAGATAAGCCGATTTCAGTTTCACTTTAAAAAACAATTCATAAACCAGTGAAAATCGGTTCATGCTAAACTGCTAAGACTGAAACCGGTAACTAGTAAATTAACAAATGTGGGCACTTCCGTGACAGGAAAGAAACACTTATCGCGTTCATTGTATGTACAGTTAGCAACACAAATTGTTGTAGATTAGCGATACCCTTGCATAAAAATTATGCTGGAATTCACCGTGGCATATGTGACTTTGTTAGTGTATAATAAAGTAGTTTAAGAATTGCAGAATCTAAGAAATTGTTTGAAATTTTGTAATTTCCCTGTTTTTTAGAATATCTACACAATAATAAAATGAAATGTACTTTGGTCTTGTTGAATTGCGAAGTTCACAAAAGTACTAATGGGCACGAAAGGAGTCTCCCTGTGTATTGAATAAGGATTTAATGTACGGTGAAATGTCACTACTAATTGTTTCAAATTACTAATTGTAATTAATAATTAAATAATTTGCAAAGACTACGCTTTTTTTAATATATCACACTTGATCATTGTTTTTTTTTTATGTTACTACGCCATTGGATTATTTGTAAAAATATAAAAATAATTGTAAGTTCTAATCAAAAAACGAAAGTTTGTGAGGATGGATGTTTGTTACTCTTTCACCCAAAAACTACTGAACCGATTTTTATGAAACTTTACAATAATATAGCTTATATATCATAATAACACATATGCTACTTTTTATCCGCGTACCACGCGGGCGACGCCGTGAGCAGAATCTAGTAAATAAATAAATTTCACCATCGATCACTAGGTCGTTTTTTATATAACTACGAGTATACTATGAAGAAGAAAGAGCGAATGATAAAAAAAGAACTGAAAACACTGTAACGAGTTTTGCCTTGAAAGAAAAAAACCATGATCATAAAAACTCAGAACAAAGAATTGTCTTTCCCCCGAGAGGTACTCTCCCATTCAAGTTTCCATCCTAATGAGGGATAAATTCTGGACGTGACGTAATTGTCCGTGCGTACGTAGTTGGTAGGTAAATAAGCATAGATATCCCAAGCCATCTTCCGTATTTAAAAAAAATAAAACAAATAAAAACAAAGACAGGTACTTGTACATTTATTTAAACTTAATGTATGTTCGAAAAAGTATTAATTTGGTTAGAAAAAAAAAACAGTGATTAACACAATGTAAATACAAACTATTAAAATTAACATTTGAACTAAGTTCAGATACACACAAATAAAAACAACGACAGGTACTTTTATATTCATTTAAACTTAATGTATGCTCGCAAAGATAAACTTGCTGTTTCCACTACTAGGCTCAATAAAGTTGTTTGAAGGGCAATGTTTTAGCTAAATTCCGAGCGCAAAAACTGTCAATGTGCGAAAAAGTTACTCTTATTTTTTTGTTGATTTTTAAAAAAAACGTGCGCATTCCATATCTTATCACAAAACGCATAAAACTGAGCTAAAAATCGGTATGTGAAACATAGATAGACGGACAGGCAGTCTAACAGATGGATATGGTAGCTTCGGAACTCAAAAAATGCAATAATAATGAAACTCTCAATTTTCAATAGTTGTGGTAGTGAAGGGGACAACTTTAGGTTGCATCATCTTGATAGAGATGTCCTCATGGCCACAATATAAGTATTCTTGCCCTCAATATGCCAGCACAACCTCGCGCGTTACGCACCAGACAGAAGCACAATTGTAGCCTCCCCTATCTATTGAGGGAGTTTCGCTTCTATAGACGTACATTGGGAATATAGTCCGTTCATAATCTTTGACGGTCGTAAGCCCAGTGGTTCATAATTTCATCAGGCTTCATTAAAGTTTCCACTTTAATAAGATAAAACCTTTAGAAATTATTATCCAAGCTTTATTTTATTATAAATATTATATCATAAACATTAAGTATAATGAGGGATAGTGAACTGTTAACAATGCTCTCATATCTGAGTCAGTAACTGTTCTTTTTGATTCAATTCTTATGATGGGTGTATGGGTATTGAACTTCAAGCTTCTACCTGTGATCGCATTATGGGTCAAACCTAACGGGTTGTCAAATCTCTCCTTTATTCTTTAGTGTACACACAGAAAATACAGACAAAAAACTTACATATAATACATATACAAAGGTGAGTTTAACCCTAACAAGAGTTTCCTTCCAGCAAACTTCATAAGACCTTTCATAAGGTTCCTTTCTTGAGAACTATTCGTAGGGTTTCCAGGCTTAAAAGAATTGAGTCACAGCGGACACTGTGATTGAGACAACAGATAAGAGTAAACTCATTGGTACAAATCACTATATTTTTCCAACGTTCAAATAAATAGAAGATTAACTATTATTACTACTAAATTTCGAAGCGGCTGATGGACCAAACCAAAGACCTAGCGCTTACCTCAGTCAGAAAATTTGCATTGCTGAGGTATGGCGATATAAATGAGGTAATATCGCCAGCCTTTTGGGTACCCTGCCTTAAACTTTGTTGTCTACCTGTAGTCCTATCACTGCTGGTAGTCTTCTTTTCCTATTTTAATATTATGCAAATATTTTTTTATTATTATTTTAGTTTTTAAAGTAGTACTATTATATGGAGAACCACGTTGTGTTTGCAAAAACGGCATATACTTACTATAGCTCATGGTAGGTAGATATATCACCAAAACGTTTCCATCTGTCATCTTGATAATGAAGTGGACGAATTTAAAGAGTGATTCATGAGAAATATGAAATACGTTGCGGCCATAAATTCGTGGAAATGTTGAATCAGATTACAGTAGGGGTATTTCTTTTTATACAACTAATGTGACACAAGCTGACGACCCTGTTGGTTAACGGTTACCGTAACTTATGGACACTTGCAACACCAGAGGTATTTGAAGAGTAGTACCGGTAATTTCACCGGTACTACTCTTCAAATCGAAACATAGCAATACAAGCATTTCTCCTTACTTCAGAAATATATGGCAATAGTACGTCCCCAGACCAACTCTTTCACAAGGAGCTGGTCGAAAGCTTTTTTTTTATTTTGTGCCATCTAGCACCTACATGACTGATATATTAAATATATACTTTTTTTTGTAAATACTTACATTACATACATATTATACATAGAAGGCACCCAGACCCGAGACATATTTGTAGAATATACAAACATTTGTCCCGCAGCGGGAATCGAGCCCGCAACCTTCTGCGTCTCAAGCGGGCTTCCGCCTACTGTGCCATAGAGGTCGTTAAAAGCTATTTGTAATCTTTTTTCAGCAATAAAAACTATTATTTGTTCGAAAACTGTATTTTTTCACAGCTGGGACTGGGCTATATATTTTGTCGTCATGAAGCAGTTAAAAGTGTTTTTTTTTTTTTTGTGACGGACACACAAAATTTTTTTGAGCATCGTATACTTAGATAAAGTTTCTTCATGGCCTAAAACCTTGTTTCACGAGCGCAGAGACCTCGGCACGAATAATTCACGTTAACGTTACGTTAGCGATACGATAGCAAATGTAAAATATTTGCTAATGCAATTAAAAAGATTTATTTGTAACGTTACGCTTACATTTGACATTTCGACGGTCGTTACGTTTACGATTGCAGATATGTCATATGTTAGCCGAAGACATCAGCTAGCTTGAATTTCGATGAAGTGTGCGGATTGGTTTGCGTTAAGAAACTTACGTTGTTGGGTAATTCTGAGAGTAAATAAAAAAAAATATTTTAACAGCTGACAACTGTATCTTGTCTATCGAAGGGAAACAGTTCTGAATTGCATGTTTGATGAAACGGAAGATTATCCATCGACGAGATAACAAAAAGAAGTTCCGAAGTGATTTCCTTAAAAAAAAGTCCCACAAGAAAATTTGTCTCGTTCCAAGATAACATTTTGTCAGCAACTAAAGTTCGAGAACAACTAGGTGAGTATTCTATCATTTTGATAAAGCAAACTGTTTTCTTTCAAAGTCCTTAAGATAAGAATGTTTGCTTCGGCTACGCAATCTCAGCGGCAAAAAAATCAGGATGTTACGATAACGCTGCTCTTGTCAAACAAACTAAATGATATCACGTTGCACACCAGATGTGGAAGATAGGATTTTTTGTCACAGGTGGGGAGAGGAATAAGTGGTAACTTAACATTTTGAAATAATAATGAATCAGTACTCTGATATTTTAAAAGAAAAAAAAAATAGTTGAAAACAGCTCATATTACAGGAGGTTGTTAAACGCGGAGTATAATAATATAAAGCATTCACGTATAATAATGTCTCAGAATAATATTAGGCATGTCAAATACTAAAATGAAAATATTATAGCTTATTTCCTATTGTTTAGCTATCGTTATTACTTATAATTATGTAATTTATAAACAAAGACAAATTCAAAGATATACTGGCTATTAAAAGATATTGAGGATTTCCGAAAATAAAGCTCAGAGCTCCCGCATTTCTCTTGTACGAAATTATGTCTACCCGATTTCATGACCCAAAGCTGTTATCGAAAGATGTACAATAATGCCTTTCCAAACGTTTATATGACTTCAATCATACCTCTATCCGACATATAGTTTATATGACCACTATCCGCATGAAATGCGATGCGTTGTCGACGAATCAGCTGTTCCTATGAACAGCTGATTATGTAACTGAAACTATGGACATTTTAATGTTATTATTATCCTATAAAAACGAACCATGTATGTATTAAAACTTTCAACCTATCCCTTGTTCTCGATTAAAATGAGTTTATCTGTAATTCAAAGTCAAAGTTAATAAGTATTAATTCATTGGAATCGCAAGGACCATTCAGTTTTGTCGACTTGTGAACTTAATGAATTTAAAATATAATCTAATATCTCGTGACCAAGGCTGGAAGGATCAGGCAATAAACTTGAGTTTTTTTTACCCTTCATTTAGCTTAAGTGTGGTGATAATCGAACAAGGTAGAATAATTAAATGATTAATGAAAGCTGAAAAAAAAAACACCGACGGTAGAGCAAAATGTAGTTCCTGAAGACAATACATTCCTACGCACACTAAGGTAGAATTAACGGAGCATTAACGTCACATTATCATTTTAAAAACAACTATAACAAAGTTTTATCTCTTCGTGAACAAGAAGATCGTTTTAACTCAGGTTTGGAATTTTGTATAGCTATACAAATACTTGGGAAAGTAAACTTTAAAGGAAACGGTATCAATTTGAATGCATGCTTGGACATTTGGAATTATACTGTTATAACAATTACTTACAATAATAATGATGAAAATAGTATAAAAAGTAACACATATTTATAAGCATGTTTAATGAAAACAAAAGATGAAATATCATAGGAGGGTTTATCACACTTTTTTCACCTTGGAGACACAGGGGAGTTATCAATCTCTTTAGATCACCTCGGTATTCAATTACCTTGGTGATATCACGCTGGTAAACAAAGTGAAATAGTCCTATCAGAGATGTGACATTATAAGGTGCTATGATAATTAAGTGGATATTCTTTATTTATCGAAGATTCTAGAAATTTCTTTGAAATAAATTTGTCATAGAATAGGCTTTTGGCGAATCATTATTAGCATAACTTTATCGACACCGGGCGGGCGGTCGGTAGAATACCAGGCGAATGCATTATTGAAGTAATCTTCATTTTGCATCCATTACTATGCATGTTCTATTCCGGATTTTGTGGATTCCCAACTGCGTTAGAAAGGGATTTCAACTCAAAGTTGGAGGTTATAAGTCTGAATATGCAGTGAGCGAAACTAGAGCCGTACGACACGTATGGGACGCGTCAACTCGAGCCGAGAAGCGTAGGTGCTCGACTGTGATCTGCGTAGTGTCGAAATCGGCTTTCAGCAGGACATGCCCCCGAATTTGCATTTCGCATATCTTCAGCCACGTTCCTGTTTTAAATATTCAAACATAATCAACTCCGGAACTAAACTTAGGAGACACACTTCGACCCCTTCTTAGTTTTGATCAAAAACTTCCCATGTAATTAATAATAATAATAATAATGCTGGACATATTCACACAGCATCATCTAGCCCCAAAGTAAGCAGAGCTTGTGTTATGGGAACTAAATTACTGATATACTACTTATATATATTTTTTTGTAAATACATACATATTATACATAGAAAACACCCAGATCCCGAGACAAATATTTGCATATACAAATATTTGTCCCGCGGCGGGAATCGAACCCACTATTTTCTGCGTCTCAGGTGAGCCTTCGCCCACTGCGCCACAGAGGTCGTAATTAAACCGTTGCATTTGATACAGGCGTGCTAGTTCGATGTTCCATTCTAAGCGTTTCTTGGCCGAGTTGAGGAATAATACTTGCGTTATGTTAATAAAACTGCTCATAAGAACCGAAAAGTCTAACAAACAAAATGTATCCAGGAGGTCAGTGCAGCTGGCATATATTTATTCAAATGTGGATGGCAGCATGAATAAATTAGATGCAATATCAATGCCAGATAACGACAGTAATTGCCCTATAAAGACGAGGAACGATGCCACAACGCCTAGAAATCGCAATTACGGCCACAAGCATGTTGTCACGAACATGCGCAGCTATAACGTATTACTAGCATGTAATTTTTTAAGTTTCCCATTTTGCTTTAAGTACCTATTTGGATACGAAACTGCCTGCCTTCTGTTCAATACGATATTTTCAAAAACAAACAATGAAGAGGCAGTATTTTCCCGCAGAAAATTCTAGTAGTCCAATGAGTCATAACTATTCGGATAATCCAGAAGCAACTTTTGAAGCCAAATGGATGGCAATATGGAGCGCTAAAGCGTTTTCTGGAAATAGAATGCGTGATCATAAACTTTGTTAACTTCACGCGAGAATAATTCAAAAATTTGGCCGAGGAATCCATAGCGAGTCCAATCGTGTGTACGCAGAGTAATATGGTTCACAATGTATGGCGGATTTAGAGTATTCTGAAGGAATATATATGGCCACAGTTTGCACTCGTGAGATATTCGGGTGGCCCGTGCTAGTGTCGCCAGCGTAGCTTTAGATATTGTTAAAACGTTGGAAACCTTCCACGTAAAATAGACGTTTCAAGCGCTAATGGAGCAAGCCTTTCAATATTTTTATTAAAGTACTATTGAAGCACATAAACAAAAAGAGTGTTCGATAAATTTTTTGTCTAATTAAAGTCACATAAAATTGACAATCAAGTAAGTGATAAAAACATGTCAGACGTTTCCATTAGTGAGTTGTCGGATGTAATTATGTATTTTCAATTCACAAAAGCATTTCATCATTTTGCTACATGTGTCTTTAATCATCACGCCGGGTGTCCGAACTTGATGGAGAGTCACAATTCTATTCTCAGTCTCCTGAAAACCGAAGCTAGGTTGAATCGGAGCACATTGAAATTTAGCAACTGTCTGACAAGCCGACTCCACCGCATTTTAAGCTTTTATTTATAGTTCATGTTATTTCAGTAATATACATTGTAAAAACTAGGATATTATTAAAAAAAATTTTGAATGGTTTAAAACAGCTTACAATATAATATTTACTCACTTTAAGTACGAGTATGTTCAATTATTATAGAATTGGTAATAAATAGAATAGATCTTGTATTTCTCGTATAACTATTATGAGAAATACCAGATTATTATTTTAAGTAACTTATTTATGTTAAGTAGATATGAGAGAATAGTTTCTGGGTACTATGGACAATTCTTATCTAAAGCACAGATATTCTAAAGGAAACTAAAGAGAGAACATACCAAAAGAACAGACATATGAGTGTATAAACTGGCATTAAAATCAACTTTTGGCACTGTTCCAGGCCACAGAAGTAGATACCTATTGTTTGCAGTCTTTGCAGAAAGCATAAGTAAAGTAAAACCTATTATATTAGCCATTCTAAAAGTCTTTAAATCTATTGTATATGACTTACCAAAAGGTCACAGTTGAGTAAAATCAAATTTGTAGATTTCTCTACCCACGACCCAAGGAGTTGCGTGCAATGTTTTTGGATTGAGAGTTTGTTTGTTTGCTCGTAGTGTGGTTGTTTACAATCATTTTATATAACTTCAATGTTGGTACATAGATAGGTTCTATTGCCACAAGTCCCAAGTATTCTAAAAGGATGTAATAAGTAGTAAATACATACATATTATACATAGAAAACATTCAGATCCCGAGACAAATATTTGTATATGCAAACATTTTTCCCGAGGCGGGAATCGAACCCGCAACCTTCTGCGTCTCAGGCGGGCCTTCGCCCACTGCGCCACAGAGGTCGTCAGAGGAATTTTTAGAAAATAGGAATTTAGAAAGAGTAGTTTTTTTTTACCAGTATTTGATTTCCACATCTAAGTCATGTGGCTACTGGACGCTACTAATTATTTTCATAAGAGTTTGTACTTCAATATAACACTAACAGTAAAACACGTCGATAATCAGCTACATAAGATGTACGACCGCGTAAAAATAGGAATTTCTAAAATTACCACGTAGTGGTCGCATTATTTAGTCTCGTTCCACAAGTCGTGTTGTTTGCGAAATAGTTCAAATCGTCTGTAGTCGCTCATTATATCATGGAATAATTTGTTTATTGACATAATGGACTAATGTCGCCGTTAGTATTGTGATGGTATTTGGTCCGTCTTTGAGAAAGTGATAAATCTGACACGACTTCCTGAGCATGGTCGCTCTGTTATGCAAATACACAACCGATCGTTTTGTGACGGACACAATGCTAAATGCAACGCAAGTAGGGCATGTTGACTTGACATCTTCAAAGTTCAAACATGATATACGATACAGTCTAGATAAACAGATAATTTTTGAACACCTTACTAAGAAGAGGGTGCTATAATATTAGGGCTTTATCTATGAAACTATCTATGAATGGCCTTTAACTAAGATATTGCCGTTTTATCAAACAAGCCATTTTGAAATAAAATAGCTGCAGTCTGACTTGGACTATGTATTTATTCAATTCATAATCATGTAACGATGATACTAGTCCCTACATGTTTAATTAAAAAAAATTACAACTATAGAATGATTCAAAATAAATCAAATCAATTCACTTATTGCGAATATGGATATGTTAAATTGATAATATAGGACCACCAACAACTTTCTAGCATGCGAATATAGTCTTAAATCTAGCCATTAGTCAAGTAAAAAAAAATAGTAATTGAATCTCATATTAACCTATTGATGAGCCAACGTGATTAAATTATAATAAAATATGTACTATTAAAAGAAGATGTCATTCATCATTGATTGAGTCATCTAATTAATCATTAACACTAAAATATATTTTTTCATGCAGTAGCTTTATAACTTGTCTTCTTGAATATATTGTGAGAAGCTGTTTCCAGAACATTAATTAAGATTAAGATTGCTCGATTATCCAGTTTTTTAGCTTGTTTTTGAAAGATTGCGTTGACGGCGCAATGGTTATGAAATTCGGAAGACGGTTGTAGCCTCATCATATGCACCAGCTTCGACGATTTTGTTGGCCGTCGAATAGCCTGCAGTGTAAACGCATTTCTAATTGGGCATCTGTAGCCGTCCCTTGGTCTCGCGTACTCGTCCAAGTGATTACGAGCATAGGTAAATGTGTGAAACTATAAGTGAAATATTCTAAAATTTTTAAAAATGTTTGTCTTGAAGCAAAAGCCCGCCATTTGAGTTTAAAAATTAAAAATCGTTAGGACAAAGTAAAAAGCCACTTGGAAAGTAATCAATAGTGAGACTGGAAGAGTCATAACTAAGAACAATTCGTTTAATTTGAAAATTGGCAATGGCATCGTCACCAGGATGGTGATGTTGGTAATGTGTTCGAAAACTTTTTTACCGATATTCCAGTCTCTACCACAAAATCATTAAACTCCTCTCCTATACTGGCGGAGTCATTGTTAAAAGAAAACTTAACGGAATGCAAAATACAATTCAAATTTAATTATATAATAGTGATGACATCATAAAAGCTTTAAAACTCACAAATGTTAAGAAACCCACGGACCTCTGGGACCTCTCTGTTTAGCGTTGTGAAAACATTGATTTGTATAATTGCGCCCGAAATAGCTTTTAATATTCAACGAGTTTATTGACTGAGATGTGTTCCCTGATTTAATGTAAATCAGTAAAATAACTCCACTTTTCAAATCGGGTACTTGTTCTGATCCTGGTAATTTTAGACCTATCTCAGTACTTTCTAAATTTAGTAATATTTTTTGAAAAACTAACATTAAATCAATTGCATTGGCATTTCAAATTAAATAATCTACTGCATTATAAACAATTCAGATTTACTGCTAGTATTGAGTTAATATCGCACATTTTTGATGCCTGCGAGAAATCGTATGAAGCTTTAGGCGTTTTTTGTGATTTGTCCAAGGCATTTGATTGCGTGGACTATGACACATTGATCAGGAAACTATTTTATTATGGTATAAGGGGCGTTGATCTAGACTTTCTCACTTCCTATTTGAGTGACAGAGTACAAAGAGTTTGGGTGAACGGAAGCGTTCTCCTGGGTCTCTGGTTATGGGTGTACCGCAGACATCAATTCTTGGACCATTTTTTGCTCAGTATACATTAATGATCTACCCCATATTGTGAAGGAAGATCATGACGTTGTATTGTTTGCAGATGACACGTCACTTTTATTTAAATTAAAGTGACGACAAACTGATTTTGACGATAAAAACAATGCAATCTCTAAGGTTGTAAATTGGTTCAATGTAAACAATCTTTTACTAAATTAAAAGTAAACAAAGTGTATTCGATTTATACTACCTAATGTCACACAAGTTAAATCAACAATCAAAATCAAAGATGAAGAGTTAACTCTTGTTGACACCACCTTATTTTTAGGTATCACCTTACACATTGATAAGTTATCAATGTTACGCTTTTATAAAAAACTCCCAAGAGATATACAAAAATTGTACAAATTTAATACGTAATTAAACAAAAACTTTATAAAATGGGATACTCTAAAATATCTGATCATTTAGATGACAAAAACTCTTGGGATTGAAAATGCTCCAACTCGATAAAAAATGTAGGTACCCATTGTTTTGTAAAAGGATCATTAAAAAGAATAACCAGCCTTGTTTGTTTTCTTGCCTTTCTTTCCAAGCTTGGTCGTGGCAGTAGATAAAACCGACGTTTAAAATTGATCCTTGTGATTTTAATGAATAAATGAATTTTGACTTTGAATTTGAAAGATGATGTGAGCAGGTATCTTTTAGGAAAGTCATTAGTTGCTGCTAGAAAAATATAATTTGAGATCAAAATAAGTTTTGACTTTATCAAACTGGAGTGCAGACTCCAGGGTCTGATGATGACCGGCATAGGATTAAAATTATCAATTGGTCATACGATTTTAATGCGGTTTTATGTTTGAAAGCTAGTGTTTCCAAAGTGTAATTTAAGCATTAATAGTCTAAAAGTCGGAGGTATTTAAAATTTTGCAAAGTAAACTATTTCTCCAAAAGCTTCTCTTTTTAAACTTATAATATTTATATATTGTTTTATCTGACAGGAACATCATAGTCTCGCACAGTCTTGTCTTGCTTTTTACCGAAGTTTTTTTACCCCGCCACTCTCACAATCTCTTATTATCATCTCCATCCAAAGGTTGTCTGGAAGAGATCGCTTCTAAGCGATAAGACCGCCCATTGTACCCTTCTATTAAGATTTTGTTTACTATGTTATTTATTTAAGATGTACAATAAAGTATTTTCATTCATTAATTCATTAATTCATTCAACAGTCAAAATAGTAATTAACATTAACAAGCAGGTAGGTAGATAGGTTGGTACTCCAACGTATACGTCAACAGCTGAATTATTACGGATGACATGCACAAAACCATTAGTTTCATTAGTGCCATGATTCCCATGGCTGTAGGATCGTAAATACAACCGCAGTTGTCAACGAAGCTCGACTAAAATAACGTCAACCCACATTGATTGATGTCAGGTCTCACGCACGCTGTTTTTGACATCTCCCCGTCAAGTAAAACCAGTGCCAGCCGAATGGCTCCCGCCTGCGGTATTTTTTCTATTAGTTAGACGTAACGGGAGAGATGTGCGGTCATATGAGCTGATGAATTTTAGACGCTTTCTTTCGAACAGGAAATTCATCGTCACACAAAACGCGACGGGTACCAAAATGAACGTAACTCGGTTGTCGTTGAACGCCGGCGGCAGAAATAGGGATATGATTTTTTATTTCATTTCTGTTAGTGTGTAGGTGAATTGGCGCACCCTCCCTTGCGAATGAATAAGTATTAAAAGTGTTGCCGGGAGCAAGTTTTATTAGATATTTTCACGCAGATGATTGAGTTAGCAACCTTGCGCATGAGGCTGGGCGCAATCTCCGGTCGTGTCGCGGATGTCACCCGCTACCCCCCCGATGTCGCGTCACAGCGGCTGCACTCTCAATCCCCCCGTGGAATAGACTCCCTATGGCTAATAGATGAGCCTGTGATAATTACAGATTCAGAAATAATAATAGATTTGAAAACAGTCTAACTCCGCTAATTTAATTAAGCTGAATCACATTTAGAGAAATGCGTTTATAATAATCGTAATATGTATTTTGAATCAGAAACTCTTGAATCAGGTACTTATTTATAGCAAAACAATAGCTGCAATAATATTCGTATTTTTTATTGACTACCTAAGTAGATACCTAATAGTTTTTTTTGAGATTATAAAGATAAATGATTATAAACAATAAAAACCAAGGTTTAAAAAAACCAAACCTAAAATCCTGAATAAACGCAACTTGCAATCGTTGTAGAGAAAATTCTAATGATATTTTCCAATCGCAGCTAGGGATCTAGTTTCCGTCGTGATAAGTAAGTTACTGTTGTTAGAGAGGAAAGGGTGGAGATGGATAGCTCATCCGTACAATTAATAAACGAACCGACATGGGGCTTAAACGGATTCGATGATTTGTGAGATTGTGTTATAGATTACTGTCTGTGATGTCTGTGAATCTCGTAGGTTTGTACCGTAGATTACTTACTCGATGTTGAGGATATCCGATATTTGCTTAAAAATACTGTTATTATAAAACTTTGTATAGGAGGCGGTTTTTTGGGAAAAACATAAAGCCATAAATATGACAGTTAAAATGATGTAAAAAGTTCTTAAGCATGCGTCCCCCACGCATTCTAGTTGCACTATTTTCTTAATTAGTTTATTTTCATATTTAATTAGCCTTTGGGCGCCCATGTCGGAAAATATCTTCAGAATTTTCTCTACCTACATTGCAAGCTTCGTTTATTCAGGATATAAATGTAGGTTTGGTTCTTTTGAAAAACCAAGTGCCCATAATCATTTATCTCTGGAGCAAACGCTTTCTATTCTTCCTGCCGCACACATTTATGCTGAGTGATTATTTAAATGAAATAAAGTGTTTCTTTCTATCTATTCTAACTATATTTTATATAAGTTAGAATATATATATTTTAGATATACCTATCTATAATTTTATTGTAGAGAAAATACTACCGAATTCGTTAAGACAATTAAAATATTTCTGCTTATATTTTAGAGCGTTCGTCTTTTAAGATGTGACAATGTCTTAAAGATACCCACTTCATAAAGGCTTACATTACCACAACGCATATTATTGTCAAGCGAGGACGTGTCAAATGTCTCTCCGGGCGACTGCAATAGAATGCACTGCGTTCAAAGCGACCAGACCTGTTTGCTTATCACCATTTCCTATTCGAAACACCACTCTAAAGACCTCTTGATAGAGTCGTCATTTCCTCGCAAAGTACAAGTGCTAGATAGCCTTCAGCCAGCTGCAGTTCATTTGTTTCCGTTAGCACTTCTCGTCTTCGGGAACGTATCGAATGGTCTATTCTTGATTGAAGACACACGACCCAGCCAGTTGTGAAAGTAGCCTAAACAAATAACAAAACCGAATACTATTTGACATAAGTTAAACTAAAAAACTGAACTAGTTTTTGTAAATACCAGTGATGTGGACAAATTATCGTCACGTGTCCAAATAAAAGCGCGCCGCAAAATCCATGATCTACCGTTTAGTGAGCAACTAAATGGGAGGTTGATAACCTAGTCTGATGGTGGCGCACTAATTGAAATATGCCGAGTCCTGCCTGACAGTGACACCCTTTTATATATGCGCATATTCAATATTAATGAGTGCAAATGGCACTTAATGGTTACAAGCGTGAAAATGATATTCTAGTTAAATTTACATCTGAAAATGTAGATAGCTGTAGCCTAGGGCAGGTTTTAGTAAAGGTTGTGGTTTCGAATCAAATCGCGGATGGTGCTTTTTTTAATCAACTTGTATTAAAAGTGGTTATCTACCATTATTGTCAGTAATGTATGGAAGTGAAAGTTGGGTATGGCAGAAGAAACATCAAAGTCGAGTAAATGCAGTGGAGATGAGAGCTTTGAGAAGTATGTGTGGTGTAAATTTGAGCGATAGAGTGAGAAACAGTGTGTTAAGAGAGCAGTGTGGAGTGAATGAAGATGTAGTAACGAGAGTTGAGAAAGGTATGTTGAGATGGTTTGGGCATATAGAAAGGATGGATGAAAGAAGATTAACAAAACAAATATACAAGGCGAGCGTGAATGGGAAGGTTGGAAGAGGAAGGCCTTGGCGAACGTACTCTGACCAAATTGAAGACATTCTAGAGAAAGGTCAGGTCAGAAGTACACTTAATCGCCGAGCTTGTATGAAGAATTTGATGAGGATGAACGAAGCGAAAGAAGTATGCCAGGATCGTAGCAAGTGGAAATCCTTGGTCTCTGCCTACCCCTCCGGGAAACAGGCGTGACTATATGTATGTATGTATGTATTGTCAGTCTTCAAATTCACTCTATATAAAATATAGTTAAAGTAAAATCTCGATGTGATATATCATAATCGGTATATCTCTCAAAAATAATTTCTCCATAATTAATTAGAAAAACTTCAAAATTGCGATTGAAAGTAGAATGACACCGATATAATAATTACCAAAATCTAGATCGGTCAATGGCTCTGACATACTTTGTGTTATTTAGATTGAGAAATTTTTAGTTTTTACGATCGAAAACTTCCGTTCTATCATATATCAGTCACTGTAAGATTTCATTGCTATTTTAAAGTTTTACGGCTTGCTGACCTTCAGCCTAAACTTCGGAGTTGATAAGACATCCCAAAGATGTGATTGAGTTTTTTTCTGTCTCTGTCTCTCTCGTTTAACAATACGAAATGAAACGGGACAAGTGATGGGACGTAAAAATAATGAAAGAGATTTATTCGTGGAAAAACTACAGTAGATTTAGGTACAGTCTTTAGTCTATATTCTAAGTGGAGCCATTTCTCTGAATTCTAATTCTTAGAATACAGGTTTTTACACTAGTTTCTGGTCCCTGGTAAAAGTACCTAGGTCGTTTTTAGAAGTCATGAACTTATAGGTTATCTATTATAAATGCGAATAGCAGCATTTTGGTTGGCAGTGGTTCCAAAGTTAGCATCATAATAAAACTGTAACTACCACGAGTAAACTAAAATAAAAAATCGCAGTAGTTCCAAATCGGTATTGTTCATTGGTACTACGTACATTCCGCCGTTCCGACGTTTGCTGGTATGACAATATGAGCATAGGTAAACTGTTTCATAATCCAACTCTTTTGTTGTGGCTGAAAAAGTCAGATTTGACAACTTGACGTACCTACACCTCAGAAGTATAGAAATAATTATTAAAAAAACTAGTCGTTTAATAATTGGGACATAAAACGAGTATACATGAAATAAACAAACACGCTCACGACTGCATTCCCCATGATGGACATCCTAAGATTCATACTCAATGCGTAGATCTTTGAGGATACCAAGTAGGGGGTAGTCAGAGGCACGTTCATTACATTTGGCACATGCCCGTGGTTTGCCCACGTTGGACCAGTGCTTGTGGTGATTTAAGGTTCTACTCACACCAAACGCTTCTCTAGGAAACACTATAACTATGCAGTATATAGGCGGTTTTTGGTAGTATGTTTTTCATTGAATGGGGCTTATTTTTACTCTACTCATGTTGCCCTCCTGCCGGGATTTGCTATTGTGTAATCATGTCCCGACCTTATTGAGGCAGCATTGTATCTGCAGTAAATTGCAGATACCACTATTGTTAAAAATGTCGATGTAACAAAAACTCTGTCTGATTCAATAAAAGCGTATTCATATTCATACTTCAATAAGAATCTCGAAAGAAAAACGGTAAATAGATATTATATAGTCAGTTTTATTGAAGTAGTAGTACTACCAATATACCTATTTATGTTTCTAAGCAGTATGGGTGCCGCTAAAATTGAAAACACATGACACTTTTATATATCGCCCATAGGTAACGGTAACCGCTTACCAATAGGTGGGCTGCTTATTTGCCACTATAATTGTATAAAAAAAAACTAAAAAAAAAAACGATTTATTGAGTTCAATCAGCGAAGATCAAGTTCTGCTTTGACAACACTCGTCAGGATATCAAAGTGATGAGTTCATCACTTTGACACCCTGACGAGTGTTCAAGATCACTATTTTGACACAATTATTCTATGACACAAGTGACAATCGCCGCAGGTTAGCTAAGCATTTTTAAACCAGCTGTTAGTTTATTTTTTCAGGTATATATTTATTCAATTCACTGGGAAAATAATATTATACCTATACCATATCCGTTGTCGGACAAAGCCTACGATATCCACTAATACTGTTTCAGATCGAACGGGGTTTTTGTTACATACTGAATTAGCGCATAAATTCTCCTTACAACCCATCATATTATATGAGTTCCGTTTGCTATCCGCTAGTGCATGAATACAAAAGTACTGCCAAAGCATACATGCAACGCAGAATAACAAGGTTTCATTTATTCTGAGAAGTCTAAAGCCGCGTTCACACTGGATGATGTCTTGCTTAGCGCTTAGTATATAGTAGGCGGCTGCATAGAGGAAATAATAGCGATGTGAGTGAATGCGTTTAGTTTTTGCAACTGAAAAACACATGTCAAATAAAATAAAATAGATCTAGAAATCTATAGTGCTGCCGCGTGTGGACTCTAAGCAAGACAGCAGTACGGACTTAATAGATAGAGACTATTGCAAAAATACTCTGCAAACTAAAACAGGCACATAATACGTATTACGATTACGAAAAAACGAGTCAATAACGCTATCGATCACTATGTCACGAATAAATTCTCTGTTGAATTGCCATCTCTATATATTTTCTCTTGTCCTGTCTCTCCAATTTATTTTAGGACATTATAGGAAATCAAGCTATCAGATTGATGACGCTGTTCAATTTTTGAAGATCGGTAGTTTCTTAATGATGATTCTCTTCTTTACCACGTGTTCGTTCATCAGTATTTTTTCTAAGTACCCTCAGTGGGGGTCTGAACTATACAAAAAAGATAATTAGAGGTCTAAATCTATCAGCGTATCCCTTGCTTCTTTATTTTTTGTATTTCTATGTTTGCACATGTTAAGGGACACAATTAAATAATGCGGACATATGGACACATGTTTAAAATGTTAAGATGACAAGCCATTTTTATATTTATGTGATACAATTAATAATGGTAAATAAGATTTCTTCTTTACTTCTTAGACAAGTTTCAATACCAGACATACTTAGAGCCAAACATTTGGGAGACTAAATTTATATATATTTTGTTTGATCGTTTTGAAATTATGAAGCCATTAAGATACACGTGGTAGAGCAAAACGGCCTCTAAATCATTATGTTTGTACACAATTTGATTTACTTATCCCATAAAGTTGTATAATGTTTACCAATTTCTATATTTCTTAGTTGGCACTGAAGTTGTATAGAATATTCTAATAGTAGTAATTAATGATAATAGTAATACTACACCTTCGCATATTTAAATATAGAATTGTAGCAATACCTATCATACTAGAATATACTCTAGATTTTGTAAACACAACTAGTACAAGTGAATGGATTAGTGAGCCTAGTATATCGTATTACGTTGCATAGTTAATGCGTGGTTTCCGAATGCTAGGTATCAGTTCTGTGACATCTCAGACTAAGCCTAGTCTAGTACTAATGGACAGGACGATGTACATTAGTATAACCTTTAAACGCTTCTCAGACTTGATTCCTAACGTCATGACGTCGTAGGGGAACCAGCGTGTCCTGGAACAAAATGATTGCAAATATGTGACAAGTTATGCGAAAGTAACCTCTAGAGTTGCACTGAATTATTTCACCATTGATACTGTTCTGACTGCTCCGAACTCAGCAAACCAGATATGCCGTCTTTTTACGGCAGAAAGGTAATCAGGGATTTTCAAAATTCAGTTTCAATGCGTAAAATGTTTGCGTAAGTTAAAATCATCTCCACAATCGATCACTGTCATCGTAGGAATATACCTACATACCTCATATTTTATCAACCTGGTACATTGACCTGCTTAGGTTCACACACACAAAAAGGTCTTGTGTGTCACGTATAATATTGTGACTAAACGATCTGATAAGCACACATGTAAATGTTATGTTACCCCGTCTCTCTTATCTTGTTTGCTCTGTGGAGTTTTAGATAAATTTAATATCATCTTTGGTTTAGTTTCGTCAAAATGGAGTGAATACTTTTTGTTATCATTTTTACTTTAGTTTAAGATCTGATGTTGAACGAACATAGCAGTGTTATCTGCATCACATGGTATCTGTGTAAACACGGTCAGATACAAAAATACTGACGAAATAACAACATAATGCTAAGGAATAAAGTAAGCATATGCCAATAGAAAGCATTCAATTTTAAATATCATTCGATGCCTCTGAATTTAATTTCATATTCAATGCTTTTTCTCAATGTGATAATCCTACCCTATCATATCCTATCCTTCCTACTAATATTATAAACGCGAAAGTTTGTGAGGATGGATGTTTGTTACTCTTTCACGCAAAAACGACTAAACGTATTTTGATAAACTTTACAGTAATATAGCTTATACATTAGAATAACACATAGGATACTTTTTATCCGGGTAATACGCGGGCGAAGCCGTGGGCATAAGCTAGTGATACATAAGTCAACCAGATGTATAGATCGGCTTTTAGAGCATTGGTTTTGCAGTAGGTATCTTACCGTCAGTTCATGAATATATTCTTTAAACGGTAGGTACGTAATTCCTGTTGTAATATCACAAACGAAATCAATACGTTACGCTCTACTTTAGATAATGAAAATAGGTCTCCTTCGGGGTTCAAGAAATTGTTTTACTGTCAATAGTCACGGAATAAGTGCCATGACGTCACGTTGCGGTAACGGCGTGGTGGTGCGCACTTATGTACAAAAATATATCCATTAGAAGAAATAAACTAGAAGCCAGTTTAATATTTTCCTGAATGCAACCCTCTCTAAAACAGATGATCATTCTGTTTAGGAAAATTTATATTTTTTTCTAACGGACTTAGCTGTTTGAGACCTTAACACACAATTGTTATAGGTAGGTTTACACAATATGATGATGTCATCCAGATCGATTTCAGCTACGGAGACTAATCTTCTGCTTTAGACGGAAGAGCCGATGGTATGCTTTTATACATAAATTATCCTATTTTGAGTTTAAAAGTCGCTTACAATGATTAGAAAAAAATGATGGAACTATTAAGTATACCTACTTAAATTATATAATAGGTTGGGGAAAAAGTTTCTTCGCATTTTTTAAGAAAATTCAAAACATTTTTTAATATAGTTTATTTACATTTAACTAAAGTATGTAGGTACCATTTTGTTCGATAACTTTTTGCCATTTTGTAGGCAGGGACATGATCCCATTGCTATAAAAACTTTGGGGCTTCTGTTCAAAATACCGCGACAAGTGGTTTTGGCAGTCCTCTCGTGATGTTAACCTGACACTGCCTAAAGAATTCTGAAGAGACCGAAACAGGTGGAAATCTGAAGGTGCAAGGTCAGGACTATACGGCGGATGCATTAACACATCCCAGCCAAACTCTCTTAATTTTTGCTGAGTGGCTAAAGATGTGTGAGGTCTAGCGTTATCATGATGAAAAACCACACCCCTTCTGTTGATTAACTCCGGCCGCTTTCTCTCAACTTCTTGTTTTAATCTCATCAGTTGTTCGCAGTAGAGTTCAGAATCGATGGTCCTGCCTGGTGGTAACAGCTCATAATGAATAATGCCCTTCCAATCCCACCACACACACAGCATCACCTTGTTGCGAGTTAACCCGGGTTTCGCCACAGTCTGTGAAGCCTGACCGGCCTTTGACCACGACCTTTTTCGCACGTTCTTGTCGTACGTGATCCACTTTTCATCACCAGTTATCAGCTTCTTCAAAAATGGTTCGGTTTCATTACGTCGTAATAAAGAATCACAAATGAGAACACGGTTCATTAGGTTTCTTTCAGTGAGCTCGTGAGGTACCCAAATATCGAGCTTTTTTGTGTACCCAGTTTTTTTCAAATGCGCCAAAACTGTTTTGTGGTCAATTCCCAGTTCTTCAGCTACGTCGTAACTACTGATATGCCGATCTTGCTCCACTTTTTCAAAAATGGCATCCATTTTATCCGTAATAGGGCGACCAGAGCGACGTGCATCTTTGACATCAAAATTTCCGGATTGAAAACGCTTAAACCAAATTTGTGCTACTCTCACAGACACTGCACTAGGTCCATAAACATCGCAAATTTTTTTCGCGGCTTGCGTTGCATTTTTACCTTTTTTGTAGTAAAATTTTAAAATGTATCGAATTTCTTCATTAGATTCACTCATCTTAACAGTACGAAAAACAAATAAAAATCACACATTTTCCTAATTTGAATTTGGAATTATCTTCTTTAAAATTTAAACTTTTAATGATACCAAAACCAGCCAGATACAAATAGTATAGCCAAAGATATTTTATTACAAGTTCATACATACAATAATGCGAAAAGACTTTTTCCCCAACCTAATATTATTTTTTACAAAATTTACTTCTATTAGTTGCAGCGCCTTTCAGCGAATTATGTCGATAAAACATATCCAAAGAACCATCCTTGAAGACAGAAATCGATTGAAAAATCCATATTGCAATCCAATAGGCCGTTTAAGAGATAAATAGTCATAGAAAATAGAAACAAATAAATGTTATGGCAAACTCATATACCTACGATTTCCTGTCGTCGCGTGTATAAATAATATTTTGCAACTATATCATATATACTTTGGCACTACATTAAATGTTAGCTTTTTAAAGGTTAAGTGTATCATAAAAGCCTCGCACTAGCTATCCCGCTGAATAATTTCATAATTTCATGCCATGATGAATGAGATGAAACGGGGCGACCCCATTCCTACAATGCGATCTGCCCCATATCTCTCCGCAGCCACTTCTTCGGCTAAGTGGTAATAATTGACTCATATATCGGTTTACATATCGCATATATACAAATGCTGTGTTTATAAGAATCTCAGTCGATCTTCGGTCGATTGGTGTTGCCATGTTTGATGTATTGGGATAAAAAGTTGATAGATGTCAAATTTAATTTTAATGATTGCAGTTTGTTAGTTTTATTGATGTTATTAATTTTTGTAATAGGTTTCACTTACTCAATCTTATTTGTTTAGTTACAAAAACGATAAACTATATTTTTTTATACTAAATACCTTGACAGAATACAAGTAAATTAATGGAACATAAAAAACTATTTTTTCACTCAACTAAACAAATCTGACACGATAACATTAGCACACAAAAAAAATTAGGGACAAACAACGACTTTAGTTTAAAAAAACGAATGTATCAGTCGTTTAGTATCCATAACACAAGCTCTGCTTACTTTGGAACTAGATGATGCTGTGTGAAAGAATGGCCAACATTATTTACTTATTTAGTTTCCATTCAAAATGAAAAAAGCTAGATTTGAATACATATTTTAGCTTAACAATGCAAAATAGTGCTAATACTGGCACCGAAATTGCTATGTTGGCAACACTGCGGCCGATTGAGACTTAAGGTAAACACCACAGACGTTGTTTATATTGTCGAGCAACTTCTTAAGAAACGTGAGCTCTTCGTCGAGCTCTAGATGAGATGGCTGCGTTGAGATACAAGTGATGTTTATTTTTCTTAGCTTTCTTTTTGAATCTCTGCGCTCGGTGGGAATTAGGCATACGCAGTTTATTTCTAGTTAGATAGTTTTAAGTGTTTTTTAGCGCTGACGCTTTGAGCTAAATGTCACGCGTCTAGGTTTGCTTTGTTTTCGGTTATGTACATAAATGAGAGTATCTACCTCAGGGAATTCACGTACCTACTTACAGATTGCGCCGGCTGTACTATAAGTACAATGCGATATTTTGCACGATGTAAACGACAAGACAGTGTCCGATGTATGCAAATGTTAGCGTTGTGCTAAAGCGATAACTTAAATAATATGGAGTTGACTTAAGCGACCGACAAACACCATGCTCCAACTCGTTTTTCTCGTGAAACCAAGATTGGGCCCGATTGGTCAGTAAGCAAGCCATCTACTGCAGCCTTGTACGTTGAAACTAAAACTGCAAAGCGACGTTGCTGCTACCGATCGTCAATAACATAGAAAGATTCCATCATTTAGCCACTGATTAATTAACAGTCATTACGACTACTTGCGTTTTACAGTAACCAAAGATGTTGCATATAAACAACTTTTTAAAAGCTAACCTGATCTGAAGCTTACGATTATAAATAGTGTTAATTTATCCGAACAGCAATTACTTTATTCAAACTGATATGACTAGGGTATAAAAATTAACGACGACTTGGAAATCCTTAGGAACCTCAGTAGCTATTTACAACTTTTTTAAGTAAAATAAATTTTCGTAAGTAAGTATTATTCTTTCAAAGATTCTATGGTTACCCAGACAAAGCTATTGAACTAAGATAAGCATTCAAAGCACATTTCTTTCTAGACGTGCATTTACAGTCTCACACGAGCAACCGTTCAAGTGAAAACCGGAATAGTAATAAAAATGTATATTTCCTCTAAAGTGTACGGCTTCATAGTCTTTGGCTCAGACGGCGTGTGCGGGCCGATAAGTCGCAGAAGGCTTTATACACTGCTATCGTTCTACCCTGCATTGCACGCTCCCCATGTCACATTTATATAAAGCCACCATGCAAGAATTATTCCACTCCGAGTAAAACTACGTTCTATTTCCAGTTTTAGTTGAAAATCATCAATTATTACCCACTAACGAACGAGCTAAAGTGCTGCTAAACCGAGATCGGGTTATTCTGGACTTGTCACGGAGTGGGTCACCCGGACAGTTTTATATTTGAGAATAAAATGATACGGTATTCTATTAAAGTTGCATTTGGACAGGTAGACATGCTAACCAGGTCGACGGAGCTATACTGGTCTTGATCGAAATATGCTATTATTGGTCAGGATTATTCAAACAAAAATTTTGCATTTAAAAAGTGGTCACTATTTTTGTTGGTTGACAATAGATGATCGCTCTTGGGTTTTATGCTTTGCTTTTGGTCACATGTAATTCAGTAAAATGCAGTTATGATTGAGACAATGTGCAACCCAATGTCACTCAACTACTTTTAGTCTTGCCCTTTTCTAACACTCAAGAACATTTTTGTATTTGTGTATCAAATGTTGGTTCCGATATTATGATAATATGCACGATAAATCAGGTTTTGGTATAAAATCTGTTTTAAATCTGAAATTTGTTCTGAAATAAAATTATAAATAAGTCCTAGAGAGTTGTGTGATTTTGTTCAATAAATATAATACAGTAAAATACGATAGTAACGTGTAAGAAACATTTGTTTAATAGTGAGTGGAAGATGACGAAGAAAGATTCCACCGAAGTTCTTCGAATGAATTCAGAATTATATTTAATGCAATTTATTTTCATATTACATTCCCTTGAGAAGTACTAATACATTTTTATCTTGTTCCAGGTAGAATTATGCAATAAATTGCACGAGAAGTTCTTTGACTCAGTTACACTTGGTGTCTTGGAAGAAACGTAAGTTGAACTGCTTAGTGCGGATTAAGTTTCGCTGATTAGACGAACAGTAATTCATTACGATTTAAGTATCTGCTGCGAGTTCGATTCTCGTATTTTGTAAAAAAGGTTCGTAACTAAAACTACGTGCCCTTCGACCGCATTTCTACAGTGAAGTGGCGTAAAGCGTAGATTTTTAGCATAAACAATTTTAAATCGAATTATGTAAGTCACTCTTTAAAAAAGAAAGCAAGTGAACATGTGGACGATATTGACTAATGTTGATCGCGACTTTAACCAGTAACACATTTTCATATATACGGGCTTATATAATTGTTATGCATTCTTCTCTTATAGTTCTGTTTAGGGCAATAGTAAAATTTGATGTTGCATTAATAAAATGTCAACCCACCTGAGTGGATAGGTATTATTAGGGTAAAAAAAGTGTTCCAGCTGTTGCAATGCGATAGAAACATGCTGCTGATAAACCATGATGAACTATTTAAAAAAAAACCTTCCTAAAAGTATTCATGAACTATTTATGATCAATAAAATAGGATCTTATCATCTGAGATATAAGTAAATCATTATAACGAAAGATCGCTCAGTGCTCGGAATCTCACAAGTAAATGTGTTGGATAAGAATTTGGCTCAGCTCCGCTCACTTCTCTCGCTCGCTGATCACGTCCTCGTGCCAAGGGCTATCATATTGCGGTTTAGATCTGTATATTATCTGGAGATACTCTTTATTTCATACCTAACCTATTCAATGAAAACATAGAAATTGTTACAACTTATTTTCGAAGCAGTTTTTCATGAAATAACGTTGTATTTTTGATAATTTATTCTTAATGATTTACAAGAATGTATAACCACTTTAAACCAATATCATTATAACTTAGTGATGAATTGGAACTTGCAAATCAAGCAGTGCATTTTCTGGTGCCAGTGAACTTTAATGACTCAATTAACAGAGCGAGACTCGCCATCAATCAGCTTTAATCGAAATCGATTGATTTGTATGTTTAATGTTTGTGAAATTACAACCTAACTTTCTCAAATCAATAGCTTATTATTTACGGTAAATTATCTGAAAATAAGGTTTGATAAAAACAAATAAAGTTTTTATCTAAGAGAAAATAACAAACCGACTTCAATTAACGAAATGTTGTTAAAAAAGTTCAATATGAGATTTCATCCCTTATTAGGTCCCAATTAGGTGTGGGATATTTCCATAAAAATATATGGGTACACCTTTATCAGTAAATCCATAAAAAAAGAATAATTTAAATCGGTTTACAATTGGCGATGATATCTCTACACACAGAGAAAACAGACCAATTGAGAACCTCCTCATTTTTATAAGTCGATTGATAAAATGGTTTTGCTATGCAGTTCGTATACCCCGGCGTTTTCATACATCACTTTCACTTCACTATCACCAAGCAACTGAAATATGTTTGTAACTAACTAGGTACAAAAGTTGGTAACTAGGCATACTATATATATATACGTCTTGTTTCAAAAATACCAAATCTTCTAAAGTGTTTTCTTAAACAACGGTAAACACCGTCCAATTAACACGGAATCACATCAAAAATTAATATGAAAGAATATTAAATTTAATCTTAATGAGTAACACTGCGAATACCTAATTTCAGATTTTTGACATTTTTCAAGAAAATTTAACAATTACACAGAGGGAAAAAAAAAATAATGTTGACTTTAAACGTTTGTGGAGGGCGTGGGTGTAATAATAAGATATAATATATTCAGGACGAGTCAAATAAAATTAGCACGGTGAAAAATGTAAACGGTTCTTTTACTGCTTCGAGGACATGATAATGTTTCTCGCTATGGGAGTAGAGCTTTCGTAGACTTGGGAATGTGAAATCTTGCCTTGGCAGGAAGATCAAAAATTAAATATAAAATGCATGAGAAGAAACCCTCGCTTCTTTGATTCTCCATCCATAAATCTGTAGATGAGGTGATGAGATGATTAATATGCTTTCCTTCATCCAGATGGTTGCCGAGTTGTAATTCAACGAGGAGTTGGTAGATTATTAATTTATTTTGCTGGAGTGAAGGGACCTTTGTTTATACATAGGTCTCATAAGTCACGACCTTTCAGTTCAATAAACATTTAAAACTTCATTAACATTTATACAAAATGAACGTCCAAGTTCCAGAATCCTCTCGAAAGGTCTCGAAAGATCAACAACAAGTTCTTTATTTGAGCTAAACTTTTAACATTTGTTTATCAGGATCCCGAGTAGGTAACAAAAGTTTTCTTGTAGAAAAAAGTATAAATCGCCTTAAAGAAATTATTTTTTCTTTAAATAAAGTAAAGACCTAGTAATGTAGAGTCACGATAAATCCTTGACATTGCTGGAAAGTTTAACATACTTAAATATTTTGTTGAACAGAAATCTTGTATCGTACTACCTTTGTCATCTGAAAATTTTAAGAAGATATCAGAAATTGATATCGTTGTCATCAGTCCCATTTAGAATTAATACGGAGTCTAGATTATTCGTTGATTTTTTTCTTGGAAAAAAATAAAATCTTCTGAAAAATACATACAAAGATATCGGTTAATTAGAAGCCCCTCCGATACTAATCTCTGTGCACATACACAGAGAAATTGAAGGTAACGTTTTCTCCGAACCGCCGCAACTCCCTACTGTCCATTAATGCTTATTATCGCTATAAATTCACCGCAACGCTCGCTATTAATTGAAATGCATTCTGTTCCGCTTTGCTAATAGGCTTGTCACGTCATAACGTCACTATTTTACGCAATCAATACCACACTATGCATATAATTTAAACGTGATAATCAGTAGATTCTCTCAAAATTAAGAAGTTTTCGAAATTAGAATGAGCGTAGGACTGTCCCTCAACTGATAGAAGTTGTTATGATTGACGACGAGAGAGAAAAGACGAGAGAGTCGGTGGATGAATGTGGCTAGGCAAGAGAAAGAGTCCGTCACTTTTCATTCATGTTTCACTCGTAGACTTTCTTTAGCTGAGAAATATTAATATGTGACGATGACTACGCCAAAGTGCTAGTATAAGTAGCTCCATATAAAAATATATTGTCAAACAAAACGTCGGATTAAGTATCTTGATGCTACTTTTTGTGGTCTATTTTAAACTCAGATAGGACTTTATTTTTCGAATGCACAAGTTCTGGGAATTTTGCACCTACTTTTACTACCTGTCTACCTTACTTCGGAGTTTCGAAGATTCTTCAACATGGAATTGACATGCTTTTAGTCTACATTAGAGCTATTTATGCAGGTATTTTAAAAATTTATTTTATAGTATATTTTATGTAAAATTATTCTCCAATCGTCACTCTCCATTGCTTTTAAGAAATCAGTAAAATCAGATTTGCTTATATTCTTAGTAAATATACATTGGCTTTATATTTTATTGACATTAGATACTGACCCATATCTCTCTCAAATTGATACAAATTCTTCGATTATTTCTTCTTAAAAGCTTTGATAGGTATCGTTAAGTAGGTAAGTATCTACATTAAATACGCCCTCATTTACGGCCAATTATATCTGCTCTCTCATCCTTCTTACTTCAAGTACATTTCTGTCTCCTAATAGTAGGCTTCCATTAGAACTAATATCAATGTTTCGAACCCACGACAAAGCCAATAAAGTTCAACGCTTTTAAAAGTTTAGCTGTGCGAATGGCCGTATTAGGCTGGGAAAGGCTCTTAGCGTGCGGTTTTATCGGAGGACATATGTATGAATGGAGTTAATTGGACAATCAGCTCATTGAGGCGTGCTGAGTCGGGCAGTTTGGCGAGCACGGGTGCTGTCCGTGCCAGTTGGCGGCTCACCCGCTAATCAGAGGAACATTTTTGTATTTGGGTATCAAATGGTGGTTTCGATATTATACCAATATGCACGATAAATCAGGTTTTAGTATAGAATCCGTTTTAAATATGAAAATGCAGCAGTGCGTATGTTTGTTCTAAAATAAAATTATAAATAAGTCCTAGAGGTCTGTATAATTTTCTTGAATAAATAGAATACAGTAAAATACTATAGATAGACGATGATTTGAAAAATAATCGCCAAAGATTTATCGAAAGAAACTTCCTGTAAGTTTTAGCTTACCTTTGTAACGTGTGTTAAACCATTGTGCAGTAAATAATTAGTTTTTTTTTTGATAAAATGTCAAACGATTAGAGGGCAACACTGAAATACCTTCAATGGTGGCATTATATTACGCAGAAATAATGTGCATAATAATTTTAGCCGAAGTAATTTTATTTTATTTTAATTATCAACAAATGATGATTGCAAAAATGCTGCCAGTTAATTGCTAGTTTCACACGCTGGAGGGGCTGATTTACTCCAATCAGTTTGGTTATGATTACAACCTTTGCAGATGCAAAGGCTAAAATAACCTTATTCAGAGACGAGATTAATTATCTAGAAAAATAGCAATCCATCAGAGCAATGTTATGCAATTTTCATTGCCCATTCTGCATTTCTTTTGTTTTTTTGTTATTTAATGTTTTTGTATGTTGTACAATATATAAGATGGTGTTATATCCAATAAAGAGTTTATCTATCTATCTTGTCTATATGTATATTTACCGCTCATTGTTTCACCTCTCGATTTTTGTCTATCAAACAAAACAAGAACAAATCAGCGCTGTTTGCATAACAAGGTAAACTTGGAGCACTTGTCTCGTTAGGTATCACCCGGCCAATTGCGATGTGAATCTGTTGAGAGAATTTGCCGAGGGAAGGTGAACTTTTGGAATCAGCTGGATTATTCTGTATGCATCCGTTAGGGCGCACTCAAGGCTGAAAACCAGCACACGTGACGTGAAGTAACGCTGTAGGACAAGGACGGGAAGTGGAGAGGGTTGCCAATGAATTTGTGGTAAATAAAGGATAAAAATACCTACTAGGTTATTTTTCCAATGAGGGAAAACTAAATAACTGAAAACAGTTCTCTGTATTTTTTATTTTTCTTCATGTGTCACTCTTGGATATCTTCACTCTGTCTACTAATTGGATAATGACAGGATTCAATGTGAGTATTCACACTATGTAGGTATTGGCAAAGTCTACTACATTGTTATACTTTTCTATACTTCCTATTAATTCCTCTCACACGTCACTGATTCATTATAGACAACCGTTCTAACCAGATGCATATAGTCGTCAACCCTGTTAAGCATGGGATGAAAGAGGACAAAAAATTACGTCAAAAACATATTATGTTCCCTGTGCGCAGCTTAAAACGATATTTTTTTTATAAGTTATCTTATTTCAACCTACTCATTGATTGCCTTTGTAACTAAAACGAGATAATTATCAATAGGCATAAAACGATTGCGGTTACCCATATACTCAAAGTGTAGTAAACTCCCACCGGCCTCTGATTTCTGGAATACGTGCACGCTGGCACCCCTAATGTAGGTGCGAAGCATAATTTCACGGTGCGTAGGTCAGGCAGAAGACAAAATAACTACTCTGGAGACATTCATTTCTACAACATTAAATTATTTCACTACTCGCTAGTTGAACATGCTTTTGAAATTACCTACTATAAAGCGAAACTTCGCAAGAAATGTGGAATATGTTTAAGAACATTGTGTGCCATTATATTGGCTTAGATAAATTAGATATTATGCTTAGATAAATGTAAGGTTTTAACGTAGTAAGTAACCTTTAATATTTCGATAAATAAACATATAGCAGGTCGATTTGACATAATCAATGTACCATTTATTGGCGGAGCTCAAAACACAGAAGGATTTCTTGGGTCGTGGGAATCAACCTTGAATACCATGGCGCAACAACGCATATCTCAACTCTAAACATTTCGAGATCATTAATTTTAATTAAAGTTTATTTAAACTAGAAAATAACAGCATATAATGAAATATTTGTCCCGCAGTCTTGCATCTTAGTCGACTACTCATCCAGACATCGATGTCTTCATTCTTTAAGGAAAAGGTGTCCTAGTCTGTTTTATCAACCAGTGGCGCTAAATTAAGTAATTTTCCTTCTTAACTTGGGCTCTATAAAATTGCCTTTGAGAAATTAAGCTCCAACGTTTCTTAATTTGGTTAGCTGAAGCTTTACTGAAAGAAACACAAAGTTTAAATGGAGACACTTGAGAGAATAAGTTCAGTTGCTTCACTTGTCATTACTTTATAAACATTAATTGCGTGTTTAATTGAGTCTGCTAGGTGTTAGTCATGTGACATTATAATATCTTTTTGACAAAACAAACAAAAAAAAAAAAAACACGCTTACGACTGTATTCCCTATGGTGGAAATCCTCAGATACATACTCAGTGAGTAGATCTTTGAGGATACCAAGTAGGGGGTACTCAGAGGCACGTCCAAACATTACATTTGGTACATGCCCGCGTTTTGCAAGTAGTAAGCATTCCACGTGACAGGTTGCAAGCACATCGCCGCTTATTGGAACACTAACTGTTGGCACATGCCTTCGAATTTTTGGTTCTAGGGCATGCCGGTTTCCTCATTATGTTTTCCTTCACCGTTTTGAGCACGTGTTAATGCGCACATAATTTTTTCGAGTGGAGAAATCCATTGGTGCACGACCGGGTTCGAACCCACGACCTCCAGATCAGAAGTCGGGGTATCACCCACTAGGCCAACACAGCTTTTTGACACCGCGTAAAAATCAAGATAAAGCACTTGTGAATTAGTTTTCCTTGTTAGTTATATCTTTCAGCATATTCAACCTTTGATCGTCAGCTATATTTACAAGCGCATCCATGCTTCAGAAGGCAGTCTTGTGCAATAACAGTGACATGCCATCAACCCATGTCAGAAAAGTAAGCCTACTGATATTCAGTTTAAAAATTCATCAAATTTTTATTATTATTTTATAACCGCAGTGACAAAAACAGCCCCTAAAACTCTAGACGCTAATGTCTGAACATTGTAACCCGATCCTATGTCATTATGCAGAGATAAGTGGCGGGAGCAGACCGCGACTATAATTCAAAGGGTCCTTCCCTCCTCCTTTCAGAAGAGGGGCTCTTCCAACAAGAATTGTCTCGTCGAGACTGTATTTAACGAAATCGTTCTTTAAGTGTGTGGATGAAATGAAACTTTTTAACTCTAGAGCCAGGCGATGATTGCATCGACAATGAGTGAAACAATTAATATTAACAGTGAACTATCAGAGCTGAGACTAAGTTAAGTAAATCTTGTTTGTATAATCAGTATCACATACACATACTCGCAGCCTGGTTAGTGTTATGAAAAAGTATTTTCTTTGCACACGTAATAAAAGCCAGTATAACCAACATAACACGGAAACGTATTAACAATGCCCTGATATAGCAGAAAGGCGACGGCTACCGCTCTCTGATAACTCAAATAAATTTGGAACTAGTTTATAATCATTATCATCATCATCATCGGTCCACTTTTATAAGCCTCTCCAAATACGCGTCACTGATTCCGGTGTTTGTCTCTTGTCATCCACTTTCTGCCCGCCGACTTTTCATGTCATCGCTCCACCTAGCGGGATTATAATTTATAATATGGAGCTACAATTAAAGACTGGACTGGGTTGGATTGGATTGGAAATGGACCGTCTTGGCTCTTTTTTCGTATTTTCATGTATGGAAATGTTCATGTTAAGTCCAAAAAAAGGAGCAATTTAATACTCGATATGTGACTTTATAAATAAAATGAATAATGCTGGACATATGCACAGAGCATCATCTAGCCCCAAAGTAAGCAGAGCTTGTGTTATGGGAACTAAATGACTGATATTCTACTTAATTATATTTTTTTGTAAATACATACATATTATACAAAGAAGACACCCAGATCCCGAGACAAATATTTCCATATACAAACATTTGTCCCGCCGGCGGGAATCGAACCCGCAACGTTCTGCGTCTCAGGCGAGCCTTCGCCCACTGCGCCACAGAGGTCGTCACTTTTGTCGCTCACTGCACACAACTAGATCGAAACTGATAGACTGCTTTCTTGATGGACTGTCAACTTTGGTCTAGTTTGTAGAAAAGCATCTTCAAAGCTAATTGATAAAATATCCTAGCTACCTACCTAGTCGAAAGAGGTTGCTAATTTCCACTATTAGATTTTCCTATCAAAGTAAAACGGTTTCTCACAGGTGCGCAGGTCAAAGGTATCAATATCAGTCTTTCTAATGGAAAATTGCAATTGATAGTGTGGAATCCGATCTGATCACCCCAGTGGGTCACGCTATATATTAAAGTATTCTTCAGAAATAGATCCTACTTACGGCTTCGTCTGCGTTATATATAGATAAAAAGCTGGGTGTTATTCCAGGTTTCAAAATATGTTACTGACAATTTCATCTAAATTGGTTTAGCCGCTTTGTAAATTATTAGCAACAAAAATTTAAACAATCATAAATGCAGATCTAAAATTATAACCTCGACCTCGTGGCCAAGCGGGCAAGTAGCTACGAAAATAATGTTTGCATATTTTGCAGATATTTTTGTTCCGGGTCTAGGCGTTGTGGTACCACGGTACTCGTAGTTTGTGGTACTCACGAAACAGGGAATCCTGGTTTATATACAGGATAATGTTTGTGATTTTGTATCTACATAAATGTACAAGGATATAAACGTTTAATATTTATATTATTAGTATAAATAATAGACAGAATTTAAAAGTATACTATGATGTGTCGTGACCCTTAATCTACTCAGGAGTGGCTCACAATTTCCCCATCGGCTACAAGTTTTAATTTCATTACAAATCAGAAGAATGGAAAGTACTTTTTATGTGTTTTCTATTTGGTGAGCTTTCAGGGACGTTGCCAGTGGTTAAAATGGGTCGGGCGAAAAATAAGACTTTTTACAAGCTTTTATTTTTAACTTGTATTCGTCAAACCTTGCAACTGAATTTTATACCAGTTCTTACCCAACGGATTGAGCTGAAATTTTGCATAGGTACACGTTTGGTTTAGATGACAATGCATGGCTAAAAAAAGTAACATCATTCTAAATCCAATATGGCGGACTCCCAAATAAATAATTGATCCGCCAACCAATGATTTTTTTTGCACCCTCATGATATGTGTATCAAATGAAATGGTTTGTGAAAAATACGAAAAAGCTTGTTTTTTTTTTTAAATTAATAAAATACTAATATAAATTTAGTTGTTACTTTATCTGCATAATACAAAATTACCCAAAACATCTCAATATTTTCAATGTTTTTATAATTAAAATCACTTCTTTTGTTTAGAAAGCTTCCAAAATGTTTTTGTCAAAATGTCGGTAAAAGTAACGATGTAAAAGATCTTTTCTAAGGAATTTATCGAGCAAGCGTTTGTTATATAGTTGTGACATTTGTAACATGGAATATTATTATTGACGAGGAGTTAATGTATGAGTTATGTAAGATATTTTCAGTACCTTGATTTTACAAATTGGTAAAGGTTTCGGAGGTGGGCAGTAACCCCAGCATACACTACTTGACACGGCCCTGGTGAATTGACTGAAACGAGATTCACGCTGGCTTTACATAAATGGATTAGAATGCAGATTATGTTGGAATTTTCTTGAGGGAATAAGTGTTTTTAGATTTAAGCAAATATTATGGAGAAAGTGACGTAATTGTGATAATGTTGATTGCGCGGAGTGTTTTGAATGTTTCAAAGTAAACAGTGATCAAGGCTGACTTTGCACCTATTTGAATTAGCACCATAACATGATCATGAATATTTGAGAACCCTGAAGTAAGCCTTGATAGTTTTTTTTAGTACAGATAAAACTACCAAGACTGTTATTTAGTGTGCGCGTGTGTATCATCTGTATATTTGGTGCTCCTGAGGGCACCGGTCTTATAAGACTCCGGGCAACCGGAGCTACCATGATGCGTGTATGAGTGTGTCAGGGTGTATGTCTGTGTGTGGGTAGTTAAGTACCTACTCTGACTTTATGTGGTCTGCGTTTGCAGTTGGCCGCCACCTTCAGAATCATACCTTTAGGTAAGCTTTGAAAATTGGTAAAGCGTTTTCAGGAATTTATCATTGAAAAAGTTCGAAATTTAAATATGAAACATAAAATTATAATGCACGTACGTGCACACGCGGCCGGCTTGGCACGTTATATCGGGTCGTAAATACGTGAACGTAAATACTGCGAGCTTCAAGTTAAATTTAACCAATTTTGATACAGGTTTTAAGCTTATTACCCTGGTAATAGCAGTTGATACAGTAAGTTAATTCTGGATTAAGTTTAAATGGGCAGATGCTTTTGATCGTCGCTTTTGTTATGAAAGGACATCACTTTTGACTTGAACATGGTTTTTCAACGTTGACCTAATTACATTTTGGGCTTTTGTCTGACGATGCTGGCTAGAAATATATATTATTTCACTGTACAGAATCCATAGCGCAGTTTAGGAAATACAACTATATTAACGAAAGGCTGAAGCGGTAATCGATAAACAATCTATCGGTAATTGTTACAGCTTAATTATTAGTAATTTATTTGTTAAGTATACAACTATGTACAAGTAGGTATATAAAAAAAATACAGATGAAACAGCTAGCTATCTAAAGACCGTTACAAATGATCTATAGATAGCTCAACTGATCCAGATCACTACCAGGCGGATGCGTTCAAGCTAAGAATATTACATGTCACAGATCAAGTTACTATCTTATACAAAATTATACTGCACGGTACATAAATGTCACAGAAGTATTCTACTTAAACTAAACGGTTTTTCATTATGTTAACTCACGTTTAGACAATGAACCCGCCATAACTGTAAAAGGTGTTACTTATGAGCCTCTGTTACAATACTGGTTAGTCTGTTGTACACTGTCAGCTTCATGACGGCTGTAAGCTTATTCGACTTGGTTAGAAATCGGGATATGATGGCAAGCCAAGTTGTACGGATGCCTATCTCGGTTCCTATGATACGATAAACAGTACCTTCCAATCATGTTTTTAAGTCAATAAACCCGCGTACAGTCTTTCACGCTTTGTCACGCTTTCCTATACCAATTATGTTTTTAAGTCAATAAACCCGCGTACAGTCTTTCACGCTTTGTCACGCTTTCCTATACCAATCATGTTTTTAATTCAATAAACCCGCGTACCAGTCTTTCACGCTTTGTCACGCTTTCCTATACCAATCATGTTTTTAAGTCAATAAACCCGTGTACAGTCTTTCACGCTTTGTCACGCTTTCCTATACCAATCATGTTTTTAAGTCAATAAACCCGCGTACAGTCTTTCACGCTTTGTCACGCTTTCCTATACCAATCATGTTTTTAAGTCAATAAACCCGCGTAAAGTCTTTCACGCTTTGTCACGCTTTCCTATACCATTCATGTTTTTAAGTCAATAAACCCGCGTAAAGTCTTTCACGCTTCCCTATAAACTTAAGTTCTGTAGATGGCATGAGAGGGACATGAACAAAAGACAAAGCTCTTCCGCCAGTTGTACTTCAATTGGATTTTAAGTGCTGCATTGTACCTTGTACCTGAAACTTTCACATTCCGCAACGTTACGAGTTAGTTGGAAAGAAAACCTAGTAAATTATAAGCCACGCAAATAAGAATGGACAACTTAATCAATGGATTTCGTTATTTTAGCTCCTGTTACAATTAACCTGAATATTAGAAAATCTATGTAAGGAAAATTGTATTTAGGAACTCGGCTCTAGTTATAAAGTGCATATGTACACACATTAATGTCTAGCATAAGACTTTCAAAAAAGTGAATTAACGAACATCCGATTATATACTTTAATAAACCATAATGAAGCTTCTACCCACCTTTTGCATCATTGTTTAAAAACGTGTATTAATTTCTGCATGTTTGTTGTTTCCCTTGATTCGAGGCGCTCATTATTAAATGCGCTTACCTTAAGATATCGTTTGTTTTTTTTGTAAGTTATCATTTATCTCCGAAACAGCTTATCGGATTTTTTGCAATCGTTTGTACCATCTTGAAGGATAGTTTATAAATAGGTTTTATCACCATAAGTCAATAATGGGCGCTGAAATAGACGATAGAAAACAGTTCGTAGCTTTATAAAAGATTTATTATGCTGGTGATGTTTTTACAATAAAGATAAATACATCTCTCATATTTTTTTTGAGCGGGGGAAATGCCCATGCATTTCCCTTCCGCCATGGTGGTGATGGATGAGATTATGTGGGACTCGAACCCACTAAAACCCCGCCGGTTAAAAATCCCACGCCGTAGTGGGGCAAGATGGGGTCTCGTTAGCATTCACCATCTCACACCGACGTGTGGCCCCTATTTTTATATACAACTAATGTGGCATACAAGCACATGGCCCATCTGTTGGTAAGCGATCACAGTAACCTATGTATGCTTACAACTCCAGAGGTATCACTCGCACGTTGCCAGAGACATAATAGATGAAAAGTCTGTAATTCACCAGCACCTTCAAACTGGAATACACATCGAGCAATACTGCTTAAATATTTACCTTGACATTCACATGCCAATCTATTGTTTTTAAAAATGGTGCGATGTTGCGAGCATTACTGCTTGTTGGCAGAAATAGGTATGGTGGAAGTACTTCCCCAGACCAGCTCTTTCACAAGGAACTCGACTACTTTGCAGTGTAACTGAAAATGATCTCTTGTATTCAGTAGTCTATTCCCATTCGCTACCGAGACTGTGGTTGACTGAATTAGCCCAAGACAATTGCGTTTAAACTGTAAACAAAACTACTCAAACTTTTCTTTGTAATCACGAGTCATTTACAATTTACATAAACACTTTTGCATAAAGCGAGCTTCGTCTTAGCTCCCTTTGTATTTTTAGTAATAAACTACATTGCCTTTGAAGTGAGGGTACCTGCGTAAATATTTTAAAGACATTTAACCGTTGTTTTTTGTTTTATTTCACAAGTCCCTCAGCAAGATTTTCAAAGAATTTTCTTTGAAAAACATTTTCGTTTTAATCAATTTTTTAACTTTTTTTTTTTACTTTAGACCTTTATAGTTTAAACTACTGAACAACAGTAATCTTATGATTTGCTAGATATTCGTAGACCGGGTGGCCGGTAGGTGTTGATATTTATTCCAGGTGTGGTTATTGCGCCATGGTACGCAGTTCCTGATACCCATGATAGAAGAAATCCTAGTGTTGAGTCAGGACTATGTATGTGAATTCTTGCATGTTTCTAGCACTATTCCAAATACAGAAGATAATAATTTTATTGAAGTAACCAAGTGTACATTCATCAATAATCCAGTTGTATTTATAGATTTGCATTACATAATTTCTACATATTAATATTTTTGTTTTAATCCTTTCTGCGCACTACCGACACATCTTTTTCCACAAAACACAAAGGTTATCTGGAAGAGAATGCTTTTTAGCATTAAGTTCGCCTATGTACTTATATTTTTATGTGCAATAAAGAATTTTCTATCTATCTACATTCAGTTCCAAGTAAAAAGACATAAATACTCGTATGTGTGAGTATGGCTATTCATGTTTATTAAAAAAAAAGGGTATCAACCATCGCTACTTATCTCAGCTACTTACAGTATAAAAAAACTTCACTAACATCAGAAGATTTGTGAAAATCATCGTAATTCTGTTCGTATTTCGTAAGTCGTATTCGAAGCATAAATCCGTAGTTAGTTAAGCTGTGTAAGCTTCAACCCTATTCCGGGGTCGAATTAGTCGCAGGCTTGCTGGTAGTCGTTTAATAGCCGCCGTGGCAAAGAAACGCTATTAAATTAATGGGCGTAGGATCGAGCCTCGCTAATGATGGTGCACTGGCTTAAGCGGTGAGCGGCCAGGGGTGAACAACAGGTGATGCGTGCAGATTTGCTCTATGATTTAACTCTGGTTGACTTATTTAAAATATATAGTAAAATCGTTGCATGACCCAACGATTTAACGGCAAAAAAAATTGTGAAAACAATAAACTTGCTTAACTTAACAATCGCTTAAAAACGATAAGACCGCCCATTGTACTTTAAGTTTTTTGTTTTAGTTTTGATAAGTTATATATGTTTTTCTTTTGGTGAACAATAAAGTTCATTCATTCATTCATTCTTTCTTAGTAATCATTGAATTATAATAAATTGTATTTTTAGCTTCAGCAGCTGAAGAGGCTGGAATTCAGCCTCTTTAGTATCTTTATTTTCAAAATCACTCATACATTTCGTAAAGTAATTGCTTTTATTATGGTGGTTTATTTCGTAGCTTTTTACTAATCTCGTCTGATCCGAATATACCTATATCATTGACTAGTATAACGCCCCGTCCGCTTTGAGTTTTTCTATACAAACTTTATCTTCCCGCTGCACTCTCGTGGGGTGGAATTTCGGAAAATCCCTTTTTAAGTGCTCACAAACATAAGTATCCTCCAAATCTTAGATCTCTAAGACTTACGGTATAAGCTGTGCGGTACTTGTCAGCTAATATTTCAGACAGTGTGTTAGGTAATGATTTTATTATTTAAAAAGAAGAATATAGTTATAGTGTCATCCACCAGTCATTTTAGTGGGCATAAGCTCAGGCTTTGCCTGTCTCGCTCCCGCCTAAGTACAGACCAAATCTAGGAATGTCATCCATATGGTAATTGCGTCCATTCACACATGGCGTACAGCTCCGTGAGAGATGACTTAGCCGTCACAAGCGATACGCGACGTGTTAAACCGAACTGCACACTCTTGCGTTTTGTTGACAGTCTGTGCAAATAAAAGCATTTTCCTAATACTGCTTAGAAAAGGTTTACATTTGTTTATTGAGTTAAGTTTACAGTGTACAATAAATGATATAACATTTTGTGAATACGTTTAAAACACCTTTTATTATTGTAGCAATAAAATCTATCTAAAACTGTAATTTAAGTCATACTAATCGATTGCACGAAACTGCATTTGCGTTGGATAAACCATTGGGGCGATTAATGGTTAAATATGACCGGTTTATTCCCGTTGTCCCCCGATTCATTATAAACATACTAACAAGCTCTTACAGCAATCGGCTTAGTATGTCGCGGATAAAAATGATAATTAAAATTAAATTAAATAATACTGGACATTTTCACACGACATCATCTAGCACCAAAGTAAACAGAGCTTCTGTTATGGGAACTACATACTGATATACAAATAATATATATTTTTTTGTAAATACTTACATATTATAGATAAAACCCAGACCCGAGACAAATATTTGTAGATTATACAAACATTTGTCTCGCGGTGGGAATTGACCCTGCAACCCTCTGCGTCTCAGGCGGGCCTTCGCCCACTGCGCCACAGAGGTTGTAATACCTTATATGATAACCTTAATACTTAATCAATCACACACTTATAAGATAAATATAAATCACACTACCAATTTTTGTGTATGATCCAAATGATTAAAAAGTGTTTCTAAATCAGATAGACATTCTGGAAAAAAGCCAGAAATCAAAGGCAATTTATACTCGTATATAAATGGTATACTCGTAACAACATAATAAAAAAATAGTAAAAAAAAAAACACTTTTGTATTTAGTGGAAATCTTCGTCGGGTAATAGGCGCCAGATTTTTAGTGTTATTGTTATTAAGTACTCACAATTTCTACCGACGACATTAATTTTATTTTGTGTTCATTTCTCGAGGAAAAGTTTGGTGGTTAAATAAATTAAACTGAAAATTATTCTCTACTAAACGAAAACACCAGCAGTCTCATAAGTCACCACAGTAGGAGCATGTCTTCACTCTACAGCGTGTGGGAAGTATTCAGATCTTTAACAAAAATTACCATTTTGTATGAGAAAATACAATCTGACATAGCTACTTTATTTTGCCGATTTGCCATTGTTTTGTTGCTCACATTAAAAGCCGATGGAAACTTAGCCATAGCTTTAAACGGATCCACAATCAGTAATTATCAATCATATTCTCCAGGTTTCCACGAGTTTCGTTCTCGAGACCAAAGTTTCCAGAAAAAAAGTGGTTAAACTAAAATCACATTGTTCGTTTCGTGAGGATGCCCTGTTGGGATAGGATGGCATGCAATATTAAATGTAATGAAATTGAATATAATTATCATGTCTCATAAACAAAGTTTATTTGAATTTGGAATTCCAAGTTTAAACCGAATATCTGCGTTACTTCAGTTCAAAGTGGCCAGTTCGACTTAACGGTAATTTTATAGGTAAAGACCTAATACAATATATTTATTAACTCAATAGAAACGACGCATGAGTGTTTTTAGTTGCATTGATTCTCTTAGTCCACTACCCATATGTCTTTCATAAAACACAAAGATCACCTGAAAGATACATTTTAGCTAACTTTAAATGCTAACACAATAGTTCGCCTTTTATGTGCAATAAATAATATTCTATCCCCATACCATAACATTTAAGCGGCAGTGGGTAATTGTGTCCTTGATGATGAAACTAATTGTTGTAATGAATCATTCGGAGCAATTACGTTCATTCACCAACATTACAAACGCAATGAGACTGTAACTAACCATGCGTGTATATGACGACCTATATGACGCAGTGGGCGAAGGCCCGCAGAACGTTCGGGTTCGATTCCCCCCGCGGATAAATGTTTGGATCTGCAAATATTTGTCTAGGGTCTGGGTTCTATGTATAATATGTATGTATTTACAAAAATAAGTAGTATATCATTCATGTAGTAAAATGTAGTTCAAGCAACTATGTATAAGCTGTACAAGTTATGCTTAGTATGGAGCTAGATGATGCTGTATAAAAATGTCCAGCATTTTTTGTTTTTTTATGTCCATAGCTTGGTATAGTTTCTGCTTCGTTTAACGAAAAGTATAGCGCGAGCACAATTCAAACCAAAATAAGAAATAATATAGTTACTTTAATAAACATAGGTATGTATTTTACCAAGTCGTGTTACATACGTCTACTTAAATTATTTACTTTATTAGGTACCTAAGATCGTCTCAAAAGATGGGCAACCTAAACTCATAATCAAAGGTCGTGTGGTCTTGTATCTTTAATTTTATCACATAATTATGTTATTATTCATTTTACATATTTCATAAGGTGAAAAATATTTTTTATTAATTCAATATATTAAAGTAGGAGTTCAAAAACATTTTTTGATCTATTTTAGTACAGTCAGAGATAAAACATAAGGCTGAAATGAACAGCAATAATGAGGCATTCTCAAGAATTCAGTGCATTGCAACACATCTCAAAATACAATGGGAAGTAGGTACTATTACCAACATACGTGCTCGCCAATAGTCGCCACCTTAAGCCGAGACGTCGTTTGTATGAAGTTGACCTTTTCAATTTGGTTTCACTTGTGGGTACGCTAGTTTACATATGTTATGAGACACAACATATGTAAACTACTAACATCTACACTAATATTATAGAGAGGTAAAGTTTGTAACTTTTGAAACTTATCATCCGATTTAAAAAAAACATTTTTTCACCAATACTTGGAATGGACCATCCAGGCTGTATATTATCTCGTTAAAAAAATAGGCTTTTCTTGGAGACAAATTTTGCAACGTAAGTCGACGAGAAAACGGTCGAGCGAATGTGTTTCTTACGAACGCTGCTTTAACGGTACTACGCGGGCAAATCCGTGGGCAAAAGCAATACAATAAAACTAATACAATAATAATAACAAACCGCTTTAATAATAATAAACCTAAAATAATATAAATGTATTGTAATAAAACTGATGATTCACAATGAGATGTTCAAAGCGAATTCCACTATTGTTTCTTCATCTGTTTTTGAAGAGCATTCGAAGCCAATAGGCATTTTGATTACTATGAATGTTTTACTCACTTAATAAAATCTACTTCTGTACTAGAATTCCAAAGCCACAGTTAATGCAAAACATGAAATTTTGTAAATTATAGCCCACTCTGTCACACCAAAGCGGTCCAGTCCGCTCATTTGGCTTGTGAATGCGTGTGAACCGAACATGGTCAGTGGTTTTCCATAAGGTATTGTAATTTTTGTATACGCTGGGACAGTATTGTACACGCATTGCACTATGTGCGTTAATTTCATTTCCCACGGCTCTCTTTACGCAAATATTGAGAATGGTGGCTATACGCTCTCGTAGCTCTAAGGTCTGTGATAGTATTGATTGCTTGGAAACAATGAGAGAATTCTGAAAGATAAGGATAGCGCGGCGGAGTTTAAGATCTTTCCTCAACACGACAAAGTTTTTTCAATCAGACATTGACATTGAATAGTTACTTACACTCAATATATTTACGTGGTCTCTAACTATTTACATGATTTAAGGACCAGATGTAAAATATGTCAGCTTATTAATTGATCAAGGATTTCAGTTGTAAATTTATACATTGTAAATTAATTGGTAAAGCTGACATTAATAAATGAAAGCAGCCCTCAGGGAAATCACGTGCATTTTCTACCTTGCATCGAGGCGACGCAATATCGATATCAAAGCTGTTTAGCGTAGCACGTCAAAGGTTATAAAACTGAACTAAACTGCAGAAGCTCTGGCTTTCCTATTATTTATCTATGCGATTTATTATAATATCAATGGGTTAGCATCGCATGGGGTTCCGAGCTAATCTTTGAATTGGACAGTCACCTATATGCACAGAACTGAACCAGTATAGATATACCAGTATTGTATTAACGGTTGGTTTTCACTGATTGCCAGGACAGGTGGGTACACCAGCGGTCGGGATTTAAAGCGTGGCGTCACACCACGTGAAAGGTGCAAAGTATACTAAGGTGTTAGGCGCAACATAAATATAAATAAATGTATGTTTCCAACAGTCTCATATATAGCCCTGATCCACACTATGATTAACTGCTTCGTGGATATCAGGAACTGTATTACCATGGCACCGCATCACCCAGATCCGGAATATATATCTGCAGAAAATGCAAATATATAACCTGCAACGAGGCCCGTCGCTTCTATATGCGTTGTGCCTTCTTAGAAACTTCGAGTAAGCTAGTCGGTCCATCACTATTAATTTCTCGTCAAATTTTATAAGATAACGACTCCGCGCCCATAACTAAAGTCGTTGCAACAACGATATTCTGTCTTACATCCCCAGAACTAACCTCCAAGCTTCCTCGTAAAATGTGCTACACTTTGCCGTGCAAGTTATCAAGCTTATCCCGTAGCTGGCAGTAAATCCGATAGGTACATGCTATGTTAAATTATGACAATCCAATAACGGGTTAGGTGGCTAGGGCCCAAATTGTTCGTATCGGCGGTGTTGCCAAGTTGCACAAAGCCTGCTCCACACAAGCATCATGCTACGCATATACGAATAATTGTAATAAAACGTACACCACCCACTCCATGGTAGAATTAAATTTTTACACAACTAAATTGGCAACTAAGATGGCCAACTCTTACTAAGCGGTTATCGAAATCTATGCACGCTTGCAACACCAAAGGTAAAATTCGCGCGTAGCCGACACTGAGACAGGTGGAAAGTATCATGTGCCTATAATGTCATCGATATTGATACCATTCGAACCGGATGCGGATAAAGCCGGAAAGAGCCATGCGAGCAATACTGCTTGGCGGCAGAAATAGGTTGGTTTGGTGGTAGTACTTACCCGGACGAGCTCTTTTACAAAGAGCTCTACTACTTCTAACAGGTATTATGTACTTATTCATATTGTAAAAACGGGAATTTTCACGTACCGTGCTATTGGTGAAGGCATCGACTAAGTTTCGACTCATGCCGAGAGTCTTCATCTGGGTGAGTGATCGTGATGCTCTCCCTCCACAAAATTCTTGTTTTTACGATATGAATAATCAAATTTACAATAGTTTTTGGAATATTATGTACTTGTGATGAAATATCATGAAAAAAAACATTAAAAATCTTAAATCCTGAAGTGAACTAATATGGAAGTTGATGGTGTTATTAAACATAAAGTAACTCAAATGACAAAAAATGCAAATATTGTTTCCGTGGGAATCGAACCACCTCTTGCGTCTCAGCCGACTACTCACCCGCCTCACCATCGAGGTGATCAAATACTGGAGTTTAGACTATACACTGCCCACGGCTTCGCCCGCGTTATTTCCAGTTATAAGTAGGCGATGAAACCGCTTCTACCGCTTTACCGTAAACGCTTTTGCTTGACCGTTTTTCGTCGAGTTACGTTGCAAAATGTGTCTCCATGAAAGTTCGCATAATAATTATTATACTGTATTTCGTGATATAGCCTATAATCATCCTGAAGGACCATTCTAAATATTAGTGAAACATTTTTTTTCAATAGATGAGTAGATTTGGAGATTACCTCTTACATTTAAACTTACACCATTACAAACTTTACCTCTTCATAATATTATTTGTGCAGATTGTGTCTCTAATTCAGCGTGGTGGAGCTCAATTTTGAGGATGCAAATCAGCTTGCAACATTTCATGCTGATTTGAAGTGATACACGCATGTGGATGTCGATAAAGACCAAAGTTTTACTTGGAAGTAAGAATCCTGCCAGGATTCTAGTCAGTATAAAATACTCTTATTCTAACACACCAAATAAAAATACAAAAACACAGAAATTCCTAAACATACAAGGTGGCCTTATCATGGTGGTTATTGTATTATTATTAAAAGCCATCTCTTCCACATACCCTTTGGGTGGAAAGGATATAGAACCAAAATATTCTTTTTTTTTTTGTTTTACGTCTTAATATACATATCCTAGGATCATGCAGTGAAAGTGCGGAACAAATATAAGCATGCACTTCAGATATTTGTTCCGGGTCTGGGTGTTGTGGTTCTACGATACTCATAGTTCCTGATATCTATGACACAGGGAATTCTAGTTCTCGTTTCAAAGGGTAACGAATATTTACGTGTCTGTTGGGTGTTATCTAGTAAGATGCATCTCTAAACATTATATTTGACTAATGGTCGCGATTTGCAAGCAATCAGCATGATTACGATTATATATAATATTTTTCACCCTACAACGACTACGTATTTGCAAGTAGATGTAGGTATGTACTAATATATCAAAAGCAAGATTTAAGTCAAGTCTTATAAGCCTTTAATATCTCAGGCGATTCTTAGTATACTTACCTGGTCTACGCCGTGCTCTTTTCTTAGACGTCTTAGATAATCCTCAACTTTCCTGAAGTTATTTTTAACCGCACGATCAATATAATCGTGCAGATTAAGTTGCCGACTTCTCTTTACCCGTTACGTAGGGAGCCAGTATATGCGTTAGCCATAAGAGGTTGTTTATTTGCTGTTACTATTTACATTGAAATGAGGTTTTGTTGGAAGCCAACTGTTAACCGATTATATTTAAGGATTTTTTTTCGTTGTATTGAATATGATTTCAAAGCGGTCCCATAAAAGTTTTATTAATGAGAGATTGTTATTTTTTCCGTAAAATTAAAAAAAAAACAATGTCAATAAATGGAATCACGACTAGCCGAAACATTTTTTGTGGTCCATTTTACTTTTGTTTTTGTATCTTTGTATCTTTTGTTGAGTGTCCCGAGTTGCTCACTAGAGATGACACTCTTAATGTCGAATAACCGAATTCCAATAACGTGAAATTGATAAAAAGTACAATATGAAATTTCATCACCCATTTTTCAGTAGTAGTTATTTTTCATAAAATGTATATATTACATAAATGTATGTATAGTTCTATGACAAAAATAATTATTGGCGAATAAATCGAAAAAAAAATTACAATCCTAAAATACACATAAGTACATAGCTTTGACCCCACACTAGGATTACCTGTGTCGTGGGTATCAGGAGCTACGAGTACCGTGGTACCACAGCACCCAGATCTGGAACATATCGCGTAATATACACACAAAAACATACAGCAGAATTGAGAATCTCTTCCTTTTTTGAAGACTATCAAATTATCATTCCACGCGTCAGTTTGCAAGGTTTTCACCGCTTATTGGAATAATAACCTATGTCACATGCCTTTTAATTTTTTGGTTCTTGGGCATGCCTCACGATGTTTTCCTTCACCGTTTAGAGCACGGGCCTTCGAATTTTTGGTACTTGGGCATGCGGTTTCTTCACCGTTTTGAGCATAAATTGCTTGCACTTAGCATACATTGAAATAATCATTGGTGCACGGCTCGAACAAAAAACCTTCGGAAGTCGGGTTACAGCCTACTAGGCCAACACGGCTTACTCTTCAATATAACATTTTTAAAATCTCAACCAGAGTGGACAATGTACATTATCGGTGCAGAGCTCCCGATTCATTGTCAATTCAAATAATGTGAACGAAATACCCTATTAATCGAAGGTTTTTTCAAATGACCGTTTGTTCGTATATTGTAGGCACTTACTTTGCTAATTGAAAAATGTGGTTTAATCGCTATAAAGGTATTTGAAAGGTTTTACTACTACAGTATATAATACAGTATATATTACAGTATATATTACATTATATATTATTATATATTTTTTGTTTAAACTAAAGTGGTGCAATTTTATTGCATAAAACAAATCTGTTTCAAGGGCAGGTCGATCATTGTGATTTATCCTACATGCAAATAATTCATGATTTACGTTTCATTGTATGGCACTGCATTGAGAAGGTCGTATTTGATTAAATTGTCCAGGCATTTCGCTACAGGTAGAGGTCATGTATCTATCCATCTTAATTTGACAATTTGTGTGAATTGTTTAAAAATATGGCAACTTCATTTTGTTATTATAGCTATTAACCAACAGAAGTAGGAATGCACGTGAAAGTTAGTAGTGACTACTTGCTTGGTTGAAGTACGCTCTCAAAATGGTTGATGCCCCAAAAAATCTATTCCCAACAAACCCAAACATAATTTCTATATTTAAATTCCTTTTTGAATCGCCGCTACTAGATATTAATTTGATGACGTAGCACGGATCTATTATGCGTCGTATCCTGCGTTTAGATCATACCGCCAATAAACCACTTCTGCCCAGGTCATGTTCGTGCTCTAGGGTTGTGGCACAAACTGTATTGCCCAAGTCTTTTTAATTCTTCATTTTGTCTTCATTCACGCTTGACTCTTTTCTGTATAACTGAACGAACAAAGTGTTATTTAAACAAAGACAGTAGCCACGGAAAAACAGTGTGTACAAATTACTGGTGCCTAACCATGAAGTCTTACAGCGATTCAGTTCAGGAAAAATAAAAATTATCGCTTACCGATTCAGGACGCTATGGCGTTGTTAAAGCTTTGTCATTCGCAAGGCGGGATTCGACATCTTTGCCTGAATTGAATCGTAATAAAACCGATATATTAAAACATATCGGGAAATCCTACTACTATTATAAAAGTGAAAGTTTGTGAGGATGGATGTTTGTTACTCTTTCACGCAAAAACTACTGAACGGATTTTGATGAAACTTTACAGTAATATAGCTTATACATCAGAATAACACATAGGCTACTTTTTATCCGGGTACCATGCGGGTGAAGCCGTGGGCAGAAGCTAGTATTGTATAATTAGGTTAACGTTTTTTTTTGTCATTTCCAGTATTTCAAATAAACCGACATGATGAACATGTAATGTTCCACTATGCTCAAGTTCTCATGACGACCGAATATTCCCGTCTGTCCGCACAATGAGGAGATTGGTGTCACGCCGGCGCAGCCGTCCGCCGGACACCGCATCCGACACTCTTCCGATACGACCCACGTTGTCAGCTGTGGAACACATGTAATATTTTGTAAAAATATATGTATTATTTTTAAACAGCAGCGCACCAACAGTATCTTTATTTTTTAAATGTTAGACAAGCTTAAAAATATTGGTTCTTCTTGCCTGTATCCTGCTTGCCTGCTGGAAGGTAGACTTCAAATATGTAGGTGACGCTAGGATGTTCATATTAGCGTCTTTATCGTTCCAAAGGGACACAGTGTTCTAGTTCTGACTGATGATGAAGATGACTTACCCTTTTTTACTTAGGCTTTGCTCTGCTGGGTGGTCAAGGCACTTTTCTCAACTAAACCCTGGCTTATTCCAGCTATCGAACTCACTAAAAAAATTTTAAGTCCATAAACCTTGGCCACGATCTGATTTGTAGTCACAGTCTCATAGTGTGATTTTAAAGGTCCTGTTGGGTTCATGAAATTCATTTAAATAGAATTTGTGTGCATCAATGAGTATCTAAAGTCAATCAAAAACTCTACCGAAAAATTCAGACCTGTTTGTCTTCATCTACAGCGTTTCTGTAGAAGTCCAGTCTTAACTATGAAGTAATAGTTAATTAGTTTTAAATAATATTCTTTACTACAATTACAATTACCAAAGGTTTCTAAGGTTGATTAAGGTAAGGCTCATTAAGAACCATGTTTTTGTTGATTTTATCAAAATCTAGAAGTTTGTTTGCCTTTATTTTGAACTGTTTAATCTTTTTGTGATTAAAAATAATTAAGACAACAGCGTTTTATCCCACTTAAAATAACCACATTTCTAATTTGTATTGAATCGTTGAAAAAAATTCAATGAAATTGAAATTATGAACCTCCAAAATTGACGACGTATATAAAAAGTGGAGAGTCATTGAACCTCGTTCACATGCTTTCTCACTTGTACTCCTCAAATCCACGCAATGCATAATATACATTTTAAGCTTGAAAACGTTAAGAATCCGCAGCAGTCGACATAATCTGAGGTGGGTTAATGACTCCGAGGTCGACCATTGTTTACCAAACAATGCAACGAGACCGAGCGCCGATCCTCGGCTATTCGCTTCACTAGGTGACGAGACCTTTAGATGTGTGAAAATGTAAAGGCTTACGAAATTATGCTTAGGAAATTATGTGTTATTTTTAATGGATTCCTTGTTTAAAATATCTCAGATTTTAAATTCTAATCAACAAACAAACGTTGAAAAAACTGTATTTGGAAACTTATTGACCTCATTGGTGCAGCAGGTCACTGTAGCCGACTGAGACGCAAGAGGTGCGGGTTTGATTCCCGTTGCGGGACTAATGTTTGCATGCTCTGCAGATATTTGTTCCGGGTCTGGGTGCTGTGGTACCATGGTACTCGAATTTCTTGATTCGGTATCAAGATACAGGGAATCCTAGTGTGTGGTCAGGACTATATAATATGCTACTGTAGAAAACAATGAATAAAAGGTGCTCTCCTTTTTTATGTAGTTATTATGATTTTTATGTTTTCACTGACAAGGAAATGCTTTTACCAACTGCTTGTATCAGCCAACTCCACCAATGAAACCTAATTACGAAGTTTCTAAGAAATCAATCTTTCTCAAGTTGAGCTTCTCATTAAAGTAATTTTGGAATCAAAGGTTTTTTTATACTCTTATCAATCCATCAGATCATTATAGTACTAAACACAAAGAAAGGACAAAAACAGAACAAAAGAAATTAAAAGTTTCCTTCCTCAAAGTTGGACGACGTCGCGAACAGAAATGGGGTGGGGCAAAATTTGAGATCATCTTGTCATGCAGCTTTGTTAACTCACTGCATGCAATCCTGTGTCACATCTGATACCAATAGCTCACTTTTTATTTTTAATAAAAAGTAAGATTTTGGTTATAGCTCAGAAGTGATAACAGCCAAACATAAGAGCATCAGCCAGGCCGGCAAATACATACAAAATCTATTTGACCGACAACACTTTTTTTTTATTCGCTTATTAATTATTTCATTGTTGACGAGATTGTGATTGAATTTGATTATGTTTTTATAAGTGACTTTTATGATTTCAACCTTACGACAAATTATTATTTTAATTAAATCATATTTCATTCTTAATCACAGATAAAAAAAAGTTACTTAGCAACCTACACAATCGAACTCAAAGTTGCAGCGCCCTAACGGGGTTCATGTACCTAACTACTTTCTTATGTAAAAAAAAACTCATTCCTTAATAGTTTTAATACGACAAGGAATTGTATACCGTTGAGAGTGACATAAGCCATCTACAAGTTTCGATATCATGCACGCGTGTTTATATCACAGATACATGAATAGTATATATTTCAGCATCTTAGTGAAACGTCTGAACCATGATTTGGTTGTGTTTCTTCTCTGCAGGATTGTTTCAGCTTGGGATATTTAGGTTCGGCTGAAATACCCTTTCAATTAACTTTCGACAAATTAACGCGAAAGAGAAAAATATAAAAGCCAGCCCTCCAGAGAGGAAGGAAGGGGCGAGGGGCGGTGTAAGAATAACTGGGCTCTCGGATAATTAATGGTTTCATTTATGTTTCTGCACTTGAGAGTCGTGATTGTGCGAGTTAGGCCGCCTTTTTACTTTTTTCAAGTTTCAAATCACCATTGTTCGAGACGTAATTGAAAATTGTAAAGGTCCTAGTAATCGATAGGCATCTCTTTTGTTCGTCTGAAATTCAGAAACTTACAATTTCAAGGTAGTTTTAATTTACGTGAAGTTAATCTTTATTGTTATAAACTATATACATAGTACTCGTAGTTCCTGATACCCACGATACAGGGAATCCTAGTGTGGTCCTTTGGGTGTTTATCATTTACATACAAACACATCAATTACTCATTGGTGACAAATGAGATGTAACCGTTTCCTGTAAAATATAAGCCTTATTTGAAAAATACCATCCTCTAATCACTGACTTCCCACAATCTAGTGCCATCCATTCATCTGGTGAGGGCATTTACATTCCTCTATCTCTAGCCTCATCTAAAGCATTAAGGAAATCTCAAAAGACACGAAAATCTCTCCATAACTAATTGCAGAAACATATATTTCAAATAGATTAAAGTATAAATTTGTCGCTACTTAATATTTGAATGCAGTTTGATTTACTGATGCAAGCTTTCGCGATTGGTATGAGGATTGCAATTAAATGTCAGCTAATTCTATACGTAGGTAATGATGCTATTAATATGAAGTATGAGCCAAGGTAAGCGTTGACGAGAACATGTTGTAACTTTAAAATTATTTAACTGTCGCATTAGCATTAACATTCAGCGTGGCAATGCATCCAGTATTTTGGGAACGCTTCCGCCTGGTAGTGATCTGGATCAGTTGAACTATCTATAGTCGTTAGCAACGGTCTTTAGGTAGCTAGCTGTTTCATCCTTATTTTTGTATATACCTACTTGTACATTTTACTTATATACATTTATTTTTACATACAAAATAGTCTAACTGTTTGAAAACATGACATTTACAAATGTAGATATACTCAACGAAGGATTCTCTTTGTTATGGGTATATCAAACACCCACTCTAGTAAATATTCCCATACAAATTGATTGGTACCATTATGAGAGAATATATATATTTATACTAGCTGTACCATGGTTGCTCTCGGCCCCCAGCCCACCGCGTCACTTCACCCGCCCACGCTCTCACTTATTTTTCTCAGCTCCTAAGGGTTGTAGTATGATGTTGAGAGCCTTATAACCTTTCTTATGAATAGGGATATCAAATGCAAAAGTATTTTTAAAAAAATAGGTATTGTTGTAGTACTTCCCCGGACGAGCTCATTCACAAGGAGTTCTACTACTATATTGACCTGGCAGTTTGGATACACGTTTTTTTTAAACTGATTGACTCCTCTTCCTCCTTGTAGTCAAAAACAACTCCACCACAACTACCACCATACCTATTTCTGCCGCCAAGCAGTATTCACATTACATGTTCCGGTTTGAAGGGTATGTGTGCCGAAAATTACAGACACATCAGACTTTTCACCCATTAATTATTATAATAATAATGCTGGAAATTTTCACACAGCATCATTAAGCCCCAAAGTAAGCAAAGCTTGTGTTATGGGAACTGCATGACTGATATACTACTTATACATATTTTTGTAAATACATACTTATACATAGAAAACACCCAGACCCGAGACAAATATTTGCAGATCATACAAACATTTTTGCATCTCAGACGGGCCTTCGCTCACTGCGCCACGGAGTTAACTAACCAATGTGAAGAACTTTCGTAGTTATGGATTAGGGTAATCTGGTTGCCTTACGTTAGTTTATTTACAAAGTACATCAATATGTTTCTTGTAAACACAAAACGTTGACTACATACTCTTTCGTTTTCCCACCAGAAATACACAATTCGTTTAAATCTTGGTTAGAAAGTGCATTATGCAGATTAGAAAGCTGGGATTCTAGAGTAGGTAAGTATTTATTATTCGCGGCGCGATCGCTCTGCAACCCTGACCCCATGAACCAGACAAAATGTCACGGGAACGACAAATTTAAAGGATTCCATAGCTTATTGGGCATAGCTAAATCAATCGTGCATTCAATTGGCCAAACTTTGGAGTATTAGATTTATTTTAAAGAAAAAACAGGTTTAAGTTTATATTAAAGAAAATATACGATCTTGACGACCTTGACGGGTGAGGTGAGGTGCGGGTTCATTTGCGCTGCGGGAATCTTTGTTATGTAGCATATTTGCAAGTTTTGAAGATATTTATTTCTTCCGGGTCTGGGCGTTGTGGTACCATGGTACTCGTTGGTTCATCGCACACAAAAACGAGATCCCCAACAAATATCCACAGAACATGCGAACATTTGTCCCTCAACTTTTCGTTGTTTGCGATGAACCAGGAAAATATTTCAGACAAATTATTTCCTAATAACTATGTTGATACTTATTTGCATGTCTTAAGCAAAATCAATTTTATGGATTGAACTAACTGCTCTTAAGCTATGTCAACTTCTTTACCACCAAGCTTTATTTATAACCGGAACGAATCGAGTGATCATGCGTCAAGCGAAATTTTCCGACGTTCGTGGAATTTCCAGTTTGTTCTCTACTAAATTAATTGCTGAGTATTCAGGTCTGTCTCTTGCATTAATACCGTCATATTTTAACTTCGTTTCGATTTCGTATAGTTTGGTTTCGGTTTATTATTTAGGATATACACTTAAAATTGAACTTAGTCTTGGAGTTATGAAACAATACGACCAAATTAGGGTTACAAAATTTATGTAGTTATAAAAGTAAAGGTAAATATAATACGGATTGATTTACTGTAGAGATACAATCACGAGACAAAAATTTACTAAACCGAAACCATTCGCAGCGTTTATAGTAACGACAGATTACTATAACAAGAAGTTCAATGGTTCCTTTGAGTTAAAAGTCAATAAAGTAGCAGCCATCATATTTTATAGCGACCGTTACTTTTTATAAAACTTCAGGGATTGTAGACAAATAGGAAAGAATCTTATAATAAAATAAATTGCGAAGTGCCCCAATCCATTTGAAGTTGCCAAAATAAAGTTCTGCATCAAAATAACTTCAGAAAGTAGTAATGGACGACGCAATCCGGGGATATTATGAAAGACTCGAACAGAAAAGCTCCGTCTTGCGAGCTCTGACGTTGCAACTTTGATACCCATTATTCTCGTGAAAATGTTTTTCACGAAGGCTTTCCTATTTTAAATAGTTGTTTTAATGGCACGTCCTTAATTAGAATCTGTACGGAGTGAAGTTGAGGCTCCTCTTCTGATTTAATGAGTAAACGATCGCGTGATCCCTTTCGCACAGATTTGGCTCCGCCCATCTGGCGGCAAAAATCAATAACTGTAGAAGTGCGTTTAGTGTCGTACCTTGCTGACGTAGACTGCAGACGGATGTAACAGCCTAGACATACTCTCCCTCTTTTCTATCTCCATTCACATTCCCACAGGTAAGACTCATCAGACATTGCAAGTCCATTCCTTTTTCTATTGAAGGATATAACATGAATAATGTTTAAAAGTTTAGTCATGTGCTGACTAACATTTTTTCTTCTACGAATGAATGAACGAATACGCTCACGGCTGTTTCCCATCTTCAGATACTTACTGCGTGCGTAGATCTTTGAGGAGACCAAGTAGGGGGTAGTCAGAGGCATGTCTAAACATTACTTTTGACACATGCCTGTGTTTAGCAAGTAATAAAGTAATATTTTGTCTTCAAGTGAACTTAAATTAAATTTAGAACTGGACTCACAACCGACAAATACGATGTGGACTCCCTCTAAGGCACATGCATAAAGTTTTGATACACCTTGTGTAAGCAAATCATTATGACTAAAATGTAATTAATTTGTTCATGCCACAATGTTACTAACATTCGGAGGTACATTGTAAATATAAGTACTTGTTAGTATTAGATTATTTCACCAGCGTACAAGTGATTAAATTCTAATTCTAATTCTTAGACTAAATTCTATTAAAAACGTGTAGTTCTCTAAATCTATAACTCTACATAATTTAGTCTTTGATTCTGTTTCATCATACAGTGGTGAATAATCTGCAGTTTTAGTTTTTCTACGGATTGAAAAACTTAAATCACCTTACACTAACAATTCAAATCAGCAATTATTATTACGGTTCTTGTACATTAAATGTGCTTATTTCGCAAGCAAGAAAAGAGGATGTCTCCGTAATTAAGTTCATTGCAAATAATTGAGATCCTCACAAATTACAATGGAATTGCTAACTCACCAAGTTATAAGCCGATTTTCAACTGAACAATTACATTCTTGAGCGTCGCTAAAAACCCCTAAAAAGCTTTTAATGGAATTACTACGGTATACTGATTTCGTGTAAAATCGTAGAATAATAATAGTATTGACTGCGACGAAAAGAAGTTTTTCTAATTTTTTTTATTATATATTATGTTTATATTTTTTTTGTAACTAGCGTACACAAGAAATAAACAGTAGATTAAAATTAAATCAGTCACCTCCCTGTTGGAAGTCCCGGTTCCATCATATTTATAGCTAGAACACGTACCTGCTTAAAATTGCCTTCTGAATACGCACGATGAAGCCCTAAAGCTTGGAGCTTTAAAGCATATTTTCGCCTTCGGATAGCATGTTTTAATATCATTCCTAGTTTTCTCTATGATAATCCATGTTAGATGATTTCAGGTAAAAATATATTTCAAAAACAGCTTCGTTTCAAACTTTTACATCAAACTTAGTACTGGCTATTTATTTACAAACGAACGGTGAATGCACGTAGCTCGTCCACCAAGTAGCTCATTTTACGTTGAGAGCGGAATTAGTGGGTACGAACGAACGATAAACGCTCTCGTCCATCATTTTGTCACAACCGCATCAGTTCATAGGACATCCTACACTACATCTTTAGCTCTGAACCATCTAATGCCAATACCATGTAGCTCATTTTATGTTGAGAGCGGAATTAGTGTGTAAAAATGAACGATAAACGCTCTCGTTCATCATTTTGTCACAACCGCATCGGTTTATCGGACGTCCTACACTACATCTTTAGCTCTGAACCATCGAATGCCAATACCATGTAGCTCATTTTACGTTGAGAGTGGAATTAGCTGGTACGAACGAACGATAAACGCTCTCGTCCATCATTTTGTCACAACCGCATCAGTTCATAGGACATCCTACACTACATCTTTAGCTCTGAACCATCTAATGCCAATACCATGTAGCTCATTTTATGTTGAGAGCGGAATTAGTGTGTAAAAATGAACGATAAACGCTCTCGTTCATCATTTTGTCACAACCGCATCGGTTTATCGGACGTCCTACACTACATCTTTAGCTCTGAACCATCGAATGCCAATACCATGTAGCTCATTTTACGTTGAGAGTGGAATTAGCTGGTACGAACGAACGATAAACGCTCTCGTCCATCATTTTGTCACAACGGCATCGGTTCATCGGACATCCTACACTACATCTTTAGCTCTGAACCATCTAATGCCAATACCATATAGCTCATTTTACGTTGAGAGCGGAATTAGTGGGTAAGAATGAACGATAAACGCTCTCGTTCATCATTTTGTCACAACCGCATCGGTTTATCAGACGTCCTACACTACATTTTTTAGTTCTGTACCATTGAATGCCAATATCGTAGAACTCATTTTACGTTGAGAGTGGAATTAGCTGGTACGAACGAATGATAAACGCTCTCGTCCATTATTTTGTCACAACGGCATCAGTTCATCGGACATCCTACACTACATCTTTAGCTCTGAACCATCTCATGCCAATACCATGTAGCTAATTTTATGTTGAGAGTGGAATTAGCTTTTACGAACGAATGATAAACGCTCTCGTCCATCATTTTGTCAAAACGCCATCGGTTCTTCGGTCGTCAAACTCTACATCTTTAGCTCTGAACCATCTTATCTCTTAAAAATCTTATACCAATGCCATTAAAACTCATTTTCTATTGTATCCGATTGAGAGTAACGTAGGGCCGGAAGCGTGTAACCAAAAGCGGGTTCCCGATAATTGCTGAAAATCCTCCGGTAAGTTTGTAGAAGCGCGAGCACCTGCATTCATTACGGGGTTTAACTTCGTCCGTTATTAATATAAGGAATAAACCACTCCATTTTATAAGGAAGAATAATTACTATACCTTCTCTGTGTCGTTACTGGTTTTTCTGTTCACTCTGCTGCTAAGATAAATACTGAAATAGAGTCTTAATAAAATAAAGCAAAACCTCTCTTTTTATTTTTATTATATAATTGATCTATCAATGAGTCATTTAAGTTATTTAGTGTGGTAGTTATTCGAATTTATGTTGTACTTAAAAGTTATGATCGCTTTCTAATGCTACGAATCTTATCAATGGCGTGCACGCTGCGCGGAACTTACAAGTAGGAAAAATAATTTGAAATTTATTAGACACGACATAAAAGAAAACTATTTTTAATTAAATACTTAAAAACCTTGGTAAGTAAAAAAAAGTAGCTACTTCGATCCAAATCTCGATTCTGACTATTATTAGTCACAAAGGCATGAATTTCTTTTTGTTTAATCTTTATTATATTTAAAGGGGTTTTGTGGCTTGAAATTAGATTAATTTTGATTTGTAAAGGGTGCTATTAAGAAAGGCCACCATATCTACATCTATCTCTCTCCGCATCTACAGGGTGAAACGGGAGAGTGAAAACTTAAACGCTTTAACGTCAATAATCAAGGTACTTATCGGGGCGCTCCGCTAATTAATGAAAAAAAAGCGGCCAAAAGCGTGTCGGGCCACGCAAATGTAAGGTTCCGTAGTTGCCCATAAACTTATATTATTTAAATAGTTTTCACACACTTGCAATATTTTTGTACGAACTATCAAAATTTTTTGTCGATGTGATTAATATGAATAATAATAATAATAATAAATTTATTTGGCTGAAAACGGTAGTACAAAGTTATTTATAATATTTGATGGAGCTCACATTCCCCAATATCTGGTACCCATGCTAAATTTTAGCTTTCTAGTGTCTGAGCTAAGCCGCGGACAGACAGACAGACGGATGGACATGGCGGAACTATGGGTTCCTTGTTGAACAGAGTAAAAAATAATAATAGGCACACTATAAAATATCTGATTATGATAAAAACTCTTGGGATAGAAAATGCTCCAACTTGTTGTTTTGTAAAAGGATCATTAAAAAGAATAACCAGTCTAGTTTTCTTGCCTTTGTTTCCTGGCTTGGTCGCGGAGGAACAGGCAGTAATAGATAAAACGGACGTTTCAAAGTGATCCTTCTGATTTTAATGAATAAATGAATTCTGACTTTGACTACAGACCCCTAAAAACGAATATTATTATTTTAAAAAAATATTTAAAAACACAATAACATGTGAATTCACGTTTTTCTTACAAGCAAGGAGGAACTTATTTGCAAAGTTTTCGCGGTACTGATTCTTTTACTATCATCATCATCAGTCAAGATTCCGTGTTGGCCTAGTGGGTGATACTCCGATTTCTGATCCGGAGGTCGTGGGTTCGAACCCGGTCGTGCAACAATGGATTTTTCCACTCGAAAAATTTATGTGCGCATTAACACGTGCTCAAAACGGTGAAGGAAAACATCGTGAGGAAACAGGCATTTCCTAAAACCAAAAAAAAATTCGAAGGCATGTGCCAACAATTAGTGTTCCAGTAAGCGCGACGGGCTAGCAACCTGTCACATGGAATGCTTACTACTTGCAAAACGCGGGCATAAACCAAATGTAATGTTTGGACGTGCCTCTGACTACCCCCTACTTGGTATCCTCCAAGATCTACTCACTGAGTATGTATCTGAGGATGTCTACCATGGGGAAGACAGTCGTGAGCGTGTTTGTTTTTTTATCATCAGTCTGCCGCCATTGCCATTTCACCTTGATCATTTTAATCAATTATGCGAAAAATCAGCATGTCCTCAAAAGAGGTTAAATTACATTCTATGCAAAGTGCTTTTACAAACTATATCAGATCCGATACATTCTCTTATGTCTAGCTGACATTTACAAGCTTATACATAAAGGTTAGCTGGAAGAAAATGCTAATTAGCATTAAGTTGGCCTATGTACTAATTTTATCTTGTGCAATAAGCATTTTCTATAGATCAAGGTAACTAAAGCTGGCCACTAGTCTAAACCAGGGTGACCAACAAGGAACTAGTAGCACCATGAAAGAAATCCCTTGTTAATAAAACCGAAAGATTAATTATAACGATATCGAATTCTAAGAATCCACAACTTTGTAGGTACTGGAGAATTTAATTTAAAAATTCCGAAGTTTAACGAGACAGGTAAACTGAACTGCTAAGCGGGTTATGAATTCCCCCCGCATGGAGCTAGTTTTGGGAATTTTTCCCGACTCACGCAAACTTTATGGTTGATCCTGCACGCCCGGCTACCCCTATCCATACCCCAGGCTTATACTTACACCTTGTACACGAGTTTTTAGGGTTATCGATTCTTCTGCAAAACCGTCGACAAAATGTCAAATGTTTTGACAAACTCATTGGTGGGGGAGAAGCTGGTTGAGACGAACCCGCAGTTTTGTTACAGTCTTGGCTTGAAAGTGTTCAGGTTTTTCAGCAGGAACAAGCTGCATCACAGGCTGCGGGTTCCAATTTTATTACAATTGTAAGTTCATAATATCTCGTAATTCCTTGTAGCAATGGCAAAGTTTATACAGATATTTTTAGAGAAACGATATGTCATCGATTCACTACTGTTATATGAACCCGGAGTAAGATTGACTAACAAACACACGCACAATTCACATATTAATATATGACTAGAATTTTCAGCAACTCTCAGTAAATCTGATTCCGATAGAATCTTGTGCTTAGGGCATACAAATGGCTCATCTGCCGTCGTTGCCCTGTATTTTGTTAGTAGTTTTAGTGCGTAAATCAAAATGTCGGGGTCAAGGACTCCTACCCAGAGATAACGTTATTTATTGGTGAAAAACAGAGGTAAACAACCAAATTATTTATTCACAAGAAAAATAGGTGGCCATTATTTCACCCTCTACTATTTCGGAAAGAAACGTTTTATTGAGCGCAGGTAATTTTACTGTTTGCGAAACAGCTAACACTGTGCTTGAGATAGAACATCATAATAAAAAAAGGAAAGAAGATCTGCTGAATTTATAATCTCGTCTTATATTTAGGTTTCTTCTGCTACATTTCCGCCAGATTACGTCGTGAATTGACGGTCACCGTGATCATGAAACTTTGGCTTAAGTTTTACGCACACGTTAATCTATTTTATGTAGAGTTCACGGAAACGCCAATTTCTCAAGCTCGGGAGTTCCTTCGTCATTTTTAATTGTTCATAAATCACATACCAGTTAAAATTAAGATCCCATTTGGCAAATTTTACGATAGAAGTTTGAGGAACAGCTTAAAAGACGCGTGTGTTGAGTTGCGTCACTGGTTGTAAGATTTATACTGTTCATATACAGCTAAATTAATATCAGTTGGGTCCACTACCTATATACTAAACACCAATTAACAGTTTTATCATTTGGAAAAAAATGAACTATACCTAGTACGTAGTATATACGTAATTGTTTTGCAATTTTATAATGGTTTTTAAGAAAATGTGTCAGATAATTTCTAGATGTATCTCCAGAAATTATCTACCATTAAATTTTCTCCTATGAAATATTGTATTTAAAAAAAACGGCCAAGTGCGTGTCCGGCCCACGACCTATCCAACGACACCCCTCATTATGAGACGAGGAAAAAATCATCTCTACTTTACGTGTGAGGGATGTACCCTAAAAGTTTTTATTTCATCATTTTGATGGCGTGGTTAATATGTATACCCATGTCAAATTACAGCTTTCTAGTACTAAGAGTCTCTGAGCTAAGCCGAGCGTCTGACGGACGGATATGGCGAAACTATAAGGCTTTGGTTGACTACGGAATCCTAAAAAGGTTTTTACCCGCAACCTAAGGATCCGGTTTGAGTATTTGGTTGGAGTAAGAAGTTATCTTGTCTGTTTTAGTAATATTAAATAAAAAATCTTAAATTTTATCGACATACGCCACTAGAGGTAAATGCAGAAGACGAAATAATAGTTTATTGTGTTTTTAAGTAACATAACTTATTAATATGAAGAGGGTAGCTATGTTAAATTATTTTGCCAGCTGAGTGAGCTGGCTCTTGGGTAAGCTGCGTCTGTAATTCGAGTTTCGCGAAAACGTGCATTTCCGTCGAATAGTGAACAGTTTTGTCGAATTCGAATGTTGATGCGATTCGGGCTATTTAGGCTACGTGAAAATGAGGTGCATTGTCAGATTACATTTACGTATTTGGTATCCACGTGGTGTTGGATTAAGTACATTGACGTGGGAAACTGATGATGGAGAGTGAAACGGCAGACCCGATTGTCATTTAATAATTTGTTTTATAGTTTTTTTTCTTTTTGCGACATCTAGAATCTTTATTAGATAGGTAGACGTCACATATCACTACGGGACGCTGCAATACATGACGGAAAAAATCGTGGTTTTTATATATCTTGTAAAAAAATAACTCGTATTTATTTTGAACCAAAATAGACAACATTTGAAGATCCCTTTTCGACATTTCAAGTACGGTCTCACAAATTATCACGTTTGTTATTTAAGTAGCTTTAAACTATCGTCGAAGAAGTAAAAAAAAATAAGTTTTGCTACCTCTTTGGCATACTAACTACAACGAGTTTTCAAGAATAAAAATGAATGGACATATTTCATTTATAGTTTACATATCTCAATTGAAATCAGATAGATCTCGCATACAGGTACATTTCTAGTAAAATATTTGTATTTTCTTGTAATTCAAGCTAGCCTTTTACGTCAGGTAAGTTTACCTGCAATATGAAGGGATACTTGAGTTTGCTTGAGGCTTTTTGTGTGTAAGAAAGCGTACCATGCTACTTTGCTTTAGAATGCGTGGGTATTTTTGTAAATGGGTCACTTTGGTAGACTTCAGAGCTGGTTAGTTTCATCTTCAGTCAATTGCATTAGTTTTTTCTAGCAAAATAACGACTACTTTTTCTCATTTAAAAATAGTGTTTCAATCAATGACTATTTTTATACCAATTCATTGCATATTATAAATTAAAAACTGTTATATTTTATAATTATGTATTATTTATTATTTTTTCGACCAGATCACGAGTTAAAGTTGATTCTTATATATTGCCCGTTGTATTTTATTACAAGCTAAATTTTATTTCAATCTTATATATATATTGATGTTTGGCAAAAAAGCATACCCACCTGATTTGAAGCAGTTACCGTCGCCTTTTATCATATGCAACAGCTGAGTAATTGCTGATACTCCGAAGGACCCTCTTTAATTTTTTTTAGAAGCTGTCAATTTTTTTTCGTTTAATCGTCAGCCATCAGCAGTATACAGGTATAGATTGCAAAACGCTGTGACAGCCACTTATAAAACTGATGCAAAAAAAACAGCAAGCATTCTTCATAAAACATGTGCATGTCCCAAGCTCGTTACTCATAAAAGCTTTAAACGTTAATCGGGACAAAACTGATGTTAACACTCAAACAACTTTAATTGGTCAATTGTGTTAAAATGGACACACGCAGTCACTACCTGCCTATTAACAAACTTTTGAACATGTTTTATTTTTAGGTAGCATTGTTTTAGTTATATTAAAATGTAAAATTGGGTTCAAATTTAAACCTGGACCAGACATTAAATACCTTTGATCTTGATACTTGAAGTTATGGTTCAAATGATCCTAAAATAAAATAATAAAACAGTTAAAAAACTTAGAGATACCAAGCAGAAGATAACCTTTAGAAACTTTTGACGAGTGAATTTTAAAGTTTATCATTGGTTCGTCAGCTTATCAGTTTTAGCTCTCTGACCGCATCAAATATAAAGTTCCCATCGAAATATCATTGTGTCAATAAACGTTGTCACGATGACTACAGGTGTTCACTCCCAAACCCCTAACATTCATTTAATACAAATAGCTTGTAAATATTAAATCATCGCGGCCACAACTACGCTTTAATCATAAAACGAATTGTTGCTTTAGGGATTGAAATTTCCCTTTTGTATCTGGTTACGGTGTTAAACAAAATCAGAAAATCTGAACTAAATTTATTACAAAATTCAGACCGCATCTAATTCCATGATTAGGTAAATAGCGGTGATCGGGATTTTTTCCATATTATTTATGTTCCAAAATCACCTAGGTACTTATTAAAAAAAATATTAGTAGAAGACTAAGGTATGTATGATTTGTGGGACCCAAATTATACAGGGATTTTCAGAAATTAAATCACGCAAATGGTTTTGGACCATAATTTCTGCGACCCATCGACTGTTTTTTTAAATTTATTTATACTGGTTGTTTGTAATATATAGACGTGCCTCTGACTGTCCCCTACTTGGTATCTTCAACTATCTACTCACTGAGTATGACAATCATGGGAAATACAGTCGTAAGCATATTTTTTTTGTTTTCAACTACAAAATCAGATTTTGTAGTTGAAAACAAAAAAAATATGTCAAAATATGTCAAAATTCCATAAGTTGCAGATGAATAGTTGGTTTTCCATTTGGTTTGATGGTGGTAATCATGACCGCCAAGATTTTGTCGTGATTTAAAAAAGTCCTGTAAATCCTATATCAACCGACTGATAAATAAAACCTTCCGTTTATTGTGAGGCTAACCATGGCAGATCGACTATAGAGCTGTTGTTATAAAAACAAAACCTAAAATAGATATCCAATAAAGCGAAATCCTACAAAGCAAATCCAATTCTTGAACCAATCAGTTGTGGTGTGTTGGCAGTAAAATATGTATTTTCAGCAGAATATTAGACTCACTGCTGCGGATTTTATAGTATTCCGGTAGGATTAAACGCAATCTCCTTTTGTCTGTCTGCCATTGCAGGTTATGTTTGGAAACATCACTTAGGCGTGTAGAAGAAACAACCAGTGATGACGATTCAGTTTGTATAGATCTACAAGATTCAAAACTATTCACATTTGAATAAATATTATATGGGTATGAACTTAAAAAAAAAACACCTAGTAACCACGAATGAATTTGGACAGATAGTTACCTACAAGATTTAAAAATATTTCTCATCGGAATATGTATGTTAAAAAATTTGGCACCGGATATTCGTACATTATTATCCTAGATACAAATTGTCCCAAATTTTCCAATACCAGATAAACAATAACAGTTACTCAAGGAAACTTTTCAGTGCTCGTATCGTTTACACAATTTGCAGACGGGAAACAAACGCGAAAACTTGATAGTCGTATTTGTTGAAATTGGCCTTTAACCTTTTTGCGACATGGCCACGAAAAATTCGCTGACGGGTTGCGAAATTAGCGCTCGGATTCTCCCTGTGCTGTTATTGTTGAAAATAGAACAAGTAGAAAAGCGATTATAAGCCGGCTCTGGACTTGCCGTATCGGCCAAGTCAGGTATCGGAAATCAGGGTACTGACTACCCTGATTTCCGGAGGTCGTTGGTTCGAAACCAGCTGTGCGCCAATGGATTTTACCACTCGAAATATTTATGTGCATATATAATATGTGTTCAAAACGATGAAGGAAACCAGTTAACCTAAAACCAAAAATCCGAAGGGTATAATATGGGCTTGCTACATGCCACGTGGAATGCTAACTACTTGTAAAACGTGGTCATATGCCATATGTAATTTTAAGACGCCTCTGACTATCTTCTACTTAACCTTAAAGATCTACGCACTGAGTACGTATCTGAGTATGTATTTTTTATCTTTCGCGGTAAGTTAAATAAATAATTTTGCGGTCGACTCAATCGTCAACCCGAAGTCAAAATTCAATCAATCGCATCTATGACCACAGCTGCAACACAACCGAAAAGTCTGAAAAAAAAAAAAAAAAAAAACATAGTAAAGATCCGTATAAATCTTATAATTTTATATCTAAGGATGCTCAAAGGGGGAATACATCGTAGCGAGTATGTTTTTTTTGGATTTGCGGATGCAGGCCGGTGTGGCTATCTAATTAACTATTGGTCAATAGCTGTCAAAGTCGGCCTTGTCGATTTTGATTTCGTAATTAGCAAGTACCGAGTACAATTCATCAGCGTGATCAAACGACGCCGACGTCATTTTGTGTCATTTGCCCATTTTTCTGTATTATATCTAGCGATAAGAATGGATTAATCCATTGTTCATAAGTTAGATATCCTTTTGCTTTATGAAATATCTCGTCCGGAAAAATACTACCACCTAACCTGTTTCTTGCAGAGATTTGCAGAAGATTCAGCATGCATATTTATATGTGTGCTTCGGTTTCCACCAGTCGTAAATGGACGGACATTACTTGGTCAGATTCACTGTATAAATATTTGTAAAAGTGCCGACTGTTTGATTGCCAATGAATATTTCCCTGTTTCATTAATCGGGGAATACAAAAATGCCGACGCCACCGCGGCTGCTTATACCCACAACGTTATCATTGTTTCCATTTTATTTACTTGTACCTCATACCTACCACTTGTTATATTTTTATTTATTGTCAATTTGTGAAAATTGTTTTTCTGTTGACGCCGGATCTATGTAGATTATCTTTTTTTGTATGCGAGCGTTTATTATGAAAGCATTCGTACGATATTGTTTTATCGTTGTTTGTTTATCTGTTTGCGATGAGTATATAAAAATTGTTCTTTTCGATACGTTTATTGAACTTCTAGAGGTTCATTCCACCAGTCGCCGGATAAAGTGAATGTAAAACTTTTTGATAGAAGGCCTTTTTGTTGTCTTTTGTACATGAAAATGTAGGTATTTTAATGTTACGCACAGATTTTTTTCCAATTAACTTTTTTGAGAGACGTAGATTTTCAAGTTCATTTTCTGCGTGATAAAGCCCGAATCGAAGACAAACATAGCTCATAGAGATATAAATAAATAAAATAAATAATGCTAGACAGTTTCACACAGCCCAAAAGTAAGCAGAGTTTGTGTTATGACTATTAAACTCTTTATATATTTTTTTTGTAAATAAATACGTATTTTGTGGTGTTTTCTATGTATAATACATAGCACCCACACCCATACCCTAGACAAATAATTGCAGATCATACCAACAAACATTTGTACCGCGGCGGTTATCGAACTCGCAACCTTCTGCGTCTCCGGCAAGCCTTCGCCCACGGCACCATAGAGGTTGTCAAACAAATCGATTGATCATAAAGGAAGCGTTTATTTTGTATTTTTTGCAAAACTCATTTGTGAACCGGATGTTACGCATATTTTTATTCAAATGTTTTACATAGTTATACGAATATAGGTATGTTCTACTCTCTAGGCATCGCCTGCGTTTGTTTAATAAAGACATGTGGTTGAAAATAGAATCAGACAAGTGCCCGCGGCTTACGCCAATTATTGTAAGGAAGAGAATACACTTAATTGTCAGATTATAAACTCCGGTTATTATCTGACAATACAAGTTATATCTTTACATTTTGAAAACTCCTCACTTGTATACTATCAGAATATAAACTTTAGTGGCTGGATATTAGACAGAGACAGAGACAGAGTATATCAATTATTTTTTAAAATAAATGACAAAAGACAAACAAATTAACAATCTCTTATCTCAAATGCATACACCGTCTCCTAACATCGTGGAAACAAGTTGTCAACTGTCTGATTTTGTTAAAGCAAAACGGATCGAAAATACGTAACTTGATAATGGCGTTAATGAGATTATATGAGATCTAAAAACATTTTGCTTCTATATAAATCGACGCCTATAACCAATCAGAAAGGTATCTACCTCTACTGAATTCTGCCACAAAAGTGTTTTTATTCGCGTAATGCGCACGCACAATCGCGTTCGCGTTCGCGTTCGCGTCAGCACCTTTACACCGTATGACGCGTCATTGTGAAGTCACCACTTTTTTTTTTCATTTAGTTGGAGAGTATTTTAAAATAATTATGACTGAAGCTTAAGTTTAAGTTTAACGAAGACGCGTTGATGCGTTTTAAACCGCGCTTATCTGGTCAGTAAGATCTTTGTATTGTATCGAGCCATCAATCTGACTACTTGTCTTAGATTGATATACCATACGGATACGGATGGACTATATTTCCGGGCCAGACATACCTCTCCCAGATCCAATCACCAACCGTCTTGTGGGTGGTAAACAGACCTGGATTTTCCGGAATCTGATACTAACGATGGATGTACTGCGACGTAAAAAAATGTCGTTGAAATTGACGTCGTGTTTTCGTTCCCGTTGACGTTCGTTACATGACTCGTAATAAAAAAAAAACTAAAATTTATTTTTACGCATACGTCAGCATTCGTCTAGTCGAGTTGTCATGTGACTACGCTACGGATTCCCCGTTATTTTCCTTTATGTAAAATTGAGCTTTTAAGCACCAGATAATAAATTATCGCACACGCATTGTGAGATATGTTATATATCAAAATTGTTGAGAATTATGTTTTTAAACTTTATTTTCGCACCATTGATTATTAATGGCATATAATTGCTTGACAATTTAAGTTATCTATAATAATAATAATAATGCTGGATATTTATCACACAGCGTCATCTAGCCCCAAACTAAGCAGAGCTTATATTATGGGAACTAGTTGACTGATATACTACATATAGATATACTTTTTTTTTTAAACACATTGATATTATACATTGAAAACACCCAGACCCGAGACAAATACTTGCAGATGATACAAACATTTGTCTTGCGGCGGGAATCGAACCCGCAACCTTTTGAGTGTCAGTATAAACTGTATAAATAGTCGTTAGTAAAATAATTCGAGGTAGTTCGATTTAATTGTACTGCGATGAGATTACTGATATAATCTAATAATTTAGTTTTATGAGCTTTACAGCGATGATTATGTTATTGTCTCACAAGTTTATGCCTGTCTTTATTGAGCTTAAAGCTATACCACCCAAGTCGACACTTTAGCGATACAGCTGCAAAAAAAAAAACAGGATGTTGTCTCTGGCTGTATACCCGCATCCATATTACCACGATTCTGTATAGCTACTATCACGGTATAGACGAAATAGAGCATCTATACGATTCTAAATAATATGGACGCGGTGTAGACAATCCAGTAAAGTCATTAAATTTAATTAAACTAGTGTACATTGGAATGAAAAACCAATCGATTACAGTACATACATTCAATTGAATGATTTTTCTGTCCTACTAATCACAATGTGAAAGCAGCACATTATTTTGCCCAACATAAATTTATCAAAGCACTTTGGCGTTCATACCAACGAACTAGTCGCGGTATTCTATTTTTATTCCTAGAGCTAAATTCTATCAGCAGGATGGATGGGATATTTTAATAGGCAAACATTTTAAATATTTTCGGGTGCGTCATCGCGATGCGTCTCATTATGTCTAAGGCGTTTGATAAACGAGCGTATTGGAAAACGTGGGCACGCCTTACACGTCACGTTGACGGAATATAAATGAGTTTTATATCGTCTGTTCACACCTAGCCTGTTCTCAACTCTCAGATCGGTTATCAGGAACAACGAACGTCTAAACGTCCACTTGTTTAGTTCCTTTGTACATTTTGCAACAACCAACTTAGACGGCTAGTTGAAATGTTTGGCATCTCTCCAACGCTGTAAATTAACGCCCTTTTTCATTGTTTACAGGTAAATCACCCATGTCTTTGGAAGCGGAAATTTCAAGATACGTGGCCGTCGCAACGCCGAGACTGCATTTATTTAGGGTTTTGTTTTGTTTTGTTTTGTTACTGTCGTGAGGAACTAACAAAACAAAATGTATTGATATATCAATGTCTGCATATGGTCCTACTGAATGTGATTGAAGTGTGATAGAGAAGAGTCGGTGTAATAAACGTCCGTGTAGAATGTCACTGTAGTAGTTTTTATTTTAAAATTACTGATAACATTGTGTAATTCATAAAACGTAGTTTTATTCTTAAAATTATAATAGTAGAGTTGTAATAGTAGTTTAGATAGTTCAAATTAAATCTGTAATTACATTAAAAGCTGACGTTGCAAGTTTTTAGTTAGTAACTATTGCCAAAGTTGAATGTAACATGTACGTAGTCATAGCTGGCTCAAGTGGTTTTGGCATGCGGACGGGCGGGCGTCTGCTCAACTTAATAAGGCCGCACCTTAACCGGCTTAAACCTCAGGCTTGAGCGCAACTCGTAATGAATCGGAACTAGGGGTTGATAGGTGAAAGAACAAAAAAGCCGGAACTGAAATGGAAAAGTGCCATTCAGCTAATTCGCTGAGCTATTCAGTTGGATAAATCGGGTGAAAATACTAGATTTTGGTAGTTATTTCATTTTTCTTTGAACTGCGAATAATTTGTACTTTTCTAAAAGCTGAGAAAAAAATATCAAAACGAAAATTGCACAATTTATACTCATTATACTTCTTTAAAAATATAAATAGAGATAATTAAAAAAAAGTCCGGCTAAATCCAAAACATTTGGCAACCCTGCTGAAATCTGATCTGCGTTGCCCTAACATGTTTTTAATTGTTCAAGTATTGTTTAAACGATTTCACGTACGCGAGCTGAAAAATTAAGTTTGAGTTTTATTGCTGCCAGAAATATTTTACAAGTAAACTGTAAACGTCAATTATATTCACTATATCTCCTTTTGAGAAATATCAAAGTATATGAAAGCGGAAAGCGACAGTTTAGGGATTATAAAAAAAAAACGACAAAACAATTCAAATGTCTTATTTTTTAATGGTAGAATATTGATAAAGTATGAAGCACCCAGGGATGTTATATATTAAGTAAAGTTATCAGCCATTATTGTTTACGTTTACGTTCAACCAATTTCGAAAGACCGTAGCGTCAAAGCATCCATCTGACTTCATATGAAAACAATAATGGCCAATCTCCGGCGGCAATTAAGACTGTCCGGCACATGGACGAATGGTGCTCTTCAATCAACGAATCAATCTACATTCGTAGGGGACGCCATTTGCTGGCGACAGCTTAACAAATTTATCGCGATAGATCGAAGGTAATATTCAAATTTCAAGCCCTTTGTTCGGTTCTAAAGTACTGGGGAAATGGTAAGCGGTGGGCTTTATCTTAACAAAAATACATTTTAAATACTTATACAGAATGTAACAAAAACCTCGACCGTGAAGAGTATTAATGTATCATTAAGCGATTACGTAGGTATTTTTCCGCGATGGAAGATAAATGTCAGTGAATTTAATCAATCCGAAAAAAGTTGCACAATTTCAGATGTAATAGTGTCTTTGACAGTTGTCTCTTGTGACAAATTGGTACCGAGTGTGATCAAGTGTATCAAATCAGTCAGAAGTGATGTTAGTAGTGATTTTAGTTAAATGAATACATAAATTTAATATCGCTTTCTTTGAAACTTACTATGTCTGTGTATTTAACCTTAGCCTTACCTATTAGATTGGAGCAAGTTCTGAAGATTGGAAATGAGAATATGTTATTTTACGTGATGCAATAAGAAAGAACAAACAAACACGTTCACGACTGCCTTCACCATGGTGGACATCCTCAGATACATACTCAGTGAGTAGATCGTTGAGGGTAATAGGGGGTAGTCAGAGGCACGTCCAAACATTACATTTGGTACATGCCCGCGTTTTGCAAGTTAGCATTCCACGTGACAGGTTGCAAGCTATCGCCGCTTATTGGAACACTAACTGTTCTGCAAATTTTTAGTTCTAGGCCATGCGGGGTTCGAACCAACACATCAAATTTCGGAAAGAAGTTTCCGAAATTCAATCTTTACGAGTGTACAGGAATTAAAAGTTTACTCAAGTTTCACTAGCATTTAAAATACATATAGTTAGGTAAGTACTTGAATATACAGCCACGGTCGTTATTTGTGTACCAACATAAATCCAAAAATCTTACTGAGAATAGGCTCCAGTTGGTTCAAGATCAAATTAACATTTAGAAAGCACTCACCACACACGCTTCAACGCTTCACCGCATAATTATGACATTAAATATTTCCTGCCATTATAACGTCCTCATTGTGAGAGTACAGCCATAACGTCAATTTTATAGATTTGCTGACGGTAAAGCTGACTAGAGTAAAAATACACTTAGCTTTTATTGAATAATTTCTAAGTATCAGATGGACGGTAAAAAAACACATCATACGATAGTTACAAAAAAACACGTCAGACATGAAATTGTATGAAAACGAGCAGTTCTATTCACACGAGCCACTCGTGCAATCACTTCAAGCCAATATGTGGACGAAACCGACCTTAACACAGCCGCATCTCAGCAAGCGTGCTTTCTGCTTCTTCACTTCACTTCTGCGGTTCAGCTGTCTGTGGTCTGTCACTGGAAAAAACACAACTAAATTCTAATTGGTGGTGTCACAACAACAAGGCATCACCAGCGAAACCATTCTGACACGACCACTGCCCAGCGTAATTTTTGCAGCTAGATAGATAGATGGATAGATAGATAGATAGATAGATACATAGATAGATAAACTCTTTATTGTGCACCAATTTACAGTACAAGACACAGAAACATAATAAAAGAACAAAATAACAAAATAAACGCACAATGGGTGATCTTATCGCTGAAGGCGATTTCTTCCAGACAACCTTAGGACGCAACTAATATGGGCATCAAATTAAAAGTTTACTGTAGAACGTTTTTAGGTAAAAATAGACTTGATTTTTTCTTATCAAATAAGAATTTGAAAAGCATCTAGCGAAAAGAAACTGCGATCGATCCGTTGTTAATTTTCAAATGAATGAATGACTTTCTTTTGAAAAACAATTAAAATGTTATTAAACTAAATTTCGGTTTGAAATAAAACCAGGTGATAACGACTGTGCAGAAAGACACGCTGAGCTTTAATGAATCAAGTGCTAGAACCTAGGTTTACATTAGCCAGTAAATGCTTACTCTAGATTTTTACGAAGCTCGTTCGGTATGAACGAAGATAAAAGTAATTTGCTGAGCAAGGTCTCGGCTAGAACGACGGTTTTGTGCGTGGGTCCGCTACCAAATGGGTCTATAGTAAGAGACAATATAACTAGGTAGGTACCTAAAATTGTACGTTTATAAAAAAATAAAGAAAGAAACATGTAGAAAAGACTAGCTCGCGTGTGTTAATTGAATATTCATACGGAAAAGGAAATCTGAAACTGTAAAAAATATAGGATTATCATGGCTCCCAGGGGCAGTCCGTCAACACATATTGCGCATATTTTTCCATCCCTTTTGTTTTCTTTTATTCAGTATTTCTACGCCTTCTCGCGTTATACTTTTTTGTAAGCGAAAGTCACAATACCCAAACTATTTACATAATTCTGCTTTGTTTCTAGGGAAGGAAAAACATGTAGTTACTTTTTTTAGTTATTATAAATATGGATAATCCAATGCATTTACCATATAACCATTTGTAATCTCACGATCTACGTCCTGAATACCGCTAGAGCTGAGGATGCCCATTATGGGTATAACGTGCGTGTGTTGGTTTTTGTTGTAGCCATAACTCAGCATTTTATATAAATTTCAGTCTAATCTTTGTTTCTTTACTTTAGATTTATATTAGATACCTATGCAATCAACATTCTCATCATTATAATCTAGTGTATGACGTAATGGATTGGTGATAGTGATTGATTCATACTTATGAAAGAAATGCCGAAAATATGTTCGAAAATTAATAAAAACGGCTGACTTCAAAGGCAAACTGCGTCCATTTATTTCCGATCTCGATACACTTTACCGATTGGTCCGTATAACGAGCTGATAATTTATTGATCTGATTCTGCTAAGAAAAATATTGGCAATATAACCCACGTTATAGAGAAAGGCACCTTATCCCTGAAGGTTTAAGTCATTATTGTTTACGAACTAAATCTAAATATCGTCCATTATTTGCTAGCAGTGCCGCTTGAGTAACAAGCTGCAACTTGTCATTCTAAAAATGCACTAGACATGTTACTCTCACAGGTGCGATGTAGCGGCCATTTACGGGTTCTGTTATTTTGCAGCTGAACACTAAGAACTGATATTGCCATAGAAATTAATAGTGATATATATCGTAATAACGCAAAGCTATACACACTACGCCTTTTAACTGATCTAGGTCGGCTATATTAGTATTTTCGAAACTAAATAACTCGTAATTATTGCAAGTGAGTGTGGATGTGACAGTGGAAAATGAAGATTTGAGGACAGGCACTCATAAATTAGTTTTATTTTAAATACTGTGTTCGCTTTTAGTCGAAGAAAACTAGCTACTTGTGTTCTAATTATATCCAATAGAATCAAGAACTAAAATAACGAATCTCGACGAGAATCGAAATAGATTTAATACGTCGATGCACAACTGATTTATGGATGTACGATTAAATCAAAGATAATAAATTGTATTCTATAATGCACTTTCAGCCCCGCTACTAATTGCATAATGCAATTAGTTGTATAAATTATGAACTTTAATCATTTTGAACAGGTTACTAAAATATCTCGCAATAAGATTTTACCATATATGATGATGATATGTAACAAAAACCATAAAATATTTGTAATGAAAAAATAAAGTTTTTTGAATGCTTAAATAATGCTTAAATAATTGTGGTAAATAAAATGAAGCAGTTATCTGAAACAATTTTTCAAAACGTTGCCAGCTTTGAAGGACTATTTTAAAATTTCAAGGCATGCCCCTTATATTCATGTTTCTAAAAAAATGCAAATTGATGATTGATTATGTAGATTTCAAGATAAAAGTATTTTTTATCTCTATAAATACTTCACACTGTTTTGACATATCTTTGAGACAAGCGATAGCCGCCAAGGTTGGCTAAGGCATTTTTACACAGCATCTGTTTTTTTTTAATTCAATGAGTGATTTGCGTAGACGACGGCTTGACAAGTTTTAAATTATATATAATTATATTCAACAGTTGACAGAGTAGGTATGATTTTTATTTAGGTACTTTATTTAATTATAGGTTCCTTCTTATTTACTAGGAAAATTCCAACCTTAGTAACTTGATTTAAGACTTGATTTGTATGTCCGAAATGGGCAAGCTATTGAAACTTTTTATAAAACAAAACCACCTTTATACACAGTTTTTGCACTAAATATTTACAAAAATAACCGGTTCTAAAAAAAAATAACGGGCTCGAACTTACGACCTCCGGATCGGAAGTCGAGGTACCGCATACTATTAACACTCCTTTCATATTAATTAACTAGATACAAAAAATAAATTAATAATTCTGAAAATGATGATCTATCTATCTAAATTTAAATTCGAAAACTGCCTATGTCGGGGTAAACTGCGGTCAAGTAGCCTTCCGTGGGTAAGTGGCAACCGGGAAGCCATTCAATCTTGAATGACACTCAAAAATTCTTTCACATAAGGCTTTTTTTACAGGCTTTGGTCACATTTCTTGAGAACCATAACCGCAGTCTAATCTTTTCCTTGTTACTTAATGGGGAGTTTACAATGAGTTATTCTCGGACTTAGCTTTTGTGCCATAACAGGTTTTGAGTAAAATTATGAATACTTACTGCATAGATAAATACCCCAGGTATTAAGATAATTATTATATTATTATAAAAAAAATACCTGGGTCTTATTTGAATGCCAAGATGATGTCTTCTTTTCGTTTTCTATTTTCTTTTCATTCATAAAAATGTTTGGAATACCTCCTATATACTAGGGATTCGCAAGGATTTATTCCCTGAGTATATTTTTCTGAGAATTTCCATCAAGGGGTATACAGTCGTGAGCGTGTTGTATTCACGTTACTGATTTAGGGTCTTACTCGTAGCGATTGTTTATCAGTTGAAACACTGCTTTGTCGTTATTACTTATGGTGGGTAATTATTAGAAGTAATTTTCTTAAAATAATAAAAAAAAACAAAAAAACAATTTTGATTGTAATTTTGAGCTATTTTGAGAGAAGTTTAATTGAATATTATTATTTTTTTAAGGAAAATTACGTTTATTTTTTCGTAAATGTTAAAACTGCTATTTTGACATGAGTTAAAGTAACTAAGTATGTACCTACCTACCTATTGGTTGTTAAAAGGATATTGAAGATCAAAAAAATATATATTCCCTTACCTGGATGTATAGAACGGAATAAAACATATCTAAGTGTCATGTGGTCTGGTCTTGTGTGCAGAATGGAATAGCCGAAAATACCTATGAACGGTACGTATGAAGTATGTTACAGCGATAGATAGATAGACTCTTTATTGCCAACAAAGAAACTCTATTATAAAGAAAAATACAAAACACAGGAATTTATTAACATACATGGTACAATGGGCGGTCTTATGGCTAAAAACGGTCTCTCGCAGACAACCTTTGTGGCAGTGATGTGCTTGAGTTTGAATGTTCTACGTCGCGATGTATCGAAATATATAAAATTAAATGCTTTTAATATGTTTCGACTACTTAACACAGTCCCATTCTGTTACTAAAATAGTTCACTTCATCCTAATGTTGCCTGGAAGAAATCACTCTCAGCTTTTTATCTAAGCCCTACATAAACTCAACTTTCTTTATAACCAATAACTCAAATCCAAAAATAGTCGTTTAGAACAAAATAAAAATTCCACGGCATCCGTTAACCCCTCACCAGTCCTTTGCGGCGTCGTCCGCGTCCTTTCAATTCTTGATGGCCCTCAAGAGTACTCCGCGGTCCAACAAGCATGCGGGCTTATTCTGTCCGCTTGTATCAGCTATTTGCGGCAGAGTGCGTAACAGATAGCTCACTGCTAGCATGCAAATTATTTTCAAATTAAATCTTAATATTTTAAAACGACAAGGTGTACTCCATCCGTATTCTCATCGTAACTCTATCTTAGATTCAAAGACTGGCTAGATAGATCGATCGAAAGCTCGATACATCGACCTTACTTATTTCAATACATAAGTTCTTATAACATATATAAAAATCCGTGACGAATTTGAATAAAATTTCAGACAGGTTGCGTGACCTAAAATTTTATATACTTAGGTTACTTTTTATCCGGGTACCACGTGGCCGAAGCCGTTTATAGCGATACTTAAATTAACTTTAATTTAATTTTACTCTTTAAGTTTATTTATTAAACACTCAAATAAAATAAATATTATTTGTCACAATGAAATCATGTTAGTTATAAAAGGGACTTAAGTATATCATTAAACCTACCTACTTAAAATATGTAGTAAATTATGTTAATATGTAAGATCGGTGTAAATTCACGTACTTTTTTAGTCAACGTTTTTATAAGATCCTCGGCATTATAATGAATAAAAATCTATTGACTTTGACTTTGAATACCTATACTATATACTTTTTAAGTAAACATTTTAGGTAGTGTAAATAAAACTGAGCTGGCTGTTTTCTTCTCAGCTTATTTGTGTGGCATCCTACGTCGGATTCAACCTCATTAACGGTTTACGAAGCGCTCTAGATGCGTAATAATATTTTTAATGACGGTTAGAGAACTGAAACAACGGTTTCAGATGGGACTATGATTGCAGCATTATGGTTTCAAAGGTTCCAAGCATTGATTCTGTTTCAAAATTGTTTTGTTATGGACTTACAAGAAATCGTTTTGTGGTTTTTAGGTAAAAAATATAAACTCTCTGCATAAAAATAACATTAATTACTAAGTGCTTACTGAAAGCTCAATAATAAGTGGACGTGACTGGGCTGCATTACGAGGGTGATTCTGCAGCAGTGACGACTTGATTCCGCGGCTAAGTCGCAGTTCCCCAATGTATCGTGAGATGGCGTTGATTTCAATTTTTACGAATATTTATTTTATTGTTTTAGTAACGGCAAACAGTCATTATATTAAGTTATAAGTTAAATACTGAAGAATTGTCACGTAAATAAATGACCCACATCATCATCTATATATTCTGGTTTAGTTTTGGGAAAATATGAATGCTTCAGGAGAATACGATGTCGTTTCTGTAAAAAATAAAGCGTATAAAATTTCCTTAATAACAAGATTAAAAGCTCAAAACTTCTAAAGTTTTCAACTTTTCTGCTTTATCTTGCAATTAGTTAATTGCAATTAAGCAGAAAACTTTGCATGCATTCGTTAGCTGAACTTATAATTTCTCAACGTTAAGCGTGTGCGTGAAGTTATTTTAAATCAAAAGTAACTCTAACTAACTTAATTGAGTTGATATCAATCGTAAATAAAATAAGTTATTTATGACCTAGTAGATAAAACTTATACAAGCCGTAAAAAAGCCTGACTATAAGACGTGCCCTCTATGCAGTAAAGCATCATGGAATGGTAATGTTTGATTACTTGAAGAGCACTGATGGTTTGGTGGCTAGTGGCCTCGACTCTGAACCTACAACCACACATAGATCCCGTAATATAATAATGCTTTTTTCCACTTAAAAAAAAATGTACCAACATGCACTAACAAATGTCGATGGAAAACGTGGTGAGAAAACCCACATGACCCAAAAACAAATATTTAAAACGTGACTTTGTGTTAAAAGGAGTATCTGCGAAGCCAACTAAATCATTCCACCACATTGTTTCTTTCTCCAAGAGCAATAGGCTCTAGTCAAGGCCACCAGATATCAACTCGATCAGCCACTCTAGCAAAATAACAATGGGAACGCGACTATTGCAATAATTTTGCCATGCTTAGGAATTACCTAAACTTCTAACTTACAGGTAAAATGGGGATGTTTATGTGGAAAAGTGTCCTTTGTACATGTTTTTAAAATTGCTAATCTGTCCAATTGAAATGGCAATGGGAAATTGCCATTTTGTTAGTGTAATAAGGGGCCAGATCACTAACTTGACAATTATAATATTAATAATGCTGGACATTATTCACGCTACATCTCGCCCCAAATTAGGCAGCGCTTGTGTTATCAGAACCACATGACTGTATTTTTTTTTTGTAAATACATAACTATACATAGAAAACACCCAGACCCGAGACAAATATTTGATACAATGTATGAGTTAAGTGGTTTTTATTATTATTTATTCCAGATTTCTTTTATGGTTTATGGAAACCCACTTCTACCTGCCAAATGTTAATTTATCCATTATCTGACATAAATTTAATAAAGTGGCCGTCAGCGGTGAATTATTCAGAGTCGCCGCCGGGATGTTATACATTATTTATGATGATGACACGTCGCGGAGTTGTCTATACACGTCGTGTCATCTATCTTTGGTCTGCGGTTTTGCATCTTACTCACGTACTTGCAATATTGAAGGACTCTTCATACGGGAACAATTTCGGTGTGTCATGTCAAAGCACCTGGTTTTAGGGGATTAGGTACATTTTGTACATAAAATCCGACAAGCCAGTAAACTAAAAAATCCCGGTAAATATAGCCGGATAGGAAGAAATAATTCTAACCGAATATTACAATAGGATCCCAAAAATAGTAGCGTAAGTAGTAGTACCGGCTTTTTTTCACAGTGAATGTTTCTTATTAAAACATTAATAAGACGATCAACTAAGCTACTATTTCTGAAAAACGCACTTTGATTAAAGTATTAAATAGAAATAAGACCAACCAGATAGTTAGCTGTTACTGCCGGCTGGTGTCATCTGTTAGAACTGGGATCTAGACAAATACCTTACGCTTAGTTTTCCTTTCACGCTAATCCAAATTTGTTAAGGTAAAACTTAACAGTGCGTGACATTTCCACAGCTAATGGCATTTCCAAGCGTTAACGCTTACAAAACCGTCAGCCATATCTCTTCGATGGATCAAACTCATAACTCCTAATATATTGACGACCAAGTTGGCGCGACGAGCGAGTAGGCTGAGCCACAAGAGGTGCTGGTTTGATTCTTGTTGCGGGACAAATGTTTGCATGTTCTGCAGATATTTGTTTCACGTCTGGATATTTAAGTACCATAGTACTCTTAGTTCCTGATAACCAAAATACAGGGAATCCTAGTATGGGGTCAGGAATATGTATTGTGATTGTTGGTAGTTTATATAAATCAAATTGTAGATTTAGGTTAGTGTAACATCAAGGTGGTAAATCAAAAACTATTTGTGTTTGAAATCCTGCCCTAAGGGCACAGCATTGCCTTATAGTATGTCAAAGAAGTTGTATATTTTATATTTCGCGGCAGAAAAGACAAGCTTTACAAAGCAGTGACTGAAAAGAATGAAAGTAGGTGTGTACAGGACCTCGCGAAGTATTTGAAGAATGACAAAAAACTTTTCATCTGTAATTTAATATCGTGACATGTGCTATCCAAGTTTGAAACAAAAGAACTAACAAGACACTTGTGTCCAGAACTCACGAGTCGTTACCGTGTTCTTGTGTCGCCTTCCTGCTATTTCATACCTGCGAATAGAACTGACATTTTATAAAAAACAAAAAAGAAACACGCTTACGACTTCCCCATGCTGGATATCCTCTGATGCATAATCAAAGCGTAGATCTTTGAAGATACCAAATAAGGGGTAGAATCACGTCCAAACATTACATTTGGTACCTAAATGTCCGCATTTTTGGAAGTACCTAAGTAGTTATGATTCCCCGTGACAGGTTGCCAGACTATCGCCGCTTATTGGAACACTAACAGATACTACATACCATCGAATTGGTTGTAGGGTTGCTGTTTTCCTCATGATGTTTTCCTTCACCATTCTGAGCACATGTTAAAGAGCACATATTTTTTTTATTTATACTTGTATCCTGTATCCTGTATGTCAAATAAACAATTTATCTAACTTTCTTACATTATAGTTGAGTACCAAGTGCTCATCTGTCAGAGTTATTTCAAGAATGGGCTTCATACCTACTCATTCCGATAAGTACCTAAACCAGATGGTATTTTGAATATTTGAAAATATCACTGTGACCATCATTAATCTTGAAGTGGGATAACCTATTTTCCTTTACAGCTAAATCCACTGCTTCACTTATCATCTATAGTAAATTATAATATATCTCTGTCAGAATTTCAGTCATAAACACTTTGCGTTCATTGGTATTTAATATGAAAAGCATTAACATTTCATTTTACAGCCGGACAAGACTTTATTAACAATATAGTGTTGGCACAAACGGTCCATTATTTCAGTTGTTATGATTGTAACAACGTGCTACGTTTGATTGGAAACATGTGCGCGCACTCTGCGCACACGCATAAAGTAAGTCACGTAACCAATACCTGCTTTGCAGATTTGCATTGCTAAAACAATGGCGCAGATATCGTATTGGAATATAGTTAGGTATCATAAAAATACATTTATTTAACTTCTGCTGATAAAGAAAAATAGTTTAATGTAAACTTGCCTTACGTGAGGTCGGCCGGCACAACATATTTTCTTCTTCCACACCTCTCTATCATCTTTCAACAAAATTAAATCAAATTATTTATTGTTTGTGAATTTAGGTAAGTGTTACATCAAGGTGGTAAATTAAAACTATTTGTATCACTAAATTCTGCCCTTAGGCTTACAGACAACGGTTGTCTGGAAGAGATCGCTTCAAAGTTATAAGACCGCCCATTGTACTTTATCAAGAGCATGTATTAGTTTATGGTGCACAATAAAGTCCTTAACGGTAATAAGCCGTATTTTCAATAATTCACTAGAGATTGTAGGTACTATTGGTATAAAATATATCTCATACCTAACTTAGAATATACGAAAGAAAGTAACAACTATGTAGGTATATTTCAAATTCCAATATGCGGCTTCTTGTCAATAGAAAATCTTTAAAGATTTGCGGTTTTTCTATTCTTCGCTAAAACGTACTTAACTATTGCCAGATCAATTTCATAATCCGAGAACTATATCAGACCTTGGTTCGTCTATAGATTTCCTCGATACGGATTTTATCACAAAGTGAAATTGTGTCCGGAACTCTGTTTTCACACAGGTAAGTAAAAAATACATGCATATTACCGATTATAAAATAACTAAACTATGACGAACTTTTATAATTAATATTATTGACACAAATAAATAAATCAGTGTTCAATATACTAGCTCATCCTTTGTACTGACCACACACAAGGATTCCCTGTATCGTGGTAATCAAGAACTAGGAGCACGCAGAACATAACCCAGACGCAGAACAAGCAAACATTTGTCACGGTGCGAGCTCGTTTCCGACAATTTATCAATAATTAATTGTTGTAATCATTAATAAAAATTAAAAACTACCACTAGATATTTTATCGATAGATAATCTATTAACTATCTACGTAAATCAACACCAAACCGTCAATTAATTACAGTAAACAAGTATTCAAACTTATAGAATGTACGTAATTTGAGTTATATAATCATATCCGATCGTCAGTGACGGGTTTGATTAATGATAATGATTTACGTTCTAGTTGTAATTAACTGACGTAAGCGGAAATAACTGTTGTCACAACTGTTTACAAAGCTACAAAATAGGCTTGTTAAGGGTTATTGGACACTAAATTAAATAACACTAAACCGGCATGCCCTTTTACCATAAATTCGAAGGCATGTGCCAACAGTTGGTGTTCCAATAAGCGGCGATGGGCTTGCAACCTGTCACGTGGAATGCTAACTTGCAAAACAGGGGCATGTACCAAATGTAATGTTTGGACGTGCCTCTGACTACTCCCTACTTGGTATCCTCAAAGATCTACTCACTAAGTATGTATCTGAGGATGTCGACCATGGGGAAGATAGTCGTGAGCGTGTTTATTTGTTTCTTTTTTAATTAAATTTAGAAAACGAAATCACATTACCAATATCACAATACAACCTGTATTGTTGTCATTGTTAAAAAATGATTTTTCTTTTTTTTCAACACTACATTGTTTTCAGTCATACATTTATGTTAGTATAAGGAGAACATACTAAGGAGAATATGTTAATATTTTACAACATTACCTAATAACATATTGCATAGCTATCTATGCGATAGGTAGACAAGCACGCAGGCCCTCACTAAAAAATAAATGACAATACGCGAGCTAAAAATAGGTAAGATCATTCGGTAAGAATTAAACGCAATGGTGTGTACTAAATATGTATAAAATAAAGACCTTTATCTTAATTAAGAATAAGCTTAATTTGCAAGCATATTTTTCAGTACATCTATCTGTTATTTTTTCCAAGGAGGATCGGCTTGAAGCTTACTAGTCCCATGTTTCTAAATCTCGAACTTTTTATAGCATTATCTTAAGCGCGCTTTTTTTCAATAGGTATTCTGATCTTTTATTCTAGCTAAAAATGAAGGATCACATCAATCTGATACCTAGATACTTTTACTGTACCTACCTATCTACTTACAGAACGTCACACTACGAGTCTCTTTTTCGATATGCACTATGTCATTGGAGTTCGTACAAATCTCATCACAACTTTGACGCAAATTGGCGTCATGAACCATTTCATCTATAAATAATTTTGTAGTTAATCTTGGCGTGTAACCAATCAGCTTGTCTTGTAAAGACAAATGATAACTCTTTGAGAAAACTAATCATCGTAAGGCGTCCGTTGCAAGGTAAGTCAGGCGTCACTTCATTTCCTTGGTTGTTTTGAATGACTGCATATTGATAGTGCAATGTCATTCGATGTTTGAATTGAAAATACAGAAGTATCTTCATTGATAATTTGATTTCCAACAAAACATTTGAAATGCAATCTTAACTAGTTATTATTTATTCTATGACAAACCAAACGATGCGGTCTAGGAAGGTTTCTCGATGGACCAATCATATTATTGTAAAGGTTTCGAGAAGTTGGCAGATGAAATGGCTTTAGATTGTTCGCCATGGTAGCCTTTTGGGAGGTTGGGAAGCCAAGTCAAGCAACTTTAAGCTGACAATGGAAATTTTAATAGTTACCTATTTAAAGCTTTCATGAAAAGCTTAAATTTAAACTTGTGTAGATATATCCAAATTGCGAATTAATTTGCCCTAGAGCACAAAATTACGACTCAAACGCTATTCTGATTTAGTAATGTACAGAACGAATTATTTAAATAGGTAGGCGGTTATTAAGGCCCATGATACATATATGATCAATAGCTAATTGACAAACTGACAACATAGCTGGCTGTGACGCAAGAGGTGCTAGTTCAATTCCCGTTGCGGGACAAATGTTTGAATGTTTGGCAGATATTCGCTGTGGTAACATGGTACTCATGATACCCACGACACAGGGAATCCTAATGTGATGTCCGGACTATGATTTCTATAACAAAAAGAAAACCTATGTTTTCTTTCCGGACTATGTCACTAAACAAGCTTAGGTAATTATGTATCTATATAGTTATACAATATATTATTATATCTATCAAGAATCTCGGAATGAGTCGAAACAATGTCGGTGCCTTCACCGACTAAGTTTCGACTTAGCCGGTGACTATGTTCGACTTAGTTGTAAAAACGTTATACAATATGAATAATAAAAATCTTGTTAGTTTTTGGAATACATTGTCTTGTTTATTGTGATCTCTGTAATGTGTATCACGGACTTTATGGAGTGTTTCAAATTTCGCAGTTTCTATGATTGCGGATTAAAATTTTAATGGTCAAAGCTGTGAAAGGTTACTTAATTAACAATAGAGTAATTAAGTTCGGCAACGCAGATGGAATAATCGATGCGGTAAAATGAATGTTAGCGGGCCGCGTTCCGCTCGGCGGGCGCATATTGCGTTTCGGTACCGCTGACGTTGCCGCCGCTGATTACTACCTTTTCTGTTGGAATGGAACGGAATAGCAATTTTCTTTTTTTTTAATAAAAACTCTTTTATTACACCAAATTATTGATTGATACAAAAATATATTAATTTACTAAGTTACGAAAACCAGGATTGACTATTACTTTATAAGTAGGTAACAGGTTAGTAGGTACAAAACGGTTTTCATCACTTACTTGGCATTTACCTTTGACGACCTTTGTGGCGCAGTGGGCGAAGGCCCGCCTGAGACGCAGAAGGTTGCGAGTTCGATTCTCGCCGCGGGACAAATGTTTGTATCTGCAAATATTTGTCTCGGGATGTATAATATGTATGTATTTACAAAAAAAAAGTATATAAGTAGTATATCAGTCATGTAGTTCCCATAACACAAGCTCTGCTTACTTTGGGGCTAGATGATGCTGCGTGAAAAATGTCCAGCGTGATTATATAGCGTAATTATTTGTAAGCTAGCCACTAGTTTACACGTGTTGTGTGTGTGCCTCTGTTGGGAGGTACTCGTAATCTCTGTGTGAAATTTTGACATTGCACCTGTTCTAGATAACATGAGGATTTAATCAATAAATTTCATTTTTTTATGAATAAATTCTAAAAAAGATGTAGATGCTCTTAGTTCAATATAATAACTTAGCCATACATTTATGTACAAGTAGGAATATACAAAAAATACAGATGAAACAGCTAGCTATCTAAAGACCGTTGCAAACGATATATAGATAGCTCAACTGATCATGATCACTAACAGATGGAAGCGTTCCCAAAATACTGGCCGCATTGCCACGCTGAATGGCAATGCGGACTTGCCGGAAACTATACGTAACTTTATATTATGATAGGAAAATGTACAGTGGAGTACCTACTTGGAAATCGTTTTTGAGAATTTTGATCTGACGAATTGTCATAAGAATTCAATAAACTGTAGAAAAATTTAGCAAAATTAATTTATAAATATCCACATCTCAATTTCTGGATACATATTCTGGTACCAAATAAAGATAATCCAATTCCCGATATCGTCCCTACTTGTTTTAAAGTTTAATTAAATGTAATAATGTTTGGGCGATGATAAATGTCTTTATGGGTAATCGAATGTTCCGATCGGATATTAAATTTATAGTATGTAAGCGCCTACTTTATTGGTTGGTGGTTATCCTAGATTTAAGGGAACTAACTCGATTTTGTTTAATTTTATAAAAATTACCTACTATAGGTCGTGGGTTCGAACCCGGTCGTACAACAATGGATTTTACAACTCAAAAAAAATATATTAACACGTGCTCAAAACGGTGAAGGAAAACATCGTGAGAAAACCGACAAAGGCATGTGTTAACAGTTAGTGTTCCAATAAGCGGCGATGGGCTTGCAACCTGTCACGTAGAATGCTAACTACTTGCAAAACGCGGGCATGTACCAAATGTAATGTTTGGACGTGTCTCTGACTACCCCCTACTTGGTATTCTCAAAGATCAACTCACTGAGTATGTATCTGAGGATGTCCACCATGGGGAAGCAGTCGTGAGCGTGTTTTTTTTTTCAAAACAACAGCTAAGTAATAATTATTACCAGAAAGTATATTAATTTATGAAAGATAAAACCTTGAATCAAAAAGATACTTATGAGATCTTCCTTTCAACTCTACTAATTAACAATGTGCCATTATGTAACATTTCAAAGAAAGCTCTATCGCGTTTGAATTACGTAGCTAAGAAAATTTATGATTGCAGACTGCACAGAAAAATATAAGTCTACAAGCAGTAGTGCTAATCAAACTTGCTTCATCCGTCGTTAACCCCCGAGCGCCCGAGTAGTAAGAATTTGAAAGTCAAAGTCAAAATTAATTTATTCATTAAAATCACAAGGATCACTTTGAAACGTCGGTTTTATCTACTGCCTGTTCTTCCGCGACCGAGCCAGGAAAGAAAGACAAGAAAACAAGGCAGGTTATTCATTTTAATTATCCTTTTACAAAACAACGAGTTGGAGCATTTTCAATCCCAAGAGTTTTTAATCATCTAAATATTCAGATATTTTATAGTATGCCTTTTTATAAAGTGACAATTCTGCTTGTGAAATTACCTTTACTGTGCATCAAGGAAATTGCATTTATCGCTTACGTCTTATGATATATTCCACACCTTTTTCGTTACCCTACTAATGAGTCAATTTATACTACCCCAGAACACACAAAGGAACTGCAACTCTATGTTTGTCGTAGCAAGAGCAATTATGGCATTAGTGCTTGATAGGTAAATATTGCATGAAACTTATAATGTAAATCAAGCTTTTGCAGAGTTTAATTACATGGTGTTAACCTTATGGTGTGAACATGTACCTATTAGGTAGTGGATTGAAAATGAACAGCGACATAGCTGTGGGATTTTTATTTGCGTGTTTGTTTTGATCGTTACAAATTGTTTTTTTTTATGTTTTTCCCGTGAATATTTTAGCACATAAATGTTCGCAATTTGTTCAGTTTCTTTTACGAACATTTTAGTGTAAAAACACTCTCTCATCTCAGGAACACAGAATATTAAGTGTCATATCAGCACAAAATTTAAATATTAAAAAGATAAAAAAGTAACTTTAAACACCACATGTACTTGAGGGTGAAACAAATTGAAAAGCAAATAAAAAAGCTCCCCGATAAAAACGACCTAAACTTTTTCAATTACCAACTTGCATGGCACGGGTGGATGTTAACTATGCTAAGTATGGGAACTATGGAATTTCATATGAACACACCGCGCTTTTCTCAAAAATTTAGATTTTTACTAGAATCTTCTCTTATATACTTTGGGATGTAGTAAAATAACCAGCCAAGTGCGAGTTGAACTTGGCTCGCACTATATCACACGTATCTACTAATTCTGAGGTAAATAATAAGATTTTTTTTTGTCAACTTATGTATTAATCGGCCGATTTTCTGTTATTTTATGTATGGTATTATAATTTCGGGTACATAATGGCACAGGCTTAATAAAATGGACCCATTTGCAGCCCTTGGTTACGAAAAATAGCAAGCCTTAAAATAGCAATGTCAATCAAGGGTGTGAATTTAAATAGATTATCAATTGAGAATTAATTCAAAACACTAGGTCGTAGATTTCAGAAAACGTAGTGCGGTAATGCGATGACTAATAATAGTTCAGTTATAGGCGACCCGTGTGGACACTCGACAAAATTAAATCTCTATTAAAATTTTCTGAAAAGGGACTTAACTTTTATCAGTTATGAACTTTCGTGACATTTTACGAAGAATTATTATCGCCTTATCTCCTACAGCTTCCCGACGAGGGTGCCAGTGTTTTTGCTCACTGCAGTTTCTTTTAGTTTATTCGTTGACTTAGCGGTTCCAAACAAATTGGAATTAATCGCCACGGTAAAAGTATCACGTAAAATTAATTTGCGAAAGAGATATATATAAATAAAAATATATTTCACGCATTTTCAAAGCATAAAGCCGTAAAAATTTAAAGTTAAAAGCTACTGAAACCGCGCGTAAATTAGCCAGCATTGTGTTCGTACCGCGCCGCACAAACGCAGCCGGTAAAGTTAATTAAATAAAAATACCAACCGAATCCGCTCCCGTGGAGGTGTCAAACAGCAATCAACAAATAAAGGACTGCCAATAAGTTAGCAAGGCTATTCACAAAATCGAAAAGGTTCTGAATCATTGTCACGTTTCGTTTTGATTGGACGTGCTTTGATACAGATAGGCGGGATTGCGAACGTTCCAAAAATTTAATGTTTTTTTTACTTTGCTCATATTTGATTCTATCCGCTGCGGTTTTTCGATATTTAGATATAGCTATCTTTCGTTTTGTTATTGTATTTCAATATCCCCGGCTGGAGTAGCCACTTCTGGTCGTTTATCACTGTGGAAAGTATTTATATATTTTTTTGAAATCGTCTTTTTTGGAAACTCATTTCATTCCCTACTCATGTTAAGATATTTTACTGACTGAGAGAAAACATTGGTTCTTTGAAAACAATTTTTTGATAAAAGGCTTCTGAAGCTACATTTTCTTAACCTAGTCCCAGTGACTGGTTGCTTTTACTTGACCGTTTAATTCAGTGCCTAACGCATGATAATCTAAAAAAGTAGAACCAGTGACAAAATTACAAACCCATTGTATTTGAGCTGCATTCAACTGTCTATAATCAGCACTACAGAGTTATGAGGTCACAGCGTCACGACTCCTCTCCCGTGACGAAGAATCATGACGTTTCATTCATTATGCAGTGAATGCGATCTGTCGGATAAAGCGGCTCTAATTATTTCCGTACCTCCTTCGTCATCGGGACGCATTCATGATTAAAGCATCGATTCTTGTCTACTTCACTGAAAATTATCTCTAACCAGATCACTGAATTAATAAAAAAGTGATAAAATAAAAAACTTAATAACAAAAATTATGGACCAGATGCCTGAAATAAATGCAATGAATTTTTGAATAATATCATAGTGTTTCCCTTTTTAAGGAATACATATAAAATGCGTGTGTGCTCTCGCACTGTGGTTGTAGGAGGGAAAACCAATTGAGTTAGTAGTGTAGATAGGATTATTGAGTATGATATTGTTGATAAAACTAGTAGGTACGAGTTAGGTAGTCGTATATACGAAAGCCACAAAATGCAAATAAAAAAATAGGTAGTCGTATTCTTGAACTGAAGCGAGTTCTGGAAGTAGAGAGTATCTATAATTTGAGGATTTCAATAGGTTTAGGATCTGAGGATCTCCATCATGGGAATTACAGTAGTGAGCGTGTTTTGTATTGAAAGGAAAATCAAAGTATAAAAACTGTAAGTTTTACATGCTTATTAATACTACCTGAAGGAATTTAATAAAATCAGTAACCGCGGTAAGTTCTGAGATAGGTTTTATTGCCAATTAAGGGATAAAAGTTGCAATAAAAGTTGCAATGTAAAACTTCGTTAACCATCGACATGCCTTTTTTGTAATCTTTTTGTATGACTTAGTTCAAGATAAGTTCTTAGATATATTTAAACGCCATACGCAGGAGGCACTGAAAAATGCGTGATGAAAAACACGTCGAGAGTTCGCAAATTTTATAAACATGTGAACACGTGTATTATTATAAAATTTCAAGGTTCAAGATACGATATGAGGATTCATGTCATAGTTATAATTTCCATTACCTACATTAATATTAAACAGTCAAACACCCCGCCTATTATTATTATTACAAGACATTATTCAGCTAAATGTATTAGGGATAGACATGACAGACAAATGTTGCCAGACATCACATCTATTCGCGTTCCAGGATATGACATAAATAAGATCAGAACAGGTGCTCGAAAGCATGCATACAATGATAGCCATCCCGACATGTAAAGCTCTGGTTCTCTGAGTTGCGACAACCATCTTAACACAGCCGTCATAATAATAATAATACCTGCAATAGTATTCCACCTGTCTCGTCTACATTTTCAATAACTTTTGCACCTTTTCTAATATTTTAATATCCTATTTCCTACTACTATTATAAACGCGAACGTTTGTGAGGATGGATGTTTGGTTACTCTTTCAGGAAAAAACTACTGAACGGATTTTTATGAAACTTTACAGTAATATAGCTTATACATCAGAATAACAAATAGGCTACTTTTTATCTGGGTACAACGCGGGCGAAGCCGTGGACAGAGGCTAGTACTTATTAATGCCTAAATTAAATAATATTTTATTTTATTTAGGCCTATTGCTGTTGCCTTTTTTTTTAATAAAAAAAAAAATAGGTTCTTTATGGAAGAGTAAATAATACATTATTGCAGAGGCCGCAAAAATATTTCCGTGTATTTTTTAAGAAAATTAATTTTTAAGGCTAGTGTAGTTTAGAATTATATAATCGTTCAACAATTGGCGGTTTTATCGCAAACTGCCATTTCTTCCAGAAATCCATTTCATATAAAACTAAAACTGAAATAAAGGTTTGTTTCTGAAAAAAACATAAGAGTGAGGTTTCCCAGTTTGGCTGTCGACCATCGCCCGGATATGTGTAATACGACAAATACGATCTTCTTTCAAAGATTTGGACGTTTTAGGAGTCCCCACTACGTTTCTGTCATCATACGATGGACGTCACTTCCTAGGATACCAAGACACGTAAATATAAGCGTCGACATATCAACTTATTTTAGACTCGCAAGGGACGATAAAAATCTCGAGAGTAAAAAATTTACGACATGTGAAATCGGGAGTTTGGAGGAGATAGCAGAATAATTTTATACGATATGCTTTCAAGTGTAAAATGAACGTTTTTATCGGTTATAAGTATATATATGATATCTATTGGAGACTTAGGAATGAGATAAAACCTTACGGTGAGTGTAATGTTCAAAAGGTGATAGCGTACGTAATTTTAAAACGATTAGGAGATAATGAGGTTTTGATGTGTTCGTTTATTGATTGATTAAAAGTCAGAGAATAGTAAGGTATCATATATTTCAGAGCAGGAGCTCCGAATCTACAAAGTTTCAGTAGTAAATATGCAAAGATTTCTGTCATGTGTGGTAGGTAAGTAAATTAAACGAATATTTCTATGGCATACCTACCAATATTAAAGTTAAATATCACTCACATTAGTGTACGTATGATGTTTTAAGCTACTAAAAAAAATGCTGGACATACATTATACATAGAAGCAACCTTCTGTGTCTCAAGCGGGCTTTCGCCCACTACGCCACAGAGGACTCCATACAGGCATACGGCCAGACTTTTAGTAAGCGGTTACTATAATCTATAGACAATTGTAACACCAGAGGTATCAATAACGCGTATGTACAATTAGGTACAAACATAACATTTTTTTTTCAAGTCAAAATAATAACCAACTCTATATATCGGAAAGTTGATAAACATCAAACATTTTTAGGGGTGGAATTGAAGTCGGTTCGCAATTATTCGCGAAAATATCGCGAATAATTGCGAATATATATTTTTGTGTGTGTATGTTCACACACAAAAATATACATTGAAAATCTCTTGTTTTGAAATCTGTTGAAAATCAAGATAGTTGATATTGACTGATACGAAAATAACATGTAGGTAAGCACTTTGTGTTTGATATTCGATATGAAGATTTCACCACATTCAGTGCACCTTCATGACAGAAGTGACACCGTTGTCTGTGAGACATTTCTGTTCGCAAACACGCTCTGATTCCGTCCAGTGGTTCGCAATAGAAATAACTACGGACGTTGACAAATAACCGTACGTCTTCGAATTTACTTCGGAATGTACCTTCCTCGGAGCAGAATGGTATGAACCATGCCTGGAGATATGAACTAAATGTATTAGCGCACACAGAAATCAAGAACTTGGGGCCCTTGCAATAAAATACTATTAGAACTAATCTTAACACCAAGGGTACTTTACCAAAGATACCAAGTAGTCAATGGTAAGTCGACACATAATTGGCACATGCCCATGTTTTTCACAGTAGTGGAATGCTCCATGTAACAGGCTACAAGCCAATGCCACATGCCTTCAAATATTTGGTTCTAAAGCTTACCGGTTTCCTCACGATGTGTTTTTGAGCACATGTTGTTGTGTAGGTACATATATTCACGACCGTCGAGCGTGGTCGCGGACGGTGCTCATGAGGAACGACCTCTAAACGGTCAACGAAACGTCAGCAGGAGAATAGTAGAATATACGTGGTATAGTCGTAATTATATTCTAAAAAAAAAAAATTAGTGATCGACCGGTTCGAACCCACGACCTTTGGATAGGAAGATCTTGAAGTCGGGGTCAGGTTATCTCCCACTTGGCCAACGCGACTATTCATAATGCTACTATTAATTAAGCTTCTTCTCTATTTTAATATAAGAAATAAGATTACTTTGCTTCGGACATAACTTTTCTTATTTGGACTGTAGACTCGCTGAGTCACTCGTGGAATGTTACTGCTGCCTCCAAAATCTCCAAACTACGTTTTCTACAAGGCATTTTGTCTTGCGCGCTCTGTTGACTATTTCCCCTCCAAGTTCCTAACTATGTCGCCAGTGTTTGGAGCTATAGTCGTTATTACTGTTTGAAAACTGAACTGGATGGTTGAACCTGTATTATTCCACTGATTGTCGAGGAAATAACAGTAATACAAAAGCCTAGGTACACTGCACACAAAAATACTTTCACACTATACTTATTCTTCCATGAAATCCTTAAAAATATAACAGTAGAATTTATTACATAATCTACGGCACAAGATACTTATACTATTTCTAAAACAAGAAAAATCCCTATAGAATTATTAAAAGTTATTATTTACAAGTTATTACGACCTCTGTGGGCGAAGGCCCGCCTGAGACGCGGAAGGTTGCGGGGTTCGATTCCCGCCGTGTACAAATGTTTGTATGATCTGCAAATATTTGTCTCGGGTCTGGGTGTTTTCTACGTATAATAAGTATGTATTACAAAAAATAAATGTTTAAGTAGTATATCAGTCATGTAGTTTAAGTTTCACCTCTTGTGGCCAAGAGGTGAAACTTACAAAAGCCGCAAGCAAAGTTATCCACACCCTTGTCGTTAAACGTCAATTTGTGAAGCCTGTTTAATTTTAAACAACGTTTCACTTTAATTAACCAGAAGGATTGTTCTGTGAATATTCTACGTTGGACTGACGCTACTTAAAACAGCTTGGTTATTACATTACGTATCAAAACTGTGATTTTATAAATACAGAATAAGTTAAGGTAGTCATTTTACAGCCCTAGGGTGCAGGGTGAAAGAGATTTTAGTTGACAACTGGAGTTGTATGTAATCTCACATAACATGCAGGTCATTTGAAAGAGTTAATTTCGAAGCGATAAGACCACCCTTTGTACCTTAAGGTTTTTAGGCAAAGATAGATACATACCTGATGGAAAGCGGTCAGAATCAGCCTGCTCTGAAGTATACAGTTTAATTTTTTTTGTGATGTTAAATACTGTCATGAATAAACATAATTCATATAAATAAACAACCTCCTATTGCAAACGCTTATACTGGACTCTTACGTCATGGGTAAAAGGTTTATCTACGGGAGAAAAGACAAAAACGACTTCTGTTTTCCTTTCCTTAAAAAGAGAGAGAGAGAGAGATAAATATATGTCTTCTCTTCTGTCAACAAAACCGTTGACTTAAGTGCATATGTTACCAAAGTACTTTTTAAGACTCGTGGCCGATGGTTTCATAAATCATCAACTTGCTAGTGTTGGGCAAATGTAATAGGGATTATCGATAGTTCAGGGAGCCGCTTTGGTCGGCAGGCGACCAATACTGCTGGTGTGTAAGGCACACTGAATCCTTTCGCTACTGGTTCTTTCCCCATCGGTCACTAATCTATTTTCGGGGCACCATACCAGGACCTGGGGTCTAAACAAATACCTCACGCTTAGTTTTCCTTTCACGCTAACGAATATTTGTCAAGGAAAAATATGGTAGTCACGTGACATTTCAACAGCTAATGTCATTTCCATACAATTCAATCTTTCCGAAGGCGGCAACGCCAACAGAAAGTGGTATTTGTCTAGACACCTTGGTCAGATCACTAAACTAACGTAGGGTGACTAAAAAATAATTAACGAAGGAGGATCAGACTGGTGCATTGTAGAGATACTTCTGTGATGAACACGCTTTATGCAGTTGTTTAGCCGTCTTCTTGCAGCACTGTACCATAGCTCAGAATCCCGAGAAATCTATACAAAGTAATATAAAAGTTATTTTCCAGCTCCACAGACTGTTTGAAAAACACATTTATAGGAATTAATAAACATTTCTGATTGCTCTAGTACGGATTCATTAAAGCTTTATTTGATTTTACCTTCGCCTGTTATAATAATTGAAATGTTTTATGATTGTTAGATAAATGGTCTTCGTAACTATTTAAGTTTTAAAACATAAGGTTTTTATAATTGTAACTACTTTAAAAACAGAAAAACAGTTAAAATATTTACATAATGTTAAACTATAAAAAGTAGAATGTTTACTACCTGTAATTGAAATACAGGTTTACAGAGCTCGAGTCACCGCCCGTAAGCCTAACCTAAAAGGCTAATGAAATTTGAGTTCTAGATAAAACTGATATATTTTGTTTTGCCACAATCAATCACAAATCAAGTAATCAATTACATGATTGTATTATTGAATTTTGAAAAAATTGCACGACTGGTTTTTATATAATTTTATCTATTAAAATGGTTCTCATTTTATTTGGTAGCACCGAAACGGAACTTTTATTTGACAATCCAGTTCAGAATGTGATAAATGTAAGTTTGTAGATAGTTTTGCAAACATAAAGGGATTTGTGTGGCGAACTGTTTTAAAGAATCTCCAATGTCTGAAGTGGGTCTGTGATTGCACATGCAGAAGCGAGGCAGCACTTTCCTTCCATTCGTATTTTAAAGAGCTTCAAATTGAACTTTTGTATGCAAGTTACATACGTTAGCTGTTGGCAAATAGATAAATCTGAGCGCTTTTAAGGTTTCGAATAGCAATATTTTATAAACTTTTGCAAGGATATATTCTATTGAAAAGTAAAATAAGTTGGCTCAGTTTGATACGGAAAGTATGCATGGAGTTTGGACCATCGAAATTATTGCTTCGAGTGCCTTTACTGAAATAACTCACTCCTCCTCGACCTCGATTGCGTGGCGGACGAGTAGTCGGCTGTGACGTAAGAGGTGCGGGTTCCATTACCACTGCGGAAAATGTCTGTATATTCTGCATATTTATTCCCAGTTGACGAATATCTGCAATAAGATGAAAATTATTACAAAATACAAGAATCTAGCTTCTACGAAAACTTGATTGAAATCTGATTCATTTATGGTTTCGATTGAAATAATCAAATCCAAATTATATTTTAAACTAGCTGTATATTTTAAACTAGACAAAACTTTTACACTTATGCAAGTTTTTAATACGAATCTGAATCTCTGAATCGAGAACAATAGAATAGGAGCGTAGAGAAACGAAATTGGTTCTTTACTGCAGCGAACGTTAGCTCGCACCATTTATTGCGTTTGAAAACAGCACAAGTTTCCGTTAGACTGTTCGTGAGGCTAGTAAAACAGTTCTTGTAAAAGTTTTAAAACGCGTTCGTGCTTTAAAATAGTTGTCTGATGAAACTCTTAGTATGTGAAGGCTATCTCAATGCCATCAGAAAGACAAACAATAAAACAAATATGTACAAACAAGATCACGACTGTATTTCCTATAATGGACATCCTCAGACTAATACTCAGTACGTAAATGTGTAGATCTTTGAGGATACCAAGAATGTGGTTGTCAGAGATTTGGCACCTGCCGCATCACCGGTTGAGAGACAGGATTTGACAAATATCAAGATAGTAATTGAGCCACTCTATCAAACAACTTTCTGACAGCAATTTTTGCTTAGCATCGAGTTTTATAAAATGGTCTGCAAAGTTTAAAAGCCTCGACGGCATTGGTGGCTTAACCACGGCTTAAGAAGTACAGGTTCGATTCCCGCTTCTGGACAGATAGTTCATGTTTTGCAGATATTTCTTCGGGTTATGGTGTTATGGTACCACGGTACTCGTAGATCCTAATAGCATGGGGACAGAACTAAGTAAGTCACAATTAGGTGTTTTTTAAAAACATTTAAAAGCTGAAAACACAGACGTAACATTTTATTCAGGCAAATAAATATTCGTACGACGGGAAGCATTGCTTTACACATGAAAGAAATATTTCAGACTACGCTAGTAAATCTGAATTTGAATTAGACCCTCTCAGAGCGAACACGTTATAAATAGGGTTATATTGCGCGTCTCAGCATTATAAAGTCGATGTAGTCCGCATTCAGACTGAATCCTCTCAGACGCCTATTGTATTGACCCTTTTTCTGACTTTAATTTAATTTCACACGTTTTACGCCTAATTTTGAATGCATCATGTTGAATCTCGCAGAGTTCTTACAAAGAACCTTTAGAATAATTATAAATAAATATAAATAATACTGGACATTTTTCACACAGCATCATCTAGCCCCAAACTAAGCAGAGCTTGTGTTATGGGAACTACATGACTGATATTCTACTTAAATACTTTTTTTTGAAAACATATACATATTATACATAGAAAACACCCAGACCCGAGACAAACATTAGCTAATCGTACAAACATTTGCATCGCATCCGCAACCTTCTGCGTCTCAGGCGAGCCTTCGCCCGCTACACCACAGAGGTCGTCACACAGAGGCTGGCTTACTTATTTGAAAAGTAATCTGAGGTAATCTTTAACAAACATTTAGAATATGTTTTGTACCTCGTATCAACCTACCGCTCTTGTTTAATTATACCCCTCTGAATGCATTCGTAACTTATGTAACAATCTCCTATCTATTTGATATAATGTACAAGTAGGTATATAATAAAAATACAGATAAAACAGCTAGCTATGTAAAGACCGTTGCAAACGATCTATAAATAGCTCACCTGATCCAGATAAGACGGAAGCGTTCCCAAAATACTGGCCGCATTGCCACGCTGAATGGCAATGCTAATGCGTTGAACCAGATAAGGGCCAACTCTCTTGTTAGTGGTATTTTATCTGGTGGAAAGAATTTTCATACAGAGTATCATTCTTCTCATTTTTAATGCAAAAGAAACTGACAACAAAAGTTTAACTTATAATAATTATTTGATAAGTAATTCATTTTTACAAAATTTTAATACCGCCGTCGTGTGATTCCTTAATTAATTGCAGTGCCCCTCAGCAAATTGTGGCGATAACATTATATCCTTAAACCATCATTGAAGATATACAAATCGATTGAAAAAGAAAACTATATTGCAATCCGATAAGCTTTTTGGACATATACAAACAAACAACCTCTAATGGCAATCGTAACGTCTTAAATAAATAATAATAATGCTGGAGATTTTTCACACAACATCATCTAGCCCCAAAGTAAGCATAGCTTGTTTTATGAGAACTACATGACTGATATACTACTTAAATATTTTTTTTTGTAAATGTATACATATTATACTTAGACCCGAGACAATATTTCGAACCTATCCCACCATTCAATACCTGGATTATTGGTTTTTGTATGTCGTGTTAGATGAATAATTTTCATTTAATTTCAAAATGCATATACGGTATTCTGAGGGTTAAAAAATATAACACCATTTTCACGCCACAAAAGTTGCACGAAAACCACAAAAGTTGCAATAATTTTCATTTAATTTCAAAATGCATATACAGTATTCTGAGGGTTAAAAAATATAACACCATTTTCACGCCACAAAAGTTGCACGAAAGCCAGAGAAAACTAAAACTTTCGCCCTCACCACAACAAAGCTGAAAAGAGTTAGCATAACAATGCGAGCACACAAAAAGTTAAACTCACGCAATTAGAACGCTCATTTGTACATTAAACGCGGTCTGTCTATTCTATGGCCTGTTGTAATTTACGGACTGAATCTTTGTGCAATGTGTACCTTTTCGGAGACAAAGACTGATCCAGCAAAGAGCAGTGAAACAATAGCGCAACTACTTAAATGGTAATAAAGTGTAGGTATGCCAGCGGTGCAAATCTTCAAATGATTTTTAGAAACTATACTATGCAATTAAAACTCTATAGTAAAATATACAGTATGTAACAAAGGCCTGCCAATAAAGTTACGCTATCCTAAAAATATTTTTAGGATAGCGTAACTTTATTTTTTACTTTTTTAGGTAGTTTATCTGAGATTCTTGTAGAAGCGGAGCTTATTGGGTCGGACAGGGTTTTTATTCCATAAAATCATACCATACCGTATAATATCACTATTTTCAGGTAATTCCATACAGCCATAATTCAAGGCATAAGCTTTAAATAGATTCTTAGAAATAAACATAAATTTATCATTGCCAATTTAGTCCAAAATGTCTGATTATGTTGACCACCATTTCATAGTAGCTCATAGCGGCTCCTTAGAAACTAATTTTCGGCCAATAACACGAAGAAGCAGTTACGAGCAAGTGGCATTCCGGAGACTGGAGGGAATGCACTCTACCTGCAGAGGCTGAATAGGCTGTGGGGCATAACTCTCGTATGGACCAAAATTTACAGTCTAGCGGAAAATGTGTCACTTATTTGCTTAGGCTTTACTCACAAAGCGTTTGTGGAACAACAGAAACTGTCTCTGTGTTTTAGTAAAAATCTTAGTGTTACATGGTGTTACCTATCTATCTTTGTTGTCTATAATACTGATATGTAGTGACATGAAGTGGAGAAGTCAGTCGAGTATTGCACTATGCAGAATCTACGTGAAAGTTTAAGCCAGTAAGCCGATACTGGGAAATACATTTATCAACAAACGTGACGATTTCAAAGAAAAAAAATAGTACAAAAATGACAACATGTATATTTCAGTATTCTGTACTGTATTCAAAGAAAATCGAGATTGCTAGAAGTATAGATTCTACAGTAAATCAGAATCGAATAGAAAGCCGGGACATGTGTCTCAATAACGCCTTATGCGATATGCGATAGCCATCGCGTGATGTTTTATTTTCATTCGCTGGAGTGAAATTGTCTAGGTATTCTATTGCAGACTACCTATTTGTTTTTCTATTTTTCTTTTCGACTTACATCTTGTAAGTAAATATTATCTAGTCTAGAAAAAAATGATAGTAGTCTTCGAGTTACCTTCACGGTAAAAACATTTACTAATCATTGAACAACATTAGACTTGTGTCAACTCGAAGTCACTACGCGTCACTGAGAAATTTTACATGAGAAAATGTGTTATCATCTACCTACAAGATGGCCTAGAACATGTATTGTATTCCATCATTCTATATATAGTGTTAAAAACTGTTGTTCTACAACTTTTGGAAATAGTTGTGTCGGCAAAAATCTATTTTAGCGAGTAAATAAGCTGTCGTAAGGACATACCCTGATTTTAAATAATATTTGTAGTTATTTGGTACTAAGTCCAAAAAAATTGCTGGTTGCTCAAAAGGTTGCTCACGTACCAGAAAAAATAACTCCTGGTAATAAAAAAAATAACTTAATGCTGGCGGAATCAAAACGCCTAGAATTTGGCGTATTGGTTCCTTCGTGTAGTTCTATTACGTTTTCAGCAGGTATTCGTTAACGTTTGAGCAAATTGTAAGTATACGTACGTACATGCATGTATACTATGCATCTACTCGGTTCGAACCCACAAGCTACTTCTAAACATTGCTCAGATTCACAACCTAGAACGTCACACGTCAAAAAACATTAAAGAATAAATCCGAGGCACGGTAACAGCGCGGCGCGAGTTCTCCAAGGTACGCTGATTAGCACACCGCTCGGATTTATTTCTATTTCAACGAGACCTTCTTACTATCTTACTTTATTTACCTTTAATGACTGTCTGCAAGGCTCAATTCGACCGAGCCATGTGACAGATTTCCATGGAAAAATATCCGTAAGGCACGTCTAAGTCTAAGCCTAAGCTTATTGCAAACGAGTAAGTCTATTGTATTTTGAACTAAACTTTGACAACACTAAGGCACATCGTCCACGGTGACTTTTTACCGTGTTACTTGAACGCTGAACGCATTGTATCGCTATAATGTGGTCACTTGTCGTGTTTGCAACGCAGTAGGTATACAGTCACATCATCAGTAAATCGATTCTGTATCGATGTGACACTTTTTCGGGCGGCTGAAGCGAGCAAAGTCTTTTTTGAGTCACTACTGCATGACTTCACTAATACTTGAACAATCTTAGTATACGTATGTAAGTATACGGCCAGAAACTGCATTCTAACTGTATCGCGTGTTTGCGGCGTCTGTACCGCCGCAAAAAGTCGCCAGGTGATGGCTTTAAAGTAGATGTAAAGTTTAAAATGAAATAGTATAAATGTTTATTTGGTACGAACAATGAAAAGGAATTTGTTATACAAAGGCCACACATAAATCTTAAGCAATAAGAATGAAATTGTTAGGCTTGTCTGAAAAGTTATGGATGTACCCAAAATGGTGTTCAGCTCAGAATGTGTTAGATGTGTTACCAACAGCCAATGCTGATTTTAAGCTGTAACCAAGAAGTGGAGAAGGTGGTAAAAGTTAAAGTTAAATTTATTTATTCATTAAACATATAGCATAACGGATTACCTAAACCTAAGCCGCTACATCTTTTATATAGAAATTTAAATATAACATACCTGCACTTATTTATAGTATTATATATTTATAGTAATATAGTAATACATTTATAGTAATTGAGACGTGATGCAGCGTCTGTGAAAATAGATCAGGTTAGTTGATACAATACATATTATACAGTATCAACTAAATTATAATACGGATTAATCATAATGACACATTGATCAAAATATGTAAGTAGTTGAAATACATACATGGAAATGAAAAGAAGTATGGATGACTAGATAACTGAGATGTCTACATGAATGTTACCCTGTTGTACTTGATTTTCTTTAAGGATATTTTTAGCTTTAATCTAAAACCATTGTCACTTAGCATTTCTAATTGGAGGTGGCAGATTGTTCTTTAGGCTAAGGTTCTGTGCGAAAAATCTGAAATCGCAACTCTCACCGCTTGGACCGATCTCCGAGACGCTAGGAGGGGGTCAACCCGACATTTACATGAGGGGTCAGCCGTTACAATCTCTCTGATTTACAGCCGTATTCAATTGTTAGTCGCACTTGTATCAACAGCTGCCACCGACAAATAGATAGTTTACTCAGATATTCTGTGTCGCTTTGGTATAAGTTACTGGTTTAATAAATTGTCTGGGAATTTGCATTTTGTTTTAATGTAGCTTCCCTTTTTACATGTGACAACAGGAGCCCGTATAGGCCTTAACTATAAGAGGTTGTTTGTTTCTTTTGGTATTTGTTAACTTGTCTGAAACCATTTATCTTTGAAACGGTTTATGATAAATAAATGAATAATAGACACACACATAGACCTACACCCACACTAGTATTTTCTGTGTCCTGTGTACCACGAGTACCACGGTACCGCACCACCCAAACTCGGAACAAATGTTTTATGTTTTTAAGGATTACTCTTTGTATTGGGATTTCTTGTATTTTAATATAAAAAAAAGGATTTTGTCGTAAGTATCGATTTGTAGACCGACCTCCTTTTCAAAGAATTCATGAGAAATAAAAAAAATCAACTTTTAGATTTAATACCCAATATGGGCATCTTCAGACCTATACTCTTTACGTATATCCATGACGTCACCAAGTAGGGGTAGTCGGAGGTATATCCTAACATTTTATTTGGAACATGCCCACGTTTTCCATTCCGCTTAACAAGTTGTAAGCCAATCGTTGCCTATTGGAACACTTACCGATAGCACGTGCTCGATCTTGTGGTTCTGGAGCATATGGTTTCCACAAAATATTTTTCTAATCCGTCTTGGGCACGTGTAATTCGCAATTAAAATTTCGACGGGTGGTGCAAGACCTGGTTCACACCCACGATCTTGAGTTTAAAAGTCTAGGTACCGCCCACTAGGCCAATACGGCCCTTTTCATGTAAGTATATGTCGGCAGTCAGAGGCAGTAATCTAATGGTAAACCTACTAGGTCAGGTGTCAGGTCTAAATGCTTATTCATTTTATTAAAACTACTAATATGCTACGAATATTAGGAATAAGTTACATTTTTCCAAGTTATTTTATTCTCTTTCATGTTTATTAGATATCCATTTTATCTTATTTATAAACATCTGTATAATTCAGAACTATCCTAACAAAAAAACACAACTGACGTCAATACCGAACACCCAAATCGGACAGGACAATTTGAAATTCAAATCTTATTAGCGATTCACCTCCGCACAATTTCGGAACCACTGTTTCAGTAGGTAGCAACAAGGTACATTAGGTACACAGTATACACGTATTGCAAATTTGCACAAATGTAAAAACGATCGGTTTTTAAAAGATGTAAGTTAGAGTCAAATTTCATTTATTCATTCAAATCGCAAGGATCACTTTGAATCTTCAATGTTACCTACTGCCTGTTTCTCCGCGACCAAGCCAGGAAAGAAAGGCAACAAACACGGCTGGTTATTCTTTTTAATGATCCTTATACAAAACAATGGGTACCTTCATATTTCATCGAGTTGGAGCAACTTCCAAGAATATTTATCATGTAAAAATGCGGAACCATATTCTCGAAAACATATCAAAATACTATTAAGTGACGCACAGACTTACTGACAACAAAGGGCTCAGCATAAACCGCAAAAAGGGTAAGATCTCTTGTTCGTAATAAAAAAAGAAAGAGCTTTTTTTTTTCAATTGAGCTAGAATTGAGAATAAACCAATTTTAAAACGTGCAAAGTATTTCATATGACAACCAAACCCATGAAGCATGAACAAGCCCAAATATGGTGCCGATTTTTCCAATTTGACTTGGAAATCTCGATTCAGTCGCTCAATCAATTAGGAGAATCTAAACCAGGCTTCCAGTTTTGTATGGAACGCTTGGAACCGATAATTTTTGGAGCAGCATAACCGATATCTATGTATTTAGAATAAATATAAGTCTTGACCGGAAATATAATTAACTTACTTTTTAACCAGATATACTATTTGTTCAGACCCGGAACAAATAACATTTGTCACGCAACGGGAATCGAACGCGCACCTCTTGCGTTTCAGTAGGCTGCTCTCTCGCTGCACTAAAGAGGAGTTACTAATATAAATTAAAATTCATGTTTAAATTGTTTGGACATAGGGTTGAGTACCACAACCGAATGTCCAAAGTATGATTGTGAGATATATGTACGATACATGTGTGTATTTATCGCAATCCCTTTAAAATCGCATAAATGTGTTAGCGTATAGAAAGGTCTCATTCAGAGCGTCGCGTCGTGCTGAAGTAGGCTGCGTATTTCTTTGGCGGCTTTAGTAGGAAGTCTCCTCGTAGGTAAACAGGGTGGCGCGATTTATGCACAGTTTCAGAGGCATTCGTTCTTTGTTTCAGGTAATGACCCTGCTTTCAGACCGGCCTCAATGGGTCTCAGTAAAGAGGCCAGATACCCGTCCGAGGACATGTCTACGCTGCGGATGTGCGATGCTTTCAGTACTGTAGCTGTTTTCAGACTTTTTAATGCTGTCGTGGTTTTTATGTTTCTTAGCTAAATATAACGACTGGACACATCAATAAACATTTAATCGTTCCAGATATAGTTACGGTTTATAATCTTTATACCGATACGTTGATTATGGTTAATATGGGTAAGTTGATGCTACAATCTAGACTGAGTATAGTATCAGCCGAAATATTTTACATTTAGCCCCGTGTATGTCAATTCCATGAATTTTTAGTTTTCCGATTGTAACTGGGTTAAAATAGAATATAAATATTTTTGATGAAGCCGAACTATTCTTTTAAAATAATTGAGTATAGTAACCGTGTTGTGTGATTTTCTTTACTATCAAAGTAAACTAACTAGTGAAAGTGAAAATCTTTGATTCCCAAAGGAGTCATTTATACTGATTCTCCGCGACCGGTGCACCAGATGAATCGGCAACAAACTAGGTTTCTCTGTTTCAATCTGTTTTTGTGCCACAAAACGAAAAAAAAAACGCAGAATTCTTAAGAGTAGGTATCTTGAAAAATCTTAAGTTTGAACGTCACTCGCCATGACTCACAGTAATGACCCTATAACGCGCCGGCATTATTATTTATCATGTGAAGCTGAGCTTAATAATAATACCATAAGAATAAAATAAATTCCCGCAAACTTTGAGCACTTGGCTTCACTCGAAAGCTGCGATAGCACTTATTGCTTAACATTTGTGAAAATGTTCTTTTAGACGTGTTTCGCAATTATTTAATTTTTTTCGCCAAGACAGCACTGAGAGCACTTGTCCTGAGCAAATGATTTTCTTCCACTGTGACCTTAGAGACCCAGTTTATTATTCCAAATAGATATGGCGCGTCTAGTTCTAACTAATTGGCCATTAATTTATCTAAATAGTGGTACTAGCCATACAATAAAGGCTTCAAGCTCTACTTAATGCTATTCGTAGCATTAATTAGCTTTTCGGGTATATGCCCTGAAATATACGGGTATTGGAAAACACGAAGAGTTTACTTCTTATAAAGCAAACTGAAACAAACCTTAGATCTCTCAAGACAATCTGAGTAAAGATTTGACAAAGTTAATTTAATTAAATACCAGTTATAAAATCATCTACTTTGCAAAACGTTCCACATGTGCCGAATATAATGTTTGGACGTGCGTCTGACTGTATATCCTTTTGGTAACCTCAAGGAAGTACATAATGATTATGGACATTAATATGTCCATAATGGGGGATTTACAGTGGAATATATTTTTTTATTCTATCAATATGAACATTTCCAAAAAACATGCAGTCTCGGGTGTATTCATAATAAATAGCTCTCAGAACTGAGACTGATTTACTCAACACAATCAAACCTTGGATAAACAAACATAGATTTATTTCTTTAAAATTAAATCTGACGTTATGTATGCCAGACTGCTGCAATATTATTCACTGACTACTCCACTGCTATTGGAAATTCAATAAAGTTTCACTTACACGAGAGATTTTTCCCCGCCGCTTGATTTGGCCGTAAGCAAGTTCGTTTGAGCTGGTGGCCGACGGCCGAGTCTAATGAATAAGTTTTAGGGCATTCGACTAGTGGTCTAGCTAGGAGAACACTTGGTAGGACTTGTGAACTAATAAATAAACAAAAAGTCATGTAAGTGCTCTGAAACGGTAAGAAAACTGGGATGTCCTAGAACCAAGTTCGTGTTGAAGCTAACAAGGCACACTTAATCTTTTCACCATACTTTTTCTTTCACGATCGGTCTCCAGACCCTTTTCCCTTTTCGAAGCAACCAGGACAAAGCACGGAATTGCTTAGTTCTAAATGCATTATATCCGGTTACACCATGTAACTTTCGAAAGAGACATTAAAATGGTGATCTGGTGAATCTCAGCTTAATCTCGCTGATCTGATATGAATGATTTTATGCAAGCTACGTCACACTTCTCATCAGTGCCAACAACACTCTAGGAATATTTAGTGAGCCTTAGCACTTTGATTACCGAATCAAGTTAAGAAACAAAGTGCCAACGGCGGTAGTAGGTAAAATAGAATTGTCGCGTGAATCGCTCGTGTAGATAGTCCCTCAGAATAAATAATGCAGTTTATTCCTTTATTTTCCGTTATTGGATAAACAATGTTTTCCTTGTTGGAATATGAAGACGTTCGTTGACAGATATTATAAGGGAAAATAATTTGGTGACTTGTTGCAAACACGTTCGTTCTACTTCGATTTGGTTTCTTTGTAGATAAAGTAACAGGAAATCACATAATAGAAAATATAGAAGAACAAACAATACAGAATTATCATAGTTGTCTACTGTTATTTTATTATATTTTGCAACGTAAGGAAATTAAAGGATTTATATATTTCAAAGGGTTTCGTCACCATGGGCCACTTTCAATACTGGCTCAGAACTTTCTAATTACTACTCTTTCGGTACTTTGGCTTTAATGAAGTTTAAATAAAGTAAATCGATTCGAAACCTTTTTAAATAACTTTCAAGGATTCTCGGAGTCGATAGAGTAATTTAAATGGCTATTATGTTCAGTTTACACCAAACGTTGTTGGACTGGGAAACTCGATTTTTTACTCAGCCAATTTTTAAGTGCTTTTCTTTGTTTACGTTTAACAAAGTTGGTCGTCTCCAATGAACTGTCCAGTGACTATGTAGAACGAATGAAAGACATTGAAACGTCTAAAGGCCCGATCAAACTGATTCGATGGTGGTGGTTTGTGTGTGTGTGTGTGTGTGTGTTTTTAACCAATCAAAGCGAAATGGTTGTCAAAGTTCGTATGAATTTATTGATCGCCACCACCACCGCGATCGCCACCGTCAGTTTGGCCGGGCCTTATTAGCAAATTAAAAAGCCCTAGGCCTCTGCTACCCACGTGGCAGACCAAAATTCAGGTTAGATGGTCTGGCTAGATGCCATATAATCAGGAAATTATTTAATTTATTTATTAATTACACCTATCATTACAGGTTACACCTAATGCAATAGCATCGGTAATAATCATAATGTTCTTTTCCTTATCCCACATTACGTGAGGTCGGCACAACATGTTTTCTTCTTCCACTCTCCTCTATCAGCCATCATCTCAGCACTCACTCCTTTCTTAACCATGTCATCCTTCACACAATCCATCCTACTTTTCTTTGGCCTACCTCTGCTTTTATTTCCATCCACACACATATGCATCAGTAATTATCATTTTACAATAAACCCTAAAAGTCATAATTATTTACTATAATATGAGTTATACAAGCCTATACATACTCGCTTTATGAACAGTGGAATATGTAAATGTTCCTATCAGATTAACATGCTTATAGAATAATTTCAAACAGTTGTTTAGTTAAATAGTATTTTGTTTTAGTCTCTTGTATTTGAAAGGACACGTAACACAAAGACAAAGCAGTGTTTAGTACATTAACTGTTTAATAGTCTTATAAATAAGGTTTGTATGGTGCGTGTCTGAGGCACTCTATCGAGAATGTTGCGTCTGTTATCAGCTTCTGTGTATGTACTCGTGGACCACGCACAGCCTCACCATCTTCAATATGCATGGGCTAGCCACGACTCCTCGGAACTCCTTCTTAAGGTACACAGTGAAAGCCACATCCCTCCAAATTTCCAAAAATAAGGAAAAAGCAGCCAATTGATGTTAAAGAAACCAACCCAAGTCAGAGCCAGTTTGAGTTACTCGACCTGCAAGGCTCACATAGCGCTGAGTTCCGACGGATCCAAGTTTGGAGGAGTGCTGACTGTGGGGTTTCGTATTTGTACCCGCTACGTTAGAAGGCGGTATATGTTTATGAGTGAACAGGTTGTCTGTTGGCATATTTCTCCAAAACGGCTTAGCCGATTGTAATATTTTAGCTGTCGTAATCGTTTTAAATGAGTTCAAGAAAGGTTCTTAGATTGGTTTAAACGCAACACGTCACTTAGAAGCACTGCAATGCGTGATACAAACTTATAAAAATCAATTTAATAAAGTTTTTGGTTACACTTATTGGTGTAAAATCTGCAAATTAAAATATAGTAATAAGAGCATGATTGCTGTAAAAGGTATTAACGATCCTGATCAGATGAATAAATGATTGAATTTTCAATTAAGATTAGAGTGAAAATGCGACGCAAAGTTTTGTGACGATTGTTCGTGGAGAGGATTAATGATTTATTGATGAGTATTTTATTGTAATCGAAAGTTTCTACGAATTATATAACTTGAAGCGTCTGGGGTTGGTTTAAACAATATACAATAATTACAATGTGCCAAGAGTCAAGTTTATCAACATGTTAATTGGTTGTTAAACGGTTAGATATGCTTAACTGATGCATATTTAACCGGCTAACCGTTTCTATGTTAGTGAACTCAAGTTAAAATATTAATTCTGATTATGTTTTAACTCGATCAAGTCTGATTCTGATGACATATTTTATGAAAACATGTGACAATTTGATTAGAACCTAACCACCGTAAAGGCTCGCGCAAACTGACGCGGTTGCGGCGAAGGTGGACTTTGACAACAACTTGATAACCTTTTTTCCTCTTTGATCGCCACCACAGCCACCGCGGCGCGGCGGTTTGACCGGGTCATTAGAGACTGTCATTTCTTTGAAATGTCAATGACAAATTGTAATTGGAATTATCAAGAAGTGAAGTGATAATATCTATTGTAATTGGGTTCGAATTTGTTCATAGCATTTGTTTTTTAGAATTAACACAAAAATATTTTCACTCTATCAATAACGTTGGTGTAGTTTAATCTAATGAACCAGTCAATAACAGATGTATGTGAAGCATACCCGATACAGATAATTATTAATCGATATGCGTTCTGTGCACCTTTGTATTTTGAAAATGACAAATTCACTAAATTAATCATCGGCAGTTTCAACAAATGACTTTTGTTAAAAAGTTTGGAATTCTATTTCCTTCGTACACAATCTCAAATATTTTATTACTGAACAGTATATCAAACAAATCTTTTAATTTTTCATTTGATGCTATTTGAACTGACTGTACAGGCAACGTTCTCTTTGTAATAGGCCAAAAGTAACCGTCGCTCTACACAACAAAGACTTGATGAATGACAGGATTTTCAGACTTTGAAATAAAAACCACATTTTATTTTGGTAAAAGTAACGTAGCGACGAGGTGTATTTGAAATTTTTCATGCAGACTTAAAAAAACAAATTCTAGGAAATGAAATAACACATTCTTTTCTTATTTAAAATTGTTTAGAAATAACATCTATGTATGTTAGAGATCTGAGGATAGCCATGGGGTATCCTCATGGTTTAGCCTTCTTACGATAAAAATAAGTTAAATTATAGTGGATATATATATTTCTAATCATACTTTCTACAACTTTTAATGTTAACCTAGGCATATTAAAAAATACTTCAATGAAGGTGAAAAGTTTTATACTACTGCAAAAAAAACATTTGTAAAAACTTATTTTTAAAAATTTTAGCCCAGCGCCATCTAGCTAGATCAGTTGGATTCATTTTGTCTGCAATGAGATGGTGGAGAGAGTGCATCAAGGTCTTAATGAGGATAGTAGTACCAGATGAGATGAGGTTTTCAGCCTGTGGCATTTTGTAAGCAGTTGCAGTTTCATTTATATTGCTAGATATATAATAATACGTATCATTACATATTTCAGTTTTCTTTTTTTCAGTTCTCTTTCAAATATTGAAAGAGCCACTGATTTAACGATTTACAGATAGTATTTATGCGTATTATTTCGATCGACCGAGATCTTACAAAAAACCTTACTTATTAAATAAGAAGGGCAAACTTAAAGCTAGTTTACGAAGAGAATGAAAATTAATGCAAAATGTAATAAATTAACGTAGTAAATATCGGATATTATCCAAGCATAAGCTGGACGAGATTTAGTTGACAACCTTTACAGCACTTGGCAGTTTACGGCAACGACTTTGCTAAATCGGTCATGTGCAGCAACAATTTAAAACATGATTCAATAGCGACCTTATGCTACTAAACTTAGAGGTGAACGTCCACAAAGAAGCCCTTTAAGGCTTAGAACGTCTATTTCGACATGCGCCGGTACGTTGACCGGCCCATTTCGTTGCACAGTCGATAATTATGTTGTCAACTGACTAAAGCAAACGGCCATACAAAGCGGATCTGGGCCGGATCAGTCGCTTTTTGCTCGACAAAGGCCATTACGCGATCCGTTTTCGAGCGCAAAGTCAACACTGTTATGAAGTTTCATTCAGTTTTCGCTGGAAAATCGGCTAACGTGGGAAAGCTGCGACTGCGATTTGAATGGATAATGAGCAACAGTGTTCGTTAATTGAGTCGATATGTAAATAAACAGCCCACTGAGCTCACTCAATCATTGCTGGGCTCAAAGGCTCGTGCGCTATTTTATTGTTGTCCAGTCCAACTCTGATTGTTAGCAAACTCCACAGTTTGCCTGTGTACATTTACAGGCATTGTATTTTTATAGAACTGATATCGATTTTCGTACTAAAATAAATTTACCAACACAACTTTATGTACACACATATGTATGTAGTATGGACTAGGATTCCCTATGTCGTGGGTATCAGGAATTAAGACTACCGTGGTACCACAAAATCCTCATATTTAGAACATTTTAAAGTATTTTATCTATAAAGTAAAAAAAAACACACATCCTGAATACAACCCGCACCTTCAGTGTTGCCAATAATGTTGTTGTATTTCTTTCACGCATGAAAATTTAGTTTATTTTTCAATACAATTCACGAATTCAATTATTGTGGTTGACTCATGAAATCAAATTAACCTAAGCAATTGGTCCTTCATGCTACTTGTTGCTGTTCTAACAATATAAATTAGTTTTCATTCTGAATTCCTTTTTAATAGGCTTATCTCTAGAAACTATTTTTAAATCATTTAAACCCCCGGGTTGAAATTAATAACGATTTGCTGCACCCTCTTAGTGACCTATCTAAACATAATCTTAAACTTCATTGAAGTTACACAATCACCAAAAAGTGATTGAAAAAAATGGTACCTAACATATATGCGGGCTCCTTACGCCGCTCCATTCTACCTTACCTATACTATCGTATCTAAAAACATCTTGGAAGTTAAACAAAACTATTGAAAGAAATGTTAACAGCTGTATGGATACCTTGTGTCGTAAAAATTTAATCCACCTGTATTATTTCGTTAAATTCAAATGATATCTCACTTAGTTATTTATTGCGCTCGCGTTTCAATTCGTGGTTAATACAGATGAATAATTAATTGAAGTACCAACATTAACTTATAATATATTTACTGGATCGGAAATGAATCAATTAAAGGTTTCCACAAAAATCTGATGCAAGTGAAATTGATGAACTAAGGAAATATAGATGGATGGAATAAACACAAAAACAAACACGTTCACGACTGTATTACCAATAAGGACATAGTCAGATACATAGCGCGTAGATATTTGAGGAGACCAAGTAGGGGGTAGCCAGAGGCACATTCACAGATTATATTTGGCAGATGTCCGCGTTTTGCAAGGAATTAGTTTGCATTCTACGTGCAACCTGCAAGTCCATTGCCGCTTTAAAGGACACTAACCACTAACACTTACGATTTCCGACGACGCTTAGTATAGAAGGAATACGGGAATAAATATATCTATAAAATAAGAAGGAAGTGAGGGACCAAGAAAATTCGGGATTTTGAATCCAGTATGGAACAAATGATTCAGAAACTCTGATAGAATAATAAGCGTAACATGGAATTGAAATAGGAATGTGAGAATGGCACACTCTGTTTTTTCTACGAGGAAAGAGCTCAAAAATGTTTTAAAGTCGTGGCCTTTTACGTAAGTTGTAGGTTATATCGTGGACAGTTATAATTACCTTTCAATGTTCCAATAGATAGGTATCTGGTTCAGTTAGGTATATAATTCGTTTGCTCGCGTTTAATACTGTTTGGCATCAATTAAAACAGTCCACCGTGATTTATTTTATTGGTTTTACAATTGATTACATTACGCCAAATGGACCACAATGAATTGCGATCTCAAAAACCCAAAATTACGTTTTGAATATCCTGAAAAAATCAAATACTGCTTTATTTTGTCCGATTGTAAGTATATTTTTGCAACATTTAACTCAATGTAGCCGCATTATACGCATAACGTCATATAAAATAGGGGTATAGTATTTCAACAGACTTCAAAAAAAGGAGGAGGTTCCCAATTCGGCTGTATTTTTATCGTGTGTGTTTGTTACTTGATATCTTCTAATGGTAAACCGATTTTATTTTTGATAATTCTTGTTTTCTCTCTAAAGATAGATCCCAAGGTTCTACAAAAGGTTTATTCGTGAGGGTTTGCTATTTTCCCCGTAAAACTTAAAAAAATATGTAATCACGAATAGCCGAAACATTTTTGTGGGTGATTTTACTTTTGTTTAATATTCGGAAGTGTCATTCCGAGTTCGAAGTCGGATGTCTTTTAAATTATAGATTTATTGATTTCCTTTTTCTGAAAACAATAATAAAGTAAACCTTTTGATAAAAATATCTGGATCAAAAAATTTACCCGACATACATATTTTAGAATCCAAAAGTATCCATACACACTTTAAAATTAGAAATTGAACTAAACCATCAAAATATAATTGTGTGAGTACAGTGAGCGTCACCAAATGGTTACCCCAAGGAGTTTAAAGATTAAATTTTAACTTCAAAATAAAGTTTTGCCCTATAATTAACAATGATGAATTGGTAAGGACGATCCTTACCTTAAATAAGCTTTCCGTAGCAATGTACTAGTGACTTTCCATTTAGGTTAAACACAGCCATATTACATGATTTGTTTTCATTTTTATAGGAAGACCCCAACTAAAGATATAAGATAACTATCCTAATGCGTTCCAATGGAACTATCAATCACTTTACTAATTGCATTATTTATCTACCCCTAAAGAAAATCGCGCTGTCATCGGCTTATGTAATTTCACTTAGTGGGCTCTTAGGTGTGTTGTTTCTTAATATTTTTCCGCTTTTCACGGCGTCGATACGAAAATAATGAAATTGGCTTCGATTTAAGAGGATTACGTAGTTTCATCCGATCATTAGTTTATTGAAGGGGTTACCGTGTTATGTACGCTTTGTAATATTATTTTCGTCATATTATATCATCGCTGGTATACGTCTATGAGGGTTTGATCGGTGATCATTGTTAGTATTTTTTTTCATAGAAATAGGATGGTCCATAATCAAGAAGTTACGTGAAATAGGTAGTCTAACTGGGTTGCCACTAATAAAAAACTCTCATTGCTTGACATTTGACATTCCTTCCTGATACAACGCGTGAAAATATTGTCCACCTACAGATGAAAGAATACAACAATATGTGGTCCAATTACATAATGTATTTGAAGGCAAAACAGCAAAGTAAATTCGAACTTATTCATTAAACAAGATCATTTTGACATGCAATAATCAAACTTTTCTATTTCGTAGAGTTCCCTATCTTCTGGCTTTTGGTCTCTCATAAACTCTGCTAAAACATCACTCAAGTAATTAATAATTTTCAAAGCGACAGTTTTGGCTGGTCGCTTTATTTCAACCGCGATTTAAGGAATCCTTCATTGAATGGACATACCAATTTTAGTAAGTGGTTAGAGGGTTGTCAATTACATTTCTGCTAGCAATAAGGGTAAGACACACGAACCCAATACTTACTTACTTGCTCTGTCGTACATTAGACATACTTGTCACGCCTAATTCGAATGATAAGTGGCGGAACTAAGATCTGCCTCGCATTATTGTGTACTGTGTATTAACCCCCTTATAACCTAACCCCAACCAGTTGAACTATTTGAAGTAAAAGCACTCTGGGTTGATGACGGCAGTGTAACAGTATCCCTTACCGTGGAAGTTGTTGACGATGGAGAGCATGAACTGATGAGCTCTTGCAGTCTCGTCTTTGACCTGAATTCATTTGTGGTGGTGCAGTGTAATAATACATGCTCCACATTCTCTTCATCCTGACCCAGATCTTTAAGAGATAGTGATTCAGATCACAGTGTCCTCTATCATTCTTTGGTCGTCGTTATTTACTCACGCCTGTTAATTTATTTCAGTAAAAAAAAAACCTATTATTCTTCAATCACTCTCAATATATATCAGCTCGTTTTTAATTCACCGTTCGTGAATTTGTGCTGCTTCGACTAAAATACACTTGTCTCCCGTGAGCAAAAACACTGTGTTCAATTTGATCGCTGCAAAGCTTCGCAACTAACACCTCTAGCTAAGTATTCGTACACTTACTCGAAACGATCATGTCGTATGTACTAACTCGATACGTTGTGTCAAGTAGTTGGCGATAGTTCATTTGCGACGACTGGAAACTTGCAGTGACTTCTCTCTTCGTGTGAACGATACTTTAGTACTGAAACAAAACCACACCAAACATTCCAAGTACGAGCTCCGATTGTTATTACCCAAGTTTAGGATAACTAGGCAGGCATTACTAAAATACCTAGTCACTAAAACAAACAGATCTGGATTTCAATCTATTCTTGTAACTTTGGTATTTAAATCAAGTCCAAGCATTGTTTCTGTTTGTAAGGTTCATTTGTTTTGATGCCAAGTTGGTCCCAACAAGCGCATTGCTCTTGTACATACTTCGCTTGTTTGTCGTGCTATTGGTTTTTTAATGGTCACTCTGCAGTAGGTCAGTGACCATCTCTCGATGTAGCTATATATAATCCCTATATCTAATCTAAAAATAGAAATTGGTTTTTAGGAGGTACCTATAAGTAACGCTGTCCTTCATGGGGTCACTCACCAATAGGTTCTGTCTGAAAACCATCACATCCTGGTGTTGTGGAGTTGCATATTATGCTGAGACAGGACATGTTTGGCCCACGCGTTGCGAAGGAATTGAACCTAGAGTAGGTAGGGTACCTAAATATTAAGGTAGGACCGATACATGTATAAATTTATTTTCCTTCCTACCTACGAGTATCTGTAAAATGTGTGTCAAAAAAATATTTTCTTTCTTTTTTTCTTTCAACTGTGGCATACATCCATAATACACATTAACATAATTAAAAAACACGCTTACGACTATATTTCCCATAATAGACATTCTCAGTGCATACATCTTTCAAAATACAAAGTAGGGGGTTGTCCAGAGAGACGTTCAATTATATTTGGCATATGCCCACATTTTGCTGGTAGTTAGCAATCCACGTGAAAAATTGCAGGGCCATCGCCGCTTATTGGAACACTAACTGATGGCACATGCTTACGAATTTTTGGTTCAAAAGCATGCCGTTTTCCTCGCGGTTCACTTTCGTGGTTTTGAGGCAATTATTTTTTTATTGGAAAAATCCATTTGCGCAGTTTTTTCTCACAAATAAAATATCCGAGACAGTAGCATACTAACGATATCGGCATAATGCATTAAGTAGGTAGGTCCTACTAACCTAAAAATCGGAGTTCATATTTCTAAGATTAAATTCAGTAATTATAGCGATTTTGCTGAGCTTAATAATTATATCACCTCGTTGAAAATTCAGCGGTGAAACGGTCAGAACTCAGCGGCGGAAGGGAGTAGGAGGGCTACCCCTGTTTAGTTAAATATTTTTAGTAGATTCACGCAGTGAGGAGGGTCGGTGGCCGGTGGCCCCGGCCAGAATTCTGGCGATTGTGATGATATATGGCCGCGCATTATTTTCTTATCTTTTCTCTTTCTAACTCCACCAACCATACTTCATTTTCGCCCGCATTATAAACGTTTTACTTCTCGTATCTCATAATAGACGCCTTGGGCCCGAACGGTGTTAGTATAACGTGAATTTTGGTAATATAATATGTCATATATTCATAGTATACCTCTGCCTCTCTCGCAATGATTACGTTTTGAGAGGGAACGAGATAAATTAATTTGAACGTTACTCAAAAGAAAATTGTTTTTTTGAAAATAACATAGCTTTTTGAGCGACCTCTCTGGCACACTGGGCAAAGGCCCGCCTGAGTCGCGGGTTCGATTCCCGCCGCGGGACAAATTTTTGTATGATCTGCAAATATTTAACTCGGGTCTGGGTGTTTTCTATGTTTAATATGTATTTCTTTACAAAACAAAATGTACACAATGTCCATTTACTGATATACTACATTTTGTAAGTAGTATATCAGTCATGTAGTTCGCATAACACAAGCTCTGCTTACTTTGGGACTTGATACTGTGTGAATATGTCCAACATTATTCTTATTACATTGTATTATACATGCGGTGTTTTAGCTGTGAACAAAGCACTGGAAAAATATTATTTCGGAAGTAAAAAGAATTGATAACATCTATTGCGTCTTCAATCTAAGATCTCCATTTTCAATCATTGTTACCTTTGATCGTGATGGCGGTGGCGATCAAAGGAAATGATTGTCAAAATGGTTTTCAAAGTTCGGAACGACATATTACAACTGCCACCACGTCAATTTGAAAAGAAAGAAATAAAGAAAGAAAGAAAATCATTTATTAAGCACGACATAAAAAACACAAATTTTGTATGTGAGGATGGTGGGATAAGTTATGAAAAAAATTATAATAATTGGTAGCAATATCTAAATAAGTTAGAATAAGTACTTATAACTGAAAAATGCCCCACGTACCTTAAAAAGGTATCAGCATAATACCTACCTACCTGGCATATTTATGTATTTTGACCGGATCTTCGTCGTTTCTGTATTTGTAGCTGATGACATCGACCTCAATGGCGCGGCAGGCAACTAGCCGACTGCGACGTAAAACGTGCGAGTTTAATTCCCGCTGCTGCACAAATGTTTGTATGTTCTGCAAATATGTGTTCCGGGTCTGGGTGTTGCATCCATATTACTCTTAACCTGCTGATTGTCTAAGGGGGACGAAATAGTCCTTTACTAAGCGCCTACCGTAGACTCGCTATCTGTACGAATTAGTCCCAGACTATCCTCGTGTGCATTTGCTTTATTTAACGCACTTAGTAGAGTACTATTTCGTCCCCTTAGGCAATAAGCATGTTTATACCCACGAACGTGTCAGCTGGGTCTTTTAGGCGTTTATATATTTTATTTATTTATTTATCAATCCAGCATACCTAATAAAATAAGCACTAATTTAACTAGAAATAAAGAATATAGGATACTCGACAGAGCTTACTTATTTGAGCCTTTTGGGGTTGAGACTCTGGGTCCGTGGAGAACCGGGTCAAAATTCTCTCAGGGCGACTGGTAAAAGCGAAGCGTGACTGGAGAGTTGGCTCTTATTTGGGTAAACACATTAGCATTGCCATTAAGCGTGACAATGCTACCAATATTTTGGGAACGCTTCTCTCTGGTAGTGATTTAGATCAGTTGAGCTATCTATGAATCGTTTGCAACGGTCTTTAGATGGCTAGCTGTTTCATCTGTATTTTTGTATATATTTGTACATAGTTGTATGAATAAATGTATACACTCTTTAAAAAATAACTATGGACATAACATTAAAATAAAGACTGTCGTATAGCGTATAACATTTCGTTATGTTGATAGACAGCCGGCGTGCATTACCATAGTTTTAAAAGTCAAAACCTCTGAGTAACTGTTATCGTTGCGAAGTAAACAAGTTGACCTTCCCGACACCTTGTCTCCGCAACCGAAATGTCCAGCAAATGCGGGCAGCGGGACGCGACTTAAATGCTACAAGATACAGAATAATGATGAGATTAACTATAACGAAAATAGGAATCTAGATTTTATTACAGATGCAGCAATGGATTTGTGCAATGATGCAAAACGGTGAATAAAACCGGCATGCTCTAGAACTAGAAATTTTAAGGCATGTGCCTTATGTAAGTGTTCCAATAACCGGCGATGGGCTTGCGGTTGTCACGTGGAATGTTAACTTGTAAAACGCAAGCATTTACCAAATACTCGTATAATGTTTGTACGTACCTCTAACTGCCGCCACGGGAAAAAAAATGTATGGTCTACAAATATTTGTAACGGGTCTGGGTGTTTTCTATGTATAATATATATATATTTACAAAAAAAGTATATAATTAATATATTAGTCCTGTAGTTCCCATAAGCTCTGCTTAGTTTGGGGCTGAATGATTCTGTCTGGAAAATGTCCAGCATTATTTATTTTATTTATTTATAAAACCCCCTTAGATCTACACCTTGAGTATATCTGAGTTTGCTCAACATGAGGAATATAGTCGTAAGCGTGTTTGTTTTTTTTTTTCGATTATATTTAAAAGTATAGAATTAACTATTCATCCTCAATCCGTTTAACTTACGTTGATTGTGATTTAAAAAAATGATCAGAACACGGACTTAATGCAGAGTGACCAAGAAATAACTGGTGGCACGGTGAAGACAGATATGTAGATGTTGCTGAGATGATTATTTCCCATTCATAATACTCAGAACACATGAGAAATAGTATTATGTATTAACCCTCATTAGGGCCAACATATTGTAGTTACGATGGAGCTTTTTTGTTTAATGAAAACACTTTTTAATCATCTCCGTCCTTTTAATAAAATAATGGCAAGGAAAACATAATGGTCGAAGGAAGAAAAATGTCTACAAAATGTGTCGTTATACGATCAAAACTTAATTGCATTGACCGCGCTTTGGCAACGGACGTCCGGTGATCTTGTACAACGAAGAAAATGGATTAAAATAAAAATAGAAGCTATTCATCGATGAGACTACGGAAGTGATATAGAAGCGACACAGTAGATAGGTAGAAGGTATTGCATTCTTGTCTATTGTATTGAAAAATAGCTTGTATCTTATTGTCTGATTTTATGGATACTTTGTTGAAATGCTGAAGAAACCGTTGCTTTATACATGGTTTAATTTAAACTTTCAGCCACCATTTTATTTCCAAATAGCATCATTATAATAAACAACTTTTGTTCTTCAGTTACATAGTGGAGTTTGGCATATTTCTGAAAACTTTGATGTTTCCTCGAGATACTATAACTTTGGCCTTTTCATGTAAAATAAGTTATTATTTTGAGGTACAGATCTCAAAACTACGTTATTTTAAGGAACTTTCTGATCTAGTTTTAGATCTCGCGTTATTTGTAAATCTGGCAAGAACTCTTGGATCACAATGTCTAATATTAAACAGAATTTTATTCACAACTTTTTCAATTTTCCATATAATTTTCCATACTAAGATTCCTTGTATCATGGGTATCAGGAACTAAGAGTAATCTGCTACCAAACCTCCCAGACCCAGAACAAATATTTTTAGATTATGCAAACATTTGCCCCTCAGCGGGAATAAAACCTGCGTTTCTTGTGCATTAGCCGGCTACTTTACTTTCACATTATATCCAGTTGTACAATTGAATGAAAAGAGTGAACTTTTCTATTCGTTATTTAAATATTTTTTGATATGATTTTACTTCAACGCGTGTGATCATTTGTGTCTAAAAACTGACAAAATCTACGTTGACGTTATAGCAAGTTAGCAAAGCCATTATTGTTCTGTAGCAAAGCCTGTTGAAATAATGTTCCATCCATGAAAACACGTGCAACCACGTCAATGTATTTGTCTGTGTTAAAAAAAAAAATAGTTTTTTGCCGTGATTCCACTGTTGTTGGTACACTATTCCGGCTGGAAGCCACAGCGGAAAATAAAATTGATATCGCTCCGCTCCGAGCGCTCCGAGAAAAAGCATTTCGAAATAAATGACTTTTTAAATTTCATCGTTGCACACAGTTTCTCTATCAATTGTCGAGGCTCGCTCCACGTAACTGGATTTCGTGGCGGGCATTTATTGTGTGCGACATACGACAAGACGTCGCGACTTGTACGTTGATATGAAATGAGGGAAGCGCGGTCCACGGATCGGCAATCAGCGCAATTGCATTCGAGTTCTTTGTATATTATCATTTTGTCTGAAGGATTTTATTTGCTAGTATCATTTCCTTTGTCTGTGTCTGTCGGAATTTTGTTTCTTCTTCCATTCAACGTGGTATTTTGAGAACGCTTCCGTCTAGTAGTCATCTGATTCTGATCAGTTAGAATGAAATAGATAATATTTATTTTGAGCAGAACACACATTTGCATACATCTTTGCACATATCTGTGTATTGAATGAATGAAAATAAAAAATATCATATTGAATGCGTAAATAGTTGACCTATCTATAGATCGTTTGCAACGTCTTTAGATAGCTAGCTATTTCATCAGTATTTTAGCGGCGATATACTTAGTATGAGATCCGTGAGGTCAAAAAGTTGTCAAATATGACATATTATCACATTTTAAATTTTCGCCGTATGCAGAAGATGCTTACGGCTGATGTCCATTGTTGGCATTAAATTCTTTTTTTTTTTTACCTTGGGTATAATTTTTTTACGAAGCAGCCGACTTACAAGAGAGGTCATTTTATGTGGTAATTTTTACATCGCTTTGTTTTACGATGCAACTTTTAATGCGTAGTAAAGCGTAGGTAAGTATTTAAAAGGATATAAAATGAACAGTGTTGCTAAATGTAGGAGTAAAAAGCGAGGTGTAATTACTGAAAGTGACATTTGAGTAAAGAAAGAAAGAAAGAAGAAAGAAAAACATTTATTTAGCACGACATAAAAAAAAACTAAAAATTTTGCAACAAGGTTAGGATCGTGGGATAAGTTATGAAAAATATGTATATAAGTTAGAATAGCCTACGTATAAGTATAACTGAAACAGAAATGCCCCACGTACCTTATAAATCAATGTCTCAAATGTCTCACAACAATGTCTCAACAAAAATGTATTAATTTAGTATTTAATAGGTACCTACCTTCTGAGTTCGTTAAAGTAACCGTGTTATTATGAGTATAACCGTGTTTTATTGTTATCACTATTAAGAGAGTATAGCTGGTTGCGATGCCAGAGGTGCGGGTTTGATTCTCGCTGCGGGACAATGAATCAATATATCACATTATGAAATAAACAAAATAAACAGTAACGTACTAAAATTAAAGTTACATATATTGAGACAATTACGTGCTTATCGCTTAAAAGTGATCTCTTCAAGACAACCTATGTTGAATGTTCAACAATTTTTGCATGTTTGTATATACTCGTAGTTCTTCAAATTAAAGGAACACCATAAAAGTATCATACCAGACACAGAAACTGAGTACAAAACTTGTACTTACTCAGGAATAACCTTGTAATTTATCCGATAGAAAATATAAAATCTTTATATAATATATTTTTAAAATAGCAACATCAACTTTATATTGCATTTAACTGAAGGAAAGTCTCGATTTAATAAATCTTCCTTATTTCAATATTTAAAATACTTGTTCAGTAGCATGGCCTTGGGGCACATTGTATAAGCACTGGTCACTTTAGTTTTATGCAAAGCTACTACAAAGAACCCGAGGACACGACCACTAACGAATGGAATAAATGAGCTATAAAACTATTTAGAATTTTTCTAACAAAATTTGCGGCGTCCCTATTCTGTATGCAAGCTAGCGCATAATTACGGGGTGCACAGCACATCTCATTAGCGTCACTCATATCGCTAGCGAGTTGCGACGGAAGAAAGCCCGCATTTTTGACATCTTGCCAGGTGTTCGTTTTCACGGTATTGAGGAACGCCCTAACTTAGTATAGGATTACATATTGTTGGCGATGCCAAGCAGTGTAACTTTATAAAACATAATATAAACACCCAACAGACGCAAACAAAGTCCAGACCCACACTAGAATATTTCCTGTGTGTATGAGGAACCGAGTACCGTGGTATCACAAAACCAATATCTGTAAGACTTGCAAATATTTGTCCTACAGCAGGTATGTAACCCGCATCTTTGAGCCGAGGTCGTATGTGCGTTGGTGTTTATTGAACAGTTTGAATATGACGACATCTGTGGAGCAATGGGCAAAGGCCTGAGACTCAGAAGGTTGATGGATTCCCGCCGCGGGACAAATGTATGTATGAGCTGCAAATATTTGTCTCGAGTCTGATGTGGTTCTATGTATAATATGTATGTATTTACAAAAAAAAGTTTATAAGTAGTATATCAGTCTATGTAGTTCCCATAATACAAGCTCTGCTTAGTTTGGGGCTAGATGATGCTGTGTAAAAAAATAACAGCATTATTTATTTATATGATTTATAAAAAAAACTTTAATATAAATTGTATGACGATCGTGTGGCGCGGCGGGTGAGCTGCCGGATGCGATGCAAGCGTACTGCTGATACTAATCAATTTTAACTATTGAAAACTTAAATTAAACTTGTATGTAATTTCTTATTTACAAATGGCATAGTCATGCGGTCGTCTTCCACGTAAGATTTTTGGAGAATGAAGTACTATATACGCAAAAAACAGAGCCCATATATTTAATTAATGACTGTCACTTGACTATACCACGTACTTTACTATTCTCCTGCTGACGTTGCGTTGACCGTTTAGAGGTCCTTCCTCATGAGCACCGTCCGCGACCACGCTCGACGGTCATGAGACGGGAATAATAGTAAAGTACGTGGTATAGTCGTAATTATATTCTAAAATGATACCAAACCACGGTAATTTTAATTCCATGACTGTCACTTGCTATAAGTTGCGTTTTATGTTCTGGAAAATAAAATAAAAATAAGGTTATACAGAATAAGGACGGGCACCGCTGTCACTCCACGTTCAAGATCATGGCCTCTCCACTGGGATTACGTATGTGCTCCGAATGACAAACAGCTGAGCTTCATAAGTTACATCGAACAGAATGGAACGTTTTAACTGAATTTAAAATGTAGATTAGCTCTTGTTTACTGCGAGAACAGAGAGAATAACTGCGTCTTTTGTTTGTTATTCAGACACACCAGAGACTTGTTTGTACTACATTTTGACAGATCCTAGTTGGTGCCTATTAATGCGTATTTATGATTATGAGTAAGGCTGATTGGCATCTTTGGATGAAAATTTCTTAAAGTAATGTAAATGTTAGAAAAATAAAATATAAACACTATATTATATATTATCTAGAAATTGGTTATTTGATAACATCTAACATTTAACGTCGTCACAGTATAACCCTTTTTTTATACGATATTAGATTTTACTTGTAACTACGACTCTTGTAATTGTTTTATCACTTTTATATCAGGAAAGATATTACCTAATAGGTACTATTTATTGATTTTGAAGAGAAAAATCCCAAAAAGTTGCGTATTTCTCACTGTCTTTCCCGCGCAATGTCATGAGCGGGTAGGTCTTGAAATTGCTGTTGTAAACTTTATTTGAATGGTGTTACGTTCAAAATATTTATACACCTATCAACCGCCAAATTTGTGCTAATCTAAGCTTAGTCATGCTCTAGTCTTTGCTTACGCTTTTCGAATTTAATGTAGACATGCATTAGAGTATGAGATTTAGAAAGGCTATTTTAGCTAATCTAGACACACGTCTAATTTATTGAATTTAAATGGTCAATAGCCCAGCCACTAATCAGTACAGCTATGTTTTATCATTAAGATCACCATAGTCCTCGTAATAAAACCTCGAGGTCAATAGAGGAAGATATATCTCATAAAACTGTGCCTCTTCCACCGTTTCAAATTACACTCCTTATGTTCAATGAATTTAATATTATAACATGATTTCCCCGATCGCGTCCGCTGTAAGTACGTAATGAAGCGCGTGGATCCTCGGAGGGCAGTATAAGGAGGCAGTGATGCGATGAGCTCGTCCGCATCAGGAATCAATTAGGTACGGCTAGCGGCCACGGCGTGCCTACCGCATGAATTATTGACGACGCTACGCCGGCGTGCCGTACTAAAGTAGCTCGATCGAAAGTGGATACTGCAATGGAAAATAGCAAAAAAAATATTTGATTTCACATATTAGTCTACATGTTTTGTCACATTCGACATGACACTGGTTATGTCACAGTCTGTTGTCCACGTGACGAATATTGTACACACTTGTGACACTGCACGCGTTTCTACCACGGTCACGAAATAATGTACGGGGGATGTCACAAATATGAACTCACTTTTGTTTAACTCACTTTTGGCCATATACAGCCATTGAGTTTTTTATATATGTATGATTTTATATATGTTAGATTAAACACTTTTTGATACGTACAATATATCTCGCCTGAACCGTTGCCTAGACAGATCCACATTTTCTATGTACCTACATTACTCGGTGACGTCACGGGGTATTCACGATACCGACTGTATATTATCGAGTGACAAGTATTGTCCACGCTTGTATATTAATCACTCATGCTTACGGTTACGGTACGTTGAAATGTCACAAATCTGAACTCAGCTTTTCTAGACTAGACACTTTTTATTGAGAAAGAATTTCGTGATCACTCACCCTGATGAAGACTCTCGGAATTAGTCGAAACATAATCGGTGCCTTCAAAATTCCCTGCGTGAAAATTCCCGTTTTACAATATGAATAGACTATACACGGTTTTATGAACAATATTTGTTCAGAATCAACGGAACCAACTCGAACCAACTCGAAACTCGATAGGTGCGAGTTGGTATCGTCGCGAGGTAAATTCGACAAAACGTCGGTTTTCAAGTAGGTATAGACCGCCAACAATACTGGCTAGGCCGATTAGCGACCAAACTAGATTTCCTTGTCAGATTATCCTGTCCATCATACGTTGGAAGTGAATTTGGCTGCCAAATTTTAGTGCAGATGCGCTATAGTAAATTCCCGTGATTTCACGTTTGTTATTAAAGAATCTCTAAATACCCGGCAATTCTAGACCTAGTTACACGTAGTGTAACACTGGACACGTACTGAGAAACAAAAGACAGAAATAAACAAAAGATGTGATAGAATAGTGCCCACGTGATAGCAAACGAATGAAAGCTAGACAAAGGAAACGATGGGATTTCAAAGCAGCAGAACCAACCTGGCAAAGAATGACACAGGATCGATCTGGATAGAATTCTCTGGAGGAATTCTATGTTCTCCTATGTCTCATGACATGCTGATGCCAATAAAAACAAACACGCTCACGACTGTAATGTAATTCAGATACACACTCATTGCGTGGAGATCCTTGAGGATACCAAGAAGTGGGCAGTCAGAGGCACGTTTAAAAATTACATTTGTCACATGGCCGCGTTTTGGAACTAGTAATCATTCCACGTGACAGGTTGGAAGTTCATTCGCTTCTCGGAACAATATTTTTTTTAAGTTAAGATAATATAAAGTTTTTTTTTCCGAAATACAGTTTTTGGAAGTCGGGAGCCTACAAGGCCAACGCGGCTCTTATCAAATAAAAAAATAAAATAATGCTGGACATTTTTCAGACAGCATCATCTAGCCCCAAAATAAGAACTTAAATAAGAACTTGTGTTATGGGAACTTCATGACCGATATACTACTTTATATAGTTTTTTTTGTAAATACATACATATTATATATAGAAAACACCCAGACCTGAGACAAATGTATGCAGACCGGCAACCTTCTGCGTTTCAGTCGGACCTTCGCCCACTACGCCACAGAGGTCGTCGAATTCAAATCAGTTTAAAATGCGTAAACAGATTAGTATAGACAGAATCGCATCTGTAACTTATGTTAATATACCAGCATTCAATTATCGGTTTGCATTTCGACCTATTTGAGGGCCAATAACGATGAATTTTAGTCAATTTCGCTGGACAATATTCATATTCAAATTTTCATTAGGCACGAATTCATATTGACGAGTTGAATAAGCAGCTAAATGTTCTGATTATGAACGTGTGATGCTTTTTGCAGTTAATTTAATTGTGATTACTTTTGTGGGAATAGGCTAGGATGAAACTATAAGGATATTTTTTTAAACTAAGGTTTTTCCTAGCATTAGCCCCGTAATAGACATGTTTTTTTCTAATTCAGCATAATTTTACTAAAATGCTTCTTATCTTTTCTCAATGCCTATTTAGTCTCTAATGTTTTTTAGACCAATACTACTAGGTTTAAAAAAAGACGTTCACGACTTTATTCCCCATGATGGAGATCTCCAGTGCGTAAATAAATAAATAAATAGTCCTGGCCATTTTTCACACGGTATTCCATGTGACAGATTGCAAGCCCATTGCCGCGTATTGCCACAACACTAACTGATGGCACACGCCTTCTAATTTTACGTTCTAGTGTCGGTTTCCTCGCGATGTTTTCCTCCAAAATTTCAAGCACGTGTTAATGCTCAAATATGTTCCCCACGACCTCCGGATCGAAAGTTGAGGTCACAAGTTTTTAATATATCATAATTACTTTAATTTTCCACAACTCAGCTTATTTAACAAATTCGTTACCATTTTATTTAACAAATTTGCCCATCACCGTCGAGTGCTTATTTTCACCAATTACCTTTAACTGTTAATGTTGTAATTGAAAACATTCGCGATGATTGTCGATGCTTGGAACTGCTTGCAAATGAACGGCTTTGTCGGGTAAATTTTAATGTGATTTTTATTGGTTTCAGCTTTATAATGTTTTGGGTGTTGCTATATGCATAATTTGTATGTATTTACAAAAAATAAAGATTTATATAAGTAGTATATCAGTCATGTAGTTCCCATAACACAAGATATGGTTACTTTGGGGCTAAATGATGCTCAGTGAAAAATGACCAGCATTATTATTATAAAAAAATATATGCTGAAACAATATATGAGAAAATTAAACAGAGTCATTATCTCAACTTATTCCCATCAAAGGATGAAAGTTGATTTCATGAGCTACCAATATTATAAAAATAAATATTGCTGTTTCACACAAAATCAATCTAGCCCCAAAGTAAGCAGAGCTTGTGTTATGGGAACAACATGACTGATATACTACTTATATACTTTTTTTTGTTAACTAACTACTTTACTCATATACATTTTGTTTTTTGTAAATACATACTTATTATCAATAGAAAACACCCAGACCCGAAACAAATATTTGCAGATGCAAATATTGTGTGTAATTTATATCTATCTATCAATCTAATCAGCTGGCAACACCCACTTTTGAGTAAAGGCCCCTCTGTTACGCCACTCCTGGCGTTCTTATGCTAACCGGACCCACTACTCACATCAGCATGTGAGCTGCCCTCACAATGTCGTCAAACCATCGGGCATGTGGTAAAAGTACAAAAATAACTGATTAGATAAAGGAATACGGGTATTAGACGTGTTGGCCTAGTGGGCGATACCCCGACTTCTGATCCGGAGGTCGTGGTCGTGCACCAATGGATTTTTCCAATCGAAAAAATTATGTGCGCATTAACACGTGCTCAAAACGGTAAAGGAAAACATCGTGAGGAAATCGGCATGCCCTAGAACCTAAAATTCGAATAGTTCCAATAAGCGGCGATGAGCTTGCAACCTGTCACGTGGAATACCTTACTACCTTACTACCCCCTACTTGGTATCCTCAAAGATCTATTCAATGAGTATGTATCCGAGGACCACGGAAAAGGCCTCTGGCAATGCACTGTTTTTGAAAATTTTCGTTGAGCCTTTACCATGTCATACCGATGAGGGTCGGCCTTCCCGATGTCTTGATCGTCATATGAAAACTTTTCTCCCAAACTTTTATTTTTTTATTATCTTGCATAATTCTGAACAACATAAGAAAGGCTATGATGTGAAACATACCATCCGTATAATCGGAGTTGGCTCGTTAGGCTAATCTAGTTTAACGGGAGGCAAATGCATTTATCCTTACCAACCTAGATAACAAGATCAATCAGATGGCCGGTTATTATATTACCAGTAATGGGTAGGTTAATAAGCATTATTAAAATATAAACGTGTAATTTCTTTTTATTAAATATAAGTATTGATATAATAACTTCAAAAACCGAACACGTCATCTATGAGGAAAATTATACCTGGCAGATGCGCTGGCGGTACTTGGTTGGACGAGCGTAAAGGGCCGATCGGAAAGGGTCAGTATAACCCTTTCTGACAATAAGCGGAAACGCATATGCAAGAAGCAGGGAGCTCCTTGTCAACGCATCGCCACTAAAGTGACTTGCGTGCGTTGTATACGTATTTTACACCATACGTTTAATTTGATTTTATATTTACGGTTCTATTTACTTGCACGATTTGTTAGTTGGTGGAATTTACTTCCCCAGACTTCGCTTGTAATGCTGATGTTGTGGTGAATTATCATTGTAAATTCGTAGATAAGAGCTGTTTTCTAATGAGTTCTAATTATGTCACATACCACGGCAGAAGTGGTCAGGATTTGGAAGTTGCACTCCAGACATGGTAGGTGCATTGAGGTGCACCACAGCCATGTCTGCGCATAAGTAATCGCAAGTGAGACAACTATCCAGTATGCTAAAGAGAAAAGTTTTGAGCTCGTATGATAGAGCTCAAATGTTTGGAAACTGTGGACTCTTCGTGTAAATTGTAATAATTTTAACAGATCGGACAAATAAAACCACGCGTCGGATTAAAGCTATCAACTAAGCTCTGTGCACGTGAACGTAGTTTCACTTTGTATCAAAACTAAAGAGTCACCCCACAGCGGCTACGCTCGGATACTTAGCGCGTCACTGTGAATATAAAAACTACGTTTAAACTAAACTTAAACTTCAATGTATTCAAAACTTAATCGCTTGTTCAAAAATTCAAGTAAGGTGTGCACACCGTGACATAGATATTGTCCAAAATTTACTGCAGCCTAAATAATAAAAGAAACTGAAGTTATTCTAAGATGAATTCTTCATCTTCTGAAGTTATACTAGCAGCAATGCTTAACGATTTGATCCAATGTCTATCGAAGATAAATCTTTGAAAGTTAGGTTACTATGCGCTGAACTTACGGCAAATATATGAGCGTTTGAGATTGAACTCGACTTTGAAATACGGCCTATTGGCAAAGTTTTATTGTATCTGTCACAGGTGAAATGATTCGGTTATTTTACTTTTGTTTTAGTTAGTTAGTGAGTTTGAATAGTCTATGATGATCTATGTTAGAATGTCAAAGCGTTTTCAAATAGGTAAGATAGATAAATTGGCCTGAATAATTATTGTCTTTAGTCTAGTAGGCAATAAAAAGTCGTTTATGTTTAGTGAATAGAACATAATGCAGAAATTAAAAAAAAGTGTTACTGAATTTGGAAGCCGCAATTTATTCAATTTCACGAAAATATAATTCATCCATGTCATCAATCGGATTCCAGCTTTGATTGCGCGGACCAATTCACTTTGTCACAAAAATTGCAATATAAAGAGTTGCCACATCATTCCCTTTCTGGTAAACGTAGATTGCTCCCAAAATGTAATGTGGTTTGCAACTCATTTTGAACGAGCGATTGGCCAATTTTATTTCATTTATTTTGGATTCCGACACTAACTTAATATCGAACGCGACCGGTATAATAGAAATCTGAGAAAAACTATACAATTGAATTCGTATAATTTAATTGAACGGAAAATCTCTCGGAGGAAATTGTAAAGAAAGTTGTGGAAGGCGTGAGTAGAGAAGTGCCCAGGGCACAATATAATACTTGAGATAGAACAAATGCGAGAGCACCTTGTTGCGCCGACTTCTTTGTAAGAGCGTCAATACTAACACTTGCCTTTATTTTCTTGTTTTCTAAGTGTGTAAACTTTATCGGAGATTTGGTTTGCAAAATTGTTTGAATATTCAACGTGAACGAATTTGTACTTAATTGGTTTGTGATACGCAACTGATTTGATTTGATATTTGACAAGCGTCAATATAGCATTAACTAGAATGAAAAAATGTGTTCTAAAAAAGAAACTCTCATCTCAGAATCGGAGAAGTCTGCAAGTCACGAGCACAGAGCTCTCTTCTTACGTAGCGATGTAATCAGACTGCAGCCCCGAGCTAATCTTGATGTAGCCACTATTCGTAGACTGGCTTATTTTCATGTTATTGTACTCTTTTCACATTCGTAGGTATTACAGTTCCTACGTAGCAGGTGTATTTTCTCATTTCAGTGTCATTAAAAACTTTTTAAAGGCACATTTTTTGCGTATAATGGCTTTGACTCGGCATTTTTTTCCTCGTTGGACAAACTTTACAAAGTTGTCGGAGTAGTTGTCAACATCTAAATCATAAATAAAATGTGAGCGCTTAAAGCGGATGAACTTTAAAGGACTTAGCTGGATGAAAGTTAAAAAGCGCTGCAATTCATGCAGCGCAGGTGACCAGAGGTTTATCAGCGAATCGCAGGCACAGTAACTGGAGCGCCGTAGTCCGGGGCTGGGGTTGAGAGGGGCGAGGGAGGGGGAGAGGATGGCCAGCACACACCTATCCCGAAAGGAACCTCCGCGACGTGGATAATCGCCTCATTTATAAAGTTTAGCGGGACAAAGCTGCGCGAGTTTTTGATTGAAAACAAACTTAGAAGGGACAGCTTCATTTGAATAAGTATTCTGCGAATAAAGTGTGGCTTTATGTTTTCCTTTAGGTGTTTTTTTTCTCTTTGTTATGCAAAACAATGTTCCACCTTGTTTAGGTACTACAACACGCTTTATTTTTGAGTGAAAGACTCTTTTGAAGTTAAGCTTTCCTGTATAAATTATTTTATTTTCAGTGTATTGTTCTAAACAAGCCTGCCTTTTGAAAGTTTAATGGTCGTTGTGACTCTTCGTCTTGGACTCACAGTTTATCATTGTTGAGCCGCAGAGAATGTACCTATTCCTACTACGTACCGTGCAATTTGCAATCTTAGATAAGAGGCCTTTAGAATACGGGATGCAAAAACTTTCTTTTGTTACAGTTTTTCAAGTTTTTCATTAGTCCAAACAAGGGGGATTTTCTCTTGTCTACTGCTTAAGAGCGCAAGGTACTATTGAGTAACAAAAAGGACTTATCGACGATAGATATGTGTGGGCTTGCTAATTTTCCTTATCTTCACCTCAATGCTAACCGGTCGATTATCTGAATGATGTTAACTACAGGAACAAAAGATTTTCTTCCTTTGTTTATCATGATTTTCTTTTAAACTTTGTCTTCCGTATGATATCCTACTACGTACATATCAATAAGTTGTGTTATTATAACAGAAGAATAAAAACTTAGACAAACATTTCCATTTATTAATAATAATAATCCGTTTATTTGAAATAAACATATTTTTACTTTTGATAACTTATTTAATAGGTTAACGAAAACAACTAAAAAACGTATAACACTTAGTAAGTAGTAGCAGATTAGTAGGTAGGTACAGGACAGTTTTCATCACCTACTTAAATAAGTCATATGTACTAGCCCCCACACTAGGATTCCCTGTGTTATTGGTGAAACACAACAATTACCAATTGGTTAATCAATATAATTTTTGACAATTATATTGTTAAACCACCTGGGAGGTGTAAAATGAATCACTTGTATGACAAAGCTAAAATTGCTCGTAAATCGTATCATGCTACACCACATTCTTCAAACGGCCCCTGTCATTTGACACGTCAATAAAATTAAAAAGCCCAGCTATTACACATGTCACATGACACACACAGACTAAGCTCGGTTTAACGATAGCCATAAAACAGAACACCTTTTAATACTAGACTATCCGATAGAAAGCAACATGTTGCAGTAACAATGTTGTTTGAATGAGTTTCTAATCAGCTGTTTTTGTAGACGAGATTTCATTTTTAATCAACCTGTGATACAAAATCATATCAAAAAATATCTGACTACCTTCGTTGCTTCTCTCCACAGTGCTCTTCAGAAAATATCATCATCATCAGATCGTAGTAACGTACTGCTCGGCATAGGCCTTCTCCCTCAAACGTCACTCATCTCTGGGCCTTATTCATCCAGGTCCTTCAACGGCCATCCACCTAGCTGGTGGTCTGCCAAGGACTCTTGTGTATCCCCTCTGCCATCAACAAACCTTGCCAACGTAATAAGCATTTTTTTGATAGGTCGAGTTTGTAATACGAAAATTCGACGCAGAACGAAGGTCCGCATTATGAAACTCAAGTGGATCTGAGCAGTACATTTGGCAAAGTTCATAATTATTATATACTGTATTACACAATAAATACATAACTTGTACATTGTAAAAATGTTTATATAGAATTTTACAGCATATAACATTAAAAAGTATATATACTTTGTACAGTAGAACGACAGAAAATTCTTAGGTAGAGAGATAGATCTTTAGAAATTGCTTTATTGCACAAGATAAAACAGTGGCTAACTTGCAAAACGCGGGCATGTTCCAAATGTTTGGACGTGCCTCGGACTACCCCCTACTTGGTATCCTCAAATATCTACTCATTGAGTATGTATCTGAGGATGTCCACCATGGGGAAGACAGTCGTGAGCGTGTTCCTTTCTTGCTATTAGCATTTTCATCCAGCTAACCTTTGCGTAAGTAAAGTGGGTGGTGTGCTTGTAGAAAATTAACACAACAAGAGAAAAAATATTAAAAACAATACATTATAGAAGTTACATGCAAATAATTTATATTTACATCCAAATATATATTTTCTTATTTACCTATAATATAATATTATCAATCACCCCTAGTCTACATAATAAAGGTATGTTGTTCATAATCCAACGGAATTTTACTTTTAGGTAAGTAAATCATAGATAGCCGGCAAAATCCAATTATCGCCTGCACAATGGGTCACGAAACAATCTAAACTAAGAAAATTAATCTTCAGAGTCCAGAGACCGTCTGTGCAAACTTAGACAATGGATTTATAGTTCATCGATTTAGAGCCATCGTTGGACGGCTTTGAATGAATTTTTGGACACCGTACCGAAAGCTTGAGAGACAATTGCTATTAATATTTACGAACACAGGACACAACACGAAAGAGGACTATATACTCATGCCTGATAGATATGACCTGACCTGCTTGTCATGAAGGCTTTAATTCGGTTCCTAGTTATTTAGCCTCGTAGAGACTGCTTGGATGTGAGTGTAGGCCTGCGTGCATGTACCTACCTACCTACCTACTTACATACTCGTAGTTGCGACACTTACATAGTTTTTTTAAGTTATACTTACATAAATGGGCCTATATGATTGGCTGAGTTAATAAATAAATTTGATTCAATTCAATTTAATTTAATTACGACAAATTGTAAAAAATAGGTAGATAATACCTACTGGAGGTACTCAGTTTTCTAACACAATCTGTAAACATTTGTCACATTCTTTTGACACAAGATTTAGTTATCCCAAAATAATGAGGTAAAGGTTATACCTACAACAGAAAGTTGCTTTAGGAAAGGTTAATAAGTGAATTTTGTGTAGTTGGTTCGATCGCCGTCTTAATGCCTTTGTTTTCTGAAAAAAACGGACCCTACTCCTTGCATCTAGATACAAAGATACCTCACTACTAACTAAAACAATGCCGTTATTTTGTAGGTCAGTTTTCTCTCTCCCAAACTTGACCAAATATATTTTTTCATAAAAACAATCACGATAAAGCACGCAATATTTTTTTATACATCTTAAATTACAAATTTTGAGATATTTTGAAGAAGAACTCATCCGCAAAACATAATTTCAAGACTGTGAAAACCAATCGCCGACTGATAAAGCTGCAACTATCGGCCAATAAATTGTCTGATTTCAATCGTTTAACAAAATGAGCTGCGCGCTTCAAAAAAGGTAATATTATAAATTGAACGCAAAATTTCTTGGCAATCCGTATAGATCTCGTTGAAAATGAAGCAAGACGGTACGCTGCCGAGGGCTTGCAATTGCGTCGGCCTACGATTCCACGATTCCACCAGAAAATTCGCTTTTGATGGCGAAATATTATGTTCATTTTTATTGTAAATCGGCCGAGAAGAGGAGGTAGATTAGCTTGGCATATTTTTATTTCTGGAATAACAAATAATGGATCTTGTGAGAAAAAAAACTAACGTAGATTTAATTTTGTCTAGTAAGGAAACCGCTTCCAGTAATCCAGAATATAGGTTTCCATTCATTACCCTGCCAAAACAGATTTGGCGAATTTGAAACTTAGCCTTTTATGAATATTAATTAACAATTAACAAGCAAAAACAATACGTCGTAGGTACGCCAATGAATTGGTAAAAATGTTTATTTTTCCGTCTGTATTGGTAACATGGCTAAATATTTTACGGCACCCAGATTCGAGGCCCGTCGAATGAAAATTTCACATATTGATGATGTTGCTACATTCAAACCAAACAATGCCATAACGATTGGTTGATTTCAATCATGAAACTGATGATTTTAAAGCAAACCAATTTATTGTTATTTTGCTAAATGGTTTTATATCGATATTTAATCAACATGTTTCATTTAACGATTTACGTCTAGCTTTTTAAAAACTTTAATTATTTCTTTTTCTCAACGAACATACAACATTATTTATAAAAAAATATATAGATACTAACTACTTGCAAAACGCGGGCATATGTAATGTTTGGACGTGCCTCTGACTACCGCTTACTTGATAGGGTCAAAGATCACTGAGTATGTATCTGATGATGCCACCGGAATAAAGCCGTGAGCGTGTTTGTTTTGTTTTTAATTTTATAATTGTTCATAGTATTTGATGAACACTTTGTAGTGTGGCGGTTTCATTATAATTCTTTTGATACAAGCCAATGAGAAAAATACTAAAAACTACATTTTACTTGTACCTACTAGAAGGAACGCTACATACGTCGGATCCGCTTGGCTGGTCGCGTTTCCTTCTTGCCGTCACAATTTTATCTTTGCCTAGTTTTGAATTATTACTTCTGCGCGTTATTCGTTACTTGACGTTAATTTGACTTTAAACTGTTTCATCCGATTTAATTCAAAGTATTTTTTTTTTTTTTTTTTATCGTAACATAATACATTTATTCATACAACTATGTACAAGTAGGTATATACAAAAAATACAGATGAAACAGCTAGCTATCTAAAGACCGTTGCAAACGATCTATAGATAGCTCAACTGATCCAGATCACTACCAGGCGGAAGCGTTCCCAAAATACTGGCCGCATTGCCACGCTGAATGGCAATGCTAATGCGTTGACCCAGATAAGAGCCAGCTCTCTTGTCACGCGTCGCTTCGACCAGTCGCCCTGAAAGAATTTTGAAAACGCGAAGGGCCCCGGTTCCCCACGGACCCAGAGTCTCAACCCCAAAAGGCTCAAATAAGTAGGCTCTGTCGAGACTTCTATATTTGCGCCTCTTGAGATCCTCGGCCGAATCAGCCGCTGCACCGGCTCTAACTGAAGTCCCCGACAGATGAGATGGTGCTAGGGTATCTACGCATGTGGCGTCCCATACCAAAGGCCTTCCCTTCTCCCAAGGGACAAGAGTCATGCCGTCAGGCCGCTTACCATCGTCACGTAGTAGACCATTCGGTTCGAGAATAGCTGGAACGTTGACGCTGGTAAAAGCCCGGCGTATGATATCATTAAGGCTAGCGTGGCGGGAGATCCTACCGGCGGCTCTGGTACACGATAATCCGTGATGACCAAGCTGTTCGACCGCCGTACCGCACTGGCACTGATGAGGGGCACAGCACTGCGCACCCAACCGTAGACTAACTGCAACCCGGAATGTTAAAGGATCCATTAAAGTACCAGTATTGTTTGACGGAAGTGCTTGCAACCAAAGACCTGACTCCCATTTAGAAACGGCTAGGAGACGAGCAGAGAGAGTGGAGTTTGAGCACGTTTGTAACATACAATTCCGCGTCAGCTCGCACAGAGGCCCGTCCCATTGTCGTTGAGACGAAAGGGATTTAGGGGGAGCAGTATTGGGGCAAGCACTATGCCAAGCATTTCTAGCTTCGTCAAGATATGAAATTTTGATATTTTTACCAGGAAACGCCGAAAGAGAAGGAGTTAGAATTTTTTCAACGAAAGAACCAGTGCTGTAGACAGAAGACAAGAATGCTGGAAGGGCTACACTTGAAATTTTGCGAATACCTAAGCCTCCTAATTTGACAGGCAGAGAGGCCTGCGACCATGCCCTACCATCCAAATCTATATTCAAAACCGACGAGAGGGTGTTCTTGATTATGTTGTCCAAGCCTTCCACCAGCTCGCTGTGTTTCCACAGTTGACAACATCTTAAAGCGTATGTAAATTTCGGGACAAAAAGGCAAAACTTGATAATTGTAAAAGCCATATGGGCATTAATTTTGAACAATCTGTCCGAACTTCGCACAAAATTTTGAGTTTTTTCTTCAATAAAGGCCGGAAAGGACTCGTCAAGAATTGGTGAACCCAGAAGACGAAGTGAACATTTATCTACCACGGTAATGTTAGAGGCTAAAGTGTTAAATTTATCAATAACGGAATTTCTATCTAAACAAGTGTCGGAAACAAAAAGTTCGCACTTTGAAAAATTTAGTTCTAAACCAATTTGCCTAAATTCATCAATGATGAGTTTTAGATCGCCAAAAACCGTGTCCACGTCGCCACCTAAGGTTCCATCATCCAAATACCAAACATTAAGTTTGGATTGGAGACGTTGAATAATCGGATGGATGGCAAGGCTGAAAATAGCCGGACCTAGAGGGTCGCCCTGCTGACATCCAACAGCTGACGAAATAACGTTTTGCCGATAGATTAATTTAGAGGGTGAACCATAAGATTGCCAAAGAAACGGATAAATTTCTGGAATTTTGTTTTTAATTTCTTTTAGCAGAGCGCCTCTATCTACAGAATTAAAGGCGTTTTTAATATCCACCTTTAAAATAACCTCCCCACAATTTTGTTCCAAAAATGTACGTAAAGAGTGTACTGCGGCTTCACAGCCGCCACGCGAACCAAAGCCTAGCTGAAGTGGTCGGAAATAGTCGCCTAGATAGGCGGCTTTTTTCCGACAGCAGACTTTAGCCGCTAGGCGGCGGTAAGTGGTGCCCACTGCTATGGGTCTTATCCCGCCGTCTTTTTTTTTGAGTGCGCATAGGTTCGCACCATACAGGAGCTCTGTGATCTCGCTGTTGACTCGGCCTGACAACATCAGGTTGATCAGGGCCGTCATATCCTCCAGAAGGACTTCACCTGCATGGCCAGAACCGCCAGACAGCAGGTCCTTTAGATGCTGTGGAGTCACAGCATCCAGGCCGCCGGCAGAGCCACTCTGAAACGACATGACAGCACTAAGCACGTCCTGGCTGGTCGTCTCGACAGCGTCATCACTCTCTTGCGGCGGATCGGGGAGGTGGATATCAAGCCCGGGGGCTGGATGCTTACCCTCAAGAGATATGAGGGTATCATTCGAATTTGAAGTATTTTTATGAAAATAAATAAAACAACTATTTTGTTTTGAGGAATCACGGTTATTTCTTCCTATTATGTTTTAGACCCGGTTCCATCATGCGGTATTTTTTTTTTCGGTAAGAAAGAACGAAAGAAGAAACTTTTCTATACATTTTTTTAGGTATGACAGCAAGAAGAAATGTTTAACACCTTTTTCTCTTTTGAACTCTTTAGTGCAATTTAACTGATTTATGTAGGTAGTAACATCGGCGTAAGGCACTAAAAGCACGGAAATAATATACTACAATCGCATTGTTAGTCTTATTAATTGGTTTTTCAACATAATTATCGTCATACCTATAAAAATAGAAAATATTTATTTTAAACTCACATATTAATACATAATTATTTAATGTGTGAGTATAGTACCGTCAAAAATGGTCCGTGCTCAGTATAATGCAGCAGTGAACTGCAGCCCTGATTTTCACTTACGATCACCCTTTCCTTTTTAAAAGAACACCTTTTCCCCGAAGTAATACGCCACTAACACATTTTGTTGAAATGTATAATATTAAATTTGGTGACTCGCTGTCCCTCCCGTCATTTCGGCACATTTAATATTTTAGGTATTCTGCTCACGCTTCATCTTCAACGGTCGTCCTGATTGCCGCTAAATTGAACTAAAAACTTCTCCAATGCTCCCAAAACGTTTCAATTATATCCTGTATTTTAGGGTAACACTCTCTGTTCCACATTTAGGTCCGGATTATGAATACTAGACAAATTAAATCTAAGCTACTTAATTGATGCAAACTGTAACGAATACGATGTTTACGGTTTATGGCTAGTTACAGAACACTTGGCTAAAAATAATGGTGGACAATGAGCAAAAAACATCTTCAGCGTGTTCTGAAACAATGGATTATACATATAAGGGACTGGAAAGAATGGCGTTATACAGAGTAAGTTCAACAGTTCAGACCAAATGTTCTAGACGATGATGATTTTATTTATATTAAAAGCTGGTTATTTTAAAAAATGATAATATCCCAAAATGTGAAGTAAATTCAACGAATTGAAGCTAGGCGAAGAAGTTTTTGTAAAAGCGTTTTTTATTTAAAATGTTGCAACAGAATTGAGCTTTTAAACATTTTATGCTTCTGGGAAATCATATGTAACACTATCTAAACAATTTGTTAATGAAAGCTAGACTAGTTACTAGAATAAAAAATGACGTTTTTAAACATGAAATACATGAAAAGTGGAAAGTTACTGGTGCAAAGAATAAAATATGAAATTTATACTACTTTAAAGCTCAAATTTACTTCGTAAACGATATTTTTTTGATCTAAAAAACCCAAATCTGTTTCCGCTCATTTGTTAAAATCACGTCGTATTTTTTTTGAGATAAAATTTAAACTTTCCTTAATTGTAAGTTGTTTACCTACTCTGGCAAATTTATTGGCGTGGCATGGTAACTACGGCACTAAGATGATTTTAATAGAACTGTATAAAGTTTCTCAACATCGCACTGCGCACTTTTGCATCGCGCAATTATTGCGAACCAAGTCCTGATTGAATTCTTAGGTCAAGTTTGCGCTTTAAGTTTGCATAAAAGACCGCCTGTAAATTAACAATTTCACTCTGGTTAACACTTTTGTTTTAGACCAGTTTTTTTGTAATTAAAAGGAAAACTAGAAAAAGTCGTTACAACTCCCGACCGGATCCATTAAGCCGGTACGTTTTAATTTCGTACGAAAATTCGACGTAGGTGAACAACACTGTAAAATTTTACGTCGAAATTGACCAAGCGCCGGGCGTTTCGTTAACACGCATGTCATGTCTGGAAGTTCCGTCCGTGTTGTCGGTAGACTATTCTGAATTTAAAATGGATTCGTTTATAAAGGCATTTATGGGGGGGGGGGGGGTTCGAATTTTCGATGAGGGAGAATCGGCAGGTGAGTGACTTGTTTGCCGCTGGCCCACGTTTGCAACAGGAGCAAAACTCTGGACAGTTTAGCCGGCGCCGCCGATGCGGAGCATCCTCTATAAATCAGCAAGCGATTGACGCCTTCCTACAGGGAGTGATCTATTCTGCCCTCCATGATACAGCTTTACTTACAAGTATTTTTCTCTTACGGGTAAGTTTCGACGTAGAAAACTTGATTCACAACAATGCGCTTTTAGTGATGGGGACTAGTGCTATATTTTGGCGTTGGTCTCTGGAGACCGTGGCAAACATTTCGGTGTCAGACACAATAGCTTTGGTGTTGTTTCTACAAATAGAAATATTGTTTAAGTATCATATTTTTTGATACCTACGCGTTTATTATGTTAACCACATTGTATTTTCTATCTTATTTTTACACTCACAATCAGTTAAGATTAGTCTGCGTAGGTACATACATCAAAAAAAGTTTACGATGATTATGAAAAGTTGAACTCCTTGGCAGAGACCAAGTCACGCATGTTTCCCGGAGGGGTAGGTAGAGGCCTATATGCCTATCCGGGAAATTGTCGGACTATATGTATGTGGAAATATAGAATTGAAATTATCGTGGTTTGGTATAATTTTAGAATATTATTACGACTAAAACACGTACTTTGAAAATGGAAAAGAAAATGTAAAGTCATAATAATATTCTAAGAAATGGAAATATTTTCCTTTTCCATTTGAGGGCTTTCTATAAATAAATAATACTGTTAAGTTTTCAAACCGGCCACAAACTTTTTTTGCTGTGTGTAGCTACGTAACCTTTCGTGATCTATTAGGGTAAATTGGATCACTTCAGCTTTGAAACCCAATAACATCACGTAGTAACTTCTTGTATTAAAATAAGCTACTTTTAGCTTATTTTAATACAAGACACATTTTAAAATAAATCTCCGTTTAACACTAAACGCAAGTACCTACTTAGGCATTCATAGACTCGACATTATCACTTGAGAGCGCATAAAGTGATAAAATACTGTGTCTAGGAAAATACAGGTTTTAATATTCACCAGATTTTTCAAGCTGTCGCTAGAACAGAAGCTTGAATAAATTAAAATTCTATAAAATAGCAAGAAGATTAACTAGTTGAAGTGCCATTGGTCTGTCCATACCGATTTGGATCGGACGGAGTTTTTGTCACAAATTGTAGACCACTTTGACGAATTTTGAAACCGTGAGAGCTATAGAAAAGTGATGTTAAGAGTTACGGTGTCGGTTTTGAATAAAATAATTTCTTCATTATTAAAGGTAAAAATATATTTATATTTTTTCAGAAAAAATAAGTTTTTTGTAAAAAAAAAAACAATAAATGTATCATAATAAATCAATAAATGTATAATACTAAGTTGGTAGAACACTTCGTTCTACCAACTTAGTATTATACATTTATATTAATTATTTTACGATTTGTTCGAACAAATCGTAATTTCAACAACAACATGAATTAAATAGGTTTGTATCTTCGATCAATGCGCAATCGAAGTTGAATTGCCACCGAGGTAGTCAACAAAACAAACAAACACGCTCACGACTGCATTCCCCATGATGGGCATCCTCAGATACATACTCTGTGCGTAAAGATTAGGATACTTCCTACGGTAGTCAGAGGCAGGTTAAACATTATATATGGCGTTTTTGCAAATACTTAGTGGTCCACGTGACAAGTTGTTCGCCGCACCATTAAAATATGTATTTGAGACGACGATACTTCAATTCAATTATTTTATATTAAACAGAGCTACACCATCTTACAGTTGGACACGAAAGGCAATCTTGGTGGAGCTTTGAATGCGCCTGAGAAATATAATTTCGATCGGACAGCAATCAGGGCCCGTTGAAGTCGGCGCGTGATTCGACTCTGTAAAATATTGAATGTACCTACTTGCGGGAAATGCGCCCCGAATGTGAAATTCGCAAGTGATGTGTAAATATTGAGTTCGCTTTATTTGGACTCAGAAAACATATGGTTAACACTTCATAATCAACTTTGATGAGTGAACATTAGTGGTATTTTAGAACATAACAAAAGCATAAATTTGTAAGAGACTTTTAATCGCAGACACGAGAGTTGACACTCAGTTCATATACAAACTCGATTAAGACTAACAAGACAAACAAACACGCTCACAACTGCATTCCCTATGATGTATTTCCTCAGATACATACTCAGTGAGTAGTTATTTGAGGATACCCAGTAGGGGGTAGTCAAAGGCACGCCCAAACATTACATTTAGCACATACCCGCGTCTTACAAGTAGTTATCATCCCACGTGGATATGTCGGTTTCCTCGCAATGTTTTCCTTCACCGTTTTTATGCTCAAAACGTGTTGTTGTGATGTGTAAATTGGTGACCCTCCCATGTGCCATGCCATCACCACTTAAGCCTCGCAATCCATGTTAAGTCTTTGTGCGACGTCGAATCTCGATGGTTGGTATAAGATTTACAAGATAGCATATTTTAAATTCAATATGTTAAGCATTTTAGGCACTTTTGTTCGTGACTTATAAAATCTATACAGAAGTGATATCTAAGTATACATTTGCGACAAATCAGTTGCGTAGAAATTGTAGGCCAAGAAGATGGCTGGAAGATAATCTCTGACGTCATAATGACTCATGACAAAGCCTGGAGGTTAGCCAAAATGACAAAAGCTGTTGAACAATCCGGAATTAGTGCGAATATACTTAACTAAAAATTAGTAGTAGTAGACATTATACTTATAATATGAACTACTGGAATCAGAAATGCCACCTAATTACATTTAGATCGATTTATGACAATCCCAGACATTGTTGGTTTTCTATAGTCAAGAAAGTCAACGTTATATCAAATGTTCGGGTCAAAATTGAGAAAATATTGGAAATGTAAAGCGTTTCAAATTGAGTTTAAACTTAAAATGCAATTTAAACGTTGTTAAAAAGAGGAATGCGAAAGTACAAAATGTTGTGCATTTCCATTGTTTTAAATACCATTCGCATAGTTACGTAATGTCATTAAGTAACTGCAGAGTATTGACTACATTATTGTGCCATGTTTCCACGAAGTTCACTCTATGGGGACGCTCTTGCCACTAATGTCTTCAATAATTGGCATCTGAACTTCGAATGTACCCAATCACGGGTAGTAGAGTTAACGGAGCGGACCGTAACTAGTCAACGTACCGTATTCATAAAGATAATAAATAATATTAAATAAATAATGATGGATATTTTTCACACAGCATCATGTAGCCCCAAAGTAAGCAGAGCTTGTGTTATAGGAAATACATGACTGATATACTACTTTTATACATTTTAGTAATTACATACATAACATACATGGTAACACCTAGACCCGAAACAAATATTCGCAGCGGGAATTGAACCCGCAACCTTCTGCGTCTCAGGCGGGCCTTTGCCCACTGCGCGACAGAGGTCGTCAAAGATGAAGATAAGATGAATATACAGATGATCTAAATTCAGTAACGTATTCATAAAGATGAATATGAGAACGTAATACGTCTCTGATTTTTTAGGATTCCGAAGCTTAACGGCTAAAATAGAATCCTAGCTTCATCATGTCCGTATGTCACCAGATTGCTCACTCAGTTTCAAATTAAGAAACTTTAACTTACATATAAAACTTTTTCTCACTCCACTCGCATGTATAATGTGTTAGAATGTTTTTATTTTCTTTTTAAAGTACATAAGTGTAATGTCTTCATGTTTTGAGGGTAGTATTATTTATTACGCTCGCTGCTCATGAGTGCCTACATACAATTAATCAGTTTGTGATATCAACATTACATGTGGCGCAGCTAGTTGTTTTATTTTCGAACAATTATCTTTCATTTAGTGTTTAATAACGCATATTGGTAATATTGAGACTTTTGAGACCAGTACCCATAATTGGGACACGTATTGTAGGTGAGTCTAGGAAATATAAGACTTCATTGTCGGTCGGATAATTGTGTCCGAACTAAAAGTATGTTTATTTTTAGATTTTAATAATTTATTTGTATGAGGCATGCAATTCCAGGACCGCTGGGCAGTTTATTTTCATAATCATAAATTAATGAGAACCTAGACCTCGTGCTCCATTCAGTGCAATACCTAGCTTATTAAGGCTAGTAGAAACAAATATTAAGTGCATACATACATTACATTTACTACAACATCGTAGATCAATTTTAAAACCACATTGAAAGTAATTATCAGAAATGACTAAGTCTTCTTAATACTACGTTGACTTATATTATAAGTCAAGGGTGTACCGGTAAAATTAACACTTTGATCCGGGGTATCAGTTTACGAAAATCTACGTATTACACAGGATTTTACGATATTGGTGTAATAAATTTTGAAGTAGCAGGCACTTCAAAATTTAGCTGAGTTTAGAACGTATTTTACAATACATCTACTTTGTATCACTCTTTTTTAACACGTAAATGAAATATATTAATTGTGATACGTTTTTAGAATCGAAAATTATATCTTGCAATCATTTTACAATCCCATCCTGAGTAGTGGAAGACCATAAAAGCTACAAAGGCTTCAAACGGGTGTTAAAATGGTTAAAAAGGTTCCTTTACTGATTGTCTCACTATTTCACTCACTAACTATCAACACATACCTCAATTTAAAACTTATGTGAGGCATGTAGAAGGAACTATGCACAGCATTTTTCAAATACAAGCCGTAGAGTGCAGTTTTAATAAAGTTTGTATACGAAAACTTAGCGCGTTAAAAGTCTTAAGTAGGATAATCCTTTTTTTTCCTAAGTACCAAATCATGTACCGAGCAACTGTGAGAACTAAATAAAAAAATAATTATTTATATTATTATAAAATAGTGATACAATAATCTTTATAATAAAACAGGTTTGGTTATTTTAGTGTCTATTTCCAATTAAGGACAGGGCTTGGAGAACTCAACCCAACTCTCAACTAAAGTTTACAAGAAACTCCATCCTTCGCAGCATTGTCTATTAAATCTGCAAGATACACTTCTAGATACCGAGATGTTTTCGAAACGTTATACAATTCATTAATAGTTTGACATGCGGCTTGAATTGCAATGCTGAAACTATTTTGATCGTAGGAACATATTTCGTACCTTTTACAGTAAAATATTGTCTAGGTTTGGTTTTCGTAAAGTAGATAGTAACTTTTAGTTGTCGGCCTATGTATACACATTATCTTTATACATAGACCGACTTTTTTATTCTTTATAAAAAAAGTGGATGGAGTCAAGGCGTGTCTGAAAATCTGAAAAAACATTTTAATATTCTAACTACCTACATAATTATGTATGTACGTCTTTGTTTAATTACAAAAATAGTTGTCTCATAAACTAAATAAACTAAAGTCAAATTTACTCATTAGTTGTTTTCATACGTTTGTACCTAAGTATGGTAACACGGTATTACAAATTGCAGTTAGTAGGTACGTCTATAAAACAAGTACGTGTTATAACTTATAAATCATACAATGTTGTCAAATAAATTTGAAAGTAGGTAGGCTAACTCCCACCCTGGGATAACCTGTGTTGCGGATAACTAGAACAGAATCTATTAATGAAATTATCTCAGTTAAAAAATCACCGTGCGTGATGCGGATAACTAGAACAGAATCTATTATTGAAATTAACTCAGTTAAAAAATCACTGTGCGTGATACCGGCGTCACCAACTATGTAAATCATTATTGATGTCACCAGTGGCGGGTTAACTCAACAAATTCTGACATTCACTTCATTCCTTGATTAATATGAATATGAATACATTCATAAGTATATTGTAACACAAGGCAGCCTGCCCGCGTGCGGTACACTCTCATATTAGATATCTCAATTTGGGGACAAGAACTAACAACAAGTTTTCATCGAACATCCAACGTCCGTACCATCTTGTGATGGCTTCAAGTAATCCCAGATGGCAGCTTGCGATGAATTAAAGTCACTCAGACTAGTTGACTTGAGCACTCTGCTGGAGAAACCTATTGTCTGGACGCAGCTTAGTTTGATTTTGTAATTAATTGTTATGCTTTAGTTTCTTATTTGACTGGGGTGATATCTGAGGAAAATCTATTTGGTATCAGAATATGTATGTGTAATGCCACAGAGAGAAATAGATTGATATTTAAAAGTAGTATATATAAATAGGTTGCTTTAAAAAAGTCTACGTCGGACTTAGGGCACGTGTTATAGCTGTCTTAAAATACATAAAGATAAAAATCACACATTAAAATGTCTCACGACTGTATTTTCCTTGATGTACATCAAATATATACCCAGTGCGTAGATACGCACTGGGTGTACTTAGGTACTTAGTACTTGAGGTACTTAGTATCCTCGAAGATAGTCGATAAATAGGGATAGTCAGAGGCACGTTCTAATATTATATATGGAAAACAACATGATGGCGTATCTAGACTGGTTAGCCTCCACCCGATAGATTGATGGCATTTTTTAAGATAGATAGATATATAGTTAGGAATTCATAAACATACAAGGTACAATAGGCGTTCTTAACGCTAAAAGAAATCTCTTCTAGACAAACTTAAGGTACAACCTAGACGACCTCTGTGGCGCAGTGGGTGAAGGCCACATTTTGCATCTGCAAATATTTGACTCGGGATCTGGCTGTTTTCTATGTATAATATGTATGTATTTACAAAAAAAAAGTATGTTAGTATTTTATCGGTCATGTAGTTCCCATAACACAAGCTCTGCTTACTTTGGGGCTAGATGATGCTGTGTGAAAAATGTCCTTGCGGGTAGTAGAAAGAGAGTCAACGGATTTAGGTAGCCCAAGATCAATCGTCGTCGTACACTTTGGTGGAGCCTAGGTCTAGCAGTAGACTTCTACATTGTGTTGATGATATCCATATTGTTTGTTTACATTGCAATCTCTGCCAGTAATCGCACCTAAGTGGGGCGCTCCCTTAGTAATTTGTCAAACTATTAATTCATTAAGGTTTCCAGAAGCGACACTCTTAACTCAAAGTTATCGCTAGTCTCAAGCGTACATTCATGTCAGCAGGTGTAAAAGCTCACGCACAAAGTTAAAGCACAGAAGAAGCAATAGAATATATCTACGAAAGTTTCACTCTGACGAATTAAAATTAGTAAAGATGGTGTAAGATAGAGCCGTAAGCGTTATGAAGCAAATTTACAGTGAAACAGGCCTGGTTGTATAAAACATTATTCAGACATAACACTCAAGTTTACGAGTTGAAGAAGCGGAAGCTTAGGGTTATGAATCTTTAAACCCCATATTTCTAGTCAGCGGTGTTTATTGATGTCAATGCAGTGCTTGTAATCCCCCTTTATGTAAGGAAAGATCATCTTCGCCGTTAAAACTTCCGCTCCACTTAAGCACTCGTACTTAAGTATACTTACGAGTATATTCAAATTATAGCTGGCATTCTCTTCCTGCTTCTGTGTTTCCTGCAAAATATAATTTGGGTACCTTCAAAAGAAGAGTTCATAAGCATTTACTGGATGAGCGTATTTAGCATAGGTTACAACTGCGTTTACCATTAGATGAGGTGTAACCAATAAATGACCACGCGTCTGGTTCAACTAAACTAAGCAAAGTGATGTGTTAAATCATTGGCGGATGAACGACTACTCAAAATTGAACAGATTATAAACGGTAACCACTTATATATTTCAAATCCGACGTTTGTTGGGTTTGGGCGGTCTCAGTTATAGAAACGCACGTACCCAAGTCTCGTCTGTCTGATGTTTGCTTTTAAATAAGATTATTTTAACTTATTTGACATCTCCATCTATCTACATATTCAACTGTTTTTGACAATATGAATAAATTACAAGAATTTTAAGGTTTTGGCACACCAACTGCGGCTGCTGCTTTAATTATAATGTATGGTTATCGATCCAAGGTATAAGGCCGTAGCCACACCTGTGATGCAAATACATCTCGCTTAGATCCTTTATGATACCACGTTTAATATGATTTTGTAATTCTTGGAAGCTTTGCTTTGCAGAATTCACTCACTTAATATTATCGAACTTTGTTAATAGAGCCACATTTTTTTCCTGGGCCTTTTCATAACTTAAATTAAGGTATATTTAGCTGCGCAAAACAAAAAACTGATTCCCTGAACAAGGGAGTTCTTTTGTTATTTTAAGGAAAACAAGCATATGGCTAGCGGCCCACCAAATAGTAACCGGTGTGAGTCACTTACGACAAGGACATAGCTGATGATGGCATACAAGACTTTTCAACAATAAAAGTCTTGTAGGCCTGTAATTTTTCCAGCATCCCTTCAAACTGGTACTAGACGTAAGAATTACAGCTCGGAAATAAATATGATAGTAGGTAAAACTTGGGCGATATCTTACACAAAAGTGCTGTACAACTAAAAATACAAAAGTTACGACATTTTTAGTTTCACACAGCTTCATCTAGCCCCTAACTAAGCAGAGCTTGTATTATGGGAACTACATGACTGATATACTACTTAAATACTTTGTTTTTGTAAATACATACATATTATACATAGAAAACACTTAGACCCGAGACAAACATTAACTAATCGTACTAACATCTGTCCCACGGCGGGAATCGAACCCGCAACCTTCTACGTCTCAGGCGGGCCTTCGCCCACTGCTCCACAGAGGTAGTCTTTGGCTCACATTCAGTGGTTCTTAGTAGACTACATTCAGTGTTGTTTATAGAATCTGATTCAATACATGTACTTCCTGGCCACGTCTGTTCCCATTCACGTTTGCGATAGCTAAATGAATGGGTGTCACGAAATTAGCAACGTTACGAGTGCCAGCTCATATCTCATGCGGAAGACTGCGACGCGACAGTTGCACAGTATACCTACCTTAACCTACATATCGGCACGGAGTAGTACAAGAAATTGATATTTTAATCAGAGGTAATCAGGGAGCTAGAAACAAATACCACTTTCTATTTTTGTTATCACCAGCGGAAAGATTGAATTGGATGGGAATGACATTATCTGTGGAAATGTCACGTGACAGCTGCCAAGTTTTACCTTGACAAATTTGTGTTAGCGTGAAAGGAAAAGTAAGCGTAAGGTATTTGTCTAGACCCCAGGTGGTATTATTGTACGAAAGCATAATAGCTAATGATAAAAGTAGGGTTCCTATAGCTTATCTTGCAATGTACTAGATGGTTCGACTCGGTAAAGGCCAGTTGCAACACAATAGGTTAAATTCCCACTGCAGGGCAGATGTTTGCATGCTCTGTAAATATTTGTCCTGGATCTGGGTGTTGCGGTAGTTCCTGATACCCACGACACAGAATCCTAGTGTGTATGTGTCTGTTAAGTGTTTATTAATTTATGAAACGTCTAGAAAACAATACTAAGCTGCAGTTACCGGGGTCAAAGGTACGTTCCTATTGTGATCTAGGCCAGAATCTTAGTCAGGAAATTGATACATTTTTCTATTACGTTAAGATTGTAACTGATAAGAATAAATCCACCACATCCACGCCTAGGTACTTGAATCAATGTCAAATACCTTCCACCGGTTGACTGCTCTCAGCTCCCGACAATGAGGTATAACTGTTAATATATTAGAGGCACTATGCAACTATCGCCCACTCAATCATTCCTGCTGACGTCACGTCAACTGATATTGTATCGGGCAGCAATTTGCATTTAGCACGCTACGTGGCTATGGAAATTGAATGTACATGTTTATTATGTAAACTGGATTACCAAAATTGGTTCTGATCATTTTATAATGGAGAGAAATAGGAATTGCCGTTGAAAGAAGCTCTGAAGACTTCGAAGTCACTTGGTGAAAACGGATTATTTTTTATCGTAGCTTTATTAAGACTGTTTAAAATAAGGATCTCACAATTTTTTTATAAGTACTTTCTCTTAGAACATGTTGGGGCTAATAATAGGTATCATATACAAGCTTATTTACTTTCTATACATCAAATACAAATTTATTATGCCTTTGTCGCGTTCTCTTGCTAGCTCAGAGATTAGTTGACATTGTTACGACGAACTTAGTTCCTCCAAAGTTCATCTCGAAACTTGCGCTGTGTGCCCTTAAATTGAAACAGTACAACATCTGCAGTAGCTGATGGTTAAGTTGGATAAAATTAATCTTGTTTAGTAAGGCTTACGTATAATGGACCAACTCGTGTATCAAAATATCTTGTCTGAACATAGGTATGACAACAAGTTTCAAAGAAGTTGATCTGCGAAAATTTCTTGTGGTCACTTGTGCTCAATAAAACTAGTCGATTCTGGACAGTTAACACTACATAATTATAGATTCTGCCTAGATGAATGGTTTTTCAAAGTCTAGGACCAATGCCTTCGAAAAATCATATTGTAAATTTTTATATGAATCGCTACCGGTACTTTGTTAGCGGCCCTGGGAAAACAATCCGGATAAAAATCGTAAAAAAACAATAAAATACCATCGTGTATATTATGGGCGAATCTGAATGTGTCAGTGCGTAATTTATCGCGGTACGTGTTTTTTGTGGAGGCTCTCACTTGACCTCATAAAACACAGAGCTGTAGGGCCGAATCAGAGGCGGAAGAGGCACTCGAATAGAGCCGGCCCGCGGCGCTCATCGAAAGTGGGAAAAACAAGCGATCGCCACTCGACGGAGACGCCCCGATGACACTTCACACGTCGTCGTGATTTTTACAACGTACCCACTCCACAGTGTCGCGTTTTTCACTCGTAATCACTTTGATGTAAGCTTCTGTGGCGTTTGCGGGCGTTGTACCTTTGAGGGTAGGAAAAAAAGTTATATTTTTGTTGGCATATTTTGCAAAGAAAGTCAAGTTTTTCCAGGACTCGTCAGTGGAGGATCTGGAAGGTTCTACTTCGAATAAGAAATATACGAAAATTCAAAGAAACTTAAATCAATTACAAATTGTAAAGTTTCGCCTAACCAAACAATATATATGCTATACGAGTAAGACAAGTGAGCGAGGAAAATCCCAAAAAAATTACGAAAATCTCAGTAAACTCTGTTATCAATAAATAATTCTCTGTTATTAATAAATGTTACAAGTCCGCAAACCAAAACAAAAACGGTTCTAACGGAAGACCAGCGCTGGTTGCTGCAACCAGTATTATGCGGGACCTTTTTTTGCAACTACTGTTTGTCCTTATTTGATTATATGTATCGTGTTTTTTTTGTTGTAAAAATAAACAATATTCTATTCTATTATATTCTATCATACTGGTGTGTTTAGAAGAAAAAACTTTTTGAAAATGTTTTTTGAGAAAATTAAAGATAAGACCGCCCATTGTAAGCAACATATGTATTGAACAATAAAGAATTATTAAATTATACATTATTGTTGTTGTATCGGTGTCATAGATATAAGATAATATCTGCTATATATAAAGCTCTGCTTACTTTGGTACTCAATGATGCTGTTTGTCCAGCATTTTTTTTTTTTTTGACACCCTATATCTATCTCAGTATCGTAGCGATAGCAATACCTATCTCATTCAATGAAATCTATGAATCCGTTTGCACGCTAACAAGTACAAGTTCTTAAATATATTTTCTACTAGTTTCTGCCCACGGCTTCACCCACTTGGTACTCAAATAAAAGGTAGCCCATGTGTTATTCTGATGTATAAGCTATATTACTGTAAAGTTTCATCAAAATCCGTTCAGTAGTTTTTGCGTGACAAAACGTCCATCCTCACAAACTTTCGCGACAATAGTAGTAGGACTTGCACGCATTTTTTTTAAATAACCTTTGCGGTAAATTATCAACTGAAGCTATATATAGAGGCTTGCAACACCAGAGGTTTCACTCGTGCATTGCCGACTCTGAAATATATTGGTATAAAGTCTTTTGTGCCTGTCTCAACACCCATACTCTTCAAACCAGAATACAGAAATGCTCGCATTACTGCTCGGCGGCAAAAACAGGTGTGTAGTACTTCCCTTGAGAATAAGCTCTTTCATAAGCAGCTCTACTACTTCTACAATATAACTACTATAGACACGAGCCTAAAACATCTTCGTGAGTTGAGAAAAAACTCAGTCAAATGAAAGTTGCATAAAATATCCAACGTGCCGTTCAGACGACAACGACGGCTTGTTAGATGTATATTCAATATTTATGTGTCGATAGTCAAATCGACGAGTGCTACGGGCCGAGTGAGAGATTCTCTCGTTCAAAACTGGCTCATGTCACTTGATAATTTTTGATAAACTCTCTTCGTTAAAACTTTTAATAGAAACGGGATATTCTACCTGATTTGTCAGTTTCCTTGTTTAAATTATATCGCAATAAGAGTGAAAAAGAGTATGATCAATTTAGCTGCTGCTTTCGATAATATTTTCGCTCCACTCATGACCGTGGCGCATGCAATACTGTAAGTTTTGAATTCACAAATCATGGTAAATCTCTCGTTCCCTGGATTTTTTTGTCACTTTAAATCAGTGTTATATAAAAAGGGTCTAATCCCTTATTTTTGTAAATGGTGGGTTGTACTTTCCGCAAGTTTGTTTTTAATAAAATAACACATATTTCTAACTTCACGTAAGTATTAAATATGCCGTAGGTATCAAGCACTAGATACTATAACACCTAAAATAGATCATCCATTAAAGATCTAGTATAAGTGGCAGATTCAATTGTGGGAGTGAGACTTTACGTTGGGACTATTATTTCTTATCTGTGGTCTGGATGTGTGGCTGAACGTGCTGGCAAGTAGCCAACCGCAATACACGAAAGGTAGACTTTGGATGTCGACGGGCTTACGGCAGACGGCAATAGTAGCCGCTTAGTTAAAAAAAGTGGAGAAGGATAAATTGTCATCACTGCACTGGGCTCTTTCTGTGTCAGTGATTCGCAATAGCACGTGCGAAAGTTAAAGGGTTTACCCTTAAACTTTCGCACCCTGCATTTTAACTGACTCTGCATTTTAACTGACCACTATAGTTGTGTTTGTGAATTCCATTAACAATCACCCAATTGATTCTAGTGATTACGACGTTGACCGTTGCAGTCTAATTCTAAATCCTTAAAACTGCCATAATCAAACTGTAAGGACCAGAGGGCATATACTGAGTTTAAGAAAAACTTCAAAATTTTACCGTTTTTACAAGATGTCCAAACAAATATTATCGATTCGGTCACCGTTAGAACATGCTGTTGAACTCAGCATAGAATATTAATTTGCCACGAGCGCTCCTAGGCTAGATGTATGAGTCTTATTCGAGGACCATCAACTTGGTCTTTGTATTGTTTTTTTTAAAACGGGGCGAACCTGTATATAAACGCATTTTGTGACGCAGAGTTTTACTCTTGTGTCAAAGCTTATAAAATTCAATTGAGCATTCTAATAAGATTACAGATACGTCATGACTGTGTGGAAGAATCGCTTGCGATTGAGGTTTTCTTTCGATTTCTTTTAATATATTAATAAATTTTAAAAACTGAACGACTTACCCCACCTTAAGGAAAATTGAAAAGGTGGCGGTATATGGACTTCAATAAAGGGTCCATAACGTGAATATGTCAGGACGCAGCAAAGGTAGTATTCCTAGCCTGATCATACATTTATCGCCACCACAGCCTCCAAGTTTGTTTGCGCGAGCCTTTACGTGAAATCTATTAGTAGCTTGTCATACAATGTCTTAAACAAAATCAATAGCGTCCCAAATTAAGTTTTGCGTTTAATTTGTCGGCTCACTAATAATTGGTTTCTCTAAATTCAATGAAGGTACCAATGCAACTTTAATAGAAACACAAAATACAAAATTATACAAAATTTAGATTCGTATATCTTTATGTTAACTCGTAAGTTAATTTATAGATATACGAAAATTCATGCTTTTCTTTTTAAGTACATAGTTCAGCCGGCTAATGGTACTGCCTGTTTCTACGACTATTTATGTCAAGGACCTTCGACCAAACGATTATTATATAACGTGACAGTATTTTAAAGTCATCTATAAACGTTAAATGAAGCATTTAGAGTAAAAGAGTCCGTTTTTTTGCATTTATGTTACGATCTTCTTCCGGTCTTGGTCGTTGAGAGACGTTATTACTTTAATGATTGCGCATAGTTTCTTGCTAGATAGTAGGTAGTGAATGTATTAAACGAAGTTTTCATTATGTTTTTTTTAAACGCAGGCTTTTTAGTTTTCATAAGGTATGTGGGAAGATTGAGGAAACCAATATGCTATAGGACCAAAAATTCGTAGGCATTTGCTAGTGTTCCAATAAGTGGCGATGGGCTTGCAATCTGTCAAATGGAATTCTAACTACTTTACTATACAAGTGCCATTTAAAATGATTGGACGTGTCTCGTACTACCCCCTACTTGGCAACTTTACAGATGTACCAGGTAAATATCATCATGGGTTTTTTACGTGAAAATACAATACAAAATTTCTCGATACTCGTGAAATTGTCCACCGGAAATGTTCGTACGATATTTTTTTAAGTGGCCGCTGTTACATTAAAAACAGAGAAATATTACCTGATACATAAAAAACAGAGAAATGTTACCTGATACATAAAAAAACAGAGAAATGTTAATTGTTAAACTGTGTGTTAAAATATACAACGTAGGTTTGTACTGTGTCAATTTTAGTGCATCCCGTCGCAAAACTATTACTGCACCGCGTTTTATTTGCTGACAGAACTGAAAATTTGCGTCAGGCTAAGTGCCAAATTTATAACATTCGAATAGTACGAAAGGTTTTTCGCTAATTGGTACGATTTTGCAAGGATTGTTAAAGTTAAAATATGCGATGCGGACTGTTTTCGTTTACATTCTGATTGATTGCTTCATTACTTTCGATAGTGGAGTGGCACTGGATAAACACACGCAGTCTGATCTGCAAAGCTATCACTTGTATTGAATAACTTATTTTGTTTCACTCACCCTGATGAAGAGTCTCGGAATGAGTCGAAACTTAGCCGGTGCCTTCACCGATAGTGCGGTACGTGAAAATCCCGTTTTTACAATATGAGCTTATTTTGTATTGAGTATCTCTTAATTACTTTCTGGTAGGACTTTGTTCTACCCAAAAAACGGTGGTGGCGGTCAGTACATCCATGTACTGACCGCCATGGTCAGTCCATGTATCTTACTATTTTAAGCAAATATATTCGATAAGTACTTTAGATATATTTTGGGTAGAACCAAGTCCTATTGGAATGACTTGTTAAGAGAAACACAAATACAACATGTGTTTCTGAAACATTTTTTGTGTATACAATAATACCTTTCGTTCTGCTTAGTGTTTAAAAATAACCCCCCACTGAGTTGATATAATGAGTAAATATTATACAAATGAAAGGTCCATTTGCCGTGTTAATATCAGTAAACAGCTTTAATATTGTCGACCACGGCGCATCATATCTCATTTATTTTAATATCGATACCAGCCTTATCGAAAATCAGGAACGGTAATTACTGATAGATACCTTCAACTACGTGTATACTTTTATTATTAAAATGTTTTGCGTTTTGGCCTAAATTTGATTTTATGTGTTGAAAAAAATATATATACTTTAATATAAAGGTTTGATGAGCCACTGTTTTTTGGGAATAGGGATGTAACAAATCAAATCTGGAATAGAAGAGTCAAGAGTTAAAAAGTAGCATGCTTTATCTCATGTAGTTTTGTCGTTATATAATTACGACAATTGAACTTGTTTGGAGTTAATTATTTATTTTTCAAAACTGAAGGGAAATTAGGTTTAATATGACACATGAACCGACAGACAAACGTGTCAGATACACGTTTGTCTGGTATAAATTACAAGGTACGAAGGATATCTAGTTGAGAATCCCAGAATTCAGTATCACCTTTTATAATTACAACGAAGAAAATAACTTACTATCAATTTACATAAATCCACTAAGCTTACAAAATTTTGTTAGAAAGTACACAAACACGTTTCAACTTCGCAATTACGAGTTTAAATCTAGTTTTTACCTAATTTACGATTGAAAATTAGACTGCGTCAGTTAATTTCGCCCAGGCTAGTTCAATTTTATGGTGGTTGGGCGCAGGTGCGTGGCCACAGAACAAATGTGTTTCACAATAGCAAATTAACTGTGCGAGGAATAAGATGATATTTTTACACCAATTGGATTCAGAACGTAAATAATCGGTTTAACCATTTAGTTTTAGATATTAGGGGGAGCAAAGGCAAAAAAAAAAATCCATTTCAGTCCAAGCCACAATAAATTTACAATTTCTAGAGAAGGTTTTGATTCGTTTCGCTACCGACCACGACAAGTTTTCTACTTTTGCGAATTCTCTACAAAAGTTAGTAGATTAAAACTGCCAATTAGAAGGCATTTGAATTCCAAGTTGTTTTAGAATTCGCGTAATTACTGTTGGGTGAACAATTAAATAGAGAGCGGATATTATTTGACTTTATTTAATTTTTTAAACGTTAAAGTTTTGTTTTTAATGCACATGCAGTGTTAGCACGGATGCTTTCTTAAATACCACCTGCCGGTTGACCGGTGATATTGAACGATCAAAAGAAGTCAATGACTTGACTTCTTGATTATAGAGGCTCAAGGCCGTTCGAACCGGCAATTATTTCTAATAAATCTTCCACCTTCAGAAATTAACTTGGTCAATACTCATTAAAATTTAAACGCGTTTCATGTCAAGGGTAGAGAACTAACCTTGAATTTAATATTCCATTATTAAATGTTTAGTAGAATTAAATACTATTCAGATTCTTCGATCACTTGTTAGACGTACCTATAATAGTTAACCCACCTAAAAACATTTTTTATTATCTCTGTTAGTATTGGCTTGCTAGAATGTCCTGGTTGTCACGGTCAAATGTGTCTGGTCTCAAAACTCTAACACCAGAGTGAGTCACTCTCATACAAAAAAACAAATGAACGGAAACCTTCATCTTATTTTGACATCCATCGTGCAAGTTATCAAGCCATGGAGGCAGATATCTCATATTTTACTTGTTGTTTCTATCAATGTTTGTTTTTACGGTAATAACTGCCCAACCCGTTGGTTCAATCTTGATGAAAATTGGTTATTTCTAAAAATATGTTGAATTTAGAAGTTTGTATTAGCGTAATCGGTAGGGGTTTTGAAAACTATGGCGTTGCGATATCTCAGTTCATGGCAAACTACTAGTAAATTTATCTCATTTAAAATACGAATATCCTTAATAATTTCCAAATTTTCCGCCCTTCACGAGTAAGCAAGTGATGTTATAATTCAGTAAGGTGCCAGTTCGGAAGTGAGACTCCAATTTAATGGTAGTTGAACAACTGCTGTGTCCTCCTTTGCCGCCCTCGTAATATTAATAATATTGCAAGCTACACGTTCTATCTAGGTAATTGAGTTGATAATTAGTTATTATACATTATGACATCATTAAAGTAGTGCCCAGAATGGAGTAGCATATCGAACCATCATAAATAAAGTACTAGTAACAATTTTTTGTTTTTTACAAAGTATCTTGGTAACATTTTGTGGATATCTCACTGAGCTATATGTTTGTGGAATGAAGTTAGAAAACTAACGTCTGTAGCCAATTATGTCAAACAATCATCATCATCAACCTATCGCAATTCACTGCTGGACATGTTTTTGATCTCTCGTGGTTCGCCACTGAGCATGGTTTTCGGCTCTCCTCATACAGTTGCTGCCGGCCAACCAATGTTATTCATTCCACCTACCTGGAGGTTATCCACATACAGGCATGGTGGCCGTACTGTACAAATACTAAATCATTTCATTATACCGAAGGTCATCTGAAATTGTTGTAGTGACCTCAAGCTTGAATATAGTGGTACGGGTGAAGACTTGACGATATCGATATCGACGATGTGTCAACAATGAATAGTATTATTACTTAAAGTTTGTGCCACGCCCTCATTGAGTTGAAAATGCTAGCTAGATTAGTGAGCTTAGGCCTGCGTATTAAAAGTTCTAAATATTCTAACTTCAAACTTTCTCTTTAAAATATAAGCGAAAGATTAATAAATAATCGTTTATGTAACCAACATAATTACCTTATTACACTCCCTCATATTCTCTATGAAAAAGAAATGAATTAACAACGATGATCGTATAATCCGCTTAACCGACACAACCCTTGTTATCTTTCTCTGCTGAATGTATATTTTATTTAGATGACGCCTACGAGGCAATACTGCGAAGGACAGAATGGGTGGATTCGGCACAGTTGTTCAACAACCATAAAATTAGCATTTGGCTGGCTAGTAGCATTTTCATCCGAACACAAGTTGTGGAGGCACCTGAATTATTCGACCGCACTTCTTAAGAAGCGGGGACTAAGACGTCTGGGTTCCGTTACTCAGAAAGAAAATAACGGAACCTTTACCAATTTGATGTCCGTCCATCTGTCCGATTTTATGTGACGACCTCTTTTTCATTAGAATTATTAAAAAAAGGTGTATCTAACCCATCATAGTTCACCTTCCTACTCAGATCGACACATCGGTACGTTTTGAAGACGAAAACAATATTTCACCTAATATAAAATATTCTTTTGAAAAAAAAATATATGAGGTAGGTATAAAAAACCTGATACATGATTTAATTTTATTATTTTCCTATTCCAAATGAGTAAAATTCATAAAAAATAACCCTGGCACTCTGAGCCATACACACAAGGCGCGTTGCGACATCGTCACGCAATGATTTTGCCGCAATGGCATGCTAGCAACCATAACTAATCAATGACTTATATGAGGTAGGTATAAAAAACCTGATACATGATTTAATTTTATTCTTTTCCTTTTCCAAATGAGTAAAATTCATAAAAAATAACCCTGGCCATACACACAAGGCGCGTTGCGACATCGTCACGCCGCAATGGCTTAGCAACCATAACTAACCAATGACATAAAGTGCAGATCCGGCATTGATCCCTTCATCTTGCAGATCACAAGTTCGACGTGATAAGGCATGGTGCCGCAGCGTACCGTGTCTCATACCATGAATATTTATGGAAAACAACGCAGCGGCATCGCACAAGCGCCGTGACGCTGCCACAACGAAATGTGTGGCTTAGCGGTTCTATAAATATAAACCTTTAAGAAGTTCATAATAAGAAATAACGTACCGTACGAAACAAAGCAGGTCTATTCTTCTTGTATCGGAAAACGCATCTACCGTTGTAAGCGTACTGGTGATTAATGGTGAAGTCGGCATGCAATCGTTACTTTTCATTACTGTTTGCTGTTTGGAAGTGCAGTACCGGAGGCTCGCGGTCAGATTAGAAAAGTTCCCGGCGAAACAACTCGAAAATCGACTTTAAAGCATGGGCCAACATTTGGTTTTAGAAGCGCAACCGCTGTCGAATTGAAGGCAAGTTTAAATTGGAATGTATCCCGCAATAAGCCTCTCGTGATTGGTCTGTTTGTTCTTAATTAGTATTAATCGAAACTTTTGCGGCTAAAGATAGTTTGCGGATTCACAGATTCAATTGGCAATCACAGCCAGGTATTTTAACGCGACCCGTTGCATATTTTTCTCATAACCAATTTATTAAAACGCTTTGACAGTTATATTTCAACTTTGAAACCGTTTGTGGTTTTATTTACGAGTAAAACATTTCCCTTATTAATTATTTTGTTTATTATTCAAAAAAATCTGGCTTGTTTATGAGGCAGCACGGTCTGGTTTCGAATAGCTTCATAATTTTAATGAATATCACAAAATTAATTTAATCAGCAGTCTGGGTAGTGACCGGAAATTATGTTAAATTTACCTTTAACAGAAATATATAACATCAGCATATTCATTTTACAGGGGTTCGCAGTTTCCATTAGAGAACTCAGAAGGTTTTCCAAACAAAATCTATGCCTCTTACATTTTAAGTCTTATGGTCAACTGTTACCACACTGGACATTCGAGTAATTTAAAGCAAAGGATGAAACTTTTCATTCAATTTGATTCAAAAGTGAATTTATTTATTTACATTTTGAATCTATTGAAGACATTACGAGTAGTTTCCTGCTTTAAAATAAACATGAATAGGTTGATAGAAAATACATTATTGCACACCAAATATTTCAGCTTAAATAAATAGTATAAACTTTGACAATGTTGAACAATGGGCGGTCTTATCGCTAATAAGCGATCTCGACAAGATTACCTTTGGGTAGAATGGACAGTACGAATATTTAGTTTCCGAAAAATATTACATCTATAATTTTATACTTTGGTAAACTGAAGAGTGTGTTCAAATATTGAAACCAGAAGTTTTATACTAACAGTAAAGCCCTAAATAAGTGTGAAATGCTTTTACTTGGGATTCTTGTCGGAGAAAATCTGTTTTGACACGATAAACATTCGACATTCTGGAGCGCCCGAACATTTGCCTGACGACTCCCTCAATCATTTGAAGAGAACGACTCTTATCGTTTTACTTTTATGGAGTGTGAATCGAAAAGGCTTCGACGTTCTATAAAGAGACCCTTCTATTGTACGGCTATGGCATGAAGGTTCTGAGTATGTACGGTCATGGAAAAATGTTGACCTATTTCAGATTTCTGAAAGCATGTTTGCTAAAGGTTCTTGAATTTGTGAATACCTATATTCTAAGCTTTTTTTTTATTTAGGTTATGTCTTTTTCTGATAGGATCTTTTAATCAAAGGTCTTTTATATGGAAATTTATATCGGAGACACAACACAATTAAAACGAGAAGAAGATTGCTTCCTCCAAAGCTATTTTGTAAATCAATAGTGGTAGTTACTTAGTCTTTAATTAGGATAGCAATATTACTTACTAGCAGGCTAGCGTTTCGGAACGTTTAAGTTTTGTAAGTGATGAATTCTTGCAGTACCATAATTCGTAACAAAATTTGAATTTTGTGTACGGCATTACTGAATTATAAACTTATTTTATTTGTTTCAGAGAGTCTTCGTGACTACTTTGGCAAATACGGTGAAGTCTCAGAAGTAATGGTTATGAAAGATCCGACAACCAGGCGATCGAGGTAAGTCTCTTTAATCTTATTTTTTATGCAAAATAATGCTGAATATTTTCACACAACATCATCTAGCCCCAAAGTAAGCAGAGCTTGTGTTATAGGAACTACATGACTGATATACTACTTCTGTATATTTTTTTTGTAAATACTTACATTTTGTACATATAGAACACCCAAATCCCGAGACAAATATTTGCAGATACAAACATTTGTCCCGCGGCGGGAATCGAACTTGCAACTTTCTGCGTCTCAAGTTGGCCTTCGTCCACTGCGCCACAGCGGGCCTTCGTCATCGAAAATATACATGCACAATTTGCAAATAGGTATCACAGAGTCTCCTTGAATGTTTATAACATCCACAGAAGGAGGTAATTTTTACACGTAATAAAACAACTATTGTTATTGGTATTTTTGAAATTTGGCTATTTTCATTGAAGTGACTGGTAACACTTGCTGTTGTTTTCGGTACTATACAACCTACTATACTACATCTCTCAAACGTCTTAGAGTAGGTTCCAATTATATTCGTATACGGATGACGACTCGTTTCTCTGTGAAAACCTGTCAAACACGTCTTTATGTTTTATGGAAAAATGATGCGTCGTGATTTTATACTGTATTTGGAACCCTGTGTTATTTGTTGAATATTAGTGGTTTACAGTTCAAAACTCGGCCGTAGAAAGGTATCTCAAACAATGTCAAATCTTTATTTTTACCAAAACCTAATCATAAGTTTCAAACGGGTTTATAACGAGTTCATCTTTTTTATTACTGACCAGTCGACTGTATTGCAACAGCCGTGGTTTGACGTGAAATTTGTGGGGATTTGGTTAAAACGTATAATTGTTCACTTTCTTAGTTAGAATGGTACAGTCTGTAGACATTGACAAACAAGAAATTGAATACAAGTAGCATTTTCAAACAGTGTTGTAACAATCAGAAACATGAATGTGTTGAAGTATAGTTAGGGAACAGTGGGCTGGCTGGCTGGTGGCATGAACTGACCAACTCCCCAAAAGTTATCGGTTTGCAAATAAGTTTCATTCTATAGAGGAATACTCGTTTCCAAATTTGCGGTTACCTTTGAATTGTAAGCAGTTAAATGTTGGACTTCAAATTTAGGAACTTAACAATAGAACTCGCATTATTCCAACTGAATTAAGCATTTGGATGAGTTGAATGAGGATTTCGGTATTCACTTTATAGGTTCAACTAAATTCCTCTTGTGGTCGTATCGTTGGAAAAGCTCCATTTGAAGTGAACCTTGTTAATTTGTTTCATACCTGAAGTTCGTTGGTTCCAAATATTAATGTGTCACAAAACAAAAGTAGGTATGATATTGCACTGAATTCTATATTATTGAAACAGAGAATATCACACAAACTTATATATAGGACATGAAAAAAGTTATCTTCGAGAAAACCTTTGAAGATAAGGAAAGGTAGTGGTGGGTACGAACACGAACGGATATCAGCAAAAAAAACTCAAATACATAAAATTCTAGTGATAGTACTAATTGTAACATACTATAATACATACATATATATATATAATATTAATATTAATATTAATTATACACTATAATATATAACTATAAATAGATACGTTACAATGACCATAGTGTAGGTAGGTTTTTGATGACGAATCGGCTACCATTCTCAGTTGCAATTAAATTATGTAGAGGTACAACTAAAAATGATATCCTCAAGGTACGAGGGTGCAGGAAGGTGAAGTTTGTATGAAAAACTCTAATTATTATTCCTTCAGTATTTACCGGACTTGCCACGTATTGTAATGTCCGTACCTGAGTCAATCAGAAGTTGTAGACAATTAAGCCACTTTGTATACAACTGAGTACTTACAAGAAATAAACAAACTGGTGAGGTAAAGTTGCTCCGTTAACATCGTCTCCTGTAGGTAAACCGTCGGTATCACAACTCAATATAGTTTCCCTCCCTGATATAATTTTGAAACTGATATAAGAGCTTTTCTAGCTGATAATAGTTTAATGCTTATTGCGACCTCGGTGGTTAAGAAGTGCGGGTGCTATTCCCGCTTCAGGACAAATGTTTGCACGTTATACATTTATTTGTTGTAATTGTTTATTTGACGACCTCTGTGGCGCAGTGGGCAAAGGCCCGCCTGAGACGCAGAAGGTTGCGGGTTCGATTCCCGTTGCGGGACAAATGCAAATATTTGTCTCGGATCTGGGTGTTTTCTATGTAAATATGTATGTATTTACAAAAAAGTATATCAGTCGTTCAACAGTCATTTAGTTCCCATAATACAGGCTCTGCTTAGTTTGGGGCTAGATGATGCTCTGTGAAAAATGTCCAGGATGAGGGGTGGGGGGGAGGAGGTGCCTTTCGACAAAACATTATGAAGACATCATCTAGTTTACTGAATGATGAGGACTTCGGAGGCGAGTCGGTTGGATTCCCGCTTATTTATGTATTTATAATTTAAGTTAGAAACTCCAAATTTAAATTTTAAATGTTTAGGACTAAATAGAATTTTATATCATATAAAGTTTGTATAATTACGTAGTTTATTCATTAAATCGACTGCTACATGGTTAAAATTCCGATATAACCAGACTGTATATACATGCATGCATATGTAGCAGTCGATATAACCAGACTGTATATGCATGCATGCATGCATATTCCAATCTTGCAGCGGCACCTAACTTCACAAACTTCAGTCTTCCAAAGTGTTCACGCACACACAAACTCCGCTCCTAACTCTTAAGATCAAAGACGCGCTCTGGTCCAAGCTTCCAACTACAGCTTATACAAACTAAACTAAATCAATATTGAAAGTCAATGAATCAAGAGTAATATATTCGGGTACATAATAAATGTGCGCTACCTGAAGGCAATATCTGAAAAATTTGCCTTCTCGATATTGCTTACAAGGGAGTTTCCTTTCTCCCCAAAATTTAATGCGTCGTTCGCATTTTTATAAAAAGAAGTAGGTAAGTGAAATAATTTGCGGTCCGTGCTTTATTTCCTTTTATTTATTTTAATGGTAGGTCTCCTTTCATTGTTTTTTCTTTGAGGCTTAGGGAAAAGACGGTTTTCGTAAGAAAAAATATGCTAAATTGGCGTACCTACATATCGTTATAAATGTCGGTTTTTGTTATGAAATTATGAAAAATAATTTGAATTAATTCTGATAGCTTAATGAAATTTAATTAAAGCAAGGTATCCTTACAATGCCTCTTATTTATTAAAAATGAGAGGAAAAAGTAGGCGTTTATCGTATACACACTAAGTAAATTATCTTTAATAAACATCTTTTATCATAATTTTATGGTCAAAGTTAGCCTCGACGCCCATTTCGTGTTACAGGGTCGTGCGGATGAAATTATCATGATTTATCTACAATAATTCATTTTTAAAACACTTTTAGAAAATGTTCAATGGAAATATTTTTTGCGGTTGTGTAGGTACGTGAACTGGTGCCTGATATAAGCGAGCTGAATGCCCGTTTATATCATAGCGGGGGCTTACAACGGCTTTGAGCGCGCGTCTCCATTCACGCCAGTTTCATTCGTTTCGGTTCCCACTAAAAATCTAAAATCAATAAAGGATCACGGTATAAATGCAAAGATTACACTGTTTGCTCATCTCGCAGCGTGAAAAATGTGCGCGCTTTTACATGAGCCGTCCGAAATAAAACCGCGAATCACTATGAGGCTATGAGTAACAACACAGGAAACGATCAAAACAGCTTACTCATAAAAGTGGATTACAGACTATCACATAGTACTCTGTAAAATAGCCAGATCTATTTCAGCCACCAAGAAGGCTCGCATTGCTGCGTTCCGGTTTGAAAGTATGGATCCCGCTGATATAAAAGGCATATGAGACTTATGTCTCCAGGGTGGTGCAATGTCACTTCAGGCACGTCCTAGTTAAACGTGGCCTAAAAGGTAAATGAGCCAATTACATGTTTAAATCGAATGAATCTTCGCAATCACTTGTTAAAAAAACATAGGCACTAGACTAACTGGTCCAATAGCTATATCAGTAGCTTTGTATGCTCTGAACAAGCGGTTCTCTTTGAGCTATGGCAGTACCATAAAAGGCGGATCCGTTGGAATCGCTTCGGCAAACACATACAGAGGAATGAGCAGTGTTAAATGAGAGGGATTCCGAGACCCACCCTTCCCCAGTGCTTAAGAAGACATCTACTAACTGAAATGATCGAAATACTTGTTCATAAACCCATGTATGGCACGGGAGTTACGAGTTTAGAAGATTATGCATTGAATTAATCATTTATCATAATTAACAGCTACATGGGAGACAAGTAGTTTAAACATTGAAATTAGGAAGTTTTACATGATCGAGACTTTCATTTGATTCTTAAAGTTAGTAATACCGCGTTCCTTTAATTTAAGATATGTAATTGAGAAGGAATTGGTCGGTATAATAAAAATACGGAATGTTTTTTTTTATTAAGCGGGTTCAAGCCCTGGCCTAGGTAAACGAGTTTTTTAAAATCATTGAATTCAGTATAACTTACTTTAAAAATAAACAAAAGACTTTTCTTTATTTTTAAGTTTAAGTTTTTATGTTTTATTGAGTAAATCTTCCTAACTTCAAAATATAAAGTAATTCCCCCTTCATAAAACATGACAGTGAATATATTGTATATATATTTTAGACAGCTTTGTATGAAAATCAATCAGTGATTCCTCATCCTATCTAGTGAACCACTACATCCTGTCTGTATACAAAATGGTGTATATTGCGTGCTATCGCATTATTGCAACCGATTGGGTTTCTGAATTGCATCCACCCTGTAATATTTGCTGCTAATACTAGTTAAAATACATATCTATTATAATTTTGGATATTTTGCGCATATCGATTCAATACAAAATCTGATCACAGTTTATTGATCTGATAACCAATAACGATCTTGGTGGCATGGCAGGTGAGTATCCATCTTTGACGTAAGAGGTGTGGATTCAATTATCTCTGCAAGACAAATGTTTTTAATTTATTATCGTTTATTTATTTGAACTGAATAAGGTACTACACACTTTAACTGTGTTTGTAAATAAATCTCGTAGACTTTGTATTAAACGCCTGTCTGTCTGATTTCGTGAACTAAAGTAATTTTAAAAGTTAATTTAGTACATAGTTAATAAGAATGCTACGTTAAAATGTACCAACAAGATTCAACAGCTAACATTTTTCAAGCAGCAATTTCTACGGTGAAACATTAATTACATAATTTTAAACGCGGCGTTCATTACTAGTTCGATAATCGACTTGAGCACCGCGGATGCATAATCAAGTACTAAGTCGAGTTTGCTCGTGCGGGGGAAGAGAGAACTAGTTGCACAGTAACTTAATTACAGAGTCCAAGCTTCATAGATAAAATGACAGACAGGCGGACATTAAAACTGGGTTTACACCATTTTTATTAAGAACCCTATAAATTGTGGTACTATTAATGATGCTCATTCCAAATTAATTCGTTTCAAACATATAACAAAATATATGTAAATATCCCTTAGTAAATATCCTGTTCTATTTAAAAGTTAACAAATAGTAGTTTCTAGAATTGAATTAATTATTCAAATATAATGCATGATTCCATTTGAATTTAGTTCTGGACTCCAGGGTATAATAAAATAGGAACAAATGTTTTAATGTTTTCGGAAAGTTGTTTTTCTGTAAAATATGTACTTTTTCTGTGACGAGGGTGTAGTGTCGTATAACTATTACGGTAACATTCTGCGCTCTACAACGCTGGCTTCATTAATCGGCTATCGTATGAAGCTATCCGTCGGTTATGATATGAGTACGCGTATTATTATAATTAAAGTACAGAAGTTAAGTCTGAGAGAATGAAATTGAACATACGCTTTATGAAAGGTTTAACTTGTGGCAGTGAGTAAAGCATTTACTATGTTGTAATAACGGGCTCAGGCTTGCTAATAATCGATTTATGATATTTATAAAAGACTTTAGTTAACGCTACGAGGTCTACGAGGGCTACGCGGCGTAGCAGTTGTTGCCTAGATTGCCGATGAGTTTTTGCCGCAATTCAGTAAGAGTTATTTAGAATACCTACTGGCATCTACTGGTATTATATTTAAAACTGATTAATATATTTATAGCTGAGCCGTGTTGGCCTAGTGGGCGATACCCCGACTTCTGATCCGGAGGTCGTGGGATCGAACCCGGTCGTGAACCAATGGATTTTTCCACTCGAAAAAAATATGTGCTCATATGTAAACGGTGAAGGAAAACATCGTGGAAACCGGCATACCCTAGAACCAAAACTTCGAAGGCATGTGCCAATAGTTAGTGTTCCAATAAGCGGCGATGGTCTTGCAACCTGGCACGTGGTATGCTAGCTTTCAAAACGCGGGCATGTACAAATGTTATGTTTGGACGTGCCTCTGAGTACCCCCTACTTGGTATCCTCAAAAATCTACCCACTGAGTATGTATCTGAGGATGTCCAATACGAGGAAGACAGTGTTTGTTTTTTTTTTTTTTGTAACAAAACGCTTACATGACTTATTCAATACAATTGAATATATTGATTGAAACATATATATAGGCTGCTTACCTTTATTTACGTTTTTTACCTACAATGCTAACTATATATATCATTTAAATGATATAAAGTTAAAACAAAAACAACGTGTCCATTACATATACATATTTATTTTAAAACTTTTTGATTCGTTGCCTCATATTTATTATGAGTTTCAGGTTTGTCAATAATGACGGTAGTTTCAATCAATCAAACGTCAATTATAAATATGTTTTTATAAGTAAGTAAAAATAAACATTCTCGGCTTTTTCATATAAAGATAATGCTCTCACTGCATCCGTCCAACTGACCATAGTAGTAGGTACCCAGAATCATTTGCACTGCTAATTTTTCATATCGTTCAGTCAACGAAATCGTCAACAAAAACCATTTGGTAAGATTGCAGTCCAAACTAGCAGTTCAGGTTACATTGCAGCGCAATCTTCGTGGCCAGGAGGCATTGGTGTGGCACATATCTGTTTCTATTGTCGATAGTGATGGCAGAGCTATGTATACACTGGCTTCGACGTTATATTGACCTTAATGGCGAGACTGGCGAAAATCCGGCTACAACGCAAGAGGCTTTGATTTCGTCAGCGGGACAAATGTTCGATTCTAAAGTCGATCGATCTGGAAAAAAAGTTCATGTTTTCCGATATCTTGAACTGTGTGAATAACGTTCTTCCTCATGTTCGATAAGTTACACACTAAAGCTAAATTAAGGATGATAAATAAAATGTGCTTTATTATTCTAGGCTTGGCAGCGCGATAGAGAATTTTAAATTCACAAAGTTTATTAGTTGACATTGACTTCGATCAAACTACTAGAGGCCCAGAAATTTACATACAGTTTTGAGATTGTGTATCCACAAAAATGTCAAGTTGTATCATTTTCTACAGTAAATAGGACGAGACTATACACTTCTTGATTATTTAATATTTAGCTATATTTTTTCCGGGTCTACGTGTTGTGATATCACAGTACTTGTAGTTCCTGATACACATAACACAGGCAGTCCTAGTGTGGGGTTTGGATGTATGTTACATTATGATTTATAGGCAGTTTATTTATTTATAGTGGTTGAAATTAATTTTATTATAAAAAAACTACTCAAAACTGTTTTTCATCGATTATATAAGGCAATCCTGCATATTATTATAATATCTGTGACCTTACCTTCGTAAATCTCATTATCATTTTTAGCCATCTTAAATCATGTACACTCGTCTTTATAGCAGAAGCGGTCCGAACCAGATTGGGTCAGACTTGGTTCTAACTAGACCGTGTACTGTTGCGTTCGCTGCATAGAACCAACCACTCGCTCCTATTACCCATTTGGTTAAATTTAACATCGAATTGCCAACGTAAGTGGCGTTATCGATTTTGGCTAACGATGCATTTAGACGTTACTTAACTACATGAAATTGAAATTATCGTTTAAGAATATTATTACGACTATACAAAGTACTTAACTATTCTCCTGATGACGTTTCGTTGACCGTTTAGATGTCCCTAAATGAGCACCGTCCGTGTCGTCAGCATGAGAATAGTAATTTGCGTATAATAATATTCTAAAATGTTACTTATTTACGTACAAAATGAGTACTTACTTGGATGTATATAGATAGGAAATTATTTATTCCACAATATTAAAAGTGCATAGACGATCTTAATGTTTATTTGAATTTTTTCCAGCTAACGATATGGTAGGGTAGGCATTAGGTAGGAGGGAATGCTCTTAACTATAGGATTTTTATCGATTTAACAACACGATTTGAATTGCGAAATATACGCAATTCAAATCGTGTTGATGAGAAAAAAAGGTATGCTAGTTTTTTTTACGCAAATCGAAAGTGTAGGCTTGAAAAATACCAATAAAAAAATATGAGTAGGTACTAAAAGAGGCAAAAAAAAGGTACCACCTATTGTTTGACCGTTAGCGGTTCGCTTGCAAAACCAGTTGGCCTATTTTTAAAATGAATAATAAAACTTACATAAGAACAAAAATCTTTAAAATCTTTACTCGACCTTGTCATCTCGTCAGCCAATGAGGGCTGATTTGTGCGGAAGTATTGCACGATCATGAAAAACACATCGTTCAATCTTAAAAGTGCTCAACTTTAAGGTTTTTAGATTCCCAGCAATTGAGCGTTACAATGAAACTCAAGTACTAAATATGCGCTAGTTTTTTATAAAAACTATTGTCTTAAAGCAACACAAGTTTTCTCGGTGAACCGATAGTACAGGCAGTAGAGGAGCTCACGATAATTTCATGATTCCTGCATGCAGGACATCATTTTCCCAACGTTTTTTTTTTACTTCCTGGTACCTTATCTTTAGAACTGAATAACTGATATTCAAAAATAAAACTAATCTGTGGCAGTTATAGGCCAATTCCATTGCAACAAAGTGAATTAGTACCTTTCTAGGACTTGCTTTATAAATATAACTTCATTAAAAGTCTTCTGTCAGCGACAATGTTACTTTTTACATATACATATCAACATTTTCTAGGGATATTTAACATATTGTTGATTTTTAGAAAAACTACAACTAATTTCTTCAGAAAACCAGGTATGTTAAGAATTGTTCTTCTATGCAGTTATCATAATAGCAATAAAATACAACTGTTCGATATTTTATATTTAATAGAAATTATATTAATGAAAACCCGAAATATTACAAACCCATTATTAAAACGATTCTTTAAGTTTCCACGACTTTATAAAATTACTTTTTTACGGTTTAATAGTCGATGTTGCTAAATAACACATCTGCACCGATTATTCGTACTTAAAATTAGGATATCAAAGTGTCACTGGGGTCATACCCCAGTGAGTGAACATGGGACCATGAGGTCCCATGTTCTTTTATAAGTGACAAAAAAGTTGGTATTCTGTGGTAAAATTTGACGGGAAATTGCTGAAAGCTCTTCGCTGCAACATGTCACATGCGTGTTCAATGTGGTTTAAGTTGGGTGACTGTGCAAGCCAGCCCAAAACCGTGACGTTATGTTCCTGAAGGGCAGCTGATACCAGTCGCACGGTGTGGGGAGAGGCATTATCACGCATGAATTGAAATTCCTTTCCAATTTGGACTCAGTGAGGGATGATCACAGGCTTTACGACCTCGTCCCGGTATTTAAGAGTCATGCTGCCTCGTATCCAAAAAAATCGCGAGCCTATATGCCCAAACCATGATTGTCCCGGCTTAGTACGAATGGATGCTGGAGTCGGCTTACTCTGCCTGGAACTCTCCAAATAAATGTTATTCGTGAATCCAAACCGAGACTCATCAGTAAAGAGACCATTTTCCATTGATCATTATTCCATAACAAATAATCTTGCGCCAAAACAAGTCGCCTTCCGCGAATGCCTCGTCGTAGAACTGGCACAGAAGCGGTCTACGCCAACGAAGATCATCTTCATGTAGCCTTCTTCTGACCGTTTGGTCGCTTACTAACAGCTGGTGGTCTGGCTGGAGTCGTTGCACTAGTTGCATCGCCGTGAGATTAGGTCCCTTGGCGGAATTTTGTATAAAACGATCCTGTATCGGGGTGGTGACCTAGTGCGGCGCTTTGCTACATCCCCAGTAATACGATAACGTGACCACAGTAGAGAAATTACGTTTTGATAGGTGTTAAGGGTGTCGGCAACTAGCTTTGAATAGCACCGGCTTCTAATGTGCCTACCGCTCTCATAATTTCTGATCTGCTAAAATGTTGACATTCTATGACATTATAAAGATCACAATGTCAGTTAAAATATAAAAAGGCATTACATGTGCCTTTTTACTTGTTATTTAAATTATTATAAAACTTACTTTTTTACTTTAATTAAATAAAAGTAAAAAAGTAAGTCAAGTAAGTTTCATCTAAAACTAAAACACCTACGTATTACATAAACATAGTTATTTTTGCGGGCATGCCGTCCGCACTGTGCCAAGGATTAAGCATTGCAATGTCAGACAGAAATAAATAGACACCATTACACATCAGTAGGTGATCGATTCGAGTGTCGAACGAACAATGCTATGTCCAACTGATATTACTTTATTGTCATTAGATTATGTGGGTTGGCGCGATAAATCAGTGGCTCTGGACAAATGTGATTTTGCGAAAGTTGGTTTAATGTATCAATTTTGGTTAGCGCTCCTTTGTTAATGAAATGTGTTGCCTAGAACAACTTGAATTTGTATGTTTGTTTAAGTAACATTTTTATTAATTGGTTCAGAACCTGGTAGGTACAGATCTACTTTTAAAACTTATCGAATAGACCCTCAAAAGTAGTCAATGTAATTTTTTTACAACGTCCTTGAACTCTGCTGGCAGTTAGCCATTGTTTAATTGACGACACTTTAAAGAAAGAGCCTAAAATTCTGTAAAATGAAGAGAAGTATCTGAAGCAGTATAATATGTTTAATAGTATAAATATTTAATATTTCATAAAATTTAATTTAAATAAGACCGAAGATTGGAACTTAAAAACGAAAATACCTACTCAGGAAAAGTTATTGAAGAAAATGACGTGGATAAAATTCTCTCTGAATTTATTGTTTAAGTTTACGGGACAACGTAATTATTATCTTTGTTAAAATTATAATAGGTACTTAAAAGTTGACGAAATGAAAATGTTTTTTCTTCTTGTTTTGTGATGTATTTTTATTGAGATAAAAGGTACTCGTAACTTAGAAAGTGTATTTTTACTTGAAACGTTGTAACAATAAAGTTATTTTCAAAGCTACACAATATTATTTTGATTCGTAGATACAACATCATTTTTTTAATATAATAAGGGCAAAATTTTACTTTTTCTCATGTGTAAAAGACATTTAAAAGAAGGCTGTGTTTTTCTAAACTAGCCAATTATTTAATAACGTTTTCTTACAAGACTTGTTCAATATTTTTCCAACCACCATCGCTTCATGTTATTTTAGTTAAGAAAACTCCACTCACGGGAAGAATGCCAATAAAAACTAGTTAATTTCACTAGTGGTTCGCACAAAATGAAAGCACAGTCTCATATTTTCTAACTCATGTTTTATTAAAAACGAAGATAACAATTCCACTATTTGATGTCTAGACGTAGAGTGAAAGAGAAGAATTTATTTAAAAAAAAAATGCGATCCAGTACAAGAGTTTTTCAGGTGATAGTAATTTTGTACCTAAGTAGTCGATGCTTAAGCAGATTATTTAATATTAAAAAATCTCAGTATCGCGGCTCATCTGTCCGTCATAACGACTTAAAATGATTATGTTTTTAATTTTAAATTACATTGCTTCGTATAAAAATCAAAAGTAGGACATATTTAAATTGCATTTTGTTACTATGATAGGTAAATATAATTGAAAATGTTTTGTCAAAAAATCCTAACAGTCTACGTCTCTTAACTTCACATCAAGCTAGAAATGTGATACCAATAGAAATGGTCGTATCGCTATCTTAAAACAAACGCTCCGCCTGTCGGACCAAAAGGTAGGATTTTTGTTAGAACTGCGGGTGGCAGATTGTCGTAGATATATCACTTTGCGTCACCACTTGGAGTCCACCTTACCATGCTTCTTTCAGTTTAACTGTTGCAGTTCTCTTGTGAAAGGTGAAGGTAAGAAATAGATACAAAAAAATTGTAAGATAACAATTTTGTCAATATTTTGTGTGAGTCTTACAACGCGACCAACTTCGAATAGGATCTTATCTTGAGGATAAGTTCAAATCTTTACACGCGCCCGTCTTTACTTCACATACCAGAAGAATATTGACGCAAGTCGTAAAAAGAAAAAGTTTTGTTCAGGTGAAATGTTACAGTAAGTTGAAATAACAGTATTCCACGAACAAAGTAAACAATGAACGAAACAAGATTAATTTTCTAGAAGATTCCTTCTGTAGATATCTCGATCGGAATATACGATTACGTGTCATAAGTTTTATGCCCCGAAAGTTTCAAAGTAAATTGCGAACATCCATCGATAAATCTTGGCGACGCTCGGAACGATTTCATTTTCGAATTTCAGGAGCGATTGCCTCTACTGTTAAAGTTTGCCTGAAAAATGCTCGCGGACGATTGACTCGCTATAAACGGAAATAAAAAGTTTTGTGTCAGAGCAATGGGACTGTACCTACATCGCGCATATAAAGCAAAAAGAAAACTTCAAAGAGAATCACAATTTTAAACGCTCCTAGATTTCCTAGATTTAAAATGTGACTAACTTTACAATATCTATTGTAAAACTTAGTTCTACGAGTATGTATAGTCGCGTTTTTATCTTTACGATTGTCTGAAACTCGGTTCGCATTTCAAACTCTTTCCATTGAAGATAATTATGCAATAAGCTTAGTTTGAAAACGAATTCGCCGCAGCAATAAGCATAACAGAAAATTCAAAGCGCACAAGTTTAACTCAGTTAGGCTAGTGGAGAGAGAGCTGCGTTCCGCATTATCATTGCTAAACAGCTTTTATTATTCCACGATATTTGGCTAGAGGGGCCTCACACGCGCGCTAATGGAATAAAAAGTAAGGTTACAAAGTAAAAAGATACAGAGCACCTCCCGCGGCGGTGGTTCGTGCGAATTTCAACTGAAAATTTTATACGTTCAATCTATTCTCAGCACTTTTATGCTGTGTCTCGTGATCCCGGCGCCCCTGCGCAAAACAGTTTCGTTTTCAATTATTGCCCACTTGTGGAACAAGATTCGATGGAAAAACAAAAGAGCTCGATATTATATTTTATAGACAAGTTGCTTTATTCGATGTTTACTGCATCACGATTTGCTCGGGAGTAAGATCTGTGATGTTCAAAGAAAATTATAGGCGGAACGTGCCGCGATAGACTCGCTCACCAAGATGGAGGATATAAGAGAAGCCCTCTGCCAAACTCTCTTACGATTGCTTTTGATGTTGTCCAAATATTTAGCTTGATTTACCAATTTCGTATACATAAGTCGACGCTTAAGTTAAAATCTCGTTTTAACAGAATTCTTTTAAGGCTCATAAAATTATATTGTTCGTCGTAACTGTAATTCACGTAAAGCGTTAAGAGAATTAAAACTCCAGCGAGAAAATGAGCTCTGACAAATAAACGTATTAGCTTTTATGTTAGACAAGGTAACTAGAAAACTGGCGGAAAATTTAACTATCTGAAAATTAAAAAGTTTTACATTACATTTAATTTTGATAGCGTTACTCCCACACCAATGCTATAGTCATTTCTACTAAAGTCAAATTAGACAGTTTTATTCAATTATAAACCGAAAAATATTTCTATAGTCCGTCCACTTTAGTTTCTATTTGACATTTGCCCGCATACAAAAAAGCCGGTGTCGGCTTTTACATTAATATTACGTATGTCAAATTAATAATAATAAACTTAACCACACTAATCTATTTTTTCATATTAATAATTGTAATAACATAAATCTTTAAAAAAATGCAGATTTTACTAGAATTATATAATCATTTGCATTCTGATATTTTGGGCAAAGGTTACCATGTTCTCTAATGATAAAAAGCTAATTTGAATATTATATAGTGGACGGAGTATTGTTGATCGTTATAATCGTGTCACAAATTATATGTAGTTTTTATTTACAATGTAACAAACGTCAAATAAAATACCTCATCGAATACATCATTGAGTTATGCCAAAGTAACATGCAAGCGTGTTAATATTAATTGCGCACACATAAATTATTTTTTCTCAAAATCCACAAGCTCTAGTTAGCTGTACATAAATTGGACTTATCGTGCTCAAAGTTTATGCTTGCCTAGTACCTAATTATGGAAATGTAGGGGATCTTTTAGCGTGAATTATTTTCAATGTTTGTTCGCGAGCGGTATAATGCATGGAGGTTTCATTAGTGGATTGCACGAGTTGCTTTACATAGGTACATTTTTATGAGATAACAAAACACAGAACAACATGTTAATGTTTTTTATGTTGGTTCTGTTTGGCTTTTATAGCTTAATACAGGTTTGATATGCATAAGCAATAATCTAAGTTTAAATATTCATTAAATTACCTGAAACTTTCCAGACTAAATTTCTACTACAATCCAATAAAAAAATAAAAAAATATTTTAAGCAAACCAAAATTAATTTTAGAAATAAAAGGTAAAGTTTTAAGAAGTTAAGATATTTTTTTAAATACAATTTATTTAAATAAATACAATGATATCACAGATATCTGATACCAGCTTATGACAAATCCATAAGTAATTAATATAATTGCTTCGCTTCCAGTGAACGCTATATAGATAGAATAGATAACTATTCTATCTTTCTTTTTATATAAAGCCAAAACAGATCTTAATTTCCACTAACTATAATTATGAAAGTCAGAAAAACATTAGAGTTACGTGAATAATGAGCAGCTACCAGTTCAAAACAACCACAAAGCTTTAAGAAGAAGGAAATACGGAATTCCCAATCGCAAGCCCTCTAATTTTGTACTTGCTGAGTACAACAGTCAAACGGTAAGTACTAGCATGTGAAAGGATTGGCTTGGTTTTGTCGATAAAAAACAAAACACTGCTACAGAAATCACTTCTACATTTCTGTAGATTTTTTTTTTTATGTTTCATTCAGAAGACTAGGAAATGCTTAGTTACCGTGAAATTGACCATACCTTAGCCACATCGTTTCTGTTATAATAAAGAAGTGCTCGATGATTATTTCACATTTCATTTCATATGCTGATGTATAGTGGCAAACCAACGTTACCAACCATACGACTTGCGTAGCACAACTGCTACGCCAGTCGTATGCGCCTTAGTATGCTTTTATCAGGAAATAATGAGTAATTCTCCCAGTACCTCTTTTCTCTTTTACTTTAAACTCTTGTCTTGTCTCACTTTTGGGCAAAGGTCACTTCGAAATAATTCTAACTCTCCATATCCTTTAGTAACTCCCACCATACTCTAACCTAGGCGTCCAGATCATCCCGTCAACCCTTTCTCGACCGAACCCGACACCTTCCGTCTTCAGACTGTCATGGTGTGCTAATATTGCCAAATTAGTCAGTTGCAAGGTTATGTGCTCTGCGCAGTCTCACTTGAGCAGGGCATATTCATTCAAAATTATCAAGTTCTACATATTATTGTTTATTTATAAACCAAAAACAAAGGTAACAAAATGATCTTCATTAACAATCCACGAAAACTATTCTGTCCCCATTAAATTTCGACATCGTCCATCTCATTTAATGTTATGTTTATTATTCAAAGATACCAGATGAACATTGTCAAATAAAATTATCTGCGATAAGGGAGAACGTATTATCCAGTATTGTACGAGATATCCATTTGACGTCACTTCAAGTCGACTCGCACCCGCATAGGAATCCAATGCAACTACCAACTGATTAATGCAATACAGAGTACCATCATTTTGCATAATTGATACCCTATTCACGGCTACGGAACATTTATTCGTGTTCATGAATTTCACATTTTTTTTTTCAATTTGTACGCTGGCAAATGTATTTACGGTATTGCCATGTCGTTTTTGCGCCAATACAATCTGTGTAAAAGCTAAAAGGGGAGCGCATCCGTGCCACAGCACAAACTACGGATAAAGCTTCTAATGCGATATTTTTGATGTCTGTCCACTATGAAACTTGTTTTGTTGTTCGATTTCAGTTACATTTTGGATTTAAACTGAAATCGTACCGTTTCACAATAAAGTTTGTTTTAGAGAATTCAATAGTATTCGTTTTCCTAATAGCTTGATAAAGGGTTCGAGAGTATCGAGAGTGAAGTAACATCGGTCACTACCTAAATTGATGGATCCGAACATCGCTCAGAAGGAAAATAAGAAAAAAAACTGTAACGAAACTGATTCCCAGTAGCACCGGAACCTTGTAGGTAATGGGAGATTGTAAAAGGAGGCAATAAAAGCTTAGTATTGTGTGCGAGCCGTAGGGGACTCCCTGTATTGTGTTCGGGTCCGCGGAGGCCCCTAAGAATCGTCCGACCACGGACGCCGTCAAATTGTTCAGAAATGAAATTATCAAGGTACGCTGCCGATTTTCCGAACCAATGAATCAAGATCCAATTCCCTTTTGTAATAGAACATCGTCGCGAAACGTGCCTATGGAGCTAGCCCCAGCAAACTACACTGCCCACTCAGTGGACGCTTAGGCTCTGTTCACATGTGCGCGTCTGTTTATACATTTGCGGAGTTATTTATCGTACTCGTGTAGTGCCCACATTCCAGCGGCTTGTCGAATGATATTATGACACGCAATGGGAATAGTAAACTGTTTTTGCAACAGTTCATTTGTTATCGGCTAAATTGTGACATTCCGCGTGATTTCATTTTAAATTGACTATTTAAACTGCTCTTGAAATAATGAGACCATAAAAAAGATGAAGTATTCATTATTATACTCAATTCAAATAAGTTAATTTACTGGGAGTACCCAGTTACATTAATGTTTATACAATTGAAAATAGAGTGCATAAATAAAAGTTTATTGATACAAAAACAAGGTTTGTACAGCATACAAACACTTATGGTAAAAACGTAATAATAATGAGGTTGAACAATTTAAAAGATTGATTGATTGAGATTGAGAGTGATTTCAAGTATTTTTATTTATGAATAAATATTATTAGCTATTTAGCAGAAGCCATCAAAATCAAAGCATAGCCTGATAAATTTACAACAATTCTATTCTTATTTATTATTTACCATGCGCGGGGCTAGTCCCCAAACGGTAGCCGATGTATATTTTTAGGTCCTATACGATCTTTTAAATGACTTTTTTAGCTTTACTGAATGCATTTACCATGAATTTTATTTATGTAGTGAATTATTTGAAGGTATATCCAATAGATTTTTCAGTATACACAGATAAAGCAGCCAAGCAGCGCTTATTCTTCCAAACTGATTCACAAATATTGTAATTACAAACTGAAAACGTACTTAAATCAAAATAAGACATACCTTTATAATAAAAAACAGAGTAGCTGTCTATCAGTGCTCCTTTTTTTAAATCGGTTCATAATTTCCATAAGATACAACCCTATAAAAAAAAAAAAAAACCTCATTATAATATTAGTGTATTAATTACAACATGTACGGAACAGTTCACGTATAGTGAGAGTCGCAGTCGGCCCCTAATCTGTGTCAAATTGACTTTTCCGGAAAAGCTGACGAGTCTTCGACAGTAATATGCCATAAACGACCCAAACGTATTGGACTCGTTGCTAGGAGTTTGATAAATTCCGTGATATTTGAATGCGTATATTCCTTTCAGTTTATAGCCAGCCGTCCCTTCGATAAATACTTATTCGGCTGCCGCAAAAACGTTGTTTATGTTCTTTAAGCCTTTATTAATGAAAATCTTTCTCGAGATCAAAAATGAGCCATTACGCGTAGTAGCTCTTAAGGAGATATAATAACGTTTGTTAAGAAATGTTGCCGCGTCACCCAAAGGCTAATATTATTCCGATTCGGAAAAAACAATTTTCCCCAAAGTTATAAACCTACAGATTTCCATTTCTTCGTCGAGTTGCTGGAAAGTAATTCCGTCGGTTCGAAGATAAATTTTACGTCATTTCCTGTGTTCTTGGAGGCCGGGAAAAATTATCAGGAATCGGTTCGCCAGTAAGTAAGACTATTAAAAATTAATGAATAATGTTATCTCATAATGATTTTGAGAAGTTTAGCAGAAGTTTCCCTTTTTTGCCAGATTTTCTCACTTTTTGATAGCATAAATATTATCTCATTTATTTTCCCGAGGTTTAAGATAAGCGGTTTCCTGAAAAGTTTGACCGCATTATTTTTATCTTTCGTCTGCAATATTTAAATAACTTTTTCTGATAAAAACAGATAGTTTATTAAGTTGGTCACATTATGGTCGTTGGTAACTGGTAAAATACTACCACGACGCTTTTTTTAAAGTTATTACAAAATAATAATGTCCTAACTTTGATATAAAATAATAAAACGTGATGCTACATAACTTTAGAAGATTTCAAGTAACATAGACAATTTTAAGCCGCCGTTAATTCATACCTAAAGAAAAGAGAACTCAGACAGTTTACATTATACTTACTTTAACCCACAGAGAATACACCTATTAATGTTTGTTGAATTGATGTTAGACAATTTTTCATGATGGGATTTTGTTCAAGTGCTTGAAGTGGAAATAAACCGTTCAAAGGATAAAGAATAGTAAGCTCTACCTTTGAGTGAGTAATATAAATAAATCCCTCATCTTGAATGCATTTCGTTGGTATATTCAGGGAGGGTTATTCGCGCAATTTCATATTGACTTAACGCTTAACCTTACATTTGAAATCGAGGAACTAAATACCATCAAGTATTATCAGTTATAGTCATTCCACTAGACAGGCATACCTGTCTAGTGGAAACGTTACTACGGCATGTCCATTCAAATGTATTATGAAAAAAAAACAAGAAAACTCAAAGCAAAATAAACATGGAATACCATGTTCGCAAAAAATGGCGTCGTGAACAAGGGGGTTGGGGGGTGTCGCGGTAATTGCTGGCAATTTGTAATGGCCGTGTGATTGCCGGGTGGAACGTTGACTCTAAACTGTGCTATTAATTTCGTACATTTGATTAACGAAACTACTTGTTATGGTAATGAGCGGAAAAGAATGCACGAACGTGTTAACGCGACGCCTTGTTGACACGTTGTCGTGTTTGCGATATTTTCGCTTCGTACATTTTCTAATTGATGAGGGATTTTAAATACTAATCTATTAAAAAAAGTGGTACTTTTTTTTTACTTAACTTGAATTACCCAAGATAATAACATAATTTTATAAAAAAAAATACTTACTATTCAAAGGAACACCGAGGAACTACCAACAATTCTTAACTATAAAACCTGTTATGCCAATTAAATCAATTTTGAGATACGTCTGTTTAGCAATAACCATACAAACCATATTGTGTAAAATCATTCATCTTTCTATGAAATGTAATCAAAAATTACGATATATTTTCTTAGATTTTTTGAAGAATTAAACTATATGTGTTTAATAATGCGATTTGCAATCGTAACGATTTTTTTTCCTTGGATTGTTTGCATTTGAAGTGACATCTTATAAAGCATCGTTCGCCTTTTACGATAGTTTAATTGAGTTTCCTCTCAAAATCACTTTTGAGTTTACTTACTCTTGAACGTGCAAAGGTACCTAAAGACAGACACATAATTAAACCAACCTTATGAATGTAAGTTTCATTGGAAAACCCTTTGCCATGCATATAAATAAGTTATCGATGTTACAAAAAAAAAACTCCCGTCTATAATCCCTATAATGGAAATCGTGAGATCTATAACTACCCAGTATACTATCCGTTGTTACCAAGAAGGGTTTGATACTTTCAATATTAAGGAATACCTAATGTAAATATATATAAGTATATCAGTCATGTAGTTCCCATAATACAATATCTGCTTAGTTTGGGGCTAGATGATGCTGTGTGAAAATGTGCAGCATTTAAAAAAAAAACATTTAATGTTTTTGACCGTTATTATTGTCTTATTGCTGGATGTATCAATGAAATTTAACACGAATGTGCAATCTCATTACAATCTGAAGGTGTCTGTAGTTAGGCCTCACTTTGTGGTAAATGCACCTACATCCTGGATTGATTGGTAGGTACAATCTACCGTCAGTTAATATCGACGTATCCGCTCTTGAAACCAGACACAATGATGTTAGCTCAATCGATTGCACACATATAAGCGATCAGCTTATACGTGCTTATACAGTCTACTAGTATCATGATCTCATAATGATAGACTGTGAATGCATCGGAAATACTCTAGACCTAATAAAATCTCAATAAATATTTAAGTTCGAGTCCTCGTGAAGTTGTAGCCATATGTTATACACAATATACCGAAATAATTACAAGTAGGTAGATAATCTACTTGTAATTATGTAATCTTTCGTACAATCTATTCCATCCAGAGCTTGGTGGTAGACAAAGACTTATTAGCAATAAGACCGCCCATTGTACTACATTGTCAAAGTTTGTAGTGTTTATCTAAGCTGAAATATTATTTGGTGGGCAATTAAATATTTTCTATATAATCTAACTACTTGTAGATAAGGTTAACCTAAGGCTCAGTTTTTCTGTTACTTTTTCTCATAAAAAGTTTAAATCTTCTATTTGTTTATCCAAAACGGTTTTCGTGACTTCCCGCACAGGCTATATCGATTCGATCTTGATATAGACAACACTGAAAAGTTTATAACACGGAAAGGGATATACATACAACGCACGCGAACCTCACTCGCATAGAAATTAGACTATTTCAATATATTTTGTCCATATAACGGCAACCATGTCTAAATTATGTCTTACATGTTTCGACGAAATTTGATTTTACCTGCAACGGTTATGAGTCCAATATATTTTAGTTTTCTAACACGCAAGTCTTTGGAATAATTTTATTTCTACGGCATTACTAAAACAATAAACTACTATATAGTATGTACCGGTTAAAATACTTAACTTAATTAGCTAAATTGGCAGTGATATCGAATTCAATTCATTCCTTTTCACAACACACATATTCATACCAAAAACTACCCCTTGTTATTACACGTAACCGATAAACAAACAGGGATCCAATTCAATTCTCCGATTGTTTATTTTGTTCAGTTTTACAGAGGGGCGCTTGTCAAAGGCCTCGAGTGATTTTTTGCATTAATTAAGACCACAGTCCGAGATTTACAATTACACGGGCTCCTATAAACAAACTTGATTGCTTTACAAAAACTCAAATAACTAAGGCAGTGTCTCAAGTAGAGGCTCATTTGAATATCAAAGACGAAATTCAAATTACGCCGTTTACAATAAAGGCTCAGCCCGAGCTGTATTACGAGCTGATGTAAATTTCCAATACTCATTTTGAGGATGAAGTTCTGATGCCATAGTTTCGTTGATGTTAACTAGGAGTCATGAACTCTTCGTATAGAAAAGGAAAAATATGACTTTAGTGTAGAGGTGGCTAGACTTAAAAGCATTTATGGAAGGACCCGACCAAAAGTGCCTTAAATGCCTCACCACTTTCAACAGAAGACAACAGATTAACATGTGAGTTGCTATGTACATCTTTAAGCAGTAATAATTGCATTGTGGTTTTCTAGTTACATCACGTCTAGTTACATACGGATTTCTAGTAATGCTGGTGAAATGGTATATATAGATACATGAGACTTTTCACCCGTTGTCTCAGGGTTGACAATGCGCGAGTGATGCCGCTTGTGTTGCACGTACATAAGTTACGGTAACTGTTTATTACCCATTGTATGCTTGTTTAAAACTTTAGTTGTGAAAAAAAAAACGTTGTCAGCTAAGCACATTATAAATCAGGATGTTTTCATGTCTAGTATGTATGTATTTACAAAAAAATATATATATAAGTAGTATATCAGTCATGTAGTTCCAACACAAACTCTGCTTACTTTAGAGCTAGATGATGCTGTGTGAAAAATGTCCAGCATTATTATTATAAATATTATAAATCCATCAAACTATATAAAAACAAAAGCAACCAGACAAAAGTTTGTCATACTGTTAAAAACTGTTATTATCTGAAACACACTCAGCTACTGCGCAATTCTGACTAAATCATTTCACAGTTAATTTTCAAAAAAAAAAAAGTAGTCAACTTCAGACACTTCAAACGAAATAAGTAGATCCAGTCAATACTGAAGCAAACAAGTTAAAAGAGAAAGCCGTGGAAACTCCCCGTTTTATCTGTCCCTTCTGACCTACAATTTATTCGATGCTTTTACGGTTGACTAAAATGCCAAAGCATAGAGTCACAAATCAGGTTGTTTTGGTCTTCGTAACTCGGTTTTTATACGCTTCAGGACTTGGCTGATCATCTACGACTCTGATTTTTGTTAAGTGCTTCATCCAAAAACTCCGTTCAATCAACGCACAAACAAAAAAGAATGTGTACGTATAATGAAATGAGCGACATACAAAATCAAATCATCCAATAATAGGATAACGAGACAGTTAGGAACAACAATAATATGTCAAAAACCTCTTTAAAAAAATCAAGCCGAACTAAAACAGTAATGCAAAATCCATTGCAAGATAGTTGAAATGACCAAAGAGGTGTCAGTATAGAAGTTGACGACCTCTGTGGCGCAGTAAGCGACGCCCGCCTGAGACGCAGAAGGTTGCGGGTTCGATTCCCGCCGCGAGACAAATGTTTGCTTATGCAAATATTTGTCTCGGGTTCTGGGTGTTTTCTATGTATAATATGTATATATATATAAAAAAAGTATATCAGTCATGTAGTTTCCATAACACAAGCGCTGCTTACTTTGGGGCTAGATGATGCTGTGTAAAAATGTCCAGCATTATTTATTTATTATTTATACAGACAGTATGGCACATGCCAGGTAGAAAAAATGGTGAAAATAGCTACTTAGCGCTGGTATTCTGCTGACCATGAGCTGTGACTTGACGGACGCCAGAATAAAACTCTGCTTCAGAAAATTTTGCAGATAAATTGAAATAAATAATAAATAAACATCCAACAGTCACATACATATTGTAGTCTTGTGTCGTGTGTATCAGAAAATAAAAGTACCATGGTATCTCAACAACCAGTCCTGAAATAAATATCTGCAGAATATGCAAACATTTGTCCCGCAGTAGGAATCGAACCGGCAACTCTTTCGTCTTATCAGGCTACTCGCCCGCCGCACTAACGCGGTCGACTATTGATTTTTAACCGCTTAACCACAGGTAAGCCGTATGCGCGTTTACCAACAAGGTGGAATTAAAAAAAATACATTACTACAATAGGTTTATTTCCTAGAGTATCTACTACCTTTCAAGCCTGAAATACATGGCTTCGTACTGAAAAAAAAACAGTACGCGCTACTTAGGTAAGAGATTTAAATATAATCAAACCACTCTAACATTTCTGATAAAAGCCCCTATATACTATCACCAATATTTGCCTAATTAATAAAGACTAGACTCTGAACACGGTTTCACCAATATGGTACCTAAATTAAAAAAAGCCTATATGTTACTAAGGTCTAGAATTATACTTAAGAAGATTAACAAAACAAGTATACAAGGCGAGCGTAAATGGGATAGTTGGAAAAGGAAGGCCTAGGCAAACGTACTCTGACCATATTGGAGACATTCTAGAGAAAGGCCAGGTCAGAAGTACACTAACTCGCCGAGCTTTTATGAAGAATTTGATGAGGATGAATGAAGCGAAAAGGTATGCCAGGATCGCAGCAAGTGGCATCCTTAGCCTCTGCCTACCCCTCCGGGAAATAAGCATGACTAAATGTATATATTAATACCTATTATTTATATTTAGCAACAAACATCCAAACATTTTCATTTATAATATTCGTAGGATAGGATTTTTCACCTATTTTAGATAACGTGGCTCCGCTATTACGGCTTCAAGCCGCTTCCTCTCTTCATTCTGCAGCTTTCTGGTGCTTCTTTTTTTTGTGAAATATTCCGCTAATTAAGGTAGGAGTGGAGGCTGAAGATTTCCTGCTGGTCTAGCAGATTACCGCGGGTATCTCTGAGAGAAATGTAACTCGCGTGGAATTTAATTTTTGCGGCTTTTCTTTTTATTAAAGTTTATAACGATGTGCTTAAGCTGTCCCAGAAAACATGAACGTAGCTTTATTGCGGTGAAAAGGATATGGGTTTGAATTCCGCCTGTTTTCCAATTTTCCAAATGTTTTATAAGTATTATTCAGTAGCAAGTACAATACAATTAGTACATGTTACAGCATACAATGCAATGTATAAAATAAATTTTATATCATATAATTGAAATGATCTTGGATATAATAACGTGGAGGATGGAACTCTTAACGGTCAACGAAACGTCAGCAGGAGCATAATACCTCAAGTACGTGGTAAAGTAATAATAATAATTTAAAACATTTTTTTATTGTCTTAAATATTTTTGCGCGAAAACCAGTAAATAATTCCCTGTCAACTGTATTCGATTTTAAAACATTCTTTCAAAAATAATTAAAATGTTCAATGACAAAGGATTAAAAAAGATATGAAACTGGTTCAACAGGGGCTTACTATAAGCCAGATGATTCAAGATGTAACTTGTGGAGCATTGTTCATGATTGGATAGGACGCTGAACTAAATTAAAGCACTTACAGATTAAAGTGATTTATTGTATCTTGCGACAATTTTATTGATTTGATATATTTTTATTTTGATAAAGTGTTTTTTATTAATTATGTTTTTATTATTATGTTTTGTGTCTTAATGATGTGACTATAAATGTATTCAACTGTATAACGATCAAAATTGTACTTTGTAACCTATTTGATTTGAAAAATAGAAGAAATCTCTTTCCGCCCATTGTGCATTGCCATTGTGAGTTGTGGCAGTAAAAATAGCATCACAATCTGATCAGCCGTTATGGAGTAACATACAAACAGACCTATTTTGGCAAACGCATATACGGTCTCTTGTTGTTACTGGTTATTTTTTAGTCATACAGTTTATTATCATCGTATGATCAAGCTATATGTCTTTTTTATATAAGGTGTCCAGAAAGGGTATCGGGTATTTGTAAGTTCAATAAAACAAAAGTTATTTGTATGCAATAAAAAAGTTTATTGTTTATTATTAGCATATGAATTGGATAATTATTTGGAAAAGATGATGTTATCCAAATGATGACCGTTACGTTGCTGGCACTCTTCTAAACGGGAACGAAGATTGGCGATAACACGTTGACACATAGATATCGATATTGCTGCCATTTCTGACCTGATGTTTTGCTTCAACTGGGTTAGATTCGTCGGATTATTTTGTTAAACCTTACTTTTAAGGTATCCCCATGCAAAATAGTCAAGCGGGCTAAGGTCGGGGCTTCTGGGAGGCCAGTTGATGTTACCCCTTCGCGAAATGACTTTATTTGGGAATAATTCGTATTTGGATAACATCATCTTTTCCAAATAATTCTCCAATTCATATGCTAATAATAAACAATAAACTTTTTTATTGCATACAAATAAATTTTGTTTTATTGCACTTACAAATACCCGATACCCTTTCTGGAATTGAAAGTTCTTGCACTTTGACAATCGACAGGCCAAACAATGGATCGTTTTCAAACTTTTCCCGTATAGTTTCAATCGAAAAATAGCCTAATTCTAGTCCATTCTCTCTTCTTTTGCATTAAATTCGAAAGCCACTTACTTCCTTTATCCCTGATATATGCAGGAGGGCTTTATAGGTAGCTACCCATCAAATTTGGTGCATTGTTATGTAAATACTCGTGGTTCGGTTTGCCAGCGTCAGTGTACAAGACAAAGCGACGTTGACGACCGACGTCGGGTGTTCCTATCGACCAGCCATCGTATGGATGGACCCACTCTACCAGAATTTCTGTTATATTGCTGTATCAGCTCCTACGGCACACGTCGAGAGGAATATCCGACAGGCTTTTGATATGAGATACAGATTATTCATAGTCGCTGGCTTTTGTTTAGTGTTTGAACAGCCAAAGTTTCCAACCTTAACATAAATTTTACCTACAACATTTATTTATTCAAGCTCCTGTGAAACTTATCCGCAGTACAAAATATTCCTACAATCCACGGACAAGTCTTACAACTGAATATCAGAAGAATTTGTTTCCTAGCACGAATTCACGCAGGTGCCTCTAAAACGCATAGAAATTCAAATTGCGTTTACATTTTTTCTCTTGGGGCAAACCCGTATCAGTCAGATGCAAGCCTTGAGATGCAAAGTGCTAGAGAGCTTTTTATATTTGCGGGAACCACGCCTGGTTTGCATAATATTGCTTCTTTAACATTTCTCTGTAGATATATGAAACAAAACGAAACACATTCAGGGCTTGGGGTTTTTTATAGAGACGAGTCTAGGATTATAAATGCAACAAGGAATGGGAAGAATTGTTTACAATGGAGTGGAATCATTTTTCTATATATTTATATAAACATATTTAGTAATATTTTTGAGGTCTTATTTTTGGACTTTGAAACTTACAAGTTTACGAAAGATTAAATTGTCTTGTAATAAATAACGATTCCGTACCTATACAATAACTACATGTCAAATTTAAATATTTGGTTTTACCAACAAGAGATTGTTTTTTTTTGCAATGTCTTTTAAATGGCTTAGCCAATTTAAATGCGGTTGTTATAATCGAATTGTAAAACTTCAAATTTAAATTATTTTTTCAACTAAGTTGTGACTTTGTAGGAATGTACATGGAAGTAAGTCTCCAGTATCTTCAAATTAAAACAACCAAAATCTAAGCAGAACAGCTTCGATTCCCACAGCACAATCTGCATAATATTGCTTCCTTAATATGCCAACCACCGACAAAAGACTCGAGTCGAAATTGCTTTTTTTCAGAGCGAGGAGTCAATGAAGTCGTAGAATAGTGGCTCTTGGCTTGATATGTTTGTTTAGTCAAATGCGATGGAAATACGGAAGTAAAATACTCCACGGAGCTTCTTTTAGTTTGTCAATCTTTTTACGGTTAGGTTCTCCGATATCTTGAAAGGAATGGTTGATTCGTTTGTTTTGAATCGTAAAGTAACTAAAAATAAATGATTTGTATTACATCGATTGAAGTGGCTTTTATGGTCTGTAGAAAACTACAGACCATAAAAGCCACTTCACATTGTGACAAGGTCACAATCGAAAACGATTGATGTAGCAAGCCTATGCATACTCTTAAGACTTATAAAATAATACGTGAGTAACGTATTTCTAGTTTATAAGAGCCTGCTATAAATAGGGAGGTATATCTCATCTGTACTTTAACAAATAAATTAATTTTGTTATTAAGTTTTTTTTATGTAAAACAACATAAACTCTATAAACATTGACTATTAATGGGCATCATAAAAAAGGGGTCACTGGTAACCTAATTGGGTACTTAGATTTTCAGTAACCCTATTTGATGATGCCTAATCGAAACAAGTCAAAAATGGTTACTAATTCTTTTATAAATAATTCAAACCTTTTTTGGCAAAAGGGAAATTTATTCTGAGGAGGCTTCACTAACGACTTTTCTGAACTTGGTTAACGATCCGATTTAATCATTAAAGTTTTCAAAGAAAATAAAAATCATAAAAATACTTTCGTCGGAATCCACAATCGTAAACGAAGATTGGACTGCCACCTGTCACACTTAATGTTGAATTCGCTGTGCGCCCTGTAATGTAAATAAACCCGCACAGTGAAAACCAATCGCTTAAATTGAATCTTCATTATTTTATGTTACAAGAGTTAACGGAAAAGATTTGAGCTAATTATTAACCAGCAATAATTTTAATAATAATCCCACAAGGCGCACTTGTGGCTAATTTTCGGTGCGCGGCGATACCGCGAAGCCCCATTACTCCCTGGGGTCGACATAGACCCCTGACCCTCGGCTTGCCATAGCCGCGGGTAGAAAGCGGAAGCTATGCTCCAAGAGTGGAAATGATAAAGGCACAGAGCACAGGAGAAGCGTTTAGTTAAACTGCAGCACACCTCTCGGCACCCTCTCGGTAGCCGTCCACATCAACGTTGCCCCTATACTGCATATCGTTAGCGGCAATTAGTGGACGACAAGTCCTGGCTATGATTTGATTTGAATTTTAGTCAGAATTGGCAGGTGCCGTTCATTCTACATAGCCCAGCAACCAGTCCATACTTATACTCCTTTAATAGCCTAGTTCATTATGTATACTTTTCAATAGTTTATATCAGTTGTCATTCACTTTTTTTTTTTAAACAATGTATTTTACAAAAAGGCCTCTTAGTGTTAGGCAATTATTCCCATACATCGGGACTTTGTATGGGTATGTGACCTAACACTAGGATTCCCTTTGTCGTGCCTTTTGTGGGTAACACCCAGACCAGGAAAATATTTTACTAAATATGCAAACATTTAATCTGCAGTGGGTATCGTACCCACATCTCTTGCATCGGAGGTACCGCCCGCCGCGCCATCGATAAATAATATGTAATCCTTCGAATGATTCTTTAAAACCAGGGTTAATGTTTTTGATATATTGTGTTGAAAACCTCGAGTTCAATTCCCACCGCGGAACAAATGTTTGCATATTTTGCAGATTTTTTTTCCTGGTCCGGGTGTTACACTTACAGTCCTGATACCCGCAGCACAGGTTATTCTAGTGTGGGGTCAGGACTATGAATGTGTGTGTCTGTTAGGTTTTTTTTACCATTTGAATGCTTTGAGCTGTATTTCATGAGCGACTATCATAAACTCTTTTCAAAGTGCGTCTCAAGCTGAGGTATCCGAACTTTTGCCATTTATATTCGCAATCAATGGTTTTCAGCAAACGTAACGAACAATGATTTAAGTTGTATAAAGTTTTTTACGGCGATATATGAAAAGACATACCTAAACAATATGGCTTTACAAATCTTAGGTACGTTTCTGACAAGCAATAAAATTAGCAATAGGCAGCAATCAGGAATGCCATAAATTCCTACCCGTCGTTAATACGCCAGGCTGTCCACTCCTGGGACCCTTGACAATAGTCCCAATATTCACGAGCAACAATTTCGAGACAACGCCGAAATTTATCAATAGTCCAACTTGTGTCACAAATATGTCATAATATTGTATAGGAGCACCTGCTCTTTTCAGTGACAGGTCTCGGCACACGTAGATACTGACGTCTTTATTTGCTCCCGGGCTTATTTATTCGAAACTTGCGCCCGCTTCGGATGACCACTGCCCAGTTATAACCTGTCACTGTATTTTCCTGATCCTTTATTTTCACTTGCCAAGAATATTCCGGTTGTCCTCTCGATATTACATTCCGATACGACTTTTTATTCGTGATACATTTTTCCAATTGTCTCCGTTGCACGACTGCGAACTAACGGAATGGAATTTTCAGTTTTGATTGATAAAGGTAGACAGATTTTCGTTTTCTTTATTTGCGAAATTAGATTCGGGAGGTGGCGCGAAACTTCAGAGTTCCACTTGATTAATGGTGATTCAGGGAGGATTCGCAAAGAGAAACGATTTTGGGTCACCAGATTTTATTTTATTTCGGATTAGTCACCGATTTCGCACAGTGTACAAAGTTGTTATTCGAGTAAGCGTTTTATGATTTAGATGCATGAACGCAATATTATCCCATTTGTCGAAACAACGCTCGGGCTGTGTTAATATTTGATGTGTTCTCGACTTTTCTCGAATTTAACGCGCCGATTAAACAACGCTGGGCGAAGGATTTTATGTGAATATTTAAAATGCTATATTGGTTCTAGTTGTGCAGAAATACAACTCTGTTTTGCATAATAACATTAAGTTACGTAAATTTATTACGGGGTTCTATGTATAAATGTTTATGAAAGAAAATAAGATAAATTGGGACAAGGTGTTATGGTACTTGTAGTTCTTTCACTGTAACCACGAAATAGGGAATTCTAGTATGAGGCCCAGAACTGTGTAAGTAACTATTATTCTTATACTATTCAATTGATTTGGCATATTTTATAGGAATATCCAGGGGTTGGTGTTTTCGAAAGGTGGTCTGTAAATCTGTCAAGACCCTTTTTCTCAGGAACTCGTGAAGGTATCGAGTTGAAATAATATCAAATAACTTAGAATAATATCATATTACCTTTAGCCTCTGAGCTGTATAAAAATTGTGTGTTTTAAAAGGTGATGCAGGTTAAATAACGTCGCGGAATACCATTATGCAATCGCCGCCCCCTTCTGCAAGTTTTGGAGATACGATGGGAAGGGTGGGGGGGTGCAGGTTATATGATTTTTATGTGCATTGAAACTATCCACTTGTTTAATAATAAGGTGATAGTTTCAATGCAAATAAAAATTTGGATTCTGTGATCTTGATAGGAAAAGGGTTGGTGGGGACAAATTGGACACATTGTTGCATCCCGCAGGTTGGAGGACCATTAAAATAGAAGGATTACTTTTATGGCCCAGTTGGCCCGCTTGAGATAATATCGGTAAATTTTATGGTCGTAATAAAGAGAATTCGATTTTAGCCAGTCATCTGTATGTGATTATGTACAGACTGGATTAAATAAGCCTTTATTATTTTGCAAACAATAAGAAACCTCCAGGGTTATTACCAATTCTAACTTTGGTAGTAAAATACATAAGGTTTACTGGACTTTCAGATGTTAGGATGTTTGTCAACAATAAGTTTGACCAACAATTCAGAAAATTTACAGAGTTGAAAAACTTTACAGAGTTACATTTACACAATCTAAAAGTGGGTTAATGAGATTCCCTTAAGAAAAACATCTCGTTAAAGCATACATTATGCAAGATTTCGCGAAGTTATTCCGCGTTCACGCCTTCATTAGGCCCTGAACAAACTTGCGATTCGAGTAGGTAACACTCGTAGACACGCTTACTTATCACCCCGGACAAACTATTCATAAGTATTTTGGGCATACAGGGGGCTCCCGGCGCACCCTACTTATTCAAATTTATCACTCAACTTTTATCCTCTAAATTCATTGTAACAGGTAATATTTCACAGGTTATTAATTACGTTACTCCGGCATCTCACGGTGTAACTCTTATTACATTATGTCAGTTGCAAATTGAAAAATTCCCCGGGCGTGTGTCCCGGGTACTCCAAAGTATTTTGGCAAAATTATTCTCATTCATTAAGTCGAGAAGTGGAGGGCGCGTTCGCGAGATTGCCGACCTACCATTCACTTGTGAGTAACGAGGTGACTTCCTGTTATTAGTTATGTTGGCAAATTGTTTTTCTTACGCTTTCTTGCCTCTCGTTTCTATAGATTTAACGTAAACACATAAAGAATTATACCTGTGATAAAACCAGTGCTAGGAATAGTTTTATTTATTCCCTTACTCAATGGTGTGTGAAACGGTCTTAAAAAGTAAAGCTTAGGGTTTCTGTCATTTTTTCCCGTATGTTTTTCAATATACTTGTTTCTGTGGAAAAAGTTGTTAACCATATTAATTAGCGGTATATTGGGGTACTCTCAAAGGTCGGTCAGCAGTGTCCGGTTGACGCGTACGTAATAGAATGTGTGTCCCAGGCCTCCAGCCGTCTCTCTAAGTGCCAATCCATTAATTAAAACTTATTTTGTACCGGCAAACACGATTACTGAATGTCAACAAATAGCCACCCTGTGAGCCTAGTTGTGGAAGTTCAACCTACAATTATGGAGAACATTTGGATAAAAGATTAGCTAGATCTGATTAATGTTATTTTAATAAGCAGAAACCATCTACATAATGGCTTCTATTTGTTGCCTGGTCATCTCCTGCATGAACTGTACTTAGGGATATATCTACATTGATATCTACGTTTAAAACTGTTATGCTAAATAATGAAATTTATCATTTGTTTCTATTTGGAGCAAACATTTACACGAAAATCTTATAGCATAAGAACATAGTAGACGAAAATATTAGGCACTGGTCCGCAAAATGCACTGCGTCCAATTTCGACATCCAATACAATCCACCCAAAGCTTCTGCAAAGATGGGAAATCTCTCAAAAGAATAACGTTTAGCACGAGACAAAGACCGATCTAAATCTCCTCTAGCGAGGCTTCCATTGGGCCACTATTTACTTTACCCTAGGGATCTCGCACTTCGTCAGCTAGTGGCGTCCGAACCCAATTTCACAAAGCGGAAAACCTGCACTTTATCTCTTCAAATCGAATGCAGTGAACATTCTAGGTTGGCATTGAGCGTCTACTTGTATAATATACTCGACAATGAGTCGGGCCGACGACGTGTCCTACGACTGCCTCGGGCTATAATCCCGAAGTGTTCGCGTACGTGCCACCGCCGCCATTCGAAGATAATTCCTCCTTATAATTTCCCCATGCTTAAGTCGGCGTAATGAAGTTTATTCGTCGCTACTTCATTGCGAGTCGTTTGCGAGAAGCAGCGAGAAATGTAATCAGTTGCGAACTAATACCGTGTCGTTGAAGCCCCCCTCGTATGGAAATGCCTTGTTGGAGCCACCGTTAGTTCTTTTGATTGCTGGCTCCTCCTTGTCGAATTAAAACCGAGATCGAGCTCGGGTGATTTCAAGAAAATTAAAGGAGCGTTTCATTTTAGCAATTGCCTCTTACGGTTAATATTAGTATGATTGTGGGTGCTTCTCTTGCTGTGAATCCAAGGACCTAGTTATTTTGTCGTTAAAGTTTATTTGAATTTTGTGAATATCTCGCTGAGTTGACACCAGCAGTTGTATTTACGCATGTCAACGGAATAGCCCTGCCTTTGATACATGGCTAACTCGTAAGTTCTATGCTCAAAGGAAACGCAGATGTGCGGTTGAAACGGAACTTAAGTATATCGCATGCAATATACTGAAGTTCACGCAGATTATGTGCAGATCATTATAAACTTTAAATTGTCGGGATACGATCGAGACTTTCATATCAGGGTGACTTGGAATAGCATGATTAATGCATTTTAAGAAACGTTTTAGTTGCAACAGAAAACTTTGAGTCGCGGAGCATGACGGAGCTCGATGCTACAAGGGTGGCTCTTTAGACTAACTTTACAGTATCCAGACTATGCATTATGCAAGTATTTGTTTAAGTTAGTCAAAAACAGTACCCAAAATAATAGCAGGAAATGAAAATATAAGTTTGGTTTCTATCACGTAGGAGCAGAACACTAAATTTAATTAGAAATTGTTTATATCTTTGAAGTTCCTTATTTTCAATGCACTTGCTTTGGCTGTCGCCTTTGCTTCAACCCATATGCAAATTAAATTACACCCAAGTTACTCTGACTTTGCCACATTGTGTGCCACACAAAGGCATAGTCCATTCCTTTATACATCGATCTACAGTGTGATCTAAAAAATTTCCTTTTCTTTCATCGTTATCATAATCTACAGTTTCAAAGTAGTTTAGAATGCAATCGATGTTATAGTCAATAAAATTTGTCCAACAGACGTGAAAAAGAACGGAAGAACCAAAAAACAATCTAGAGTTTTACAAATGCAAAACAAGAGCGCCTTTACCGCTGAAATGAGTGTTTCTAAAGAGCCGTGAAAGTGTACCACCAAGTATAATAGCGCAAACATTACCACAAAAGACACCGAAGAGGTGGCACACACAGAAAACAACAATAAACTTGGCCGGATCCGCTGACCACTGCAAAAAGTGCATCGTCGCGTCCGCCGCGTCCCCAACACAATACCAACTTAAATTGTTCGTGAAAATGCTATGCTCTCGACGGTTTCAATTTCCTCGCGAACTGCCCTGCAGATGTTTGGACGACTCATAAATATGATTTGAAAATCGTTTTATGTATAACTCATAAAGTTTTATCTTCACCGAACGTTGAGGTTCTCGATCTCGGTTCCAGTTAGTTTCCTCCACAAAAGCTGCAGACGTTTTAATATCGGACCGTCTGCTAACACGGCATCTATCTGCCGGTGTAAATTTCAGAGCGGCAAAACGGCCCTTCGGCACGCCATCTCTGGCTGGTCAAATAATACCGTCCTAATGGCTAACTATTGCTTCTATTGCCTAATGTATTTCGGCGGAATGGAATAATGTCGGCAGCTTCGCCACTGCTGACCGGAGGTTGCGATTTAGATAGTGCTTAGTGCAGTTGAGTCCGTCGGAAGTACCTTGCCGCTATTCAATTTCGGTTTATTAAAATACAGTTATTATGGTGTTATGAATAAGTCTGGCCAGACTGCAAATCTGGCTATGTGAATATAACTTTACGAGAGCTGCCCTCCGCTTAGAGAGGTTTCTATTATATTAAACTGGAATGCCTTTTGAATAATGAAACAAGCCTGCATTCATTACTCGTTATATTATTTTCAAACGACTTCTAAAAAAGGAGGTTTACAATTCGTCGGGTATGTACCTTTTTTATATCGGCCGTGAGTTTTGTCCTTTACAGATGGTTTTTTTAATTATCATTATTATAATATCATTTTTTTCTAACTAATAACTATTTTTTGGATGACTTGATATGCGGATTATACCATGAAAGTTAGTAATACAATATGATAAAAAATAGTTATAATAATATAATACATACCTATGTATTATATTATATTATTCAAAACATCTTAAAAAACTATATACACAGATTAAGTATATTCCGGTACTTTTTTTTTGGCCAATTCTGTAAAGCATAACAGAAGTCGGTTATATGAGGTCAAAACACTGTGTTACTTGGGAAAAAGAACATTATTTGATTTTGCCTATTGTAGTTCACAAGATATCACGGCTAATTAAATGATAAATTATATGAGATATTTTTTTACTAAACATTGCATATTTACCATGGTTTGTGAGCTTGAATGTTCCTGATACCGTGATCACAGGAAGAACTGAGGTCATCGCAAGAAGATGTCAGTGGCAGACGAATCAATCTACCTTTTTCTCACTCTTTTATTACGAACGATACCACTACAGCTATGTGAGAATCCTGTAAATGGCCTAGAATTTATGCCGCCAGAGTTAGAGTAACCCAACGCTGTCAAATCCAACTGTCTGGATACGAGAGCAAAGCAAACACCTACTTATGCATACTAGCGATGCAACGTTAGCAAATAACGGATACATAATCAATACCGCGGGCTTATGTAATTATTAACTAAGTAAACATAGGCCTCTATCGCGGCATCCTTGTACTCGTTCCGCAAACAATGGCCGACCGTACACAAATACCCATGAATTATTGCTCCTGCAATAATTATGACTACATGCCAATTCGATTTGGGATATTAGATTGTTTAAAACAATGAGATAATGGTGTTTGGTAATTAATTGTGGTTGTATACCGTATAGCAGTATCATGGCACACGACATTTTTTGTTTTTTTGTGTGGCTAGATCATATTTTTTATCTAGAAGTGTAAATTATTTTCAAAACATCAGTTTATTTGCTCTAAAATTACCTAGATCTAAAATAAGCTAGTACTATATAAACAATTTCGAAGGAGAACTTAGTTTATGACATGGAATAACTTGGCACCTATAATAATAATTTAATATCGAACCTCTAGAATATGTTCTAGATCTCTTGGGATCGAATAATGCACATCACATTTGTATTTACTAATTAGTAGCAGAGATTCAACATACAACGTCACCTAGCTGAAGCGACATATATTATTAATACTCAAGTTTAAGATGGCAGATGTCGCTGCTATCACATACACGCAGTTCAAACATCGCAGTCAAACTTGCAACTAACTCGCGACTGTAGGTACTACCCTGGTACATAGACGAGCTTGGTAATAAATAAACAAGGAGTGTGTTGAAGCCGATAAGACACAGCGACAGAGCAACGCTTTGTGACGAAACCTCTCTAGAGTTGAATCTTCAGCTTCCTAACACGTTAGATATACACAACCATTATGCAAAATTATACAGGGGCCATTGTTTTTCATTGGTGTCAGGTCGGAAAATGCAGTAGAGCGACGCAACGTTGAGATTAGGCCAAATTCGAGCTTAAATTTTAATCGCCGTTAAACCTTTCTAAACGTCTTCGGGAAAGCGCCTTTAAAGAAAATTTAAGCTTCGTTTCTTGAATGTTTGCCATCATACGATATTACATTTAATCAAGGTGGAATAATTATGTTAAAACTTTTGGCTAGAATTCCTGGTTCGTCGGATATGTTGGTAAATGAATTTTATTTCGTTTCTCGGTATTAAACAGTTTCAGATTTTACTCTAACTTACGTAGTTTTCAGGTTATTGCTTGTAACATATATTTAGATGCAATTGAAGTGCTGTGTAGGTAATTTAGTTCCTAACTTGTAAATACATAATAATGGTATTACCGAACTGCAAGATTGATTCCATTTGACGCAACATACATGTATTTCACATTAAAATAACTTTTAAACTTATAAGTGGAAACTTGTTATTGGCCATCAGCAAAATATGTGCCTGGCATGTATTTTATATATATTTTTCTATTATCTTGTCTAGCTGTAAGTTTTCCCAAAATTTTTAAAATAAAATAAAATAAATTAAGAAGTTTTTGTAGGCAAAATGTAAATCAGCTCAACGTTTTTGAATAAAATGTACACATAACATTATTATTCGTGAGTAAAAGTATTATGAAACATTCACGCAAATTTTGAAATCAAATCCGAAACCAGAAATAAATTTGTACAAAACTTTAAACCGTCTTATGTTTTCCTTCTTATCCGAACGGTGATCCGATTCAAATTCGGTTTTTTGCAATCGATTTATATGACTTCAAGAATTGTTCTTAGAAAGGTTTTATTGTCACAAGTCATTAGAGGGCGCTTCAATAAACGACGGAAAACAATACGATGGTTTTAAAACTTTTAAAAATGAATTAGTTTTTCGGGAAAAACCAAATGGTTCTCACCTAAAGTAGAATATTAGTAGTATGTCAGATTAGTCCAAATATTCACCCAGAAAGTCCTAAAAATATTATATTTGTGTAAGTTTGGAGGTTTGTTGTTTGTCAAGGGATCAGTTTATCATTCGTTCGTAGTATAAAAAAAAAGTCGTAAGCAAGACCATGTCAATATATTTAATTCAAAAAAATTGGTCGTTTTAACTATTTACTTTTTACTGCTTTTTCAATTAAAATGTGTTATCTTCCTAAATAGCAAAAATTGTAGTTACAGAAGTGTTATTTTTCACTTGGATTTTATTTTTGCGCGCGTCTACATCACCATCCAACATCGGGTGGGATTCTAATCAATTTAATTTATCAGGGATCCCCCGAGGCGGGCATTCACTTCATTTAATGCGCGTATTTTGCGGCTGGGCTGATTGTTTTGAACCATTCGCCTGTGCGGTCCATTTAGATTAATTATTGGATTACTTAATTTTGCTGAGGAATACTGCGTGATTGGTTGCATTGTTGATCGTGTATGGCGTTGCAAATTTATTTGATTTTTCTTTCATACCTAGTTATAATATCATTTTCTTATTCACTTCACAAGCTAAAAACCTTTATTTCCTTTATACTGTAAATATTGGCTTATAGAAAGCTTTTCAATCATGCACTTGGTAATAATTACAATACACTTATGATAAAACATTTAACACAACCAATTATGAAAACAAATATTATTCTATTTTGGCACAGATAGGTCAACACCAAAAACCTGACATGTTTACATACTCAGATATTTGTAACATAGATTAAATTAAACAGAATCAATTATTGTTTGCATTACGAATTGTATCAACATAATAATACTGATAGCAACCGGGATCAAGTTAATATAGCCGCGTATAATACGAGTTGATAAGCCTTTGGACAAAATATATCAAATTTATTTATGTTAACGACATCAGACAACAGTAGAATTTTATATGTATAATATCTACGTTTTAACAAAAAAAAGCATATAAGTAGTATATCAGTCATATAGTTTTCATAATACAGGCTCTGCTTAGTTAGTGGCTAGATGATGCTGTGTGAAAAATATTCAGCATTATTTATTACTAGCCTCTGCCCACGGATTCGCCCGCGTTTTACACGGATAAAAAGTAGCCTATGTGTTATTCTGATGTATAAGCTATATTACTGTAAAGTTTCATCAAAATATGTGATTGCACTGTTTTGATTCCGCACACAACTGACCGCAGCAAAGCCACATTAGTGCATAGAGCTTTGTTTCCTGTCCCTCTTAAGTTATACATGATGGAACTTAAACGGCTCAGCGCCGTAAGCACGCACCCTTAATTTATGGATGACTAGATTTTGATACTGCAATTCTAGTAAGCCAGTGTCCGCCGTCTATATGTGGGTACGCTGATGCATTTACGGGTTTAGTTTTTGCTTTTTGATATGCTAAACTAAAACTATCTACATTTATCCCCTAAAAGGTAGATAGGTTTAGTTCAATTGAACAACCTCGGTGACGCAGCGGGTTAGTAGAAGGCTGCGACGCAATAGCTGCGAGTTCACTTCCCGCCGCGGGACAAATGTTTGCATGTTCTGCAGATATTTGTTCCCGGTCTAAGTGTTCTGGTGTCATACTCGTAGTTCCTGATTTCCACAATACAGGGACTCCTAGTATGGGATCAGGACTATTAAATGTCTGTTGGGTAGGATTATTATTTAATTAGTCCGGTCGTGCGCCAATGGATTGTTTTGTTCAACATCTTGGTATGCGTACTAACACGTGCGTACTGAAAACGGTGAAAAAGGAAAACATCTTGAGGAAACCGTTATGCCTTAGAACAAAATATTTGAAGTCATTATCGGTTAGTAGCGGCGATTGGCTTGCAATCTGTCACGTAGAATGCTAACTGGAATGGGCCAGTGTTATGTTTGGACGTGCCACTGACTACCCTTAACTTGGTAGCCTCAAAGATCTAGGCACTGAATATGAATATCTGAGGGTTTCCATCATACAGTCGGGAGCGTATTTTTTTTTTTACTTCGTAATTCTTATGTCGATTTTCTATCCTCAAATTTTTCTATCCGAAATCAAGATTTTTTATCCTCCAGGTTATCAGTTCTGCGAGCTATGGACCTGTCTATTGTCATTTTTATAAACTTTGAATTTGCCATTTGCAAAGTGTATAAAACAAATATATAGGTATGTCTGTCTGTTGTAGGTACAACGAACGTCAATCCCAAAAGACAGGGACCTATTAATTACAGTCGTAAATAAGACGCCAATGGAAAAGGGCGGGATTAAGGATGGCATTTTGTCCCGACGACTAATAAAGGAGATACATTATTATTGCAATCGATATGTAAGAGCGGTAACATTTAAGCTATAGATTAGTTCATGATTTGAAAGTAAACACTAATAATTACAAAATTTTAGTCTGCATAACAAATATATAGGGTTCACATAAAAAACCTTCAGATCATACTAAATTCGTCATAAACAATAATTATAAAGACAAACTCTTATTTTTTTTATTCCGGAATCAGCACGCTGCATCTTGACCATATTAAACGTTTTTGTATGTTATTCCAATCAGCCGAATTTAATTTCGGGGTTCTCTCAATGGGTATTTCTGTAATGATCCCTTGCTCCGATATCAAATATTTTATTACTAGCCTCTGCCCACGGTTTCGTCCGTGTGGTGTCTAAATAAAAAATAGTCTATGACGTGTTACTCTATTCACGAACCATCTAAATTCAATAAGCCATTTCGTAGATCCTTAGCAACAACATCCATCCAAACTGTATTTAATATTAGAAAGATCAAAAAGGAAATACGATTGTTTTTTAGGTTAATATGAAATACGCTAAGAAAATTCAAATGCGATTCCGATAATTTGTTACCATCAAAGATTTCTTATAAGAAATGCCAATCGAAGGCCGCGTTTACTTCGGCAACTAATAAAGGAGACAATATTGCACTCGATACGTATAAATGCGAGTAACATTTGGGGCGTGATATTAATTTCGCCAGTAATTGCTATCGGCTGGGAGCCTGCAGCCATGAGGCCATGAATACGGGAGTTACCGCTATTTGTTCCTGACGTTGCGGTTTGGGGTACCGTCCTATATTTATTTTCTAAGAGTCCAAACAATGCGCGTGGGTTAACAGGTTCGACACAAACGTTGCGGAAAACAAAGGGATTATCGTATAGTTATTATCCACAGTGGGCTAATAGAGTAGGTTTACTGTCATCTTATACTTAATACTCAATCACTATATGATAGAATATAGTTTGCCTAAAACAATGCATTAATGCCTGCTCTAAGCTAAGAATGAAATTAAGGATTTTTTATGTTTAATGTACGAGACAAACAGGCATAAGGTCCATCTGATGGAAAACGATTACCGTCGCCTAATTACATCTGCTGTGCAATACCTCTAGTATTGCTGATGATAAAGATTTCTATAAAATATATGTATAAGATTCCTCCACTTTACTTTATTGCTCAAAAAACGTAATTAGTTTTTTTCTATAAGACATAAATATACGAATAATAATACCCAATCAATCCGTGCTTTCATAAGCTTATTAGCGGATATCTTAATAGAGTATTGAAATGTTCTTCCGTTGTAGAGTAAGAAAATAAGGCGCGTCCTCTTAAAGATAAGTAGGACGTAACTCCATTCGGTAAAGGGCCTCTCCACTCGTAGCTGGCGCAGTGCTTCCAATATTGGAAGAGCTCCCGCATCTCTCATATTTATGTAGAAATCAGACGAGATAGGGGGTATCGAAAGGTACGTAGCAGGTCGATCACCACTGGTTGGTCTGTGTAGTCGGCTTGACGCGCGGTGTGAACGGAGGCCCTCGTTATTTTCAATTTCCATACACGAGCGCCTACCTACTCTATACGTTTTCACATATGAGTATGAGAATCGAGTGAATTAACCCATGAATCTTATAAAGACCTGGCTGATTTAATATGATACCGAACGCTGTTACAATTGTTTCTCCATTAATTTTCCTCGGCAAGAGCTTTATTGCGGATTGCGCCATCCTTCGATTTTACTTTATCATCGTAATATGGTTTATTATGGTAGGTAGAACGTACGATTTAAGAAATTGATTAGGATTCGTTTTGTAAAATGTTTTGAAGATTTGCTTAATTTGTCTCGTATATTATAATCTAGTTTTCACGAAATGAAATGTTTAATGAAATGGTTTTAAGCTTTCAGAATAATTTAATCAGCAGAACGAAGAGCACAAACACACATGTAAAACGTTTTATTCACAGAAACATACTAAAACATGTGACAATTACCCGAGTTATGCTCTCATCAAAATAGCTGCATAAAACAAATAAAATTACTTCAACATTTACATAAAGCTTTGTTGATAAAAATGCCGGAATTCAGTGTCAAAAGAACTCCACCATTTTAATTCCAAGTAAAATGAAATAATGTATTTGTTTTGTGCTTTTACAGAAAGCCACGTGCGTTTCCTTTGCTTTTCTTCAGAAAAATGTAAATGAATCGTAATGAATATTTTTTTACCAGCGACATGAGAAAGAACGGTTAAATAAATTTGACCAATTTTCAAAGGAAGTCCCGCTTGAAATATTAGGGGAGGTGTTGTTGTTTCACGTTTCTGGCAGCACCTGTAGGTAGCGGGCCGTCCGAGTACTCCGAGAAAATGGTATTTCCATTTTTACAATTTCAATTTAGTATTAATTCGAGTTGGGAGCACGGTCGGGCGCGCCGCCACATGTAAAATATGGATCGGCTAAGTGAAATTAAAATGCTCTATAAATTGTGATTTTTGCAAGTCCTAAAGTGGAGAAGGCTTTTTATTATTTATCGTCTGTGCCGTAGTGGCCAGCGTTCGCTTACTGAAAATCGCTGTTATTATTCAATATACTTGTTTGAAATATTAACTTCGATATGAATAATCTTTGTATAATCCGGTCGTGGACCGGATATCTGGTCGTGGATAATGTATGTATTATTTTCTTCTCTTTGTCTACTGTTAACAGACAAAACATTTAGATTGTTCTAATTGATAGCTACCAAGCTTTAAAAATGTGAAATATATAATTAAAAAAAAAAATATAGTAATTAAACATACACAAACAGGCCGACTATAAATATTATTTTAGGATACTAAGAATGCGTAGTAAGAATATTATTTTACGTTATCAGTCAAAGAAATAGACTTTTGTATACTTAGGCTCAATCTTATTTGTTCAGAATAATTAATAACTTAATACAATACAAGAGACCTTTGTGTTTTATTTATTCCAATGGTCCCTAGAGGACACACTGTGAAAAATGAAAAATGATTTATTACATCTAGGAAATATATGCCGCTTTCTAGGTATAAGCAAAATTTAAAAAAACATTCGACTTTTAAAATACACTTGAATGGTACAAATATACGTAAGCGTCGTTAGAGCCGGCGAGTTTGTCCCGCAATCAGTGAGACAGCTCACATCGCCTCGCTCTGTAAATTCGAGACACTTCTAATTTTTTATTTCTCCTATAGTAAGATAAGAACGTTTTCAGTGTACAGGTGCAGAATTTATAACGAGTGTACCTACAGAGGAAATCATATAGAAAACAAACGCTAGGAAAAAAGGTATTCGGGTGGCAACTTCAAACAGTATATTACAGTGGGCTTTATTCAATTGTGGAATTTTCATATGACAACGAATATTATTATGCGCATGTAAAGTTTTCGAAACTTTTATGTTTAAATATTTAAAATATCAATCGTTTTTAAAATAAGAATTGAATCACTGTTTTAAAGTTCCAGATATAAATATATAAAAAGTAAATTAAAAGCATCATATATCGTTCAGAACAAAGGAATCCAAACGAACAATTTATTATTATTTTAATGTTTATAGTGAAGTCCATTTTCATGTTTAATATCAGTATTAACATGTCTTTTTTTGTTTCAGGGGATTTGGCTTCATCACATTCGCGGATCCTGCTAGCGTAGACAAAGTATTAGCTCAAAACACACACGAACTAGACGGCAAGAAGGTAAGTCATACTTTTTAGGGTTCCGTCCGTACGTCCATCTATATGTCTGTCTGTCTGATAGGAACGCGTGGAAGCATCAAGTTGAAATTAATAGATAAATATACAAATACGTAGATCTACAGTCCCTTGATATTTTAAAAACACGCTTCCATGTTCACGCTATAAAAAACATTTATACGACATATTTTGATACTCGTAAAAAATCATAACCTGTAAGCTACATGATTTAGAATCATACAATTTTGCAAGAAACAAGGTCTCACATGTTAAGTACAGAATAAACTACAAATTTACTTTTTGCGACTACAAACCTACACTTGCATTTGGAGAATTGACGTGAACATACAAGCTTGTGCGGAACCCTCGGTGTGCTAGTCAGACTCGTACTTGACCGGTTTTTTTGTACTACATCAAGTCCCGCTGCAAATAATTGCACACCTATAAACCATTTTGTACACCTAGTTTTGGTCAACGGTGGTTCATAGTGACTGACTTTTTCCCATTATTAGTACAGTATGGACTATAAGTAGTTTTGAAACGTGGGTCGACGAGAAAAATATACAGTGTTAATTTCAAGGACGTTTATTTGCAAGGTGTCTAACAAGGAGTCCATCCAGGACAGTAGTCAGCAGATTATCCACAGTGTTCGGAGCTGGGAGAAGTATGACTGGTCATACCTCTCCCAGGAGGCTAGGGTCCATCCGTATCCGCATCGTATCTCAACTCAAATCTCGAAGTCTCAATAAAATGCATGATACAAAATAAATATCTTACTGACACGGGTCAAAATTCATTAAAATCGCGTTCAAATAAACTAGTGGCGACATCTAATTCTGTCTTCTTCAAAATATGTGGTTTAAAAGAGGACACAAAATAGTTTGAAAACTTTTATAAGCCTAGGTACAGCTCAGAAAAATGTTTTCACAGTTTATTCTTGAATGTATATTACCTGAAAGGCTGTTCTCAGACCACATGAAGTTTACGAAGTTTGTATCGACTATTTTAAAGGAAACAGGGCCCCTGATGGAATGCGATTACCGTCACCTCGACATTCGTAACATTGTGAATGCGTTGCCTCTATCAAAGAACTCTATTTTGTGATCTCTTTTGCTTTGTTTTTCACAATTCTTATCGGGATTGCCTACCAGTGCCTAGACGGTCTATCTATAAAATAACATAAAAAACAGCTTAAACTTGTTTATCTCATTTATTCAAGATTATTGACTACTCAAATAAGGCGGAAATGAAACATTTAATTCGCAACGCCGGGATCTCTCCATTGTTTTACCATAAATTTTCTAGGAATTATTCATTAAGTTGAAGGTATATTCAATTTTCTCATTGTGAAAGCTTTGGCTGAGGTGATTTTACGATTTTTACACCTTAATTATTTAGTATTTTCAAAAAACTGAAAATATCGAGATATTTTCAGTTTTTTGAATATGCGTTGACTGTATTAATAGCTAGAAAAGCTGAACTTCTAATTATATACTCCTTATTCTTAATTGTACACATATAACCACATTTACATAAGACAGAATGAGAGGACATTACATAACAGAGGCGAGCGTAACCCTAAAAAGAGTTTATTGTCTTAAATAAATTTAATCTCGGTCTTTTTTTTTAATAAAAAAAATAAACATTATATTACATATACATATTAAACATTTAGACATTTTTTACTCCTTATATTCAAGACTAAGTATAAAATTCATAAAAAAATATTATGTAATAAAGTGAATTTATAGTATTTGAATTATTTTAACAAAATATTCATGTACCTGACAAATTATTATACTGGCAATATACAGTATAATAATTTGCCAGTGTCGGACACAAATAAGCTTACCAAAACAGTATGAATATCGGCGTGAATTTCACGTCACCTCCGGCCATACAGTCGGGCAAGGTGTTAAATCAGAGCTCTGCCCTTAATATTCAGACGCAATAATATATTTTACCAAAAGTCAAAATTATAACGTACAATTTTAATATTCACACTTTATATACGCGGTAAAATCACACTCCTGGTTTTTGGTGTCGCACATCTTGGAGAAATTATTCGATTAATATGTTTCGGGTATCTGGTTCGCTTAATTAATACTTTCAAATATAATGTTATACTGATATAACTATTGACAAATGCTTGGAAAATAAAAATAGGTTATTCAAAAAAATATCGAGACTTTGGTCATTCATATTTAAAAGATGTTTTTTTTACGTGAAGTTTTCGTTAAAAATCAGATTGTCCTAAGGTAGCAACTATCGTACAACTAGCAACTATCGATAAAAAAAAACGTTTATAAGGTTTTAAACACTTTTATTTGGGACCACTTACCACAACCATACTCGTGTGTATCAGGATCCTAGAATCCTACTGTGGGGTCTGGACTTGTCTGTAGGGTGTTTATTTATTATTATAAGTAAGTATGTTACCTGCCAAAAGTATCCATTGACGATTCTTAGGAATTTGTTTTAGGGTTTTTAGACTAAAATTTGGCACTAATATGTTTATAACAAATTAATCACTAAAATACTTTAAAACTTTCAATTGTGTGCCAGGGCAACAGCCTGCAACTATATGCGGTAAAGTTACAATTGTTAATTTTTAATTATTTCTCGTTCAACTTCAAGCGTAACAGTTTAAGCCATAATTTAATTACCCGGAAACTTGAAGGAGTTCTGCATTTGTTTGCGTAATTTGTGAGCCCTTAAGTTTATAACTTCTTTTGATAACTTAATGCAAATGCACCTTTAGGACGACGCGCCCTTAACATTTCAGTGTCACTTATTTAGTATACGAGTGTTTTTAAACCGCTAACGTGTTCCATGGTCTATATAGTTCTTCCTTCTCACTTGTGATGATAAAAACCTATTTAAGAACCATCCTTGAAGTCGTACAAATCAGTAGCGAAAACCATATTTCAATCGGATAAGCTGTTTTGGCGATAAATGGTCACATACAAACAAAAACTCAAACTAACAACCTGTCATGGCAAACGCATATACAGATTCCTGACGTGGTTGGTACAAATAGTAAGTATTCAAAATAATCTTTTTTAATTCTATTGAGCAAGGAAGTTGGACAAGATATTTTTGTGAATATTTACATATATAAACCATTTTTATAGAATTGCAAACAATCCTAAAAGCTTTTTTAAACTTAGGGATACTTGAAGTCAGGATAAGATCCAGACGACCTCTGTGGCGCAGTGGGCGAAAACTCGCCTGAGACGCAGAAGGTTGCGGGTTCGATTCCCGCCGCGAGAGCAATGTTTGTCTGGCCTGCAGACATTTTTCTAGGGTCTGTGTATTTTCTATGTATCATATGTATTTACAAAACAAAGTACATAAGTAGTATTATTAGCCATGTAGTTCCAATAATACAAGCTCTGCTTAGTTTGGTGCTAGATGATGTTGTGTGAAAAATGACCAGGATTATTTATTTATTAAACTAAAATTAGTGTCAGAAATTACTATCAACTATGCAACCTGTACGTGGAATACTAAAAACTTGCAAAACATGCCAATATTTTGCATGGCCCATGCCAAACATAGGCATGCTCCAATATTTAATGTTAATGTAATGTTTCGACGTGCCTCTGACTACCCTCTACTTGGTATCCTCAAAGATACACACTGAGTAAGTATCTGAGGATGTCTAATAATATTTTATACATATTATTAGATATTAATAAGTGTAATATTTTATACATTATTTATCTACTATGTATAAAGCCATTTTAAAAATAATATTAATTAAAATAATGATACACATAATTTTATTTGTATCTTGGGAATTCCATTTTGTGATTTGGAAATGCTCGTAATGGAGAAAAAAGTCGATTAATATCGTTCGCCACAAAATAATCGAGATAAATTACCAGCATAGTAAAGGTAAGAATTAGATAGATAAATACATATGAAATGCTATATTGCATATAGGCGAACTATATACTAATTAACCTTTGTGTAATGAAGAGTGGGGTGAATTAAAACATTTCACAGACCTTCTAACTATTAGTGATGAGAAGAGGATGAATCTCGGTTAACATTGATGATAAAATGCTTTAAAATACGTCATGTTAGTACCGTGACTGGCAACATCGGCCGGCGCCGTGCACAGTCACGACAATATATTTTTGTAATCGCACTATTTATCATGCAAACGCAAAGTTCTATGCGTATTCTATGAAGATAAAGCACTGCAAATCGGTACACTATGCCACCTACTTCGTCGTTGTTTTCTCTGATTAAATTGTAGTCGACGGCGTAAGATTAGCTGAAGGCTCGCAAATCGAGCAAGGAGAGCATTCTCTCAATTTAAATACAAATAACGGATGGTAGAGCTTCGCCTTGCCTTCAATGTTTACAATGCGTTCAATATATTTTTTTTATAAATAAATGTAAACGAAACAAACCTACGGCCCATCTGGTGGTTAGCGGTTACCGTAGTCTATGGACGCTTGCAATAACAGAGGTATCACTCGTTGCCATCTTCAGATATAAATATGAAAATTCTCATGTACCTGTAATCCATTTACTTCAAACCGGAACACAGTAATGAGAATATTACTGCTTGGCTGCAGAAATAGGCATGGTGGTTCCCTTTCACAGAAGCTCTAGCAATCTTTTTATCATTTAACTATTGTATTTATGACAGGACTAAAATCAATTTAGATTTTTCTAAATTCAAGATTCTCAACTTGTTGATTATCTAATGTATTGCATCACCACATAATGCCTATTTCTGGTATCAAGCAATTCTAGCATTGATGTGTTCCAGTTTGAAGAATATGAAATTATAATCACAACTTTAATGTCTCTTTGGCAGTTAACGTAACAATGCTTCTTGTGTTACTGACATTAACCGCTTACCGTTTAGTAGTCTGTCTGGTGTGCCTCTTAATAACTTAAAAATATAAAAACAGCGTTGGTTAAATTTTTCTTAATAAAATGAACAAAATTCTAAGGTTTATTCAATTCTGAATAGAAATACAACCAGCGAAGAAAATTAAACTGTCAAAGAAGATTTTTATAAGCTTTGGATAATCGAGTTATTTTTGAACCCTTCAGTTAATATACCTGGCTTGAAGGGGAAATCCTTTAGGATTTTTATTGAAGTAGACCGGGGAGTAATTTGTTATTATAATTTTCAAAATAATATGAATTGAAATTTTGTTTATACTTTTTTTTTGTTCTCGGTAATCGTTTTATTGTTATGATTTTATTTAAAATGTCCCGGTCAACTGACGCGGTGGTGGCAAAGGGGAATGGTTGCCAAAGTTTGTGTTAATTTATTGATCGCCACCACAACCAAAACATTCATGTTTAGACTTTTTTTTTATCTGTTCCATGGTTTGAATGGAAAGATTTTCGAAGTAGAAAAACGATCATACTTTTAATAGAGGAAAAAGTAGTCATGTTTTTAAAATTTCTAACGGACATCTCTATCATGTACTGAGGCCTATTAGTTAAATAGATACCATTTATTTAGACCCAACACTAGGATGCTCTGTGTCATGGATATCAGAAATTACAAGTATCGTGGTACCACAATATCCAGATTCAGAACAAATATATACAGAACATGCAAACACTGGTCCCGAAACGGGAATCGAATGCATCTCTTTCGACAGCTAGCTTAGCGCCCGACAAGTCATCGAGATCGAATGTTAAGAAGTTTTTTCATTTCACACATAGCATCATCTAGCCCAAAATTAAGCAGAGCTTGTATATGGGAACTATAATATGACTGATATACTACTTGTATTTTTTAATTGATACATATTATACAAAGAAAACACCCAGACCCGATTTTAGTTGACGATTCAGTAGAAATAATGGAAGCACATTCTATTTTTTCGCCAAGTTATGTACAAGTGAACTTTGCCCGTGCATCTCTCTCACCCCAACAACTTAATTCCCTACGCGTGTGTCAGGAAAGTTAAGTACAATACATAAATGTCACTCACGTAACGTTGTCCACGTTACGTTACGATACGTTATCCACATTACTTTAAAAATACTGATACTTTAAGCTTAACTCACTACTTACCTAACTAAATTTTCAAACCTAACTCGCTATTTAATTTAAAGAAAAAAACAAACACGCTCATACTGTATTACTCACGATAGACATACTCAGATACATACATACTCAGTGCCTACATCAACACACCAAGTAGTGGGTACATGCCCGCGTTTTTCAAATAGTTAGCATTCCACGTGACCGGTTGCCAACGCCGGTTATTGGAACACTAACAAGTAGCACGTACCTTCGAATTTTTCGTTTTAGGGCATGCCGATTTCCTCAGGATGTTCTTGACTGTTTTGAGCACGTGATTTTGCGCACATAATTATTTCGAGTGGAAAAATCGATTGGTGTACGATGGGGTTTGAAGGCCAACAAAGCTATTAAACTTATGCAAATGTGAAATAGTTTTTAGTGTTTTATCTCGTTAAAACCTATCTAAAATACTTTTTTTCATAACATTGTCTATCGCAGCACTTCCTAAGGACTTGTGGCGTTAAAACCTTTTGAAGACCACTCTTGAAGTCGTAAAAAACCATACTATTATAAACAAACAAACAAAAAGGTAAAATTGGTAAATTTGTATAAAGGAAATTATCTGATTTTATCAATGATTAGATGGAACCTTTAGGGTGGATATGGACATAGCCTGTATAATTTACCCATTAAAATAAAAGTACTTTTGGTGGATCCCAATTTTGCAAAATAAGTCGACGAAAAAATAGTCGAGCGAATGCGTTACTTACGAACGCTGCCTTAACGGTAAGAGATACTTTTCGTCAGGTACTTTTTATCCAGGTACCACGTGGGCAAAAACGTAGGGTAATAATATGTAATATATTGTTAAGTTTGTTTTAATTATGCTGTTTCTTAATTCTTATTTGTTTGCACAAGGAGTTTTCCGCGTTTGTGAGTTCAACCTTTTTAGGTTCTGTCTGAAACTCAACTCAGTTTCTCACTGCTGTTGGAATCAGCAATAAGCTGAGACAGGGCCTGTTTGGCCAGCATGGCACAGATACGGTCACAGGACTGATTAACACAAAAAAACTTCCCCTCTCCCTAAAAATATTTGTATACTAACATACTCTTATCTATAAAGTGTCTATTCTATTTATTTTGTATCTGTATTTTTTGATCTTTTCAAATATACCAGATTCTAAAACGATTAAAAACTGTAGAATAAATTAAGCGGTTTTGGATATAAATAGTAACGGACAAAGAAACAAGCAAACGACCTCTTATCCCAAGCCTACGGCCCGAGCGTCACGGGTAAGGAACCGGTGCAACAACGGTGTGAGAATAACACAATTCACAATAACACAATCTTTCTATTCTATTCTATTCTATTCTACTCTATGCCGATCATCACACCGGTATACATATTTTGAACAACGCTTTAGAACACCGATCACACCATGTATGTCAACCGAATTGAGACGGACAAAGGCATGTCGAACGATCTAATTGTTGAAAAAAAGGGCAGGCAGACCGCTCTTCCGAGTTTATGCTACGCCATCGCTGTTTCAGCTTTTAAAATAACAGGCAATAAGCGGGGAAAAAATCGCATGTCTTTTCATCGTAAATATTGTGCACATTTTCGGCAGTACGCCTGAACAAAATAGCTTTCTGCGTCATCAATATTTATTGAGATGTTTACGAGTCGACCACTAAACGTGCACATGTGGCGTGGTTCTCTTTGTATCGAATCAAAGGTCATTTGCTGCCTCCATGATACTGTCGTTTAGTATTTCCATTATCTATGCCATAAAATAGGCTGTAAACGCAAGCTATATGTCATTATTGCTTTTGTGCTAATTTTGTTTTGAATTATTATTGAAGCAAGATACTCAAATGCTTACTTTTTTTGGTATTGTTATTCTTACGGCTTAATACATTCCATTTATTCCATTCCATTTAAATGTAAATTTAAATGGAATTTGTACCAGTACACAATCAAAGTTCTTTTACAATTCGAATGCAAGAAAAAAATTTGGCAGAAGCTAGTTTCTTAAAATCTTTAGAAAATACACTTATTTATAAAATCATCCAGATTTCATAAGTATACTCATCTTTCAAATAGTTGTAAGAAATAAACTTTCTCCATTTATATTTTATTAACAGGAAGCATTGAAACTTTGTTCATCCAACTTTCCTTCAAGGCTCATCGATTTAAAATGTTTCCTCGTACTTAAAACTTAGGTTGATGGATAAAAAATATATATTCTACATTGATGATTAGGATTTCAACAAACATTCATAATTTTTTTTTGAGCTTATAAAAATAACATCAATGCTTTCAGAACAGCAAAATTATTCTGTGTTTGACATATATACGGACACAAAATGTCTCTCATCTTGACTAAATGGTATTTAAATGGCATTTACGATCCCGCATTAATAAATCATGTCGGCTTTTAAAAATATAGCTGCAGAATTTTTCGGCAAATTAAATTTTTCACTTCCACCGGAAATGTCAATTATTTATGCGGTTATATTGGTTACTGTTTAAAAATATGATGCACTTTGTAACAGCCTGACCGTCACGGAAACCAACAATGTCATATGTGACCACTATTTTGATATTGCAAAGTTTACTATACCGCTTTTCATTATTAGTACACATAAAGTTGACGGCACAAGGTATAACGTTTTAAACACCGACTAACAAACTGCTCTAATTGTTTAAAGCTTCCTCCAAAATATGAAAGTAAAATGTCTGTTACACTAACAACTTTGTATAATGAATAAAGTTTAAAATGGAACACACTTTTCATCTTAACTGCCCGTTACGGCCTATCAAGCCGTTACGACTATGGAAGAGATCCATTTTTTCCTCATTTCGCCAACTGTTTGTTTCTTATCATGGCGTCTTACGATACGATATCTCAGCTGTGAACTGCGTGAGTGTCAATTAAATGAAAGTAGCAATGCTTTACCAAAATGCTTTTAGAGAAATAGTTAAAGCCAGGGTCCGGAACGAATCGCGTCGTGATAAAAAAAGCTTTTTTGTTGTAAGTTATATGGGCCTTTATTTGGAGGCCAATTAAAAATTCCTTTTCCCGCTATGCGAAGGTCTCTGGGGCTCGCTTTTGTTGCGGCCGGATCTGCGTGGAGCAGATAGTGAGATGACTCTTAAATTTCATCTAGTGAGACCTAACGAGACAGCGAAACTTACTGGAATTATACGGAGTCTATTTAAATAAAAATACTATGCCGTAACTTTGTCTGGATCCGAAAAACTTACTGGGAGAAGTTCTTGATAGTTATCGTTTAATTTTGCAAGGCATTATGCTTATTTTATTTTGATGTTAAGGAAACGTCTTCAATTTTGTATAGAATGGTGTATCCCCAAACTCAAACTCACGACCGAAATCCGCGCCAGTCAATAGTAAAAAAAAACTAATTAAATTCCGATGCGTATTCCACCGAATCACGTTGGCTTTTCATGTAATTCACCGCGATCATGAATTTATATTGCAAGCTAACACGTTCACAGTATCCTGGTTGAATTTGAAACTGGATGGCTATAACGGGTATAAAGATATCCTGAAAAAAGTATCAAAATGATTTATGAGTTTATTTTCTCTGCAGATAAAGATACTGACCGAAAAAAATATTTTTAAAATTCGATCCGATTTTAAAATCAGCAGTTTTTTTGGGTCAGTTTCATATGAGTATTGATTTACTATTATTGTAAATCAATACTCAGATACACCGCAATTAATAAATAAATATATGACGGAGCAGAAGCTCCAAGATGGTCTTTAAAAAGTGTGACAAAGCAATGCTAACGTCACTATCATCACCAGCATGCTGGTCGCTCATAGTTGATGACGAAAGTAAACTCCAGGAGATGTTCTTCTAATTTATTCTTGGTTGTACAGAGGCCTTCGATGTCTGTACGGTCCGACGGCTCGAGCGAGAATGAATCTTACTCGGTCCGTCGCCCGTATTTATGCAAAAACAAAGACTCGAGCAAACAACTTGTGCGAACAAGCTAAAACTACCTACAAGCATTAATCTCCTACCTACCTAATCCTACCTAATTATTATTTGATTACAACAATCAAATAATAATCAGGCATTAATTAATGATTTTACACTGTAATTTGACAATCTAAGTGATGATTCGATAAGTAACTCGTGGTTCTGCGCCGATGACTCATTGTAGAAGCAGAATAACGCCTTTGCGCCGATATATACAATCAATAATCACACAACATAGTCCTAACCAAATATTTATACTCGTCATTTCTTTCCCAATTTCTTCCTTCTTATTTCTTACACCCTGAATGTAAGTTGCCGGCGTTCGTGGAAATAAAATGCTATCCAATGCAGCCATTGAAGTGTGTTACCGTGCAGCAGCATAAATTTGCTGGTGGACGGTATTTGAATTATTGCATAACTTGTAAACACGTTTAGAGCAGGCGCGCTCGAAACGTGAAATCTCCTTTTTTCCTTTATCGACACCTTTTATAAAATATAGCGCACGCGTTTCAAGATATTCTAGTTCATGAAAATCCTTTTGATGAAAATTGCATTGACAGCAGGGAGGAAATTGCTGCTGGCTTTATGGCACAGCAATTGATAACCTCTGCTCCTGTAATATCCTCTTGCTATATGAATACGGAGCATTTATAACGAATCTGACTTATGGCCAAACGTATAAAATATACTACCGTTGCGATTTCGAATTCTTCCACATTACCAATGCAAGACTTATCTTGCCCAGTAGGAAATGTAAGCAATAAACGAAATAATAACTAAAAATATAATTCTATACTAATGAAAACATTCACAGACTCTACTAGTCTGTTTTCAAATCTAACATGACATGTTGACGACCTCTCTGGCGCAGTGAGCAAAGGTCCGACTGAGACGCGGACAGCTGCGGGTTCGATTCCCGCTGTGGGACAAATGTTTGTATCTACAAATATCTGCTCGGGATCTGGCTGTTTTCAATGTATAATGTACATTATATGTATTACTAGTATATCAGTCATGTAGTTCCCATAGCACAATCTCTGCTTAGTTTGGGGCTAGATAATGCTGTGTGGAAAAAAACCAGCATTATTATATTATAAAAGCTTCTGCCCACGGCTTCGCCCGCGTGGTACCCGTATATAAAGTAGCCTATGTGTTATTCTGATGTATAAGCTATATTAATGTAAAGTTTCATCAAAATCTGTTCAGTAGTTTTTGCGGGAAAGAGTACAAACATCCATCCTCACAAACTTTCGCATTTATAATAGTAGTAAGTTAATGATCAGGTTGTTTAAGGCACAGTTTAGTTGGCGAGTTAGTAGAAACGCCTACTACCACTCAGTGAGCTGACAGTAAAGTGTTTTTTACCGCCCCATGAATATTATTTTCCGACAACATATGTATGTATTGTTTGACGCGTTTTTTTTTTAATTTATTTAAATAGTCAGATAGACTTAACCAAAGTTCAACCACACACTAACCTTCATTAGCCAGAAACGTGTTATGCTCTGGATTACTCGTTTAAACAAACAGAGCGGCCGGAACACCAAATAAAAGGAAATACTAACAGGCGAGCACGTTATTCTTACAAAATTAACTCATAACGCCAAGATTTCGTTGATTTTTTTTATCCATAATCTGCTTTAATGGGCACAGGGCCAGTCGTTTTACCAAATCGGTTGCACGCGACCGCGAAATGGGTATCTTTAAATAGTGTACATACATTTTTGCTGCCACTTTTAATGTCACACCCAGGCCCGATTGCGGCGACAATTAACGTTATAATGAGTACATTAATGATGGAAACGGACACTTTTTACCACTGATAAACAAGCTAAACTGGGCTTGAAATTGTCTACTTTTTTACAGAAAAACTCCGCAGAATTTAATAAAAGGATTAAAGCGTATGGTTATGTAAATGTACGTGTAGGAGAAAAACACGTAACGCACGCGGCCCCAAAATAATAAGTTGAAGTAGAGTTCATGTACCTCCCACCTGAAGAGATTGGGGGGACAGGAATGCTTAATATAGAGTCCTTTACTTGCACACGGGTCGCAAAATAACATTGCCGACTTTGCCGACGCTATCTAAACTCTACCGCGCGTACGCCGTCATTTGTGCTCGTACTATATGGTAATAAAGGTTATATTTGATGCTTTCCGCTTATAGAGATTGAACTGCAGGTTACAATATTGGCTAGTGAGTGATATTCTTAGGTGCGCCGTGGCGTGTATTTTATGCTTACTTTGTGGCTGAGCGAAATCTGATAGGTTGAGCTTGGGTTGTTTACATTTTTAATATAGTTCGTGATCGTTAGGTTATTTTCATAAATAAATGCACTTGTAGGCTACATCAGAAGATGCATGGGGTACTACTACATAAATAATCTAATATTTTGTTTTGTTTTTTTATTTAAAATGTAAGTTTCATTCAGTGGTACTTGCGATGCAATACAAAATATAAAGAGCAACTTGTTTAGTCGACAAAATAAATACTGAAAAATCACAATAAACCCGCTTACCCTGCAACCTTATTTCTATCTGGAAACTAAATAATACCAAGTATCTGGCTTGCATGTTTACGTTCGGCTGACAGCCATTCATTCTATGCACGAAAAGTTTCTCTCTGTAGTGTCAGTTGCGAAGTTCCAAGCTCGGACATCAGGAACCGCGGTGGATACAGTTCTACAATGGAATAAAGTAACATCGGAAGCTCGTTGGAGTTAATAAATAATACAGAAGCAGAGTGACATGCGCAGAATGCACCCTAACCACACTGTACTTATATTCAACAGTAATACATCTTAATAAACAACAATTAAATCACAGTGACCTGAGTTTTTTTTTATTTATTTGGCAACGCATCAACAATGGCATAGGTGGTGCAAATTTCAATCGGTGACGATAACTGAAACCGATTGGTAGGGTCAAAGCATTAAAATGGTTCAAGGTCGTATGTCGTGTTACGACTCAGAGAAGGATGAGAAGGACGAGTGACTGACAATAAGTAATTTTACGTAGCCCATCTACAATCATGCTCGTAGACGCCGACATTATACTACGGCGTAGCTACTTACGTAGCTAACTTTTTAATGCCAAGACTTACTTGGTTAATTTGAATTGACTTGGACAATATGTATGTATGTGTGATAACTGCCGAACCGTTTATGAAATCTCAATGAATCCACTAGAATTAAATTTTTGAACTATGGGGTTGTGAGATCTCATGTCTTAAATAGATATATTATAATCCTGGTCATTTTTCACACAGCATCATCTAGCCCCAAACTAAGCAGAGCTTGTGTTATGGGATATATCTACATGACTGATCTACTACTTATATACTTTTTTTTGTAAATACAAACATATTATACATACAACACCCAGACCCGAGATAAATATTTGCAGATCATACAAACATTTGTCCCGCAGCAGGAATTGAACGCGCAACTTTCTGCGTCTCAGGGTGGTTTGACCCACTGAGGTCGTCATGGTGAACTACTACTTCAGGGCCAGTCAAACGGACGTGGTGGCGTTGGCAATAACAGTAGTGGTGGTGAACATTCACGCAAATATTGACAAGCCACCGCGTCAGTTGACCAGTAACCGGTACCAATATAAAGTGACCCCCAAGCGGTGCTTCACAAAGACAATATGCTGTTGTTAAAGTACTGTTTCTGACAAGTTTTACTATGCTCCACGTCTGTTTTGACTGCAAATATCTGCGCCGGAAGTCTGTCTGTGTTGCAGACGTGGATTGTTTGCTAGATGGGTCATTGATCAGTCGATATTGTTATGAAGGGGTTAGTGGATGTGACGTCGATCGTGTACACATACATTTTAAATTAGCAGTCTATATCACGGCGTCTGATTTATTAAGCTTTTAATGGCATCTACCAGTGTACAAAACTTAAAAAATATTTGTGTCGTAATAGACAATGTTTAATGAAAAAACAAACACAGATTGTTTGATTAGTTATTATCATTAGCTAATTCAAAGACTTTATATTTTCTGGAGGAGGCCTTGATTTGGTATTAAAATGGTTGAGAGAACCTCTGATTTTTAGAGACTTTGATTCATAGTGTGGTGCAGTGAAACAAACACCCCCTACTTTACACGTACTAGGGGCTGCGTGAAAAAATAACTTCGATATTAAATTGTCTTATTAACGTTTTCAGGTTAAGAATACGTCGCGAGTAAATAGGTTTTATCGATTATGTCAAACGGAAATGTAAACATTTCCGTTTGACATAATGACTTAATCGATAAAACCGTACCGGACTATCGGTGAAGACACCTGCTAAGTTTTGACTCATTAGAAGAATCTTCATCAGGGTGAGAGATCGCGGTGTCCTCGCTCCGCATCGCGTCTTGCACTAGAAACTTTTGGAATCAAAAATATTTTATCATTCACATACAAAAGTCAGGGGCAAAATTCTGAAAACAGTCTTTACCAGCTCTTAGCAACGTAAAGCTTAGCTCGCTTTTGTTGTTCATTCGTAAACATATCCAGTGACCTGTGAGACACTGTGTTATCAACGTTTTAGCTGAGTGCCCTCGGACCATGGCTAGTGCGTAGTATCTTTGTCTCAAAGTAGTTTCAGTGCACCAGCTTTTGTGCTGCTTTTGAATCTAAAACACAAAAGCTGGTGCTAGATAACCTGTCAAAAGTAAAGCAATGCTCTGGCCGCATTGACCGGTATTCAATATTCGACATTCATTTCATATTTGGTCTAGAAACTGGAAACCCAATAAAAACCTATCGGTATTTTTGACATTTGTTATCTATACTTATCAGTCTGCAAAGTTTTATTGATGAATTAGCCCCAGGACTTCCATACAAAAATTGGTCATTGTTTGGACTAACGTGGCTTTAATATGAGAGTCTCCAGAATCGAATAAGTTTTGTCTTTTTTACATTCTTATTACACTATTAAATCCCAAAGGAATTAATACAAAAGATTATTCAGTATACAGGTTTGAGCAATTTCAAATATGGTCTACAAAACAAATACTAACTCAAAAAAGTAATGGTAATTTGTAATATACACCATACTTTATCATTCTACAAAGTTTCATTCAATTAGTCATTTAGTTGACTGTTGCTAATAAAATTACATGGAAACAATAACAACAGTGACATCTTCTAGTACATACAGCGCAAGATATATTTTAAGCTCCTTCTGCAAAAAATGCTAAAAGGTAGCTAAGGCTTAGACCTAATCAATGAAAGCAAAATTATTAACAAAAGCATTAAGGACACAGAATTATGCCGTTAAGATTCCGGGAAATCGTAGCCGACATTTTCCACAGCGGTGGAAAAGGGGCGATGAATAAAACACACGTTAATAGGCGTGCCTCTTACAGAATACCCACATTAGCGCCTAACTAATAAGGTTGCTGTGATGTATAAGATTACGTCCCTTTCTTACACAGCATTTAACGGCAAGCGATACCAAAGTAAAACACTTATTCGGCTGCTAAGTACAGCTGCCCTAAGGAAACCAGTGTGTTGATTCCCACACGGTGGCCTATCTCGTGTTACACTGAAAATAATCCCATTTTCCTCTCACAGAATTAAACGAGCGATAAAATTCTTGCGACGTCGCATGAAAATGTGCGTTACCTGCCTTGCATATTTATGTGTGACCCAGTAATGACGTTTGTCGAGCCTCCCAGTCCCGGTTTCATTACCGTTTGTCTCGCTGAGCATTAAAGCAACTCTATTTTATAAACAATCCGTGTCAAGTGTTTTTCGATCGCGACGATTCGTTTGCATTTACCGTAGAATGAATAAGCTGTATCAATTAAAATAACAATAATAGTGAGGCTATTCGTCTACGCGGAGAGCCTTGTCGGTAATCCCGCTGAGGTGTTCGGTTTTCTCTTCTATCGCTATCGCGTTCGCCGGCTTACGCTAAGAATGTGGGTACATAACTCGTCACTAAACATTAACTCGGGCTTAAGTGTGCAATATCATTTATCTCGGCTGCGAGGGTAAATATTGTTCTTAATTTAATTCAAGTTGCGGAGTAAGGATGACGGCAGTAGCTGCGAGCCGCAAGTCGCACGTTGCACATCGAATATTTCAGTGCAAACGGGGCACAATATAGTCGCAATAGCTCGCTCTAATCTTGAGCCAAGTCGAGTGTTGCACCTGCAGCCAAATTCGTTCCAATTAGGAGGAGTTAGAGTGCGCGTTGCTGACTGAACAGCAAATGATGCGGTCCCCACTTAACGCCCAGGGGCGACACTTACGTGTCTGCACCTAAATAAATTCAGTTAGCGCTTGCACTGAGTGCACATCATTAAACTTTCTTGTCCTTGGCTTGACGTAGATGTGTGATGGTACTTAATTATCGGGATTTACTGACGAGCTTGATACTTCGAGCTCAACGGCAGCTTAATTATTTGATAATATTATTATTTGATGATCGTACGCAAGTAGGTACGAGTATTATCCGGAAATAAAAGTTCTATGAGTTTAACAGATACATATTGCAGAGTCCCTTATTGATAAAACTTTCTAAAAACTAACATTAAAATCATCCAAAACGATTACAAACGCTTTTCCCGAGAAAAATGGTAACAGACAAACATACAAACAAACAACCCTTAAGCGGTTGCAAACATTCCGGTTACTAACATCGCGAGTAATAAAATATAAATTAAATATGACTGACACTTTAAACTCCACTATTTTCTAATTTGATATGCAACCTCTTTTAATAATCTTTACTCCGAAGTAAAGATTATTGAAATCTACACGCCTTCTTTATACATTCTTTATTACGAATCGATAGTAGATATGTAGCATCAAGAATTCTGAAGTAGGAACTAAGTGCTGTAATCAAAACCTGAAACAACGTGATTTGCATATAAAATCACAGACATTGCATCGTTGTTCCAATCTGCTTGTTCAATAAAAAATTCAACATTCCACATCGATAGTTGAACATGAACCTAACATGCTTTTTACCATAGTGATACCCTTAATGCGCTTCGTCGACTATATTTTCTTGCAATGACACGCCAAAAACCATCACATCAACAATTCAATTTGATTCTTATTGCTTATGGAATAGAGTAGAAGCTTTTTTGCAGTTGAAATGAGAAGTTGGGATAATTTCGTAGGTAGAAAGTTGCGATGTCAATCTTTATCGTAAGGGAAGTTGGGGAGACTAGGGTGTGCCAGTGCGTTGGTTGTAATCACGCAAATGGCTCCACATCAAAAAATATACATTCTTATTCTATGTTCCTTTATAATTTTGATAGGTACTGTTTTAGTTTGTAAAAAGTGAATAGATAATTATCATCATCGTCATCAGAATATGTTGTATAAAGGGAGGTCGTTTGAATGATCTTCTTGAAACAACTGATTTGTCCTATTATCTAAAATAAAAATCAAAAATCAAAATAAACCTGTTTTAAGAGTCTCCTCTTTTCTGTGGTTCGTAGACGTTGGCTTATTATTTTAACGCACTATTCAAATGGTAAGTCAGAAGCCTGTTTGGACGGTACCTTCCAGTTATGGTGTAGGTTAGGTACACTAAGGCAGGAAAGTCCAAACCCCAAAAAGTGCTACAGGAAAACTATATCGTTTGTTTGATAAGTCAATGCGGCCAAAGTTGCAGACATTCCATAAGTCATAATAGTACTCATAATGGTAGGAATATAAAGTACTGAGACATCAAAAAGCAGCGCAAACGGAACGCTTAAGTACACTAACAAATGCAAAATAAAAGTGATTATCGTTAAACGCTCGGGAATAAAATCAAAAAGTTACGCATTAAACAGTTTTTTTCGAGTTTGGTTTTATTTTTCTATCGAGCAGGCTGCCGGCTAGCCGCTGACTGGGATCGCCTCCATTAAAATAACTCGTTAAAATTTATCATCGACCCGCTTAATCGCTTTAGCGCCAACATCTGCGATTTTATGATTTTTTTGCTAGCTCTGTATACTTTCGTGGGCATTTTACTCGTTTACGAATACCACATTTTTCACTTGATTCTTCAGGTTTATGGAGAATACTAGGAGGTACAATTAGTGTCATGTCTGTAAACTCAGTTTTTGTCCCAAATCCTCTGTATGTCAGGGTTTGTGTTTGAACTTCGTTCTGTACCCAATAATAACGCACGGCGCAACTCGTTTTCTCATTAGACAAAACAAGGTGTAAACACAAGTATATCTTTGTTTGAACACTTTTTCGACTGCCAAAAATGATAAAATTATAATTTAATTATTTTAACACGCCTCTTACTTCTATTGAAATTCCAATTATATATAACTGTATTTTCTGCACCCGACATCTTCTTTAGATAATTAAAAAATTAAGAATGTATGAATGACGCTGTAAAGCCGTTTCCGTGATATTGTAATAATACCGTCCTCTTGGGCTAAAATCTTTTAAATTATTCTCTTACGCTTTTGCTATTTAAACTATGTAATTACGCGGTCGCAGATGCCTCCAGGTTCGTGGATCTATTGTTTCACAGCACGCTGGATCTGGAAAATATTCATGACTGTTTGCCATGATTGTTTTTTGCTTGCTTTCATCCAATACCTACTTAATAAAAATAGAATTAGAATGTTCTGTAAGCATATATTTTTTTATTAAATAATGTAGTATCTAATTATTCATAAATACAAATCAAAAATCTTAGTTTTTTCATCCATGATGACTTTTTTACATATCCAAACGTTTAACAAAATTAAACTTTGCACTAAAAATACTAAAACGCCACTGAATAACCATTCGACAAAACGGTCACAGCAAGTTGAAATGAAACATTTACATCCAAAATGTCAAAGGTAGCATCTTTGGGTTTATATTTTGCGTTTATAGCGGTCACCGGCGCGTTGCAGATAGGAGCAAAAAGTAGGAGCGACCGCTCACTGCCGGGAGAAAATCTGAGGGCTTAAACAGTGCCACGTATGAAATAGTGGAGCTCGGTTACATGAAAAAGACGAGAGGCGAAATCGAGTGACAGGACCGCGGCGCAGGATTTTCAGTCCGATGGTTTTTTGCAGCCGGGATTTTAGGACTGGACATTGCAGGCGCACGGGCGATGTGAATTTATCGTACCCACTTCCATGGACGTGCGGTCCATGATTAGTTGAGGTCGAGGCGTCTGAGTGATTCTTTTTTATTTTCGTGAGACGAGACCATTTGTCTTCTTATTTAAACACCGAAATGCTAACGAGGATGCTAGTACGCGGAGTAATATGGTTTTTAGGGACCACATCTTGATTCTATTCATGTTTTTTTTTGAACACACAAGTTTTCAATATGTTCTCGTACGCTATAAATGTATATTATATCTCATTTCCGTTCCGGTTTTGCTGTAGTTATTTTTGTATTTAATATTTTCAAATTTTTGTTACAGATTGACCCCAAAGTGGCGTTCCCCAGAAGAACACACCCAAAGGTAAGCAAAAAACACTCCATCATGGCGCATTTCCTGTTTAATTGAAGGTTTTACCTTTAATAAACTCATTCTGACGGCGGATGGCCACAAAATGGGCAACGACGCAAAGTTACGACATAAAGTCTGTGTAAAATAGACCCTAACGCCATTCGTTTATTTCCAAACATTTACTCAAAATATTATTTTAGGCTGGACATAAGTCTCGCCCGCTATTAAGATGTTGGCTCATGATGCATAAATAACTACGGGCTGATAATTTAGTATGCGCGCTGTGAGCCCATGCCCTAAAAGACGGCCTTTTACAAGATACTACTTTGATTGAATCGCATAACGGGCAATTTGGTTCATTTCCTTTTTCCTTCCCCTTTCGCTTTTATTTAATACAGTGCCAAGATTTAGTGCAAAGGAACCTGGAACTATTTGAATTTAAAGTATTCACCAAACGTCTTAGACTGTTGTCAAGGATCTGTTTGTTTGTGTCATTGCTGACATCGTGATGATGATGTTTTTAAAACTTTAGCTAAATCATAAAAGCGGTTGGAAGACATTTGTTCAATACTCTCTCATTAAAACTAAATTCAAATTCACCACAACGTACCAGTTCATTGTAAAAGTAGGTACTTTTTACAATCAAGCATACCCAGTGAAATTTTGTTAACTTTCAATATTCCTTTTCGCTTGAGGTTTGTGTGCAATTTGCATTTCAACTAAGCTTAAAATATAAAGCTCTCAACTACACACTAGTTTTGTGGTGGTGTAAGTTATCATTGGAGGGCGCAAGCCGCATTTAATGTAAATTGGCGTCAAGCTCACCCCGGCTCAGCCGCATCCAACGTTTTTACATTCAAGAAGTTGCTACTTGAGGTTTTATTTAATCCCCGCTCAGACAAGTTGGACCCCTTGCCTTTGTATTTGCACTGCTGAATACTAGAGTGTACACAATTGATAATTTTAGCCGAGCTAAACGAACGCTTGAGAATTTCGTGAGGTGAAAATGAGAAAGTCGATGAGCTCGCTGTTTAGCTAGATGCTAACATCCTATAAACTTGAGAATAGAGTGCCTCGCAACAAGTGAATCCCCTTTGTTTCTATAACAGGATTAAATATAAACTTTGCCTCAACAACACAAGTTATAACTTTGAAGATAAGTCACTTATTGAAATAATGATATTCATTTTGAAATTTAGGCCTCTGAAAAATACAAATATCAACGGCCTGCATGCTACGTTTTTCTTTTTTCGTGATGGATGACTTTAAAATATCACGTTATATTACTCTATCTGGAGTGGCAGATGCGGTGTTGCGTGGCCGGTCAAAGGGGATGCCGGCTATGCGAATTACATGAATACATTAAGGGAGCACCGCCTCGCACATACACGTTACGCTGTAATGCTCACGAATAAATTTAGACCATGCTCCTTCATCACTGTGCTACCAAACGGCAAATATGTATGTATGTTAATTTTGACGTACCACATATAGATTTCCCGATAGCGACTGGCGCAATCGAAACGGTACCACCTTTTGCTTACGACAAAAAAATAAAAATAAAAGGAAGAAATAAAATTAGGAAAGTTTAGATATAAGTTGTACGAACCTGTTTGCTGAACAACTTTCTGCAAAGTAGAGATATTTTTTTTTGTTCGATTTATTAATTGCAATGATAAGCGACGCAGGAACTCGGCTGATTTTGCGAGTTCCTTCATGCGGGGGTGAAATTTAAATTTCGTATTACTTATCGTTTACCATCATTCCTGATTCCCTTCCGCAAACAAAGGAAAAATGGGACACTCCTTCCAGGCGCAGGCGAAGAACAAAACAAACGAATTTTTTAATAACATTTTTATCGATAATTGAGATTTTCTCGAAAACCTCTTATTTTGGAAAGTTTAAGAGACTGGTGAACGAAAATGAAATTTAAAGAAAAAACTTTTTTCATATTCTTTTGTTTGACAGTTACAAAACTTTCATATTCTAATAGAATCTTTTTAATTTCAATCCGATTTGGAGCTGTTTAGCTATCCGGCATCTGGCAGATGACATCGCAGATATTAATCTTGTCACTCGCAAATATAAATCAATTTTACTATTTTTCTTCGAGTTTTTGGCAATAATGTTAAGAACTGCTTCTAAACAAATTTTCTTGGCGACGAACAACAAATTGTTTTAAAAAACTTCCTTAAAAATTTAATGAAACTGTCACTTTCTAAAGCCAACGGGGAACCAGGCAAAACTATAACTTTAACTGGTGGATTGTTCCAGCCAACTGGTGGTGGTTTTACGGTAATTTTTCAAACTGATCAATTTTTAAATTGATGATTCTATTTTGACTAAAAATCCCTTTAAATGATATAAACCATTTAAAATATAACATTATTATAAGTAGTTACAATCTTAGTTACAGCAACAATAAATCTCTAGCTGAAATGAGTAAACCTGTGTAATAAATACCCAAGTAAACAAACCTACAAAATAAGATTCGAAAACCGCATTACCAACAAACTAGACATTCCGGAAACGCATAGCACAGACTCCCTCGCACGCATTGGGTTTCTTGCAAGTAAATACCGGTGGTATGAAGCAAGGAACAAAGGCTAATATGTCATAGCGACCAAGTTAATTGACGTGGTTTCCGTAGCGACGCGGGCGGAACGCAGAAGTCACCGTTTCCTCCGCTTACATATTTATACTGGCCCGAGATTATGCAATAGTTGCATTATAAGTTGCACAGACTATATTTAATATTACTTTGTATGGAGTGAAATTTAAATCTGTAATTTAATAACATATTTTCCAGGAAAAACTTATTGTGGTATCGCTAGACTAAAAGGTTCTTATGTTTTTACCTGACATTTTCAAAATACATCCGGCTATTTTCAATAGTTTTTAGGATTCCCAAACAAATTAAAGTAGTGAGAATTATTTACATTTTTAAAAGCTACTAACTAAAAATTGTTTACTGATTTTAACAAAAAGCTTTCAGCGAAGGAATTTCCAATAATAATGAAGTATGTAGAATCGGGACCCTAAAATAGCATGTATCGATCCTTCCGGAGAGCACTTTTATTACGAAATTTTTTTAAATTATTATCATATAAAACATTTCGTCTTTGCAATTGATATGAAGCGTATTTTGACGGAACCCTTTTAACCCTATTAGTTTCATCATGCCCGTCTGTCTTTCTGTTCATTATATGTGTCACACCCCAATTTCTAGCTCAGTTTAAAACGTATCAAGATAAAATTTGGTATACAAACGTGTTTTCAAAAATCAAAATAAAATATGAGAGTAACTTTCTCGCACACTCTATTTACATGCTTTTTTTTAATTGCACCGGGTTTGCGATTCTTAATCAATAATCATTTTAGGTCCACGTCCAGGAAATATATCACTTCAAAGTAACAAAAGTTGTGTCCCACCTCTAACATTTTAACCTTGAATCATAGAACTTTGAAACAAAGTGTAATATTTGAAAGGAACTATAAAATAGACATAGTTTAAAGGATAACCGATGATAGCTTAGACTCGTTAAGTTATGACTAACTTCGGGACTTCGGGACTATAGCGTGTCTGAACACGTCTTGAGAACTTTCTTTTTTTTTGCTTTATTAAACCGCAGAAAAAAATTGCAGAAGTTCTCTGATGAATTCAATTAAAATAAGGTTTAGTTCGCACCATAACGATAGCCTAAATCGGTGGCATTTGTAATCACCGCTCCGTGAGTTTATACTCTTTAATGGACTTGCAAAAGTAGTTCCAACTCTCTTTACGGCTAAGATATTTGAGGAAAAACTACGTACCACCTACCCGCAGTAAGTGCAGAAGTTGCCGAGTTGCCGAACTATGGCTAGGCGGTGGCGTGGCGGGCCCACTTGGCGCGATTTAACGTGTTTCATTAAAACGTTTTGTCGGTGTAATCGCGAGTAATTTAAGTGAAGAGAGCCGAGCTTCCGACTTTGTAAGTATTTTGTGTTTTCTTTTTTAATTACTTCGTTTTAACTTTGTTGTCGGGCTTTTAAAAGCTGACTGACAGCCAAATAACAAAGTTCTTTGTAACTATTTAGGGGGTTTAATGAAATTGCCGGCGATTATTATGAGATAACGTTTCATGGAATCGGTAAGTTGTATGTGATAGTACTCGCATGACGGTGATTTCTTCATTAGATCAAATTTTAATATGTAACGCGCAATATGAAATGTTAACAAACATTTTAGTGCATAGTCCATTTGTTTTGAACCCTCAAAACTATGATATTAGAAGAAACATTCTAGACTATTGGAGTAAGAACTTTTTATATGACATTAACAAAGCAACTGTACTGATGTTATAATTAATAAATAAACATCCCACAGTCACATACATAGTTAGTAGGACCTCACACTAAGACACTTCCTAATGAAACCACGAGTCATATTACTTGTAGTACCATAACACCCAAACCCGGAACAAATATCTGCGTACAATGGAAACATTTGTTCCACAGCGCGAGCCGAACCCGCACCACTTACGTCTCAGCCGGCTACTCGCCCACAACGCCACCGAGGTCGTCATAATAGACAGCAATCTGTATTGTATCCTCCACAAATCCTCTAAAATTGATAACCAAATAATGCCAGTCATACCTAACAATTATACCCAACAATCTAAAACCAAAACTCCCAGAACGCATTCAAAACATGCCCCTTCGTAATTCACCGTCTAAAATGTAGCCCGACAGATGCCATGTTATTACTAATTCAACATGAAATATACACGTTAAATACAACACTGAATGATGTACAAGCCGGCCAGCGTTGTGGTCGCTGGACTTATGCCCTGCTGGACGATAGTTATGAGCTTCGTCCCGGCATACGTCACCCCCTACATCTGTGCAATCACTTGTACGCTTACCTTAATCAAGCAGTCCGGGATGATAAATAATTTTAAGTTTTAAATCACTCAATTTTTTTGAGAAAAGTTTTGCTTTATAACACCTATAATAATGAGCAGAAATTATTTGAAATTGAAGTGATACATTGTGAAAAATAGTAGAAGTCAATATGTATTGTATTGCCAAATGCCAATGACACTTTAAATATAAGCTTTAGTTATAAAGCGATGAGCTGCTTGATCCATTTCGTGCAGAATACGTCCTTTTATTTTGAAATAGTTAAAGATTTTTATTCTTTATTGTACAGACAAAAAACTTACATATAGGACATGTATAAAAGCGAGCTTAACCCTAACAAGAGTTTTCTTCCACCTTTGAGGATAGGGACAGCTGAAAAATAAAGTGTAAACAGACAGATAAATTCTAAAAATATAACATGCTATTATACCTAAAGACATAATATACCTACTTATATATATAATATGTATGCAATATTCCCATTGGTTTACTTGTATAATAAACAGAAGTTCGTTTATTCGTCTAACGTTAATTTATGAATAGACAAGAGTTAAATGTAGATTTTTGAATGTCTCATAGCAATTGTTGAATATTTAACAAAAATAACATTAACCTTTATCTACCTGTTATACAGGAAAAATGTAAGGCGAATGCCTTGTTTACCAGCCATTACCTATCTAAATTCACAAAGAAAGCAAAATATATCACGCTATGTGAGTTTCGGCAGTAGCGTGACGTTACAAACTTGCGGTTTGACGCCGCTATAACCTTTACCCTTTTTATCACCTGACGTAACAAAGCTTGCGCTTTTAAAAGTCACTTCAAATATCGAACAGCTTTAGAATAAGGCTGTGTATTCACACAAATATTTTTTGGAGGTAAAGTAGGCAAGTTCTTGTAATAAAGATTTGACAATTGTTATTGTGGTACGTTATGACGAGATAAAGTCAAATCACTATTTAGTCGAATCGAGATCCAGTCGTATAGTCTGCCTAGTCGTTTTGAGATGAAGATTTCAGGATAACAAGCCCAATCGAAACCTAGTCGTATTATAATCTAAGCCTACTGGCTACCTAGATATGCAATAGATATGCAGACCAAAAGATGATCGTCTACAAAATTGAGGCGAATATTTAGAGTATAGCAATGTCAAATTAAGTGTCGACATAATTTGCTAACATTCCATCTTTAGCGATGTTAGGCGATATTTTGAAACAAATTTTCATCGATTACTCACTTTTCACTAAAGTCCGACTTTACTCGCTGCTACTCATTTGTTAATCTCATAGCCGGAGGATCATCTCGAATTATGCACAATACATAGGGAATACACAGCTTTGGCCACCCCAAAGAAAAGTTCCATGTACAACGAGCATACTTTGTAAAGAAATTGCATTTTTTCCTCGTAGTTCCACTTTATTTTGTTCATTTTATGAATTTTCGAAAATTCTCCATGTCAACAATGACTTTGCTTGCGCCATTATTCTAAAAGCTCCTTCATGACGAATACTTGAGAGAAATTAAAAGTTTGACGGTGAACACATTACTCTTGAAATACTTGGGTGGGAGTACTCGTTTAAAAGCTATTTACGCATTGCGAAAAATATACCATCTTAAGTTAAGAAAACTTATTCAAGCCAAATACGACTAAGCTTTTCTAACTTTAGTGGGTAAGTTCGTATGTGCTATGGGCGGCTCTAGTGTTGAAGTTTTAGTCGGATACAAGCATGTCCTTAAGACACGATTTAGTTTAGACAGTCTTTGTCTTAGTGGTTTTGCGTGGTCAGAAATCTTACAATCAATAAGTAAAGCATTGTCCTCAATATGCAAATTAATATATTTCACCCCGGAAACTCAGGACTTAAAACTTTCAGTGATGTCTCTATTGATGGCGTTGTAACCTTCTAAGTAACAACAATATTAATTAATAACTTGGAAGTCAACACACTTCACCCTATCATTAGTTTGAACATAGACGTACAAGTTATATCAATCATAAGTTATCGCGCGCGTACACAACGTCACTTCACCAAACATTCAGGAGAAGAGTTGTCGGGTTCATAATACATTTATGAATTGTAAATGCAAAATTTATTTGCGTTTTTGTCGTTTTCACTATCACATGACTTGTCAGCAATAAGAAACGTTGGTTTAGTGGGCGGTTTCCCGACTTACAATCGGAAAGCCGTGCGGTCTAACCCAGTAGCGGACCAAGAGTATATTTCTTGAAACATATAAGTTAGTAAAGGGAAAGAATAACATAATGAGGAAACCGGCATGCCATAGTACCCAAATTCGAAGGCATTCAATTATTTGTTCCAATAAACGGCGTTGAGCATAAAACCTGCTACGTGGAACGCCAACAATGCAAAACGTGAGCATATACTAAAATATAATAGTTAGACGTGCCTTGTGACCACTCCCAACTTGCTATCTTCACAAATCTGAGTGGGTATTATTGTTTTATTTTGTTTTGCATGTCCAAACGGCCGATTTTGTAATTTAATGTGTATCTCGCTAAGCAAAATCCCACCGCGTCCGGTCGGCTTCCGCTATTTTGAAGCTGATAAAAAATTACTCACCTTTGTTTTAGTCCGAATTTAACGTTGTAAACTGGATTTCAGAACGGTCAAGGATCAGAAGGCTTTGCGCATGCCCGCCACCGTTACTTTTCAACCCGAAATTCCTAACCGCGAATTTAATATTTAATCTCACCCTTGTCTAGAACATTTACGGCGGCGAGTATGTCCCAAAATACCGCTTTATTTCGGATAGCTGGTACATTGGTAAGGTACAGTTTTTTAATCGCTCGACCAGCACTTGACGGGCCGTTGTGATGGATGACGGTCGGCAGTAGGTCATGTTTTGTCATTTTATTTATAATACTCAAATCGGGCAGCGTGACGCGCGAAACGCAGGACAAAGCTTGATACAACACATTTTGTTATGTGGCCCTTGGCGATTAAAGAAATTGTAACCACTTTTACCGGGATCATTCTCTATACAACAACAAAAGAATAATTAAAATCGGTTAACAATTGGTGAAGATATTGAGTAACAAACACACACTATGAATAAAAATACAGCCGTTTTGAGAACCTTTTTTTGAAGTCGATTAAAAACATTAAACCGCTACTTACAACCCTTTATTACCCTTTACTGATGTAGGTAGAAGCGGATCAAAGTATCTAAGCATGAAAACATCCCTACTTTTTTGTTGTGCAGTTTTATTTCGGATATAGTACGATTAATAACATTTCAAACCTGGTGTCTGAACAAAGGTTTAAAGACACTAGTAACAAACTATCGTTTCTACTCAAAAAAATCAAAAATCTGAATTTTAATACCTCTTTCTAATTGAGAAAACTTCAAGCCACCAATCTAGAGTGACTATGCGCACGTGCCACGAACTTGGTCACACGACCTGCCAATAAGGACAACGTTATTATAAGGTACTCGTATGACTTGAAACATATTAGTTAAGTTAGCAAGCGCAGTCCGCCCTGGGTTAATGGGGTGTCATGGCACATGATGGGTTGTCCGAATTAGGCTGTGATACAACGAGAGATAATGTGGGCGTTAGATACCAAATTAAATGAAATTTTTGTTCAATACAACAGATTCTGTTTGAAAACCAGAACAGCTTGACATCCCGGTGGTACAGCTGACAGGATCGCAAGACACGGAGAAAACTAAGTTTTCTGTACAGTACCTGCTACCCTATCACTGTAGGGACGTCATATATAAGTAGGTCCTATATACTTTTTCTGTTATTGTTTGTGTCAAATCAATTAATTAACTTTACTTCTTTCAAAACATAATGTTTCTTAGCAATATAGCGTTTAAGGAATTTGTCCCAAATCAATAAACAAATTAAATAGAAGTGCATTTTACGACTGTACATTTATAGTATACAATATTCATTTATACTCAATAGAATAAAAAACCAAGATCTTACTCTTTCTTAAAAACTATGAAATATAACGGTTCGACAAATATTATAATTGAAAATACGACTAAGTCCACCGTATTTGGTAGATTTTTCTGGCGTTTCGTAGATATTGAGTAGTAATTGGTATTAAAACTTATTTAACTAACCATAACTATGGTTAGATATAATAAATAATAATAATAATAATGTTTATTTCAGACCAATGATCCATAATTTGTGAGTATACAAAAACAACTTATAAAACTATGTAAGTCAACACAAACAATTAAAATGATACATAACACCTATAAATTAACCTACTTAGACAATTAGACAATATATAAGTCAATTTTTTATTAACTTGAAATTATATTTCGTATCTCAAAAAACAGAAAATTGTAAAATGCGTCTTTATGTCATATAAAGACGCTATATGGACGCGTTTATATGGGGTAAACATTTTTTATGTATCTGAGTCTGGTGCATCCCCATCCTTATAACTTACTAGCTCATCAGAACTACGACCACGATCCCGACGGACAGCCTATTGACACTTGTTTTACACTGATTTATGGATGGAGGTGGAAAATAGAGGCTTCTTATTCTTGTCATAATGTAACTATCAAGATTCAGTAAATACGTAATGAAAATTATTATTTTGCGAGCATGCGGTCCAACGTTAGTACAAAATTATCAAATCTAAGAATTCTCTCAGATTTAGATATCATTTCTAGTTGTTAGTATTTTAAGAATTATTTTTGATTTTGTTTCGTAATCATTTTGATATTGACGCAACTGCAAGCACATATGTAAAATAATTTATTTAAGGTTTGGAAATTCTGGAAATCCCTTTGGGGTTTTACTTTTTTTTGATGTACCTTATGATGCCACATACATATCACGATTAAAAAGATATGTCTATGAGACTATGAGATGTGTCGGTCGGTCAGATAGACATGCGTAGGTAATGTTATATTAGTAATGGTGTTCCGTTAACCGGTTTAGAAATTAAAATAGTGATTTAAATTAAATTATGACTTTGAAATTTTAAAAGAGTTTTTCAAATAAACGCAGTAACACAATCACATCGACCAAACTGAAGTCTCCTCATTTGTAGAACCCGCCCGCTCGCTCCAACGATCATTGGACACTTCTTCTGTAATAAGTTTATCGACTATCACGGGAATTGTGATTCTCCGGTTTATTTTGAACAATTCCAAAAAAAACGTTATATCTCAGAAGCTTCGAGTAGGTTCAATTCATTATTGTCATCATCAGGCAGTAGATGTCAAAGGCCTTCCATATAATATCAATAGAAATGTCTCTAAACCATTCACTCCAACCAAACCCACGACCTCCGATCGGAAGTCGGGCTACCGTCCTAACTTTTTTGGCTTTATTCATAATTTGAAGAGAAGAAGAGTAGGTTCCTCTCAGTAAGGCTTTTATTTTCTGTACCTTAATTTTAGATGATACTTGCTTATCACCAGAATTATAAAGCATTTGCAAGAAAATAAAAAAAAACAAGAAAGCAGAAAACTACATTTGTGTCGACTGAGCACTTACGATATCATTTTTGAGAAAACAAACTTTTTAGCCTTCGAATTGAAATTAAAATGACATTGGAAAGCTTGCCAACAAGATAAAACAATCTCTGCCTCATCTCTCGTACAATATAAAACTCTAAACCTGCAGAATAAATTCACCTTCCAAAAAGCGAGGAGTAGCAATCTAGCGTGGAATAATTTTTCGTGCGATTTCAATGCTATGTTTTGGCGCATCGTTCGACAAATAGCCGGGCGTCGCAGTCCGCAGGGCGTTCTGCTGACGGTACGATATCTATCTACCGGTACTCGGCACACGGCAACTACTCGCAAGAAAAAATGTCGAGATTGGCGTACTGAAGTGCAGCCTTGGGGTGTTGCCCCAAGATTCGCCACGTTGCAACACGGAGATTGTGCCGTCTGTTTTGTTTGCTTCATACCGTTTTATTTCCGCGAGGTGAAATTGTACGAGAACATCCGACTTCAAATTGTTATTTCGCGAGTCTCCCATCAAAAATTGGCCCTCCCAAAAACCTGCGGGAATATGAAATATAAAAGCGACAAAAAATGTAATGCAGAAAATTTTGTAAGTAAATGGTATCTATAGTTCGTAGTTAAATAGCTCATTCTCATTCTTGGAAACGTTTCCTTACGTAATAAACGCCAAGTAGGAAGCTTCGCGTGAAAGTTGAGAGCGTATGCTATCTCATGCAAATTACGGCAGATTTATCATAAGACGTCTCCGTAATTGCGACGTGAGGAGATACGGCGGGCGGGTTTTAAAGCGAGCTTCCAGAAAAAAGGCAATTAAAGGGATAAACTGGAGCAGTTAAGTTGGGTGTCACGCTTGCGATATCTCTGGAGAGCAGCGCGCGGCAAGGCGCAGGCGGCAGCAGAGAAGGGAGCGCGAGCGATTCACATCGCGGGTGTGGTGCGTGTCTGTACCGCGCCGCCTTCAGACCCGGCTAACATGTAAAGGGCGTGGGGCAATATCATAGACAACAACAGCCTTAGACGGGGTGGAACATCCGCTACTGACGCTATTGCACTTGAAGCTTTACAAAGCTAAAAGCAATACAGTTATTTGATTTAAGTCGGGTGTACACCGCCGCCTTCCGCTGGATTGTGTTTGTTCTGGTTTGGCAGATGTCAAAGTTGTATGTTTTGAAACAGAGCCACTGTTTGCGATTGTTGCGAGATAGTAGGTATTAGTTATCTCTTCGTATTTTCACATTACGCGTGCCGCGCTATTTATTTACAGCTTATAAATTTGCGTGTCGTGACTCCTAGGTGAATGAAAATGGAGTTTTTGAATTCGTCTGTATGTTTTATAAAATAAATGAAATGAAAATAAACTAATTAAAAAAAACGTGATTTTTGTAAGGAATATAGCCCAAACGAATTAACACATAAACACGAAAAAATATTTATGTCGTCACATACATTGACTAGAAACGACCGCTCAGCGTTTCAACCATTAAACAAACAATCCTGAACCCATCATCATCGCTCGTCCAGATTCAAAACGCGAGCGGTCTATCAAAATAATCGTTTGTGAGGAACATGTGACATTCGGCACGGTAATAAATGCAAATCAATGGTCGTGAAATTGATTCCGGACTAACGGAAAGCTAAAACGGATCAATTACGTTAATGAGCTACGCGAATCCATATCGCTGACGGGTCTGTATTATGCAAACACTTTGTCTGTGCATAGATGAATCGGAACAAATCAGCTAAGTAGTAAATGGTTGGATAATACCACAAAAAAAACAGGTAATACCCAGACTACGAATCCTGATAGGTCAAATATGCCATTCACAGAAATGCAATGCATGATTTCTATGTAAACTATTATGTATGTGCTTATCTAGCATTATGTACGTTACAAGATGATAGAGTTTTTTTTATTTTTTTTAAGGCCATGTTTTTTTATGAACGTAGCGACTACGCTCGTCGCAAATTTTATACTAACGTAGGATCGTTGTTTTTTGCGCGTAATTTGTACGACCGACTACTAAATGCGAACTAAATCAAAACAAAAAATGCATCTGCGATGAAACCTTTCAAAATTAGCAATCTATTCCTATATTGGTGTTGGCAAGTTTACAGCCCTGTTATTGTGATTAAAACATGAACGCTAACTGTTTCAAAGCATCCAAAAACATTCAGCTGGAAATAGTTCGCTCGAGAGCATCATTGAAAAACCGCAGACCGTTCCTAGCGAAAAACCAAAGGGGATCAATTACCTTGATGAGCTCCACGAATCCATATTGCTGACGTATCCACATTATGTGAGTGCTAACTGTTATTTGCTGAGTAATACCGCATAGCATTTGGTGCAGCTTGGAAAGGGCTTTGTTGATTAATTTTGATTTGATTCCTTGATTCAGTGTGGCTATCAAAATCGGAAGGTCCATTTGCTGGCTAGATTAAGAGAGTTGTGATAACCAACGAACCGTTTATTCAATCTTAATGAAACTTGGTAATAAGGTAGTTATGCTGATAGATTTTTTAAGTTTGAATGTAGCTTAAACAGTGGGGAAGATTTTTTTGAACTATGAAGTCTAAGAGGCCCTGAGAAATAAATGGGCGAATGCAAATGGTAACCAGTTCGAAAAAAAGAAAAGGTGAATATATGTACAATGGCTTTGTTGATTATTTTTGATTTGATTCCTTGATTCAGAGTGGCTATCGAAATCGGAAGGTCCATTTGGTGTCTAGATTAAGAGAGTTGCGATAACCAACGAACCGTTTATTCAATCTTAATTAAACTTGGTAATTAGGTAGGTTATGCTGATATTATTTTTTAAGTTTGAATGTAGCTTCAACATCTACATTCAGGGGAACGATTTTTTTAAACGCTAGAGTATAAACGGCACTGAGAAATAAATGTGTAAATTAAAATGGTAACTTGCTTGAAAAAAAAGAAAAGGTGAATTTTGTGCTCAATTTTGTTATTTAGCAAAGAACTTGTGAGAGTAAGTACTCTGATACGATTTCAAATACGGTTAGAGCGAGAAAAAGTGCAAACCAGCTGGCTTGGTCTCACAATTATCGTTCAACCGCACCCAAACCTTATCCCCAGCACAGAAAACCGAATATAAGCACTTAGGCAAACTTGAGTCGTTATTTTCAATTATACACATTTATATAAATTTACTCCGTTCTACGGATTCTCAGCTCAACAAATTTATTAAACTATTTTATAATTCGCTTAAAAATACAACCATAATTCACACTTAACTTATTGAATTAAGGCATATGCTAAAACTAGGTAGTTTCCCGAAACGTTATTAAGTTCATTATTTTATCCCAAGTGAAAACCATCTCTCCTCCCTCAACTATCAAAGCACCGATAACGTAAGAAAACCTTTATAAATACGTAGGTATAGCCGAGATCGTAAGCCGATCAATGGCTAATGAGCTCTAGGTGTATCGACCGTTTCGATATTATGCAAATACTATCAGCTAGTTGCCGGAAAGCCCCAGTTGGCCGTCTAACGCTACTTAACGGGTAACTGAATTGCTTTTGATATAAAATGTACTATACGTTGCATGGATGTAGGTACTGCTTTACAAATTGCTACTCCACGTTTCGAATAAAGCAACATTGATATATTTCTTTGAGTTATACAACAAAATACTTGAATATCTATAGAATATTATGTATTATACCTTTTATAATGACACAGTAACTATATAATTCTAATGTGTTTGTTCGCAAATACGGAACATATTTTCAAAACGATCCGTGCAAATTGCCTATCTCTGAAACACGTGAAGCCACAATAAACCGTTCCAACCAACGCAGATAACAAAAATAAAACCTGACCATCAAACACAACGTCGAAAACGATTGCGCACAATATAATACTTACGTGCAATAAACTGTATCAAACAAATAAAGAACTAGCGCTTTGTTGGGCGTAATATCACGTTAGTAGTCATAAAAACTACGCGGATGGGTGTAAACAAGGGTCGGGTAGGACGCAAGATGTACAGCGCAATGCACCAAAGTATGTGACGTCGCTTCTGAGGGCGACACTTAGAGGCTCGTTTATCAAAGTCAATATCGACTGTCGGCTTATTTACTTACATTTTGCTCGTGGTGCGAGTTCCTGCGTTTAGTTTCACCCTAAATAGCAACCGACTAAACAGACAATCGATGAATACGATCAGAGATGTGATACTCGGATGGACGGACAGACAGACAGATTATGATGAAAAGAGAGCAGGACAACTGTGAAGGCACCGACTAAGTTTCAGCTCATTCCAAGAGTTTTCATCAGGGTGAGTGATCGCGATGCTCTGAATGATCAAATTATCGATAAAATATGATAAATGCATTTTCATTGTTAGGTTATCTTTTTCTATCGAGGTAAGTTAAGCAGCAGAAGCTTGTACTACAAGTACAATATACGCGCGATATCACGTCCTAACATCACTACCGGTTTTGGAACACACGCGAAGTTGTAACTTCACGATTATAGGTTCTGAACGTCCCTGTTGCATCAAATAAAGCCTGGAGTGCTACCACGACGACCTTCAGCGACGAACAATATCAACATCGATCCGCTCTGTTTTATACTGAATAGTTTATGAACTGAATCAAATTAAGGACATCGCGGTAAGACTCTTGAACGAGGTATTGATACCATCGTGTGAGTTCAAATCTTTTGTTAATGAATGTCAGTAAACTTCGGGTGATGAGGGATATGTTAAATCTTCGAGCTTTTGATACGCTATGAAATTAGTCGACCCCATATAGAGTTGAGATGATGATTAATGGGGTTTAATTTAAAAATTCAACGTTTCTGATCTCTTGGGTTTTGACTTGTTGATTTATTATTATTTGCCTCTAACATTTTAAGTATGTTAGAGTCCCACTTGCTGTTTTTTGATATGGATCCCTTAAAATGTTATCCATATAACATTTTATCAGGCCCGTGACTTAATTTCACAGAGTAACTGTGATAAAAAAAAATAACATTCTTTTTACAGAATTATGTTCCTACTATTGCGCATCTAACTTAATTTGTACCCAATGAAAGTGATTTTTGCTGAAAATATTACTTTCTCATAAAACGAATAAAATAAGGCTCGAAGATAAATACATCTAGTCTCACACTAGATGTATTTATCTTCGAAGGCTAAAGTCCGAATAAGTAAAGAAATGTTATTAAAGTTCTTGGAAGAGACTTTTCCAATTTCGCTATCGAAAAAAAGTTTTGAACGCATTGTTGTTCAAGAATACAAATAATTTTTATGATATTATAAGGGTTTCGAGCTTAGATATTTTTTGTTTTAAATTTAAGAATAGAAAAACATGTAAGTAATTATTTTCAGTAATATTTACCAAAATAATTAAAATACAACCCTTATCTAACAAGTATCTAACAAGTTTATAAACAGTTGGTATAATACGAGCACGTCTATTTAATCGTAATTTCAAAAATATTATAAATTATTAAGCCATTTTATCAAAAGATTTTCTAATTTCCCAAAAATATTAACTTCAACGGGGATCGAACCTGCAACCTGACAAGTTTTCGATTTAATCTTGAGATTACCCTTTGTGGATTGACAATTACAACAAAATAACCATCTCAAGACCGCAAATATCAAGAAATACCTAGATATCTTACCAAGGTTATATTCATATCTCGCTTTCGCTATTTGAAACGTTTGACTGGAACAAAGAGAGAGTTAAATATGACGTTATTTTTTTTTTAGGATTCATGTTTCATTATATTCAAAGTTCGAGTCAGTCTCTTTTGTATTGAAGGAAACTATTAAAAATACAGAAATACGTATTCCACTTGTCATATTTCACGGTCTGGCCCATGCTGTTTGTGTATAAACACGTCCCCCTTTCAATCATAGGGCGATAGGCGGCGCCGGCGCGAATAAATCAAGTCGAACACTTTTTCACCTGCCACACACAAAAGCTTTCGTACTGAAACTTGATTCGGGTTATTTCTGACGAAATATCAGCCTATTTGTTATACTATTGATACGAAAGCGCACGTGCGCGGCGTAAGTTTGTACTTGTTGAGAGGGGATTGAGTGAAAATTGCTCTCTGACAATGTGCATAGAATTTGATGGTAACCGGTACGGGTCTTATGTTACTGCGAGCTTTTCAGGAAAAGGTCTCTTGATTGTCGGGAATGGAATTATCCATGGAATGATAATGAGATTTCTTTTTTGAATAGTCATAGTTTTCTAAGCGTCCTGAAATAATGTATTCATGTGAAACAGAGGAACCTCGCTCATGGCTCATGTTGACAAATATTTGTCTCGGGTCTGGGTGTTTTGTATGTATAATATCTATGTATCACAAAAAAAAACTTACAGAAGTAGTCTACATAGTTCATAACACAAGCTCTGCTAACTTTGGGGATGATGCTGTGTCAAAATATACAGCATTATTTACTATTATTTATTAATGTTTGAGAAGACAGAGTTACTTCAGAAGCACTGAAATTTCAAGGTGACTGAGTATTGTATGTACCGAATGGGGTTTTACCAACAAATTATTTTATTTATTATCGAGTGAGCGAAGCAAGCTGAGTCTACTTAAATAATCCGTGGATTGTATGTATGTTTGTTTATCCTGCGGTCATTGCGCAACCGTTTTTTATACTTAAAGTTATTCAATACGTAGATTGGTAGTTTATACCAATAAATATTAAGGTTTAAATATGAAGATAATCGGTATGGGGTTTTTTTAACAATGGGGTCCAAGAAATAACGTGAGAAAAGGGGAGATAATCTGGTCATGTGGGTATACATAGATAATAAAAATATAAACAATGTGTTTTTATTTTTAGAATTAAAATATAACTAGATATCGGTACCAAAATGATACCTTTTCTTAATCGCGCTGAAGAAAACATCCGCCAAGAAATACAAATAAAAAGAAATAAAAAAATGTAACTGATAAACTCATAACCCTCCTTTCTGTGGTCGGGTAGCGACGGTTTATCACGAGATCTCATTAATGAAAAGCTACTAATATATTAAACCAAGATTCTTTTCGATTATTCATTCAGCTTTATTGTGATGCCAATCCGTAAATAATAATTCAATTATATGTTATTCATGTTACGTAGAGAGACAATCCATTATACATATATATAACCACATATAGATATCCGGGTGCAAGGCAGCTCATTGCAGCATCGTAAGTGCCTATTTGAGGGTACATAGCCACTTACGTAGACGACCACGATAGCGTAATCCGAATCAACGTCACATCTGTATCACTCCGTTTTGAATTAAATGTGGTAGAAGCAGTATTTGACATATCTAGACGCAGTTCGTCAAGTTTTACTCTAGCTTAACAATATTATTGACATTGTCCTGACCCAACTCTTGGATTATCTAAGGAACTACGTGTACCTTCGTACCACAAACCCAGAATGAATATCAGCAGAACATAAAAAACAGCCGGCTACTTGACTGTTAATCCATTGAGGTCAATCATGGTAACACGATAGCATTTTAGGATATATAACAACAATGCCACTATTGCTAAGTTTTCGTTAACTCGTAGACATCATCAGCGAGCATGTTCGACAACAATTTCAATTTCAATTTATTTATTCCAAAAAAGTTCACAGACTATTTTTTAGTTACTAAAACTTGAAATTAACCTACGCCACAGATATTATAATACTATAGGTATTAGTACTCACCATTGTTTAGTCGTTCCTCTGTTAAATATTTGTCTGGATATTTTATATGTAGAATACGTATGTATTTACAAACAAAACTATAAATTAAGTAGTATATCAGTAATTTAGTTCACATAATACAATCTCTTAGTTTAGATCTAGATAATATGTGTGAAAAATGTCCAGCATTATTTATTTATTTAATACAAAATTTAGTTTCTCTACTGTTGGCAGAAAACCTTAGATATTTTGTAGATAGAACAAAATAATCATATTCCAAAACAAAACTAATAAAGACACTCGACTCAATTGTTATGCTAAGCCTTATCCAAAGACAATGATAACGCAAATCTAATACTACGTGTACACGACATTTAGAATAACACTGTGGCGCCAAGCCGACTATTCTCAGAGCCTATAATCTTCACAGTAAATGGATTTAATGCAAATCTACCCGGCCGTTTCAATGGTTTCTGATAAAAATACCTATTTTGCTCTTATTGTGTACTCGAAATTGTTTTTAAATGTGTATTTATGTGAAGTCGCTTGAGGAGGCAGCTGAGCCAAAAACGGAGAAAATTTTTAAATGTTTAAATTAATAGATTAACAAAAACACTGTGATCCAGATAGAACTTGCAATGGTAGGATAACGAAAAAAAATATAGTTTTAGGCTTTTTCTGTTAACTGTACCTACGAACATACCTAAAACTCGTGTCATTTACTGGGAAAGAAAAATACTTTATTTTTATATAAAAAATGGCATGGGATTACTTGGGAACCCCAGTATGGAATTTTAAATTTGAAGAACAATAGATTTGGCATTGGCGAGAATGCCTTTTATTTTAACGGCTTACGGATATAAATCTGTTTAGAGATTACTAATTCGAGTTATGGTTCAGGTTTCCTTTCAAATATTTATATACACGCAACATGGAATATTCACCACTCAAAGCGAAACTAGCAACACTTCAATGTCCATCGTCGATATCAGTACTTGTAAATAATTCAAACCGTACAGTACCACTCCAATTACAAACATACGAGCCAGCCAGTTCCAAGAGTTATCACTATGCGAATTGCTGAACCAAAAATGATACATAGCCACGATTCTTAAGGAATCATAAACGAATAATAAAAATGATAATGCTGGACATTTTTCACACAGCATCATCTAGCCCCAAAGTTAGCAGAGCTTGTGTTATGGGAACTACATGACTGATATACTAGTTATATATTTTTTTTTGTAAATACATACATATTGTATATAGAAAACACCCAGACCCGAGACAAATATTCAGAGAACCAAACATTTGTCCTTCCATAATACAGGCTCTGCTTAGTTTGGGGCTAGATGATGCTGTGTGAAAAATGACCAGCATTATTATTATTATATGTACACAAATAGAACACAGAACTGATCTAACGTTCCATGTCCACCATAACTTGGATCTAAACAGTGGAATCACGAACGTCGGCACGTCCACTTGCAGTATGTACCGCATGTTTGTAATACGTAAACATACCAAGTCCGAATTACGGGTAAACTGTGCGTGAAATGGAACGTATCTAACTGTGGAAATAATGACAAAGGACGACTATTAGTCAGAGATATATAGATATACAGATAGAGACGCACAGTTATAAACTTTTATTTTGCATAACAGCATTTTAGCATATTTTGCTACATCAGTAGGCGGGGCTGAAAAACAGCGTGGCTGAGTCCTCGACCTTTTTACTTACATACAGACATACCTTCGCACTATACCTACTATATTTATTACCTACTATATTATTATATTGTACTTAGACTAGGTATGTTTGTTTAAGTGTAAGTAAATAAATGCCCTTTTATTTTATTTTATTTATTTATTTCAGAGTACACCGGTTTGAAGGGTATGGGAAATCATACGACATGACACTTTTCAGGGCTAGGAAGAAAAAAAAAGATAGTAAATTGTTTTATTTGTTCCCCATACAAAAAAAAGTTGTACTTTAATAATAATTAAACACACAACACAGATATCATTAACAAAACGAAACAAAAAACAGACAAACTATGTATATGCCTAATTTTGTGTTGCTGCAACAAAACTTAGGTAGGTTTTCAGGTAAGGAACCTTTCAACTAGAGTGCATGTTCCATCACACATGTTCAATGGAGATTGGTATATCGAGACTCTTTCGATTTTATTTTTACCCGAAACAACAGGAGCTTGTTTTTTTATATATAAAATAATGCTGGGCATTTTCACACATCATCACCTAGCGAATTTAGCCCCAAATTAAGTAAAGCTTGTGTTATAGGAACTACATGACTGATATACTACTTATATATTTTTTTCTGTAATTACGCGTTTTCTATTACAGGGAAACGAATTGTAATGGAAATATATATTTATTTTTCTGTTACCACACAAAAAAAATTATTCTTAGAAGAATATATTACAAACCACTTTTATATCAATAGACGAAAAACATTGTCAGGGTTTTCAAATTTTGCAAAAACAAATTGGTACTACCGTATTTTGTTGCTCTTGGTTGGAAGCCTGAAATTGAACTTGATTCTCCAATAACCAACTTACAGTCACTAATGAGGTAAATCGTGCAATTTGAGATCAAACTACTTATGAAATAGATTTCGAAGCCACATGGAAAGCTAGCAAGTAACTATAAAAGCAATATAATTAAGTTTAAATATCACAGCTATATACCTAAAAATTCATCGTTATGCGGGTAGATAAGAACTAAAATGAAACAGCGATCAAAACAAAGCTTTAATTTCAACCCGAGGTCCGACTCCAGCTAATCGTCTGAGAAGGGTATAATAACTGAGTAAAATTTACATAAACAGTGCTCTGTCTTGCGGCTGTTATCATTCAATTATAAATGATTTTAGAAACAGAAACTACACCTGTTTCGGACTATATTTCTGTCCTTGTTACTGATTTCTCTTAATAACGGCGTACCGTGGTTTTGATATTTTAAATGGTGTAAAGTTGGAAGCTGAAAGGTATTATTTGTCTTCTGAGCGCTGAATTTGACTTTGCAACCATGATTTATACGTTAAAAGTTATTTGATTTATGAGACTATGCACACACTTCAGAAAGCGATTTAAATTCACGTCTTAAAAAGGGATATTAAGATTTTTTCTAGTTTGTTGTACATATCAATGAGTTTATTATATTCCAAGTTACATGTGCTATAATAATAATTATAATAATTGACACGTCTGAAAAAGGGATTTTAAGATTTTTTCTAGTTTGTTGTACATATCAATGAGTTTATTATATTCCAAGTTACATGTGCTATAATAATAATAATAATAATTGACACCCTTATATTATTGGCCACTTATAGGGGCCCCTTTAGTGGATTGCCATTCATCATCACCAGCTCACCTGATAGTCAGAATTGGGAGGTGCTCTTTCATTCTACACATCCAAGCAATCATTCCATAAGCATATACTATTGCAAAACCCTAGTTAAAACAAATATTTCCAATAGTTTCTAGCAGTCGCCATTCACTAGCTTATGTTTTTATATGATAATGTAAGGACAACAAGACCTCTAAGTATTAGCTTCGGCTCAACCAATGCCTGAAAAGGTTTCAGACGCAAACCTATTATTATTATTAGATGATAATAAAAATAACATTTTATAATATCCCAATCACGGAGGGACTGGAACTCGCGACCCTCTGCTTGGTAAGCGGGGGCTGTTCCAACTAAAACGATCTTCACCAGCCTTTTGGAAATTCTTGGGATGTTTAGGCTCGAAGCGCCGAGGGGAAACTTACAAGGGAAACTTTCTAGTTTTAAATCCTATGATTTTCCTTAAGTGTGGGTAAACATTTAAAAAACTAAATCAATAATAAAATGTGTATTTAAAAAAACTAAATATACGCTTATATCACGCACTAAAAAAATAATTCCACTATTCAACTCCTGTCTCCATCAACAGACCCTCGTTACCAAGCCCAAACTATTGGACTTGTCAAAACGAATCATATGAGCTCAAACTCGAGCTATTTACTAGTAGCCACTGAATAGATCCACTAAAAACCTCCTGACTCCATCATCAGATCAGCTCTGAGATACCTAAATATAGTATTGTCATCTGAACTACATAAACATTGAAAGTTTCATTTCTATACTATAGTTAGATGTTGGTTATAATTGACTTCCAAGATTTGGTTACATTGTTTATTAGATAGTTACAAGGAAGCTTATATATAAGCGTGAACAGACAAATACGTCCTGACGGCACGAAGATTCCCTGTATCGTGGGTATCTAATATCTTTTTAAAATAATGATAAATATGATGAAACGCGTCCCCAAGATTTGGAATTTCGACTGCTATTTCATAAGCATATTAGTCTCATCATCCCTCTACCTTCCACTTATTTCGAACAGCGTTTCAGCTACTTTACGCTTTTAGATTATGCTGATTTGTGTAATACGTCTTATACGTAACAAATAAGTTTGTGAACGGATGAAATGCGCACGGCTGCCGGCTCTTTGTCATCGTGTATTATTCTCGTAAGCCCTATTTGAAATACCTAAGATATAAGCATTGTTTCTTGGCTGCAGCTTTTCGAGGATTTTTGCTGACAAAATTGTGTTTAGGATTCGAAATATTTAAACACGAGACTTTATAATCTCAAGCTCTTTCAAATAATTCATTTATAAGTTATATAAAAGTTATAAGTTATATATTATATAAAATAACTGACCACGGTAACGTCTATAAACGATTCCATAGATCTTCCTTCATTAAGGTCAATTAACAATTAGAAAAAAAACACAATTTATAGTAGAATAGATCTTAGGAGTAAAAAATAAAAAATCTATTGTTGTATTTCTCAAGCATAAATATTTCAATCAAACTTCTTTCCAAAATTCACTTTCTATACCTATTGATAAAGATACCATGATAAGCTAGTATCTTCACGGGAAAATGTCACTAAGATTCGATCAAACGTGCCACGCTTTTTTCAAAGTCTATTAAACACGTGATCACGTATGAGAAAATGCTGTGAGAAATATAGAGAGTGTAGTGCTCAAACACAAGGTTAGACGATACATGTTTGAAAGAGTTTGTTTATGTGTTTGTTTGTTTGTCTGTTACCTTTTGTCTCTGAAATGGCTTATCGGATTGTAATTTAGTTTTTCGCAACCAAATTGAAAGTTTTCAAGCATGGTTTTTAAGTTTTATTACCATAAGTCACTAGTGGGCGTTGCAATAGATGATGGAATTTACAACGGCGTAACCAATTGTTATGCTGTTTTTGTAATCATTTAGCATGACTTTACTGAAGGATCTTTGATAGATTTCAACGCCACTCAATACTAGGAGGTATTGTCACTATGCAATGAAACACACGTCGGAGGTTTTTTCTCCTACTCAAGTTTACGGGCCAAACTACAAACGCATATATGGGCGCCTGTTGAAACAAATAACTTATTTATACCAGTAGATATTTGTGGAAATATAAGGTTTTGTGGAAATCACATCATTTTATAGTTACTGGTAGCAACCCCTACCTGATAGTAAGAGCCAATCACTGCAATTTGTATTTCAGTAGCATTGATGATGCTTCGGCTCGTCACAATATGTGAATCTTTAAACACATAAAATGCTTATGACCGTAAAATATTGGATGTGAATTTGATACGATCATAAGCGAATTACTGTAACACTTAATAATAATTATTATAAAAAGTACACAATTAAATAATTATGAATATTATATCTATTAAGTGCATATGTTAATGCCATCAATTTATTTTTTTCTATTAGAGATTTTCTGAATATAAACTTGGCTACAGAGAACGACCATTTCACCACAACGCCCAGACACAGATAAAATATATTTAACAATACTTATACAACGTTTTAATACAAAAGAACCACATTATTACTTAGAACTATGCGTAAACACCGCAAGTAATAACAATAAGAAGCGAGATCGTGGAAAATCAGTGGGTAGAGAATTGCAATTAGCAGACGAACACCCAACGGAAATAAATAAGGATATTAGCTAGCCGCAGATCCGACCGAGAATAAAAATTATATTCGTTTCTATGAATTGGATATCAGCACTTGATTTGATTCTTCGTGTATTGTTTCATATCGTGAGTATGATTAGATTAATACCCAGTTGAGTTGAGTAAGTTATTGAGGACTTCGATGGCGCAGTGGGTGGGAGGCTTTCCGTTTAATTTTTATACAAACAAACATAATTATTTCACGGTTTTAAGGTCAACACATGTATGGGTGACTGGTAGTAATGTTGATAATACCACCTTTTTTGCATAGAACTATTATAATGATAATTGAGGAAACGTCCTAGAACCAAGAATTCGAAGGCATGTGCCAACAGTTAGAGTTCCATTGAGCGGCGATGGGCTTGCAACTGGTCACGTGGAACTTTCAAAATGCGGGCATGTGCCAAATGTAATGTTTGGACGTGCCTTCTTTGACTACCCCATACTTGGTATCCTCAAAGATCTACTCACTGAGTAAGTATCTGAGGATGTCCACAATGGGGAAGACAGTCGTGAGCGTAACATTTTTAATTTGTTTTTGTTTTTTGAATTAGTTTCTACCGTGAATTCGTTTCTCTTTCTTTTATATTACTCCTAATTCGATTAATGAAGAAACACGTTCCTTTGGAATCACGGGCTGAAGCTTCAAGAAGTTACGGGTCCCAGGAAGTCTTAATAATCATTTACTTCTAAGTGCAGAGTACATAGGTACTTTCAAAACTCAAAATGTTATTTTATTAATGTACATAATATAGTTTGTAAAGGATCTTAAGTAATACATTGAATAGGCAGGTAGGTATATGACCCTTTATGGGCGCTGCACGCAGATGCGTGTTAGAATGTACTACAAAATAATAAAATTATAGGTGTCCTGCTTACAAAACATAATTAAATAAAACTTATCTAGATTAATGCTCACAATAGTCGGTTAATTCAAATTATAATAAAGTAGATGTCATGAAAATTTAATTGCCAATATTAGTTTTTTTTATTACAAAAAACCAGATCGTGTCAAAATTTGACCCATTACGCAAGTACAATCAAATTTAATAACATACATTTAGTCAGATATTACTGTAGACATACTGTTAGTCGGTCAATAACATGTCAAATCAATGTATAATTAAGCAAACTTAACCAATTCAAAATTAAATTTATAATATTATTTGTTATTTTTGCACAACAAATTATATTATGTCAAAATTAAATTAATTACGCAAGTCTAAATAAGTAGATGCGAATATAATGCCTACTACGCATTATATAGGAAGTCAGCTTTAATCAAATTGGTGGTATTATGGTGATTAAAAAAGCTCAGAGGAGTTACTAAATTTGATAATGTGTCTGCGTATAAAATATCACCAATAATAATAAGTCTAATTTTATCCTATCCATAGTTTATAAATAATAAATTCTCCCACAGATTAAACACATTTTTTAAGAGCATATTTTCAGAAGCTAATTAGTTGTCTAAAGGTGTATAATAATAATAATAATGTAGGAATTTTTTTCACACAGCATCATCTAGTTCTAAAGTAAGTAGAGCTTGTGTTATGGGAACTACATGACTGATATATTACATATATAATTTTTTTTGTAAATATTTACATATACATAGAAAACACCGAGATCCCGAGACAAATATTTGCAGATACAAACATTTGTCCAGATACAAACATGTGTGGGAATCGAACCCGCAACCTTCTGCGTGTCAGGCGGGACTTCGCCCACTGAAGTTGTATAGATTACACAGAGGTTGTATAGATGAACATACCATTATATAGGGAAAAAATAATCAGATTTAGCTTTTTTATCTTTCTAAATTGCCATAAATGGTCCAATATTGTTTTGACACTTACATCAGAAGCCAAACCGTTGATACGGAGTACCGTTTAAGGTGCATTGTTGCCTCGTCAATACTCATATTTTAGTTTTCTAAGACTCCATAGTTGCAAATATTTATTACATTAATATAGTGTTTTGCATTTGCAATTGGGAGTAATAAAAAATACACGTTATAACTGTTTAAAAAAAAGAATACTAAGACTTTAAATTTAGAATTAAAACCGCAGATTTTTCAGTTCAAAGTACGGTAAAAAAAGACCAGTACGGCAGAATGTCAATTTTTATAAGTAAATACATTGCATTGAGGAAGAATTATTTAGTTTTGCGCAGGGCGGAAACGTGGAAGGTTGGACGTCAATTGTAGTACAAGTATTTACTAAAAAAAGCTGATACAAAAACTTATTCATGTCTCCATTTGTTTTTTTAATGTCGTGCTAATGTTTGCCTTCCTTTACTTTCTTTTTTCTTTCTTTATTTCTCCTGCAGCATCTTTAGTCTCAACTTAAAGTTAAGACAACGTTAATTGAATCAAATTAAAAATTTACAGTATATGTCAAGGTGTCTGAATGTTTCGACTTAAAGTGTAAAGTACAAGTACTTTACAAAACATGTTTTTAGATCTTTTTGACTAACTACGCGTTCCAATTAAAACCGTATACGGAACTGTCAAAGTATTGTCATTATTTCAAGGAAAAACTAGACGATATAAATAGACATAACTTTCATATTTAAAATCTTAAAACAGTTATTCCCTGATTATTTTAATGGAATACAATATAGTTGATAACCTCGGTAGCCGGCTGAGACGCAGGAGTTGCGGGTTCAATACCCGAACATGCAAATCTGCAGATGTTTCGGACCTGGGCATTGTGGTACCACGGTACTCGTAGTTCCTGATACCTACGACACAGGGACTCGTAACAAGACTATGTACTTGACTTTTGGGTGTATATAATCATATAGTTTATTTGACACAAAACAAAGTAGAGTAAATACTTAGGTACACAATAATATAGTCACTTCAAAGATAACAGAAAGGTGAGATCAATTATGAAGCACAATATTATGAAGATTTTTGTGCTAATTAGTCCTAATGTGCCGTGTGGGCCAAACAGGCCGCCATAGCTTAGTGCTGCTCGGAACCTTAAAATAAAAAACAAACACGCTCACGACTATATTCGTCATGATAGACATTATACGTAGATATTTTAGGATACTAAGTATGGGGTGTTCAAAGGCACGTTCAAACATTACATTTGGCACATGCCCGCGTTTTGCAAGCAGTTAGCATTCCACGTGACAGATTGCAAGCTCATCACCGCTTATTGAAACTGTAACTGATTGCACATGCCTTCGAATTTGGTTCTAGGACACGCCAGTTACCTCACGATGTTTTCTTCGTTTTGGGCACGTGTTAATGCGCACATACAAATGTAAAGTCTCTTGAAACTACGTAATCTGTAAAGCTGGTGATCAGAGATATGGGAAGTGAGCTTGGGACGGTCATGATTACGTCGGGGACTGCAGTGACGCATGAGACTTTCTTTTAGAGAATTGTTTCAGATTATAGCTTAGTGGACTTCGAAACGAGTTCCTTAGCCATTATATACGGTCAGAAATTTGATCGTGGATTGTAACAAATTAAATTTCGATATTGTTTATTAGTGAGACGCAGAAATAATAAACATTTATTTATAACGCTGGAGAAGCCCCCCCCCCCCCCACACAACAACCAATAAACCGTTGACATCTTTAAGGCAAAAGGCGAGTCGATGGATGAAAGCAAACCGGCTCAAATAATTACGTTATGTCGAGATTTTTACATTTGGGCTTCTTGAGATCCTCAGCTTCAGAGTGAAAAATGTCCAGCATTATTATTATTCTGATTTCCATCACCGATTCCTTCGAAATCGTCCCTAGTGATTAAACTTTATCCAAAAATCATCCACATAGAAATCGATTGATCAATCGATCAGTCCAATAAGGATTTTCGTATATAAATGCTGGTAGAAAAACGTACAAACATACAGCCTCTACGCATTTACTTACGTCGCAGGTAAAAATATTGTTAATCTTATAATGTATATATTTGATGAGAAATGAACATTATTTAAAACACACATAAAATATAAAAACGTTAATACCATTCGTTGAACCGACTCGTGAATTTTTCACTGCAAAAGCATTCAAGAGTAAAAATATTTACGCTTTTTCGAAATGCAGAAATCAAGTAACAAGGAATCGGTTTTAGCGAAGAGAAGCGTTAGGGCCCGAGCTGTTGAATAAAGCGGAGAGCTTCAGTAATAATGCTTACCTTTCTCAAGTATGAGCTGGAAACTCAAGCGGAGCATTGGCTGCGATTCAGAGTGTAATTAGAGCCACTATTTTAAGAATTGTGTTTTAATTGGAAGAAACTGTTAAAGAAAATACTTGCTTTCTTCCTATTTTTCAAGTTTTTATAATTTAATTGGCTTCTGACTTTTAGTTTTTGATATTTATCTATTGGTCCTATAAATATTGGGTATCGCACGTCCATTAAAAAAAAACAAATAAAAAGACTTATCCCCATGATGGAGATCCTAAGATCCTTGCTCTGTACGCAGATCTTAGAAAGTACTCAGATGTAATGAGAGGATGTAATCAGAGAAACGTTCATACATGATATATATTTATAGTCCGTGTAACAAAATTGCATTCATCATATCGAATAAAAATGGACTAAGACCAAATAAAAACCAACTAGTCCACATCTACCCAAATAATGTAACAGATTGAAATCTATCAATCACGCTTTTTGCTAGTTTAAATAAAAATCGAAACATGTTTCTGTTTTCTGTAAAAGCTAAGTACATTTGAGGCTGCCCCTGTGTTTTTTTTCTTTTGTAAGAGATTGCGCTAAGTGATCCCATTTCGATATTAAACCATTTGCCGAAGGCCGGTGCTGGCTACGTATTTCATTTTACTGAGTGTCCGACGTGAGTTTTGGAGACTTGCTTTTTGTCGAAATTATTTTCCAATCTTTATATCATATCTACTGTCAGTTAGCTGTCTCTTTTTATCGCTGAAAATACGGAAAACACTTCTGCTGTAATAAATATGTAAACATATGATTTTAAAATGACATGATTTTAAATGTTATAAATTCTGTTTTGAATTCAGACACCTCTAATTATAAATTTATAATTAGAGATGTCTGAAATTCAAAACAGAATTAAACAGGGTTTAGTGGGCAGTTTTGGTTTAAATTTCGCATTATAAAACTTGAAATTACCTTATACCTACCCACGCAGTGTTGGGTCGTGGATTTACCACGATTTACACAAATCTTGCCATTACTATAGACCCCAAACCTTAATCCTAGCAAAAACGAGCCTCATACATTTGCATAACTGTGTAGTGCCAATAAAAAATAGGGAGTGTTGGAAATACCTACAGCAACGTTTTTCATTATTTTCTTACCAAATTTTGTAATACAATACAAAATGATCTGATATTCACCATCAGTGGAATAAGCACGTAAGCCTTTTTACAAGCTTTTAATTTACTTGCCCTTTTAGTTAGTATGTATGGGTCAAATTTTGTAACCGAATTTTTAACCAGTTTTCCCCAACCGATTGAGCTGACATGGCGGACTCCCAAAGATGTCGGACCAATTATTTTTTATGCACTCCTACGATATAGATATCAAATGAAAGGGTATGCTGAGATAAACACGAAAACGCTTCTTTTTGAAAGGTCTTTCATTATTTTAATTTTTTACTTTCCGTAAAAACCTTAAAAGTCAAGTCATATGAAATCATAAATATTTTAATTGATTGTCAAAATAACAATCTACACAACGTGAAATTTCTTTTTAAGTTGACATAAAAACTTCACAGGCCGAACATGAGAACGAAATGATAGTGCGTAGAACTAGCATAGGTGAGTTTAGCGGTAAGAAATAAGTGTACGACGCATTTTTTTTTTTGGTTTCAGTCAAAAGTCGTTAACAATTGGCTACGCGCGCACCACTAACTTTTTTCGAGTATTTTGCTTGTACAAAGACACATTCATGCGCTAACTAGCCTCCATTTAACTATTCTGTGATTTTTTTAATTCATTTTCATTACTCTCGGCAAAATACTATACAGCTATGTAGGTTAATATGTAGGTCTAGACATCATTTACTGTACTTTTAAGGGGTTAGTGGTATGACCGCTAATTTATATCTAACACTGTATAAGTATGTACATACTGCTCTTGCTTTCTGCTGAAGCGGTTACGAATTCAATCTGTGCATTATCACATCACATCTTTGCTAGTTTATAAAATAAAAGTGTTCTGGTTTTTAAAGTAATAAGTATACAGCGAACGTCAAAAAATTGTCATTTATGAAAGAAACACGGATTTTCGGTGCTCCCGCCGTTTTTGTGGTTAGTAAAAGTCTCATTTTGTCAGCCAATATTTTTCATACACCTCGGTAAAAGGTAAAATGGCATACAAAAATAATCAACCCAAATCTGAATTCTGTTGAAAAAGGCACTACTAGCGGTAGGCTACAAAGCTACCTACTATTGACAGACTGTAAATAAAACAGAGTATTCCATGTAAAGCAACTACCAATTGTTTTGGCCAGCATACAACTTCTAACATACACTCTATTTTAAGAAAATGTTTAAGCCCCAATTTTTTTTTGGTCATAGGTATTTATTTCAGTACAGCTATGGTCTGGTCTATATAGCATTTGCTTAAGGGCGTTTTTCTACGGCAACTGATAATGGAAACTGGCTTGTTTGTTGATCTATGCATTTGAAAGACAGTTAATCTACGCTACCTTCAACAGCTGACAGCTAACAATGGATGAGTTCATTTAGGATGGGTTCCAATTACAGACGTAAAAGGAATGATGTCTCGTTTTTCTATGAAAATTGTAAAAACTTCGATGTTTTTTCGAGGAAAAACGAATCGTTGGTAAATGGAACCCTAGCTTAGCTTATAAACACCGATACCAAATCCCGACGTTCCGAAAATGTCACTAATATCGTTTTGATAGTGCCTAATGCGAGAGCGTGTCCAACGAGGCCATGTGGGCAGTCGGTCATTCAAATACGTATATGACTTGTTCGTTATAGCGATCGGTTTTAGTGAACCAACGCGTCAAAGGTTTTTAAGAACGCCTTATTTTTCAATCTTTGTTATTTTTTGACCACTTGTAAAATTAATAAACTTCCACCTAAACATCCGCGGCCGAGAAATTTAATTTATATTTTTATTTTCCTTTAAGTCATTGGTAATATAAATTAATTGCTAACAGTACTATAGTTTGCTTTATTAAAGGTAAAGTTTGATGTCGAGATGTACAGAAGACAAATTTATAGAGAAAATACTTTTTAAAATTTATGAATTTCTTCCACGCAATGAAATTTTAAATATTTATATTCAATTTCTAGTTAAGTACTCAAATAAAATATTTGAATGCAAGACTTTTGGGAACAAAAAAATTGGCAGTTATGAAACTGCATAAACTAATGACACTAATGACGTGCTCTTTTCCTAACAAGAAAACCTCACTTTGAATTGATGCAATGTTAACAAGAAAGTTGGACGAGTGCAGGAAGTGCGACACGCCGGAATATTAGTATTTATTTTATGATTTCATTTTCTTGCGTTTATTTGCTCGTCTGTCCTCTGTTGTAGCAGCATTCGAATTGAAACTTGGAAGTTATTTCGAGAACTTCCCTCGCAATACAACTCTCTGTTTCTTCACTCATTAAGTTCATTAACAAAACTCAGCGTATTTTTGATGCTCACAGTTCGCTTTTAATATTTTCTATTGGTATAATTTCAGTCCGTGTACACTCGTCGTCTGTGTAAGCGGAAATATTCCAGAAACTCTTTGAATGTCGATGTTTTATGTTTGAGGTAAATAATTTCACTTGTGAAAACTTTGTGCTCTTGATTAACCGGGCTCAATTATGTACTAGTTAAACATTTTCAACAACGCGTTTGTGCAAATTTGAAAAGTTTACAGCAATATCACAAAGGAATCCGTATCTGTAAAGCAAATTATATTTATATTTAATTACAATTGTCTGTTGATGCAGCCGCTATATTTTTTAACAACGTCCTACAGTTTCAATTTTCCAAAGTGCATTATTTAAAACCGCAACGGGAGGAAAGTAAAAACAGTCTTGAAAAATCTTAGACACGTAATACAATGCTGGGATTTAGACTCAAATTTCGAGATTTTAAATATTACAGTACTTCGTCGAACTGCAGTGCGGGCTCTGTAAATTCCATTTAGCTAAATAGCTTTTGTGAGAGATAAGAATCTACCATACAATGCTTGCCTGCTTCGAGCAGGAAACTAAGAAAATTGAAAAGAGAGTCGCCTAGCAAGACTGCTACGTCAATAGTCCGGTTTCAGGGAACCTGAGATTTCGAATTACAAACGTCGTAAAAATTGAATGTCTATAAACCGAGTTTGGATGTTGGGGTAAGTTTTTGCACGACGCAGTGCCCGAGCACGGTTCGGGCAATCTTGGGTTTAATAAGTATATAACGGTCCCGAGATGTACCTGTGAGTAGGGGATTTACATAATCATTACCATATCTGGCGCAGTGGCGCGCGTATTATGCCCGAGAGGTTAATAATGTTATTTTCTCGCCACGTTTTCACGTTGCTATTTCGCGTTATCGAGCCACTTTATCTGCGTCATCATTGTTACTAGCCACTGCCGGAACACCTTTTTCTTAACTTTCTTAATAAGTCTTATGCTTATAGATATTTTGTTTTATATCATAAATACAAAAAAGTCGTTCGTAAGCATTGAAAATTTTGAGATTGTACTCATGGGGATCATTTTGAAACTCTCTACCATGGTTGTCTCACTGAATACTTTTTTTCTTTCTTAGAATTCCCTTTGGCTATAATTTTGAGGAAACTCAAACGTATAGGTCTAAGCGAAAGCATTTGTTTTTTATGATTAACAGGAAAGCCTTTGACCACAATCTCACCTGATGCAAACTGTCAATCAGGTCGATGTAGCACGCTTGTATAGAAGAATCCTATTAAGCTTCGATTCCAAGGTTATATTTATTTGGGTAGACAGCAGCCGGCAACGAGTTCCATCCCGTTACTGTACTGATTATGAAGGTAGACTTTAACTGCTTTGTGGGGAAAGGTAGGACTTCTACCATAAAAAGCGACTCATTACCAAGCGGTAGTCCAATTATGAAATGGGGATATCGAGATCAGTTCGTGAAATGCCTGTGCGCACTCTTCGAAGTGAATTATGTAGAATACCACTAGCCGAGCTACCTTGCAGATTTTCCCCCACTAGTGAAGCTATCAACAATAAGACTTTCAGCTCGTCGCTCTTTTTTACCTTTCACAGTAACAATGACATCATTAATACTAAATTAGATAATGGGGTTGAGACTCTGGGTCCGTGGGGAACCGGTGCCCTTCGCGATTTCAAAATTATTTCAGGGCGACTGGTCGAAGCGACGCGTGACAAGAGAGCTGGCTCTTATCTGGGTCAACGCATTAGCATTGCCATTCAACGTGGCAATGCGGCCCGTATTTTGGGAACGCTTCCGCCTGGTAGTGATCTGGATCAGTTGAGCTATCTATAGATCGTTTGCAACGGTCTTTAGATAATAATTTAGGGATTTTAATAACTAATTTTAATTAATAGCGTGATATTTTTATTTATGTGTATAATAATGTAACTAAATTTAGAAACAGAATTGACTTCGCTTGTATAACAACCAATGTTATAATATGAGTAAATAAATGAAATTTGAAAATGTGAAACTGTAAAATTGTGAAAAAATGTGTATTTATCATTCCAAAGACTGCTTAGCCCTAAAACCTGTTGGTTTCTATGTTTTTTCTTCTACTTCTGTAAGTGACAAACGCGCATTGAAATAAATTATATTCTTGGCACGTTGCCAACTGATAGTGAGTAAGGTCAGATGGAGCGGGACACCTTTCCAAGACCAAATCTTTACATAGCTTGAATAGTTTCTCCTGACTTTTTAACTTGAAAGCAAGGTTTATATTTTATATTTAAACGTGTAGCAAGTTATTTTCCATGGCAAAAAGTAAGTTATTCATAAATAAGATCCCAGAAACATTTTATTTTAATCTTCTTAATAAATATTTTAGGTCAGTAATAGAGAATTAATTTGGACGGGGAATAACATTCCGACCTTATTATTCCGTAGGTTCCGCCGTCTTCAGAATAAATTCTTGGCTGTTTTCTTGAGTACGAGTGAGGCGGTGCTTGTACTTGCACACATGTGCGGAAGTCTGCTCCACTCGCTTTAAGTCTATTTAACTGATCGCAGAGTGCGTTCCTTCAAAAATAGATAAGTGCGCGCTCATGCGTCGCAGCACTTGAAATTACTTTTTGCACGGAGCACTGAATGGAAGAATTGAACCGATAAAATTGCCCGCTGCTCGTAACGAATGTGTCACTTCCAGCTGAAATGTGAGCACGAGTCTTAATTTGTATTGTGCCTATTCATCATATTATTCCAGTGACGTATGTTGCACTGTTTTTGTTGTGCATTGTTGGCCTAGTGGGTGGTATCCCGACTTCTGATCTAGAGATCGTGGATTCGAACCATGGTCATGCACCAATGGGGTTTTCCATTAATTTATGTGCTCATTAATACATGCTTAAAAATGGTGAAGGAAAACATCGTGAGGATACCGGCATGCCCTTGATATTCGAATGCATCTGCCATCCGTTAGTGTTACAATAAGCGACACAATAGGCTTTCAACCTAAATAAATAAATAATAATGCTTGAAATTTTCACACAGCATTTTCTAACCCCAAACTACTTACTTATATTTAAATATATATTTAGTGGAAAATACATTTATTCATACAACTATATACAAAAAATACAGATGTCAGCCCTCTTGTCAAACGTCGCTTCGACAAGTCGCCCTGAAAAAAAATTGAAAACGCGAAGTGCCCGGTTCCCCACGGACCCAGAGTCTCAACCCCAAAAGGCTCAAATAAGTAAGCTTGTCGAGATTAAATATTTGCGTCTCTTGAGATCCTAGGCCGAATCATAACTTATATATTTTTGTAAATACATACACATTATACATACACCCGGAGCCGAGACAAATATATGCAGATCATACAAACATATTTCCCGCGACGGGAATTCAACCTCCTGCATATCAGGCGGACCTTCGCCATTACCATTAATACCATTTCAAGTAGTTCAATTTAAAAGTTATGTCAATGTCTTAAATTCTTCACAGAATTCCTTGTTTATAAGGGGCATCTCGTTATATTTAGAATTTCATTAAATTTACAAGTTATTGCGTGATTCAGCAAAACATCAGGTACTACGCAAAATAATCCAAGGGCAGATGGAAAAATAGAAATAAGGAACTCACCGTAGTCACATTCTCGCGATGTCAGCAATGCGTAATCGCTGATTTGATTTAGTATAAAGAACAAGTAGGCTGGCGAACTTACGCAATAACCAATAAATCTAAACTTCGAAAGAAACTAATTCTGTTACTATGCTTATGCGATATTTATGTCTCGAGAGAGAGAGTGGAGATAACTACTCTCGTAATCCGCTGAACTTGCGACACGAATTTGTAGGTTTATTTTATTTGCCGTGTAAGAAAATGATAGACGAGCGTAAAATCGACTATGGGTGGACAAAAATGTGGGAGATGTGAAGAAATTTCCTGCGCATATTCGATATTTTAGGAGTCAACATTGAAAAGGAATAGAAAATACTTTATTCGGGAAGATAAAACACTTAATAATTATTTTTTTGGTTAATGCTAATTAATATTTTTCAGCTTACTTTAATTGATAAAGTTTATAAATACTATCATTATTTACAGTCGCATTTTTTTTAAATACAATAACTTTCATTGTATCACACCTTTTGTCATTTAATCGTTTTAATAACTGGGTCGTCTACTTTGATCAGGCTTTTAAATTACATAAACATCTAAGAATACGAGGGGTTCTCATTGCTGATAAAGGAATTATCCGAAATGACGTCATCTATCTTTTGAATGTTCACCTTTTCGTAGCCTTTCGTTTGAGTGTGCTACGTTTTTTTATATTTTTTTTGGTAACCTTGACGTAACCTCAGTGTTATCTTTAAAAATACAAGTTCATCTTCTTGTATTTTTATTAGATAAAAAATACACTCTAAATTTAAGCTTCTCGACTCAACGGTAAACTTATCCTAAGCAGAAACAAAGACTTGGCACATAAATCTAATCATCGGTTTGTAATAATTCAAATTCGGTTTCCTTCGATAACTTAGTTTATTTAACCGCTTACCGATTTTGCGTTAGTTATGATAATTGTGTTGGTTCACGGCATAATCCCATCCATATTGAAGAGGTCTAATTACTATTCTGTCATCTATCGCACCTGATTTCCAGATGCAAACTGACTGATAGGTTAAAGCGTGATCATTATTGCCCATTAATGTATTATTATGATTATTGATTCTGCTAGATTTCCGCAGTGCATTAATTTAATTAAATAAATAAATAATTTTGGTCATTTTTCACACAGCATCATCTAGCCCAAAACTAAGCAGAGCTTGTATTATGGGAACTACATGACTGATATATACTTATATACGTTTTTTTGTAAATGCATACATATTATACATAGAAAACACCCAGATCCGCGGCGGGAATCGAACCCGCAACATTCTGCGTCTCAGGCGGGCCTTCGCACACTACGCCACAGAGATTAATTAGATCTTGCTGCAGGTGGCTTCACGAGATATTTTCTTCTCCTTACATGTAAAATGCGAAATGAGCTGCCTTGTGATGTGATTTTTGAAATAATAGCACCCGCTTAAAAATATATTATAAATAGCCCACTAGGCCCGCACCAGTAATGCCCCTGGTGCCAAATGGCAATTGTCGATGGTAAAAGCTTTCATTAGTTAGGACGCACGCCTGTTTGCCTCGATGTAACATAAAACAGGTGGAAGAAAATGGACTAAGCTACATTTTGGCATCCATCAATAATATTATGACTGATGGATACCAAAATGTAATTAACAAACTAGCTTTTCATAAAACTACATCTTCACAAAGTTCAAAGATATTGTCTTTGAACTCTCAGTAGGTGGTTATTTTTCTTATTAACAACAAAAGGTTCCAGTTTAGTAAAGTTACTTAATAAGTCGGCTGGGCTTCTGAAAAATCTTTACAATAATTTTTATAGTTTTATTGTACAATATGTTACAATAAAATAGTGAACAAGAACATGCTGAGCTGAACGCCAATTCACCACAACACAAAACCATACCTACCTTATTTTACTTTTTATCTTTGTCCTCGTGTTATTTTCTTAACTTAATTCTTAATTTAACTTATATACTTTGATGTATTTCCTTGTTTACCAAATTAGCTGTTCCATCACTCTCATTGGAACTCTCGATCTTTGTAACAGAGAAGGGCGTTGGTGTCTGCGACACAGGTTTTAAACTTCTGCAGTATCTTGTATGCCATCGTTTCTGTTCCTCAATAAATAAATTTTGATTATTATTGAATATATTTGATTATATCTGTGGTGGTTCAAATAAATGGCTATCGATCTAGCTATCTAACTTTGTAATTATATAACACTTTTTAATATATATGCCAATGCATATTATGTATTCCCGCTATGCTCAAGATGTCACCATCGTCATCGATGGCAACGTGGTAATTAATACTACATGTAGCGTTGGAATGTTTTATATATAAATTAAAATAGCCAAGGCAAATGACGGTCATTAAAGAAATCCTACTACTATTATAAATGCGAAAGTTTGACATCAGAATAACACATAGGCTACTTTTTATCCGGGTACCACTCGGGCGAACCCGTGTACATAGGCTAGTTGTCAATAAAAGCAAGATTTTATATTCTCAAATATCTAAATCTAACCCCAGAAGCATTCCACATCATTTGAGCACAAGGGACTATGACCATGTTAAGACCATGTGTAGATGTAACCTAGCGTGTATAGCAACACTAACACCTAAAGTGTCACAGCTTAATTTGTACCAATATTTGTTGTTCACACGGTGCATCCTGGTTGTAGTTAAACCGCATAAAGCATTAACTGATTACCAGCGCAATCCATCTTCTGATGCGTCCAACGGGGCTCCACCCAACGTCTTTTGTGCCACGTTCGGTGTGGTTTAGTGAGAGCTGCCCACAATATGTTTGTAATAATAAACGAAGTTTTATTATCTTATGGGTTAATATAAAATCTCTACCTTGGTGAGAATGGAAGAATTTCAGGAACTACAGTACAAATTGTTCTTGAATCATGGCACTTTTGAATTATGATGTGATGAGCAGTTCTGAATTTGCTATATAGGGGTGTCATATGTATAGTAATCCGAAATGGGGTGATGCTGCCCCTGAAAATCTTCTTGGACACTCAGTAGCAATACATTCATAAAAAGTTAAAAACCCGTCAAAAAACATTAACAAAAATCTATGTTATGGGTAGAATTGAAACGTGGTTTGTTGTTTTTATTTAGGCTATATTACGATCAAGTTCTTTACTATTCTGCTGATGGTTCAGTTGAGATTTTTTCCACCTAATTCGGTTTGTAACCTCGAACATATTTGACATAAGATCATATGAACCTACCAGAAACGTATCATATTTTCAATTGAATTGTGTTTGAATATTATTTTTTGGCTTGAGACTAAAAAACATACAGATGATTTTCAAATGCTTGAAACCTTTTCTTATTCTAAATACCTTCATTTGCAAGTTAGCAAGACTATTCTAACTTGTCAGCATACACCCGCTAAACTATTAACTGGAACATACTAAACGCCCCCAATAGGTACTACGTAAGCGATAACGACCGCGATAGTTATTTTGCAGCGGAAGATAGGTGTTCCTGTAATAACCCCAACGTGAGTTTAATTTGAACTACGCTACGTTTGTTCATTAGACGGTGTTGATGTATCGACTCTGTCGGTGAACGTTTCTGCCTATAATCTAGTACTTAGTCAAAAATAACTACATCAAAAAGATATGACCGTATATGATACAATATGTATACATTATGGATACAACTAGCATTAGAAAATGAATATTTTGAATCTTCGATTTTTTGTTGTTATCTACTCTTGCTGGGCACCCTTAGCATGAGTTTTCAAATCCATCTCAAATGTAAAATCGTTCAAATTAGTCTAAAATACGATGGAAGAATTAAATTGTAAGGATGCAGGCAAGTCGGTGGATGAAGGTGACCCAATAACGTTCGTCTTGGCACTAGGGGGCCAAAGTCCAGCAATGGAATTTTACAGATGATGATATATCAAGGTCAAAACCTCTGACCTTTCAAAAGGTTCTGAGGTTACCTTTGCAAAAGCAGTCAATTATAGAGCACCAGAAACACGTGATATATTGACCTTAAAAGGTATATACGAGAAGAATTAGTGGTCAAATATGGTGTCGGACTTTTAGATTCAAAAGCGTCTTACATGGCTTGGTGACCGGAGAGGGCTGAGTTACTCGTGTTGTTGTTTAAGTTCAGTGAAGAGGTTTCATTGGCCAGCAGTACGTTTGAACAACTCGATTTTTATCTGGCTTTTCATATGTTTTGTAAGGTTATTTTAATACAACATAAATGTTATAACATGCGATTGCTTTCGATTGTCATTTTGATGTGGTTGAACGAATTACTTACGTTCAATTTTTCTACTCTCATTTAAAGCGTAAAACTTGATGAGATGGAAATCTGAATTCCTCGTTATATAATATATTTACAAGACAGAACGATCGTTTTAATGTATTCCAAATGTGTACATAGGAGTACACTCACAATAAATCAAAGAACAAAAGGTCCATTCATGCGGATACTGATCGGTATATCGTCATCCCGTGCATTTTTGCTTAATGTTACGTTCCTACGTGTGTTTCAAGATTTTTTTTCTTATTTTAATGTCAAATTATCATCGTACTCCCCACTTTATAACGTTCTTCAACAGTCGTATGCCGAGCATACATTTGCAACTCCATTATTTATCCCCTTAGACGACACAGTAAGCCAGAATTGCGTTGTTTAGATAGAATATGTTAAACACGCACACAGCGGCTTTTGTTGTCGAAAGACGTATCTGGAACGATGATTTCGTTACGCGCCAATGAACACATTTTTTTCATTCCACAAAATCAAGAGTATAAGAGCATTAAAATCTCCTGCCATTTCGCATTTTCGTTTGTGGAGAGTTTGTAGAAATATACCGTTGATGGTTTCTGATAAAAATGTTTTTCTCATCTTTTACTATAATGAGCTGTGGAGGCTGTAAATTGAAATTTATTTTCTCCCAAGAACGTGTTAATACTCACACAATACATACATAAATATTTATTACTTATTAAAGTCAGAGGCAATCAATTATACATGTTTTACGAGGTATTAAAATGATATTTATTACAGTACCTACCAAGTGCGTGAGTACTAGGGCCTCATAGATCGAAAGAAGTCTTCAATATGACTTTAATGACGTGATTATACGTCTTGATATCAAGCGGGGTAAAGAACAAGCGATCTAAGAGCGTACTATAAAAGTTCACGAGAAGTTTTCTTATATTTTTATAGAATGACTGGTATTTATCGAACTTTTCCAACGCGCAAATTATAAGTAAGGAACACAAATAATAGTTGACGTAGGGCTCGGGGCGGCAGGATGCGGGCGGGAGAGGGAAAAGGGAAGTGCGGGGTAGGGAAGGTGTAATCAGCCCGGACAGTAATTCGGGAGCGTTAAGGGTGTGATCGGTTAGCGCAGACAAGGGTACCACCACTAGCATCCTCAGAGAGAAGAAATACTTTAGTTCAACATTTCCGATGTGGTTTTGTTTTGTATCTCTTCGGGATTAGGGCATTTCTCAATAAACATGCGACCGCGGCGGGCAGCTGCTTTCGCTTAGTTTGCGAGACGTCTCGAGAGAAATTAATGTAATGTGGAATATAAGTTAGGGCATCGTAATAAGATTGGCTTCGATTTTTCTGTTTCGCCTTTTATTCCGTTTGGACAAACGAATCAGTTCCAAATAGTTTGTTATTCATTTATGTGATATTCTTCACGTAACATTTATAATTCATCACATTATTGATTTCTGTGATACTCTCGTCTCATTTTACATGAAGTACCTAATTAAATTTGATTACTAATAATTTCAACTCCACAAAATCAACTCTCATTTCAACTCTCAATGTGTAGTCAGAATTCAAAGATTTCGCATTGAAAACTATTGACTCCGTCTCATCCCCCAATCAGACAAATTGCTTACAAAACCAACTAGTAGCAGAACTCAAACCCAATTAAGTTCGCTTTGAATCTTTCGAACGCACGGAGATATCTCGGTCTACGCAGGACTCGAGATAAGGACACGGCTACAAGTACATGGCCGACCATTTGAGGGCTCTTCAGTGTACTCGAAAGTCGGTACACTTCGGGTATCTTTGCACCTTAATTACACCCGGCTCTCGTAAGTAGACACGTATCTCTATCGACGCATTCGAAAAGAAAAGAAAAGGAGGATAATTTGAAAATCGAGACTTTTCAAGACGAGAATCTCTCCTACAAAGGATTTTAGTATTTTTCCATTAGAATTCACGATCTGAGAAGTTGATAACTTTGATGTATTATTTTTTGGCAGAACAGGTACAGCCCAGATTTTTCGCGCATTTCTTTTATCTGTGTTTCTTGTTCAAATATTATTTTTGGAGATTGTGAACAATTAAGTTTAAAGTGTATTTAAATAAATTAGAAAAAATCTTATCGCCTCGAGTTCCCACGGGAGTGAGAGGGTAAGCCTTATTAACTTTGTAATTGAATAATTATGAAGGAAATTCTCATTAGCCGAGAGTTGTGGTTAAAAACGAAATTCGTTATCGCGAATAATGGCGTTTGAAATTAAGTAAGTAAACTGTACTTAAAAATCACTAAGTTATTAAAGGTTCCGCAAATTATTACTTTTATAAGGTTTCGCAGCTAAGTTAAGGTCTATTATTCACACTTATTAGATAAGAAAGTCTCGATTCTCAATTGATATTGAGCATTCATGATAAAAACATGTTTTTTAGTTTTTTGTGAAATCAACATTATAAAATATGTTTTTTTTTTTATAATATACTCAGGAAGCTTTTAATAACTCTACTCAGAATAAGCACCCAACAGACGCATACATAGTCCTGACTCCACACTAGGATTCCTTGTGTCGTTTCCTCTAATACCATTATAGTGAAATTTTGAATGTTTGTTACTAATAATCTTCGTAGCCGCTTTGGTTTAGGACAGGTACAGTTGGTGACCTAGAATAACACATAAGCTACATTATATACTCAATACATTTATTACTTTTACGTGGTAAAGATGGTATTTATGTGTAGGTATGATGATTTTATCTCATATAAGCTCTGTCTAAGGGTACAATAGATAGGTAGACCATCCGAGAATCCAGGTACCACGTGAGCGAAGCCGTGTGCAGAGGCTAATCATACATAAGTAACATGATACAGAACAGTAAGTCCGCCACTCAATTTTTATGCAACGTAATAGCACTAACGGAACCTGGTCGAAGTCTCCTAGCTAAGTAGGTAATATTCGGCTTTACTCGCTCGCGAAGAAGCCTTGCAAAGCCTGTCTTATCTGCCAACTTTTACATTATCTCCCAAACTCTTCCATAAATTCGAAACCCCGAACTCTACTTACGCTTATCAAGTCAAAAACTAGCTAAGCGTGTATTTATTTGTTTCTATTTTCTGCCTGATTGAGTCTACAACTTGTACGGAAGAGACCAGCCTACCTCGCGAAAGTTCTTCGCCTCTGATTCGAAATCAGTTAATGCAAAAGTTTATTTTTATAAGTAAGATTACACGGGAGTTTGGATAGAACTTTGTAGAAGCAGCTTTCTTTCAGAAATCCTACGAAGTATGGAATACGATGCTCGGGACTGGTTCGAGGATTAATACTGAATTTAAAATGATTTCGGAACTTTTTCCTGTTTTGGATGTCCACAAACTTTGTGAGCGTTGTATATCAATGGTTAACTTTAACTTGACGTGAAGTTTAACAAGATTTTTGTTACCTTTTTGTTTGTGGAGAAACTCATAATATTTTCTTCTTGGACTTATTTCCCTTAATTTTTTTGTTTCATTTTTAACACTCTTATTAATTAACACGCTTATATTATCTTCACTTGTAACTCACTAACAAACAATGTAATTAATCTTGAAAGTCAATTTAAACCCACTTCTAACTGTCGTATTGAAATGAAACTTTTTATGTATACGTGGTTCAGACGACAATACCTTAGGTATCTTAGAGCTAATCTGATGATGGAGCCAGTTGGTGGATGGTGTACTCGGTGGCTTCTAGTAAAATCCTCGCTACTAGTAAATTTCTCGAGTTTTGCTCATACTATTCGTTTTGACGAGTCCATTAGATTGGGTAACGAAGGTCTAATGGCCAGGAGGTGGATAGTGGAATTATTTTTTATAACTTTTAGTAAGTGATAAAAGCTTGTTTTTTGTTTTTTGTTTTTTTTTAAACTAGACGTTTTATTAATGATTATTTTTTAATTTCTGATGACACATGATTTTTGTTTTGATCCCGACAAAAAACTTGGTTTAAACGTATTGGTTTCTAAATCAAAAACCACCTAGTAGGGACATTCATGTCATTTTTCTGGTTTCGAATACTTTATTGTTGTCTATTTGACAAAAAACGGATTAGTTTCTGTATCACAAAAGTCACCATCACCATTGTGTTTTTATAGTAGTCTAGGTACAAAATAAAACATTTTAAAGCCTAAAATTTGCGCCCCAGCCAGTTCAAACCGTAGCAACATAATCGTGCGTCCGCCCGCCATCTGCCGGATGTTTTACAATGTTTATGAGTGCCATCGGGAAGCCCACATAAATTCAGACGATTGGACATGTTGGCGATAACGCCCGCTGGTTTAACTAAATTAACCCGTAATTGTTTACAAGTGCCTCATGCATAGACTGTGACATTTTTGTGGGCTTTTGAATATGTGACAGAATTTATATATAGTTAGGCTGAGTTAGTACGAGTATTTTTATAAAAACACATAATTTTTTAAATTGTATTCGGAAAAAAAATACATGAGAAAACTTTTCTAGTATAAGACTGAATGCCTCCCCCCACACGAAGTCCCCGCGGAAAGCGCATTAAGTCTCGTCCCTTGTCTTGCCTCATGTAATCGTTAATATTTTTAATGAATGCGAGTTCGTATTTTTTTGCTTCTTTGCACAGCTTATTACTGTAATAATAATAATAATAATGCTGGACATTTTTCACACAGCATCATCTAGCCCCAAAGTAAGCAGAGCTTGTGTTATGGGAACTACATGACTGATATACTACTTATATACTTGTTTTTGTATATATATACAAATTATACATAGAAGACTGAAAGTATTTTATGCACCAGCAATTGTTGATAATGCATACAATTACTTACATGAATTCATTCATTGGTATAACTTTGTCTCTGATTTTACTTCATAATTTAAATCTACCAGTTACATTTAATTCTCAAGCCATCAAATAAAACTGAGTTAAGCAATGTAAAGGCAAAGTAATTTTTGCACGACATTCGCTCCGTCATAATACGCCATTAACGCCTCGAGACCTCTAATTCCCTTTTAAAAGCCTGCACTCCACTCAAAGTCAGCCTTAATTTAGTCTTAGTCAGCAATACTCACTAAAATCTAATTTGTCAAGTACTGCGACCACTAATAGTAGCGGATTGGGATTTTTATGGTCGCAGAGTTGACTATCGAGCGCAATAAACGGATCGTAAATATTATAAAGTTATACAAAATTAAAGTGGAAGGTTTTATATCCGGTGAGGTGATGTAAATGTATTTTTTTATACGTTTTGATGTCCGTAAAATTTAACGTTTCTTGTTTAGTAGCTTCCGTTTTTATAAAGGGTATTATAAAACGACTCCTGAAACTGTATAACATCGTTAAAACAGCAATTGTAGATCATATCGAATCGAAAACGCAAGAAGAAGAGTACGTAATGACTTTTGAAATTTATAATGTTCAAAATATAACATATGAAGGGAAAATGTACAACCTGTATAGTATATATATATCAAGTCTAATATGTGATAATATAACTAGCTGTAATCTATCAGATATATAACATATAGTTGGTATATAACACGAAAAAACCTTAGCTAAGCAAAACTACAAATACTACCACAGGTAAAAAGCTCAACAAAAGGCTATTTTCGATCACGGTAATCGTTTCCTGTTTAACCACCTACAGTCCTACAAGTGGGTCGCTATTACTAACGATTTGTTTTCATAGGCCGTCAGCGGCAGGAAGGTTGTACGCCTGTCTCGGGTCCTCACGCACCACTGCACCGGACCTACGGGTATTTGTGGGTGAAGCGAAAGCGATCCGCTCTCCTCTGAACAGAGAAGCGTTTTCCGTCTTTTTTAAAAAAAATAGAATTTTCCCGCCTATTATGCCTATTAAATGGATGAGTTTTTCATATGATTTTTATAATAGAACGCGGTACAACGTGATGGTAATTTATAAACTAAGTGTTTTTTTAAACAGAATTTAAATGATAGTGGGCCATAGCACGTAAAAAGATACCACTGTAGTTCGGCCATGACTTGAGAGTTGTACGACATGCAAAATATAAGCCAAACACTCAGACGTAGAGAGAGATGGGATAGGGACGTCTGAGAACATAACCAAAATCTTGTGAGAAAGAGACAAACTCATCGCTGCAGGCAATTTCGGTTTTATTTCGAACCACAGCGATTTTGCTGCTTCGGTTTCGGGGCGGAGCACAGAGGTCTGAGCGCAAACACAGCTTGGAAATTAAAGCGATTAAACGCAAAAGGTGCCACGCGACATTACTGACCCACGTGCATGGTGTAGACGGTTCACGCCACTGACGACCGTAAAGCAATCATGTTCACTCGCCACCGTCCACCGCGATCTCCCACATAAAGGTCGCTTCAAGTAGCTGTGACTGTTTGAAAATACCGCGCCGTGCGCATCGCATTCCCATTAAGTGTGTAGACGTAAGACAAGATATGCCCAGTGGGTGATATCAGACTGTGTATGATGATAATTCCGGTGATAATAGGTATTATGGGTTCTCGAAAGAATAAACTAGTTTTAAGGGTGTGGTAATCATTATTTAATGTCTAGTCCAATGTTGTTGGACATCCGCAGGATATTCATTCAATACCTTCTTATCAGACGACATCTAAAGATCCTAAAATGGAGTGGAGGCAATTTTCTCTTGTGGCTAATACGATTATATTTTTGTTTAAAAAATACTTTTACGACTTGGATTTTCAAAAGCATTCGTGAGAGGAAAAAAAAAGTGACTGTCATTCAATATTTAAAAATCAGCTTTTATTGTCAGCTTTTCTTTTATTATTAATATTGTTAAAAAAAATAGGAAATAGAAAATATAGTTATATTATTTCATAACCTTTATATCATTCAAGTTATCAATAGATAAATAAGGTTTCAAGCGATAATAAGTATCGCTACAAAAAAGCAACACTACAAAGTGAGAAGTACTTACTATAATTAGCTACAGCTATTTAAGCACTTAAGACATACCCTAAGCAAGAGTTAATGGGCTGAAAAGGTGGAGCACAACCTCCTTTGAAATAAATTTAGATGCTCAGCGGAAACGATGATTATGTTATAATTATAGGCATCAGTTTCAGGACGTTTTAAAGCTTCGGCCCTTAAAAAGTCCTTGACCATTACTTTGTCAGCAATTTTAATGTTTTTTTTGTTTTTGTTAACAGGTAAGACAGCGAGATTCCACGCCCGGTAATCATCTCATTGGTAAAGATAAATTATTTTTTTAGGTTTGATTACGTTCACTAATAAAATTTCAATCAAATTAACCAAAAAAATGCCCATTTCATTCATAACTCCATACTAAAACAATCTAGAAACAAAGCAACCTTTAAATAACTTAAACCCTACGATACCTTAGTTCTTCAATAATTTCTCAACTAATTACAAGTTTACAATTGTTACCAAACTAAAACAATGGCTGATTTCTATACAGACATTGTTACAACTCAAATTACTTTCCTAACCAAAACCACAGACGAAATAACAAAAAGTAAGTACAGAAGTTTCACTGCGATGACGAACAGAAATTGATTCTATAGCTAAATATCCTTTGCATGCAAGCGATATTAAATCTTGAAATAATCATATCATTGCTACATTATTTGTCAAAATATCATAAAAATACCGCTGTGACCGCCGCCGATAAGCGATACGATTTGAACAACTCAAATTTCAGGCTTCTGAATATAAAATCGAAGTTCAGCCTGATAAAGCTTATTTTACATTGACAGCGGATTTGATGTGAGACTTGCCCGCTCAAACTATTGATAATACCTTTACAGCAGTAAACGATAACTGAAACGCGGTAAGCCGGGGTTTAGTACAACCAATTTAATTTAAAATATATGAGTAGACGCAATATTGCCCGCTAACATACATTGTAATGCCGTAGATTTCACGAACAAAAGTTGTCGATTAGAGATACTGCACTTGATGGAGTATATTGGCTTTGTAATGTTTGAAAACTAGCATCAGACTATATTATTATTCAATATTTGGCGCAGCGGGTGAATAGCTGGCTGAGACACAGGAAGTGCGGATTCGATTCCCGCTGCGGGTCATATGTTTGCATGTTCTGCAGATATTCGTTCCGGTAACAACCCTCTCACAGCCTCATAAAGTAAATCACACCAAGATAATAGATAAACCTTAACTAAATGAATACATTATGAGTAAACTTAATTTAGCAACAGGATGCATAATTCAGCTAAAACAATATTTCTTAACCCATTTAAATCGAGACGGTGACTACCTTAATACTATTCAGGGAATGACAAAGTCTTCACTCTTTAGAATTATAACATTCATTCTTAAAATGGATTCCAAAGGAGGGAAGCAATTTCATTTGTGAGAACCTGCTCCTGCTTATAATCCGTCCAAGGTAATAACATTTCATATTCGTAATAGAATCATTTTGCGTCTCCCGGAAACTTTATAGTCTCATTTTCATTGGAAGCGTTTAGTACGTATAAACTTGTAGAATATTTGATGCACGGCTGAGAATGGGCCCATATCCGGGACCCCTAAGGCTTGATTCAGACCAAACAAAGTTTATCGAGATACCTTCTAAAACAAGGTAGTTTTTGTGATGGTTACCTCCTGGGCAGATTTAGCAGAGGATTAGCAAACTAAAGTGGCAGTGGGTTGGTGATGATTGTTCGATGAACTGGTTGTAAACGGTTGGATTAAACGAGTTTTGTTAAGCGGAGACCACAGACCAAGTCTTGGCAAAATTAGTGTGGAGAGTCCTGGTTACGTGAACCTAAAAATAAACTTAACTTGAGAAAGTTATCACTTCAAGTTTTATTTTTAAGGTGGTGGGCTGAAAATGGATTTGAAAAGTTAAAGACTGGGCTGAGTTGATGTTTTGGAAAAGGCCTATGTCCAGCTGTGACGAAGATGATGCATTATATAAACTTAGGCAAAGCAAGGTTAAACCTGAACCGCAAAGGTTAAAGAGTTGATTTCCGCTAAAGTATATCTCGCTCAGTCTGACATTTGATAAACGAAAGAGAGAATGAACGCGGACTTATATATTTCCCGATAACTAAGTTCAGAATCTGTTTCGAGTTTTTAAAAAATATTTACGCTTTTAACCGTGTTATTTTGCAATAAACAATTATCATTTTAACAAAATTAATGTTTGCATAATCTGTACATATTTGTTCCGGGTGTGGGTGTTTTGGTACCAAGGTACTTGAAGTTCCTGAATACCCACGATAGTGAGAATCCTAGTGTGGGGTCAGGTGAATGTAAAAATACTTTATTTAACTTCTAATGAAACAGTAGTATATATTACTTATAGAATAAGCAAAAATTGTTTAAATAGGTAGATACAAATAAATATTTTTATGTTGGTTAGGTTTAAAAAAAACCTTCCGGTGTGACTTTTAATCTCGTTAGTCTGAGTCCCACCCTGCTAATCAGCACAGCCGCCTTTGACATACATTTTTCTTTGTCTAAATAATATATTATATGTTGTAGAATGGACGAGAATGATGAACAGACTTTTTAAGGGAAACAAGAGCGTATTGAAGTAATTGCATCTTTTTTGTAAAACTTTGTTTTTTTTTGTCAACCAACGCCTTTTAATCTCAAAATAATTAAATCACATAGAGACACGACTACGTATAACACCTGCAAAGGAATTCTAAGAGATTTGTTAATTAAATTAGCAAAGGTGGTTTTGTCATCATAAAAGTTCCCCTGTATTCAATAGTGTGCGTGAACACACCCTTTTAAAAAGCGTTGTCGTAGCGTTAGCGAAAACTAGCTGTATTTTGTTGGAGGTATGGTTTATTTTCTTTAAGGCTTTAAATGTGATTCCAAGCCGAGCTCCTATTGTGATTATTAGCTTGGATTAGATATTATACCGTATGTTAGTTGTCTTTTGCACGCTCTCGTTTAATTATTTAATTCAATTATTGAGTTTGAGCGGTAATTAATCAATTTTGGTACGAAGATGCCTAAGCGATTAATAAGGTTTTTATATTGGAAAACAGAGAAAGTAATTACCATTTTTTTTCAATTTTTATAAAACATTTATCCGTCCATCATTAAATTAAACGAAACAAACACGCTCACGACTGTTTTCCCAGATAGTTTTTTGAGGATACCAGGAAGTAGTAAGAGGCACTTCCATAACTACGTTTGGCACATGCCCGCGTTTTGAGTATGTTAAAATACCACGTGATACTTTGTTATACGTGATACTGTTCATTGGAATAGTTAATTATGGCACATGCTTTTCGAATTTCCAGGTCTAGGGCATGCCAGTTTTTCGAGTTATAAAATCCATTGGTTCGCTACCGGGTTTCGATCCCACAACCTCCAGATTGGAAGTGAGGTTACCACTCACAAGGCTTTCAGAAAATCGTAGTTATAGCATTTTCAGTAATTGACTAAAAGCTGAATTAGAATTTAATTTTTAACATGTTAAAATATTAAAACCTATGACATGTTTTTCCATTTTTAACGCGCCCTTGTGACTTGTGGCTATGAATCCTGTTTAAAAATCATGCTTGAAGACTTACAACCCTATTAGCCGTTTCGAAGACAAAATAGTAGGATACAAACAAACAAACGCTATTAGGAAACAAATATGCGGGCTACTTGTGACACTGGCATAAACGTTTAATTTGAGCAAGATTTTGAGTGCTGTTCAAAATGTAATAAAGATACAAATAACGTACAAAGAAATTTAATTTGAAGATGCATTAAAAAATGTTGTATTCTTTTCAAACTATAGAACACTAAAATAAGCATCTTTGTCTTTGCCCGTTGTGTGTTTTTGTTAAAACTTCTAAATTTCCAAAATTTCTAAGATTTATAATGGATTGTTGAAATGAGCTTAATCTGCGGAACCATCAATCATACAAGAAAATTAAATATAAATAAATAATGCTGGACATAAATAATGCCGGAAATTTGTCACACAGCATCATTTATGCCCAAAGCATAACAAGCAGAGCTTGTGTTATGGGAACTATATGACTGATATACTACTTATTTACATATTCTTTTTAAATATATACATATTATACGTTAAAAAAACTCAAACCTGAGCCAAACATTTGAAAATCATACAAACATTTGTCCCGCAATGAGAATCGAACCCGCCACCTTCTGCGCAGTGGGTACTGCGCCACAGACGTCGTCAAAATCAGGCCTTGAAAACAAGTTAATTAGAATAAACTCGAAAAGTCAATTATATACATGACAATTAAAATATTCCACAGCGTTTTTAAACATAAAAGGTATTGAGATAAAAAGTACACACTTAATAATGAAAGAAGCGCTCAGCACTGATAAAAGATGTGCAAACGTGTCTGAAAAATAAAGAAGGCACTCACCTGAAACCCAATAAAGTTTACTTAGCGCTTAAGGGCGGTAAATTCGCATTTTTGTCATTGTATATTCTTAGAAGCTGTGAAATTCTAATTTGTTGTGTTATCGAATTCATCGGGGGTGCTCTGTTACTAGTACCTACTCACCTTGCGCTCGCAGGTGAGATGGCGCCACGCTCTCCAACGCAAGATTTATGTAAGGACTTTTGTGTTTGTACGAGTAGTTAAGAGGCGCCGGGCTCATCTACATTCGCTGTTACTCACGCCAGATACCTAACAAAGTAGACCTTTTGTCTATCCACTCACATCCGCTAGTTTTCTTAGTCGTGAAGTAAAAATACGGCTCGTTTAAAAATTCCACGCGTACGTTGAAGTTACTTTTTTGTAATTTCTCGCCATAGACATATCATCTGGCGCGGATGAGTTTTTTCTGGAAGGAAGCCCTTTTGTCTACGCTATGAAAGTCGGAACTGTTGTAAGGAATATCCAACTCGGAGTGCCTGTGCATTGTTTTTGGAAAATCTAAGCTAGACTTTCATGCCGCGCAAGCAACACGTTGCTTGCGACTTAAGTAATGAAATCTACTCAAGTTTTAATTAAAAACTCGTTACGACATTACTGTTAACCAATAAAATAAAATAGCTTTTCTCGTAAAAGGTTTAAGCACTGTAGTTTAATGATTTTATAGGAGGTAATCTCAGTTTGAACGGACAAAGGTAGGGTTACACATAAAATGTTATGAATCACTCGCTCCGCCCGCATCAAGTGGCTGTTTCGAACCAACAAGAGACTATCGTATACAAAGAACAATGTCTTTCTTAAATTAAACGAAACAATCTTATTGGTGTCGTCGGTAGCGGAGTGGATGAATAGTCAACTGCGACGCAGGAATTAAGAGTTCGATTTCCAATGCGGGAGAAATGTTTGCATGTTCTAAAGATATATGTTTTAGGTCTGAGTGCTGTGGTGACGCGTTACACGTTGTTCGTCATACCCGCGATACAGAGAATCCTAGTGTGGGGTCAGGATATGTATTTATCTGTTAGGTGCTTAAATAATTATCGTTATATTGTTTATTTACAAATCTACATAAACCATACTTCAGTCGAAGGCAACTTTTAGGTAGCTTAAGAAGCTAACATCAGTAAAAAGAATTCACTAAATTATATTATTTATAATTTAGTGAATTCTTTTCGTATGCTGTTTGGTGTTAATTCAGTGACATTGCATTCTAAATGTTTATGAATAGGCTTTAGCTTTGCTAATATAACTGCCGTCTGCGCCTTAATAAGTAGGCTCTAAGTTAAGGGTAGGGGTCTAAGTTTTGCTATAGGCGCTTTGTCTCCCGGGATTTCAGCACGGAGACAATATACTCATAGTCTTCATGTTATTGCCACAATTAATCATAACTTTCTTTAGTGAAATTACTCTGGTGGATATACCAGTGGTGCATGAGATCACGAAGGCATGAAATTGGATCGCAAAACCTTGGGATTAAGGCCCATTGCAGGCGAATAGCGTCTAGCTTTGAGTCTAGGATAGAAAGAAAGAAAATACATATATAGACCACATTATCACAATAGATGACAATATACAAAACAAATAAATACAAACAGAACAGGTTTAAATACTACGTAAACATATGAATAAAAAAAAACAAGTAATTTTTTTTTATGCAATTTGCCAATTTTTATTGAAAACATTGTGGTGGTTTTTTTTTGTAAAACTTTAAGCTTCTGGTTTTGGTAAGGTACGCGACGTTAAACAGCTTTTTCGTTGATAATTCCTAATTTTTTTTTTATTTGGCACAATATCTGATTATATTACGTTCCAAAATATTTTTCCTGAAATGAAAATTTTGGAAAGATTACCTTTTTTCAAGAAAATGTATATATTATATGGGCAGCATAACCCTTATCAAGGTTTGTGTACATATTCTGGGTCACTTTGTATTTAGACGTACTTTTTTGTAGAAAAGGCACCAAACACTAGACGCCATTCATCCGTCGCAGCCTTAGCGTCCGCCAATCCTAACAGAGCCAAAGCTGATTTTGAAATTTTTATAAAGTGCTAAGTTATTAATTTCTTAAATTGTAAAGAAGCTTTCGAATTTAAAATTTGACTTTATTACATCTTCTGTTGACTTGTATAAAACTGATAAGTATTTGAGGGCTTGATAAAACTACGGCAGATCAATGAATATGCAAGCCACACAGAAATGGCATCTGGCGCTGACATAGCGTAAAGGTCTGACCATTATATTTAAATTTCATACAAAATACATGGAAATAAGACTTAATATATTGATAAATTGCGCCTTATTTTCATATATTTTGCATTAAATTTGAATGAAACGACAAGATGAGTGGAACGCCGTATCAACATCAGAAGCTATTTTTTTCCTAAATTAAATCATCATATACATATTATGGTGAAGTGTAAGGTCTTCCTGACCTTACACTCCACCATACAGATAATCGACCATGGTACCATAATATCATACCCAGACCCGGAAGAAATATCTGCAGAATAATGTAAGGTTTGTCACGCAGCTGGAATCGAACCCGCACCTCAGCCAGCACACTTGCTTGCCGAGCTACCGAGGTCGTCAAAAGAAAAAAAGCGTATGATAAATAAAAGTAACTTTATATTTTTTAAGAAAATAAAAATTGTAGTTCATAATTATTAGTGATAAAGTACCGTCTCGTAGTAGGAATTAATTATCTGGAAAGGATGCAACGAATTGCTGCAAACACTGAACTAAGGTCAAGTCGCGCCGAGACAAAGTGCTAGCATGGAATTATGATAATAGTTTAAAGAAGTTTAGAAAGCACCAAATTCTCTCCGTAAACGCCTCTACGTCGTAGCGGGTGCTACGACGCTACGCCTCGTAGACGTGTCTTATTTATGACTTGTAATAGTTTAACATAGTTTTCGTAGAAATTAAAACTCAAATTTCTTTATGTTTTCGTCTTGAAAATAACGCTTACTAATATTGTTGATGGAAAAGTTTGAATGCTAAGGATCTCTTTAACAGCTCAACCGATCCAGATAAAATAAAGAAAAATAACAGACCGTGACTTAAATAATACATAGGCTTATTTTTGTTCAGGTATGTGAGCGAAGCCGAAGGCAGAGGCTAGTAAGAATAAACAATAATTACAAATTTGTATTTATCTAATTAGGCCACATTTCTTCTCAAGTCACGGTTCTGCGTCTATCAAACCACAATTCCCACCGTAAACCATAAGTTTATCATCATCTGACCACATAGCTCTCCTTGGTAATCTAAGACCTCAAAATGGTACCACACAGCCTTACATAATCTGCTGTCTTTATGCATTTTAAAACAAAAAAAAAATAACAATATTTCAGCATTTTATAAAAACCCCTACACCTGAAGTTACTTTAGACTGTAAATTCAATAACGATTATATTTTATTTTATCGAACAACGTCAAAAAGCACTTACCCAAAATCCGTCAGTTTGTACCTTCATTTCTCGTGCAAAGTCGCCGTACAGTCCAGTGCAATTAATTGGGATTAGTGAGGTCGTGCGTTCCATTTCGTACTTATTTTTCACGTTACAGTCGACTGCGAGGATTATTGAATTAAAGTTGATAAGTGTATTAGCCGTTGTTACTCCACTCTCTTGATTAATGGCTGACCGTTGTATTTTCTCTCTCATTTATATGATAATGAGCCAGCGGCGACCGTACACAAATTATTATGTGTAAATGCATGTAGTACGTAGCAGTGGAATCTCTTTTTGAAAAACGATCGCTGAATTCGAATTTCAGAACGCAAACATTCACGAAAACGGTGTGAATATTTTTGTGAAAATACACTTGAATTAACAGTAATGTTTTTTTGGTTGACTTTGCTGTTTACATGTTAACTTCTTTATAATTTTTAATATGTTGATGGCAAAAAAAGTTTGGGCTCAAGACCCTTGCGATTCGGACTATTACAAAATTGCGTGACATCTTTATAAAATCAGCAAGGTATACCTTGCTGAGATTATAAACACTTTATCTAATGGTGACCATTCACGAAACGGAAGACACTTTGTAAGAAAGCCATTCACTCAATGGACTGGTAAAATTTTAAAGGTCACATAATTATAACACAAACCAAACACATTTTAATTAATACGGACCTTAATTTTGATGCCTCATATTAAGATGTTGTCAATAAGTTTACCCGTCTAATTAACCAATTGTGTTGTTTGATTTTCGTCCGTTAAAAGTTTTTCGTCCATACATCATGACCATCTTTCTTATTATTGAAATGTGTATGTAGGTATGCATATGGTAACTATGTATAATATGTATGTATTTACAAAAAAAAAGTATATAAGTACTTTATCAGTCATGTAGTTCTCATAATAAAAGCTCTGCTTAGTTTGGGGCTAGATGATGCTGTGTGAAAAATGTCCAGGATTATTTATTATTATTTATTATAAGTAAAGTGACCAGGATGTCGTCTTAATATATTTCTTAGGTAAATTTAAAGGAATTTAATTTAAAAATAAAGCTTGTAGGTTATTATGATAGTATGTAAGCTAGGTATTAGTTATTTCGGTAAGTATAAGTAGGTGTGAAAACGTTTTCAAAAAATAAGTTTTCGATCTACTAAATTATTTATGAACATTGGCAAAAAAATTAAAATACATCTTTTCATGCACAAAACACTTTTTTACTTTATTATTATTATATTATTAAAATTAGACTATAATTTAACGATTAAAATGTATTTGTTTTGTTTAAAACTTAAAAACAATAAGACTTATTGTTAATAAATTATTTGTCTAAATCTTATAAGACTTACATCTAGTCAAAATGTGCCACCACAATAGAGCTATAAAGTTCTATTTAGTTCGATCTGAAAAGCCCGTCAATCTGGGATAGATGTGTAGACAGCTATCAACAGATATCCTGGGGCTCGTTTGACAGCCACTACGGTGGATAGGCATGCCCACCAATACGACAAAGGATTATCTAACGGAATAGCTGCCAGCAATTTTACCTGTCCATAACTCATCCGCTTACCACTTTCCACTGTACGAACCCAAGATATTTGATGCGACAGACGAACTACATTGTCGTTCAATTCCAAACTGCCCAAGTTGAATTCTTATTGGAGTTTATTAAGCGAAAACGAACGTCATCGGTGCTCAACTATTGAACTTTTTACAACTAAGTACCGAGGAAAGTGGCGTAAAACACATTCCAGAAAGTCGCGCACCGGCACAATGACAAACTTTATTCGGTCGGCAAAAAATGTTTCTGGAAATATGACATTTGAAAAATTACACGCATCCACAAATTATGCGGGCCCTCTTTTGTGGAAACTTTCGAAGCGCACAAAGGAATCCAACTCGTTCTTGAGTATTTTCTAACTTTATTTTGTTGATTAATGTGCGTCATACGTTGACATATTTTTGGCTGCTTGTTCAGACTGATACTGTGTGATGCTAAGTGGTGGGAAATCAGTAAATCCACCTATCAGTAACACCTGAACAAGTGTACGAGGGTGGACAAAAACGTTAAGCGTCGAACGATTGGAAATACAAAATTCAATTTGGTGCCGTCAAGAGGAAATGAAGCAATTAATTCGGCAGATGGCGCCGCTGCGCGAGCATTAATCATTGACTAATCGTAACTGCAGTCTTCGATTAATCCACGCTAGTGGACATCGAGATGGCACATATCATATGATCCGAAGTTTTATACATAGCTAAGAACAAAAACACGTCCCTTACGAAGTGCGTTTTTTTTTCATCGCTCTGGGAAGAGGTTTGAAACCTATCTAAGATAAGGCGATCAAATGACGACGAACAAAAAGAATAAGTATGATTATATTTCCATGCACTAAATTTAGTATGAGTTGGATATATTTGAAATTCAAACTACACATAGAATAAAACAATTTTGCCAAGTTAATTTAATAATTACTTAACAACAATTTAAAACGTTCCACAATTTTATTATGAACCCAACAGTATTGAACAAAACATTTATGTAAATAAAATCATAATCCGACATAATCGCAGCAAACTCTTATAAGCCGAGCTTTCTTTGCTAAATTAACAACGATATCATCTATTGTCGCATCAGCGGCCTTCTGAAATAATCTTCGTTATTAATTTCAGTTTGAAAATTTAATAATGGCGGAGAAAGCAATTAAGGAAGGATTATGCATAAAAATGAAGCAAGTGGTTCAGAGTTCGAACCGAACTGAAAGTGGATAGATTTCTGAAAGCTTGAACCATTTAGCTGGCTCACTCCATGAGTTAATCGTCTATGATAAAATGGATTTACTATGTTAACTATGAGTAAAAGTTGTTTGCTAAGACATGTCTTAATGATAGATTTATTTGAAAAAAAAATGACTGTAATCCATTCCTTAGTATTTTGCAGACGTTCATATTAGTGTCAATATTATCATCATCATCATCCGCAGTTTGAATTTACCCACTGCTTAGTGTCCCCCTTTGTTTGTATCACTACTCACGGTCCGCAATGCTTGCGATATCTACCCATCTCACCGCTGAGGTTTCTGTACCCGGTTCTTGGACACCATTCAGTTAACACCTTACTTCACCTATCATCGTCATTTCCCCGAGCCAGGTGTTTATTTTAGTTCTGTTATACCATTCTCAATGTATTTGATCTACTAATACTAATGATTCTCTGTAACGGATGAACGAGTATGATGAAATTTGTAACATGTAAAGTTACAGACACAGGCTACTTTTTATTCGGGTAGGTACCTCGCAAGTGCCTACCTGAAGCTGTGAGCAGAGGCTAGTGGGGAATATAATTGTGATCACTATTTTGTACTCACTTAAAAATCTATCAGACTAAAGGTTTCATAAAGCTTGAATGTGCAAATATAATAGAGACGGCATTTTTTTTTTACAATAAGTTTTAGTATTCATTGAAAACCCCAGTCGGCTTAGCATGGTGTTGGAACATGCCCAAAATCAACCATATTTTTTTTTTAATTATAATTAAGTTTGAAATTATTACTATATATAGTGATCGTGCTGGTACTCTTTTATCCAGCAGGATTACTGGACAAGCAAGTGGTAATGAAATTCCTCCCGAGAAAATGGCGGGATATAGAGGCCTAGTGTTTTAAGCCCTGTCCAGACAGCCGCGATTGTATTTGATGAGAGTTTTATCTGTTCTTTAGGATTGGGATTCCACATAGAGTCTTAGTCTGGATAAAACCAAAAATGTTACTAATTTAATGATTGGTTTGTTGATAATTAATAGGGTAGGACCATAGTCGTATTTACAACTGGCTACTAATCATTTTTATGACTATTATACTCCTTTCCTTAGTTTATTGTAATGTTAAGCATGCTTCGTATATTAATATATTTACTGAATTCGATTATAATTAATGAGTATGATGAGTATATTTATGGAGAATAAAATAAATACCCCAGACGATCTCTGTGCCCAGATTTCTGGCGGTATTGACTCCATACATATTCATTGGGTGAAATAAAAACTAGTATTATTGTCACATGTATACGTCAGTTTAATGTTAAGGTAAAAAAAAGTTCCTTTATTTACCATTTAAAAAACTGTTTCCACATCCATACGTCAGGCAGACCTTATTTCGTAATCGATTGAACTTTGTTACAAATTTGTTTCATCGCTTTGTTTATTGTTGACTTTAAAGTGTTTTGGACTACTCAAGTAAAGGCTAATCGAATGGCCTAAGGCGCTCGTCAGGCAGAGTTTAATAATAAAATACTTATTTCGTTAATGCTATATCAGATACATTACAAAATGTTATAGCTTTACGTGATTTTATCGACTAATCAAACATTTTGTTAGTTGCAATTGTAAGTTGAGTTGTATTAAGCATTTATCGTTGTACTTTTATTGAGGGAGTGAGTAACTATGCACTTGAAAAAATCAGCAGATAATACGAGCAGCAACAATAGTACCGTACATGGAATAAGTAAATCGAACAGGATCCTAAAAAATAACTAGAGCGAGTCCATCCGAAAAATGTACCCAAACTTTTCTCGATCAGATTCGGAGACCTCAAAACTATCAGACCGTGTCCATCCATTGGACACGTCATACGAAGAACTCCAAAATGTAGAAGTGGCAATTGTTGAGAACCACATGGCAAGAATAAATCCCCTCTAAGTGTGCGTCTTTGTATTTTTTCTTTGTAATCATAAACTCCGCAGTTTCTTTTGAACCCTAGATCTAATAATAGTTAGAACCACTCTCTTCAAATGGAATAATTCAATGATTTCTAGAAAAATATCAATTTGGAAGTGCTCATAGTATAAAATAACAGTACGTATTGAAAGTGAGTCTATGCAGAAACAACATAATATTTTAGTCATTATTATTTAGATCTTAAAAACAATATCTTATGCTCAAACAGTTTACAATAAGGACTTTCCTGATTCAGATTGTTATGTTTATTAAGGTACAATAAGTATTGAATCATTTTGATTCCTGTTATGATAGCTAGGTATTTATATTACACTAGAAGGGGAGCTTCCACGTGATTCATGATTCCGTGGGCTCAGGGCACGTCGATTTCGTCCCTATAGACCTCCATCGTACCGTTGCTTACTTGCGGAGCTACCGATTGTGATCCAATTAGGGATGGATGCGCATCCGCTGACGTATTAAAGTGGACGGGACTTGATCGTTTTGAGGGAGAGACATATAGGACAAGAGACAGGTATGATTTGTTTACGTTATTGACGTAGGCATCGATAGTTTCAGTTGTCAGTAAATGATTTGTCTGTATTCGGGGTTTTCATTCAAATTTATTTATTAAATTAACTAAACAATATTAAATAAAAAATACATTAGTTATTTGGTATTCTATCCAATATCGATCATTTAAACCCCTACTAATATTATAAATATGAATTTATGGATGTTTAGATGTTTGGTACTGATAATTTCCGTAACAACTGAATTGGTATGGACGAAATTTTAACATAAGCTATTTCTTATTCAGGTAACATGCGATTAAAGACATGACAAACTAGTACTTTAAAATATGCTCAACTTTTTATTTTGTAGATTTTTATAACTCATTAGTTATTTGTTCAGTTGGTGTATGTTCTCGATCTGATGGAAAGATAAGCTTGGAAAAATGGTGGTTAGATTTATATCAGAAATGTCCGTGAAAAGATCTTGATAACAACGAAAAAATAAAATAAAAAAAACACGCTCACGACTGTATTCCCCACAACGGACATCCTCAAATATCTTCAAAGATCTACTCACTGACCTAGTAGTCAGAGGCACATCCATAACATTTGGCAAATGCCTTCGTTTTGCAATCGGCTAATCGAGATGAATGAATTATTGAAAGTACAAAAGTATTAAAGTATTATACACCTTAGGAAATAAACAAAAAAATATTAAGACAAAGGCTTAAAGCGATCCAGTCTCTCTTCCAGATAACCTTTGGATGGAGAGGATTATTATGTGACTTTAAAGCGGCCGGGGTGGGGGCGGGGGGCCTGTACTTAATAATTTGTGTAAACTACCTAAGACGATGATAACTATTTAAATCTAATTAAAATGTTATAATTAGATTTAAATAGTTATTAGGAGTACATAGGAGAGATGGCATCGGAAAATAATAGTTGGCTTTTGACCTAGGAGGTCAGATACCTAATAGAAGTTACGCTCTTTGAATACTAAGAGCTGGCTTTGTTGTCTTCGAAGTTGGTACAGAAATTAGTTTTATGCGTGAGAGTACATAAAGTTTTGTTTGATAATTGAAATTGAGAAGTTATATGGTGTGAAGATTTAATAGCTTGTTTAATGGCCTGTTCAAAGATTTTCAATTTGATTTTCCGTAAGTATAGAAAAATAATGTAATTATTTTTCTATACTTACTTTTACCAGTTTTACAATAAATGTTCAACATATAAGTTTAATTTAAGCAAATAATGCATTTCGATTAAATTTTTTTTTTAACTTGCAGGTAATGTTTCAAAAGTTTCTGGCAATCGGGATTCGTCAGAAATTTCTATACATTTTTACCGGTGACGACAGGAGCGTATATCCGTTTGCCGTAAGAGGTTGTTTGTTTGTTCCCGTATTTCCATTAAATTCTAAACGGCTTATCAAATTGTTATGCATTTTTGGCTATCGATTTGTATGTGTTTTATTATTCAGTATTATCAACACAAGTCATAATTGATAATGGAAATACCGTTGGGGTTTTCATACTTTATAAAAATTGACATGTAAGTTAAAATAGTTGAATTGGAAAATCAAATGTCTAAGTTTCAGTTGGTACTTAGTTGTGTGTTAAACATAGATACAGAAATTACAACAGTGCAGTTTTGAAACAGAACTAAACTGAACTAGTGCAGCGGACATTTTGGAAAAGTAGATCTTAAGTTAGAATTGTGTTGGTAGATTTCTGGATTGTTGGTCGGTTTTGATTTCGCGAAAACAATTACCTCTTGAACAATTTAAATTATACTTGTATTTGGTTAATAGCGAAGTATAAAGTGACTGTCATAGCAAGTTAAAGTAGCAATATGTAGGTCAGACAGCAAAAGTTCTAGAGTGGCGATCACGAACTGGAAAACACGGTTTAAAGGACTGCCTTCCACCAAATCCATACAATTTATAAAATAGGTTAGAGACTCTCGATATAATGCCAATATGTTGCAATCAAAACCAACAATCAGACATACAAACTCATAAAAATGAATTCGCTTTTAAGAACTGCGAAAAACTAATAGTAGTCTTCATTTTTTTTCTATTACAGTACACCCTAGTCATTGATTTATTTAGACAAATACCTTCGACCGATTGCCACCTGTGCAGCCTCGTAGGTTGTCTCGATGAGCTATTTCTGAGTAAAGAGAATGGGGCACAGAGGAAAGGAGAGCCAAAACGCTATATTGTGTGTAGGTTCCCCGCACTCACACTGGATGTGGAATGTGTTCATGGTAAACACCCTGCCGGATCTTTGAAAACCTATAGAGACTTGTGGCAATCAAACCTGTCTAAAAAATATCCTTGAAGTCACATAAATCAATTGAAAAACAACTCATTACAATCCAAAAAACCGTTTTGGAGATAAATGGTAAAAGAAAAAAAAGCAATCTCTTACGGAAAATGCATGTACAGGGCTTCTGTCATCGTGGGTAAAAATGCTCACAAATAGATTGTATTTTGAACAATCTAAATTGATAATTTAAAGTAAGTAATCGCTAGGGCAGAACGATCGCAGATATAAATAATACCTGTATGATCAATTAGGGACTCCTTGTCGGGTATAGGCCTCTTTCAAATGTCTCCAATCTTTTCTTTCCTTTATTTTCTTCATCCTACCTACCTATATATAATTAGATGACTATCTATCGATCATCCTATTTTGGCTACGTCATCCATCCTGTGCCATCTTTCTCGTGGTCTACTTCCTCTTCTCTTCCCTTTTTTTATTCTATTTATTTTCATAGTCTTATGAGACCTGTTATGATTTGAAGATTTTTTATTTGTTTTATAATCAAAAAAATATTGATATTTCTTATGATCTTAGTAATGTGCCCTGACGTGAATGCCATCACGTATTGCTGGGTACCCGATGGCCATGTAGCATTTAGATCTACTTATATATATAAACTATTCTTGAAATCATACTAATCGAGGGCAAGTAACCACAATAGATAAACAAAAACACCTCTTACCCCAAAAGCACATGCTCCCTGCGACGCGGGTATAAACACGTGACCATCTTTTACGATTTCATTTTTATGTCTCATAAACATACGATGTACGAAGTTCAGTAAAGCAAGTGTTTCTTGAGGTCATGGTTTAAAACTTTTACGTTGATGATGATGGAAATTAAAAATGTAATAGGTACCAGTGTATCACCTTAGCAAACCATCTGCACAATAAAATAGTTTTGAGTTACGATAGGAAATATGGCATAAAATAATTTATAGACTGATAGATACGAAACTCATGAGATGACGGTAGAAAACTAAATACTTAGATAGGTGTCTAAAGTTGTTTCTTTATTTTAACTTTCACACAATACGTGTAACACACCATGTTACACACAATATCTGATTCGTCATAAGTTTAATATGACAAAACCATTAATACCCTGACCGACTTGTTTCGAAGTAATCTTTCACAATGTCTGTGGGTGACGTACGACATATATCAGGAAGTGTATATTATGAATACTTAATATAGATATATAGCGACTGACAGTGTGTCAAACATACTATTAATCATGCTTACCAGACGAGGCTTTTTACCAACACTTTAGGAGCTTAGTTTTTATTATGCTTGTGGCATAAAAAGATTAAATGCTCCCCGCATCTTGGGCAATGTATCTTCTATACATTTTTAGAGAATACATTTTTTATTTTTGAAAGTTGATTTACTTTTTAAGGTGACCTCGGTGATGCGGCCGAGCCGCAGGTGGTGTGATTTTAATTCCTGCTGTAGGCCATATGTTTTATTTAACGTACAAACATACTTCTCAGATACATACTCAAGTTTATTTGTACAATAAAGTTATTTATTTCATTCCTAATTCATGGAACTCACAATGCAAACTGGATTCACCTTTAGATTGCAGTTATATAAACTAATTGATATACTAACTCAGTTAACTTACTGATATAGATCTCTAAAGATTGCATTATGCTTATACACATAAAAAAATATTTGCTTATTCAAAATTAATCAACGAAAGTCGACAAGAACAATTTTCAATATTTCATACGCCTTATGCCGTAGAGCACATTCTTGAACTTGTTTCAAACTTAATATATTCTCAAGATAATTTCACCTTAATCATCTTAAAGTTTTCTATCGTTTTATTTCTTCGTATATGATATTTTCATCACAGATTTTTCATCTTTACAAGCTAAATAAACGTATGTTGATGACATGAATGTTAAGATGCTGCTATTTTATAATGTTATAAGTGTAATGAAAAGTCTACACATATCACAATAAAAGTGCTATGCATTTCGCAGACAAGACTCAAAACATAGTTTCGAATAGTAAGAGAGCCCCAAGCTATTGCAAAACAATACAATATTTCAAAGACAAACTTTTATAACATTTCTCTACTCAACTCCATATTACATTCGTCAGTGTCTTACAACTTTTATTGCAACGAATATGATAGATCCACGGTTCCGCAATCTTGTGGTTGTATAAAGTTAAATCGTATACCGACTGCCTAAATAATTTCGGGACAAGAGGGTGCCTTGTGTTTAGCATAAAAATATTTAGACGTCAACCGTTTACGAATAACTCCATCCCAGGTCGAAGCGAGGTAATTTTTGTTTTGCCTTGCTTAGTAACGACAAAAATGTGAAAACATTATAATTTAACCGTGACCAAATATGTTAAATTCTTGGAAGAATGCAGGGTGGTATGAGCGGGAATATTAATCGTGTGCCGCGAAGGGAAAGAGTAGGACATTTGAAGCTACGGCGTAGACAGATGCTACGCGGCAGGCTCGAGGGTCTACGCGCTACGCGCTACGTGTCAAACATATCGACGCCAGCGTGGTATTGCGTGAGCTACTTATAGAAGTCGTCTGGGTTTTGTTTTATGAGTCTGGTTTCAACTTAACGTTCGAAATAAAATTGGTAAAACAAAATCATGGTGTTTATTATTATTCTTAAATACCAACGTTTTTTTAAGTGTTTCGTATTCTAAAAGATGTGAAAAATACAAAAAATACAGGTATCAAAGCTGAACGTTTAATCGCTCATCTAATTTATTTACATGTAAATAAATTATGTCAAACAATGTCAATTTCAAGTTAAAATTTGTGTATACTTAAAAGGAATATAATGGAATTGTAACGGGATTTAATATAGTGGCAGGCTATCATATTAAAATCTAAAATCTACGAAAAGCATAGTTTTTTTGTAACGGTTGAAAGATGTGAGAATAAGATTTATGTTTATCAGATTCCTTAATAAGCTCAATCGATGCTAATTAAGAGGTGAGGTTCTTCACCAGGTTCCATGGCTAGAATATTTAAAGGCATCGTGGTGATAAATCAAACTCGAAACCGTAATGAAAGCGAGCGGATCGCGTCGCGAAGGAAAAAATATCACGGAAAAAATCAGGTGCGTCCCCCGGTCGGGAGAGAAAAACAGTCGGTGGTGTGGTGGGTGGCAGCGGTCGATGCGGGGGGCGGGCGTTGGGCGGGCGACGCGTGCGCGGTCTTGCCGGCGCGGGCGGTCGGCGGGACTCCAGCCGCCATACTCCCAGCGGCACCGTCGCCCGTCGCTCGTCCCGCGCCGACCGTCCGCTCTTTGCTCTTCGCGCCGCGCTCTGCTCCGACCGCGACGCCGGCACGCGCCGCGCGACATAACACAACCAACCTCTCGCACGCTTTACATGTCCCAAGTGTTAAAGTCAGTGCATCCTAACGCAACCGCGAGAGTGATTCAACAGCAGATTTCCGAAACGGACCAGACCTACACATCGCTCAGGGTTAGTACTCGAATTCTCGACTTTATTTACCGGCCCGAAGCCGCGTTTGTGAGCGATGGCGCACTTTTTTTTAAAGTTTATTTTTGGAACATAAAGTTTGTAAAGTTGAGGAGTGCGCGCGGATGCACACTGCTGTTTGCGAGTGCTGCCTTCGCTGGGCGGCGCCGTAAAGTCGCTCCCTCCTCTCGACTTATATTCAAAACAACAAACAGATCAATCGACCTGTTATTATTCATGCAGATACTATAAATACTAATCTTCGAGCCGTTCTTCCCGACTCCGATTGGTTCAAATTTTCTTACAAACACGTTATTTTGTTTTTACGCCTAAATATTGCCATAAGATAAGAGCCGCTATACTATTAGCTAGAAATAAAATTGTGGAATCGCATGTAACGGTGATATTAACTGTGAACGGTTCAAGTTTACATACTTTTTCTCGAATTAGCCGTCGGGCGGGTAATTTGTAGCAAACTAAAATTCAGCACTGTATTTGAGTAATCTTTGTATTGTGATATTTATATATAATGCATAATATATAATTTTAAAAGGAAATTTAAATATCGGGACACTCTTTAAAGATAAGATAAAAATATAAATCGCAACTATAATTAAATTTAAAATGTGTGTTACTATAAAAATATTCGAAGTGAAAATTACGCGTAATAACGTTAAATTGAAAAACAAAAGTGCTTGTGAATAAATGATTTGTTCCCTTGTCAGAGAAGAAAAATCCCAGGTATTAAATAAATATTAGAAAAATAGATATAGATGGCAAACAGTAGAAATATTGATAGTTCTACAAAAAATAGAAAAAATCTGATGAAAGTAGAGAAAATAGTCCGCACTTTAGCTAAATAGATTAGAAATAAAATTAATTGCATCGGTAGAATTCGCGGATTGATAATATTCATCTATGTGCAATTCATCTATATTAACAACTACTAGAAATAAAATCGGGGATTAAGATTGTCTCTAGAGATTTAAATCCTTTACAAAATCTGTAAAGAAAATACATATACTCGTACCTACCGCAGTAACACCATAATAACACTTAAAGGTATAAAAAGCAAGCAAAATTAACACCAAAGGTGATTTTTTAAAACCAAAACCAAAAAAATAAAGATTTTTAATTTGAAGGATATCTACTTTTATTGAGGGTACGTTGCCAAAAATTACGCTTTTTTTCACTCAAAGCTTTTTAATATTACAAGATTCGGTAATATTACATTAATTTTATATTAAATTTACGATTTCGATCTTCGGAGTAAAAATATTGGCAGCGTCATAGTAAGTGGCCCAGTTGAAGGCTTAAAAACTACTTAATCTCAATATGTTATATCATTGGTACCACTAAATATGATTTTCAAGCACAACCCGGCCTTTTAATATCTTAGGATATCTTCCGGCGTGACGCATAAGCCTGGGCAGGAGTTTTCATTAAAATCAAGCAGTATGCCAGGTGCTAGAGACATCGCTTTTCAGTCTTTTTTGTACTTAATAATTCATGACAAAGTCGTGATGGCACAAAATAAATAAGTCTCGATTGTCGAGGTACAAAAATTAATATAAGTAAATTAATTTCAGTCGGTACTTATTATACGCCCACGACAATAATTCCACTGTAATTAAGAAACGCCATGTTTCAACTAAATTCGGTATTTTCTGAGATAAAAAGATAAAAACCTGACAGTTGATTTGATTCATAAATTAAAATCCCGGTTCACGAAACAACTAATATACTAGTAAATGAAATGTATCCATTTACCCGTATATTTGTATAAAATTGCTTTCATTTAATTACACATGGAATCTTTGATCAATACCGAAAAAAAATGAGTTATCAATTATTAAATATTGATTTTCCCGGGAATCCTACAAAAAAGTTGTAAGCTGTTTTACCGTTGAACGTATTTATTTTTATTTATTGGTTTCATGGGCAATACAAATAATAAAAAATACTGATAAACAACTGTTAAAGTGTTATTGGAAAAATATATATAAGCTTGAACACTTTCGAAGGTTTCCTTTTTTCGATATCTATAAATAAATTGACCATGGAATGATTGCTTCCCTAAAATTCAACGCCATCGCTCACTGACGTGTCGTGTTATATTATAACTTACTATTTCAAAGTTTAATGTATCTCCTAGGTACGTTACTATCTCATCGTTGCGTCACAAACATGATGATACGAAATTTAGTTTTAGATCCCAGAAGTAAAGAAGTAAATCAACCTAAAAAAGGAACAAGATACTTTTTTTTGATTGAAAAAGTGACGGAGAAACTCCTGAAACTGGAGTTCAACCCTTTTATTATCTGGAGTCAACCAACAGACATAATAATAATAATCCACGTGGCCGTTTTCGGCTTCGGTGACTCAGCTTTATTTCCTTTAATTAGGGACTCGGATGTTTGGCCATAATGTGGCTGATGTACCCTATCTTAGAAGTAGAAGTACGAGCTCAAATAACGCAGGGTACCTACAAAATTGTGTGTTGGAATGCGGTTTATTCTTAAGAGGATCACGCTTGAAAAAAAATTCACGCCTTCTTTGATCTGCGAAAGCACTTTTTGCTGGACATGATGTCTCCATTCAAGACGCCTTTAAGCGTGGGTCTCCCATTGAGAAGGTTTGATGTCGCAACTCCTCATGTGCCTCTTCTGAACATCTTTTTGGCCACCGCTTTTCCATTTATAATTTTCTAGTTCAGAATAGAAGATACGTTCCACCGTTCTCTTACCAAAGAATCGAGACTGGTGTCCGTTACCACGTGACGTTAACATATCGTAGAACATCGGTGTTGCAAACTTGATTCGAGCATTGGATGTTTATAATTTCGCGGAGGCATTTTAGGTGGAATCTGTCTAACGTGCGTATATGTCTGCAGTACAGGCACCAGGTCTCTGACGAATATAAGATGTTTGGTAGGACAATTTCTTGGTATACTTGTTTTTAGGTACTTTGCTTGATGTTGTGGGAGCGGAATACTCGGATTTGAAGCTTTTTTTAAAGCGGCCATAGCAGATCCAAGCCTGTTTTAATTATAAAGGTAACCTTTGGCTGTTATGCTGCTCCCTAGGTATCGAAATTTGTGATTTTGTTTCAGAACATTCTCGTCAACATTTAGATTTAGATTTAGTGGAGCCTGGAGCCATTACCTTTTTTTGCGATGCTCATTTTAAAACCAAGTCTACAACATGCAGCGTCAAGCCTGGATATTAAGTCTTTTCAACCAACGGACACGCCCAATGTGGCATTTTGAGACATTATTTCAATGGCACCCACCCATCAATACTTAAGTAACATTTTTTTCTGAAAAAAAAATACTTTGAAGTATTTTTTTTTTAACGGAAAGTTGATAAAAAGTCATATGAAATTTCATCCTCGTTATTTTGACACTTAGAGGAGAATTTTATTATAAAATTTAAATGGAACCACCCTTGAAGTATAATATACCCTATCCATTAAAAATATTCATTAAAATCAGTTCACAATTGGAAAAGATATCGCGTAACATACACACAAAAAAACATACATCGAATTGAGAATCTCTTCTTTTCTTTGAAATCGTTATAAACATAGGAAAACTAAAATAAATATGGTGGTCAAACTTCTTTCACAATTTCTTACAAGGATATCCGGTACAACGATAATATTCAACGATATTTATGTAAATTCTAGATATCAGATAACATCGCAGCAATTTACGAATTGTATATTCATCTGGCTCCTTTTAATATCAAATATTACTCTCTATTAGGTAGTTAGAAAGTGAGTAATCAGCAGTGATCATGTTGTTTATTTAAATATACAACCAACAAAATTGTTGGTTGTATATTTAAATAAACAATTTAAATAAACATATAAATTTTCTATACAAAATTTTAAACTTAAATGCGTCCCATATATTACGATACAGAACGACTCGAACCCACACCCATAAGTTAATTTCTCCATAGGTGAAGATTTCACTTAAAACATCACAATTATTACGTTTTATCATAAATATTATCTTTTCAACTCAACCGGGTAATTTTGGTGAGAGAAAAATAAACTTACCTCTTCCATTTTTTTCCCCTCTGCTTCGACGTGAAAATAATCGCATCCATTTTTTTATTCTATTGGATCTCGAGCTCATTCCTTGAAAATAATGTGGTTAGAGTGCGAATCAAACAAGACGACAAGACTTATGTTTCTATAAAAGAAAATTAATTGGTTTCGCTCTAACTTAGCGCATATAAATTACAAGATGAAAACATAATATAAGTAGTATAATTAGTCATGTAGTTCCCATAATACAAGCTCTGCTTAGTTTGGGGCTAGATGATGCTGTGTGAAAAATGTCCAGCATTATTTATTTATTATATCCTACTATAATAATATTATAAACGGGAAAGTTTGTGAGGATGTCTGTTTGTTACACTTTGACGGAAAAAGCTATTGAACGGATTTTGATGAAACTTTACAGTAATATACATCTGAATAATACATAGGCTTCTTTTGATCCGGGTACTACGTGGGTGAAGTCGTAGGAAGAAGCTAGAAAAATAAACTATAACATTTTTTTCTTCTAAAAATTAACACAACTAAAATTATTGAGAAATTAAAAAAATATGAGCATATTCATTAAACACAATGTAGGAGGACACTAAGAAAGACACGGAACATGTGTAAGAACTAGACGCATGAACAGTAATGTCAGAGCTGGACGCACGGTGCACCGCGATCCCTGGACCCTGATCTTAATATAGCCTAAAATCCAACCTACAACGACGCTAGAAACTTAATAATTGAAATCTCAAAACTTTTACCCAACACACATAATCCATAGCTACAACTAACCTACCTATAGCTCGGAAACTTTAGTCACCCTTAACAGCAATATGGTGTCCCTTGTCAAGCCAGAGAGCAAACACGCTTAATGATCGAATATCGGAGATGATGATAGATGGAAGCAATGCTTTACGCACACCTAACCCTGTTGTCTATACCTTAAGTGTCTATAGCTTATCGACTACCTCCAGAGATGTAGGGAAGAGAGACATAGATTAATGAGAAGTATCAAAGGAACAGAAAGATTAAAGGGAACATCATATGAGTATGTAAGCGAAAATTGAGTTTTGCTCAAGACTTATTTGCAGAGTACTTGGTGCAAGTATTTATCGAAAACAAACACGCTTACGAAGGTATTCCCCATGATGGAAACTTCGAGGCACTTACTTGTAAATTTGGAATTGTACTTTTTTCTGGGGATTTACAATTCATTATTTCTACAAATCTAAACTTAGTCTAGATCCAAAGCCAGCTACTGTAACGTATTATTTACGAGTATAGTTACTGTTTATCATCAAGTCTTAAAAAACTGATAGGAATGAATGAATGAAAATACTCTATCCAAAACTACAAGCTAACAAAATAAACGAAAAACGTAATATAACTAAAAGTAAAATGGACGGAATTATAGCTTAAAAGCGGTCTCTTCCAGACCTACTACTATAGGCTACTGTTTACTTACCGGCTTTTCTCTTGAAGTATCCAGATACTTCAAGAGAAAAGCCGGAAGCAGAACGTAGCAAACAAGATCTATAGATGTACAACGTCGCTTCACACATAGACGAGATATATCCACAGTAGAAAGGGCGGCGTGGCTTTACTCAAACAAACAAACGTGAAAATGATACTTCGTAATTACCAATTAACCACAATTCAATATAAAAGCAAAATAGCCTTAAGCCGTTTTGCTGAATAATAGTGGTGGTTCTTGTTATAATTACTTGTAGTTTGTTCTGAAGCTTATTATTATGGCTTGGCCACTACTTCCCTGAGGAGTCAAGGGTTGAACGTAGTTATTAATTCATAACTTTCACTACTTATAATGGGATAAGCCTCAATAGCAGCACCTTTTCAACTTAAATACGAAAATTTATCACGCTTTGATATAAACAAATATAATCATGCTAAAGGAACTTTTTTTTAACGTTGTATACTTAGTAAATTGAAATAAAAGGCTTTACTTAACAATATAATAATATGATGATTGAAAAGTATGCAATAAGCAATTCTATTAAACTTTGTTGTTCACAAAGTATACATACTTAATTATCATTTTAATTAAGTATGTATACTTTTTTGGAAGGTGATCCTTTTATAAGACCGAGCTTTTAGGATAGTCTTATAAATCAATAACTTGTTTTAATAGATGAATCATTTTCATGAATACAAAAGGAAAATGTGGTACTGTATACTACTTCACAATTAATTTCTCATACTATTTTATTATTTATTCTTTTCAACAGAAAGCTCTTTGAAGTAGTTATGAGAAAATTATACTTTATAAAACTGCTTTTAAAATACGTTCACCAATGGTAAAGTGCTATTGGCGGGTAGAATACAACACGAGCTATAATTACGGGCTGTCACACCTATAAAGTGGCTTATATCACCGGTAGTAGACCTATGTATGGATGCAGTCGACCAATAAAATAATAGAACTTTATTTAGGTAACTTTCTATACTACCGATCGATATTGTTTCTAGTATCTACACGTTCTATCATAAAGGTCGTTTCTTCCAAAAAAAAAACACGCCTTTATCATGTATTTTCAGCAAGTAATAGTTGAAATAGTAATAACTTCCAAATTTATAAATTACAATACGTCAAAATGTCAAATGTATTGTAATCAATTTGCAAATCGTCAAAACGTCACTTGAACTGTGCGATCGAATCCTCCAAATTTACGTTTTATTATGTTTTGTGTTTGTATAATTAAAAAAACACTTAGTTGTAGAGTATTTTACAACTTACTTGATTATTTGTAACCTTATTAAGATATATAGATTGATACATAGACAAACTATATAATGCACACTAAAGAAAAAGATAAAACACAAGAATTCATAAACAAATAAGGTACAGTGTCTGTTTATCACTAAAAACGATCGTTTCCAAACAACTTTGGAATCAAATGGAATCAAAAGACGTCGGTGTACAAGTAAACCTACTACAGAATATAATTTTATTAATATAAACCTTCATATATACCATACATACATAACCTATACAATATACATACAAATAATATTAACAATAATGAGTGATAATAAATATGTATCCGACAGAGAACGAGAGTCATCAACACAGCTCAGAGGATTAGTAAACTTAAGTGGCAATGGGCTGGTCATATATGCCGAAGAACCGACAACTGTTGGGGTAAATGAGTTCTTGAATGGAGATCGCGTCTGGGCAAACGTGGTGTGGGGCGCGTATTGAGAGAGGCCTATGTCTAGCAGTTGACTAATGTGGGCGGATGATGATGATTATGTTATGGTAAAACGATTAACTAGCAGCTCTGAGACATGGAAATGAAATTGTTAAGTTTCTTTACCGTGATAATAATATGATACAGAATTTTAAACTTTTTAAAATTATTCGTAATAATCATTAACATTTCATGTATTTTGAGTTCATAAAGATATTCAGGTATGTACGTAACGCACACTATAATTACATAGCGGAGTAATTGCTTTAAATAACTTATTTAACTGAAAGCGTGGCTCAAACATCTCTCTCACCTCGATTCAAACTTTCATACTACTGTAGTTTCAATAGGACGCAGTAGTAAAACTTACTCTATGATGGTAGGACATTAATTACTAATCCAACAGTACTGAGTTTCATGTAGATTTACGATCGAGCCCTTTCATTAAATAGGTATTAAGGCGACAGATAAGCTTTATATTACGTACTTGTTCATACAATTTGGGAGTTTGCACGAGAGCTTTATAGGAACAAATGGAAGTAGCCAACCTGGCTACTGAATACGACTATCAACCATAATAGATAAACCTTGCGGTTTAATTTATGTTACGTCTAACTTCAAACGGAAATATTTCAAAGCTTCGCTAAAATTGGTAATCAAAATATGTTACACAACTATAAAATTAAACTTTTAACCTTTAGACAGTTTTAGCAAGTGACCTTTTCTTTATATTGCGTAATATTTAGGGTACAATTACTAGGGGAAACTAGAAATTCACTTAAGAAGAAGTTTTCATGAAACAATAAACAATTTATCGCACAATACAGCATTTTTGATGTACCTCGGCCATAACAATAACGAATTTCAACTTGGTATTTTTCAAAACGAATGCAGCTTTCAATTTAACTTTTACGTGAACATTTTTCAGATTAAAGCGACGAAGGTAATTTAGCAGAGGTGTACGTTAAATGGCGGGCCCTTGTTTCGTTTTGCACTTACAAAGAGCAATCGATTTTAAAGCTCGCTGGATTGAAAATTATATGAGGAGCCTTAGAGCGGGTGCGGGAGCTTGGGTGCTATGTTCGTGAGCCGCCAATGCGCTTGTCTTTCGGTTCAGTGGGCTTTCTTTAAATTGGCGACGGCACCGCCGCTGGCCGCTCCTCTTATTGCATCCCCCGCCCGCAGCGTCACGACGTCCACGATATTGCCTCCGCTCGACCTTTAAGCAAATAGAATTTCGCAGTCTGTAAATAGGATAAAGTTATAGGTAAGTCTTCGGCATGCCCTCGCGTTGCTTACAAGTTAAAAGTAGTCAATTTTTATCAATATACTTTAATAAACTCGCTCCCGAGAGCTAGAGAAATATTAGGCGCACCTCATATAGGTACTGGCCTTGCTTCTTCGTTAATATTTGTGCGTGATGAACGGCAATTTTTCATCGTTTGTTGAGAGATTGTCTCGTTTCACCGTGTTCCAGGTTCCTATTCATATTCATGTTTGAGGCACGCCATAGCAAACAAAAAACCCATACAATGTCGTTTTTATTCTGACGAGTGAACGCCAAACGCTAAGAATGTTGCGTGTCGCAAGGATTTTCATCATGGGACCTATCAAATAATAATGAGGTCGTCCTTCTCCAATGGCGTTCCGCCCGATATCGTGGGTCTGTTCGGTACCTAACAATCGTGGATGATGTTTTGAGCTTTACGTTAATACATGTCATTGATATTTAGTCAATCGTTTCTTTGTTCACTCATATAACATAAAGTATTACACAATAAAGCATGTATTGTAGTTCGTATATGATGGGGCGGGGTGTATGTGGAGGGTGGGGGGGTCGGATAATGTCCACATATCAGGAAAACTATTGTGATAATAGGCAGTAGGCTCGCATCTGCACTACTGATACGGTGTGAGCGGTCTAATTTGAGCTTATAGTCGTCGACGCAAAGAGGCATCACGAATTCTGTCCACGTTCCACTGTTAGGTTTATTGTAATTTACAATACTGATGGAGGTCTTGTTGCCATCGTTTCGCTGAACATTTTGTTTTGTTACCGCGCCACTTGTAACAAGGGACGGCCTGATGGCAGATTACGATTTTAATTTAAATATCCCAACTGGAAGTTCTAAGAAAAAAATGTGAATACATTTTTTTTGCAATATTTTTTGCCATTAAACTTTGAGACAAAAAAAGTTCTTAGAAACAGAACTATAAATTGGTTGTTACAAATGAAATAGTAAAATATACACCCCAAAGACACATATATAGTCCTGACCAATTTAGGATTCACTAGGTATACTACGAGTATCTGGTACCAGAATACCCAGACTTGGTACAAGTGTTGGTACCACAATACGCACCTCTTAAGTTACAGCTGGCAACTCGCTCGCCAAGCCACCATGAATATATTATTCTTGTAAATTTCACGTAAGGTGAGATGTTACTAGTCTAGTGGCATCTAAGAGTGAGTGCTGAAGGCAACCACAAGATTTGCCGTATTTCAATTTCATTTACTTTCATAGCTGTATACATGACGCTGACTGAATGTTCGAGAAGCGATCGCATTTCATACCTATAGGTATAATAACATATAAGGAAGGAAATGGGTGGATTTAAAACGCGATAGAAATCAGAATTTCAAATTTGCATCCCGACGCATCAAAAATACCACAACGATATCCTTACCCAGATGACGTGGTGAATGCGAGAAATGCAGCCATTTTTCAGTTGAAATGTTAGGCGTTTCAAACCGTTGCGAACATCCAAGTCTTACTTTCAGGGAGCTTCAATAAAAAACTTTGTAGAACTCATTCTTAAAACCTACAAGAAATAAGCCGTAAATTTATCGAAGTATTGCTTTATTCTACTGATTTAACTACGAATAGTAAGGGAAATCTCGAAGTGGTCGATGGACGAAACCAATAAATAAAAGGGCGCTTACCTTGGTCAAAAATAGCATTACAACAAGGTAATGTCGCCAGTATTTTGAAAACCTTGCCTGCGGTCGGTGACTTAAACTCTGTAGAAAAAATTATATCTATGATTTTAAAGTAGTTTTAGTATTCTGTAGTAAGATAGTAAATATATGTATAACTGCTCTGGATATTGTGAGCATACATAATTATAGATCTGAATTGAGTCTGCAATATTTGCATAGTTGGATTTAGTCATGACGTCTACAAGATAACTAACAGCGAATTATCAGGCTTGTATAATACCTATGAACGTAGCTGATCCTATTACAAATGCATCGGGCTGTCTGGCGGCATGACAGGAGCAACGCGGTGGGGTAAGACGATGCTCTATATAGCGTCATATCAATCACAATTGCCGTGAAGCAGATCCCTTGGCACTTGGCCTAGATGCAAAATTACACAAATTTACGTTGGGCCTAACCCGGACTGCGAGTCGGCGAGGGATTAGGTGCCCAAAGAGCTTACATCGGATCCTAACCAATACTACGCTCTACCGATTACTGATCTTTGCTACGTGATTTTTCCACTAATAATTTGTCATCGCTAATGGACCAAATAATCCCTTAATACACAAGTTAATAAGTAGAAAAGTTTGAACAAACTCAACTCATCTTTGCTCGTCAATGTTGAGAGCTATCAGAGCGACTGTCTACTTTAGCGAAAGTTATTGTTAAGTAGGATTTGTGTTAAACTTACGTTTTCTCAAAAGGATTATGGGATTCTAATGGCAACAACATATTTTACAAATTTTAATGCGATAATTCTGGTCCATGTGTCTTTTTTCACAAGATTTTTTGGATAGACCAATTACTATCTAAATACATGTGATTCCTTGTCACATTGTTACTTCCAGTGTATATTTGCATTACATTTTTCTTGTTCTCTTCAAGCAGTCATTGTAATAGTAAAGTCTCGTAATACCTTTTCATTTATAACTCCCGCTACGGCTCTTGATATAGGCTCTCCCTTAATTCCGACTTAATTAGTGTCACGCAAGTTCCTTAATCCTAGGATCGAGGTTCGTACGACCGTTCTTAAAATGGAGATTAGAGTGGCAAATATCTCGAAATACGCCATCCTTTCATTGAACTACTACCCTGGTGATTCGATTCAGTGAGAATCGAGTTTGAAATAATTGTGATAGTGGTTTTTATATATTCAGCGTATATATTTCTGATAGATAGATAAGATATTACAGTAAAAGATAGTTAGTTAAAGGTTAAAGGTTGCAGTAGTTTTAAATATATGTGTAGCTATATTTTCTATTTGATGTCGCAGCATGTCCGCACGAAGAGTCAACTGCGACAAGGAATTCTAAAAGAACTGAAACATAGTATTTTGTGTACGGAAGTCCTGCCGCGGTCGCGTACAACGGATGTACAGGAAAACGCTTGCATACTGAGTAGGCGTGCCTAAAAGACACTGCGGACTTTAGTTTACCTACAGTGGATTACACGAAACTTAAACATGCCACCTAAATCTGCGACAAACCGTTCAACCGAAGTATTTAGCTTACTGACTATACGATCCACGTTCCCAAACAACGTAAAATTAGAACGGGTCTTTGTTAAAACACTGGCACTCCGTTTTATCCTCTATCTAAATTGAACGTCACACCGAACACCGCTAAAAAATAAAACGCAGGTGCATTTGTTTATGAGACGCGTTTTCCTTGGCACTGAATCTCATTAAAATTTTAATCATAAGTTCGCTGCCGACGTCACTAAAATACTTCGAAGCTGTCTCTGGTCGCATCTCTCAACAAATTAGTTACGGATTTATTCATGCCGATAGACGGGTGATCTTATTTTTAACGAGACATCAAACATTATCGAGGGCTCTGTTGCTCAAGCGCCTGTTTACAAATAAGAAACGTCGAAGAGACGTGTGCGTAATAAATTTTATAACACACATCGATTTGGAATCGAACGTAATAATAATATATCGGTTGGAAATATTGGAATGTCGGTGCGCTCGACGCGCTGCTCAAAATAGACCCTCATCAAAGACAAGCAGGTTTGCAGCTGTAAATCCATTTCAGTGTGGCTTGTCCGCATTATAAATTGGAGCATTCGTACGTTGGTGTGCGCAAGTTTGTGTAGCTCTCACTCTCCAGCTTAGGAGAGACCAGCTGGCTCAATCTGGTATTCGAGCCACGTAATACATACCTGCTTGCAACTCATGAATGCAAAAGCTCAGAAACGTCATCTACTTTTTTCTGGCAAACATTCTAATATTAATTATGAATGCGTCACACTCAAAAAAGATAACATGTGCCCCCCCTACTGGGCAAAGAAGTCATGATTTGACAATAAATGTATAAAATCATTTGAATTTATGTCAAATTAAATCATATTCTGATTTAAGGAGGTGAGGGTCACATTGCTGCTTACTTTATCATCTATTGCCTTTTCATCTCATTCGTCAATTACAGGTACACGAACTAGCCACCCCATTCAAATCCAGTAATTGTTTTCCTTTTTTAATTATGTGGTTTTCCATGAAAATAACCAACTATTTTCTCTACAAGCCGTAGTTTGAGTGAGCGACGCGCCCCTGCGACCCCGCGTTTCCATCACATGTCGCACCGCACTCGTTTACCTTTTCTATTAACATGTCCCGAGCGCAATTAGAGAGGCTATATGGATGTTGTTTGATTTCCTGTTTTAAAAACAAAATAAACGTTTTTTTTTTTTCGTTTACTCCGCTTTGCCTTGGATTGTAAATTTTCTATATCAATGCTTTTTGGGGTCCCTCAAAGTTGGGATTTTAGTTTGTTTGATCTTGTGGATATTAAAGGAAATATGTAAGACTGTTTTCTACCTGCAGTAATAAGATAACAGGTGGTTTAATTGTAAGTGCCTACCAATAGTTCATAGTTATTATTCGAAAGTCGTCTGTAAAAATTTCTCATTCCATTCTTGCCACAATCCTATAACTATAAGAACGAAGTTAGCATTCTTATAGTCTTAATCTTTGATCACAACAATAGCACTATGACAAACGATGTAGTATGACAAATCATTTTACAGGATCATTTTATCTGTGAATTTGATGAAACGCGACTGCCGAGTTTTCCTGACGACCGCAGTGCACAGATTTGCATTTTACCGTTTTGATACGAGAGAATATTCAGCGAGGTTAGGGTTGCCAGACAGAATGTATAACTTTCGAAAACTTTTTTAACAGTAATAAAGTTATATACATAGATTCTTAATATTCATTGGAAAAAGCCAGAACTAAGTATTTAACACACTAAGTACCTTATCATAACAAACAAGTTATCTATCTGATACTACGGCATTAATAAAATGCTAATTTAATAAAAAATAAGGTAAAGATTGTCACCCACTCTTACCCATTTTCTCAAAATATATATGAAAATTTAATTTATATGTAGTACTTTTAGCACTAGTAGCTCAGTTTAACCAAATCACGTTATGCACAAATAGTTTTTGTCTCAAAAATGTATATGCGTTGTAATATTGTGCTCTTATCGTTGAAGAAAAAGATCGTCGGAAAAGCGGCATGTCCTTCAAGCATTTGCGATCCTATCACAGCACTGGTTATTTTACCTTTAACTAGGTTTCAAAGCGGCTACACTTCAATCTAGCCAGGTCATTGACATTACGTAGGGTGACCATGGTGTAACCGGTGTCAAACAACGAACTATTGAATCCTGTCCTAAGGTAGGAACAAAAACAGCTCGCAGCCCTTATCTCTGTGTCGGTATAAGTATCTTTTTAATTCGACGCGGGGTGTAGCTCGAGAGGCTTGGGTACAGACGCGTGCTCAAGTGCCCGTAGTGATGCGTCTGCGCACTGCAACACTCCGAAACTATAATTAACGCCACGTCATTTTTTTTATAATTTGGCACGTGATCGGATTATCATGTTTAGTATATATATTTTGTTTGAGCGGATACGTAATAATATGTAGAAAGCTGAAACTTTGAGTTTGTAATATTAGAAAAGCGATGTGTTTGCCCAAAAACTAAAGTCATTGTAAAACTCTCGATATTTTAAACATAACTCATATTAAAAATGCAATTAATCTTCGAGCAGACATCGCGTGGTACGGAAACGAAACATTGCGGTAAGACCGCCATCGGAAATACTACGACACGAGCACTAGACAAGCATTTAAGTAGTTTTATGTCTTACAACTCATAAAACATGGAGCACTGTAATTAAATGTAGAGTGGTGATTTTGATATAAAAATGGGAGCACTATTGTCGTACGTCTTGTAAGCGCCTTATTATTTACGCATGAACAGTATTTTTATTTAAACTTCATAATAGTTGTATTTTCAACGTCTTATAGAAATAGTAAAGTATTTCTTATTGTTATTTAGCACAGTTTTTAGAGTTGTCGAGCTGTGTTCTAACAACATAAGAAGATTATTTTTTCTTCTTTAACTAGCTAACTTACCTACTCTAGAAATACCTATACGACGTTTGCTATAATACCTTAAAATATGGTGATTCTTAATCAACTCACAGAATTGTTTTCTGCACTTTGGCATGTGGACTTCACCAGAATGGCGAATAAATCATGCGTCAAACACACCCATCGAAGGGGAGAGAGGGTGAAAATCTGTCGCGCAGGGGGAGGCTGGGATCGTTCATTCGTTTCGGATTCATCACGCCAGACTCATAGGCTGGGCAATTAGGACTGCTGATTCTTTTCATTACATCACTGGGTAATTAAAGAGCTTTGGGGTTTGTCAAAAGGAAATATTATATTCATCATATTTGGACTCGTATTTTGTTTTTATGATTTAGAAAAATATCTCCTTATATAGCTTTTATTACGAAGTCTCGTTATATAAACGAAATAAGTATTATTTACAACATTATAGAGTCACTATCTTGACTATAAATTGTTATCGTTGGAAACATACAAAAGTTTAATGTCGTATCTTTATTATTAAATTTCAGAGGAGATTACGATCTCGTTATCTTGAAATATAACGTTTTCAGTTTTCAGCAAGCTCGTTTAAGACCAGCGCTTTGAATTTATTGAGTCTGGTCTAGCCTTGCCATAAAAGTGCAAAACTTTTCAACGAAACGCACAATTCACTACGTTTTTGGTGAGAATAAACTAGACTTCATTTCATGACCGTCCACATGAGCAGCACACGGCTATGATAATTATTTTGTTCAAAGTTTAATTCTGCATTGCGCCATTGCTAAATTTGGGAACGAATTTAAAAATATTGCAATAAACCGATAAATAAATAATGCTGGACATTTTCACACACCATCATCTAGCCCCAAAGTAAGCAGAGCTTGTGTTACGAGAACTACATGACTGATATAATACTTATATACTTCTTTTTTGTAAATACATACATATTATACATAGAAAGCGTCCAGATCCCGAGACAAATATTTGCAAATACAAATATAATTGTCAAAATTGAGGATTTCTCTTACGAGAAAATTATAAAATTGTCATGATTTTTGTGTTTTCTGCACTTTGAATACTTCATTTTGTCCTTTGAAGCCACTTTCTAATGTCTAATTTTAAATTCTATTTGCAATTCCATTGTGTGTAAAGGATATAATTTAACTAATTTCTGATGTACGTGAAAGAGGAAGTACCTACACTTACGTGTTTAGAACGCGAGTATACCTTTTGTATAATTAAACTGTGGGCGAACCCAGTTCAAGTTTAATCCTGTAGCCTCTTGACACCGCACTCCCGCCTGGAGGGGAGATTATTTTGTTCGTCAACACTATCGAGCGATGTGTGTAGACGAAAACGTTCAATTTGAGATACATTGTCAAGCAGAATTACACTGTTTTTCTTTTGTTAGATGGTTTATTTTTCAATGTACTGCTTTACTATATTCTCACTCAGGATTTACGAAAAAAATATTCAGTCAGACGGCAATCATTCATAGAGATAATATGTTTTGTAGGCAGTCTCCATCATACACGACACTTGTGTTTGTAGTTCGTGTTTATTTACTCCCAAGAATGTTGTGCCTAACATTTTGCAGATCAATTGATGGTGTTTTGTGACGTCATAAGTTTTTCAGTGATGTTTAGTGATACTATTGAGTGATATTTACGATAATTATCAAAATATTACGTCTTCGCTCTTTGTTTATTCTATAGAAACATTTTAATAGTAGTACCAAGATTAGCGCAAATTAATATAAAGTACCTAGTAGAGTATTGATGGTCATAAAGTGATAAAAACAGAATAATAATAATCATTGTTTACTGTCATCGTTCGAATAGTTTTTTTTAATGCATAGTAATTATATAATAGAGATAAACATAAGATAAAGATTTTTTATTTGCCAAAAACATTTGTTAAGTAAGGTAAGATAAATAAAAAATACAATTTGTGAATCAACATGCTTGACCGTAGTCGGTATGCAAAAATATTTGACTGCAGCCTTAATAAGTTGAAAACGCAAAAGCATTTTTCAAAATAAAAATCATATTGTCAAGTACAATTAGAGAACTTAATGTGATTGTCCATACCCCTTGCATTACAATGGCCTACCGCGTAAACTTACAGCATTACGCATTCTTGACATTTGTCTAATATATTAAAATTGGAAAGAATGTACCACGTTGATGGTACTCCAAACAAAATAATTGCTACGGTTGCGAGAACCGGGATTCGGCCTCCGCATTCATTATTCACTTTTTATTTCACCCTCCCTTCGGCTTATAATTTGACTCGAAACATAAAATCAAGTTTTATTTGATTATACCAAGCAAAAAGAAAAATTTGGAGTATCTTGTATCCTTCACTTTTAATAGGCAAAGAAATCTTTACATTTAAATTTACTTGAAAAAGTTCATTTTGATTCCTACGACCGTTACATCGTTACATCGTTCGTTCGTTATCTGCCCAGATTTTGGTAGCGATATGTTGGAAAGGATGTTTCTTCTTTTAATATTTTTAAATCTTATTTTAATATCTACATATTTAGGTTAAATTCTTAAAACTGTACCTGAGTGTAATCGAAAATTGCTTTATGGGTACTCAGACGCATACTATACTACATATAGATAGGTATATACCTCAAAGGGGTGCAAACAATAATCGTTCCCTCCGAACCCTCTCTCAAACACACACATTCACATCTGTCTGCATACTCCGAACAAAGACCCAGTCAATCTTGCAATAGCCTAGGGTTGCTATAGGCATACTTTTTGCATTTACCAAGAAGGGGAGTAACGACAAGGCGTCCCAGCGTCTCGCTTTCATCCACTCAACGGGTGCCACTACATAAAAGAAAGTCAATATGTAGGTTTGTATCTACAGAAATGTCGAAACCCTTTTCGTACGAGTATGAGAGTCATTCTGTTCGAAATGGCTTTTGATGACGATTGCACTGAGTCGTTTCAACTTTTAGGTGCCTAAATGCTGCTATTGTTTCACGTTCGTTCCCGTAGGTTGTTCAGAAGTATAAGTCAAAGTAGAGTAAAATCATTGTTAGCTTTTAGAAGACAAAATATCAATCGATAGGTTACAATCGAGATATCTCATAATGCCTTTCATTTCTCTAGCAATGAAAGGCATTATGAGATTATAGCTTCTTTGTGTGGGTACATTTATCTGTATGTGAAAGGAGTGGCCTTTTGTTCGCGATTCGAGGACTGCGTGCGAGTAATAGGACGTAAGAAAAAGGCAATATTCGAGCCACTTCATACTTACTCCGTCGTTCTCGTCTGCCATTGTACGGGAGGTCTTTAAATTTTTCATGGGCTTATCAACGCATCGATCAGAAAATATTTCTATTCAGCTCACGCTTGCGCTTTTATACTGAGATGTTTGTTCATTGTCTTTGAATTCGTTACACTTTGTTTGTTTATTTCGAGATGATATCGAATGCAACTTTCAATTTCAGTGTAGGTACTATGAATTTTGTAAAATTTATTTGTTTTAATTCTGGACTTGTTTTTGATATTTCATTAACAAAATTGTTTTTCCTTATAAAGACAAAGCAATTTTATGGAATTCGACAACTGAAAGAATGTATAGAGGGGTTGGACATATTATTAACACCCTATTTATCAATTAGCAATGTCATACTTTACTAAGTTGACTTACGAGTAATCTATCGAAATGTGATATCGTGATCTCCATAGCTATAAGGTCAATCCCATACATAAATAAATAAATAAATCTGGTCATTACATAGCATCATCTAGCCCCAAACTAAGCAGAGCTTGTGAACTACAATATTTTGACTTTTCTATTAAGTAACATCACTAACCGCTAAATATAATGTTACTTTGAGATACTTCTGAACATATGATATCCCCGACGTTAAACAGTCAGCAAACAGACAGCAACAGACTGAGTATCAAAACGACATCGAATTAATACTGTGCAAGTGAAGCAGAAGCCAAGAAGCAATAATGTTTCGTTAATGTCATCCATTTAGTACGTACGCGGTTAGTGTCTTGCGTCGTCTGATGTTGAGCACCACAACTTAGTTGTTATTTTACGTCGCGAGACTAGCACCCCAAGCCCTGGAAGCACCATTTGCCACCGCTCCGTATTGTTACAAATGGCACAGATCTAAAGACGCCCGTGTGCGACCTAATGAGCTGTGAAGCAGATAAGGTGTGCGACACGAGACGGTTGGATCATCACTATCTGTGTGCGACGCTCACTGCACTGCAAACGTTACCGATACACATTCAGATAACACATTAAGATTGAACGAGATAAACCTCAATAAACACTACGGCTGTTGTACCTATAGAAAATGCTATTGTAAGCAAAAGGAGTAGATACGCAAAATCTATATGCGCAGTGCGAAAACCTTTTACAGAAGCTAAAAGGACCCAAAATAAACTGACATTGGAATGAATGATAGGGCAGGTCATATTCTTTCCCGTGGGTGTAGTAATAATGAAAAATAGGTGCTTCAAAATACGCATTTATTCAGAAAGACAAAGAAAGGAACGGGTCAGAGGCTGTGGGCAAACAAAAATGAAATGCAACGTCAGCGGCGGGCAGCCCACCGACCTTTGTGCCCTCGCCGCGACGATCCCCCGAAATTTCCTCTGTGTAAAAATTGATTAATATTGTCCCACCGCCTGTGCCGCATTAAGTGGTATGTTCTCCCTTTCATGGCGCTGATAACTCGTAAAAGGAAATGTTTTTAACTGGATTTTGCTAGCTGTAATTCCTTTTTCAAAAGAACGAAAAAAGTGAGCACCGTTGGGTGGAGTTAAAGCAATAAAAAAATAACCATTCTAAGGAATTGTGTGAGCGTTGACGATGAATGCATTTATGGGTTTAGTCGCATACCTATCATTCGCCTCCACAGATAAGTTGAAGCGATTGAAATAGAAAATGTTTTGATAAATTGCCGTACGAATCATGGATTGCGACAGTATTTTATTTTAGGTAGATCATTACTATAATGCTACCCTAATGATCAAAAGTAAAGCTTGCACATTCAAAAGCTCTCATTTCTTTAGAAGCTTTCAGTTCGTATTCGTCAACTACAACGTATTCCGATCTGTACATAACGAGTGTGCTTTAAACGTGACAGACACGTAAATCATTTACCATTTTTATTGAAACTCCAATACGAAAAGCGCTTTGTGGAATATCGTTATGGCAACATTTCGCTCCCACGTTGTTGGTGAAAACGTAAAAATTTCAGTGCCCGTGGCACATTATGAATTGAGTTAGTGCAACTCGTAAGCTTTCGCGTAAAGGGACACTGCAGCTCGGACGTCGCAGTAATTGGTGTGTGTAGCTTTTTGTACTCAGGACGTTCGGTGTTTGCCGAGCGGTCAAGTTAGACGAAATTAAATTGTTGTATTTTTCGTAACAAAATGTCAACGAAAAGCGAGCAACTAATGTTGTTAGGTCGCTATGCACGCGCGAAAAATTTGGAACCTAGAATGGCTGTTTCTAGTTTCAGTTTGGTCATAGCTGAAACCTTTTCACTTCCGTTTCCCACTGCAATTGTTGTGGCCTGTTTCCAACTAGCCTGACTTCAAAAAAAGATGTGGTTCTCAATTTGTCTGTATGTTTTTATTGTATTATGTTACGCGGTAATTAACTTCGTCAAATTGTGAACTGATTTTAATGATTATTATTTTTTAAGGGTATGGTATACTTCAAAGATGGTCTCATATATTATATATGAAAAAATCCCACCCGTAAAGGTGAAAAATGGGGGATGAAATTAAATATTGTACTGTTATCAACTTCCCGTTAAAAGTAGTTTTTCATGTTTTACTAAAAAAAATTATGCATCACAAACATAATTTCTTATTTTATGTTTGTAGTACCTAGTTGATTATTAAGCATTGCTTTTTTAATTCCAGTTTTATAATTCTAATGTGGATATGTAGGATACATGTTGTGAATAATAATTTTCCCAGTGGATTGTCAGCCAACTGTTTCAGCTGACGTGGCCGCCAGCAAACCTGACACTGCCTCCCAAAGGACCACCTTTTCAATCCTATTTATAAATGATGCTTAATCAAATTTTTATTTATCGCTCCCAACCGAATAAAAGATTTGGAAAATCAAAATGGCAGAGCGTTCATTTTGTGAATCATTTTATCACTATAATAGGGGCTGTTTTATTAAATTGCGTCTTTCTCTTTATGTTTAAGATTTTTTGTAGCGAATACTTCACAGCACATTATCTGATATTGATTACAGAATATACCCCTAAATTTCATAATATACTGCGGTTTACTATAATTTTCATTTCGATCGAGATCATAACCGACTTTCGTTCCGCGATTATAGTCCTATTATGTATACAACAGTGTATGTTATTGCTAACAAATTGTATCAGAATGTTATGTACTGACTTATTATGTACGGATATAATCGTAAAACCACACCAGTAAGTGCAATTTCGTAAGTTTATTTCACCGCAAATTATTCCACGGCCATTGAACTTTCTTCGAATGAAGATTCTGTTTGTATTCGCGCACCTATGTCCAGGAATATTTCAATTTTATGATTCATACTTTCGTTTGAAAATCATTGTTAGCTGAAAAAGTTTTTATTACGATTTTATATTATTTCCATTATTAAATAATATATAATCATAATAAACAATAAAAACAAACACACTTACGACTGTAGTCCAAATTATGGGCATCCTCAGGTACATACTAAAAGCGAATACTTTGAGAATACTACGGGGTAGTCAGAAGCACGTCCAAACATAGCATTTTGTACATGTCCGCGTTGCATGTAGTAAGCATTCCACGTGACGGGTTGCAAGCCCATCGCCTTCTATTATAACAGTAAACCATGGCGCATGCCTTCGAATTTTTGGTTTTTAGGCATGCCGGTTTCCTCACGGTATCCATTACCTTCGCCATTATCATTAAAATAAATAAGCGTTGGTTAGAATATTTCTTGTAAACTTTTTCAAGGGACTGCTCTGATATCTACGTTATAGTCAATGTAATATATGCTGTGTATAGTTTTTCTGTGAAATGATGCTTGACAAATGAAGTTTTCAGCATCATTTAGACGTGTTCATTTTACAAAAGCCGTTGAAACGTGACGACGATGGAAAGAATTAAGTAATATCGTCGCTCAAAATCCAGAAAAAGGCTCTTGGGGTAGGGTTGCCACTTGGACACGTAGCGGTTCCCCTCTCACAATACTACTCATCGTTCACGTATTTAGAAGAGATTCTTTTTCTCACAACCGCACTGTTTGCATTATAAATATCTATTATTCGTATGTATATAATAGCTATGTACTCGTAGTTCTATACTAAGATATTTATATCATGTCTACCTAAAAGTTTTATATATAATATTTTAATAACTGGATGTAAAAGAATTGGATTCTGCTGAAAACTTACTTTATATTTTTTTTTATCGTGAAAAATGGGTGTTCGGACGTGTTTCTGACTACCCCCTTCTTAGTATCCTCAAAAACATGGGGAATACAGTCGTGAGCGTGTTTGTATGTTTAGTTTTTTGGCTTTCGCTTGACTACAATCTTAACTGTCAATAATAAATATCGATAAAAACGATCATATTTTAAGTCTGAATATTATTATGGTATAGAACATAATATTATTAAATATTATTAAAAATGATAGAATTATCCCTGAACAAGCTCCGACCACTGTTTGAAAAACGCTAACACATCAGAGGCCTAATTGTTTGACTTTTGTCGTTAATTTTACCGGTCGGATGTAAATGCAGGGTTGAGTCCCTTTTGTCCTTACCTGTACGTACCCACGCCCACTTGCGTAATGATAATTATCTAAGGATCCTCTTTCACTATATTTAAATAATTAGCAAAAAATAACCTAAAAATGTTCCTTTGTTGTATAGTTTTATCTCAGAAAGAAAACGGATACAAACTCTGAGATAGCGATTACGTATATTGGTGTTCAAAATGTATTTTACTCATATTTTATCCGCGACAACCGAAACCAAAAGAGGTTGTTTTTTGTTTGTTTGTGTGTCTATCTTATTATATCTTATTATACCTATCTTATTAGATTGTAATACGGTTTTTAATGCTGTATATATGATTCAATCCTAACGCAAGCGTATATCTATTATTAAAAAATATATTTACTTACGATGTATGAAATTAATTACCATACCAGTTAGAGTTCCAATTATTAAAACCTGATGAGTATTCATCATGTTTTAATCATACTTTTCTAATATTGGCTGAACTTTTTCCTTTACGAATCTTCTGATGATTTTTTATTTGTTGCAGATGGTCACCAGGACAAAGAAAATTTTCGTAGGAGGGCTGTCCGCACCCACAACGCTGGAAGATGTCAAGAATTACTTCGAGCAGTTCGGACCGGTAAGTGGACGAATTTTAAGCAAACCAATGAATTTTATAACAAAAAATACATTACAGCTAGTTACCACTTTGCAAATACTGATCTTTCTCGGATCGCGAAAAAAAAACAAAAGATTAATAAAAAGATGCATTGTTTTTAAATGATATCCAGCAACTATAGAATCTTGATAATCTCTTTTCGCTTCGTATTATAGAATTTTTATTCAAAACAAAGTTATCGTACACTAAATTACTAATTGTAAAACAAATGAATTTCAAATGTACGTAGGCGTAGACGCAAAGTTGCTTCAACTTCGTTACGAGAATTAAATTCACACGAAACTTTGCGGAAAAGTGTATTGAATTTGCACTGTCACGTCTCATTGTGTTATGAAGTGACGCTAATTTTATTCAGCGCCATCTGTGTTATAATGAAACATATCAAATATAAATTCAGCGCGTTCACATCGATGAAACAAAACGTGTGTTGATTAAAATCTAGCTTTGTTTAGCTTTATCAAGTAAACATTATTTTATGATTTGATCGCTTAGTACTACGCAAACAAATTGTCCATTTATTTGATTATTGTTTACAAACTTCATAACAAAACACTGTGGCTTTAATAAATTTAGACAAATATTTAATCAAAGGAACTCAAATAAACTATTCCTGGTTCTGTTATTGTCTCAGGTCGATATTGAATAAGTCTATCGTCTTAGTACCAATCTATCGTCTCGTTTCACAACGGTACCATGCTAAGAGCAGCTTTCCTTGCATAGAACAGAGCTTACTATCGCGTGGCAAAGCTTCTCCTGCCTGTAAGTCTGCGATAACTTGCTCTTTGTCTGACGGTCGCGAGTCAGCGCAGGTGTCTATCTACAAAAGTTTCATCGTAATTAGCCCCGTATCTAGCATGGATGCCGACTAAGGAACTTTTCAGAATTCAACATTCGCTACAGCCGGAGAGTCATTGTGCCGGCTCTCAAAGTAATCGGGCTCGCCAGCCACCCGCGACGATCGAGACCTTCATTACCTATTATGAGAGTTACGAATAAAGCCAACGAGTTTTTTTGGAATGAATGTGATTGATGCCAAGTGAAGGGAATATCTCGGGAGAGATAAAAGGAATTTAATGAAGAGTCTTTAAGAATAATGATTAAAAGTAAGGTTATTTCCTTTTGGTCGGCGGCCTTATGATAGGGTCCTTTGAATTACTTTGTGTGTTTACGAAAAAGTAACTAGCCACTATAAAAATAATCTAATCAAATGCAAAAAACACAATAACATCATAACTTCAATGTGTTTATGGATAAATAAATTACATTGGTTTGCACCTAAGAATCAGCTTACTAATTTTATTGTTGGTCGAAAACTCGAATTTGCTCTCCCTACAATCCCGTAGATACCGTATTTATATGAGTACAAATTTTTACATACACGAAATCCAAAGAAGTAGATAATAATTAATGTATGTGCCTAAAACCATAACTGCCGAGAAGGCACACCGAGAATTCTGATTACAAATTAATTCAATAACATTGAAGCCTTGCATTGTGCTCCCAGCTGGCATCATTTCGTAAGGGTGTCACATTTTGAGCAAGTTTAATTAACAATCTAGTCGCTTTTGTAGGTGCCTTCATTAGTGTATTTGTGGATAAACATGGCACAAACTCTGCGCAATTCGCGGCGCGTGTGGGTGCGTGTGGAGTGCCTACAAGACCCAGAGCCACATACACAATTTGCACGACAATCACGCAGAGTTCACTCCATCCTTGACTTAACTTATTTTTCCTCTCAAGCTGGTTCTTGTGTTTAAATAACATAGTCTTACCAAAACTCATAAAAAGCGAATAAACATACACACTGAAAAAAGGAAAACAAGCAAATGCAGTATATCAGAGTAATTGAACAAGCAACAATTCATAGTTTTTTAGTCAAGGAACGTCAGAAAATAATAACAGAACCAATGGCTGAGTACGCATACAGCCATTGATACTCGTATATAAACTGTAACAGTACCTGCTCAGGAAAGTTCAAGGATAACCTGATATGCGGCACTGTACGATTGTTTATACATCGTTGTCACGTGCGACTGAATTTATGATGTTATGACAACACGGCCCTTCGAAGATGGTGACAACGTACATCCGATATCTCGATACCTCCCGACCCTACACGGGCTTTTCAAAACTGTCTCAGAATATCAAATGAGCCAATTAAATACCGTACACAATGACTGCGCCCACCTGAAGCAAAGGCCGGGACGCGTGCACGCAACGTCGCCGTAAATGAAAGCCGAGGGTCGAGGGTCGGTGAGCTCCCGTACCTAACGATTTCCTTAAGATAATGGAGAACTCTAGTGAAAGCTGTTCCATTGCGCATATACGGATTTAGTCCGTCAGATTTTCGGGTCAAAATCGACACAAATTTTGCCTTTCGAATACAAATCGTTTTTTTTTTAGTTTATGTTTGATCTTATTATGGATATTACGTGCCTTTTGCACAAGATGTGGTGAATATAAAAAGGACAGATTGCAACGAGCTTATTTTATGGAGCTGAAATGTTTAAGCTGCAACAAACACGTACGCGAAATGACTTCCGGGCATATATTTTCAAAAACCAGTCTTTAGGTGAAGATAATTTCCCAAATCCAGTTGGCAGTAAAGTGCTGCTCATAATATTAAGTATCTCTTACACGTCTGTGTACTTTAACCATAGTTTTGAACGCTTATAACAGTTTCAGCTTACACAATGTTTGTTTCACAAGTGCTCACCACTTAATAACATCTAGTTTGCACAGTGGCTGTGCAAGATCATATTGAAAAGTACACGATTTACAAACCAAAATTTTGGATTTTCAAAAAACAAACACTCTCACGACTGTCTTCCCCATGGTCCTCAGATACATACTCAGTGAGTAGATCTTTGGGGATACCAAGTAGGGGGTAGTCTGAGGCACGTCCAAACATTACATTTGGTACATGCCCGTATTTTGCAAGTAGTAAGCATTGTAGTGGATTTTCATATGCTACATAATAATTGTAACGATCTCTTGTGAATTGTTAAACAATTAAGAACAATTTTAAAATCCATGGCAGCTATCCAATTTAACCTCAGTATTATAATTGGCAAAAATCAATAAATTGGTAACTCAAACTTCAAGCATTTTATGCCGATGAAAATGACTTCCCCGCAAATTAATTTAAAGAAAACTTTTATTTAATAACAACAAAATTCAAATCAGACTTCGGAATTCAAACCAACCTTCATGAATGTAGCCAAGTTGTATCCGAATCCGCTTCAAAACCGACGTTGCGGGCGGCAAGATGCCGACTTAAAAATTAATTAGGCGAACGACCGGTGTAATCGTAGAACCACGGCCAATCCGGAGTTATTTATGTAAACGGGAAAGTCAAACATAATATTGAACTCAGCAACTGATAAAACAGTGTTTTTTCCAGCCTCAGTCTATTTCTTTTAAGCCCTTTCGCCTCTCACTTTGCGACCTCCGACTGCCAATCTTTGTCCCCAGTCAACAGAAATCGCACACTTGGCCTTCACCATTTTGCCAGCTTGAATTTTATTTTTTTCTCCATTCTCATTAAAATGTATGCGTCTTTATCTGTCTATCTGCTCGCTAAAACGATATTTATATTTGAATGCTTAGTATAGCGAACAACATTATTCATAAGAATTACTGCCAAGATTTTCGTTACGCACGTATTGTTTTCAAATCTAAGTGCGAGAAAAGTCACATCTTTCGTTTCCCCGATTTATTATCACTGCCTGGTTATCGCTGCAAGTAGAGCAGAAATTTGATAAATTTTTATCACAGCTCCTAAATGCCTTACATTTCTAGATCAAGGCTTACCAAACGTTGAAGTTTCCCGACCAATATAAAGTTGGGCGCGTTTGCTAAGCGTCGCACGCACAAGAGGGTGTCTTTGGGGAAGTTCCGCTGCATGCTTGATTCGCTATTGTTTTAGCCGACGAGCGAGACCAAACTATGACCGTCGTCGGTATCAAGAGTAAGTGTGTTGCCTTCCGATGCAACTTGCCCGATTACTTGCTATTATCTCAACATACGCTCTTAACTTTGTATCGGCTATGGACATGTTCTCGAAGTCTTGACTGCGACTGCTGCCGGGAATTTCAAATCAAGTTGCAGACGGGTGAATATGGCTGAGAATGGCTTTGTGCTAACGCTTTCAAACGTTTTGATTTTGACTCGGTTCTCTTAATTGGTAATTGAATTCGAAATGTTTCGTTTGGATTTGTCCAACTTCAATAACGTCTATGCAACATTTGCTAGGCGACTCTAACGCTACGACTACTAACGTAGCTGGTAAATTTTGATAACTACGAACTATTATTTTCAAACTATTTGAATTAAACATATACGAGGTTAAATACCTCGAATATTACTATTTATATACAAAATTAGAAACCAAACAGTTCAGCCATTATAGAACTAATACATAGCTATATTGATCAAGATACCAGACTACTTTGTTTTAACCGTTTGTATAATTAAAGATAATAATTCGTTGTGTTCGTAATTCGTTAATATCGTGTATTTACGACTTTTATTCGACAGGATATTTTCGATATCTGTTATTAATGCTCAATGTAACATTTTCCCCGATGAGTAGGTAAAGACTTTCATATTGCGTCAGCTTGTTTGCGCAAAACATCCGTGAAATCTAACCGATATCTTGTACAACACTTGACCAGATCAAACAGTCGAAAAGCCGAAGCGGGCTCTATCTAAACATCGTACAATGTCAACAATACTCCAACTATAACTGAGGCGGGTCTGGAATTCGGCGATGCTATGGCATAGCTGGTATCAAGTACCTCGCCGTATATCAATCAGTTGTTACAGCGTTCCTCGCTTGTCGTTTATCTTCGGGGCGCTTGGATCTGTCTGCTCAGATTTGTGCATTGTTCGGACATTAGGGTAGCTAGGGTGGCTCGACTAGCAAGCTAGCTAGTCGAGCGGTGGATGTTTGAAATGCCGGTGCGGCGTTCTCGGTGCAACGGACGCCCGATAGCGTTTCCAATTTCCTGACATAAATTGCTCTAATTTGGTTATGCTGACGAGTGATCGGCTCGAAGTTTCAACGACAGGTGTAGGTTTTTTTGTGTAATTTGTCTCTGGCTCAAGTGGATGAAAGGCGTTTTGCATCAACAAAGTTACAAGCAGGAAAATTAAATGTATGTTTAGATTTGTTAAAGCACTGCCCATTACTATCAAATACATTATTAGTGGCAATTAAATTTTATTTTCACTAAACAAGATGGCGCCTTTAAACATACGAAAATAAATTAAAAGCATAAAGTCTGCACTTCTGAAACCGGCAAAGCAAATAACCAGTTTACCTTATATAGTGAAATAGCATACTCGCACCTACCAAGTTAGTTAATTGAGAGCATGATATTTTTGTTGGTATCTAAACGAAATGTCAGCGACAAAAATGTTATTAACAAATTTTAATAATACCTAAAAAAAATGTCCATTTCAACAACTTTTACCAGCTTAAGTAATTCACAATTTAACTCAAAAATTGGACAAATGGTTCGTAATTTATTCTGTTGTAATTTGAGTATTCAATAAACACATAAAGTCAAACAATGTTACCAATCAGTCACAATCTACGCATAAAATAACAAACTACGTACTATAACAGGATAAAACACAGTTGAGTGAAATAAGGCTGGTTCATGGTAGGTAATAGTTTTCTCGAGTGTAAGAGGGGAGTCGATTCGGATAAACGTACCCCCGGGCGAACGATTTGTATTAGCCGCCTAGTACTGTGTAGTACGTAATTGTTGATGCCTGGGGCCAAAGCTTTCAAGCACGTTAAGGAAAAACTTCGAAATTTTATAAGAATCCCTCCAATTTATGATTGCTCTTTAACTTGGCTAAAACACTGCTAAAAACGGTAAAAGATGTAACTGTATTTTCGTAAAAGGGATGGGTTGACATTGTCAGGCATTCATCGGTTCATTGCTAGACAGGCTCTTAAAAATAGAAGAAAAAGTCTGAATTGTTTTTATTTGTTTAAATACAAAACATTTTTTTAGTATTGATTAATATTAATACAAAAATCTAAGTACCTTAGTTTTTGTATCTTATACAATTTTGTTATTGAAAATAATACAAATACGATTCACAAGTCAATCACCGGATCCTGTAACGCATTTCGAACTGATGGAGCGATATAAGCCGATCATTTGCAAAATGAAATATAAAAAGACGAAGTGAAACGCCGTACGTATCTACTCGGCAAATATTGCTTTGGTTGCAGTCAAATCAATAAATATATTACTTACAGGGCCCCATAGACATAAATGGTGTAATATTTAATAGCTTTTTTCATAACTTTTTTGATCTTTATGTAAGCTATCTTTACAGCAGCTTTTCGGTCTAAGATTTTGTCAATTGTTTATGAAATCTTGTTCGAATATGATGTTGTCTTTGTCAATTTCAGACCGGTAAAGGTTGTCCAAGAGACGAAGTCCCTTATTATATGTTATCGTAAAATAAATTATATGCCATCGCGGCCTTCGTGCATATTGATGTAACAATTGTATCCTCTGATGAAGGTTATTATGAAAGACAAAAGTGTGAAGAAGAATGAAAATTAATTTCTTCTCATTTCTCTGTGCGAAGTTTTTATACAGCCAGTGTATCAATTCAGAATAAGTTGCTAAAAAAGGTCGCTTCACAATGAGAAAATCAAAGAAAGAATTAAAATGAGCTCACAATAGAAATCTTATTCAAAGCTCCTACGGAATCGAAAAGGCTCATTTCACGCGTATATGAAAATTCTCTCTCTGGACTCGACTTTATAATCTTCTCAAAGCCGATTTAAGGTCGGCTCGATTATTTTCCTCATATTTCTTTCTATCTGACGTTAATTAAAGTATTCTAATTTTGAAATCCCTCATCTTATCACGCGCGTGTACCTTTTTAATTCATTGTTCGCGTGCGAAATTACGTTTTTGAAAAGCTTAGCTTTGTATGTGGATCAAGGTTTTGAAATATTCTTAAATTTTGATTGCCTTTGAGAAATCTGTCCGAAATCACCGGAGGGGATATTCTCGTCTAAAGGGACAATTAGGTATGCTAATGAATTTACTTTATACCGGTTTTATGAAAAAAAAAGCTGAAAAATTAGTTGTGACGGGTTTTCGTTTAGAGGTGTGGTCATTCGCTTTTGAGCAAGCAAGACTCATTAATAAAGTAAGATATTTTTTTATAAAACGGTCCTTTTATTTTCTACGGAATATTAAATGTAAATAAATAAATAATGCTGGACATTATTTCACACAACGTCATCTAGCCCTAAACTAAGTCTACTATGGGAACTGCATAACTGATACAATACTTATACACTTTCTTTTATTAATACATACATAAAATAGAAAATACCCAAACCCGAGACAAATATTTGCAGCTTAAGCAAAAAAAATCCTGTTATTTTCTGTTACGGTCCTTTTATTTTCTACGGAATATTTAATGTAAATAAATAAATAATGCTGGACATAATTTCACACAAGCCCTAAACTAAGTCTACTATGGGAACTGCATAACTGATACAATACTTATACACTTTTTTGTAGTAAATACATACATAAAATAGAAAATACCCAAACCCGAGACAAATATTTGCAGCTTATGCAAAAAATTGTCCTGTTTGGTGGTTTAGTGAAAAATGTCCAGCATTATTTATTTATTTTAACTTTCAGCTCACTAACTCCAGAACTAAGTTAAAATTGCGGTTGCTAACGGTACACTAAAGCGTTTTTCTTGACGGTTTTACCTATAAAGTCAGTTCCAGCAAACATTTAAAGCGCAGATTGAACCAATGTACACCACAACCCGGCAACGAGACCGGGTAAACATAATTAGGCGGACGGCCACGTTGATTGGAGCAGACGTCCGGGACACTCCCCGGAAGAAATTGTACGTGAAAGGTAATATTTCAAGCAACCTCTCTGAGTCTGACGCATCTCGGTTAGCAGGTGTCATGGAAGTTTTGATATCTAAGAGAATGATGTCCAAAAACGCTTTAGAGAAAATCGATGATAATCGGATTGCTGAGCTTCTCGTCGTGCAATCGTACTTAGTCTTTTGCTAGCAATAAAACATAATAATTACACGAAAAGTGATTTAAACATTAAGGTTTAGATAAATTAACCGAGTACTTTAAACTCCCGACTCGTGTTTGTGCTCCCTTTAGTAACGCATGGAGTTAAAAATGTATTAAAAAACTTTGTTTAAAGTTACACAAAATTATTGGCATAAACAATCGAAAAAGATATTCAACTAAATAAGCTGTTTCGGAGAAAAATGCGATCGAACACATTAACAAACGCACAAACAACCAAATACACATACGGCTCGCGAGTGGATTCTAAGATGTTGGGAACACATTGTAAACTGTCAAGGAAAAACTAAAAAACCAAGGCGCTGACAATTCTAACTGTCAAATAACTCACGATGCGGTGAGACGTATCTCACAATCAACGAGATCTACAGCTTTACCTTTACCTGCAGCTACGGAACACTTTTTTCTTCTCGTTCGGTTTGTTTATTCTGTTTCTCCTTATATAAATATAAGAGATCGGCACCTCCATACGAATTCCCAAGATGAAAACGTATTTTTACACGCGAGTGCCGAGCAGCTAAACTTGTATTTTTTTTCCAGTATTGATGCTAATGGAGTTTTTCGATTTCTTCGACACTATTAAGTGACAATAATGTGATTTTTATTCAATTTTTACAAAGAAAAATACATACTTTGCACATTTGTATCTTTGGTCGATGGAATATTCTATTGAATTTTAATATGATTTAATTATGTTACTACCCACGGCTTTGCCCGCATGGTACCCGCATAAAAAGTAGCTTATGTGTTATTCTGATGTATAAGCTACATTACTCCAAAGTTTCATCAAATTCCGTTCAGTAGTTTTTGCGTGAAAGAGTAACAAACATCCATCCTCTCAAATTTTCGCGTTTATAATAGTAGTAGGATATTAAACTTAATCACAACATAGAAAATAGTTTGCTTAAAAACTCATCAAGTGAAACGACATTTTCATTACCTGACATTTGACTCTTATCGTCACTGAATGCAACATTCCTCACTCAAGGCCTCAGGTCTTACGAACGGCCTTAAATTTCATTAAAGAAAATATTTTATTCTGGCCAGAAACAATATATACGCCTAGTAAGTTAATATATATGTATGTTATTCCGGTGTTTTAGTATACCTAATCATAAAAATATTACATTATTTCTGTGTAAAGTTATGGTGGTATTCAGAATTATCATTATACCTATAGATTGTTCCAATGTGTAATACGCATTTCGTGATGGGGCAGTCTGAGAGAGCCTACGCGGATACTTTGATGAAAAAAGCGATGATGAAACACAGATCCCATATCTGACTGATAAATTGTCGAACATTTATTCGCTAATACTCCGTTCTTTCGAATCAAATGATTGAGTCCCCGACCTAAAGTACGATTGATGTCATTAGTTCCAAGAAAAGCTTATATGATTTTGTTTCAATGGACTCGTATTATTACGCTTTTTGTAACTAACATACTATAAGTAGTATGTTCACTACCATACCTAAAATACCATGTTATATATTTTTACTAACAACAACAATACATGATTGTTGTTGTGAGTAAAAATATACGTTGGAAGGCTGATAGAATATTGTCTCCAAATAAAACTTCGTTGGCCGCGAGAGCCGATGGAGTAATATTTCCGATGCAAACATGTTTTCGGCGCGGTCTAATTTTATTCGGTTCCACGTTTGCTACAATGGGATGTGCAATTTTGTTCAGCTGTGGTTGCCTAAATTGGTACGTTATGCAAGCATCAAACAAAATCGAGTGAGTAAGCTTTCAGTAATATATTTGAGCGATGATGCTAAACCAAGTTTACCATAGAGAGCTGAACGAAAACGCCGTTTTATTTTATTCATATGATTTGAAATGTGAAATTAAATTTCACCTTATTTTGTATTTTATGCAAGAAACGTTATTTTTTTACACAACTCAGTCGTAACTAATGCGTTTCCAAGTCTTATTTATTGTAATGGGATAGATAAGTATCTATTTTTGTTCGAGCGAAGGGCTGATACGGGCGTACACATATCTTCAAAAGTTAAAAGTTACTTGAGAGGGTCCCTGTCCAAAGTCGTAACTAGCTTAATTTATTTATTTATTGAATACAACAAACGTTATTATACGTGTAGGTACAATCTTAAAAGTAGTTATCATAATATGTTTAAATACTGTATAATCCTATATGGACAACATTAGTACCCTATCTAGGATGCCCTGTGGTATGGCGTACTAATACATATTTGTTAGAAAAATCAAACGACAAGATACAAGGTAATATATTTCTGTAATACATACATTCCTTCGAAAGATATTTGGAATTGGAAATATTTGTTGAAATTTGCATTATTTTCTGAAATTTGTCACTCAACAGTCGATAGGAACTGTGTCGCATTCAAAGCAGTAAAATATAAAAAAGTAGACATTGGAACTGGCCCTCTGTCGACCATCTCTATAAACGGCTGAATCCCTCTACCAAACACTATAACTCGATATAAACCGTGATAAAGGCCCGATTGTATACAGTAAATAAAATATGACTTGGCCATATTTCCACTTTCGTTTCTTCTTTTATGTCCCTTTTTTCTGGCTTCGAAGGAAACCGTTCATACAAAATACCTTTTCGATATTGCCTTACTTTATTAGCATTGGGTACGAGTTTTTATTTACTATCTTCACCGGGTATAAAGCTCGCGCATGTGTGTTCCCATAATTCATTATCATATCTACGTCACCGATTTCATTAGCTCAATGGAATTAAAGGCTTAAGGGCCTAAGATATAGGTTTTTTTTTGCTGACTTACTTCGTTTCTGATTGGCTTAGAAAAAGCTAATAAAAACATATTGGCGTGCAATACGGATTCCGAGTAGGTGTGTATAGGTATTAATATAATGTGGGTAGACAAAAATATTTATTAATTGGTTTTTATACAAACTGTTTGATCAATGTTGCTTTACGTTATGCCTATTAGATTATTAACCTCGGTGACATGGCAGGCACATAACCAGCTACACACAAAAAGTGCGGATTATATTCTCGCTCCGGGATAAATGTTTGCATAACCAACAAATATAAGCGAATATACTATACAAACACAACGAATATACTATCATATAATACAAAAATACTCTTAATTTATTAATCAGACTTTGGTATATAAAACATATTTTAGAAAATAATAAAATCACAGTGGGATATAATATAGGGAAATATTTGTCATCAAAATTACGTTCCCAAGTCACTGTTTCTGTGAGTTCTCGAGATTAAGCTTACGGGGCAAATAAATAGCTTCTTCAAAAGCTATCCTGAAACCGAATTAGAATAATGCGCCGCGATTTGGCATTTCGACGAACGATCGTGAAATGGCCCTCGGTGGATTCGCTTGGTTCGCCAGAATTTTGGTACGTAGATATAAATGTAGAAACCGTGACTTAGGGTGCGCGCACATAGAAGTGGATAAACATCAACCGACTTTATCTTAGTAAAACTCGTCCTACTAGGTACTATTATAAACGCGAAAGTTTGTGAGGCTGGATGTTTGTTACTCTTTCACGTAAAAACTAATGAACGGATTTTGATGAAACTTTACAGTAATATAGCTTATACATCAGAATAACACTCAGGGACAAGTGTTTGTATGATCTGTAAATAATTGTCTCGGATCTTAGCATTCTCTATGTATAATATGTATGTATTTACAAAAATATATTTAAGTAGTATATCAGTCATGTAGGTCACTTAACACAAGCTCTGCTTACTTGAGTCTAGATGATGCTGTATGAAAAATTACCAGCATTATTTATTTTATTATATTTACGTGCGTTGTTCATACCAAATGCTACTCTACTTTATTACACATTTTTAGGACACAAAGTTATAAACTGGGGACTTAATTTACCTACTTTGAACGAAGCCTTTTACATACTCGTATATACTTGATAGGGGCTTCAAATCAAATATGAGTAAGAATACCACAGAGTTATTTTTAGATATCTGTTCAATAATAACGAAAGCCGCTCCTATATTAAAAAACCCTACACTTTATAATATGAAATTGATATATTTTTATTCGGTTTTAAAAAACAGGTCTGTAAATATTTCGATGCTTTGAAGTTAATAATGAAATCAAAGTATGACACGAACAGACAGACAAACGAACAGACCATTGGCTCCTGACATCTAAAAAATATAGATTATATAAAGCTTATTAATTAATGCAATGTTTCGTGGAATTCTACGCATTTCACGCCTCTGTGTGCGCTATTCTGAGTCTTGAAAGGTGCATCTATCAATCGAGATATGTGATGAAAACACACTAACTGCAGCTTAGAACAGTTGAGACGATTTCAAAGGAAGCTTCCAGCTCTCAGCACAGTGTTAACTAACCCGGTTCAATAGAGTATTAGATAACAGAGAATCTGCTCTATACTCTACGCAAGCATTAAACTGATACCCTGAGAGAGACCTCAGGTACCTGGGTACGAAACCAATCAGGTAGAAGTATCTATACTTATTGAAGTGCTATTGAGTTAGGAAGAAGGTATTTTTTTGTTACTTTTAACTATTCTCGGTCGATTGATAGTTAATAAGATGATGTTGAAAAAGATGAAACTCAAAAAGTACTCTGAAAATAAAGGCCCGGTCAAATTGAATTGACCTTGCATTTTAACGTTGCAAATTGTCAATTAATCTGACTTTTTTATCTATGCAGACGAAATATTTATTTATAAACAATTATAAGCAACATTACAAGTAGGTAATCCAGAATAAGGGTTGCCCAAAGACAATTGGGAAAGACGAATAGGCACGACTTTATAGGTGATCAAAATATTTTGGATGGCATGTGAGAATTTTTCATCGTAAATCACAATGAATGAAACGTATAAATTTATATGTGTATTATTTGGTGTTTTATAGTAGAACAAAAACACAAAACACAACAATTTGAATTCGCGCACAATTTTCCCATTTTAGAACCTTCAACATCTAGTAAAGTTTTAATTTGAGGCGTTTAAGCCACAGCATGATAACCCTACTACATCCCTCGTTCCGAGATCAAGGCGACCTGTCTTCTCGATGCTAATGTCAGAGATTAATATTATAGAATTACCTACGACCGTGCCCGCCACTCCGACTTAAAATTTCTTTGCATTATGGTGATCTTTCGGTTAATATTATTCAGAGAGAATTTGGATTATGGTATTTAGGCAAAATGATGACATTATATATTTCAGTTTGGTTCAAGGTAACACAAATAAAGGTGGAACAAATTCACATAGAATCAATGTTACTGTGGCGTTCTATCAATGATTCATGTTAGACTATGTAATATGTTAGCAACCGCTGAATACAGTAAACAAAATACTGGAGCTTTACTCATATTTGAATTATAGTATGTCTGGGAGATTTCATTATACTGCGCGCAACATGTGTTTTATATCATCTCATCTCGGCTATATTTCCTAACATCAAGCGACATAAGGCTACCTCCGTACCAGATTGAAAACGGAGGAGCTGCACAGGATTCAATATGGCGAAGGAACGAGGAATAGGAAGCCGGGTTGCATTCATACATGTTGAAAAGTCATAATATGATTTCAAATCGAATGCCGCGCGTCTATACCTACGTTTTTATGGTCTTTGTAAGCTCTTGGAATAAAATTTTATTCAAATGTTAACCCCTTCTTTATATTATCCGCGGAGTTGGGAGCGAACCTGCGTTATTTCATCCACATTCCACATTACGTCCTGATACGCATCTTTGGTTGGAGTACTACCGATGCCAAATGGCGAATATTTACTTTCATATTTTGACATTATTAGTTTGTTTGCCTAAGTATTTGTCTGCCTGTCTTATGGTAAAATTAGTGTGCCACGCCCCATTAATTTTCTTAGTTTTAAACATAGGTTTTAGATTTTCTTTAAAAAAATGATAAAATAAAGGTACAAATGAAGTGGGAAATCATCTTTTTATTCGTTTTACAAGGGGATTTTGTATATGTTAAAATAATGTTAGTTTTTTTACTATTTTAGTCTAGAAAGTAATGAATGGGCTTCAATAAGCCAAAGCTGTCACCCTCCCCCTTAGTCTTTGAACCTTGTATCTAGGAATGAAACAACTAAAAATGGTAATAAAAACTTAAAAAAAATTTAGCTTTAGTTTTCATTGTGTTCAATTCACACTAAAAATACATTCTATTCTTAAATTTACCAACTTAAAAAACTTGCGCAATTTCCCCAAGTTCCTTCCCAAAATTATGTCTATTACTACCGGACCTTAAACTTTTTATGACGCAAAACGAAGCTTTAAATACTCTCAAATGCTCTTAAAATCAATAAAAGGCCTACTTTCATCAACGTCGATGTAATAAAAGTGGGTTTAGTGTTATCCGCGGCAATGGAATTAGATAATGTATCTTTGTAAAAAAAAACGTATCATTTTGGGGCTGTAAAAATCTAATTGGTAGAGGTCCATAAATATTTGCCGTCGAATCGGCCGCGTCGCTTTGAATGTCGATGGGGCTGCTGGGTTCCTTAATGCATGTCAATAGGGACCGTTACAATTTACACAAGATCCTCTGTAACCTAATACTTGTCGTCGTATATCTCAGGGATAAGAATGGTGTAGCATAACGAATTTAATGGAAAAACACACAAACAGTGTTGCCCTATTTAAGTTAAAATTTGAAGTTTAGAAGTTTAACAAAACGCTATGAGACATTTCTGGTTTGTATTTATAGATGGATAGATTTATTGCAGATTATTGTCACCATCATCAAAATACAAAAAAACATCGGAATAACTAAGCACCATTGGTATCTAGGTACCATGGGTGGTCTTATTGCTTTAATCGATCTTTTTCAGATCCACCTTTGGATGGACAGGATAAAATGGAATGAAAAAATGGTGCTGCATGAGTAATTATTTTACGCAGAATATAATATTATTAATAAATAATACATACAAAACATGTAGACGTATTCGTAATAATTGTATATTTTACATATAAGAATAATATGTGAGATAATAGGTATGATAGTTAATAATAAAACTATTTACAATTATCAGCTCTGAGATATGGAAAGGAAATTTTCGTATATCATAACTTTCAAAATATTTTTTTAATAACTTCCATTGGGTAGAGAAGTAATAATTCTATAGCATTAACAAGTCAATATACTGAATAAAATGGCTCATTATTATTTTAATAAGCATGCCAAAGAAGCCGTATTCGTGGTCTAATATAAAATGATTAGGTACTTAGCTACTTGCTCCGCGGGTGACGTCATAAAAACTACCACACTTTGAGCCATCAAAGGCGCACTAATAAAAGCAAACTGTAACAAAGGGAACAACAGCAAAATTGTAGCAAAGTTATGACCCGACATGTTTACCCCATCGTAATTTTCTTTTTATTTCAATCACAACCTCCTATTGAAAAATCTTTACCACAAACACAATTAGGTACCTACGAGTATATCACCAGAACAACACTTTGTATTTCACATGCTTTATGTTTATTGCACAAAGCTTAGGCAATGACTCCAGTACTAAATATACTTTTATCATAGAACTTTTCAAACTATAGTGAATTTTGAACATGAATTTTGCTAAAAACGTGATATATATTATTATGACCATGATTTCTGAGTTTGAATGTTTCGTCAAACAAATTGTGGTAAATATCCCAATTTTAGTAAAAAAATATTATATATCATAGAAAAAAAAATGTTCAATCAACGAAAAAATATGAAAAAAGCCTATTACTTAGACAAACTTAACAATTCGCTAGACTAAACTACAAACGTGTAAAAATGTAGTGAGACACAACGCGAAAATCTAGTAAATATAAGGTACATCTCTCTAGTATCTGATTTACGAGTTTTGAAAACACGCTCACGACTGTATTTCCCATGATGAAAATCCTCAGATAAGTACATTTTTGAGACCAACTAGAGAGTAGTCCGAGGCACATTCTAAATATTACATTTCACACATGCCAGCATTTTGCAAGTAGTTAGCACTCCACGTGACAAGCCCATCGTCGCTTACGGGAACAGTAACTGATACGATTTTTTTGCTCTAGGCCCTCTCGGTGTCTTAACGTTGTTTTACCTCACCGCTTATTTCAAGTAGGATATTCCTTTTGTGCACAACCAGATTCCAAACCAAAACTTCCGGAACAGAAGTCAGGGTACCGCGCACTAGGCTAAATGGACTCTTCATAAAAATCATAACATCGTCTTAAAAAGCCTGGCCAAACCCATCTGGTTGGCTACATCAAACATTTTACCATCTCAGCTTTAATGCTCCCCTGTCGCCCGTCATTAGTTTCTCCTCCATAGCAATCGCCTTGTGGTACCTATAGCATGCAACGTTGTAGCCTCTTTAATGAAAACGCTCTTAAGTGCTTGTGTTTAATGTTTATTTCCACTTTGTTTTTTTTAAGCACATTCTTATGGTCTGTTTTAAACGACCGCAATGCCAAAGTCACAACTCGATTTTTTCTAAACGTCCGGTGTTGTTACGGTTGGTTGTTTCGAATTTTATGGCCTTATAAAATTTATAAGAACTGACTGCAAACTTAAAACACTGGAAATACTTTAGTAGATAGTTCGTGTTACGATTTGTTCAGCAGGAAATGTTATAAACAAATAATGTTCAGCAATCTCTTTGAAAGGTTCTGAGATTTGTCGTTTTCTCGGGAATGCTTTGAAAAATTCCTGATTCAGTCAAGTGGATGAGGGAAGTTCGTACTGTTTATTGTAGGAAGGTTTTTCAATCTTTTATAATTGAGATTAGGATAAACATGCTTGTAGTCTCGTAACAGAAGGGGCAAAAAAGAACTGCCTAGGTTTTGGTGCAGACGGGGACCTATTTGCCACACAACACACATTTAGGTACTTTGTTTGTCTGCTTTTCATTTGTTTTTCTGTTTGTGTGTGTTATTAATTATTTCCAACTTTTCCATGAATCCATGATCCATGAATTTGCTTTAGTTCTTTCTTTCCCGAAATAACTTTATGAATGGTCAAATTGATTTGGGTTCTTGCGGTTACAAATATAAGTAATAATTTGGAGTTTTGAAGGAAAATTAAATCCAAAAACAGTGACGTAAAAAGGGTTTACAGTTTTCCCTTACCTTCCTACATCACCACGTCAATTTGGTTACGGATGCGAACCACCAAATCTAGCAGGGCTTTGGAAATGTCCTCGATTTATGAGTTAATATTATTCGTGGACAATTTATGTCATATGTGACATGACATGTGACATGGGATAAACCATTTCAATTTTTGGTTTTAATTTTATCTCTAAAATCCAATGTACAGATTTTCTGATAATATTACGAAAGAGAAAGATTTCAGTAAACTGTTTTCCTTTCGCGATCAATATCGTGAACACACCTGTAAGACGTGTTACACAAATAGCACAAGGGGTCCCGATAAAGGCCCGCAGTCCACACATCTCGAGTGGCGGCTGAGATTTATACGACGTTTTTATAGTTCACTACGGACGTTCCTTGTTTTAATTTCGCGCAAAGATCACAGCGCTTTTCTCGCTCGCCAGCGGCGGCTGCGTGCTACGCCCGTGTCTAACGCGAGCTCTCTTTTCCGCCGCGAGCCTAATGTCGCGAGGCGACGAAATTTATCGCGCCGCTTGTAATTCCGCCCCGCCAGCCTCCACGCTTCACCCCGTCACCCGACAACACACTTGTAACGTTTTCTAATGAAATTGTCCACAAACTCCCGCTCGCCACAACCCCCAGCCTGTCGACGACGGATCAACCGAAAAAAGTACAGCTCGCGTTACTAATGGCTTCATTTATCACAGTCACTAACAGTGATACACCGCAACGACGTTTTATATTTAATTTGGCTCTCTCCGGAATAAATTACGGCAATATCGAGCTCCGAGCGATAAAGGACAAGCGGCAGTTCACTTGAGTTATCGGACAGGTCATAGTATTAAGACGGTAATCTCTTGGATTAATTTGTTCGCGGCTAAGTGATAAGTTAGCGAGCGCCTTCGCGCTGTTTGAATCGCATAATGTCACCATGAAGAAAATGACTTTGTTCCTGAAACTATTTGCTTTTACAAAGAAAACATCAATCCTATGTCGATTCTATGTAAATGTGTGTTTTACTACTGCGATAACATGAAAAAACTAACGCAAGTTATTTGGCGGTAAGGATTACATTCATTTGAATGTTTGGTCGAGAAGTAAACAATAATCTAAGCCTAGTTACAACTAGCTTAGTATCCTACTCAAAGGTTCTTTTTTTCATTAAAATCACAAGGATCATTTTGATCCTGATCCTTATGATCGTCGGTTTTATCTACTGCCTGTTCCTCCGCGACCAAGAGACCAAGTTAAATTTCTAAAACGATTGAACTAAAGATATTACCGGAACACAAATTGCGGATATATTTTCCTGTAGTTCTATAGTAGTTTAGAGCTCTAGCGGTCTGATATATCGTTCTTGTTTACTGCGAACGATAAACGTATCTTCACCGATGGCCTGCATACGTTTGGAAACTTAAGAATAGAATAAGAATAAGAAATATTTATTTGACATAATAAATTGTTACAAGTTGTATATGAATCCATAGGCTCCTGAACTAGTAGAAACTTATCTTTAATGTTATCTTAAAAGGCGTTTCTGACTCTGAATAAATGAGGACTCTCAATTTAGTGTAGAATATTACCTTCTTGCATGCATTTGCTGAAAGGCTTTAAACAACAAATACGAGTGCATTCATGGCTAAAACTGTCTTGTTCACGGTTTTCATTATTTGTCAGTCTGTTACCGTGATGTCTGCATTGTGTTGGTAGTATGCACATACTTAGACTATTTCTATTCACGGGAACCCGCCTTAGTTATTTAAAACAAACTGTTTCTATCTTCTAGAGTTTTGTAAAATTATTTGAATTGTTTTTTTCTTATAAATAAGCAATTATTCAATTAGGCCCTTAATATCGTATCCTATGAAAATAATGACATTATCGGATGAAATAACATAAAACGAGTAAATAGGGCTCAATGATGAGTGGTCATCCCCGTATAATGGCTATATTTCCACTTAGTATAATTGCACGGCATTGAAACGCTTTTACCACCCTAAATTGAAAGTTGATACCCATCTCTGTTTCCTTCATCTTCCTCTTCAAACCAAATGGAACGTCAATTTGATAATGAACAATGAATTGATACTTTTTAAAACAAAACAAATATATATTATCTGAACACTACCAGATTAAAATGTCTAAACAAAATTACGAGTGGTACTCGCACTTTGGACAATTATCAGGATTTTACCTGTACCTTGTTATTGTACATTTGTGATGGAATAGGTCCAATGATATTTGGATAAACTTCTCGAAGGCCGCAACTTTGCGTCCCTTTTTCTATGCAACCTTCATTTGATCACTACATCCTAGGGTCTGATGGTTGAAAATACTATCTTTAATTACTTATACATGAGCACTGCTCGCGACCCAATAAATTAACCATATTGTCCACTTAAAATTATGTTTAATCAGGTTTAAATGTGGTTTAATACTTAAAAACCTTTACTTTTACCTAAGTTCAATCAAAACAAAATCAGATAACGTAGCAAATAAAATCAGAATGCTTTTGAAATGAGGCGCACAGACGTACGCGTTATCGTCTAATAACGCGAGATTAAAGTAAGCCCACATTTAAACAGCCCACCGCGTAATTTGGCAACTGAGCTGTGATTAGATAGTGCTCTAGTCTCGTTAGCTTAATGAGTATGGTTTTGTTAACCTTTGCTTTACATGTTTAGCGGATTTATGAAATATATCACGACGACATGATTTTGAATTGTTTTTGACAATCATTTTGTTGTTTCTGTAATTTTGAACCCGGATAATAAGTATCTTATGTGTTTTTCTAGGTTGTAAACTATAAATGTTGCATTATATCAATTAAGTCTTTACAGAGATTAGTTAAAAAAACAACCATCCATACGTCTAAAAATCAAAATTTTGACATATTTGTAGTTTCGAGAATGATAGACGCAAAGAAAACTGTCCATAAATAAACTGCCATTATCCCTATAGCCTTACTAAGATGTCAAATCATTTTCCTCATAAAATCTAGCTAAGCAAAGTAAGGTTCTACCCCAAAATATTCACACACAGTTCAAGCCCAAAAACTCTAAGGAGCTTAACTACTCATCCTTATTATTATCCGCAAAATGCCTTCGAAACAATTTACTCTTTCTCATTACGACAACCACAAAAAAAGATATATTTCTGTAGGTCGGTACTTTTCTACGCATTCTGTTCCACAAAATAGTTGGGATATACATTAGCCAAGTTCGGAATTGCATCTTCTGTTTGGTGTTCCGACTTGCTCGTACTGTTTCGGAAGCAATGTAAATCGTCGCAAGCCACTAGCACAGTCAAAAATACGAATAACTGACTTATAAACGCAATCCAGACATGCAAGTTAGCAATTTGCATAACGTAACTTTCGCATGAACCACAGGTATCGTAGTTTAGTGGCACCTGTAAGCATGCATCAAAGAGGGTACCGTTAGCATATGTACACACGTGCGTGTCAATTTCACTAGCACCGGCCCGCGGGTTCATTCTATACCCACCATACGCATGCTGGCAAACTCCTGAGCATTGCCAGCGTCAATCCGGTCGCCAGCGATCGCGCTACAAGATCATAGAAGTTCATAAAACAATACACTCAATACCTGGTGTCAGCCTAACGCCAGAACACTGCACGGTGTCACAAACACTGATGGAGTAGACGGTAGCTGTAGTATGGCAAAATCAAAACCATGGTAGGCGTGTGTAGCGGCGTTTACAGCAGTGTGTCGTCGTGTTACATTGAGGAAGCCAGCTATTCAATTTTCACTGCGTTCATGAACTAGCTGAGATGTCTGGCCGAAGGACAAGACGTTAATATATGCGAAATCCTGTGTATGGTTGCCTAATGCGCCGACTTTGTCTGCTGTTTATATTTATGGAAGCAACTTGTAAATTTGTGAACGCGCTTGTTATTTGTTTTATATGTGTTGAGGTTTTGTATATTATTTATTCTTGCTATCAGTTTTAGGCAGATCTATCAGTTTTATTTTCGTTATCGTGGGGCATTGTTCGACATAATGTTGTCTGACGTTTAAACGTATTAAGAATTTTGTTCATCTACGTTTTGATTGGGTAGTCGACTACGTATTTTTACTATCTAGTGAGATCTAAAAAGCTTTTTTTTTATATATTTTGAAACATTTATTCTGATTGAATGAAGTGCCGATTAAATGTAAATGATCATAAATTACTAAATAATAATAAATTAGGATTTACCAAGCACTGTACGCTTAGAGAGCCAGGAAATTAAAATTGTAATCATAATACCAGAATTGGTGGTCTGCCTATAATAAAACAATCTATAATTTGAACAACATTTTTATAAATAAATTAACTATATAAAGGAAAATAACTAAAAATCGCTACATTAGCGTTAATGTAAGATCATTATTTTCTTAGTAGTTAAATTATTATTACTTATTCATAATTTAATTAGGAACTTATCATATTCTGAACTTGTTGGTGAATTTACAATTCAAACATTAAAGCACGAAATATAATAAACGGGTGCCCCGAGAAACGAATCCGTCAAAAGCCGCTGCTACTGCGAAAACTTGACTGGAAGAATAGTGTTTGTATTTCATTATCAACAAAAGCTTTGCTGAAAAGATGGAGCTCAGCACAATTCAAGGTATAGCCGCCCACGAGTAAACCAGAGAAAAGCCGCACTCAACCGGGCCCAAGCAAAGATATTTCGCGTTCGTATTTACTCAGGCGTGCCTAAATTGTTTGCTTACATGTTTGACGCGCCGCACGCAACGCTCATTATGGCGAACGAAGCTTTGTTCAGACTTAGACAACATATTGTTACACCCGATGAAGCTAAATGTTCTTTATATGTTTATTTTTATCATTACAGGTAAGTTTCTGAAGCGTTTGCGGCTCGTTAATGGTTGCGGTTCGGTGAGAATTTCCCTTTGAAATTGTTTACATTGTTAGAGCTGCATTTTATTTAATTTGTCCGGACTTTTATTGAGATGTAGGAACTTTTCGAATGGAAATAAAGTAATGAACGCTAGCAAATAATACTGTGTGTTATGCACAAAGTACCGTTAAACCGTAAATTTCAAGAGTCATGGGACTTGAACCAACGAATATGTACTTAGTAGCGGTAAACATCCATTATACTTCTTCCTGTGGTCTAGGTCGGTACACTTAATTGTTCATACAACAAGCCAGTAGGGAATTGGCTCTAAATGCTACGCTACCCGGATCTGGTTATACCGCAAACGCGGTACGTGGTCCGTGCCACAAACCAGGCAAGCCAAACCAGACCACATTATTTTGTAACTAAGCACGTTTTTCGCCAGCTTTGTGTGAGGTTGGGGACGCCGTGATGGAAAGCGCAATAGACGGCAATTAACACCTGCGATTCTTCTTCATCTTACCCTAAACTGGCGCGCCATTTTACCTAAACTAATTATGTTACATAACGTATTAGTCTTTTGGGAGCGAAAACGTGTTGGAAACGCTTAATCACTTACTTTACATTTGCGTACGCAAATAATCTGCTAATTTAATTTCGGTGGTGGTATTTATGACGCTTATTAAATTTATTATCATATCAAAGTGTATGCTTTATTTAGTGGATTTTGTGTGCGTGTGAATAAACGTGTCACAGTCACAGGGGACAATTTTTAATTGTTTCATAATGTTTACAGTCGTTTTTCTATATTCTCATAATTATAATAATGCTGGTAATATTTCATACAGTATCATTCAGCCCCAAACTAAGCAGAGCTTAGTAGCAGAGATAAACTTTTTTAATATGTATTAATATTATTATTTTATATATGTATTCTAATATGTATTCCGTTTGAAACCGTGTCAGGTTATGTTTGGATGTTAAAGTTCTCCTTGTAATTTTTGTTATTGATCAAAGTTTCAAATTCAGATTTCTCGTCGCAGAACGCATTCGGGTGCGTATTTTCGCGAATTTCCCTCAAATAGCGCTGTCGTCCTCGCCATTGATATTTATGGTTTTTCGGGATTCTTTCAGAGAGCTTGTTCTGAAACTTTCCTTTTTAGAACCGACAGTCTTACTAGATTAACGTAACTAGAGTGCTGTAATTGGTAGAGAAGTTATTACTTTTCTGTTTCTTTTCGGGAAAAACATAAAGCAATCGCGCAAGTTACCCGGACGTGATTTATTTTATATTTTTGGGAACATCTTGAGTTGAAAGCTATCTTGAAGAGAACTTTGGAAACCAACTCATATTTACAAATTTCGGTAGGATAAAAAATACTCAAAAGTTTTACCTCTAAAATAATTTACTGCTTACGCTTTTCCTGTTTCTAAGTTATGAATATGCTTTCCATGGTCGTTTTTGAAGCAAAATTTTATAAATAGGAGATTATTAGAAAAAAATCTTTAAAAATATTACAGTTGAGTCAAAATATCCATCACAAGCATAGTGATAGGATCTCAGAAATCTAACCGAGAAAATAAACCCATTTTATGTGACAACACCTTATTTGAAATCATAACAAATAGCCTTTTAGAAACCGCATCCCACCCAAAAGTGTCCTACAAAAAGGGTTCCGTAAACATATTACAAATCTTTACCACAGCATAGCGCAGTTTAAGAGGCCAGGGATGTCGATGAAATCCGTCCTTCCTCGGACTATTCGTTGTGTGTCTTAATGGATTACATGGAATAAAGTAGGCATCGACAAAACAAAAGGCCGACCTCCCCCGAAAATCTCTGACCACATAGTTTGTGGGTTCAAACTAAATTTATTACATTTGACCTTAGTAATTCTTGTCGAAGGTTTTCCATCCTAAATGTGTTATAGCCAGTTAGGGCTTTTCAAAGGTACAGCTCGTTCGTCGGCTGCGGTTTTATACAACTTAATATTTTATGAGTTACAAAATAGTTTTGTGAAAGTTTCAGTTGCGGCCAATAAAATCCGTCTAGTGTATAAATGTCACTATTTTATTTTATTTATACTTTGAATTAACTTTTATTTGAATTGTTCCGATCATGATTAACATAACTCATGATTCTACAAAGTTATGAAATCAAAAGCACTTAGTTCAGTTTAAACATACTCAAGAAGTTCAAAATTATTTTGAATCCAGAATTACACATGCTAAAAGATAGTAAATTCAAAATCAAAGTGCAAACCACTTTGATTTTGAATTGGCATTGACTTCAAAACCGCCCGAACCAACCCAAAAAAATTGAGACAATCTAGTTCCAACGGTATTTGGCATTGACTTCAAAACCGCCCGAACCAACCCAAAAAAATTGAGACAATCTAGTTCTAACGGAATTTAGTATTGACTTCAAAACCGGTATCACTATGAGTTTTCAGTATTTGCCAATAGATGATTTTCTATTAACCATGATAGCCGATTAGTGAGAATCTACATTTCTTTAAAACTTCTATTGTAATTTGATTCAATTCCGTTCATGTAACCACAGATTGTGAGAACAACCGCCTAACTTAATGCAAAGGCAGCTTTAATTTTAATTTTTATGTTTATACCTACACCGTCTTCTTTATCGTCAATGTCGGTATAATTATATTATACTAAAGTCAACCCCTAAATATTAAACTGATATCATCCGTTAGAGCACTTGACATTTCACTTTTATTTTGATAAATGGACAATTTAAGCGTACACATCTTTGCCTCAGATAATAATTATCACCACCAGCATAACCCAGCGGTTTTATTAAAGCTTTATAGCGATGTGTGTCCAGTTGGTTGCGGATCATATGAAAATACTTCTGCACCAATCGCTACGATTACCTGCTCACGATTCTGCAACATATAATATATAGCTATAAATGACGTCACTTTGAACGTGCTCATTTCGCGCCCTTTGAAGCTTCCACGCTCACAAATGTTTGATTCCAACTCCCATCACTCGCTTCCCGTCTTTACATTCACAAACAAATGAAGAGCCGTAGGGAAACTTTTTAATTCGCCTAATGCACCTGTTTTTTTCCTAACTAAAGTGCACTCTTGTAAGGCTTCGCGACGTCACTGAGCCTTCTGTCAAATTGACTGTTGCATTGTAAGCAGTTTATTTTTTGCTTCATCTTGAAAAATGCTTTTCTTGAGATGCTGCTGAAAAGTTAAGATTTTAGCTGAAATTAAAAAAGTATTTTTAAACGTTACATTTTTGAATAATAATTTAAGCTTTATAATTCTTAATTGGAAACAAACAAAGCAGCGCACTAAGATTTGTACGGAGTATAATCAGACGTAATGATTTCTTTGATTTTCATTTGGCCGCTCTCCGAAACGAGAAACTTAATGAAAAGTCAAGCAAACTCAGTCGAATACAAATTTAAGCATTAGTATGCAAGAGTAAAGTTTTTATTCAATATAACTTGCACTGTTTTATCTTTCGTTTGTCTTTTTCGCATCAGCAATGCGCGAGTTATTGTTACATCCAATCGTGATAAATAAATCCAATGGAAACAATGTTTTGTTTCCAACGAAATGTTTATCTTTTAATTTTCAATCCATTGTTTCCGTAACGCTATGAAAAATATCATCGACATTATTAAAAATGCATATCAATATGCGAACACGTTTTGTTATTTATTCATTTTAAACTTGAGCAAAGTAAAAATGGACTAAGAAAAATAAATAAGTTTTTATCTACTTTGTATTCGAGATATTGTTTCATCTCGCTACTCTTGTTACCATAACGTCTGGTGCAGACATTGTCCTCGGAAAAAAATACTAAAACGTGTTGACTCATGTCAAGCGAGAGATAGCCGCGGGTAGTTCCGCAGTGTCTTGCGGCATCGAGTGCTTTCCGCGCCACCTAATTCTGATATGAATATGAAATTGTATGGAAATGTTGGCCAAATGTTACCGCACAACTTGACAACTCGACAGCGCTGTAAATAAACGGGTAACGTTGCACTGACTAGGTATACCGAAACATGCGAGTCACTAGTTTACGACCGCGACTGTTTGAATAAATTGTTTGGAGTGTCTACTGTGTACATATTTCGTGTGTCTAAGCAAAGGTGCCCACGCGACGTTACGATCAACAATCCGTGCTCGGGGAGTCAGATAGCAGATAGGTAGACGGTTAATATAATGTGGAGTCGGTTGCTCTGCAACAGTCTAACGAGAGCAATATTACCTAACTACGTTCAGGAGAAACACCCCGTCTGTTTTAAACTTGAATCCATTTCACGACTACAAACTCTAGAAACGCGCATTTTCTCAAGCGGAGCGCTTTGCCGCAAAGTTAAGTTTTACCACTTGCCATGATTACCAATAAAACGTGTTCGCGTTGATGGCACGTCAACCAGGGCCACATCAAAATTATTAAGTCGCCAGTCGCCTCCGTGACACCGCGTTATTGCTGACGTTTCAGCCTGATTATCTTTAATTAAAAAGTTGTTTTAAGCTTTCAAATGCCAAGTTATTAAAAGAAATTGCTGAGACTACGAAATGGTAACTCGTTGAATCGTGATAATTAGATAAAAAGCACCTCGAGTCACCAGTCAGACTTAAATTTCTCTTCAATCCATATAAAGTGACCAAAATTGCTTCAGTTTCTTATATTTCTTTGTACGAGGAAGGATTTAAACGCATATATTGCTCGAAGAATATTGACAGTTATGATCACTTCAAGATTGGAGTACCGCCAACAATGTCTAAAATTTTCTATACGATTTGTAACTTGACTTCTCTAGCTTCCGTTTAGAATAGATGTGCCATTTCAGAGCGTTGCGTCTCTCTCCTATTCGACCTGCGTATCTGAGATATTTACGACGTTATGCACTTCAAGCTTTTACGTGATGTATAACTGCATACGCGATTACATGTTAGAGTTATTGTGTGCAATTATTCATGTGATAGGAATGTTTGGCACTCATTGAACGTGTCAAGAAACATTGTATTGAATGTTCTGGAACAAGTGTGGACTAGGGACGCAAGTAAGGCAAATTGACGCTTTTAGATCACGTCATATCATTTCTTTTATTTATATTTTGGTTTGCTAGCGTGGCAGCCAGTTTGCACTCCATGTTCACCTATGAATTGCGGACCTACGAATAGATGAATACTTTAAAATTTTACGTAGGTACTGGACAAATGGATTCGCCGCTACCACTAGCGGGGTTTTTCATTTAGTTATTTGATTTGTTTTTATATGTTGTCTTTACAATGCGGGATTGTTTGAAAATGTTGATTTATAGAATAAAATCGTGGATGTTCATAAAATAAATTGGTGTCTGTATTATTTTCGGTAACTGATTTATGTGTTTCCATTTGTTGCATGAATGAATGAAAATATTTTAATGCATACTTCATGAAATACGCAAAATAAACAACAACATATTCTTATTTAAGGTATGTCCTTATCGCTTAAAAGACTAATACTAAAATAAAGATAAACTCGATGTTGCCATTTGTAGACTCCATAAAGTAATTCGCTAAAAAAGTGTACGCTTTTTTAACAAACTCCCAAGATATATACAAAGATTGTCAAATTTAAAAACGTAATTCAACGAAAACTTTATAAAATGGCATTCTATAAATATTTAATTATTTAGATGATAAAACTCTTGGGAATGTAAATGCTCCAACTCGATAAAAAATTTAGGTACCTATTGTTTCGTAAAAGGATCATTCAAAAGAATAACCAGCCTTGTTTTTTTACCTTTCTTTCCTGGCTTGGTTGTAGAGGAATAGGCAGTAGATAAAACCGACGTTTCAAAGTGATTCTTTTGATTTTAATTAATAAATTAATTTCGTCTTTGACTTTATAGAGGATTCTATGTGATTTGAGAAAAAACCGACTGTTTTCAATTAAAAAAAATAACAATCATATTGCCTCACATTTCTTTGTAATAGGGTTGTGCGTGTGGTGAACTGCGGTCCAATTGCACAGATAGAAGCAATCAACGGTTATGAGCTCAACGGAGTACAGATGCAGCCCTAGAGCCGAGTCTGCATCAGCGGGATGTTGTTTTGTTTAAAATGGGGAGAGCAATGTAAAAATAAATTTAAAAAATGCTAGAATTATGCATACGGGTGTAATACGAGGTACAAAAAATATTTTATTATAGAGTAAGCCATGTGATATTAATAGGAATCAGAAGTCTTTATTGTAAACTGTTCTTACATAAGATGGTAGGTTTTTTAAAAGATTAGAAAAGATTGCCCAGTTTGTGCATACAGCAGATTGGTAAGGTGCTTAACTAAAACTAGGTGCAAGAAGTGTTGATGACAACAAATTCCGTATCAAATTGTTTTTTCAAACAATTTATGTGGAATAATTATTTAAGTTCCTTATTTACTATTAGGTATCGCTAGTTATCAGCATGAATATATTCAATTTATCTTTTGACAAATTACATATTCTTAGATAAGTAATTTTAACAAAATACAGATATATTAATAATAATGCAGTGGGCACACAGCCTTAGTGGTGGGGGACGTTAATAATTTAAAAACGGTGCGCATTCACTGTGAAACGCGTCTCCACGATCGCAGTTTACGTCCTACAATCAGATCGCCTACCTCTCTCATATCGACTTTTTCCACTTCGTTTATTGCAACCGGTTTGGGAATAGTTTTTGTTTCGAGCCGGACTAATCAACGCCTGTACATGGCCAGTCGAGTGGGTTTTTCCATTTAAATGACACAGAATATTATATTTGGTTTGTACAGTAAATGGCAATTTTGTTTTCAAAATTGGAAATGACCGTAAAGTACCTACACTTCACCTAACAGATACACGTTTTTGAAATTTCACAACTTGACTTTAAAATTTGACTAATGTTATTGAAAATCACGAGATGGACTATTTAAAAAGACTATTCTAAAATTTAATTCTCAAATCAAACTAAACTTAGCCGGATCCAAAGACGATCAAACACAATTTGCGGATGTAGTTACAAAATTTCGGTCATCCTCTAATCAATTCAGTGCTTAACCCTATCACCAGATTTTTGCACTATCGAATCGACTGAAAATCTTTGCTGTTAATTTTAACGTTAAACCACACACGTCATATTGCTTATTTTTACCCGCCCCTTTATAAGAGGTTGGTGGTTCGTATATTTGTATGTCTGTCTGTCACTATTTATCTCCATAACAGCTTTTCCGATTGAAATTGATTATTTTGACTTTAAGGTTGGGTATTCGATAGATTTGATCGCAACAGGCAATAGATGATGGAAAACACGTCGGGAGTTTTGGTTGTTATTTAAGTACTTGTAGATAGACAACACTTTATATTACTTACTAACTATGAAGCTTAAAAATTCAAACAGAACAAATTGTAAGCTTATTACGAAAGTACAATAAGCAGTTTTATCGCAAATAGCGATCTCTTTTAGACAACCAGATGCACAGGAATATATGTGAACATTATAGGACGATGGTGTATAGTCAGTCTAGTAACAATAGTATTGAATATCGAAAATGGACCAGCTGTAGCTACTTTTAGTTAAAATACCTTCTTATCATCTTGTTTATTAAAATATTAAAGTTTATGATATTCCAGCAAGTATGGTTTATACGGGATAAAATAAAATAAAAAAAAATGGTTATTTGAGTGCGCTTCCACAACGCAACCCAGTATGAATCCACGCATTCCACACGTCAGCGCACGTTTTAGAGTCCTCCGTTTTAGAGATATTTGACGTTTTCCACGAAATCCTTAACAGTCGATTCGATAGCGTGAACCGATGCTCAGTGCACAGTAACAGTAATTGTGGTTATGCGCTGCAAATATCGATTTACATGCCACTGTATAATTCAAGGGTTGAATAATGTATTACCTTTCATTAGCACATTGGCCAGTCCCGAGGCGTATTTGCACATAAATTCGCTTACCCACACCCCGAAGCCTTAGACGTGTGAACGATTATCCTTTGAAACGGAAACGCCATTATAACCCTCTTGTTTTTCATCGTAATGCGCTTTTTATTGAGGCAGTTATCACTCAATTTTACCTGGAAGAAAAACCTTTTTTTAAAAAAAGATGATAGAGATCTTTTTAATTTTAACATAAGCATGAAAATGTCTTTCCTCATGCAGGGTTTCTAAGGCATTTTAAGGTACACGTTTTTTTTTTCAAGCGACCCTGAGAGTCTGTATGTTTGTGTTTGGGGTACCATTATATTCTAATGCTGGCATTTTTTCTCCGAAAATAATATAAATGTATATTATTTTGCTGAGTACAAAATAATATACATTTATATTATTTGCCTCCCTTGATTAATAAATTAGTAATACGACTAGAATTAGGTAGATGTTCCGCTTCCAGCAATCGAATAGAATTGATGTAATAAAAACACGACTTCCTCACGTGTTTACGTTATTTTGCTCACTCGGGATGATACTCATTCGAATAAAAAACAAAAGTAAATTCCCAACAAAAAATATTTCGGCTAGTCGGGATTCGATAAGATAATGAAGTTTCACGGGAAAAACAGCAATCTCTCTGAAATAAAAATGGGACTTTTATGGGACCACCTCGGGATCATTCTCTATACAACAATAACATAATAATCAGAATCGGTTAAATTGGCGAAGATATCAGGTAACAAACACACACGAAAAAAAACCATACAGCCGAATTGAGAACCTTCACTTTTTTTTTGAAGTCGGTTAATGACATGTTTTCAATAGACTATCTATATATAAATAGATATATAGTTCGTAACATGCTATTATTATATCATCACATAATATCTTACTTAAAATTTAATGTCATAATAGTATTATAGGCATTTAAATACATGGTATTAATTACATACGTCGCGTTGAAGGGTTGATCCTAAGGTTATAATCAATGATTACGACCTTGATGGCACGGTGGGCGAGGAGCCGGCTGCGAATTAAAAGGTGCCGATTCGGCACCTTTTAATTCGCAGCTGTATGACCTGCAGATTTTTATTCCGTAACACGGTGTGGAACCATGGTACTCGCTGTTCCTGATACCCACGACACAACGAATTCTAATGCCTGTAGTCTGTTGGGTGTAATTGCATGTATAGTTATTAACTGACTTCAGAAAAAGAAGGAGGTTTTCAATACGGTTGTATTTTTTTACACTCAGAACTCCGTCAATTAAAAACCGATTTGTATTTTTATTTATTTGAAAGCATATACTTTCAGACTGGTTTTCATTTCATCAAAATCCGGTTCTGATCATGGGATCCTTGGGTAATTAAAAGAACTCCTCAAACTTGGATGACAAAATTTCATATTGACTTTTTATAAATTTCCCATTATTTGAAGTCGCTTTTTTATATTCAATGTCTTATAATTATTTATTAAATGAACTATTGTACGAGTATTATGTTTGTTTTGACATTAATATAAAATACATCCAATCAAGTTTAGTTCCTCTTGGTTAAAGACTCAACAGTAGATACACGATCTTAAAATGATTTATGACCTAAGAACATGTAATTTGTCAAGAGATGAATAAATTGAATTGAATTGATGACCCGGTTACATCATGAATCTTTCTGTAAGTTAATCTAGTAGAATCACGAGGAAATACTGCGATTTGCCGTCAATTCGATCTAAAAAAGAAAATCCTTATGTCGAACTAGCTTTCCGCCCGCGACTTCGTCCGCGCTGTCGTAGGTAATTAATATGAGTGTCTTTCGCCCCCCGTTTCCAGCCCTTTCCCATCTACGTACTCATATCGCATTACCAGTCCGGAATGTAAAGAATTCAAACCAAGAAACAAAGTTTCAAGCAAATCATCCAGGCGTTAAAACGTTCTCTTACAAACTTTAACAATCCACGCACCTTAGACTCTTTTTATCATAAACTTTTACCAAATATATTGAAGAATATTTTATGCTAAGTTTCGAATATGAAAGTTCAAGGAATAAGTTTCATATAAAAATTTTACCACTTTTCATCCCCTTAGGGGTAGAATTTCCTAATATTATTTCTTAGTGTACGTCTACGTGCTCTAAGCAATACATACAGTTATGTCTCTAGGACCAGCGGTTTAGGCTCTGCGTTATCTGTCAGTAGGTCAGTCACTCAACAACGACAAAATTCTTCATATTATACTTACACTATCTTCCTATATTTTAAACGCATTAAAATAACAATTCGAAAGAGCCCATCCACGACCTCATCATTAGGTCCTGGTCCTCACAATTCAGAAAATATCTAAAAAGATAATACCTTGTGCAATCCAAACACAATATTTCTATAATAAACTACCAAAAAACTCCTTAGGCATCTCCCTACTGTCTTCATTTTACTGTAATTATCTAAAGAATATTTCTTATTATTTGGCAAGTCGTTATCGGCATGGACGATAGAGGGTGTACCAGGTAGCGACTTATCGGCTAAAACTTTGAAAAATATGAGGTCGATCCTAATGAACTCCAATAATTGCAAGCTTAGCGCGGCACGCGTGCTATTACCTCAGAAACTGCCCACCTCCATCATTTTAATGCCCATTTAATTATTATTCATTGCACGGCCACTGCTCGTCTGGAGTTTCTCCGATACCCATCTCTGTTCGCGATCGTTATCGCAAAAAGCAGCATGCTTGATTGATCCAAAAGTTTGATGAATTTTCTGCATTTTAGTTTTAATATAGTTAGCCATGTTGTCCTAGTGGGTGGTACCTCTACGTCCGGAGGTCGTGGTTTCAAATCCGGTCGTGAACCAATGGAATTTTTCACTCAAAAATTAAATGTGCGCATTAACACGTTCTCAAAACGGTGGAGGAAAACATCTACATTATAAATACTTGCAAACCGTGAGCACGGCGTAAAATGAATAATCAGATCTTTAAGGATCTTTTTCCTTAAAGATCTGATTCTGTATCTTAGGATCTCTATCAGGTAATACAATCATGATATTATTTGGTTGTTTTTTTTTATTTTTAATTAAGAATAGTAAAGTCCGCGTGGACGCACTGCGCGCTATAAGCGTAAGTGTCGAATTTCAGCTCGTAAATCAGAATCGCCAATAAATCGGGAATTATAATAAACATTTTCGTTATTGTTTACCGCTAAGCTCTCGCCTGCCCAGGTGCCACCGCAACGATCCACCCGGAATTTCAACGACTTCAATTATTGAGTGCCTCCGAAAATCGAACCCTTTGGGCTCCTCAAGGGGCCAGGACTGTCCATTTCGACGGACGATAATTCCACACCCGCGTTAAATAATCCGTTCACTTTTTGTATTTTGTTCGTTCCTAAAATAAATTGTTGGAAGAGATCAATCATAATAATCTCTTCCAACAATTTATATTAATGCAAAAACTGTCGTGAATCAAAAGTAGTAGACAGAAAATATGGAATTGGGAGTAGGTAGTTAACAATATTTTAAATAAGTGTTTAGTTTGACTTTGGAAACCGTCAAATTTGTTCGTAAGAAATTTTGATACGAAATGAAGGGGTCTAATAGTATGCATGCATTTATATATGTATAAAAAAACACAACAGTTACATACATTGTCCTGAGCCCACACTAGAATTTCCTATATCGTGGGTGTTAGGAACTACGAGTACAATGGTACCCAACACCAAGAAAACAATTAAAAACAGGATAAATTATCTGTAGAGCATGCGACAGCAGGAATCGACTTAGCGTCTAAGCTAAGATCATCACACTAGCATACTATGAGCAGTGTGTTTTATATTTCTATTGACATCAATCTCTTCCATACATAACAAACTTATTATGATTGAAATGAAATGAAATGAAATGAAATGAAATGTTTATTAATATCTCAAACAGATGTCGTAGGTACATATTTTGTTATCTCTACATAGGTAAGTATTAAATAATTTAATTCTAATAAAACAGTACCATAGGTATGCTCTGTTCCCCACACTAGGACTTTATAGCCTGTATGGCAGGGTCACAGGGACTCGCTACGGACTCTCCCACAAAAACCAAACCAGATAATACATATCTAAATATGCATGTACAAAGCACTGGTAATGGTTGATTATAGACATACAGCGCTAACACATAAATCGACCCTACGAATTCAGTTAACTATTTATAGATAAATGGATAATGAAAAGTTATTTTACAGTTTTAGACGTCATTAGATAGGCCATAAATATAAGATGGCCACTAAGGCTGAATACGCTACAATACAATTAAATGGTTTGCATAATTTGCACCAATGCATTCTACACGAGCTTAGAAAAGTTCCTAGGAGAGTTCTACAGAGGTTACTGAATATTTGAATGACATAATCATGTGCGAGTGAATAGAGCCAGCCAATAAACTGAATGAAATATAGCGAGGCACTGAAGTGGAAATCTTTGTCGTTCAGAGTCACTGGTGCTAAGGAGAGTACTTTTGTAACAAGGAACATGTTACGCCAAAAAATTAAGTACCCTGGTATATCAAATAGTTACAATTAAATCGACTTTAGCAACGCAGTGACAGAATGTCTTCAACAAAGTGTGTCTGCTGTTTGTATCGTCAAAAAAGCACTGTCGTATCGATAGAAGTATTACAACAGATAGAATAAAAATGCTATTCTCAAACCCTGTCCGTATTTTGTGACAAATGTCAATGAAACCAGTATAGCAATATGATGTAAATGTATTCGAGTGAAAGATCCGAATCTAATGGGAAAAACGGAACCCATGTCCGTCTTTCTGTCCACACGTGTGTCACATCCCGATTCCAGTTTTAGTTTGAAATATATTGAAATACATTTTAGTAAAAATACGCTGCTAGGACACAGCAAAAAACAAAACAATTTAACTGTTGTTTCTGTTGTACTGCCTTTAAGTGTTTTATTAAACAGTACCTTAAAAACGATTTGCGGTTTAACTACTTTAACTCCGAGCCCCTAGGATATACCGCAATTTAGCAGCAATCCTTATTATTTATTAATCACTACCATATTTAGTACATTACCTGAAAAGGAAACAAGTCTCAACTATGTGCGGTTAAGCAATATCGAAATAAAATTAGGGTGCTTAAACACACGCGTCACGTTGTCACTAATCTGACTCTTAGCGCAATCTCTAGCAATTCCAACGAGAAAACAATACAGCCACCTTTCAAGGGAACAAAGGGGAATAACAAAAGAACGGACCAGACGAATCGCTGTACAGTGCATTATCGGCTGGACTCGAACACGTGAGGCTACCGTTGATCGCCCTTTAAAACGAACTCTATAAAGGAAAATGCCCCTTCAATAGAAGCTAGATTGTAACAAAAAATAAAACAACAAAACCGCCAGTGCGGGATCAGTTTGATATTTGTTTCCGTATCCAACATTGTATTGTTTACAATGTGACCTCTGTGTGACTCCAGTCGCAGTGGGCTTTGTGCTAAAAGGTTCGCGCGTTCAATTGTCAATCTACACTAAACAGGGAGTAAGCCTGTGGAATTTCACCGACTTTTTTGTTTTATGATTGACAGCACACGGGCCGTGTTCGGTCGCGCGTTCCGTGTCCAGCGGTCTGTGATCCGCTGCTAAGAGAGCTGCCTATCGGGTCGGTCTGCTCACATTGTCACACGTTGCATAATACAAAAGCTCTCTGAATATGTTTGTTAGCTTCGAACCATCGAACCGATTCAAAAAGTAATCCCAGCAAAAAATCACTACATAAAATTGATGCAGCAAGGTGGTCCAAGTAACAATAATCGCGAACATTCAACGTGTTCTCAAATAAAAATAAAGATATTTTCATCTTGTTAGAGCATTAGTGCGCAAATATGAAATTCAATTTCTGAATGAAAACAAAAAAAATCTTCCACCTTGTTTTTCGCTTTCATTTTGCATCAACCAACGTAGAATCCTAATTATCTTTCCCAGTTAAGCTTAAGTGAATTATTCCAGCCGCCCACTGTGGCGCACAAACAAAACGGCACCGAGTTCCCAACCTCAGTCGAAAATACTAAAACATTAAAGAGCATTCCGGGCGCACGTATAATATCCGCTAAGTAGTAAGTACACGCGGGCATAAGCCGGCTATCTTGTGGGGGTAACAGAGCTGCGTTTTAGCCAGCTCAACTTTTAATAACGACCGCAAAATCATCTAATTAATCTGATTACGCTGGACCCGTATACCGCCCGGCACAACACTCGACACTAATGCTTACTTCTGAGCATTAAACAAACTTATTTGTCCCATGTAGGACCTCGGATTAGCTAGAAGCCCTCTCACTCGTAGATTACCGCAAGCCGAAGTCCCGAATAAATAACATGAACCATCACTCTCGTTCCAAATTACAGTCTCTCTCAAAAATCTGATTAGCTCTGGCGGTTGTTTGATATAATGTGCTTTAACTTTGAAATATTACCCTGAAATGTATTCACCTAGTGCGACCTAGCCTCTTTTTAAAATAATCACTTCTGATTCTGCAACTTCTCGCTTAAATAATCTAACTTATGAGTTTAAAGTATAAGACTAGTGTAGGCCATTCATCTTTGTCTTCGTTTTTTTTTTCAGTTAATATTTCAGTATCCTTGTAAGTCGATTATGTTTTTTTCCTTCCATAAACAACATTTTTTTCATGAAAATGTGTCATAATAATATTCCATTCTGCGAGTATCAGATTCCCGTTGTTTGTATGTCCTACACAAGTTTATACCGCTCCATGTTGTTCGTGCACGATGAATAAGATCTAGCGACTAATGGAGATTTTATCTTGGGATGGAGTAAGGTGGCTGTCCTTAACTTAAACTTTGTTATGTATACCCCTGTATACCCTACTTATCTTACTAAAATAGGACATTCCAGGTCATAAATAAGGCCCGGCTTTGATTTCTGTAGGTGACCCTCCATTCACGTTATTTGGGGTTGAAGATCGTGAGATCCCCTTTAATAGTTACTGAGGAAATCTTACTTAATTCGCATAATGATCACGTAATCTCTAATACTAATCGGGACCCCTATAAATTATACGGTTTCTAAAGCTACACGTAATATATTAAACCAAACGCAGGATTCAGCAAAAACTTGTCTTATTTCAAATACAAAATGATTTATTGATCTTACAAAATTATTTAGTATTGCTGTTTTTTATTAAATTTAATAATTACCTGCCGCGCTACATAACTCCATTGGTTTGGCACGAACGGGTTCGAACCCATGACCTCTGGATCGGAAGTCGGGGTACCACCCACTAAGTCAACACGGCAAATGAACAATTCTAAAACGTATACATGAGAACGGCGCCGTTCAGTACCCGTATCTAACATGATATTTAAATCAATAGACTACTCGATCAAAGTCTTACAAAAAGACGTCAGTGATGTCGATAAAAGGTGAAGCCTATTGGCACAATAGAGGGGCAGAATACAGAAGGAGGCAGCTTGAAGAAATCGAGAGCAGATTGGCTGCCAGGGCGACACGAATGCGACATTTCAATTTGAGTATATATTATTCATGGTAATGCGTTAAAAGCGCGGGCACAAAACTGCTAGCAGCGGCAAGCGGGTAATCGCTGCGCACGTGCGAACACCAGATACCTACGTAATATGGTATTTTCAATGTTGTGCTTTAAAATTGTCGTTTCGCGCCATTTGCAGTTGCCGCGCCGGTTCCGATGTGCTTCGCTTATAAAGTAACTTCACGAAATGTGGCACCCGTTTTTATTTATACGTAATTGTATTCCACCTATCAGTGAGAATGGACTTTTAGAGTAATGGCGGCAGACGGTGCATCGTAATCATTTAATTCATGTGATTTAAAATGAGTATGAAATGACCAGAGGTTTTAGGGATGAGGTATCTCTTGTTGCGTAGATTCAAACAATATAATAGATAAATAGAATGTCGCACATAAATCTTTAGTCCCGCAATGGTAACACAACACTTGGGGCGCATAAATGTTCATATAATTCCGATACACGCATTCTGTAGTGAATTCCAAAAGTGTAATTTATGCGGCCATATCGGCTTATAACATATCTAAATTTTATTTTAATTCACAATTCATAATAATTCATACTATATTTATTGCGAAACACTAGGACGAAACATAGGTTATGGGATGATAAGTATGTGTTATAAAAATATCCACTGTATTTTACCATAAAATAATGTGACGCAATTGATTCCAGTGTACTTAATTACTAGAATAACAGGAATAGTTGCTAGTGAAATGTAACAATGAATGGATTAAAATTTAATACATACATATATGGTGTAAAACAGTTGCAATAAACACACACACACACTTATAAAAGCATTCCTTAAAAATCACCATAATAATTGAATAAACGGAAAAGCCTATCGAAATCACGAATCTCAGCTCAGTAGGTTCACTTGAGGTTGAACTTGAGTTCACATAAATTATTCATTGTCGAAGACACGGGAACGAAATTTGTGTAAGTGCGTTGTGATCTGGCCAATCTCTTGGCATCTTTATTTCATTCCCAGTAAATAGAGAACGTTGTTCACAAAACTTGTGTGTGTTATAGGGGGTTTCGACTGTCATGTTTCATTTATCTTAGCTAGAATATCAGATTCTTCTCTGCTTAATTTTATAAGAACATATTATTTCGGAAAAAAAAGCGGAACCTTTGAATGGAAATTTTAGGATCATAGCATATGTGCCGGCATGTCAGGACGGTACAGAAAAAAATAAACTCAATTTGTTCTAAATAAAACATAATAGCTTTGAATAGGTAAGCTTGACTGAATATTCTTTTTTGATCTTAACAAAATAAAGAAATCAGTTTTCCGGCTTTTTGTTGTCATACATAAAAGATAAAAGCGGTTTAGAAAAGGCGGTAAGGAGAATTTTCCTAGAAGTGCTTAGTTTTAATGTCAGTGAATTGCCTTTCATCTCGGAGAAATTTTACAGCCTTTACTTTTTATTCTTCGATAGGCAAAGTGACCATAACCCACTTCATATTATGATATAGCTTCAGTAAAGTGTACCTAATGGTCCTTTTATATTTTGTTATAACAAGAATACCGATAACGATGAAAGAATGGAAAATATTACATAATAAAAAATTGACCATTCACTAGAGAATGGTCAGGTCAGAAGTACACTTAATCGCCGAGCTTGTATGAAGAATTTGATGAGGATGAACGAAGCGAGAGAAGTATGCCAGGATCGTAGCAAGTGGAAATCCTTTGTCTCTGCCTACCCCTCCGGGAAACAGGCGTGACTATATGTATGTATGTAAAAAATTGTATCGACCAATATAATAAATGCTAGGATCTAAAAAACCAGTTATTCGTTATAAATTTTCCGTTTCTATCAATCAATCAAGTATCAAAATCAATGACTAACCAAGACAAGCCATCAATAAAATGTTTGATTTGGACCCAATCGTTCAAACCAGCCGTGTTTGCGTTGTTGAGTGAGCGTGCGTACGCATGCACCACGCGTGATGGATGAACCAACGACCTATATATAAGCCGCTTCGTACGAAACCCTCGCATCTCGCAAATTAATCAGGCTTACAAACTACGGATCTCTTAATTTTATTCCTTCACGAAATGCCTTGTTTTGGGGGAAATTGTTGTCCTATATATTTACCGAGATAAACGTAGCTAAACGCTACTGTAATCATATCTCTAGGGCCGGTATTTGGAATCTCAAAGTGAATCTAGACTTACCCATAGATTTCTTGACAGTTCTTCATGGAAATGTATTTCGCTCTTAAAATGACCAACCAGGTTAGGTTACTTTTTAAAAAGTAAAGTCACCATTGAAACCCTTTAGAAGTTTGCCTTCCCTAAAGAGTGCCATGGTGAACGATCTTGGGCTACCTCTATCCACTGACTTCCCGCAACGTATGACATTTACGATGTCTTTCTATAAAACTGATAGGAAATAAGAGAATACGTTTGCATGGGAAACATGCCCGATGGTGAGAAAAAGCTGATTAATATTTCATAACGGTGCCATGTAGACTATATTTAAAAAGTGGGTACTTAAAAATTAATGTGCCTTGTATAAAAATAGAAGTACCAAGGTCTGTTTCACAAACTAAGCAGGAAAAAAATGAGAAATTCCACGGTGACTCACCTGTGACCCTCTCGTGCCATCGTTTTATCGGCACCCGAGACATAAATTACAAGTTAAAGTAATCGCTGAAACTTTCCTGAAGCAGGCCGGAGGGCCAGAAGCCTGGAATTTGTGCCGAATTACCTGCCACTGGTTTTAAGACTTGCAATTTATCAAGCCCCCCGTCTCGATCGGTCGCGGCCCGATCGGCCACCCGCCCGGAAAATCGCCGATGTCGTTATTTTAAGGATGTTACCGAAAGTATTAGTTTCGACACCGTTTTTAAGGACATATATCTTGTAATGAAAGCAATAAGCATTTAGATGTCTATTTAGCTCATAACAAATCCTGGGAAAGTTGTGATATAATGATATTAGTCAAAGTACTGGTTCAGTGCGTACATATCGCAACCGCATGCATTAGGGTATCTTGGAAAAAGGCTGGTTTTGATTGACGCGGGCAATCGGCTTAATGTAACCTCGAGCCAAGTTTTGCGCGGCACAAACGACTGGTTAAATTTGGAGGTCGACGCAAAGCGGCACAATCTCTCACGCGTCACACGGAAGGAGCTTTCCATTATAATTCATTACCCTATTCGTATTTGTCTTAAGAGTTGACTTGAGTACCAGCGCGATGTATGAATAGCAAACAAATAAGGATGCGAAACGAATTTTTCGACGTAAAAATTAGTGTAAAACTCTTCGTCCTGGGAAAGGGCTTTTAAGAACTTGGTTAACATTCTCCGTTTGATGTTGAACATTAATTTAAAAGCACTAGGTTTTTGTGCAAAACAAAAAAACAAAGTAAGATATAAAACTACTGTTATCAAATCAAGTTCAATCGATTCCCCAAATTAAAAAGTACCCTAGGTGGCTAGGCGATCGAGGCAATCACGTGATATCCCACAAATACGGAACAACCTGTCAGATGGTCGCGTGCCGCCATCGGTCAATGAACCCCGGATACTCTCCCAAAAAGAAAACCCTACGCAAACTTGTCCTATAGTCGTATGGTTTATTTTCGTCGTTCAAGTTTACGTGACTGGAAATAGTAAAATCGGATGATGATGTTGATAATGTAGGTCGTAATGGGCCATTGCCAATAAAACCTTATAGGTAAGCGATGGATTAAAAGGAATTGGGTCAGGGCAGGCCCATGCCTTATGAAAATAACGTTATCCGGCAGGGTGCTCCCATAGTAAATGAGGGAAGCGAAATACACATTGTGTTATCTAGATGTTTCTTATGTCGGAACAGTAGGAATGCAATCTGATCGCATACGCAAGTTACGGCTGTTATATGCCCAAATATATTCTAAATATGAGGAGTGCTTACCTGTATGGTTTGACTAAAAAATGAGTCAGGTTTTAAAAGATGATAATTTGTTATGTAGGTTTGAATATTGTCATAGGACAGGAAAAAATGGAAATTGTAAACAAGGTTGCAACCCTGCACTTATCTATAACTCAGAAAGCATAAACCTTACCGATGGATAAGGAGTAAGTTAAGGGATTTTACTGTACCTACCTTTACAAACAAGATATAGTAGGTAGGTAGAACTAAAATTCAGCAGTTTTACTAAGTAAATAAGTAGCTCTTATTTACTTTTGTCAGGTAAATGTCGGTTAAAGAACGACCAATCACAATGTTTGCATTACTTCGCGGGACTAAAAGGAAAGTTACATGCACTCAATGGGAGACGTCTTAAAAAGTTTCGATCGAAAATGCCAATGGAAAGCAGGAGCTAGGTACTTCGCAATACCTATCATCCACTTGTCTCGGCAAAATGAATAATGTAAGAGTCATCCCGGTCAAATTGTACTCAGTGCTTTTTCTATAATAAGTCGAATCAAATTATAGTACTATAATTAGAAATAGGTAATTTGATATAGGTATTTTACCTCATATTATTGTAGAATGGTTGGATGAAAGAAGATTAACAAAATAGTATAAAAGTCGAACGTGAATGGGATAGTTGCTAGAAGAAGGCCTCGGCGAACTGTCTAGATGGATCAGGAACCCCTGCTTGTTATCCTCACAGATCTACGTACTAAGTATGGTTCTGAGGATCTCAATCATGGCGGTGCAGTCGTGAGCGTGTTTTTTTATATTGAATTAATTTAGTGATACTTGGCATAGCTGCGTGTTTGTTATTGGTAAACATGTGAAAGGCGGTTGTGTGGACCGGGTCGCGGTTATGTTTTGCGCGCGGGTCATTTGAACCCGCCGTTTTCAACAGCAGGCATCCCACACGCACAACGACCTCTTAATTTGGAACGGTATTTTACACTCACAGTGAATGTTAAAATTCATTTTTTCAGCACATGATACTTGTTTACCAACTTCCACCAACTATTTTAGTAACGAAACATCAAATATTTACAACAGATTTACCGCCCTATTGTTCGGTGAGACTTCGATCTCTCGACAGATAAGACCCTAAGTCAATAAGGTAACTTCTGCCCGAAAACTTGGCGGCCGCAATGGTCGCTCGAAATTTTCGTGTGGCCGATAATTTACATAATAGAAGACTGCTGGGTTCATCTACTATCGGGGTCATCCAAACTTCTGTGGATTATAGCTTTCACGGGCAAGGCTTATCGGATTTTCAGCGAATTTCGGGTTGCTTGCGATAGCGACGTCATTATCGATATCCGATTTATATGCAGATTGGGAAATGCCGGCGTGGGCGCGGCTTGTGACGTCACGCGGCTCGCGCCCTCGCCTCGCCACCATGTCTGTGCGAGCCGCAAGCGATCACATAAATAATCCTACTTGCCGACCGCCACCGCGGACCATCTTCAACTTTGTCTTATTTGAAGATTATACAATTAATCCCTTCCCGTTACACTCCTGTTGGAACTGAAATCCTTGTTCAACTTTTGCGCACTCGACCCGCCCGAGACAGAGCCTCCATTGTAAGGATTTAACAATTTCTCCCGCCTCGTTGCATTTCACAGAGTAATAATAAAATATTACAATGGATGTCAACTCTATTCAAGATGAGTATCTGAGGCGGGGAGCGTCACTCGCATAATTCAACAAATCAGATACTATATACAAATAAAAGGACCCGCTAAGCTTTCATAGGTTTCATTGCTAATAAGAACATAATTTCGTTAATAAATAAATTCACATACATGTCTCTGATATATCCGGATAGACTCGGAACTAACCTATCACGTGGAATGCTAACTTGCAAAACACCGGCATGTACTTAATGTAATGTTTGGACGTACCTCTGACTACCCCCTACTTGGTATCCTCAAAAATCTACTCGCTGAGTGTGTTCACCATACAGTCGTGAGCGTTTTTGTTTTTTTTCTAATTTGGTTCGACTTTCAATAAATGCGTACAAGGAAAAATACAATGCACCTTTCTAAAAGCAATCGCTTCGTAGTTGAACTAATGATGTACTTCGATGCAAAAAATAAGTAATTTCGAAAAGAAAAGTGAGTATGGAGCATGGCACCATATTTCCCATAGGTAATGGCTGCAACACAAGACTAACGAGTGAAACTTCAGATGCTCATTATTCTGCAGTGATCGCGCTTACGTATAACATTTTTCACTTCCATAATCCAGTATATTATGTATTATGCTGGCCCATCCCGGACACGGTAAATCAATTAGGTGGATCTGCAAGTTTAGGTTGCAATTAAGCTGTTAGCATAATTATCGGTAGGGTAGACCAGTATCAGTTCTCTCTAGCTCGCAACGTAATATGTGTTTTATTTTGTTGATAACTTTGCTTAAACGCATATCAAATGCGCTAGTAAATATTAAATACGCCCATCACGCGCTGGATGTTGAAATATTTCTGTAATTTTTCTCATCTTAATTAGCCCCAATATATTTACGTTCCTATATCGTTTGTCTGCCTGCCACAGGGTGACTATTCTTATCTATTGTTCCTGAAGTAAAAATACGTATGGTTCTTTTATTTTCTTGTTAATAGACATGGAATTTAACGGTATAATTGTTATGACTAGGTAGAGTTTGTCTAAAATAAAAGATATCTAGATGTAGAAGACTAAGTAAGTACCATAATTATAATTTATGATTGAAAAGTACCTCATTATATTTTTGGTAAGATTGTTGTTTTATTTTGTAAAACAACAATCAATCACAGTCAAAATCAGTAGATTCAGTGAATTTATTTTATTTAGTCGCATTATTATTATATTATTTTATTTTATTATAACGCAGACGTTTTAGATTCAAGTTGTTACAAGGATGAGTGAGAAATAAAATAGTATCTCCCTATAATATCCCGGTTTGATTTGATTTTTTACGGCTTTGGAGGCTTGTCATATTACACCTGGTCTTATTCTACTCACCTGGTTTGTCATCTGGTAAAAGGTAGAAAGAAGTCTAAAAAAATAAATAAATATTTGACCGTGCAAAATAACAAATAACTTTTAGTTTTTCAGTTGAAATATTTCGACCACCTTCCACGCATATTACTCGTATGTAGCTGCATACTTTTCAGCGGAATCCACATTTTTTTGTAACGCATTCATTTTAAAAAAAAGTAGCCTGAAAGCCATCACATCATTCATCTTTTGTCCGAGCTGTCTATTATGAGTTGCATTTTTTAAAAGTTAGTAATTAACACGGCACCGTTATCCGGTCGAACCCAGACTTTTGAAGTGTTCGTAAAGTTTGGAAAATAACCCAATAAATTAAAAGCCTTCAGGCTTGGGATCATGAATTTTTATCCATTAGAGTTACGTTGAAAATAAAATAATTTGCCTCCCTATAATACCTATGCTTACTTATTTTTTTTCTTTTTATAGAGCTTTACATAACTATAATAACGAATGTACAAAATCGGTTTGTTTTCTCTTTTAATAGGTTTCACTCGAATATAAAAGAAAATCGATGTTATTATGACGTTGAATAGCTTCAAAAGCTCCAATGCTTCTTTGATGTCGGCGACTTCTGTTCAGCTTTGTAGATGACAATATATTTTTTAAATGTCTCAATAGTTTCGAACTCGGATTTGCAATCATTGGCTTATAGGTTTTTTTTTGTAACTATTGACCTCATTATACTCGTAGAAGCAGTTGCAGTAAACTTTTGAACAGTCTAATTTAACAATAACAACTGCTACGAGTTTTTGAGATAACTTAATTAAGCTATGATTCCACTTGATAGATTTCCATTCCTGTCGAACGAAGCACTGCAGGTTAATATGTAATGAAATGAACTAAAGTAGTCCAAGTTTTGTTTGTCAAAGTGATTATTCAAATACGAAAATCGTTTTGGGTTTGGCTGAACTTCTCTCATATTTTATTCACAGAATTTTTTTCACGATTCGTGAAATTCGCAATTGTTTGTAAGTTTTCTTTCAACGACATTACTTGAAAGGCGTCTTATGGAATTTTTGAGATAAAAACATTTCTTTTCGAACACCTTACATTGTTTCAAATACCTACATACAAAATGAAATCGTCCTAATTTTGAATATTGAAAGTTATTATTCACAAACAGTCATCTATTTTAACAAAAATTCATAAATAATACTATCCTAATAATATAATATAATTAATATAATTGTGTCGCTTAAAAAGATGACTATTTTATTTCTAAACTTCCTAAATTCTGGGGCAATTTAACCAGAAGTTCAAAACGTTGCACTAGGTATATCTACATTTTTAATTCTATTTGGCGATGTTAGAATCTGCGCTGACATCCCGCATGGGGTGAGCACTTCCCCAATCCATATTTTACCCTAACCAACCACATAGCTACAGCTGGATGTACGTATAGCCTTCCAGACATGAGGGGTTCGGAACGTTTTACAATTAATTAGTCATCGTTTTTGTCGGGTAACTTAGTTGGCTGGGCAACTGATTAAACCTTAAAATACGAAAAGATGTAACAAAATTCCAAATAACATTTAAAAGTTCCAAGTTGTTTAATGACATTTATGAAAATGTCATTAAACTTCGCCTAAATTTATTTTTTTATCATTATAATATTATATCATTTCATAAATAATAATAAATAAATAATGCTGGACACAGCATCATCTAGCCCCGAAGTAATCAGAGCTTGTGTTATGGGAACTACATGACTGATATACTACTTATATGCGTTTTTTAATTTTATAACATAAGTTTTTTTTTAATAGAAAACACCCAGAACCCGAGACAAATATTTGCATTTGCAAAAATTTGTCTTTACCTTTTTGGAATCAAGATGTATCTTGCTAACACAAGTTTCTATTACAAATTTATGCTTAAACCAAGCCAGTATCCACAACCAGGAAAATAGACCCTCGATACAATCACCCCGATAACTCCAGATATTTAATTACTGTTGCCTTATAAAGTATTCTTAAGGGGTATGTTAATAAGGAAGCTGAGTCGGGAAAACTTTATCCAGAAAACTAATCCAATCCCGAGATTATTTCCAACTCCCAATCAATTCGCCTATAAAGAGGGATGGTCCAGAAAAGTAGTTGGATAAAGAATCGTTGTAGAAGTATAGAAAGCTGGCATATAGGTAGTTTGAAAGTTTCAGAAGCATTCATCATCATCCAAGCCTTACACATACCTACTTTTTATTAGTGAGAGTATCGGCTGTTCACACCCATGACTTCAGTCTGCAAATAGAATAGAATTTATTTTATTTTGCGAAAAGACGATACAAATAATTGCAATCTTTATTAATTGTAAAGATAATGACAAACAGAAGTTGCAAAAAAGGTCCCAACTTAGCATAATACAGGTTGCAACAACCAGCACTGGTCTTAACGTGACTTTTCACCCGTTGTCATAGGTTACGGTAATCGCTTACCAACAGATGGGTTGCATGCTTGTTTGTCACTGTATTTTTATAAAATAAAATTAAACCTAACCTCATTAAGGTTAGGTTAGTTGTTTTAAAAAAAAAACCCACGCAACTTTATTCTCCAAGATGGATAAATTATTGCTGATTCTTTATTGGTAAAGTGTCTTAAAGAGCCCAAAGCCAACCCAATTAAAAAAACTTTAATTCCGAAAAACTGACACCATAGAGAAAAGGGCTGTTATTTATAAAGCCCCGAGGCCAGAGTGTATCTGGCTCTATTAACTCCACTAATATTCTTCTTCGAGTTAATTGTTATGTTGCCTTTAAGAGCAGGTGGTTTGTCTCATTACCCCGCCGCGGGCAGGCTAATATCCCGAGTCGAGGCCTCGACACGGAACCACAGAAGAAAATGTTGCGTTTACGTTAAAAAGTCTCACTATGACGCGAAAACCGAGTTAGCAAGTGACAGTTTCATTATATTTGACACTAGCTACTGCCCACGGTTTCACCTGCATGGTGCCCGGCAAAAAGTAACCGATGAAAAGTAGCTCAGCGTTAATGAAACGCATTCGCTCGACTGTTTTTTCGTCGAATTACGTTGCAAAATTGATCTCCACGAAATGTCCTCTTATTTTAAGAAGATAATATACAACCTATTTACATCCAAAAGGTCCATTCTAAATATTATTGAAATAATTTTGGAAATCGGTAGTGGTTTTAGAGATTACATACAAACTCTTTATAATATTAGTGTATAAAAAAATTCAACGCGGAAATGTTTCGAGGTCCAGATATAACGTTTCAATCCATCGCCTCAAGCGATAAAGCTCATTTTACATTACCAGCTGATTTGAAGTGAAATTCTCCTGACGGAACCCGGAAACCAGAAGGAGTCCGCGGAAATATTTTAACAAATTAAAAACTTTTCCTTCATACAATTTCAGAAGAACATCCTTATTGTGACTTGGTTTATTGAGTTTGATGGAATTTTTAATAAAGAAAACATTGAATTGTCAAACATAATTTTGGAACCCTCGAACGATCGATAAAGAATTGGAATTACGAAAGTGTATATAATCGAAATCTTGAACTCAATAAATGTTCCAATCCTTTTTTTATGATGGTAAAATGCATTTACGCATGTCCCCGGCCTGTCTTTAATAGGTATTATTCTGATCTCAAAGCTTTACTTAAATTTCAACGAAATATTTTAAATGAAACAAACACATAGTAAGACCCTATTCACAACTTGTAAGCTACAAGTTTCCGGATAGTTTACCCGCTTTTCGACCAACCCGTCTTACGTCTGACAGACGAAGTGTCGGACCAACAGTGTTGATTGACTTGTGGTCTACCGCTGGACGATGAACAAGTTAGGTGACCACTGGATTCTAACTGAGGAAACAAGACGCATAGTTCGCGATACCCGGGAGTTGAGGGTATTAGTTTTAGAATGACTGATGACTATTGTGATTAGAGCTTAAATTTGCAAAACAAAAATCTAACCTAACCTAACCTAAATATTAAATTAAGAATAAATACTTTAGTTTTTACAGTATCCTAACATGCTTAACTATTTACGACCTCTGTGGCGCAGTGGGCGAAGGTCCGCTTGAGACGCAAAAGGTTGCGGGTTCAATTCCCGCCACGGGACAAACTTTTGTATGATCTGCAAATATTTGTCTGTTTGTTTTCATCAATACCAAAATACCAAAATGTAGTATATCAGTCATGTAGTTCCCATAACACAAACTCTGTTTACTTTGGGGCTAGATGATGCTATGTGAAAAATGACCAGAATTATCTATTATTTTTTTGACATAGATAGATAGATAGACAACTCTTTATTGTATACCACATAATATGTTGCTTACAATTAACACAGAAAATTGCAAGCTCATCGCAGGAGTACAATGGGCGGTCTTATCGCTTATAGCGATCTCTCCCAGACAACCTTTGGAACTCTGGATTTTTTCTACCACTAAAGTGGCAAACATTCTTTCGGCCGACATGTTGATAAGCGGTTACCGTAACTTATGGACGCTTGCAATATACCAGAGGTATCACTTGCACGTTGGTGAACCTGGAAATGACGGATGAACGTCTCATATACATGTAATTTCACCGACATCTATATCCTTTATACCGGAACACAGCAATACGAGCATAACTGCTTGGCAACAGAAATAGGCATGGTGCTAGGACATCCCCGGACGAGCTCTTTCACAAGGAAATAGCTCCTAGTTATATGTTTTTTTTTATATGTGAGCTCTTTATTCGTTATCTTTCATGTGAATTTTGGTGCTGACTTTATTGTCAGAAAGTAAAATTTAATATATACAGGATGGTGATTATACATACATAAAAGACGCGTATTTTTCCCGAATCACCAATTTTTACTTGCTACGGTTCAGGCATGGCTCTTTTGTTTAATTCATCCTCATCATATTCATCTTACAAGCTCGTCGGTTTAGGGTACTCTTTGGTATTTCTCCAGAACGTCACCAATTTGGTCAGAGTACGTTCGCCGTGGCCTTTCTTATAGCTATCCCCATTCACGCACGCACATGGTTATAATATCTCTGCTAAAAACTACAACTGTGACCTGATACTATGCTATCAATCGAATCAGAGTAACCTCGTCATAGTAAAACATAACAAACCCAAAAAAAACTTAATTATATTTCCGTGCGGGCGATGCCGCGGGGCAAATTTAACGGTATGTAAACAGTCCGTGTTTAGAAATCAAAGCGTCAACTCGTGACGTCATATACACACACGCAAACAAACATACGCGATGCACACGAGTTCAATGCAAATACCAAGCCGATTGTTCAGAATATTAGTTCCAATGGTAAATGTTGGTTGTTTTGAGCCGGCGATCGCGATATAGCATGCCCGGTTTGATGGATTGCAATGAATGTAATGCGCTATTCGTGGCTACAATTTCTTGCTGTAATGATGTCATTTTATTTATTGCCTGTCTCGTTTTGTTAGTGTGTGGAGTAATTGTTGAACGTTAAAAGGCAAAGTGCTGTGATGTCTTTCAGATTCTCTAGCATTGATTATAGTAACAATATCGTAGTAGAATTTTAAGAATCGTACGTATTAATACGTGCTTAAAACAGTAAAGGAAAATATTGTAAGGAAATCGGCATGCCTTAAAACCAAAACTTTGAAGGCATGCCATCGGTTGGTGTTCCAATAAATTAGTAATGAGGTCACGTGGAATGGTGAATACTGTACAAGTGGGACTGTATCGTGAATATCAGGAACTACGAGTACCGTGGTACTCAACAACCAGACCCGGAACAAGTATCTGAAAAATATGAAAACATTTTTGATGTTCAGTTGAATTAATTATCTTTAATTGTATCCAGAAAATGTATCAAATGATTAAAGACTATGCAAGCGTGTATACATACCATAAGTTGAGCATTTTTAGGTATCATAAGTTGATAATTTTTTAGAATTCTATAAACACTTATCAGATATATCAATTCGATTAAAACTAACAAAAAAAATGAGGCATACGTGTGTACGAACGAATAGGCGAACATGACGAAATTATAAGCGATTTGTTTTCATCATTTATATTTGGAACCTTAAAAACCAACAGTAGGTACCGAATTCAATAGTGTTTCCCACTTATCCGTCGTAATGTCCCACTAAATCTTAAACAACAAAAGAAAAAAATAAGTGGGTAGTCTGAAACGTACACGTAGCAAATTACCACGACAGGTATCTCCTGGGATGGACTGGGTGTCTCCCCTTAAATGAAATACTTAATAATAGAGCTCAGTACAAACGTAGAGGCATTAAAGAAAATTGTACCCCTTGTTGCCAGAGCGCGTTTATTGATATGAATTGTGTATTACGTTTAATCTTTTTATTGGCTTTTGGGAGCCGTGTTTGCCTAGTTTTTTGTACTCTTCTAATCTAATGGTCGTAGGTTCCAACCTAGTCGTGCACCAAAAGATTTAAGCATATAAACGCGTGCTGAAAACAGTGAAAATATACATCCTTGGGAAACCAGCATGCTCTATAACCGAAAATGTAAATGCATGTCAGTGGTTGGTGTTCTAATAAAGTGGATGGGCTTCTGACCTGTCACGTGGAATGCTACTTTGCAAAACGTGTGTGCCAAATAAAGGTGGAGAACGTTGAATACATTTTTTTGTCTCTAGGTCAGAGATTTGCATAACTTTAGTAGGAGACAATCAAATAACAATAGCATTCAGCTTGAAACCCTTAAGTATAAACTAAAGTATCAAGCTCAACACATAACTCCATGAAACAGTATCAAAACAACCAAACTCTATATAACACTCATAGAAAAGCTAAAGCCCAAGATGTCGCTCCCAGATTATTTTTACTACAAGCAATCATTATTTTATTCACCAAGTAGTCTGGCCCCTATAAAAAATCCACGAACATTGTCTCCTATTTCGTTAAGTTATTCTCCACGTTAAAAATATTCACGTGGCATATTGGAATTAGTAAAGTTCTCAGGAATACCACATTAGGGGCTTTCCACAGATTGTGTTAAAGTTACTAGTGTCGCGCCATACAGTGTCCGAATATTAAACTGCAAATTAGACCAGCCAACGCGTCGATGTCGATGAATGTTCTTATTAGGTTCTTGTTAGGGAACATTGGAGCTTACGTGACTCTAAGTAGCTTTGAGCTGGCTATTTTACTACGCCTAAATAATTTTCAGAACCCCGGGCAACAGTTATAAGCCAATAAGTTACAGAATTTATTACCACTAGTTATAATTTCCACTGTTTTCTTATCACGATCATGGAGGCGAAATAGTTTTCCCTTTTTGATATAATCAGCATTAGCTTAGGTAATAAAGACCGAATACTTGCTAGGTTACAAGCAACCCGATCTAAACTCCAGACTCTTGTATTTTATCATCAATTTCAGCGCCCCCTTGTGACATTTGGTGATAAAATATATAATACAAAATTTATAAAAATGACTAGGCTAATAATGGCAACAGACAAAACAGTAACAAACAAAAGAGCATCTTACTCCAAACACATAAGCAGTGTCCAAACACAAAAAATCGAATCGAATTAAAAGGAGATCTACAGATAATCACAAAATGAACATTAACTCAAAATACACCTCAGAGGTTCAACATTGATCACCAAGCCAAAGTTCTGTTTCACGGTAACGTCGCCCAAGGGAGTGACCCAGAACAGGCGTGTGCCATTCTTGTCACACACACTCCATCACCGATCCAAAAGAAGGTAACGACACGATATAGTCCTCACAAATTGCCCGTAACAATGCCGCATTAGGTCACAATCTATGTCGCAGGAGCACAAAATAATCTATATTTTTTTCGACATAATCCTTATTGATTCGACCAAACGACGACAGAGAACGGCGTATTATGATGAAATGTATAGTGATTGGACTGTATTTCTGTATATACGACTGAGGCAATAAATCCAGTCATTATCTAAGCTAATAGATATTTATTTCTTTGTGATTTGGAATTACAGTCAGTTTTGTCGTCTTGTATAGTCAGTTTGTTTTGTCGTTCATTGTCTCTGGAGGAGAGATAGACAATTGTTTGTACTGCTAGTTTTAGAATAGTTTTATTGAAGTTGGCTCTCTTCAAGGTAAGAGTGAATAGGTATCTTCTAGACCTCCATCGTCAGCCATTTCATCACCTACTATCAAATCAGATTAAGCACAAATAAAAGTACCTATATTCTTGATAAAATAAATATATTATAAATGATGTCTTTAAAGTATCGGCACATTAAACTTATCTATGTATATTCTAATGTTCCTGATTTAACGCTGCTGCCTATATAATGTGAAACTATATGGTTGCGTGCCAAATATGTGGTTAACAAAATGTAACGCCAGTCAGGCAGTCAAATGATTCAATTTAATGAAAAACGTTAACTTTTTCGTTCCAAATATTAGATTTTATACTGATTTTGAACAAATATATGTATATTATTCACTTAGTAGTACCAGGATGTCTACTAAGTTTAAGACTATCGTGTCGGACGATTTAACTAGATAAGTCAGACCTCGACAAAGAGGTCAGCCGACGAATTCAATTCGGATGGGCAGCGTTTGTGAAACTTCGTCATATCTTCTCGTCACAGATACCACAGAGCCTCGTAGTCTATAAATAAAGGGGTGTTCCCAGTGATAACACTGAGACTTGGTCACTAACTATTGACCTCATACATAAGCTCAAGGTCGCGCAGCTATGTTAAGATCCTTGCGCGGATATTTTACGACGTGATAAAATCTGAAACAAGGAAATCCGTAGAAGAACTAAAGTTACATACATCTTAGAATTTGTAAGTTGAAGTGGCAGTGTACAAAATCGACAACCGCTGGGGAAGAAAGGTCCTTTAATGGCGACCACAAACCGGACGACGCAATGTGGGAAGGCTCCCACCCGGTGGACCGATAACATTGTTAAAGTAGCGGGCCATTAGAGGATGTAGATGTGGCCCAAGATTATTCGTCATAGCTCTGTTTGGGGGAGGCCTAGTAAACTTCTTCAGGCTGAGGTTAATGATAAAATAATTTTAAAAAAATGCTGTTAATTTTTTCCAAACTAAATACCTAGAGCTTGTATTATGGGAAAACATGACTGAAAACAAAAGTTTAAAAGTAGTATATACATTTTTTTTGGTAAATACTTACACTCCTACTCTTTTTATTTAATAATTTTACTTGCGGTGGTGTGAAATCAGGATTACTTAGAATAGATGTATAAATCAGCGTTTACGGTAAAATTATGGCTTACTTTTTACTCCTCAAAATACAGGCCACGTGTGCCCAGTGAATGTGTAGCAATTCCCATTCTAACAAATCACCACTAAACAAATGTGGTCTACAGGTAGAAATAATTCAAATAAAGGTCACCTGTTACGGGTATTCGACATCGATCATCGGGAGTCCGTGGCGTCCGACCTTCTCGCGTAATGTTACCCAAGGGACCGGCCGTCGCCGACGACTCAGACGCCGAGACAAAGCCCGTAGGACCCCCCTGTCAAACCTGATCTGCGTTTACATATGAAACACGCATATTCATAAACAACCCATACCAGACATTCCGACTCCCATTTCCAACAACTGAAAAGTTAATAAGGAATTTATAATTAAGTCATACGCGCGTCACGCGTCGCTGTCGCCATGAATATTTACGATGCAATTTTGTTCCATTTCAGATTTATCACTGTTTTGCAAACAAGTAATTTTAAAAATGCTTCTTCTTAGTGGGTGTATTCAGGTGTGCAGGCAAGTCGGGTTAGGTGGTGACAGCGCATCTCTGACGTGTATTGTTCGTGTCCTAACCGCCGACTTTCCATTTATTTCTCTATGAATACGTTATTACCTGTTCGCCTGCGCTTATCAAAGTTTATTTGCAGCGTGTGGTTTACTCTGTACCGGTGCTTATTCGTTATTACAACGCTGGAGTGTTTTATTGCTAGGGCGGGGCTCAAAACGTGCACGACTCCCATGTTTTTTGCTATTTTTCCTTGTGATCTTTCAGGATTTGAAGTTTATGTGTTTTTTTCTTTGTTTCAGATCGAAGATGCCATGTTAATGTTCGACAAACAGACCAATAGGCACAGAGGTGAGTCCCTTTTAGGCATAGAACTCCCTACTTATAAAGATTTTAAAACAGTCTATTTACTAAAAACTGTTTAAACATCTTTATAAGTAGCATGTTTGTTATTTTAAATTGAACCTGAAATGCCTTTTGATAAATTATGTCTACATAACAAAATTGACCTACATACAGTATGTACCAAAAGCCCTGACTGACCCAAAAATACATTAAATTATGCGACCACGTAACTAAGTGACCCATTTATTAAGAAAAAAACTCTGAATTTAACTAGGAAAAAAGTTACTTACCGATTGTTGCCAAAGATGTGCCAACGCGCTTCAGTTTGTAAAGTTGATATTTTATTTTGAGTAATTTGTGCATAGAAATAATGCACAAATTACTTTGAAATATGTTTTGTTTTCAATATTTTTTTGGTATTTTTACTGAATTACGACTAAACCTGTAATGGATCGAACAGGGTTTTATTATTTACAGTATATATCTTTCTGACCGTACACTCATGTTTCTCATCCTGCAATATGGGAGGGGCAACATGTTATTCGTCATCTCCATAGATTCAAATAGAGTGACACCTACTCGCTATCCCAACAAGCGAACAGAAATGCCAAATCTACTGTTAGAGTGATAGCAGGATGTACCTACCTGAGCTTGGTAGTGCTCAGTTCACCCAACCAAATGGTAACACGGTGGACTGTTTCTTAACCTGCTACTGTTAAAATTATTAGGCTGCGTCACATCCACTGTAACATTCATCACTCGACTGACAATAAGTTAATAGGGAAAGGCACGCACGGCTGACATGTCACCTTGTTTTCCTTCTCCAAACAACCGAACTTTCAGCCTCCTGTCACATACCAAAATGTATCATTTTTGTGCGTTTCGCTTCATTTATCCGGCCGTCTTCGCCACAAAGTCGTCGCTAGTTAACTAGGAAAGTATAAATATACGCATTTCGACCCTCCATAAAAGTCAACCGCTATAGACAGACACGTAGACTTCTGTAGAATTTTCTTCACACTATCGGCCACTATAAATGGCATAGGAGAAGGGGGAGCTCTAGTAATGCTGGTCCAAGGTGTATGACTGATCCGAAGCGTAGCAAAACGTAGGTTTCGAGGTGGCACCGTCACTAAGCAGGAACACCATTTTCGGTATTGTGTTCCCTCCCCATGTTACGACTATTCTCGACTAATAAATAACAAATCGACGCTTGGATAAAATATACAGTTGCTTCGGTGGAGATTTTGTGTTATTGTTTGGGTAAAAGTAAAGTTTCGCTTGAAATCCGCCCTTTTTCTATTCGGGTGATGGTTTGTTCATATTTTTATGTATGGTATTGTCACTGATGAAATATGGTGGGACCTTTGTGTTAAATTATTTAAAGGTAATTGCAAACGACATGATTTTTCAAGAAAACACACTAAAGTGTATGTAAATAGAAATCAAAGGAATGCCACGCTCCATCTTGTAGAACCTCGAAAAATTACTAAGTTGAGACAGAAAAGGACTACAATCCACTAGACAATTTTTGTATTATAAACATGAAAGTTTTTACATAAACTACTATTGGTGAAGGGAAAGACATTGTTTCAACTAATTCTGGGGTCTTGATCAGGGTAAGCAATAGCGGAGCTCTTGTATCATGTACTGTCTGCCGAAGCACGCGGGTCACTGGGCGCGCGAGGAAGAGGGTGTATTTAATGCGTGAAAGTTCCCGTGTTATACTTTTTAAAATATACAGTTTTTACATCTTAAATCAAAGGAAGTATAAAGTTTGGCTGCATAGTGTGTAGAAACTAAAATTCTAGTTATTTGTTAAATGTCAATAAAATAATTCCCTTGGAGCAACAAATTGAATTTTCTTGTCTTATCATAATACCAACGTTCTTACACAAAAACAGGTTGACCCAAATTTGCAGGTTAGGTGGAATATCGTTGCGCTGTCGTTTATGCAACTTTGCAAAAACAATCCTGTTTTACTTGCAAAGAAAAATATTTTTTTTCTCCCTCGTTTTAATACTATTTATATGACACTCACTTTTGTACGAACATAAGAAATAAACAAGAATAAATTATTTTAAATGCTTATAAAGTCTACGCCAAAAAAAAAACAAATCTTGTAAACTATCCTAAGTAGTTTGCTACCGAATCCGTATACTAAACTCAAGAGTAATGTGAGTCGAATAGCTTATACAATAATCGAATATAAATATTCCTTAGGCCTCCCCTAATACTACTAGCGGGTTATTATCCTGGCAACGTAATCAGTTGGGTCGGGTTATCCTGTAAGAAATGTAAAAATATCCGCTGTTTATTTGTATCAACTTGGGCCAAGAGGCAACCCAAACGCATTTTCAAACTGAATATGAATGCAAACTGCCCGCCGAACTGGGGGAATGGCGAAAATCAAATTAGGTATAGCGTGAATTCTTCACGGCGACGTCGGGCCAAAAAAAATTGAAATCAAATATTCATTGACTCTCAGCCGGATAAGCCGGGACGTAGCCATTTCAATACATTTATCTATTTTGCATTACCAAAAGGACAGCGTTACCCTATTAGGACAGTTTACTTGTTACATTAGATTACATTTACATCCAGTATCGCCAGCATTTAATCAGCCTTATTTGACTTTAATCTTGGTAAGCAACAATTTATGTCTCACCTCTGTTAACAAAGGTAATTGGAATAATTGTATTTCTTTCATTTATTTCGGAAACGATTCTTTGACGGTTTATCCTAAAATAAGCAACCAAATTATAAATACTTGAAAGTTCTACTGAAATACCATTTTGTTTAGGATATAATTCACATGTTGAATTACTTAATTCAAAGAGAGATTTCCATACGCAAAGCTGTTGAAAACATGTAAAAAATATCTGCGTTTCAACCTTTTCAGTACATTAAAAATGCGAGAATAATGCGTTTAATAGCACCCTTTACTTTTATTTACGAGCGCTGCTGGTTGAAAAAAAAATAACGATGTCCCCCCTAGCGAAATACTTTCTATTGTCTCCTGTTTAAAAATATTTTTATTTTGTACACAAAGCCTAAATTACACAAATATTATGGCGGATATCAAATAGAAGCTACAGGAAATTTGGCACATATTTTATCATTCGATAACAAACAAGGCGTTACCGAGGGTGTGTTCACGTTCGTTGGCATTCGGGGTGCAGTGGAGCCTGAGCCGAATGCTATTACGGAAGTAGAATGCGAAACGTTACACATTCATAAATAATAAAGAAACAATTCAACCGTTGAAGACGTGTAGTGACGCTTTTTTTGTGTCACAAAGTTGCATGCCTCCAACTAAAGTTATTGTTGGAAATCCGGCGAACTTATTAAGTATAAACTTATTGCATTTTCAAGCAGCAATACCTAGCCCCAAACTAAGCAGAGCTTGTATTATGTGAACTACAATAATACTACTTTTATACGTTTTTTTTTGTAAATACACACAGATATAAAACACCCGGACCTGAGACAAACATTTATAATCTTTGGCTTCAATTTCTTAAAAATAGCAGAACCAATCACTTCTGTCTAGATTCCATTTGGACGCACGACCCAGCGTGCACGCTAAGGGACGCGTATCTGTCGAGTGCGTGCCTCCCTGCCGTGAAAATTTCACCACACACTTTACATACGAGTAGTTTCTATATTTTATTCGACACCGTTGCTGATATGCAAGACGCTTATCGAATGAATCATAAATGACGATCGTTTTTGTCGACTGAAGGCAATAAAAACTCAATGAAAAAAACGAGATAAACAACGGTGTTTTCAAGCAAAGAAACATATTGTTATTTTAAGTAACTGTCAAATAGAATGGGTATAATAAACTACTCCCAAAATTGAAAGCACATATATCAGCTACCCCTACATAGGTCAAAACAAAATCGCTTTATTCCAAAGAATGTCAAACCCTGTTTACCTGCGTGTTTTCTTGTCAGTCTGAAAATATTACTTTCGAATGTCATTAGTCATAACGAACACAGTCAAAGGTTCACCTATATTTTATATTCGATGTGATTCTTTATAGCATAATTCTCCCTGTACTCAAAATCCACGAAACAGTTTCATTGATTTTTATTTTGCCTTATTTGTATTCAATTCACTTCACGAAACACTTCAATTTCGCTATTTTTGTACATGTCGAGGCAATTCTAATACCGGCAAAGCTTCTGAAGTAGAGCTCTCAGACTGTGTAAGGCTGCAATTTAAGCTTGGCGTCTCGGCACAAAGGAATTTAGCCTTTCCCTCTGCGGTATAAGAGTTGTGTGTATGTTTTTGTACGTCTGTTCTCAGAGTGCTAAGTGGCTGCACGTGGTTCCTCCCCCGAGAGCGACGGGAATACACGGGGTTTAGTTGCATCTTGCGGGAAACCAAAAGCCCCTGTTAATATAACGTGTATTACAAATAATTTGGTTTAAGCTGTTTCGAGTTCATAACGGTTAGTTTTTAGGGTTCCGTACCTCAAAAGGAAAAAAACGGAACCGTCATAGGATCACTTTATTATCCGTCCGTCAATCCATCTGTTTGTCATAATACTTTTTCTCAGGAACGTGTAGAAGATATCAAGTTCAAATTAATATCAAATACGATCCCATAAAGATTTAAAAAAATCAAGTTCCTTAGTTAACACAATTAAAAATAATGCCATTTATGCGACATGTTTACAAAGTTTTACCAAGTAATTATTTTTATTTTTATTACAAACTTACATATTTTGCAGTTGGAGAATTAACAGTGACGTATATTGATATATAGGAGAAACTTTTTTTCAACTACAAAGTTTAGTTTGTCTCTAAATCCGATTATCTTTTCGTTAGAGCAATGTTTGGTGCTTTCATAGTTTATTAACTCAAGTAATGTTAATCATTATGGTGAACCTAAAAGCTTGTACGGAAGCCTCGGTGCGTGAGTCAGACTCGCTCTTGTCCGGTTTTTGAAGTATGTTATATAGGTTGCGCACGTCTATTTTTTTTTTAAACTTTGTTGAAGTTCTCAATGTCATAGTTTTTTTGATAGACTAGAACGAGCCTGCGAACTATATCTTCGATGTCCGATCAATGCCTGTTCAAATGTTTGGACGCGAAGCATAAGGCTGAATACTTTTAAAAACTGTGTTTTATTCCGAGTTATTCATACCCAGCCTTAAATTCTCCAACCAAAATTCACAACACCACATCACAGTTCAATATAGTAATACGGGAATAGAAAATCGACTGTCGATATCTGAAACAACTGATTCCTGGGATTCCTCCGTCCCACGGGTGTCGCGGTCGGAATGCATCTCGTGATGTATGGATACTGGGAAGTGAGATAAACTCGCGGGACTAAGCAGTAATCACCTGTTTGCTAGACGTTTATACGATAAAGTTCAGGTAAAACATTATTTTACAGTGAAGCAAAGCGTGATTTCATCAGAAGCGTGCAGAGTTTGTTTGTGCAAAAAGTGGCTTGGATAATAACTATGATGAAAGGTGTTTAGAATTTTTTTTCTTCTTAAGCGATTTTGTAATGATTTCAAATGAACGATTGTAAGTTTGAATCAGGATACCATGGCATGTCACTGAGCTTGGGATAGTTTTATTGCCAATTCGAACGTGCAATGTGCGTGAAAGTATTTCGTGACAATAAATAATAAGGAACCAATAAAATTTTGATGATCGGATGTAAACCAGTGACAATATACACACGCTCTATTTCCTAATTGAAGCCCTTTTCCTGCGTAATATTTTACGACTTTCCATAACAATGGCTTACGAAAAGGTTTTATCAAGTCTGTCCTCAATAAATAAAGTTCAATTTTAAATAAATAAAGGCCAACCCTTACTTACATCCCATAAATTTAATTTAACACGAGAAACATCTAAAAACTACCCTATTATTCGTTCTGACCCGTACTAAAATATTAACGGGCCGCTGGTTCTAGCTATAGGCAAGGATCGCGATGCAATAAGTCCATTTACGCGTTAGTGGGAGGACTGAAACCCCAGCGGGCTATGTGGCGAGAAGTGGCGAGCGAAGATAACTACAATATTAAAGCATCATTTTGTTTGCCCGTGATGAGAGTATGAATTTCTTTCGGAATTTCAGACGATCAGATGTATCAATCATTTCTTAGTTATTCAAATTCATTTTCAAAACAGAAACACCAAGATATTTATCATTATATAGTAGCGGTGGGCCTGCAACCTGTCACTTGGAATTAAATGTTGAAATGTTTGGACGTGTATCTGGCTAGCCCCTATTTCTTATCCTCAAAAAAGATCTACTCACCATTTATCTGAGGATGCCCATCACGGGGAATACAGTCCTGAACGGATTTGTTTGTTTATAAACTACTTTAAGTGATGTAAACTAATAAACCAGTCGAAAACATCATCTCGTTGGATCATACAAATACTTGTTTCAACTTTTCAGCAATATCAGGCACACTGAGCAATGAACATGTTAAACGGTCCGCATCAATATTCATTGAAACCAATTTGGTAGCGACAGGCTATATGTCATTCACAATGACAACTGTATGTAATTCAACTAAAGAAAATCACATTACGCCAGCTCTATACGTCCAATAATTCCATTGGAGGCCAACAATGGCCTCTCAAGAACGGATATCTATAAATCGAAAGCACTATTGATCTTCTATAGAACATTAAGAAGCCTTTACAATAACACAAGAGCATTAGGAACGTGTTTTAGCAAATCACTTCCTGAGGGACTGAACGATGAAAGGACGGTTAAAAAAATAGCGAGTGGGGAAAATGACACAGTGAAATCCATTGGTGACCTCCTTCAGGGTAAATAAAGGATTGACTAGTAATAGTCTTCGGCATCTAATGTAAGAAAGTAATGATGACTTTTTCATCTTGTCTTAAGTTACGTTTACATCTTTCGGTTAGGCAATAAAACAGTTATTCTTGTACATAGTTTTCTCCCTAGAAAAAAATACTTTCAGCGATAAGACCAAGTGAAGAAAAACGTGAGAAAACCGGCAGGCCCTAAAACCAAAAGCGCGGGCATGTTCTAAATGTAAGGTTTGGACGAGCTTCTGACTACCCCCTCATGGTATCTTCAAACATCTATTCACATATGATGGATGTCCATCACAAGGTAATCGTGAGCGTAATTTTTTTTTTTTATTTGTAGAGAAATCGATGGCGATAAGAAAATATAAAACAATAAATCGGAAGACTAATAATATGTTTCTAATTCTGCGCTTTTGCGCTTTGATAATGAAAGAGATGTTAAGAACAAATATCTTAATTACAATAATAATAATAATTTAAGACAAAAAATATACTTCCTCGCGTGCTTACTTTATTATACACACGGAACACTCTTTCGAATAAGAAACAATAGTTAAATAGCCCATAAAAAATATTTCTGCTAGTGGTGATTCCATAAGATGATGATATTTTTTGAGTTATATTGGAAAAGTAGCAATCCCTCAGTAATAAAACTTTTATGGGACATCTTCGGGATCATTTTATATACAACAACAAAATAATCATCAAAATCGGTTTATATACGTATATGCTTCGGGCATTTTTGTGATTATTTGCTACAAGCCAAGCCCGAATCTTTGACAATACTGATATATGAAGATACCCTGAAATTAAAATCAACTAATTCCAATAATAATTATCCATTGCTCAGAATTTTTTATTCGTAATGTGTGTTGATAAGTTGAACGACGAAAAAAATATATTTTAGTTTTGCTTTAACTAACTTGATTTCTAGTCAAATCCAAATTAAAAATTAAAACACTTTAACTCCCTTGGGCTGCATACGACTATTTTATATACACTATAAAATTCTAAACCATTTTCAGTGATGTCAACTATGTGTAATCTGGTTAATAGGCAATTTCAACGGGCCACCGATCCATGTTAGCAGTTCTCTGACAGGGAAGTGCCACGCAAGTTACCCGCGGGAGATTCACCGCACGTTTGGTAATTATTTTCCAGCTACCTACGCTGAGGTTATTTACTATTCAACAAGATATACCCCTTAAACCAATCGAAAATAAATTATATTAGGAGGTCATGCAACACACTTTTTTTATAACTAAATTAGCACTTGTTTGCTAATTTAGTTATAAAAAAACGTACAGCCCACCTGTCAGTAAGCGGTTATCGTAACCTATGGACGCTTGCAACAACAGAGGATCATTAAACAGAAAACTGACGTTTAAAAGTTATCCTTGTGATTTTAATGAATAAATGAATTTGGGCTTTGACTTGAATTTGACTTTGGCGGCCGAAATAGGTACAATGGTAGTACTTTCCCGGACGAGCTCTTTCACAACGAGCTCTACGACTTCTTGTCTATTGTTTCTTGTCTGAGATGTCGTGAGCAGTTTTATTGGAAAGATAAGAAATGTTAGTAAATTATCTAGATTAATGTCAGAACGAAAGTCACCGTCATAGCTCTTAGAACAAAATGATTATCAGCAAGTTAAAGTGGCAATGGGCAAAACATAGCATCAACCGCTAGGAAAGTAAGGTTCTCGTATAGCGACCAAGAACCTGACAACGCGACGTAGTGTAAGAACGCCTCCCACCCGATTAACCTAAGACATCTTAAATGTTGCGGGAAGACGGTGAATGTAGGTGGTAAAAGATTGTTTGTCATGGCACTCTTAGTGGGAGTGCCCAGTCAGTGTCATTCCTCTTTTGTCACTTACCTATCGAAGTGGGGATAGTTAAATGTCCTCAAAACATTTTAGTAATAAGAATACGTACAAAAAAAAAATCTTCAGCTTTTTTGCAATTACTTTTATTTATGGCTTAAATAAATCTACTGTCACAAATTAAAGTAATGCTCCCGATATAATACAAAAGTGCTTTTATTCTTTGGACGCTGAAGGCTCCGTTTGATTAGGCATTAGAGGAATGAGGAGGAATAAATGTTTTTGTAAAATACTTTCCTTCTTTCTTTATCGGAATTTTCCATACAAATTGTGTATGTTTTCTCTAATGTTAAATTATCTACAAATTACTGAATACATTTATTCATACAACTATGTATAAGTCGGTATATACAAAAAAAACAGATGAAACAGCTTATCTAAAGACGGTTGCTAACGATCTATAGATAGCTCAAATGATCCAGATCACCAGACGGAAGCGTTCCTAAAATACTGTACAAAATTATGTAAATAAAAAGTCAGTAATAGCTTCATAAAATCGACGCGCCATTTTGATTATCTATCCTGTACACATTAACTATCTAAGATACTTACTAAATACATGACTCGGCAACATTCGTACATTTTTGAAAAATACTATTCTTCATACAATAAATCGTAATTCATAGAGATATATAATTATTGAAGCCGGCTGTTGAAGCGACGCAAGTCTGAAATCATCAAACTAATCAATTTAAGTGATTTTCCGAACTCACCACGGAAATCTTGAAAACATGATTCTCGAAGATGAAAGGAGATTAACGAAACGTTTTTAAGTTGCGTTTGTAATAATATTTTGTAATAATAATGTTTGTAACAACTGTGTTTGTGAATTTTTTTTGTTCAAATCGTGTACAAAATTGACGAGTCTAGGTTCACGTAATTTAGGTATCTATATTTATTACGCTTTTTTACATGTTTCGCCTATGACAATAAAGATATTCTATTCTATTCTTTTCAATAAATATTTTGGTCGGCCTAGGTATTCTTTTATTTTGTTAAGCTCAAAAAAGATATTTCAGAATAGGAAGTTGCTGATAATGATGAACTAGACTACTGCCTCCGCTTAATAATGTCATGACATATTAGAAAACCTCGACATCCACCGACTTCCCGCTACTTTTAAGACGTCAGCGGTCTAGTGGGGGACATTTATATACATTTCGTTCGGTTCGTGGACGCCATTAAAGATCTTTTATTCCCCAGCGGTTATCGGTTCTGCAAGCTAATTGGCTTGTCCATTGCCTTCAACTTTCTAATTCTAAGAACTTTCAGTCAACGACCGTCGCTTAGAACTATAGTGTAATAGGAACAGTTTTTATTTAATGTATTTCTGAACACAAAAATTGCTGCTACTTACTGGTATTTGGGCAGTGAGCATGGCGCGCATGGAGAGACCTTCTCATTACCTTTTGACCACAGGCTGAGTAATGACGCACGAGTCACGCTATCCTGCTCTCTGCGGCTTTCAACAAACAAAACGTGAATCCGCATTATATATCAACCATTGTTTATTCCATCGTGAAATTGTTCTTTTGATTGATGTTTATCACGGATTTTAAGTAATGGTCTGTAGCCATGCGATTTAGGGGTCGCTCGTAACTGCTAATTAGTTGGTGTTGCTTATATCGCTCTTATCAGTTTCGTCACTTTAAAATTTATTTGAAGGTGTAATCGTTTAACTTATCTTACTTGTCTATTTTTTCCCGTTTAATGCATTTCGTGATATGCAATGTTGCCTTGGAAATTAGGAAACGTATTATTAAATAAATTTCAGAATACAATTCGTAGTAAACGTTCGAGCATTTGCAAAATATATCGAATTTACAGTTGGAAGGTTTATTCAATTTACATTATCCAATAATTGAATCACAGGCGAATTGCCATGCGCTTCATGCTGTTTCAATCGTGATGCGGGTAGGTGTGGTCGCCGCCTCACGTGGCGCGCGCACAATTGCAATCAGCCTAATATGTTGAACAGTAGGTCCATCTCATTACCATGGGCAACCACAGGTGAATGATGGCACGACTGTGCCGGCCACCGAACGTTTTGTTTGCGGTCGATTTAACGCCAGCGACAAATTGCGTGTTTGCCACCGCCGCTGAGAGATCAGTTCAGAACATCGGATTAATAAATCCACTGATTAAAATATTAAGTATACATCAAAGAATACCTTAGTTCTCAGTCTGTTTATTTCAAGTAATTTTATGAAACAATGTAACACTATGTTCCACTCTGACCCCACAAAAATAGTTACACAGTAACGCACAGTAAAACTTTCCGGCAAAACGGTAAAAAATGCGGGTCTCTCTTTTCGGCCATTTGTTCTGAAATAGTGTAATAAAATGCCGCTAAAATGTACAATACCGTTATAAAAAAAGAAAAGAACCCTAAAAGTTCATATTATATTCTTGTAGAAAACGAACTAACTCTTGTTTTCATCCTCTTAACAAGAAAGTAATCTTTCGACCTACGTCGCGATAAAGGGATTTTTATGTAACAAACCGGAGTCGCGCCTACCCTCACCTAGCCTGAGGCTCTTCCGAAAAATCCTCGCATCGTCAGATTCTACTAAGGATTCGGAGTAGGTAATATACATTTTCTCGTGTTGAAATCACAGATGTATTTTACTCCTGCTACATAAAATTGGCATAAAGACGACGCCCATGAAAAAGGCCCTGGCGCGAAAACTTTATTTAGTTGGCTCCAAAGCTTCAATGTAATACTCCACTGAAAGTTTTACTGTCGGTAGTTCAAGACCCGTTTCATAAGCAGAACACGGCAAAGTGTGACAGTGGAGGTAACATAATGCACTTGAGGCAAGACAAATACGTAGTCACGTGATACACTGCTACCTCACTGCAACTTGTTACGCTCCAGGTTAATGTGCAAACATTGTTTACTATATTCCTCACTCATTGTCTCAAAGCTGTGAAAAGCGCCGTTCCTTCCCTCAAACGCCGTTCCACTATAATTACAACAATATACCCAGAAAAACTCCTAAGTAGCCCCTGCTACACACCCCTGCACAAACTGAATTCCACCGAGATAAAAAATAACACAAACTGCCGGTAAAGGTTGAGCTTAGATATATTCTAAAGTGTTATCGGTTCGTCTGTATGATGCTAGAAAATTATACAGAATATAACTTCACTGATGAGATACGTATAGCGATCTTACATTTACAGCGGGATGTTAAATATTAATGACTAATACAACATTGTTGCACCTAAATAAGTATGTAGTATCACTTAAACTGCTTGAAAATTATAACACAAGTGTCGCGTATAAGGCTGGTAACATGTATACTACTAAATTTTAGTTAAAGTCTTTGGCAACAGGTGCCCGGGATGAGTCCGTTGGAGACTCGTAATTAAGATGACTCTTGGTTCAAACTTCCATGTTTATATCTAGGCTTAAATATATCACATGCAGTATAGAATTACCGCTCGCATAAAACTACAATAGATTCCCAATCAAATCAATCCCAATCGCTATTCTAATACTATTAAAGCTGACCAATATAAATTATGTAACAAATCCCATTTGCATAAAACCACAAGCTATTTAACCCAAACAGCATCATTTGTAATCATTGACTACTTTAAATAAAGGCCCATTTGGTGCATATATATAACATTTTAAGGCATAATACACTGTATATGCAATGATTAGATTAATATACAGGATTAATATCCTGTATATTAATCTCCCACTAAAATAAAGTTTTAAAACAATTTTAATCAACAATATTTCGGTGTATGCTACTGCGGGCGGACCCACCCTTCCGCAAACGATTTATACTGTTTTTGTATTGTTTTATTGACGGGTACTCTGCTCTTGCCTGTGGAACACGGTTGGTCCAACACGCTCACAACATGCTCAGTATTTCCGTTAACATCACTACTTCGTATTTTGTTCACTTGTCAATAAAATATCACACGCGATTCACAGCAAATCTACTCACTGAGTTGCAAACATCACAACCGGACAAATTGCATAGAAATACTAAATCGTATCAGACGCGTTCTGTATTAAACTTACATCAGTAAAATCATGTGGGTGTATCTTTAGTTCAGGCTTTTTCGCACCCTTCGTTTAGGGCTAACTCAATTCGAATCTTATTTTCGTTCTAAATTGGCAATAAATTATTTATGTGAAGTAAACGTGAGAATACGTTTAAATGAAATTTTTCTTCTATCAATCGTGTTTTGTTTCATGTTTATGTTTGAGAGGGAATCTAATCTTTACCGTACAGATCGATGGCCGCGAACTGTGTAAGTAAATGTTTCGTTAAATTCGACTGTGGCTGTAAGTGGCAAAACCCATAAATCCGAGACAGAGCAGAGCACGCAACGTATGTGTGTGCGTCCAGATTTATACGTTTGTCTTGCTTCACGGTGCACGTACCACGCCCCGGACAAAAATATCGCTACATTTGAGATAGAAGAAACATGTTATGTTTCTAACAACTTTAGCAAACCGTACTACCATGTTTACGATCAACTTTAATCTAAAACAAAAAACAAACAAACACGCTCACGACTGTCTTCCCCATGGTTGACATCCTCAGGTATATACTCAGTGAGTAGATCTTTGAGGATACCAAGTAGGGGGTAATCAGAGGCACGTCCAAACATTACATTTGGTACATGCCCGCGTTTTCAAGTAGTAAGCATTCCACGTGCCAGGTTGCAAGCCCATCGCCGCTTATTGGAACACTAACTGTTTGCCGGTTTCCTAACGATGTTTTCCTTCACCGTTTTTAGCACGTGTTAATGCGGACATAATGGAAAGTGGAAATGGAAATGGTAAAAAGTGGAAAAATCCATTGGTGCTCAACCGGGTTCGAACTCACGACCTCCGGATCAGAAGTCGGGGTATCGCCCACTTAGGCCAACACGGCCTAATTAATTAATTTTATTATAGTTATAGTTATATCGTTTTATAACTGACTGCTTATCTGATTAACAAATACACTTTGGTTAGAAAATTATAAGCCTAAGGAACTACATTTATGTCATTACAACGTAGATTATCGCATGACAAATACCGTCTATACTTGTAAATAAAAGTACTTTTCCTGTAGTAAAATCCAGGCTACTATTTATCCAAGTACCAGCCGGACGTAGCCGTGGGCAATAGCTAGTATAATTATAAAATACAGTTTTGTTTATTGTATTATAAGCCTGTAGAGGTGTAAGGATTTAAAATCACAGTATTGACAAGATATAGGTACTATGCTAATTGACAATTCATTTAAACTTTACTGCCAAAGCGAGCGGCGAATACCCCCAGAGGAGCAAACGACATCAAATCGAATATAAGATTATAAATGACTGGCCTTAGGCGAACAACAATCGATGTAGCTGGTCCTCATCTATCAAATGTGAACTCTAGAACGTAACGTTTAGTTATCAAAATATATTGTACAGTTATTGGTTTATGAATGATTTTCAGTTAGTGGTCGTTAGAGGTGGGTGCTTCTCGAAAGTAATTTGCAAGGCTCCTGACCGATCATTTAGATAACCATACCTCATTTGCATATTAATTAAAGCTATTTATTAGTCGAATAATAACAGGTCGGTAAATGGATTTATTGATGGTAAATGCGTACGACTTGTCGCATCGGTGATAATGATTTTGTTAATTTTGAGTGTTGTTCGAAAGGGGTGAGTCATAGTACTACATAGCTGATACACCATCGGCATTGATTGGTGTTGCAAGCGTTCATAGATTACGGTAACTGTATACTAAGAGGTTGGACCGCACGCTTATTTGCCACTTATTTGAATAAAAAAATATGATCGAATTCGAATTTAAAAATGGCAAATAGAGTTATAAAAGAGTGTTTATAATGTTTTTAAACCGATCCCTCGACTTCTGTTGCACTGTATTCGTTATAACAGGGTTTTCGACGCGCACAAGCATTAATTTACCAGTTTCTCTTTTTGTTTTCATTTAATGACGAAACACTGATGCTGTAAAGCTTTTGGTTAAACAATGCGATTTAAATGGGCACCGCTTTATTTTAAACATGTCAGGAGCGGTCAGTCCGCTAATAACTCAGATTCATTGTTTTTTTGTGGTTGAGAAAGAATATTCTGATCAATATTTATATACTAGAGAGCCTTGCTGGCCTTATCAGCGGTACTCTGTCCACCGATCCGGAGGTTGGACCAATGGATTTTTCTACGCAAAGTATGTGTGTGCCTACACAGTCTAAAACGGCAAAGGAGAGTAAAGAACCAAAAAATTTAAGAAGAATTGTGCCATCAGTTGGTTTTCTAATCTGCAATGGGCTTGCGACCTGTCACGTAGAATTCTAACGACTTACAAAACGCAGATATGTGCCAAATTTAATATTTGTAAACTAATCCCTAGAAAGAAAGAAAGAAAGAAAGAAAGAAAGAAAGAAAGAAAGAAAGAAAGAAAATAATATTTATTCATCTGAACAGTACATAACAACAACAATAACAAATAACACATATACAGATAGGTATAGCAGGATGAGACGAGATTCAAGTGTATGCAGCACGCTGTTATGTATAGGTTCCTATGAAAAGCCCTGAGCTCAGCGTGTGCTGTGAACCAATTCTCAGCGCTGATTTTCAGCACAAGGCTTTACTGACGTACGAACTAAGTAACTACCTTAGTTAGGTACATAAATGACATAAAAATAATTATATTACGTGATATATACAGAGAGTACTTGGTATCCTGAAAGATTTCCTGTACCCACACGCATCTAATTCCAAAGCCAGACAGGTCAGACAGGAACTGTAGTAGCTTTCATGTACAAGTAGATGTCTATGCTGTCTGTAGACTAAGAATTTGCTGTCATCTTTGACAGCTGGAAGCGCCTCTGAATTACCCCAACAACGTTTTTGATCAGAACAGCTAGCTCAATTAAAATAAAGCAAAGCGAGAAATTGTATAAGAGTTACTATTGATTCGTTTCTCAAAGCCTTTGGGTTTCTTGTGAATAACTTTTTTGTAAAGAGTAATTTTCATGGAACCGAAAAAAGGCTCTTGACTCAGAAACATAGCTACAAAACTTAAGATCGGACTTAATATCGTAAATTCTTGGAAAAAGTTGGTATATTCAGATTCAGAGTTTTTTTGCACCCCATACATTTGCCGCGTACTCAAAACGGTGAAGAAAAACATCGTGAAGAAACCGTCTTGCCCAAACCAAAAAAAAAAAATCGAAGGCAAGAGCTATCAGTCAGAGTTCAACAAGCAGATACGTGCGTATGTGCCACATGTAATGTTAGGACGTGCATCTGACTACCCCTTACTTGGTATACTCGACGATCTACTCAGTATATATATATGGGTTGTGTGTTAGACAAACCACTATACATTTGATTAGGTATACATAGCATAGTTATTGAACTGTAAATTTTGTTTTAAATGATTTTAAATAATAATAGGATGTTCCAACATGGGAAATACAGTCGTGACGGTGTTGTTTTGATTGGACTAGCTGTTCTCTTCTAAGCTGCACCCTAATGCCCTCTAGTGGCAAATTAAAAACGTCAATCAGCCAGCTATTACTGATAAATCACGTGCTATTATTTGAGACCATTAATTGCATTCGGTTTAATTGAGTTCATTCATTCGTGTTTCATTGTATTGTAAGAAAATTAATGAATCCTTTTCGATTGGTAGATTGTGGTCGCATAATGGCTTGGAATAAATAGGCCACTGCCAACAAAATTCAAAGGTTATTCTGCAAAAGTAAAAATGAATGGCTCTTAGAAGAAGTAGAGCTCGCTGTGAAAGAGCTCTTCCTGGTAAGTACCTATACCTATTTATGTCTCTAAGCAGTACATAATGTTTGCATATATGTGTTCTGGTTTAATGCGTATGTGAGCCAGTGAAATTATAGGCAAATGAGACTTTTGACCTCAAGTTCTCAAGGTCTCAAGGTCGGCAATGCGCGAGTTATAATCTGGTGTTGGTATGACAACACCAGATTTTTCAAGTGAAGATAATCATCATATTCACATCCATCACACCAGCGATAAAAACATCGTTGATATTAATGTAACTTTAATTACAATATGTTATTGGTTATTTTGTTTATTTCATAAGGTGTACATTACACAGGAAAAATAAAAAATAATTTACAAACACCAATTAACAAAAAAATTAAGAGCTCAAGTATTAGTAACAAAAACGTTCTGTAGGTATATATAGAGTAATAAAAATTATCATTTTCACTTTGTAAAGTATGTTTCTACCCTTGTAATCATCTTTAACAATGGCTGGGGGTTGTTTTGATGTCTGGAAAGACCCTCGATTAATTTCGCTTATAATAAAAATAAGCAACAAAACACTGGGGCACCCATTGTAAAGGTTTTAAATTATTCTTGAAAAGGACACGGAATCTACGCTTTGTCATACATTGCTGAATAATTGATTATTTTATCAGAAATTAATGAGAACTTATAGGGTTATGCAGGCAAACAAGGAACCCTTACTAGTTTCTTCAATCTTTATGCCACAAACATTTATTCAGACCTGTAAGGCTAATTATACTTTTCAATTAGCCTTACCTGTAAGACATGAATTATTCTAACACTGAAAATAACACTAAAAACTAGTTAAAATTGTAAAAATGAATAACCAAATTCGTACAGTAAATAAATCATTCCAAAGGTAAATTGATTTCGTTACAAACCATAAAGCTGCGTTACAGTAAAATCAAAATTCATTCGACCGAGTCAAATTTACATTTTGGTGAATATTTAGCAGTGGGAGCAACATAAATGAGCAAATATTACTGGCTATTATACGTAGTACCAACATTACAGTGATAATTATACCCCTGTAGGGAGTTGTAAGACTAGGCAATTCTGTTTATTTAACTACTAAGTTACCGTTTGACCACGGTATCATTTACTGGGTATTTGGTTATTATAATAAAATTATATAATTTAATTTCCCGCCCGGTGGACCGAGGACATCTTATCAATGAATGGAGGTTTCACAACATCATTCGTTAGGGGATTCTTTGCGGGAGGTCATTGTCTAGTCTGGTTAGCATATGCACCCAAGACAACGTTTTGTCTACGAAAGAGATGGTAAAACTATTTTAAATAAAAGAGAGGGACAAAATATTTTTTGTCTGTGGTAGTGAACTCAGGTTGATGATTATGACGATGAGATTATACCAAATCTCATTGTTAGAAGCTGAAAAACATATGTGGGTTATTGGTTAATATATAATGATAAAGATAACAGATCTATTTCTTATTGTTAAGAGTCTATTTTAGTTTAATATCCAATTTAAGAGAATGGCTCGGAGAGGTAAGTGCCTTTTTTATTTTTTATTGTTAAAAAACACTTTAATTTATCTCAAGAGGCATCAGTTGAAGTTATTCCCGTCACGACTACTTAATCATCGGTTTAAAACCGTTCGTGAAGTGCGCACGGACAAGCTACATCATACCATTAAACTTTAACGCCTCGGAGATAACGCAAGCTTTTTGTACAGCACTGCAAGATTTTACGACTATTTTATTGTTCTCCGATCAGATGCCTTGCCTTCCTCACCTATTGCTTTAACAAACAATGCCCGATTAAGCCGTTTGATCGCTTAAAATAGATACTTAACCTAATTTTAAAAAAGTACAGCACACACTTTTAACACATAATTTTATTTTATTTGTACTACGAAATCGCTTATACAAATGATCAGCTTAAAATCATTGAAAGCAGCTACTTAAGATATGTTATTTTTAATCGACCTTACCTTATTTTGCGTGTACCGAAGCCATCGCGGCACCCTTTGACTTGTTGGAGCACAACAGAGAGCAAATGTTTATTTTACCTGACCAAATTCCAGATTAAGCCCTTTCAACTTCATGTAACAAAAATGCGGTTGTTTGTGTCTATAGGGAGGAGAGTCGGCATTGTGTTACATATTTTCTACGTCGACCGTTCTTAGGACACGAGTGCCCAACGGATAACAAACAACACAAAAGGCAAAATAATGAATAGACCAGAAAAACGGCGCGGCTCTCGTTATGAGCCACGTGCATAAATGATACGACGAATCTGACAAATGGAACGGCAGAGTATAACAATGCTAGTGCCTCCAAGTGGCCGTTCAATTATGCAAATAGGCTGCGCGATGTTCGTCCGGCAATAATAAAACTGTTTAACAGCTGACAAACGCTACCAGCCGGCTATCCACTGTCCGTGTCCGCTCGAACATTTTTGTATTCAGTCACCCGCCTAAGCAATAAAACGAAAGCAGGTACATCATCCGTATGACGAGATGTCCCGCGCTCATATTAAATTAGACCTCGCCCCGGTCATCCACTTTATTTTTATTTGAATCCTATGAAAATATGGAGCGTGTTTGCTCGCGCCGCCGGGAGCACAGATCACCACCGTTTTATTCGCGAGTCAATGTTTATGAATTTGTTAATGAACAGCCAAATACGACGATGTTACCTTTGTAATTTAAGCGGGGGAAAATTCACGACAAAAGTTGATCGCGGCTGCGGACCGTTAACGTTATCGCTAATTATCCGGAGTGGGTTATTTGGACGAAATAAAAAGTAATCTGATAGTAATTTGGATAAAAGAGTATCTTTTTACGAGTTTTTGGGACTATATTGGACGTATTCTTTAAGGAGGGTTATCATGCAAGGTAAACGCGATTGTTTCGCGCGTAAAATATAAGTATTTGTCAATGTGCAATGTTTTTCTTTATTGGATGAACTAAAACTTTGAATATTATATTTCAGCAGAGTGGCAGCATTTAATATTCTATTAAATGCTGAGTTGGACGCCAATTTGCGTATTGCGTTGATGACACAAGGCGTTTTTCGTATTGCGTGTAAATCCCGTGTGTGTATTTTTTCTGTTTGCTATCATTTGTGAAACGTTTGCAAATAAATGTTTTAACAGTCATTCTTTTTAATTACTACTAAAATCTTATCAATATCACCGAAAAATTAACAACCTAAAAATCTTCTTCCATTAGGAAGTTGATCATTAAAATTAATGCGGGGTTTTAACAATGCGAATAAATTATAAGTTTAATAAATAAGGAACCATTTTTCGTCTGTAACTTCTCATTAAAGTGATCCACAGTAGGTGCTTCATCACTCAGTCAAATTGCGTTTCGCTTAATTTTCTTTCCTCGGCAGGTGTGTTCGACAGACCAATTATTTACACCGTTAGTCGTGACGTCACTACGCCCCTTGCCTCATTTACCGCCTGCTTTCTCTGAGACTGAAACTTGCTATCGTTGCTTGGATAGTCTTAAACTACTATATTTATCAATCAATTTCTTTTAACTCGCGTTTTATAAATGCGCGTCAAATTTAAAATTTACCAATTTTTTTTTTTACACAACATCATTCTATTACAGAAAAGAAAGTCTGTAAAAATAGTTTTCTGAGAGTGTCATAATAAAGTTTCGCTTGAAATAATAAACCTAAGCATACTTTATCAACCACTAAAAAAAACAAAGAAAACCAATATAGGTTTTTGCACTTTGGTTTCGAAAATAAATAGAATCTAGATCTAAAAAGATCCAGAAAGTTGTATGAATCTGTAAAATCATCATCATCCACGGCATGGCTTCACCCACTGCTGAGTATAGGCCTCTCCTAGTCTGCGATCCTGCGCCATGTGGATGGCGCAACGCTTGCGATGTCAAGAAAGAGTTTATTTATTCACATATTAATAAATAAACTCTTTGGTATTTAATTTGAAACAACCTACCATTGTATATTTTTACGCTGATTGTTTCGGTTTAAATAGATAATAGTTATTCAAATTATTAAACTATTATTTTGTCGCAATGAGTTCACTATGCTAGCAAAAAACAATTGGCAATCGGTTTGACCAGGATTAACCCTGCCTCGCCTAAACATTTCTAACGAACCAAATAAATCCTGTTTGAATTTACGATATAAGAAAATACTAAAACGTCTACCTCGAAGAGCTGCCAGAATTAACAATACATGATGTCACTCAATTTTCAGAGAGGATTTGTATATCAGTATTACGTTAATTATGCGTAATTGGAGACGAACCCTTCTGGTAGTAAACATTAGAACCAAGGTCGTGTACACACTGAATTTCAAAAGCATTTGTTCCCCTTCTGTTTAGAAATGTCACTGTGGCTGATATGCCTATCCTATAGTGTCTCTAATTTGACAGTGACATATAGGATTAAATCAGAATGTCATGCTGAAGAAAATGAATAGGTTCGCGCGGATTGAGTGGGTTCCATTGTTGTTTTTGTCGTAAACGATCCTCTAAGTGTGACGTCAATGCCTACTTTGATTGGTAAAATTCGTATAACTTACGTACCTACATAATGATCTGCTACCATACTTAAGCCAGTCAGTCAGTATAATCATTCAATTCTGTGGAAAAGGTAAACTTTTTCGTTCCTATGAATGAACTTTGAAAATTGATTGAAATAGAAAACTTTTTCATTTAAATTTTTTTAGTTAATTTATTTTGTAGATATATCAAGTTGAATGCCTAGGTTCACCAAAACTTAACAAAACAAATCAGCGACACAAATAAAAAAATCACATGGCCAATCACATATTTAAGTAGGAATCTTAATTAAAATATTTGGGGAAATGTTTCTAATGATTCGGTATATTATTATTTTCGTTGAAGTAATTTGAATGAGTTTCCTCATTACATTCCTCAATAAATATCAAAACCGGCATGGCATTTAATATTAGAAGATGGATTGTTTAGTTGGCATTTTCACAGGTGGGGGCTTGACATTTGCGCTAACTAACTACGTTTTGGTGGAGCCATACAAAATCGATGACGCTGAAATGACCTTTCATGGTAATAGTTGTTTATTTGACACGCAACTTTAGGAAGCAATAAGGAAATATTGAACGAAACAGTCGAATGCAGAGTAAAGTGGTTCAATATTGCGTATAGTGAGAATTAATTGGGTTTCAAAGTTGAAATTCTAGTAAGAAAGTTATAAGATTGATGGCTTTAAAATAAAACAATTATATGAATTATACTTATTATATGAAGCAAAAGCAAATTTGTTTTATCATGACATAATTTTGAAGACTTAATGACATCGTAACAGCCGCAGAAAACACCCGAACGAGAGACAGAAAGATGATGGCATAAAAGAAAGGAGACCTATACTATGGGTAGACTATGGGTGATCCCAAACTGAGATAGTAAAGGATGATTAAGGTAGAAATTTAGATCATTTTTGCGTTGAAATTTTATTATGTTTTAGGGTCTAAATTAGAACTTTCCAAACATTCACAATGAATAATGTGCAAAAGTTTACACGTATCGTTATTAATCGCTGAAATAATTTCACCCGCCATCAATTCCGCAACGTTGTGAATATATTGTCGTAAATGCAGTATAGAGCGGAATCGTTTTATAATAAATTCTCTAGCTACCGTACCCAGTGGGATTAATCGTCTTACTTTTCTCTCTCCGCTGTAATCCTTAGAGGGAATTGTGTGGCCAACATCCCTGTAACCACTACTATGAGTTTTATATGAAAACTCGATGGAGAAGCCAGCTCTGAGATGAAATCATTGTCTAAACTCGTTTTGGAACTTGGAAATAATGTTACGCGAAAATAGAATTGTTGGGAATGAACGGGATTTTATTTTTAAGGAAATTGTGGCTTTATCCTCACATATCGATGACCGAAAAATGGCTGATGAGGTCAATTTGGTTTTTGAGATAATAAATTGTATAGTGAGTCATGGTTGACTATATAAAAAGAGATTCAAGAATTAATTAAATTATTCTTATTAAGTTCTCTCTTAGTAGATATTATATTTGACGATCAAAATATTATGTACAACGCACACTTGTAGGTGCAATATGAATACTAAATACATACCAAGCTCGCAAAATCTAGACTATCTTCATCTTATGAACAAACAATGAAAGTTTCGGTCGGTGGTAAGAGATACCCAAGAAGTGCTACATAATCTGTGACCATACTCCTAGGATTTACCGCATCACTAGTTGCGCTCAGATAACTATCCTCAATGGTTTTACTTATGAAAATGGTATTGTGGCTGCGTTCTTGTTAACTGAGTGAATACATTGAGTTTTCAATAAGTTCCTTTATCAAGTCAGGTTCTGATTTGTTTTACCTTATGTCCTGGTTCCATCATCAGATCAGCTCCAAGATTTCAAATTATAGTAATGTCATCCAAACTACATACAAAGTTACATTTTAGCGATAATAAGAATCAGGTTAAAATTAACTTCCAAGATTTCATTACATTTTTTGTTCGTTAGTTAGTTAAAATAATTGTTTTCTTCCATTTTATTAAGTGGATGATAATATAATTATTATAACATAGCATACCTACTTTTGTAGGGATAGGGAAGCCTAGTAAGGGAATTTTGGAAGCCTTAGTTAGGCTTGGACATTAGAGAAATTCCTAAGAAAATCTGCTGCTCAGACAAACATAGACTGAATGGTCACTTTGGTAGTTACCAAAGTGACTGTCCTGTCCTGTCAGTACAGATGCACTGCAATATGTGATGGAGAAATCTTAGATTATAACATTTTGTAAAAATTCACTTCTTAAATCTTATCACAGCTTTTATTTTTCTTGTGTTTTCAAATAGCCCCTTAGTGCTTTCCTAGTCATCGGAATATGAATCGTGTTGTTCTAACTAATGATACAGTTTGTGTTCTTAGTTAATGGCTTTGTAGTGTCTAGGTAGATAATAGCGTTTAAACATCGTTAATGGCGTCTAGGTTTTAGTTTTTACCTTGAATCAGACTTATACAATAAATGCGAAAGTTTCGATTTTAAATGTTTCTTGCTTTACATCTCCGTAATGGCTGAACGGATTTGTATGAAATTTTGAAGATGTAAAGTTCGTATAACCTAAAATAACACATAGTTTGTTATTCGAGTACTATGCAGGCAAGGTCGTGTTTAGAATCTAGTATAAACATGATTTTCTACAGACGGTTTGCTTTCACCGTGTAACTTTTATCAGTGGGATTTTTTTTTTGTGAAAAATATCAGTGCACCAAAATACTCGTATAAATGCTGGTGCCTAAATGCTGCGTCATATAACTCTACAGACAAGTATAAAAATACAAAAAATGCCAGTTCCCAATTTAAAACAAAGTAAAGTAAGTTTCACTGTCAGTCAGCAATATTTAGGTCTGTATTGGGCAGGTTTGTACCTGATGGGCTTACTCTTGGCAACAAAGCTTAGTTTGTGTCACAATCGGTCGTTGCTGCCTGCAGAATTAACCGCGCTCGGTTAAATTCTATAAATGTCACTCTTATTATCTTTTGACACTCCTGGATTACCTAGGATAAATTGTTTTAACATTTTGAAAGCTGTTCTATGTCGACGTTTGTTATCCCCGATTTGAACTCCTACTTTTTTCACTAAGTAAACCCAGTCTATCCTCGCCCTCTTAACCTGATTTACTGGTTTAATTCGTCCTCTGCACGCAGTCAAATCAAACGTACTGGTGTTTGATTGGCGGGAACAATCACTAACGTGCAACTGTCAACTCTGACGTACTAATAAAGTAGAACGGGAGACTGAGCTTCAGTCTGCTAATGCCATTTTCCGTTTGGCTAATAAGTTTAGCATGCGCTATTACCAATCTGCCGGCGAGCTAGGCGCGGCTCGAGCGCCTCTGCACCAATCAATTTGTTTCATGTACGGTCGTTTTGATTCTCTGCATTTCACCAGAACGTGAAGTGTCTGTATGGAGTAGCTTTTTTGTTGTTTCTTCATTTGCAAGTTTATGTTGTTTGTTTGCGCAGTCTTGTCACATTTACCTTGCAATAAAGTGGAACGGTGAAGTTACGATAAATACGTGGAACTTACTATGTCAAGCTGAATAAACTTTCATATACTTCTGATAAGTCTTTGTTTGTGTGAATTAGTTAATTGTAACTTTTCTTATTGTAATTGATACCAAATCGCAATATGTAAATGACGGGTCGGGCTGATCCGAGCCTGAGGGTCTCTAGCGCCACTCGGCTCGCGCTCATTCGACATTCAGAGCACGGGCGCCTCGAACGACGTCTCCGATCTCGGCTCGCTCCAGCCGATTGCATTAATTTACCCGTTTTATAAACGATTTAATAGACAATGTTCAGATTCGACCATTTGTGAAAATCTGAAATGAAACACTGTTTTATAATTTGTAGAACATTTTAATATCGCGCTTCTGCGATAAGAAATATTGGTACAGTACAGCTATTTGTATTAGCGGAAAATTGAAAATTGTTGCCATTTTATTCGAGCTATTTAAAATTGAGCGCTCGCTCATTCCTGAGGATCGAAGAGAAGTTTAATTTATTCATTACGCCCGCAGTTTTTCCCGCCTCAGCGATAGAATGAAAAACTCACGATGAGATTGCGGCGTCAATTTTGCGATGACCGACTTCGATATATCCTCGAAGAGATTCAAATCAATCTCTGAACATTTTCAATTTATTTCAGTGTCCTTATCTGTGAAGGCGTCGGCGCTGAATTAATCTGAGCGGACTGCCCCTCCCCCAGCATCTTCCCCTCACCGGAAATTAAACGAATTAACGCCATCCAAACGTACATTTTTCACTTTGGGACTCGCGCATACTATCGATGAATCTCAAGTCTTTTTCATCGAGTAACGATTCGCAGATCTTTGCGTTTATCTGTCTTCAGATTGAACAATTGATACGTCAGTGATGTACGTAGAATTGTAAATTGAATTTGCTTTATTGATTCGTCACGCTTCATTGGTTCGGAAAACGATTTGATCAACGTCGCGGCATGGTATCTAATCTTGAAATAATATTCATTTATTCACATCGGCTATTTTATAGTACATAATTATCACAAATCAGTGTAGCGAGCAGAGATAAGATTTTTATAGTTTACACAAGCGCAACTATCTGTATTTTAGAATCTTTATGATACAATTGGTTATTTTTGACATTTACGGTTATAACGTAAAACTATAGCGAATAGGTACGATAGATGCCGTGCTCACCACACAGAAAGTTCTATTGTTCGGAAAGGTTTTCACTATAAAGGCTGGGGTAGGTGGAGTGTGTATACTCTGTAACGTAATGGTGTTATAAAGCCGGGGGCACACCTGTCGGTTTTCCTGCCGGTTTCCCGCACGGTACTAGACCCGTTAATTAATTATTATTCAGCTCCGGCCATTACGATAGCTACTCATATTGCGTAGCTCTAAAACCGTTTCTTGTTTTGCTGGACTTATTTCTCTTTTATGGTGGAAGGGATTGAGCACTTAAAAGGTATCCCTTGTTTTCCTTACGGGATTTTTGTTACTTCATTACTAATACAATATAAACAGCTGTTGTTTCGTTAAGTCGTTTGTGTTAGGTTATATAAGTATTTTGATGTGATAGTGACGTATACAACAATTCCGTAAATTTTTTTTTTTTTTTTTTAGCTTTTAGTGTCTTTGGTATCACTGCGGCCGTTAAGCCTATTGTGATCGCAACTTGTTCCTAATTCCTTACATGCTTCAATTTCAACTTCTTAATTATGGCTATCGCAAATGTGTTAAGTTAAAACTTGTCAGCTTTCACGTGACATTTCCACAGCTAATGTCATTCCCATACAATTAAACCTTTCCGCAGGCGTTAACGCTAACAGAAAGTGGTATTTGTCTAGACACCTGAATACGTTTTTGTAATAACATTTTGGAATTTTGTTCTTCCATTATCAATTGTAGCTTCTGTCCTCAGTTTCGCCAGTATATTACCTGAAAAGTAGCTTTTGTGTTTTTCTAACAAACTTTAGACAATGTTTGTAACTTTATCTAATACAAATTTCATCAAAATCAGTTTTGCCAAAACGATGATTATTTGCAACAAACTTCTAACGTACACATTCATAATATTGCAAGCCTCTCCCCAAAACTTATCCTACGGTGGACCCTGGTAAAAAGTAGGCTATGATTCGAGGTCACGAAATATTCCTGTTCAAATTTCTTCTGAAGCCGTCGTTACGATTATTAACAAATTAAAAAATATCTAAACATCCAACTTTTCGCATTTATAATATTAGTAGGATTCATATCCTAGTATTTCTTTTAAAATTCGATAGGATTAGGATTTAAGATAAGGAAAAAAAGGAATAGCATTAAAAAGAAAAACAGATTTTCGAAGCAAAACAATTTATTACATTATCGACTGTATAGGTATTTATGAAAAGTTAAAAAGCATGTATTACCAGAACACGCTCGTAATTTAAATGAAGAGCTTTACAGTTCATCCCCTTAACGAGCTCCCTGTCCAATAAATTGTCCCACATTTTGATTAATATAAGTGATTATATATATCACATTGTTTAAATTTTACATTCACCTACACGATCCCTTACAAGCGCTCTGCCAATCAAAAAAGTCTGAACTATTACCCCTAAAAGAGTAAAGTTTGAAAAACCAGTTCAAAATCAAAAAGGATTTCAGGAATAAGACATAAAATTCATTAAAAAAAAAAACAAAACAACAAATGCTGGACATTTTCACACAGCGTCATCTAAGCAGAGCTTGTATTATGGAAACTGCATGACTGACATACTTATATATATATTTTTTGTAAATACATACATAGAAAACACCCAGACCCGAGACAAATATTTGAAAAGGTACAAACATTTGTATCGCGGCGGGAATCGAACTCACAAGCTTCTGCGTTTCAGGCGAGCCTTCGCCCACTGCGCCACACAGGTCGTATTATAGTAACATCAACTTCCAAATCACGTAATTCTTTTTCAGTGATTTCTCGTCAATTCCTCAGAATCAAATTCCACTTCATTCACTCATTGGCACCATACTAATTGGCAATCGCACAAAATTAATGAACGAGTTCGCCCTGCTCGCAGGTATCTTAAAATATTATTAAGTCGTAATTATTTATTACGAAGCCGTAATAATTCATTTTACTCAGAACTCTGAGTAAACTGGAATTACTGAGCACAAAACATCTAAACTCATAGTAGTTCGTGATACCTACGACACAGGGCATCATAGTGTGGGTTTAAGGCTATGTATGTGTTTGTTGGCTTATTTGCGTATTGTTTTTTTTTATCATGTATGCCATGTATGCCAACATCTAAAGTATTCCCAAGAATTTCATCACGCATTTTAACATCGCAGCAAAAAAATTAAACGGAAAGAATCTAATCGTGATAATTTCTTAGTACCGTGGATTTTCCCGTCATAACCATACATCTCCGAGATAGCGAAAAGGACTCCAATTAACGTCAACGTAGATCGCCGCCTGCTTAAGCTAACCGATACCTTTAAGGTGTTTACAAAGCAAAACGGGCGTAATCTGCAATGAAAAAACTCTCAAGTACCTTATCCTACCGAATACCCCTCTGGGACCCCTGATATTTAATGCTAAGTAAAGCAATCTTGATTACAAATATAAAATCTTTTCAATTCGACTTTAGATCAGATAATACTTTTTGGTTTCAGTTTTTTTTAATACTCGTAACTAACACATAATTGAATATTTACAGATTTATAAATATACATAAAAAATGTGCATTCCATTGAAATTCAGCAAAGTAGATTTGCGTTAAAGTTTTATTTGTAATATTTACCATAACAACGACTGAATCCTGTAAATTCACTTTTGAATTCGACTATCGAGAACATTAACCGAGCTCGATCAGGCGTTTAATATGAGACTATTAATTTCGATATGGACTTATTTACTTCCCTTAATACCGTCTATTCGGAGAGATAAAAGAAGTTAATTTTATAAATGGGCCATTCTGCCATTCCCGTGTAGGTAATCTTGCGTCGGTGTTATCTGCGGCCGATCGGGGAAAGACAGATAGCATGGTCGACACGCAAGCGGCGATTGATTAGCCAGACCCCGTACTGACTTGACGAGTTAATAAAGCCTCCGATACTCGCTGATTGCCTTGTAAGCTACCGATTCCGTTCCCACTGACCTATGAATCGATTACATTTGCAATCTGTCATTACAGAGACGGATTCATAAGGTAATTGAAATAAAATAAATGTACAATCATATTTTATAGTCTTAGTATTTATTGTGAAAATGTTTGTAAACTCCAAAAAAATAAACTTGCTATTTTTTTTGTTAAGTAGGATTAAATCATTTGATAACAAAAAATAAATAATCACTCTAACGACGGGGTAGTTAGAGATACGTTCAAACATTACATTTTACAAGAAGTTAACATACCACGTGACATGTTGTAAGCCCATCGCTGCTTATTGGAACACTAACTGATACCCATCATTTAGTACATGCCTTGCTTTTTTTATATTCTAAGGCGTGCTATTAATCATTTAATAGTCTGGTTAATTATCTAGATTGGTCTAGTAAAGCTCTTGTCAAACTACCTTAAGCAATAGTAAAAATTCTGTTATCTTACCCAAACAGCAGGACAATCCCATAGTTCTGTTTTTCGACGATATTGCTCAGCCGAGCTCAAATCACGCTCCTAGACTTATTGGATTATCGGCGATAGTGAACGAAACTTTATCAAATGATGTTTCTCTATCGCTGTTAACTACCAAACAAGTATCTGTTACAGATTAACAATCAACTTTCACGTTTGCCGTTTGGGAGGGATTAAAGTAGAAACAGGGGTTCCGTTTTAGCGTACAAAAGTTTATTTCGGTTGCGGTGTAAATTAATCAAAGTATATCGCAGTGTAGTGTTAGATTATATAGCAGGGTGACAGAGGGCGGCGGGTGGCGCGTCCGGCACAAGTTTTGCCAACAATTTCGGCCACGGATCGGATTTGGCTGCGGGGGTGCTCGCGGTCACTAGCAGGTCTCATGAACACGGTATACGTTTCACAAAGTTCTTCCTGCTAGCGGAATTAGAAAGTCAGTCACCAATGACTCTTACAGAACCCCTGTGGGTTCTCATTTATAAACGTGTCTCGACCGGTGGTTGAACGCACGCGTTATCCAGAAAGGATTGACGCGTTGTTATGCAACAAAAAACCAACCCTTTTTTCGGCTGATGTGAATGTGACGTGAAGTTTCTTCCGGCTACACGCGCCGGCCTTGCCCACGATGCCCGCTGCCTAATTGTTTGACGAAAATAAATGATTCCCAAAATAAAAATAAACGAGAGTTTCGCGTTCGGCGTTAATTTTTAACGTAACGCTGTGGTAACTTTTATTCATTAAAGCGTAGGTCATTCAGTTCATACAAAACAAATAATAAGATTAATGATGGAAAATTCATAATGTCTAAAGCCATTAGCATAATTCGAAACAATGTTTTCTCGTCATTATTTAAAAATTCTGTTGAAAAGTTAAAAGCTGCTAATAGAGCAATAACTATGATAGAGCGGGTACTTATGTAGATACAAAAAAATATATTAACTTGTATGTGTAGACATTAAAAGTCATTTTAAACCGTGATTGTGAGCACGCACGCTACGCCCACGTACCCCGTTCACGTAATATGGGTCAGCCTACCTCGGATTTACTATTACATTTACGCTTGTGACACGATATTATAATAATTTTGTAGTTTGATGTGACACTCCATTAGTAGGCAAAGGATTTACAAGGAGTACATTCCAATTTCATTTCCTTTGCATTACCAAAAATCATCAGCCTGAAGTAGTCGCTCGCTCGACATACTGTCCTAAATTCTAAACACATGATCAGTTTTGAGACATGTTTAAGTACTGAATTCTGACAGAATTTTCACTTTAACAAGCATTTTTTTACTGTGCACTGATAGGAATGCCACCTGTTTGTATGCTAAATGAATGGTGACCAAGAACCCTAGTGGTCAAAATGATTAAAAACACTAGCGTTTCTACCAAGTGTTACATTAAGGCATTTTACCAGCTGTTTGAGGTTAGTTTTCTGTGGAAACATGATTCAGATGTTATCTTTATTGAAGTTGCACTAAACCCAGCGTTTTAGAACGAAACGCAATATTTATCGAAGCGTTCGTCTCTGAGTTAACAGGAGCTGTGTAAAGTCACGCGAGGTTAATCTGTCTTCATTTCCTATCTATCAAAATGGCGGTTGGGCCCCGCGGGTGGGTGAGCTAGGGTTACCAGCATAAAGCCAAAACACAATGTGATTTGTTAAATGAAGGTACTTTATTCCGAAGACAAACAAAAATGGCGACGAACCAGCGTTTCTATTAACTAAACACATATAATTATGTTGGATTATATATATATTATATTATATATATGAATTTGATTTATAGCAAACCATGATAGTTTCTTAACGCTACTAAATATCAGTATGAATTAACAGGGCTTTATAGCGTGAAGCTTCTATTTTATTAACATATTTTAATTTTTTCTGTTTTTTTAGAACTTTGAAGAATTGAAACAGACCAAATATAAAACTAATGGCCATTATCATAGTTCCAACAGCATTCTGCTGGTCATTCTATATCTCTACTTGCCAGTAATGAAGGCCTTTATTTGGGTCCTGATCTAGAAGAAAGTCTCGCCTGAGACAGATTGATCAGGAGTAAAAGTTCCTTAAACCTTCCTTTTTTAATGTACCTATTGTGCTAGAAACAAAAAATGGACCTAAAATGTTGTGTGATTTAATAAATGAATTTAATTTAATATATATTTTTGCTATTTTGCTTATTCAACCTTAGATAAAACACATTGATTACGTAACATTTATTTTCTTTCGTCAAATGTATTTCGTACATTCAAACGAAATGATTGATGAAACAGTGACAGCCCTTAAAGTAGCGGTATAAAGCATTACTTGCTATCAGGCGACTTTCCTCGTGAAAAATGATTTCCAAGCACCACACCTTGCTGTTGTCTTTACCAATCTTTCACTCCGAGCCTTATCTATGAATGTTCCAGTTCGCGTGCCTCGGTTACAAATCTCTGTTTATTTATAACTTTCACTTTGATTTCAGGTACGTACTTTTTGGCGTAAGCAAGGTAACATAGATATAATCGTATAGAGCTATTGTATTTTCAGTATTACAAAAAAGTAGGTTTAATCACTGGCGTCCTCCAATTAGTCTTTAAAATATAGGTTCTCATCATAGTCATAATTAATGCACTGCTGGAATCAGATCTCCCCTAATGAGGTCTATATCCAGGATGACGAACGATCTCAAGCTACCTCCATTCACATATTCCTAGAACCTTTAATATCATTGGCCCATCGGATGAGGGGTCTTCTCCTATACTATAAATAATATGATCTGTTTTTGGTAAAATTACAATAATATACTCGTATATAAATAAAATCTAAACATAATATCAGTATATTTTTCTCAACATCAAGAATATTTATTGCTTATCAGCGATCTAAGGAAATCAGTTACAAACTCAACGTCCAAATCGATAGGTCTTATTCATTATGTAGAATTAGCAAATTAACTCAAATTAAAATTAACCTACGAATATATCCGCAACGAATGTCTACACCTTTATTTATAGGACCCCGGTTCCATTGTTGTTTTTGGTTATGCCTATTTAAACGCTTATTTTTTCGATATTATTTGTTTTACATACGAATGAAATCACAAGGATCGTTCAAAATCATATGACGTTACAAACTACCGTTGCAATTTAAATGGAAAATGAAAACTCTACGAAACATTCTACATGGCAAAACAATAGAATACTTATCCCGAGCTCTTCAACTAAGGCGGGGTGGATGACGTGAATTTTAATTACATTTTTATGATACTAAAGTGTAGGTAGCAGTTACTGGAGTATGTATGAGGGGGATTTCGCGTCATTCCACGGGTGCTTCCGGCTCGTTCACACAAAAACGTTAACCCTTCTGAATTTAAAGCGCCATTGAGACGATCAAACGAGGATGCTATCGACTGTGGCCTTTGATATGAAAATCGACGACAGATTTCAGAAGCGTCTAGTTTGACGAAGAAATATTGAAGTATAAAACTGTGTGAGTTCAACTTAACAATCATTTTGCAGCATAAATCTGTTTTATGTTGAAGATTGGTACCTACAAAAGTCGAAAATAAAAATATTGTTAAAGCTTCGTATTATAGAGCTCTAGACTGAGCTATGGCGGTCAAACAAGATATAAATCTCCAAAACTATGTACAGCTATAAATCCCTACAGTATTTAATATTTAATATCAAATTTCTTTTATCAAAATACTACAATGCAATCTCTGAAGATTTATGAAGATTTTTGAAATATAAATGTTGTTAGCTTGACAATTATTTTGTGAATGAGTGAATGAACAACTTTTTAATCTCACAACATGAAAAATAAAACTATTTAAAATAATACCTACCTGTAGTTCAGAAATAGTATATCATGGCAGTTTAAACAAAAAAAAAAAAATTTTGGTACTTCTACTATTACCTTCTTCTTGGTAGAACTCAACAAAAATGCTCCACGCACTTTTCTGGTGCATCTAGTTAAATAATAAAATATGCTAAACTGCTATAGTTTATTGACTAAAATCTTACGTGTTCTGATGTTTATTCTTAAGCCTTAGAAAACATATATCAATGCAGAAACCTAATATCTGGGAAAAGAAAACCATTCATCATTCGTATGTAAAACAAACAATATCGAAAAAAATAAGCGTTAAAATAGGCATAACCAAAAACACTAATGAAACCGGGGTCCTATAAATAAAGGTGTAGACATTCGTTATAATTCGTTACGTATATAATTTTAAAGAGGCCTTGCTATCAATATATTGACGGAGGAAAATTAGTATGCCGAACACGCTCCTGTATTTTTTCAGAACGCGAAATAATGATATCATAAGTCAAGGGGAGATAATCAAAACGAGCCGTATTGTTTATTACGTTTCAATTCAGATTTTTTGGTTCACAATGGAGGGTTGATGACGTTATTAACAACGCCCCGTTAAACTTTCCTATCTAATAATTTGCTATTTAAAATGACATTTTAAAGGGATTATCCGGTTATTTTCCCTCTTCAGTTCTGTAATAGCGATAAACCGTTGCTCTCACTAGCACTAAGCATTCTGTAGGAAGATGACGGTAACTTTATGAATTTTTAGCACGTAATCGGTTAAACTTGAGTTCTGGCAGACAATGAAGGTTTGCAGAGAATGCGTGCTAACGGAAGTGAGTCACATGAAGGGCCGGTCCTTCATACATAGTTGAGTGGTATACCCTCGCAGGAAATTTAAAATTCACCCCGTAACGACGGCAAAATGAGGCTCGCTGGTTTGAGCGCGATCATCGTGATGATACAGAATCGCTGACGACGCTCCGCCAATTTTAATCCCACGCAACTGACAAAAAATCCTATCTGTCGAAACAAAGCGCGTAATATTTCTTGCGCTTAACTCGTTAAACGTCCCCGTGGGGCAGTAATAATATGCATCGTTATTTATATGCCAATATTTTTACATCTCTCACAAAATAAGGTCCAAATATCTCGCCTCTGGCGACTCTCGATTCGAGCAGTTATACCTGATCCGCGCTTTAATTCATTTATTTATTTAAGTATTGTCTTTGCGCATTAACTCTTAATAGTTTACAAGTGTAGCAAAGGTTTAAGCAGGTATACAATTGAATTTAAAGATTTACAAAAGAAACGATTGAATGAAAAGATTAAAAAGGGAACTATACGGAGCGATTACCAGGTATCGGAGGCCGGGAGCACACGGCGCGCAGGCGATATGGCCCCGATAGCCGCAACATAATATTACCTCTGCCCGTATCCCGCTCTTATCTTTTGTCCGGTGAGCGCTGCATTTGATCCAATTTCCCAATACAATCGGATTGAGGGTATTGCAATGGCATTATCTTAGGCTGGGCTGTGCGGTCTCTAATGCGATCAAGACCAGATCTTTCGTCCGACGTCGTTATTACATTCGTGCATTCACCAATGTAAATCTTCAGATACACAGTTGATCGTTGTCGTTTAGTATAATAGTTAGAATTCTGATAAATATGAGGCATAGATATCTGAATTATATACAACGTCACTGTGCACTTCTTGTTACAATAAAAGGCCAGATTTGAGAGAACGCATAATTATAATTATGGACAAGTTATGCGATTAAACTATTTAATTGTATTTAATGAAATTAGAAATAGGATTATTTACTATAATTTTGAAGTTTATGTTAGTTATATATTCATTCTAACACAGTTGCATGAACCATAAATACAGGGTTCCTCTTGACTTAATGAAAGAATTCCGTTTTTGCGTGTAATTTTTATCGGAAGACGAATCAATCCTTTCTCACTCAATTTTTGCGAACGATACCATGGTTTATAAGTACAGATTGTAGAAGTAAATATTTGATTCCTAGTAAAAATATGTTCTTGATAGTTTTAAAAGTGAATGGTATTTAGCTTGAAAAAATAACTGCGAAAAAATATATTATTCCATTTATTGTATACCCACTTAAGCGTAGGTACCTACATATTTTAAATGAGATGTGAAACCTTTTCCCATAATAGAATATTAAGTATTCAATCTCGAATCCCATCGCCGAGACCTGCGTAACCCCTATAATTCCGTTAGAAGTACACATAATGCTAAAAAATGTAAACTTTTCCACGAGGCGGAATGTACGCATAATAATTTCCGTAGCCGAAATCCAATCTGAGAAGTCCGAACGCGCCGAGGGAAATCCCTCAAGGTGAGAGGGCACTGGATACTGGAAAATCTTTCCCTCCCCTCCCCTTGATAAGATTGTCCAGTGCAACTCCCTAAACGCAGAGGGATAGAAAACTTCCACAGAAACAAAACCGAACATAGGATCCTGGGGGATCAATACATTCGGAAAATTTAATATCTGGATAGTTCACGCTCGACATCAGAATCTCGTTTTTGTAATACTTTTTTTTTTGTTATTTGACCACTATTAGTTTAGCGCGAACCCTCGAAACAATTTTCTGCTACAATAACCGCGTGGTTGCCTCTGAAATATTAAAATAGTAATATTTCTCGTACAGGTTTCGTATCGGCAATAACAAGCTTTATTTTATACAATTATAAATAAAAGGTACTGAAATTACAGTGGTCTGGGAATAATTTGACATTTCACTTTTGTATTGTGAAATGAGGTCCAATAATGTTTCTGGAATTTAGTCCTCCAAGGACTTCAAAGAAATGATCGGAGATTTTAAATTTTATGTATTTTTTTCCATTATGATAAGAATACTTAGATTGTTAGAACTTCCCACGTTTCTAGTTAATTTTGTAACTGCTCTCACTTCATTCTACCTTCATTCATTATCATATTATCATAACAAGCATTATCCTCCTTATCTAAGACACCAGTGAACCACATTTGTTCATTAAGCTCCCTGCAGACGGCGCGGTTTACCGTCGCATCGGTGTACCTCTGGGACGTAAATAAGTGGGTTTGCGAATTTTTCCTAGTAAACTTGAGCGGTTGTTTACATTGAAAGCTGAGTCGTTTACTCAGCGTGGGGGGAGGAGGGACCACTAACGTAATTAGCGCACCCCGCGCTGTCTACACCGGTGTCAACTTAATCTTGAGAAAAATGTATTGGACGACCAATCAGAAAGTATTAGTGTTGTACAATTAGGAAGTGGGTAAAGTGGCGTTGATAGAACTTGTGTTTCCAACTTTGCTTATTTTGTTAGGAACAATGCTTCGCAGATTTTTGGTGATTCCTTGGTTTTTAGTACTGTCATATTTTTTATATCGTTTAATTTTTAAATGGTAAATTAAATAATTAAGAATAATGATAGGATCTATTTTATTATATTCGCAAGAGGTGCGGGCTCGAATCCCGCTGCGGGACAATGTTTGCATGTTCTTCAAATATTTATTCCGGGTCTGGGTGTTACAGTAGCACGGCACTAGAAGTTCCTGATACGCACGACACAGGAAATTCTATAGTTGAATGCACACTATATGTGTATATGTGTGTTGGGTATTTATTTACTTATAATTTATTTACGGATTAATTGGAAGAGGGCTATGTGACATTACAAAAAGTTTTCTTGAGTAGTTACTTATTTCGCAAATGGATTTAGGTTTCCAAGAGGAGAATTAGGTAAAAATACATAGTTCTTGAATGTAAGCACTTTTCTTCCACATACGAAAGTCTCAAGAAACAAGTCAACCATGCACTAGAGTAGATTCATCGATAAAACGGTCAATTTATTTCTATGCTAGTGAGACATTCGATTATATCCTCGAACGTTTCTAATTTCCTGGTACTCCGATGTGGTTAGCGCAATTTCCGAGACTGTGTGTAGAAGGTACCTGGGGACACCCGGCCGCTTGAGCCATTATCGCAAAATCAAATAAAGTCGACTCACGAATTATACGATTGAAATAAACCGATGAAAACTTTTCTGCCCCTTTCTTTAACTTTGGTTAAAAAAAAAAGTTAAAATTTTATAGCACACCAAAGTTTCCCTTTAGAGCATATTTAGAGCAATATTGTAGCTGTGTACAGCATTTTATTATTCGTAAATCTGTATTATATATTATAAAAAAATCTACCGTAAGTAAACCGTACATAAATAAAAAAAAACCTTTCTAAGCCTTTAAAAATACTTAATAAAATAAGAAAGGCAAAACGAGTTTATTTATTTTATTTAGAACAAAACCGTGAAATATCTCGCGAGATATATTCTACCTACGTTATGGCGTTCCCGGGCCGATATTGACATAGCGAAGAATAAGAGAATAAGATAAATATTTGACAGTTCGTAGGGAAATTTCTTCGCTGTATGATTGACAATAATACGCGGAGTTTTCCGAAATATTCTTCTAAATCTCTACTATAGAGTTATCTAAAGGAAGTGTCTTTAACGTGAGTATTTTTCCTTACTTTCACTTGAACCCGTATAACTTCAATATCGCTTCCCTTTTATTTTATTATACATAAGAGAAAATGAAGTCCCGATTATCATGGATATTGGAAGAGCAAAATCTATAAGCTAGATAAAGAGGAGGACAAAGGCGAATCTGTAAAAAAAACGTATTTGTTTAAGACAATATCCACTTGCTTTTTGTAAAGCTAGATGCATGATCAATGGTGAATGAAATATTTTAATTTATCTATAACGATGTTTTAAGTACAATAACTAAATTAAGGCTCAGTATATTAATGTCTGTATTTTTAAAACCCCTCAACTCTATCGAGAAGCTGGGCGATGTCTGGCGTATTGTATACTCGTCACCATTTATCATTGGGTTCATTTATTTTTGCTCCTCGTGGAGATATGATTTATCTCAGCAAGGCCACCAGAGATGTTTTTACACCCGCACTGATATTAATCGTTATCGTGAGCGTGCCACCACTCGTTTGTTTTCGTTACACTGGCGTGGCCCATTAATTATCAATGAACGTCCGGTACGATGATGAAGGTATCGTTATGTCCCCAGCTTTTCCAGGTGACAGGGCTCGCGCTATCAACCCTTTTTAAGCCTCCGCATTTAACGCGAAGTGTCTGATGTCATAAAAGTGTCCGATTTGGGAACGTGACGGGGACGGTAAATTTGCGATTAAATTGTACGGGACTCTTTTCTGTGGAAAAATAAGGATCAACTTGTATCGCATTATACTGTTCATTTTCTTATAAATCTACGTTTCTTGTCCGTAACATGTCTAATGCAGACTGAAAATGTTTTATTCACTACTAGGTATACGACTAACTTCTTGTTACAGTTAAGAATTTTATTACCTTGTTTAAAAGTTTATTCCTACAGTTTCTTAACAAATAAATTTCTTATTGGTGGTTTGAAGTACCTCGATACTTTAAGTTGTGCGTTATGATCGTAGAAAATGGTTTCTTCGTTTTGAAATATGAACATATTGTGCAGGGGAACAAAAATGACTCGTTCCTACAAAATAAAATCAAGAATTAGTCATAAAAAAAATTGGTCATAAACTATATAAAATCTAAGAAAATACATACGATGTTTTGTGTAATATTATTATTATATTGATTTTCATATGGGGTATCTTAATATTTTCCTACTCTCGGACAAACTTGTACTCAAATATTTTTACTTTATTTCAACTAAGCATAACACGATTGATCATAACTTAAACAAAAAACTACGATATAATAAACAATAAATGTAAACCAACTTAATTTAATACCACTAAAATGTTAAAAAAATACTTCATAATGTATTAGAAGAACTAGGTAGTCGTTATAGATAATCCAGTCGATCTCTGTTTTCACCAGTAGCATGCCCTGAATCCTAGCGGCATAATTTATGTCAGATACAAGGTAAGTAGGTAACAATGATCTCTGTAGCACCAATACTGGATACCACAGAGAAGATTGGTTGGAACCCAAACAGAATTTACAAGCTAACTTTGAGTTAGGTAAGACTTTGATTAGAGACCTAGTGTCCCCCTTATTTGTGTTTGCAACCAAATATCTTTACTGAGTTTATACATAATGCAGATCCTATTCTAGTAAAGATATTTCATAAACTTGGCATTTGCCATTAAAGTTGAATCGCTGAAAGCGAGCATGAAATTATTAATACATGAGATAATGCTGTTAAGCAAATGAACCGATGTGTCCTTGTGCTACTATTGGTACACGATAAGCTTACATTGTCTCACATTTAAAAATAAATAAAAATATAATTTGGGTGTCATTCGACTTCAACCTGTTGTTGACAATGATTATGATGCCCAAATACAGAACCAATTATAAAAACGGCTGGTTTTATTTATAATATAACGCTAATTTTTTTAACATTATAAACATTGTGTTCCTTAAACAAAAATTTTAGACAAAATGACGCTATATATAATATTCAAAATATTCAAACAAAGAAAGGCTGTTTTCACTTAATTTCACAAAACATAGCTTCAATTTACATAAGTAGAAAATAAATACAAACCAAATTCAGTTGAGGTTTAGGAATTACGGATTCGCATTTCAGCGAAATCAGGTCTGAGAGCTTTGACGTGTTTCATAATAGAATAGAGAAACTTATACATTTGCATAGGATAAATATTTTTCTCTGAAAAAATACTATTATAGTACTTATAGAAGTCTGTCTTACATAAAGCCCAAGCAAATAACGTGGTGGTGGTGACGATGGCGTCACCGATTAAATACGGTAGTAGTATTTGATCCACAGTGACGCTCGTAATCTTTTGAAAAACCATTTTCTCACTAGTTAATTGCGGCCATAAAATTTTGATTCCCATATTTTGTCTTGTTCAATTGTAACCGTCTTATTTTGTTGTCAAATTCAAATCAGAAATTGTAACCAAATTTCATATGAAAAATCTCACCTCCCACTCGCTTGATTTTAAACTGAGTCGAGAACATTCAGTAGGAGTGATGTATGCAGAAGATTCCCGTGACACCTTCCATCTCCGTGCTTAGTTGGATTAAGCTCGCATCATTAATCGGTAGAATTGCGTTCGTTACCCGCGGTCCTATCCGAGAATCTTCAATTAGAAACATTCCCATTTCAATTCCATCGATCGAATATAGTTTATGCCCGGAGACATTAACGTCCCGAGTTCGGTGATTGAGTTCGAGATAGAAAGCTAATTTCACACGAAATTCACTACCTTCTGTTTGATTGCAAGAAGCGCTTAAGTTTTGATTAGGTGCGTGTGTTTGAGGAAAGTCAATGGTAAATTGGGTTCGACGTTTTGGTGTCCATTATTACCTTTCGTCTCGAGGTTCATTTAATTTTATGTGACACGAGAAACATTTTCTAGTCGATCATTTACTCGATCAAAATCTCTTGTCCCAAATAACGAGTCAATAATATAACACTGCCCTAATATTGTGTAGCATAACTTGAAATTAAATTGTATTATTGCTATCACAGCATGTCTAAGAGCATTTAATAGGTATGATGAGTGGTCACGGTCAGGCTGAGTCAAAGAGACATCAGCGATCAATCAAGCTACTGACTAGCGTCATTTATCAATATGTCATAGGGTCACACCAGATGGCAGCGCTTGCGAAAATTAGAAAACAATTTTCGCCCACGGACGTTTGAAGGTTAATCGATGATTGGTTAATTTGGTTATATATATCAAGAAGAATTGTATTCAATTTTCTTACAGGTATCTTGATATATTGATTGACTTGACTACGAAGCACATAAAATCACCAAGTATCCCCAGATACTAAGATGCCTGGTGATTTACACGATATGACATAATATTTTACGATTGTTAAATGGTAAAATCTCTCTGGTATGTTTGGCATTTTGAATTTAAGGCCCGTATTTTGAAACAGTACTCAAGCAAAAATTTTATCTCCGATCACCTGAACTCTTCTTGGCTGTTCGTCTCTGTTCAAACATCGCTCTTATTCCATAATGCTCCTCAAACTATACTGAGCTGAAACTAAACTAAAATCTGTACTCAAAAGTAAATTTAATTATGTTTCTGGGTAAGCCGGTTCGCTTTTACAGTTTTATTTATTTGGTGACGTCGGTCAGCTTTACGCAGTTTTCGTAAAATCTGCCATTTTATAGCATTAAAAAATCCTTTAGAGTCAATGCGAAATGGAGTAAAAAAATACGAAAAACGGAACGCGCTTCCAGAAACGGCATGTCAGTATTCCTAACTAACTTGTTTTTTTGTGTTGACTTGATTTTGAAATATGCAAAGATTTTGGAAAATCCATTTCTTTATTGAATGTGTATTGCCGTGAAATGGTTGACTATATTTAATTTTAAAAACTGGAGCTCCTACTTTATTCAGTCGATTTTCCATCAAATAGTGAATAACGAGAGACCAGCCCCTGAAGCTGAAGACAAAGGTTTAATGCATTATGTCAGCAATGTCATGTACGTATGGAAAAAAGACCATGTCGCATAGATAACAGTCCGCCGAGAAACTCATGGTTGCGCAAAACTTGACAGAAAGGACCATACTAGGAATTATGTGGCGGAACTAAAATTACCTTGCGTAAATATCCCATCGGAGTGCTGATTGTTTTAACATTTGATTGATTTTTCATTTGACTTCTCTTCACAAAAATACCAAGTTTTTAAAAAATAACCACATATTTACTTAATTGTAATTTACAAAATAAAATTCAGAATAATTCAACACAATCTACGCTTAAGCGTGGGTCGGACAACGCTGGAATAGAGATTTCATTTTCATTCTATTATTGTCAAAACATATCTCTGTTCACGTATCGATTTCATCTGAGTGACGTTTCAGAATAAGTAAAACCTACGTGAACTAAGATCAGCGAATCTACGCTCGAGCACTATTCTCGAATAAGAAACTCGACTCAAATCTACACTCAAGTCATGATCTGTACTCAGAAACTCAGATGTGTATTCAGAAACAGTGCGAGTGAGTTAAGACATATCTAGTCATTACGTCGCGCATCACATCAATTCAAATTTATAACACACTGTGACGAAGAGACAACTAGGCTATAAACTAGTCTACATGCAACCACAAAAACAACATACCAGAAATAACAAATCACATAAATAAAAAAACTTTTAGAAACCTGATTTTTCTAGGCTTGGGCACAAGTGTAAATAAACGGAATAAACGTAAATTCCGGATTTACTAGTTAAATTCGTAAGTCAAATAATTTTAAAACGTTCCTTGTGATTTTAATAAAAAAATACCTCATTTTCTTTTTTATCCGTGACGACATGGAATATACTCCATATGCCATGAGATATTTGTTTGTTTGTAACCATTTTCTTTTTTATTGTTAAACTGCATTTATTGTTAAAAATCATGTATGGATTTTATGTTTTCAAAAATGGTTATTAGATAAGTTTTATTGCCACAAATCAAAAGGGGGCGCTGCAATGATAGAAAACCACATCAACAGTTTTGAAATTAAAAAAAAACAAATAGTTGGATGAAACCTATGTTATGATTCTGAAAATCAAAAAATAATGAAATTATCACAATTCTATTCCAGCAAACACGTTCTGTTTGTCTAAAAATTTATACACTCCAACGTTCAAACATAAAACCACTATATTACCAGCTTTAAAATGCCAGAAATTACACATATACCTACGTTTGTACACACGTAACCCGCTCCCGTTTGTTCAAGCGTACGGTAATCTTCAAACATTTTATACATTCGAATGATACAAGGACTCCAAATAGCAAAGTAAATTCTGTATTTCGGTAAGAACAAAAGTAAATTAGCGAATACTGGAAGTGGGGCATGTGGAAAAGGTACAAATGGTTACATGGTGAATCTTTAGTCGTTAAGAGGAAACACAGGCGACGATAAATAAAAAAGGTTTTTGAAAAGTTTACCTAGCACCTTGGACAGATACCTGGCTAATAGAATCAAAGAAATTTATGTGTTTTCTCCTAATTGAAATGAAATTAAAATTAAAAATCACTTTATTGAGAAATATAATATTATGTATGAACATAGCATTAGAGGTACGTGGTTTTACAAGTGGCGGTATTATTGCTTACAGCGATCTCTTCCAGACAAACGTGCATTATTGCTAACCTAAACAAATTTTGTTTATTTTTTAACAAATTAGACTTAAAGTAAATACTAGATTTAAAATAAGCACCCAACTATTTTTTGCAATTTTCATAATATAAGCTCTGCTTGGTTTTGGGCTACATGGTTCTTTGTGGTAAATGCCCATCATTTTTTTTTATTATAAATAAATAAATAATGCTGGACATTTTTCACACAGCATCATCTAGCCCCAAACTAATTATGGGAACTACATGACTGATATACTACATAAATACTTTTTTTTTTGTAAATACATACATATTATACATAGAAAACACCCAGACCCGAGACAAACATTACAAACATTTGCCCCACAGCGGGAATCGAACCCGCAACCTTCTGCGTCTCAGGCGGGCCTTCGCCCACTGCGCCACAGAGGTATATACAGAATAATATTGCCCAGTTATCCTTCTTAAGTTCTTACCTACAAAATTGTTCCATCGATCCTTGCATTTACGTAAATGCTTCCAAATTGCCAAATAAGCCTTTATTTTATCTCTGTATCTCGTACTGAGACGACTTTTTCGATTACGCAGTGAGTACGGATGATCTCTGAATGTCTGCGAATTATGAAGGGAAACGATAAGCTGAATAGCGAAATCGTTTATTCAAGAACACTTTTAGTTAAGCTCTCTTATAGAAAAGAGCGTACGCCCTAATATTTTACAATATAAATTACGAATATACCAAGTATTCTCTTGCTGATGTTTCGTTTGCCGTATAGAGGTCCTCGGTCATGAGCGCCGTCCATTACCATGCTTGGCAGTCTTGATATGGAGAAAAAAAGTAAAGTACGTAGTATTGTCGTATACCTTAAAAGTACGTACATCTTCAAAGGATAAACTTATGTGACATAAAATAATTTACCAACTTTCTCAATACAGAACTTAAATCAAAATAACAAATTAAGACTTCGCCTAGTGTCAATAACCTCAATGGTATTTATATAATATTTTGAAGACATAAAAATGATTGTATAAAACTAAATTACATTTGCTGACATTTTCCACGAGCTCCTTGCGTCAAAGATAAAAAAGCCGTGTTGCGTAGTTATGGCGTAAGCTTTGAATATCGTTTTCTTCCTTACATAATTATTAAAGGCTTTTTAAAAACAACCATCGTCTTTAAATATGAACATGTTACAAAGGTACTTTGTTAAAATGGAGTACCAACAAGCGTCCTCAATTCAGGTATAAACCTTATAAAATTCTTTATTCTATTACGCTCGAATTTCCACTTTACCTCACGATATCCCCATAAAATAAACACAGCAATATTACATCGCAAAATCACTTAAAGCTTGAATGTCTACAACATCGCTACGGCGGTGGCTACGGCGTAGCATTTTGCTACGAGTCTACGAGGAAGGTACGAATCGTAGCCGCACTGCGTTACCTACGCGGTCTCATATAAATCTCACTCGAGGATTACACGGATTCGGTAACAAGTTCTTGGTTTCTCCCAAGATATTAATGCTGAGTGCACCAAAAGTACCAATAGACCGACTAACTTTGGAATTATAGAGCATCTCCACTCGCTCGTAATGCTTGCTAAATCCACGGATTTATATCTTAGAATGTTGTAAAATATATAAACGAAGTCTGCTCTGTTATAATTTATTTATTATCATGAGTTTACTACTGTGTTGTTATTTGTCTGGGCTTTACGGAGGAATGAACTGAAGATTTCAAGGCTGTGACAATGACAGTTTTATAACAACGATTTTGACATTTTTTATTTCACAAACTTTGCCCGTGACTTCACCTGCATGGTACTCAGAGTAAGTAAGCTATAGAGATCTATTATTTATAATTAATTATTAGCTATTTATAAAGAGCTCTTTAATAAATTTTCGAGCAATGCTTTAGTAATCCCGAACACTGCACTTAAAAAAAATATGACGTATTATGTACGAAAATTATATTTGCAAAATAAAAGCTCGCAGCATAACAAAATGAAATCGTAAATTACATTAATCTCTTTAAATAAATCGTAAAACTGCGTAAATGTTCGAATCGAATGAGAAACATCAAAGCTTAAATTGTATTTCGAATAACAACGATAATAACTTCAATTATTACTGAGCGTTCGAAAATAACAGGTAATACAAAATGTATGACATATTACTACATATTACTACGGCCTTATTCACATGTAACCTGGTTGAAAGTAATCTTTCTGAACAACTTGCGATCGATATCTGTTCAAAATTTCATCCATATTGGTAATAAATATCCAAACATACTGTCTGTGGGTTCAATGACTGGATTCACGTCAAAGGGTCGCTCATTATTATTTTTATTCACTGAATTTAAACTATTATGGTTGGATGATTATGTTAAAAGTTATAATAAAAATAGAGGTATTCGTATTTGTCGGACACGGAATGACTACACTAGATTGTGTTGTCTCAACAAATTCTTAGCAATCTATGCCTTATTTTTTAACTCAACACATTTTGCAATAAATCTACTTAAATAATTTTCTGGTGATAAAACCTGAGCCAAATGTAAGTGAGAAACGATGGAGAAAATCCTAGTGGACGTTTATGATTAGAAATTACATATTTTTCTAGGTATAATCTAGATCCAATTACGACATCTATCGAGATGAATAGGCAAGCTGAAATTTGATCAGATTTAAATGATATGAGCACGGGTTTACTTCCCCTTAAGCCGTTATACATCTAAAAGATATATAAAATATATACGCATCATACCATAAAGACTTTCACATAAGACAGGAATTTCGTCTCGTCCTGATTTACGATCACCCTCAAGGCAAGATCTTTCTAAATACGATTTTATTTATTTCACCATATAACACTCTCAAATCGGCCTCCAAGCGATATACATGCATGATGATCTGAAAGATTTATGTATGTACAACCAAGTGGAGTACGTAGGCCATATAAACAAACAAACACGCTCATGACTGTATTCTCAAAGTTATACGTCCTTAGGTACATAATTTGTGCGTAGATCTTTGAATATACCAAGTAAGGGCAGCATTCAGAGGCATGCCCAAACATTGTATTTGGCACATACCAGCGTTTTGCAAGTAGTAAGTATTCCACGTGGCAGATTGTAAGCCCATTGCCACTTTTTGGAACACTAACCAATGGCGCATGCCTTCGAATTGTTAGTTTTAAGGCATGTCAGTTTTCTCACGATATTTTCATTCGCGTTTTGAGCACGTATTAATGCGTAAATACATTTTTCAAGTTGAAAAGCATTTTGTTGTAAAAATCTCCAGATCGGAAGTTGGGTTACCGAATAATAGTAAAATATCCTTAGATACGAAATTAGGTACTTATTTAGTTTTTGTTTGCTTGGGTACCCAACTTAGGTTATTTGTTTTGGTAAGAGCCTTTTTTTAAGATATGTAAATAAACCTGTGTATAGAAGGACTTGGGTTCTCATCACATAAGTTAAAAATACTGTCACGATTCTGCTAATGGTAAACTTGTTAGCCATGATTACCGTCATTACTCCGGTAGATAAATCACAGAGAGTCGTGCCTTATTAATAACTCGAAAGAGTTAACGTTCCAACACGATTGTTACTTAACCAAAGGAATTTTAATTCGACCGGAGTTTATTAAGTGCGTAAAGTTTTACCAGGGAGGGGTAAATTAAGTGAATTTGCTCGTGGGCTTGGAGGGGAGGTCTTTGCCACTTCCAATCTGATCACCGGGATATTACAATTTTAATTGCTGTCTGCCACGTTAGCCTAGCTTCATCTTATGATAGGTACGGAACTTGTTAGTTTTATGATGAAATATGTATTTTAGAACTACGCAAGACCGCCCTGACTCGATCAATGTTTAGGGTGTTTGGAGGATAGTAGTGAAAATGGAACTATAGTTTGTCATGATTACTTTTCTGTCTATTGCCATAGTTCTCAAATAACTTAGGTTAGTATATATTAAAATACAGATGAAACAGTCTAGCAATTTAAATAGTGTTATTTGATAAGATAAGATGATAAGAACCAGATTCGCTTCGACCAGACGCCCTGAAATGCATTTTGATATCACCCAAAAACAACCTACAAAAAAAGTTAAATATTTTTTAGTGGATTTTTTTTTCTTTAAACTGTAAAGTGAAGGAAGTTTTTTGCGCCATACTATCTTTGCAGGATATCATTGAAAAGGTTTCTAAAAAAAATGTACTAAACCGTACTGGACATTTTTTTCTTTGAGCCATTATAGGGTAGCTAGATATATACCTACCCTCTAAATTTTACCCCGATGCCCTAGCAGTAAGAAATCGTACTTTAAGAGAAGCATTTGCCAACGAAACATTTGGTTTGACAGATTTCCAGCGATAAATTTAGGATATATGAGGCATGCAGCTTTGGGGCCCAAACAAAGCGTGTCTCAACACGTTACTTTTAGATTTATTTTTCTTATCCATGTATTTTTTGTTCCAGGTAAGTTCCACTGACGTCACTAATAACACCATTTACATCCGCTATAAACGGTATTACGTATTCCGATACTCGTCCTGCATAAAAAGGTAGGTAGTAAAATGGAGTGAAATGAGTGGGACCCGTAAAACTCTTTTCATACAATATTCAATAGAAAATATTTTATTATCCCGTGATTTCCACAATTCATCGATAAATTTGTGCTATATCCCCCGTTTTATATCTTATTGCAGGGCAAATTTGTTTCTTTTTCATGTGATACAGTTATAAATCTAACAGTATGCGTACGCTCCTTTGGTTACGAATATATTTTATGACCACACACGCCGAAGGTAACCAATAAAACCCTTTAACAGCCGTAACTATTTCTTTATAAGTTCAGAGTACGCAATAAAAATGGGAAAGCTGAGATAAATTTGAGGCACAATGGAGCGGGCACGGGCAAAGCCAGGCCACGGCATGGAATCAATCACGCGGGGCTCGCTTTAATCGCCCCAATTTAAGTTTTTCCTTTCTTGATGGAACAAATTGATGGAAATAGTTGAACGTTAAATATTGCGTTTCGTTGAGCGGCCGTGTACAAACTTCCTCTTACGCGTTTACGGCGGGCTAATAAATCTCGCCCGCTTTGTGCCGCGTCTCTTTCAACATCTTCAGCCATAAACGGCACGTGCGCGCCATCTCTGTGTGTAACGACCTGCAACTAAAAAAACGATGTTTTCCTGTTTACCTCTTGTCTAACTGCCGCATAGATATTGTTTTCAATATTTTGAGTCTAGAAACTCGATGAGTCATCGTTTTTATTCAGTTATTCACCCGCTTTATCTACTTCGAAAACGCGTCCCTGAATTAGAAATAAGCCGTCATCCGCCGCTTGAGACGAGCATTATTCCCTAAACTTAACCCAAAGATAAATTATTCCAGCACATTTCTCATCAAGATCCATTCTTTTCTCGCTCGACAAAGCGTCAGTGAATCCCTGGGACATATGAGAATCCTTATCCGCCAAATAAAATGAAGTCTCGTAGCGCGCAGTTACTAAGTAACATGGCCGCACGCGCGTTCAAATAATGTTTGTGTGTTTGGTGCTCATGCGGGACGGAATGAATCACCGCTGATAAGCGCAGCGCAGATTTGCAGGATCGGGACCGCGTGTTTGCCAAGTTTCTTGCCACGCCTACACATTTGCATGCTAAGGACGCGTCTCTGTGCATTGTTAATGGTTCCATCTTTTTCTGAAATGAACTGTTGTTTCGATCCTCGTGATAGAGTTTATGGTGGGTCTACTATGTCATATTGCGAGATTTAAGTTGTAAAATCTCGCACAGTCTACAAAAAAAATTTATTTTACCGGTAAATTTATTAGCGTAACTTATTACTTGTAAAACGCGGGCATGTAACAAATGTAATGTTTGGACGTGCCTCTGAATACCCCCTACTCAAGATCATCCCCAAAGATCTATATCTACTGAGTATGTCCAGCATGGGGAAGACAGTGGAGAGCGTGTTTTTTTTTATATATTAGCATAATGTAAATGAAAATCGTTGTTTGTGTGGGTCCTGTCTGGAGTACTAGTTGAAAATATGTAAGCTATCAGCATATAACTTTACTGAAATTTATTAATGCTTGAAATTGCTATTATGTTATATTTTGATATGTGGGTAAGACAGTTTGTCTGTCTAGAGTCCATTCTCATAGAAAGGTAATATGATATAATTACGTTTAGTTTTATTTGAGTGTCGACCTCGGTGATAAATCAGTGTTAGTAGCCGGCGTAAACAACCACAATTCGCTAGCGCTCAACGTCCAATCATTACTCAAAGCGCCTGAGTGCAGCAAAAAGCGAACTAATTGCGCTCTTGAAGGACAAGGGCCACTCCGTTCGCTCTGTCGCAAAACGTACTTGGTCACGTTTAACAATTTTTTTTGTCGTGCAAAGATTTATCTGATGGCGCACTCAGAGAAAGCACTTATTTCATTAGGGCCAAGAACAATCTGGCACAATCTTTCGAGCTCAAAACTACTAAGTCACACATATTTTGAATGGGATTTCACTATAAAGTCTTTCACTTTCTAGCTAATTGTTAAGTTAAATAGCGTTTCGCAATATATACTTGTTCTTAATCCAATAACAGAAACGAAATTTCAAGAATATTTTTTTAAGGTACCACTGCTTATTCTCATACATTTAATGTGATAGATGAACTGGTATGGCCATGTAGGGAACTGTTCTCTGAAAACAAGTCAGAATTCTCAAGATATTTTTTAATATCGAACACCTTTCTTGTCATTATAGACCTTACAAGTTAGCATTGTGTCTTTCCATTGAAATTCCAAATATAATATTGCATTGCATGCAACAGTGGGATCACACATATTTTACCCACCAACTGAGATATGAAAGCACTATTATCACTGCTCTTCTACGATCGTAAGTAAACTAAAGTATTTTTACTAGTATCGTACTTGGCAACGCAACCTAGAAACAATCGTTAGAATGTTATGTGGTGTATAAGAAAAGTACATTGCATTTCCTTCATAAAGACAACCGTAGACACTTTCGGAAAACTATTTTGAAATAATAAAAAAGCTAAGTTTAGCTTATTATATTGTGTGTACCTTGTGGAAAGGTTATTTAAAAGTCAACTCTTTTTCTGTAGGAAAACTTGTCTGCTAATATTTCAACAAAGTTGGTTAATTTAAAAAGAAATTCCTCGTAGCTAGGTTTAACTTTAGTTCACATCGCTTCGAAGTGAGGCTGAAGTAAACACCTTGCAAGTTACCCTTACAGCGCTAAGAAATTGATTTTTAAACTGCGAACAAGTTGTATGGGGAAAAAGTGCAAAACATTAAAAACTATTCTAACACGAGAGCCGGGAATGAAATTAGTTTTAAGCGACAAGTTCATTTGAGTTTTTACCGGGTACTGCGAGGTTCAGCGATTGCTTGGAGATTCTCAAAGTTTCCTGCTGATTTTGATTACACACGCTCCTCCAAGAAGTTTTCTGTCGGATAGGAATATTAAATCTTATTTAAGTTAGACATCCGCAGCGTTTGCGTTGTTATTTCGAATAAGGTGCTTTATAAACTCCAACTTGCCGCCAGAACATTTGAACCATTCACTTGAGTCCGTATTCACGGAATGGGAAGTTAGTCTGTGACGAATTATAAAACATATACGTCATGCCATTTTATTTACTTTCTATATTAATAAAGTTATTTGACTGTATGTCAAAGTTTTTTACTACACTAAAAATTAAACGAAAGACGTGTATTTGGAATAACATAAAAAAAAAACGTTACCCACCTTAGTGTGTGTGATTCGGCACACGCACGAGTCAGACCAAGGTGTGCGTTTGAGTTTAATATTAATTGACTTTCTGCAATTTCAAATGAGTAATTTGTTAGGAATTAATTTTTACTAAGAACTTAAAAAATAAATACTTTAACCTTCAATATCTTCAGAACCAGTTGATTCCCAGTAGTAGAAAAAAATCCCAATTATCAAATAAAGATAAGATTAGAATATGTCACTTTTGTCACTGCTTGATGATGGGTCTTTTTACACCGTCTATAAAGATATAATGGGCTGTGTATAACATTATTAAAGAAATCCAGAAACATAAAAATTTTAGCATCTTACTTGGCCTGTTTACTATCCAGACAAGTTAACAATACCTGTACGTTACTTAATTCTTGCGTTCCACGTCAAGTTTCATCTGCTAATGGCTTTCAGATTATTCCATACTTTTAAGAAAGCTTAATTTTAGCAGACGATGATACTTTGCACTCTGATTTAAGTTAACGCGGCACGCTCCGTCGAAGTAGACTACTGTACCATTTTGGGAACGGTTAAATTTAAATGGTATAATAAAATTGCGGTTATATACTCATTACGCGGAACAATAGGACGGTGGAGTTGAGCCTCGCTCGCTAACGTCGCGCCGAGCTCACGTTACATGGTGCATTTGCCTAATTACAACTCAGTTCAGCTGTGAAGATTCATGATTACATAAACTGTTATACCGCACGACGTACTCTCGGCTTATGCTCCAGGCCGGCCCGGACATCATCTGCCATTATCCTCACGATCACTTATTCAATAAAATACCAAACGTCTTTCGTCTGTAACACGATACGTTGTCCTCGAAAAAACCTTAAGTGACTCTCCGTGACGTAATGTAGATCCGTCTGAAACATTTCTTTCTAATCTCTCCAAGGCTTTTACTTATCTCATATTTCTTAAAGTTGTGTTTAACAAGTTATGAAGTTAATATAAGTCAGTAGTACGGTTGGCTGGGACAAGGAATTCGAAGAATAGAGTTAGTGCAGGGGGTCGCGGTAATCGATGGCGCCGCGTTGTCGGAGACTCCGCCGTGTTCGCGGTATTTTCGAAGACATAAAAGTTTCCCGCGCCTCCAACATAGACATTGCATCCTTCAATCTGTCTGATGGCTGGAAACAGACTCGCTACCACATAGCGACGGGACAGCTTCCAAATATAGATAGCAATAGGACTATCTTTACCTTCATTCCACCTCCATTCTAGAAGGGACGCCAAGCTTAGAATTGGGGACAAAATGTACGACTCAAAGTTCAAAATATGTTATTTTTATCTTGCAAAAATATTTGTAAGCTCTAGACTTTATTTGCAGAGCGGTTTTACATTTTATCCGAGAACACCTAGCGTTCTCGGATTCCTCAAACGCTTTTAGTATACTTTATCAAGACGTGGAAAACTTAAAATCTAAATACGATTAGATTAGATTATGCACCTAAACAGAAATAATGAGCCCTGCCCTACTCTGACATTTTAATTTTATTAAACGTCTCACGTTGTTTGAGAGAGTCGATTTCATTTGCTAGCAAGTAAAAATTTCAACACGTATAATAATTTAGCATAGCAAGCAGTGAGCATTCATTATCGTACTTTTGTACCTGATTTCACGGAGATCTCATTCAGATAGAGCGGCGGTCCGCGCGGGCGTTCTCTCAAAATGGAAAGTGCGAAAATGAAATTATAAAGCCCCACGATAAAAATAAATTAAATCGGATTTCGCATTAGCCAGTAGCCAGGGACGAAGAGCGTTTTGTAGTCTGCGAATACCATTCTCTTTTTAAATATTTATTTTAACAGTTGATTTGTGGCGTAATGAGAAAATTCACACTTCGCATTTTTCCCCATCTTCCTTTGTATGGATTATGTCTGTTTCTCTTTTTTTACACTTTCTTGTATTGTTTTCTTTAAATGGTTCTTCCATTATATGCGAGTAGCGGTAGAGTGAGATCCCCGCTGCGGCAAATCACTCTGCATTCTCACCAACGATTATTCAAATTAGAGAACGGTACGACAAAGACGAATGGTACTAATATCGTTCGTTTCGCGATCGCCAGGCGCGATAGCGCGGTACGTGTTTTACACACGCGCTACAGATTTCGTCCGCCGATAAACGTGCGATTGATCTAGGCGATACGCTTTCTGCGTAAGTTCCCGTACATTCGGTCTTCTTTGTTCCAGGCACCCGTTTTCCTAGCTAATTAATCAGCAGTACTTTAGCTTCATTCTGTACTCAGTCATTTCTTTGTAATACTGTTTTAATACATTTTTTATTACGATGTTTCATAAGTTCATTTATTTTGTTTCAAAATTCAAATTCAACTTACTTACAATATACTTCTTTTGTATCTACTTGCTCGTAGTTAAATTGCCATTAAAAGTCCTGTGACAACGTGAAGTCTAAATTTTTCTTAGTAATACGTTTTGTAATAATGCTCCCGAAAGAGTAATTTAGATCCGATTCAACGTCGTAAATACGTAATTTTCTCGCTTTTTTCCTGCATTATTCGTTAATTCCGAGTAAAACAATGTAATTATATTTTTATTGCTCATTCTATGCCCAGTAAATCGGGGTTTGAAATCCCGAGGGTGATTTTGAACCGACCCTGCTTAATAGTCCTTCTCTAGGCGCTGGGGTCAACTCACACGACTAGACTTTTGTTTATATTTCGTTTCGAGTCCCTGGTGTTATGTAATCATTAGTGTAATTGCTAGGATTAAGTTTCTCGTAGAGCCTTTTACTTTTAAGCGTTGTTTAACTTGTTCTGTAGTTGATTGTACTGCTCTGCACGAAAAATACCTATCATGACATGAATTCTGTAAACGAGTTATTTTGTCAAAATCACATCTCAAGCAACATATTTTATAATTCAATGTTTGTAAAATTACATTCCAAACCATCCAACAATCTTGCAGTCAAGATGTTATAATAATAAATGTACAGTCGTGCACAAAAACGCTCTTTTTTAAACTCGTTGCAAGATGTTCTTGTCTACGCCTTTTAGCTCAGATTCCGCATCCAAACCATCACTTAAGGTACACGCGAGTAATGTAGATAAAAGTGCATTACGAAATTGCTTTTACGCGCCGTTTTAAAGTGAGCAAAGCGATGTGAAATTATAGCGTCGAGCTCTCCTACAATATGGCTTGCAAACTAAATTTAGAGAGTGTACTATGGTAACTTATTGTTGCACCTAGTTTAACCAAGTCTCTCCCTACTTATTATAAGAAGATGTAAATTCCTAAACGTATTACAATTCCGTATTTATTCGCTTCAAATTAAATGCATTCGTTATTACACAGCGTATTTCAAAAAGAAAAAGTATTTTTAGCATATCTCACCTTTTCATATTTTTGTTATAAAAATGCCTACGTAAGCCGTGATAAAAATAACAATCCCTGAAGATTTTCTAAATATAGCCGCAAAGAATACGTCCCAGCGCTGAGAAAATGTGTTCTCTTTAATCTAGTCACAAAAGCGTCACCTGATTCAGCGACGAGCGACGAAGCACTCTCTCACAAACGCGGAGGAATGAAGCATAAGAGTGCCCGGCACTCTGAATTACTTCCTAATGAAAAGACTTGAAGAGTAGGACAGAGTGGAACGGGCGAGTGGAAGTCACGCGGCCGCTAACGAACGCGGTGGGCCACTCGACTCGCTCGAGTACGCTGACGTATGCACGCTACCACCGCCTTGGCTTATTAGCAGACTCGCGCTAGCTCGGCTGTTCGAAAGAAGATGCTTTCTTGTTTTTGATTTTATAGCACGTGGTATAGTCAGCATCTCTAACTAGTTATCCCTCTGGGGCTTTATTTTTCTGAGACAAAATATAGGCTATAAATAAATAGACTAATAAAAAACACGCTCACGTTTGTATTACCCATGAAGTATCTCATTAGATACAGATATCAAGTAGGGGTAGTTAAAGGCACGTCTTAACATTACATTTGGTTCATGATATACTTGTTTTGCAAGGAGACATACAATTTATTAAAATTTATTAACACTTACTACTGGCAAATGCCGGTATCCTTACGATGTTTTACATTACCGTTTTGACCATATACATTACCTTTTTAATGCGCACATTTTCTAATTAAAAAAATTCGAATGGATTTTTTTGCAAAATAAACACAACGCTTACACTATTTCAGACAAAAACAAATTATTACAATTCGCTGCATATACATAAAGTTTTCCAAAATTTATAAGTTACATAAAAAAAATTATCGTTGGTAAAACAATAACGTAAAGTTTAATGGTATTTTGATATAAAAACATTATTGTATTGTATAATGCTTTATTGAATCATTAAACTGTTCAAAAGAAAACGCAGCATTTGTTTGTATTTCATGAACAACACTGAAAAACAATAGCATTTTTGATGACACGAGTATCATTATTGTAGAGTTATGATAATAATAAACTTCACTTAAAGTTAAGGATATTGAAGTGCTTCGTAGTCGTACAAAGAACTCTTTAAGTTTAAACTTTTATGTATGACTTTAATTAGAGACTGTATGCCCACATTTTTATTTGTGTGTTAAGCAAGAGTATTTTTCTGCATTTAACCAAAACAATCCCTTCATAACGTTGTGTTGACACAAAACTGATTAACACTGTTAATAAAACCGTACAAAAAGAAAAAATATTTCGCCTGATGTATAAAAATATTGTACAAAAGAACATTCCATGGCACATACCGGTTTAATTCCAGCACCAGCAGCGTCCGTCCGATTGTAATGATTCGAATATCGTTCCGTTTGTATAACAGGCGAGATCAAACATTTTTATCTGTTTGCCCACTCAACCGCACGACTGAAACTAATGAAGAGGAGTTTCGATTTAATTAATACCGGTTTTATTTCCCCTTTTCTCTGGCGATTCGATCGCTTGGACGTGAGAGGTTTTTAACGGTACCATTCCACACTCGTACTCAATGATAATTTGATTGGAAAATAGATAAATGCACTTTATTAGATTCCGATTTCGTTTTTGTATCTGCTGGTTGAGTGGTTCTCGTTTTTGCCGTGGAAAATGAAACAGTTAGAAGGTTTGCAAGCACTGTTTCGAAATTATATAATTACATTATTTTATGACTAGGATGTATGCACTGTGGAATATGTACAAGTATTAATTCAGTAAAAAGTACAATACGTTATAAGCACATATTTTTTTATAAAACTAATATAAATATAATAAGGTATGTAGGGAATCATTGTTGTAGTATGTATGATGTCAAGATTTTTCTTCCTCTTTTACATTTGCCGTAAGCCGTAACAGACATAAAACAACATATACCATCTCTTTACGTCACGGGTTAAAAACGATCTAATTCACGATAATTTTTGGAGAATGGAATTATGTATTTAACTACAGAAATTCTTGAAAACCAACAAAACTGAAGCCGTTTTAACAAGTTAAGTTCTGAAGTGCTCTACACCGCATACTTCCATGTACGTACACGGTAGATGGTACACGTTGCTACGTTTCAAGGTAAAACGAACTTAAATAAGCCGCAACCGATGTTTCCGCGCCAGGGTTAAGGGGTAAATACAAGGGGTACAGGTAACAGGGGTTAATTGTTGTTAATTAGGAGATTTTCAGACAAAAAAGGTTTTTTGAACATTCATCAGACTCATATATGACGTAGCAGAGGCTCCAAGGTGGTCTTTAAAAAGTGTGACGTCAGCAATGCTAACGTCACTATTATCACCAGTATGCTGTAAATAGTGACGTTAGCATTGCTGACGTCACACTTTTCAAAGACCACCTTGGAGCATCTGCTCCGTCATATATATATATATTTTTCTTTTTTTATGTTATTATGTCCTTTGTATTTAAATATTAGTATTAATAATCTAGGTGTATTTAAACATTTGTATTACATAATTACTACATTTTAATATTTTTGTTTTAATCCTTTCTGCGCACTACCGACATCTTTTTCCACGATACACAAAGGTTATCTGGAAGAGAATGCTTTTTAGCATTAAGTTCGCCTATGTACTCATATTTTTTTGTGCAATAAAGAACTTTCTATCTATCTATCTATTCATATTTTCCATGTACCCTGGGTATCGCGTCTTGTTCGACTGCATGTAATTATATAATCTTTTTTTCTTTACCAAGAACCTTTGCACAACCAGCTTAAGTTCTGACTTGAGGTAACAAGTCGATGCGGCATGTTTTCAACTATTATTAACACGATACCTATCCTACACTGTGATCGTAGAACAAATTAATATTCAGTTAAAGTTTAGCTGTCAGAAATGCTTTTGAAGTTTTGGTTCAAGTGTTTATGAAATCTTGCCAGCTATGGAGAATAAACACGCACAACACTTAATTATCTTAAGATGGCTCAAGATTGTGTATGAATTATCGATTCTTGAGAGGATAAGATTCATTGAGAATAAGTGCGGCCGCTTTTAAGAGATATTAAGTGTTTTAAAAACTTCAAAGGTAGAGAAGATAATATTTTGCGATCCTTAAATTTCTCAGATCACTTTTGATAATCTTAAAAAATTGAACGCATAAAACGAACCATTAACCAATGTAATCAGCAGCCACAGAAAAATAACCACCTTATTACATTTTCAATTAGGGGAACAACGCGAGATTCAAGGTACCTCAAAAGGATATTATAAGAAAATCAACCGCTGGATCGCAGATTAATGGCGAGGAAATCTACCGCGTGGATACAGTCTAATAATACGTGGATCATTGATAGTACAGTGAGAAATTAGTAGTACATATATTTACTAAAGAATACCATAATAATATAAATGTTGGTCATTTTTCACACAGCATCATCTAGCCTCAAACTAAGCAGAGCTTTTATTATGGGAACTACGTGACTAATATACTACTTATATACTTTTTTTGTAAATAAATACATAATTATAGCGGCGATGGGTTTGCAACCTGTCATGCGGAATGCCTTACTACTTGCAAAACGCGGCCATGTACCAAATGTAATGTTTCAACGTGACTACCACCCACTTGGTATCCACAAAGATCTACTCACTGAGTATGTATCTGAGGATGTCCACAATGGGGAAGATAGTCATTAACCTTTTTTTTTTTTTTTTTTTTGTTTTTTTTAAATACATATTATACATAGAAAACACCCAGACTCGAGACAAACATTAGCTAATCGTACAAACATTTGTCCCGCAGCGGGAATCGAACAACCTTATGCGTCTCAGTCGGGCCTTCGCCCACTGCGCCACAGAGGTCGTCAAGTTCGACTAGTTGTCAGTTTGATTGTTTTCAGATATTTCAATACTTAATAATATACCACATTGCAGGTGAAAACAACATTTCCTAATGCAACTAAACATGTATTTTTAAATATTATGTTCATAATCGTGATAGTTTTATAATAATACGAGCTGATGATACACGGAGGTGGAAAAACAATTTTCTGTTATTAATTCGATGTTTGCAAAAAAGAGCGGTTGAAACAAGTGTTCTAGCAGTTTTCCTTAAAGCTGTGGTAGATTTTTGCAGATACTCGTATATTTCATTACGCGGATAACGGTTCTGGTTTAATTTCTTCATTTCCAGACGGTAAGATAAATCTTATGCTTATAAATCGAACACGATGAAGCTAATTCCGAACGTAGATATGAAAAAATACCATGCTGATTACCAAGACAGAGTGTATGAAAGTTACAAGCAATATCTTTATTTTTTTATAACTGTTTGAAATTTTAAAATACTGATTACATAATGATATTAGATCATATTTTACTGGATTACAAACAATTTTAGTTTCAAACGATTTTAAGCAATATCTGCAGCAAAAATAAATCCGATTACTTTCCTGTCATTCGGGTAACGTTTTCCTTCAAGTCTGACTACCAACTTTGCAAATCTCAATGTAATCAATCCGCCATCTCTTATCTAAGGCAGAATTCACGGCATCGATGACGATAGTCGTACGAATCGAACAGTCGTTACTGAAACTTCTCGCGTAGTTACCTAACCGTCTTGCTTTTATTAAATTTAATCAAGAACTTGTGTAATATCACGCAGATTGGTCCAATCCGTGTACAAGTTTCGATAACGCTGTAGTTGGAAACTAATTTCGGAAATACGTTATCTGGGGGTCTTAGTCGATCGCCTTATAAAAAGGGGATCAATGTTCTTTAACGTGATAAATAGATAAGGTTCGCGGCGCCAAATGTAGGGCTCATAAAAAAACAGCTGGGTTACTCGGCAGACGGAAGCCCTTACTTCATTGCATGATTCTGAATCTTGATGGTCTTACCGGCTATAAAGTCACGTTCTCGACATATTTTCCAGGCAGTCGAGAGAGGGTGCTGCTTTATTTCGTACAAGTTACAAAAACTGTGGATTGCTATTTATGTAGACGTGCTGTATTTTGAACAAAGACCAAGTTTATACCAAGACAAAGGCTTCCGCACTATCGACTCAATGATATCTTTTGTGTCATTTTGACATAAATAATACATTTTGTACTAAAATGTTAATTAATCCTGCAGTTCGTGCTTTGTATACTATTTACTATCACTGTAGTTTAAACTATTTTGTATCTGTCATGATAAAAGCTCACACACACACTTTTTATTTATCTTATTTTTCGTGTCGTTTTTGGTCGTTACCTTCAGTGAACCAGCTGCTCTTTTTAAGCTGTAACAAAGGGATGCATTAGTTCCGGTGAATATAAACGGAGATAGTGTAATTTAGTTTCTGTAGTTGTGTAGATATGGCGGCCAAAACAAGATGCCTACTATAGATAAAGAGATGATCCTCCTCATTTAACACGGAGAAGCTTACTTGTACTATTTTGCAGAGGGGATTAAGGCTTTAGTTAGGGTCTAACAGAGTACTCACCGAAGGTTTGCTATGATAAAGTTAACTTCGAAACGTCTTTGGACTCTACTTAATTCCTTGTGTTCTGGTTAACTTTCAGAACCAAAGCCATTTGAGCAATAATAATAATGATTCTGGTTCCGAAGACTGAAAGAGTTAGTCAGATCATTTGACATGTGTAGAGACCATTTGATATTAAATTTATAATTTTACCTATAACTTACAAACTTTATTTCTAATCAAATTTCTAATCAATGTCATGAAAAATATAGAGTTCCACAAAATCCAATGCGAAACGCTGCGTTGCTATAAAAGTCAATGATACTTACGTAAAGGAGTAAATATCAATCTCAATGCTAACTAAATATACTGTCCATTGACCATGATAATTTCAGAATTATTTGCGCATAATATCTCAATCCTATCCTACCAACATTACTAATGCGAATGTATGGATGTTTAGTTGTTTGAATGTTTGTTGCTAATAATCTCCGAATCCTTAGCCAATTTGTATTTGTATTTTAAATAGGTATGATAGATAACTCTTTATTGCATACATCAAATATAAAAAAATACTTTATATAAAATCTTATAAACTAAGTCGTAGTGATAGAATGGTCGGTGCTATCGCTAATAATAATCTCTTCCCGGCAAACTATAGTTTGTGTCGTGATATAGAATAACATAGGCTACAAATAATCCGGGTGGCGCGTGGGGGAAACCGTGAACGAAAGCTAGTTTCATTTAAAGTAGGACATTAAGCGCCAACATTTTTTTTTATTAGCATATTCCCCGTTATGGAGATCCTTAGATTCATACTCAGTACACATATATGTGAGGATACTAAGAAGGGGTTAGTCGGAGACACGTCCAAACACTATATTTGGTACATGTTCTTTTTTCACGCCAATCTTGCGTCTCAATTTTTCGGCTCGGAGAATTATTGCATGTAGAATCCAATTCTGAGTGACACAGGATTTGCTATTGCCGGCTTTAGCCGGGGGCGGACGTGCCTCCGGATGTTTCCGGCTCGGCTTATCACCACCGATAACGCGCACGTATGATTACACCAACCTAGTTATGGAGAGTTTATTTTTAACCATTTTAGCTGGTGAAAATGTGTCGTGATTATTTTAACAGCGTTTTTGATCCAGTTTTTGGTTTTTCATTATTTTTTTTATTTTTAGAAATGAAAGTAAGTTTTTGAGAAATCTTGGAAGTTCAACCTCATTTTAAGGGTTCCAAAGTCAATAAGGCTTAGCGCAGAGACTCTTAGTACTAGAAAGCTGTAATTTGGCTTGGGTATTATTTACGCCAACAAAGTGATAAATTGAAAAATCATTTTTTTATAATACCACCCCTAAATGTAAAGTGGGGATGTTTTTTTTCTCATCGTTTTGGGTGTCGTTGGAAATTTCTTATATTGAGATTGTGTGAAAACCATTTTTCGATTCAGGTATCCATTTGAAGTGCCAATTTTTGTCAATTGTCCTAAACGGTTATTTTTGATATGTGAAAAAATTACGGCATAACGTAGTATAAGCTAAGTACAAGTTAACAAGTACGGCTTTACAAGTTAACAGTAATAGGTAGTCAACCAACTTATAAAATGTAAGCAGGTACTTGGAAAAATAAAAAGGAAAATTTCGTACTAATTCCATTGAAAATTACTAAGGTGAAGTTGTTAGTTGAGTGAAACAGGTAGTAAATAGAAGTTTATGGGCAACTACGGAACCCTACACTGCTCGTGGCCTGACACGCGCTTAGTCTTTTTTTGTGCCTTCTAAACAATACGTTAAACAATGTATGTAAATAATTACAATTATCAAGTATAGCAGAAACTGTGTACATCCTTCTAGAAGTAGGTATGAGGTATGTCATTATGTATGTATGATTGGAACTGTGGAAAAAAACATAACTAAATAATAAAATACTATACACTCCTATTATACAAACCATTAAACTGTTAATTCTAAGCAGTTCCGAAGTTCATGAGAAAGAACATGTTTGCGGTAACTCATTACGGTTTTATAGAAATCTCCAAAACAACTACATTATTCCAGCGCTTTAAAAAACATTTCGAAACAAACAAAGATTCCGAAACTAACTTCCCAAGCATTGTGTAAGGCACCTGAAAACCGCGAGCGCAGTTACGAAACAAGTATTGCACAATTTTAAACAAAGGTACGTAAGTATAGGCGGGACACAGTAGCATTACCATAAACTGCGGGTCTGGAAGAACGGAATTGCTTTTTTGAACTCCCCACAATGTTACCACTATTAGGAGTTAAGAAAAAGTTGAATAAAGGCGGCGAAGAGAGTGCGGTGCGTAATCACGTCGCGAGTCAAAGTTAGGTTTGTCGCGAAAATGAAGTCACCGAGAGCAGAGTAAACGCAAACTTGTAGTAGCGCAAATGAGAGATTTGTGCACTGGCGTGTTATTATATAAATTTTGCACTGTATTTAGTTACATCAGGTTACATGATGACAAACTCTACTGATTATATTGCATTGTAGATAATTATTACGACGTTTGAATAGAATTTGTGGATGGATAAAAGAAGCGTCGGGTAACGAGATGGGTCGAAGGCTTCACGGGCTTAAATCAATGAGACCAGCCCAGTATTTTGGTAGAAATCACAAAATGATGCTCATATCCAGCATTTCTATGAAACTTGATTGTGGATGATGATGATAATCGCAGTTTATATGGGTTGATTATGTCAAAATTCATTTATTCATTAAAATCACAAGGTTAACTTTAAATATGAAATTATATAAGTATTTGTCTTTAATAGAAATGAAATAGGTCCTTGTACGTAGTGGTTTAATTCCTTAAGATAAAAATATTTAAATAACTAGGAAGAAATAGAAATAAAATTAATGCACTTTTATTCAATTGGATCTTTAGTACAGACCATTTAATCCATTTAATGGATTTTATTTGAAAGTAACGGAATCCGGAAGATCATGATAGTCGATTTTAAGTTATAACACTGTTTATTCATGTATTTACTTTGTCGTATTTACAAAGCTCTCGTGCGACTTAGCAGCTTCGGGCGAAAGATTAGAAGTATTTACGGAACCCAATGCAGGCACGTGCTTTTAGCAATTCTACGACTTGCCACTTAAAAGGATAGTTACTGAGACGACTCCAAACTAAGTACGATTTCTTATTCATTCATGAACGTTTACCAAGAACTTTTTCTATGAAAGATAAATAACTCCTTCCTTCGTATTTTTGTAGCGAGAATATCCTATTATCTAAGTTTTTTTATGGACAAAGCCAGCTGTAAAAAGTTTGATTAAATATAGTTGAGGAGTCACCGTTATTTTTTTGTTATTACAGCGAGTTAATATTGCTTTTTAAAGTTTTTATTTTATTTTACGGGCTACACGTTTTTCTCAAGATGATGCTGTGTGAAAAATGTACAGCATTATTTACTTTTATTCCTAAGATGACGTTATATTATCAAACACCTATAAAAATCTCCGTAATCTTTGATACCGGCTTTTACGTTGAAATATTAGAGCTTCTATTTATTCAGGCTTTTACCGCGACCTAGTTATGAGCACGTTACCTTACATACATTCTCCTTAAAAGCCTTAAGACGCTAAACCCCGGAACTACGATGCGCGGTATCGAGCCGTGCGTGAACATATTTTATCTACTTCCGCCATTCGCGGCCACCAACAATTATCGGAGGCGTGTTTTGAGCTCATAACATTGTAAGGTGATGTGCACACTGAAGAATGGCAGAGATTATTTAACCCTTATTTTGTTTATTGTAGGGTGAAAGTAAAGTCAAATATCAGTCTCAAGTCTAATAATTATGATCGCATGGTGGCATAAGGCTAACAAAGCGCAAGGCATTTGTGAATGATATCATAACACTTAGACGCGGATCAAAAATTTCGTACCGCAGCGGGAATCAAACCAGCAGTTCTCCGGTCTCTACCGGATACATCATCATCATCATCAACATCAGTCCACTGATGAACATAGGCCTCTCCTAATATGAGCCACTGAGTCCAGTGCTCGGTTTTTTTTATTCACTTTCTGCCGCCTTTTAAGGCATCGCCTCACCTAGCCAGAGTGTGCCCACACTACGTTTGCCCAGACGTGGTCTCAACTCAAAACTACGACGTATATGTATTCTTGTACAACTTCAAGTGTTAGAACTTTTACGACGACTGGTTCCGGGTTTATGTTCCCATTTTTCGTTTGATCCATGTCCACCCGGAGATCTATTCGTGAGGATGCTAGATGGCCTAGGTGACTACCTAGGCCATCTAGCATGCCCTACAGCGACTCGCCATCAGGACTATGTCAACAGCATTTCATTACACAATGCAATACACTAAAAAAATTACCAAAATACAAGCTTAACGGGGAATGTATAGCTATCCCACCGCAGGGGCAAAGGGAAAGGCCCCCCCCTGCACTACAAATACCTAGATCGAAGATAAAAAAATCTGTATTACAACATTAATTTCCAGACGAGTGTAATTAACGTTTCAACAAATTGTTGGAGCTATAATTTTAGATATCATCGTAAAGGGGGAGGGCTAATAGATCAAACTGAGGCCATCTATGAGACAGGAGCACGCAATCGAGTGAGGTAATGCTCTGACAGCAAAAATCTACATTTAACGGTTTAGATTTAGAACCGAATAAATTGTGCGTGGTTAAATGTTTAGTGTTAATACTATGGAAAGGTAAAAAAAACAATCAAACTGATGATTGTGTTTCTCGTGATGTCCTCAGATGCATTGATCTTTAAGGATAAAAGTACCTCTAATTACCCCAAGTAGGGGTAATTAGAGGTACTTCCAAATATTACATTGGGCACATGCTCGAGATTTGCAAGTAGTAAGCATTCCACATGACGAGCATGTCCAACGCCATTTATTGGAACACTAACCAAATGGCACAAGGTCTTCGAATTTATGGTTCTAGGGTATGCTGATTGCCTCACGATGTTTTCCTTCATAGTTTTATTTGTGTTATGGAAAGTTAGAATTTCGATAATCTAAATATCAATGAACGTTTTCTTTAAGAACATGAGTTCATTGAACGGCAATTTGAAAGTATGCTAGAGCGATTTATCTACTTGAGATAGTAAAATACGTCAAAAATAAAATTAACCCATCCTGTTTCTAGAGTTCCGCAAGTTAGTGGTGACAACGGGATCCTTTTATTAAGGCCAGGTTTTAACTATAATTATTGAACTATTCATAGAATACGAGTTTTTATGGCCACTATCATAGCTCATTTTAAAATAATCATATATTTAATCGTAAGAATGTTAAAATATTTTATTATACAAATTCAGCATAACAATATATTAGAATCTTAGAAAGCGGAAATTTGTGGCTACCCTCCGGGAAACATGCATGACTTTAAGCATATTATTTTTAATGAGATGAGGAATACAGGCTGATTCAAGCGAGACTGTTAAAACTTCGAAGGTGATCGAATCCACACCCAAATCACGCTCATTTTTTTCTACAATTTATTAGCGTTTTTTGTGCACTTGTTATCCAGTTTTAATGATAAAGCGCTACGTTATTTTCAGCGAAAATATTTCACAAAACAGAAAAAATATTTGGAAATGAATGAAAAATAATACTGAGTTACTTTAAAAAAAAAAATACGGATTTATCACAACTTTGTGATTTTTGTTTATGTAAAAGTATGACATTGATTTTTAATTAAATAGAAAGTTTAAATTTTGGAATCAACCTGTATTTGGAAACTTGTACATTTTGTTGCGATAGCAACCTACATTTGACATGAAAGGTAAGCTCAATTTGTACATTATTATACGAGGTCAGAAAATATCTATTACGTTATTCTGTTCATTAAGTCTGCAACGTGAATCCGGTTTCCCGGTATAGCAATTAAGGGAAATAATTGTTACCATAAATATAGAAATTTACCAATAATTGTTCATTATATTTGCTTTAGACGTCCAGTATCAAGTAGACTATTACTATAATTGGTTAACAGGATCGCAATAATTGAGTCGAATTCATTCGGTTACGCTATTTACAGCGTTATTGTGTACCCGATAAAGCTATGAATATTTAAGCTTAGATTTGGGAAAGGATCGGATAATTTAGTGGCCGTGAGTGATTTGGTAACAGTACTATTGCCAAGTGCCGTCGATACGAATAAAAGTGCTGAAATATGTACATTATGAAAAATAATACGTTAGGGCATAAACTCAGTTTTATAATTATTATTGTATTTAAAATAATTCTCAATCTACTTATTGACATTTGCACACCATATGGATGGTAAAATATATAAGGGCTTAAAATTGTTACATCATGTATTAACTGACCTATATTCAAAGCAAATAAATATACTGATTTTTGAAAAAAAAAACAGAATTCATCGATATGGTGAAATTCAAAAAAGTAGTCATAATTAATGTTCAAATTTTTTGCGGAATATTTGTAATTTATGTGCTGAAATTCAGTCAAACCTTGTTCCGAAAATTCACTTCAACCATTCCTTTGTCATAGTCACATTCAACAAAATGAATAATTGTATTTAAAGTCGAATGAAAGCATTATTCCATTCTGCGCAAATTCAACACAACATTATTATACTTAATAGCTTCCACCTACGGCTTTGCTCACAAAACAGCAAGGAAAAACACTTGTTTCTTTATATATAAAGAAAGTGTTTTTCCATATCTTGATCTAGTTATCTTACTGAGCCACCTACAATATTCGTAAAATCACAAAAACAAAGGGAATTCTAGTGTGAGGTCTGGACCCATAGTCCAGACCCCACACTAGAATATCTGCAGAATATACAACATTTGTTACGCAGCGGGATTCGAAACCGCATGTTTTATGCTGCAGCCGGCAGTTTTTATGTACTGCCACTAAATAGATAAAATAGAGAGATAAAGTCATTTATTTGCAACTACTTATTAATTGTATTTAATAAATATGGTTAGACTGCTTATGAGGTAAGTAACCACAAATTGGGATGGGACTTAGCATAAAGCGCCACAGATCTGGTATAGGTGATCTTCGTCCTCTCCCATATATAAATTTGTATTCTGTTTGAATTTAGACTAATTTTATTCGTCACGTGGGAGGCTTGGAGATTTTTTTGACTGAGACTGCGTATTTGGCTGGTAATGATTATCAGCCAGTCAGACGGCTCTTGATAATTTCTTGGAATTTAACTGAATATGCCACCCACTTATCACTTTTGGTGCTCGCCAAACCATAAAATTAAAGCGTAGAAAATACACTAAATGAAACATTCAGAGAAAAAGCGCTTTAATTAAGCGCTTAACCAAACCTCGATATTACTCGATGCTATCAACCATTTTATTTTGCATATTATAGGTTCAATAAACTTTTATCGTTAAACCGTAACCTTCTTTATCTCACGAATCCGCTTACTTATTGAAAATCTAATCGAACTTTCTGTGTACACCTGTTGAATTGCGAAACAGGAATTGAGGTCTGATGGTATTACGAAATTATGCGTAAATATTTAATTTTGCAAGCGTACCACCCCGCAACGCATCTTTGTGAGGAAGTACGCATCTTTGTAAGTAAAGGCTAACTTTGACAATTATGTCCATTATTTTTTTTTCTTTTTAGATTTTTGTAGTTATATTTAAGTACATACCGAATGTTATCAATCATTCTTGAACTTAGTTCGTAGAATGATAAATACAATGAATACAGAAACAAGTTTATTCAAGAAATAAAGACCAAAAGTATTTAGTAATAGATGACTTCATGTCCCGTCCTAACTCCTCCAGGTATCTTAAATTTTGTTCGCAATTTCAAGCCATTTTCAGGAAGAGCTCATTTTAAATCAAGTTTTTATGGTGAGCCGTTGGACAAGCGCAATTGAAAATTTGATACTTATTCATAGTACAACCCGTGTTATAAAAGTACCATTGGTTCGAAAAATGTATTTTCATAAAATAGGGAAGTGTTTTTTGTTAAAACTAGCTTTTTTTTCACCTTAGTCGTTTTCTTTCCAAATTATACTAGCATGATTGTAAATAATAATTGTATAACTTACATAAGCGACCTCAGCTCGATAACTTTAATCAGTTACGAAACATAGACAAAGTTTTAGTACTGTAATTTGAAACAAGCCTAGTAAACCATCGTAGGTATCTATTACAGCGCGAAAGATAAGGCTGTTTATTCAGAGTGTAAGCGGCGTACAAATTGTTTGCTTGCGAGCTCTTTACCTGTGGAGTCGAGTTTTCATAACACGAAGCTGCCGCGGGCACGACAATTTGTTACACGTCCCGAGGCTCAAGGTTCGCTGACGAACTTGCCGGCAAATATATTATTCTTTATGAAGCGGTGACATCGGAGTAACTTTGGTGGTGACACGGATCACAAACTTTGGCTTTTGTTCTGTGTATCGATTAAATTAATCATTTGAAACTAATCTACGTAATCATAAGTTTTATATTTATTATTATCGAGATAATTCAGATGTTTCGAATTTCGAAACAGCTGAGGTCCCGGGTAGATACCGCTGTAGTACAAAGTAAATGCGATAGAGATCCGTGTTACTTCATTATAAACCAATTTTAGTAAATTTTTGGGTTGATTTCTAATGCCGTCAAAAATCAAATCTACATAATATATTGATAATTTCAGAATAATTTCTAATAAAAAAATTCTATACCAGCATTTTCTATATCTGAAATTAGAATACCAAGTGAAGTTTTTATAAGAATGGAATAAAACCGTCCAGATGTGTCATTTTCCACACTTGGTATTATGTGACAAGTAATGAAGCCGTGTACATTTTCTTAATTTGATATTCATAAACGATGAAATATTGATCAAAAATTTCATTCTTGGAAAGCTATGAATAATTGATTTGTTTTTATTATACGACTTCTGTAATATGAAAGTAATGACTTTTGACTTTTGTAAAAGGTTGAAATTTTTCGTGTCGTGTTTTAAAACGAGTCCATTTTTAACCGACTTATAAAAAAGGAGGAGGTTCTCAATTATTTATGGACAAATGCATTCCTTGCTGACAACCTTAAACGAATAGGTCAGTTTAATGTTAATAATGAAATGTTTATTTATTTTATAATCAAATTATAAAACTCAATTTAATATTTTTTTTCTATTTTCACTCAGTTTAATAATTTTGTTGTTTGGCGATATCTTTACCACACACCAGTCTGTTGAAGTTCTTACAAAACATTTTAGAGCTTCACTCCGTTTGCGATAAGAAAGGGGGGTGGGGGTGGGCGGGGGGGGGGGGATTTGTAGGGAGTTTCATGAGACTCCAGTAGACAAGACCATGATGTTTGCTTGAAAGGCGAAGTGCGATGACACTCGCTAAAGTGGTTTACAGATTTTTATTAAAATATAACGAAAATCTATGTGTGATAGATTTTTCAAATTTGCTAATTGATATAAAAATTATCTTTTTGGAGTACACAAGGATTAAAACCTTATTATTTTAGAAACATTAATAGATCTAAAAGTTTTATAACAATCATATTGTCACGTGGATTTTATACAGATATACATAGTTGATTTAAACAATACTGCAATTAGAATTACATACGATTTATAAAACTGCATGACCGGATTGTGTCCATTTTAATGTTACTCAGGGTATCATTAATTTTGTATAAAGTTAGTCATTATCGTATTGTCTATGTCAGTTAACTTGGCGACAACATCAATCGCAACCCCATATTTTGTAGATGTAGCATGAAACTAAGTAGTACTTTCTGACATCTGAAAAGTTTCAACCTGTTATGATGTTCTTTAAAATTACAGGTTTCTAGTTCTCATTAATTACCTACTACATAATAAATGACGAGCGGCTTTTAGAATTAACAATAGAAAATAATAGTATGAATTCAATATGTCTAAGAAATAAATGAGTTCTTTTAACATATTTTTTACTTTCGGAAGGTTTTTATTGATATAAAAAGGTGTTAGTTAAACAACAACATAAAAATACAGACTGTAAAATTCTTACTAAAACTGAATTTGAAAAGAAACATTATGTAAAAATATTTTAATAACTTCATCATTCAGTATGTCTAATGCACTTTCGCAGATACGAGAGAAATGCGTGACAACGCGTAATGTAAAAAAATATGCTGGTATTGCCGTTAGAACCGCAAAGCCTTGCTCACATCTCAAGAGATGCATCATTATGGTGTGTGCCGCGGGGAGTGGAGTAAGGGAGTGTGTACTAACACTGGAATAGCGGAATGACGGTTAAAAGATGTAAAATTTAAACTATACGGTTGGAAAATTATTTAAGAATCGTTCGTTGAAACAAATTTATTTGTAATCAGCCGTAGTTTTATTTCTAACAAGCTCTCTAGCCTTCTACAAGGCAGGTTGGTTTCAGACGCAGGTATGTGGCAAATGTAATGTTTGAACATAACTGTGTCCTCTGACACCGTGTATGTATCTGAGGATGTTCATCAAGGGAATTCAGTCCTGAGCGTTAAAATTGTTACAAAGGTTTTTAGTTCTTAGAATTGATAACATCCCAAAGATATAACCTCGAGTCCCATCGAGGTTAAATATTTATGATGTTATAAAACGTTACACATTTAAAAAAAACTTCCTACGTGTATTGCAGCACTTGGGCTTTTGACTACAAAACTTTTCGTTGATCACGCCATTTTAGCTTGTACTTTAGGCAAATTTGACGTCTTTATGACGGGTTTTCTTAACCAACTTTATTTTTCAAAATACCGTATTCCGCTTCAACTCAGCTCACAGCCTTACATCTCATTTAAAGGTGTGTTTACATAGTGCACCTTCTTTTAGCGGACCGCATCTTTACCAAAGTGCACACAAGACATTTTCCTATCACACCGTCGTGAAAAACATTTTAGAGGCGAATATTTTTCTTTTTTTCGAAACATGCAGTAAAATATTTGAAGTGAAACTGGTTTTGGCTAAATATGAAAGTGCTCGAAGGACTCTCTGTGAGGTCCACTGAATCCTTTCATCACACTTGTGTCTACTAAAACGTAGCTACCCTCAACCGGTTCACTGTATTTATATTCTACTTTATATTACAAATGCTATAATTTTGATGTTTGTTGCTAATAATTTTTGTAACAACTGAACCGTTTTGTATAACATATATAGCACTAAATAATATAACATATAGGTTACTTTTAATCTCGATAACACGTGGACAAAGCCGTGGGCAGAAGCTTGTCATGAATATAGTTAGAAAAAAGGCAGATTCTAGAATAGGCATTCAAATCATAATTTGTAGCAAATCGCTACAAGCCATCTAAGAAAACGCTACGCTGCGTAGCGATATCGTAGCACCAAGCTTAGCTTGGCTACGATATCGCCATTACGAAAACGCAAGTAAACCGCGCCGGATGCAATATCCGACATTACGTGTTCAACATTATGCATTATCCTCAGCATATGCAACAAATGCACATGCTCAACATATGCACCTAAAGGCATACAAACGCCCTATCTCCATGTTATTAATATGCGCAAATCATGCAGATGGCTTCTTCGAGATGACTCGCATCTATGGGGCACAGTCTAACGAGAATCACTAGTTCATTACATGAAACAAATAAAGTTGTTTTGAAATTAATGACGTTTCCCCATTTGAATGCTAATTCGCTATAACGAAGAATACCATAGTGTATTTAGCAGTAATACCGCCGCATTGTACATTTGCTAAATAAAATCTTGAAAATTGTCTTGCCTACAATATGTGGTCCATATTGCCTGTTCTTAAGGCAAAGTTGAAAAATCTCTTCTCATCATTCTGTAATTTAATAGGCATACCACAAAATAATTATATACTTAGCTTACTTATAGCTCCTGCCCATGGCTTCGCCTGTATAGAACCCGGATAAAAAGAAGGTTATAGATTAATAAATATCATATTTAGAATATTATCCAGATCGGTTCTTCTGTTATGAAGATTTATAGCAACGAAAACTCATCCATACTTTCGCATTTATACTGAGCATACTGAGACGCAGATGGTTGCAGGTTCGATTCCCGCCGCGGGACTAATGTTTGGACATTTTCACACAGCATCATCTAGCCCCAAATTAAGCAGAGCATGTGTTATGGGAACTGCATGACTGATATATAATACTTAAAAACCCGTTCCCTTCTGCGTCTCAGGAGGTTGCAATAAGTAGGATGCTGAACCAGCTATTCTGTTCTGGCTATGAATGAGGTTTAATGACTCGCCTGTGACACGAAACGAGGCATAATAAAGTTGGGATTGGCATGGTGCTTTACAAGACAGTGTTAGCAGAATTTAATATCCTCAACGTATGTCAAAGGATAACTGATGCCTCTCGTTAATTACTTGTATGATTCTCTGTAATTATAAAACAAACTCGATTACAAACAGACAATAGAAAGCAAACAAAATAACCAACACGCTCACAACTGTAATCCACATGATGAATAACAACAATTCGCTATTCAGTTTGTTTATTCGTGAGAAAAAAACCGTACCTAATTCAACTGTACTTGTTGGTAGTAATCTTTAGTGAATAATTAAACATTTCAAAATAAAAACTCAGATATGTAATTCTATCATCGATTTATACAATTTTGACGGCCACAGGGTCAAGACAATGTCCATTCGCATCGTAGCCTTTCTATTTTCACTATCGTTATAGTCCAAAAATATATGGAATGGCATAATCTTTCGCAATGACAACTTTTCTATTACCTGTCATTTATGATCAACGTATCGACCGATCATCGGTTCCTTGAGGTGCCGTCATCTAGTTCGTGGTTACCATTCGAGAACCATTCTTGCCCAGCGGTATCGGTATTCAAACACGCTCATAACGAATTACCGTATCAACATCTTGCAAGACGTATCAACATCTTGCAAGACGTATCAACATCTTGCAGACGTATCGTATCTTCTCAACTGTCATAATCACAGCGTGCGATAACCGCTCACGTCAATCTGAACCGAATCGTTATCGTAAATGTTAATGAAAATTACAATTACTGGCACCGACCGGTCTGCGAGAGCTGGCGACTGGTACAGTACTACATAACTGAGAGGCAATATTGGATCCTTAGTTCTAGCTTATAGTCTAAGGGCTAAACCACTTGTGCCCGTCTACAGTACGACTCGTATCTTATTGACATTCAGTCGTAAAAACTTAACACAAAACTTTGAAAAAGCTCAATGCAGGTGGGCACTATTAAAGATAAACATATAATCTTGATAATATTAATAATCTCTTAGCAAAAGTGGTACGAGAAAGTTATGCCACGTAATAAGTTTTTGCCACGTAACAAGTTTTATTTTTCATAATTTTAAGATCCCATGTTTTCCATTTTTAAGACCCCGTGTTTATCGTCGTCTATTGCAGCGCCTTCTATTTATATTTCTGGGTTAAACTTATGGTGATAAAACTCATTACGAAACATCCTTGAAGACAAATAAAATAAACTAGATAGAGCCTTTGAGTTGTGTATTTCTCTACCTACACTCTCTGCTCCCAATCTATCCGATCGTTCGATTTGTCCCTCTATAAACTCCTTCCATTCGACCGGCCTTAATTAAAACAGTTCAGCGAAAAACATAAAGATACTGTCCTTTGTATTGCGCTATCGATTTCTCTAGTAGAATATTTGAAATGTAGTATCAACTTTAAACATTTTTCCATATACATTTGATTCAATTCTTGATTCATATCAGTTTTTAATACGCTTACGACTAAAACTTCTATGATGGTAATCCTCAGATCTGTTCCCAGATACGTAGATCCTTGTGTAAACCAAGTAAGGAATAGTCAGAGGCACGTCCAAACATGATATATATGCCTTTGTTTTCGAATAATATTTGCCATACCATGTGATAGGTAGCAAGTTCATCGCTGCTTATTGAAATACTAACCGATGGCACATCTAGAGCTTTAGTTGAAGCCAAAGTTTTAAAGCATGCTGGTTTTCTTACGACGTTTTGAGCACGTGTGGCACATGCCCACTAACATTTTTCTATTAGAAAAATCTACTAATGCACAACTGGGTTCGAATCCACGACCTTCAGATAGGAAGTTGGGGTACCGCTCATTAGGCCAATACGGCATCTTCATTTCATATTACGAATATTAAAAAATAGTTTCTTCCCATTTTATTACAACTTGATATAGCTTTCAATGCGCTCAACAATTATAAACAGTCTGAAATAATCTTCTCAGACAGAATCGATGCTTCAAGCAAAAGTTTTAAGTAAAGGAAATGAGTAGATCGTTTCAAAAGTAGATGCGTCATACACAAAGAGGCTGCCACTCCGGAGACAATGGCCGACGAGTTACTTTCAATATTAATGATGCTCCAACAGGGTTGAGGCGTCCGTCCACAAGGTGGTCAATCAAGAACATTATGTCCGGCTAAATCTTTGAATGACCGGCTTTTTCCTAACTAAATATCGAAAAACCACGTCCGACTTTTACGGTAAGTTGGTCTCAATCAGTTGAGTCTTGGACGTACAATTCACATTTCTCTAAGCCCACTGAAAAATGATTTATGATTACAATCAAATCGATTGCAATATATTTCAAATATTGACCAAAAATATTAAAAAACTTTAAGGAGTTCCCATGCCACTAGCTAATATTGCTATCATTTCAATGAATTAACTGAAGACTCGTGAAAATTAACGCGGGTTGTCAAAAGCCATTGTCCATACACAGCTAGATACTGATGGCCACCGCCTCCGCGCATATTTGAGGGGCCTTCAAACGTGAATCATTCGCACGTTGTCCCTTGCAAGCGTTTACAATTACAATTACTTTTTGACATGTGACTATTTTCAGCTGAAAACCAGCGTCGAGTGATGGTAACACACCCAACACAATGCTAAGCTGAGCACTTTTTAAGACAAATAAACTGAACAATTTCGTTGGTTATTTTTTTCTACTTTTAGTTGTCGGCCTATGTACCATTACCTTTTTATAGATTGTGTAAGATAAATTTTTATTATATTTTATTATATATAAAATAGATGGAATGAGAGGTAAAATGATTCATGTACTCGATAAGAACTTAAATTCATTTTACGTCAATCTTCCGGCTTTCTAACGTTTCCCTCACAGCCCTATGCGCTGAGAATGCACACAGAGGTTGGCACGCTTCAAAAGCCGCCATTGATACTCATTAACTATTGATTCATAAGTAATACCCTTTTACCGAGGCGGGTTGAACGCCGACAACTTTTCAAATTTAAATGAAAAGAGGATTTTTAAACGAGCCAGCGGCTATTTTCATGGTTTATTGTTTTACGCTATGGAAAAACTTAAGTGTTTTTAAATCAAGCGGTTTCTTACTCAGTTCAAAGTTTTGAGTGAGGATATCTGATATTTCTATTTCTAGTTATCTTTTCTGTACCTCTTTTATTCTTATAAAATTACATAAATTGTGTTGTTTCTTAAAACATTTTTTTTTTCTAGATTTGAAATAACATAAAAAAATATTTTGTAAAAAATGTAAAAAACTTAAAAATGAAGGCTTTACTAACATATTCTAGTAAATTTTTAAGTTCCAAATATCTATGAGTGAGGAACAGTGTGTTAAGAGAGTGTAAATTAAGATGGAGTAACAAGAGTCAAGAAATGTATGTTGGGATGTTTTGGGCTTGTAGAAAGGATGTATACAAGTCGAGCGCAAATGAGATAGTTGGAAAGAGAAAACCAGGGCAAACGTACTTTGACCAAATTGGAGATATTCTTGAGAAAGGCCAAGCAAAGAGTATCCTTAACCGACGTGCTGGTATTATGAATATATTGTGTACAAATACTTTATATACAAACAACTTATGTTATCTTTCCAAAAAAACCCTTATAAAACGTATAATTACGTTTCCTGATTCTAGTTTAACTCATTAGAAAGCAGCTTACTTAGTCCGAAGCATACTTTGTTTTTAGCTCTTCCAGTTTATTGTACAAACATCTGGCGTGATATGCAAAATTGGAATCGTAAAACGACGTTTACTCTTCACAGTTAACTGTCTCTTTTGCTCATCTTTACGGGCCGATCTACCGGTAAATTTGTGATCAGATACTGCTTTAATGGTTTTGATAAGGTTGACCTTAGCGGCTTTTAATATACTATTAAATCTGGATTGATTTTTGTATCTTATTAAACATTCACTGTTGATGAGATTCGAAGTAAAAAGAGGCCATTTAAACAAGATATTAAAAGATGTTTTTTTTTTCAAACAAAGTATTTTCTGTTTTATACCATCGAAGAACTAGAGTTCGCAAGTAAGAAGAAATATAACTTACTTTTTCCTTATTTCTTTACTAATGAAGCTTTGTCTGCGTTGAGTTTTTTGTCCATACAAACCAACTTAGAGAACTAACACAAGAAATGCTATCGGTATAAGTAAATTAAAAAATATATATGATATTCGATTAGCACTTTATGCCCTTACCAACGTGTTTCTCATGAAACGAGTCACAAGGTCGCGACTACTACGCAGTTTCTTTACAAATCGCGTGTGCAAGTGCCTTCAATTACAACCGTACGTTTCCTACGGGCCCAAATACAACAATAAATTCTGCACAATATGCATTGATATGAATATGAAAAGCAATCAAAGATGATAACGTATGTAGCGCACTCAGCTCATCTCAATTCTCGGAGTTAGGGCGACGCGTAATCGGGCTCCGCAAATACGTTCAGCACTTATTGCTAGATACTTGAAACAGGTGCTCTCTGTGTACCCAAGTCCTTATAGCGAACAAAGCGAACGGATGAAGCGGTATAGAGTTTAAAGGGTACGGCTTTTCAATAATGCTCGTGTACAGTTTAGTGTTGGACTTCGGTATCGCTCCGAGTTCTGTGTTCACTACAAAAGAGTTTATACACTTTTGAAACGGGGACAACCGTTTTGTTAAACAAAGCGTCCAAAAAATACTTTTGAAGAAGATCAAATGAATCTTTTTCCGATAATATATGTAATTAGAAATAATATGTATACACAAGGGACTTTCAACCTTTAATGCGACCACTGTTTTATATAATTAACAGATTTGTCACGTACAGATTAGGTTTTTGAATTCATAAACAGGATATGATAGATAAACCATTACTTATCAAATGAAATGATATATTTAATCACTTAAACCCGTGAATAATTTACTGTATCTAATTTATTCATAGCTTCTGGTGATTTGTCTCTGACAAGTCGTGGATTAACCCGAGCCCTTGCATTGCACGCTACGTTAACTCGGATAGCCAATGAAGGCAGCACTAAAGGGATGCACTTTATGACAACAACCTTATCATCATTATTGTATTGTACGACCGAGTAAAAACTCCATAACCCGGGATTGAGATAACGAGAAACTGCATCGTTTAAACTAAGCCCACGCTGACAGAGCGGACCGGCCACAGAGAGAGACAATAGATACAACTTTCCTCTGATTAGAATGGGACGGACGCCCTTTGACTTCCTCATCCCACTTGAAGGAAGCCTGTGAATCACAACGTTGAGTGGACGCTTTTATTACGAGATTTACAGACTACTGTTGAATTTTTGCACACAATATTGTTCCGCAAATACGATGTCAGTTTTATGCCAATACTATAGGAATATTTGAGTTCCGAATATGAAACTGGTAAAGTTTTGAGCGTAGACAGGTAACCCGACAGATATTGCCCGAAATCGCCAGGCAACAGTTTTGAAGTGTACAAACAACATTCGCAATAACCTGAGGTACGATCACTCGAGGACAGCCGAAATACGCTTCAAAGTTTTAGATAGCGCTTACTATTGAAAAGTTTTGTATTGCTAAATGAAATTGTAACGGTTTTTTGGCTGCGGTTTTCTCAACAATTTAACCGTGTTGCGCGGTTGTTTGCTGCCTGCATCACAATTTGAACTTTCCCCGATATACCTATTATCGATTACAATTTGCAATCATCAGAATCATGCACCCTACTCAAACCTAATTGAAACTGCTTAATCAAAATTGATTTGAATTAGGAAACAGGGATCTAAAATCTGCGATCCAATCAGCAGAGAACAGAATAACTAATTATTTCAAGGAACGCTACTTTTGTAACCGCAGGGGTTTCGAATCTTGTCGATGATCCCGCAAATCCTGCTTGCCCCGTTCCGGGCACGTCTCCCAGTGAGCGAGATTACCTCGCGATATTCCTGCGACGTCGAATGACCGCAGCAATTATGCCAAACTAGCTGAAGTACCTCGTCGATTCCATCTCCTGGATAAATTCAAATGATTATACTGGATACATTTCAAGAGAATTGTTTTTATGAAGTCATAACTTAATTTGAACAGAGATGGTGTTTAAACATAGAAAAAGACAATTTCGTAATACATAAAATATAAGCGCCTTCAGTATGCCTGTACATAATTCAGTTCGGAAGCCTTCTCGCACATTTGTATTTATAAAAAACACCAGCCTTTTCAATTACACCTGAAACAAACGGTGGCACTAAAATAACAATGCGCTTACGCCGGTCCGTAGCCCAGCAGGTCGCCATCACAGGCCAAATGCTGTCGTAAAACAACACACGCACAAATAAAAAGGACGGAATCTTATTAAAGTAAATATTTATGGCAATGCTATCAACCGATTGGACGAGGGTTCCGTCGCCCTTGATAAATTGTCCTACCGGTTGCGGCGTAACAGCCACTCTCCAAAATATTTCTCGTGTTACGGATCGCCCTAAAAAATTCGATGTGTTTGATTTATGGTATAATTTCCTTTCACGCCCTTTGATAAGTTCGGCGGAAAATTCGCCAGTAAATACTTTACTCGTTTTTACGAACTCCCTCCGAAGATAATCCCTGAAAAAGATGAAAAATTGACCGTTTTTATACACAGACATGTAAAAAACCAGATTCCTACCAGAATTCGACTCGTATTTCGAGCTTATTTCGAGCGACATAAGCTTTAAAATTTTCCCAAAGTAATAAAAACTTCGAAAAGTTGCAGATCTTAAAGTTGAACATGTTGTGAAACTAGCGGCAAGTACTATTTGTATTATACTCGTACATACCTGTACGTAAACAATAAGGGTGTCTACATACAATCACTCCTACGATAGAGTTCTTTTCACGTTCGACTTAACAATAGAGAAAATGAAGAGAGCCAATTCTTTTCAGCTTTTATGTGCTATTTTCTTAGCTTTCGGAAAGTTTACATTCAGATTTCCTACCTCTATTCAAACACATTAGACTTCGTGCAACTATTTATCTTGGCATAAAACGGTTGCGTTATTCGGTGCAGTTATTTCGATAAACTGTTTGCATTCTGGTAATATTAGTGTAGTTTGTGCAACGTAATGCTTGTTGTTTTTACCTACATACGAACTGCACTCCAAAATTATTACAAACTGTCTGCACCTACTTATATTGCTCAATTTGCTCTTCATATGTATTCAGATGTTGAGATGCAAACAACCAATTTTCATTGAATTTAATTGACCCCATCTTAACATCTACACTCTTATATAGGTACTCAAAAAACATAGTAACAAAATGAACTTTAGATTGAAGTTTCATTCTTACTGAAATCCTACTACTATTATTAAAGCGAAAGTTTGTGAGGATGGATGTTACTCTTTCACGTAAAAACTACTGAACGGATTTTGATGAAACTTTACAGTGATATAGCTTATACATCAGAATATCGCATCCAGTGGGTAGAAGCTAGTAATACTTTTTTCTAAGTTTTGTGAATAAAATGGACTCAGAGAACTCCACATTAGAAGCAAAACCTTTTAGAAAATAAACATGAAATTGTAAAATAATTCCAGTCACGTCACTTTTCTTCGTGTGATTAATCGAAAGCCGTAAAAAAACTTTGATTGGCACTTCGGTATAACAGAGCGCGTAGAGGTCACGTAACTGCTTTATTATAAAATTTACACCACACAGAAACAAAATGTTCAACAAATAGGTTTCTAATAAGAATTGATCGTCTCATACAGGCAATTTTGTTGTAACCTACTTTACTATAATAGCTAACGCGATTAGCTTGTTATTAACAGAAGCAATATATTATTGATGTAGGAAAGCTTATACATGTACAAGTACGTACAAAAGTTTTTGATAAGTATGACGTCAGAGGGGGCGATTCCCAAGGATCTCTTAATTACGGGCGTCGCAAATTCGTATTACATTAATGAAGAGAATAATAATAAAAGTTTTGACGGCGAAAGTCCAACTACACTGATCATTTGAGTGCTTGTTGAAGTTCTAATGAAAACTTGTTAGTAAAACATCACTCTTATTTGGGATGTAGCAAGGACGTATTTGACATGCGGAAACTTAGTCCGGTATGATTTAAGTGATATTAAATTGGCGTTGATAAAGTGTTAAATGCTGTGGCCGAATGATGAGACAACAATTAGTTAGCATGCTAGATTGATGGACACTGAAATTTAATATTTTAATCATAATCGGTTTTATATTATTTTCTTTCGAACTCTGCTCCTGAATGAAACTAAAAAAATAACTAATATGCTTCAGGCTCAATGTCTCTCTTTAAGATTTGTTCTTAAATAATAAACCCTTAAATGTGAAATAAAAAATCGATATATTATTTTCTATAACAAACAATTCAAAGACAGTACCTTATTTCTGGAATAGGACAATTATTTAAACGAAAATTTCGTTATAATATAGTTATCTGCATTCATCAGCTAAGCTAATAACTTAGAAAGTAACTTAAACGTGAAATACTAGTTCTGTGTGACTTACGAGTTTCAGTTTGCATATTCAATATTTCACAAGTAAATACATATTCCCAGAAAAGGTAAGCAGCTTAAGAAATTTCCAAGTTTACTTGCAAAATATATTTCGAGAACTTCCACGCCGGCCACTCTAAAGTAACAAAACAAAAAGCTCCAGCATACGAAGACGTTTTCATCAGTAAAGTGACATATTTCCTTGAATAATTCATTAAGGAAAGTAATATTGTATTCAATTAGACGAATGTATTCCCCACTTTTATTACATTAGTGAAAGAAATGGCAGTAAATTCGGATATAACATCGCAAACGGAAAGGTGTTACAAAAACTGTGGTGGCGAGGCCCTCTCAAAGTGGGGTCTAAGGTTGTAACGTCAGTTATCGACGCCTACAATAAGTCGCGTTTTATACGGTTATTATAGCACCATAAACGCCACCGGTCGGTGTTTCATACACTGCCGGGGCAGATTATACTGCCTATGGCCCCGATTTTAGGTCGGGGAGCCACCGCCCACTGTCAACTCCACGTGCCTCCCGACAGATGTGTCGAGATATCAGATATCGGGAGACACATTCATAATCTTCGCCTCAACCTCTCGCTTCTTATATTAAAATAACGTGCGTCACCCAGGTGTGAACTCAAAGCGAATTAATAAAAATTGCCCGGGATTTACACAGGTGCTCGTTTATACGGCTGGGTAGGCAGTTATCTACTAAATCGGTAAATAATATATCCAATTGGAGGCAACGAGATACATTTTCATTGGGGTTAGAGAGGGAATTTGGGACGTGCTAATTGTTTTTTTCTCCTTTTAGAAGATTCATTGTACGTACGTAGTTATATTGTAAAAGTTTGCTTTCTTTTAGATATTACTAAAGTTGCTCGTTTAAAATAAAAAGAAATTGCCTACCTAGGTAGGTACTTGAAACTCCGTGATTCTCAAAGAATCCTATAGAGTCCGAACTCGTCGCTTCATGAAAATCACCTGTAATCCTCAGATTTAATTATATCCTTCTTAAAAAATAAAAAACGCCCTAATTGAAGCCGGGTAAAAATAAAGCTAATTCCTGGAGCGGCCCTGGAGAACTTTCATTAGCGTTTCACAGCTACAATTGCGAGTTCAAATAATTATGTTTACGGAATCCTTTCCTTACGCAGAGATTATTTATCTTCTCCATTGTTACGAGAAGTGACGCGGACGAATTTCACGAAAATACCCCATTTATCTAAGGAGAGCACACAAAGGCAACATGAAACCCAAAACTTTTACGTGGTCAGTGACAATGCTATTTCTCTCTTTTCTCTTAACGTTTCATTTCCAACTTTAGTAGCATTGTATTTATTTTCACGTAGTGTTTATGGCAACAGATCGTCGAGAATTTGACAATACATTCTTAGTTTGAAGACTTTCATTCCGTAGTTTGATACCGAGGTCCGATTTGATATTTGCTCAGCTATCTCACCCGCAGATAACTTTGCTCGGCGGCCGACGTTGTTGCTTACTTCCTACTTTATTTGGTTTGCAGACCCGCATAAATAAAAGCGAATTGGCTCCACTCGGCGCGCCACTACATATCTGTCCCATCCTACTAATCTGAGCTCAAACAAAACTGAAATACGAACTCAATTGTTTCGCCTTCGAGCCGCAGGTTACGGTGGCTGAAGATCAAAAGAACCAAATTTGTGTTTCAGTTTTATTTATTAACACTTTATCAAGCCCCGTCCGATCCTTCTGACACAATATTTTATGTAAGTGGCTATTGTTTCCAATCGCTTTTATCGGTAAAGCAATAACGGCAGGAACGATTCTCATTGTATACCGCACCGAACTTATAATACATAAAGAAAATACGGTCATCCACGATACTCTACGCAACCCTTATTTGCCTTTTCCGTGTGTTACTATCTTTGCCTCGATTCGTACGTAAAGCCACCCGGCCGCGTATGAAATACCAAATGCGCCCCAGTTTCTGTGAACGGATCGTGCTGTTTGTTCAGGCCAACCGAAGTTGGGAAAGGTGATGAGCTAAATATTAACAGAGAGACGAACTAAGTATCAACGCGCGTGTAGCATTTACTAACAAAAAGTTGGGTGAAAGTGACGTTGATCCGGTGTCATGAAGATGTATGTGATAGACGCGTGTTGCTATCACGCGGACACGGGATGGCACGGGAGGTTGAAAAGTTTCAGAGTGCGACCGTTGTTCATGTCAGCATAATCGGGCGCCACCTTCTGTTTGTCGAGCGGCTTACTAATGCTGTTTGTCCTGGTGGGTGGACCTGGACACGTCACGTCACGGTGTGTGTCTTAATCGTTAGCAGACAGAAACTCGGCTGCTAGTCGCATTGTTTTGTTTGTCACTTTAACTGGGAACTTTGTACGGCAGGTGATTACGTTGCTCGGGAGCGGGCGCCACCGTGTTGCTAACTTGAAGGATTTATTTACACGACAAATTGAAAGCGTGGAAGTGAATTTATTCTGTAAAAATTGAACGCGATTCTTTAGTTAAGATGAAAATGTATTTAAATTATCGATCAAACAGTTCCTACGCTGTCAAGTAGGAACTGGTAATAGGTTAGTATAATTTATTAACAATAACTAGTCTTTATTAAATGGCTGCACAATATAAAATGGATATCTGCCTGAGTACCTACGCCTACACTATCTTGGTCATGTCGAAACCTGATTGACGCCTTTTGAAAACACTTCGACATGAATTGCCTTCAATTACAACGATATCAAAGGCTTTAGGCCCTTATTAATTTGAAGCAAGTTAAATACGAAAAGTTTTTAGACTCATTGAGGTTTTCAGGTTTGTTTCGATACGGCCTGATTGTGAATTGTAATTTGTGTGAAAAATCTGAAAATAAACTTTGGTTTAACAAGTTTAATTAATTTTTCCTCGTATTTCGGTGAAGTTTTCCTCGTAAACTTACAATTATTATTATGGTGTCTGTGTTTTTATTTCATTAATAGATAACTTATTTTGTTCCAGGTTTTGGATTCGTCACGTTTCAAAGTGAGGACATAGTAGATAAAGTGTGTGAAATACATTTTCACGAAATCAACAACAAAATGGTGAGTACGTAGTAACTTTAAGCTCCTTTTATACAAGTCTTTCGTTTAAGTTTTAGCACACTTCGGGAGATACCATCATGTTTTCCGAAAGCAAGTAGCAAAATAGGAACTTTAGATACTTTCTTGTGTAGGGAAGAGTAGGTATAATAGAAAACGGTTCAGCAGAACTATTCCATAAAACTCCTTTTCTACAAGAATAATTTTTCTGTGTAGGTAAAACCTAAACCTATGTTGACATCTTTAAAATAAATTCTATAGAAACACGCATTAGATATACCATCCGACATAAACGTCAAGGATAACAATACATTATTATCGATTTGACGGTATCCTTGAAAACTTTGTTAGTCAAACAACAAAAAGTTCGTTTTCCCACTTGTTAAAACTTCCGTAAATGCTGGGGGTATTATCATCTCTTTACTTACATGTTCCTGTTGTTTGTCTTCCCGGGAGATTTATTCGTTCTACCCTAAAGTTCTATTTTGCTGGTTTGAATGGGAAACGAAAATGATTTAAATTGTTGTAAGGAGCGGTTTTGAGTTGTGATTTAGTGGAAGCTATGAAAGAAATATATAACTTCAGCTTTTTAAAGCATTTATATATAAACATGTGCCCACGAATTTCATTAATATCAGTAAAGCTATGACTGAGAAAAGAACAGCTGCTCATTATACATAGCGGGCTAGATACCTTCTATAGAATAGATGGGTAATCATGGTAGGTATTTTTATGTATGTGTGTACTTAAGTGTTATGTAATAGAAAACCACTAACAAAATTGGTTACATTTTGAGTAAACAAAATCGATGTAAAAACTATATCATGATAATCTATATAAATCTTTGAACGCGACTCTATTTATCTACACTGTTGGTCAAATATCAATTAGAGGCAAAAGAGTTCCGGCTGGCGTTGCTCCAAACGGAGCTAATAAAACCCCACTAAACCCGGCTCATTCTCTGTTTAGATTTTTCCCCACAAACCGGATGACGGTCGTCAACTGACACAAGATAAAACCCACGAAATTTTGCGGATAGATTAAAGGATCATTGGTCAATTAGACGTTTTAGTATAAAGCCACTTGAATTTTTTTGGTTTAATGGGATGTTTCATGTCTCAGATTATTAAGTGGACTAATAGTAAAACAAAAACAGGTTCACACCTCTGGATGCTCATCTGAGGATACCAAATAGGGAGTAGTCGTGTTCATGTCCAAACATGTTCGCCACATGCGCCGTATTGTATGCCGCGTAGCAGTTCCTAATTAAATTACTTACTGGCTTATTCCCGCATAAAACTGTCCATGCAGTAAAACATTACCAGTCACCCTTTACAAGACTATTACAATGATGTGAACCCATAAACCGTGCTCAGATTTACTTTTATCCACCATTCGCCGCACGCACAAACCACAGTCTACCACTTTATTATTTTAGTCTAAATTTTAGGACATAATCAAATTCGTAGTGACTGTTCACGCGACGGTTTATAGTGCTGTAAAATGTATTAATTCTAACCATTGAATTACAATGTCCGGAGTAATTAGCATATTAACGTTCGGATTAGGACTGAAAAGGTCAGAGTATGGGAAGTGGTAAAGAAATCGTCATCGTCATGTTTTAAAAAAAAAATCACTCCAAAGATTTTGAACAATGGTTCTATTCAAACTAGCTCGGACTTTAACAACACACACCCAAAAGCTTCAGAAGTAGTAGTATTATAGCTCACAGAATCGACAACCGCTGGGAAAAAAGGTTCTTGAATGACGACCACAACTGAAAATGGACTTCGACAGTCTGCTGATAATGATGAAACTTCAGGTGGTACTCTTGTACCTGTTAGATATAATCACACACCAATACATATGAAAATAATTATAACCATTTCATTGACCAAATCTCCTTTTTTATCAAAACTGAAATAAAAGGTTGAGGTTGTATTTTTGTTGGCAAATAAACAAAAAGTCTCTACAAAGTATTGGATAAAGATAAAAATAAATTATCAAAAAAGTTCACGTATAAAATCAATTCGCTCGGAATTTTTCAGGCTCACATGGATTACAACGTAAACAATGACACAGACTTTCGATGACAGTGCGATGAAAAAAACTGGATTTTAAATCCCAGCCGCAAGCCTACGTCCATTCGAGCCATTACCTACATTGTCTTTGTCACCTGTTTGAAGTTTCCATCGCCATTATCTTACGCCCGTTGAAAGGACCGGAGAAAGCCCTTTCTCGTCGATGCATATTTCTGATTATGAATGCTTGTTTTTTTGTATCTTTCTCCATTGTCTCGCATCTAATGGCGCTATGAAACTCGCGGCATGTGTCGGCAGATCGCAAGGGTGATGCTAGCCTTAAGTGGAGCAAACAGCGAACAAAGACATCAAACAAATGGGTAGTGTTTTAGAGTAATTACGGTTCTCTTCCGTGCGAAACGAGAGGTGTGCATGGAGCCCGCAACATCATACCCTGTACAACGCAGGAAACTAATCGCTTATTATTTTGCTCCTTTTTTGTTGCGTGTCGGGAAAATGATAAATCTACGGCAACCTTAGTTTTTACTTTGTATTCGTAAACAATGTAGAAGTTGCATTACTGTGACAAAGTCAACGGTGGTATGTTTTTTTTTCTGATAAAGTTACGATCGCACGGTGTACGTGTCTCGTAAACAAATAGCGCCATTAAAAATTTGCTTCAGCATATCATAAACACATAAGATAGTTATATTTACGTGCGCAATAAAGAAGACAGAGGCGTCATGACAGCAGCGGCGCTTTGCTGCGAATAGCTGCCCTCGTAAATTTAATATGTCATCTCTTATATTAAAATGGTCGTTTAGCTAATAGCTGCTCCGCCTTGCCGCACAAAATTGATAGGGTGATACCGGAGGTTATTTTAATAATAAAAAAGATAGCTATTGCACCGTCAATAAATATTTTCAAATTATTCGATTCTCAGAAATCTAAAGATACGATTTCGAATAGAGAATTCACAAAGCACTCTAAAGCTCCATATAATTACTCTTATATTTACTTGCAAACGAAATAATTTCCTCTCTCGCGGAATCTTTGTTAATACAGAAACAAACGTTATAAACGATTTTAAATGAAAAGCAATCGCAATGGATATCACATTTAATTTGTATCGTGTGATTTAATACGTGTAATTTTAACAAGACATTGCCATCAAGTATAATTGTAGACTAAACGTATAATTATTAATACTGAGAGACAGGAGGCTCTGCTGCATTTTGAAACATAAATACGGCCTCCATTAAAACGCTCACAACAAATTCTCGTCACTCCATTACGTCCTTACACATTACTCCCTTAATTGCTTCCGCTTACCATGAATTTTAACAACAAAGCACCGACGCGCCTCAAAATGGGTAAAATATAGTGTAGTTAGATTTCACCTTCTAACATCAATTTCTATTTGGCGGATTCAAGCTTGCTGGGTCACACCACCTGTGTTCTTTATGGGGTCACACCTGTTTGGGTCGAGCATGAAAAGTTGGGTATACTATGTTTGCATGAAAGAAAGGTGAACGAGACGATGCGTAAGCAACTTTGACGCCTGGAGACGCTTGTAGCGTATGAGTTTCTAATGGATTTCCATTGTAATAAAATTGTAATGCGCGCCTGTTTAACTCGGTCCGCATAGTTGAAAAGTTTCACACGGTTACATAAAGTCTCGGCAATTTCACTATCGGAATTTCACGACACATTTGCCGGCGGGTTTATTTTTTAAGTTCGCGAACGGAATATCTGTATCTGTCACAAAAGCCGAGTTAGAAGTTTTCGTAGATCGGCCAAGTTCCTCGAATACGCAACTTTACTTTTATGGCGTAAGCCGCACGAACAAATTCGTAGGGGTTTTATTTTGCGCCGCGCGTTACTTTTTATTGAACGTTTAACTAATGGTTTTCCAAAACAACTTGACAGCAAGACTCGATGATTCATGCGCGGTTCTCTAGTTTTTCACGCACTGGCTTCGATATTGGTTTTAATATTTTGAAGCTTTTTTTTTTGAGCAACCAAAAACTATGGCTGACAACCGAATGGTATATGCACTCCTAAATTTTTGCAAAGGGTATCGAGAACATTTTTCTCCACGATCGTGCATGAGGGAAACAAATGGTTTCCGTTTAGGAAATAACACTAAAAGTAGGCACATTTGAAAGTGCCACTTAAATCTTGGGATCCTCAATCGCCATTTCTCTTCGAGTATCTGTAAGGCAATTGGGCGGGAGGGTGAATCGTTTTAGTTTAGTGTCTTATTATCGTGGCCATAGTATATTTTAGCCGACTAAATTTTAGGTGTCTGTTACTATTGCTTATTTGGCCTAGGTGAAACTAAAAAATGAGAGGTGTCAAGGGACACCCGAATGGAACGAAGTTCCTTTCGATTAATTAGTGAAGGAATTGTAATATTTTTTTTTAGCAAGCCAACTTAAAAAAAAAAAAAAAAAATGAAAATGAAAATATCTGGCTTGCTCTATAAGAGAGAGAGAGAGACAGACAGAGAAACATGCGCACGCCGCACAGCTTACAATAGCTTACTATAGCTATTCGTGAGAATTTTTTCCGTCTAGCCCCCTTTCACAACGCGCGATAAAGAACTTCGTTCTAAAACTTTTTAAAACATTAAAAAATACATCTCTCACCACAAATCAAAATATAACTGTGTACATTTATATATGTTATAAAATTCTGAGAGTGGTATTTTATTATGCAGACCGTTTCGAAAATAAGTAATACGTAATATGCTGGTACCTATATCTCCGAAAGTCCACCCCTCAGCGATCAATCAATCACGAGCTCCTCTGATTAACATAAAATTCCCGTTTTAGATCCTGGCTTCTAAGCTTCATCGATCCACACCATTTTTGCGCCTTCACATAAAATATATCAAGTGTGACCGCCTGAGCGTCTGATCGTCCCTTTTCATTGAAACTTGCAATTGGCAAGTTCGATTCGGATGGATTTTTTCTCTTTTGAACTTTTACACTTAGGGCCTAAATGGCTTGAGGATGAGAAAGTGGAGATTCAACATAATACCAATTGGTATTGTGTTGAATCGGGAGAACTTTTTATGAATTTTTGAGTTAGGAATATTTTTGGAGTATATTCGAGTAGTTTTTCGGTGAATAAAAAAAAATACCTTTTACTCAAGATTTTCACTGAAAAATCTTAGTTTCAACGTAAGCGACTGCTCAAAAATCATCATACCCAATAAGACATTTTTTTTTAATTTATTCTACTACATACAAAACTACAGATGCAACAGACTATCTTTAGATCATCTCGATATCTATCTATAGATCAACTGACCCAATATACTAGCAAACGGAAGCGTTCCCAAAATACTGGCTAGGTTAAATGCTAATTTATTAGGTCATTAATAAATGACCTAATAAGTTATAATCATAAAGTTATTATCATATTAATTATAAGAGCTAGGATCTGCTTTGAAACAAATTAACATAAACTGTCACCTATGTTATTAATAAGCCAAGTTGCAGTTTATATCAGACCGGGTTCAGGATACGACTGTCGCTAACGAGGTATGGTCTCGGGTTAGATGTTGCTTGCTGTAATTTCCTATGATAACAAACTAACTCACTGTGACAAGTATGTACGTATAACTATTATGAATAATCACAAACTGATCAGTTCACTGCGCCTTAATAATGAAGCCGCTTAGGTCCAAAATTTACTACTTATTAATTCCATAAACTGTTCCAATAGATCCTATCCTACTAATATTATAGATTTACACACACACATTGGACTTTTGTTGCTAATTATCTCTGGAACGGCTGAATTAAATTAAATTTAAAAGATGTTTTATGTCGTGACCTAAAATAACACATAGGGTCCTTTTATCTAGGTACCATGCGAGTGAAGTCGTGGGTAGAGGCTAGTTATTCGAATGTAGCCAAAGAAATCGCTTATGAAATTTAATCTTCCCAGCGTCGATATTGTAAAAACAGTATTTTTTTCTACGAACCGCGTGTTGTGAAATGTAACGGTGAACGGTGAATCAGTGAACTGTACTATAAGTTTTGAGTCTTCATGAGAGTCAGTGATCGCATTTTTTTACAATATGAATCACTGTTTTATGATATTTTATTTAGTAAACAATTGTAAATTCACTTAAATAAACAATCTCATTAAAATGTGTTTAGTAAACAGTGTACACAAAGCATGTCTTCATGGAGTGTTAATTAAAGAATTATGAAGGTATTTTACATAGTTCACTCTGTATCTAATTATGTTACCCTATATATAGTCTTAATTAGTTGAGCTCAGGTACAATTTCCGGGTAGATAAAACTGGTCAGGTGACTGACAATAGATGGGCGATAGGCAATCATGCTCCATACAAGTATAAACTTTGTGTTGTCCTTATTATTCCTTATAAGTATTTGACTATAGCTAAAAAAACAACTAATCTTTTAGTGTTTTTTAGAGTTAAATGTAGAAGCAAACAACGTTTCACGTTTTCTTTTTGATAATTGATAATTACAAGAATAAATTATAAAAAAAAAATTTTTTTCAACAATTTATAATTTCTTTCCCAGCAATCTATTCTGTGGAATAGATTTCCGCTAAATGAGAACAGTATCAAACTTTCATAGTACTAGTCTCTGCACAAATTTTTGCTCACTTGGAACCCGTGTAAATATATCGTATATACCTATGTCACGTACTATACCTTATATAAATTTCTTACAAATCAGTTCCGTAAAATATAAGCCAATAAACAAACATCGATATTCCGAAATTATAAATGCGAAAGTGCGAAACATCTTAACTTTCACATTTATAAATTTAGCAGAAAATAATTTTCTTACATATCAAACAGTCGTACTTTAATACTCCTATAACCAGAAGTAGTAAATAGCTTGCATGTCCATACCCAATCGAAGGACGCATTCACAGTCAATCACTGTATTTTTATTACATGCGCGTAAAATTTTTATAGCTATTAACATTGCCTTGTTAACCTACTTTCACGTTCATAGATAGCCAAATAATTCCAAGTGATATAGGTACTTGTATGCAGTTAATATCACAAGGCAATTTCGAACTAAAAATATTACAAAGACTCCCAGTAAAAATGTATTAATTCCAATCGTATGCACAGAGCAATCAGTATTTAAACAACTACGTTATTTCCTATGTACGGACGTACATATATAAATTTAATGGTCATAAAGCACACGGCACGCAAGTCTTAAATGACGCAACTAACTGAAGTCGAAGGAAAAGACGTAAATTAAGGCTCAACAGGCCTTTCCAGCCGTTAACGATTTCTACTGGAACTTAAATTCTGAGCGTGAAAGAAAATTAATTAATCACACATGACGTTCGGCGACGTATACATGAGCGCATGGACGCACGCCGCGCCGCACGCTCCACGCATGAATCTCGGAATAATGCCAAGTAATGCTTTAATTCATATACATTACTGTGCGTATAAGTTCTGCAATCCTGTTAATAACATGACACCTCGATGTGATGAATAAACTCAATTGAATACACTAAAAACAAGATTATGAAAACATAAACGTGGAATAATACTCAACCCGAATCTTTTACAAATGTAAACCTTTGTCCACAACAAAGCAAAGATGTCAAAGAAGTTAACAAAGCACCAATTGACAGTTTGACAATCTCGGTGGTGAGATTCCTTTATTGTCAAAGAGAGTCGTGTTTGAAGTGCGTGAAGCGACCGCATTGAGACGCAAATATTACGTTTTCCTTGATATTTTAGGCCAGATTCACGAAATAACAACAAATACAATTTGATCGTATCCGTATTATTTATGAAAAAGCAACTATACCAAGTAAAGTTTAACCTGTCTGTTTGGTACTAAAATAGGAATCTGCGAATCGCTTACATTATTTTTTAAACATGATGCTTTGACAAATTGTTGGAATCTACGATGGAATACAAATCACCGAAAGATTGAGAAAGTGGGTGCACGGCTTATAGGAGAAATGATTTAAGGCGAAGTCGTAAAGCATCGTAAGAAGGCTCGCGTAATTGAAACAGTGTCACTGCGTAGGGAGACAATATAGCGGAGTAGTCGGTAGGAGCACGTCGAGGGCGCGGGCGTCATCAATAAAGGCCATACGTTAGGGCAAGCCGGTTCATTACTGCGCGGCGTCTCCACATTCCCATTACCAGGGAGTTAGGAGACGCGAGCAGCGATAAATACCGGCCGAGGAGCTCTGCTTTATTTCTTGCACAGAATTTAATTTACATTAAAGGTGTTCCTCCGGAGAGTCATATGAAAGTCGCGTACAGATTCATGCAGAACAAGTTAGGAGCGCCAACGCCACGAATCCCAGACCTTAATCTAGTCTAGTAGGTAGTGGCTCGAAGCGAAGCGACGCCTGTGCCGACGCCCCACACCACGCCAATCCACCTACTTAATTACTACTAATTGCTAGAGCTTATACCTGTTCGTGCGTCATAAACTTTCTCACGGTTGGAAATTAATTCAGAACATGAAACCCGTCCAACTTTAAAATTGAAATGCATTTCCCGATTGTCAATTTTCCATGGATTGTTCTAGCAGATTTTAGAAGGCATTGTCTTTTAACAAAATCACCAACACAATTAATTTCATTCAGTCTCCGTACCATTTTCTAGTCGCTTAAAATTTTAATTTGGAGAACATTTTGCATTAATGAATAAATAAAGTCGTTTAACTTTGATAGCAACATCTAATTATGCGAATTGAAGCTGCGTTAATATATCTCGACCACAAACGGCCGACATTCAACAATTATTTCAATGCAAACTGCACTCATACGCCTCTAACGCTGCCCCAGAACCGATATCTCGTTTGCAATTATTTGATTTTACTCGGGGTATTTTCCGGAGCATTTCAATTTGTACAGTGAAACACTTTTTAAGGTATTCTCTTCCGTTTTTGTAATACACAGATTTCATTAAAGCAAAGCGTTTTCCAGACGATGCCGTGGGGCTGGACGCTCTCGATCGTTATATTCTTTTACTCTCACGCTTAAGTGGAGTCTCGAGCGTGATGCGAATTAGTTAAGCAACGAGTCAGCGGTAATCTTGTTTGCTTACAATTGCAAACGGCCGGTAATACCGTTGAGTGTCTGCCAATACTGGTCGACGCCCGTCGCTTTCAATTTAATTGGTATTTTCGTTTGCTCTACCATTTCGCCCGATTCAATCATTTTCAAAAGTCTTATCCTGAAATCGTTTCACGTTTAATCAATTCCCTTACGCTAGTACAAATTTCGAATTTTTAAGGCACGATACGTGTAAAGTTAATAGTTTGAGTATCCATAGGTATATACATACATTGACTAAATATAATCAAAGAGTTTTAAATCATTATAGCGAATAATGTGGTTTCGACAACCTTGAGGACCACCCATGAAGTATAGCGTATATTAATAAATAAAAAATAATTATTGATATCGGTCCAACGGTTGTTGAAGATATCTTCTTTTTTGAAGTTGGGTGAAAATAACATTATTTTTAAAATTATTTTAGCACTCGCGCCTTTCCTAGTCGCCATTTTTATGAAAAACACTTTTTAAAGTGTCAGATTCTTGCCTAGTGCTTTTTATTCACGATAAAAATCTAGTTTAGACCAGTTAAATCAAGATTAGATGACATTATGGTTTATGTACTTATGTACAACGGAACCTTACTAGATATTAATTTCATTAACTAAGGATATCTGCCTCAACGTTATCGAAATTGTACCACAATACCAGACTTGGTCACTAGCTCAGACAAACTTTACTTTAAAAAACCGGACAAGTGCGAGTTCAACTCGCGCACCGACGCTTGTCTTTTCACCAAAATAATTAATATTACTCAATATCAACTATGAAATTCACCAAACATTGCTCTAACAAAAAGATGAGTCGCATTGAAAGACAAACTTAACTTTGTAGTTGAAAAATGTTCGCCCATACTGTACATGTCAGGGTCGTACACTAACACTCCAACTGCAAGTGTAAGATTGTAATCTCAAAAAAAAAAGGCTTTCCGTTTTTCCTTTGAGACTGGAACCCTAAAAATGAACATGAAAAAATCACTATATTGCTTGTCGACTTTGTTCTGTACACGATTTGACAGGAATATTTGAACTCGAAGACCGTCCCTGTAAAATTTAAAATATAAAAATATCCTCAAGTAAAAGTATAAATTGCTAGTTGGACATAGAGTATTAGAGGTACAAGTTTTTTTTTCTTGCACCTTTACTGTTCCGAAGTTTAAAGTGGTGCTTTGTAACAATTTCATTCTATTCTGTGACGCGCGACATGCAGTGTTGCCATCGACTGCGATCGATTTCCCCAGAAATAGCCGAGGGCGTCTGACAGGCTTCCACGGGCCAATGAATGTTGCACGCGGTGTGCCGTGTATGCCGCGACTTAATATTTAATGTGTAACTAGCATTTCTATGACAGCGAAAATGTCGAACGTTATAAAATTCATAGAGAAAATGCTGTATTATTGAAAAACTATTTCAATGTTTTAAGGAATTCCATGCATAACCGTAACGCATTAAATCGGCACTGCATGCGGTTATGACTTTTCTTTGTTTGAAATATAATAAAAATATAGCCGTGTTGGCCTAGTGAACGGTACCCTAACTTTCAATCTGGAGGTCGTAGGATCGAACCCTGTCGTGAACTAATATTTTTTTCTACTTTAACCAATATTAACACGTGCTCGTAACGGAGAAGGAAAGCATTCGTGAGAAAACTGGCATATCCTAGAAATAAAAGTTCGAACTACTAACGAAACGCGGGCATGTACCAAATGTAATGCTTGGAAGTGCCTCGGACTACCCCCTACTTGGTAATCTGAGGATACAACAGTGAGCGTGTTTTTTTGTTTTGTTTCTTATAAATATAATGATATCGCATCATTTACTATATATCGGTTGTGTATATATTTATATGTGGTTTGCAACTAAGAGGCCTTCGCTTTTACACCAAATTATTTAAAAAATCAATCGAATACAGTAAAAACACGCACTCGACTCTTGACCTCTGCAGATCTTTGAGGACACCAAATAGGGTTACCAGAGGCACGTCCAAACATGACATTGGGCACATGCCCACCTCTTTTCAAAAAATGTTTAAGTGAATAAAAAAAAAAAAATGGCTTTCATGACATCTCTGTCGTAATATAAAATGGTTCATACGTATAAATGCAAAATATTGGAAATATTAACGAAAAAGTCATTCCTCTTTTCTTATTTCCGAGAAACTTATTGGGTATCGGGAGCACGCAAAACTTCGCTTTACAGCACTCAGATGTATTTCCAACATTTCGATATAAAATGTGTGCAATTTACAAGTTGCTTGGGGGCTATCTACGTTGCAGGTTAAAGACGCGAGTCGATAGCTTATATCTGATTTGAATTTGGCGCATTACCTCCCGTTTCAACCCATCTTTACAGAAGTGTTTACACATCGACACTTTAAGCTACTGTATACCAAAATGCGAAAGCTTATCTTCCTTCGAACAACCGTTACGTAAATATGCTGAACTCCCGAGGTGTGTGACTATTACATAATCCATGACCTGTTGAGCGTAAGATTTGTCCCTAATCTAACAAAGATTTGTCCCTAGACTCCAAAAAACTATATTTATGCCGACATGCTCGGAAAAAATACTTATTCTCAAAGTAAAATGGTAAAAACCTCAGAATTATGTTACCTTAACATTTTTATCGTTGCCGCGTAATTCTCGGAGCTCCCACCTAGCCTCCGGTTTCCACTCCCGACTTCCGTTTAGCGGCAATCAGGAACAGGCTTGCGACGCGACGCTCTGTCAATACGAAGCCGAGAGGTTTCCCTGATAAACTTATCTAGCGCCAGCTACGCCCTCCGCTCCCTGTCTCCTCCGTTTATCTCTCACGTATGTTCGTACGCTTCGCCCGCACTGCATTAAGGACTATCCACACATATCCGTGCCGTGACTAAGCCAGTTTACAAAAAATGTGGGTTCGTATATTTTTTTTATGACATCGACGCTGGCATTTATACAGCGATATGAGCGCTTGTGAACGAACTCATACAAAATGTACCGATAGATACCCGGCCACAGCATGTATGGATATCCCTTTATAGCACAAAAATGCTCGACTTTACTTTTATAATATCAGCAAGTTAATCGCTAACTCAATCGTAAAATATAACTTTTATTTTTTTAATTTTATCTTTGCGCTGCTGTGTAAAAGAATGTCATATTTTGTTCATGACATCAATGGAGGTATTCGTTTAGAAACAGCAACGATATTTTATCCTTTTATAAAGTTGTCTATTTGGCCGTCTGCCCGAAGTCTGCCACAAGTATTTCAAAGGAAACAGAAATAAGGAAACAAACGCAAAATCTTATAAAATGCAGTTAACGTCAACACACATGTGAACACCGGTCTGTTGAGTGTGTACTGTTTAAGGGACTTGTTTTGTTTTATACTTTCAAGCGTGGGAGGAATAATGAAATAATATCCACGCTCAAGTTTCCTTGGAATCTTTAGATCACCAGCCCCGTCGACACTGGGAGAGCAGAACTGTCGTAACATACATAAATTCCCGCAGTGTGATACGCTTTCCTTTTATTTTGTATCGTTTTAAAGTACCATCGTTTAATCTCAACGTCTTTGTTCCGACGGTCCCCAGCACTCGGGTGGGCTATAACTCATCGGTATCTGGAATATTCAACGCACGGAAATAATTACATTGAATTTCGGGCTTAAGTAATATGCAAGGGGTGTAATGAATATCTCGTTATTAAACATAGTGCCCATCTCAGCCACGTTACTAGCAGTTTCCGTTAAAATATTGGTTTATTTACGTAAGCATCATGAAGGGTTTCACTTAAAACCAATCGAGTGGAAATTTAATGGTTCCTTTCAAGTTCATATTAAATTTCGTCTACCAGGCAGTGTAGAGGCGAGGCGGTGGTGCGTAAAACTCGGTGTTTTCTCGCGAAACAATTAAATTTCTCATACATCAGTAGGATTAGGAGGAGGTAGGTGTGCTAGGCTAGAGTTGAGGCGGCATTAAGCCGGGCAGAGTCGATCTTGAACCCGCTCGGTTGAACCCACATCTTTTCCTCGATGTCGAATACTCGATTGCTGCGATCGATTTATCGCCAGGGGACGCCCTGCTAAATACAATTTACCTTTGTTATTTTTCATGTCATTAAACTGAGTCGAGATCTCGATTCTCGGAATTGCGAACTCCGATGCGAATTGTTTGTGAGCTTTTGTTTCCCACCCGCTCGCCAGCGACGCGACATCAATTAACGTCGAATCCCCTCACTGAATTTTCTTCATGGCCGTCTATATTGTACGTTGATTTAAAACTTTTTGTGTCGGTCTATTTGATTAAATTCTTGCTTTGAATTGTGAAATTTAGTATCAACTCTCATTTTTAGAGTTCCGTACCTCAAAAGGAAAAAAACGAAACTCTTAAGATCACTTCGTTGTCCGCCTGTCTGTCAGGAAAGCGTATAAAGTTAAAATAAATATAAGATACGTAGGATTACGGTCTATAACAGCTCTAAAAAAATCAAGCTTCTAAGTCAACGCAATAAATACGGCCATTTTTGATCAATCATTTTTTTAACAACAAAGTTAAGATTGTCTTTTAATCCGACTTATATTTTCGTTAGCGCAATATTTGGTGATTTACAAACTAGTATGAGAGCCTCGGCGCCCAAGTCAAACTCGTACTTGTCCGGTTTTTTGGTGTTTGGAGTAGTCTGACATTCATCCCGCATATCCCCTTCGTTGCGTGTCGTCGAACAAATGGAAGACGGCCACGAAGCTTGCCGATGGTCACCGCGAATACGCGCCTATTCATTTGTAATGCTTTGTCGCTCCTGACAGATGGCAGGATAGGACGGAATGGACTTCCAAATTTTTAAACTATCCTTGTTCAGAAAAAATAATAAAACTTTCATGAAACCGTTTATTTTGCATCAACGTATCTTTTAATTCAAGCCATAACTAAAAACTCTGTTCTAAGTCATAATCTTGGCTTCCAACTTTTATATTACATGTTGATTATGCAGCATTATCTAGGCATAAAACTTGGTGGAAAGACACTCAACGCTGTAAAGCCTCGCTCACTCACTTCCCCGCGTTAATGCAAAAGCACGTAGTTTCATGTCGACGCAGAAAGTTGTGCCAAGTGCACAAAGTGTGCGAACGCCGTAGCAAAGCCTTCATTTGTCGGCTTGTGACGTTTGCGTGACAAATGTGGACGTGGACTTTATCACACCCCTTTCCGCACGCTTCGCTATTATGCACCACAATGCAAAATGGGACAGGAAAGTTTTCTTACGAAACAAATTAATTCTTTCAAACGGGACGCTTGTATTCGGCGGTAATTATAAAATCCGGACTTTAGTGTTTATATATCGAAGTGGCTTACATGTAATCCAATATACGTTCTGTAATGTCGGTTCTTGGTTACGAAAATTCTAGAGTTTGGGTAAGCGTAGATTGGGTAATTTATACTTGCCCCTCCCGACCAAGCCGAGGTGAGAGATACAAGCTCGGAAAGAGCCACACTGTTCGTTAAAATTACTTAATGGATCGATTAAACGTTGAGTTTAATTATGAGGAACATTAATTTTCGCCTCTACTCCGCAGTGCGGTATCGAGATTAGTTGTAAAGATGGTTTTAAACCACCATTTACTACTGTATTAAAAGAAAATTAAACTTTATTGGTTAAGAGCTCAACAGGTTCCGTGACGTGACTTTATTATTACTTAAAAGTATAGGGAAATTAGAAGTATACTAATAGGTAAAAATAATGTATTGTGACCTCGTTAAATTCGTCCTGCAGTATTCGATGATAAGCTATTTGATTCGGCGATGCAAATTAAATTAAAATTCAATTTGTGTCTCCAACCGTGAAGCATAGCGGATTGTCAAATGATTTCGCCGCCTCCTTTCTTCCATAATTTCGCGAGTCACTCGATCTTGAAGAGGTATTTATTCAGTTCTACAGATTTCAATACCTGACCAGCTGAATCTTATTGTTTTCTACCTCATAAACTCTCTTAATGTGTTAAATCTTCACGAATTACTGGTTGAATTTTGTAAATGATTTTCTTCAATTTTACTTGTTTAATTACGGTTTGATGTTTCAATGGTAATGAAAGCAATGAAGTAACATACAAAAGAGTAGGTAGGTACGCTTAGTAGAGACAATTTGCTCCTCGAAAAATAGTGGGTGCTGTAACACATTGACTTGAGTTCATCCCGTCTCCGCTCATCGAAACTGATACGTATTAGTATAATAGTCTTGCACTATCTTCCCATGGATAGATAGAGGGATAAACTCTTTATTGTGCATAATACTATTTTATAGTACAATAAAAACATAACTACTAAAAAACACAAAACATATCTTCCAAGTGTTACATTCATACTGATTCGCGTGGTCCCTGATCGAGTTTAAATCTTTGTTACAGGTGGAATGCAAAAAGGCACAACCAAAAGAAGTGATGCTTCCAGCAAATCTGGCTAAGACGAGAGCCGCTGGCCGCGGTGCGTACGGTGAGTTACTAGGTAGCGGCATGGTAGCCGGCACCGGTGGCGTGCGATACGCTCCCTACCCCGTCCATGCGCCGGCGCAGTTGCTCGTGGCGGGCGGAGCTGCGGGCGCGCACGCGGCTGCTTACCGCCGCGCGCTCGCCACTCTCCGCCCGACCGGGATTAACCGCCCCACCCTCGCACCCCTCACCCTACCTCCTCTCGCCTACTCCGTGTCCGAGCTCCTCGGGGCACATGCCCTCGACATCCCTACCCTATACTCCCCCCTGACCCATGCCACCCTACCAACTCCTATGCCACTTTGATCCGCGATCATCTTCCAGCAGCATCCGCATCATCCCTTCTAAACGGGTACTTTATTGATTGCGTTTCGCTATGCTGCGCTGGAATTCCCAATCCATTCCTTACTCTCTATAACATTCCTTTCTCTTTCTTCCTGCCGAGCCTAAGTGACAAAAATGTACTCTAAGAACTGATGATAACTAAAGTGTCTTATTTTTAGTAATCGCCGTTAGAACGAGTTAGTTAGCAGAGTTTCAAACTGTGTACCGAAATAGAAGAGCCAATAGTGTCACTCTTAAATTAGGCATAATACTTTTATAACTATCATTATACTCGATTTTCTAATAGAGACAGAAATTGGATCAATTTTACTTAGGGTTGATAGAAAAGCAGATATTTTTCTACCAGGTAGTCAGTGCTTTTCTATTTAATTGATATCGACAACATTTTTATAGATAGAAGGCTATAGTTTTAAGCCTGGTGTTTTCTGATTTTTAGCTTTTACTATAAACGCAGGCCTTGCGGTTTTGCTGAGTCTTGCCAGTTTTCTACTTATCCATCCAAGAAGTTAATTCCTTCTAGCGGACAGAGTTAGTCATGTCACCCATTGCGGCCAGTTGAATAAGTGATTTTTGAGAATATTTTCATAAATTATATTGCATTCTTTAGCTGTATACCATGAATAGCTTCACAGCTTGATGTCGGCTTTTCAAAAATGTAATCATTGGAAGAAAAGAGGTACCTATTATATTATGTGGATGTACTTATGATGTCATTTAGATGTTTTTGTTCCTTTTTGTTTTAAAACGTATTGTAAAAATTATTAGGTTCTTTAAATGGACATTAACGATAAAGTATTAATGTGTTCCTAGAATCCAAAAATTAGGTGTTTAATTTTATTTTATTTCAAATTATTTATTTATTTTTATGTGATTGGACTAAAAATTATGTTCACTATTAGTTTAGTAAATATCAACTCGTATGTATACTTCTAATATTCATGATTAACTAAGTAATGCTGTTTTAACAGTACTACCTAAGGTTTTTCGATATTTCCAATTTATGTATTCTCGATAGTAGTTGTCGTTAACATATAGAATTAATTAACTATATAGCGTAGGTGATTTTTGGTAGATATTAGATTAATAAACATCATTTCTAAAATATTTAAATATTGTCTGTTTGTTTAACATGTTTAGAACTAGACTAACATTGTGTAGAATATATTAACATGTTAAATGGACGACATTTAAGCCATCGAGTGCGGTGAACTAACATTCCCCTATATTAAAATGCACATTAGAAAATGATTGTAGTCTGCTATTAGTATATTTAATGTTCTTTAAGTAATTAAATATTATAATTATGTAGAATTTATTCATAATATTCAATAGTCATTTGTAAACCAAAAAAAAATCGCCAAGCAAAATAGTGTCTCACGGCACAGTAAATTCATTCTTTCAAGTATATTCTCATAGTTTAAATTAAACTTCATATTTAAATGTAACATGTAAGGATAGATCGATTTATGTAAATGTTTTTACATTTCTAGATTTCATGTGGTCATTGGGTGCTCTTCCTGACGGTAAGTTTATTCTCAATTTTTTTTTTGTTCAAAAGTCACTTAACATTTTACCTACATTAGATCATTCACGCGTCTTGTGACGAGACGTTGTTTTTGACTGTTTGTGCTAATTCTGGGTTCGGTTCGTCGGGTCAGTGTAGTGATTAACCACTAATTCGTTGAAGTACGAGGTGTCATTGACGTCACCGAGCACGGCATGTCTCGGTGGGCGATGGTGTCCACTTCCATCTGTCGCCTGATGGATCGCGTCGCCTGACAGATACACTATTTTGATTGGCAATAATATGATAAACGATCCGGCATAGTAATCATATCAGCCGATGTGGACGTTTCGGCCATCATTCATTCTACATTTTATAACGAACTCCATTTTGTCAACATAACCGATTGTACGATGTAGTGTTTATTAATCGCACATGCAACGGGATCGAATGTACTGTTTTGTTTCAGTTTAGTTTAGGTTTGGTATAGAGTAGCTAGGCTGGTTTATGTTAGTTAACAAATACAGTAGGTATCTCTTACAGCCGAGGCCGCAATAGTCCACTTAGAGTATACCATATTAAACGATGTTTACAAATATCGTCCGCTGGACAATGTCCAAAGCGATGTCACACTGAACATATACGATACACTCTCCTACCTTTTATGTGACGGCTCTATTTTAGAACCGAGCCACCGGGACACGTGTTACATACCGAATATTTATACCGCCCATCGCGTCGGTATTGGCGACGCATAATGAAAACTACGCTGAATCGACTCGATGCCAATGAAAGCATGCAATCCGATAATTAACCCCGCTTTTCATGAATTGTTCTTTAGTTATCTAGCATTAACGTGTGTGTTCTTTGTTGTGCAGGTTTCCCCGCAGCTTACGCCGCTTACGCGGCAGGACGTAGCTATTCGGGCTATCCTAGCTTCGGGCTGCCCTACCCAGCAGGTAATCCTCTGGCGAGCTTGCACCACCAACTGTCCGGCAATCACTACCACCACCTGGCAACACTCCTGCCTTACCACCCGCTCGAGCTCAGCGGGGTTTACAATGTACACGCCATGCATCTGTGAACTCGCGCCGGCGACAATGCATTCCACTAACCTCTAACGAATACAAACGATCGGCACTGTTTTGCTTCAGAACTGACATGCTCCTCATTTAAACTAACGACACATACGCTAATTTTCCTAATCCGCTGTGGTGACAATGTCCTAACTTCCATTTCGACTAGCTCGCCTCGGTGAAAGTTCGTGTGAACTCTCACTAACAACTTTACTAACAAGTTAACACCCCTAACAATGACTGAACCATCTAGATAAATGCCACGCCGCGGCCGTCAATTACAAATCGTCCACGTTTCGTGAAATGCTATTTATTGTTTATCTTCAGAATTTTGTCGCGAAAATCCGGCCAATTGCGAGCGCCTTGCTACTTGTTTGCAGACAATTCGCCCTAACGATTTTCAAATGCTACGCGTCGGGCGAGCAAACAGTGGTGCAAACACAGTGCTTGCCGTAGCTCTCCCACGCTTCCCGCCCGCGCTAAATTCGAGATAAAAAACGTCCGCCGCTCATTAACAGCAAAAGCTCTCAAAAGAGATTTAAATATTCAAACAAAAGTACCGAAAAACTGACGTTCTTTTTGTGGTGACTTCTATGTGAATAACAGAGCGGACGAAAAAGAACTTGCCCTTATTAAAATAACTCAGACGCTCTAGTCTAGATCCTGTAAAGTTATTTTCATGCAGTTCAATTTATTGTTCGGGTTTAGCTCGAAACTTGCTGCTAAAGTGACGTTGGATAGATAATAATAAGAAAGGTAGGCTCGATGAGGCGAGAGACGCAAGCTCCCTCAGGCCGGTGGAGGGGAGCAGCTGTACAAATACTCTTCTCGTTATTTGTCCACACTCAGTGTTTGAGCCGCCTCCCTCCACCGTAATTACGCCACTAAGCTTTGGCTTTCTACTTTTTCTCGGCAAGAAAAAGCAGGCTGAAAGAATTTTTCAGTTGAACGGAATCTAGAAAAGTAAACGCCAGATATTGAAAATTCTAATTAAGAGCACGAAAATTGCGGCACGGCCCGTTAGGTGAGCGAGCGATTGATGCTATCGACTCAATGTTGGACACCATTGATATTATATCAGTACAAAATTGTTCCGCGTTAATTACTTACCGGTGATTTACGGCACGCAAGATTCACGTTTTCAGTTATCTTTTCATAAAAAAAAACTCATCGTATGTGGGCATTCGTTCTATTGTAAATACCTACACATAATTGAACATTGGAGCGGCCCAATAATTACACAGGTGTCCGTACGAGCTGTTTAAATTAATGGCGTTATCGAACGCGACTGGACACGAGCACGACTAAATAATCCACCCTCGAGAAGAAAATTTAAAATGCCACTGCGGGATTTTGCTTTTCAGCTTTAATCCTGTTAGTAGCTAGTAGTTATACTTAGGTAAAAATATTTTTAACAAACATTTCCAGTTTATAAATAAACTAAGCATCGTTTTCATTTAGACGGATGACTAACAATGGAGGCTTTATAAGAGCATGACGTGGCTGATGAGCTTTGATTAGATTTGTCTAATGGGTATAATGCAACAAAGCGGGTCGACCACAATTAATGTACGTTCATTTCATCCATTAGCATTCCTCAGCCGTTGCCGACATCGGATTATGGGTAGCGTCATACTCGTATATATTGCCAATATTTAGTCTGCCATAAATTGTGGAGTCGTAGATATATGGATATTACGAAATGGTCAATTAAATTTTAGCATCTGAATGTTCGGACGCAATGCAGGTATTCTTAATTCAATTCGAAGTGAATGAAAAGTGTGCGGGTGCTTTGATACACCAGATGCAGGACAGTGCTGAGTCACAAAACTGTGATCTACAATTTCGTCGCTGTCTTAAAAAACTACTGCACGTACTCTCATTCACGAGGATGTCTGTTTTCGAACATCGTCGTAAAACACTTTGTAATTTTCGAATGGGTAGGATTTTTTCAAAAAAGTATTCCCTTGTAAGGGCTTTAAAGTACATATGTATACCTAATAAAAATGTTGCTTAAAATTCATACGCGCTCGTTACATACCCTCAGAAAGATAAGGCCGCTTGGGCATAGTTTACACATAGTTCGCGATACGACAGCGAATAACTTAGTGAAAATTTTTCATCCCCTACTACGGTTTAATAAACGAGAAACATTCGAGAAAATTATAATATTAAATCGTCAATATAGAAAATTCGATCTCAAGACCGTGATGGCTATGATGATCAAGGCATTAATGGTTACAAGCTTGAAACAACTGAGCTCTCCTGATTTGCATATTTATTGAAAATCGCAGTCGGTATTAAATTTTAGTAGGGACCTACTCCTAGCAATAGTCTTTTAAAATTAGATTATGTAGAAATTTGTCTTCTTCTAAATAATTCTAGGTAATTTATAAAAAATAGCGGCAAATAGTTTAGTGTTATTCGTAGAGCCAATAACTATATTTAATCTATCTTCTATTTAGCGTGCTGTAGTGTTGCTAGAGTTTGGATTTTTATAGGATTTAGGAAAGCCGGACACGACACGTGACATGTAATAAATAGCACAATCAGTGAAACAATAAAATTTATAAATATGCTTTACAGAAGTTCAAGTGTTCATGTATAAGTGTATACTCTTATAATTCATCATGTCATTAATCCGACGCAGACAAATAGTAAGGGACTCTTGGTATCCCAGTGCATGCATATGATATGATTTCTGAACCCGCCTCGTATATAACAATAAAATTATTATAACGTGTAATTTATCCCTGTCTCCGTGTTGACCATACATTATCCTGACGAGTACCTACAATAACAGCTACGTACTCACACAATTAATAAAACTTTCACGGTTGTCAACAAGAGTGACGCGTTCATTGGACGGTAAACCGTAATAACATTACTTATTTATTCATAGCCACGGGAGTGAATAATACAGTATTTTATTGAATTTTTATAGTTTCAAAACAATGAATAATTGAAGAGGTGTCTAAGTGGTTTTATGATGGGCTTAGACTGGTCTGGTGTCGTGTTCAGCTTAGTAGAACTTTATTAAATCTAAGAGTAGGAGATAATCTACTAAATATGAATGAATAGGTAATAAAGTAGTCATATTCATTTGGAATTACTAAGTTTAGAGGATGAATACTAACCAAGACATTTAGATATTAATTTGCGTAGCCTATCATTAGCATATTAGTTTAGAATATATGTTTGGTTATTTTAAACTATCTATCGAAAAATAAACGATACATCGAGCTTGAAAATGTTATTTTAGTATTTTATTGTATATTTTCTGTAATCGTATTGTAATTAATATATTCGGTTCAATTTTAAAATTATTATAATTTTTCAATTTGAAATATTTACACTGCTTTAATAATAATGTTGAAATAATATTTAAATTATTGCTGTTGTTGTATTATATTTTTGGATGCAACTATTTTACGCTATCTTCTTCGTGTTATTGTTAATTATAAAGCGGTTACGTATTATTCAAAAACAATTAAAAATTGACATAAGGTTTGGACGCCTTAAGTTCGATCTAAGAAATCGCCAGCAATAAATTATTGCTTCATCACCAGACCTCGCAAATTACGTTCAAAATTAAGATTTAAATCGAATATTGATTGCTGTCTAAACAATAAGTTATTTATCATGTTCGCTGAGTGCGCGACCGTCCTAATCGCCATCCTCTAAACTAGTCATACTTAAAAATAAGCTAATAATAAAAATAATAATTATTATATCGCGTTGTAACTATAAGGATATTTAATGTGTGGACATTTGAACAATTTTATTTGATATCTCCATCAAAACAGCGAACGCCTAGTGAACTGGTATTAGTAATCATATATTATCAGTTCAGGCGGATATGTGTTTCCCTCTAACTGCGTATTGCGTGTCTAGTCATACTAATGTCGAATGAATTATTCAGTAAATAACACCATGTTCTTGATACTGTTTTGATGATCGAATCAATAGTTAGATGTGGCACGTAATGACCCCACTCCCTGCATCGTGCCGGTGCGTGATACACAGAGGGTCTCTATCTAAAACAAAACATTCATAAAATGCCAGTCTATCATTTCGTGCGTGCAAACAAATTTAAATAGCCCCGAAAACAGTAAACAGGAAACTATCAATTCTAAGTTTCCCCATAAAGATTCGTTGAGTGGAGTAGCTCTGGGTGCTATCCTCCTACACACAATCCCTCCGCGCAATCAATTTCTTTCTAACTTTTGTTTTTCCTTCATGTTAATTTTTAAATTAGATTCAGAGTTCCGCGTTACGATTTTCTGTTCAAGTGCAGTGTTTATTTTTTAAAGCGCAGTTAGGTTGGTGGTACCTTCGGTAGACTCCCTAGCTGGCTTTGTAGCTTTTTTTTATTTTGTTGCCGCAGGTGTAGTGGGAGTTTTACCGGCGGAAAGTCGGATGTTGGTCGGTGCGGAGTACGTAGGCCCGGGTTGCTAGGACAGGGCTCGTAGACAGCGCGCCACCCGTCCCGCCCCCGCCCCCGCCCCGCTACACGCAAGCGCACGCGCCGCTAAACCACTCTCTCCCGGAACACCCGTTAACGGCTCCCGGAATCTCTTACGAAAATAAATAAATCTTTTCTCCAGCGAATAACTGTTTGGTATTTCGCCCTACGTTTTCCCTCTCGAATCTAACAAGGAATGCAATGTCGCAAAGCTAAGTCTCATTTACATTAAAATAAAGCCCGAATTCGCAGATGCGTGCCACAAAATCGCCCGACTAGGTTCGCCCATATAGCTCGAAAACAAATTTCTTGAATGTAATCAATTTCAATATTGAATCAGATTAAATTGCGGTATCCCTCAGGAAGAAATGCCAAAAATCTATATGATAACTTCGTAATCTATATATAAGTATTACTGCACTTTTCATAATTATTGTTATTGTAATCCGTGTGTCAAGTTTATAGTTAAGTCAACTTTATATATATAAGATTATAGTAGGTATTGTTCTTATCGCTGTTTTGACATATCGTCTTATATCATTATTCGTAAGTTTTATGATATTGTGAAGCCGCTATATTTTAAAATAAAGGAAATTGCCGTTATATAAGCAAAACGTTTATCGTTTATTGTCCGACTGATCGTTCATAAATGAAGGTCAATCATGCCCGATTTATTAACCATATCGATTGCTACCGAAATAAACTGGAAGAGATAGTATGTTTGCGTGAAGTTGGCTAGCGTGCAGGGAAGTTTGATCGTTTCTTGAACCGAATTTGGCTCGTACGAACCATCGCGTTTCAAATATTTACCCATATCTTAATGTTAAATTTTTCTGACTCATTCATATACGGCACAGCGAGGTCGTGGCGCGCGCCCACGCAGCAGTTCGGATAAATAGAGTAGGGTACAGATCTATAAGTCGGGTCCATACAAACGGCATACATTTTACTTACAATCTTGGGTAAATACCCATCTTTTCTTATTAGAGTATTATAGCCAGATTCATTTGTGGTGGCTGTTCCTGCTAGAACGCGTGGCCGCACGCCGCGTCTCGCTCTACCTACATTCCACGCATTCAACATGCTCGCCTTCAGAATGCAGCCGCGGCCGACACACCCACAAATGCAAATTGTTGTTGCATAGTTTGATCTTGAAAAACTATTGTTTGCTCCCCTAGTGCAAAACAGAAACAAATAATACAAAATTCCTTTAGAGTGTTACTAGCCGTCGTTGGTCGTTTTGAACGCTAATAATTAGCTGGCGAGGCGGCGAATGGCCGCGTGTCGCAAACGGTGCCAACTCCATTTGTAATTTAAGATATTTGATCATTAATTGTATTAGAAAAAGTTCCGTTTAGTGCTAGTTCAGAGCGGGGTTTGCACAAACATTTATTTAGATACCCTTCCAATGTAAATAATCTTACTACGTAGTCTAGCGTACCTTAGTTCAGTGGTCCGCGCTGAATTTGTGTGACGTGCGCTGTGTTTTGGATGGGTCAGAAATATTTATTTCTCTCTTTAGAATGTTTTTAATGGATGCCTATCCCCATGTATTTTGGTTATCAATGCGCTAGCGAGCTCCATCGTCCGTTATCAGCAATATTTAACGTACAATTTCATAAAATCAGGATTCTGTCTGTGAGTCCATAATGGTCACTATTAGCATACTAATCTCTTCTAGTTAGATTCGTATTGAGCGCCCGAATCCTGCGCCAATATGTCTGGTCAAACACGCTGTAAGTCCTTCCTCCCCGGGCCACTTTGATTGCATCAGCTGCAGTAAACCAACAACTACCTATTAACAGAGCCAATTTCGAGCTAATTCAGCTGGGGAAAAGGGATTTACATTAGATTCTATGCCACACTATACGTGTGTTGTGACAATGAAGAAAACAACTGACCCGAATGGAGAGTGCAGTCCACAACAGCAATAGGGCGAGTAATTTTGAACATTATAAACGTTGAATCGTTATACTTTTGTATTAGAAATAGAGTAGGTGATTATAAATTTTGTGAAAAAAGTAAAATCTAAAGTGTGGTAGAGATAGATTTTTCTGACTAACGAAGTAACTAGAACAGCATAGAAAAATATTGATAGTCAATAGAATAGATTAAGAGTTAGAAACAAAGTGTCCGAGTAAGCTGAGTTCGTAGAATATTTCTGACCAACTTATGGAATTTTATATAGCGGAATATTGAATAGAATCTAGCCTAGTTTAAACGGTTGCGGGCGATTTTATTATTGTAACATTAGTGGAGCTTAAACTAGCGCCAATATTTATGGTATGTGTGTAAAACATTGTAAAAGCTGGAGTTCAGAGTTTTCTTACATTAGGTAGTGAGAGCTAATAGTCTAGTTAGGCAAATTGGTGGTAAAAAATTGTGATTGGTGGTGCAAACTTTTAGAGTACATATTTGTTTTACTGTTGTTTAGTTTTAAGATTTTTTAACTAGAATAGAATTGTATCTTAATGAACTTTTGCCTTAGGCAGATTATTGGACAAAATTGCAGTAGTATCAAAAAGTTTTAACAAGTGTATTCTATTAAAAAAATATATAGTATAGAAAAACTTTTCTTAATAGAATAGAAACAATGTAATTTACAATTTGGTAGTGCAGGTGTAGATGTAACGGAGGTATTCCGCAAGTAATTTTAATCTGATTTCATGGGTAGATCCTTTACAATTTTAGTGTAGTTACTTTTAACTTTTACATCTCTGTGTTCAATTCGATTTCAAGTTCCTTATGCTTCTTTAAATGTCGCTTTACATGTGTATCTTTTTGATTTCTATGACTGAACCACGTCTTTCTTTCTTGCGATGGCATTGTGTGTATCAAATCAGCGATCAACAATAAAGGCAAATCTAGAGCTTTATAGATTTAAGGAGAAGGCGAGCTTCTTTAAATTTTAAATCAGAATGTAGGGCGTGCGTGCCCGACCAGAAACCAACATAGAAAATCGATTAATTTGCATTGGAGATAAGTCCCAACGGTTAAGCGCTCGAAAATCCGCAAGAGCGTATCATATGTGCGTATAGTTATTGATGATTCCTATTAAATATACGTTACCGTAGGATGCATGAGTGTTTTCCCGGTGAGCGCTCAAATAAAATATTTCAATCGTGCGGGCGGGAAATGAAGTATTAGTGTCTTGAAGGTGAATGATACGATCCTACTTTAGATGCGAGATACGGGTGTGGTTTGAATCAAATATATTTAATAGCTCGATCCCTTCTCTCACCCAAATAGATATTAAATGGATAGTGGGTTTTTCCTTTGCACTTCAGGTACCTTTAATTTATATACAATTAATGTGTTACGGACAAGATTAAATACTACTTAATACTATAGTAATTTAGTCCAATATTTGTTTCGCATTTAACATCAAAAACTCTTACAAATAAACAAGACAAAAACTTATGCTTACTACCAAATAACAGTCGAACTGGATGTTGGCTCTATTGGTTCAAACTTTTTCGTTCTTACATTAACATAGGTATGAGTTTCATAAGTAAACTAATAAAATTCTTACCTTTTCGTACTTAACATAGCGAGGGTTGATTTTCAAGGAGTTTCAACAATGTTACATATAAAAAGCCCCGCGTGCGCTGGATTCCAAGGACGGCTCTGAGGAGAGAGTACGTACGCTCTGTGAATATTTCCTTCGACCGTCATCCCACTTCTGAAGAAGAATTATTAAGTTTCCCCGAACTTCGCAATTATGAAAGTTCGAATAGCTCTCGCAAGACGGCCTCTGAATTTATAGATGAATGTGTGATCCCCTTACCGTACCTGGAGGGTAGTATTATTAAGAACCAAGACATTTTCAAATGAATAACGAGCAAATACGAACATAAAATAGTGCCGTCGGGAGACTTTTGCCTGAGAGATTCGAATATCATTTAGGACAGCAGTCGCTTCTCATGGAAAAGTTTCTTGTTAGTCTTCATTGTAGAAGTTAGTACAAAGTTACTAGACACAAACAGACAAAACACAAACAGCACACGAAATTAACATACTACGAGTATTAATTACTTCCACTTTCTGCGTCTTCTGGCTCCTTAGGTGGATTCAAAGCGTCAAGAAACTTAAATTATTACACCCACAAATTACTGTTAGGTAAGTTAACATGGTCGCGTCGGGATCGGCTCGGCCGTCCGACGCACGCAGATAAACTCGTGGCCAGTCACCAGTTCATCTGTAAACTAGATTGTTTATGTCATAAATTATCCGAGATCAGAAACACACTTTGCCCAACTTAGTTTAGGCTGTTTGTGACTTTGTTCCCCATGAGCCGTATCAAACAGTGATAACTGACAGATAATAATCTTTATTTTCTTGTAACAAAGGTAAAATCTGCGTCGTAAATTATTTTTGGGGTTTTTTTTTGTATTATTTTACATTTTAAGGCAATTTAATAATTTTCATTTACAAAGCAATAAACCTTAGCACTGAGTGTAACGAGTGGCTGGCGCCTGCCAGTACCTAATGGGAAAAGAATGGTCTTATACCGATCGACATACTAACGATTCTGCGAGTCGTGTCCGCAGTCGAACTCTTATTTATTACCCAGCGACCTCCAAGAAATGTTATTAAAATATGTCAGCATTTTAGCGCGTCTGAGCGAGCGCAGGCGCAAAGGGCGCGGGCAGGATGGGCCGCGCGCGATCTATCATTCATACTCCATTACTTATATTGTACTTTTTTTGCCAAGTCACTCGTAGGCCGGTAATCACCTGGCACGACCGCGTCCGTGGACCTCCATTTTTCACGTCAAATAACACGCGCATCTGACAAAAATAAAATTTGTCTCACAAGCCAATGGGTAATGATGACACTATGAACAGGCGAAAAATACGGGAAAGCACTTATTTTCCTCAAGTTTTGATAAATTGAGGGTTTAAGGATGAGCAAAGGTAGGTTTATTTATAATTAAATCCGAGATTTAAAGCAGTAGTAGTTGCTAGATAGGGTATTGGCAAGTGTCGCACGCACTCTGCCGGCCACGTTGCGACTCGCAAGACGTTGCGACGTGCGGCGTATGCTAATGTCCCTCCCTATTCAATAAGCAGACCGCCGCGTGCCACCGAGAACTCACGTCGGATAATTTACTGGATATTTTGTAAAAGTTTTTTCGCCTTCTGTGATTTATACCCGCGAAACTTCCAGCTCTCTTTTTCATTTGAATGCACGTGACATACGTGATATTTTTTGTTCATACATAATCTTGGGCCGAGTCTTCGTCGTCCTCATTCGTCAGCACGGCATCTGTCTTCAACGGCTAAATTATTCATGCATTTACGCGCTTCAACTTTATCCGAGCTGGAAAACTTTAATATTGAGTTGGGATTACATCGATAGTCACTTTACCGTTCAATATGCTAAATTGTGAAAAGATGAGGTGTTGCGAACGTGTCGGTCGGAGTTATAAAAAAAATCGCTTAATTCGATGGTTCAGTCATGGATGTGTGATGTTGATAACGCGATATGTGTGCGTGGCCCGAATGCGAACCGTGTGTATGTTGCAGTTGACCTGACCAACGGCCAACTCACTCCGAACAACAACACACCACTGCTCGCGCAAGCGCTCTCAGGTGAGGCCGCCTTCTGTGTCGTGTCTCCTGCACTACTCTACATAACTCACATTATCTTCACATTCCCTCGACTCTATCAAGATTCCTCTCACTGTACACACACCACATCGAATTTGCGACGTCGTATTTAGTTTGCAATATGCACACTTGTCTGTGTTTGAGTGTTTTTTGGCTTTAAATATTTTTCAATTGGTGTTTTTGATTTGAAATTTACTTGCCTATATTAATTCTGAAATTCAATAGGTCGTTAAGATGAGGAGCTGTTGGATACGAAGAAAAAAAATGATGGTTTTAACCGTGTATTCTGTTGCAGTGTTGTAAATGCCAAGATCTGTTAATAAAAATATATACAAAATACATTGACCATGTTTGTAAGAACATGGTCAATGTATTTTGAAGTTTCCTATGCTTGTTCATTAAACTTGAAAAAAAATAGGTAATTCTAGGTTGTTGAAATTGATCCCGAAAACTAAAAGTACAGGGTGTGTTAAGACTGCTCCTAAAAACTTAAAGGAACGCTTAAAAAGTGTTAAAATGAAAACTACTGTTTATGGACTATTCTTTGCCGAAAACATTTCAAATCTCGATTTTTTTAAAGAAAGTTAACCTTTATTCAAAGACATAACCTATTTTATAACTTCCAGTATATTCTGTTAAAAGTATGATATTTTGGAAAGCAGTCATAGATTGAACATCCTTGACCACCTCTGTGGCGCAATTGGCAAAGGCCCGTCCGAAACGCAGAAGGTTGCGGGTTTGACTTCGGCCGCGGGATAAATGTTCGTATTATCTGCAAATATTTGTCTCGGATCTCAGTGTTTTCTATATATAATATGTACGTAATAACAAAATGTAAATAAGTAGTATATCAGTCATATATTTCCCATAACACAAGCTCTTCTTACATTGCAGATGATGCTGTGTGAAAATGTTACTATATATTTTATTTTTATTTATTTTATCCTTCACAACAAAGTGATTATGTTTTCACGCAGGGCCTTAACCTGTATCTTCAGTTTTCGGGATTAGCGTTACATCTAGAACACTCCTTTATTCACCTTTACCAGTCAACTAATTCATTGTTCCGGGGTCCACAGTGATGAACAACTACCAAGCCGCCGCCGCCGGCTTTGGGCCTCCCGCATCGCCTCATGGTGCTGGCGGCCGTGCTGGATTCCCCTCTGCCAGCTCACCAGGCCCGGCACTCGATGTGTATGGATCAGCAGCGGATAGCGTCGGATACGTGCAGGCTGCTAGCCCGCAGCCGTCTGGATTCCCTGCAATTGCCGTGAGCCGCGCGCCTCTCAATTACACCCCGGTGGGTATCACAAAGATCTTGAGTTGAATTTCCAGCTACCGTAGTTCCAAAGACTTGTTTCAGGTGAGGTCATAGAACCTCGCTTTACTAGTTATGGGCAGGCGTGGTATGTATTGGCGATTCAGGAAGTTGCGAGCTTATCTTCTGAGTCATTATCCAGGTATTATTATAGATATACCTCATAGTTTTGCTTGCATGTTTATGGCAGCGAGTCTATGGCCCTACTTCCTAAAGCTGGCTAAGTCTAGCATGACGTATAGAATCAGCAACGAACAGCATTGGTTTAAGCTCGTCAATTACCCTGACGAGTACAAATGTCAGGGTGTTTCTGGTCGCAATTCACTTTAATTTCAGGTCGCGCGACTAACTCCTATCCGCCTGACTGTGCATATGCGCGTGCACATATGCACAGTCAGGCGACCGCAGTTTACGCAGCAGTGAAAGTAAAGGATATGCCTTTTTGTGACGCAATATCACAGCATTACACTAGTCATAGTATTATCTACACATTCACCTTTAAAAATACCGTTTTCTGTTGTCCTCTTGATCGATTTTAAAGCTTAATTAGAAGGAAATAAATTAAAATTGTATTACGTCTTCTCTGCATGTTTTGATAAACAAGAGGAAAACCTTGTTAAAAAAGTAAATAGACAAAACTAGGTTAACATCATTCACCAAGAAAAATATCATAGTGTCTTAAGCGGAAATGAATAAATTTAACTTATAATTTATGATGAATTGAATGAAGTATCAATATATTTTTCATGCATAACTTTTTTCATTAATAACATCATACTGAAATTAAAACGTCTAAATGAAAGTAGTTATTAAAATGTATTGTAGCAGCATTCAAGCTAGTGTTTTGGTTATGTTCTCGTTTGATTCTCGTTTAAATTTTCTAGTGCATAATTTTTAATTTTCTCGTCGCTCGGATAAAATCGTAAATTTAGCGAGTTGGCCGGAGTAAAAATTTCATTAGCAGTTAGTCACAAGAGGATATGATAGTAAGTGCAAAATCCTCCTGTCGGTATCGCGTTGTTGTCGCGCGTAAAGCGCGCGCAAAGTGCGCGGTGCGACGCCGACCCAGACGCAATTAGACGCCGTCGACACTAAAATTTTAGCGAGACGGTCCAATCTCATTACAGAACCGATCTTCCTTGTCGCTCTTAAAGCATAATCACCATAAGTTAGCGAGCGAGTGAAGCATGAGAGATGCGATTATAAAGTGTTCCGAAATATGAGCACGACGAGCAGGCGGCGGCAATCTACGCGGTGCAGTGCCGCGGGTAATGGCTTTTTAAAACTGCGACCGCGCTCCATAACTGCTTCCCTGAGATGCCATCAGTCTTCATTGCTTGTCGGCGCCCGCCAGCGCCGCCACAGACCTCAACATCTTAACTCCTCACGTCGTACTATCTCAAAAACATTTTTCAAATGCCCCAACAGAACGTTTAATTTTTACAGCAGTACCCGTGGAGTTAAAATGTAGGTACGCTTGCGTTAAGAGATAATACTATCAGTATAGATGACGTGTATCGTCTCGAGTATCTGGAGTCTGTAGATCACTTGTCATTGTTAACATCTATTATAAATAGGAGCTTTGCCTCTTGAGGCGTCGGGGCTCGGTGCAATCGGAGCGATTGCTGCCCGGAGCTTAGTTCAAGTCGATCGCATTCAACTCCATAAGCCACCCTTCCGTTCCAGGCGCGTCATATATCAAATAGGATATTAACTCAATCGTTCGTAATCGCCGGGGCAAAACAAATATGTCGCTAATGAGAGAATGAACCGTGCGTGCGTCGGCCGGCCGCTGGATCGGCGCATGTGGTTCCCGGGTGTAAAACGGTCTTATTAGGTAACGGGAATACCCCCACGGGCAATAACCGTAAATCAAGGAGAACAAGCGGTGTAATTACCGCTGCCGAGCGGTCGCGCGTTGCTCTAACTCATCCTCTCGCTGTTTTTATTTTGTTGGCCACCGAGCCCACAACCGCTCTATCGACTGCGAACCAAACTTACTACCTTTAAATCTGCCCCCAGAGAGGTTAATGTTCCGCTGAACGCTTTATACGTCCATTCAATTATAGTCGAAAATCGATGCTCTCCAATTTAAAGGACACACATTGTCCTTTTGTCACTGGTATATTTGACTCTAACCAGTTTCTTTATCTCTGTTTCAGGGCCCCCTGATTCCTGCGGCTTTCACCAACGGCTATCATTGAAAGTGCTATAGCACAAATATTTTACGTGAGTATTAAATTTGTATATGCTTTTAAGGAATACTCTATTAAAACATCGTTATGGAGAATAAAAATGTATATTTTTGGCGTGTGTATTTGTTGCATCTGTTGAAATGAATTGCCAGCTATTATCATAGCAAAACGTTTTATAAACGATCCCATTAAGACAAACAACCCAACAAATTACAATGTGCTGCATATTTCATCATCAATTCTTTCTTGGAGCTGCATCATGCAATTGCCTGCTTATATATTCATTTGTCATAATTGAAAACGATTAGGTGGCTATTTATAAATCGTTCCCCTTCGATCAATAAGTAATTGAAGTGGAACTTGGTCTTCCAAGCGTTGTTTGTGAGTTAATGAAACGATATAGTTTGTTGTGTCGATTTATATTACAGTACGGAAATATGAAACATGTTCATAATAGACGATATTACTGTATTTTTTTACAGTAATTCATTCGTTCTAACATACTTTCTCAAGATACAGTTGCATCGCCCTAACAGAGCTACTAATTTAAATGTATAAGTTTATGATCTATATAAAAAAAAATTGAAATCATTGGGCCTTATGATCTATATACAAAATGTATATGAAAACATTGGGTCAACATCAAATATAATTATGTTAAAAAAATCATTCAAAAGCTCTTAAGCTGTTAAAAATCGTAGAACATGGTTGATTTGGTTGGATCACCCTCGAAATATCGGACAATATCTCTAGAATCACCGTGACTCATGATTCTTATTCTCTTAAAAATAAGAAACAATAATATGGGGGAAACAAGACCTGCACTGACGTGCCACATTGGGATGCAATATCCTCCTAATCGCCTCCTTGAGGGTGTTTATGTAGGAGATAATGGTTTGGTGAGCTCTTTCAGTCACGCTCTCGACCTGGCATCGCTTGTTGCAGTGGTTGCACTACCATTACCACGTGGTTTAATGATGGTGGCGTTTTGTGCAGGTGGCGAGCGGTGGGGCCTGCGCAGGCGGCTCGCCGCGCCGCTGGACCGTCCGGACCACGCGCGGACACGACCACCGCGGCCCACAACATCCCAATCCCCCCTCTCACTCTCCCCACACCTCCCCCTCCCCCCTTCAATCACCCAGTCTATTGTAAATAACTATAACATTTTTGTCGTGTGAACGAGATAGTCAAATACAACAAGTATTTTTTCAAATTTTTCTCGCTTTCAACTGTACCGTAGATGTGTTGTCAATAAAGTTTAAACATTTCATAATAATTATAATATGCATCTAGATGATTTTACTGCAGGGAGGTATATCTTAAATATTTTATAATTCATAGTTAAATAACAGTTTAAATTAAGGTGTAATCGGTCCACGTTCGGGACTTTTAATTCTGTAGATAAAGTAATGTATCTGTTTTCGTACGTACCCATTGTCAGACGCGTTTCGCATGTTAACGGTTTTAGTAGTTGAAGCTTCTACGATCATTTTGTAATCCGGAATAGTGGATCGTTGTAAGTGTATCGTGTTTGCGCGTGCGTGTGCCTGCGTGCGCACGCGTCCGTGTCCGTGCGCGGTGCGGTGCGGCAGAGCGGTGCGCGCGCGGCGGCACGGTGTGACGTCACTCGCGCCTCGGCGTCGATGCTCGCCCGCAAGAGTCGCGCGCGATCGCTCCGCCGCACCTCTTCGCTCGTCCACTGATACATATTTTATTCTATCTATTTTTAATATTAACGTAATTACTACTTATGATATGCATATTTTACCTATGAATGTAATAATTTTTGCCTAATTCGAATTGTATAAAATTAACCATTCAACGGCTGTTTCGTTTCAGTAGCGATCAAGTTTTTCGATTACTTCCGTATAATATAATAAGTTTTGCGTATATATATATATACATTTCTTATAATAATTATTATGTATTATGATATAACTTTTTATCCTAAGGATAATACGATCGTATTTACAATTCATAAGAACGTTTGGGAAGTTAAGTCGTATTACATTTCAGAATATCTCTCATCGCGTAAGATAATAATTCGTTTCTATCTTGTACCTTTGACGTAGGTAATGTAATAATTATAATAAAATAATAACAACTTTGTGCATTACGTAAAAAATATTTCATTGTTTCTTACGATTATATTTAACCGTAAATTTAAGGCCACTGTTGAGAAAATCACACGACTCCACTAAATACTCGGAGTCGCACCGTAATTAGTTATAAAATTTGAGTCAGCTATGACCAGTAAACTTTTCGTACAGATTGTTTGATTGATAAATTGACACGTCACAAAATTCAATAAAATAAAAGCAGGGATAAGTACTAAAAAATAACAGCCAAAGGCACAGGTTTGAGGTAATAGAATAAAATATTATGAAGTCAATTCATTAATCATATTCGTTAGGTACTGAAAACAATTTTAATGACCACTGTCTAGTTTGCAGCAAAATTTAAGCGGTAAAGCGCGTGAGGCTACTGTAGCTCCGTGCTACGGTGCTACGCGGCTACGCGCGCGCGTAGAGGACGCTACGAGTATGTCAGCGTCCTCACGTAAGCCGCTCCCTTCACACGCACTCGGTTACATTCATACATTATTTAATAATATACTTATGACTTACATCAATTAAACATTAATAATACTATAAAATTAGGTATAAAATTTTAGGTAATAATAATAAACAATCTTTTAAAAGCTATTATTATTATTATAAATACGTTATTACGAAAAAAAATGTTTCCTGTTACAAAAAAAAAATATTGAAAAAGATACGAAGTAAATCATTATTCTTTTTGAACGTAATTTATTACTTATGAGTGTAGTTAATTAAATACATAAAGGGATGTAAGGATCGCGCTCGCCGGCAAGCGGCGCATCAAAATCGTGTTTTGTTTTATTCGTTCGTAAAGGTTCGCTGAGATGACGTCACGCGGAAACACTCCCGCAGCGCAGGAGTCGCGTTTGTTTGTTAAAACGTTAGCTAGGAAATTGATAATGAAATCGAATGGCGTGAGTCTGTAGGACGGTCGGAATATCATACCTTACAATTTAACGTATTCGTTTTATAATTACGGTGTTGTAGGTATTTAAGACATTTTTTCTTAGATTTAATGATGACTATGAGATGTTGTACCGTCTGGCCCGGGCCGGATCGCCGCGTCTTTCCACCGCCGGCCGTCTCATTCACTCTCCTCACTATTTTCGTACTGACCTTTTGAAAGTAGAAGATGCGCACACGACCGCTTTTTCCGTGACTCGGGCGCAGATATTCGGTAGTGAGTGATGTCCGCGTCGCCGCGTTCGTGAGAAGCCATCGGTTCACCGCGATTGCATCGTGACGATACAAAATGACAATTTGTATATAAATAGTTAGCCGCATGTGTAAAAAGACGTTTAGTTAGACGCCTCATCTTGGCATAGATTGCGTCGACACCGTGGGCCTGCACTATCAAATTGCCGATGAAATTGTCTCATTCTTGACGAGCCATTAAAATAACACCAAAACCAATGCCATATTTGAAATCTTTGGCTATAAATCTTTGGCTATAAGAGGCAGAACGGCCTTGCAGGTTGTCAATAGGTTGATACCATCTGGTCGATATTAGATTAATTTAAGCCGCATCAGATTAGACAGACAATTAGTTTTGTTGTTATGCTTATGTTAATACGGTTTGTGAGTTTCTTTAGTCACCTTTAGAGCGATCACGGGCCATATGATTGGTTGCAAATTTTCCGTTTCGATCTGTTGAAATTATTCTCATGGAAGTTCTGTTTAAATGTAGTTATGTGATAATAAGTAAGTTTGTTTAATTGGTAGATAAAATGTCAATTACTTGTTATGAGAAAAGGCAACGTATTAATATGGCCCGTCTGTTCGGAGCTGGGCCTCTCGCAAAGTTACGTGGTGTCCGCGTGATGAGACTAATAGTGTTTTTATACTGACGTTACTAAAAGCGTCCTGACAGAGAACAAGTGATCGGGAATAAAGCCTAATTACCTGTGGTTCGTTTGTACGCAACGCTTTATTTACTTGTAACTAAGCGTATTCATACAAATTCATGTCTGACTTGAGTGTCGCTGCAATGTCACTTTCGTTAACGTTATCTGTGTAAAGACACTTTTAGCTTCAAGCGTGCTGACGCCACGGGTACTATGCGCGTGCGCCGCTTTCTCTCGCTTGTTAGTTATATGCGTTAGTTCGGTTACTTCAGTCACCATTTTAGGAATGTGTTCTATATCAGAATAAAGACTACGTACGTATAATAAGCGAGATCTCAAATTTATTTAAAAAAAAAACATTATGTGATCCCATAATTGCGATTGACGTATGTATGATGAAATTAAAAGATAATTTATTATATTTTGTATAACGACATTCTATATTATTTAATTTTTACACTGGATATACTTTATATTCTTAATGATAATAAATTAATTTTAATCTAATAACGTGACAGACTGGTAAAGTTTCGTAGAGTTGCCGTGGCGGCCATAGATCAAGTAGCTTTGCTTATTCGGCAACGGCCAAGTAAATGATTCAAGGACCAAAGGTATACTTATTCGCGTAGAACCGGAAGCGCATTGGCTCCACACGAACCGACCCAGCCGATCGGTCGTATCATCGCAGCATCGAGCGTGTCAAGAGTTTAGCTATGAGAGCCACTGGCGGGCGCAGCCCCGCGGCCCGCTCGAACCGCCCGCGCACTACCTGCGCACTACCTGCGCACTACCCGCGCACTGCCCGCGTACTTCCCGCGCATTACCCGCGCAATACCCGCGCAATGCTCGCTCCCGCTTGGTTTCGTTCTCGCGGCTACTTCTCGATTGCGTGCTTCGCGTGCTGACTGATTTTCTATAGCAATAAAAAATCAATTACCTAAGATTTTACATTAAAATAAATTTGGATTTATATACGTTCGAATTTGGTGTCATGTACATTTAAAATATTAGTGAAGAGGAGATAACGATAGGCAAACGATAAGCGACGTATCCCGTCGCGGCGTCAGCGCAATATTTTCGTCATTTCTTCGTGTATAATATGTTACATGAATCTGTATACAATATGGATATAAATCGTAATGAATGAATAAATAAATTAGTTTTTACGGCATCTCTTTATTAAAATAATGATAATATCAATACGTTTTGTAAAATGCGGTGGGTATGTCTGCCGCCCCGATTTCGTGCACCAATGCACTTTCTTATTGGAATATTACATTATATAACGTACATACTATGAAATATATAATCATACAGCCTCTCGGGGCGTGCGTGTATGGCGATGTATGTATACACATTGTGCAATGTACATATACCTATTATAATACAATGATTTAAGACAAGGTTCACATCGTGCCGTGTGTATGTGGTAATAAATATAATATGGACATTGTTCAAACAATAACCAGTTGTTTTATTTATAAACTCCTACCTTTCCTCCCCTCGACCTTTAGTTTAGACTAGAATTTATTTAATTTTAAGGAAATACGCAAGACGGTATTATTGACTAAGAATACGTCATCAAAGTGTATGATGAAAAGAAGAAAAATTAGGATTAGATTGACCTACAAAAAACTGATTATAATCATAGCTAGAATTGAATTGAATTAGTTTTCAAAAGTTCGATCAAAAGTTGGCAATGGAAATTTTAAATCAACAAAAGCTTAGTTTACAAAAGAAGAAAAGATTTCTGTTAGCTGCCTGCTCAAAAAAGTGGTTTAAATCATCCTTAAAACTTCCAAGCTAATTTAGTGCGTTGACGTGTATACCAACTTTAAATTATGAGCTGGTTCGAATCTAGGTCAAAAGCATCAGCCTCCGTGGCGCATTGGGATGGTGAGACGTTAATGATGTAGCAGCCACATAGGGACAAGACCTAACCCTGCACTAGGCCTGTGTCGTGGGTAGCAGGAACTATGAGTTCCTAGCAAGTTGCCACAAAACCCAGGCATGGAAAAAATATCTACCGAACATGCAAACATTTGGCCCGCTGCGGGAGTCGAACTGACACATCAGGCGTCTGTGTCAATAACTCGCCGGCCGCGACTGCAGCAAATATTTATATGCAAATATTATTAATAATAATAAATTAAGGAACTGAGGTCTTAATAACGGAGGACTAAAAGTAACATATTATGTTAACTTGCACTTTTACAAATATCTCTTGAGTCCTACAACTGGCGGTCTTAGAAACATAAGCTGTTTCTACCAGACAACCATTTCCTTTACTAAAACTAAGGTTGTTTCCAAATACCCTGTCACTAACAGCAATACTGCTCAGTTTGGCTGTCCACCATCACCCGAATTAGTGGAAAAACTATATCGCGAGGGTCAGTTTACATCCTCACTTGACAGTCCTTACTATCCATACGTGTCAATACGTAGCACAGATTTTACCATAGTTTATTCGATTATTATAAAATAAAGTTAGTCAGAATATTTGTTTCTGAGTGGTATCTGGGCACTGGCAATGTATACCATAGAAATAGGATAAGCTCTACTAAGGTTATAGAAATCCTACAATACTATTATAAATACGAAAGTTTGTGAGGATGGATGTTTGTTACTCTTTCATGCAAAAACTACTGAACGGAATTTGATGAAACTTTACAATACATCAGAATAATACATAGGCTACTTTTTATAAGGGTACCACGCGAGCGAAGCCGTGGGCAGAAGCTAGTGTATGATATTGCAATGCTTTGCCTTAAGGCTGTGACACACCAACTGCGGCTTGGCATCTGCGATTGTGTTCTGAACACACGAGCTACAATTTCTACTAATATTGTTCACTCTACAGATTTATTAAGCCTAAAACAGATTGGCTTAAATGAATCCTGTAAGACAAAGAAATAATCTTTTACAAAAAAAACACGCTTACGTCTGTGAATCCATGCTTCATTCAGTCATACTCAAAGCATAAATCGTTGAGGCTAGGTAGCATTTTGCAAGTAGTTAGCATTCCACGTGTCTGGTTGCAAGCCCAGCAAAAATTAACATACATTGTCGTGGATCACACCTCTTGCGTCGAAGCTGACTATCCGCCCACTGTACTACCAGTGCTATAAAGATAAAGCGACCAATACATCGCTTGTACATTATTTATGTAGCACCCAATATGAAATACGAGTAGTACTGCTACTTTAGTAAAGTATGACATCAAATTTCAAGAAAAAAAAACATTATTAAACGGTATTCACCGAATGTAAGAATCACAATGCCAGGATACGTTTTTTCTAAAGGCAATTCCGTTCATTGACTGAGCCTAGTGTCCTTTATATGAGCCACCCGAGCGAGCACTGAAAGTCACCTTTACAAAGCCTGTATCACTTCGAGGCAGTTGTAGGTGTAGGTAAAAAAGAAAATCAGAAAAATGTACTTCAAAGAACGGAAGGTTGATAGAAATTCTAATATGAAATTTAATGCAAGTTTTAGAAGAAAAACTCTGAAATGTGAGGAATGGGATTTTTGCATAGAAAATGAAATCTATTTATTAGATAAAATCAGTTCACAATGCGCAAAGATACTGCGTAACATACACACACAAAAAAAACATACAAATTGATAGCAACTTTTTTGAACAAACAAACACGCTCACAGCTGTCTTCCCCACGGTGGACATCCTCAGATACATACTCAGTGAGTAGATTTTTGATGATACCAAGTAGGGGGTAGTCAGAGGCACGTCCAAATATAAAATTTGGTACATGTCCGGTGTGGCAGGTTGCAAGCCCATCGCCGCTTATTGGAACACTAACTGTTGGCAAATGCCTTCGAATTTTTGGTTCTAGGGCATGCCGGTTTCCTCACGAAGTTTTCCTTCACAGTTTTGAGCTTCCTTTTCTTGAAGTCGGTTGGAAATTAGCAATGTCAGTAAGTAAAAGTTTGGTGCCTGCCTACTCTGATCGTCTAGCTCATTTTGACCGTAGACTTAGGGAATATATTTTTGGTTTACAACCTTATAATTAAGAACCGGACAACGCTGGTACCCAGTTCCGGAAGGCCGTATCCGATGGCCCACATCAGGAAGTCGGTGAATAAAGATAGCTCAAGATCTTGTGTGTCGAAGTCCAGCCGTGAACTTCTACAGGCTAAATGAGAGTTTGCACTTATTTGAAATTAAATATTTTGAAGGCTTAACTATGTAATACGATATGTATAGTATTTTTTTCTACTCGTTCCATAAATATTATAAAGTTCCATTAAGGCTTGTTTAGTTGTGCGCCTCATATTCAAAGTTATTTAAAGTTATATCTGCATGATGACAACCATTATTAATAAAAACACCTGTATCGTGGGTATCAGGAACTACGAGTACCATGGTACAATAACTTTTTTTTTTAGGAGTGAACTTGGTGCGGTCGGTAGAAGGGTTCTTTTATTTATTCTGTACCGTTACCTATAATACGGGGCGCTCTCTACATTACGTGACTCTATTTGCAGAGCAACGGACCTCTTTCTAGCAATTTACCTTCGTGGGGCTAAAATGACCCAATCTGTTAAGGCGTTGTGGATGCCATATACAATTTGTGCTATAACTTTAGTGGGATTCAGCGATGTTGGGAATAGTTTCAATTTACATCTTTATACGGTCCGAAGATGGATATTAAAATGTTTACCGAGCACTATAGCATAATCTGTATGTAATAAGTATGTTTGTAGTTTTCAAAAATTAACTATATTTTTATTTAATTTAATTTCAAGCAGTAGGTACATTAATTAATAAATTACATGCTAATTGCTTTTTTTAAACTAGTACTCCAACAGGACCCACACTAAGTCAGTATCTACTTATTTTCAACTATATACATATTAGTATGGCACTCTTGACAGAGTGGTCGTGGTTTATAAGCAGTGGCTCTAGCAAAGCGTCTCAATACAACTCTAATAAGTTGCTTTGAGAGAGTATTCTATCATTCGAATTGTGTGACGGACTTTTTGAATACAAATGATTTATTAATAACTCCATAGTTAGGTACAAGTCAAAATATAGATCATCATCATCATTTCAATCCGGTATCAACCACTGCTGGTTATAGGCCTTCTTTCGTACTAAACATAGACAATTTCAAGTTACAATGAGTGTCATCAAAGTTTTAGTAGAGCTTCTTGTGAAGAACTCGTCCAGGCAAGTACTATACCTATTTCTGCCGCCAAGCAGTAATGATCGCATTGCTGTGTACCGGTTTAAAGGGTGCCGGTGAAATTATACAAATACAAATGTTTATTTCAGTAACTTAATCTACGTATACATATGTGAGTTTGAGATCCCCTTTTAAGTATGTAGATACCTGTGGTAGGAGATCTCGCTCTTCCAATACAGGCACATATGAATTTTCACATGGTGTTTCAAGCGCCCATAGGTTATTATTTAACTGCTTATGTAGGTATTTATTATTAATATTATATTTTTTTATAGATTTACTTGTACACGGCCGTATTTTCATTCCATTTTATCCTGTCCATCCAAAGGTTGTCTGGATCGCTTTAAGCGCCCATTGTACCTTTTATATTTTTAATTCCTGTGTTTTTGTATTTTGCTTTAGTGTGCAATAAAGAGTCTATCTATCTATCTATCTATCTTATTATAACAGGCTTGTTGTTGTATGCTTGTTTGCCACTTCAGTTGTATAAAAAAAACATACGATCCGATGCTGTTGAAAACTCATAAAAATTGCGCGACTGACGCCGCAGACGATTTTATCAATTGCATTCATGATCTACGCATTCAATAACGTAATCCGATTTCGCGGATCGCATTGTCGGTGCGCCTGCCTATAAATTAACAAGCTTTTGCTTTTGCTGTCAGGCATGCGGAACTCTAAAACGGCCTTCAATTTAAAATAGAGTGGATGTAATGGAATTATACTGGATTTAGATGCAATACGACTCGAATGCGAAGAGTTCATATTCCAAAACATTTCAGATCCATAGCTCGTCTGGTATTGATACTCGTGGAAGGAGCTTGCGTAATTTGAGTGAAACACTCACATATAATACCACAAGAGCTTCAAAATTATCGGGTATTTCCCGATAGGTTCGTTGCAAACAAATGAAGGAGTCAAGTTTTTCAGGTTAAAAAATCACGAGCGCGAAGCGCGACGAGCGCGAAGCGCGAGTGATTTTTCCTGAAAAACTTGACGACTTTATTTGTTTGCAGGGAACCTTGAGGGAAATGCCAGATAATTTTGAAGCTCGTGTGGTATTCAGGGGATTATTTTTCCGTCCCAAATGTCGGCCAATAGAATTGCACCATTCGACGTCACGTGGTACAACCGAGAAAATTTTCAAAAAATTATCAGTATAATACCATGTAGGTTGTACCACGTGACGTCGAATGGTGCAATTCTATTGGTCGATATTTGGGTCGGAAAAATAATCATATTTATTCATAGCAATGCGACAAATTTCAAGAATCTTTTCTTTTTGGACAGTTCCGTCTTGATCCCAGCACCCTGTTTTATTAGACCAGTGATCTCACTACGTTGCAGTAGGATAAGCGTCACCAACTGGTTACCTCCTGGGGTTTGAAGATTGAACTTGCATTGAAATATGCATGTACGGCTTCGCCCGCATGGTACCCGGATAAAAAGTAGCCTATGTGTTATTCTAAGCTACATTAGTGTAAAGCAGGGATGCACAGACTGCGGCCCGCGGGCCGCAGTCTGTTAGTTTGGGGCTAGATGATACTGTGTGAAAAATGTCCAGTATTATTATTATTGTTATAAATGGAACCTATGTAATTAAAATGTTATAATTTTTTTGATGTATGCTGTTTATTTTAGGTACAAAAAGTCATTTTGACAAAGAGTATTTTTTTAATGTCATTCAAATCACATATTATGAAGTCTCTTTTTAGGTCATCAATTACGTAGATACACCCTGACATGTTTCACCCTAACTACGAGCATGTATTTCTCATAAATTTGTTACTGGGCGATTATTTCTAACATAGTTTACGTGTTAACTAAATCCTGGTTACGTAAATACCTAACAGCTGTAGGTACTTACTCACGGATCCAATAGCACTGTTATACAAGTACATATGTACAGTAAACACATATACCTAAGCCCCGGCAACAACATATTGTAGGGTAATTGCCAACTTATGTCTGGCGATAGCTTAATGTCCTATCGGGCCACAGAGGCATTATTTCAACTATAAAGTTTAGCATATCTACGTCTACCTACGAATAGCTTCATTACTATACCTACTGTTACTTATATTTTTGTTTTTTTTTTCAGTAAGATATACCTTCATTCTCCATCATCACTTATCATCAGGCGAGGTTATGGTCAATTGATTATATTTGTTTATTACATATTAATGTGTAAGTCAACTTAATTATTGGTACACAGTAAAACTAGCAGAATGTAACGGAAGTCACAAAGAAAAAACTATGTCCCTTGTAAGTCCCAATAAGTCACGAATAAGTCTAATCCTCCGAAACTAATGAAATGTCCATCTCCACGTTATTTTCAACGAATCTGGTAGTAATTATATTGCTAAACTTCATAGCATTTTAGCGGGGTACTTAGAACTAGAAATGAAGTGGCTAGAGTCCCCTGATTTTCGATTGTAAGGTCATAGGCTCCAATCCTGCCAAAACCAATTGGTTTTCCACCAATATATGATGTGGGAAGAGCTCAAAAACAGTGAAGGAAATAACAAACCGGCATGCCCAAGAATAAAAAACCTAAGACTCCTCATGAAGGCTTATGTCACTCGTCTGGACGTTGAATCCCTTCACCGCACTAGTGTGAAAGAATCACCATGGTCACTCAGTCAGCATAAACAACATGTTATACCTCAGGAATTAAGTGAAGAATTTGAACTCGTAAAGTACCTACTGAAGGGGAAAAAAAGGAGGATGCTTGCGTCCACTTTTAACAGACAGATACATAATCCTGACCCCACACTAGGATTCTCTGTGTCGTGGGAATCAGGAACTTCGAGTACGGTGGTACCACCAGGGCCGGCGCGTCCCTAAGGAGAACGGAGCGGCCGCTCAAGGCTTAAAAAAATAAACATTTGTTCATCAAATTTGTAGTGTCAACTTTTCAGATTGCATAGATTTGCTAACCAGATTAATATGGAATAAAATGTCGCGTATCAAATGATTAGCGACAGCAAAAACTGAAACTTCTTCAAATTGGCTGCAAGTGTTTTAGCTACCGAACTCGTCACGGGTCATTTGATTGTTCATATTCTTCTTCCTTGCACAAGGAAAAATTATGTTTTCTTTTGAAAGTCAAGATGACGCGCCAACGGATCCAGACCAGAGATATTATTTAAAAAAAATGTTTCTTCCAATGTTAGACACCGCCATAAACTCTACAGAAATACGGTTCCAACAACTTTCATCAAATCTAAAACTGGAGAAAACCCTAACATCTAATCATAATTGTAATATTTCAGATTTCATGGGAAATTATCTGTTTAAAACCTTTTTAGATGTTGATAAAGGTCACCCAAAAGCAGTCCTTCAGATCTTATGATTAAATAATTAATAGCTGTCTGATTTAGCATTACTGTCTATAGAAAATTATTTATCTCAAGCATTATAATATGATATTGTAAAAAAAATTGCAAATGCAAAAGTGCGTAAGCAGAGACTAATTAAAAATGTTGTAGGGAGTTTGAAAGTTTTCACATTCCATTTTCACTGCTTTATTTTGATTGTTTTACAAGTAGGCATTATTTTATTTTTAATTGCTTTATAATTCAATTTTAATTATCTTTGTTCCTATATTTTTATTGTTATTATTAGGTTAAAGCAAGATTTTTTACTAAATTTTATTTTTATTATTAAATCTATCTACAAAAATTAATGATGTTTATTGATCTCCATTATGAGATTTTAGACTTAGTTGTTTTAAAATAGTCAGAGTAAAAGGCTTGATGTCCTTCAATATGTAATACTTGTGATAAATAAAAGTTCCTAATTACCTCAATATATTAACTTGTTTAATTTTCTACAGTTTTTGATCAAACTGTTATACGTATACAGGGAGGAGTGAAGTACGTGTTTTTTTTATTAAGGTGGCGGTGTAGGGGGCGCCAAAATTTGATCTCGCTCCAACCTAAATCTGGCCTCGGGCCGACACTGGGTACCACAATACGCAGATTGTATTAGGAGTGAACTTTGTACGGTCGGTAGTTGGTACTGTTATTTCTTCTGTACCATTGCCACAGATATTATAATATATATTATGTATGTATTCACAAAACAAATATATATAAGTAATATATCAGGCATGTAGTTCCCATAATACAAGCTCTGCCACTAGGCAGATAGATTGGGGCTAGATTATGCTGTGTGAAAATGTCCAGCATTATTATCATTATTCATTTGTTTTAAGTGCCCTGGACACACACTGCTGACCTTATTTGAGTATATAATAAAATAGAGTTTTTTACAAGAACACGAAAATAAAGTATTCATGATGTGTAAGAGTATAATTTTCATCGTTTCGTTACTGTTTTTTGTTATTCCATCAGTATTGTGCATGGGTTAATCTGTCTTGGTCGTAAGCAAGAATATAAAACGATAAAATTAATTCCTTTTTAATTATTGAAAAGCTCTCTATTCATCAGACAAAAAAAATACTATTAATTGTTATTATTTTTTTCTGTTATTTCTATAATAAAGTTTTACATCCTCAATTTTCCATTGTAAACCAGCCTTACTCTCGTATCGCGCCTAAATCGCTAATGTGTTTTAAATCCTATCAGAGCTGTGTATTATGGTTACAGCAAATCTAAATGGCATGTGCAATGCTTTAATAAAAGCTTAATGTTAGGTAAATTACTACGGAGTTATTCTATTGTTTCTATTCATATACCTACATTAAACTTTCTGCCACTTAAACTACGATTCTGCTCACAATATTATATATGACCCGGTAATTAGGTTTGGTAAATATAATCTTTGATTATTATACATTGTATAGGTTACAGTATATTGTATAGGGAATTCAGTGGATGGAGATGGATGACCTCGGTGGCGCGGCGGGTAAGTAGCCTGCTACGACGCAACAGGTGCAGATTTGATTTTCGCTGCGGGACAAAATCTTTATATCTTCTTAATTATAATCTATAGAACTCCCCATATTATAGGTAACGAAATAAAGAATAGTACCTTCTAGGAACCGTACAAATTTCACTCCTAAAACAATCTGGATGTTGTGATATTGTACTCGTAGTTCCTGATACCCATGTCACGGAATCCTAATACTAAAACTGCTTGCAAGCATCCTCCCGTTTTGTCCCTTAAGTTCTTTACAAGTTCAGATTCTTCATAAATTTTACTTTTGTGTCGTGTATTTCATTACGTATTGCAACGCCCCAAAGTAAACATGGAGCGTTGTAGCTACAACTATTCTGTTCTGTTAACTGTTCTTAGCTAAGAATCATTTAAAAATTCATAAAAAACAAACAAAAAAAAACGATGGAATGTGAAACGGCGTATAGCCGATTGTCATGAATCGGCTATACGCCGTTTCACATTCCATCGTCTATGCTGCGTTGCCTAGTGACTTGTAACGATAAAACCACATGATTTCAAAAAAAAGATAATAAGCGGATAAGCTGTTTTGTAGATTTTTTTAACGACTATCAAACAAATATGTTTAAAATGTCCAGCATTAAATATTTATTATCAAAAAAACTCTAACCCCAGACTCGTAAACGGGCTCTTTGCGTCGCGGTTAAAAACGTCTGATAATATTGCAGAATTTCAATTAATTCCTATATATTGTACAAAAGCTTTATTACCTATTACGGAGTTTCCAAGATTATCCCCGTTCGACAAAACACATGTTCAGTTATTATTGCAAACATTTTGTCCTAACCGGATAATGTCAGACCGGATAATACTAACACGGGTAGGATATAATCTTGGCTAAATCACAAAGCTGCTGATAAATATAAACTAGTAGCTTGCTCCGTTGACTAATTAATGAATTTTACCTATTTAACTGAAATAATAAACTAATACATTTATTTAAGACTAAGTAGGTTGAAATTTTGTTATTCTAACACGAGGGTAAGCCGAGTGTATCGAGGGATCCGGTTACAAAAAATTAACTGAGTTTAGTCACTTTTCTAGGACAAACTACAAAATACTATATCACAAAATTTACATCATAACAATAAATCAATAACAATAAACTTATCATATGAAACAAAAAAAATCTTTACACGACATCTGTGCCGCAATGGGCGAAGGCCCACCTGAGACGCAGAAGGTTGCGGGTTCGATTCCCGCTGCGGAACAAATGTTAGTACCATCAGCTAATGTTTGTCTCGGATCTGGGTGTTTTCTATGTATAATATGTAATATACAAAAAAGGACTTATATAAGTAGTATTTCAGTCATATAGTTTACATAATACAAGATCTGCTTAGTTTGGGGCTAGATGATGCTGTGTGAAAAATGTCCAGAATTATTTATTTTTATTTACATCACTCAGTCAGATATTTCCACGCATAATATATGTGTAAAGGGTGGAAGAGGTGGTGAAAATAACTAACATTATCTGCCATTTATAGTACTCACTTGGTCCTATGGAAGCTTAACCCTGAAGAGAAACAGGATATTATTATTATATTAATTTATTTATTTATTTACACGCACAAAACACATTACAACCACTTACAAAAATACAACTAACAAAATTCGGTTCTAATCTTGATAAATAAATCTTTATTTAACCTGAATATTACAAATGTATAAGTAGGTGTTTAGATAGTATATGAAAGCTGAGTACATTATATTATCAAAATAGGAAAAGAAGACTGTTCTTGAAGACTTAAACTTTGAAATATGCAATCAAAGCCCTTTCATTTGACATCTCACGAAACTTTATATTTATTGCTATTCGTTCGTGGGAGACGTTTTAAGACAAATTATTTAGGTATCCACCCTATCTGCAAACCAATTTGAACGAAATTAGTTAGTTATTTACAGGATTACTTACAATACATTTGAGAGATAAGATTTTATAAGGTTCCAGAATAATTACATTTACAGGCAGAATAATACATGCAAGTATTTTAAAAATAGTAAAAAACAATTAAATATAATATTACAATAGGAAAAGAAGAATGTTTTCTACTTGTAGTTATAGGAAAACAGAGTTCAAGTCACCGACCGTAGGCAGGGTACCCAAAAGAATGACCACCTCATAGAGAGATATGTTTTACCAATTTATTTAACTCAATCACGTTATATTCTTGCCTGATTTAGATACGTCATCGTGCAGAACTAAGTTCTGTTTTTTAATTCAAGGTTTTTTTGAAGAGCTATCAACTCTAGCTATCAATTGGTTTCTTTGAAGCTGGCAATATTCTACGCCTAATTGAAACACTCTTAATTGCTTTAGAGCGTGACCTTTGATAAGTAATTGCTTACAATAAATAACAATTTATAACCTGAATAGAAATACCTCGACTGTGAGCTCTCTGGAGCATCTTCAAATCTGAATATTTTAATAAGAGACGTTTGATTTACAACCTTTATATGAAATAATATCTGCGTTCAGCAAGAAAACAAAGACTAAGGTACTTTCCTCTGTTTTTGCTTATCCTATTCTAAGCACGACTTTCAAGGCGAAAAATCTTCTGTCATTTTTAGGTACGTTAAGTAAAGAAAACTTCAAAAGGCGATTTTTATTAAAGTTTAAAATTACCATTCAATATTCGAAATAAGTTTCATCGAAATTCATGATTAGATGTCAGTGCTAAATGACTTTAGAAATAATTAGAATGGGCCATACATTTGTGAATCCTAATAGATATTGCTTTTGGACCTATTACCTTGGTGGCGCGGTGACGAATAGCTGGATGAGGCGCAAGAGGTGTGAGTTCGATTCACTCTGCGGGACAAATGTTTTCATACGCTGAAGATATTTTTTCCGGATCTGGATGTTGGTTAAGACTAAGTATGTCTACTCTTCATTACACAATGGTTATCTAGTAATGCTAATTAGCATCAAGTTCACCTATGTATTTTATCTTGTGCAAAAAACATATATATAATGTATATATATATATATAATGTGACAGTTGGGTATTTATTTATCTAGCTCCAATATTATGATAAATTAAACTTCCTTGGATGCATTTGATTCCATTATAGCCCGCTGCGCCACCAAGGTCGTCAATATCGTAGGTATAACTTTAAGAGGCCTTATTTTTCGGTCTCTGAAAATGAAAAATAAGAGAGCATCAAGAGATTTGTTTTTGCAAATCTCATCTCGCTTTATAAAATCAAAACAAAACAACTTAATCTTGTTTGATATAATTGCGCTGTATTAGTGCATAAATCAAATAAATTATTCTCTTTCCCTCCATTTTGATTATAGCAGCTCGCAAGATGACGTTGTAATTCGCATAATTATCGCGGATTAACAAATTGCTTTCGTTTTCTGCGAAAAATTGTTGTGACCGTTTTCTGCTAAATGCTTGTTTGTGACAGTCTCGTATGAACAGAATCAACTTTGGCAGACACTCACAGTTTTTTTCATATTAAAAACGAATTAAACTAGTTTGTATGAAAAAGCGATAACATTTCTTATTGTGAATTTTTCAAAAATGTAAGACCTCCTAATTGTTTGATGCAGCTGATACTACCTTTAAAATAGGTAGCTAATTGCTACCTTGGAGCCATAGGTATATATTTCCTGAATGGTTCTAAAAAAGATCAAAATGAATTTTAAGAACCTGTTAGATGATATACGAGGTGAGCAATGGAGGAAAAATCATAAAGCTGATTAATAAGTTTAAATTTACTTTAATATGAGATTTTTGTTTTTAAGTTTTTAGAACTTCACGAGAGAATAGGGGTGTGAAACACGGACTGACATGACGAAAATCCGTTTATTACCTTTGTCTTCATAACTCTAAAGCGGCGTGAATAGAAAATTAACAGAATTTAGTTGATTACGTATAATAATAAGCTTTTCCACGTAAATGAGAACAACGTAAATTCGAAATTCTATTATAGAAACCACTAATTTTCCCGGGAGATCCCTCTCGCCGAGGTCTAAGCTCGTAAGGTCTGTACATCACCCCGCGCTTCGCCCTGACACCCGGCTTTGCGTTATGATAAAGCACCTGTTCACATACTTTATCGTCCACATTCAGCCGTGAACGTATTACGCGATGCGTGGAAATAAAATTTCATACTCTGATAGGAAGAGATCAGTCGCAATCGTCTCTGGACTTCACCTGAAAAGGGATCAGCTATAACTTCGTCTTTAGACTTTAGATATACTAAACTGTATTCAGAAGACTGATACAGTTTATTCGCTCAAAATCGTTAATCTTAGGTGTATGTTCCGAGATACATTCTACGATTACTTAAATATTCATGCTGGAAAATAATAATAATAATAAATAATTATAAATGAAATATGAATAATATGAATAATGATTTGAAAGAATTAAAAATGTAGATACGAAGATGTTTATTTAGTTCATAGTTTTATAGTAGCTTCTGCCCACGGCTTCGCCCGTGTGGTACCCGGATAAAAAGTAGCCTTTGTGTTATTCTGATGTGTAAGATATATTACTGTAATATTTCATTAAAATACGTTCAGTAGTTTTTGCCTGAAAAAGTAACAAACATCCATCCTCACAAACTTTCGCGTTTATAATAGTAGTAGGATATATTGCGAAACACAGGTAATGGGATGTCGGTACATACATTATCAATGTTTGATTGGCATGACAGCTTTACATTGTTTTGTCTTTGTGACAAATATTAATAATATAAAGGAATATAATGTAGAATTTTGCATAATATAGTGAAAGACAAAAACTGAAAATAGGTAAACAGTTGTTGTAAAAAAATCCCAACTGCAAGGTCGAAGCAACCAGCGCTGTTCTACAGTTGAAACTGTTTTTTCGTGGTGCGGACTTGAATATGATATATGCATGTACAAGAACAATAAAAAAATTAATTGAAAGCGTAAACAATAAAAATAAAAACAATTAGTTTGACATTTCGCTTCAAATCTGACATGCTTATTTTAATGATGTATGTATACTAATTAGTTTATAATAATGTTTTATATATAATTATGAATTATCATCGGGACGTTGATGATCTTTATAACTGTTAATTTTGCATGCTGTTTTTCAAATCTGACCAAAGCAAATAACTTTTGTAATATTATCTCACATGAACGGTGTGGATATCCACCGTCCCACGAACTAGTTCTAAAACTGTATCTCAGAGAACGCTTCCATCCCCACCGCACAGTCTACGGCATCATCAGGTGGAATACAACAGTCGGTCAAAGTCAATAGGTTTTTATTGATTGAAATCACAAGGAGGAATCAAACGTCAGCTTAAGAACTACGTGGATTTAAAATTTTAAAGTGAATTTACGTTGCTTCCTCGCGCGCGTACCAAGCCTTGAAGAATCAGGCAACAAACTCTGATTGGTTATTTTTTTTGTTGAGACCAGAAACACGGCCTCGTATTCGAATAAGAAATTGAATGTATCTGTTCTACTTATTATGTGGTATACTTATGTAGATATAGGAGTATATATGTGTATGTCTGTATGTAGGAGGGTGTGGGGGAGTGTACGGGTTTGTGTGATTATGTTATCAATGTTTCGTTAAATAAAAATAATTTTAAGCAATCTATAAAATTAATTCCTAAGCCAACTTAATTTTCTAATAAATCCTCATTATTTCGACACCCAACGGAACATCTAAAATGTTGTGGGAAGTTGGTGGAAGGAGGTAGCCAAAGATCGTTCAACACTCTTTGGGGGAGGCCTACGAATATGTCCAGCAATGAACTTCTACAGCTCTATGATGGTGATATATTTTTAGCAGTAAAACTTTTATTAATATTGGCATGTCTTTATTATCTTTCCTTATTAACACGTAGGTATTAAATCTAAATATCAAACAAGTTAAAGTTTCTAACTCTTATTTGTTCCAGGAGTTCTTGAAATAAATTCTTCGTGAAAGAACCTATTACTGGAACATATTCTAGTACTCGTACATATGAAGATACATAAAACGTATGATGTAGGTACGAACTCTTTGATTACAATTATCGTCAGAATCACAAAAGTAACTTTATGCCCATCTATTACTTAACGTTAACATAACATTGTTGATAAACAATCAATATACTAATCAAATCATCAAGCGGGTTCGATTCCCGCCGTGGGACTAATGTTTGTATGATCTTCAAATATTTCTATCGGATCTGGGTGTTGTCTATGTATAACGTGTATGCATTTACAGAAAAAAAGTGTATAAGTAGTATATCAGTAATGTAGTTCCCATAATACAAGCTCTGCTGAGTTTGGAGCTAGATGATGCTTTGTGAAAAATGTCCAGCATTATTTATTTATGAATTAATAAAAATACTTTATTGTACACAACAAGAAAACAATATAACCAAAAACTTTAAGTAAAATGGGCGATCTTATCGCTTAAAAGCGATCTATTCCAGACAACCTTGGGAAAAGTATGCAATTGTAAGAATAGTTGGCGGTAATTGATGTTAAACTAACATTTTATTTCTTCAGCAACAGCTCACTTCGCTCGACTACTTTAAGCTGGTTTATGGTTACAGTTCATACCTATCCTAACCAACATAAAGAGTAACAGAAGCAGTAGATCTCCTTGTGAAAGAGCTCGAACTGGGAAGCACTACCACCATAATACCAATTTCTGCCTTCAAGCAGTAATGCTTGCATAGCTATGTTCTGGTTTTAAGGATCCGGTGAAATTAAAAGCACATAAGATTTTAATTCGTTATTTCTCAGGGTTGGCAACGCGCAAGTGATACCACTGATGTTGCAAGCCACTTACCAACAGGTTGGTCCTTATGTCTGGTAGCCATTTAAGTTGTATAAATTTATTTTTATTTAAATTTATTTCACCCAAACCCATTCTCAAACCATTGTTTCTTGTCTGTTTTAATGGCTTTAAATAATTGACGAGATACTTTGTGTATGTATAGTTATTCTAATTTGACAAAACCAAGTTGGTAAGCCTTATGCCTGTTTGCCATTTAAGTTGTATAAATGTATTTGAAATTTATTTTTATTTGAATTTATTTGACCCAAACCCATTCTCAAACCATTGTGACTTATCTGTTTTAATGGCTTTAAATAACTGACCAGATACTTCGTGTATGTATCGGTTATCTAATTTGACAAAACCAAGTGTACTGTAAAGTTCCTACGGTGAAATTGATAAAAAGTGCAATACGAAATTTCATTCCCCATTTTTTGACCCTTAGGGGTTTTTCAATTTTTTTATGGAACGATTTAGATTTTACCGGTAGAACGGTAAAATCGGTTATCAAATGAAGAAAAATAAATGAGTATGAGTATAGAAGTGAGTAGAATAGTGAATTTATCCGACCCCTTACTTCACTCGTATATTGACGTTAAGCCCTCATTATAAACGCTTTGGCAGCCATTGTGATCGCACGCTCACATTGCTTTCCCCGCGCTGTATATTGGTAACTGTATGACTACGATCTGAGGAAAATTATATATTTTATCCGAGTCTGATCTACCCTGGAAGAACCTTTGCGCTCGCTTTGTCGTACTTTAAGACTTTTTGAGTATTTTAGTTGTTATGGACAATATATATGTTTAGTGAGGGTAATAAGCATAAAACATAATTATATTTAATAAAAAACTACAAACTCTTCTGTAATTTCATTATATATTTTTTAATAATTATACAAAATGATTTGAAACGTTCTAGAGAACGTTAAATGTATAAATCGTTAGTTTATGTGCTTATTGAGAATGGATTATCTATGTAACATTTATTATACTCTGCGAATTTTATTTGAATGAAATTTTCTGAAATGGTTGTAAACCAAATGAAGGACACTTTTGCAAAGACCGGTTTTCACTCCTCATTTCACTTTTGTTTTTTCTTTCCACTGCTGAGTGGACTTATAAATTACGAACTAGATACCTACGGTTCATAAATTCACATCCACCTCCGAAACGGCAATAGTTTAATAGAACAGAAGGGAATTACGGACTGCCGAGAGGAAATTATTACGAAAACTCATTATTAATGGAAGATTTTAATTCTCAAAACTCCTATAATAATTCTCTTGGCTTTAAATTGAATTGTTATAGAAATTTTGTTCACTCAGACTTGAAAATGAGGCCTCCAAACGCCAAAGGTCAATCTCTAATTTGCAGGAGTGAACGTGGTTTATAATTTCAGGTACACAAAATACCTTCAATAATCTCTCTGTGGTCGGAAAGTTCATGACTGAAGATCGTGATCACTAGGAATTCTTTTTAATTCTGGAAAAAAAAATCGTGTACTCCGGCTTTTTTCCAGATTCTTAACACTTTACTCATTATAACTTAACTTCTCAATCTTTCTGGTTAAGGACCTAAAACCTCTTTCCCTCCTTTTTAGTAACAAGAACCTTTAGGACCGAAGTAAAATAATTGAAGATGACAAATCATGGATCGTTTACTGGAATCCCTATTTATTTAATTTCGTAAAACAGTCAACTTCGGCATGGTAATAATGTATTTTTCTTACATTAAAACTTTGTACAGTTTAAAATTAATTTGCTGGATCTACGTGAAAACACTTTTGAATGTTCATCTCAAAGCAATGAAACTTGTAAAGGAATTCTGCGCGTCACAAAATATCGAAATTCAGTCAGCCGTTTTACAATAAATTGGTCAAGAAAACAATTTGTCTTTATTCTGCTTGTGTAAACAATACAATGAATAGTTTTTTTTAATTCAGTATAATGAATTATATTATTGAATAAGGTATATAAATACTAGCAAAACCATACGTGGCTCTCACGGTGGAAGGTCATATTTCAAATTCCAATGTAGGTACATCAGCTTTAGTCTTATTCAGTTGTAGATCTAATTGCGGAAGCAGAATAAAGAATTAATTGTAAAGGTACCGTATGTATCAATTAACTATCGATTACAAAATCATTAATTACCAGTGATCGGAATTAGGTGAGCTAAAATACCTAAAGTTCGAAAAATAACAGAGACTAAGTGGAGACGCCTTGCGACTAAATATTTTTCCGGGAAAATTTTCCCGGGTTTCGAGAAATTACTTAGGTCCATCTAAAATTAATACAGTAAAATAACAATCGAATTAATTTCCTCTTCTTATTATTGATAACAAGAAGAGGAAACGAATTCGATTGTTGTAAAAAACGGTAAGCACGATTTTTATTGTTTTCAACAAATAAAATGAACGATGTAAGTAAGCGCGGAAGCTAATGTGATTTATAAACCAGCTTTAGTAAATAGCTATAGTAATAAAAACATTTTTTTAAGCAAGGGAATAAAAAAGCCATTTTATAGTTTTTGTACCATTTATTCATTTTGTACAGATAATGGAACTCAAAATCAATAATTAAGAAAGTAACCAGTCCTACCTAAGATACACAGTCGGAACTCTAAACATTATTTCCATTGATGTTGAATTTGTCCCTTAATCTGAATCGCTAACGTTTTCATCATGGACGGAGTATAAAGAAATATCTTCGTCCGGAGAATTAAAGAAAATCATTAGGAGTTTTTCCATATTATCTATTTTCAAACGATTTCTTTTTGTACTTAAAATCCATTTATACGTAGAGAAGGACCTTTCAACATCAACTGAAGTTACAGGTACATATTTATAGAATGACAATAATTCATTTTCATTATCTAATCCTTTATCTATATTTTCACAAATGTCTCTTAATGCATCTAGATCGGGATTTCTGTCCATAACGTTTTCTAATTTTTGTTTTACTGGTTCAGAAGAACACCAGCTTAGAACAATTCTTGCTTCATCAAAAATATGGAAAGTTTCCGTCAACAATAAGTTAGACTTTTGCAATTTTTTTAATGAAATTTGAATTATTTTAAAATATTCGTCAATGTAATCTAAATCAGTTTTTAAACTTTCTTTTCCTAGGACAGTTTTAGCATGCCTGATAGACAAAGAATCAGAACTTCTTAGAAGTCTTACAATAGTTTTTATTTCTTCGTAATATTCAGCATAATACGAAGCTGCTTCTAGCCATGTACCCCACCTTGTTATGACAGGTTCAGGTGGCAATGGCAGGCTCGGAAATTTTTCCCTTAACAATTTTACTCTATTAGGAGCTTTTAAAAATATTTTTTTTACATTTGAAATTAAAGTATCCACATCCGCATATTGTGTCCGTATTTTTTCTGCAACGCGGTTAAGAGCGTGTGCTAAACAGGTAACATGTATCATATTTGGCAAGGAGTTCTTTAACATTCTTCCTGCTTTTAACATATATGCTACGCTATCAGAACATAAAACTAAAACATCTCCTACTTTGTCTTCATACGAGTCACCCCACATATTTTCTAGGCATCCAATCACAAAATGAGCTATTGTCTCTCCATTTACTTTTTCTAACATTTTGCAAGCTATTAAAAATGGTTTGTTTGTTGCGAGATTTAAAGGTTTTACAAGAAAATTTACAATATAACGACCTAAATAGTCGGTAGTTTCATCTAGAGATATCCAAAGTTTCTGATTAAGAATATGGTCATGGATTGATGCAATTTTTTTTTTAAAAACTATGTCTAAATAAACCTTTCTCAATAACGATTCATCGGGAATCCTTTTAACATTTGTACATTTACAACACATATATTTCATTAAAAAAGTTTTAAACTCTGGTCGATTTACTCGTGACCAGGGTATGTTACACCATATAAGAAATTGTATTAAATCTAAATAAAATTCTTTGTTCACTTGCCTAGCAGTACCTTGATGTTTTGGTCCGTCAATATGCCTCTGTATATTGCTTTTTTTGCATACAATAGAATTCTCACATTTAGAACAAAATATCGTGTTGCTAGCGGGGTCGTGGTACAATTCGGGGTGATCTCTAATCCACGACTGTACAATCCCGTCGGTAGGTTTGGTCGCCATTTATTTGCTAGTTGCGTTGAGGCAGAAAAATTACTGAAAACAATGAGACAAATATATAGTTTCTACACTTTTCCAGGGACGTCTTCGCGTAAAATATAGTTTGATGATAGAATTGCCAGTAGCTCCAACATTTGTGCACGAACTCAAATATAAAACACTGAATAAAATTCCATAAATAAATAGTTGCATAAAATTGTTTGAATTTGGTAAATTTATCAAAAGCAGTCTAATATTTAGAATGTTTTAAAAGTGTAGTACAAATCAAAGACTTACCAAGTAATTTGATTGCCGTAAAGCGCAGTAAATTTCTGGTTGCAGTAAATCGTAGTCCGTAAATTCAAGCCAAGGTAGATAGGTACAAGTAGTGATATGGTTGCAATAAATCGCAGTCCGTAAATTCAAGCCAAGGTAGTTATGTGAAGCAGATCCAATAAACGATACGAAAACAGGTTAATAAAATATTCACGAGTCTAAGATACACACGCTGCCGAGGTAACTATAGAAGTGATGCACGCACGCATACAAGTTATGACGCCGTTTGGATGCAAAACACCCTCACCCTTCAACCCTTTTGTCATTGTTTACTTAAACAATGATTCGTTTCCCAGAATAGCCAAAGCATGCTGTCCCTTTCTTAGCGTTTGTTGTTGTTGTTTATCACTGGTTTGCAGTGTATTGCTACAAACACTTAAAGGGACAGCATGATTTGGCTATTCTGGGAAACGAAAACATAGGCGAATCCAGTTTTTTACCTGAGTTAATAACAAAATAAATCTTATTGAAGTTTGTTAAAAAGGAAAATTAATTCAGTTAGTTTTCTGTATGAATAACATTAATATTAAATGTACTTAACTGATATCCTAAAACTTGGAACAAATTCCCAATTTCCGGGAAAGATTTCCCGGAAAAAAATGTTAATGGTAAGGAAGTCTCCATTTTTTTTGACTCTGTTCTTTGAACTTTAGGTAAATTAGCTCACCTAATTCCGATCACTGTTAATTACTGACCCTAGTTTTCAGAGTATCAAGCAAAATCAAATCAAATCAGTTTCTAGTATCTTGAAATGTAACTGCGTACAAAGTTAGGTAGGTAGCAGATGGCTGGAACGTAGAATACGGTTGCATTAAACTTGGACGTCCAATATCGAAATATGCCGAGTTTGCTACGGATGTGCCAACCTGTTCCGGTACATACCCGTACTTATGTATATGTGCTTGTGTAGAATCCATACCACGTTATGCTTGTTAACTGCATGATTAGATTCTACACGTTTTTGTAGAAATTTGAGGAACGTAACGTACCTATTATCGAAACATTTCAACAAAACATCATGGGGGTCAGGACTATATTCCCCATGATGGGGAACCCTCAGATGCATACTCAGTACGTAGATCTTAGAGGAGACAAAGTAGTCAGAGGCACGTCCAAACATTATATTTACACATGCCTGCGTTTTGCTTACCGCTTTATTGGAACACTTGCCGATGGCACATGCCTTCGATTGTTTGTTTCTAAGTCATACCGGTTTCCTAACAATGTTTAACGTGTTGAGCACGTGTTAATTAATCTTGATTTTTTCTTGTGGATGAATCCATTGGTGCACGATCGGGTTCGAACCCACACATCTGGATTGGATGTCGGGTTACCGCCAACTCGTCTCCTTTACAATTCAGCAGTCATTCAGAAATTAACCAAACATGTTATAAGCGTTTCTACTAGTATAATTGTCTAAGCGATTGTTTAGCCTAATATTATTTCAAACCAAACTTAATCGGGTATTACACCATCTACGGTGGTTTTTCTCTTCTGCCTAATTCTCCCAGTGCGCTGAAATACCTACAACATCAGTAGGTCAATATCCAATGTCTGCCATAACTGTGGACGAGACAGCCATTTGCTTATAGGCCTTTATTGTCATTTACGTCAGTGCCTATCACAACCAAGCTCCACTCAAATCATCTTTCGTTGATGCATTAATCCCATCTTTCATAGATTTTCTATGAGGAGTCAAACCGCGCATTGTAAGAATCAGGACATTTCACTCACCTAGGTACCTACCCATATCCACATAACATTGGGCCTAAAGTCAGTCTCTCCGTGAATTCAGAGAACCAGTAACCACTTCAATAAGCAATCAACATCGCACCGCGTGCAAACGCGTAATGAATACGCCACACCGAGAGGTGAAAAGGCGTAGTTATACAGTGCAGTTTGCGGCTATTGCTATCGCACATCTTGGAGTATAAAGCAAAGTAATTAATCAGGGTACTAACCAATTTCAAAGGTAATTTTTTTTTAAATAATTTCCCTCTTATTCATAATCACTCGCTAACTTAGCAGGTCGCTAACTCTAACCCTGTCCGTTTCTAAACAAAGGATAGATACAGACAACTTTTAGCATGCTGTTAAAGTTAGTGTGTTTATGAATAAGACTTTTACGTTATAAATTACGTTTGTCAAAATTAAATCTATCTGCAAAATAACACAGAACCAGTTACTCAGTTCAGAATAGAATTTCAGCTATCAAAGCAGTGCATCAGAATACTATTTACACAACTAAACTAGGTCAGAGTTGAAGAAATTGGATGATATTATGCAACACACAACGTTGCAATTCCATCAAACAGAATGGATGTCGTATCGCGGTTATCGGGCACCTGTGGACTTGCTGAATGAAGCCGTCCAGTTGACGGATACTCTATCAAATCCTGTTGGAAGGTATCAGAACTTTGTAGAAAGGCAAGACTCAGAATTTCACATCATTCCGTAGAGTGGGATTAAATTTGTAACCGAGTTTAGATGTAGAATATGTTTATTTAGTTGATCTACAGCAAAATGGACTTACATTGGATTCGATTTCTAGATTAGGCTCATATAACACCACAAATGTACATACATACCGACTCGTTAATGAGGGTCTATAATCTACCTACGCGCATAAGATACCTGTATAAAATCAACTAATATACTCGTATTTCCGTTAATGTATTTTGTCTACGTAGAGTAATCTCATCAAGTACTAGGATGAGTCTTAACTGGACTAAAAGAGGTTACGAAATAACGTAAAAAAAATTGCTCTCTGGACGTTGTGTTGCTTGGCATATTTTTTTTAAACGCTTCGAAAATAAATCATCGTGAGGAAACCGGCATGAGGAAACAAGGTGTCTCAAAATGTATACATCATCCTAAAAGGTAAAGGTTAGATATGAGGATGTCCATCCTGGAGATAACGGTCGTGAACGTGTTTGTTTTAACCACGCGAGAGATGGGGTCTGATTCGATCGCGCGTGTCAGATATGAAATTATTATGAAACGCTTTCCTTGTATTTAAAAATTTGTAAACACTGTCATTTATTGTATTGAAATATGCTCTGTGGTTCACGAGCATATTTCTATACCGGCAACACTTTTCGGAACTAAACTCGAAGTACCGAACAAAACATTGTCATATTTGTTTACTTTTAGTAAATTTATGAGATTTCTTTAATATTTAATTAAAGTTAATCATTATGGTATAATTCATGATTTTTTAAATACTGTACATATGTAAACTTTGTTTTCCTGATGTTTTTAGTTTCTCAAGTGATAAATCGTGGTATATCGTTGATGGAATGTTTTAACAAATATTGTAGTTCTAATAATTATAAAAATTGCACAAACCTTAGAATAAGTTTTAAAAGTGTTTCACCGTATTATATTTAGCTATAGTTGCCAATATTCCTAGATATTTTTCATAAATTCTGTTATCGTCTGTGATTGGTTTAAAATGGCGCTTTACTAATGAGCTTGGAAGTGTATAAAAGCCAATGTAATTCTATGGTGGGTCAGTCAAGGATCCACTGCAGAACACGGCGCAAGTTAAGTACTTTATTATTCACTATTGTTACATGTTGTTACTATTGTTTGTGATTATGTTTAATGTTTTCTTGGTACCAATACCTATTTAAATTACTGTCCATTTATTATAATTGTTGAATATCTTAATTGTTGATCTTATTTCCATGTATTAATACAACTATTCTATAAGATGAAGTAGTTGTTGACTTTGGAATACACCATTAATACAATTACTGTTGTGTACTTAAATTGGCTGGCTATAATCTTTTATATAGAAACTTCCCTATCTACTCTGGTTGTAGGTTAGTCTACTGTAAGAAGGCTTTTAAAATGACAAACATATTTAGGTTTGTCACTAGTTGTATTATTCAATTTAAAAAATAATAACTTAAATTTCGGTAATATCTCTATATTCTCATTACTCTATCTAATTATTTCACACGCGCGAGTAATCGGCGTAAATTCACTTTAAAATAAATTCACGTAGTTTTTAAGTTAAAGTTTCCATATGAGTCTTGTGATTTCAATGTATAAAAACCTATTGACTTTGACTTTGACATACACAGCAGTCCCTACAATCAGTACCAACTTGGACTGATTCTTTAAGTATCAACAATCGCAATCATTTGTTACGATAGCAAATACCATTTTATTACTGATATCATTAAGTTAATTTCTGTTTGGCTAATTCTAATAATTGCCGATGCAAATTATCATTAAAACTCTGAGCGAAACTAGATAGCGTAAAATTGAATGCGTAAAATTTTATTGCAAATTACATTTTAGAGTGTTTGATTTTTTTATCATGCATATAACAAAATAGTTGGCCTAAATAATTGGTAAAAATATTATGTAGTGTGGATTTTTAGGACAACATACAACACCCTACATACCAAAAACCCCGTCCGATCCGAAAGTAATAAGTGATTACGCAGTACTATCCTTTTGCGGAAAAACAATTATTGGAAAACAATAATTATCAAAACATTTGACATTGAAGGATTAAAATATCTAGTGACAGTAATTGGACCATGGCTTAATTCACTTCCCGTGGTACCAAACAGTGGATTTTGGCAGCTGTCCCACGGGTCAGATTCGCTATTGTTTCAACATTTCTGCTCACAAGGTTTTCACTGAAACACTTCAGCAAAATGCACCCCTACGCGTAGGTATCCAGGTAATTCTATCGAGCTGAAATACTGGGACAAGTCAAATTGCCAGTCCGTACTTTATGCTATTTCAGCCATTAAGGATACAAATTACCTACTGCAATACCAGTCCAGGTGTTACCAAGTCTCAATTTCGGGCCTTACAATACCACCAAATCAGTCGACGTCCGACGGTTGCCTGCACTCAGACTAACACTTGCTTTTAATTTCGGTTGGTGCTTGATTTACGAGGCTCATGTGGGCATGGAGTTATGCGTGTGACCTGGCTCCGATTTCTATAGAATATAAACAACCTTAATATGTTAGGGTTGTTTATATTCTAAACAACCAACTCTCCAATCAACCAACTCTGAGCAATCGCACCTTAGGCTAAGGAGCTTTTAGTAGTTTTAAAACATAACGTTATGGTATTTTCTTTGTATAAAATGTAAATATTAAAAAAAAATGTATATAAGTATATCAGTCATATAGTTCCCATAATACAATCTCTGCTTAGTTTGGGGCTAGATGATCATTTATCATATTGCTGAAAACTTGCAAACCGCGGGCATATGCCTTATGTTTGGACGTACCTCAGGCTACCCCCTACTGATATCCTCAAAGATTAACTCGCTGAGTATATATCTGAGTAATAATACAGTTACAGTACAGGAATACAGTCGTGAGCATTTTTGTTTTTGAAAACACACATTTGTTTTGATTTCAAATTAATGTTAATCTTAATAGATTAGGTTAGTAGTGGGAGCTCTTTGTGAAAGAGCTCGTCCGGGGAAGTGCCACCTATTTCTGCTTCCAAGGAGTAATGTAACCCACGACCTCTTGCTTGGTAAACGCGGACCTTAAAAAATTGATTCCTTTATCGAAGGTCAGTATTGTATCGTCTGCATCCGTCTATTATTATTATGTAGAATTAGTTAGACATCCCTTTCTACCCATAAAAAAACAGGCCTAACATCATCCTTCACTGAATATTCCACAACTCGTAGGTAGAAGGTCCTTTTTCTTTGAAATCAATGTACTTTCCACAAAAAGGTTTCGCTACTCAAGTTTTATAACTTAGGTTTAGAATATTTTTACGTAATTTATTACGAGTGGGTCGACTTACATAAAAACTCAGCGTCATCTTTCTGTTCTCGAGATGCTAAATTTATCAACTTTCGGCATAATCAAAAATGGCTTAGAGAAATCCACTGCTGAATGCACGCGTCCTTTCAATAGTGCCAACAGATCACTGTTTTCCAATTGATACTGGAAGCGTCCGTAGCCTACGATAACCGCTTATCAACGAGTTGGTCGTATGCTTGTTTGACTCTTTAGTAGTATAAAATGATAAACAAACTTTTCGTCGATATCGATGGCTCGGCAAGTAGCCGAATAAAGCAAGAGCTACGGATTTAATTCGCGCTACGAGACCTATAATTGCTAGACCTGCCTAGTCTAGGTTGTATGTCAGGCAGTTCTAGATTTCTACGACACAAGGGATCATAGGAAGAGGTCAGGAATTATGCGATATTGGGGGTCACAAAATATGAAAAGTTCACTAATCCTATAAACCTTTCGCCATTAGAACACGTAATGAAGCCGAGTGGCTATGATTAATTCCGGTCGAGCGGATGACTCGTGCTCAATCGCCATCTGTCCTTATTAATTGCCTTGTCAGCCGTAATCGTGAGTCCTCTGCTTTGCTGTCCCCTGCATCGTGTGTACGTGGCCTACGCAATTCAATGAAATTGTTTTCCGTCGCGAATCAGAGGTGTTTGATTAAATCAGTTCCAACCGAAGACCGATATTGGAGCGTTTTTCTAAGTCTTTGGATATATCAATTTCACTGATGATCTTGCAATCACAGATGACGAAGTTACATTTTGAATAAACTATACCTAGTTTCTATTAGATCAAGAATCAAAAGTCAATCTGACGCCAAGTGATGTGATTGTTTTATTTTTATTTCGTCAACCGTACACGTTAGTTGTCATTAAATTCGACATCAGATTGGTTTGGTATATTAGCATTTCAAAAGCCTGTCAAACAATCGCGTCCTATTTTCGGTTCAAAATCTTTAATTATTATAAAATGCGGTTTCCTCACGATGTTTTCCTTCACCATTTTGAGCACGTGTTAATGCGCACATAAATTTTTCGAGTGGAAAAATCCATTGGTGCACGACCGGGTTTGAACCCACGACCTCCGGATCAGAAGTCGGGGTATCGCCCACTAGGCCAACACGGCAAAATTTTTCGTTTCAAATTCATCAAATTTGAATAAAGATTGAACAGTGTCTTCGTTAGTTGCTGTACCATAAGACAAAGCCTTTTTACCTACACCATAAAGGACAAACATCTTATTAAGGCGAATGCATATCCAGTATATGCATTCGCCTTAATAGGATGATTGTTTGTATGCATGTCTGTTACCATATATCTCTAAAACAGCTTATTGGACTGTAATGCAGTATTTTCGCAATCGAATTGTGTAATAACCTCAGTGGCGCAGCGGTCCTGTAGCCAGCCGCAACGCAAGAAGTGCGTATTCAATTTTTGTCTTCAAGGGTGGTGTTTAGAAAAGGAAATTCATATAGGGGATTTTTAAATTATGTTAAAATGTATTATAATAATAGATAGAAAATTATTTATTGCACAAAATAGTAATGCAAACTTAATTCTAAAAAGCATTCTCTTCCAGATAACCTTAGTGTATTGTGGAAAAAGATGTGTTGGTAGTGCAAAGAATGATTTAAACAAAAATAATAATATGTAGTAATTAACGCAAATGTTTAATTAAATACATCGAGATAATTGATAGTAATATTTAATCAAAGGCTTTTCGTAGTGATTACTTGCTCAGCTATAATTATTGGCGTGCTCTATTTGCTATGTGAAGCAGGACAATAGGTACTATAAGGTCTACCTAGTGGGCACGGACCGTTCGTTTTGACTAATGACATGTGCAAGGGAAGCACAATCAACAGATGACAAGCAATTAATTCAATTAATTGCCGCAGTGCTCGAGAAACCCGTAGGGACTGACGGTTCTCGATGATCGAGATGTCTCGATCGATACTAATATTAATTTGCTGATGACCTTAATGTAACTTGTGCTAAATGTAACTGTTTTTCCTATACAGAATATATTACTAATACTTAAAATCAATCAATGTATGCTATAATCTGGCCTATGTTAGTCTTATAGAGGTATTATAGACCTTGTTTTATAAGAATGTGCACTACATGAGCGCGTTTCTTACAGTCTCTATTTAAAAGAAACATTAGCGTACACAAATTGTTATTATAGTTAAAAGTATCTAGAGTCAAAATAATATATTCAAATAAAATTTAGAACTTAGTCACGAAGAAATACTGTCACGGAAGAGCGAGATCTCCTACCACAGGTATCTACATACTTAAAAGGGGATCTCAAAATCACATATGTTTACGTAGATTAAGTTACTGAAATAAACATTTGTATTTGTATTTGTATATTATTTATAGGTGTAAGCATGTAATGTGCTTATCTTAAACAAAAAACAAAACAAACAAACACGCTCACGATTGTCTTCCCCATGGTGGACATCCTCGGATACATACTCAGTGAGTAGATGTTTGAGGATACCAAGTAGGGGGTAGTCAGAGGCACGTCCAAACATTACATTTGGTACATGCCCGCGTTTTGCAAGTAGTAAGCATTCCACGTGACAGGTTGCAAGCCCATCGCCGCTTATTGGAACACTAACTATTGGCACATGCCTTCGAATTTTTGGTTCTAGGGCATGCCGGTTTCCTCACGATGTTTTCCTTCACCGTTTTGAGCACGTGTTAATGCGCACATAAATTTTTCGAGTGGAAAAATCCATTGGTACACGACCGGGTTCGAACCCACAACCTCCAGATCAGAAGTCGGGGTATCGCCCACTAGGCCAACACGGTAACAACAGTAAGAATTGGAACCACGTGAGATCTTAGATATTATTTCATTGGGTTTTACTATCGATCCCTGAGACGCAGTAGGTTGCGGATTCGATACCAACGCGAGACAAATATTTGTATGATCTGCATATATTTGTTATGTATGTTATGTATTTACAAAAAAAAATTAAGTGGTTTATCAGTCATGTAGTTCCCATAATACAAGCTCTGCTTAGTTTCGGGCTAGATGATGCTGTCCAGTATTATTCATTTATTTATCCAAATTAAGAAATATTTTTATAGATTAGGTACTGACGGGTCTCTCACGTACTCGTAAATGCTATATTAGTAAACTTCCCGAACAAAACACCTAACAGTAGGTATAATTAAAAGTATTATACGGTTCTTTATAGCGTTTACCATTTTATTATTATTTACGCTACTGCCTTTATTTCTCAACGATAGCTTTATATACTTCCATCGACCATGGTTCTTGCAACAGTCTTAACGTAAACGCGATAAAGACCCGTAAAAACTTCTAATTATGATTACTGATCGCGAAAGTTTAAAACAAACTAACAATAATATCGACAGCGATACTAATTATTAATGTTAAGGCATTGCTTAGTCTTTAAATAGTTTGTCTTTCAATTAAAAAAAATACATCCAACTTGTTTGTTTGTTTCAATGTCTGAATATGATTTTTTGTTGATATTCACATGAGCATTATAATACGGGAACAGGCTGCTCAGATGTTTTTTTTATCCGGTACAATAAAATGATCCTTACAAGGGACTGAGTCGACTGGCATCAACATTTTTTTTTCCAATTTGATTCATTTTAAGGCGCTACTCACGCTTGACCAAAGAAAAGTTAATGCCAAAAAGTTTTTCTACAAAAAGTAGCTGATGTTTCAAAATAAACTGCACCTGTATCTCCTGTGGTTATGGGTGAACCTGTACTGTCTTAGTTAAAAAAAACACTCTATTTGTACCCTTTAAATTATTTTCAAAGACCAAAAAATACTCCATTACTTACATGTTGCTAACCGTCTTTTGTTTTCATTTTATCATATCCATCCAAAT